>OZ010794.1:453297172-458297172 GCA_963932465.1 Maratus speciosus
TGTTTGATGTGGTAACCCGGATTATGTTGTTTATGCTGTTGATGTTTTCGCCAAATTGGCAACCGAAAAGAATCGCGCCAATATGGGGCGAATATGACATCTGTACCAAAATTTTTTAGTTTGTATTATTGGTTATTTCTATTAATTATTTTTTTAGGTACTTTTCCATTATAGCACACTTTTTTAAAAAGCTTGGCGCAATTCGGGATTCAGAAAGTGAGATATGTTGCCCAAACTTATAAACAGCTATGAAAACAAACCTGATGAATTTTTATTTTTGTTTCTGCGTGTATTTATTATTATTAACTATTTATTTAGGTACTTTTCCACTATAGGCACTTTGCATTTTTAAAAAAAGCTTGGCGCAATTCGGGCATCAGAAAGTGAGATATGTTGCCAAAATATATAAACAGCAATGAAAACAAATGTAATGAACATTTATTTTTGTTTATACATGTATTTATATACATAAAAAAATCATTTCATTAAATATATATAATATTTTTTTATATACAAATTACGGCACAAATATCATACATGCACTAGGGTACCTAACTGGCGCAAAATGGTGTTATTTTGCCTGATATGGTAACCCGGGTATTATTTTTTATTTATTAATAAATTGTTTATTTACTTTATTTTTCTTTTTTTATATATAAACTGTTTTGTTCTATAGTTATTCATTAAACTTTTATTTATCTATTGTTATTTCCGTTTGAAAATGATAGCAAATAATTGAAAAATATATATGTAACTGGTATTCGAAAGCAATACTTTTTCCAAATTGGCGTCAGAAAAAAAAAAATCACCCCAAACCCGATGCGTGTATGACACCTGTGCAAAAATTACGGTACTACTTAGTTATGCCGTCGACCAATTTTGCCAAATTATATAAATCGCCAAATTATACAAATTGACGTAATTTTTATTTTAAATTATGAAAGAACAAATAAATTAGTATAACATTAAAAAAAATAGAAATAAAACGTCGAAATAAAAATCCGTTGATGTCGTAAACACGTATAACATGCTTAAAGTCAAGTTAATGTGACATTTATGATCAACTATATTATGATTATAATAATGAATATAAGGGAAATTAATATTGGGCGCAACACAATAAATAGTAAAAAAAATTGTTTAGTCCTTAGATATGAAATAAAAAAGAGAGCGAAAGTCGTTTAACAAGTAACGCAAACAGCAAGCTGTCACAGCAAAAAACAGTCTTCTGCTGATCGAAATAGATGTTTAATCTCAGATAACTATATATATAGTTCACAACGAGAAATACAGGCGTCGATTGTAGGGCAGAACCGATTAACTCCCGATGAGACCAGTCACAATGCATTAAGAAATAGTAGAAGATAAACAATCAATGGTAATTTGAGGATAGAAAAGCCGTATTCTGCTATGAATTACAACCCAGCTACAGATTGTAACAAGTAAGAAAAATCATGCGTACAGCATAAATTATGAAGCACTTTCCAACACACCCTGAAAGCTTTAACGAAACTTCGTTACTTAGGGAAATAAGATAAATAAGATAACTAAGTAAACATTTAAAAATCTGATTTCAGTAATTACCGTCCATAGCCAAATATGTATTCCAATTCTTTTGAACAGCCCTGTATTCGATCTGTATGTTGATATATATACTATATAATGGGAAAATTTAGTTTAGCAAGAAAATGCATAACAGGTTGAAATTCATCTTTCAGCAATTTATACTAATAGATGGAAACATACTTGAATACTTTTGTACAGCCCTATAGTTTACCCAGTACCTTTATTACATGCCACTATTTAGCTAAAATTTAATTCAAACTAAAACACGCTTAAAAGTACTGAAATTACATTTCCAGAAATTATCACCAATAGACGGCTATTTATAAAAATCTTTGCGTGGCCCTGTATATCATTTTATCTATATTCTACAAATATTTCCTAGTACACTAAATTCAGTTCAGCGTAAAAATGCATAACTCCTTTAAAACCCACCTTTAAGTAATTTATGCTCATAATCAGTAACATTTACGAATTCATTTCTGTAGCTCTGTATGTGAACTATAGCATTTATACACACTTTATAGTACGCATAAATATAGTGAACAAGTAGGTAAGTGTGATCACAGATTGCACAGAGGATTTCGTTTTATATCCCTTTCAAAGCACTTTATCCTTTTGAAAAATCTGTTAGTTCCACATTTCGCAACCAGGGGCGCACTCTATTCTAAACAAACCTCTATCCGAACGAAACTCCGTCTTATATACTATCCGTAGATATATTAGTCGAGGGGAATGAGCCGATAGCACCCGAGATATGTAGGCGCCTCTGGCGGTAAAAAGTGGAACTAAAATATGTAAGGCTATGGTGCATAATATGAATGAAAGAATGGTCAAAGGGGTGTCGGCAAAAGTTGGAAAAGTGCCCCCCGGTTGAAAGGGCGGAGGTTAGAAAAATTGCTTAAAATACACAAGTTAGAGCCCAAGGGAGTAAATAATATAAGACTTTTTGAAAATTTTATGATTTGTCGTGTGGTCTGAGATATTCAGCTATACGTATTCAAAAATTCATGTCTCAAACTTAATTAGGTGCTCTCTTAGAAATAGTTGCTTAAAATACATATGTGGTAGCTCAAAGGGTTAAACGTGAGACTTTTTCAAGATTTTATGATTTGTCGCCTGGCCTCAGGTGTTCTGCTATAAGAATGCAAAATTTCAAATCTCCAATTAAATAAGTGGCTCAATTAGAAAGAACTGCTTAAAATACGCATGTGGGAGCACAAAGGGTTAAATGTACGGCTTTTTAAAAATTTTATGATTTGTCGTATGATATGTGGTGTTCAGCTATAAGTATGAAAAATTACACGCCTCCAACCTAATTAGGGGCTCACTTAGGAAGAATTGTTTCAAATATAAATGTCGGAGCTCAAAGGGTTAAATGTACGGCTTTTTCAAAATTTTATGATTTTTCGTTTGATGTGAGGTGTTCAGCTATAAGTATGCAAAATGTCACGTTTCCAACCTAAATAGGGGCTCACTTAGAAAGAATTGTTTAAAATACACTTGTGGGAGCGCAAAGGGTTAAATGTACGATTTTTTCTAAATTTTATGATTTTTAGTTTGATGTGAGGAGTTCAGCTATAAATATGCCAAATTTCACTCCTCCAACCTAATTAGGGACTCACTTAGAAAGAATTGTTTAAAATACACATGTGGGAGCCCAAAGAGTTAAATGTACGACTTTTTCAAACTTTTATGGTTTTTCATTTGATGTGAGGTTTCAGCTATAAGTATGCAAAATTTCACGCCTCCAACCTAATTAGGGCTCACTTAGAAGGAATTGTTTAATTGCCAATATGGGGCCGTATATGATATCTGGGCAAAACTTTCATATGAAAAGCGAAGGGATCAGAGCGTATTTATTTATGGTAATTACATGACTTGGACTATTATAATATAGATGAAATGATGGCGGTAGAATAATATTTGGCGTACCTATCACCTGCGCCTGGCTAACATTAAAGTACCAAAATGGCACCTGGAATATAAAAAGCGAAGTGGTCCGCCAAGAACTGTTGATGATAGTCATATGACTTAGGCTATTGTTATAGAAATTGTTCTAAAATACCGAGAGACAAAGACTCTGTACACTTAAATCCTTTTATTTTAGGTTCTTTTCAAATGTTTAACTGATCCTCTATAATTAAACCCGGAAACAACCATTGGATGTCTTAACAGCAACTGATTCGGCCTAAATTTTTGCAACCAAAGGGAAATGAATGGAAAACCGTTTACAGGGAGATCTGCACAGCTTTTTTCAGTATAATTCAGTCTTCTCTAATATTTTTAAAACCGATCATATTAGCATGTTTTTAGATTCTGCGGTGTCTGAACGGGGGGTTGGCGAGCGTAGCTGCAGTGGCCAGATCCTCCTAGTATGCGATCGTAAATTATTTTAACATCTGTTTTTGGTTCTTTTCAAGAATAGGGACCTTGGTGAGATAGAGATAATGGGCTTGGCGAGAGAAGAAAATTTTCTTGCATATTTTCTGGTAACCTATTCACTGTATCATATAGCTGGTGCAAGAAAGGAATCATTTGTCTTATTTTTTTTTTAGCCGACGACCCGAAAGACAATGAATAGGACTGCAGTTGTGTCGTAGAATGTTCTGGTGCTCATGTTGAACATTGTTATTGGAAGAACAAATAAATAGAGCGTATTATTGTCCTGTTCATTGTGTTTCTGGTTGTTAGCGCCCTCAGCTTGTGACTTTTTAGCTTTTTTTTTTATTATTATTTTTTTTTTCTGCTGAAAGTTTCCGACTACCTTGTAAGCCCTTTCTCGCAAACCGCACTCCTTTATCATAATTTCTTCCTTTTTTACGAGTTTTTAAAGTTTTAACGAACTTTTGGCTTACACGGTACACAAGCAATTTTTTTTCAATATTTATATAATATATTTACACTGGCCTCCAAAAGTTAAGGTACAGTGACTGGATGCTTTCGATTGCAGACGTTTTGTCGAATATCTACAAAAATTATTGGTGAATTGCTCTTGAACTTCTGGGTGAAAAGTACATATTTTATTTCATATTTCTTGGTGAATATTTAGTCGGGAGTACAATTAGGGGGCTAATAATAAATTTGATAATAAAATAATATTTGCGATCACCAATGTAACAGAAAAGGCTGGAAATGGTTTGTCACTGTATTAAATGAGTATTTGGATCTTGTTCGATGTTTATGTGCATTTGTGTAAGCATAGCACTCATTTTCGTGAAGATGTTAGCGTTTTTGTGAAAAAATTGAAAAGTTTTTTGCTTATAGCCTACAGAGTTTATAACCAAATTTAACACAACTTTCCAAAAGCTTGCCAAAGAACAGTAGCAACAGTATACTGCAATTAAAACATGAATACATTGAATATTTGATGAGATATGGGCATTTTATGAGATAATTTTTAACTGCGCATGCGCGGAAGATTTCAAAATTTTTATTGCATAATTCGGTAGCCAGTATTTTAGGGCAACTTCTATAAAAAGTACAGTCAAATGTTGTGAAAAGGTAGAAAGATATAGTGAGCTGATTGAAAAGTTGTGGAAGATCCCTTATAATAAAGCTATTTTTAGGAAGCAACTCACCATATCGACCCTAACTTTGTGAATTTTCGTGATATTTGACTGGACCTTTTATATAAGTTGCCCTAAATACCTGACTACCAAATTATATAATAAAAATTTTAGGATCTTTCACGCATGCGCAGTTAAAAGTATTTCATACAAATGCCCATATCTCATCAAATATTCAATATATTCCTGTTTTAATTGCAGTATACTGTTGCCACTGTTCTTTGTGAGGTTTTTGGAAAGTTATGTTAAATTTGGGTGAAAGCACTGTATGCTATAAACAAAAAACTTTTGAATTTTTCACAAAAACATTAACATCTTCACGAACATGAGTGCTATGCTTACACAAATGCATACAAATGTTGAACAGGGCCCAAATAGTCATTTACTACAGTGACAAACGATTTCTAGCCTTTACTGTTACATAGGTGATCGCAAATATTATTTTATTAATAAATTTATTATTAGCCCCCTAATTGTACCCCCGATAAATCTTCACCGAGAAATATAAAATCAAACATGTTCTTTACATCCTAGATGTTCAAGAACAAGTCGCCAATAATGTTGGTAGATCGACAAAACGTATTGTCGTTGTAACGTTGATTTTTCGACAAACCATGTGCAATCGAAAGCATCTAGTCCCTGTACCTTAACTTTTGGAGGCAAGTGTATATTTGAATTTTCCTCATCATTTTTCTTACTTGCTGTTATACGACATTTGTTAGCGAAATTCAGCAAAGACTACCTGTTTTTCATTTAAAGTCGTGTTACAATTATAAAATACAAATTATTTATCCTTCAGATTTTAACAAAATATGAGAATAGGAAAATGCAGTATATCTAAAATTGATAATAAATCGTTCCAGAATTATCCATATATCGAAAATTCTAATCAAAAGTCAAGGTGGGAGATTCTGTCATAGTAGGCTTTACTATGCTAAATAAACACAACAATCTTATAAAACTATATAGGGTGACAGACACCGCCAGTAATTGATACCAATATTTGATACCAATAGTAGATACCAGTAGTTGATACCAATTAACTTACATTGCAACTTGTCTATCTGCGGCGCTCTATACTTTGCTCCCCCCTCCCCCTACAAAGCACCATTTTCATATGAGAAGTCTGCACCAATAATTCGGCTTCAAAACTCAAAAAAACATTTCAAAATAAAATAAAAAAATCTAAATTTTTATTTCGAGGTGCATAACTACAGATATAAAGGTACCTTCCCGCCAATCGTAGCTATTTTCCCAGTGTTCTCTTCAGAACAGACCACAGACAAGCTTGTTACTGTTTCAGATATTAATTTATTTACCTATCAACTTTGTTTTGAAATAACATAAAATGTAAACATGCTAGATAAATAATTTATGACTTTAATTATATTTTTTAAAAATGCTATCTAAACATGATTAAATATTTTATGTTTTAATATGCATCGTCGTAAAAAGAAATATGGTAGAATAAATTTCTGGGAAAATGAACCAAATGCTAATATTTATGATATTATGATTTATTATCATAATTATGTATTTTAAAAGTTAAATATAAAACACATTTCTCAAACTACAAGGCTTCAGGCGAGAACTAAACATCTTTATGAAAATGCACGTAAATTAATAGAATAATTGCTGTGATGCACGTATCATAAAAATGCAACTCAAATTGATGTTCCGATTTTTCATTATTCATTGATCATTGAGCAAATTATTCTTATTTAAACAGTTTTATTGTTTGAGCGTAAATTTATGTCTAACTAACCCAAATGATTGTACTTTATGATTGTTATTTTTGAAAATGGAAGATCATAATATATTATCTCAAAATTTATGGGTATTTATGGGAAATTTATTTGTTGCTCCAGATATATTCTCATTTGTGAATTGTTCCTAAGAAAATATATGAACATTTCTCATTTGTCTTACGATTTGTTCTAAAATAAACTATAACTTGTGGTTGTTAGACAAACAATTTATCGTTTTGTAGAGTTTTAATATATAGTTTTAAAAAATGTACCTTTAAGAAGGATTAAATATTTTAAATATTACTGTGCATCACTTGAAAACACAAAAGGATATTTGAAAAATTCTTGAGTAATGAGATAAATTTTAATAGCCAAATTTATATGATTTATTATTCAAAGTACGACACTTCAAAAGTTTGGAATAATTTTTCTATGCTATAAGTTTATAGTGTACAAGAGACAGAAAATGCTGATAAATTTGTAAAGTGCGAATTTTAAACATGGCATCATATTGTAAAAAGCAAAAAAGCACAGTCTATAATGTGGCATATATTTTACATCTTTCTGCATCACATCATTTATTTCACTTTAAAATTTTTAGCACATTCTTTCACATGATAACTTTTGTTAATAGATAAATGTGAACCCGAATAATAACATAATTGCAAAGATTCCTTCTAAAATTAGACTCATCTGTCGTCTTGGCTCCAGAAGGCGAAGCTCCTACTTTGATATTATCAACCGAAACAAATAAAGCAAACGGAAATTGAAAAATTAAACTAAATTTGAAAATTCCCTATAAAAGAGCTATTCAGAAGAGTTTTACTTCAAAAGGTTCCAGTCAAGCAACATGCAATCATACGAGCAAATTTTTGCCATATCCCATAAACCTTTCACTCTCTAGTATTTTTTCGCGATATTTTCCAAATTTTCAACGCTATGAACTCGAATTTAAACTCTTATTTCTAGCCATTGAATTGATCAGTGTTTATACATTACTTTTTTTTTCTTTTTCATATTTGAGAATGTTTTTTTTTTAATTTTTTTTGAAATTTTAAGAGTAATTTTTTAAACTGAAGGTTTAAATAATGATTTCTTATGAGTTAGAAGATGTTCTTAACACACTCGAAGTTAGTTTTTTATTCGAATTTTGAAACATTAGGCTTAAGCATAAGATTTGTCATAGAGGCATTTGCATAAGCATTTGCATTAGTAATTGTCATAGAAATTTCCAAATTCTGACGTCAGATTAACTTTTCCCACCTTTCACTAACATCTGTCATTTCAACGTATATTATAAAGTCTATGTCCCCATGTACTTGAAATCACGACTTTTGTCGCATTGTGCGACTTCTTATTTTTGGATTGTTTTTCGCACAGCAACTTCATATAAATAGGTTCTGTCCTATCTCCCTACTCACTTCGTCTTCAGTCTTTTGAAGTTTTCCCATCAGCTTGTATGTATACAGAGGGTGTTCACACATATTGGGAACGATTTTGACACCATAAATAAATTACATATATTAAAACATTTATTTTTTAATATGTTCTATCTGGTAGCCCTTGTGGTGGACTATCATATTGCAGCGGGATATCCGAAATAGCAGAGTTTTTTATAAAATTCGAAATGGAATTTTGTTCCATTCTTCCAGCACTTATTTCTAGAGCCCACTCAACGTAGTTATTGGGCGTTTCACAAGAGCTTGTTTTAATAATAGTCTAAAGGCACAGTTATCCATTGGTGAACCATCTAGGGACTAAGTTTGAATGGGATTAAACGGTATACACTTGATGTCTCTTCTGAATTTTTCGAGAAATGCGACTATAGTTTTGGATGCATGGTTGCTCGCTTTATCCGGGTGAAACGCAACACGTTTTACGTACGTATAATAAAGTTTTGGAATTTTTTCTTTAAAAATAGGAATTAGAATATTGTTTTGATAATAAGGATAGTAAATTTTGACATTTTTTCAAACTTTTCGGATCTTTAATTTCTGCTGTAAAATATTCCAGCAATCACTATAAATCCTGTAGAGAAAATTACTTTGTGGCGTTTGAACCGAAGTTGTAAGTCTTTTTCCCTGTTTTTCGGTAATAAATCGATTTTTCTATTACAGTCATTTAGATAAATCTTTGCTTCATCAGTTATGAGAATTTTTTTCCACTTATCACCAGATAAATGATTTTCGTACAGATTTTCATAATAAATCCCTTCGGATATAGCAAATACATAACATTCTAGTAACTCGCTTCTTTCGCGTGCCATTTCAGTAACAGACGATATTTTTTCATAGAAGCCAATACTTCAGTTATCACGTTATTACACGTTGGTAAATTTTTCCCTTGTTGTTTCTTGTTGTTTTTTAGTTTAACATCAAAATCGTTCCCAACTTGTGTAAACAAAACTGTATATTTGCTGAATCGATCATTTTAAAACTGGTCTGACTGCTGCCTTGTGATATGTGCATTGGGCAGTGTTTTCGACCTTTCTCTCACGTAAAAATTATTCTTACTAATATTTAATTGCAGTATATATTAATAAAACTGCTTTATTTAATTTATGGCTCCTGAAGATGTCATATACGACTACTCCACTGTCCCCTGAAAACTAGGTCTGAGCCCTGACACAAAAATGGCGACAGCCGAAGGCGGAATTTTTTTAACGTATGTACGGTCATTTTAATTTAGACAGCAGTTTTTTATAAAAGATTCCTTTGTCTTGCTCAATCTTATTAATTTAAAGCGGAAAAAACTTCAAGAATCATTGGCACCAAAATTAAAGTGACGCTAAAAATATCCGCCTTTGGGGGCGATGACTACTTATTTTCCAAACGTGAAAATGCCGGCAACTAGGGAGGCCCACTGTTCAACTGTTCAACTAATTTACTGGTGCAACTTAGAGTAATCCCGAAACAGTAAGTGGAATATTTGCTTTTTTGACTTTAAAGAATGCCAAAGATGTTCATGTTTGCTTTCTATTATTAGAAATCTTGTGATTTTTTGACATTCTTAGAAGTTAGAGTAATCACGAAAAAATAAATGGAATGTTTATTTTTTTTTACATCAGGATTTTAATGAATTCCATAAATATTTATCTTTGGCATTCTTCTAAATTATATCTCTGTTTATCTTTGATATCCATTAATTGAAATTTCACGACATGTATGAGGAATATAATCAGAAATGAGCTAAATAGTTTTTAGAATTTCTCCTACAACTATAATTACATACAAAAGTAATTATTTAACAACTTTACTTTGTAATATCTTGATTATCATATATTTGCTCTCTATAAGGATTAATTATTCTCGTAGTAAAGGACCAAATATGCAGCTATGCATAGTTTGAAATTACTGTGAAGCATATTTAATTACTGTTAAACCTGATTTATTAAAATATACATTCAACAATGTTCTCTTCTGAATTGATGAAATATCCGGCATACAAAATTATATTATTGTACAAAAAAGTATTTAAATTTAGCTTATCGAGAACCACAAATATAAGCTGTAAGAAAATAACAAATATTGTTCCCAGAACATTACAAGGGATATATGTAAATCTTGTAAATTGTGAAATATACAAGACAAATAAATACAATTTGTGAATAATTTGATATTAATTTTAAGGCCAGTATTTCGTCTTTCTTTTCATCTTGTACACATTATTTATACAATCTGTTGGAAACAAATTTAAAAATTGAGCCAGAGCTTCGAAACATGCGTGAGGATGTGATTTCTTAAATTATATGAATGATTAACATTTCTGCACCAATGACCGATGGGGACGCGAATTTAAATTTCCGATCAGGCTTTACTTAACAGAGCCGGTAATCAAATTTATGGATAACACAACTGGACACAACAAGACACCACCTTTGATTCACTGGATTTGAAAGAAATATGTCTTTAAGCGCTACTCGATGGCGCTGCGAACAGTTGTCCGACGTGGAAAGGAGTTGCATCATAGGTGTCAAAGAAATGGTATATTGGTCGAAGCTATAGGTTAGTTGCGCGTTGTTGGCAGCTGTATGTCAGGGAAGCCACACTCAGCCACCGCAGTAGCTCAGTACGCTGCTGGGCCACAAATGCACGAATGGATTGACCAATCAGGAGAGTAGCCACGTCTACTTCAACAGTGTTACTACCATCTATTAAATGCCATTTGCCAGTTTACATGGATCCAGTGGAAAGGTTAGTTGGGATAACTGGACCCACAAAGTAACTGGGCCATAAGCTATTTTATAAAAAAATGTTGATGTATTTTAAGTTTTAGATTTTGTGAACAATGCCTCTTAACTTCTACTTCCTGAAACAACGTGTGTCAACTCAATTATAACTATCTCTTTGCTGTGATAGGTTGTCGAAAATTTACGTTTCTTTTTTTTTTAAACAACGTCAATTTGGTTGAACTTCCTCGGCTTTTTATTAAAATACTGTAAGTACTTTTATTAAACAATTTTTTTTTTAAGATTAGGCATATAACTACGTTAATATTATTAGGTTTCTATACATATTTACTTCATGTTTCAAATGTAAACCCGGTGTCCCAGTTACCCCATAAATTTTTCAAGAATGGAATAATTTGGACATGTATGCCGGGTGACTGGACCATGCTGGACCCAGTTACCCCAATAATTATAAATAATTTTTTTGAGTTTGTCTTACAACGGGAAGTAAATTTCTCCATTGTTTTTTGCTCACAATAAAGAGAATTATAGAATACCTTATTAAAATTACGTAATAAAATAAAAAGAAGCATATTGGGTGATACCAATCCAAATTTCTTGACCCCTTGAGAGGCGGTGATGCCGTTATGTCATCATATAATTTTAATTCCTAATTTCCACATTGGCACCGGAATTTTATAATGAAAATTTCACCTTTATTATGTACGCGAAAATATACTTTTATTTGTTTGCAAATAGATTCTCTTGTGAATACTGGTGTCCATAAATTATTTCAACATTTTACGAATACAAATACCTTGCCCCTGAAAGCGAGATAGCCAAACCTTGAAATTGTACGATACAGAGGTCACATTCTATAGGAAAACATTTATTGTTCCTACCACTATTTTGAAAATAATATCTTTATCGCACTTTTCTTTAGAATATGTTAAATAAAATGATAATGAACGTAACTCATTAATGGTTCTGGTAGCAGCAATAAAATTTTCCCTGTAAAATGTGAACCCTGGATACAGATAAAGTACTTAAGTACTTACGTAGTCGTTTGTTCATAGATTTACCTTGTTGTTTTTCCCCTTAAAATATCCATGTGACTTTTATACTTATTACCTATACTAAAGTACATAAGTACTTAGTTAATTTTTATGTTTTTGGTAAAAATAAATCTAATATTTTAAATTTTAGTGCTTTTTTTAGACACATTGACAGCAAAGATTTCCCTTACAATATTTACGTGACACTTATTGACATATTTACGTGATCTTCCTGGTTTAAATTTTTTTAAGTTGTTTACACTTTTTCAAACAGGGCCTGATATCCCACATGGAAAAAAAAATAAACGCGTTGGAACATAGACCCTCATGACCCACTTATCCCATTTTTATGGGGCAACTGGACCCATGAGGAAAGAAAGATGAAATATACATAGTTTTATATTTTTAAATATTAAATTGTAATTTTGAGCATTTCTGTCTGATAGAGAGTACCTAACTGAGCACATTTACAGAAGTTCAGACTTTAATTCAAATGAACATTAGCTTTTTGAAGCTGAATTATCAGAAGCTCCAGAGTCACATTGTAAAATCATGGCCCAGTTGCCCCCAACTAACCTTATAAGGGGCATACCATCCAAAGACGACTTACTGATTCTGGATTCAGCCCACACACGTCAATTAAGACAGTTACCATCAACCCTTCAAAAGTGTCGTCTGGGTATGTTTCAGTCTCGGGCAAGCTGGACAGAGTCCGAGGAGAGAAATGTGATTTTCAGCTACGAATCCCGCTTTTTTCTCATTGCTGATGACTACCGCATATGTGTGTGGAGGCAGAAAGATCAGTATTCAAATACTGCATTTGTTATTAACCGACACACTGCCGTAACACCTTGTGTAACAGTATGGGGAACGATCTGCTGGGACAGCCGATCACGTTTAGTCGTGCTTCAGGGTACTCTGACAGCTCGCAGGTAAGTTGGCGACATTTTGAAGCAACTGGTATTAAGTCGACCAGGTGCCATTTATCAGCAAGAAAATGCTCAGCCATATATAGATGCGCGATTCTCGCAACAATGTCTTCAAGGATATAATGCTCTTCCATGGAACAGCAACAAAAGCTTGGTTTCTTTGGATTTGTTTATGAAACGAATAAATGCATTTTAAGACATCTTTAAAAGTATTATTTGAACAAAAATATTGTAAACTGTTTCCTTTTTGTTTCTGGAAATAAAGGCGTCTAAAATTACATATTCAACACTAATAAAATTGTTCTGCATTTCTGTGCGTAGTCTAAATTATTTATCCAGAAGGAATTTCCCTATGGTGGAACTTTTATGTTTCATGTTTTAAAAATATGCAAATTTTAATGCTATGTGGTTTGCATATTTAAAATGGCAGTTTCTCTTTAGGAGAGACTTTTAGCTGGAAAAGTTGCTTTATAGCTTCAGAACAAGTTTTCAAAAAAGACAAAATTTTAAGTATACATTTTATCATAATAAAGTAAGTGTGAGATGTTTGATTTTAATGCAAATGTATAGGACTACATCTCGAATTTAGTTTGAGTAAAATATCCAGTGTGTTACATTATTCGCGAAGTATCGCTGTATACTTTTATCAATATATCATATTTACCAACCATAAAATTACTTGCGCCTAAAATGCCATCATTTATTGTTAGTTATTCAAATTGAAAGGATTACTTGCCAATAGGCTCCTGTAATTATCTTTAAATAATAACATGGTTTCTCTAGTTTTGTTTATGAAACGAATACATGTATTTTAAAACATCTTTAAAAAGTATTATTTGAATAAAAATGCTGTAAGCTATTTCTTTTTTGTTTCAGAGTTATGAGGTGTCTAAAATTCCATATATTTGAACTTATTTTTTATAATCTTGTGCACTATTTAACCCTAGAACTACCGAAAATTTTACTCAAGTTTTATAAAAATATTACACATCAGAATTCTTATTTAAAACTATTGAACTTATTTACTTAACTCATTATTGTCTGGTTTACATATTTAGTTTATTTTAAAGAAATTTCTGGTTAGAATAAATATTTCGAATGTACCCATCGGGTCCATTGGACCCGTCTGGTAGGCGGAGGGTTAAATGGTTTTGCACTTCTGTGCGCAGACTAAAATATTTTCAAGAAGAAACTTCCCTCTGGTGGAACTTTTATGTTTGATGTTTTAAAAATATGCACATTTTAATACTTTCTGCTTTACATATTCCAAATAACAGTTTCTCTTTAGATGAGATTTTTAGCTGGAAAAGTTGTTTTACAGCTTCAAAACAGGCTTAAAAGAAGACAAAATTGAACTATGCTTTTTATCATAATGATGTAAGTGTGTGATGTTTATTTTAATGCAAATTTATAGGACTTGATCTAGAATTTAGTTTGAGTAAAATATCCTGTGTGTTACGTTAATTGCGACGTTTCGCTGTATACTTTTATCAATATATTTACCAACTATAAGACTACTTGAGCATAAAATACCATCATTTATTGTTAGTTAGTTAAATTAAAAGGATTACTTGCCAATAGGCTCCTGTAATTATCTATAAACAAAAACATTGTTTCGTTGATTTTGTTTCTGAAACGAATAAATGTATTTTAAGACATCTTTAAAAAGTATTATTTGAATAAAAATATTGTAAACTGTTTCTTTTTGTTTCAGAAAAGCAAGGCGTCTAAAATTAAATATTCAGCACTAATAAAATTGTTTTGCATCTCTGTGAGTAGACTATATTATTTATCCAGAAGGAATTTCCCTATGGTGGAACTTTTATGTTTCAAGCTTGAAAAATATGCATATTTTAATGCTTTGAGGTTTGCATATTTAGAATAGCAGTTTCTTTTTAGACGATATTTTTAACTGTAAAAGTTTCTTTATAGCTTTAGACAAGCTTTTATAAAAATACATAAAATTTAATAATGCATTTTATCATAATGAAGTAAGTTGGGCGATGTTTGATTTTAAAGCAGTTTTATAGGACTAGTTCTAGAATTAGTTTGTAATAAAATATCCAGTGTGTTACATTATTCGCAAAGTTTAGCTGTCGGAATAGTAGAGTGTAATAGAGAACTGTTTTACCGCTGTAGAATTTTGTCGCCATATTATTTTTTTTAACTATCATATGCGGTGAAGATGAAAAGCGTAACCAGAAAATAGGGACAAATAATAAATATGCAGACATAGTTTAAAAGAGAATACACATAGACATATATCAGCATGTTACATTATGATGTTGAAATTAAAGTCTTCACTATATACATTATATGTAAAGTTGTACTACATATTTATTGGAACTAGAATGTCATCTGCCATATTCAAATTTATAAATGTAATATGCAGTAAACACGAAAAGCATAACTCGAAGATAGGGACAAATATACTTGCTTGTTTTTATTCATAAAAAATATATGCAGAAATTGCTTTAAATAGAAAATATGCATGTGCTGTATCCATACATATAAAGCAAGAATTGTGTGTAATAATAATTAGAAGTTCTTGGCTGCGTTTATTTTTTTTTTGTCGGTATGTGGGATTGTGTGAACGAACATTGCTAAACTCATTGCTACGAAATTGGACTCTGCGTTGCAACAGGAAACACCTACTGGACACCTCAAAACTTAATTTCCGAAATTTTAATTATATATTTTTAAATCAATTAATTAATTAAAATATGATTTTAGACGTTGTCAACAAAATCTTTTATCGTACGTTTCTTCCATAAAATTGTAAAACTGCACAGTTAAACTTATTTTTTCAGTGGGTTGATTTTTTGACGGCCGATTATGTGCTCGAGAGATATAGGCCCGGAGGTAGGAGTGCCCTCCGTGTGGGGGGGGGTCTTTCTAAGGGAACCAAACCCGTACAGTGGTGGTCAAAATTATAAGGACAGGGGAAAAATCGCCAAATCTTGGCTACATTTGGCCGGAAACTTATGCAAATTTAATGGATGGAAACTAAAAGAAAAATGAAGAATATTTTTATAAGTTTTTATGGAAATATATGGAAAATGCATATTCATAAAATGTATTATGGATTTATACAGCCATCTGATATGGACAAAATTATAAGAACAATTGAATTTGTATGTTCTAAAAAGTAAAATTTGCATGTTTTTTGCTCTGCACACGGAACTCAGCGACGATATAAATGCGTAGTAAGCGTTTGGGATCGTCATATTCTGTTTTTCAGTCATGCCGCTAGGTACAAAGCTTTCGGAGTTTGAAAAAGGGAAAGTGGATGCATTTAAAAGTTCAGGACTTTCTGTATGCCAAATTGCGACAAAACGTAATAGATCAAGAACGGTTATTTGCAATTATCTTAAAAATCCTGGTAAATATGGACGGCAAAGACATACAAGTAGACTATCTTCTGTTTCTGTACGGGAGAAAAGAATGATAATAAGGCGAGCTTGCTCTAAAAAACAAACGTCAACAGAAATAAAACGTGAATTGAACTTAGAATGCAGTGCTCGAACTGTTCGACGTGTTTTACAAAAAGAAAAAAAGGTTCGCTATGGTAAACATATGTCGCGACCGCCTCTTACAAAAGTTCATAAGAGACTGAGAATGGAGTTTGCCAAAAAATGCATTACTGTGGGCAAAAAGTGGGATGATGTTGTCTTTTCAGACGAGAAAAAGTTTAATTTGAATGGGCCAGATGGTTTTCGCTACTTCTGGTATGATCTCCGTAGAGAAAAAGAAATTTTCTCCAAGTGTGCATTTGCAGGTGGCTCAATAATAGTCTGGGGAGGTTTCGCAACTAGTGGAACTACTCCAATTGGTTTTGTGCAGGGTAGAATGAATTCTGAGAATTATGTTGATGCATTGGGCCATAATCTTTTACCGGAAGCACCGTTAATAACGAGTGGAGACTATTTTTTCCAACAGGACAATGCCTCAGTACATGTTTCCCAAACTTCAAAATCGTGGTTTGATGCTAATTTCGTGAAACTACTTCATTGGCCGGCCAGAATCCTTGATCTGAATCCACTGGAAAATCTGTGGGGTATTCTGGCACACGAAGTATACAAAAATGGTATACAATATGAAAACAAGCAAGAACTCATGTCCTCCATCGAAAAAGCCTGGTCAAAAATTTCCAAGAAAGTTCTTAAGGAACTGTCAAATTCCATGACGTCAAGACTGATCAAAGTGATTGAGAAGAAGGGAGAGATTATTAATTATTAGTGTTTTTCAGGCAAAAACATTCATTGTCCTTATAATTTTGTCCAATTTTTAAAATGGCATATTTTGTTAATTATGGCAAAACATTCATATTTTGCATTTTCCAATGTTTTGCATTCTATAATGATTTCTAGCATAAAAAAGCATTTTATGTATAAATTTCACTTTATTTAGTTCAGAAATAAATTTTTTCTGTGCAATTTTCAATTGTTCTTATAATTCTGACCACCACTGTATTTACGCTTGAAAATCCAATGTTCGAAGAAAACTACGAAAACTCCGGACGATTAGGCCGGCGGGCGCGATTGGATTCGAACTCAGGACCCCGCATCTTACCAGCTTCGAGAGCAGAACCTCTCGACCACTGGTGGGGCTATTTTTTCAATAATTTCTTTATGTCTCTGTAAGTCACTTACATGTCACCTGGCGGTAAATTGCACCACAACTTGCAAGTCCATAAACATGCCTACATTGTTTGAAACAGATGCTGTATATTCCTTCGTCCGCCATCTTGGATTTTTTCTTGGCGTGGAAACCCTTTTCCGCCAAGTAGTAAATGCCGCATGCAGCGACTTATGTGCATTTTAGGCTTAATGAAAATAAAATATAAATAATAAAATATAAACTTGAAATATAACGTCATTAAAACAATGTTTTTATTAATATTAAATAAACCTTATCAATAAATGCCAGCAAAAAATCGTCAAGAAATCCAAGATGGCGGAAGAGGGAATATACAGCATCTTAGCCCATTGTTTCATCGTTCAGAATTCTCTTATCACTCGCAAACGCTATGTACATGAGCATGTGCGGTAAAAATAAATATGACTAGAGGTTCTTTAAAGAAACGGTAGTTTCCTTAAAAAAAAAAAAAAAAAAAAAAAAAAAAAAAAAAAAAAAACTTATATTGTACAAAAAATTAATCATTATCGCAACCTGGTGAAAAAAATAGTTTAATCGGACAATTAGATGCAAAGTTGTAATTACGAGGGTAGTTCAATAATCATTGTCCTGAGTGCGTATAAAATATTTGTACTGCGATGCTTGATGTGGAATATTGAAACCTAATATCTTATATGCCCATGTGCTCGATTTCATAACTGTAGCTGCTATAATAACTTTTCTTCACTTGTGGTGTGAGAGGTCGCACCTAGCTTCAAAGGAGGAGGTTTGAGTTGTGACAGTGAATGAGACATGGCTACTGTCGTTTGGACTCGAGATCATAGTGATGTAGCCAGGTCACATCAATGTCACAAATCTATCACATAACTGCTTCATGTCTGGCCCCGCAAGCTCCAAACCAGGCTTTCCCCCCAACCCCTACACTTTCAACCTTGGTGTCACCTCTCCAGTGGTGAGATTCAGCCGGTTCGCATCGGTTCGGTAGAACCGGTTGTTAATTTGTATTGAGTTCGGCGAACCGGTTGTTAAAATGATACTTCAAATGAGAAAATCGCATTTACATTAATTTACTTTCTTTAAATGTTTATCTGCACAGCAGCGTTTTCTAAACATAACACTGTGATGTGTACTGATTTATTTTATTCAATAAAATAATTAAATTTTATTCAATAAAATAATGTTGCATTTGCAAAGAGAATACATATATTTTTTTCATCAGTCCTGTAAGAAGCTAATTCAACTGAAGAAAAAAATGAAATTTTGAAGATTGGAAGAATTTTGGGTTCCAAATCGACAACCTAGGCTAACGCTAATTATATGGCATGCTTATTCAACATTACAATAACTATTTATATTCCAATAAAAGGTACTTTGCTTTGGTACGGAATGTTCCCTGTTTTTGCTTACCATTAGCTAACAGTTAAATCGTTAGATTTAGTTGCATACTTCCAGCTGCATTTTTTAAAAATAATGTTCTTCATATCTTAGCAATCATTTAAATCAAAGCAGTTATTTTCATAAATGTAATAAATTCTAAATTTTAGTAAGAACCTTGAGTCCTATAAGTTATATTTAGAAAAATACTTTCCATGTTCTAATAAATGAAAAAAACATTATACTATCTAAAATAACCGAGTCATGATACTTTGTGTTTTACAAATTTCAGGCATTGCCAGCCCGTTTCTTGTATCATGAAATGGTAAAAATTCCTAAGGTTCTAAATATCATACCTCGAGAATTATTGGTTGTGCAAAAAGTTTTCTCTTGCACGACAATTGGACAATGTTTTTCTAAATATGTTATAAAACCCATAAAAATTTAAATTTTGCAACTTTTTCAAACGTAAAAATGGTTTCTAAGGTGATGAAGACCAACATTTGAAATATTTTTGAAATTAGAAGTATTTTAAATTTAACGATTTAGGAATTAGCTCTTGGTCAGATATAAGAATGGACGCCTTAGGTATTTTATAACTGATATTGATTGATTGATATTGCTGATATATAAATGAAATTGCTTGTCTTTCAAATGTACTGCCAATGCCAACAAGAAGTATTATATAGCCATCATATAGGATGAAAACGTATGATAAAATTTAGTAAGGTTGTTGTCAGATACAAAAGACTACTTTCTGACATATTTTTTCATTCATTTTTGTTCGTAAAAGCATAAAATTGGCAGCTGTTCTTATTTGGAAACTATGTCATCAAAAGACTTTTTCCAACTTTTGGTAAACGCAAAAGATCGTTCAGAAAATACTGTTAATGTGGGCGTTTTGAAGCGATTTTCCGGACAAAACGAGAAAATCCAGAGAAAGGTGAAAACTTATGGTAACGTGACCCAAAATAGCTTATAACACGATAAGTACTTTATTTATATTCCAAATCGCTTCAATACTCAACCCTGCCAATTTTATGTCTTTACGTTTAAAAATGAGTCAGTAAATATGTCAAAAAGGTTTGTGTTTATTGATCAAGAATCTTGACCACCGCCTTAAAATGTTTGAAATGCTTCGGAAGAAAAAAGCACACACACAAAAAAGATGATGAGGGTTTTATTACTTCAGAAACTTGAAAAAATGTCAGACTTGTAGAAGAAAATAAATATTTTACTGACCTCATGAGCATTTTTTTAAAAATCAATGTAACATATAAAAAAAAAATGATAGTCTACTAAATACCGGACATTTAAATCCAAGTTGTAGTCAATTTGAATATAGGAATAAACTACAGTTTTCTCACCGTCAGATTAGTGGAATATTGGAGAAGCAATACTTCCATGGAAAGCTGCTGGAGAAATATTATTTATATTTAATAATACATATAATTAATATTAATGATTACTTTTGTATTTTATTTATATATTTTTACTATTTTTAAATGTTTTTCTAAATTTATGGATTTTTTGAAAGTATTCAAAAGGCTAAAAATGTTGTCAGAAGGATTGCTGCAAGTTCAGCAAAAACGGAATAGAGTTTTTTTAAAGATAAACATAATATGGCGAGAGAAGAGAAGTAGATAAACTATTTCTAATGTATCAAACAAAATGACGATTAGTCTAATTTGCCTAAATACCTCCAACAGAATGGTTCCTTAACTTTAAAAGCAAGAAACTATTCTGTTCGAGGTTTCATCAATCCCTTGTGGAAAAAAAAAATCGCGGATTAATTTTCGCAATTGAGTTTTTTCTGTCGCAGAAAAAAAATCATGAATTTCGTCTATAGTTAAAGGGAAAAAAAACGCAAATCCTGTCAATTACACGCGGAAAAAATCACGAATTTCGTTAATCTGTCGTTCAAAATAATTGCAAATTTTCTAAATCATTCGCAAAAAAATTTTTGAAATTCGTCAATCGGTCATACATAAAAATATGCAAATTTCTTCAATCATACGCGGGTGAAAAAAATCGCGGATTTATCAATTTGTCGTAGAAAAAAGCGGGATTTTCGCCAGTTAACAGCAGGAAAAAATAACGAATTTCAAACATACTTGACATAAAAAAATGCGCAAATTCCGCCAATTATATGCAGAAAAAATCGCGATATTTGTCAATCTGCCGTTAAAAAATTTAAAAATTTTGCAAATCCATTTTGGAAAAATATCGCGAAATGCGTATTTCATTATTTGGTCGTGGAAAAAAATCATTTGATCCAGATTTCGTCGAAAAAAATCTAGAATTTCGTCAACCTGTCGCTGAAAAAAAAATTGCGGAGTTCGCCTATCGGTCGCAGAAAAATATTGCGAAATTCGTCAATCAGTCGTTCATAAAAATAGCGAATTTTGTCATTTAGTAAAAACTTCACAGAATTATATCAATCCTGAATTTTTTGCTCTGTACTGATAACAAAATTTTTATTCCTTTTTATAAATTCTTTTATAAATCCTTTATATTTAAAAAGTAAAAGTAAATTATGTAATCTTTATTTCAATTATGTTTGTATGGATAAGTGTGTATGCTGTAACATTTGACGTTTCAGAGAATTCTTATAAAAAATATTAAAAAGTATAACTTGAAACACATTGCGTACTATTTCTGAAATGCTAATATTTGACTCCAGAAGAGTGTTCAAGACTCCTGAAATTCAACTTCTTTACTAACATTATATCTTTTTTGCACTTAAAAAATATATCTTTTCTAAACGTTTTAATTAGTTGTAAATCTTTTTCCATGGCACCTTACTAAGTTTAAATACGTCATTCTTTCAAAATTTTCTAATGTGTCTTGAAAATGCTTTTTATAGAAAAAATTAAAGATCTGATAAGATTTCTTCGAAATAGACAACCAATGTGATGACTATTTCCCTATGTGTTATTCTAGAGCCATTTTAATGCACGTATTATTGCGTGTATCTAAACAGTCTTTAAATAGTGCCTGAATTTTATTTGCTCTCAAGAGTACACTGTAAAAAAAATTCTGTAGTTCTACAGATGTAAAGTTACATGCTTACTAAACTTTCACCTGTAACTGTACGAAAAAAGCTGCAAATCTACAAAACTAGTTTTTGTAAAGCTACAAAAATCTGTAACTTTACAAATGAATCTACTAAAATTTCAGTAATCTTACTAAACTTTTATTTGTAACCCTGGCTGAAGTTACATGAAAAGTTCTCGGAATCCCAGTTTCCAAAAAAATTCTTAGTAACCTTACAGATTTTTTGATTTTCGGCGCAAAAGTGTGTCTGTTACATGAAATTTTGTTGTTGCCGTTACATGAAAAGTTCTAGGAATCCAAGTTTCCTAGAAAAACTTTAGTAACTTCACAGATTTTTTTTACAGTGTATGAACCATGGTTTATAGTGAATGTATGTTAAGAAAGAAGCACACATCCGATAATGTTCCAGTAAAAAAAAGAAAGTGAGGATGCTTATCAAAAAGCTATATGTAAATAGCTCACATAACACAAGTTATTGAATATTTTAAAACTCTTCTATACTATAATTTAGTTTTTTTACATCATTTCATTACACATTTTATTTAAGCATTAACTATACGAAATAATATACTACTACCTTTTTGAATAACTTTTTTAACTTTTCAACATCATTAAATTATTTTCATTGCAGGATACCCAAAATAATTCGAATTTTCTTTTGCTTGTTTCAATCCGAAAATGTATAGCGTACTGATATTTTATCGGCAATTGCTATCCATGGCAGTTATTGTATGAAAGGTTTTTAACCCGGGAGAACTCGCTAGCGAGAATGCCCAATTGCTTTTCTTTTACTTTACATTCATATAATATCAACTTTTTTTTGGTTGGCTTAGTACTTTTATTCACAAAATAGGTAAAGTAATTTAAAAACATTTTGAAATTTTAATTAAAATGAAAAATGATTTAAATAAGAGTCTTAAAAAAGTACGACTGTGAGAGAAAATCTCATGCAGCGAGTTCTCCCGGGTTAAAAGATGTTGCATGCTTTTAAACTGAGTTAAATATTATTACTGGTATTTAATTTCCAGATTATCTTCTTCGAGTGTGCATTATAGTTACTACAAAAATACTTTTAGAGTCACTTGGTACTAATAATAGAAGACGACATTGACAAGAATCTAGATGAAATTTGATACTTTGGTGACAAAACCTAACATAAAACATGCATTAAAAAAATCTAGAAATCTAGCACCTACCACTCACAAGAGCTGATTTACCTAGAATAATTTTGAAGAAACAGGTATTTATCGCCAAAACTAGGATGCTAATAGGAATACTTGACATTCAGTGAGTTAGTATTCTCACGAGATTAGAGACTTCAGCAATATCTGAACTCTTTCTATAGTTAGTGTTCTTAATATTTAACTGATTGGAACTTTAGATCATGGACATGGTTTAATTCTTAAGCTTACATTTCTGCTACTTTCGTATTGCCTTTGTGTTTTCTTGTTGTACTATATACTGTTTTGATGCATTTTCTGATAAAACTTTTGAACAGGTTTTCATGCTTGACGAATATTTATTAAATAAATTACGTCTTTTTATAGGAAACATATTTCAGGATTTTTTTTTCACTATGCCAAGAAATCGAAGTTTTTTAGCAATATTCTTTTAATATTGGAAAATGTTTCATAATCTATGTGTGAGGCTTCATTTTCCTTTCATGTTTATGCATCAAAAATCATTCGGATAGCGAACCGGTTGTTAAATTATTTGAATCCCACCACTGCACCTCTCACACCTAAAACAAATAAAAAAAGTTAATACAGCATCTACGGTTCTGAAAGTGAGCATATAGGCATCTAACACATTAGGCTTCAATATTCCACAGCAACCATCGCAGTACAAATTTTTTATACACACTCAGGACAATAATTATTGAACCACTCTCGTTTTATACATTTAAGTGAACAAGGGACCATTCAGATGTCCAAAGTCACCAATTTTTACAATTTTTTCTTTTATTTTTAACACATTCCAACAAATTTGAAAAATATTTATGAATTCGGTTAGTCTTATTGTCTGTCTGTCTCAGTGACTGTGTTACATCTCAATAATTTTGGCGTAGAGAATAATCCCTAATGAGATTTCAGACTGCCATCATGTCGAACCGAGGGAAAAACTTCAGAACGAATTTTGAATTCATCCTAGGCTGATACAACTAATATGATCCGGCTAAAATACTGAGTTGAAGAATAATACCATTTATGTTACTTGTGTTGTGCTGTGGTTATTTTTATTTTATTTTTTTTTAATTAATGTGATTAAACTGTGAAGAGTAAAAGAACTCATGGTATCAAGGTCAAGATATTTTTATATTTCAATTTTACAAAGACTCTGATTGATATCAAGTTATCATAGTTTACGCTATAACTTTCGTAAATATGCTCGGATTGCGACATAATATTTATGAACTATTATGCTGGCCGGTTGTCGGCCCAGTTAGCTTAAATGGAAAAGCATTGACCTTGTAAGCCAAGGATCTGGGTTCGATTCCCAGCCTGGGCATTTTTTCGCTCAGTTAGAAATTTTCAAATTCGTATAATATTTATGTTTTATTGCGAATTATTTTTCATTGCGGAACTATAGAATGTTCGATATTAAAAGTATGTAACTTTAATAGTTCGCTAACAGGAACACATAAGAGAATTTCGTTACATTAAATTTATAGAGAATGATTTTTTTAAATTGAATTTTATTAATGCCACTGTAATTAATAAATAATGGTAATAATTGAGATATATCATTGAGATAGAATACAAAACGATGTCTCAGAATTATAGAAAAAATAGCTTTTATAACTCGTTAACAGCGACGCTCAAAAGAAATACCGTGCATTACGAGCAATAGAGAAAATCGATTGCGATGCATTTAATGATATTATGATACTTCGAACATAATGAAATTAAATCAGGATCACTAATTTGCATTACCACATGTTTTCTATGGAATACGCAGTACGTAGCTTTTATAGTTCATTTGCAGAGATTCACAATAGAATTCCGTTACTGGACTAAGATGACCGATAACTGGTGGAAGATCGTTTTCCTCTGTGGTATGCATTTTTTAAATTTATCTAATTTTTTGTGTATTAATCAGTGTGCATATGTTATTTAGATCATATACGGGCGGCATGAAAGAATTCTGACGCGTTATCAGATATTAACAACAATGGCTGAAATGGATTTTTGTTTTTTTTTAATGTGTATTGTAAATTCTTATTTAGATATCTAATTTCGTCGCATGAAAAAGTGAAAATTTTAAATAATATCCTGTTAGCTTTAGAGAGTGTGTCATAATCTATCGGAGATGCGTGATTTTTCTTTCGTGTTTTTTTTTTTTTTTTTTTTTTTTTTTTTTTTTTCTAAACGAACCATCATTTAAGGGGGTTCCGGGACATAAAAATCTTCAAAGTTTGCAAAAACATTTTATTTCTTTAAATTTTCTCTTTTTTTCCTGCTTAAAATGACATTTAAATCGTATTTCTATCTGAATTAGAACAAAAAATAGTAATTTTTTATTTTGGTTTGTTTTCAAAATCTAGCTTTTAAGCAATGTCTGTCATGGAAATGACTTCTTGTAAAAATGGGGTTTTCTTCATGATAGGTTTTTTTCACCATTTCTCGTATTTAAATTCTTATAACGCGAGAACTGTTAAAGATAACGGGTTCAAACTTGGAACATATCTTTTTCAATTATTTTACTTTAATTTTGATTCAGCATATTTGAAAAAAATATTTACTTTTGAAAATATGATTTTCTTTTAAAGTTGCACCACATTTTTTTTAAATTTTTTAGTTAAATATTTTTAATTTTTTTTATAAATTAATATTTTTTTAAATGCTGAATCAAAATTAAAACTTATATATTTCTGTGTATTTAAATGAAAAAAAATAAATTCTATAAATAATATTTCGAGTTAAAACTATTTTAAATTACCCCACTTTTTTAATAAATTTTAAATTTAAATTTTTTAAAGAAAATTATGAGAAGTTTTATCATGTGATATTGTTTACAAATGATAAGGTTGGCCATAACAAAAAAATTCACAATTTAACTCAATAATTAAAAATTATTTTAAAGTGTGTCCCGGACCCTCTAATCGAAAATCATCATTAGGCGCGTCGTGATACAAATGTATTTTATTCGTTTTAAATAAAATGTGTATTTTTGTTATTTGTTATTTCTTTTTAAAAATCTAATACTTTTAAAAGTGGTTTTTTTTCTGTTTTTGAATTGCGCTGTATTTCCTTGCACATTGAATCTTCTTGGATATTTTAAGCACTTTTAGGATTATATATCAATATGTTTGTCATGATACTGTGTATCGATTTTTATATCTTAGATAGATTTTTTAAAAGTTATAAGCTGTTCAATGTGGTAATATTGAAAAAAATATATGTATATAAAATTATTTTTTTAAATATCCTTGTTTTTAATTATTCGTATACAGTTACACAAACACTTTCCCGTCAGTTTTCAGAATATATTTCGACGCTTTATTAATTCATGTATGATTCATAAAAAATCACTGATAAGAAAGATTCATAAAAAATCACTGATAAGAAAGATTCATAAAAAATCACTGATAAGAAAGATTATGTTCAGTGTTAATTTGAAGATTTTCACTTCCATTATACTATCCATTTGTATACATTTAGCTTTATATATATATATACTATGACGTGAAGAAGCCATTTAGATAAATTTTACTTACGATTTTGGATAGTGTGACGCAAAAGATATATATGAATTTATTCAAATAAATATATTTCTATGCATAATATAGGTTTAGGGAAAGAGTGAAATGCTAACAGTATATTGTAAAATTAAAAGCATTATCTCTACGCAAAAATATCATTTAGAAGCGAAAACAAAAGTAATTTTAATTGCATTTCACAATAAACCTTTTAATATCACGTCAGGGCGTCCCTCGAATATTGATATCATTTCTTTTCAAACCCAAATTTTAAATTTATAATAGGTGTAAGTGCTAAAGTATTACAGAGACAGATTACAGTATAGACAGTATATACAGTATAGAGTATTACAGTATAGACAGATTGTATTGCTATAAATATGCTAATATGATGATTTCGGTATTGAATATTTTAGAATTAAAAAGTTTCCACCCAAATACAAGAAACAAAAATAGTTTTTAAATTGATAAAATTTTGATGGAATCTTACGTAACTAGACACTCTTAATGTTTAAGATTGCATAACAATGGCATTCATTCAGCATATTTTAAGATTTAAAAAATTTATCACCCAATTACAAGAAAATAGAATACTTTTTAAATTTATAAAATGTTGATGGAATCTTACGCCTCTAGACACCCTTAAGTTTTAAGATTAGTTAAAAATGTTCTTTAATGGCCTGACAGAAAAAAAAAAGTTTTACGATTTTTCTAATGACGTTGGTAAAAAGTGTTAATGATTTATCATATCTTGGTAGTTTCGGTTAATGCCAAGATAGCCTCCCACTTCAAATTAATGGTTTTCTCCTAACAAAAGAGCTGTGCCTAAATTCCTATTTTGGAATAGTTTTTGGTAAATTCATTATTTGAGATTGCACATCGATGTTAACATAGTGAAATATTGCATTGTAATAAAAATCAAACGTTTCTTCTTTTAGGAAAAAATAATAAAACCACGTACAGAAATATGCAATAACTTCTTCCGAGTTACACACAATTCAGAATCTTTATACTTAAAAACGTCAGAAACCAATATATTTTCGAGATTTATATAAAAAATGACAAGCGTTTCTTGTTCTAGAAACAAATAATAAAACACATAGAACAAATAATAATGTCACGCTTGACTTTTTATTGCTGCAAACGTAGTAAAGGACATAAGTGTTGGATGTATTTTTATGTATTCATTATGATCTCAAAATACAATTTAACTAGTTATTTTAAGTAAGCGGTGTATGTATTTAGCAGTTGAATTACTCGGCGGTACTTTAAATATCGCCAGTACACTGGGAGTTGGGGAAAAACTTCTTGTTTACTTTTCGTCCGCGTAGTTATTCATCGTTTTTATCTGCTTTATAATGTTATAATTAAATTGTTGTACAGTAATTTTTTTTTCTGTTTTGTTATTTTTTTTATAGGAAATCGAAAAATTTGTGATCCTGGCTCAAATTTGCAATGTTAGAAATGGCATATGTAAATTCATACATTGCATATGGGGAAATGCTAGAGAACATGTTGTCCGTGGAATATAGGTGTCACATAACTAATGCTAAGGCGAAACTAATAACATAGGGGAAAAATAAACTAGAGTAAAGTAGGCATGACTCATGCTAAAAGAATGCTAACAAAATCGAAACCTAAAAAACATTGTTTTTTTAATACTATCAAATTTGAATTTTTACTCAAATTTGAACAGAAATTATGAGTGTCTTCTTGTTATTTAGCATTTTTAAGAGCATAAATTTTCATTGAAATATCATGTTGGTTTTCTGTTACTAGAATATTTTAGCCATAATGTACTGACGGTACTTTAAAGTAACACTTTAATAAATTACCTCTAACGACTTAAATTCCTCTCGGGTTTGTACTTTTTTATGTATATCCTTTATGTTTGTTGTAGTAACTGAAAAAATAATTACATGAAAAAATTGCATTAGATCATAATGCAGTAGATGAAGGGTTAAATTGAGGCACTCTCGGTTCTTGATGACTATTTAGAATGTTAAACTAGTTGTCCTTTTTTTTTAATTATTATTACAAGCGAACATGCTCGGCGTTGCCCGGGTACGTCATAAAGCAGCAGGAATTACGAAAGAGCTCTGAAAATCTCAATAAGATATCGGAAAAAATTTTTAATCGCGAAAAAATTTTGAAAAGTGAAAAAAAAAATTATATATTGTGTTCGATGATTGCAAGTTGATTCCTTTCACTAATGTGGGAAAATAGTAGCAAATAGCTAAAATACACTAAATATCACATAGAAAATTCCCGAAAAATTCGAAAATTCCTATACGAAATCTGAATTGCTATACGAAATCCGAATAAACTTTATTGAACTGAGGGCAGAATGTATTTTAGGTCAAAAATGGAATGTCAAAAAATTGCAGCAGATCGCGAAGAAACGTAAAAATCTCATTAAAAATCACAAAAAGTTCAAAAATCACGAAAGTGAAAATTTACTATAATTGGATAAAAGTTTCAAATCTATTTCCTTTGACCTGTGGGCTCATTTATGTTTTGGAAATCATGCTAAGCATTAGATCATGTTACTTTTATTCGTAATTAATCTACTTGGACTTCCTTAAATATAATTAATATAATCCCTTAAGTTAATATTAGTTTTTGTTGCATAAAATATCTCAATTTGTTGATTTTCTGTAAGCAAGTAACCCTATTGTTTTACAGTGGAACTCTATGGGAATTTGGCGAAATATTAGAGATGTCGCCAAGTTGGCGTCACTTTTGTCGAATAATTTTGGTCGCCAAATTTGGCGATATATCGCCAAGTTGGCGAAAAACTTGGCGTTATTTGGCGGCAGAACTGGATCACCCCTACTGTATCCCCCCTTATAGGTATGGAGATGAATTACATGCTGTTCAATAATCAAATAAAAAATTCGGTAAAAATTCAAAATGGCTGTACGAATTCCGGATAAACATCTTTGAAAAGAGAACAAAATTTACTGTATTGGGTTAAAAGAAAGAAACCGTATTCTTTTCCGTAATGTGGAAAAATCGAATTAATATAATCCCTTAAATTAATATTAGTTTTTGTTGCATCAAAATATCTCAATTTGTTGATTTTCTGTAAGCAAGTAATCCTTATTGGTTTACAATGGAAGCCTATGGGAATTCGGAGAAATATTAGAGATATCGCCAAGTTGTCGTCACTTTTGGCGACTCATTTTGTCGCCAAATTTGGCGATATACCGCAAAGTAGGCGACAAACTTGGCGAAATTTGGCGACAGAACTGTGTCCCTCTACGGTAACCTCCTTATAGGTATGGAAATGCATTAAATGTTGTTCAATAATTGCATAAAAATTCGCTAAAAATTCAAAAATCGCTGCACGAATTCCGAATAAACTTTTTTGAAAAGAGAACAAAATGTACTATATTGGGTTAAAAGAAAGAAACCATATTCTTTTCACTTATATGGAAAAATTGCCTCGAAACTTTAAAAAGTGCTAAAAATCGCATAAAACATTAAATAAAAAAAAATCGAATCAAAAAATCGAAAATCGGGATTCGAGGTGCAAAACTTCATATATAGACGTACCTTTTCCCCAAATTTTGTAGCTCTACGTGCAGTGGTGTCTTCAGAACACCGTCGACACACTCACTCACACACAAACTTCTTTCTTTATTATTATAGATTATTTTTATCTTTACGGAAATTGTCTTCTCACTTTACTGAAACGTTTTACGTTTTCCACTAGCTATGCTAAAAATGTTTCAATGCAATTTGAAGTTTTAGAATATTTAAAATAATACTTTCTTGGTGTAAATGAAAATAAATGTATCAAATTTCCAAATCTTTAATAATATTTTAAAAAGAAAATTGGATGCCATCATGAAACAAATGGAACATTGTTTCATTATCTTTTCTACATTGAATATCAAATTGAACACCAAGGTTAAAAATATATAAAAATATATGCTTAAAGATTAATCGTATTAACTTTATAAAAATTATTTCTTTTTTCTGGAATAAAAATAAATTTCCAATTTAATTTCGTCGTTCTAAAATGATTTTTTTTCAGAGATATGTGTTGTGACAATAAAAACGGATACATTTAAATTTGTCATGAGTAAATTATGTTCATTGTTTTCTATTGACGATAAAAAGAAATTAATGTTTTTGAATATGCAATAAAATTATTGTGTTCCTTTACATTTTATAAAAAGACATATAAATAAAAGTTTTTACGTACATAACATTGTTCATTTAGAACATTTGTTCATTAGCTGCGTCAGAAAAATGTATTATTATTATTTTACATTCAAAAATATTCATAGAATTAAAGAAAAAAAATAAAACATTTTTTATTATTAAAAAACGCACAGGAAAAATGGAAATACGTTGGGAAAGTCTCTGGTAAATACGTGCTACTTTCAAAACGTCTCCTTAATTAAAATTAATGTACAGTCTTTCTACAAAAAATAAATAAATTAAATGAAATAAACAATAAAGAGAGGATTTTATTAATCCAAGTATAAGACTTTTAATTTAATTAAAGTACTTATCTACAGGCATGTAAAAATTTCAGCCCATATTTGTAATTAATGGAACACGGTACCATTCGATATAGGGGAAGGTGTTGTTCCTTTGACCACTTTGCAATATTTTAATTTTCGCAGCTTAACTATTAAGGCTAAATTCAATTACTTTGTTTTATTATAATCTGTATCATTTAGTTTCTCATATGTAATTTTTTCAAGTTTCTAGAATTACTTTTATTATGTTTAATTTCATTTTTAAAAAATAATACCATTGTGCTCAAAGGTACAGCACATAGTTGTACCCTTGACCATGGGTTGTTGTACCTCTAACCAGCCAATTAGACAGCACAACAATGAAGAAAAAAATCATTTTATTCAATTACGATTCAATTCAAATTATTCAATATCATTGTTTCTTGCGTTTAGGGCGTTGCTTTTGTTTGTTTTTTCAGCTTCAATAATTAGCTTTACAAGAGTATCAGTCAGGATACGAGATTTCCCTTTATGCCGACTCCTATTTGACATTTTACTTGCTTGCATTTTTGGTTGAAGTCTCACAGTGTCAGGTGTTATGATAAGGGGCGATAAATTTTAACTGCTACATTGAGGAATGATATTGTCAGTTTGAGCTGCGCCACTCGCTGATGCTTTATCAAAATCAGTTTCATTCAGCATCGGTCTGTCTGTGTTACAGTAGCTGCAAGAAATTCGTCATCAGAGAAAACATCATCATTGCAAGGCACAATCCCTGTAACCTTAAAACGTTTCATAATATTGTTTCGAACTACGGCATTAGAATCTGCTATGCCCGCAAGTTCAGCAATGTTGTAGATTGAAACAGGCTTTCTAACATTTCCTGGAGCAACCATCCAATTTTTTACAGCTTGATTATAAAAGGCTTTCAAAGGACCATAAACACCTTGACCAAGGGGTTGCTTTTTATTGCTAGAGCGTGGATGAAACGTCATTTGTCACACCACTAGCACTAAAAAAATTATTGGTATGGTAATATGATATTCATGGTTATCAAATGATAACAATACTGGTCTTTCAGTGCTAGGTCTAACATTTTTCAGAAAATGTTGAAATAACTGTTGGAATAGGGTCTCATTTGACCAACCTGACGGGTTTGGAGTCCCGGTTAATCCAAGAGACGTTCTATGAAGCATAAGTGGTTTAAAGTTGACAGGGGAAACAAACAAAGGGGGAATGATGTTTCCGAATGCACTAACAGCAGTAATCATAGTGATAATAGTTCTTCTTTCGGCAGACGTTATCCCTCTAACTTATTTTTTTTCCTTTGAGGGCTATGAGTTTAGGAGGTACATGAACTGTGCTTACCCCAGTCTACATATTTTTTTTAAATTATTTATGAAAAACTGAAGTAAAAAAATATCGTAAACTAATTTCAAGACAGTTGTAGTAAGTAAGTCATAAAAGTTGAAATGTTTAGAATTTTTTAAAGAGTGTTGTACCTTTGACCTGGTCAAAGGAACAACGACTGATTATGGTCAGAGGTACAACATTATGCTAGTGCAAATTACAACACATGCTACAGTTTTACGGTTACGATAATCATTTTCACAAGCCGCACCATATTTATAAAAGTCTGTAGCTACCATATCAAGTTATTTCTATCAACAAAGACATAGCAAAAAATATATTATTAAGCAAAACATTAACAAATAAATACTTACATTTTTATCATGGAAATGGATTACTGTTATTCACAGGAATGCCCTTTGACTTGAATAATCGACAGTAGGATGCGCAAGTCCTCTAGTGAAGGAACTATGCACTAATTACACCAAAATTCATAAAATGCGGCTAGATGGCGCTACAGCCTAGGTGGTCAAAAGAACAATATGGTCAGAGGTACAACACCTTCCCCTATATATTTTTTTCCCCTTAGTATTTTATAATTTCACTTTTTGACAATTTATTAAATGGTATTATAAAGGAAAATCATTCAATGAAGAAAAATGCAGATCATGATTGATATTTGAAAAAAAAAGGTGTTCTTTAAAAATTTTAGAATGTTTACATCTTTAGCATTTTTGAACTTTTTTAATCTTTTTTGAGCATTTTCTTTTTCAATCATATTCTGTAACGGTAGAAATAAAATTTAAAAGTTAATTTTAAAAATAAACAAAATAGCCTGGAATATGTAAAAATACTGTAAAAATGGTTACTATTATTATTATTATTATTAGTAGTAGTAGTAGTAAACTATTTATTTTACTGAAATTCCGTTTACTAATTTTATAGGGAAAAAAATTAAGGATCTTTTAAAAAAGCAAGTTATTTGAAATCTATTTCTTAAGGATTTTTTTTCAGAGATATTGTAGAAACACAAACAGGAAAAACAGAATTAGATTTCAACTCCGAATCTCTTTAAACGGAAATAAATGAAGCATAAACAACATTTTAGTGAATTCATAATTATAGGATATTTATGTAACTTTTCCAGATTATACCTAAAATATGTCTAAGTACATTTCAGCAAAAACATGGAAAATAGATATTTTGAACATTTTCCACCAAATGAGCGGTGGCAAGTCTCATTTACATGATAAATTTCGGAAGAAACTTTCCTATAATTAAATTCTCATAAACGATTATTTTTTATTATTGTAGTGTAATTGCTTTATATATTAGTAATTAAAAAAATACACCTTTTGTATTACTGCAAATCTCAACCGTATTTTATGAAATTCACGTCAAGTATAGGTAAAAAATTTCGCGAGGCAATTGCAATATATATGTTTAAGTTTTAGCCATTTAATCTGGCTGGTACAGTGAAGAAACACAAGCTGAGAAAAAATTATTTGCAACTCTAAAACATTTAAAATAAAATAGATACAGCAAGAATCTTTTTTTCATACATTTTGAATCATTGAATCTTTGTGTAACGTTGCTAGGCGTCTAAATACGTTGTAAGCAAATAAAAAATAAATTAAAATTAAAATAAAATAAAAATAAAATTACATTGTGTGATATTGTAAAAAGAAATTAAAAATCTGAGCATTACGTATTATTTTTTTTTTCTTATAATCTTATAGAAATTGATTTTTACTGCCTCAATTAAAAAAATAATAGCAAATATACCGAAAAATAATGAATTAAAAATAATACATATTTTGAGAAATTGCTTACATAACGACTATCGGAAAAACTTTTTTATACATTTTTTTTACGATCTATATTATAAAGGACAAACATATCTGTGCATAACGCCTACGTCATTCTGCGAATGGCAACACTTTCAAATTTGAAATGAATTTTCGTTGTGCAATTTTTCTTACTCAAAATTTTTAAACTTCTACCCATCACACATTTTCAGTCTTTATACCGTCGTATAAGGAAAGAAAATGTACCTTTAAATGCAATTTGTTTGAAAGCTGTATCTCAATTTATTTTTGAAATATTAATTTTTTTTATAGTTTTTAGTACCAATTTTGTAATTCTGGCAACATAAGTACTCCATTTCTATTGAAAGTAAAGGCAAAATAGTAGATTACTATATTATTTTGTTGCCATTTCCTCATAAAAATTGAAGTTCAATTTTCGCAAAGGAAAATTCTTAAACTTCTACACATTGCACATTTTCAGTTTTTATACCGTCGTATAAGTAAAAAAAAAAAAAAATGTTATTTTAAATGCAATTTCTTTGAAAGCTGTATCTCTATTCATTTTTGCGATATTTATTTTTTTATAGTTTGTAGTACCAATTTTGTAATTGTGGCAACAGAAGTACTCCATTTCTATTAAAAGTAAAGGGGAAAATGTCGATTATTGTATTATTAGAAATTAGTAGGGAAATTAGGGGGTGGGGGTATTATTAGGGAAAATAGTAGATTACAAAATCCCATTAGGGACATATTGCACCAAAATATTTTGAATGGAAAATGACGTACTGCTTATGAAAACATGCATTTTTCCGTATCAAGTTTCCATATTAAGTAGCTTTCATTACAAAAAGCTACCTACTGCAGCCGTTCGGAGGAAAGCGATTTCAAAAAAATTTAGTATATTTTCATCGATCAGGACCCCCAGACCCCGAAACCACCTTCCGTTCAAAATTTATATATATATATATATCTGACCTATGTCACACTGTAACTCTCGTAATTATGAACCGATTTCGATGTAATTCGGTGTGTGCATAGTACATACTAATGTCTCGACCGTGTTCGTTGGCCAGCTTCATCCGCTGTTGTGTTTCAAAATGGCGGCCATTTAAAATTAAAAAAAAATTTAAAATTTGAAATGTGGTACCAAAAAATTAAAAATGGAAAAATATTTTTTTCTTATGTATTTGACCTTTATACAAAGATTTCGGAGCAGTTTTTGTTTCGTCTATATCTTAAAAAATGGCTGAGTTGCAGCATTTTCAATTTCTAGCGTGGCTGATATTTTGAAACGTCCTGAAATTTGTCACGCGATAAAAGGCGTATTTATGAAGCGATTTGGATGTAACTTCGTTTATACATAGTACATACCAATGTCTCGACCGGGTTCGTTGGCCAGCTTCATCCGCCATCTTTTTTAAAAATGGCGACCATTTAAATTTTTAAGAAAAATTTTAATTTGAAATGTGGTACCAAAAAAATTGAAAATTGAAAAAATATTTTTTTCTTATGTGTTTGACCTTGATAAAAAGATTCGGGAGCAGTTTTTATTTCATCTATATCTTAAGTATTGGCTGAGTTATAGCATTTTGAATTTCTAGCGTGGCTGACATTTTGAAACGTACTGATTTTTGTCACGTAATAACAGGCGTATTTATGAACCGATTTGGATGTACCTTGGTGTGTACATAGTACATACAAATATCTCGACCGAGTTCGTTGGCCAGTTTCATCCGCCATCTTGTTTCAAAATGGCGGCCATTTAAAAAAATAAAAAAATAAAAAAAAATTAAATGAGATACCAAAAAATTGGAAAATGAAAAAGATTTTTTTCGTATGTGTTTGACCTTAATACAAAGATTACGGAACAGTTTTTGTTTCGTCTATATCTAAAAGAAGTTGGAAATTGCTCGTCAAACGTGGGAAATGAGGTGCGTTCGTACTATAACTAGTTTTATAATTATTTTTTGCACCCCATATTGTACCGAATGTGTATTTATTTGCAATTCATAAGTGCATAGTCTGTAACATCATTAAAATGCACTTGCAATAATTTTTTCCCATTCCCGTTAATGTAACGGAAAACTTTTGACTGTCCCTGTAATTAAGCTATACATCCGATTTTCATGAAATTTGAAATGGCTCGACAAAATTTCGCAGCAATTATATATTTAAAATTTCAGCCCATTCGGAAAGCTGTAACATCATTAAAATGCACTTGCAATAATTTTTCCCATTGGCTTTAATGTAAAGAAAAACTCTTGACTGTCCCTGTAATTAAACTATGCATCCGATTTTCATAAAATTTGAATTGTCTCGACAAAATGTCGCAATAATTATATGTTTAAAATTTGAGACCATTCGGAAAGCTTTAACATCATTAAAATGCACGTGCAATAATTTTTCCCATTGGCCGTAATGTAAAGAAAAACTTTTGACTGTCCCTGTAATTTAACTATACATCCGATTTTCATAAAATTTGAAATGGTTCCACAAAATTTTACAACAATCATATATTTAAAATTTCAGACCATTCGGTTGGGTAGTTTTTGCTCTATTACATGCGGACGGACGGACTGAACGACGACTATAGGTGCTACGTATTTATATAATTACGAACGCACCTAAAAATGGCTGAGTAATAGCATTTTGAATTTCTATTGCGGCTGACATTTTAAAACGACCTGATATTTGTCACGCGATAACAGGCGTATTTATGAAGCGATTTGGATGTAACTTGGTCTGTACATAGTGCATACCAATGTCTCGACCGAGTTCGTTAGCCAGCTTCATCCGCCATCTTGTTTCAAAAGGGTTGCCATTTTAAAAAAAATTAAATTTAAAATTTAAAATGAGGTATTAAAAAATTGGAAAATGAAAAAAAAAAAAAAATGTGTTTGGCCTTGATACAAAGATTCCGGAGCAGTTTTTGTTTCTGAAAATTTGTTCTTTTGTTTATATCTTAAAAAACGGTTGATTTATAGCACTTTGAATTTCTAGCATGGCTAACATTTTGAAACGATCTTGTATTTGTCACGCGATAACACACGTATTCACCTATTTCGATGTAAGAAGGCATGTGGATAGTATACATCAATACCTCGACCAAGTTCGCTGGCCAGATTCATCAGCCATCTTGTTTCAAAATGGCGGCCATTAAATTAAAAAATATATATGTATTTAAAGTGAGGTGCAAAAAAATTAGAAATTCAAAAAGGTTTCTTTCTTAAGTATTTGACCTTGATATAAGGATTCAGGAGCATTTTTTGTTTGTCTTTACCTTAAAAAATGGCTCAGATATAGCAGTTTCAATTTCTATTGTGGGTGACATTTTGAAAAATCTGATTTTTCGCATGCGACAGCACTCGTATATATCAACCGATCTCGATGTGAGTGAGCATGTGCACAGCAATTACTAAGGTCTCTACCAAGTTCACTGGTTAGCCTGCATCCACCATGTTGTCTTAAAATGGCAGGCACTTTAAGAAATTGCCGAATTTGGCAGCCAAATATAAGTTACTTTAAAGAAAAGCAGCTTGGATAAAGCTGACTAATTTCGCGAAATTCTCATTCATTATATTGATAAAAATTAGTATTGAATCTCCTATATTCGGTTTCCACTAAATTGAGCTTCGTGTGTTTGAATCATATAAGTTGGCTTTTTTAAATTAAGGAATATGAAAGCTACCTCTTCCTCCCGGCACTGGCCGGAAGGACTTTTTTTTTCTTCTGGATGAGTACTGATACTAATTTTGAGACACTAGGCATAAAGATTAAGTACGTGAAAATGATGTCATATTTAAAAGAAAACAATCAATCTCTTAGATAATACTGAACATTTTAACACAAATGCGTCTAGAAAAAGATAAATTACGGAAATTTTTATTCTTCGGTATTAAAATTAGTATCTGAAGTTAAGAGTGCGACTGCTCACATGGAAATATGTTGTTGACAATCGTGACTTCAGGTTTTGAGTTAAAATGAATTTAAAATGATCAATTTAAAATAGAATTTTTTAAAACATAGTGAATACGGATATGAGAAGTATATATAAATTATGAGAAGGTGAAAATGATGTCGGGTTTAGATTTTACAGGGTAAAAAATCTGATTGTATCAAACTTAGGCTATCTGGGCCAAAATATCCAAAAGTTACGGCTTATTTTTACGGAACTACCCATTAGAATTTTTAAATAATTATTTAAATAATAATAATATTATTTAAATAATAATAGAATCTCACAAAGTTTTAATATCAATAGACTTTGATATGTGCACCTTTGATTGCACGACAAAAGTCTAAACGGTAATCCAGTTCTCCCCAAATGATTCATAACATAAGGAGTTATTGGACAAATTGCTTCTATGATAAGCTTTTTCCCCTCATCCGCAGTTTCAGTTTTTTGTATTGTTCAATGTTTTAAAATCTCGGAGAGCTTTCCAATCCACGGAGGTGAAGTCTGTTATATTCTAATGGATAGTTCCGTAATAATAAGCCATAACTTTTGGATATTTATAGCCCGAACAACCTGTAGAATAAATTGTACCGTTTTGATTCGGGAAAACGAATTATAAGAGACTTAATTTACAACTACATCACAATAACTGTTTTTTATTATATTTTACTGATTACATATGCGACTAAAGTTTAATTTTAATAATCCAGACAACCAGAGGTCGCATTCCGTAGAAGATATTATTTTCAAAATAGTGGTAGGAACAATAAAATTTTCCTTGCAGAATGCGATTCCTGGACAAGTGAGCTTTTAGAAATAATATTTTGTTAATTTTAGGTTAAAATAATATTTGTTTGAGAGTTAGACTAGCCAATTTAAGATGCAGTTTCTATTGTAACTAATTTTGTAGGTTTATTATAAATCGATGAAACAGTTCCTTCTTAAACATTTGCTTTCGTCGAAGTTCGACGAGTTCCACCTCGTTTATTTAAAACATAAAATCAAATTATAATACTTTTTTCATGCACTATATGAATGACATATTTTGATTTAAATAACAGTGCCATTTATCTCTCGAAATATTTTTTAAATGTTTTGAAATGCTTTATGAATAAGCGCCTTGTATAGAGCGGCATATTTTAGAGACATATATTCATAGAGAAATATTTTTATAACGATTTTGACTCTTCAGATGGAATTAATTTAAAAGAAAAAAAATATATATATAACCTGTATGACATCAATTCGTTAGAGGGTTTAATTATCAATCTTGTCATTTTTTAAATGACAAGATTGATAATTAAACCCTCTAATGAATTGATGTCATAAAGGTTATATATATTTTTTTCTTTTAAATTAATTCCATCTGAAGAGTCAAAATCGTTATAAAAATATTTCTCTATGAATACACACTTTTAAAATGTTGCTGATACATAAACAATATATCGAAATGTATGTATTTCCGCTTTAGGAAGTGAAATATTATTCGATTATGTAAAAGAAAGTTTTGAAAAGCATGGTTTTAATATTTCTACAAGTAAAAAAAAAAACATAACTAATAAAAAAAGAAATAATCGTAAAGTTTACATTTGACTGTGAAAAAGGTAAAAAATTGCATACGCAACAAAAGTACGTTCACCCCTTATTTTATCTAAGGTCGCATCTCATATTTTACAAGAAAATCCAACCCCCCAAAGAATTATTGCAAAAACTTTAAACATCTTTATAGAAACAGAAAACAAATTATATATAAAACCTGATTTAAAGCTAATAAAAAATCCCAATAAAAACAAGATGTTCAACTTCTAATGCGAAAGCATGTTTCCCAGCAGAAGACTATATGTTCAGATTGTTGTATGGAAATGATTTGGAGGTGCAAAATTGACACATACAGTTAAAGCAGATGATACTTATTTATATTTATCTTATTTCAATAGAAATAGACCGATTTACTACCGAAAAACAGGGAAATAAGCCTAAAATTTTGTTTCAGAAAAAAAAAGAAAAGTTTTGTTTAGGGTTTTATGGTAATTGCTGGACTCTCATATAGGGTAATTCTAGGATACATGGCCATAGTTTTTAAAGATTGAAATAAAAATTCTTAGAATGCAAATACAAGAAATATTTATGCATATTTAAAAAATTTTATACATACACTCATAATATTTTGGGCAAAAAATAATTAAATATTGAGAAAAAAAAACGGGAAACAAAATTGAAATTAAAATGGCAGATGGCCATCTCTCCTTAAAGCCGAGGAGAGATGGCCATCCAATACATGAAAGAAAACGTGAAGTTAAATAGCAAAAAAATAACATATTTCATATAGTTAATCATGAAAAACATATATAAATTTGTAAAGAGCAGTTATATGATGGAAAATGAGCGAGTAAAACTCGAATACACACAACCAACACAGTGATCCTAAACCAATTATATTCAATCGGAATCTGTACAATCTGATAATTTTAAATGTATTTAATTTTCTTCGCTGCTGAAAGTGTTGTGTTTGTTTTTCCTCTCGCGTTAATTGTAGGTTTATTGCGTTAATTTAGTTTATTTATCAACTTTATCAGTTTCTGGGATCAAAGTTTCCATCCAAAGTTGTTCAGAGTTTTCTGAAACAAATACATCAGTAGGTCTTATTATATTATTATTATTATTGAAATATTTATATTAGTTAAAATTAAAAAAATATATATCAATTAATATGATTATAAACATAAACGTTATATATTTATTTTAATTTTAATTATATTTAGTTAAAATCCTCACTCCGTATAATTTTGATTAAAGGGGGATATTATTGATTAAAGGTGGCCATCTCTCCTGAAATTGAAGGACTGATGGTCGCCCAATTTAAAGCATCAATAGCTATTATACGTCTTTGTATTATGCTGAGAAGTAAAGATTAGATTATATACGTGCCTTACCAGTTCATATAGTAAAATATATATATAACGTACGTACTGCGAAACATTCAGATACCTAAGTCAAGAAAAAAAAAACTCAACCACTAAATTAAATAAACATTAAAATTACATTTACTTTTTATAATCGAAAAACACAACTGCAAGTCGCAATGAATAAACTTGTTGAACTATTTTCTACGAACAAATTTATGTTGCAATCTATGATCAAGTTTTGGAAATATTTAGACTGGCCATCTCTTCTCTATGGCCTAGAGTTACCTTATGATGGAAACCTTAAAATAAAGAAAGAAAACAATGTCAAAATGAACTCGGATTTCTATCAGAAATATGTCTTAACACCTCTTTCCACTGAAGACATTCCATCACTTTACCAAAATATTCTACATTGATTTAAATACCACCAGGAAAACACTACAAGACAAACATCTAAATCTACTGTATTCTTTGGGGGAAAAATAAAAAAATAAATGAAGCAGAAATAGACGGCTGTTTATTTGACGGCTGATTATCTACACGTGAGATATAGGCCCGAGGGTGGAGTGCCCTCCGTGGGTGTTGTGTAGTTGTTTGTGTACTAGGCTTTAGGTAGCCGTGAAAAAAATAACAGGAGATGAAAATAAAATTATACAATGAAATATACAGCTTCCTGATTGTGCACAGGAATGCACGATTGTCAAATTGAAGTTGATAGTAGCCGGGGATTGGGTATACTCCGGTGCGGATTTAAATGTTCAGCAAGGCAATGAGTAGGTGCGTTTGTGTTCACATGCATGTGTTCAGAACAAAAGTTGAATTGCATGCGGATTTAAATGTTCAGCAAGGCAATGAGTAGGTGCGTTTGTGTTCACATGCATGTGTTCAGAACAAAAGTTGAATTGCATCTAAGCAGTTCCACTCAATATCTGTCTGCTCAAGGAAGTGTCTTTGAAAAAATATTCTTGATATAACAAGCTGATGATAGAAAATTATTGAACAAATAAAATAAAAGATAATATCTTTAAGTAAATATTTAAACATGAGATATGGCTTTCCTAAATTACAGCAATTACTTAGAAGAAATGTATATTTGGCACAGATAGTTACTATTTACAAATGTTTTTAAATAGCTATTTAGCAATATAGGATATAAGCTATGAGTTATGATTGATAAATGCTTTTGGATTATATTTGTGGATGAGGAGTTATGAGCTGTTTAACTTAATAATTTTTATCTAAACATAACTCGTTGAATTCATGCTGTATTCACTTAAATGTTTATGTTACAGATACAGTGGTCTTTCTAAGGGTACCTAACCCGTATTTCACCAAGAATATAGAGAGTTAAAAAAAACCACGGAAGACTCCGAAACGATTAGGCCCACGGGCGCGATTGGGTTCAAACAAAGCACCTCCCATCTACCAGCTTTGAGAACAGAACCTCTTGGCTACTGGTGGGGCTTAGAATAAATAGAGGCTGTTCACTGAGTCCCCCAACGTTTCACCACAGAATTATTGAGTATCTCAACTTTTAAAACAATCTCTTTATTAGCGGTATCTTAAAACATTGAATGGGCCCTGGAAAATTGTGGTGGAGCAGAATCACCTTTGTTGTTATAACTAAAACTCCTTAATATTGGAAATAAAAATGTAATACGATAGTTAAACAAAAATGATATCAGCTTCAATATATTAAAATTCAAGCAGATTCAATTCTTTTATTATGCTTTAAAAAAATAGATTTATTTTATTAAATTTTTTAACACAAAACGAATACACAACGCTTCGTTTTACACAAAAAAATCTTTAGAATATTTCATTTAATTTTGTTTAAAAGTTAGTTACTGTATAAATTAATAATTCATTTTACTTTATTTAAAAAAAAGAAAAAGTTAGCAATTTTTTGTTTTTAAAGATGTGCAATACAGTGGAGGAACAAAATAAAATCAGAAATTTAAAAATGCTTTATGTGGAAAAGTTGCCTACTACAAAGTCTATTTATAATACAAAATCTTTGCTAAATCAAAAAAATTTTTTTGCTGCCCAAAAAACTTTAAAATTCAACAGATTTCCCTATTTTCACACAAAACTAGCAAAAAGAAAAAAAAGGTTTCTTACTTATAATAGCTCTGATTTTAAGAAACTAGAGGTTGAAATTAAACTGTCAGAGAAATCAGAGGTATAAAACATAACCCATTTGTGCCTGAATTTTTGTTTTCTCAAATTTGTTTGAAAAATCACTTTAAAATGTTGCAAAATGAAGTGTAAAAGTACTAAAAACAATTACGCTAAAATTTTTTGTATTTATTTGATGAAATGTAAACTTACTATATATGGAAATATGCATAATATTTGTAATAATATAACATGCATAATTATATGTTTTGTCTAAATGTATATAAAATAAGCTTTTAAATTGTATATTATATACTGCAATTAGTATTTTCATGAATTACTAAAAAAATATATTTATTTCTTTACCAGGGACTAATAACATTATAAGTATAAGTAATAATAAACTAAGAATAATCGTATTTGAGGCTTAAAAACAGTTTGTTTCATAATCATCTTGGAAAGTTCTTAACAAACACAAATAACTGTCCCCTAAATGGCTAATAAAAATATGTACGTATTCTGGCCTAGCGCCGTATATTTTGTACGTTACAAAAATGAATACAAATTAGACTTGAACATATAATTTCACAATTAAAAAAATACGTATTTTAAAGACGTCTCCAAGCTGATATTATGACTTATTTATTTCGATCCTTGGTATAAAAAACACCAATAAACTTACTTTTTACATTTCGCCAACTTGAAAAATTAAAAATCTATAAACTCCGAAAAAAGCCTTCATTTTAAACAAATAAATATCCATCTTATGTTGTCATCTTTCGGTAACGAAGACATTCATTTACAAATAATTATTTCATACAATTTTCATGTTATAAAGAAGTAAAAAAATTAAACAAATTTGTTAAAATTCGAAGGTTGCCAAAAATGGGTCACTAGGCATAAATGCGTTAATGTAACATTGGGAATTCAGGAATTCGCTCTCCAAATTTGCAATGCGCTTGCGCATACTGATATATTGACCGATCTCTCTTACAGCATTTGGACATTGGCTAAGGCTAATATCAGACGAACATCTTTTTGCACACTTTTCCCCCTACATATCATGATGATATGTAGGGAAAAAAGTGTGCAAAACGTCGTTCGTCTGACATTAGCCTAATGCTTCGATCCTTGTTAGTGCAAGTACGACAGTGGTCTCTCTTTGAGTTGGTTGCCTGTCTTATTTGTGCAGATATTATTTAGTTTGCGTTAAGTTTTTTATGAATTTTATTTTGTGTAATTTTTGTCAAGTATATTTAATTTCGTTATCGTCTCGATTTTATGTTACGTAATGCCTATGTAAAGAAATGCCTCGGACGCGATCAGATGACTTGTACCCTATGTTTGGTGCTCCTGAATTTTTTTTAACATAATTTGCTACCGACCTATGCGGTCGTTATAATCTATTATTTATATATGCAACAATAAATTTTAAGAGAATAAAGAAATAAGAGACTGGTGTAGTGGATGTGAGTTCGCCATTAATGAAAATGCCTATGGAAGAAATAGTTCAATTCCTATTGTAACGGATCAACACATCTTTTATAATATAAGATAGTACCATAAAAATATCTTAATATTAAAATACATTTGAAAGCAGAAAGTAAAGTAAATTCTACGAAAAGCTTTGTACCTATGAATAATCAACGTAGAAAAAACGGTTCGATATATTACTATGTAAATGTGAGAACGTTTTAATTTGTACTTGTAAAAATTAAAGTGCCTGTAGAAGAAAGAGTTTCTAACTGATAAAAGGACTAATCTAAAAATGATATTTCAAAATTTTGATATTAAAGCTAAAAAATTATAAAAGAGTGAAATGCAATTAAAAAGGCGCAGCAGAGAGAAACCAAGCCGTTCAAATTGCAAGAGAGTGAATAAAAACAAAATATAATACATTTTTTTCTTCTTTTACGGGACACATTTTGAATTCATCAAGTTCTTCTGATGAATATGTAGTTACTCAATATAAACAATGCGAAACGATACACATATTTACAAGTCAAGATTCTCTTTTAACTTCGCAAATGAGGACTATACTACAAGAGGTAGTACAGGCTGGTGACAGAACTCATGTTTGTGATGATCAGCAGCAATACTTATAAATGCAGCATTAAAGGATATGGGAATAATTACCAAAGAAATTCTTTAAAATCCATCGATCATAGCAAAATCAGAAGGGAAAGAATAAAAAAACATAATAACTTGAAAAGGAAAAACAAGGACAAAATTCTTTATGGAAAAGGGAAGAATTTTAACATGTAGACAAATAGCAAAAATGGAACAAAAAGTTCGAGAATTTGAGTATCCAACTTGAATTTTCAAAGTAGACGACTATAGAGATCTAATTCAATGGCAATAACGCATACATAATAACTATTCACTCTATTTCTTATAATGAACTTACGGCGATGATTTTGTACATTCCTGCGGTAATCGATGTCTTAAGATATCCGTGCAATTCACAGGCGAGAGAACACAAGAGAACGTTGCGTAAATTTAGTTATTGAAGCATCAGTCTTGTGCAGGGCTGCGGAGTCGGGCCCATTTTTGAGTGAAAGTAGTCAGAGTCGGATCTGTTAAAATTCTCGGAGTCGTAGTCGGAGTCGTCCATTTTACAAGCAGGCCTGTGTTGACGGAGTCGGAGTTGGCCCATTTTTGAGCGAAAGATTCGGAGTCGTCCATTTTTTCACACCGACTTCGCAGCCCTGGTCTGGTGTATGACAACAAAGCAAGAGGTGTATTCAGAAGCTCGAAAATAGCATTACCCAAATTTGAAACCAAAAGTCAATATCTTCGAGTTCTATGAAGCAATTAAACTAAATGTTTAAAGCGAAGGGCGGAAAGGTTCTGGAACACTATCTGCAGACACCTCCGCGTGGTGTGTTATGGGTTATTTTCACACAAAAAAAAATCAAAAAGCTGCTTGAAAAGTTTGAAGTTTTTAAAGTTTTATGGAAATTTCTGTGCCAAATCTACAGCGAAATGTTACTTCATGACAAGCTCAATTTTTCACAAAGATGATTAAGCTGATAGAAAACAACTTTTCCGCATAAAGGAAAATAAATTAGGCAAAAATATTTTTTTGTTGAAAAATTCATAATTTTAAAATGTTGTTGAAATTTCTCTGTCAAATGGGCAGACAAAGATTACTTTATGAAAAGCCCAATTTTCACAAGGAAGATTACACAAATAGAAAGTAACTTTTCCGCCTATAGATTAATAAATTGGGCAAAACGATTTCTTTTTTTTTTAAATTCATAATTTTAAAATGTTGTTTAAATTTATGTGCCAAATGGGCAGCCAAAGTTTACTTTATGAGAAGCTCAATTTCACAAAGAGAATAACACTGACAGAAAGCAACTTTCCCTCACACATTTTAATAAATTGGACAAAAACATTTTTTTTTTGAAAAATTCATAATTTTAAAATGTTGTTGAAATTTCTGTTCCAAATGGGAAGGCAATGATTACTTTACAAAAAGCTAAAATTTCATCCAGATGATTACACTTATACGTAGCAACTTTTCCACATATAGGCTAAATAAATTAAGCACAAAAAAATATTTTTCATTCCACCCTAGTGTACAAGCTTAAAAAGTATTGCATCATGGAATTAATTATATGCATATCAGAATGGTAATGAAAATAGTTGAGATGTAATCATCGGTCGAAAATAAAACTATAAAGATCCATTTTCGGTTTCATTTTAAAGTTGTAAATCAGTCTTTTTAAGGGAAAGTTGAATGTCATCAGGAAGTAGCATAACATTTTTTCATTAACTTATTAAATTGACTAACAACTTAAAAGATGAGATTTTTATCAAAATTAGAAATATATATGAGAGAATATTTCCTTATTAAGTTTATGGGAATACGGTTGTCTTAAATTTATAAGAAAAAACACACAACATTAATTCTATCTTCCTGCATAAAAAAGAAAATTTTATTATTCTAAACAGCAACAACAGCAAAATGTTTTCTGAGTTGAATATTCTAAGAATTCAAATCATTTTCATCGAATAGTATCAGTTTTTATCAAATAACAATTAATTCCATATATATTTTTTTTTGCTGTTGAGTTTTACTTTAACTAATAATTCCTAATGTGAAATAAAAATGTGGTAATAATTTTCTTGTGTCAAGAAAGAAACATTAAAAAAATAATACGGGGGTAAAAAATCGTTAATTTCCGAATTTTTTTTACACTACACCTGTGAAAAAATATGCAATTACATGCTTTTCAAATAAATTCATTAATATCAGCGCAATGATAAAATGGGAAATCATTTCTATTGTTTTCTTTCTATGTTATGTTTTACTTAAATTAATATTTTTGAGCGCGAGATAAAAAAAAACTGTAACAAATTCCTTTTTTGCTGAAAAAGTATTAAATAAAACAGTGTAGGCAGATATCACGTAATTAAATAAAATTCTTTTCATTACAAGTTTTTTTTTTTTATCCCTTTTTATTTATATTGGTTTTCCCATTTATAATGTTTTTCTGTCTTACAAATAAATGAAGTACTTTTAATTAAGCATAAACATTATTTACTTGCGGTATATTTTCTGAAGAATGTTGAAACTCTTTTACAATAAAGATTTTTATTAATGCATAATTCATATGAATAACTGGCAAAATAAATCAATTATGTTTGGCAAAGATAATTTTTTCCTTTTGACAAGAATTTGATTCAAAATCTACCAATAAAACAGACTTAATTCAATATTTGAATACTTCTAGAACATTTTTACAATATGCTTTACAAAAAGTTATCATTAATAAATCAATCTATGTCTAACTAAAACATATTTTATCATTAAAATTAACAATGATTTTGTTATATATTCAAACAACAAGAAGACAAAAAAATGCTAATTTGACATATATTAGATCACGGTCAGGAAAGATTTTAAAAACTCAATTGTTTTCTTTTTACGTGATCTTACAAATACATTTAAAAAATTTAAGATTAATAGTCAATATTATTGGAATTGGTCCATACGGTAGAGTACGAACCCAAACATTTATTTAGTAATTCCTTGAAATTCTGACATTTGTATTCGATCGATCTATTTTTTTCTGCTATTTTAGATAACCGCTCTCAAATTAGTAACATTAAAAGTTGATGCTTTGCCATCTGAAGAACTCCAATTTTTACTTTCTTCTATCTTTACAAGAAGAAAGTATTGGTTTCATGAAAATTTTCGAATTCCAGTTTTCGACGGATTTACACGTTTTATGAGTCAGAGATTCCAAAAAACATGTTTTTACAAAATGTCTGTCTGTGAGTCTGTCTTTCCGTCTGTCTGTATGTGACACAAATTTTGTGGGCGCTCTATCTCAAGAACTAACGCACGAAATTTCACAAAACTTCATATTTAGTTAGACCTTGATATAAACTGGAACTGATTAGTTGTTGGTGAAAACCGCCCAACAGGTGGCGCTGCTATGCGGCATTTTAAACGATTTCTGCAATAGCTGTATCTCAAGAACTACTGCACGGATTTTCATAAAACTTCAGATTCAGTTAGTCCAGGATATAGTTTGGTGCTGATTACTTTTTTGTGAAAATCGCCCAACAGGTGGCGCTGGTATGCTGCATTGTTCATGATTATCGCAATAGCTCTAACTCAAGAAAAAATGCACGAATTTTCATCAAACTTCAGATTCAGTTAGTCTCTGATATAAATTAGTGCTGCTTAAGTTTTGGTGCAAATCGCCCAACAGGTGGCGCTGCTGTGCTGCATTTTTCACGATTTCCACAAGAGGTGTATCTCAAGAACTATTGCACGGATTTTCATCAAACTTCAGATTTAGTTAGTCCTTGACATGAATTGATGTATAAATTAGTGCTGTTTAATTTTTGGTGTAAATCGCTCAACAGGTGGCGTTGCTGTGCTGCATTTTTCACGATTTCCACAAGAGCTGTATCTCAAGAACTATTGCACGGATTTTCATCAAACTTCAGATTTAGTTAGTCCTTGACATGAATTGATGTATAAATTAGTGCTGTTTAATTTTTGGTGTAAATCGCTCAACAGGTGTATGCTGTATTTTTTGCGATTTCCGCAATAGCTTTATCTCAAGAACTAATGCTTGGATTTTCAACAAACTTCAGATTCAGGTATACCTTGATATCGTTTAGTGCTGTTTACTTTTGGTGTAAATCGCTCAACTGGTGGCGCTGCTATGCTACATTTTTTTCAGAATTTCCGCTATAGCTCTATCTCAAGAACTAATGCACGAATTTTCATCCAACTTCAAATTCATATACACTTTGATATGAATTGGTCCTAAATCGTTGTCATTTCTTGTACTATTTAAATTATTTAATTGATGCGATTTATATAGAAGAAAGTTTTGTGATGGCCACAGCATACTAGTTATTATTATTATTATTATTATTATTTCCTGTATCAATCAGAAAACTACCTTTATATGTCGCATTTCTCTCTATTGAGCACAATAGTAACGGTTATGAAGAAATGCTTCTCGTTTTTCTACACATGCCTTTAAAAGACAGATGTCATGTACTACTGTGATGGAAACTTTAAAAACAGTAATAATAGATTAGATGACCTTTTACATGTTTCAGCTGGATCCGAGGCATTTTAAAAACAATTAAATAAGAAAATTCTAAATTTGAACGATCATATGATTAAAATTATATATTCAAAGAATATGACATACTAAATGGTACACACAACAAAACAGTGATTTTACAAACACATTAAAAATGTAATTAAAATCTACATCATTTTTTCTTCCACCACAACCTTTTTTTTAACACTTTCCAACAAAGTTCAAAAGTGTTTATGACTTCGGTTTGTGTGTCCGTCTGTCCGTCTGTCCACGCTCTAACACTCGTAAATATGCTCTGATCGTTTTGAAATTTTTGGATGTTAGGGACCTCTACCATAGCACGTTTCCTATTTCAAATGAAGTTTGTAGCATGTTTAGTTCATTTACAGAGACAGTCAAAAATTTTCCGTTACATTACGGCCAATGGGGAAAAATCGTTTCAAATGATTTTTAATGGTGTTACACTCTTTCAAACTTAGTAAAATTGATATTCATTTATGAAGTACGCTAAAATATGCATTCTGTTGAATATGCGGTGCAAAGAATAGTTATTGTTCATTTACAGGGCCACCCAAAAGAGTTTCGTTCATAATGGTATAGGAAAAATTGTTTGCGGTGTATTTGAAAATATTTGAGATACAATATTGTATCCGAATTACTGTATATTAGTAATGATTGCTCGAAATGCATTTTTAATTATGATATGCGCTTTTTTAGGGTTTCGTTCATCTGACGAAACCCTATTCGTCTCGCTCCTCTGTCTGTCTGTCCATCTATCGCAGAGCCAGTCTATCTCAGAATCTATACATGTTGGAGACTTGAAATTTTGCATACTTATAACTGAACACCACAAATCATACGGCAAATCATAAAATTTTGAAAAAGCCGTAAGTTTAACCCTTTGGGCTCCCACATGTGTATTTTAAACAATTCTTTTTAAGTGAGCCACTAATTAGGTTGGAGTCGTGAAAATTTACATACTTATAGCTGAACACCTCACATCAAACAACAAATCATAAAATTTTGAAAGACTCGTAAATTTAAACGTTTGGGCTCCCACATGTGTATTTTAAACAATTCTTTCTAAGTGAGTCTCTAATTAGGTTGGAGGCGTGAAATTTTGTATACTTATAGCTGAACACCTCGCATCAAATGACAAACCATAAAATTTTGAAAAAGCTGTGCATTTAACCCTTTGATCTTCCACATATGAATTTTAAACAATTCTTTGTAAGTGAGCCCCTAGTTATGTTGGAGGCGTGAAATTTTGCATACTTATAGCTGGACACCTCACATCAAACAACAAGTGATGTAATTTTGGAAAAAGTCGTACATTTAACCCTAAAGGCTCCCACATGTGTATTTTAAACAATTCTTTCTTAGTGAGCCCCTAATTATGTTGGAGACATGAGATTTTCTGTATTTATAGATGAGCACCTCACACCATACGACAAATCATAAAATTTTGAAATAGTCGTACACTCAACATTTTGAGCTTCCACATGTGTATTATAAAAAATTATTTCTAAATGAGCCCCTAATATATGTTGGAGGCGTGAAATTTTGCATACTTATAGCTGGACACCTCACATCAAACAACAAGTGATAAAATTTTGGGAAAAGTCGTACATTTAACCCTTTGGGCTCCTGCATGTGCATTTTAAACAACTATTTCTAATTGAGCCTCTAATTAAGTTGGAAGCGTGAAATTTTGCATTCTTATAGCTGAACACCTCACATCATACGACAAATCATAAAATTTTGAAAAAGTCGTGCATTTAACCCTTTGGGCTCCCTCATGTGTATTTTAAATAATTCTTTCTAAGTGAGCTCCTAATTACGTTGGAGGCGTGAAATTTTGCATACTTATAGCTGGACACCGCACATCAAACAACAAGTCATAAAATTTTGAAAAAGACGTACATTTAACCCTTTGGGGTTCCGCATGTGTATTTTAGAAAAATCTTTCTAAGTGAGCTCCTAATTAGTTTGGAGGCGTGAAATTCTGCATACTTATAGCTGAACACCACACATCATGCGACAAATGATAAAATTTTGAAAAAGTCGTACATTTAACCCTTTGGGCTCTTGCATGTGCATTTTAAACAATTATTTCTAATTGAGACTCTAATTAAGTTGGAACCGTGAAATTTTGCATTCTTATAGCTGAACACCTCACATCAAACGACAAATCATAAAATTTTGAAAATGTCGTACGTTTAACCCTTTGGACTCCCACATGTGTCTTTTAAATAATTCTTTCTAAGTGAGCCCCTATTTAGGTTGGAGGCGTGAAATTTTGCATACTTATAGCTCAACATCCCAGATTACACGTCAAATAATAAATTTTGAAAAAGTTTTATGTTTAACCCTTTCAACTCCAGCTCGTGTATTTTAAGCAATTCTTTCTAACTGAGCCCATAATTAAATTAGAGATTTTATATTTTGCATACTTATAGCAGAACACCTGAGACCAAGCGACAAATCATAAAATCTTGAAAAAGTCTTGCGTTTAACCCTTTGATCTACCACATATGTATTTGAAGCAATTCTTTCTAAGGGAGCCACTAATTAAGTTGGAGAGATGAAATTTTGCATGCGTATAGCTGAATACATCAGACGATACGGCAAATCATAAAATCTTCAAACAGTCTTATATTATTTCCCCTTCCGGGCTCTAACTTGTGTATTTTAAGTAATTTTTCGAACCTCCGCCCTTTTAACTAGGAGAGAAATTTTCCAATTTTTGCCGACACCCCTTTGACCCTTCTTTCATATTATGCACCATAGCCTTACATATTTTAGTTCCATTTTTTACCGCCAGGTGCGCCTACTGATCTCGTATGCTATGGGCCCAATCCCCTCCAATAATATATCTACGGATAGCATGTAAAACGGGTTTTCGTTCGGATAGATGTTTGTTTAGCATCGAGTGCACCCCCTGGTTACGAAATGTGGAACTAACAGATTTTTTAAAAGATAAAGTGTTTTGAAAGGAATATTAAACGAACCCTCTGTGTGATCTATGATCACACTTACCCACTTGTTTTATGTATATACTTTATGTTTGTTATAGTAACTGAAAAAATAGTTACATGAAAAAAATTGCGCTAGATCATTATGCAGAAGACGAAGGGTTAAATTGAGGCAATCTCGGTTCTTGATGCATATTTAGAATGTTAAACTAATTGTCCGTTTTTATTATTATTATTATTATTATTATTTGTATCTTTAAGGAAATTGTCTTCTCATTTTACTGAAATGTTTTACGTTTTCCACTAGATATGCTGAAAATGTTTCAATGCAATTTAAGGTTTTAGAATATTTAAAATAATACTTTTTGGTGTAAATGAAAATAAATGTATCCAATTTCCTTTTCCTAAATAATATTTTAAAAAGAAAATTTGATTCCATCATGAAACAAATAGAACATTGTTTCATTATCTTTTCTACATTGAATATCAAATTGAACACCAAGGATAAAAATATATAAAAATATATGCTTAAAGATTAATCGTATTAACTTTATAAAAATTGTTTCTTTTTTCCGGAACAAAAATAAATTTCCAATTTAATTTCGTCGTTCTAAAAAGAATTTTTTCTGAGATATGTGTTGAGACAATAAAAATGGATTCATTTAAATTTGTCAGGAGTAAATTATGTTCATTGTTTTCTATTGACGATAAAAAATATATATATAATGTTTTTGAATATGCAATAAAATTATTGTGTTCATTTACCTTTCTATGAAAAGAAATATAAATAAAAGTTTTTACATACATAACATTGTTCATTTAGAACATTTCTTCCTTACCTGCGTCAGAAAAATATATTAGTATTATTTTATATTAAAACATATTAATAGAATTAAAGAAAAAAACATATTTTATTATTAAAAAATGCACAGTTCATTTTTAGGGAAAAAATGGAAATACGTTGGAAAAGCCTCTGGTAAAAACGTGCTATGTACAAAACGTCTCCTTAATCAAAATCAATGTACAGTCTTTCTACAAAAAATAAATAAATAAAATGAAATTAAAAATAAAGAGAGGATTTTATTAATCCAAGTATAGGACTTTTAATTTAATTAAAGTACTTATCTGCAGGTATGTAATAATTTCAGTCCATTTTGGAAATTAATGGAACACGGTACCATCCGATATATATTTTTTCCCCCTTAGTATTTTAGAATTTCACTTTTTGACAATTTATTAAATGATATTATAAATGAAAATCATTCAATGAAGAAAAATTCAGATCATGATTGATATTTGAAAAGAAAAGGTGTTCTTTAAAAATTTCAGAATGTTTACATCTTCAGCATTTTTTAACTTTTTGAATCTTTTTTTGTGCATCCTGTTTTTTTCATATTCTGTAACGGTAAAAATAAAATCTAAACGTTAATTTTAAAAATAAACAAAATAGCCTGGAATATGTAAAAATACTGTAAAAGTGGTTATTATTATTAGTAGTAGTGGTAGTTGTAGCAGTAAACTATTTATTTTATTGAAATTCCGTTTACTAATTTTATAAGGAAAAAAATTAAGGATCTTTTAAAAAAGCAAGTTATTTGAAATCTATTTGTTAATTATTTAGTTTTTTTTTTTTTTCAGAGAGCTATATTGTAGAAATACAAACAGAAAAAAAAAAAAAAAGAATTAGATTTCAACTCCGAATCTCTTTAAACGGAAATAGATGCAGCGTAAACGACATTTTAGCGAATTCATAATTATATGATATTTATGTAACTTTTCCAGAGTATACCTAAATATGTCCCACCAAATGAGCGGTGCCAAGTCTCATTTACATGATTTACTTCGGAAGAAACTTTCCTATAATTAAATTCTCAAAAACTTTTCTTTTAATGATTGTAGTTCCTGCTTTATTTATTATTATTATTATTTAAAAAATACACTTTTTATATTACTGAAAATCTCGACCTTATTCTATGAAATTCACGTCAAGGATGGGTAAAAAAATTCGCGAGGCAATTGAAATATATATGTTGAAGTTTTAGCCTTTTAATCTGCCTGGTATAGTGTAGAAACATAAGCTGAGAAAAAAAATATTTGATTGCAACTCTAAAACATTTAAAATAAAATAGATACAGTAAGAATCTTTTTTTCATACATTTTGAATCATTGAATCTTTGTGTCTCTAAATACGTTTTGCAAGGTCTCTAAATACGTTCTAAGCAAAAAAATGAATAAAAAAAAAAATAAATAAATAAATAAATAAAATAAAAATAAAATTACATTGTGTGATATTGTAAAAAGAAAAAAAACTGTGATTTGTTAAAACATAATCTGGTAAAAAAAAAAAAAAAAAAAAAAAAAAAATTCTTTATATTTATAATAAGTTATAAGTCAGATAAGAGAAAGTCATTTTTTTAGCTACATTTCAAAAACTATACCGCTTTTCGAAAATTAGTATTTCCTGAAAAAATAATCACGGTAATTAAAAAGTAAAAAAAAAATATATATATAGTAACTTGTTTGTTACACCATCTGTTATGAAAGAAAAAGAAAAAAAATACAACACAGCTTTTAAAAATAAATTGTTTCCATAAAATGTCATGTACGTGGCAATAAAACTTGTTGATATTTTTCAATAAAAATTACACTTTAATTATTAGATATTTCCTTTTAAAAAATGTGGCAACATTTTTCTTTTCTTTTCTTTTCTTTTTGCCTTTGATCAGCAAAAAGAAAGAAAATATTTCTAATAACTTACAAGTATATAATTTGAAAAAAGTTTATATCAGAGTTGAAAAAAGAAAAAAAAAAGTTCATCACTTTATTTTGTTGGGCATTAATAAAGACAACATATTTCAAAAAATATTTTTAAGGAAATTCTTGTTTCAAAATTTTTGTAATTTGTTGGGGTTTTTTCAGTTTCTTGTAATTAAAATATTTTTTCAAAGAAATAGCAACTTTTAAATTTAATTTGTAAATTAATCTACCGGGTGAGCTAATAGTTCGTTAAAACTTTACTCATAAAATAGGGAAAATTTATGATAAAGGAGTTAATTTTTTTTGCTGCTAAAAGCAATCCGTCTAACTTGTGAACCTTTTCTTACAAACCGAACTCCTTTATCATAATTTCTTCCTTTTTATGAGTTTTTAAAGTTTTAACGAACTTTTGGCTCACCCGGTATATGTCGTTTAGTTTCCCCCCTCTCTCTTACTGTATATACTAATAAAATAAAATTATGTATATCTTGTGTGTATATTAGGGTGGTCACAAGCAACAAGGGGGAAAATTTTTTTAACGTTTTCTTCGGGGGGACCCTCCTAAAAGTTGCCAATTAGTTAGAAAATGAGATTGGCAAAGTTTCAGCTCAAATAAATAATATTAACCCGTGCCTCATCGAGGTTGAATTCTTGAAAATTTGCAATTTTTGGCAAAAAATTGTCGTTTTTCTTTCCTTACGTGAAAAATATTTGTCTTAGAAACCTGATTCTTGTTTTATTTCATAGAAACTGTTGTTGCCTTGAACTTTTACTCTCATGAAAACTTATATTTAATGAACATTTAGCATTTTTCAGGACATCTAGTGAACCATACCCTCAAACTCTGCATTTTTGAAACATAGGTAAAAAATGACAAATTAAAATTTTTATTACTTTTGATAATTTTTTTTGTATCATTTTTATTAATAGGCAAAAATAAGTGAACAATTTTTGTAACTTTAAAAATATTTCACGAATTATAATTGATTATTAGTTATCTAGTTCTGTGTCTAGTAAGAAAGAGCTTTTCGATTTGTGTTGCAGTTGAACCTCTGAATTTCTCATTTTATTACAAGGCTGTTTTTGTTATCTGTTATGGTTATCTATTTTTAGAATTGACGAAACATTCCGTAAAACCCCTTCCCTCTCTTGATGTGATGGCAGAAATGTAAGATTTTTTTAAATTGACCACATGTCTCATCAAATCATCGACAGTAAGCAGCTAAGTAATTGTCAAGTTTTATGTATTTTATTTTATAATATTCGCAAAATGAACTGAACGCCAGAGAAGCTGCTAGACTTAGAATACATCCACTAGCTAACCAAAGACATCGAATCTGTGAATAACTGTTTCGTAAACAAAAAACTGAGCTCATCAAAAACAGATTTTAAAATTCCCGTTTAGAGAGAACTGTTGTTCACTGGGGTGGAAAACTGCTTCACCATTTTTTGAATAAAGAAAATGTAGAGTGGATAAAAGTTTTAATTAGTTGTGGGGATGAAGAACAGTTACTACGAGTTCCTCAACTTGAAAATAGTATCGGAATAATTCAGGCGAAAGCTGTATTTTCAGCAGTTGAAGTGTGGGGGGAAGTTGGTAAAATCCAGGCAATATTTTTTGATACAACTGCAGTAAACGCAGGTCGCCTCAGAGTTAACCTGCATTTTTCCATAGCAATTGTTAAAGGAAAAGTCTTCTGTATTTACCATGCCGCCAGCATAATTTAGAAAGCTGTTCTTGATTGTAAAATGGGCACAAACACTGCCCCTCAGCCAGAAAAAAAAACAATTCTGATTGGGTGGTCTAAGTTAAACCAGAGTAAGTATACAAATGTTACTGAAGATGAAATACTAGGTATAAATAGTTAATTCAGAAGAAATTTCAAATTTTCTTACAGGAACTCTTAAAAATTAACAGCTCAGGGATGATTATAAAGAGTTTATCCAACTTTGTTTAATTTTTATAGAACTCCTTCCTGCAAAAGACTTTTTTTCAAAGCACCTGGTACTTTTAATCATGTCAGATGGATGGAGGCACAGGCCATTAATTCTCTTAAAATATATTGTTTCAGGGATCATATTTCAATAACAAATTTAGAAAAAGAAGGTATCAGAGATCTTTTCTTATTTTTAATCAATATTTATGCAAAAGCGTGCTTCAATATTTCCACTGCCACTTTAGCCCCCAATTCAAGACCTGCAAATAATAAAATCACTTGTTCACTACAGAAAATTTGATAAATAGGTTACAGACAAAGCACTTGCTAAAATGACAAACCGTCTTTGGTATCTTAACTCAGATCAAGTTGCATTTTCATTTTTAGATAATACTTTGGTAAAAAAAGTCAACATAAGCCACCTTATCTAAACCATTACCACTTCAATCCTTTCCGGCGCAGTGTCCCACGCCGGGACCACCTAATTTTAATTCCAAACTTACAAATGGCACAAAGAATATTTTAATAAAATGTAGCTTTTACAATGAAAGGTTAAAGTAATGTGATTTTAATTTCTAAATATGTCGTTTGTAAATTCCGGGGTAGACAATCATTTCATCCTTTTACGAACAGAATTTTTCTGTGCCGGAAAGGGTTAACGTGGCAGTTGTAAGGGAAAATAATTTATTTTCTTTATTATGTCTCCTTTCTTGTAACACAACTTTAATAATAAAATGCAATTGAGCATTATTTGCTCTCATTTCTATACTTACTCTGCCCTCCTTTTTTTTTAAAAAAAATCTTTCAGTTTAAAATTCGATTTTTTTCCATTTCTTGGGAATTTTTTTTAATCAAACACTTTATTGGACTTCACAAAACGAAAAAAAGAAAAACAGAAGGTGGAAAGCAGATGAAATGGAATGTTACAATTTTTTTTTTCGCTTTTTCATAAAAAGTCAATTTTTAGGATTCAGGTGAAGTCTGGTCCTGAAAAATGCGCATATTTTTAAATCTATACATTTTTAGAAAAAAATGGTGTGTGGTTCTTCAAAGCAAAACTTTTTTTTTATAAAATGAGACCTGCATTATGTTTCTAGGTTCAATTGTATTCATTTCATGAAGGAAAAACAGCATATTTTTGCGAAAAATCACGTTTTTTTCAAACTTAAACCTCAATGAGGCACGGGTTAATATTATCGAAATGAGCTGAAACTTAGCCAATCTCATTTTCTAGTCAATTGGCAACTTTTTGGGGGGTCCCCCCGAAAAAATTCGAAAATTGATTTCTTGTGACCACCCTAGTGTATATGCTTTTGTCTAGGATATTCTACCGCACGTAGAGGTCTGAAAATTTTGATTAGGATAGTTCAAGGCAGTTAGAATGCACCTGAGACACAGATTTTTCCACTTTTTTAATTAGTCTAGATTGTAAATAATAACTATAAAGAATATTACAAAATTGTGCGCGTTTGCTGTTCTAAATCTTTCCAACTGCGTACTAAAAATTGCGTAGCCTAGAAAATCCGATTGTGTAAAATGCCTCTCTTTTTGCGCTTTTCGAATCCCCAATCGGCTTTCCTTAACAAAATACGAAAAAAAAACAAGAAAATAGCCACTTCATTATTGTTCTTTTTCCTTTCGAATGGTGTTGAAAAATATTAATATTAACCATTTAAAAAAATATTTTTGAAATGTCTTTATCGTGTTTTATTTTGTCCCGCGTATATCGAAACTCTCATCAGTTAGGAAACTAACATATCAAATCCGAAAAAACGAAATTACCCACCATTAGATTGTACCTTTGCTTCTAAAATCCTTTAGAAAAAATGTTAATAGTAACCCTTGAAAAAATAATCATAAAAATAAATTCGGAGAGACTTTCAGTGATTTTCGTTGTTGATATTTTTTTCAATTATTAAAAATTTCACCGGCGCTTTTGATCAAAATGCGAAAAAAAAAAAAAAAAAAAAAGAAAGAAAGAAAATACAATGTTAAATATCAATATACATTTTTCTTAATTTGTTTCCTTAATCTGTTTTAAAATCGCAAAGTTTTATGCAATTTTTTCAAATGGAAAAAAAATAAACATTTTTTTATAAAATAAAACATTTTTCAGTGTCATATTTATCAAATAAAAAATAAATCAATAAATTTTCACTACATTCGCTTAGAAACACATTATAAAACGGTTATTTTTTTTACGATATCCACAAAAAGAACATGTAATATTAATATATTTTAGTTCTTCTTGGAGAAATAAATTTTATTTGTTATGAGACGACTAAAAAATATAATTTATTATCAATTATAGTTCATTATAAGTATTGATAAAAAATTCTGCAATAATTAGAACACTTAAATTAATTAATTTGGATAAAGCTGACTCATATATATTGCTTTAGAATGTTTCAATGAATCATCGAATTCAATCTCGTTAATTTATTGCTGTACTACCAAAAGCTAATTAAATTGAAATTTTCAAGGGATTTTTTAAAAATTTGATTCCCTTTTCCAATTTTTTACAAAAGAAATTTTTTTGATGATATATAAATAAAATTGTTTGCAAATTTAATAATACAAAATTTAGATATTTTCCTTATGCTTTTTAAAAAACTAGTCAGATAATCCCAAAACTTTATTCTATATCATACATGTTAATACTTCAAAATTCGCTATCACTGTGCCAAAATTATATGACAATCTATGCCCTTCATGAGGATTCTCAAGATATAGGTTCATTGAATTGAGTGCATTTAAAAAGGATTTGTAACTGCCGCGGCGAGCGGCCTCTTTTCGGTCGCAGCCCTTTATTCTTCCACTTATTCCGACTCTTTTGCGGAAGCAAGGTTCGTAGGTCCCCAGTCACGTCCCGAGTAAAAGACATTCTAGTAACAGCGAGATTGAACAAAAAAATCAAAAATTGAAACTGGACAAATTTAAAAGGGAAATTACACAAATTAAAGACACCGAAAACCGGGAAGGTAGAGCCTATTATTAGTCTCGACTACTATAAGAGCTTTCCTGGTATTTGGACCCCCAACATCGTCCAAAACTTATTTATCTCGTTAATATTGTTATGCAATCATGCAATTGGATGTTCCCCAGTATATGAAAAAAAAAAGTGTATTAAATAAAAAATTATTATTCAGGTACATGAAAGTCAAAAGATTGTGAGAATGCCCCATATATATTTAAGACAAAAGAGTTTGTAAACTATCCGTAATTTTTCCTTCATGTTATTAATATCGAATATTTGTTTATTTATTTCTATTGACAGATAAGTAGCTTTTGTGATTGTCCTCTGATCTACATAAAAACTCGCTCATATGGCAATATAATTTTTTTATATATAATTTTTAAATGATGTGATTTTTTTTTTTTGGAGCGGGGGGGGGGGGGGGGGTTTGTATGCAATTTTCGTAAAGCTGATATCTTTTTCGACATGAATTGTAAAGCATCGCATACTTCAAAAAAAAAAAAAAATCATTGAATTATGGCACCCACCCTCTCTAACCAAAATTTCCACCACAAACAGCATAAAATAGAGCTCGACAGGTGATGCCCTGCCGTGCTGTATACACCCGAGCCTAAAAGATCTATATATGTGAAGGTGTAACAGTATATGATGTTTAATTAAATTCTTGTGTTTTTGAGATACAGCTATCTCGAAAATTTTGAAAAATGCAATATAGCAGCGTCGCTTATTATATGTTTAACACATCACCTAATCAGTACCAAATTATTTCAAAGTATAGCAGTATAAAGTTTGATGAAATTCTGTGCATTAGTTCTTGAAATATGACTAGCTCTAAAATCATGTAAATCTGGAAAAATGCGGCATAACTGCTCCACATATTAGGCAATTTACACCAAAAGCTAATCGGCAACAACATATGTCAATGTCTAACTGAATCTGAAGTTCGATGAAAATCCGTGCATTTATTTCTTGTGAAAGAGCTAATGCAGAAACCGTAAAAAATGTAGCATAGCAGTACCACCTGGCAGGCAATTTACACCCAAAACTAATCAGAACCAATTTATATCAAGGTATAACTAAATCTAAAGTTTTATTAAGCTCCGTACATTAGTTCTTAAGATAATGCGCCCACAAAATTTGTGTCACATACAGACAAACTCACAGACAGACATTTTCTAAAAACTGTCAAATCGTGTTCAGTACCTTTTAAAATATATAAATCCATTGAAAACCGGAAATCGAATTTTTCCACAAATCCAATACTTTTTTCTTCTAAAGATTTGTAAGTAAAAATGAAGAAAAATACACTGTCAGAAAACCCCGCCAATATACACTAAATTATTCTTCATTTTTCATCAGATCTTTTCCATACTCCTAGAAAACATGTTTTATCCGTGAATTCTCCCCGAGCGTCTAAAAAATTGGGAGAAATTCGGTTAATTCCTTGCACGCATGCGTATTGGCTCTATTGATAATAAAACCGAATTTATTAAAAATGAAAAATGAAAAACTCTATAAATAAAGATTTCTAATTTAATTAAAAAAGACAAAAAAAAGTTTTCGAATTTCAAAATAAATAACAATTACTTTTCTCATTCATTGAAAAGTACACACAATTTATTTTTTAAAGTTGAATAAGTTGAATAAGTTGAATAAAATTAAGTAAAGTTGAATTTATAAAGTTGTTTATAAATAAATATTCGCATTTAAAATATACTTTAAAAGATATTTTAATTAAAAAATCAAATGGAAAAAAATCGATATTACTCAAAAAAAAAAATCTTATGGAATAAAAATATAATATTCGTAATTTTACCTCTAGCAATCTACGTGAAAATATTTAAAATTCATAATTTTATAATATAGTAATACTAAAGTATAAAAAAAAAACCAGCCATAATCTCATTAAAAGCGAAATCTTCTCGAAAAGAACTTCAAAATTAAAAGATTTTTAAAGAAATTGATCAAACCATACAAACAATTTTGAAGCAAACATATTTACTTCAAAGCATTTCGCTGCTTTGCAACTATAGCTAGTGATAGAATGTTCGTCTTGTAACGCTAAGATGGCTGGTTCGAATCAAACATGAGCCGCATGTGATTTTTCTCAACTTCCTTCAATTGACGGATGTTTTACCTTCTGTAACGGAGGGGAAAAAAAAAAACAGATATTTGTCAATTCACGGAAATATGCCGACAGCAATGCTGCCAGTAGAATTTCCGTGAATTAAAAAAAAAAAATGAGAGTGTAAGCTTACCACTGATTTAATGTTTTTTCCCCCATATGTTGCTTAGGGAGTATAGTCCAGACAATGGGGAATTTTACCTAGCAAAATTAATAGTAATTCTGGAAATCGGCTTGCTTTATGTTTTTTGGGTCGCTGAATCCGAATTTGTAACTTCCCACCAAAATTTCCCTCGGCAACCCCCCCCCCCCCAATTTTGGTAAAATGCCCCCAAAAGGTTTCTATTAAAAAAATTAATTTTTTTATTGTTTTAGGGAAAATGTATCTAGAAATTCAGAAAGTAGACAAAATTTGCAACAAATTAGATACATGACATTATGACTTAGGATGAAGGGAAATGGGGGATCTGCCTTGGAACATGCGTGCGGGGCTGCGTGAACTAAGTTGCGCAATTCCACTTAACCGCTCACACGTTTACATTGCCCTCCCATCTACCTCCGAACTTTCTCTATAAGGCTTACTTTAAGTTTTCTGCGTCGCTGAATCCGAATTTTTAACTTACCCCCAAAATTCCCACCCCCCGAAAACCCCCAAAAGTAGTTGTTTTTAACTTAAATTTCTTATTATTTTAGGAGAAAAGCATCACGAAATTCAGAAACTGGACAAAATTTGCAACAAATAGGATATATGGCATTATGACGTAGGATGAACGGGGAGAGAGGGGGCTGCCTCGGAACATTTCCAGCGCGCTTTTCTTAAAAACCAATTTTTTTCAAAAAATCAATTTTTGGGGGGTTGCCGGGTGAACTTTTAGTGGGAAGTTATAAATTCGGATTCAGTGGCCCGAAAAACATAAACTGAGTCGAAATCCAGAACTAGTATTAATTTTGCCAGGTAAAATCCCCTATTGCTGGACTTCATAACTTAGTGTACGTAACGCCGCAGTGTATGTTCAGAGGCAGCCCTCCCCCTCCCCGTTCATCCTACGTCATAATGTCATATATCCTATTTATTGCAAATTTTGTCTAGTTTCTTAATTTCGTAATGCTTTTTTTCCTAAAACAATAAGAAATTTAAGTTAAAAACAACTATTTGGGGGGGGGGGGGGGTTCGGGGGGGGATTTTGGGGGGGGGAGTTAAAAATTAGGATTCAGCGACCCCAAAAAATTAAAGTAAACCTTATAGAGAAAGTTCGGAGGGGAGATGGGAGGGCGAATGTAAACGTGTGAGTGGTTAAGTGGAATTGCGCAACTTAGTTCACACAGCAAGGCGCGCATGTTCCAAGGCAGATCCCCCTTTCCTCTTCATCCTAAGTCATAATGTCATGTATCTAATTTGTTTCAAATTTTGTCTACTTTCTGAATTTCTAGATACTTTTTCCTTAAAACAATAAAAAAATTGATTTTTGTAATCAAAACCTTTTTTGGGGGGCATTTTACCAAAATTTTGGGGTGGTTGCCGGAGGAAATTTTGGTGGGAAGTTAAAAATTCGGATTCAGCGAACCAAAAAACATATAGTAAGCCCTTTTCCAGAACTACCATGAATTTTGCTAGGTAGAGCACCTATACGGTGTGTATTGCCTGGACTATTATGTTCTCACGGGATTTTAACGGGATTCATATTAGACTTGCAGTAATGCGTGTAGATTGAGTGCAAGATTGAGTAATGCAGGAGTACTGGAGATTTTTTTTTTAATTTGTGGATTTTTCTCAAATTTAGTTGCAATTAGTAGGTATTTTTAATTTTTTTATTTAAAGAAATGTCCCGAAAAAGAATTTTCAAAAATAATATTTTCAAAACGGTGCTAATAATTAAGAAAATATCTAACGCGTAAAATGCGTATAATTATAGTTACAGTTTTAGAAATAAGTAGACAAGAGATTCCAGAACATTTCTGCAGTAAATGAGACTGTTCCATGGTAAAACAGAAAATTGTATCCACTTGTTACAAACAAAATATTTCATTTGTAAAATTAATATATGTACAGTTACAGTTTTAGAAGTAGCTAACTAAGAGATTACAGAACCTTCATGTAGTACTTTCAACTTTTCCATGGTTAAACAGAGAATACTAACCACGGTTGCAAACAAAATATCGAATCGTTAAAATAAATATAATTACATTGACGTTTTAGAAGTAGCTAAATAAGCCATTCCTGGACCTTTATGTAATATATCTAACTTTTCCACGGTAACACAGAGAATTGTATGCACGGTTATAAGCCAAATATCTAATGTGTAAAATGCAAATAATTACAGTTGCTATTACAGAATTAGCTAAATAAGCAATATAAGACATTTCGCGCAGTACGTTAAAGTCTTTCACTGTAAAACAGAGAATTGTATGTACGCTTACAAATAAAATATCTAATGCGTAAGATGCAGTTACAATTATAGTTTTAGAAAGCTACATTAATGGTTCCGGTGCCTTCAATCTACGCTTACAAATAAAATATCTAATGCGTAAGATACAGTTACAGTTATAGTTTTAGAAAGCTAAATTAATGGTTTCGGTATTTTCAATGTACGCTTACAAATAAAATATCTAATGCGTAAGATACAGTAACAGTTATAGTTTTAGAAAGCTAAATTAATGGTTCCGGTACCTTCAATGTACGCTTACAAATAAAATATCTAATGTGTAAGATACAGTTACAGTTATAATTTTAGAAAGCTAAATTAATGTTTCCGGTACCTTCAATGTATGCTTACAAATAAAATATCTAATGCGTAAGATACAGTTACAGTTATAGTTTTAGAAAGCTAAATTAATGGTTCCAGTACCTTCAATGTACGCTTACAAATAAAATATCTAATGCGTAAGATACAGTTGCAGTTATAGTTTTAGAAAGCTAAATTAATGGTTCCGGTACCTTCAAAAACTATAGCCAACTTTTCGACGATCAGACAGATCAAAAAGCCAAATTTACAAATATAGTAAAATGTGCTTCAGAAATCTTCAACTTGTATTTAAAGCTGGTGTTAAACGAAAATCCAACCAATGTGTTTCTGTAGTGCTTTTTACTGAATCGTATCTCACATGTTACACAAATTCAAGCTTTCATCATGCACATTCTAAGATTATAAAATAATTCTAACATTTTAATTAGTTAGTTTTTATAGCACATTTTGTCATCCAAAATCAAATTTAAATCTTTACTTAGTTTTTTTTTTTTCATCTACATATATTTAGAAAACATTAATATGTTTCTAAATAGACAGGTATTTGGCGTTTAAAGACTTTTAAAAGTGTTCGTAATTAATTTATACGACAGTTTTAATTGGAATTCAGTTTTGATAGATATTTATATAAATTTGAGATTGCAGTATAAAGGATTTTAATCGGTTGCAAACTACAAAGTACGGTATATTTATACATAAGAGTATCTTTCGAATACATTAAGAATTCATTGTTTGCCTTTAAAATATTAGATAGCCAGATATACTCAACAAAGTATAACTTTTTTTGTGTCGTTTCTTCCTTCATTTTAGTATTTTGTCAAATCCGTCCAAGTTCTGAAAAATGTAATTCATGGTTTTCGTAATCCGCAACGCCATTCTGGTATTAATACTGTACTGGTTTTAACACTAATTTGCGTAGTGGCAAATCCTCATTCCGCTTAAAAAAAAAAAAAAAATCAAGTCGGAAATTGTTTGTCAAAAGTCACAATTGAGATGCGATGTACTACTGTAACTAGTTTTATAAATATTGAGATCTTGATGCAATAAATGTTGCACTCTTATGAAAAAATGCATGAATAAAAAATTTATTACGATTGTAAATATTAAATTCAGTAATATGGAATCTCCATCGTAAATAGGACGAAATCACCATGCAACCTAGAATCATTACATATCATGGGATATCACTAAATTCATTACGTATGATAGTATTTAATAGAAAAATTGCCATGGCAACCTAGAATAAAAACCTATCATGGTATATCATCGAATTAATTGCGTATGATAGGATTTAATAGAATGAAGAAAACTTAAAAAAATAAGTTTTGATACAATTTTCATAAAATTTTAAGTGCCTCGACAAAATCCTGCAATGATTATGTATATTAAATTTAAAACAATTCGTCTGAGTAGTTTTTTGCGCTGTTATATGTGGACAGACGGACTGACCAGACATCGACTATAGGTACCACGTATTTACATAATTACGACATTTCCTTATAGACATAGTGTAATTGAAACTGCACAGTGTCAATGTAAATAAACAATGAACGCTACATACTTTATTTTCAATACAAAACATGGCAAAATGACATAGTAAATATCAATAATATGTATCCAATAGAGAGCAATCTAACTATATTAACGCAAGTTACAGTTCGGACAAATGGACAGAGGGACAGACAAACTGAATTTATAAACACTTTTCAGCTATGTTGAAAAGTGTTAAAAATGTATAATCTGTTGAGATTTCACTTTCAGCAATTTATACTAATAGACGAAAGCATACTTGAATACTTTTGTGCAGCCTTATATTTTACCTACTATCTTTATATACAAGCCACTACTTAGCTAAAATTTAATTAACACTGAACATTATTAAAACTACTGAAATCACACTTCAAGAGATTATCGTCCTTAGACGGCCATGTATTCAATTTTTGTTATTCCATTTTATCTACGTTCTACAAACATGTATTAATATACTAAATCTAGTTCAGCGTAAAAATGTATATTTGATTTAAAAACCACCAAGCTATTTTCGTCCATAGTCAGTTTAGGAATTCTTTTGTGTAGCTCGGTATATGATCTGCAACATTTATAAACACAACATAACATGCAAATATTTAGTTAAGCTTAAAAACTCATATCACAACTAAAAATGTTCTTTCAGCAATCAGCGCTAATATACAGTACTTCGGATATATATAGTATCCGAAATCTTTTGTGTTTCCCTATAAATGCTTTGCACTTTCTTTTATACACGAAATAACTTGTAGTAAACCTCAACAACGTATATCTATTTTATTCTATGTAAAATATTTTAACATAATTAAAATACGCCACAAACAATGTTTACCCCTGTGCTATTATGTAGCGGAATTCTTTGTGCGTTCCTTGTAAATTAATAATAAGTTTTCCTTGCACCGCATATTATACAGAATATGTATTTTACAAAGTGCACTTCATAAATGCATATCAATTACATTATGTTCAAAAGGGTGTAACATCTTTAAAATGCACTTGAAAGTATTTTTCCTATTGGCAGTAATGTACCGGAATAGTTTTGACTTTCTATGTAATTTAACTATACATGCGATTTTTATAAAATTTTAAATGACTTTGAATGATTCTGAAATTCGGATAGACGGACGTACGGACCAGATGACGACTATAGATGTTAGGTGTTTATATAATTACGAACGCCCATAAAAAAATGAGCTGAGGTAACTTTGGGTAAATTTCAGTACCTAAAATTTCAATTTATTCAATAAGAAATTAAATCTATGAATATATACACCCACTTAAATCACATGAAATCTGAGTTTTGATTTTTAATCAATGTTAACAGGACAGTTTAAGAATGTCGGGCTTTACAAGGGTAAGTCAAAAATTATCCGAATTTTTTTAGTAATCTTCTTACATTCTTCATACTGACCTCTGTCCTCGTTTATTTTATTTTTAAACTGTCCTCTTTATTTTTATACACTTACATGTTCTTTCAACATTATTCATTCCATTATTTAATCTATTCATATGGAGATATCTGGAATAAGTTATATAATTGCTGAGTAGCGGAAAAATCTTTTCACATATATAATTTTAAATTGTTATTCTGTTGTGGTCATGATTTTAAACCTTGATCGTAATTCCTCCATTTGTCTTCCTTTTATAGCAGATAGATCATGGGCGGTTGATTAGTTGTTTGCAGCAAACAGGAGCAAGGAGCAAAAAACCGGTTTTTGTGGTCGGAATGTGTACCGGGGCCGAAATCTATCGAAGACTTTTGGCACAATACGGGAACAGAGACTTGTCGCAACGGAGTGTCTACGAATGGAAAAATTCAAAATTGGTGACACAAGTGTTACGCATTAGGAGGTAGACGGATGACCGTGTACGGCTACAAATGTTGACAACACTGAGCGTGCACCTTACATGGTTGTGTTAGACAGACGAGTGACTACTGATGAAGGTGCACATCGTCTGCAAATTAATCATGGTTCTACCTACGAAATCATCCACACCAGACTTGGGTTTCATAAAGTCGGTGCATGCGTGGCTCTCTGCTCAGCCGAAAACTTTCTTTTCTGATGGCGTCAGGAAGCTTGTGCAACGATGGACCAAGTGCGCTGAAAAGCAAGAGGACTGTATTGAAAAATGATGTTACCGTTAGTTTCATATTTGTAGTGCAATAAAATTCATAACTACATTGCAAATAACTTTTGACTTACCCTCGTACTTAAACAAAAAATAAGAATTATCTAAAGCAGTAAAGTGTTCTTTTAAATTTTATTGAATTAATCATAAAATCGTTTAATCATATTACAAGTTATTTCAACAAAACTAAGAAGACTGTCATATTCGTCATGCCTATATATGCTCTAAATAAACATGTGTTAATAAAAATATAGTAAAAGTTCCCAAAATGTTTCTGTTATTATTATTTGTACGTCAATTGAAAACATAAATCAATAATAATTAGGTTTAATTTTAGATTAACAACAACAAATACCTCTGAGTTACTTGTTAACAAAACGCACCCTTAAGGGATTATATAAGAGGCACAGTATTTCACAACCATGTTACAAAAGCTGTGGTGAACAATAATTATTTGTTTTAAGAAAGAGAAACAACGTAGAAAGACACAAATATAAATATGTATAAAAAGCATATAGATGTTTTGGAACCTCTAAGGTTTCACCATCATTGCTTAAAATCAAAGATAAAATTAAAATTCTGGATTAAAGGGGGAGGGTGAGACAAAGAGACAGAAAGGTGTACCTTACAGCTTGACTGTCAAAGGCAAAATGCGACCTACTGTTGACAAACATCCGCGGAGTCGATCTGACGCGCTTACAGGGAGATGAATCAAAATCACCCAGTTGCTTCGGGAGAGTTCAAACAGAGATGCGAAAAATGTGTGCGTGGGGTATCTTTTTCTCCTTTGTGGGGTGTTTAAACTCTCTCGCAGCTTCTGGACAATTTTTATTCGTCTTCCTGAGTGCGCGTGAGATCGACTCCACGGCTGTTTATCAAACGTAGGTCGCATTTCGCCGTTGACAGTCGAGCTGTAATGTACGCCTTCCGGCTCTTTGTCTACCCCCTTTAATCCAAGTTTTAATTTTATCTTTGATTTTAAGCACCGATGATGCAAATCTTAGAAGTTTCGAAACAGCTGTATGCTTATTATAGATATTTATATTTGTGTGTTTCTACGTTGTTCTCTTTCTTAATATATTGGCACAAAATACAATCCTTAACCCTCTCCCTTTTTATAAAATTATTTGTTTATCATAAAGTTAATTCATTCTATAATTTATCATAAAAGATTTTAAAAAAATTATTTTTTATTAATTTTGAAGTTTAATTTTTGTTGAAGAGTCAAAATAAAGTATGATGATAGTCCATTTAAAAAAAAAAAAAAAATTAAATGACAGGTGTAGTATCGTTTTGCAACGTTGAATCGAAGAAAAAATGAAAAAAAAACCTTTGAAAACAAAAATAGTTTAAGTTGGTGAAAGTGAGGAAAAACCTTGAATGTTAATCCTTGTAAAAAAATAAAGATGAGTAACTGCTACTTATTTGTGACCATAATCATTGATATAATCCTGATCCTTCTTTATTTATCGACCGGGGGGGGGAGGGGGCGGCAACGAAATGGCGTTAATTAATTTATTGATTATGTATCAAAATCTATAATGGAAAAGTATTAATTATTTTGCTGCAAGAGATAAATTTTATATTTTTCCGTTAGAATCGGACAAAAATATATGTATATTTAAAAAAAAAAAAGCTTTCGAAAGAATTATCATGCTGCGTCGAAAATGTACATTAAAAAGGTTGCTACATACTGAATTTGTTATAGAACAAACGGTTTAAAAATATAAAGTTAGCGGAATAATCTTTGAAAATATATCAAACCCTGAGTAAACTTTTGATAATAGTTTTCCTTGTTTAAAAAAAAAAAATCACATTAAAAAATAATATTGATAACGAATTTAATTGAAAGTTAAAGACAAGCTGCAGATTTTAATGCTAAATTAGAAATTTCATTTTACTTACAGGAAAAAATACTTTATTCATACATATTATCTGACCTAAAAATAAAACTAAATGCCGGATAAATGATTAATTTTATCCTATTCATAGAGTAACAATTATCATTACTTTTCGAAAGCTGTCATATATTTTAAGCAGATTAGAAAAGAAATTTCGACATATAATCCGTCATTCCATATTAGTGCCCATTTAATTAGGGAATTCTAGCCCGTCGCAAATTGTCATTAAGCCTTGACTTTATCACTTCGAGAATTTCTCATTTATCAGTCTGGACGATTACCTTGGAAGAAGTTCGAGTACTTGCAGTCATATATATAAAGAAAAGTTTTAATCAATCACCAGAAGTAATAAGCGTCGAAGTCAAAATAGAAAGCTTGCAGTTTGTATTTATATTAGTCAATAGTAAATTGATTATTTTGATAAATTTGCCACTTGTTTGCCAAATTGTTTGTCTAATTGAGATATTTCGGAAAAAAGAAAAATTTGAAAAATCTTACATTCAAGAATTAAAAACCAAATGGTTTTTTTTTTTTTTTTTTTTTTTTTTTTTTTTTATGTTTATTATCTACTGTCGATTTATTTATTTTCTCAACATACTTGATTTTCATTGCGCATAAAGATGTTTTCCAAACAGAAGTAACAAAAGCTTAATTTCTAACAAAGAAAGTACCGGAGCCTTAAAATTCTGCAGTACTAAATCCGTAGCGCCACCCCACCCACTCCCCAGTTATGCCGTCACTCTAATCCTCATATTTATATTTCATACATTATTTGCAAGATTTGAAGTATCAATTTTTTGAAAAATAAAAATTTTAAATTTATCTACCTGCATATGCCTAACTGTCAACTGTTCCACTTTTTAGTTTAACACTCCTTCCAAACAGAAAACTTTGTGTAATTTTAATACTATTCGAATACAGTGTTAGCACAAAAAAGAACGATTGATGCTTTTATACTAAAAGGTGAAATACTACTCGATTGCTTTATATTAGAATAACAAAGAATACGTGGATATTATATCTACTTATAAATAAAAGTCACTTCGTAAATCTGCAGAGCAGAGCCTTGGCATGGGCAACGTTCATGATAAAAAATAATTAGAAGTATCACTAACGTTATTTTCATACTCCTATACAATAGAAGACTAAAAACCTCAAAATAATGCTCGTTGCATAAAAACAAAAGAAAATATTCTTTTCAGGTTAGATATATAAATAAAAGATCCAATTAAAAAATATCCTACTGTCACAAATGAAAATCGAACTGAAAACAAATTTATTGTTCGCTCTGTCGAGAGGCGCCATATCAACACGTCACCGTCATAAATGCCAAATATACCTAAATTTGCAAATATTACTATAATAGATCACGATTTCTGTTTGCCCTTCATTCTGATCAAAATAGCATTAAAATTATTTGAAATAGAATACTTCATTTTTAAGGGGGAAACGAACACTTTCATATATTTTTCAACGAACTTTTAATTTCTTTACATGAATAAATAAAGGTTTGAGTATAAGACAGGAGCTAGAGCCTGCTAAAGCCCAAAGACAGATATAAAAATTGAACCCACTGCATTTCCGTCTCCTACTTGCGCGTCACATTATGTCACATATAAGTAGTGTTTTGATAAAAAAGAAAGCAAAATCTTGGAGATGGGAGGAAAAGGAAAGGATAAATTAGACTCTTCGTTTCTTTGGAAGAGCTATTGCACTGAGCTCAGGAGTATTGTATTTATGAGCTCCGGTGAATTCCGAACAATATTTAAATATTTAGTAAAAACAAAGAAGTACCGAAGCTGATCTCCGGCGCATATTAAGCTTTGGATGTAACATAAACACTGCCTGTAAACAGTTTGCGCAAATCTCATCGAGTACAGAAGTCAGCATTGTTATTTCTTACGTATTTCTCCAAATAGAACAGTTTTTGACGTTGAGGTTCATTACCTCTGCGAACGCTTTTCTTTAATGCGGACGTCTTGTTTGCGGATTCATTTCCTTATGCCAGAATGTGCTATGATGTTTTCTGCTAGAATCTGATATTATGAGTGAAGCGGCAGAATTTTTTTTCTTACTTGCTAATTTACGTTAAATGACAACGGTATTTAGCACGCCGTGATTTGGATATTGTACATTGCGAAGTTTTAGCTGGGCTGTTTTCAGGGATTCTCAGTATACCATCTAGGCCAGCTAATGGCTGTATTACACGAGGCGTAAAACTCTCCGCTAGCGTCCGACGACGCAATATAAACCTATAAACTCATAAGCAGTTGCTCGAAGGAAGCAACTTTTTATTTTTAAAGCTATTTTTCGCCTATAATATTTCCTATTTGGCGTGAAGGACAAATATCACCCGGAACAGCCAATTGTTTGAAAACTAGCGTAGGGAGATCCTTGATCGTTGTGTTGGGGCAACATTCTTCTTTTCATTTATCCCGTTGAATAGGAACTTTAGCTGTATATCAGAATGGAAAGATTAATAGTTTTACATCTCAGAGAAAAGTTTTCTTTGGGATACCAGAAAGTAAACAGACCAGAAAGTGTGCACAGTAAGAGTTTCAGAAGTGATGTTTATGCAGCGTTTTCTAGATTTTAGGATATGTTTAAATTAACGTTCTACGCAGTTTGAGATATTGGCTTAGTGTATTAGAAAAGTTTATTACTATTTGATCTCATGTTTTCAATGTTTACTCTTTAAATGTTAATCTTTGAAATTTCAAGTTTGAAAGGGTAATTTTTAAATTTAATTTATTTTCTTTTCATTGTGCATTCTCTTGTTGATCTCAATAAACATTTTTCTATTAATGTTAGATATAAAACTTATTTTCGGCTAATAAACATGGATGAAGACGAAGAGAGTGCCATAAGTTTAGGCACTTGTAATATTATAATTCTTATTTTCTATTTTCCTTTCTTTCTACATTCTATTTTTTCCCATGCATATTCATAATTTTCTAATCTAATATTCTTGAAACTGATATTCTAAAATCTTCACTTTATTTCCTATGTTATTCACGTTAACATTTATCCAAATACGTATTTTTTATAAAAAATATATAGGGTAGCCTGGGGTAATTTTCAGAGAGAGGAATCTTGGGTAATTAACAGACAGCAGTAATACTCTTACACTAATCGGAATCTGGCCAAAACAGTTTTATTTTTAGTTAAATCAACTATTTTTCTTTTTCAGTTAGTATTTTCTTAGTAATTAGCAGCTTACTCTGTCTTGTACAAAATTGGATTCCTAAATGCTATAAAAAATACCGTTTAACTTTTTGCTTCACTGATTTCAATTTTCAATTTCTCGTACGTAGCAACACTAGGACATGTGATACTTCGTGTTTGGATACTAGGGTATGTTATCTTACAGGAAACAACGAAGTAACATTATTTGGATGCCCATCTGGAAAAAAATTGAATTAAAAAAAGTGTAGCTTTTAAGAAACACCGGAGTAATTATCAGACAGCTTTCTTCGTAATTTCCAAGGGCTGATATGTGTTGCAAAATGCGTTTTGAGTAATACTATATTTTGAATTAATCGTTTGACTTAAAAGGGGTAGTATATTAAAATATAATTTCCAAAGGCCATCTGAAAGTTAAAATGAAAACCCTGGGTGGGGTTTAAGCTAATATGGGAGATTTATGATGGAAAACAGTGATTATTGACAATAGTGTGAGATTTATGAAGAATTGCAAGATGTCATTTCAGAATGAAATATTTATGTTGTATATTATGACCAAACATTCTATCTGTGATAGGTACAAAAGTTGTTCCACGAAGGGGATTAAGAGAAAAATCTGTTGGAATTTGAAATAACATTTTTAAACATGCTAGGGGATTATCGATATTGGTGGCCAAGAAAGATCAAGATGAAATTGTTGCAAAGTCCTTTTTTTGAACCTATTCAGACTCAGTATGTTGATCCTTTTCATGTTAAAACAATTTCAGATGTGAAAGAATTGTACAGTAATGTTCAAATAATTTATAATGATAACTTTACAGCCAAAGAAAACTAAAATGGTTAACCTGTCGAAATTCGTGCTGCTGTAGTTTTATTCTAGTGTGAAAAAAAGTTAGGCTACTATTTTTTTTTCTAGTAAATTGATGTCGTGTTCTTATTTAACGTTGATTTTCTTTCAGCCATCAGAATTGTTTAAAAAGTCTGAAATTCATTTATATAAATTAGTTAAAACAGATATAACCACTGTAGCTAAACTGTATTTGTTTGAAAAAATTACATAAAACATACTTTTATTCGCAAAAATATAAATGGATTTTAGGTGTACAGTTATAATTACGTTTCCATGCCTTTTTTCTATATTCAGAATGGTCTAATAAATACCCCATTTTGCGTCGTAACATTTTACAATAGTGTCTCTTAATTACCATAGTTGGTGTTCAAATCAGACCCTTAAATAGCCCCACAAAAACTGTCTGAAAATTACCCTTGAGTATCTGGAAATTACCCCTTGACAGGATTTTATTAATTTTATATTTTGTTATTAATGTTAATTATATGAAAATGCTACAGAATAATCTTCAGGCATATGATGATTTTACTAAGAGAAAAAAAAAAATAGCCATCGATTCATGAGTAATTGCAAAGGTTTGTTTTTGTCTGAAAATAGACCCAGGCTACCCTACATTTAAAAAAAAAAATCCTAGATCGAAACTCTCTATGTAGAATGTCAGTTTTGCGGGAAATTTAAATGTCAAGCTGTAATATTCGGACCGTTTTCGTCAATAATTAAATAATGAATTTCTGACGGTTAACCAAATGGAATACATAATCATCCTCATTTGAAATAATTTTCAGCACACCCACTTTTATCGTAATTTCTACTGATAGTTCTTGCACTTTTTTTAAAAAATGAAGTTCAAATTTATGCATAGAATTATGTTTTTTTTTTTAATTTCTACAGTTCCAAAAATAATGTTTTTTATTAATGGTTTCAATGTCTGTATGTATAAGTCTCCAATCAAGATTTTTTTTCATAAAATAATATCATTAGTTTTTCTTATGAGATTAAGAGAAATCATCACACATGTAATCATTACACGTATCCAAACTGAACAATGCAATACTTTATGGAATATATTCGCGTAAATCTATCTTATTAACGTGCGGGGCTGTTCATTATACTCAGCTATTATGTCTAGAATGCCCTTCATAATCATATGTATTTGGCTGTAATTAATTATGAATTATGATTATGATAGAATAGCATAACGGATTAAATTAATTTAATTCTAAAATTGTGTACAATTTGGCCTAGCAATTTCAGGAATTTGTCATTCTTAGTAAATAAATTTTAGTTTATAGCACGACTGAATTTATTTATAATCGAGAAAAAGCATTTTCGGATTTTCTTTTTTTTATGCATCATCTAAACAAAAGGAAAAAAAAAACTTTTTTTTTTACTAAAAATATTATAATAAGTATTTTTTTTTTGTTAAATCTTGTGTATATTTTAACTTTAATTTAGGTAAAAGGCTTTATTTTTTTAATCTTAACACGATCAATGAGATTTTTAAAATTTGTGGCTGACTTTTTACACAGATTATTTGTAAAGCGAATATAATAGAAGGGGATGCAATGAAACGGCTGGAAGTCAGTGTGTGGGTCCAAATTCGTTTGACCTAAATACGGCGTGCCTTTGCTTGTAGGAAAATGCCCATTACTGTGATAAATATTTGCATTAATGAAAAATTGTATTAACTGGAAGACAATGTTATTCTCATTAACAAAAAATTAATCAATAAAATTTTAATTTACACTCAAAAATTCAACCCTGCCTTTATTTTATTGACAATAATCACGTTTATATTTAAAATTAAAAATGGAATGATGATTCTGAAGATAGACAAAATGTTCTATTTTGCAGTAAATATAGTAATAGGGGATTTTACATTAAAAATTTCTATTAAATTTTCCTCGTAAATTCATCATAATTGGAAATATCTAATATATAAAAGTCAAAATTTGTCTGTAATTCTATACAAATCTAGAGTTTGGAAGCCAGCGTTGTGAAATGTTACGTACATGTGTATTGAACACGGCCGAGGCAACTAAAGTAATTTGGAATCGTAATAATTGCTAGTTAAATTTTAGTTAATAATAAACGGACAAGTGCGAATATTACTAGTGCTCAGAGGGCTCCGTACAATAAATATATAAATTATTAAATGTATTATTAAAAAAATCGTTGCTAAAGGAATAATGAAAGTTTGTAAAAAACTATACAACGTAGATTTGGGTACAGCTTTATATATTAAAAAAGTATGAATTTGTATACCATAAGAGTTCAAAGAGATATAAAGCTTAAATAATATCAAACATTGCTAGTCTGTATAACACTTTTTGTAATCTTATCCTAATCCGTTTATGATGAACTTAATTCGGTACTCACAATAAAAATAGTGCATGTTTAAACTTTATTTTGCATTTTATAAAACTAAATTCAGCGCAATAATAACGCTTTCGTTTTAGAATGTAGCTAAATGAAAACCCTTGTTCAAAGTTTAAACTTGGCATTGTACTAAGCGCACTTCGAAAGGAGGTCACAAAATTGCAACGCCACCTTGGTCAGTGCCAGTGTTTCCAGATAGGTTTTGAATTAACTTTTAAAGACACGGGAGGCGTATTGAGAGATCCACTCAAAGCAAACTAGTCGCGAATACCACAGTATTTATATGATTCATTGTATTTAAATTAATCTGTTTTTAACAATTTGACGTTTATTGCTTTCATACTGCTACTTGGCATTGCATTACACAAATATACCATTTAACGTTGCAATCCGGGCTTTAAAAGCCGATATAGAGTACGCTGCCCTGTCATTATGTATGTCCAAACCGTCCATGTTTTTAAGCTTAATACCTCGGCTAATTACCGATGAGTTTTTTCGAAAACTCTTGCTACGTTACTTGCTACGATATGTACCTCCAGTGCTCCTTAACACCTTTTCTGAACGCCTGCAAATCGAAATTTGTGTGCAACGGAAAAATACGCTTTTCTCAAATACCATGTGACCTATTACACGGCCAAACTTGCGATCGAGTTTGGCAGTGCCTAGGATAATCGCTATAATTTTTCCTGCAGGTTTTAATATCTACTACCTCTAGTTTATTCATAATTTTAATTTCAGTAGATTCTGAAATAGATGGGGAACATAGTTTTGCACTACATTTTCGACGATATCTCTGAAAATAATATACCTAAAATTAAAAGAAATGTATTTTTGAGTTCAGTGTTACGAAAACTTCCAAACGATATTCTACACGATATACAGAGAAAATATTTTTTTTCAAGTAACTTAATTAGCCCCTCTACATTTTCATTAAATATATTTGGGAATGTATAATAATCTGCAAATATGTGGGTTCCATAGTTTACCAGTAAAACGGCTGTGATATATAGACGGACAGACAGACACAGGACTGATCTTATAAGGGTTCCGTTTTTACTTTTTAAGTACAGAATCCTAAAAAAACCACCAAATTAACAGCAATTTTCAATCAAACTTAAATATTTTCCGATATGGGTCATTCCACGTAAAATGAGCAAAAATTAAAAAAAAGTCGTGGCCACATACTAACCAATTTTAATAAAATTCGATGCACAGGTTCAATTCATATTCAAGTAATGCTCTGCAAAATATCTTGACAAAAAATAAATTTTTTTAGCAGTTTTGGACATTTAAAAAACTTGTGATATAGAATGGCATGTGCGCAATCGTCCAAAGTTGCAAGTTTGAAGTTCTGTATCTTGAAAGCTGTTTAACAGAAAGGAATTTTTTTTGTAATTTTGTAAACTCTGAAAAATTATCTTCTTATTTACTGAGTAATAATAATCTAGTAACACCATGATTATTTATAAATTGGTTGCAAAAATTGAAAATTTGTGAATTTTGAGAAAATTAGAATCGTTATAAAAATCAAAGGAATTAAAAAAACCTCTGTGAAATTAATGCCTGATGTAGTATGTCATATGTAGATCGAATTCCCCAAGTTTTAAAGTGGCCATTTATTTCCTTCATCTTCAAAAAAACTTAGAAACTTTAAAAAAAATTACAAAATCATGATTTTTCCTCTTCTGTATAAGTCAAAAATAAAAAAAGGACAGGCTCGACGGTAACAATATTGCACAGACATAAAGATTAATAAGTCCATAATCCGTTAAAAAAAATTCAAGATTGCCTTTTGATTCCTAACTTAAGAAAAATGGGTTCAAAATAGTAATGTTTTCTAGATTCCATTCGCTATACCTCTTTGAATTCGCCCGCGTATCTTAAAATATTGCACGATTTCATGGGAAAACATATTTAGTGCTGCCATCTAGTTTTTTTATTTGAATTTAGAATTGATATATAGCTTTTCGTTTAGCTTAGCCAGTTCTTTCTACTCTAATTTAATATTCTCTTGAGACAAAAATAAACTGAAAGCAAGAATAAAAGTTTCTGTACTTAAAGTATATACATTTATTTGTAATATCAAATATTTTAAAAGTTTAATAAAGCTTTCCTTGACTTAAAAAAAAAAATGATTGAAATATTGCATTTTACCCTCAACATTTTTTACTATTTATTTTTTTTCTCATTAAGGAATAAGAAAGGCAAGAATGAAACTTTTGATATTTCAAGTATATACTTTTAGCTATAAGGTGTAGCAATTTGCAGCTTGTCAAGGCTGTCCTTCGTGTGTAAAGGATTAATAGAAATATTGCTTTTTTCCCTCAAAAATTTTCAAAAACAATTTTTTTCTCGATACGAAATAAAAATACAATTACTAACTTACGCCAGTCTGTTAATTATCATTCATTCCTAATTATAAATAATTTTTAATATATTCTTTCCATTCCTAAGGCTAATAATCGAAATTGAAATTTTAAGCACATAGACAATACCTTGATTTTACATTCACTTTTAATGTAAATTTTAATACTTAAATTAACAATCCAGAAATCTATTATTTTACATTTACTCATAAATAGATATGATCTACTTATAGACTGATTTTGATTAAAATCTGTGACATGTGTGCCACAGCTGATTTGCTCATTTTGCATGGAATGACCCATATAGCAGTTGCCAACAATTAAAAATCCACAATAAAATTCTTACTACAACAATTACTTTTCTATTGTAAGATTTCCAGGTGAAAAATGAAAATGAAACAAATAGTTTGACGAATATAAAAAAAAGAAGAATATTACGTTACAACTTTTCTATTGCAAGATTTGTACGTTAAAAATGAAACTGAAATAAATAGTTTGACGAATTAAAAAAAAAGTTAATATTACATCAGATTGCAAATATAATAGACGTCTGCAGGTGAATACGTAACGTCATATGAGTTTGAAAAAAAAATGCTTTGAATCATAATAAAAATCCAATTATAGAAATATTGGCATATTTTAACATCTTAAGGTTTTTTGAATTTTTTTTCGCCATTTTTAAATCTATTCCATATATATGTCCATATATATGTGTGTATGCGTATATATTAGAGTTTCTACAAAAGTTTAGCTGTGTGTAACATTTCGACCGCTTTTTTTATTGTTTATTTTATACTGCATGTTTGATTTTGAAAGTGTATTTTCAAAACAAACATTCTTAAAATTCCGGGCAACGCCGGGTACTTTAGCTAGTTATAATTAAAGCTATTTATGAGACAAAAAGGGTAAGTTAAACATTTACATTTATAACTCTTATCACGCCGCATTTCGGTTTGTGTGTACTATTGTTTATAGCTGTTTTTGTTGAAATTGTTTATAACGGTTATAACCGGTACTATGGCTTATAAATTAACTTATGCAATGTGTTTTCTGTATATATATTTAAAGTTGTTTATTGAGACATCATATGAAAAATAAAATTTATACATATTTAAAAGTATATAAACGTATTTATACATTACAATATGACACTGCAATGATTAAGCGGAATAATACTTAATAATCTATTGAAATTAGACACCTGCATGGAATACGTTCTACCTTACCTTTACCTGAACACCAAAAATTTACTGAAGTCATTCCAAAATCTAACCGAATGAAAAAAACATAGTTCATATTTTACTAGAACTATAAAAAAAATCTGTACTTATCTGTAATATTAATTTTATATTTTACGTAAAACGTACATATTTCCATTTTAAATCAAACATATATTTTTTTTCCACCTAAGCAATATTGTGGAATTAATTTTGAAAAGAAAAAACGGGTTACCAAATCCTACCACTGTGTACAAGTACGTTAGCACCGTTTTCAAAATTTGTGACTATTAATCAATTTTTTCCAACGTTAAAGCTTATAAACACCAACAATTTATGAAAACATTCAGATGCTCAAAAGTATGGCTTTTGTCTTAATGTTGTTAAACCTGGACCATCTGCAGAAAGACGCCTTTCTAAAATAAATAAACAAGTAAATAGTTTATAGTATAAATATATAAAAATCAAACAATTCATATTAAAAAACCACAAATAAATGTACTAAAATTAATTGCAGATGAATACATATAATATAAAATTATCCAAAATACATTTCAAATATCTTAAAAATGCATTAAAAACCATTAAAAATCCAAAATGTTTCAGCCATCACGTATTAGCTCAAACTCAACTTATAAAAAACCTTTCAGTGTATGCCGGTAGGAAAAGGTAGCTTTCATATTTCTTTGTTTTAAAATTATGCAAATTTTACTCGAAGATAACTTTACTCAAATTTTAAGAAAAAATTTTGGCGATAAATTTGGCGATATTTTGCCAATTGTCGCCAAGCTTGATGAGAATTTGAAACTAATGGATATTAACGTGTTTAATCATTGCGCAGTAGTGCAAGGCTTATTTATTTCCAGTTGTTGTTTTTAATTCATTCAGCAAATTATGTTTTTGTTTAATATTTTTCTGCATATGATTGGGAAAATGGTTACAACAATGAAAGATAGTTTTTGAGAAATGACGTTCACTAACACTGTTAAATTGATACCTGATTTATTTATTTTTTATTTTTGTCTTCTTTCATTACGTCAACCACCCTAGAATTTCAAACTGCTATATCTTAACCATTTTTTAAGTTAGAGACGAAACGAAAAAGACTCCGGAATCCTTGTATCAAGGTCTAACACTTAAACGTAAAATAAATTTGGATATCTAAATTTTTTGTGTATTTTTTTAGGTTTAAATATCTTGAAACAAGATGGCGGATGAAGTTGGTCAACGAACTCGGTCGAGAAATTTGTATTTACTATGCATACATTTAATCATATCCAAATTGGTTTATAAATACTTCAACACTATACCAAATTTGGTTTTCATCTTAGATTTCTCCTCATCTAAATTAATCGGAGTAAAATCGTTTTAATCTGGATCATGATATTTATTAAAATCAGCTCTGTTGTACATCAGCTGTTTGCGAATAGCCGGCTTAGCAGGATGCAAAGTTAACGTAGCGAACACGAGCCACCTGTGGACAATATAATTATAAAAAATCGAGAAAATTATACAAAAATCACTACTGCAGCGCATCCTTCCGTTCAAGGAGAACCTGCTTGAATTAACCGAAAATATAAATATGAAATTTGCTTTAATTCTATGCATAAATTTGTACATTTTCGATGATAAAATAATAAAAATGACGCAAAAATAACTATTACAGTATTAAAAAGCAGTAAAACCAACGTTTAAAATGCACAAATAATATATGAAAAGCAGCAAATAGCTGTTTCGAAGCTATTTGCTGCTTTTCATATATTATTTGTGCATTTTAAACGTTGGTTTTTCTGCTTTTTAATATTGTTGCACAAAGGCTTTATTTGCTATTTTTAACTATTACAGTGTCCCCATCCAACAAATTATTTCAAAATTCAAGGAGAACCTGCTGGCCATAGTCAAACTAGTATGTTGTGGCCATCACAAAACTTTCTCCTATATAAATCACGTCAATTAAATCTTTTAAATAGTTAAAGAAATTATATCAATTTATTCATATAAAAGTATACCTGAATTTGAAGTTTGATGAAAATTCGTGCATTAGTTATTGAGATAGAGCTGTAGGGGAAATTCTAAAAAATGCAGCATAGCAGCGCCATCTGTTGAGCGATTTGCACCAAAACACAAACAGCACTAATTCATATTAAGGTATACCGGAATCTGAAGTTTGATGAAAATCCGTGTATTAGTTCTGGAGCTAGAGCTACTGTGGAAATCAAAAAAATGCAGCACAGCAGCGCCACCTGTTGAACGATTTATACCAAAAGGAACAAAACATCAATCCATGTCAAGGACTAACTGAATCTGAAGTTTGATAAAAATCCGTGCATTAGTTCTGGACATTGAGCTATTGTGGAAATCGAGAAAAATGCTGCAAAGCAGCGCCACCTGTTGAGCGATTTACAGCAAAATATAAACAGCAGTAATTAATATCCAGGTATACCTGAATCTGAAGTTTGTTGAAAACCCAAGCATTAGTTCTTGAGATAGAGCTACTGCGGAAATCACAAAAAATGCAGCATAGCAGCGCCACCTGTTGAGCGATTTACACCAAAAGGTGCAAAACGTCAACTCATGTCAAGCACTAACAGAATCTGAAGATTGATGAAAATCCGTGCATTATTTCTTGAGATCGAGCTATTACGAAAATCGTGTAAATGCTGCAAAATGCAGCATAGCAGCGCCATCTGTTGGGCGATTTGCACCAAAACATTACCAGCACTAATTCATATCAAGGATTAATTGAATCTGAAGTTTTATGAAAATCCGTGCATTAGTTCTTGAGATAGAGCTAGTGCAGAAATCGCGAAAAATGCAGCACAGCAGCGCCACCTGTTGGGCGATTTACACCAAAAACTAATCAGCACCAATTTATATTAGGGACTATTTGAATCTAAATTTTTATTAAATTTCGTGCGTTAGGTCTTGAGGTAGAGCGCCCACAAAATTTGTGTCACATACACACAGACAGACAGACAGACAGACAGACTCACAGAGTCACAGACAGACATTTTGTAAAAACATGTTTTTTGGAATCTCTGACCTCTAAAACGTGTAAATCCGTCGAAAACCGGAAGTCGAAAATTTTTACGAATCCAATACTTTCTTCTTGTAAAGATAGAAGAAAGTAAAAACATGCACAAATAAATGGCGACTCATGCACTTTTCAATTGTACAATAACGAAAATGGCACAAAAATCGCTATTACAGCGCTCCCTTCCGTCGGAATATTTCCAAATTTTAGGAGGACCTGCTGGCTTTAGCAAAAAACGTACACAAAAAAATTGGTTCTATTCTATGTATAACTTCGTACACTTTTAGATGGTAGAATTGCAACACACAGACAGGCGGATAGTAAGTCACACTGAGAGACGAATGCACGAGCAGACATACATTTCGTATAAACATGTTTTCGGGCATCATCTTCGGGGCAATCCTTGAAAATAGGAAGTCGATAAAAATTTCAATTGGAGTACTTTCTCCTATTGAAGATAGAAGAAAGTAAAAATGAGTTAGATTTTTAGTTTTTGTAGACGTTTCATTAAATGATGGAATTTTTTTCAGGTTAGAGTTTTGATACACTCTAAATTAATAAATTCCACTACTCTCATGTCAATTACAGTAACACGGTCTGCAGTAAAAAATTCGATTTTCGTGACAATGAGCCTCAAGGAATATATCCTGATCACTTGATCAGCCTAACCTTTAACCTCTTGGGGTTTTTTTTTGTTGTTTTTTTTTTTTTTTTTTTTTAGAATCGAAAAGAGAATCTTGTGACAGTAGTGGAACAGCGGAATGTACAAAAGCAGTTCCTTCAGCTCCAAACAGACCGTACACTGTACTGTAATGAGAATTTTCGTATACTTTAGTTGTTAACGACAGGCACATGACCTCAGAAAGGTTCATAAAAAATTTCACGTGGGAAAAGTATAATATGAAACAACATATTTTACATATGACAACAATATAATGTGAAACACGTTTTTTGTTGTTGTTGTTGTTTTTGTTTACTAGATTTTCAATTTGAACTTTTGCGAAAATATTTTTATCATTTTATTTTCATGAGAATGTTGTTGTCTGATGCAATGAAACATGTCGAAATGTAAATAAATAAAGGTATTTTGCCGTTTTAACATTTATGTTTATCACTTATAGCTATTAGTGAGTACTTTAATGTGAAACAGCTAGTAAGAAAAGTAAAATGCTTTATTTAAAGAAAACAAAAGATGGATTTTTCTCGTTTTGGGTTCTCATTGTCAAATTGTTGATTTAAAGAACTAAAGTCACATGATTTCAACGCGAACTAATAGCACTGAACTTGGTTTGTTGTTTTGTGTCTATATCTTTCTAAAAACAAATTAAGATTTAGTGCGGATAATGTTCTTTTAACTGTACTCTCTGTTAAACTATAAATAGCATTTTCATAACTGCAGTTCTGAACAAAGTGTGCCTTATATAAGTACTCATTCAGATTGATAGTAGAAAATAAAAACACCAAACATGCATTAATAGTCCACGGAAATTTCAGCTGATTTGATAAACCTAAAAGTATTTCATGTTATTTCCTTATGCTTTCATTTCCATTTTTTTTTTCAAGATAATGAAGCAGAAAATTTCAATTATTTTATCATACATGTTATCATCCTGTAAAGAATGCTTACTGAGACTTTTCGTTTTTTTTTTTTTTTTTTTTTTTTTTTTTTTTTTTTTTTTTTTTTTTAATAGTACTTTTATATTAATTATAACTATTCCATTAATCAATACTAGTATAATCTTCTGTGATTGCATTTTTGTTATATATTTATTACATATTTATTTATAATATATTTGTTTATGTTAAAAATTCCTACATAAATTACTAGCTGAAGAAAGACTTGAAAATAAGATGATTAAATTAACTCCAGAGAAAGATTTTCTATATATAATACAGGAAACAATTAAATTGCTTCTTTATCGTTGATTTGAAGAACCTACAAGTACTTCATGTTATTTCCTTGTGCTTTCGTTTTTTTTTTTTTTTTTTTTTTTTTTTTTTTTTTTTAACCATTTGGAAAAAATTGTTATTGTCCTTGGTCAGGGTAGGAAATCAAAAACATATCTGAAACGTTTTATTAGTTGAATCCTGCATTTCATTCGTTTTCTGATTGGTCTATACAGTAATCTGTATTTTCCCTTTACTTTCAACAGATATTGATACTTCTGTTGCCACTATGACAAAAAAGTAATAAAACCTACAAAAAAAAATTATAACTCAGAAACAAATTGAGATACAGCTTTCAAACAAATTGCATTTAAAAGTACATTTTTTTCTCTATACGACGGTGTAAAAAGTAATATTGTGGGGTGTTTAGAATTTTAAGAATGAAATTTCATTTAAAATTGGTCCAGTAATATTAATGTTTAATCCATGGCGTACGTAATATATGACCAGGTCCGTAGAAGCTTCAAAATTTACAGTACCGTAAAATGTAATCCATGGCGTACGTAATGTATGATCAACTCCGTACGATTTTTTATCTCTTAAATTTTAGTCTTTGAAAAAATCATTTTCCAAATGGTCTTTGTAATTTTTTAAATTGCATTTTTTTAAAGATAATGCAGCGGAGAATTTCTCTGATTTTATCACAGATGTTATCATCCTGTAAAGTATGGTTATTAAGACAGTTCGTTTTTTTAATATAAAGTTATTTATATTAATTGTAATTATTTCATTAAAACAATACTAATATAATCTTCAGTGACTGCATTTTTATTATATATTTATTTATAATGTTTTTTATGTTAATTAAAAATCCCTATACAATTGTTTAGCTGAAGAAGGACTTGAGATTAAGAAGATTAAATTAACTTCTCAGAAAGATTTTCCATATATAATACAGGAAACAATTAAATTACCTCTTTATCTAACTTCTTTTTTGTTTTCTTTCACTCATTTTATTCTGAAATTATCATGCAAAAAACAGTGAACTCTAAAGATATGTTCCTGAGATGCTTTCGAAAAAAATACCACGCATGTATTAAAAATTCTTCATCTTTTGTTTTGGTATTTCAATTGATTAACGTATCGAAAGTATTTCCGTTTTATTTCTTTCTGTTTTTTTTTTTTTTTTTTTTTTTTTTTTAGATAATGTACAAAGAATTTCTTTTATCTTATTAATTTAACAGGTCTTCTTTAAAGGTCGAATCTTTATCCTTTTATTTTTCCTTTACAACTACAATGTTTTTTGTTTTTACAAGAAAAAAAAAAGCAATTGATGCACTTTACTGTGGTTCAAATTTACGCCCTGTCGCTTTAAGTTTCAGTTTTTTTTTTTAATGTTCCTTATAATAATAAATTTCGAATAATTTAAGCAAATGTTATTTGAGTTATCTTTTCTATTGAGAAAGTTGTTACTTTTTGCAAGAGATCGCACTTTTTAATTTAGTATTAAGATATTTTACAAAATTTGATATTCAATTGGGTTTTTGAAATTCATGAATAGTAGATTGTTTTGCATCAGTAAAAATCATTTTCAAAAAATTTTCTCTTTTTATTATTGAACAGTTTTTTTAACAATCTGAAAATAATTTATTTCAAATTTTTCTACTTTAATTCTCAGTTATTAGCTTTTATTTATTTATTTTTATTTTATTTAATAGAGAAAGTGAAATATTGTAAAATACAAACACAAGAAAATTTTTTTCAAAAAATATAAACTGAATTAATTTACTTCTTTAACCTTTTTTTTTATTATTATTATTTTCTGTAGATTTTCTTGATTGTTATCCTGTAACAGAAAAAAACTAAATCTGTTGCTGTACGATCCATGGAAGATCAGGGCGTACAGTGTCCAACTCGGTTTACTTGACCCTGGAACCCGAGGTGCTATACAACACGTGCCCCGGTCAGGTTGTCAGCCGAACGCGAGACCCTCGGTGTTTAGTTCCAAGCGAGCTTGGTACTCATTTTATCGACGCCGAAGGGATGAAAGGTTGAGTGAACCTTGTCCAGACGGGAGCAGAACTCGCGACTTGTAGCGTGGTAGACAGGCGATCCGACCACTACGCTACTCGGCTTTTGTACAGTGGCGCCAACTTATATGGGCCCGAACCCATTCAATATTTTGATCTTTCCGCCCAGCCAATTTCAATTTATTTCTTTAATTATTTAATCGCTGAAAGGTAATTTGGTTTTATTAACGCTCTCAAAATAGTTTTTTTTTTTTGAAAAATAGTAAGGAAATAAATTAGACTTACAGGAGCACTGAAAACCCCTTCAGTAGATGTACAGTTTTTTCACGAAAACAGATTTCTTGGATATTTTGCCATCTGTTTAGATATCTTGAATTCATAAAGCACTTGATGACTAAAATGTATGCTTTTCTTGACATTTAGTTTTTTGCATTTTCAATAGTTAGCAATTCCAATGCTATTTAAAATAAATATTAATGTATCTATAAGGAAGAACTTATAAGAATATATTTTAATAAAATTATTTATAAAATTATAATTAAATTATAATAATTTTAAAATTTAAAAATTTTCTTTAAAAAACATAATTTAATTTCGAATTGTCATCTTTAGTCATTCGCTCCTCCCTTTTATCTCTCTTCACACATACACACTACAGAAAAAAATTATATGTGTTATTTTACTAACAATTTTTTCAGCCCACCCAATAATTTTGAAAAGTTGGCGCTACTGCTTCTGTAACAGAAAAACAAGTCCGAAACCGTACGTCAAACGCAGCAAATGATGTTCGTTCGTACTATAACTAGTTTTATATATATTCAGATCTTGATGCAATTGCTGTTGCTCTCTTATTAAAAAATGCATGAATACAAAAATTATTATGATTATATATATTAAATTAAGTTATATTGAAATAATATGACTCCATCTTAAATAGGGCGTAATCACCATGGAAACCTAGAATCATTACCTATCATGGGATATCATTCAATTAATTACTTATGATAGGATTTAATAGAACGAAGAAAATTTTTATTATTATCTTTTTAAATATTGATTCAATTTTCATAAAATTTGAAATGGCTCGACAAAATTCTGCAACGATTATATAACCATTCGGGTGGGTAGTTTTTGCACTGTTACAAGGAGACAGACGGACGTACCAGACGTTAGGTGCTACGTATTTGTATAATTTTGAACGCACCTAAATAGGTTATTAATTTATTGATATGTATTTACGTTTCTTTTCTTGGGCTTTTTTTTAAGGTAATGACTAGAATAGTTTCGTTTTCCTTATTAATAATATATTCTGCGTAAAATTAATCTTCCTGAAATTTTTATTTCAAAGATTTTCTGATAGTCATATTTTATTCAGAAACAAGTTTAGTCTGATGGAATCTGCTGTGGTTATATTTATTTACACTTGCTCTGGATTTTTTATAAGATCGTTGCAAATACAAATTCTAAATAAAAGAATCTCATGTTATTTAAATTGTATACAATTTTATTTAAATTAAATTATTAGCTTATATGATGCTTTTTTATCCTTTAGCCGAGCGCAGTGCTGTAGAAAGTAAATACCCGCTCCCCTTTTTTAAGTGAAAACAAACTCAAACAAATCAATTTAATCCATAAATTTTATTTAATAAATAAAGTGAGTGGCTTACGATACTTTAATAAGTATGATTTATTTTTTTTTAATTTGGGTGTATAAATATACTTGTTTGATCTGCGCTTTATACGTCTGAATATAGGGTAATCATTTTAATTTTCATTAAAGCATTTTTTTTTCAAAAACGAGTTTTTTAAAAAAATGTCTAAAAGTTTTTTTTTTTTTTTTTTTTTTTACTCAAGTTATCGATGTAGTTTTATGCAAATAAAAGTTAATGTATAAAATGAACATTATTCTTCAAGAAAATATAAAAACATTATATATAATTTAAAAAATATAAAATAGAAAGTAATTCTAAAAATCTTTATGAATGAAATTTTTTTTATTATTATTAAATTCTCTCAATAACGCTGATAAGGAAATAAATATAATAAAAAAAATATTTTTTATTGAAAGTTCTTTTGCGTTAAACATTACATTACATGTTGTTATTTTCGTTGTTAAAAAATAAGTAGTTGTGTTATGACATTTTGAAGGATAATTATTATAAGTTTAGTGATTATATATTAATTTACTAGGGGTCTCATGACTCTTAATACGTTGACTGCCACGCTACGAGTATACTCGTAGCTTTAATATTCGTGGCTGTAATTTATTACTTTCTCTCCATTATTTTAAAATAAAAAAAAATGCCTTATTTATTGGCAGAAATTTCGCTGTATTAGTAAAGCGAAATTTATCTTTCAGAATTTGTGGTGGCAAACGACTTTCAAGAAGAAATTTGAAAATTCTTACTTTTTGCGGCAGTGAACGTGTTAAAAAGGTTCAAAATGTTCCAAATTTTAATTATTTTATATTTTAAACTCCTATTTCTTCTCAACAGTTTGATACAATTGCTCCCTCGAAATTCCCATTAGAACGGAAGTTATGATTTTTAGAATTGTACCTGCTCAAAGCTGAAGCGGATTTTCCGAAATTTTGAAGTCATTTTACTCAAAATGACATTTTTGGGCATAACGCGCAGGATATCTCAAAAATTTCTTATTCGTTTTTCATAAAAATTTTCGAAATTGATGTTTTATGTTTGTCTGTATAAACTAAACATAAAATCTCTTTTTTTATTGTTCAAAAAAATATGTTTTAGGTGATTATACTGTTGAAATTTTCAAAATTTTGTGTTAACTAAATTCAACTTAGTATTAAAATCATATAAACGCTTTAAATACAAATTTATTCAGGTTCAGGATAATTATTAGATTCTGTCGAATTAGGCACCAAAATTTTCATTCTCGTTACAAAATTTATTTTGTAATTGTGCACGTAAGCTGTCATACCAATTTTCTGCTTTACGAATGTCTGATATTTTGAAGCCCCTATAAATATTAATTCTGCATTTTGTAATTTTTTAAATATATTAAACGAAATAACATATTTATATCTTTCATCTTTCATCTTTCTAAAAATTGTGTTTTAAAATCATATACATTTTAAGATATTAAATTTTAAAAATGTTTTATTTTTTTTCATTTTTTTAAATTTTAATAGTCTTGAAACACCTTAAAACAAATTTTTTGGCATTTTTTTAATAATAGAACTTGCTTTCCAAAGCAAATGATTTAATTAAGAACATTATTTAAACGTTGAATTGTTCGTTTGCTACCATTTTTTACAAAATGTAAAACTTAAAACTAGAAAAAGAAATTCATTATATTTATGCAATTAAACACTTGTATCCAAATGTTACGTTTAAATACTCCCGTGCTACATGTTTTTAATAATAGAGTTATGCCAGAGAAGCTGAAAAGGATACAATAAGAAAACTGACAGCACCATAAAATTTTTAATACAAATATTTTTGTTTGGAAATTTTTATCTCATTCAATTATAGAAATTCTGCGGTAGATAGCGTGACAGTTTGCTTTCGAAGGCTGTGGTAATGCAGTTTGCTTTCGAAACTAGCTGTTGGTAGATCAGGAATAAATATAACAACAAAAATATTTATTTAAGAAAGCACTGTAAATTGTTAATTCATATTAAAGAGTTTTAGAAGAATTAAAAATAAAAATAATACTTTTCAGATGTATAATTTGTAAGTCAAAGACACTGAATTCCGTCTGTATATTTTTAAAATGTAGTTTTTAATTGGTATTTGATTAACACTATTTCTACCAAGATGTGTCAAAAGACACATTTCTGATTTTAATTTAAAATTATTCTCTAAGTTTAGTCATTTATCTACACTTAATTTTTAGACTTTTCATAAAATATATGTTAAATTGATTCAGCGATATCATTTTCATCCAGCTCATCCTTGATATAAAAATACGCATACTGCATACCTATTTCTACCATGAGGTATCTTTTGACACCTTAAGGGTCCTGTACCTGCCGGCGAAGATACTCACGAGCTAATGCTAATCCTATGGGGAGGGATTTTTCTAATATCTCGTTTGCATTTCGACATTTTTAAATATTTTTTTTTTTTTTTGCATTGGATAGCCGAGGTCTGTCTCTACAGCGCACCTTTGTAACTTTTTCGATTTTGGTTGCAGATATTTTTTAGGATGACACTTTCATTTTCGGAACCGGTTTTGAAAATGAAAATAACTTTATTAAAAATATCTGTGACCAAAATCGAAAAAGTAACCAAGGTGCGCTGTAGAGACGTACCTCGGCTATCCAATGCAAAAAAAAAAAATAAATAAATAAATAAATAAATAAATAAAAATGTCGAAATGCAAACGAGATATTAGAAAAATCCCTCCCCATAGGATTAGCATTAGCTCGTGAGTGTCTTCGCCGGCAGGGACACGACCCTTAAGGATTTCATAATTTCGAATTTTAGACAGCATACTTCCAATTTAGTGTCAATCATTGCACTGACTAGTTCTAAAAAATTGAATAACGCGTTTTGTTCTCCTATTCTGGTAGTGAGTTCAATACACATGAATTTTGTTTTCATTGGTGTAAAAACTACGGTATTGAGTAAAGAAATAATTTTATAATATTGCTGTTTTTCTGATTACTGTTGTTATTTTTGTTGTTGACGTTACAGATATTGAATTTTTATACATGAGACTTAAGGTTTGTTAAGTTAGTAATACTAAAATGTTTGATTTTCTAATAATAATTAATAAAATGAATCAGATAATATTTTTTAATTTTTGTTGCTCTTTAAATAAAACATGTTTGATTACAGTTGTGTAATTTATATTTTAGTAGATTGTTGGATTAATCTAGAATTTATAGCCTCTAATAAATTAAAAATTAAATAAATGATCTCTAATAAGTACGCGTCAATGTATTAATAAATATATTAGAAAGCAAAAAACCAACGTTTCAAAATGTACAAATAATATGTGAAAAGCAGCAAACAGCTGTTTCAAATCTACCAGCAAAATTCTTCTCCACTGCAAGATAGAGCAAGACACAGCGTGCTAGAAAAAGCAAGGCTGAGCAAAATGAGAGGACTTCTTCGACTTCGAACACCTTTGTAACCGAAGCCCCTGTGGACAACTTCACACATCCCGGGGATCAGAACTGGTGAGAAATGCCAGGAGAGCAAACTAAGACCTGGATGGTAGCAATTAAAAAGAAGGGGGGGACAAAAAAAAAGAAAAAAGTGGGGGTAAAAAATACCTGACAGGTGGGATAAATGAGCAACTTGAAGTAAAACAAAAATAAATGATAGAAAATTCAGAGAGAATTTACTAGGATGAAGTTTAAGTATAGCATTACAACAACTAGATATATTTTTGGATTTTATAAATTTTTTTGTATTTTTTTAAAGATTTTTAATATAATTTTTATAATGTTTTTGAAGATATTTTATAATTTTATAATAAATGAGTAGTAAACTCAAGAATAATTAAATGTTAGTAGGGAAAGAGGGTACCCTATATCAGAGTGTGAGCTTCTTTCGTGGCTAGGCCTAACTTCGTGAGAAGTTGCCATTTGGATCCGCTCTGGGATGCCGTCACAGACTTCACTTTCTGCCGTCCGAGCGTCGAGGCGATGTCGGTAGTGACGTTACGCCTAAGCGTGGATCTGAAAACAGCCAGTCTTCCCGGAACAAAATCTCCTGACCGTGGGAGCATAACATTTTGATGGAGTACTGTGGAGTGTCGCCGCAGTGTCGGATGCAGCGCTTCGGCAGTGCCGTAGGTCCTGACAAGGACCGGCCCATCCGCCCTGTACACTGCGTGACTGAAAAACTTTTTGTTATATAGGCTACGGAGGAAAAGGGAGGAGTCAAAGGCGGAGTCTGAGCTGCTGTTTGCAGTCAGAGAAAAAAGATAGTGGAAAATACAAGAGTTAGTATAAAGTGCAATAATAATAATAACATAATAAAATAACAAAAAGAGATTTAAAAATATTTAAAGAAGGGTATTTAAGATAATTCCCGACTTGGGTCTTTTACGATTAGCGTTGTTGTGTATGTCATAATTAGGTAAATTATTTAAAGCACTGTTATCTGAAGTTTCAAGGGAGAAGTGAAAGTTAATATTTAAATGTTGAATGAAGTCATTAAGTTTAGGAAAATTTAATTTTTAATAGATATGAATGTTACGCACATAGTAAGGGACATCACAAATAATTCTAATAGTTGAATTTTGAGCTTGGAGGAGAAGTTTAATATGGGTTTTAGCAGCAAAACTCCATACACAACAACAGTCGGTTATTATAGGACGTAAAAAGGATGCATACAAGAGCAGTTTATTTTTAAGAGACAATTCGCTATTTCGAGCTAATAGGGGGTATAATTTACTTCTAGCTGCTCGAAATTTGTTAGGCGTAGTGTGAATGTGTTGTTTAAAAGTGAGACGTTGATCAAGGATGAATCCTAGGTATTTGCAACTTGAAGACCATTGCAGCTCAGTTTGGTTAAATTTAATTTTATATTTATCTCTATTATCTTTAATAAGGTTACAGAAAAGGATAGCTAGGGTTTTATTAATATTAACAGCGATAAGCCATTTGTTAAACCATTGGGAGAGAAATTTAAGGTGACGGGTGATAGAAAGGATGGCGTACCGTCTATTTTTATTGAGGGCAAAAACACAAGTATCATCAGCGAATTTTGCAAGGAAAGTACGGAGGAGGTGGGGATATCATTAATGAAAAGCCTAACAGGAAAGGGCTGAGGCGACTGCCCAGTGGCAGGCCAAAAAGGGCAAAAATATTTCTAGAGAGTTTATCTTTAATTTTAACATGAAAATTACGATCCAGTAGGAAACTAAAAATTTATCTAATGAGGTGGGGGGGGGGAGTTATAATTAATGAGTATAATAATAAGGCCATAAATCCAGACTTTGTCGAACGCCTTTTCGATGTCTAGGAAAACTGCCGCAGTAAATTGTTTAGAGATTTTTCCCGTAGTAATGTGTTCCACGAGCCTGTAGACCTGATGAGGGGGGGGGGCAGAGAGCCCCTCCCTAACCCAAACTGGACAAGGGAAATAATATTATTAATTTGGCTGTGGGCATTGAGCTCTTTCGCAATAAAGGCTTCGGTGAGCTTACTTAGGGAGTTGAGAAGAGAAATGGGTCTGTAACTTGAAGGTAATTCGGGATTTTTAGAACTTTTAAGAATAGGGGCGGTAAGGGAAGTTTTCCAGTAGAGGGGGAAGTAACTGAATTTAAAGATATTATTAATAAGGAGGGTAACTTTTGGAATATACGCGGGAGGAAGATTCTTAAGCATTTCATTATTGATGCCACTGATGCCTGGGGACTTTTTATTTTTAAGTTTTTTTAATTTATTTTATGACATCAGCGTTAGTAATTGAAATGTTACTGGGGGGTTTGTGGAGGGACTATAGCTTAAGAAATCTCTAACAACTGTATTGACTTCCGTTTTAATCTCTTGATTTAAAATAGGGTTTCCTTGGAATTGCAATTCTAAACTGCTGGCAATAACATCTGCTTTTTCCTCGTCTGTGTACACGTAATCTTGGGAATTTGGATTAAGGATGCGGGAGAAATTTGAATCAGAACGTCGTATCTTTTGCGCTGCCCGCCATATGTTGGCGTCCTCTGGTGACAGCGATTGGAGGTACGAACTCCACCGTTCCTGTCTTTGGTCGTCAAGATATTTCTTAAGATCCTCCTGTGCTCTGTTCATGATTCTTTTATCAGTTTGATTACGTGTACGTTGGAAAATTTTCCTAGCTCTATTACGATTAATGGTAAGTCTGCGGACATGGCGATCTAACTTATAAAATTCATTGTTGACGACTTTCGTAGTAGCACTCACGGCAGCTGTTTTGATTTCGTCAGTGATGGTGTTGACAAGATTATCAATGTCGTTTGTGCTGCTGATTTCCGGGAGGGAGGGGGGATATCGTTAATGTAGTTTTGGAATTGAGCCCAGTTAACTTTATTTATAATTTTCGGTGGGGAAGGTGGGAGACGAATTTGGATGTTAATTTTAATGAGGTTATGATCAAAGCTCAACTCACAGAGGGATGTGATTTCTTTCGCTTAATTAAAGAAATTAAAAAGTCCAAAATCAATGGTGCTACTACTGTTGCTGGTGACACGGGTGGGGGAATCCGGAAAAATAATGTCCGCAGTAGAATTTAACAGGACATCGTAAATATTTTGACTATATGCATTGCTATAATTACAATTCCAGGAAGAATGATGGGTATTGAAGTCGCCTATGACGAACGTGTTGACGTCATGAGTAAGGAGTGTCTTAATCTCCCTCCTGACGTCACTCGCGCTCTCTCCGTGCGGGACATAGATCGAAAAGAAAGTCAGGGGCGGTGAACCAGGAATAAGTAAAGTAATGCCAGTGGCGCCGACTAAGTCCGGAAGGGGGGAGGGGTTAGCAATATGAAAAGAGAGGGATTTTTTGATACAAACAGCCGTGCCACGAATAGCAAGCGGACTGTTGTTGTTATGGTGGTCGTTACGGATGACGTAATAATTTGGAAGTTTGAAGGTAATACCAGGTCTCAAGTGCGTTTCTTGTAATTTGTAAAAGTAAAATATCAGGGGCGTGCTGTTGTACGAATTCCCGTAGCTCATTTCTTTTTCCCAAGATACCATTGCAGTTCCAGGAGATAGCGTTCAAACATACTCTACTACCCATTATGGTTTAAGAAGAGGTTGTGGTTGCCCGAAGGCTTTCGTGAGGATTTTAAGTTTTTCAAATTGATTAGTTGTCGATCTGAGTTGGATTAGGCTATTTTTATATTTATTTATTAAATCTTCAAAGTTATTTACGTTAAAGTCTTTAGCTATATCATTTAAAATGTTTGCAAGGCTGGTAAGGTCATAAGTTTCGGACTCGACCGCGCTGGGTGGGGTAACTGAAGTTGTAGGCTGTTGGGGGAGGGGGGTAGTAACTACATTGGCAAAGGATTTATTTGGGTTTATTGATGGTGAATTAAATGTTCTGAATGGCTTGGGGAATTTAGGGCAACTGCGGAAATTTGCTGTATGTCCCTGGCCGCAATTGACACAGGTGACATTATTCTTTTTGTCTTTAGGAAGAAGGCAACTTTTATAATCATGATTTTCAGGACATTTTAGACATCTAGCTTGCATTTTACAATTATGGCTGGAATGATGGAAGTATTGACATTTGTAACATTGTATGGTACGAGAGGGTCTGTTATAGTTTTCAACTTTAACAATATAGTACATTAGTTGTTCTAGTTTAAATATTTCTCTAGCTTTTTCGTTATCGGTGAGATGGATCTGGAAAAGGGGCATGGTTTTCTTGGTTTTAAAACTGGTTATTTGAGATACTTTTAACACTGGAAAATCTTTTTCTAGCAGGGCATCTTGGATCTCGGCTACAGTGACTCCCTCTATCGGAAGCCCGCGGACAACCACTTTAAGGGGCATGACGAACTTGTCAAAGTAGTAGTGTTGAACATCTGTTCCGTCGAGTTCGGCAACAATTTTTTGGTAGTCATTTGGTGAATCAGGGAATATTTTAGTAAATTCACCGGCTGGGGAGCTTCTGAAACTGCATTGTTTCGTTTTAAGGCTGGGGTATGCTATTATCATTACGATTAACAGAGGGATTGAGGGATGAATATCTATTTTTAAGATCGACTTGATGGGCTATTTTGTTTTTGGGGCAGCTGAATGAATCATCATCTCTTAAGCGCTTGCGATTGCCACCGTCGCTAGCCAAAGGTTCACTCACCTGGGCTGAAGTGCTCCCTCGGTGGGCTCACTTTCTAACGACAAGCTGTCATTCATTTCCTCATCATCTTTGGCTCCATTTAGCCAGTGGAACTCAGTAGTAAGTCCTTCTAGACCATAGGTTCCCAACGGGGGCGGTAACGCCCCCCAGTGGGCGCTGGAGCCTTACAGGGGGGCGGTGGCAGGTCCAGAGGCAAATGGGGGCGTTAAGACAATCAAAGGGGGCGGAGCCGTGGCGTACCTACAAATTTAAGATATTAATGTAATAATAATGTGAACTAGCTGACTTCCTCGGCGTTGCCTGCGACTGTGATAAAACTTGAAATAGATCTTTAAATGAAAATCTATACAATCAAACCTATAGCACCTACAGCTGGGCCCCATAAATCTAATTTCTTTTACGAATGTAAAAAAAATGTCATGTGCTACTGATGATTCTACAGCAATTACAGGGCATCATTAGGGTTTCATAGCGCATTTGAAATAAGCAGTATCAATTGTACTCTCTGTACATTATGTAACTCATCGTATTTGGTTGCAAAAAGTCTAAATGAACGACGGTATACGTCGCTTTATGACGTTATGAAGGTAGTCAACAAGATTAAAAACATTTCATTTCATGACAGATTATTTCGTCAAGTTTGTAGTGAAATTGATTACAATCGCTTGCTGCTGCACACAGAAATTCTTTGCCTCACAATAGATATTTGAATCGTTTTTTCAATCTGTTTGGACTCGATACTTGACTTCGTTGAAAACAGAGGTGAAAAACAGCGCGAAAAACTGATTACATCCAAAAATCACATTGCCTTTTCGACATACTTGTTTAGAATATTTAATGAAGTCAATTTACTATTGCAAGGGCGTGGATTCAATTTAATTAAAACAAAAAAACGTCATTGCTGATTTTCTGACAAATCGTCTGTTTAAAAGAAATCTAGGTAGATGTGAATATAAGCACTTTCCCACATGATCAACAGTCTCTGCAAAACATGAATATAAACTTACTTACTGCCAACACTTGGACATTCTTCATGCTGAATTTCGGAAGCGATTCCAGGATATTTCAAACATGAATATTCCGAGTTTACTTTTAGATCCTTTCCCAAATGCAGATACAGTAGAATCATTAAATTTAGAGGAGAAACTCGTAGAACTCACAACTAACGATTAATTAACAGTGAAATTCAGAAATGGATACACAAGAGCTACAAAAATCAATACCAGCTCCCTACTCTGGATTGTGGGTAAGAGTACAGATATTTTTAATTGCCAGAAATTTTTCCTTCATTATATTTGGCTAAGCATGGGTTCAGTAAGGTAGCTAACTTACTGTCTAAGAAAAGGAATAGACTGCACATCATTGAACGTGGCAATTTGCGACTGATGTTAACGAAATTGGAACCCAATACTAACAAATTGTTAAAAGCCTACCAGCCTCAACCATCTCATTTTATTTCTTATTGATTTTGTGTTTATTATTAAATATTTAATAAACAACATTTTACCACATTTGATGGTCAATTTAATTAATTTCTACTTTGTGATTCTTAATAGAATGGTACATTGATAAATTTAGTTATAGATAATATACAACAATATTTTATCGTTGGCGTAATTAATTATTATAGAAGAGGGTCGTTGGAATATTTTTTTCTTGTAAATGGGGCGGTGGTCCAGAAAAGGTTGGGAACCTATGTTCTAGACGATTAGTGAGACTTGTCAGTCTGTTAGTTAGTTGTGTGGTAAGGTTGCGATTTGAGTTCGTTTGGATAGCGCGAGAGTGTACCTTTCATCCTCTGTAAGTGACTGAGGGTTGAATTCGTTTTGTCGGAACTTCGTCCGAATGCCCGGGGGCTCGGAAAAGCGGGGGTTGAAGACACCCTCGATAGGATGATAAGCAAGACTTCTCATTTTACACGGAGCACAGACAGATGCGTCTTACTCTTGTGCGACCTTCGGAACGTGGTAGTGAGCTGGTCAAGGCTTATTTTCGAAGGGGAGTGAAATCAAATTACAACTCAAATTATGAGGAAATAAATAAATGACATTTTATTAATTAAAATGACAAAGTGGATTTTTTTTTTCAGAATGAGAGTTATTTCAGATCGCTCCTGCGTCACAACATATTTGTTAACGTACGTGTCGAGGAAAAAAAGTCTTATTGAAAGGTGGCAGCCTTAAGATATAACTCCGGATAGTCCAGTGAGAGATTGATCAAATACCGCTTAGTCCGTGAGGTCTATGACGATCAACGGTAAAAATAGTTCTGGCTGGGAGATCCAATCTCCCGTCGCTCACTAACGGAAGTACGATGATTGCAGATCCGGTCTGCTTTGCTGCTCACAAGGTGAGAGTGTAAGATAAGAACTGGAGAATCTAATTCTCCGTAACGAAACCTCGGCGCAAATCCAACTTGCCTCTTCGCGTCCCGTCATAAACTAACTACTCCTCCTTAGGCATCAAAACAAGTGTGAAAAATGACAGGCAAGGATGCGCCGGCTTATATACCCGATACAGGTAGCGAAGCGCCAAAAACAACCAATGAGACAGAAGCAAACGAAATGAATGATTGGACAAGTAGCGACATCTACCGGACAACGAGAGAAAAAGAAATCAAAACTTCCTATTTTTTCCTTCCAAAACCTATTTTTGGTACTATGCACTGCTAAAAAGAGATTAACCAATTTAACCAAAAAAAAAAAAAAAATAACATTTATCACTGTCACCATCCATCAATGTTCGACAATTTAATATTTAATAAAAATGACTTGGAGAAATATTTTTAAAATATTGATTATTGAAAGTAAGCTTTTCACAATAAAATTTAAATCTTAAATTTATTTTTTTTCTTGTGTTTTAAGGGGTCTTGTACCTTTTAAACGCGTCGAAAATTAACGAAAATCTTCAGAGTTTAAATTAGTCTATCTTCAAAACCTTTTTATGTATAAACGTAAAATTTTTGATATTGATTAAACAGATTGTGCTTTATAATATACTACCAACAGAAATTTATTAACCCTTTACATAATTTGTGTATTGTTGAAATCAAAATAGCTCTTTTTTTACCCCATAAGTCATTGCGCGCATGATATCTTGAGAAAGTATGCATGGATTGTCATGAAATTTAGTAAATATACTAAACAAATATGTGTGTTTAAAATGATCTACTTTTAAGTATTTACAATGGTAATATTTTTAGTTATGACTATTTTTATTCATTAAAAATACAAATTTTTATTTTTTTTACGAAAATATTTTTTTTATATAGTTAATGAAATAATTTTAGCCTAAGAGTAGATCATTTTAAACACACATATATGTTTAGCATCTTTACCAAATTTCATGTCAATCCATGCATACTTTCTCAAGATATTATGCGCGCAATGACTTATGGGGTAAAAAAAGAGCTATTTTGATTTCAACAATACACAAATTCTGTAAAGGGTTAATAAATGTTTAATGGTAGCATATTACAAAGCACAATCTGTTTAATCAGTATCCAAAATTTCATGTTTATACATAAAAAGGCTTTGAAGATAGACTAATTCAAACTTTGAAGTTTTTAGTTAATGTTCGACGCGTTTAAAAGGTACAAGACCCCTTAATCCGCATTCATTAATATATTTTCTATATCTACTGTTTCTTTTTAAGGAACTTTAAATTCTATTAGGAAACCAAATGATACTTGCATTGATTTTTCATGTTATTTCAAAAAAAGATATGGAGCCTTTTATTTCGACTTGTCAAAAATTAATTTCTTATTTTTTCTCATAGAAGATTGATCACTTATTTAATTAGAAAAATATATGTTCAAGGTGTCACCTGATAATGAATCGAATTTTAGAAAATAATTAAACATTCTTATTTAAATTCAAGATTGAAGTAATCAATTATACTAAACACTTTTAACTTTAATTAATTTTCGAAGGTTTGGACTTAAAATACGAGATTTATTATAACATGTTGAGATTAAGTTAATTTTTATGTTACTGTAGAAACACCTGCCTTGTTTATTTTATTTAATATTATTTGCTATAGAAAAACCGCAGATTTTTAATTTATTATTAATACATCTATTTATTATTTTTCACGATCATAATTGAAGTATAGTTGTTTAGAGCTTAACTCCAACAAATATACTAAAACAAAATAAATAAAACTTAATGTAAAGATTGTTTTGACATTAGGCTTTGAGTTAATGAAGGCATATTTGACATTTTCGTTAACAGAAGTAAAATATTCTCATTTAAATTCAAGATTGAAGTAATCAATTACACCAAACACTTTTAGCTTAAACTAATTTTTCAAGGTTTGGACTTAATATTATGAGATTAACTGTCACATGTTGAGAGTAATTAAATTTTTATGTTAAAAAAGAAATGCCTTCCTGTTCCTTTTATTTAACCCATTTATGCCTAGTTTCCCATTTTTGGGACGCTTCGAATTTTTATAAATTTGTGTAATCCTCTTCTTCTTTATAACATGCAAATTGCATGAAATAATTATCTATAAATGTCTTTACCGAGAGATGACAGTATAAGATGGATATTTATTTGCTTAAATGAAGGCTTTTTTCGGTTTTTATAGATTTTTCATTTTTCAAGATGGCGAAATGTGATTTTATTTGTGCAAAAAGTGGTTTTATTTGTATTTTTTCTACCAAGGATCCAAAATAAATGAGTCACAATCTTAGTTTGTAGACTTCTTTGAAATACGTATTTTTGTGAAATTACATGTTCAAACCTATTTTTTATGCATGTTTGTAACGTACAAAATATAGGGCACTAGCCGCTAATTGGCATATATGTTTATTAGCCATTTAGCGGACAGTTATTTATGTTAAGTCCTTTTTAATATGGTTAAGAAATAAATTGCTTAAAAGCATCACATACGATTATCCTTAAATTATTATTAATAATACTTATAATATTATTAGTCTCTGTAAAGAAATATAAATATATATATATATATATCTGTGTGTGTGTGTTATATTATTAGATCTAATTCCGTGATTTCCTTATTTTATTCTAAATTACTACTTTATATTCACTAAATCTTTATTCTTAAATAATCTCTAACTTTAACTCTGTTAAATTCCCTTTAATTTAATGTCTCACTTGTCTAAATTGCTTAAATATTACGCTTTTAGTATTCTTAAATTAAATGTTCCATTTCCGCGCTTTTTTCTTTTAAAATGTTCTTTTAAAAACCATTTTATTTTCTCTTCCGAATTTTACTTTCCCACACATTTCCGAGGTTATCCTTTTTCGCTTCAAATTCATCCGCTTACTCTGTCCGCGCTATTTCCATGACGTGATATTCTTAATTATTCATTGGTTGAGAGCGCGATCTACGTCATATTTGTATTCCTACACTTAACGAAGAAAAAGCCGATGCTTGCTGTGTTTCAGCAGATTTGAGAGATTTGAGTCGTATTTCCAGTTTTCATACCCCCGCTAGGTCACCGTGCATTTATTCGAATATCTATAACTTTGTTTAGCCCTAATTACTACTATGAAGAGATGGCTAATATTCTTGGTGGAAACTGCGTCGCCGAAAGATGTTTAAATAAAATGCTGAGCTGAATTTACGTTTTGTCTCAATTATTTCTGTGGAAACTTTCACGGAAAAATGTATTCCATAGCCTTCACTGGTCGACTGCTACAGCTTCCAATCATCACCCAATCTTCGTTATACTAATACAAAAGGATCGAATTACCTGTTCTGACAACTTATATTACGCTATTACTGCTGGATGTGATCCACTACTGTTATCGAGACAGCCAGTAACTTCATTTTCAACTGTAGAAATAATCCAATGTTGGTATTAATGCAACATACATATATATATATATATATATATATAACCATTAATTAAACATAACCTACCACCATCAAATATTATGAATTAAAGCTGTAAGTATAAAAAAAAATAATTTATTATAAGAATTATTATGGAAGAAAAAGAAAAAAGTGGACATCGACAAAAAATGGAAAAGCTTATATATTGAATTACGTTGCCAAGGGCACAGAATTCAATGATATAAGCAATATGGTTGTTTTCTGTGAGAAAAATAAGCTAAAGCTAAAAATTATTTTCCCCTGTGCCCAAACAACCATTAAAATCAAGTGAATTGATTAAAAATGAAAACAGAATAGAAACAAATAATATAAAATGGAAGAATCAATAAAACCTATTTAAATATTTATAGGATATAAAATAGAAATAATAAACACCATATCGATTAATATTTCAGTATTTTACAAATATCCACGCGCACATGGCTACCAGAATATCATAAAGATTAAGGTGAATAAAACAGTTAAGAAATCACAGTAATTGATACCAAAGGATGCAGTTAATACATTTTGAAATAAATTTTGAAACACCATGTTAAATACATTTAATATAATATAAAATAAAATAAATAGATAGTAATTACATTATTTAAAATGCACTATTAAATTAATTAATAACTGTTTAACAATATCGTCAAAATTTAGCTAAAATTTCCCCTGGTGTAGTAAATTATAACTGAAATGGAGCTAGAAAAATTAAAATTTAGAGCTATCTTTGGTGCTGCCATCTAGTATTACTTTTATTATTCAAATGTCACAAGATAAACATTTGTAAGCATTTGAATGTAAATAATTTTTTACCAGCAAAACCAAACATATCCTTATATATAGATAATTATAAACCAAATATAAACCACACAATGTATTAAAAAAAACATATTGTTAATAAAATTTAAAAAGCATACAAAATATTCTATTAGCTAACTTATTTAAACTAAACTAAGAATTTAAATAATTCTAGAACATTGATAATATATAGCATATAGCTATATGCTATAAAACAAAATAAATTCAGTAATAATTAATATAAATAATTATTAAAAATTATATAAAAAAATTTAAATCTATTATATATAAGATAATTTTAAAGTGAACAGGAAATAAAAAACATATGGAAGTATATAGAAGGTTAAATGATACTTAAATTCCCATTACCTAAAAAGCACAAATATAGAGTGTGGATTATTTTCATACATCCATAAAAATCCAAAAAGTATGAATGTGGGACATTCAAAAACATTAAACCGATAATAAATTGAAAATAGATAAATATTAAAAAGAATAGAGGAATAATAATAAAAATAATTACCCAATTTTAATACATACAGTATAACTATATTTATATTAAACATACTTATATGTATATTAATCACTATAAAAATGGCATACTATTAGTAATTAATATGATATTGTCCTTAGTAAATTAAAATTTAATAACAAATGATTGTAAATAAGGTTAATCAATAATTAAGCTAATTATAATATTAATGAAATTCTCCAATTACATATAAAATATCAAATCAACATCCATATAAAATACGTATCAAAAATATAGTAATAATACAAAAGCCCCCCTTTTTTTAATTAACCATTGCGTATTATCCAGACAACACCACCCTCCGTACTCTAAATCTACCCACCCAACCAACCTATAATAATTTTTTTATATTATTTTACAATTTTTAATTTTTTATAGATATTTTTTTTTATTTTATATATATATTTTTTTTGTAATTTTGTTTATGCATGTGTTAATTTGTTTTAAAAGATCATGTAAGAAAAGTACTAATTGTATATTAATGAATATATGAATTTTTTTGGAAAACCATGATTTAATGCATCATAAATTAGTTTTTTAATATTATTGTTAATTAGAGGAGAAGAACATAAACATTTTATTCTATATAAATGATTAAGTATTATATTTCGAAAGACAGAATGATGTAGACAAGATTTAAAATTTGTAAATGTATTAACTTTGAATTTAAATTCTTTACGTTTGTCATATAAATCTGTGATTGTTTTGTTGTCTTTTATTGTAATTTTAAGATCTAAGAAGTTAATTGTATTGTTAGATAAAAGGTTTTCCGTTAATTCCAAATTAGTGGGATAATCTACTGGAAATCGAGTAATTGCAGATTGATCAGTATCAATTAAAATTATGTCATCAATATAACGATATAAATGTAGATTATTATTAGTAAAATTACGTTCATAATGATATAAGTCTGAGAGTAAACTGGAAGTACAACCGCCTTGTGGTATACCGACATGCTGTAAATATAAAGTGTTATCTTGCAATATATAATTATTATAGATAATGAAGTTAGTTAAAGATTTAAAATATGCAGTATCTATATTAGATGGTAATTACAGTTTTTTATAATACTTTTTAAATAATGCATTTATAATTTTATGTAAATCTAATAGGTCTATATTATTAAAAAGATCTTTGAAGTCATATGTCGTTATATTATAAACACAAAGAAGATTTTTTAAAATATTGACAAGTTGATAGCTATTTTTTATACAATGTATATTATCATTGTTTGTAGTAAGTACATATAATTGATTAAGAATTTTTAAGAGAAGTTTATTGGCTTTATTATTATATGTATTGCAACCAATAGTTACAGTCCTAAATTTAATTGGAGTTTTATGAAATTTGGGAATAAGAACTAAATATGGATAATTAAAGTTAGTAGATAAAATATTTAATAGTTTATAATAACTTCGAATTTTACGATTATTTACAATTACATTTTCATTAGTTTTTTGAAATGACTTATTAGAAGAAATACAATTTGTAAGAAGTTGGTGATAATATGATTTACATATAATAGCATAATTGTTAGGAGATTTGTCTACATATGTAATAACGTAGTTTTTTTGTAATGCAGTAATTTGTTGGAAAAAAATGCTTTGTATTAATAGAAACCAAATCTTACTTACACTTACTTACACAATGGTGCTACAATCCATGTAGGATTTTGACCTCCCTCAATATACTTCTCCAGACCTTCCGATCTCTGGCCTTTACTTTATAATTTATAATTTGGTTTTCTGCAAGATCTTTTTCTATCTCTTTTATCCAACTCTTCCTGGGTCTACCAATACTTCTTTTTCCAATTAAATTGCCACTATAAATCTTCTTTGTGCTTCGCTCATCCCTCATTCTGATTAGATGGCCTAACCATTGCATTCTTCTTATTTTTATAGTATTTATTATATCTTTTTCATTATATAACTGCTCTAACTCCATATTTGTCCTTATACGCCATGTATTGTCTTCTTTAATAGGTCCAAAAGTTTGTCTTAGGATCTTCCTTTCCCAAGTGATAAGTAGCTTTTCATCTTTTTGTGTAGTGGTCCAGGTCTCACTACCATAAATTACTATTGGTTTTATAACAGTTTTATAAATTTTAAGTTTGGATGTACGAGAAGCAATATTATTTTTTAAAGCCATAGTTAATTTTTCAGTTACTAATATTTTCCATTGATTAAAATATTCAATAGGCTTATTATAAGAGATAGAAATTTTATAAATAAAAATATCAATATCATATGTAAACTGTTTGATAATAGATTTAACATTAAATTTAGATGGAAGTCTATATTTAGTAGTATAACCCATTAGTTGTTTCAATTTAAAATCATTAACAATATCAAGATTTCCAGTGATTATATGTCCATGATCATTGTTTATGTATATTTTTAGAGTGGGGTCATTGCAGTTACACGGAAAATTACTTGCAGCAAATGTATTTTTTTTAAATATATATATATATATATATATATGTATGTATTTTAGTAGTTCATAAAAATACTAATTACAGTGTATAATGTATGATTTAAAAGCTTATTTTATATAAATTTAGAAAAAACATATAATTATACATATTATAATATTATAAATATTATGCACATTCCCATTTTACATACTTTTTTCAAAAAATACAAAATTATTTTAGCCAAATTTTTTTTCAGTATTTTTCCAGTTCATTTTGCACATTTTAAATTGATTTTACCAACAAATTTGGCCCCACCAGTGGCTGAGAGTTTCTGCTCTCGAAGCTGGTAGACGGGAGCTGCTGGATTCGATCCCAATCGCGCCCGTCGGCCTAATCGTTCAGAGTTTTCGTGGATTTCTTCGAATCTTGATTTTCCAAGCGTAAATATGTTTTAAGTTCCCACAGAGAGCACTCTCCCCTTTAGGGAATTTATCCCTCGTTATGCTAATTTGCCGTCATAAACACAACCAACCAACCAACAAATTTGAAAAAATAAACATTCAGGCATAAATGGGTTTAAATTATTTGTTCTCGAAAATCCGTCCTTTTGTTAAATATAAATACATCTATTTATTATTTTACACGATCACAATTGAAGTAGAAATATTTAGAGCTTAATTGAAAAAGAAAAGATCTACTAAACCAATAGAAACAAACTTTATCTAAATACTATTTAGACATTACAGTGTGGAAAAAAAATTTAATGAAGACATATTTGAAATTTTCGTCAACACAAGCAAAAGTAGCGATTCGAGAAGAGTTTGGTTCTTAAAATAAGAATAGGAATTTTAAAAGTATATTTATTTAAGTATTGCGCGGCAGCGCAATACATATTTATTTCCAGTGTCACTTCTCAATGTTAATTTAACATAGAAAAGCCTATGGAGATCATAGGCCCCACCAGTGGCCGAGAGGTTCTGCCCTCGAAGCTGGTAGACGGGAAGTGCTGGGTTCGATCCGAATCGCGCCCGTCGGCCTAATCGTTCGGAGTTTTCGTGGTTTTCTTCGAGCTGTGGATTTTCCATGTGTAAATACGGATTAGGTTCCCTTAGAAAGACCCCCACGGAGGGCACCCCCCCGGGCCTATATCCCTCATGTAGATAATCGGCCGTCAAAAAATCAACCAACCTATGGAGATCATAACTTTTTCATTTTTTCTTCCCACCTTTTTGTCCCTGATGCCACTCATTTTTAATTCTTTGCTAATTCTAATAATATTATAAATTCAAAGTGTAAAAACATTTGCCAGACGTCAGGATCAAAATGGATCATAAAATGCCTTTGCATGTAGGTGGATTATAATCTACAGAGTAACATGGGCTAATTTTTATTTACATTATTCAAATATTTTTCTTAATAATTCCAAATTTCGCTTTTTTTTATTGAGAATCAACGGACATTTTCTAATAAAATTTAGCACTTTTCCTTCAATGTTGTAAATAATTCAAAAGCCGTAATAATAATTTGCCTATTTTTAGTTGAATGATTTTCACGTGAAACATGAAACTGAAGAAACTGAAATAGTATTTTTTTTTTTTTTAAAGAATTAAAAAGAAGATTAATATGACGTCATAGTGGGGAAAAAATGACATTTTCAAGCAATTTTTTAAGTTCAGATCGTAATTTTTTTACCAAACTACAACAACCTGCATTACTGCACTGGTGAAACATTTTGAATTATACATAGGAAAATTGCATCACAAATTGTGATGCGATATCGCGCAAATCAAAGCCTGATGATGATATCCTCCATTAATTTTGAAATGTGTTTGTCTGAATGCAGTAGTTATTAAAAACTTGACATATTAAACAAAAACCTAATTTGCAGAACAAATTAAAAAAACAAAATTTATTTCCTAAATTGTTTAAGCCCGAGAAGGGGCTGATATTAAGATATTTCCTTCAATTCGTTCTACATTGAACGTTAAATTTTTGTAATAAATAAGCTAAACCAATTGAACATTAAAAAATAAAATGAAATTCATCAAGCAGGACGGTCGTTCTGCCAAGCCAAGCTGAAAAAAAATGTTAACCTCGCCAAACAAACAAACGCCAAGAATAAAACGCAAGACACCGTAACTGCTTATTATACTGAAGACAGCTTCTCCATGTTAAATCGACCAAACATGCCAGCGTAAAATTTCCCATATCAAAAGAACCAATCATCGCAGAAAAATAAAACCAAAACCAGAAGGACCTAATGGAAAAGATCTTCAATTTGAGACCAAATGCATCCTCATAAATTAATTATAAACAGAGATATAGATTTTTTAAAATAACGTCGAGATACTGAAAATGACAAATTTATTTTCTTCGTCACACCTTATGCTTCAATTGAGGTAGAGACTTAAATAATGGACATAAAAAAGTAAGGATTGCATTTTTGGACAGATATTTACTCAAGCTACGTGCTTTTATAAAATTCAGCTTTAAAAACACAAATTTTCTATTCTTAATTAGCGAAAAACTGTTAATTAATTCTAAAGTTTATAAATTATGCCAAACAGCGATAAACCCGCCAAACCAATTTAGAAGTCTTATACTATTCTTTTATATTATCCTTTTGCATTGATTTCATCGAAGAAAACTATGGCTGAGATCCAGATAGATTTTTCGCTGTTAGCGAAATGAGTTTGACCAATCAGAAGCCAGAATGTTTGAGAGTTTTTGCTGTTTCTGGATCCCGGCCTATGTCATAAAAGTTTTGAGTCATTTTCTTAGTGCCATGGATGAAGTGCAATGTTTACAGAAATCTAGGCTGGGATCCAGATAGATTTTTTGCTGTTAGCGAAACGAGATTTACCAATCAATAGCCTGCATTGCTGCAAACAGCGAAAAGTTCGCAAAAATGCAACCTTCTGATTGATTAATCTCGTTTCGCTAACAGCGAAAAATCTATCTAGATTGCGGCCAATTATGTTGAACACAATTTTGCATTTCCACATCCAGGAAGGGTATTGATGTCATAACAACAGTGCATATTCGAAACTATTTAAGGCATTGATTCTGAACTCCCTTGCTATACATTTCAATATTAAAGAAGTTGTTGTTTCAATAGTTTTAGTACTTTTCTCTATTGTTCACTCCAAAACACAAATATCGAAATTTAACCAACAGCGCTCAGAAACTATAGCGTCTAGAATATATAGTGTTGAAATCGGCTAACCCTGTAATAGTTAAAAAAGCGCTAAAATATTGTATCCCTTAAATGTGCAATGATACTGCTGCAATATGCAGATCGCAGCGACATCTGCAGGATATTTTCTACAACTGCAAGAAATTGCCAGTCTATACAATGTAATAATAGTAATACGAAAATCCCGCAGATGTCGCTGCGATCGACACTTTAAATTTTAGCAGTATCGTCGCACATTTAAGGGATACACATTTTTAGAACTGTTTGGATAGCATATTTCCACACTAGGTATTCTAGGCGCTGTATCAGAAACAACACCATAACAGAGAGCCTTTATACATAAGAGTGGTGATATATGCACAGGAGGCATGCTCATTTCAAGATTTTGTAGAAAGTACGTCAATCCGCTTTCTTGAATAGAGGATATTCAATCTGCGTTATGATCACATGGTCAAGGCAAGAACGTCTAGCTTAAAGAAGGGAAGGCTCCGTCTACGTAATGTAAATTCCCGCTAGCCAATGAAACAGTTCATGGGGGAAAGCAGTAGTACACTGTTAAAAATATCGTGAAAAATTACTTCTGTTTTTAAAGGCTATCTGTATTATGACCAATGAGAACGTTTCATAGGCGTTTATATAGCGTTCTCATTGGTCAGAAAATAGAGAACCTTTAAGAACAGAGGTAATTTTTGACGATATTTTTAACAGTGTAGTTTCCTGATTCCCTTCTTATCAGTTAGAAATTCTTTGGGTAAATGGAGGATATTCCAAATATGGGTTCGAGGCTGAAAAAAGTCACGTGATACCGGTAATTTACCCAAGGAACTTCTAACTGATAAGAAGGGAAGATGCTACTACTTTGCCTGATGAACTCTTTCATTGGCTAGCGGAGATTTCCATTACACGTCTACGGAGCCTCCCCTTCTTTATGCTAGATGTTTTTACCTTGATCACGTGATCAAAACGCAGATGGAATATCCTCCATTACCGGTACCACGTGACTTTTTCAGCCTCGAACCCATATTTGGAATATCCTCCATTAAGAGGTGATACGCGCATGGACGATCTCTATTAGACTAGGGAAATAATTCAACATGCATTAGCCTGACAATAATGGCATGCTCACAAAGAACTTTAACGATTTGTTTTTATCACTTTTATCAATAAACATTTATTGGCCGTATGTCGCTACTTCGTTATAGAGACACACTTGTTCCTAATTAGATTTCGGCCTTAATACGGAGTTTGCAAAATACGGAGTTTGCTTTTTGTACTATTCCTGAACTCAGTTATAGCGGCTAGAAATATAGGCCGGGATCCAGGTACATTTTTTGCAAACAGTGAAAAGTTAGCAAAAATTCTGGCTTCTGATTGGTCAATCTCGTTACGATAACAGAGAAAAATCTACCTAGATCACGGTCATAGTGTGGAAACAGGGTGTTCCATTAATGCTTTAAAAAGTGCTAAAAATTGAATCCCATAAATATTGAAAAATACTGATTGACAAATGTCGATAGGAGCAACATTTTCTAGATCTTCTCTGAGCGAAACGTTTTCTTTTGAAATAGTTACGTTGGAATTACCATATGTCGCTCTAATCGACATTCGTCGTTCAGCCTCGTTCAACATGTATGGGATACAACTTTTTAGCACCTTTTTAATAAGCCGATTTTTAAATTATATCTTCTAGAAACTATAGCTCCGTTATAGCGTCTAGATTATATGTTGTAGAAATTGACTATCGGAGCAATACTTAAAAAAGTGCGGAAGTATTGAATCCCTTAAATGTACAACGATGTCGAATTCCAAAAAGTCATTTGCATCGACATCTGCAGGATATTTTTTAAAGAAGAAAGAGACATGTGTAATGCACCGCTACAGCGTCTAGAATACGTAATGTGGAAATTTGCTATCCAAGAACCGCTAAGAAGTGTATCCCTTAAATGTGCACTGACGCTGAAATTCAGGGAGATGATCGCAGCGACATCTGCGATATATTTTCAAATTTCAAAGTAAACATGGTATTATTACAGTGGGTTTGACGCCAACCACACAGGTCAGATGTATGTTAATAAAACGTAAAAAAAAAAAAAAAATATATTATAGCGTCTGGACCAAATTGTCTTGGAGTTTTGGGAAATATCCTGCAGATATCGCTGTGATCGACTGATTGGATTTCCACACTATATATTCTAGACGCTGTAGCACCGCTGTAGTCTGTCTTTTTCGTTTGCCTCGAAGTAGATATAGAGGACGTCATTTGAAGCTGTTCCTAAAGTGTGGCCAGCTCATCACGTCACACGGAGTTGATTCGAGGCTAACGAGAAAGACAGGCTACTGCGGTGGGTCGGATTCTTCTTTTTTTACAGACCGCTGGAGTCACGTGATGCTCTTTTCGCAAACCTTCATTGGTGCACTCGAGCATCACGTGACTCCAGTGGTCTGTAAAAAAAGAAGAATCGGACCTACCGCGGTAGCTTGTCATTCTCGTTAGCCTCGGAGTTGATTATCTGCACGCGGCAATGGACACAAAAAAAAATTGGCGCACCGCTTTGTACTAATCATCGTGTAAAGATGATCCAACTCCGTGTGACTTTTAAACGTCATGAAATGGCCTATTATGTCATTGGTCACGCTAACACACTCCCCCTTGCGTCCACCATATACAGCGGCATCTTGCACTAGAGACTGCTAAATGGGCTGCTATCGGTCAAAATCAAGAGAGAAAAGGGCAGAAGGGGGGGGAGAAGAACTCGTTTTTTAATGTAGTTTTTCACACGGGAAGATTGACATGTCTGCTCCTCTCCTTTCATATCTTCATGGTGGTGAAATAAACCAACGCCCCCTAGATATTTGAGAAAGTCTTCACACGCGTCACGAAAACATCAGACAAAGCAGGCAAAGCAAAGGAACAAAATCATTCATTGGCTCGTGGATATGAACGAGCCAATGAATGATTTTTCTTCTTTGTTTTGCCTGCTTTGTGTGATATTTTCCTGACGCGTGTCAAGGCTTTCTCGAATATTTAAAGGGCGTTGAATAGGCCGGGATCAAGATAGATTTTACGGTATTAGCCAGATGAGATTGATCAATCAGAAGCCTGGATTTTTGAAAACACTTTTATGTTTGCAGTAAACACCGAAAAGCCTCCAAGGTTGGAGGCTACTGATTGGTCAATCTAATTTTACTAACAGAGAAAAATTTATCTGGATCCCGGTCATTAACTTTGGTTGGTTGAGACGATTTTGAATAAAATCAAATCAGAAAGCCAATGTTTTTTAACTTTTCTGGTTAGTTTAATCGAAATCTTCCACGTCTATTACTGAAAACTGAGGTACTGTACTTTGGACAAAAACTTGAATATGAGTACACGACTTGTGCATATGTCATCACTCTTACATATAAATGTACTCTGTTATGAGCATAGTTATAAGCGCAGCTGGTTAAATTTGAGTATCTGGGTATTAGAGAAAGCAATTGTGGCCCACCGTGGCTGAGTGGATAAGACACCACGCCGCTAATCGCTTGAGAGCGTAGGTGGGGGCGGGTTCAAATCCCGCCGTGATCCACTCGTTATCTGATATATATGTGTTCAATAAAACAAACAAACAAATAAACAAACAAGCAATAGTGAAAGGTACAGTTGCCATGGAAACAACGACTTCTTTAATTCGTATAGAAAATGAATGAATAGTTGTAAATGACTTAAGTTTAAAATGTAGGCAAATGCTCTGAAAATATCAATGGCTCCCATCTAGTATTTTACAAAATTAATTTAATATATTCACATGATGTATAAGTTGATGCAACTCTTAGCTAATGAAAATTCTGCAACAAGACTTATGTAGGTAGATCTTTTCAATGATTAATTCAGAATTCTAAGAACAAAACGAAGTTCTTAAGCGCTCTTCCTCCCCCCTCCCACCCCTCAAAAAAGAAATACGATAGAAAGATATAAGTATTTGGATAACTTCAGTATTTCTGTGATCTTTTGTCAGAGTTTAGAAAAGGTGTCTGGGTATTAAAAAAAAAACATAAAACAAATTTGACGAACGATAATACTATAGATTTCAGGCAATTTTTAACTGGAAAAAATTTAATTCTAATGTTTATGCGCCTTTAATAATAGACTATTAAAGATAATCAATTTACGGGAATTTTTATACGAAATTATATTCTCATATTTATGCAAATAGGTAAGGATAAACAGACTTGAATAAAATTACATATTTATTCTTTTTTCTCTATAACACGATCTAAATGAAGATGTACAGTTTATATCTTTAACTTTTTAGATTTTTTTAATCAAAAATGTTTCCTCATCATGTCTAGAATTGCTAGATTTACTTCTTTAGACAGATGTTCGATTCTTTAGATGCCTGCGGGGCTTCATTCTCGGATTATCCGTAGGTATTTGTAAAGGTAAATTTATTTTGCAAAACCGTCAGCAAAAAAAAGTTAGAACAAACAATTAACTGACAGACTAACTGTAAATATATATTTTATTTTGACTCTATTTGATTTTTACTAAATTTTCATCCTTCATAGAAAATTTTAAGGAGATATAAATTGAGAAAGACTGATACTTTGAAAAAAGAAATTGACTTTCCTTACTTTTAAATTATTAATTACTCTAAAAAATGAATGATAGGTAAACAAAACGTATACTATTGTGTTTGTTCCCTGCTGATAAAGGCTATACAAGGATTAATTTTAGCGAGTAGAATTATTTCAATTATATATAATCTGTTTAAAAAAAAGGACTGATATCTACTAAAAAACAACTTTTCAAAAGTAAAAAAAAAAAAAAGCCAAGCAAAAAAAAAGAAAAGAAAAAGGGGGAAAGTTGTGGCTAAAAAATAGTGTGATATCAAATTTCCAAGCTTATATTATGGTACTTATTTAACATTTTTTATTAAAAATTTACCATACGTAAGTCGAGTACTTAAGTATGCGTTGATAGAAAGCCGTTTCTCCTTTACTAAATACATCATAACGTGTTTCTGAAAATTAATTTTTTTTTAATTATGCATGATGGGCTTGGCGGCCATCTTTCCATATTTTACAAAAATTTCTAAGCAGACAAGCTCGTAATATGTTTGCATTATTAAGAATTTTGAACTTCTAGTTTTGGCTACAGACAGATAAATTAAGATTGTCTTTTATTTTGAAAAAAAAAAAAAATGATTTTTACTGCTTTAACTAATTAATTAACCCCCTCCGAAAAAAAAGAATCATAAGATGAAACCTGAAGTCACTTCAACTTTATTTTAAGACACAAATTTCTAGGCACTCATTTCTATAAATTAAAAGCATAAAATGTTTGCTTTAGCAACAATTTCGGATTTCCGATCTTAACAATGTACTTGTGTGCTTAGAAATTTGTGTAAAATACGGAAAGATGGCCGCTAAGCCCATCATGCATAATTTAAAAAAAATTAATTTTCAGAAACACGTTATGATGTATTTAGTAAAGGAGAAACGGCTTTCTATCAACGCATACTTAGGTACTCGACTTACGTATGGTAAATTTTTAATAAAAAATGTTAAATAAGTACCATAATATAAGCTTGGAAATTTGATATCACACTATTTTTTAGCCACAACTTTCCCCCTTTTTCTTTTCTTTTTTTTTTGCTTGGCTTTTTTTTTTTTTTACTTTTGAAAAGTTGTTTTTTAGTAGATACAATATAATGCTTTAAACACCTATATACTTAGATTCCGTTCTAATGAAATTGAAATAAATCTTAGACTTTTTCCATTTTTAAGTTGTAAATATTTGTACTGCAGATTTTGCATTATGTTTACGACGATTTTACATAATATAATAAGGTACATGCAAAATACAAAACTTTAAAAAAAGTCTAAGATTTATTTCGATTTCATTTGAACGGAATCTAAGTATATAGGTGTTTAAAGCATTGTATTGTATGAATTTCATTTTTATTTTTTAATGTTCAATTGGTTTAGCTTATTTATTACAAAAATTTAACATCAAATGTAGACCGAATTGAATGAAATATCTTAATATCTGCCCCTTCTCGGGCTTAAACAATTTAGGAAATAAATTTTGTTTTTATAATTTGTTCTGCAAATTAGGTTTTAGTTTAATTTAATTCAGGGATGAAAGCGCTCCGACCTAAATAGTTGATTTTCATTATTAAATTTTAATTGTATTCTTTCCTTTTAAAATATCTGAAATTCTGTAATTAAATACGGCAAGAAATATTAACACAGTTTAGCGGTAGTAATCGGTCATTTGGGTCGGAGTGCTCTCATCCTTGTTAATTGTTTCACATGAAACGTTTCTTTCTTCATCTTTTTCACGTAATTTTCTGTGAAATATATCCTGAAACATCACTGCCTATTCTGATGTTGAAAATATGAACTTTTTTTTTTCTTTAAATGTATTCCTCATGGTATAGGTATTATTTATTTTCCAAGATTTTTTTTTTTTTTTTTTTTTTTTTTTTTGACTCTGTGAAGTTTTTGCAATCCAAGTTCAAAAATTTCAACTATAATCTTTTATACACGTATCACTATTTTATTAATTCTTTAATAAAATTGTATAAATGAAAGTTAAGTGTTTATTCATTTGCTAATTAATAAGAAAAAACATAAAAGACTAATTACACAAACATACATATACAGTAGAACCTCGATTATCCGAACTAATTGGGACCGACCAACTTTCGGAAAATCGAAATTTTCGGATAATCGAGAATGCTACGATTTTAAGATTAATGATAAATATATGCAATATTTCTTATTATGGTAACAGGTGCTTACTAAAAATAAAGCAATAGCGAAATAGAAACAAGAATAAAATACCTGAATTTTAATTTTTAAATTAACCCATTTTAGGCCAAGCACAGAAATTTTATAAAATGTGGTATCATTATCATTGAAATATGCTTAAATTACATTCATTAAGACAAATTTCGTGCATGAAAAATAATATTTTACTTGAGAAATAAAATGCAAGTATAATAGAATACAAGTGCAATAATGGTGCGCTAACGCACCCTTAAATTTAAAATTAACAATTTAAAAAAATTTCATGATATTTGTTTTATTATTATTTTATTTACAGAACTTGCAACTTTAATCCATTATAAAAACATATGATTAATCTCAAGTGGATTAATTATACATTTTCAGAAAGTCAAATTTGTCAATAGCCGTTTCAATTTTAAAAGACTAGCATATTTTGAAAATATCTCAACAGAAAATGTGTACTCCAACTGAATTATTGATATTTTGTAGATGTCTCCAGAACGCAGAAAATAGCAGAAAAATAAAATTAGTGAAAAATATTTGTCACAGTGTTAATAAAAAAATATATTTATTGAAATGGAGCGTTTAAGCACCATTGGCCGAAAATGGGTTAAGTACCTTTTACATATTAGGTTGAGCAAAAAGTTCTAGGAAATTTTTATTCTAATAGTGACCAGAATTTGCATCGTATATGTTGGTCGTGCCATCAATGCCGAGCTCTACTGCCATGCAGTTGGTTCGCGTCTGTGACAAATTGGTGCAGGAATAGCCAAGATTGGTCAGCCGAAAGCACGTTTTGTTTCAGCAGGACAATGCCAAACCGGGCGGGGCCCAGAAGACCAATGACAAGTTTGCACAGTTGGACAGCGTCAAAATTTCCCCTACCCCGCCTACAGTCGCGACGAGGCTCCATCCGATTATGGCGCCTCTTTCGATCACTGCAACGCATTTTCAAGGGCCGTCGATTTGAATCCTTTAATGAAGTTAAAGAAGCATGTCAACAGTTTTTCGATTCTAAGGAGCCGTCATGGTACTTTCAGCAAATTCGGATTCTAGCAGAACGGTGGCAGAAAGTCGTGTACTATCATGGTCTCTATTTTGAAGAATAGTCCTTGTTGCTTTTGTTGATAATTTGCTCATAACAACGCGACTTTCACAAATTTCCCAGACTTTTTTGCTCAACCTAGTATATCACAAGGGTTTAAAATGTCGCATTTCCGACTGCCTTTGCTTTGGAGCTCTATGGCGAGTTTTGTAATATTATTCGTTCAACAGTATCACAGTCTTTCTGCTGCTCCAAACACGCCTTTTGCAAAACATTCAAAAGCTTCAGAATTGCTAATTTGTTCGTTTTCTTCGTTGCATTCCGCAGTTTACCGGAGGTCAAGATAAATTCAAAGGAAATCCAAGAAAGGGGGTCGAAAATATTTATATGTACTCGTAGTTCCGAAAGAACCACTTTCAGAGAAGGAATATATGATAGTTAAAAAAAAGCTTTAAAAGTGGATTTCGGTTAACCGAGAGTTTCGTTTAAAAGAGTTTCGGATAAAAGGGGTTCTACTGTATATTCAATTATGCTTTAAAATCTTTTGTTTTAAAATACCAATTTTATAAACATCATTTAAGGGACAAATGTTTGTTTTTGTTTGTTAAAATGTTTTGTTTTGTTTGTTAAATTTTAGTTTTTGTTTGTTAATTTCAAATAATAGTAATTTCAAATAATTAATGAAATTAAACACATGCAATTGATAATAATTCATTTTGTACTGACTGTCTTCAAATTATAAAATTATTTACTTTAATATACTAACTGATTCTATAGTAGTAATATAAATGTTATTTACATTGACAAGCTTTATTGTATGAGACTTGCTGTTTCCATGATGCCATTTCTCCATTCATTTAAGTATATCAAATGTAAGCAATTATCGTGACTGCAATAATGAGAGCAGTTATTCCAGACATGCTATACCCTGTTTTAATAAGGAATCCCATCGTGTAAGTAACTGTGTTGCACAATATTGTGCATGGTTAGTTAAACTGTGATAGGTAATTTCATATACTTTCACTCTAAGATAATGTTAGATAATACCTTATAATAGAGACTTACGCAGTCATTTATGGCCATGTAGCACCGCTGAATTAATTCGACAGATTATTTTCATATATAAGTGCGTATATGTTAAAATCTGAATACCTGCATGTAGTTCTTATCTCTTCCTGCAAGAATATAAAATATGTATAAAAGAAATAATAGTTTTTTAACTACGCTCTTCTATAAGTATTCCATGTTTATCTTTATTTTATCTTTATTATTATCTCATGGTTTTTCAAAAAAGTCCTTTACAATACAATAATTTTGGGTGGGTATCGAACCCGATTACATAAAATTCACCTTTTTTTAAACGCTTGCAGATAGCGTGAGCCAGTAAATTTATATGCACACACACACACGCGCGCGCACAAGCATATATAGAGGAGAAAGTCCAAATACCGGCTAGGGTCCAAATACCGGCTACTAGGTGTTCTGAGAACTGAACGCAGCGCACCATAGAGGTGATAGGCAGAGTTTGTAACTTTAATTGAGAGAAGAAAGTTACGAAAAGTATGTCCCTGAAGTCTGTGTCATTTACAAATATTAAATGCAAAACTGTCGAATCTACGTACTCTGGTACATAAAAAGTTTTTCAGATATGTGTTTCTCATTTTTTTTAATATACTGATCGTATATTGTCTTGAATTGTTGATTAAGTTATTTTCTAGACAAATTTAGCTCTCATTTGTCACACGCACATTATTGGTATATTATTATATGAATGAGTAATACCGGTTTTAACTTAAACATAGTAGTGGACCGAATACCGGTTACCTAGAGTGGTCTAAATACCGGCTAGCCGGTATTTGGACCTCTCTCGGTTGCTCTTCTTGAAGGGGAAAGAAATAAATTAATTTAAATTGTTCCATAATTAATAAATTAATTTAAATTGTTCGGAAATAGCTCAAGTCTCATTTCGAAATATGAAAAAAGCAATCATGGCCGTAATTCTTCAGGACCGACACGAGTTACCGGATCACTTTCCAAAAAAGCGCTGTTGGTCACTACAAAATTGCATGTAATAAATGTGAAGAAAAAAATGACGGAGTAAACCAAACGAAAATGGCAGAAATTTGATTTTAAACTTCTCTCTGCGCAACCCGAGATTTCCTAGGGCAACGTAAAAGTAGCAAAATTTGCGCAACCCGAGATTTCTGCGGGGATGCATTTTTTCCGTCTAATTAACCCTCCTTGATTATTCCCACCAGTTATTTTTTTATTGTAAAGTATGCCTTATTCATCGGAGCATTTTCCCGGTTAAATTAGACAAAAATTTTTGTTTTGAAAAACCGGTGACAAAAGAATAAAAATTCTTAAAAGACGCTTGTCGCGAAGGGGTTAAATACGCACTTTTTGAAGCTGTTTTGATAAAACAGTTACGCTGCGAGAGGGTTAAAAAAGGGAAAAAGGAAAAAATCCAACAGAGAAAAATGATAAATTAGTGCTTTCCGCATGGGTGCTTTCTCGGTGGACAAGGATGGCGGAGGAGATTCTGGGTTCAATGTTAAGAATGCGATATGTGGGATAATAGGGACTATACTGACGCAGAAAGTGATATTTGTTTTTGATTTTTTTTTAGATAAAATAATTCTCATTTCAATCAGCAAGCTTTTTTTTTTGTTTTACACGTTAAAAAACAAAATCAGAAACATAATGGGAAGAAGACTGTGAGAGATAGTCGTAAATAATTTTAGAAATTTGACAAAAACACTTATTTAATAAAAATTGTGTATTTTTTTCTGTGCATAAGTAATGTTATTAAACAATACAATTTATTAAAATAATATTCTTATTGCTTAATAATTGTCATTAACTCTATGTGAGCTTTTGGAAAAAAACTTAGGTAGCCGGTATTTAGACCCCATTTTAAAAATTCAAAATTTGAAGACTTTCGGAATTTTGCTTTTTATAAACAGAAACGTCTTTTGAACTGATTTTTTTTCCCTCTAAACAGGTGTAAAACATGTCAAGGTAACCTGGTGTCATTTTTTATTTTATTAATTTTGAAAATTGTATGATCTAGATTGGAAACAAAAGTGGTAGCCGGTATTTGGACCTTTGCCTCTCTATATATATATGTATATATACTAGCAAACCCCGCGGCTTTGCTCGCGTACTATTTGAAATATGCCAAGTGATATTTATATGTCTAATTTTTATTAAAAGGTACTAACTAAATTTTTACTTATTACTTTTAAGAATAATTCAAACATTACTATTTAAAACACAGTTTGAATAAACACCATTATTACACTGCATTAGGCAGAAAGGAGACATAAATTAATAAAACTAAATAAATGATAATTTAGAAAATATTTTGAAACCTTTATGCTCATTTAATACGCTCATTTCAGTATTCATTTGAAGTTTTGAATTTTTTAGAAACGATCTTCTTACATCTTAAAATTAACTATCATGTCAAATTCCAAGTCCTACCATCTTTCTCAACAGAATGGGCTATGTTGCTTTAGGAACTATCACCATTAATTTGCCAACATTAATTTTGAAATTGGTTTGTTGTTTTTAATATTCCACAGAAACGTAATTCAGAAAGCTTTTAAAGGCCTTTTTATAGAACGTTTGTTGTTCCTGTAAACCCCAGGTGGTAGAATCATCGGCCTGTGTAGGATCAGAGACTGTTACCATTGATTCGCAACTATTACTTTTATAATCGGTTTATATTCCCTGAAATTGCATAGATATCGTAATTTAGGACATTTTTAGAATGCTTTTCACACCTCCCCTTCGCTTCAACCCTTTTTAATTCGAATTTATTTTCGACAGTCCTTCGAGGGCATTTATAATTTATAAGTAACTACCATGCCATATTTAAAGTTTCTAGCCTTTTCAGTATCACAGAATTCGCAGTTTAGAAAGTTTTTAGCTCCTGCAACCCTCTGGTGGTAGTAGCACAGATATAAAATATAGCTTATGTTTGAACAGGTTCTAACACCAACAATTTGTCAATATTATTTTTTTAATCGGTTTAGTAATGTTAAGATTGCATAAAAATTGTAATTTATAACGCTTTTCGCTTAATTCATTTTTTAAATTTGCAATTTTCTTTCGACTGTTCTTAGAAAGCAGTTGCATCTTGTAAGTAAATACCTTGCCATACTTCAAAGTGTTAGACCTTCAGGTTTGCAAAAAACCCAAATTAGAACATGTTTTGCTTTTGCAACCCTCAGATGGTAGTGACAGCAACATAAAATATAACCTATGTTATAGTAGGGACAATCACCATTGATTTGCAATCATTACTTTCGAAATACCTTTAGTATTTCCTGAGATTGAGTATAAATCGCAATTTAGAACGTTTTTAAAACGCTTTTCGCGCATTTTCACCCCTTTTTAAATTTCTAATTTTTTCGAAACTGTTCTTAAAAATCATTTATATCTAATAAATATGTACCTTGCCTAATTTTAAGTTGCTAGCCCGTACCGATCACAAAAATCGAAATTTAGAACGCTTTTTTGCTCCTGAAACGTCTAGGTGATAGTGATACCGACATAAAATAGCGTCTATGTTAGAGCAGAGTCTGTCAGCATCAATTTCCTACCATTTCTTTTGAAATCACTTTGATTCTTCCTGAGATATCGCTGACAAATCAGCTTTTAGAACGCTTTTCGCGCATTTTGCTCCTGCATCTCCTCTGGGGTAGTGGAAACAGATATAAAATATAGCCTAACTTGGAGCGAGATCTGTCAGCATAATTTTTACACAATTATATTTGAAATCGGTTCAGTACTTCCTAAGATTGCATAGAAATCGTAATTTAGAAGGTTTTTTACAACGCTTTTTGCGCATTTTGACTCCCTTTTAAATTTCGATTTTTTTAGGAAATGCCCTTAGATCATTGATACCTTATAACTAACTACCGTTCCAAATTTCACGATTCTAGGCCCTTTCGTAACGCAAAAACTGCAATTTAGAACGTTTTTCCCCTCACCCCCTTTGGGGTAGTGTCACCGACATAAAACATAGCCTACGTTGGAGCAAGAGTTGTCCCCGTCATTTTGACACCATTATTTTTTTTAGATCGGTTTGGTATTTCCTGAGATTGTGTAGAAACCACCATTTAGAACGTTTTTGAGAACGCTTTTCGCGCATTTTCAGTCCTTTTAAATTTCGAATCGTTTAAGAACTGTTCTTAGAAATAATTTATACCTAATAAGTAGCTAATATTTCAAATTTCATATTTCTAGGCTCTTCAGTAACGCAAAAATCGCGTTTTTAGAACGTTTTGTGCTCCTGCACCCCTTTTGGGTAGTGGCATCGACATAAAATATAGCCTATGTTCTAAGTTGGACTAACACCATCATTTTGATACCATTACTTTTGGAATCGGTTCGGTAGTTCCAGAGCTTACGTCCTACAAATAAACAATTTTACCTCTTTATAATATGAGTATAGATAATATATATACATACATATATAATATATGTAAAACTTTTTAATTGTAGGTTAAGATATGTCGAAAATAGACAGTAGGAAAGTACACTCGTCATTTATCACCAACCACAATTATGAAGTTGCAGTCGTACCTTCATTTTCGGCGTGGTAGGCTAGAGCGTAATCATTTGACGTTGTCCTTTGAAAAATGAAAGAAGTCATAAGATGAATCAAGGAGTTCATAAAATTACATATAGTTGATCCCAATTCCAACTTCAGCTACTCATATTCGAGCCGTGTCACGTTTTGAAAATAGACTTAAGGTGTTAAATTGATTAGAAGCTACACTGCGATTGGATGAAGACAACTCTCCAAGTGACATAGGTTATTAAAACAAGACAAAAATCGTATAAAATCTGCTGTCTCAAGTCAATATAAGCGTCTAAGTAAAAAAATAAATAAATAAATAAATAACGCGTACGGCTCGAGCCAATCCAGAGAAGAAAGGGGGGAATGGAAGGAGAGGCCGCAAGTGATAGGATTAAAACTCAGGAAGGAGGCGGGAAGCGTGACGTGGAGACAAGATTCTTTACCTAACTGCGGAAGTTTTAAAAAGGAAACAGACTAGCGTGCGAAAACTCTTTCAAAGACTCATGGAGAAATTGAACGAATTTAATAAAAATACAATAGTATTACTAAACCTTCGAAAGAAAAAAAGAATTTAGTGTCTCAAAATATAAAACAATAAAATAGATTAATGGATTTTACAAAGAAGTGCAGCTATTAACAGATTAAGATTTTTAGAATAAGAAATAAAAGAATGCGCTGAATTAAAGTCATAGGAATTAAATTATAAAGGATATTTAAGATATTATTAAAAGACAGCTAAAAACGGTAGATATTATAAGAATTTGGAATAAAGTAATTAAGGTAACATGGCGAATTTTTTTTATTATTACATATATATATTTAAAATATCGCAACATGAAGGAAAAAAAAACATTTAAACTATCTATTCGGGAATTAAAATATTTTAACGTATAATTTAATTAATAATTAGTTATTTATTGGTAACAGAATGTGCTTTTTAAAATTATTACATTCTTCATTTTTTTAAATTTAATTTTCTCCTTTTTAGTGATTAAAATACTACATTGTTATAGTTTTCCATTCATTTGGTCTATTATGGCAAGCGTGTTTTGACGCATAATTAAATTCACTGTTGTTGTAAATGATATACAATTGCAACGCTGAAGAATATTTGGCGATTTATAACTTATGGCGGGTAAAAGGCAAAAAGACTCAAAATGAACGTATTAATTTCTAATTAAGTTTTAAAAATATTAAATACTTTACTGTCATCGAAAAGATACCTGTGAACGTAATATTTTGAAACGAGAAATTTAGTGAAGAATCTATTACAAAATTCAATTTTTAGATACCAGAAATAATTTGAGTTAAATAAAAAAATGTAAAAAATGATATTGTTGAAAGGGAGATTACTCTTCTTTCGTTAGGATTAAAATTACAGTCGAGCCCGGTTAAGACGCGTTTCAAGGGAGTGGAATAAAGTCGCGTATTAAGCGGGATCGCGTATTAAACGTGATTTGGATAATGTTGCAGGAACTGGGTTTATTCACACGTCTAATCGTCTAAATGAACTTTAGAGCTTTCATTTATATGTTTATGGTCGAAAATTATTCCTTACACGTATAATTAGATTTAAATTTAATTCTATACAACTTTACTCATTGTATCTTTTTATAGGACCGACTGGAAAAATAACTGAAAATAAATATGGATTAAACAATTGTCGTTAATATGTGACAACCAAAGATAAAATAGCAAAAATAATTTTTCTGCCAGTCTAATTTTTTTTTTTTTTTTTTTTTTTTTTTTTTTTTAACAAAAAGAATAAAAATATTAAATTTTGAAGCACAATCCTGTTGTTAAAATCATATTTATTACTTGTAATAATGAGTATCAATATAATTTGTTCTTCTTTTTATGCAAGAAAAAACTATCCTTATTAATTTTTGTGTAAGAAATATTGTTAGCATAGCAAAAGTAAAGAAATCATTAAAGAAGAATTAAACAACCGCAGTCGTATTTGTTTAATCGTGGAGTTTCTTTTTCTTTTTTCTATAACATACATTATAAAACATAGTTATGATATAAAGTACATTTAAAAACTCGCTAACAACAGGTATAATCAACCTTAATCATAGTAATTTTCTGACGCATCTGAGTATCGTGAATTCCTCTATGTATCTATCTCTACTACAAGTAAAAATATACGAAGCGAGAGACAAAGAATGTTAGGACACGAAATCAAAGAAGAATAGCAGTGTTGCTAATATAGAGGGTTTTTTTAATTCCAATATCTACCACTATTTTCGATTAGTAATGTTCGCTTTAATTAATCTGTTATTAAATAAAGTAAATATTAATATGCAGAAATAGTGTTTTTTATCTGAATGAAAAAATCCGCTAAATTGGAAGCAATGGAGAAAAGAGGAGGAATTCGCGTCTTAAACGTGATTTTTTGCCACAAAGGACCGAAAATCTATCGCGTTTTAGGCGGGATCGCGTAATAACCGTTCGCGTCTTAAACGGGATATTTTTTTATTAGTCTTACGGGCGATGTTCAAGGGATCGGAAAAAATCCGCGTATTAAGCGGGATCGCGTATTAACCGTGAACATCTTAACCGGGTTCCACTGTATTATATTCTATGCGGGTACATTTCGCTGCGGGCTTATGCGTGTAAGGGGCGCTTTTTCGTGAATTTCGTGGGAATTTAGTCATCTAATAAAAGCGCAATAAATCGAAAATTATTTCGTTTTTTTAACAAAGCTTTTTTTATTTAACACCCGAGTGTTCGTGTTTAGTTGGTGCGTCGACTAGCCATGCAAACAATATACATACTTACAATGACCCGTATTTATACTACATGTGGTCTCCAGCACAAGTCTACGACGGAAAGTCAGTTAGTAGGTCACAAACTGATATGAGATATCGAAAATTAGTAGTAAATGGTTTCCAAATATACCAATAGGTGGCTGCCTAATCGATCTATAATATATTAATTTCGAATTTATGAGACAGAAGTTATACCAGATGAGCAGGGTCCTTCAAATGTTGTTGACAAATGGCGAAGTGGTCGTCCAGTTGAGATTGCGACAGAAGTATCAGTGCGGAAGGTTGGGGGAAATGGTTGCTATGCTATCTATTGTTGTTCGCATGCCAGCTCTAACCATTTCCTCAACCTTCCGGACTGATTATTCCGTCACAATCTCAACTGGACGACCACTTCTCTCTTCGTCAACAACTTTTGAACGACACTGCTCATCTTGTGCGACTGTTGTCTCATAAATTTGAAATTAACATCTCATAGTTGGATTATGCTGCCACTTATTGGCATGTTTGGAAACAATTTACTACTAATATCCGACTTCTCACATCAGGTTTTGAGCTACTTATGACTTTCCCTCATAGTTTTTCGCGAAACGAGCTCAAGTGACAGACTGCAAAAAACTTAAATGTTAAAGGTAAAACTTTCTCGCATAACATGCCTTATTATTGCTTACGAAATTTCGATTTTATTATATTTTAATTTATTTACGAGAAATTATTACTTGTATGATTTAAAATTAACTTAGTGTAATTGTAGAAAATGTTTTTTAAAAAGTGATAGAAAAAATGAAAATAATAGGAATCGTTATTTATCTTTATTTTACGTCTCATTAAATAATAATTAAAAAAAAACTATTTTTAATCTAACTTTGAAAACGTTCTCCAAGTCCTCTAAAAGCGGAATACATTTGCTTGTTAACATAACACCAGTTAATAATTAAATTTAAAAAATCAAAAACCCGACTGCATAAAAACCGAACTAATTAATTATTTCCCATCAATATGAAACTATTTTTTTTATTACTTACCTATTTTTTTATTTACCTGTATTGGTGACTTTTAAGTTGTGTTTAACTGTCAGTTCCTATCTATAAACACTGTTTTGATGAGACCTAGAGATGTCTATGACGATTTGAGTTGCACTAAAGTTAGAGATCCTACCTACATAACTTCCAGGTTGTGTAATATTTAAACGGAGCTCCTGACTGTAAACTAGTCAATGAAACACCGTCTTCGTTTTAAAAGACCTATCCAATGATATGCCACTTAATAGGGTGCGTAAAAATTTTTTTCGTCTCTACTAACATTTTGTATTTTACGACCGCCATTTAGAATTTATAAAAACAAAACATCGCCTATAACCATCGGACGGTTAAGACGAATTGATAGAGACCTCATTCATTAAAATCCATCCAGCAGTTGGGATGTTTCGAGGATATAGAGAAATCAACATACTCAGATACGAGTGAAGCATATAACCCTGCTTGGCAGTCGGGTAAAAAGAAGACTTTTTTTTATTTAATAAAATTGATATCTTTTTAAAAATGTGTCAAAATAATGTTATATTCATTCCACCACCTCCGAAATTAAAGATCGATGAACATTTCACATTAAATGTCAATTTTATGAAATAAAATCGAGATGACTTGTGGAATTATTATTGACACAGCTAACTTATTATGAAAATATATAGGGGAGATGGGGGCACATGTGAACAGTTCGCATAAATATAGCTTTATCTCATGACTGGATTAGTTTCTACAAACAAAACCTACTCAATATAGTAAATAGAACTAATAGATTTTATACATAGTAATTCTTTAAAAATCACCTGTCTAGTTCTTCTTACAATTTTTAATAGTTTTATAAATTCGGAAAATTGTTCACATGTGCCTCATGAGCGGGGTAGTTGTGAACACACGCGGGACACATGTTAACAAAAGGAAAAGATATCCTTTTACATGCTTTTTATTCTGTTATTCGTTTGTCATCGTAATCATTAGTTAATTGCCTGTGAAATTCACCATAAAGAAATATATATATATATATATTTCTCTAGTTTATGGATGATATGTTTAAGCAAAAGATTATAAAATGAAAATAAGTAGATTTTGGGGGTGGAGGCTTAGATGATTCATTAAGTATTGCTGAAATAAAATAAAAAAATAAAGAAGCAATTTTAAAAAAGAAATAAAAACTTTTAAATTTTGCTTAGGGGTTTTTGTTTGGGGGAAAATTTTAGGGAGGGTGCGATTACATACTACTTATCTCAAACCTGCCGAAATACAAAAGGTTCCCAGTGTTGTATTTGCCTTATTTGCTTGTAAATTACAGATAAAGATGGGTTTTTTAACGATTTAAAAAAAATCTCGTCTATAACTCCCCCTCCCCTATCTCCTTTTGCTTTTGAAAGAGGGAGGCACACTGTTAAAAATTTTGCAGCATTCTGGCAGGTCATTCGACCGTTTTTTGAAAAACGGTTTCATAACCATAATTTAACTATATTCTGACCATAAAATAGCCAATAATATGGTCAGAATAGTGTTAAAATTACTGTTGTGTAACCGTTTTCGAAAAAAAAACGGTCAAATGACGTGCCAGAATGCTGCAAATTTTTAACAGTGCAGTTACAACAGAGATTTTACGGTAGTTATCAGTTTAAACATTTTACTTTCTTAAAATATCACCCATATCTATCTCCATTCAAAGCTTCCTATACATAACTGTTTTAAATATGGAAGTAAGCCATCATTGCAAGTTTAGAACAAATGTAATAGAAAACTTTACAAAGTTGTTCAAGATAATACTTTTGTATTAACAATGCATAAAACATATTTTGTAAACTGTTTAGTAAAATAATATATATAACACTTATTGCATTTTAGAAAACATTAAATTTATTTAAGGTATAATTGAATGTAAACGAGTTTGTTTCTCTTTATGTATTTGCTGAAAGATGTGTTTGATGAAGTTTCAGTGCAAAATCAACTTTGTGTGAGGAAAATATCTTATATTTCAGGAAAATTATAGATAATGGAACTGGCATTATTTATCATTAAGTTAACTGAAAGGAACAGAATCACAGAATGATTATCGGGGCACTTAAGTACTGTTCATATCTGCCTGCAACTTGTCTGTTCACAAGTCCCCCACATTGCCGCTTCTGTTAAATTGATAAATCATTAACTTTTCTCAATTTTATAAGAAAAATAATTTTATCAAAAATATTTATTTGAATTCATAGTATATGTTAAAACACTCAAATTCAAATAAATGAATAAATAAATAAAGTTATACGCTTATCAACTTGGAATAAAGATTTTACTTTTGAGATCTAAAAACAGTGTTTTGGCTACAGAGGACAAACAAAATGTCAAAAAGCTTCAGAAAATTTTTACATATGTCTACAGGTATTGTCATCTTTAATAATTTTTTCAAATAAAAATCTTATAATAACTATTGAAAATTGCGATATTCACATCTGCCTCCTGTTCACATGTGCCCCCATCTCCCCTATAAATTAATTTAACAATGATTATATTAATTTTGTTAGAATGAAAAATAAATGGTCAGTTACTGATGCAGTCTGTTAATCATTGATATCGTCGTATTTCCGAACTTATACTGTAAGTAATTAAATTTTGAAAAAATAAATGTGTGTTAGTTAATTACTCCGATATATTAACTGATACTCATACCCATTTTCAGGAAAATGAGTCAGTAAGTATATTAGAAAAAAGAAATGAAAAAAAATTCTAATGAATGGTTATGAGTAATTACTGGTGTATTCTTTCAAAATGACGAATACAATTAGTGTATTTTTTTATTTTTATATTATTTGATTTTTTTATTTCCTCAAAATTAAAAGATTTCATGAAATTACATGGGCTTTTGCTACGCAGCTTGTATAGAGTGAACATGTTTTTAAATCTATTAAAAAAATTAAAATCCATTACTCAAAAAAATTTTGAAAGACGATGTTAAAATGCCATATTTACTTCGTTTAAAAGTACAGTAACTTTGCCGGAGGAAAGACTAATGTTGAAAATTAGATATCGTGAATGAATCATTTTTTAAGTGTTTGATGAGAGTTTCTTTCCTTTTTTCTTTATAAAATTTTATATTTTACGTATATCGACGTGATTGCTCAGTATATGATTTATTTAAAAATACTAACTACTATTGTAAAATAAAAATGTGTAATACATAGGTTATAAAACTTCTGAGATTTTTTTATTACTATTTCTTATTATTCGTCGGATATAATAGAAAAGTTCTGTTTCAAATATAGCGAATACTTATTTTTGGAAATATTTGTACTAAAAGAAAATTAATATTTGTACAACGATGTTATTATTTAGACTAAGATTTACACTTAAGTAATTAAAATTTAAAAATAATGAACACAATATTATTTTCTATTGAAATTTAAGAAGAAGTTTCCAAAACGTTAAAATTGTTAGACGTATTTCAACTTATCCAACAAAGTATTTGAGTGAAATTCGTTGTTGCTCACAGTTTAATATTTATTCATATCTCAATGTTAAAAGCATAGGTAAGCTAATAAAATTAGCTTACCTTGTATTTATGTTTTATATCCGTCTTTGTCTTTATCTGGAATCCGTCATCAGGGTGATGTAATCCGGAAAGTCAAGTCTGTTTAGATTCTCATTCTTTGCAAATGCTATAATATTCTATGTTTTTTTTTTTTTTTTTTTTTTTTTTGAGAAAGTGTAGTTTCTTTTTATGACTTGTATAAAAAGTAGATTTAAACTTTTAAGAAAGGGAGACAATTTTAATTAGTTACAATTGCAGCATGAAATTGCCCCATCTCTTCTTTTGAGAGTCTGGAATGCAAGTAAGTGGTAAAAAAAACATATATTATACATTATTGAAGACAAAAATAGGATATTAGTATCATTAATCTTAATATTACATTATTTATATTTATAGTCACTTAAACAGTTTGGTTTATTAATTGTACAAATGTCTTAATTTCTTATATATGCGATGAAATGCATAAATTTATTATAAAGTATGTATTTAGAATCGTAAACTTCCTTGTTTTCAATAACAAGTTATTTTCATAATTGCTTTTATGAATCATGTTGACAGATGAAAGTAATTCACTGAGTATGGTTTATTTTATAGTCTTCATTTGGAGATTGCATTTCGTAATATCTGTCAACAAAAATTACATCCCAATTGTTTCCTAAAAACGGAAAAAGCCTTTGCACTTTATTAATATTCATTTTAAAGATTTGTAAAAAAAAGTCTTATAGTTCTTTTCCGCCTCACTTGATACACTTAAAACAAAAACAAATAATTTAATTACTTAATTGGCTAAAAACGATTCTGAAAAATTCCTGGAAATTGTTATGAATTTAATGTTATACAGATAAAATACAAAAAACCATTAAAATTAATTGTTTCTTTTTAAGATGAGTTTCTATTTAAATGTTTTTCTAAAAATAAAAAAGAAATGTCAAGTAATTAAAACAATTTCTTTTTGAAATAAAAATATATTCTTTATAAACGACGTTATTCATTATTCGTGTTTTTTAGATAATTTAAAACGTGAAAACTAATTCGCGTTATTTTTTTTTTCTCATTATAAAGCAAGAAATACTGCTGTAATGAAAACTTTGTAGATTAATCCGTAATTTAATAAATCTCGTTTTTTGTTTGTTTTTTTAACATTACACATATAAAATAAATTTATTTTTGTAAATTTAACATTGATTTATTTTGTCTAAATAGAATATTCTTTATTAAGATGATAAAACTATCATTGAGTGTTTCATTATTTACTTATTTTAAACGTTGCCTACTTGTACTCTGTTATTTAAATTTCATTTATTACAAAATATTCAGATACGTATTGTAAAAAAAAAAAAAAAAAAAAAAAAAAAAAAAACGAACAAATATCTAAAAATAATTTTTATTTTGGGGCGATTTTTTTATTTTTATTGTATATTTAACACTATTTTAACAGTACCTGTTAGTAGTTTTACGATTAGAAATAATATATAAGTATCGGATAAAAAAACAAATAAATGCTCTCAGATCACTAAGTGTATATGATATTACATTATTAAAATATTAGAATAAAACCTGTGTAAACAATTTATAAAATACATTGCAATTCCAAAATAAAATTTAAACTTATATTTAAATATTTTTAATACATAGTAATGTTCCATTACTGAATTGCGGGTACTGCTTGATTAGCCCGTCGACCCATTTCGACAAATTATATAAATCGCCAAGCTACACTCAAAATTATACAAATTGGCATAATTTGCATTTTAAATAACGAAAGAACAAATAAATTAGTAAAAGATTAATAAAAATACAAATAAAACGTCGAATTAAAATTCACTTGATGACGCAACAAACATGCGTAACGTGGTTAATGTCAAGTGAATGTGACTTTCACGATAAGCCATTGATAGCATTTAATCTTATAGTTTGGCGATAATTTTTTGGTCGACGGGATAATAAAGTAGTTGAATTGCCGAATTGCATAAAAGAAACATCTTTATAACTCCAAAAATGGTAATCATATTAACTAACAGTTTGCTGCGTCGGATTAAGCGTCTCATTTCCAATTGAAATGTATCGTTGAATGAAATACAGGGCCAAGAAAAACCGAAAAGTGTGAAAAATATTATTAGAAATATCTCGGCAACTAATTATTCAATCGACTTCATTCTTTATGAAAATTTATGTTTTTTTTTTTTATTATCTTTTGTATTCACTCCTTAAAATAAACGATTTCGAAAATTTTTATATACCTTTTATGAGAACGCAAATTTCCGACAAAAATAGTCCGTATAATCGAGGTAACTGGCATTCAATTGGCTTCTTTCCATTATTACATACACACATATATACATGCCAGTACACACCAACTTTCAAGTATCTATCTCAATTTGTTCGTAAATAGAGCGTTTACAGACACACACAGACAGACGGGCGGCATTTTTTTTCTTCTAAAAATATGTTTTTCGGAATCTCCAGTGCCTGAAAAGTGTAAATCCGTCTTTTTTTTTTTTCAATTTTTAAACCGATTACAAGGCTCACCCTATACAACATATGATGGGTAAATAAAACTGATTAATACAATATAAATATTACTCGGAATTGTTTCCAAAAATCACTGAAAGTTAAAATAGTTGGTTTTTATAATGTTTCTTGAAGCTCTAAAATAGATTGATTTCTGAGGTTTTTAACCTCTTGAGGGGCAGCGGTATATATTATATCCCATCTGCGATTAATGAAGTTTTACACCAGAAAAATTTTATTAAATTTCACTTTTCTACCTTTGGTGGCAAAAAGACGTAAAATTGCTTTTATTTATTTTGAAATAAAATTTTTCAAAGATTCCGGTGTCAGTTCAACATTACAGGAACACAATCACTTGCCCCTAAAGGGGTTAAAGGTAAAGAATGCCTTTAGGAATCATGTGCAACTAGGAAGAGTCTATTGTATATTTTCATTCGTGGTTATATAATATTTTCCAAGTTTAAGAAAAAATTGTTTGTTTTCGTTTACATCCTACGTGAAAAAAGATGTAACGCAATTTTACATAATTGCAAATAAAGCTCTGCTTCATAAAATGGTGTTTTCTTTAATAACACTATAAATAAAAATGTATTCCTAAAAACACATAAAATTGCTGAATAGTGTACGAAATAACACCCCTTATTTGAAATTGAACAAATAAATATGTTGATTAAAACATAATTTCTACGTTTCAAACTACTTCTGCAGTCATCTTCAAGATACAATATGTCTTGAACTGATTTAAATGTCTAAAAACGAAAGTTATTTTTAGAAATATTTTATCCTGGCGACGACTTCAGAAGCAGTTCGAAACGTAGATATTATGTTTTTATCATCATATTTATTTGTACAAGGTCATATAAAAGTTCTTGATTTGTGTAACATTCAGCAATTTTATGCGTTTTTACGAATATATTCTTATTTATAATGTTTCATGGTGCAGTTGTCCAGCATGTGTTAATTAATCACGCTGTTGTTTAAAATAGATTTTACATTTGAAATGCAATATTTTTAAATGTTAAATTTTATTTTAGCTTATCTTATACGTTACGGTTTGGCAGTACGTTTGAATTTTATACCTTCAGCTCCAAAGATGCAAAGAATTGCGTGCTGAAAGGAACATCAATCATTCTTAATGTGCACGAATAATATTTTGTTCTCACACAGTTTAAAAAAAAGAAAAGAAAATTAAGTTGCTAATTTAGACCAAAAACACATTCTTTAAAATTACTTTTATCAGTATCAAATGGTAGCTTTTAATAGATTTTGATTTCCAGTTAATTTATTTCTAATTTTCAGGATAATTAATCACAAATCATTTTATTCCTCTAAAGAGTTTGTTTGGTACTTATTTTCTTTGAAATTAAAAAAATAACAAATCATAAATAAAAACTTTAAAAGATATTATTTGAAACCGGTAGAAATAACGTTAATACACCAATTACGATAGTGAAAATAAAAAAATAACAAAGCATAAATCAAAAATTTAAAAGATGTTATTTGAAACCGGTAGAAATAGTGTTAATACACTAATTACGACAGTGAAAATAAAAAAAAAATAACAAAGCATGAATCAAAATTTTAAAAGATGTTATTTGAAACCAGTAGAAATAGTGTTAATACACTAATTACGACAGTGAAAATAAAAAAAATAACAAAGCATAAATCAAAACTTTAAAAGATGTTTTTTGAAACCAGCAGAAATAATGTTAATACACTAATTACGACAGTGAAAATAAAAAAATAACAAAGCATAAATCAAAAATTTAAAAGATGTTATTTGAAACCGGTAGAAATAGTGTTAATATACTAATTACGACAGTGAAAATAAAAAAATAACAAAGCATAAATCAAAACTTTAAAATATGTTATTTGAAATCGGTAGAAATAGTGTTAATACACTAATTACGACAGTGAAAATAAAAAAATAACAAAGCATAAATCAAAACTTTAAAAATGTTATTTGAAATCGGTAGAAATAGTTTTAATACACTAATTACGACAGTGAAAATAAAAAAATAACAAAGCATAAATCAAAACTTTAAAAGATGTTATTTGAAACCGGTAGAAATAGTGTTAATACACTAATTAAGACAGTGAAAACGTTTTAGAAAATTCGATATAAATGATATATTCTGAGCCCAGATAATCAGAGTTTTTTTAAACATGCACTCTAAATTTAGCACTGCATTTGTAAGAAAAATGGATTAGTCTATTCTTAAATAAGAAATATCTAATTTGAAGAATTGACAAAAAATTTTGTGCTTTCAGATTAAATGAATTTAAATTAAACGTGACACTTAAATAAAAAAAAAAAAAAGGAATAACAGAAAAAAGTAAGTTCAGTCAATTCGTTGAGATATCTTTAAAAATTCCTTTTGGCAATTATAATAGAAACATAAAACAAAACTATGTTCGAGTTTAATAAAAAATTAAGTTTAAGATAATCCCAATATACCATTAAAAACATTGAATGTTTAACTTAAATCACTAGATATTTTTCAAATTTACTTAGAAACCCTTGAGAATTTTTTAAGGCGCTTTATCTTATGGAATCTCTTTTGAACTAAGCGTATTTTTATGCTACAGAATAAAGAGTATTTTTTATATGTTACACTTGATTTTTATTTTATTTGGAATGGTTAGTTAAAAAATTAAATGATACAAACATTAATGTAATTGAGCGTTTTTATTATTTAAAAGAAATAAGCAATAGGAACAGATTTAGATTTTATGTCTATGGTATCTAATTCAAAACTCTGATGTTATCCTCCCAAAATAAATTTCTTGTATCATTTCTTATTGTTTGTGAGTATGAGTTAAATAATTTTTTAGATGTAAATGCTGAATATGAAATAAATAATTTCATATAAATTTTAATACATGAAAATACACATATTTTAATGATTTATTTATTTATTTATTCGTAACTAATGAATTAAAAATTGTACGATTGCACCATGAAATATATTAAAAATTATGTAGTTAAAACAAATACGCTATGCTAAAGGGTACACATATTAAAAATACAATAAAACACCAACGTTTCATTTCGCATCTGCGAAGGTCTTCAGGACGTTATGAAACACACAAGTTTATTGTATTTTTAATGTATGTACCTTTTAGCATAGTGTATTTGTTTTAAATACATAATTTTTAACTTAAATATTGATTTGTGATATTAGATTGCTTACATAAAATAAACGATTATATATTTTTATAAAAATAATTATTTGAAACCAGTTTCGTCGTCGAATTACCAATTATCATATTAATGCAAATAAATGTAAATATTTCTCAATCTTTTATTACTTTTCGAAAAACATTTTTTTTAAACAGTTTAAACAGAAAAAAGTTGTTTTACAAATTTCCAATTGAAAAAAATATTTATTCCTATATCTAATTTTATCCGATGGAAGCATACTCCAATTACATATAATTTAGTCTTATAAGACCTTTAAAGTTAAATTTACTATTTTAATAGAACTTTTAAATTTACGATAAATGAAATTTTGAATTTTTCAACATTAATTAAGAAACATTTATATATATTTTTTATTCCATAGGACATCTTAGGTGAATGTTTTTTATCTGCGCGTAAAAATAGGTTTAACCTTTTAATTAGAATGATCAGTATTCCTTCATGAGTTTTTATAAAAAGAGCTGTTTCTAGTAAAACAAAAACTTCAAAAAACTATTTAGAATTAGTCCAGTGTTATAAGATTAATTAGCATAAAAAGTTCGTTTGTATACAAAAGGAAATAAGCAAGAAAACCCAAGTAGGAAAATTTTTTATAAAATAAAAGCAATAAAACACAAAAGATGCTAAGAAAACAGTGAATTTTATTGAAGTTTTGAATTTAAAAAAATACTTTACTTTATGATTATAATAAAATTATGAAAACGCGAGTCTATTTTTTCACTCTGTACAAAATATGTACAATACACTTCAACAATTGTTTCTTTGAAAATAACTTCTGATAAGGGTTATGTAGATTATACTCAAATATTAAAAGTAAAAATTTAATTATGTCTTATGTTTAAGCGAGTTGAAAATAGAAAACATTCCTTGACCTCTGAACATATAGATCATTTTACTGATTTACTCATGTATATGTCAAGTTTTAATATTAATATTAATTTTATTTTTTATCCACATGAAACAAGAATATTGTTGCTTTTTTATAACTAAGCACAAAAAAAAGAAAAAAAAAAACATATTAAAAACTGAAAATTATCGTGGTATTTGTGGCAATGATCTTTAGAACGCAGCTGGGTTTATGTTTTAAAGAGGATATACTTTATCACCATTTACAGCGTAATTTTGCATATATCACGTCTTAATAATCTGAAAACTGGTATAATTTTAGGAAATTAATAAACAAATGAAATCGTTACAGAATAGTTCGGAAAATGAATAAAAATATTCAAATATCAAACATACTGTATAAGGTATAGTAATTATAATAATTATATTTGATCTTCAAATGAAAATCAAATTAAAACAAAATTCCCCTAAATTAAGATATTTGATCTATTAAAACTTTTTTGATCAGTTGAAAGGTACGAACTAATTCGTGTTTTTAAGCCTGAAAATTGGTGACAAATTAATTCCTGCTTTCGCTTTAAAGTTCGATTTTAAATAAACATTGTAAAATAGTTCTCTATCGTGTTTCCTCGTGATACCAAAAATTGCTTTAATTGCTTATTAGATTTATATTATTTGAATATTTTAAATGCTTTAAGAACTGCTAATCTTTACAATGACAAAATTCTCAATGAATTGTATAGGCTAGTTCCACGGGTTTTTGTAGTGTAAGTCACATAGCTGATAACGGCTATGCTTCTTGGCCACCGTTATTTTCGAAAAGTTTGCTTCCTCTCATTCAATTAATGAGATATCTCCGATGAAATAAGTCACATTTTTCCGTTCTAAAATACTGGTAGCCAAAAATCGTAGCATGTGACTTATACTACAAGTACTCATAGAAATAGCCTATATAGATGCTTTGTCCCAAAAGAAGTTATAATACAAAAATATATATAATATATATATATATATGTTAAAAGTAGAGAGAGAATAGATAACTGCCGCATCAACGAAGTTGGACATTTCTTCTGGTATTTCTAAAAGGGTTCCCATCTTTTATTAAATTTTAAGGCTTTTAGGATATTCAAAAGACCACATTTTAGTCCATGATGTGTAAAACATGCTAAACAGAAAAAAAAAATTAAAAGGACATAGAAAAATAATATATGTTGCAGAACTTGTAATGTAGCTTCACATAACGGATTGCTATTTATGAGAATTTAAAACAATTTGAAATTTACTTAGGATTAGAATAAAAGTGTTGTAGCAAATCTTGGTCTTTTAATTCTTTAAAAAACTGCACAATCCACTTTGTACATTATTTTTATTATTAATTACATGAATTACCGTGTTATTGGATTTCCGATTTATACACCTATAGGCACAGTAAAATGAGTCTTCCGCTAAATGCTTTTAGGATATCCAAAAGACCACGTTTTAGTCCATGATGCATAAAACATACTAAACAGAAAAAAAAGGAAAAAAAAACAGAGAAAAAAATACATATTGAAGAACTTGTTATGTAGCTTCAATAACGGATTGCTGTTTACGAGAATTTAAAACAATTTGAAATTTACTTTAGGATTAGAATAAAAGTATTGTAGCGAATCTTGGTCTTTTATACTTTAAAAAATGTCCAACCTACTTTTTACATTAAGTTTATTATTAATATCATGAATTACCATATTATTGGATTTTCGATTTATGCACCCAAAGGCCCAATAAAATGATTCTTCCGCATTCCAAGTTTTCTCTATTAACCCATTCGTGCCTGGCGTCCTAATTTTTGGACGCTTTCGTAAAAAAAAAAAATCCAATTGCAAATGGGATTATGATATCCTTTCAAAACTTTGTAATATATATCCTTAGTATTTGTTTTCAATATTTATTCATAAATGGCTGTGCATTTTTACAAGTAAAAAGGTGAAATAAATGTTTGTTGTAGCACAAAGTTGGATTTTCTTGAAATAAAATGGCGGGTAAGAAAAGGTAAGATATTTCTTTTATTTTTTCATCAGTCATTTTATAGGTGGTATTATTTATAACTTGAAACATTATTTTAGAATACGTATTTTTACATTTTTTCAGATTTCTATATTTTTGCTCGAATTTGAACCTTTATATACCGTCCCAATTTTGGAACGCTAGGCATGAAAGGGTAGGAGTTTTCTTCACCATTGTCTATGCATTAAATGTATGTTTTATGCCATTTATTTTGTTACAAAATGGTTACATATAATTCGTATTGTTATTTGGCTATAAAATTATTATTCGGATTTTTATTCGGATTTGACTATTCTTTGTTATTATTATAGGAGGGGAGTAGTGGCTGGGCTCGGATCAAGAACAAGACATCCACTCCTCCCCACTCTTAGCTATTGGCTTAGTAAAAATTTATATCATACCGTTATGTTTTGTACTAGTTTAGTATTTGACATCCTCAGGTTACTAATATATATACATTAGAACCTCGATTATCCGACATAATTGGGCCCGAACGTACATCGGATAATCGAAATTTCCAGATAATCGAAAATTTATAAATAATCATCTAGTTTAATATGTAACATTGTCATCGAACTGCTATTAGGACTATTTAAACTGATTAATAAATATCTAAATTCAAATTATACCTGAAAGTAATTTTATTTGTTTAGAGCAGTGATGTGGGCACAGGGGGGGGGGGGGGGGGACACTACAATTATACCGAGATAGGATTTTGCAGGAGCTGAAGCTAATTTCCATGGAATTCGAAGAAAAGAGAACCAAATTACTTATCTCTACTCGCGGTTGGAAATGAACGCTTGCATACACAAGGAATGTGAGGTAAAAAAAAAAAAAAAAAAAAAAAAAAAAAAAAAAAAAAAAAAAAAAAAAAAAACCTTTGGAAAAAAATTTATGATATTGATATCGGTTTACGGAGAGCTCCGGTTAAACGAGGATAATCGAAGATCTACTGTACCATATATAATCGTATGTAAAGTGAAGAATTTCTGACAATTTTCAGCAAGTAAATTGGTGGGTAGACTTATGCATGAGTCAATTACAAAAGCCAAAAAGAGAGAAAACAAAAACCCTTCGAATACTGCAAAAGTCTGATTTTTTATGTGTATAAATGATAAAATAATGTATAAAATGTACAAATAATAATCATTTATTATTAAAACAATTTCAGTGATTTGTTTTTGTTTAGTTACTAATTTTTCGCATTAGTAAGTGAAATCTTTGGTTTAATTTTGTACAAAATTGAAATAAAAAGTTAGGGGGTCGACTTATACGCGAGCTTTTGATTTTTTGCAGAATTTGCATTCAAAAGTTAGGGTTTCTGTGTATATGCGAGTATATACGGTATATATAATCCATTAGTAATTATTGATTATTATAAATTTTCAATATATAAATTTTTACTGTGCCAATAGCTAAGAGTGAGGAGGAAGGTAATCTTGTTCTTGAGTTGAGCCCAGCCCCTCCTTCCCCTTATAGTGATAATAAAGAAATTTTTATACTAAAATAATAACCCGAATGATATATAACCTTTTGTAACAAAATAAATGGCATAAAACATAGATCTAATGCTTATACAATAACGGAGAAAACCCCTACATTTTCGTGCCTAGTGTCCCGAAATTGGGACGTTTAGATTTTTATATGTTAAATAATTATTTTTTTAAGAGAATTTTTTTTATTTTTTTTTGCGTTCATTTTACACCATTTACTATAAATAAGCCCATTATTGAGTTTAAAAAAATCAGGCACTAATGGGTTAAGGACGAGGCGTGCAATTGTAGGATATTCATAAAAGAGAACGCTGGCTTCTTGAGAGTAACATTTTTGACAATATAAAAAAGTTATTTAATGCATGAATGAATACCTGTACAGTACTAGCCAAATTATTTCGGTAGAAGGAAAATTTACACATAAATCATCTTAGAAGTTAATTTATTGTAATACATTTCATATTGTGTGAATATATATGCATTACTTACAATGAACATGGTTATAAATTTTCATTCGTGGCTTTTAGTGCTTTGTATGTCCTCCTTTAGCAGCTATCACTGCTTTTATACGTCTTGGCATTCCTTGGATGTACTTCTGAATCAGTCATTCTATTTCATCACTACGATGACATAACGTAAAGCGTGGAGAGTTTGCGCACATGTCAAATGAATAATAATAAAAAATCTAAATATTAATATTTTGCTAAACTATGCATGAATAATTTTGACTTCATTTGTTTTTCATGAATTTCCATTGTTATTTTGTTGTTATACTGTAATTTAATAGGACATGAGTAATAAAGCAAAGAAAACTATTTTGCGCAATCTCTCCTTACAGGGTAGGAGAGAATGCACACATGGGTAGGAGAGATTGTTATTAATAACAATTACAATTAAACTGTTAACAATAATAACTACACTTAATCGACATCGTTGAAAGATTTTTGTGAGTAAATATTATTGTATTAGGAGTGAATATTTCAACCAAATGTTTAAATAATAAATAAAAGAAAGAATTTTAACAACAGTTAAAAATTATAATTTAAATACATTAAAATATCAGAAAAAGCCAGCCCTTCTAAGATTACAAAATACATAGTTGCCAACCTCCCGATTTTTTTCATACCAATATTTTTATGCAGAAATTCTTGCCTTATGCAATCGCACAATTTACGCAATTAAATAAATAGAACATTTTTGTAAGATTTTACTGGTATCCAAAAAATCGGGAGGTTGGCAACTATGCAAAATAACATTTATCTAGTTGCTAACATGTTTAACTTGAAAATTACTTCATTTCCATTTTCACAGTTTCATTGTATTTTGTTTGCTAACCGAAATTGTCGTCGTCCACAATCGATGCACTTATTTTTGTAAATCGTGCATCTTTCGTGCAATCACCTACAACAAGCAATACATTGAGTACTGTCAGTTGTTAAAGTTTTCTCCTGGTACAGTTCCAGACATTCAGTGCACTCATCTTCATTGACTTTCGGATTTTTTCCTTGATTTTTTTTTATCCCACTTTTGTGGAAGCACCTTATCTTCAGCTGTTTTTATTTTTTTATTTATTTTATTTTATTTTTTTTTTTTTTTTGTAGCGGCATCCTTTTTAAAGTCTTTTTTCATTTTTTTCATGTATATTTTGTGAATCAGTAACATTAGTTGAACCCTGTTTCCTTTTGATTTCGATGGCATTACACTACTTGGAATGGGTGAAAGCTTTTCCAAAACATTGTATTAGAAAATTTATTTTAGTTAACAAAATTAATTTATTAGCAAATTAATTGCTCATAAATTAAAAAAATATATAAATATATAATTAAATTATTAACAAATTTATTATTAATTTATTAACAAAAATAATTACATAAAATTAATTTAATAACAACTGTATTATTAATTTATTAATAATATTTTTATCTGAAAATGTATTTTTTTGCAAATTAATTTGTTGCCAAATTTAGTTTTGAAAATTATGTGTTTTTCCGAAATTATTTCAAAATTGATTCATCCATATGTTTTACACGTAATTTGCAATCCATACAAATTTATCAATAAGCTGCGTAATTTCTCCTAGCACTTAAACTTATGGCGAAATACGCCATCTCTCCTAAGTAGCAGATGCGCAAACTCGCCTATTTTGGTAGGAGAGATTGTGCGGCCTTTTATTTAAATATGGCCACTTCTAAAATGAATTGTTGGTATTCGAATACTTAGTCAAGGTTACTAGTTTATAAGAACTCGTTTAAGTTCAAAATATTTTGTATTACTGACGTTCTATAAAAATTCTGACGAACAGTTATGAAAATTCAAGCACTTACGTTTTAAAAATAAAACAAAATAGCACTTATTTATCAAAGGCCCTTGGAACAATCAACATGAACATTCATGTTGACACTGCACTAATGCTGTTGTACAACTATCTGGAGTCGCTGCGCTCGCACTCTACTCCTTCCCGTCGAATCTCTTTGTGCGCAATCTCTCCTACCGCTCGAACTCTCCTCGCTTTACGTTACACGAATTAAACTCTCAGTTAGTTTAACTTTGTTTGTTGCTGAAATTTTATTGACTCTGGTCTTCGAGCCAAGAAATTTGCAGCAACAAACAAGGTTCAACTAATTGAGCTATTAATTCGTGCATGGTATCGTAGTGATGAAATGGAATGTCTGATTCAGAAGAAGGGGAGTTAAGACATATAAAGGCAGTCATGCCTGCTAAAGATCGAAATACGAAGTACTTAAAAGCCACGAGTGGGCAGCTATTAGTACGTTCATTGTAAGTAATTCATATGTATTCACCCAATATTAAATGTAATACAATAAATTAACTTCTAGGCTGGCTTATGTGTAAATTTTCCTGTTACGATAATAATCTGGCCAGTACTGTATGTGAGCGGAAGGGAAAATGCCCCTGTAAGTTAAAACAAATTGCCAGTAACCATTACACATTGTAAGTTTGACTACAGAAAATTTAAAGGCATCATAACACAAAATATATTATTTTTTGTTATTGTTAATGTAGTATGTATTTTTGTTTTAGTTAATGTCGATCCCTATCAATATCTTTCACTTAAAAAAGGTAATTTATCACAACATTCAAGTTCAGGCTCATCGCAAACTTTTTAACTGTGAAATAGAAAAGTTGTTTTGTTGAATTGATAACTTTAAAAATTTCTGACCGGCGACCGACATGAAAATCATATCTTTGTAAATAAAGTTGTCTGTAAGGGGATTTCTATTTTTTAACATTCCAAATCTAAAAAATATTTAAGTATAATTAATTTTTCAGTTAATTTTCCACAGTGAAATTACGCCTGAATTACGCAATAATAAATACATGAAATTTTCGGATTGCTAACTATGCGTAATCCAACAGAATGAAAAATGTCCAAGCCCATAATCAAGCACGTATCTTTTTAATAACGCTGCAATACTCTACAATTAAGCTACGAGAACGATACAAAGCATAGCATCTCTCACACAAAAATGTCGGCAAGGCTGCAACAGCACCACAAGATGGAAAAGTCCTCATGAGCACACAACCCTGCGAGAAACATGAGACGAAATAAAGTCTAGTAAAGGTGAACTCTATATAAGTATAATTCTTAATCGATTTTTTAATTACTTTTCAGCAGTGAAATTACGCCCGAAATTATTGAATAATAAATATATGAAATGTTTCACATTGCTAACTAAACGTAAAAAGCGGAGTAAAAAATGTCCAAGCTGGGAATCGAACCCGAATCTTTGGAATAGCATCTTCGCCGAGTGTTGAAGCGTTATTCGAAAAATCCGGGTTCGATTCCCGGCTTGTGCATTTTCACTCCATTGGATTACGCTTAGATTTGTGAAAATTTTCATGTATGTATTATATTAAAAAATATTTTTCTCAAATCTTTACCGTCATCTGGGGTATCTTTGGCCCATTAAGGGTAAATTTTGACAAAGAAAGAAAAAAGGTGTTCTCAAAATATAGGTTTTAGCATTAGCTTGAGGCTGACAGGTCAATATGAGTAATTCGCCAAGTTTCCAAAGTGGCAGCAACAGTCAAACAAAAATGCGTGATGACGGTGAGAATTGAGCTCTTAGAACTTTTGTCTGCAAAGCTGTGAATTGCACTTGGATATTGGTAAGTACTTGTTATTATAGCCTCATTAGTGTAGATCAAGCCCTAATGTAGGATTATGCTTTTCTTTCCTGAGTTTTTCTAAGTTGTGGTAACTTTGGCCCAACATTTGGTGTAACATTGACTCAACCAATTATAATTTAAATTTTTGTATATGCTTCCTGTCAATGCATAAAAAAATTTTATATTTCAAGGTGCGCTTTTTCTTATTTTGTTGAATTTGAACATTGGTGTCTTTTAGGTAAGGTTTTTCTTTATTTTTGGTATACTTATGAAACTAGACATTTGTGCTTATGCAAACAATAATTTTGCTGAAAATTCATCCAGTGTATCGGTTCCAACTGAACCAAAACAAGAAAGCTATTGCCGAAGATTACTGTAATGTTGGAAGTTTTGCACTTGTGCTGTTTAATGGCAATATCTATCCCGGAAGGATTACTTTGAAATCACAGCAGGGTTGAGTAGTTGACTGCATGGATAAGAAGTTAAAGTTTTGGTGTTGGCCACAGCGACCGAACGTGATGGTGTATGAAGTGAACGCGATACTAATAATTAATAATTATGGACTTTACGTTGTGATATCGATACGAAACAAATAAGGTGTTGCTATCCAACGTACTATACATTCACAAATTAAAAGATGTAAAGAACATTTGAATAACATAAATCTCTACGTTTCGGTTTAATCTTTAAAACCTTCGTCAGGAGAAAAAATTTCTAAAAAATATAAATCGACAACAACTTTTTACATGCCACATTTAAAAAACAATTCAAATTACAAATCAGTCTAACGGAAACTTTTTAATCCCAAATAAACAGTTCAGCGGCGCCATCTTTTAACCAAAGAAAACAACGATGAAAGGAGCGCTGTAAAAAAGTATTTTTTTAACGGTTTTTCCAAATAGAAAGCCAGATTTCAGGAATGTGAAAGGAAATATTATCATTACATACTCCCTGGTTCCTTAAACGAATTTCTAAAGATTCCCGAATAAATAACTCTCAAGAAGCTTCCATAAAGGACTCATTTCATTTATAGATTTTGAACATGCTATAGTTATTTCCAAGCAAGTTGTTCCGTGCAATGCTATTACTCGCGAATAATTATAAATTCGTTTAAGGAACCAGGAAGTATATAATGATAATATTTCCTTTCAAATTCCTGAAATCTGGCTTTCTATTTTGAAAAGCCGTTAAAAAAAAAATCCACTTTTTTACAGCACTTCTTTCAATCGTTGTTTTCTTTGGTTAAAAGATGGCACCACTGAACTATTTATTTGGGATTAAGAAGTTTCCGTTAGACAGATTTGTAATATGAATTGTTTTGAAAATGTAGCATGTAAAGAGTTGCTGTCGATTTATATTTTTTAGAAAATGTTCCTCCTGACGAAGGTTTTAAAGATTAAACTGAAACGTAGCGATTTATGTTATTCATATGTTTTTTAGATCTTTTAATTTGTGAATATATAGTACGTTGGATAGCAACACCTTATTTGTTTTGTGAACGATATTGTTACAAAAATTAGTCCACCTAAAGTTCTGTCTAAGAGAAACCAGTATTCAGTTCCACACCTGGACAATCCACGTTCAGCAATATTTATGAGTTTTGTAATTTTTTTTTAAATATATGCTTACTTGCTGTCATTATACATATTTACACTTCTTACCCTCTCTCCCCCTTCTTTTTCGGTAGGGTAACATTCGTCTGCATCATGTTATAGGCCATATAACATTCATTTTAACACATGGGATAATGTTATAATAATTCAAGGTAACAATGGCCAAAACTTTCAAAAACACTTTTTGGTGAAAAAAAATCAATGTCGACGAATTTACTATAATGATGTGGTTCCATATGTTCTTAAGAAACAAATAAAATAACATGACATTCATTTTTTTAATAAAATTAGAGAATGGAGATGCTGAACATGCCATATACAGAGAAATTTGGGTCAAAGTTAACCCAATTGTCGGTACTTGATGACAATCAGATTTAGATACCCCTGGCAATGGAATTTGTTATACTAAACATTATTAAATATTATGTAGAAGAAATTAACAACAGTTTCATTTCTATACATTATGTATAAATGCATTATGGAGAACATCATTTAGAATGTTTTACTTTCGTACTCAATTCTAAAATATAACGTTTTTACAGGGGGAAATTTCTCGTAGAATTTTATTAAGAATGTATTAAAGTAACACGTAAAATAGTATTCAGAACAGTAATAAGAAATTTTACATTGTAACAAAATTATGCATATTTAAAATGCGAAATATTTTTTTTCCAGCTCGAACATTAAAAAATTGGATATATAAAAAACAAAAATAAAAATTTATATTATATTGGCATATGATAAATTTCAAGAATATACTCTCATCTATATCCAGAATTCTAAATTTTTAGTCCAACAAAGACGAATATGAGGGATGTTTTACAATTATGATTAATTTCGATAGATTCTAATCTATAGCGATGCAGCGCTCCTTATAGTAAGAAATAATTTTTATTCAATCCTTGAAGAGTATGACATTAATATTTATAGAGCATAAGTAACACAACGGTGTCCTAATAAATATCGGAAGTCAAGATTTCGATAAAGTATCCAACATCCATGTGAATTATTTTCGTAATCTTGAATTAATATTATATTTCTCCTTTTTATGTATCTTCTATACGATGTGGAATATCGTTAAAGAAAACAATAGCATTTGTCTATCTTTTATTCTTGTAATTCTTGGTAATACTCGAGAATTTCACAACTTTGTAATAGAGACACTTTTTTCTTAATTCTCTGACAACATAGCTGACAACAATTCTCTAATCAACATAGCATACATGTTTTTCAAATGCTATCAATTTTTAAGTAAAGATTTTCATGCTGAATAAATATCTTTTATAGACTTATACATTAACAGCATTAATATTAACATTAAAATTAATACTATTTTGTTTCTTTTGCATGTATGAATTCAATTACACAGCTGAAAATTTTTAATGTGAAATTGACACTGACTTTCCGAAACGTTTCCAAGTAGTTCTGAAAATGTTTAATGTGAAATTGAGAGCATGAAAAACCGATGTGCCGATTTAAGAAAATTGATCAATCCACTATAAAACAATTCGAACAAAATTCTGAAAATTAGTGACAGCAATGGAAACATTGTTTATATATATATATATATATTTAAAGCTCTAACATTAGATTAGTTTCAGAGGTTTTTAAAGATAATGAATGTTTTGCGGCACTGTGAGTAACTCGAAAAGAGTTATTTTAAATGTTCCTAAGTGGTTACAGTATATTTTCAGAGATTAGGAACAATTTGTCTTTTTAAAACTGTGATAATGATCATTACCATGGATCTTATAGCGTTACATAAAGAAAATTCTGAATTTTTCGTAAAAATACTGTTTTGTATAAACTATATTTTAATACGGATATAATTAATTTTCATAATATATATATGCAAATTCATAAATTTCTCAGACACAAATTTTACTCCTATACAACTAAATATTCCTTTTATATTAAAGCCATTTTAAGCTGTTACAAGAATTCACTTCCATACGATATATTCTCTAACTATCAAACGCATAATTACGACATTTGCATAAAACACGCATTTACTTGCAAAAGTCTTAGATAAAATCCTTTCCCAGGATATGAAATCTGCTGGAATAATAAATCACATACTTAATACTGGTTCTATTTTTACTATCTACGCATTCAAAACGTTTAAATGAAAGATTACAAAAAAAAATAATTTCAAAGGAGTGTTCGTTAAATGTTTTCAAACTTATGAATACATTAAATAAGAAATTCTTTAAAAATTTACAAAATGTAGAAACTATATGTGATCAAACAAAAACAATAATTTAGATTATGTCCAATATCTTAAATATAGCTATGTTTAAATGTAAAAGCAAAACTTGAACATATCTGCACATTGTGATAAAATTTCTCAGTCGCAATTCAAAGTGTAAAAGACAAAAACATTTAAGGGAAATGAGGGATATGAAGATTAGTGATTTTGACGAATACTGAATATTCGGCCACCGAATACCAACTTTATTTTCCGATACAGAAAATAACTTTTGATTATGTATACTATGTATAACATTAAATTTTAAAATAAAAAACAGTATGAAAGTACAGTATAACCTCGATTATCCGATGTAATTGGGACCGACCATCTTTAGAAAATCGAAATTTTCGGATAATCGAGAATGTTTCAATTTTAAGATTAAGGAGAAATGCATGCAATATTTCTTATAATTGTAACAAATGCTTAATAAAAATAAAGCAATAGCAAAATAGGAAAAAAGAATAAATTACGTGAATTTTAATTTTGAAATTAAGTACATTTTAAATATATTACAAGGGTTTGAAAAAATATATTCTTTGTCGCAGTTTCCATTGCCTTTGCATTGAAGCTCTATCACGGAGTTCTTTAATATTATTAGTTCACCAATATCACAGTTTTTCTGCTGCTTCTGTCATGCCAAGTCTTTTTCAAAACATTCAAATGCTTCAGAAATTCTAATGTGTTCGTTTCCTTCGTTCCACTCCGCAGCTTACATGAGCTCAAGTTAAATTCAAAGGAACTCTAAGAAAGGGGATCTAAAATAATTATATGTACCCGTAATTTGGAAAGGACCGCTTTCACACAAGGAATACGATAGTTAAAAAAAAAAAAAAAAAAAAGCTTTCAAAATGAATTTTGCCCACAAAGAATGTGATAGTAAAAAAAAAAAAAAAAAAAAAAAAAAAAAAAAAAAAAAAAAAAAAAAAAAAAGCTTTATGGATTTTGGTTAACCGAGAGGTTTAGATAAAAGAGGTTCTACTGAAAAAAAATTATTTTCTATTATTAATCTGTTTAATTTTTGTAATAACTTGATGTAGAGTGAAACCCTCAGTAACTGACATCTAAAAGATTCTTTCTTGTGCAAAATTACTATTACAAAAATTTCAATCCATTTTATACTTATTTAATTTTTCTTTTTGAAAGGCTATTAAATATACATTTAAAAATGACTGTTAACAAAATTAACTGAAATTATACATTGTATTATGAAAAATCTTTTTTTTTTTTCTCTCTTAAATATGGTGAATGTCACCAACGCCGATTTGCAAAACCAATAACGGACATGAAGTGAACCACTGTTTTACTCATTAGTGCAAAGATAAGGGGAAAATTTGTATTTCAATTAAATTATGCTTTAAAAATATTTTATTCTTTATTATAAAAAAAATTACTTAAACCTTATTTATATATTCTATCATACTATAGATGTATGTGTCTCTTTTGGTGTTGACTGCAAGATCAAAATTGATTTATTATGTTTTTTTTTTTTTTTTTTTTTTTTTTTTTTTAACAGTTCTAATAATAGATTTGAACTTTCTTTAATATTAATACTAATTAACTCCTCTATAAATATTAAGATGCTACTTGGCGCAGAATGATATAAATTCAAAAGCAACGCTAAAGACGCCAGAATAAGCAAACATTCAGCGGACTAGTTTCGGTAGCGTTTAGCGTACCGTCCTCAGTACAAAGATTAACGGAAACTTGCTCACTTATATAGAGGAAAACCGGATTTAACTGAAAAGTTCATTAACCAATAGGGAAATAAGAAAATGTGGGTACCAGCCAATGGGAGAATAGTATCGGTAATGCCATCAGAAATGTGAAAACAAATGGTTGAAAAAAATGGTATTAATTAAAATTAAACAATAATAAATAAATTAATTAATTAATAATAAATAAATTAAAATTAATTAATAAACTTATCTGTCGGAGACTGATGAAATGAAATTACTGCAACCAATAACTGGAATGTCTCATTAAACTAAATTAAATAACTGTAAAATAAAAATCGTTGTACTAATTATCATAGGCATCTTTTAACTGATTTCTACAAGTATAACTTTAAGAAATGGATGCCACATAATGGTACTATATATGTTCTCAAACGTTTCTATCTCATTAAGTATGTTTTTGACCGACTTGTGGTAAATAAATTGACTCCAAAATGAAAATAAGCATCTAAGCTACCACTAAAAGAATTTACTTTTCAGAATTTTACAAGAAAAGGCTTATTACCCGACTGAAAAGAAGGGTTATGTGTTTCACGCATATGTGTGTAAGTGGATTTCTTTATACCCTCAAAACATCCCAACGGCTGGATGGATTTTGATGAATGAGGTCTCTATCAATTCGTCTTAACGGCCCGATGATTATAGGCTAGGTTTTGTTTTTATAAATTCAAAATGGCGGCCGTAAAATGCAAAATGGTGGTAGAGACGAAAAAAAAATTTTGAAATTTCGGAATTTGAAAACAAATTTATTTTTAAATAAGAAAAAGCTATATGTCACACACATAATAAACCGAATTTTTTAAACCAAAATTCTGGTGTCAATCATTAATTTTAACACTTTAGCAATGTTATTGCTTTGCCCCTGAAAGGGTTATGCCGTTTTACAAATGCAAATCTGGCCTTCCTATTCTTAGTAGATAACAAACGTGTTTTTGCTGGTCTTCTGCCATGTAAACCAAAGAGGTTTAGGCGTCGTTTGACTCATGAAACGTGTATGTCTATGCCGTAATTTTCTTTTAATTCGTTATTTATTTTTATAGCGGACTTACGACAACCACTTGTAGATATCATTTTTATAATGCAGTCAACATTGCAAGTTGTTTTTTTCGGATGTTCACTTCGAGGCTTATTTTCGATGTATATCTGTTTATTAAAAACTTTATTCCATGTAATAACAAGTTGCCGAGACACGTTAAAACAACGAGCTAATTCTGCCTGCAGTCAACCTTTCTTAAGTGCATTTACAGCGGCTTTTCTAGAATCACGTCAATATTTTTTACATCTCGGCATTTAAAAATAATCACAATAAGTCAATATAAACACTAATCGAAGCTATAGCGCTACTGACACCTTCAACAATTAAATGCAAACTAATTGTAAAAATACTTTTGAGCTAAGGAGGAGTCATATTTCTGCGGTGGCGCCGAATGTAAACAAAGAAGTTCAAACTTGATACATTTGAATAACTGCAGTCATAGTATTCTAAATTATAGGGAATATATTTTCTTTTACATTTTTATATTAAATAAAATAAGAGAGAATATAAGGTTGTCAAAATACTTTTGAGCGCTACTGTATTATTTTTACTTAATTTATGGATGAGTACGTAAATCGAAGATTTATAAATTCAAGGTATGGTATAAAAAAGGACAAATGTTTCTTAACCTATGAAAATATAATATAATCACGAGCGAAAGTATAGAATCGAATTCAGAGTTACCCCATGAATCTGAAAAGCGGTTTTCATATTTAGAAGTCTATTATCAATATATTTTCAAGATTCAAAGGAGAATATAAAGAACAAAGATTCTCTTATAGCTACTAATTTTAGAAAACGTTTTTGAATATTTTTTATAGTGTGATAACCAGTTTTATTAAACATTCAAAAACCTATATTCCATAATGAGAAAATTTACTTATGCACTTTGAAAGCTCAAAAACCTTTCAGAAAATCAGTGGTAGCTAAAGAAACGTTGTTTTCATAACTTATTCTTTAAACATCGAAAATATATTGGTTTCTGAGGTTTCTAAAAAGAAAGAAATGCGTTTTTGAGTTGTGCGTAACCCAGAATAGGTTATTCTACATTGTAGCTCTTTGAAATATAATTCTGTTCCGGCTTGGAGAGAAATACTGTGTAAGCTTGGTTGATTAAGGGTATTATGATACGCCACACAAAAGCCTTACATCCACATGGCAATTATTACTTTTAAATGTTTGTGCGAATAATTTTGTAACATCCTGCAGATAATCCAAGCGAACGGGTGTCAAGGATAATGAGGATTGTGGAACATTATCAATAAATACATATGCACATTGAGGAAAAAAATTTCTTGAGATATATTTTCAACATATTGGAGTTATAGACAACAAGCTTTTTGGACACGCCAAAATATTTTAATTCTCGATAAATCATCAACATATTTTCAAGTCTAATATTTCTATATATCGGCGGCATCTTTTGTTAATTCACTATTAACATATAAAAAATTGATTAAACTCTTACATAGATGTCCTACTCAAACAAAAATTTAGAAAACTAATTTAGAAGCTATATTTTTACAAGTCATTCATTATTTCAGAAATCTTCATTAGGATTGATGCTTTAACCCTAGAAAATGAACCTCTATTTTACTATATCATGACAATCAAAACACTTCACCTTTCTTCGTAATTGGAACCCAAAGCTTCATTATAAAGGTATTTCAATGAAAATAGCAGATTTTCTCCCTGGACCTCCTAATTCCGTGATTATGTATAAAATGAGGAAATGTTATTAAGAAAATATGCATTTTAAAAAGATTTATTTAAGTCTTCTCGAGATAAGGGGAACGTGGAGCAACATTAGGTGTGTACAGCAAACAGCGAGAGAGAATGAGAGTGAGTGACACAAATCACATTTGGTTTCACTAAGTGCAGTATTGCCAATAGATTCACTAAAATGGTTGCCACTTGGCATAAATTTCTCTGAAAGGAACATTCTATGACTGGAGATATTTTGATTTGTATATCGCCACAACCTTAGTATAATGTAGAGTAAAAAGGAATTTTAAATCGTTGTAGCATATATGTAAAATAAAGGGGATCATGAAATTAAACAAGGTTTTTAGATAGTTGCACATGTAAAACAAATATGGTAATCTTTATATTTTGCAGAGGTCACGAAATAAACTTGGGAGCGAATGCTTATGTCAAATAATTACGTTTTTGAATAGCAAGCGATAAAAAGTAGATACAAGCAAATTTTTACATCTGAAGAAAATTCGTTAGGAGGGTGAGCTGACAGGTCACCCAATCAGAAATTGGGATTGATTTCACGGTGGTAAATTTAAACCAATTTAAGTTCTTCATTGTCTATATATATATATATATATATATATATATGTAGGGCAGCCTTAAAAGGGAAGGATATACATATTAAAGGGCGACACAGAGGGGATATATTTATCTGAAAATTAGTTATCTTAAAAGTACATTGAGATGAAATTACATGCTTTTGCATAAAATGAACGGTTTAAATAAAAAGAAAAGGAATATTTTTTAGAAGGCAATTAAAAAGAAAGGGGCTATTGTACTAATATGTGATTCCGATAGTATAACCATCAAGTTAACACTTCTATAAAAAATAATCTATATACTTTCGCAAAATTTTATGCATAAGATAAGAAACTCGTTGAAATGACTATTTCAGTAAGTCTGGTGTTAATTTGGAGAAAAAAATATATATAAAAACGAGAATAATATTTAAATACATACAATAACTATTCAATTTTCTCAAAATTGTTTGATAATTATAACTGATTTATTATGCAGCAACTGTTTACATACAGTTGCTTATTATAGCTCAGAACTTCACAAGTTGTAATGACTATCAATTTCCTTTAATATCCCATCATCTGATCATTTGAATAAATTTCCAAATATTTATGCATCGATTATACTATTCGTGGATAGCTACTCAAGTTGAAAGTAATAAATGTTAGTCCGCCTTTTATGAATTTCGGTAACAAACTTCAGATTTATGAATTCATTACTATGAGTAAATTGCACTTCTACTTATAAACTTTACAATCGAGTTATCATATCTGAAGCAGCATATATATTACGTTTTCAAAGAGTGGGTACTTAAAGAGATATCAATAGCCTGGCTAAAACTATTAAGATATTCATATACATCGAGCCGATGAGTATCGACTATAAATATCAAGTGTATTTTGGTAATACCTTTATGACAGGGATACGTATGTATGAATATTTGCTATTTATCATTGGCTGTGTATGATTTGATGTAGGATATTGCTTAAAATCGGTTTTATTGCAAAATATCCGAAACCATTTAATGTCAATTGAAATTTTCGTGTTCAGCTTTTAAAACATATATATTTGAAAAGTTACAGACCAAATATTTGTACAAAATCATATCTTGAAATTAAAGGGCAATAACAACATGTTCATATTAATTAAATATACACTGTTTCAAATAATTTCAATATTTTAATCATTTTAAAAATTGGTTAAACACTTATGCAGATGTGCTCCTCGAATAAATGTTGAGGTAACTAGGTTATAAATTTATATGTTTACAAGTTATTCATTAACAACAGATATCCAGAATTTATTTCATGATAAATACATTAAAATGCATATTTTTCAAATAGCATTTCTTCATTTTATGCACGAAATTAAAGGATCTAAGGTACAAATGTGCTATTTTTATCCAAAGGCCTTTAATTTATGTAATTCTATCAAATAATAATTATATTTCGAAAAAGTTTATGTATAATATAAGAAACCCGTTAAACTGAATTATTCAAGTAAATCTGGTGTTAATTTGTACAAAAATATATTAAAATACGAATTTCAGTTGCATGCATAAAATAATTATTCAATCTTCTCAAAACTGCTTGATAATTATAATTTATTTATGAGGCATGTAAACGGTGTCTTATTATAGCACAGCAACATGCATCTCTGAAGTTGTAACAAATATCCATTTCCATTTAATATCCCATCATCTCAGAATCTGAATAAATTTACATACATTTATGTATTAATTCAACTATTTATGGATAGCTACTGAAGTTGAAAATAACGTATGTTAGGACACCTTTTATGATTTTCGATTACAAACTTCAGATTTATGAATTCATTACTACAAGTAAATTGCACTAAATAGACTTCTTATAACTTTACACTCGAACTATCAATCGGAAACAGCATATCTATTACATTTTCAAAGAGGATGTACTTATCGGGATATCAATAATCTGGTTAAATCTGTTAAGATATTCATATACATCAAGCTGATGACTATCGACTATAAATATCAAGTGGGATTATTAACACCTTTATGACAATAATAAATATGTATGCTTTGCTATTTATCATTGGCTGTGTATGATTTGATGAGGGATATTGCTTACAATCGGATTTATTTGAAAAATGGTCTAAAATATTGGTACTTCATAGTTATCCCGTCGACCAATTTCGCCAAATTCTATAAATCGCCAAAGCACTCGCCAAATTATACAAATCGATATAATTCTTATTTTAAATAACGAAATAACAAATAAATTAGTAAAACATTAATAAAAATACAAATAAAACGTCGAATTAATGGTTTTGTTGGCCATTATTGGCCTTTAATCTTACAATTAATTAATTAATGGCAACCATTATTGGCATTTAATCTTACAATTTGGCGACTGTAATTTGGTCGACGGGATAACTAAGAAGTACCAAAATATTTAACATCAATGGAAATTTTCATGTTGATTTTTTAAAACACACATGCCTGAGAAGTTACAGACAGAATATTTCTGATTTCTGTATAATAATATATGCAGAAGTTACAGACAGAATTCTCAAAATCATATATTCAGAATATAGAGTGTGATTCAAAAAAAGTTTACAAAATGACATGGCAAATCACGCATACAGCAAGGATACAAAATCACATAGGGACATAGAGTCGCAAACCACTTATTTAGTCGCAAATAGAGGGTGCATCATCCTAGCTGATCCAGGGTCGACGGTATTACTTTCGAGAAAAATAAAAACATTGTAAGGATTATGAAATGATATGTATCTTATTTTTTGTGCAATGTGATAACATCACGGAAATATTTGGAAAAACATGTTGCTCAAGGAATCGATGATACCGTATGTATTGATAATCACAGTTCAAAATGTGGGTACTGCTGCTGCGTATAATGAAAAGTTCTACCACTTTTGTTTGGTTTTATCACATTTACAACAAAGGTGAGAATGTCTATTAAGTGTTTTATTATAACACTAGCCACTCTTGGCGACCAGTTTGGACTCCCTTAAAATTTATGTTTGGAAAAACATGCTAACCATTGTATCATGCTATTTTTATTCATAATTTAATTTACTTGGACTCACCTAAATATAATTAGTTTAATTACTTAAGCTGATATTAGTTTTTGTTGCATTAAAATATCTCAATTTGTTGATTTTCTGTAAGCAAGTAAACCCTATTGGTTTACAATGGAAGTCTATGCTAATTTGGCGAAATATTAGAGATAGCGCAAAGTTGGCGTCCCTTTTGGCTACTAATTTTGGTCGCCAAATTTGGCTATATATCGACAAGTTTATCGCCAAGTTATCGTTAAGAAAAGCTTGGCACCATTTGGCGACAGAACAGGGTCCCCCCTAATGGGTCCCCTGAAATGGCCGCTTGGCATATAAAAAGTGAAGCGGTCATCCCGGAACTGATGATGACAGTCAAATGCTTTGAGTTTTTATTATGTAGATACTTCAGTTTTCTGAAAATTATTACCGTCACTCCAAATTCAGTTAGGATGAAACATCCTGTATTTGCGACTAAATAAGTTGTTTGGGACTCAATGTTCCTATGTGATTTTCCTTCCTTGTTGTATGCCTAATTTGCCATGTCATTTTGTAAACTATTTTTTTTTAATCATCCTGTAGACAGAATGCTTAAATATGTATTGCAATAAAGATGTAATAATAACATGTTTCAAATATTTAAATACACCGTGTTACAAACGATTTTGACTCATTACACTACGTGAATTAAAATAATTGCCCAGATTCAGAATCACAATAAATACTTAAAAAAAGATAAAAGAAATTACAAACTTTATCTATGTAAAAACAAAACGCAAAACGATAAATCAAGCATTACACGAAACTTTTTTTAGCTCTTTCAGGCGCTGAATTATTTGTTTCTAAAAAAGTGAAAGGATTAAATGATACCAGACTTTACTAACGAATTTATTCTAAAACATATACTGACTACATTAGTACATGGAAATTATTCCAGAGAGAAACATTCGCCTTGCATACAATATTTCAAATGAAAATTACATTTCAAAGTAATTGCTTAAGAGGCGCAAAGGCCAAAATAGCGAAAAACATTCCATGCAGTGACTCGAACTCGGGCCATCAGTATAGCGCACTGACGTTCAACCGATTAAACCACATGGAACGATACCAAGCCTGGAAAAATTTCTCACTATTATATGTTGGCAAGGCTACAAACGCAGCACATGATGGAATATTTATCGTGAACCACCGACCTGCGGCGAACACGAAAATTAATTAAATCCAGCATCGATAGAAATTATTTTAATACATGGAAATTATTCCAGAGAGAAACATTCACCTTGCGTACAATATTTCAAATGAAAATCAAATTTCAAAGTAATTGCTTAAGAGGCGCGAAGGCCAACATAGTGAAAAACAATCCATGGTGGAAATCGAACCCGAGCCATCAGTATAGCGCACTGACGTTCAACCGACTAAGCCACATGGAACGATACCTAGGCATGGAAAATTTCTCACTATTATATGTTGGCATGGCTAATAACACAGCACATGATGGAATATTTATCGTGAGCCACCGACCTGCGGCGAACACGAAATTTAATTAAATCCAGCATCGATAGAAACTATATTAATACATGGAAATATTAAATTAATACTTTGAAATTTGATTTTCATTTGAAATATTGTATGCAAGGCGAATGTTTTGCTCTGTAATAATTTCCATGTATTAATATAGTTTCTGTCAACGCTGGATTTAATTAAGATTCGTGTTCGCCCCAGGTCTGTGGTTCACAATAAATATTCCATCTTGTGCCGCGTTTGTAGCCTTGCCAACATATAATAGTGAGAAAATTTCCAGGCTGGGTATCGTTTCATGTGGTTTAGTCGGTAGAACGTCAGTGCGCTATACTGATGGCCCGGGTTCGAGTCCCGGCATGGAATGTTTTTCACTATGTTGGCCTTTGCGCCTCTTAAGCAATTACTTCGAAATTTGATTTTCATTTGAAATATTTTACGCAAGGCGAATGTTTCTCTCTGAAATAATTTCCCTGTATTAATATAGTTTCTGTCAACGCTGGATTTAATTAAGATTCGTGTTCGCCCCAGGCCGGTGGTTCACAATAAATATTCCATCTTGTGCCGCGTTTGTAGCCTTGCCAACATATAATAGTGAGAAAATTTCCAGGCTGGGTATCGTTCCATGTGGTTTAGTCGGTAGAACGTCAGTGCGCTAGACTGATGGCCCGGGTTCGAGTCCCGGCATGGAATGTTTTTCACTATGTTGGCCTTTGCGCCTCTTAAGCAATTACTTTGAAATTTGATTTTCATTTAAATATTGTATGAAAGGTGAATGTTTCTCTCTGGAATAATTTCTATGTATTAATATAGTTTTTATCGATGCGTGATTTAATTAAATTTCGTGTTCGCCCCAGGTCGATGGCTCACGATAAATATTCCATCTTGTGCTGCGTTTGTAGCCTTGCCAACATATAATAGTGAGAAATTTTCCAGGCCGGGTATCTTTCCATGTGGTTTAGTCGGTAGAACGCCAGTGCGCTATGCTGATGGCCCGGGTTCGAGTCCCGGCATGGAATGTTTTTCACTATGTTGGCCATTGCACCTCTTAAGCAACTACCTTGAAATTTGTTTTTTTTTCTAAATATATACTGACTTTTTTTCCCGGGCATAATAAATATAAAATTTTAATAATATATTCTTGGTGCATTTGGAAGTTTTGAATAAAAATTGAGTGGTTGTATATGCAACCACCTCTCTTGAAAGGGTTTTAACAGGCTTCTGATATAAAAAAAAATCACATTAAAAATAGTTTGTTGATTAAAAATTGCAATTTATTAAAAATTAATGAAAAAATCTACCAGCATCTAATTTCAAAGATTACATTCAGAAATTCGCGCAAGTGTCCGCTGCTTATTATATGATACAATAACAAAATTTTAAATTAATTTTGTGTTGTGCCAATTTCATTTTCTTTTCGTTTTTTACAAATAGGTTTCCAAAATTTCTAGTTAGGTTGAATGTTTTTAAAAACTAGTAATTTTATTCAAAAAATGTCACCATAGGATGTAGTGTGACACATATGTCATCTCAAATAAGCAAAATGATCAATTTGTTTGTTTTTAACAGTTGTTTTTCTTAACATGTCTATCATATTTACACTTCTTTAAGCAGTTTCTTTAGAATGTTTGAATTGCGTCCCGGATAAGTACTGGGTTAATGCATAATATGTCTTAAAATATCCAAAGAATGAATATAACTTCAATTCTAATGTAGAGACAAGAAAAGTACGTTTTATTTTCATTAATATTCTGTATAATCTTATAATATTTATTTTGTCTTAAGGGATGTAACATAAGTTCCTGACATCTCTGTTATGAAGTTAGTTTCTCGTCGATTGAGTTCTTAGTTTTGATTTCGATCCTGGTGTCCTGAATTCTAATATTTGTGCGTGAATGAGCTACTTATTCTGTAATTTAGTTATTTTATGCAATGTTATCATAATTACATGTATGGAGTTGTACAGATGCGGTATCCACTGCGTCATATTCCATGAACTGGACCTATATCGCCCATAGCAGTAATTTAATAACTATTTTCTGCGTTTGAAGGTAAAACTTTGCACGTGCTGTTTAGCCAGAGAAATTTTACAGTGAGCAGTTTCGAGCGGATTTTTCTGCTGAGAGTTAATCTGCGTAGTAAGTTGTTAAGTTCAACGTTTGACATAGAAAAGAATTGGAATTCACGAGGTTCCCTTGTTAGTGATATTGCAATATTTTGAAATGAGACATTTTAGTGCAAACTACAGTGTTTCAACAGACATATTTATAGTAAGCTGAATTGAATTATTTTTAATTCATGTAAACGAACAGCGTGGCCGTTTCTTTGAAGCTACCGTTTAAATTTAGTAAGTTTCTATCCGAAAGCAATCGCCTCTCGGTTTTAATGTTTCAAGATTATTTCTTTCGATAATCGTTACTTAAACCTGCCTCCTCTACTGTCATCTATCTTTAATTATTTAGTTTAAATAAATTGTTGTTATTGTTAGATTTTTTGTCGTGGTTACATTACAAGCTCACCGGCCGTAAGTGTGTATCACAAGGATAGTCTACATAATAAGAATTTGTAATGCAACTTCCATTCTTCAGTTGTTAACACCAATGTTTTCTGAGTTTTTTCAAAACAAATGAACAGTAAGTATTACACTGTTTATGCGAAATTTCTTAAATTTTCATAGAGTAATAAAGGAAAATATTTAAGGGTTTATTGAGAAATTTGCAAAAATATATTTAAGTTCTTACAAGAAAAAGCAACAGGGTTATTCAATTAGTAACCAAAGTATATATATATATATAATCTATATATATAAAAGAAAGTCTGGATTTTGTATTAATCAACGCGCAGCCCAAACTACTGAACCTAAAATCTTGAAATTTTGGGTAAAAATACTTCTTATGACATAGAGTGCCGCTAAGAAAGGATTTTCTAAAACTCCGCCCCTAAGGGGGGTAAAATATAGAACGAACTTTTAAAAAATTCCTTAAAAATCTAATTTTTTAGTTATTTTTCAACTAATAACATATTTTAGTGTATTTTTGTATGCTGAATCGAATAGTACCAACCAAATTCTTTTAAGTCTAATAGTTCATGAGATATTTCATATTTTTCTAATTTGGCGCTATCTTTGGCGCCAAAACCTCAAATTTTCAAGTTATAATTTCTAAAAACTCAATTTCTTTATTCTGTTACTACAGCAAGAGAATAAATTCAATTGAATATATTTTTAAGCAATTCTTTTGGTTTAATAATTAAAACAACTATGTCAGTTAGGAAAAAAAATACAAACGGCTCAAAAACTAAAACTAGAAAAAAAAAAACTGTTGTACTTTTTCGTTTTACCAACATGCCAAGATGTATGATATCGCGCCATTTATTTCAACCCTAACTGTGCAAACGATTTTTACTGCAAACCGTGCCAAATATTAACATTTGCTATTTATTGAACGGGAATATTTTTTATAAGTATTATTCCATCGTAATCCGGTAAAACTTTTTAATTTGTTATTTTTTTAATAGAAAACATTTATTATTAATTATAACTTATTTTTTACAGATACTGACATAGATTTTACTATTTGACAGTTATCTGATGAGGAGGAACCTACAAAAAATTATTTTAGAAGTTAGGAATTATACATATAAAAATGTTTGTTCAAAAAACCATGAATGGCTTCAATTCAAAGAATGGAATGTTTACTGTAGTGTGAGAAATACGTATTACGTACAGTAGTAAAAGACATTTACAATTTGAAGATTTAAATTGATTTGAAGGTTTAAATTGACTATATTCTATTACTTGCAAAATAATTATTTATGCTTTTACTTTAACCCTCCGTCTACCATACGGGTCCATTGGACCCGACAGGTACATACAAAATATTCATTCAAACCAGAAATTTCTTTAAAATAAACTAAGTATATAAACCAGACAATAATAAGTTAAATAAATAAGTTAAATTGTTTTAAATAAAAATTCTGGTGTAGAACGTTTTATTAAAACTTGAATAAAATTCCCGGTAGATCTAGGGTTAAGTACTTATTTTTATTGATTTAAAAAAAAAAAAAAAAAAAACTGGTGGGTTAAAGTATGTAATTTTCAAAAGTTATATTTTTAAATGCTCATTTTTTTATCAACAATTTTTTTTTTCAAATGTTTCATTTCATTTTATAGACAATGACATTATTTATATTTCGCCTGAGTAAATTACAAAATACTCTTTGATGTTGAAATAAAATTTTTGTTTTAAGGTATTTTTTTTATTATTTTTTTTTCTTTTCATCATTTTAAATGAAATTAGTTAGAAATATATTTTAAATGTGTATATATTAAATGAAATGAGCAAAAGGCATGTATGAATTAATGATGTCGATAAAACAAGAGGGTTTTTTTCCTTGGTCATAATATAGTGTGACGAAATGTACACCCGCAAGCAGTTTTTTCCGCACGGTCTGTCCATTGCTATAGTAAAGTATATATTTTAAGAAATTAACAATTGTAATCTTAGAAACTAGCCGCCCTTGGCGACCAGTTTGGTCTCCCTTAAAATTTATGTTTGGGAAAGCATGCTAAGCATTGTATCGTGTTACTTTTATTCATAATTTAATTTACTTGAACAGGGACCAGAACAGGGGTCCCCTATGGTAACCACACTTATAGGTATGGAGATGAATTAAATGCTGTTCAATGAGTAGAAAATTAAGATACAAAAGAGATAAACATAGAAGTCAAAATAATAAGAAAACAATAGCTGTTTTAAAACTGTTTTATAACTATTCAATGTTTATATTAAAAATCACACCCAATTTTTTGACTGAAATTCCTGTTATATATATATATATATATATATATATATATATATATATATACATATATATAATTTTCGTTACGGTACATTAATCTAGCGTGGGCTTAGAACACGATTATGACTAATTCATTGCTTTTTCTGATGCTTAGTAAAAAACGCAAGCAAAAGAATTTATTAAATGATATATAATTTTTACTCTGTTTCTTTTTAAAGTTAGGACAGCAGGAAAGAAAAAAATGAAACATTATTTAATCTTTTTTTAGGATTTCTAAATGTATTACGTAGCATATAATCCTAAATTAATTAATTAATAATTGATAAATATATATATATTTAAAAATATTACATTCTTTCTTTTTAATTTATTTTCAGTATTTTTTATTTAAAAATGTTTCATTGTTGCAGTTTTAATCATTTGGCATATTTTGGCGGGTGTTCATTGGCGTATAATTAAATTTATTGTTGTTTCAACTCGCATAAAATTGTACGAGGTACAAAAAATATTTGGTGAGTTATCACCTGAGATAGGCTAACAGTAAAAGCCTTAAAATTAATGTTTTAATTTATAATTATTTTTTTCTAATACTATTATAGAGTTGCATTGTCATTATGGACCTATAAACACACGTGTAAACATAATGTTTAACATTCTAACATACCAAGAAGTGAGTTAAAAATCAATTAGTGATTGCAAAATTCCATCTTTACATATAAAAACTAGGTTGACTTAAATAAAAAAAAAGGCGCAAATTAGAATTACTGATTGGAAAATAGTAAAAAAGACACGCAATCGACCAAAATAGGAAGTTATGAAAGAGGGAGAATTTACCGTAGCGAAGCTCGGGTACTCAGCTAGTATCAAATATAAAGAAAAACAAATTTTACAAAAGTAAGGATTTGCGAGCCTTCAAATCTCTTTATAAGATTTTGTTTTCTAAGAATGTTATCAAAAAATTGGGACGGACTTTTTTACATCGTCACTAAGCAAAATCTCATAATCTCTTATTTATCTTGAATATTTATGAACTGAACGAACTGAAAATGTCATACATTCAAGTTTTATAAATCAACTAGTAAGCCCCGCGGCTTTTCTTGCGTAATAGTTGAAATATGCCAAGTGATATTTGCATGACTATTTTTTATTAGAACACTTTTTTGGGATAATTAAAAAATTACAAATTAAGCCATAGTTTAAGTAAACTTCATTATAAAAGTGCAATAGACAAAAATGAGATTTTAATTAATAAGAAGAACTGAGACTAATTCCAAATAAATGATAATTTAGAAAGTATATTGAGACTGTTATACTCATCTCATACGCTCATTTCATAAGCTCATTTCAATATTCATTTGAAGTTTGAATTTTTAGAAATCATCTTAACACATTTACATCTTAAAATTAACCTCCATGTCAAATTTCAAGCTTCTTGTCTGACAGTCTACAACCTCTCTGGTGTTAGTGGCACCAACATAAAATGCCGAAACAGAGTTGAAATAGAATGTCTCGAAAAATGTGGAATAAGAGAATGTCACCATTAATTTTCCAGCTTTAACCCTGAAAACAGTTGGTATTTCCTAATATTCTATAAGAAACGGAATTTAAATGTTTTTATAGGCTTTCTTGATGTTCCCGCCAGCCAGGTGGTAGCGACACCGGCATAAAATATAGCCCGTATAGGATCAGGGACTGTCACTCTTGATTCGCAACCAACAACTTCTGTAATCAGTTTATTATTTCCAGAGATTCCATAGAAATCGTAATTTAGGACTCTTTTAGATTGCTTTTCGCTCCTCCCATTCGCTTCAACCATTTAATTAGGAATTTATTTTTGGATGTTCTTAGAGGACATTTATATTTTTTAAGTAACTACCGTGCTATATTTAAAGTTACTAGCCTCTTCGGTACCGCAGCAATTGCAATTTAGAAAGTGCTTTGCTCCTGCAACCCTCTAGGGTTGTGGCACAGACATAAAATATAGCTTATGTTTGAGCAGGCTCTATCACCATCAATTTGCAACCATTACGTTTGAAATCGGTTTCGTATTTAATAAGATTGCATAAAAATCGTAACTTAGAATGCTTTTCGCTCACTTCATACTTTTAAATTTGGAAATTTCTTTCGATAATTCTTAGAAAGTATTTGCATCTTTGAAGTAATTACCTTTCCAAATTTAAAATGTTACACCCCCCCCCCTCTCAGTAACCCAAAAAGCACAATTTAGAACATTTGTTGCTCCTGTAACCCCTAGGTGGTAGTGATAACAACGTAAAATATAGGATATCTTGCAACTGGGACTGTCACCATCGATTTGAAACCAAAAATTCTGAAATCGATTTATATTTCCTGAGATAGCGTAGAAATCGCTATTTAGAAATTTTGTAGAATGCTTTTCGTTCATTTTAACCTCTTTTAAATTTCAAATTTTTAAGGAACTCTTCTCAGAGAGCATTTATATCTCATAAGTAATTACCATGCCAAATATCAAGTTGCTAGCCCCTTCAGTATCACAAAAATCACAATTAAAATTTTTTAAAATGCAACCGCAATGTGGTAGTGACGCCGACATGAAATAGATTCTATATTAGAGCAAGCATCATGAATTTCCAACAATTTGTTTTGAAATCGATTGGGTACTGTGTGAGATTGCGTAGAAATCGCAATTTAGAAAGTTTTTCGTCCATTTTCACACTTTTAAATTTCGAATTATTTGTTCGAATTATTTGTTATTATTTGGAAATGTTCTCAGAGAACATTTATATCTGTTAAGTAACTACCATGCCTAGTTTCAAGTTGCGACCCTCTGCAGTATAGTAAAAACGTAATTTAGATCGTTTTTTGCTCCTGAACCCCCTTTGGGTAGTATCACCGACATTAAATACATCCTATGTTGGAGCGAGGGCTGTCACCATCGTTTTCACAGCATTATTTTTTAAATCGTTTCGGTACTTCCTGAGATTGCGTAGAAATCGCAATTTAAAATGTTTTTTAGAACGCTTTTCGCTCATTTTTTCCCTTTTAAATTTCGATTTTTTAGGAAATGTTCTTAGAGATCATTTGTATCTTATAAATTACTGCCCTGCCTAATTCCGGGATTCTAGACCCTTCAGTAACACAAAAATCACAATTTAGAAAGTTTTTGCTTCTGCAACCCCTAGATGCTAGTGACACCGACATGAAATGGAGCGTATGTTGAACAAGGGCTGTCATAATCAATTTCCAACCATTACTTTTTAAATAGGTTGGGTACTTTCTGAGATTGCGTAGGAATCGCAATTTAAAACGTTTTTTAAAACTCTTTCCGGCATTTTCACCCCTTTTAAATTTCAAATTTTTTAAGAAATGTTCTTAGAGATCATTTATATCTTATAAGTAACTACCATTCCAAATTTAATGTTTCTAGACCCTTCAGTAACACAAAAATGACATTTTTGAACGTTTTTTGCTCCTGCACCCCCTTTGGGGGTAGTGGTACAGACATAAAATGTAGCGTATGTTGGAGCAAGTGTTGCACCATTATTTTTCAAATCTGTTTGGTACTTCTCGAGATTCCGTAAAAATCGCCATTTAGAATGTTTTTTAGAAAGCTTTTTGCGCATTTTCACACGTTTTAAATTTCGATTTAAGAAATGTCCTTAGAGATTATTAGTATCTTATCAATAACTACCATTCCAAATTTCATGTTTCTAGGCCCTTCAGTAACACAAAAGTTGCATTTTTAGAACTTTTTTTGCTGCTGCACCGCACCCCCTTTTGGCCAGTGGCATGGACATACGATACAGCCCATGTTCTAAGTTGGACTACCACCATCATTTTGATACCATTACTTTAGGAATCGGTTCGGTAGTTCCAGAACTTACCTCCTATAAATAAACAAACTTTACCTCTTTATAAAATTAGTATTGATTTATTCTAGTGGTCAAAAATTTGTATGCCGACAAAAGTAGGAAAATGTTTATCTACTGTTATTATTAGTTTTACATTTAACTCCTTGAGGAGCAAGCAAAAATGTCTCTAAATATTGAATTCTCGCCGAAATAATCGAAAACTTTTATTTTAAATAAGGAAAAGCAATCTTTCAACGATTTTTCATTACAGTTATAAATATAAAATTTAGTTAAATTTTTCTGGTGAAAAATCTTATTTAAATTAGATGGGATATATTTTATCCCACCGCCCCTCAAGTGGTCAACTATAAAGAAAAAACCGGATCGTATTCCTTGCATTTAACTGCTCAATTACTGTCCATTATTTGCAATTGAATTCGATGAAAAGACGCAAGTTTGCAAGCAATAATTTCTGAAAAATGGCATTTGAAACTTTTCTCAAGGGAGCTAGGAATGCAGTCAAGTAAAAGCGACATTTTTTAAGAATTTATTTTAATTCTTAAAATTGAAGTAATTTTCCATGTTTTTTTTTTTTTTTTTTTTTTTTCAAAATGACATCACTTCTATTCCACAACATCTGAAATTAACTGCCAGATATTGAAAAAAACGAAATGTTTATAACAACACCGTCATTGAAATTATGTTTTCAAGTCATCGAGTAGTCAACCCCATCAACAACATCAACTAGTCAAACCCATCAAATAAAAGTGACATTTTTTAAGAGTCTTTTTTAATTCTTAAAAATGAAATAGTTTTGCCTGTTTCTTTTTTCTTTTTCAAAATGGAATCATTTCCATTCCACGACATCTGAAATTAGCGGCCAGATATTGATAAAACGAAATGCTTTTAACAACACCGTCATTGAAATCATGTTTTCGAGTCATCAAGTAGAAAACATTATCCCCATCAAGTAAAAGCGACATTTTTTAAGGATTTATTTTAATTCTGAAAAATTAAATGGTTTTCAATGTTTGTTTGTTTTCTAAATGACGTCATTTCCATTCCACAAGATCTGAAATTAGCAGCCAGATAGTGCTAAAACGAAATGCCTTTGACAGCACAGTCATTGAAATCATGTTTTCAAGTAGTCAACCCCATCAACCACATCAACTAGTCAACCTCATCAAGTAAAAGCGGCATTTTTTAAGAGTCTTTTTTAATTCTTAAAAATAAAATAATTTTGATTTTGTTTTCAAAATAAAATCTTTTCATTCCACGGCATCTGAAATTAGCAGCAAAATATTGATAAAACGAAATGCTTTTGACAACACCGTCATTGAAATAATGTTTTGTAGTCATCAAGTAGAAAACATGATCGCCATCAAGTAAAAGCGACATTTTTTAAGGGTTTATTTTAATTCCTAAAAAATTAATAGTTTTCAATGTTTTTTTTTTCTTTTTTAAACAACGTCATTTTCATTCCATAAGATCTGACATTAGCAGCCAGATAGTGATAAAACGAAATGCTTTTGACAGCACAGTCATTGAAATCATGTTTTCAAGTTATCAAGTAGTCAACCCCATCAACTCCATCAACTAGTCAACACGATCAAGTAAAAGCGACATCTTTTAAACATTTATTTTAATTCTTAAAATTGAAATCGTTTTGCATTTTTTTTTAAATGGCATCATTTCCATTCCACGACATTTGAAATTAGCAGCCAAATATTGATAAAACGAAATGCTTTTGACAACACCGTCATTGAAATCATGTTTTCAAGTCATCAAGTAGTCAATTCCATCAATCTCATCAACTAAAAACGCCATTTTTAAAGTATTTATTTTAATTTTTAAAACTGAAATAGTTGTGAACATTTTTTTTTTTCAAAATGACATCATTTTCTTTCCACGACATCTGAAATTAGCAGCCAGATATTGATAAAACGAAATACTTTTGACAACACCGCCATTGAAGTCATGTTTTCAAGTCATTAAGTAGTCAACCCCATCAACTCTATGAACTAGTCACCCCGATCAAGTAAATCGACACTTTTTAAGCATTTATTTTAATTCTTAAAAATAAAATAGTTTTGAATTTTTTTTTTTTTTTTTTTTTTGAAAATGACATCATTTCCGTTTCACGACATCTGAAATCAGCAACCAAATATTGATAAAATTAAATGCTTTTGACATCAACGTCATTGAAATCATGCTTTTTCACTAGGGTATTTTTAAACACATAAAGAAAGGTTATTTTTTACTAAAAAAATTGTATTTTCGTAATAATGTAATATTTTGTAAAATTGTAAAAAGAAAATTATTACCATAAATTGTTTTCTTACTATATAATAAAACTAGATTTTGTTTTCTTCCAAACTATGGGAAGAATTCATGCAATTTAAATGCAGTCCATACGGTCTCAGCTGAATACGTAATGCATTAAATTTCCACAGTGGAAATAGAAATTTCAACACATAGTAAGATAATTGAAAAGAGCTGTTTTCGCAAACATATTGACTGTAAATTAATCGTTTCAGAAAAGTTTTATTCTTATATTTTAGTTATTAAATCACGTGTAGGAAAAATAAAAAAATTCCATTTACAAAAAGAGTAGCAAACCATTTTTCAGTATGGACATAAATTAGTGGGAAAAAAATGTTATACTGTGCGTAGTTATAGAATAAAACACCAGAGCAGACATTAATGTTTTTTACAAACATTCGATATAACTTCAATTCCTTACTCTGAAAGTCTTCCCTCTGTAAATTATTTGTTTCCTATATGTTTCTAAGGTTAATCTTGTCGATTAAATAAACGGCAGTTGTAATTAATAGCCCCAATTCCGGATTGGATTTTAAAAGCGAAGGACTGTAAACTTCAATATTACTAGGCTGAGCAAAAAGTTCTGGGAAATTTGGGAAAGTTGCGTAGTTATGCGCAAATTAACAACAAAAACAACAAGGATTATTCTTCAAAGTAGAGACCATCATAGTTCACGACATTTTGCCATCATTCTACCAGATTCCAGATTTGCTGGATGTACCATGGCGGGTCCTTGGAATCGAAAAACTCTTGACATACTTCTTCAACTTCATTAAAGGATTGAAATTGACGGCCCTTGAAACAGTTTTGCATTGATCGAAAGAGGTTATAATCGGATGGAACCACGTCTGGACCGAAAATCCTGAAGTTCAATGGATATATCACTTGTACTCCCATATGCGATACAAATTCTGGTAACTATTAGATTAAAAATTTCCCAGAACTTTTGCTCAACACAATAAAATCATGCCTTGAAATCTACGGCTGTTGATCTTGGTGGCTAACACTATCGCGGACGATTTAAACGTCCATGACCAATCCAATTGAGATTTCCTAACTGAATTTAGATGCATAGCAGCAAACATACAATAAAATACTCGTATGTCTCATTAAACTAGTACCATATAATTAATATCTGGAAAATTATCAGTTAAGAATTTTCCATTGTGTCCACCGTGTATTATTTATTGTTGACACGGTGCATTCATTATTCAATTTGAAAGTGTTCAATTCTGTAAGTGTAAGTAAACCAATTTTATTTTCTGTATAGTTCTTCTGGAAGGTGTTTTGATGCTTTAATTAACCCCAAAAGAATGATAACTTCAATATGGACTCAAACATGATCGAATTAAAATGTAAAAATACACTCTATTAATTTATGCCTCTTATGAATTTTTTAGTTAGCCTTAATGGATACAGACAATATTTTAAAATGGATTTTGAGATATCCTCTACTGGTAATCATGTGAACTTTTTAGGTCAGTTTTATATGAGAGTTGTGTTTCAAAGGTATATTGAATTTTATATTGAGAAAGGATATGATATTTTCTGGAAGGTATAACAACAGCTAATATGTATTTATACCTTATACAGATTTATAAATCTATAGCAAATAACTTTTATGATTTCGTGATTTTATCGACTGATTTTTATAATTCTTATGTGTTTTTCAGTTAGTTTCAAAGGATACAGACAATATTTTAAATTGAATTTGAAAATTTCCCCAAATGGTAATCAAATGAATTTTTTGGTTCAGTTTTATATGTTGAGATTTTTATGTTGAGATACTTCAAAGGTATATTGAATTTTATTAGACTACATGAAAGTACTGGTTCACTTGCAAAATGAAAATTACATGTTTTTTGATAAACCATTGATAAAAATAAACCAATGATATGTATTTTTAAGAATAGTATTAAAGTGTTTTTAGGTAATTATATTATAATTTTCAACAAGTATTCAAAAAACAGACAAGCATGAATACCCCCAATTTTGGTACAGTAATACGTGATAAAAATCGGTATAAAGTATAAATATATAATGCAATACATGACAAATACAAGACCATAAAAAAATTCTGTTTATTATTTATCTGCTATCAGCTAATTTAGAAAGTTTATAATTGATAAAATAGTGGACATTAAAAAAAAAAAAAATCAGAGATTTTTTAATTATATTTATATATACTCAGTGGAGCTTTATACATTTCTCCAGTTGGGAATACTTAAAACTACGCTACATATGATGGAAAATACGTGCCGTGACCCACTCATAAGCAAGTTTTCTTTCCCATGACACAGTCCTCTGAAACCAAATTTTAAGTTATATTCTGAAAGTATATGACATTATATGAAACTTATACCAACAGATAGTTTTAAAATTTCCTAATTGACAAAACAGAGACCATTAAAAGATTATTTTTATGTTTTATATTTAAGTTCAGTGCTTTGTAAAAGAAATTTAATTATTATAAGCGAGACATATTGTTGTTAAAAGATCAAGAGAAAAATTCAGAAATGTTTCTAATATAACTCAAAAATTCGTTTCAGATAATTGAGCCATGAGAAGGGTAACTGCTCAATTACAGAGGCATGACACATACTTCCAATCTTACGAAGCAAAATATCAAATATCTGTGCTTAAAAATGACGCTGATAAAAATGCCAATAAATAGGTGCAAATTCCTCTGAATATAACTCAACTTAGTCACTTAACACCTTTATCTAATACGAAGTGAAATTTTCTACTAAAATAACTGTTTATTTTAATATACACTCCCTTAAGAAGTTAAATCTTATTTAGGAACTAGTCCCACCTACTTAACTTTATAAAGAAGCAGTTTTTGGTGGACTGTTCACGAAAACCATTGGTAACTTTCCAAGGTACTAGAAAAAGTTCAAACGATGAAAATTAAAAATGATATAAGATAAATATTGTATCAGATAATATATTTCTTTTCATTTTCGAAATTAAAACGGCAATTTTAGACAAAAAAATAAATAAAAAAATATTGGATTTTAATTATTGTTAAAAACAATCAGAAACTATAAATATATTTATTTTTAAGAGCTAATGCTACATAAAATATCCTTCAACATTTTTTGCAGTCATTAAAGTATAATTAAATGGGACATAAAATCTTGCCTTTAAATGATATTAGTTGTGAAAAATAAGTTTATACATTATGCTTTAAGATAACATTGCATAAGATATTACAGCAAAGAAACAAGTTGGAAATTGCTCGTCAAACGTGGCAAATGAGGTGCGTTCGTACTATAACTAGTTTTATAATTATTTTTTCAACCCCATATTGTACTGAATGTATAATTTTTTGAACTTCATAAAGCGCATAGTCTGATACATCATTAAAATGCACTTCCAATATTTTTTTCCCATTCCCCGTAATGTAACGGAACACTTTTGACTGTCCCTGTAATTAAACTATACATCCGATTTTCCTAAAATTTGAAATAGCTCAACACAATTTTGCAACAATTATATCTTTAAAATTTCAGACCATTCGGAAGGCTGTAATATCATTAAAATGCACTTGCAATAATTTTTCCCATTGGCCGTAATGTAAAGAAAAACTTTTGACTGTCCCTGTAATTAAACTATGCATCCGATTTTCCTAAAATTTGAATGGGCTCGACAAAATTTTGCAACAGTTATATCTTTAAAATTTCAGATCATTCGGAAGGCTCTAATATCATTAAAATCCACTTGCAATAATTTTTCCCATTGGCCGTAATGTAAAGAAAAACTTTTGACTGTCCCTGTAATTAAACTATACACCCGATTTTTCTAAAATTTGAAAGGGCTCGACAAAATTTTGCAACAGTTATATCTTTGAAATTTCAGATCATTCGGAAGGCTCTAATATCATTAAAATCCACTTGCAATCATTTTTTCCATTGGCCGTAATGTAAAGAAAAATTTTTGACTGTCCCTGTAATTAAACTATGCATCCGATTTTCCTAAAATTTGAAAGGGCTCTACAAAATTTTGCAACAGTTATAGCTTTAAAATTTCAGATCATTCGGAAGGCTCTAATATCATTAAAATGCACTTGCAATAATTTTTCCCATTGGCCGTAATGTAAGGAAAAACTTTTGACTGTCTCTGTAATTAAACTATACATCCGATTTTCCTAAAATTTGAAAGGGCTCGACAAAATTTTGCAACAGTTATATCTTTAAAATTTCAGATCATTCGGAAGGCTGTAATATCATTAAAATGCACTTGCAATAATTTTTCCCATTGGCCGTAATGTAAAGAAAAACTTTTGACTGTCCCTGTAATTAAACTATACATCCGATTTTCATAAAATTTGAAATGGCTCGACAAAATTTTGCAACAATCATATATTTGAAATTTCAGACCATTCGGTTGGGTAGTTTTTGCTCTGTTACATGCGGACAGACGGACGGACGGACAGACGGACAGACGGACGGACAGACGGACAGACGGACGGACAGACGGACGGACTGAACGACGACTATAGGTGCTACGTATTTATATAATTACGAACGCACCTAAAAATAGTAATAACAACGACTATATTAATTATTGGGTTATTTCATATACGGATTTATTTCACAGAAGCGTCAGTTGAAAGTATTTACACAAGTTAGTCCATTTTTTTATTGCAAAAATAAAAAATCTGTTTACTCCTACATAAAATTTATTTGTCGTATATTTATTGAAAAAACTACTACAACTAATACTTCAGCGGTAATAAAATTTACGTACAACACCATAAAGGGCGAAAATACTTCTTATCTCCTTTTACGTTAAGTGATTCTTTGCTGTTGAGTTTTTAACTTTTAACTTTTCGCTTTTAATTTGCATCTTATGCGTGTTTTAAAGTACTTAATTTCTTTGTACCATTAGGGAAACTGCTATTAGTTAATTAAATTTTTGTAGGAAATAATTTTTTTATATATAAATGTGTTATATTTTAAGCATATTTCGACGCGTTTTAAGAAATACTATACTCTTTTTCTGAATCATCTTTTATTAATATAAGATATTTGAATTTGTAAATTTCGTTTTGTTTTTAAACTTAAAGTTTATATTTGCTAGTGTTATTATTAACATAAATGTTTTTTAATCATTTACTTGCAAAAAACAGCAATGGATACTAGAAAAATGTAATACAAATCGATTAAAATTATATTTACAACGAAAGTATGTATAACGAAATATATGATTCCAAAAAGCGTTTTTTTTTTTTTTTTTTTTTTTTTTTTAATTCTTAGAAACCCCAGAAACCAATGTATTTTCGCAATGTAAAGCTGCCTTTTTGAAAACAGTTTCTTTTGTTGCCAATTATTTTCGGAAACAATCATTTTTAGCTCACAGGCTATCAAAGCCTGAGAGCTAATGTGCCCACCCATTCTGTATGTATGTATGTATGTATGTATGTACGTACGTACGTATGTATGTACGTAACGCGATAACTCTTGATAGAAACATCCGATTTGCTTCAAAATTTTTTCCTAGGTTCACTGTGATAAGGCGTTTCCCTGATTAGTTTTGGGAGTTCATTGGTTAAGGATAAAGGGGGAAAAACGGGGTTAGTCCACCCCTCCCCTTAATTCAGATAAATGGGTTTTTCATGCAGAATGATTCGATTTGCTCCGAATTTGGTATACCGGTTTATTATGTTAAGGAACTTCCCTGATTAGTTTTGGGAGTTCATTGGTTAAGGATAAAGAGGGAAAAACGGGGTTAGTCCACACTCCTTAATTCAGATAAATGTGTTTTTCATGCAGAATGATTCGATTTGCTCCGAATTTGGTATAGCGGTTTATTATGTTAAGGAACTTTCCTGATTAGTTTTGGGGGTTCATTGGTTAAGGGTAAAGGGGGAAAAACGGGGTTAGTCCACCCCCCTTAATTCAGATAAATGTGTTTTTCATGCAGAATGATTCGATTTGCTCCGAATTTGGTATACCGGTTTATTATGTTAAGGAACTTCCCTGATTAGTTTTGGGGGTTCATTGGTTAAGGATAAAGGGGGAAAAGCGGGGTTAGTCCACCCCCTTAATTCAGATAAATGGGTTTTTCATGCAGAATCATTCGATTTGCTCCGAATTTGGTATACCGGTTTATTGTGATAAGGAACTTCCCTGATTAGTTTTGGGAGTTCATTGGTTAAGGATAAAGGGGGAAAAACGGGGTTAGTCCACTCCCCCTTAATTCAGATAAATGGGTTTTTCATGCAGAATGATTCGATTTGCTCCGAATTTGGTATACCGGTTTATTATGTTAAGGAACTTCCCTGATTAGTTTTGGGAGTTCATTGGTTAAGGATAAAGGGAAAAAAACGGGGTTAGTCCACCCCCCTTAATTCATATAAATGTGTTTTTCATGCAGAATGATTCGATTTGCTCCGAATTTGGTATACCGGTTTATTATGTTAAGGAACTTCCCTGATTAGTTTTGGGGGTTCATTGGTTAAGGATAAAGGGGGAAAAACGGGGTTAGTCCACTCCCCCTTAATTCAGATAAATGGGTTTTTCATGCAGAATGATTCGATTTGCTCCGAATTTGGTATACCGGTTTATTATGTTAAGGAACTTCCCTGATTAGTTTTGGGAGTTCATTGGTTAAGGATAAAGGGAAAAAAACGGGGTTAGTCCACCCCCCTTAATTCATATAAATGTGTTTTTCATGCAGAATGATTCGATTTGCTCCGAATTTGGTATACCGGTTTATTATGTTAAGGAACTTGCCTGATTAGTTTTGGGGGTTCATTGGTTAAGGATAAAGGGGGAAAAGGGAGGTTAGCCCGCCCCTCTTAATTTAGATAAATGTGTTTTTCATGCAGAATGATTCGATTTGCTCCGAATTTGGTATACCGGTTTATTATGTTAAGGAACTTCCCTGATTAGTTTTGGGGGTTCATTGGTTAAGGATAAAGGGGGGAAAACAGGGTTAGTCCACCCCTATTAATTCAGATAAATGTGTTTTTCATGCAGAATGATTCGATTTGCTGCGAATTTGGTATACCGGTTTATTATGTTAAGGAACTTCCCTGATTAGTTTTGGGGGTTCATTGGTTAAGGATAAAGGGGGAAAAGGGGGGTTAGTCCACCCCCTTAATTCAGATAAATGGGTTTTTCATGTAGAATCATTCGATTTGCTCCGAATTTGGTATACCGGTTTATTAAGTTAAGGAACTTGCCTGATTAGTTTTGGGGGTTCATTGGTTAAGGATAAAGGGGGAAAAGGGAGGTTAGCCCGCCCCTCTTAATTTAGATAAATGTGTTTTTCATGCAGAATGATTCGATTTGCTCCGAATTTGGTATACCGGTTTATTATGTTAAGGAACTTCCCTGATTAGTTTTGGGGGTTCATTGGTTAAGGATAAAGGGGGGAAAACAGGGTTAGTCCACCCCTATTAATTCAGATAAATGTGTTTTTCATGCAGAATGATTCGATTTGCTGCGAATTTGGTATACCGGTTTATTGTGTTAAGGAACTTTCCTGATTAGTTTTGGGGTTCATTGGTTAAGGGTAAAGGGGGAAAAGGGAGGTTAGCCCGCCCCTCTTAATTTAGATAAATGGGTTTTTCATGCAGAATGATTCGATTTGCTCCGAAGTTGGTATACCGGTTTATTATGTTAAGGAGCTTCCCTGATTCGTTTTGGCGATTCATTGGTTATGGATAAAGGGGGTTTAGTCCACCCCCTTAATTTAGATATTTTTTTTTTTTTTTTTTTTTTTTTTGCAAGATTATTCGATTTGCTCCAAATTTGGTATACCGGTTTATTATGATAAGGAGCTTCCCTGATTAGATTTGTAGGTTCACTGGTTAAGTATAAAGGGGGAAACGGGGGCTAATTCCCTTCACTTATTTTTTTGAGTGGCGATTTCCTCCAAATTTGGTATACCGGTTTATTATGATAAGGAGCTTCCCTGATTAGATTTGGAGGTTCACTGGTTAAGTATAAAGGGGGGAAACGGGGGCTAATTCCCCTTCACTTATTTTTTTGAGTGGCATTATTCTTTAAAATAAGAGTATAATATACAATTAGTGTGAATAGTCTGTGAGCTCAATGCCTTCAGTTTAGCTGGGCACTTTTCTTTTTTATTTTATTGTCTATTTTGTATTATAAAAGCTTCGTCAAATCTTGAAAATATTTAGGCTTTAGATGCTTCTAAACATTAACATGTCGAAAATTGTACGTCAAAAGTGGCAAATGACGTACGTTCGTACTAAAACTGGTTTCATAAATATTCAAATCTTGGTGCAATAGCTGTTGCACCCTTATGCGAAAATACATGAATACAAAATTCATTACGATTATATATATTAAATTCAGTAACACGGAATTAATATATATCTCCATCTTAAATAGAACGTAATCACTATGAGGACCTAGAACCATTACCTATCATTAAATTAATTAAATATCATAGGATTTAATAGAATAATCACCATAACAACCTAGAATCATTAGCTATCATAACATATCATTTAATTAATTACGTATAATAGGGTTTAATAAAAATAAGAACTTTTATAAACATCTTTTTATGTTTTGATTCGATTTTCATAGAATTTGAAATGACTGAACCTAATTCTGCAACGTATATATCTATCAAATTTCAGACGATTCGGTTGAATAGTTTTTGCACTGTTATATGCGGACAGACGGACCAAACAATGACTATAGGTGCTACGTTCTTAAATAATTACGAACGCACCTAATAACGCTTTTTAGATCTGAGGTAACGTAAAAAAGTTAATTATATATTTTCTTTCGTACTTACACTGTATTTTTGGAGATAGGAAACATTTAGCTTTTTTTTTTTTACATAGTACAAAAATTCTCTTAGCTGGGAGTTTTATTATTTATGTAAAAATATAAGAATATTCAACTCTGAATGGAAACACAAGCGTTTCTTATAAATATGAATATGCAATAAATATGAAATGTTTACATCGTTCATTTCAAAAATAATGAGTGGCAGAAGAAGAAAATCTCAAAATTGCAAATTTTATGTCATGTAGTCATAATTTCGTCATTGGCACACTTACTTGAACACTTTGTAAGTGCGTTGTATTTTTAGAGCATTTGAAAGTCTAGAGAGTAAAATCAGCTATCCAAGTCAATATAATAACCTGCTTCTGAATCATTACTAGGCAAATTAAAAGTACGTGGTCGTACTTTCATTCGAAATGTCGCTATCCTTTGAGTAATTATTGACAATATCCTACCGCTCTCGATCAGTGCAAGGATTATCTGACAATTTACCAACCGTGTTACGAAATCATGAGAATTTTACATTTATAAATTCAAAATTCTCGACAGAATGTTCTAAAGGTTATTTTTCGTTTATAAAATAATAGACATTCCGTGAATAATAATAATAATAAAATACTGTTGAAATTTTTCTTGCTCGAATTTGCCTAAAACATCACACAACAGAAATTATTTTTTTGTTTTTATGTGCGTTCGTGATTATATAAATACGTATCACCTATAGTCAACGTCCGGTCTGTCCTTCTGACTGTCCGAACCAAAAACTACCCAACCGAATAGTTTGAAATTTAGTACATAGGGGAACTAGGGGATGAATGGGACAAGTGGTGGGTGGGACATTCTCAATATTTCAAGCAATAAACATTTATTTTAAATTGTTTCCTATCCGCATATAAGGCTCTACCACAGTGTGCTTCAGAACTAAAAGTAGGACCACGTTTCTGTTTTCATTTTCCTTCAAAGTTGCATTTTCTGAAATCTCTGCTTAAAAGTAAGTTATTTTTACATTTGAAGATGTGAAATATCTTATACAATATAAAAAATTAAGCTATGTTGTAGGTATTTATTTTAAGGTTCAATATCGATAATTAAAATGAATGAATAGTAGCCATTCTGACAAAATAATTTTTGCGGCAAAATGGCTGAGAAGGGACTACATGCATCATGGGGATGATTGGGACATTTGAAATGGGGATGAATGGGACATTCTCATTCATCCCTAGAGATGTTGAAAATTTTATTTATTAACTAAATAGTATTATATAGGTTGATAGATTAATAATTTCCGTTAATTAATAGTATTAAATAGTATTAAATGAGTTGTTATTGTTTAAAATTTCTGAATGTTATTTATTGTATTGTAATAATTATTAATGAATTATCGAAAAATTGGTACTAAAACTTAATCAAAATAGATAAAATTGTTAGAAATGGTATATGTTTATTGATAAAATGGGGGAAATTTTATTGAATTTTGAAATGTTGCGCAAATAAATCTCCACCCCGAACATATTCGTCCATCGGAAAGTCGTGTCGTGGTGGCAAGATCAATTCGCACCGGAAAATTCGTTCGTTTAATTATTAGACACCGATTCCGATATCTAATGTCTAATAATTACTGGGCAGAATTTTCCGGTACGAATTGATTTTCCTAACACGACACGACTTTCCAATCGACCCAATAATTTCCGTTCTGCATGTTTCTAAGATACATTTAATTAATATTAATTAATAAGTTATGATTGGAAATTATTAGCTATGCCATATTTAAAAGACAGTTTGCACTTTCATTTCAAATCTAAAATGCCTTATAAGTGGGAAAAAATACAGATTGACAGTCGAAGTCTGCATTAAAAGTTAAAACTGCAATAAAAGAAGTTATTAATATATATATATATATCGATTCATGCTGTAAAATCATATATTGCAAATATAATTACATATAAGGTTATAATTATCAATTTTAATTTGGTAAAATTGAATACAGGAAGGGAAATCTTTGTGTCCCATCCATCCCTATTAGTGTCCCATTCATCCCTGCTGTGGGGATGAATGGGACAGGGCGGAACGTTTTCTTTATTTCATTATATTTTTCTGAATAAATCATAATCTAGAATAAATATAGTTCATATATGTTGTCAAATATCTAATGTATGAAATGCGATATATAATATTGATAATAACTTAAATTAAAAAATTAAAAAAAATATTTTTTTGAAAATGTCCCATTCATCCCCCACCTCCCCTATAATCTTTGTAGAATTTTGTTGAGTCATCTCAAATTTTATGTAAATGGAATATAAATTTTGAAAGATATTAATAAAACTTTTCTCACTTTATTAAATCCTATTATACGTAGTCTATTCAATGATATCCCATGATAGATAATGATTCTAGGTTGTCATGGGGGTTATTCTATTAATCCAATCATACATAATTAATTCAATGATATCCCATGACAGCTAAGTATTCTAGGTTGCCATGGTGCTTATGTCCTGTTTAAGATGGTGTCCTATTATTTCAGTATTACTAAATTTAATATACATAATCGTAATAGATTTTGTATGCATGCATTTTTGCGAAAGAGTGAAACAGCTTTTGCACCAATTTCTGAAAATTTATAAAACTAGTTATAGTACGAACTCATATATTTGCCACATTTGATGTACAATTTTCGACCTGGCCGTGATCACGATGTCTCGCCTGCAAAGTGTTGAAATGCCTAATAATTTTCTTTCCAATATTCTCCCAATCTCATAATTTGATAAATTATTGCGTCCATATCGAAATAAAATAGAATTAAGTTGCTTTTTATTTTTTTATATTCCAGAAATATGAAAACAAAATAGACATGCTCATGCTCAGTTTGTTTAAATTCGTATTTGTTTAATTTCATTCTTTGTTGATTTAGAACTCCAATCAACACCGTACCGAAAGTGTATTGGACGTGCCATAGTTTTGATATCTCTGCCGTTCGGTATCATTATTTTGTAAAATAAAAAAGTTAATAAATATTCCTTGTTTAAGTAATAATTACCTATCAGAATGCTTAGGATAAATATGGAGTTGTCATTGCAAATTATCCTTGTTTGGGTAGGAACACGGTAGAAAGATTGGATAATGCTGTTTAAAGCGAAGTCTAATAAAGGCAGTAATGAGACATTTTGATTAGGGAGGAATTATGGACAAAAATTAAATAAGTAAGAATAAGCTAAAATGATAAGCCTCAATACATAATTAAAAATTATTTTTGTTAAATTATTAATAATTTAAAACTTTCCATCTTCCTTACAGAAGACGTCTGGATTCATTAAAGCTGTAATTGAATATCCAACATATCACCATTTTCAAGAATGATTTTATTATGTATTTTATGTATAAAACAACAACATTATTTACGGTCGCAAACTAAGTAATATTTAAATCCATATATGGAATAAATATAGAGCACTTATCTTCTGAATGCTGACTTTCAACATAAGTTATAAAAAATAAAAGGAAGCTATCTAAAAATTTAAAAATTTACTTCAGAACATTGGAATCTTCTTAGAGTGAATAAAGAGGATTTTATTCAAATTAATGTCCAAATTTGTGACATTTACAAAAGGCATATTACATACTTTGGTAAATATTTTTTTTAAAATAGGGGTGTTTTAGATCTGTTAGAAATCTATCACTGAACTTAAATATAACTTCTTTCGTTGAAAACCATTCGACTCTAGTTTAAAGTAATAAATGTTATTTTATCATGTAATGGGATTTATGAAAATTGTCTGATAAATAGTGGTATAGCGTGAGTTTATAAAAAAAAAATGTGTGTTTTTATATCTTTCTTTTTTTATTATAAGGTAAATGAACGAAATACGGTGCTCTTATTTAGATTTAAATACGTAAAGTTGTGGTAAAGTTTTTAAATATTTAAGCATGGTTATTAATGGTATCTTTTTTTCTTAATGACTAATCCAAAATTTGTATGTGGTGAGTTCGGAATTGGCATCGTTCGGGAATCAACTATTATTAATTTAACTAATCATTAATGATTTTTTAAAAAATTAGATCCCAATAACCAATATATGAAGTATTAAAAAATTAAAACATTCAAATTTGAATAAAGGAAAATGTCAACAGGAAGGCGATTGCATAAATACACTGTAACAAAAAAAAAAAAAAAAAATGGTAACGTTCCATGTAAAATCCAGGAACGTTTCGCCTTTTCTCAGGTTTCAGAATAATTTAGCTCTTTCCTGTGAAATTCTGGTTTTCTTATCTGAAACGTTCCTGAACAAAAGTTGGAAACAGCAAAACGCTGCGGCCGCCATTTATTATTTTTTTTGCTATAATCCGTTGCTCGCGCGCGAGTGTCGAAAACGAATTCCTTAAATGAATGTAAAAAAAATCAATATGGAATACAAATAAATAAATAGACGTCATAATCCTTTATGTCTCTACTGTCAAGACAATTCAGATGAAAATACAATACCTCTGTGACATCGCTAAGAGATTATCTCTCGTACTTGTCTGTGGAATGTTTAACGAGCAGACCGTGTAAAACAAATACACCTATTATTTGGATCTCAATTAACCAGGGGACAATCAAACATGATTCTCACCGATTTTGATTAATTTAAAGTATGTTTTGGAGTTCTTATCTCTAATTATTCTTGTGAAAGGATGTCTTCAAATGGGCCTTAGATTTTCAGAAATTAGATACGGAGATTTAGCATACGTTTCAAATACCCATTAGTTTGCAGCTCTCAACGTGTCTTTCGAGGTGTGGACGCAGAAAGCTCGCACGCCACCCGTACGGCCCGAGTTCGATGCTACCTGTTGGCTTTTTTTTTCTTTTTTAATTAATTTTATACTTTAACACTTTATTACAATTTGATTTAAATTTGATATATATTTGACACTTTGAATTGCTGCAAATTTGAATTTCTTTTTATTTTCGGAAAAAATATACAATTACGTTTAGGTTTTTTTTTTTTTTTCATGAAAATTTATATGTATTTTATCTAACTTGTAAACTAATATAATTACTGACAAAAATCCAAAATATTTTATGTCTAGATTTTTTTTTTCTAATTATTATTTACATTTATATATTTTTATATTTTAAGCAAAGTTCAGAAACAATATATCATATATATATTTACTTTATTGAATTTTAACTGAAAATTTATTTTTTTCGTGTAAATTATAAATAATAATTTTGATGTCAATTTCAAAATATTTTTTCATTCTAACAAATATTGATAATAAAGCGAAAATTGTCAACTGGAAATGTAAAAATCGTCTGCGGATCCCGCATGCTGTGAAATGTCAGTAATGTTTTTCTGTCAACAGAAATATTCCTGGTATTTCGCAGGAAACTTACTGGCATTTCTGTAGAAAGTTTTTAACATATACAGTAAAGTTCCAATCATTTTCAAGAAATGTTTCTTGGAAATAATGGACAACTCAGCTGCCCATTTTTTCCCAGGAACGTTGCGGAATTTTTTTTTACAGTGTAGAACACATAAATAAAGATATATATATATATAGGAAATCATAAATATTTGAAATATTTTGTAAAGCTATTTTAACTAAAACAATTTAACCAATAAAAGAAGACCAGAAATAATGAATCATTGTCAGTATCAACAAAGCGTTTGCACGAAATGTATGATTTAAAAATTGAAAATTCATTAATTAAAAGAAATACAAAATGAACTTAAAATGAGAGAACAATTATGAATAAAATTGAAACTAATGATTCGTAACTCATTTTCAAGGGCAATATTACGAAATCATTAGTAGAAAACGGTTAATTTCTGAGGTAGAAATAACAAGCTAACGCCTACATGCATATTTCCACCATTGCCCAATTAACCGCTACCACAAAGAAAATATATATATATATATATATATAATTAATCAATATGTAAAACCCGGACAGAAAAATGCCATGCACAATAGAAATAAAAAATCAAATGTGTGAGTTAAAAAATTTCTCATATATAGAAACAGATATTTTTTTAAATATCATATTTGAATCAAAATCATGCATCCCGACAATCACAGCAAATACTCCCATGCCAGATTAATTGGTTACAGTTAAAAGCGAATTCGGGCAGTTCAAAATCATCACACCAAGGGAATAATATTATTAATAATATAAATATAATAATTAAAAAGTATTATCGTAATTAATCTAAACATAATAAATTATTTTATACGCTAATTAAAGAATCCTAGAGGAAATTTATTACAAAATCGGGCTGAAGAAGTACAGTTATTAAACTGAGAGGTAGGAATGACGATAATTGTATAAGCTGGCGTCACAAGATTTTAATAAAAATAAATGTGAATAATTTTATAGCGCTGCCATCTACTAATGATTCATCAAGTTATAAACTAGTTTAAATTAACAGTAAGTAAATATACTTTCAGTGCTGCCATCTGTCTTAGATTATTGAAATTAAGTACGGAGAATTATTTTACAAGTTTGCAAATCAAAAATCTAGTTTTATTCTTAATTTTTTAACTCTAGAAAGTCCGGAAGGAGTCGATTCGACTCCGACAATATGATTAAATATCAATCGGAACCAGAAATTCTTTCAGAAAATAAGTTAAATTTTAAAAACGCAGTTTTACGTTAAACAAATAAGTCAAATAATTTTAAATAAAAATTCTGGTGTAAAATATTTTTATAAAACTTGAGTACAATTTCCGGGCGTGCTAGTGTTAAAAACCAAACAGCACAACATGTATAATTCTAAATCAGCTAATTAAAATATTGATAAGAAATAATCAGCATCTATAACGCAATGTTTTCATAACTATTTTTAAATTGTAATTCAAAAGATGATTAATTAAATAATTAATAATATCAAAACAATAAATAAATGTAAAAATTTTACACTACCCCCCCCCTCCTTTATAAAATTTAATTAATTATTATTTTTTAATTCTTTTTTCCCTTGTTTTATTTTCTTTTCTTTGTTGGGGGGGGGGGGGGGCAGATATAAATAAATAAATTTTTACATGTTTATATATACAAATATCATATACAGTACTAGAGTCCACTATTTATAAATTATAATATATAGAAGTAAATTAATATAATAATTTATAGCGCTTTTATGCATTAGTAAGGATTGCTTATTCATCACCATAACAAAACATAGAAACTATTACAGTGTACCTTTCCATTTAAAGGAATATATAAATATTATACAGACATACATACAATAAACCCAACTGGAGTGAAAAATTAGCCAGAGGCAGGAATTGAAACCGGGACCACAGTATACAAGACTGTTGCTGTAACCACTGAGCTACTCCGGCCGATACCTGAGTCTGCAATTTCTCACTAATAAACCATGTTGGGGAAATCACCAGCCATCTATACGACAGCCTTGGATGACAGGACAACGATGAATAGATTTTACTATTACATCGATCTACAATAATTATAATAAAATTATTATAATATCTATTCATCGTTGCCCTGTCATCTAAGGCTGTCGTATAGATGGCTGGTGACATCCCCAACATGGTTTATTAGTGAGAAATTGCAGACTCACGTATCGGCCGGAGTAGCTCAGTGGTTACAACAACAGTCTTGCATACTGTGGTCCCGGGTTCGATTCCTGGCTCTGTCTAATTTTTCACTCCAGTTGGGTTTACTGTATGTATGTCTGTATAATATTTATATATACCTTTAACTGTGGAATGCAGGCGTTATTTATGTGTGTATGAGTGTTTTAATATATATTGTAGTATGAGTGTTTTATTATAATACCTTTCCATTTTTCTAATAATTTTATTAAATCAACATTTGCGTATAAATTATCCAGACAACGCCTCCCACTTCTGTAATTTAACTTATCGTTAATTCTGTTAAATCCCCTTTAATTTAATGTCTCACTTGACTAAATTACTTAAATATTACACTTTTAGTATTCATAAGTTAAATGTTCCATCTCCGCTCTTTTTTTCTTTTAGAATGTTCTTTTAGCAACCATTTTATTTTCCCGCGCATATTCCGGGGTTATCCTTTTTACCTTCAAATTCATCCATTCGCTCTGTCAGCACTATTTCCACGGCGTGGTATTCTTAATTATTAATTGGTTGAGAGCGCGATCTTCATCATATCTGTATTCTTAAGCACTTGACGCACAAAAAGCCGATACTCGCTGTGTTTCAGCAGATTCTAGTCGTATTTCCATTTTTCATACCATCCCCTGGTCACCGTCCAATTAGTCGATTATCTATAACTTGCTTACTGCCTAAATTATTACTATGAAGCGATGGCTAACATTCCTGGTGGAAACTGCGTCGCCGAATGATGTTTTAATAAAATGATGAGATGACTTTACGTTTTGTCTCAATTATTTCTGGGGAATTCTGGGGAACGGAAAAATGTATTCCATGGCCGTCACTCGTCGACTGATAATCATCATGTAACATCAGTATCGTAGTCTTTAACACGACAGGATTCCAATCTTCGTTATACTACACTGCTCAAAACAATTAGGGGAGCACATAGTTTTTACGAAATTACGCAAATATTTACACCGATACGTAACGTAAAATAAAACATCCATAATTTAAAGTGCTGTAGAAAACATATAAAGAAAACTTCACACGTAAATTAAAGTTTATGACGTCAAAAAATGGAAAAAAGTGATAAGTGCAGAAATCGGGATTTTGCAGAAACGCCTGTTTCATTGCCTCAGTTGTAAAGCTCAATTGCTCAGCTTGTGTTTTGAGAAAAGATAGCTTGAAAATGTCACAACAACATGATTTACCGCAATCCATGGCTTGGCGTGTTATCGGAACCGTTGAATTTGGGGAAACACAAAAAAGTGTAGTGGACGCTGTTGGAGTCGCAAGAAGTGTCCATGAAAGGCTGTGGAATCGATTCCAAGACACATGGAATGGTAGTCATCGACAAGTGCAAGGTCGAAAATGTGCTAACACAGAAACTGATGACCGATATATCCTGTTAACAGCCCGTCGATACGGAACGGGCAGTGCTACTCAGCTGCAAACACAGTTGTTCTTGGCCAAAGGACGAAGACTGCCCAGCCAAACAGTCCGAAATAGGTTTCATCAGGGTGGTCTCTATGCACGTAAGCCAGTGGACTGTATTCCGTTGACCTCAATCCACTGTGCGGCACAAAGAAGGTGGGGAACTGAACATCGAGTTTGGAGGCAACATTGTTGGAGTGAAATTCTGTTTACAGACGAGTCCTGATTCAGTCTGGATGTGACATCTGGTGTGTTTTGGCATGGAGAGAAAGAGGCACTCAAAATAATCCCACATTCGTTCGTGAAAGATCACATTACAGACGAGGTGGGTTGATACTCATGGCTGGAATCAGCATAAGTGGACCTACAGGCCTGCATATCGTTCGGAATGGCACTTTGACGGTCCGGAGTAATACGGACGAGATACCGAGACATGATGTCGTATTTTATGTTGCAGTAATTAGTGATTTCTTTTTTTCCATTCATGATAATGCCAGACATTATACAGTTCGTCTTGTGGAAAACATGCTTGAATCTAAAACAATACAGCGTATGGAATGACCAGCATGCTCTCCTGACCTAAATCCGATCGAGCAAGTTTGGGACATACTCAGACGACGCATTGCTGCAAGACCGAGGCCTCCTTTTACTGTCCGGGACTTGGAGATTGCAATTCTAGAGCAGTTGTACAGTATTCCCCAAATTCTTATCGATAACATCATCGCATCCATGGAAAACAGGTGTGTAGCAGTCTTAGCTGCTCGAGAAGACCACACACCATATTAAAAATCTTCATCATTTCTAAACAATACTTTTTTTATGATTTACATGAAACCAAATTGTTGCCCTAAACCATCTTTTCATGTTCTTTTTATCTTTTCAAAAAATAAAAGCTCCCTTACCATTTTTTTGCTTCTTTTTTATGTATTGCGCATTGCTACGCGTGTACTATCCATTTTATGCCATACATTGCTGTTTTGCAGTGTTCTCTTCACTTATTTGCTTGCTCCCCTAATTTTTTGGAGCAGTTTAGTACAACAGGATTGAATTTACCCGTTCTGACAACTTATACTACTCTATTACGCCTGGATGTGATCCACTACTGATATCGTGACAGCCAGTTACTTCATTCCAACTAGAAAAATAATCCAATGTTGCCATAACATTGCAAAATTGGTATGGCAACATATATATGTTGTTGCAACATATATATGAAGGGTGTTTCATAAAACACGGGCAAAACTTTAAAAGGTGATAGTACACATCGAGATAAGCAACTTTCGTCGAAGAATGCACGGTAGGAAATAAAATGCAAAGGTACTGGTGCATTTGGAAACTTGGCTCACGCAAATGTTAAAGATGCTTTCCTGTTGAGAGCTATCGGGAAAATAACGACACTAATAGCATGCAAATGTGATATGGGAAGAAAAAGAACACGTATGAAAAATTTTGCCTCGATTAATACATAAAAGACGTTGATCCGAGTGTGCAACTGCCAATCGCGGCAAGAACGTATCGGAATATGTCACCCTTCGCTAATAAGGAAAATGTTGATATGCATTTTATCTACATAACTGCAAATGTAAGTGACACAGAGGCTCAACGATTAACTGCCGATTTTTGCCATTCCTTTTTAGAATTTTAAATAATTGTTTAATATAATCATATGTCATTAAACTTGCTTTTGTCACTTAATCGTCCTTTGCACGTTTTTGCCTCGTATAACAACATGACATTCGGTTTCCTCTGGAACCTTTGCGTTTTAATTCGACCATGCATTCTTTGATGAAAGTTGTTTGTTTTGATGCGTACTTATCACCTATTAAAATTTTGCCCATATTTTATTAAACACCCTGTAAATAGCTAGTGCATTTTAACATTCAAGCTGAATGAATGAACAATTATGGAGTAATTTAAACTTTTATGATGTGAATTTAATTAGGCCACACCAAAGGACACTACCTTTAATGCTCTGCGCAAATTCTATCATGAGGTAAAACAAATAATTTTAAAGAATCAAACTGAATCGGTTTATCAATATTGCGCGATTTATTAAAATTTGTGCAGTAATAACACATTTATTTTCGAAATAAATATTTCTTTTTACTGGCATATTTTAAAGCTATTGAATAAAATAAAGAATGTTTTTTCTTACAATAAATACTACCATGATTTAAATACATTTAAGATCGAAAATAATGACAATTGCATTTTATAAATTTACAGAAAATGAAAGCGATGTTGTAGAAGTAACGCTATCTTGTTTAATATTATTTTATAAGATTCATTTTCTCCTTTCAAAATTTTATCTCAAACATTTTGAAACTTTGTTTTTTCAAAAGGAAGCATTATCACTTACAAAAAAAGTATTTAAGACTTCGAAAAGTACATTTTTTTTTCTTTTTTTAAACATCAATATCAGTGTTTGTACGACTCAGGGAAATAATACAGTAGTTTTCATACAGAAATATTTGCCGTATTTAATGAAAAAGTTATATGCTTAAATAGAGCAATAATTATTTTACGAAAATTCTGGTATTTAACCCACTCTGTAAAAAAAAAAAAAAAAAAAAAAAAAAAAAAAAAAAAAAAAAAAAAACTACCAGTTTTCCTGTAGGAATCGGAAAAATAGTTGCCCTTATCGTACCGGAAAAATTTGCGATCCAGCTCGGAAAAAAATCCGTAAAATCGGAATAAAATCCGTAAAATACCGTTTTATTGAATATTTCCTTTTTTTTTTTACGAATTTTATTCCGAGCTGGGTCGAAAATTTTTCCGGTACAATAAGGGCAACTATTTTCCCGATTCCTACAGGAAAACTGCTCGGATTTTTTTTTACAGTGCACTTAGATCCCCTGAAATCCCTGACAAGTAGAAATTCTGAATATAATTTTCTGTCTTATAACAAATATTATTACAGCTAAGACAGTAGAAGGACAGGAGAAGATTCTCCTGGGTATAGCTGGATTATATATTTAGTTTGATATATATATAGTTTGAATAATGTACATAGGAGAGAAAAAGGGTTTGGGTATCGAATTAATTGTACTTTTACCTAAATGTGTGAATATTTTCATATAAAAATTCCTCTAAATTTTACTATATGCAACGTATTCGGTAAATCGGTGCGCAGGATTTCTTTCTTAATAATAATAGAAAACAAATCATTAACATGGATTAAAAAAATACATTATACACAGTAAAAAAAAAAAATACGATCCGTTTTCCTGTAGAAATTGGAAAAAAAGTTGCCCTTATCGTACCGGAAAATTTTCCGATCCAGCTCGGAATAAAATCCGTAAAATCGGAATAAAATCTGTAAAATACCGTTTTAATGACTATTTCCTTTTTTTTACGGATTTTATTCCGAGCTGGGTCGGAAATTTTTCCGGTACGATAAGGACAACTATTTTTCCGATTCCGACAGTAAAACTGGTCGGATTTTTTTTACAGTGTAAATTATTTGACATGCTGTCCAAAAATTTAGAACAAAAAACAAATTATCACAAAATAGCGGCTTTTTGGTTAATTTTGAACAGTAATTTGTCATTTGCGAAACTGTGTATAAAACATCAAAATTGTTAAAAAAAAAATACTTTTAAAGGTGTTCTATCGAACTAAAAAAGTCTAGTTTGAATTACAAAAAACAAAGTGACGATAGCTTCAACGATTTAAGCCTTTCCGGCATGATAGGTTACATTCTGTACCACTTAATATTAATCCGGAAATATCACAATGGTATTAGAATTTTAAATTAAAAATTTACTTTTATTATGTACTGGAAGAAAGCTTTTCTTTAATTTCAAATAAATGAATTCGTAAATTCTCGCTTCATTCAATAATTTAAACATTTAGCAACAGAAATATCATGTATCTAAAAGGGCATGAAATAAGTATGAGAATAACGCAAAATAATTCAAAAATGTTTAACTTAAGTTAAACGTTGTTAAATTTTTTAATCTGTACCTTGTCAGCTATGACACCGGTCCGTTAACCCTTAACCCCTTCGGGACGTGCGACTTTTACAGAATTTTTAATCTTTTATCACGGGTTTTTTAAAGCAGAATTTTTTACCGAATTGAATCGGAAAAATGTTCGGATTAAAAAAGGTAAAATTTACTGGTGAGAATAATGAAGGATTCTGAGCACCTTATGCGACACGAATACCGGTCGTTCGTCCCCAAAGGGGTTAAGGGGACTCTTCATTCACTTGAAAACAACCACCCCGTAATGTTAAACTTATGGGCAGTTTTTTTTTTCAAATTTCTCGTTTAAATCTGAATATTTTTAAACGATTTGTTTGCATAGGATTGACGAAGTCGTTCTTTAATATGACTGTTTTTAACTTTTTCGATTTCAGTTGCAGATTTTTTTAATAAAGGTACTTTCTGTTTCGAAACCGGTTCAGAAAGTAAAAGTACCTTTACTAAAAAAATCTGCAACCGAAATTATAAAAATAAAAAATATCCATATTAAAGATCGACCTCAGCTATAATATACAAAAAAAAATCGTTTAAAAATATTCAAATTTAAACGAGGAATTTGAGAACAATCTGCCCGTAGGTTTAACATTAAGGAAGCCAGTGATTTCAAGTGGATGAAGAGTCCCCTTAAGTGCGCAGTAAAAGTGTAATTGCATGATCTTTTTTTGCTACTTGAGATTTTCTACTGATATTTTGGTGAACTATTATGTGCTACTTATGTGTGATAACATATGTTTAAGGTCATGAAGTCTGTTTTTTTATTTCTGATTTGTTATCACGGGGAGGTTATAAGATCTTTTGTTGATACTTCTTGCAATGTGCTCCACTAGCGTTTTTTCTCTATCTTTATAAGGTAGTAATTCTTAATTCTGCAAACTGTTAAAAGCATTATAAAAATTATTATATCGTTGTATAGTTGTTATTGTGCAGTATAAACACTGTAAAGTGAGTATATAATTTAAAATTATCAATTTTTGAGCAATTTTTGTTATGAAACTCCAGGAGTGACATTATGCCATTATGTCCAATAGAAACATAAATAAATTTTTTCACATATTTTCTAGTGGAAAATCTATATATATCTATTACGCTATCGTACGTGGCACAGATATCGCGATAACTTGTTAATTGTTTAATGGCAACTCCCAAATGAAATGTATTTCATTGGTTATTGAACAGCCTTTAATTCATCTCCATACCTATAAGGGGGGGGGTATCGTAGGGGTGACCCTGTTCTGTCGCCAAATGCCGCCAAGTTTGTCTCGATACTATTAACGATATATCGCCAAAAGTGACGCCAACACGGCGATATCTCTAGTATTTCGCCGAATTCCCATACACTTCCATTGAAAACCAATAGGGTTTACTTGCTTACAGAAAATTAACAAATTGAGATTATTATTTGAGATTATTGAGATGAGAAAAAGTTAGCTTAAGGAATAGTATTAATTATGTTTAAGGGAGTCCAAGTAAATTAAATTATGCATAAAAATAACATGATTCAATGCTTAGCATGGTTTCCCAAACATAAAGTTTAAGGGAGACCAAACTGGTCGCCAAGGGCGGCTAGTTAAATTAAATGCACTTAAATATATTTTCTTCTTAAAAAATCATGCATTAAATGGTTAGAATGGTTGCCACATCTTAAATATTACGTGAATACAAAACGGAATATTTATTTTAACGGCATTTGAGGGTATACTCCAAACACTTTAGTGTTTGAAAAAATGAAAAGAAATTTACAGAACGTGAAAAAGAATATCCATCCAGGGAAGAAATACTTATATTCCTTAAGTGTTGGAATGTTTGAATGTCAGCATAATTTACGAACAAATTGATTTGAAACTAAATAAACTACTTACTTCGAGTGCATTATAAAAGCTAAATTATAATATATAATTTTAGGTATAATCTGGAAGTTTGGAATTACAACAAAATAGCATACCACCGCTAACATATGCGTAATAACATACCACCGCTCTTCACCATGCTAAAATTTTTTTTCTAATGAACCTTCCCTTTAATCAACGTAACATTTCTTTATAAAGCAGAATTCCAATGTTAAATTGCATTTAAATTCAAAGGAAGCTACTGAAATTTTTAAAATGCACATAAAATATTCGGAATCTTCTTACGATGAGTAAAGAGAATGTTATACAAAGGAATTCCTTTAATGAGCGTTTTTTGCAAGAGTGATATTATATGCTTTAATAAATAGATTTTAAAATATGCTGTAATATATATTTAGAATCCCCTATTTATAATATTAAATAAAGATACTTCTTACAAAGGTCATTTAATAAGAGCTAAACAGGTTACATATTAATTACAGTTAACCTTTAACGATCTAAAGATCCCGCTACTGGATTATTACACTTACATCGTCAGATATACTTAATTTCTCTCTTTTTTTTGCACAAATATTCCTGAAAAACATCTTTTTTAATCATTTAATTCCTGAAATTTTGAGATTAGATAAGACAACATTTTCTGGGCAAAAAATTCTGCTGTTTAACTGTTTTTACACATCAGAATTTTATCAAAATTAGGAATTTTTTTTTCAAGAATTGTGCGTACTCATAGGAGCTTGTATAAACGAATATTTTTACACTGAAAATCTCGCTTTATCTTATCGGAAAATGTTTGAAATTAACCCATTAAACGCCGCTATAGCTCGTTAACTAAATAAAGTTTATTTATATATTTTATACATAAGATGACAGTATGATAAAGCAGTAGAAATTTTTTTAATAACGGTAACCATTTAGAATATATAACACGTTCCCGTAGCGGGATTATTGGCGTCTAATGGGGGTTGAACCTTTCTCCGAATCTGAAAGAACCGCGCGTTAATTTTCTGCCTAAATGCAATTCCGCTTAGTAAAAACTAATAAAAACATGCTGCAAACAATTTTTTACAGATGCATAAACAATTACTAAAAATGCATATATAAAAAATTAATATTAGTATCTGAAAAACACTTTCAGAAAAATGTTTTGAAGGAGTAGTCAAAATATAACAAATATATAGGGTACTTTTCGGTTAGCCCAGTGCGAGTTTTATATATATATATATATATATATATATATATATATACGTATATATATACATTTATAGATATTTATGTACACACACACATATATATGTATACATATAGCTTCTATATATGTATATATAGATATACATACATATGTATATATAACACTGGCGGCCGGCTAACCGAAAAATACCATATATAGTCACTCTTACTTTTTTGTTATTTCCCTACACATTTCTTATAGACCTTCAAGGAACAGCTCTGATGTAACGTTATACTGTATTATACACTACACACACACATATATATATATAGGTATAGATATTTCACATCTAGTTTTCTTTTATGTACTTATATTAAAATAGTTATCTGTTAATTATAACTATATATATTCCTAAACGATGCATTAATTTTTTTTTTGTTATCTGTTTCAAATAAAGATTTTGTTTTACAGATGGAAATTAAAACATCTTTCATTTAAATACAATAAATATTTTTTTTTACGCTACTATTACCACACTACGTTATTCAAATTATTTTAAAAAATTCATTATTTTTTAATACGTCTTTAATAAGAGACTTGCAGATATTAAAAAATTGTTCAACAAATAATATCAGCGTCAGTAAAAGTAATATAATATAAACAATTTTGAATTTTCGTAATTATTTTTTTATTTTTTGTATATGATATATGAATCTGCCTATGGAAGTTTGTTTGAAAGTACTACTTTATTATATTTTATTTATGCTCAAATTTCTTGTTACAAGAAATTGCTAAAAATCTTTTGTATTGTATCACACATAGCGCATTCCTGTATTTTTATTTATTTACTGTATTTTAAATCAGACAAAATTCTTTTTTTATATACGGATAAACATCATATATGTAACTTTTCTTGTTTTAAGGTGTTTTTAATGTGTTTCTTTAGATCTAATCTGGTTGAAAGTAGTTCTGTTTTATTTTCCCCATATAATAGCACACATCTAAATTCAAGCACCCTGAAATACACATTCTTAAAAATCAATATAAAATGTCCTTAAAAGGAATTTATAGTCAGTATATTTAACTACTGTCATTTGTTCTATAAGTTACTTATTTTTCTTCGAACAATTTAACCGATTGCTTTATACATACTGCCTAGGAACGCATACCTTGCTTCATAGAAGCGCGCTTGCAGACAAAGGGACGAAAATACTACCACAAGCCGCCAGTCTCTTTCTGGGAAACCTTTCTATTATTGCTTTAAATGGATATATTTAGCAATTAAAAAAATAGAATGCTAAATTCATCTTTAAAAGTTAAACTTAAATTTACACTATGTACAAATTACTTAAAAGATGATAAAATATTTAAAAATATGTTAAATTACTTTAATAATTCTTAATTTTTTCAACTATATACATAGCCTTCGTCAGATAATATAAAAATAAAAGCACTGTTATTAGCATCTTACTTTCAAATTACACGTAGTAGGTGTCGAATGGAGTGAAAGTGAAAGTCAATTTTTCGATCCGGAAAACATTGGATTCTGATATTCTACTTTCCATATTTTTATTTTCTCAATGTTTTCCGGATCTAAAAATTGACTTTCACTTTCACTCCTTTCAATATCTACTACGTAAAATTTGAAAATAAAACGCTAATAAAAAGAACTTTTATTTTTCTATTCTCTGACTATATAGTTGAATGTATTAAGAATTATTAAAGTAATTTAACACCTTTTTGAATATTTTGTCATCTTTTAAGTAATTTGCACATAGCGTAATTTTAAGATTGATATATTTACTTCGAGTTAGAAATGTATTGTTAGTTAAAATGTTGATTTAAATATTCACTTTACTTATAAAAACTAAAAAACCTTCTTTCTTTTTAATAAATTTACTTGATATAGTCGAAAAACAAAAATTTCTCTGTTTTTTAAATCTGAAAAAAAAAAAAAAAAAAAAAAAAAAAAAAAAAAAAAAACGGGGAAAAAATATGATTGTTCCGAAAAATATATATTTTAGACTCCATACTATTAACTTTTCTATTCAAAATGTACTTCTTTAAATTTTTAAAAAAACATTTTGAGAAAAAAAAATAGTTGTTCCTGCAACTTGAGCGTTGGCGTTTCAGGGTTTAAATAATGCAAAAAACAGTTTGTTAGAAAAAAGGATGACATAAGAATCAAAGAAATTTAATTGACGCTTGCCGTGAAAGTGCAATGTCCACGTACCGGGGTCTTTCGAGCGCAAAAGATTATTAATTGATTTATTAAAATAGCCTAATAAGTAATGGTTTAGTATGTCTTTGATTTGCACAAGTCTATTAGTCGTTTATTTTTAATATCACATTTTTTAAGGTAATTGTATTTTAGGTTTCCCATTCAAATTTTCTAGAATCCCATACCGAAGTTACTTCTGACCAACTACAAAAATCTTTATTTGGAAATACTGTTACTGACAAAAAAAAAAAGACCGATAGGAGTCTTGGTTAAATGAAATAAAACAAAATAGCATAGAATTTTTTAATAAGTTATATTCAAACATCATTCATAATAATTTTTTTGACCTATAGAAAGAAAATATATTTTTTTTCCGTATTATTTTAACTTATTTCACACTACACTAGTTTTTTATCAAAATTTGTACTTCATACTAATATTTTAAGATAAATACATCAGAATATATGAACAATGAGCCAAAAAAGCTCAGATTTTTATACATATGCTAAATCAGTGTATCAGTTTCCGGAAATGAAATATACATAAAGTTTTAAAATATACATGACACTTAAAAATATGCATGGTATTTAAAATATTAAAACGGTGATAAAAATATTTCCAACAGTTTCAATCTCAACAGTTCCGTCTTCTTCAGCTTCTTTCAGTTTCAGCTGGCCATTCTCAAGGGATTACAAGAATGAACTGTCGAAGCCTCGAATTCCAACCAGATGAAAATGGAGGGAAGACAAAAGAAAGAATTTAGGGATAAAAGGAAGAACCATGGATGAAAAAATCAAATAGCGGCGCCACATGCGGACACAGAGCGAGAAAAAGAGGAGGCTTAAAAAACTACCAAAACAGTTCTTGAACTGAAAAAACTGTGGGTGTGTCGGTAAATATGTTTCAATAAATTGAACCAAATAAGTGGAATGTTAAAAGACATTATCCTTACAAACATCATTCTGTCGCGTGGTGATCTCAATCGACTCTCTAATTAGAGCTTTGTAAGGGCTATACTGACGAGAAAAAATTCCTGGCACTGCTGAAATCAATACTTTTAATTTTTTTATCGTCGTGAAGCCCAGCGAGATATGTTGTTAATCTATTAAATTTAATTTCACGTTGATGCTCTTTCAACCTCTCAAAAAATCTAACCTTAGTCATACCTATATAGTAAATCTTCCGATTATTGTTTAAGAGAAATGGGGTCTCATAGACACCCGAAAACTGGTCAGGGGGGAATGGATCCAATTTAGCAGAAAGTGAAAATGAAAGGTTAGGAGAGGGAGAAGCAATGAGATCTATAATAAATTTTAACAGTGACCTAAGGTCACTTCTGAAAACCCACTATTAAAAATAGATTAAACCAGATTAAGCTAAACAATACTATGAAAAGAGATAAAACATCTTTATTAAGACTGCTGATCGTTTCATACCTATATATTAGTCATACCTATAGAGTAAATCTTCCGATTATTGTTTAAGAGAAAAGGTGTCTCATAGACACCCGAAAACTGGTCAGGGGGAATGGGATCCAATTTAGCAGAAAGTGAAAATGAAAGGTTAGGAGAGGGAGAAGCAATGAGATCTATAATAAATTTTAACAGTGACCTAAGGTCACTTCAGAAAACCCACTATTAAAAATAGATTAAACCAGATTAAGTTAAACAATGCTATGAAAAGAGATAAAATATCTTTATTAAGACTGATGATCGTTTCATACCTATATATTAGTCATACCTATAGAGTAAATCTTCCGATTACTGTTTAGGAGAAAAGGTGTCTCATAGACACCCGAAAACTGGTCAGGGGGGAATGGATCCAATTTAGCAGAAAGTGAAAATGAAAGGTTAGGAGAAGGATAAGCAATGAGGTGTATAATAAATTTTAACAGTGTAATAAATTTTAACAGTGATGTCTACAATAAATTTTAACAGTGATAAATTTTAACAGTGACAATTAACAGTGAACAAATTTTAACAGTGGCATCCTACGGTCACTCCAGAAAATCCACTATTAAAAATATATTAAACCGGACTAAGTTAAAAAATTCTATAAAAATAGATAAAATATCTTTATTAAGACTGACGATCGTTTCATACCTATATATTAGTCATACCTATAGAGTAAATCTTCCGATTATTGTTTAAGAGAAAAGGTGTCTCATAGACACCTGCAAAATGGTCAGGGAAGAATGAATTACCCACCATTAAAAATAGATTAAACCAGATTAAGTTAAATAATGTTATAAAAAGTGATAAAATATCTTTATTAACCTTTAACTGATGTTACCGATCTCACAGACCGGTACTTTTTTCATTGTTCATAGTTTAACTTGCAAATTTCAGTTTATCTACAAACAATACTGAAATTTTGTTTCGTTTGGAACTTTAGTACTATCACCTGAGACTTTTGAATAGGTGAATTTTAATTATAACACTCCTGTGCAAAAAGTTTGGTACAAAAACAATATCCTATGAGTTAAGCGCGGCTTTTATTCATCTTTAGATGGAGTGGTCTCACAGACCACTTCACACTAGTTGTGTGACATTTTCTGTGACATCATTTAAATGTTAAGATTGACGATCGCTTCATACCTATATATTAGTTATACCTATATAGTAAATCTTCCGATTATTGTTTAAGAGAAAAGAGGTCTCATAGACACCCGAAAACTGGTCAGAGGAGAATGGATCCAATTTAGCAGAAAGTGAAAAGGAAAGGTTAGGAGAGGGAGAATTTTATACAAGTTGTATAGATTAAACCAATCGGGATTGAAGGAACCTCCAACTTTTGCACTTAGGCCCTCTGTTGGATGAAGCTTGAAATTCAATTACAAAAGGGAACAGAACAAGCAGAGAAGAGGGTTTTACCGCCAATGAAATGCTAAAAAGATCAGGGCACTTTGGGCCGACGTTTGTGTCATATAACGACAACGTGACATATCTCAAGGTTTGTTTTTGTCTATGGATCATGATTTGAAAATGGAAATTTTATATTAAAATAAACAATAAATAAGGACCCCCCAAAGACAATGCTTCAGCTTTTTTGAGTATTACATATTTGGTCACATTACAATGAAAAACCGCGAAGTACCGTAGGGAATTTGTTTACATATATCTGATATTTTATGTATATGATGAATAAGATATATATATATCTGAGTGCTATAGCTCTCCGGTTTTTAAACTAATTTGGATGTGACTAAGATATGTTATGGGCTTAAAATGATTTCACCCGAGTTCGTTGGCCAGCTTCATTCGCCATCTTGTTTTAAAATAGCGAACAATTAATTAATTCAAACTTTAAAAAATATACATGAAAATTCGAAATTTAAATTTATTCTTTACGTAAGTGTTAGGCATTGATGCAACATTTACATCGCATTTATTGTTTCCCCTCTATCTAAAAAAAAAAAAAAAAAAAAAAAAAAAAAAAAAAAAAAAAAAAAGGCTGGGATATAACGATTTTAATTCTAGGGTAGCTGCCATTTTAAAAGAAGACAGAGGACTTTTTCCTATAATCGGGATTTATTTATGATGTTTTCAAACGTGGTTTCTCGCATATTTACTTTCAATATTGTAACCGATGTTGCTAATCCCATTCGATTAAAACTGCATAGTCATATACACCATAGTCAATACACTAGAAAAGCTTGGCGAAATATCACCAAATTTTTGTATAAACATAGTACTCCATAAATGAAGCGTAAAGGGCAATAACTATCCAATTTTAAACAAATCCCAATCAAATTCAGTATTGACGAAAACGGAAATTATCTATAATCGGGTTCCACGCAATTTAGCTACATGTGTTATTATAAAATTAGCTGAATTCTTAAAAACAAAGAAGAGGGAAGCTAACTTTCCATCTCGGTATAGTCCGGAAAGACCGTTTTTTTCTTTTTGGTTAAAAGGATGAACATAAAAAAATGTGGAATAATATAAAGTGCATCTGTAAAGTTAATAATAACAAATTGTAAACATAATTATAACAAACTGTAAGCATAATTATAACAAACTGTAAGTATAACTATAATTCCTTAACGAATAAAAACTACTGCTAATATATTAGTTTAATCCAACTATAAATAATATATAAATATAAAAAATATTTGTTATGAATTGTCTTTAAAACTATTTTAGAAACATTAAGTTGATATTATTTTTATTGAACACAATTATCTTACTGTTTAATACTTAACAAAATATTTCGATTTCTATTACATCATCAAATCCAAACTTTATTCTTAATTTTCGAAAAATAAATTTTGTGTCGAAAATTGAAAAGATTTAATGCGCACGCTAGATATTATTAAAAATAAGATAGTATATCAACTTAAATCATTTACATTTTATTCGGATCTCCGAATTCCAACGTCAAATACATTTAAAGATTAAAAAAATCAAAAGAAGTTATCCCAAATTCTAAAAATACATTTTAAGTATTAGAAATCTTCTTAGTGGGAGTAAAGAGGATTTTATTCCATAAAGTTATGTAAATGCGTGGCTTTCGCAAAAGTTTATTATATGCTTTTGTAAAGAATTCTTAAAGTACAGAGTAAAGTATATCCAAAAGTAATATGCATGTGCATTATATACTGCAAAATCCTTTTCGCTGTGAATAAAGAGAATATATGCTATTTATTATTTTATGGGAATTAATACATGTAAGTTTTAAACATCTTTTTAGCATCCATTTATATACGATATGCCTATCTATATTATAAAGCAAAAACTTGTCCGTCATTAACACTGGGCGGTAACGATGTAACCATTTTTTTCGCAAATTTAATTGCTTCTAAACATCGATTGTTTAAATTTTCATACCGTCAAATAAGAGAAACTTTGTACTTTCTAATGCAATAAAAAAAAAAAAAAAAAAAAAAAAAAAAAAAAAAAAAAAAAGCGTCTAAATTTTTCGAATGTTTATGGTTTTTAAAATAATTTTCAAGCATGAATTTAAAACAAAATGTGATATAAAACAAATATTAGGAAATATATCATGATTTATTTCATTTGTATATGTCCATAATTAATTTGTTAATGTGAGATTCTAGGATCATTAATTTTACACGATTTAATAAACTGGCATCTACCGGGTGTCCTAAAAAGGACTGACTGATTGTAAAATTCAATAACTTGTAAACGGTGACAGATATTTAAAAAATTCTTGCAGGAGGGTTATGCATAAGGTCAAAAGTTTTTTTACAGTGATTTTCAATTTTAGTTCGAATTACAAACAATAGATGGCGCTGCGATCAATAGACGCTAAATTCAGGCTCGATTTTTGGTAATTCGTGGGCCGGATAATACATTTCCATCTCCTTCTTCCGCATAGAACAAGAGAAAGGACACAAAATCCAGCCTGTATTTAGCGACTATTGCTTACAGCGCCATCTATTGTTTGTAATTCGAACTAAAATCGAAAATCACTGTAATAAAACTTTTGACCTTATGCATAAACCTCCTGCAAGAATTTTTTAAATATCTGTCACCGTTTGCAAGTTATTGAATTTTAAAATCAGTCAGTCCTTTTTGGGACACCCGGTATTTAGTGTACAGGTTATTATATGGGACATTTTAAATTGAATTTTTCAAATTTAAGTAATCATTATGTATTTTATAACAGTAAAGATATATTTTATTTTGTTTGCAACAATTTAGCTTATATTTAAATATACTAGGGGCTCGGCCCCCTACGAGCTACGCTCGCCAACCCCCGTCCAGACACCGCAGACTCTAAATGCACGCTAATTTGATCGGCTTTAAAAAGATTTCGAAAGATTGAATTATAATTTAAAAAACAGTGGCGATCTCCCTATAAACGAATTTCTATTCATTTCTCTTTGATTGGGGAATTTTAACGCCAAATCCGCTGCGGTACTACTTGATTATCCTGTCGACCAATTTCGCCAAATTATATAAATCGCCAAACCACTCGCCAAATTATACAAATTGATATAATTTTTATTTTAAATAACGAAAGAACAAATAAATTCGTACAACATTAATAAAAACACAAATAAAACGTCGAAATAAAAATAACTTGATGACGTATACACGTGTAACAACCTTTCAAAATAAGCTAATATAAAAGGAATTAAGTAAAGAGAGTCTTTGTCTCCTGGTATTTTTTAACAAAGCGAAAAGAAAGTTCTTTTAAATGAGACATTTTAAATTAATTTTCAAAATATCAAATAAATGTCTAGCGCAATTTCTAAATTTAAACTTTTTTGCAATATTATTTTGTGTGTTCATTTTATGTAATAACTATAATGTGACGTAAATATGACGTAATTTCTCCTAAGACTTCTAACGCATGTTAATGAATTTATTATTTTACAATATCCTTTCTCCTTTAAAATTCACGTGTATACTTTTTATGACGTAATTTTTAATATGTTCCTGCTTTTTATACGTAATTATTTAATACTAATTTGAAAGTTTTTTTCCTGTTTATAATAGTCACGTGTAAATAAATTTTTAATTTGAAGCAAACATTATTGCTTGCGCTTTTTATACAGATGGCAACAGTTTAAATTAGTACAATTTTCTGAAATCTGTAGAAAATATCTCTAGAAATGCTGAAAATTCGAATTTAAAATAGAAATAAAACCTGAAAAAATGAGTCAAAATAAAAAAATTAATGCAATCTGCACTCCGGCAACTTCTAACGCATAAAATGATCTAAAAATGATTACACTGCCATGTACAGTTTTTGCTGCTATAAAACTTTTTTAGTGGAACGATTTTGTCCAACTTTAGCATTAAATAACTCTTAAAATAATTCTTCGATTTGAAAACTGACTGCATCAGCGTGTTTATCAGACATTTCTGTATAAAACCACCGATTTTCATATTTTTGTATGCATTATTTTTGTTAATATTAACGAAGAAAGGCCTCCGGTCACCAAAAAATCAAAACCGGCGGCGGCGGCGGTGACAGCGGGAGTTACTTTTTTTTAGAATAGAGAGATATATCGGGTGTCCCAAAAATGACTGATGGATTTTAAAATTCCATAAGTTGCAAACGGTGACACATAATAAAAAAATTCTTGCAGGAGTGTTATGCAAGATGCAGGGTTCATAGCATATAGGACAAATTTTATTTCCCTTACCAGTATCTTTTGTCAGTAATATTCAAGAGAAATTTTTATATGATATGCCATAGGAATATATTATGCAGATTGTTGATAAAATTTGTCCTATATGCTCTGACTCCTGAAGATGGCAGGAGTTTTTATGCTGCGATTCTCAGTTTTAGTTAATAATAGTATCGATAGATGACGCTGGAAGCAATAACCTCTAAATCCAGGCTCGATTTTTCGGCCTCTCTGTTCATCCATGCGAAAAAAGGAGATTAAAATGTATTGAATGGATCCCGAAGCACCAAAAATCGGGTCTGGACTGAGAGTCTATTGCTCTCAGTGCCATCTATTGTTTGAAATTTGAACTAAAATCAAGAATCACAGTACAAAACTTCTGACATCATACATAACCCTCCTGCAAGATTTATTTTTTAAATATTTGTCACTGTTTGGAAGTTATTGAATTTTAAAATCGATCAGTCATTTTTGAAACACCCGGTATATATACTTATTATTTTTTAATGATTTATTGAGTATAGAAAGCATCGTTTTTTCAGACACTTATTTAAAATTTTCAATATTGAAGCTGATTTCAAGAACAGGAAAAAAATATATTGTATTTAGTTAGTGTTTTTCGACAGAAATCACTGTCTTATTTAATGCCCATATTATACTTATATTTTCTTATACCAATATTTCAGGCATTATTATTATAGTAGCCATTAGTATAGACATATTTTTCATCTGTGTTTAACATTAATATATAAAAACTCATGACACTTATTTTTCACTTAAAAAATCTTTTATCTTGCTTTTTGTACATATCAAAATCAAAGTTCATAATGTATATTCTCTTTACTTTTCATAAAAAACTAAAACACATTTCCTTATTTAAAAGAACATATATTCCGGTAGATCTTTAAAAATTATGCTATTTACCAATATATAATGCATCGTCTAATGCCCTTTTGCACTTTTCTGAAAAAACGTTTTCATCCCTTGTTCTGGGACGTCTTCATTTTCAATTGATGTTGTTTCGCAGTTTCGCTTATGACCTTATAAGCGACATTGCTACTATAATGGCTACTATAATAATAATGCCTGAAATATTGGTATAAGAAAATATATAAATATAATTTTTTTTTTCTTTTACAACCTGCAATAGATTTTGTTTGCATTTAATATATTTTTTTATCTTGCTGACTAAAACACCAAACATCATTTGTACGTGGAAATATGCCAATTATGTATTTAAAAATAGTTTAAAAAAAAATTCAGAGCGACACCTTCGTATTCTCTACATGTTAGGACTCGAAAAAAGAAAATGCGGTTAAATTCGAAGAAATCGGTTAATATTTCTCCTCTTTACAGCAGCCTTTCTTCTGATAATTTTTGTGTTATAAACGTGTATTTTGATTATTTCCCTGTTAAATTTGTGATGATTATGTATTATATTATTATTTTTTTATTCATTGAGGAAGTTTTAATTCTAATCTTGAATATTTGTCAGAAACAAAGCTGAACTATTTATATTATTTTAAGAACCAACGGGTTACCCTTTCGTTTACGGATTGCACGCGATAAAAGTAGATTTAAAAATAATAGGCTGGAAAAATATTTTATAAACCATAAACAGTCAGTAAATTGCAATATAGTTTTCTAACAAATTGCTTTCGAAACAAACATTTTCACGTGAAAATTGAATGCGTGCCATGTTTAGAAATTAAAAAAATTCCAATAAAAGCGAAATGTATTGCTCAGATGTTATCACTGTCAATATGATGTCCTTACAGACATGTTTTGGTGTAATGTATAGATCTGAAAAACTCTAAAAATATATATTGCCTTATATTAGACAGTAATAACAATCAGATACTAACTCTCCATCGGTCGTAATAGGGCTGACAGAAGCAGCACAATTATTTCCGTTTACATCTTCTCCACTAGAACGCACAGTGTTACTAACTTTGAGTACTTTGTGTGTAATAAACAAGGTTTTTTTTTCATTCAAATTTGAAATATTCTCTTTGTACATTCCTAATTAAGGTCACGGATACTTTAAGAACGTTTTGCTGCGTCAATTAGGGATCTCAGGACCCTTAAAATGGGGAAAAAAAAAAAAAGGTGACAATTTTAACATTTAATATCATAAAATGTATTTGATTTTAAGACACATTTTTTATTGGAATGAAAGATATAAGTATGTTCTTGCATTTCATCTATTTAAAAATTGCAAGGTGCAGAATTAGCATTCATAGGGGGCTTCAAACTATCAGACTTTGGAGGAGCAGAAAATTGGCATAACAGATAACGCGCAGGATTACAAAATAAATTTTGAACAAGAAAGAAAATTTTGATCCCTACTTACTAATACTTCAGATTATAATAATTTTCCTGAACCTAAAGAAATTTGTATTTAAAGCATTTTCATATTTTTAATACAATGTTGTATTTAGCTAATGCAAAATTTAGAAAATTTCAACAGTATAATCACCTAAAAAATATTTTATTGGACAATAAAAAGGACATTTTATATTAGGATTATACAGACTAACATGAAACATATTTTTTTTTAAATTTTCATAAAAAAAAATATTTAGAAATTTTTGAGATATCATGCGCGTTATGCTCAAAAATGTCATTTGGAGGCACTTCAAAGTTTCGGAAACGCCGCTTCAGCCACTAAATGGGAATAATTCTAAAAGCCATAACTTCTGTTCTAATGGGAATTTCAAGGAAACAAATATGTCAAAATGTTAAGAAAAGGTAAGAGTTTAACATAAAAAAAAAAATCAAAATTTCTAAAATTTTGAAGCTTTAAGAGTCCTGAGACAACTTAATTGCTAATTACGATTTTTTAACTAGCGTCTATGGGCTTATTGGACTCGAGAGCCTCAGAGTTGCGAACGACGGAGTGTTAAATCAACCTAAAATATTAATATTATCTTCAATGAGCTTGGATTCGAACATAAATTAGTCTAATGATTGAAGAATTCAAAAGATGCTGTGCAAGCTTTAAAAAAAAAAAAAAAAAAAAAAAAAAAAAAAATGTTTCTTAAATATTCGAGATTTTCTTACAGGCAGTAAAGATAATTTTATTCAAAGAAATTACTTTAATACTTTAGTGGTAGATTCTGCAATAGGGATATTATAACGCTCCATGAAGCAAGTTTTTTTAGAAGCTGTAATATATATCTGGAAATAACCTACCACAGGCCACACATTCTATTACATTCTATAAAAGGTATTCAACTAGGTAAGGCGAACAAATGATATTTATTCATGTTACGTAGGTTTCCAAAATTGAGATTTCTTCTTTTAATAAAATTCGGCAACTATTTACAAAATTAATATTGATTTTTAAACCTAGATTAAGTTATTTAGGATATTTATTATATTATTAATAGAATAACTAATAGTAAATAAAGAAATAAATAAAAAATAATGCACTATATAAAAATTCCACATTCAACTGTAAAGAAATGAATATATTAAACGAATAACTTATAGTTATTTGTTATATTAAAGCTTAAGGGTAATTAATTAAAGATTAAAGGCAATATTAAAGGACAGTATTTTAATGTGTTTTATAAATTTCTTTAATATATATGTATATATATCGTTAATATATATGTATATATATGTGTGGGGTTTTAATATTAAAGAATTTAATCCGATATATTTATATATATAACCATTATAAACCAATACAAATGATTATCTATAATTATGGATATGAAAATTAAAGTTTAATACTTTATAAAAATTTATATTTATATATATATATTTCAACTCATTGTTTTTAGTTTTAATTTTTATATAAATGGCGCACATTTGTTGAATATAAAAAAAATATATATACATATATTAGAGAGCTTTAAAAATCACTTTTTATAAAGCTGCGAAGAACAATACATTTTTTTAATTACATTACAACGAAAACACAGTTTAATTAAACTGCCATGTTAATGTTTCAAATACTTAAGAAAAAATGCATGTGCAAACATGTTTTTTATGTTAAAAAACCACGAAAAATAAGATACATTGAGCTATCATGATACGCTGAATGGAATAGGTTGTGAACAGTTATATAACATGTTAGGGTAAACAGGAAAGCATACATAAACATTTAAAACAATAATGCTTTGAATTTTTCTTCAAAATGTACGAATACATTAAAAATTTTCAGTAACAAGAACAAACTGTCTGAAACAACTGTGAGAGTTTGTTTTATAATTCTCCAAAATATGCATAATTTCTCAAAGGAACTTTGTTCAAGTTAAGATGTTTAGTTTCGACCACTTAACTATTCCCAAAATATTCAAATTTATAACGATTCCCCATACTGGTCTTCAGTGTATTTGAAATCTATACGACAGTATGATTTGATTTAAAATTACTTTAAAGGCTAACTTTAATAATATTTTAATTATTGCCTAAAATTTGATTTTTAAAATGAAAAAAAATAATTTTTTAAACGTTTAACTATGGAGTTAAAACTGCAAATGAATCTTTCACAAAATATCTGTTTTCATTGATCAACATAATTCTTGATTAAGTTAAAATAAGATTTTCGAGCTAAATTTCTGGAAATATGTTTGACACAACAAAAATATTTGTTTCTTTACAGTTAAATGTGGGATTTTTAGATATTGTATTAATTCTTTTTATTTAATTTTAATTATTTATTTATTTACTATTAACACAATCAATAAATTTTTATTAACCAATTCCAGCAATTTACGTTTTTTGCTCATGCATATTAGTATATTTTTAACTGTAAAGAAATTGATATATGTATATATTATTTAAGTTATAAAAACTTAGACACACTGACATTAAATATTTAAAATTTGGCATGCATAATTACAAATTAAAATTTCTTGCTTAAGGGATTTATACGTAGTTGACTTAATTGTGTCAATTTGTTGATACTTTCATATTTTATCAGCATGTAATAGAAAAAATTGACTTCGTGGAGTCTGCTCAATAAATTAATAAACGGTCAAGTTCGAGTATTACTCGCTCTCAGAGGGTTCCGTACAATAAGTATATGAATTATTAACTGTATTATGAAAAAAAATCGTTACTAAAAGCATAAAAAGACTTTGTAAAAACTATACAACGAAGGGTTGGGTATAGCTGTATACACTAGAAAAATATGGATGGGTATACCATAAAAGATCAAAGATATAGGATGCCAAAAAATATGAAGTATTGCTATTTTGTATAACTCATTTTTTAACACGTTCACGCCGGTGTGCATCACTGGTGGGTCACGCTCAACTGTGCCATCAGGTGGCGTGCATCACCGGTGGGTCACGGCTGACTGTCGCATCAGGCGCGTGCATCACCGGTGGGTCACACTCAACTTTTCCATTGAAGGCGTGGTTTCTACATTACAGAAAATTCATTTATATCATGTTGACCATATTTCTTTAGATTGTAAGATATTTTATATTAAATTCGTACATTGAAAGATATTTGCCGATGCATAAACTTAAGAAACCAATCTATAACACCAATTTACAAAAGCCTTTCAGAACCGGGAGGAGCTTCTACACTTTTGCCGGTGATGCGGCGTGCATCGCCGGTGGGCCACGGCTGACTATCGGATCAGGCGGCGTGAATCCCCGGTGGGTCACACTCAACTTTTCCATTGAAGGCGTGGTTTCTACCAAACAGAAAATACATTTATATCATATTGTCTATATTTCTTTAGATTGTAAGACATATTATAATAAATTTGTACATTGAAAGATATTTACCGATGCATAAACCTGGGAAACCAATCTAGAACACCAATTTACAAATGATTTCAGAACAGAGCTTCTACTGTTTTAAAATTCAGATTTGATAAAAATTGGCCGTCAGCAATGTGTTAATATACTATTTGTTTATTTATTTCGATGCAATTTTTAAAGCATTCTAAACGCAGTGTTGTCTGTTCCTTACAAAGGTTGCAATACGCGGTTACTTTTTAAGTTTTCTTCGAGGTATACTGTCTGCCTTTTCTTTTAGATAAACATTGGTATTATTCTTTGCATCTTTTCCTTTTTTCTTGCAGACTCTTTATACGAATGAAAATAAAAAAAAAGAGAGAATCCTTTTGTCATGGTATTTGCCACCGAATTGCCTTTTTTCAGTGTGTTGAATAGTGATCAAAAGGTGATCAATAATTTATTCTCTGAGTTTAAAATATATTAATTATGTTCATTAGCCCCTTTTTTATACTAACTTTGATAATAGACCGCGAGCCGTCAGAACAGACGCATGGTTCTTACGGATACCGTTACTTCTCCAGGAACATTACCAGTATCTTTTTATATAGAGAAAGAAATCTATGTATGTAAACGCGTAAAACTTCGCCTTCTTTTAAGAAAAGATTTTCTATAAGATAATACTGGTGCCGAAAAAAATTTCTGGTCTCCAAAATTCAAGGAGGCGTACGAATCATGAGATAACCACCTCATCGAGTTGGAGGCTGAAATTCCAGAATTAGTTAAAACTCGATTCCTATATTAAAACGCAATCGGTCTGTCAAGTCATATCTTGTTGGAAGACACCTAAAAACCCGATTTTACCGGTTGACTCGTAGGTTTAACATAGTGTTTTTTTGCTTACAGTCCGCCTTGTTTTCATACCTTTTCGAAGCAAATGTTGATACTTTTAAAAATGCTACGTATTCCCCCGCATTAGCCGGCATTCTGCAAAATTCGAGGGAGACCAGCTTTTTGAATATTAGTCCCTGGTCTTTCCCGGTATGCCGGAAAAAGCGAGGATAGTAATTTCAACAAATATCTTAAATCCTTGCTAATAAATTTTTTTAGGGGTCGCGGCCAAATATTTAAATCAGTTCGGTTTTCTACCGTTTCAGATGCAGATTTTTGACAGAGTCCAGGTATAAATATTACTTATATAATATAAAATTTCAAAAGTGTACTTTCCACTATTTTCGAATAGTAATTTCAACAAATATCTTAAATTCTTGCTTATATCCGCCACCCCCTTGACTAATATATCTACAGGTAGACTGTTTAACGGAGATTCTTTCAAAAACGGTTTTGTTAAGAATATATTTCGCCCCCTCGTGGTGGAATATAGAACTAAAGATTCGAGATTGTTTTTTTTTTGTTGTTGTTGTTTTGTTTTTCTGTATTGCAAGATTTTGCAGTGTGTGCTCAGCCCGCCTGCTAAACGGTTTTCTAGGTTATGGTGATCCCGTTCGAGATTGGGTCTTTTTATGAGTTTTTGCGGTACAGATTTCAGGTTCATTTTAGAATATTATTACGGGCCCGAGCAACGCTGGTCGGCTCAGCTAGTAAGATAAATAGAATCTAATAATCACATAAATATAAAGGAATACATACATATATAGAGAGAGAGACAAAGAAAAAAAAATAAGTATTGATGTTTTTTCGTTAAGATGAAAAATGTTGTTAGAAAAAACAAAATAAATCAACCTTTCGTCCTCCAGAACGAAACCTCATATTTTCCGGCATGCCGGTAAATACGAGTTTTTCCGGCATGCTGGTGTACCTCGATTTTTTCCGGCATGCCAGCTAATGCGGGGAATGCGGTATTAAACCTGGCAAAAACATTGTAATCGACGAAAGTATGGTTCCATGGAGAGTACGACTCGATATTCGCCAATATATTCCAGGTAAGCCGCATAAGTATGTCATAAAAGTATATAGACCATGTCTTCCGGAAGGTTACATTTATAATATTGATATTTATGCCGGAAAACGTGCAACGCAAATTGCGACACATTCACATGATGTCGTAATAAGATTTATAAATGGATTATTATTTGAACGCCACATACTATTTACAGACAGTTACTATACGAGTGTCCTTTTGGCTGAAGAACTTTTGCAGAAAAAAACATTTATTTGTGGTACTATAAAAATGAACAAAAAATTTCTACCTGCCACAGGCAAAACAAAAACAACAACGGGGTGGCATTATGAGTTTTGAAAATCCTAATGGAGTTAAATTTTTGAAATGGACTGACAAAAGACCAGTATGTATGCTAACTACTTCCAGGAATCATAGATGTACCATTATTCAAAGAAAAAATAATAAATTAAAGCCCGATACTATTTTCTTTTATAATAGATCAATGAAAAGTGCTGATTTAGCCGATCAAATGTCATTATATTATAGTTGTTTACGGAAAACCTTTAAATGGTACAGAAAAATTATCATAGAATTAATACGCGGACTTCGCTCATAAATGCGTGGTACATACATCAAAAATGGGGTGATAAACATATTAATATTTTAAAATTCAGAGAACAAATTATTGATCACCTTTTCATCAATAATCCTCACAGTAAAGAAATGCGAATTGGAAGGTCAAACACAAAAAGGCCATCACAAAAATGTTCGCAATTTCTTCATTCGTACAAAGGGGCCGCAAGAAAAACGAGAAAAAGATGTAAAGAATGTTATAAATCCTTATCTAAAAGAAAAGGTAGATAGTATGCCTCGAAGAAATCTAAAAAAGTAACGACGTATTGTAACCGTTGTAAGGGCCAGCCAGCACTCTGTTTAAAATGCTTTAAAAAAATGCATCGAAATAAATAATTACGTTAAGTTTACAATACTGAATTGTTCTTTGTACTGAATTTTCGTATATTCAAGTGTGACCCACCGGTGATGCATGCCGGCGTGAACGTGTTAAGTGTAGTAAATAAAATTATGTCTCTAAGTATTTTGCTTACTCCTTACCAACTTTCAGATATTCACAATGAATTCTACTTATTATATTCGAGTTCAATTTAATAAATATGAGAGGGCCGTGTCATTACATACAGTGTCTAAATAAGCGAAAGAGCCGCGCCGACAGATGAAGCAAAACATGAATTCGAGAGCCGCCTCACAGAGAAAAACATTAATATCGGCGCCGGCGTGAACGTGTTAATCTCATCCTAATCTGTTTATGATGAACTTAATTCGGTACTGACAGTAAAAGTAGTGCATACTTAAATTTCATTTGGCATTTCATAAAACTAAATTCAGCGTTGAAATAATCTTTTCTTTTTACTGTGTAGCTAAAAAATAACGCTTGGCCAAAGTTTAAACTTGGTATTGCGCTAAGCTCGCTTCGAAAGGAGGTCACAAAATTGCAACGCTTCCTTGGTCCGTGCCTCGTTTTTCCAGACAGGTTTTTAATTAACTTTTAAAGACACGGGATGTGTATTCAACGACCCACTTAATGCAAACTAGGCGCGAATCCCAAAGTATTATTTATGTGATTAATTCTAATTAAATTAGTTTGTTTTTAACTATTTGACGTTTATTGCTTTTATACTGCTACTGGGCATTGCATTACATAAATTTATCATTAAAAGTTGTTATCTGGGTTTTAAAACTGATGGTGCATAGAGTGCACCGCCCCTGTCATTATGTATGTCCAAACCGTCCTTGTCTTTCAGTGTTAATATCTTGGCTAGTTACCGACGATTTTTTTTCCAAAATCATTATCAACAATGCTTTTATACTACTGCTGCGATAAGTACCTCCAACACTCCTGAACACCTTTTCTGAATGCTTACAAATCAAAATTTGTGTGAAACGGAAAAATACGCTTTTCTCAAAAACTATGTGACCTAGTTTAATCGTTATAGTGTTCCTGCAAGGTTTAAATGAAATTCCACTACCTCTAATATTTTCATAATTTTAGTTTAGTAGATTTGGAAATAGAAGGGGGGGGGGGACTCGCACTACATTTTCGACGATATCTCTGAAAATATAATACCTAAAATTAAAAGAAATGTATTTTTGTGTTCAGCGTTTCGAATCCTTTCACACAATACTCCACACGTTATACAAAGAAAAGATTTGTTTTTCAAGCAACTTGATTAGCCCCTCTACATTTTTCCTAAATATATTTGTGAATGTTCAATAATCTGTAAATGTGTGGGTAAATAGGCTTTATTATTGGGTGAGTGCAAAAGTTCTACCCGTTTTTTAGCGAAAACAGAATGGCGGAGAAAACAAAAAGTTAAGCACCTATGAATTCACGCATGCACCATCAACATGTATGACCTCTTGCCATCTGTCTGGCAGTAAGTTAATCCCACGCCAATAAAACTCCTCTGTTTTACAGTCAAAATACTGTTGTAACGCCGTTTTCACAGTCTCTATATCATTGAAGGTTCGGTGAGCAAAAGCGTTGTGTAACAATACAAAAAGGTGATAAATCGAAGGTGCATGGTCAGGGCTATACGTCGGCTGAGGTTAAAGTTCCCAACTAAGGCCCAGTAATTTTTACCGAGTCCTTAAAGCAACATGAGGGCTGGCTTTATAGTGTTGAAAGAGAACCCCTCTGCGATGGATGAATGCTGGCCGCTTAGACGTGAGTTTTGCTCACAATTTGTCCAATTGTTGGCAGTAGAGGTCTGCCTTTATAATTTGGTTTGGTGCGAGGACCTCCTAGTTGATTATTCTCCTAGCATTAAACCATACAGTGAGCAAAACATTTTTGGAATAGAGTCCTCCTGTTTAGTTCGATGGAGTACCCACTGCAACATCGACACATTGTCCTTTGACGTTTCACATTACGGTACAGTATCCACTTCTCATCATCCGTTACAATTCGGTTCAAAAATGTTTCCCTACTGTTACAGGAAAGCAAGGAATTACAGGCGCTGATCCTCTTTTATCATTGCCTTACTGTCAGCTGGTGTGCTACCCACTGATTGAATTTCGTGATGAAGCCATGTGCATGCGTCCGTCTTTTGACTATTATTCTGTGTACCGAGAACGTTTCGGCTGATTCTCCGACTGTTAGATGTGGGTTATTTGCTATGGCTGTGTCCAGATCCTCGTCAGAAACCACTGATGGACGTCCAAAACGGGCATGATCTTTACAGCTCCTCTTTCCTTTTCTCAATTTCTTAAACCAACGATAGCAGGTGCTATCGTCCACGGAATCTTCCCCATACACATGACAAATGCTGTGGCAAGCTCTGGCTGCTGTAACGGCTTTATCATACTAGTACCGTTAACAAAGTCTGACGTGGCCTTGCTTTCTTGCTATGTTGTTTCCCGTTCCGCATGCGTTCTTCTGACAAATGCTGTGCCTATACATACTCTACTGCTCTACGCGTTGTTATCAACTTTCCTGACCTCGGGACATCAGCTGTAACGACTGTATTCCACTTGATATTTACATATGCTCAAAACGGGTAGAACTTAAATATTTCTCCACCAAATATTTCTCCCAATTTGAACTTTTCTCGTTCCATAGTTTACGAGTAAAATGGCTGAGACAGATAGACACAGGAATGATCTTATAATATAATTTTTACTTTTTAAGGAGCCTTAAAAATAAAAAGTTCATATAACCCACAAAGGATGTTGAAGATTTTTTTTTTCTTTGCGCTTGGATATAAAAAAATTAGTACAATGTTTGCACTAGAATATAAAAGCTGCATACGATTGCAGTTCATTTTTTGATTCGGATTTATTTTATAGCACGTTATTGTCACTGATAGGCAAATGAAATTTTTCGTATAAAACTGAAATAGTGAGGACAGTGTGATAATGCAAAGAAAAATAGATTATAGGAGTTTGTCAGCAATGAAATTATGCTTTCTCATAATGCATTAGAATAAATAAATATTATTTCTTGATGGTTGTCGTAGAAATAAAGCTTAAACTATTCCTGCAAAATACATCAGGGTTCGTAAACACATTTTTTCATTTCATTAAATCTTTAGGCAAGCAGGAGAAGTAGTCATTACGATATATCCGAACTGTAATTTGAATAATTTTTGGTTGAAGAGATCATTAAATGATTTGTTCTTATGTTAGGCACATTGTTATAAATTGTTCTGTGAAATTAAAAATAATCTACTCGCAATCCATTATTATAAGTCTTATGTACAGTTACAGGGATTAGAAGAAAAAAATTCTGTTAAATAATAGAGAAGGTATTCGGCAAATTTTATTATTACTGTAAATTTACATCGATAAAAATACACAAGATGACGTAAATTTATTTTTTAGGGTTCCGTACTTAAAAAGTAAAAACGAAACATTATAAGATCATTCCTGCGTTTGTCTGTCTGTCACAGCCCATTTACTCGTAAACTATGCAACGTGGAAATTTCAAATTGGGGGAAGTAATCATAGAAACTCGACAGAGTTTCTCGCCAAGCAAAAGAAACAACAGTGCAATGAACCGTAAATGAAAGGAATTTCCGCCAATTAATGCCGATCGATTTTGTAAAATTTTTTTAGTACTCTGTCTAGTTTATATTTTCCGGACTGACCAAAACGGGATTTTGACACATCTATAGCTCGAGAACTATTTATGATAGAAACAAAATTCTTGTTCCTATGGAATGGGGCGTGCCACGTGACTCAGGAAACCAAAGTAAAGTGGAATCCGGCGAATAAGTTTTCAGTAAATGCGATTTTAAAAGTGCTGGTTTTTGCACTTTTTAAATTCTTGTTCCGACCGAATCTGTTGACAGGGCTACAGCAATGTGTAATTATCGTATTTTTACGCGCGTTACGGCATTTGAACTGTTTTTATGAGTAGTTCAAACCTTATGAGTTTCATGTAAAAATATTAATTGCCTGAGCGAAGCGAAGGCTAATACTCAACGCAATATTACAGCTACGATTGATATTAAGGCCATGTCCTACTAAAAAAAAAAGCCCCGATAAAAATTTTCGTCAAGCATAACTCAAAAAATATTTGCCGGATTTCGTTTCTGATTGCACCAGAAGGATCCTATGAGGGTCGCCTACTGAATGCACCTGCTATGAAAAATAAGTTCCAAACCGCTTAAAAATTATATTAAAAAACTGATAAAAAAGCAAAATTTATCTGCAGACGTCACAGATATTTGCTGTGCGTCACTTTCACTGGTAGATGTTTTCGTAGACAACTGGTTTGAACACATGGAGTAAATAATTAAAAAAAAAACGCACGCAGTAATAATGAAGTGCCAGAAAAAATTTAAATTTAATCAAACAGGAAAAGAAATCTGTTTGTTATTCCATTAAAAAGAAAAAAAGGCATAAAAACTTTGATTTGAGATTTTGCGATAATCTTTCAATAGCATTTTTTAATCGCCAAACGCATATTTTATATTTCGCGTGTGAAAATTAAAAACAATTATATGATGTTTAATAAAATATTTTGCTTTATAGCATCACTTTTTCTTATTTTCTTTATTTTTTAGGGTTTCGTACATCTGACAAAACCCTATTCGTCTCGCTTCTCTGTCTGTCTGTCTGTCCGTCAGTCACAAAGCACGTTCTCAGAAACTATACTACATGTTAGAGACTTGAAATTTTGCATACTTATAGCTAAACACCACATATCATACGACAAATCATAAAATTTTGAAAAAATCGTACCTGTGAGCTCCACATGTGTATTTTAAACAATTCTTTCCAATTGAGCCTTAATTAGGTTGGAGGCGTGAAATTTTGCACACTTATAGCTGAACACCTCACATCAAATGACAAACTATAAAATTTTGAAAAAGTCGTTCATTTAACCCTTTGAGCTCCCATATATGTATTTTAACACTAGAACGGCGGCAAGGGGTCATTTTGACCCTTGCCAAATGAATACATGTGAATTCAAACCAGAAAACGTTTTGTAATATAAGATCAACATATACTGCACAAAAGTAACTTAAATAAATAAGTTGAATAGTATTAAGTAAAAATTCTGATGTGAAATATTTTTATAAAATTTGAGTAAAATTTCCCGCCGTTCTAGTGTTAAACAATTCTTTCTAAGTGAGCCCTAATTAGATTGGAGGCGTGAAATTTTGCATACTTATAGCTGAACACCTCACATCAAATGACAAACTATAAAATTTTGAAAAAGACGTAGATTTAACTCTTCGGGCTCCCACATGTGTACTTTAAACAATTCTTTCTAAGTGAGTACCTAATTAGGTTGGAGGCGTGAAATTTGGCATATTAATAGCTGATCACATCACATAAAACTACAAATCATAAAATTTTGAAAAAGTCGTACTTTTAAACCTTTGAGCTCCCACATGTGTATTTTAAACAATTCTTTCTAAGTGAGCCCTAATTAGGTTGGAGGCGTGACATTCTGCATACTTATATCTGAACACCTCACATCAAATGACAAACTATAAAATTTTGAAAAAGTCGTACATTTAAGCCTTCGGGCTCCCACATGGGTACTTCAAGCAATTCTTTCTAAGTGAATACCTAATTAGGTTGGAGGCGTGAAATTTTGCATTCTTATACCTGAACACCTCGCATCAAATGACAAGCCATAAATTTTGAAAGAGCCGTACATTTAACCCTTTGAGCTCCCACATGTGTATTTTAAACAATTCTTTCCAAGTGAGCCCCTACTTAGGTTGGAGGCGTGGAATTTTTCACACTTATAGCTGAACACCTGACATCAAATGACAAAGTATAAAATTTTGAAAAAGGTCGTTCATTTAACCCTTTGAGCTCCCACATATGTATTTTAAACAATTCTTTCTAAGTGAGTCTTAATTAGGTTGGAGGCGTGAAATTTTACATACTTATAGCTGAACACCTCACATCAAATGACAAACTATAAAATTTTGAAAAAGTCATTCATTTAACCCTTTGAGCTCCCACATATGTATTTTAAACAATTCTTTCTAAGTTAGCCCTAATTAGGTTGGAGGCGTGAAATTTTGCATACTTATAGCTGAACACCTCACGTCAAATGACAAACAATAAAATTTTGAAAAAGTCGTACATTTAACCCTTCGGGCTCCCACATGTGTACTTTAAACAATTCTTTCTAAGTGAGTACCTAATTAGGTTGGAGGCGTGTTATTTGGCATATTAATAGCTGATCACATCACATCAAACTAAAATCATAAAATTTTGAAAAAGTCGTACATTTAACCTTTTGAGCTCCCACATGTGTATTTTAAACAATTCTTTCTAAGTGAGCCCTAATTAGGTTGGAGGCGTGAAATTTTGCATACTTATAGCTGAACACCTCAAATCAAATGACAAACTATAAAATTTTGAAAAAGTCGTACATTTAACCCTTTTGGCTGCCACATGAGTACTTCAAGCAATTCTTTCTAAGTGAATACCTAATTAGGTTGGAAGCTTGAAATTTTGTATACTTATAGCTGAACACCTCGCATCAAATGACAAACCATAAAATTTTGAAAAAGCCGTACATTTAACCCTTTGAGCTCCCACATGTATATTTCAAACAATTCTTTCTAAGTGAGTCCCTACTTAGGTTGGAGCGGTAAATTTTGCCTACTTATAGCTGAACACCACATATCATACGACAAATAATAAAATTTTGAAAAAAATCGTACAATTAACCCTTTGGGCTCCCACATGCGTAATTTAAGCAATTCTTCCTAACTGAGAAATTGGAGATTTGAAATGTTGCATACTTATAGCAGAACATCTGAGACCAGGCGACAAATCATAAAATCTTGAAAAAGTCTTACGTTTAACCCTTATCACATACGTATTTTAAGCAATTCCTTCTGAGAGAGCCCCTAATTAAATTGGAGACATGAATTTTTGCATACGTATAGCTGAATACCTCAGACCACACGGCAAATCATAAAATTTTCAAAAACGCTTAGATCATTTACTCCTCCGGGCTCTAACTTGGGTATTTTAAGCAATATTTCTAACCTCCGCCCTTTTCACCAGGGAGCACTTTTCCAACTTTTGCCGACACCCCTTTGACCATGCTTTCATAATGTGCACCATAGCCTTACATATTTTAGTCCCACTTTTTACCGCCAGGGGCGCCTTCTTATCTCGGGTGCTATCGGCACAATCCCCTCGACTAACATATCTACGGATAGTCTATAAAACGGAGTTTCGTTCGGATATAGGTTTGTTTAGAATAGAGTGCGCCCCTGGTTGCGAAATGTAGAACTAACAGATTTTTCAAAAGGATAAAGTGTTTTAAAATGAATATTAAACGAAACCCTCTGTGCGATCTGTGGTCCCACTTACCTACTTGTTCACTATATTTATGCATACTATAAAGTGCGTATAAATGCTATAGTTCATATACAGGGCTACAAAAATGAATTCGTAAAGGTTACTGAGTATGAGCATAAATTGCTTAAAGGTGGGTTTTAAAGGAGTCATGCATTTTTACGCTGAACTGAATTTAGTGTATTAAGAAATATTTGTAGAATATAGATAAAATGATATACAGGGCCACGCAAAGAGTTGGATACGTGGCCGTCTATGGGTGATAATTTCTGGAAATGTAATTTCAGTAGTTTTAAGCGTGTTTTAGTTTGAATTGAATTTTAGCTAAATAGTGGCATATAATAAAGGTACTAGGTAAACTACAGGGCTGTACAAAAGTATTCAAGTATGTTTCCATCTATTAGTATAAATTGCGGAAAGATGAATTTCAACCTGTTATGAATTTTCTTGCTAAACTAAATTTTACCATTATATAGTATATATATCAACATACAGATCGAATACAGGGTTGTTCAAAAGAATTGGAATACGTATTTGGCTATGGGTGGTAACTACTGAAATCAGATTTTTAAATGTTTACTTAGTTATCTTATTTATCTTATTTCCCTAAGTAACGAAGTTTCGTTAAAGCTTTCAGGGAGTGTTGGAAAGTGTTTCATAATCTATGCTGTACGCATGATTTTTCTTACTTGTTTCAATGTTTGTTTTATGTTGTATGTTAAATTTTGAAATTAATTTTTCAGAACAAACATTCTTGAAATTCTGGGCAACGCCGGAAACTTTAGTTTGTAACAGATAAATGGCTTCTGTATTTGTATATCTATGCTAATATTATAAAGCGATATAATATTATAAAGTGTATAATATTAATAATGTTTGCGCGTTTGTGAGGTGTTAAGTCTGAAACTACATAGCCAATTTAAAAAAATGTTGGTGGCCATTTCTGCTCCGAAGAAAAGACTATATTTTATGTCAGTGCAACAACCTACATCACTGCAGGAGCAAAAAAATTCTAAAATTGCGATTTCTGTGATAGTGATTGGGTTAGAAACTTTAAATTCGGTGTGATGGTTACTTTTAAGATGTAAATACTCGTTACGAACGCTCTCTAAAAGGTTCGAAAATTCAATTTGACAGATAAACGTAAAAATTTCTAGAAAGGTTCTAAATTATGATTTATTTGGAATACGGAAATTTCTGGTATAATGTTGGGGTTAGAAACTAGAACTGTGGCATGGCAGTAATTTATATGATGTAAATGCTCGTTGTAGAATGAATTCTAAAAAATCAAAAGACTAAACAAAGCGAAAAAAAAGATCTAAAAATGATCTAAGTAACAAAGTACATGGAATTGTTAGGAATATAAACATGAAAATTGACATGGCTGTATTTATCATGACGTAAATTCTCGCAATAGAACAGTTTCTAAAAATGTCGCTATATAAAACCCTGCAGAAACAAAAAACGTTCGAAATTTTTCTATTTCTGTGTTACTGCTGAGCCCAAAACCTTGAAATTTTGCTTCGGGTTAGTTTTAAAATTTAAAATTTTCTATGTGAATGGTTTCTAAAAAACTTTAAATCTAAAAAGTTGAAATGGACGGAAAGCGTTCTCAATTAACATTAATTTGGAATTATTAGGTATAGAAACTTTAAATATTTCATAATGCCGCATTTCCTCCACCACAAAATATGCAATTTAAATGCAACAAAACAGATAGATACTCACCTAGCATTAAATAAATTGTGTAAATATTAAATAAAGACCTGTATGAAACAGTGAGTAGGTTGCCCGAAAGTACTTGTTAAAGTGTTCCTTCTCAAGGCTCTCTCTCGCCAAGGCCACTAACAGCGGGAAGTGCCGTTTTAAATTTGATATGATTTTTCTTTTTCTAATTCATTTTTCTAGAGATTTTATCATAAGGTCATATTCTCAATTGTCATTAGTAGATTTTTTTATATATTAACTTATTCTGGTGAAATTTCGTAATCGGGTTCATATAAGAGTATTTTAGCTTGCATGATTTGCTGAAGAAATATGTATGGTAAATTACTTCAAATGACACTTTGACAGCTCAAACGTTATGCAGACGATATATTCAGATTTTGTGTCATACTTTATGCTGCAATCATTGCCGATTTCTTTTATTTAATACATGCTAGATACAGCTCAACTTGTGCAGAATATGTCTGAAAACAAAACAATACAGCGTATGTAGTGGCCAGCAAGCACTCATCATTTAAATCCGATCGAACATATCTAAAACAGGCTCTAACGATGCATTGCATGCCACTATTGATGTGTTCGGTACTTTGATACTACATCAAATTTAGAAGAGAGAATTCCTTAATTCTTATCCACAACCTCATTGCATGCGTGGAAAAAAGTTATTGTACAATATTAACTTTTCCGGGGGAGCACACACTATATAAAGTATAGTCCATTCTTTTCAAACATCATATATTTGTCATTTAAAGTTACTCAAATTGGTGCGAAGCGTCTGATTGTGATTTTGACATCATTTTATTCAGTTACAATTACGATATAAAATAATTTAGAGTTTCATTTTCTATTTTACTTTTAATATATTGCGTACTTACAATTTTATATCCATGCATATCTGTCTTGCATTGTTTGCTTTCCCATTTTTTTAAACAGTGTATACGAATTTATTTATAAAATTTTGTAATTCTACGACTCGTTTATTTTCATCATCTATATTTATCGCAGTATATGGATAATTAAAGATAACACCTCACTTTCTTTGCTTCCACATGTTATTATTAAATCTACCTTCTCAGCAATATCGCTCAGACTAATCCCTCAAAGGGAAGTCCTAGTTAGTTTTTGATTTATACCAGTTTAAAGTAATTTACTCCTATATTTCAGCGTGGCGTACGTAATAATATCTGTACTTATATTTCCATGTGAACTCAGCGTGGCTTACGTAATATGTAAGGTCAGTATGCCTAAATGAGACGCGATTCCCCATAGTTTTGTCGCATTTAGGGTATACCGTGAAACCTCTCCGTGCGATCTTCTCCATTAAGCGATCACCTCCATGAACGACCATTTTTTGATGGAACGAAGTTTATTCCCATAGGCTCAATACTAATTTTACCCCCATTCAGAGACCATCCCAGTAGAAGTCCCTCCATGTGCGGCCCATTTCTTTGAAGAAAATAAAACAAATTCCGTTTTTTCCTGGTCGCTTGAAGAAGGTTTTATTAGAAAAATAATTCCGGAGAGCGCATTATTCATCAAACTTCTAAACTAAGTTTAGAATTTTTTTTTATTCCAGTAACATTTAAGTGTTTAAACACCTTTGTGCCTTTTTAGGCAATGAATTTAACTCTGATGACAAATTAAGAATGACGGTCAATAAACTCCGCTGCTCTATTCTGTCAGGAAACTCTCAAAGAAATAGATAAATTAATGAAATCGTCATTATTTGTTCCCGTCCAAAAAAAAGAAAAAAAAAACATTTATTTACTGAACTTTGAAAGGACTTGGTAATAAAAGTTATAAAAGATAAAACGGTAAAATCAAAGCAAATGTATTCATTTTTTAAACTCTGCAGTAGTTAATTTACCTAATTAACATTTGTTCTTATACTTAAATTTGCATATTTTTCCCTAATGCAGGGACACCAAATGGTCCGCCAACTGAATACTAATATTTTTTTAGAAAAATTTTCTTTTTAGATTTTCTCACAAACCGCCCCGAAATCACATTTGAAAGTTAATTCTAGCTCAAACCTACCCTAAAATTTTCTGTTATAATTTATTCGTATTCAGTTGGCGGACCATTTGGGAGCTTTGCTAATGTGAAAAATAAATTTTAGTAACATTAGTTGTTACCTTTTTTCAACAGTTAAAATCTAGATTTAAACATGACCTTCATTAAAAGAACGTGGTCTTTTTAGGAAGGTTTTACTGTATTTGGCATTTTAATATATAAATATACATTTTATTAAGCAGAAAATTACTGAATACTGTAGCTATAGTTAAAAACTAACTTGTTTTGTATAAATTTAATAATTATCCGTAGTCACCACAATAAACGATTGTCGGTCGCATTTAGGTAATTTTTGTCGTATTTACGGCAGTTAAAACCTGAATGAGATGTCCATAGTCCTAAATGTAATAATGCATTTTACACATGAGAATTCATCTGAAAAAATTCATTTAACCCTTAACTGCTGTTGCAGAAAATTGCCACATAACAATTCAGAAAGGTTTGCGAAACCGTTCGATTGAAAGATGAATAAAAGTCACAATTAATCAAAAAATACTGTTTTTGCACTAAACTGTTTGTAGAGTAACATTTCTAATAAAATCTTGCTTTTTCAAATATTTCAAACAATGGTATTCGGACTCCAAATGAAGCAAAATTTTACTGTATTGAGAGTTAAACTGGAAATTACAAGTTAAACTGTGAAAATTAAAAAAAGCATCAATAACAGCAGTTGAGGGTTAATTGCAATTATTTTTTGGAATTACTTAACCATTAACTGCTGTGACAGGAATTGTCGCATAACTACTGCGTGTGTTCTCCGAGGCCGTTTAATGGAGGATATTCCATCTCCGTTTTGATCACGTAGTCAAGGTAAAAACTTCTAGCGTAAAGAAGCGAAGGCTCCGTAGACGTGTAATGTAAATCCCCGTTAGCCAATGAAAGAGTTCATGGGGCAAAGCAGTAGTATCGTCCCTTCTTATCAGTTATAAGTTCCTTGGGTAAATTACCGGTATCACGTGACCTTTTTTCAGCCTCGAACCCATATTTGGAATATCCTCCATTAAAATATGAATGAAAGGCTCTATTAACTCACAAGTACTGTTTCTGTACTAAACTAGTGCAGGATTATTATAATTAAACTTCAAATATTCGGAATGTCTAGCAATAGTTCTAGAATTAAAAATGAAAGAAAATTTCACCAGTATTCATAGCTTAACTGGAAATTACAAGTTAAACTGTGAAAATTGAAAAATGTAGTGGTCTGCGAGATCACTAACAGCAGTTAAGAGTTCATAAAGAGTTGAAATACATAAAATTGAAAGATAAATAACTTATTATTAAACTACTAAATAAATTTTATTTAAGACTAATTTAAATCAAAAAACATTAACTGAGATGCATAATCTTAAATAAATTAAAATTAAACATAGCACATTTCAATATTCATACTTTGCAAGAGATCCATCAAGTTTGAATTGTTTATCGCGGGCGGCGCAGCACCGTTCTGTTTGCCAGTTTTACACTGCTAATATGCAAAAGCTCCGTGTTGTTATTTGAATGTTGCATGTAATGCTTTGTTCCCAATATAAATAATTCACATCCCTCTTTCCCACAGAGCTATGGCTATAACTACAATTAAATGATTGTCGCGAAAAACTCCGTTTAAAATTCGCGGAATTCGCACGTGAATATTAACCTATAATTTCTACACTAGTACAATTTGGGTTTCCGTAACTTCAACTCCGCACAATTTTGCTCACAATCTAGTGATAATGAACTATAACAACATGATTCATATACGAAATTTAATAAGAAACGGAATGAGATATTGGATTTTATCAAAAGTCTTATTTTATTAATGAAAAATACGAATTAATTAAAGCTCGTTTTAAATAGCACCGACATTTCGGTCGGTGCGAATTCGCATTAGTGTGGAGTTTACGGGTTAAAAGGATATTTCCAAGATATGTATAATATTGTTAACCAGAATATTTATTACATATAACTTTATTTATTCTAAAATGTCACATGATAAATATATCAGCCTTATAATAGATAAAATCGTACAATATTTCTAATAAGTCTGATTAAGCCAAAGAGAAACAATGTGCCTGACATTCTGTTGCAACCCCCCCCCCCCCACACACACACACACATACATTCCTCTTCATTTTTCTTGCACTTTATAAAAATTGAACATTTTCTGTACCTAAAAATACGTATATGGAAACAAATACTCATTTAGATAATTAGTTTTATTTATTTTTTTATCGTTTTCTAATTTAAAAGTTGAAAATGTCGATTGTAATGAATAAAAAGTGAAAACAGAATTATGGTATCAGATTTTTAAAAAAGTGCTGACAAAAATTATAGACTCCTGAACCAGGGCATAACTCAATTGCATCATGTTTTAATCAGATACAGCATTTAAGCTACCGAATCGTATAATGTTGGTAAAATTAACTTACTTAACCGCATTAAAATAAACATTATTTAAGAGTTTCCAATTTACACAAGATTTTTCCAGAATTTCCATCATATAAAATTACAAATTCCAAAATCATGTGTCTATATTATGTTAATGGAACATACACCACGTTTATTATACCTTTTTTAAAATTAAAACTTTAAAATAAACGTATTTTTCTATTTCGATTATCTTAAAATATATATTTAAGTGCCTGGTTAAAAAAAAAAAAAAATTAATGGAGGATTATGCTGACTCAACACAGCTTATTATCCCGTTCGGGACCATGGGTGCATATATGCACCCTCGAAAAGTGCTTAAAACGCTTGAGTTTGATACCAGTAAAAAATAAAAGTAAAATTGATTTTATTTAATTACGACATTTTCGTGATTTATAAAGTTAAGTCAAATAATAATAAAAAAAAAATGGTACCAAAACAAATAAAATTCGTGTAAAAGATGCCGGTCCTGAACGGGTTATACATAATATTTGCTTTAAACATCATTTTAATACAATATATGAAAAATACCATATAAACTTACCTCGTTAATCTCCTAAATGTGTCTACGTATTTATAGCAATCTGTTTAAGTCGCTATTAAGTACCTGCAGAAAACAAAATCTCTCCAAAATGCGTAGACTATTTTAAATTGTAATCCGAAAACTGGTCGTTTTTTCTTAAGTTTAACTAGCCGTGTAACCAAAGCCGGCAACGTGGTTCTTGAAGTTCATAAGGTTATTTGAGCTTTAAAGTTAAAAAAGAAATCCGTGAGCCAATTTCGGGAATTTTTGTCGCATTTGCGAAACACCGGAGCGCGATAAAATGAACGATGTCTATTTGATTGCAGATTTCTTTTAAAAAAAGTTTTAAATGCAGAAAAATATTTTGGGTTCTGTTCATTAAGATCGAATGCCTCATTATGCAGTATTTATTTATAATTTTTGCATTAAGATTTTAAGTAAAAGAACATTATCGCATTTAGGGGTTATTATATTTAGGCGCACTGATCTTATATCTAACATTGCAGTAAACATTTAAATCGGGTTAGAACTCGCGCGATTACGTGTTGAATATAAAAAAGGCAAAAATTCGTCAAAAACATAAAAAATCGATTTATTATTTTTTTAATTTTTGGCCCTAATCGTTTCATGAGCTCACAAGCAACCCGTGTGCCAAATTTTGTAGCCCTGCGCCCTGTGGTTTCCCAGTTTTTGAGGTTACATTGATAGATACGCGCACGTATTTTAATAGGGTAGTTGTTATTGCATTCGACCCAGTTAAGCTCTCTATTGTAAGGCGGCATTGAAGAATTTACGGTTCGTTTACATGGTCACTTAAAAGATCTTGATTATATTACAACCGATGGATATTTACTGAGTGGCATGTATTTTAATGACTTTCTACTATCTTGATTACATTACAACGATGGATATTTACTGTGTGGCGTGTATTTTAATGAATTTCTACTATCTTGATTACATTACAACCAATGGATATTTACTGAGTAGTATGTATTTTAATGAATGTGTACTATTTCAATCACTAGAAAATTTTATCATGTTACTTGAAAGTTGAATATGAATTATATTTGTTCATCTAAAAGCTCAACAATCCAGGTTTCTACTTTATTAAAGATGTTTCAATTATCCACTTTATTAAAGATGCTTCTAGATTTTTAGCACACACCCTTTTAAAATTCCAATACTCTGGATATTTTTGCACACAAAATTTAGATAACAATTAAATGATATTTTATTTTGCACGAAATGGAATGATTTTTGACGAAGGTGCTGCGCACAATAATCATCGCGGAATGTCCTGCTGATATCTGAGGAGAAACTAGATTGTAGAAACGTGTCAGTGGATCTCGATTATGGAAAGTTTCCAGGTAAACACCGACTACGGAGGAACCGCAGAACGTGCTCAGAAAGATAATGTAAACACTTTAGTGCATCACAGAGTACTTATAGTCATGAAAACAATTCGACAGAACTTTAGAATACTGTCTAGTGTCTATCATATTGAAATAAGTGGATAAATGTTCTCTTCTGTATTGCTTTTATATTAAAACGCACATGTACTCAAATATTTTTTTCAACATTCAAAACTTTGCAATTTATTCAATTTAAACCATTTTACAAAGGTAATACACTCAGTCGGGTTTTTTATTACACAATTTTCTTTTCTTTTTTTTTTTTTACAATCCTTTTATATCACATAAATTTTTGGCAGTTTTATTGAAATTTTTCGTTTTACTTTTCATTTAAAAAGATTAATAAGGGGATGTATTACACTAATCGACTCTTATATTGGACTTGGTAATTAAAGAATGCTATCAATATGCCAATAGCTTTTAGTTAATTTTTAATCAGATTATAGGGCTACTTAAAAATTTACAAATATGACAGAAATTAGAGAAAGTCATTTCATAACGATGAAATATCGAATTCTGAACTTTTATGTATTTTATGTACTTTTATGTATTTAATGTAACTTTTATGTACTTTAATTTATCGGATGAATTATCCGAAATACATGAGAAAATACATGGAAAGCATACGACTTAGTATGTCTTGTTAGTCATGTAAAAAAAAAACAAAAAAACAATTAGGAATTTAGAAAGTACATGCATTTTAAATTTAGACAAGCCAACATTTGTTAGAGCTTATGAAAATATTAAAAAAAAAATAATAATAAAAGCTTAATCAGATAATCTGAGTTTCTGTCGCGCTTTTCGGAGGGACGTTGGATTTCCTGAAATAAAAAAAAAACTAATTTTATTGAAAAATTACTTCAAGCATGCCCGGTGATAAAACAAATGATCATTATTCAGTCTGTTTTTAAGTCTTTACATATTTTGTGTAAAATGATGTGAATTTTGAGAATGTAAAGGCAGTTTTTGAAAAGTTATTAGGATAAAATCCTTGCTGAGTTAATTAATGAATCACCATATAGCTTATTGAACAACAGCAAAAAATATTTCCGATTAGTTCGACAGATTTTATCATTTCTAAGAAATAAATGATTTCTTCTGAGATTTGTAAGGATCGATAAAATGGTTCTGAATTATTTTTAAAAAAGTCCAACATTATGTCTTACTAGATATATTACACTTTTGAAAAGTTCATAGCATCACTATTAAATTATTTTTTTACTTCTATCATCTTTCGTTTATCTTTTCTTTTCTGAATTAAAATGGAATACGTATAATGCAAAGGAAATACCTTACAAAAAGAAGTGATATCTAATCAAAAACAACTCGTTGTAAATGATCCCGCCAAGCCACAAACCTAAAACGTCAGTCATAAAAAGAAGTGATATCACATAAAAAGAAGCGATATAGAAGTGCATACTACGAGTGCCATGTAAAAATCTATCACTACTCATAATGTTTCCAAAGGACTCGGAGTGAGGTACAGTATGTGAAAACTGCTTGGCGACCTGCAGGCATATATTTAATATATGCAGTACCTACATCAATTTCGAAAAATTGTGAAAGTCGAAAAAATTTATTTTAATTCTCATTATATAAGTCTTATAAATATTTGTAGGAGGAAGATCTCTAATAAATCAGAGAAGTTTGTAAGGCAAGCAGAAAATAGTATGTAATTGTGGTAATCATCGATTTTTACAATTATACTTTTCAATATTTTAAACATAATGTTTAATAATACGCTGTTCCAAAATTAAAGGGAAAACTGGTAAAATGAATCCTGTTTATTGCAGAATTATTTCTTAAACGTAAAATGTCATGTTTCCGACATAAGGAATATTTTATAATACTATTGTAACAAAGCCTTACTAGAACAGATTTTTCCCCTGTCATGTGCAATTCCGTTAACGCAGGCTTTAGTGCAATATATCTTAGTTTAGTTAACGTCTATTATTAGGTGCATTGTTAGTAATATTCATATGATCATTATTTGTTTATTATTATTTCACAAACTCAAAATGTTTATTAAATTTTTACTTAGAAAATCCTCCGCGTAAAAGTGGTCTTTCTTGTTCAAATGATGGTAAATAAAATCAACAAATCGATCCCATGATGTTAAATAAGAATGGACATGTAAACGCCAAAAGCTTCAACTTTTGACAGTTTAATGGGATCAGTAATTAAAGAGGAAAATTGTTAAACAAATAGTCATATGTAAGTGCAGGAAGAACAAACATTATAAAAGCCTACAGGTCGCCGAGCAGTTTTCACATACTGTACCTCACTCCGAGTCCTTTGGAAACATTATGAGTAGTGATAGATTTTTACACGGCACTCGTAGTATGCACTTCTATATCGCTTCTTTTTATGTGATATCACTTCTTTTTATGACTGACGTTTTAGGTTTGTGGCTTGGCGGGATCATTTACAACGAGTTGTTTTTGATTAGTTAAAGATTATTGACCCACATATTTAAAGATTAATAAATATTCATAAATATATTTAGGAAAAATGTACAAGGGGCTAATTAAGTTACTTGAAAAAAATATTTTCTTTGTATATCGTGTGAAAGCTTTCGTAACACTGAAATCAACAATATATTTCATTTAATTTTAGATATTATATTTTCAAAGTTATGGTGGAAAATGTAGTGCAAAAATATGTTCCCCCCATCTAATTCCGAATCTGTTGAAACTAAAATTATGAAAAAAATAGAGGTAGTAGACATTAATTTAAACCTTGTAGGAAAATTATAGCGATTACCCTAGGTCTCATAGTTTTTGAGAAAATCACATTTTTCCGTTAAACTCAAATTTCGACTTACGGGCATCAGCAAAAGTGTTGGGCAGAGCTGGAGGTACCTATCGTAGCGGAAGTATAAAAGCATTGTTGATCATGAATTTCGGAAAAAATCGTGGGTAATTAGCCGAGATATCAACCCTTAAAAACACTGACGGTTTGGACATACATAATGACAGAGACAGCGTACTCTATGCTCCATCGTCTTTTAAAGCCTAGATAACAAATTTTTAGGATATATTTATGTAATGCAATTCCCAGTAGCAGTATAAAAGCAATAAACGTCAAATTGTTAAAAACAGACTAATGTAATCAGAATTAATCACATAAATACCATGGGATTCGCGACTAGGTTAGATTCTTTAAAGGTTAACTAAAAACCTATATGGAATAACAAATGTACAGAATAGCTATATTTGAAATTATTTAGGTTCCATATATGTTTGAACTTTCATGGTATACCCATTTATACTTTTCTAGTGTACAGGGTGCAAAGGAAAGTCTCTTTAACCTGAAAATACTTGTGAACTGAGAGAGCTACATCTATACAAGTGAGGTAACGGTAGAGTAAAGCAACTAAGCTCGATTTAATGAAAACAACAGAAGCGCTCCCTAGTGGCGAAATTTGGAAGATAGCCATTGCAAATCGAAAACGAAAAGAGATAGGGCAAAATTTCCAGTTAGAAAGTTTTAGAGCATCAATTAATTAGTAGAATACGGCATTTGGTTTACATGAATAAGTCAAATCTTTGCCTATTTACTCAAAAATGTCTGAAATCGATGCACTCAATTTTGTGTAAACGTTTGAATGAAATAGTCAGAAGTATGAAGAAATACGCACATTTTATGCTATAAATACGTACTTATCTAAATACTTTTTGATAACATCACACACAAATAAAAAGTCAAACTGTCTCACAGTGATAAAAAGTTAATATTCAGTATGTTTGAAAAGTTCACCATTTTCACGATACTCGTTTGTATTCGTGAGAGTAATTCTGCATGCACATTTCTCAGCATAGAACATCTATTACAAGCCTCTTCAATACGGCGACATAGATTTAACCCTTTCAAAGGCGGTGGCTAGACGGTCTAGCCCCCTAATTTTAATTCCAAAACTGACAAATGGCACCAAGAATATTTTAATATAATTTTCTTTTGTAATGAAAGTGCAAATTAGCGGATTTTTGTTTTCTGAGAAATTCATTTGAATATTCTGATGTCAGTCAATGATTTCATCAGTTTACGAACAGAATTCTTCTGGCCCTGAAACGGTTATTCTTAAATTTTAAATGCATTGGAAATTAAATCGTCACAGGCATTACAGCACAGTACAACGTCACAATCTGCAATATCGCACTGCTACATTTCCGGAATGTGAATAGGCAAAATAGAATCGTCGCTCATCAATTTCGGACATTTTTGGGGATGCAGACGACGATTTATCTTATCCCTGTAAACCAAATGTCGTTTTGTACTAATTGATTGATGCTCTAAAACTTTCTAATTGGAGAATTTGCTCTACCTCTTTTCGTTTTCGATTTGCAAGGGCTATCTTCCAAATTTCGCCACTAAGGGTTCTGCTGTCGTTTGAATTGGTTCGGGCTTAGTCGCTTTTCTGTACCGTCACCTCATTTGTATAGCTGTAGCTTTCTCCGTTCGCAAGTATTTTCAGTTTAAAGGGACTTTCCTTTGCTCCCTGTATACTATACAGCTATACTCAACCCTATGTTATACAGTTTTTACGATGTCATAGTATTCTTTTAGCAATGGTATGTTTTTAATAATACACTTACGAATTCATATATTTATTGTACGGAACCCTCTGTACGCGAGTAATACTCGCACTTGACCGTTTATAAATGATAATAATTTAATTTATCGAATAATTAGAGCTGCAGTATCATTTAAGTTTTACAATTTCTTATTTCTAGACATCCCGGGATTTGATCCAGAATCCTTTGGTTGGAGACGAACACCTTACTACTGTACTATAAGAGCTGTTATTACTGTCTGAAAAGTGTCTCTTTTTCCTTTCTTGCTAACCCATGACCAGGCCCCTACGTGCCATGTTGTTTCAGCTAAACGGGTTTGATAACTGATATTGGGGCGAGCGACCGCCTAATCGCCGTTTAGCTGCAATAAATGTGCAAAGTGACGATCACCTTTTTGGTCTTCTTATCTGCACTGCCTATTCTTCCGTTGTGAGCTTTGTTGTGGCTGTTACTTAACGTTTATATTTTGTTGATTACCATCTGCAGATTTCTACTCAAGTTTGTCTTGTTTATTTATAACCTTGACCTTCACTTGTCAAGGCACTTCCAGAGGTATAATTCACAGGTAACTTGAAGGGCTCTGCACCCACAACGGATTTTACATGCACCAGGAGCCATTAGTGGTGCATATTAGCCGGCAATAAGCCTTGGTCTAGCGACTTCAGCTACGAGTTCTATGTTTCGCAAACGGGTCCACCGTTGCCCGATCTAAATGAAATTGCCTTAAGTTTTTGAAGCCTAATTTTTGGCGCAGACTTGTTAATTTTAACGGTGAGTGGAGGGGGGGGGGAAGCAGAGATGGAACGCCACATATAGATAAGTTCCATCGTGAATTATTCAGCTTTGAAATATTTTTAATTCACCCTTAATATTACCAAGTTTCATGCGCATGGTGAACAAAACAACTGGGCAAAATAAATGTCAATAAAAAAATCTCTGCTAACACCGCTGAGACGAATTTTCCTTTTCTAAAATATTCTAATTTTTAATAAAACATTTTTTTAAACCAATCTTTTTTATACTTCGAATAAAGTCTTAAAATAATTTTTAAAATGTGAATCTTAAATTTCCGGTTACAACAAAGATAAAAATATCTTTGAATAAAGACATGGAAATTCCTACAGGAAATTTGATATAAGAAAACGTAAATGTCTATAATACGATTACCGAAAAATTCAGTCGAATACATTTAACCAAGAAATAGTGTAAAACTTTACGAAGAGTCTCGTTTTTTTCGGTGTTTTTAAAATTTTAACACTGCAGTTTTCAAATTTCTTAGATATGAACACATTAAAAGATATTGAAACATTTTATATTTTTGTGCGTAGCATATATAATAAGGATTTATTTCACAACTTGAAACTGTAGGTCGCAAATATAGGGGCAATTTCATTATTTGATTTGCGACCCTCATTCTCTTGGGGTAAAACCAGATATACTACCTGAAGTGGGGTTGGGGGTGGGGGGGTTAGTAAATCTCAAACATGTTCGAGCTCGAATGTTAAAGCATTAATTGAAAAGCTCGTAAACAATATTTGAAGAAAATGCTCTGAAAACTATTTGTACTGTAATAATTAAGATTTTTATAATGATGATAAAGAGATGAACTTTTCTGCAATTTTTCAAATTATAATTAAAGTAATTATACTTCGGTCTTTAAATACTAAATCATCAGACTCACTATTTAAAGTTTAATAGCTTAGTTCCGTGGTTAAAGTTCTAAAATCAAATATATAGGGTGACCGCGCCAAAGTTCTAAAATCAAATATATAGGGTGACCGCGCCATCAAATTTTTGAAATAGTGAGTCATTTCAGGCGGAAATGAGTTTTACGCGTAGCACTAGTCATAATTTTTTTCTCTGAATGTTGTAGCACCTGTTGTCACAGTGTTGTCGGCTGCCTACTTTAAGAGAAGCCATTTTATGATTTTTTTTTATTAGAAAATGTAAAAATTTAGTTTTTGATTAGTTGGAGACAATTACGATAAGTTAAAATAATCCACTTCAATCTTGCTTATTTCAAATAATAGTTTTATATGAACTATTGTCAATTACAGCTTAACCATGATATTTTGAAGATTAATTTTGGAATTTTCAACAGATTTCTTTGATTGATCAACTACTGGGAAAATGGCAATTAAAGAAACTATTTGCTTATATTTTTGTTGCTATTTCATTTCAGAAGATTTCATTTTTTCCCATTATAGGACATTCATTAAGGGTCGTACCAAACATGTTAGTTTAATTCTAAAACTTAAAAGGAAAGAAATGTATTAAAAACACCGTAACACCGACCTTATTTGATCAACTACTGGCTCGGTCACCCTATTTTCATTTTTAGAGAAAATCTAAACTTTTTCAATTTCTGTAAGATTAAAATATCCGTGCAGTTTTATCCTGCCAATTGAGTGACAAATAATGATTACACTTTTTAGGTACGTTCGTAATTATATACATACGTAGCATCTATAGTCGTCGTTCAGTCCGTCTGTCTGTCCGTCCGCATATAACAGAGCAAAAAATACCCAACCGATTCGTTTGTAATTTAAAATATATAATTGTTGCATAATTTTGTCGAGTCATTTCAAATTTTATGAAAATCAGAAGTATAGTTTAATTACAGGGTCAGTCAAAATTTTTCCGTTACATTACAGGCAATGTCAAAAAAATTATTGCAAGTGCATTTTAATGATGTTACAGCCTTCCGAATGGTCTGAAATTCTAAATACATAATTGTTGCAACATTTTGTCGGGTCATTTCAAATTTTATGAAAATCAGATGTAGAGTTTAATTACAGGGATAGTCAAAATTTTTCCTTTAAATTACGGCCAATGGGAAAAATTATTTCAAGTGCATTTTAATGATGTTATAGCCTTTAGAACAGAATGAAATTGATAGACACTTATGAAGTGCACTAAAATATACATTCAGTGCAACATGCGGTGCAAAAAATATTTATAAAACTAGTTATAGTACGAACGCACCTCATTTGCCACGTTTGACGAGCATTTTCCACCTTGTTATAATTAATCATTTATTGAGAAAAATGCACTGCTTATTAATATATTTAAAATTACGAGTATATTATGTTACAACAGTAGAGTATGTACTCAAAGTTTTATTAAATTTTTTTAGGATTTTTGATTTCAAGAAATACCTAATCATAAAGTATGCGCTGTTAGCGTGCTTTACATTACATAAAGCCTTCGAATTGGAAAGATTGTGAATTAGAAAGAATTCGAACCACTAATATAGAAAGCTAAAAATAACTCCAATCACTGCAGATTACCATAATTTGTTCCCTAATACGTGCTTATCAAAAATTCAGCTTAACGTTCATTTTGGAATTTATGAGATTTACTTAGCTATTCAGAAGATTGCAATTATTTCATAAAGAATTACAACGTATCTTTTTTTTTTAAATGTATGGACGAAACGTTTATTCTGCATTAAAATTATGAACACTTACAAAGAAGATCTCAGTTATCGCCTAATCGAAAGTTAAAATAAAAAACTAATGATACGCTTCATATTAATATACATAATTGTATTAAATAAATAAATAAATAAAATTAGTAGGAAATTTATTTTATCCTTTATGATAAACTTAAAATGTTAAAATTTGGAGAAACATAACTCTGTTGGCATCATTATAATACGAATTAATGGATTTCCTAAAAAAGTTGTTTTCAATGTTTAAATATAATGATAAATTACAGATTTTTCTGTTATTGATAATAACAGAAATATAATAAAAAAACCTTTCTATCAAATGAACATGTTTTATTTGACAGTATTCAAAAATACTTTTTGTATCATCTTATAATCATAGGAAAATAATAGTTTTACATAAAAAATAATAAAAACATGAGAGATTTCGGTAAAGAAAATGCAATTGTAATACAAATGCTTCATTCATGCGTAATGCAAATGAATTAATGCATAATACTATTTTTCAAATAATCATTAACACTAGAACGTACGGATATTTTACCCAATAAAAAAAAAAATTAACACCAGAATTTTTATTTAAAACTATTTAACTTATTTATTCTTTCTAAAGTTTTCTAAAGTTACAATCTAACTGATTTTACGAAACAAATTCAGGTTCGAGTCGACATTTTATCATTTGATCGGTGTCAAATCGGCACTAGCTGGATGTTCTAGTGTTAATGTGCTTGGAACTTTATCGCTGTTTTAATAACTCATAATGTGGTATCAATTTGATTTGTTCTAATTTAAATTCGTCAGTTTCCGTTTTTCCTATATATTGTCTAAATAACATGCAGACGATATTTTATATGTTATTAAGATATTCACATCTATGATCCGTGTGAGTGAAAATATAAAAGGTCTTCATTGTTTAAATATAAAGTTAAATGCTTCAAGGTCATCTTAATTTTGATTTCATTATTTAAACGTATATAACCTATGTTAATAAGCCGAGTCTCTATATAACGAAATCCTCTGTTCCAGTAAAAAAATCGTTATATAGAGAAATTCGTTAGATAGAGAATGAGTAAAAATTCCTATTTAATGTGTAAATTTTGAACAAAAATTACTTTTGAGGTGTTTAATTAAGGGGTTTCAGGACTCTTAAAATTGGAAAAATCGAAAAAAAAAGACCATTTTCAACATATAATATGTTAAAATGTAATTGATTTTAAAACAAATTTTATATTGGGATGAAAGATATAAGTATGTTCTTTCATTTCATGCATTTGAAAAATTACAAGATGCAGAATTAGAATTTACAGTGGGCTCCAAACTGTCAGACATTTGACGAGCGGAAAATCGGCATAACAGATTATGCGCACGATTACAAAATAAATTTTGCAAGTAGAAAGAAAATTTTGTGTCCTACTTATGCTTCACATTGTAATAATTACTCTGAACCTAAATAAATCTGTATTTAAAGCATTTTTCTATTTTTAATACAAAGTTGTATTTAGTTAATGAAAATTTAGAAATTTTCAACAGTATAATCACCTATAAAGAATATATTTCTGAACAATAAGAAGGAAATTTTCGGTTCAGTTTATACAGACTAACATGAAACATATGTTTTGAAATTTTCACGAAAAAAAATTCAGAAGTTTTTGAGATATCGTGCGCGTTATGCCCAAAAACGTCATTTGGAGAAAATTGACTTCAAAATTTCTGAAACGCCGCTTCAGCTATTGGGCGTGTATAATTCTAAATGCCATAACTTCTGTTCTAATAGGAATTTCAAGGAAACATTTATACCAAAATGTTCAGAAAAGATAGTAGTTTAATATTTAAAAAATTAAAATTTTGAAAATTTTAAAGCTTTAAGAGTCCTGAGACCCCTTAAGAATTTGAAATGTTTAACTATAAATATTAACCTAATATTATATTTCTGAATTATTTAAACAGTTTCAAAATAGAGAACAGACATTTATTTGAAAGCATAATAAAAATCACATAAGGAAAACTTACATTAATTTTAGACGAAGAAATCCGTAATTTTTCACTGTTTTGATTTCAAAATTGTTACACTCTCGAAGAAATGTTCTCACTTTAGCAAGGAATGAAAAATTGTATCGGGAACATTTTCGTCCATTTGAATTCTCATTCACCGTAAACTTCAATTACCTCTCTGATTCCACTCTTATATGTGTAACAATCCAATTGACACTGTTTTAAGAAGTATGTTGGAAGGTGTGTGGGAATGGGGAGGGGGGAGATGAATTTGTTGTGCATAAAAAACAAGGAGATTCAATGTAGAAAAGGTAAGATAAAAAACTCAGCACTGAACGATAAATCACTAATCAGTGATGGAAAATTGATTCCGTATAATTTGGAAGATTTTTTAAAACAATAAATAAAGAACATTTTATGAAAAAAATCGTTATATGGAGATAGATATTTCGCTATATGGAGACTGTTTTTAATGATATCATGTAAAAAGAGGACCGTTCCTACTAAAAATTCGTTATATAGAGAAATTCGATGTACGGAGTTTCGTTATAGAGAGACTCGACTGTATTTGCATTTTATGTTAGAAATAGAAAAAAATATTTTTTGGAAGGAAGTGTTGAAATCTTTACGTTGTAAAACTTTTCACGAATTTTGGCTGTTATCTCCAGCCAAGATATTATTCGCTAAATCGTATGAGACATTGGATTTGTTGATAAAACTAAATCTTTTTAATTTTATACTGAGAAATGTATTCCGATTCAGTCGGTAAGTTTGTGTGATATTTTAGGGCATGTATACATATATTCTTCAATAATTGTCCAATTTTTTTGACACCGAGCTATAAGGAGATCTCGCTTATTACAACGAACAAAACCGCGCTGACTAGGACTACATTCTGAATATATCTGATAAATATTGATATTTTTAAATATCGCAATAAGAATATCAAAACTCTGCCTCTGTTGATGTATCCCGATAACAATTCCAATGTTTTCTCATCATCGCGATTTCGAGTCCCGTAAAACACCGTCCAATATCCCATTCCTATGTCTTCACTTACCTGGTTCATCCAAAACAGAAAATCTACCTTTTCTGATTATCTCCAAGTAAGAAATATTCCAATATATCCCAATATATTCCCTTGCTATGTTGCTTTCTATCACTCACAAACCGCAAATTCCACTGTTCGTTAGACACGAATACCGAATAACATTTATCGCAAATTCTTTTTCAGCTGCTGTCATTGGTCATAAATACATTGTGATAAATTATCATGGCCAATAACATGAGCTTTAATATGTGCTTATTATTGAAAATAATATTGATATGGCTTGCTATAGTGCGGTTTTTTTTTTTTGAATGAATATATATCTGCCTTTAAAACTGGTGTCCGGTATATTATAGATTTGGTATCTTTTGGTTGTCATAAAACAGTCATAAAAAAAAGTACATTAAATAAATTGAAATTTGTTACGCTGCATTTCAATTGATTAATGAAATTAACTTTTTGCTTATCCTAGTTAATTTTATTATGAAATTAAATTATTGTACAACGAAATTTCTGAGTTAGTCAGTGAACAATAACTTTTTTTTTCCTCTAACGGATACGTTAAAGAAATTAAACAAAGTTGGATAGTAATTAACTCAAAGAATGGAAGGAAAATTTAATTTACAAAATTGCCGTGATTATATTTTATATTAAATCGTAAGCTTATAAAAATATATCATATTTTTTTAATTTCTTCAATTCATATTTTTATCCATAGAAGACTATATTTTGCTGATATAAAAATAAGGAAGCATAATACTCATTCATAAAATGAATGTTTTGAGAATGAAGTGATTTGCTTATTTCAACCTGAAACGAAGGGGACCGAGATGTAGGAGTCACTCGACCCGGACCCACAAAATAACTGAAATCCGGCTCAGTTCATATTATTAAAATTAAATGGTGGTGAAAACAGGACCTTTTTTCTTTGGAAAAAATAGATAAATACAATAAAATGAGAATAATAGGAAATTCTATCCTTAAAGAAAAATTAAAAATGCAAATAGTTATTGAACAATTGGTTAATTGTTTTCTACATTTTGTAATTAATAAAAAAACCTAGAAATTACGTTCTACACTGTAAAAAAAATCTGTAGTTCTACAGATGTAAAGTTACAAGCTTACTAAACTTTCATCTGTAACTTTACAAATAAATCTGCTAAAATTACAGTAATCTTACTAAAATTTTATATGTAGCCCTGGCTGCACTTACATGAAAAGTTCTAGGCATCTCAGTTTCCTAAAAATTTCTTAGTAACCTTACAGATTTTTTGATTTTTGGTGCCAAAGTGTGTCTGTTACAAAAAACTTTAGTAACTTTACAGATTTTTTTTTTACAGTGTAGGAGAAAATAGGTATAAAAACTTTGATTTATTGCTTCATACAATATTTTGTGTTTAAAGTTTGCTGCTATATCATTTGTATTTCAAATATAGTAAATGTTCTTCCTCTGCCCACTTTAAAGCGACAGTTCCCTTCAATTGGTCAAAAATGTCAGAAAACGGATTCAATTTCCTTACTTTTTCACAAACTAGCTAATAAAGTAAATTCAATGAAATTTTTTGGATTGCTAAATATAGCATTACTTGTTAAATAAACAAAAAAAAGTTAGTAAAAAAACATTTAAATTAATTAGGAAAATTTAATTAAGTAGCCTATTGTTATTTTTGTTTTCGTAATTACAAACCATCACTGCGCGCATGGTTTCTCAAAAACTATTAACGATAATGGGTTGAAATTTCCTGAGTGCATTAATATTATACTTTTGCATAAATTAACTAAAATCTTAGAATTATCTTAAATAATACAAATTTTATTTTAAAAATATGCGAGAAATTTTACAGATTTTATTTTTTTATTTTTTATTATTGATTATGAATATTGTAAATGAAGATAATTAAAGTATTTTAGTTCATTACGTTAAGCAAAATCGTTAATCTTTAAATGAAAACCTATTTAAATATAATAAATTAAATTGAACACGAGATACCATGCGTGCAGTCATGTATACTAATTACCAAAACAAACAAACAAACAAACAAAAAAAAAACCCAATAGGTTACTTAAATAAATTTTCCTAATTAATTTATATGTTTTTCAATAATTTGTTTTGTTTATTGTAACAAGTAATGCTATACCTAATAATCCATAAAATTCCATTAAATTTGCTTTATTAGTTAGTTTGTGAAAAAGTATGGAAATGGAATCAGTTTTCTAGCATTTTTGACTGGGATCTGGTCCGTTTTAGTACCGAAATGCATCAAAAATATAAATATTAACTTGCTGAAATATTGCGATATTAAATTTCTGATATCATCAAGTCTTAACGGACACAAATAACATAAATTATATGAATGTAAGAAAACTATTTTTCATCTTGTCGAGGACGTGAGAGTTTGAATTTTCCTTCCAAACACATAAATTATTCAATTTTTACTTCCATTCACTATTTAGGTCGTGCAATTATTCCACATGTTGCATACTTACCCGTTCAACCAAAAAATACATCATTAGCGCAACCAATCCAAAAAGTTATTAGATATAGATTCGATAGTTTATTTTTATGCTTAAGGGGTCTTGTACCTTTTAAACGCGCCGAAAATTAACGAAAAACTTCAAAGTTTGAATTAGTCTATCTTCAAAATCTTTTTATTTTTAAATGTAAAATTTTTGATATCGATTAAACAGATTGTGCTTTGTTATATGCTACCAGTATAAATTTATTAGGATTTTACAGAATTTGTGTATTGTTGAAATCAAAATAGCTCTTTTTTTATTCCATGAGTCATTGCGCGCATGATATCGTGAGAAAGTATCTATGGATTGTCATGAAATTTGGCAAAGATACTAAACATGTATGTGTGTTTAAAATGAACTACTTTTAAGTATTTACAAAGGTAATATTTTTAGTTATGACTATTTTTATTCATTAAATATATATATACAGGGTGATTCAGCTCGTCGGTGACAAACTTTAAGGATCGATAGAGCACACCTAGACGAACATTTTTGAATAGGGAATGTAGGGTCCCTGACGCGATGGTAAGGCGCTAGGCGCTTTCGAAAATTTGGGTGCCGAAATTCGAAACGTCATAAAAACTAGGGAAATGGTTAGATTTTCTTGCTTGTTGCGTCGAAATGATTCTGTTTGTTTAGACTTTCTTCAGTACCAATTTGATAAGCGTATCTCTTAAAACATGGATAGGGGGCGCTGCAGACTTTGGAGAGCTAGGCAACAACTTTAAGCCCGTTATTTTGATAATTTAACACATGCTCGCCAAAGTTTATACTCTAACTTAAAGTTTGAACCCAAAAGTAGAGCCCTGCAAAAAGCGTAAGAGCCGGAATAAAATGTCAAAGTACAGGGTGGTCGAAACTCGAAGGCTCCTAGGAGATAAACAAACAGATTTCTTGACTTATGGCATGCATTTTCATGATTCTGTTTGCTGGGGCTCTCTGAAACTCAGTTGAACGGTACAAAAAGAAACATCGATAGGGGGCGCTTTGGGCAAAAAACATAATTCGTTGACATTTCGGACGCTAACTGGAAACGGGGCGCTACGATCAGTTAGAAACAAAACAAGAGAGTAATTTACTTATCATAAGAAGCTATTAAAACTGCAGTTTGTTTGTTTTTTTTAACAAACATAGCTGGTTTCAATCATGCACAATGCGCGCAATAAAATTTACATAAGGTGCTTTTTGCTGATTTATGCAAAAGATATCGTACCATATCGATATGCAAAAGATACGTAATGCGTAGACGACAACGCGAGATGACGTAGTTGTATGCGCAGACACGTCTTTTGAACGTGCGGTACCTACTTAAGCTTCGGGTTACTTGTCTGCAGATCGGTAGTAGGATGGAACGGTACACAAACTCTGAATTGGCTTACATGCATTTGGCGTATGGCGCTGCTGGTTGTAATGGACGAGCCGCTCAGCGGTTGTACGCCGAGCGTTACCCCAACAGGCAAATCCCCTGCCATGCCTTCTTCGCTCGAGTACACCAGAGGTTGTCCACAACGGGATCTTTCGACGGAGGCAGGCCTGAACGGGAGCGATCAGTGAGCACCCCCGACAATGAAGAGGCTGTGCTTAACCTGGTTGAGGACAACCCAGGTCTTAGCACGAGAGATATCGCCAGACATGTTGGCATTTCGCAAGCAACTGCGTGGCGCATCTTACGTTCCCGGAATCTGCACCCCTACCACATCCAGCGGGTGCAGTTGCTCAGAGAGCAGGATTTTGGCCCTCGAGTGGAATTCTCAAGATGGTACTTGGCGATGAGATCCAGGGATCCCCATTTTGTAAACAGCATTTTGTTTACTGACGAGTCCACCTTCAGCCGGGAGGGAATGTGGAACGCCCACAACAATCATGTGTGGTGTGATGAAAATCCACATGAAACCAGAAGCCGAGCAGCCCAGGAGCGTTTCTCAGTAAATGTGTGGGCCGGCATTCTGGGGGATTGCCTCATTGGCCCTTATTTGTTACCTGAACGGCTGACAGGTGGAAATTACCTGATTTTCCTGGATCAAGTGCTGCCGCAGCTTCTGGATGAGGCGCACGTAACCGAAGGTTCGCGTCGCCAGATGTGGTTCCAGCACGATGGAGCTCCGGCCCATTACACGAACGACGTGCGTCTCCATCTAAACGCAAGGTATGGCGAGCGGTGGATCGGGCGTGGGGGTCCAGTTCACTGGCCTGCCCGATCACCAGACCTCACCTGCTTGGATTTCTTCCTTTGGGGTTACCTGAAGGCCGAGGTATACCATACACCTGTCAGCAGTGCTGAAGAACTTGTGGCGCGCATTGTGGCAGCTGCAGGGCAGATCAGAGATACTCCTGGCATTGTTGGAAACACACACTCCTCAATGCGACGGAGGTGCGAAGCCTGCATCATGGCCCAAGGTCGAAATTTCGAGCATCTTCTGTAGTGTTATTTTTTGTAAATAAATTTCCAGTATCATTGATGTTTTTGGTCTAAATTTATTCAGAAGTGTTGAGCAGAGGTAGAAAATGTGTTTTCATTATTACTAACTGATCGTAGCGCCCCGTTTGCAGTTAGCGTCCGAAATGTCAACGAATTATGTTTTTTGCCCAAAGCGCCCCCTATCGATGTTTCTTTTTGTACCGTTCAACTGAGTTTCAGAGAGCCCCAGCAAACAGAATCATGAAAATGCATGCCATAAGTCAAGAAATCTGTTTGTTTATCTCTTAGGAGCCTTCGAGTTTCGACCACCCTGTACTTTGACATTTTATTCCGGCTCTTACGCTTTTTGCAGGGCTCTACTTTTGGGTTCAAACTTTAAGTTAGAGTATAAACTTTGGCGAGCATGTGTTAAATTATCAAAATAACGGGCTTAAAGTTGTTGTCTAGCTCTCCAAAGTCTGCAGCGCCCCCTATCCATGTTTTAAGAGATACGCTTATCAAATTGGTACTGAAGAAAGTCTAAACAAACAGAATCATTTCGACGCAACAAGCAAGAAAATCTAACCATTTCCCTAGTTTTTATGACGTTTCGAATTTCGGCACCCAAATTTTCGAAAGCGCCTAGCGCCTTACCATCGCGTCAGGGACCCTACATTCCCTATTCAAAAATGTTCGTCTAGGTGTGCTCTATCGATCCTTAAAGTTTGTCACCGACGAGCTGAATCACCCTGTATATATATATTTTTTTTTACAAAACTATTTTTTTATATAGTTAATGAAATAATTTTGGCCTAAGAGTAGTTCATTTTAAACACACATATATGTTTAGTATCTCTACCAAATTTCATGACAATCCATACATCCTTTCTCAAGATATCATGCGAGCAATGACTTATGGAGTAAAAAAAAAAAAAATGCTATTTTGGTTTCAACAATACACAAATTCTGTAAAAGACTAATAAATTTATAATGGCAGCATATTACAAAGCACAATCGGCTTAAACAATATCCAAAAGTTTATGTTTTTACATAAAAATGTTTTGAAGATAGACTAATTCAAACTTTGAATTTTTCTGTTAAATTTCGTCGCGTTCAAAAGGTACAAGACCCCTTAAAAAATTATGACATTTTCTTGCGTTAATAAGGCTTCTCGGTTTCTTTTTGCAAACTAAAATTTTCGATGACCTTAAATATAGACATCACATGCATTGATATGGGATAGACAATGTGGACAATTTAATACTCTAGGTTATTGATTTAGAGATTTGTATCATTGATCTACACTGTAAAAAAGTTATGTAAAGTTACTAAAATTGTTCTAGGAAACTGGGATTTCTAAAACTTTTTATGTAATGACAACAACAAAAATTCATGTAACAGATACACCTTTGCACAGTAAATCAGAAAATCTGTAAAGTTACTAAGATTTTTTTAGGAAACTGGGATGCCTAGAACTTTTTATGTAACTTCAACCAGGATTACAGATAAGCTTTTAGTAAGATTATCGTAATTTTAGTAGATTCTTTTGTAAGGTTATTCTGTAGTTTAAAAAAAACTAGTTTTGTAGATTTACAAATTTTTTTGCACTGTGAACAGAAAATTTTTTTAGTAAGCACACAGATTTCTGTAAATTTACATCAATAGAATTATATATATATATATATATATATATATATATATATTACAGAGTAGGAGACTTGGGTACGATTTTGAACGTTGAAATCCTTTTCAGTATAAATAGTTTTGAATTTTAACCACATAATCACCGATTTTTACCAAAAACAACAAAAAATTTCTAATCTTCGGTTGAATATGACAGTTTGAAGGCATTTTAAAAAAGAGTTAAAGTGATGTTAAATCATTTTCTTGTTCCCCTCTTTCTCTTTAAAAAAATATTTCACATTAAATTTGCACCTTAAATAAAATTTACAGTGTATATGAATTTCTCTGTTTGGAAATTTATACTGCGTCAATTTCAAAAAGTGAAATATAGAGATATAGTAATTGAGAAAAAATATTCTTCATAAAAATTTTCTTGCATCTACGTGATATTTATTTGTTTTCATTTACTAAGTAAAAGTTCTAGTTCAAATCAATTTTATTTGGTCAAAATGAAATAGTTTTACGGGCGAATTATAAGTAGTGAAATTATACATATTTAGAATGATATAAACTCGATAAACATAAAGAAGTGCTTCAGCTTTACTTATTTATGCTTGCCATGGAAATAAAATTTTCAAATTTCCTTCAATAAAAAAAGTTTCGTAAAAAAATCATTAAATCTATCTTTATTTCGTATATTTGATAAAATTTTTTGCGTTCTTAATTTAAAATAAAATTTGTATTCAGTGTAATGATTTGATGAATTCGATTTACTAGAATCCCAATTAAAATGTAGCGCCAGCCGCGCAGATTATGAAAAATTGCGAATTTAGATGTAACAGATTAGTGCAATGTCCAAATTAGGATTTATTAAACTTAGTTGGGTTGCACAGTTATGTAAGTCATTATGTCACATTTTTTTATAAGAGTCAAATGAAATGTTTATGATGAAGAGAAGTGATTCTAAAAGTTTGACAATGAAAATTTAATTCATTGTTGATTTTTTGCTAAATTTTTTAGTTAAAATGATATAAATTTAGGATGCTCTACGCTAGATGAACATAAATCGATATTTGTAAATTAATTCTTTAAACTTGCCCCAGAATTAAAGTTTTTATTTTTAATGGATTAAAGTTCATAAAAAATGTTTTTATTTTCTTTCTTAATCACTATTTAGTTCATATTTTTATAGCACATTCTGCGTAGTTAAGTGTTGTAACATAAATTATGCATTTAAAGGAATGTCTAATTGAATTAGATAGACTAAAATCAACAGCAAAAGATAATGTAACCCTTTACGGATTGTGAGGATTTACTTCTTAATTCGCAGATATCTGAAATTTAGTGCAATGTGTATATTAGGATTTATCAGGCTTAGTTTGCCTGCTCAGCTACACAAGTCATTCGAAAAAGATTGTGATTTATTAGATAATAATATATTGTGGCTGCTAGGAAACGATTTTTGTTATGAAAAGAAGTTGCAATTTAATTATATTTAAATGTATATAAAAAAGAAAATAACATTTTTTAAAATATGAAACAATATTGCTGAGCTAATTAATGTGTTTTTCAGATTTGTCTTTTGTACAAAAATAATCAATTTTTATCCGAAATTGGTGAGTAATTTAAAAAATTTTTGGACGTCGCTATGGATCGCATGTGAGCATTTGTCTCACATTATCCTCTCATATTGTATAAACAAAGCTCGTAATAAAAATAGTTATAAAAGCTTTCATTAGATGAAATGCAATAAAGTTCATAGGTAAAGAAGTCAAGGAAATTGAAAGCATGTAAATTTAAAGTCATTTTTTATTAAATGCTCACTTTTTTAACGGAGCTTAATGCGTGACCAGAGACACGTTCAGATTTATTATTTTTATAAACATTGAAAATTAGCATTACCTTTATGACAACGTTCTAATAAATACAGTCGTGGAAAAAAAAGTAAACACCCCCTATTAACTCCTCAACAAATATCGTAGACGAAAGTGACTGGTACCACACGATTGAAAATAAAGTCTACATTTAAATGATGCATATAAAATTTGCTTAGGGGACCATCTACATATTAAAACGAATCCAAATTCCATTTTTTTTCAATGGCAATACCCCATTTTAACGAGATATTTCAAATCTTCGATTCAAATTATGCCTAGACACCAAATTCCAAATAATTTGAATAATTAGTTTTTGAATTATATACTTTCAAAATTTAATGCTTCTAATGTTAAATTACATTTCCATATTTTTATTTATATCTCCTGAAATTATGCTCCTAATGTACTAAATTTTAATGTATAAATAATACTAATATACCCAAACTTAAATACGTTGAATTTGCAATTTTTATAATTTATGATATGAATTTTGAATTATGAAATTAATATAAAAATAAAGTGTGAATTGCAATCAACAATGTTTTTTGATGGATTTAGATTTATTAAGTCCTTCATTATGGAAATCCAAAATTTCACATTTTTCTTCAAAGTAGTTTTCAAATTATGCTTTAAAAATGGCAAAATTATAGTTTAAGGGACCGTCTATGATATAACTGATTATATATTTTTTAATTTCTTATGCTGTTCTGTATTTTAGCAGATTTCGTTTACTGCTTGAGTGACGATTAAGGTCCGTTGATCAAGATGAGGGCCCTCTCTGTTAACAATCGAGTACCGAACTTCAATTTGGATACAACCCTTAAAATACGCTTGTTTTAAAATAATTAATTTCGCGGAAACTTATGATACGAATTGCATAAAAATTTGTTTTGAAACTAATTAAAGGGTGTAGAATTCATTCATGCCGTCAGAATTGTGTACTGCTATTGAAAAAACAAAGTTATGGTGCGTTTTAATAAGTAGATGACCCCCTAAGCAAATTTTATATGCATCATTTAAAAGTAGACTTTATTTCCAATCGTTCGGTACCAGTAACTTTCTTCTACGATAATTTGTTGAGGAGTTAGTAGGGGGTGTTCACTTTTTTTTTTCCCAAGACTGTACGTCTCATATACACTGGGGTTCAAAATGATAGGAACGATCATGTAATTGCTAAATAAAAATATAATTATATTTCTCCGCATACAAACAATATACAAATATTTTATGAAACTAAATAGTCAATATAAACACAAAGAAAACAATATATTACAAGTATTATAAATACAGTAGAATATGTTGCATTTTTACCCAATATGCACTGGGAATTAATTGATAAGAGCAGAATAGATTTCATTTAATTAAAGAAATATAACATGCCAATTGGGCTTCTATTGTGTTTAATAATTTGAATGCAACGTTGTAGCATAGAATTTGCGGGGTTTTGAATTTCTCGAGGAGACAAAACACGTCATACCTCCCAAATGCCAGACTTCAATTCTGCTTCCGTATTATATAGCACAATTCCACCTTAGTTTTGGTAGATATTGCGCACTATAACACAAGAAACGATTTTCATGGAATTTAGGTTCGAACCATTGGCCGGTAAATCAATTTTGTGATTCTTATTTATCTTCAAACCACTTCTTTGAGTCTTATTCGGGATGAATTTCGTCATCGTCTTGTTGAAATTTTGTTAAAGCGGCAATTGTTTCACCTTGGTTCAACCAATGTCATTCTAAAATGGGAATATAGGTATGTCTATTTTGTTTGTCCTTCTAGAAAACCAATTATAAGCCTACTTTCCGAGAACAAAACAGCCCAAATCCCTAGGGAGCCTCCACCTAACTGACGCGTGGAAAAAACATTCTTTTCCTTTTGACGGCTGTGCCAATATGAATGAATATCATTCGGAATATCAAAATTAAACTTCTTTTTAGCACTGAAGGTAATTTTAGATCAATTCGTTTGTTGCCTCAGGTATTTATTCGCAAACTGAATACGGGCCTTTTATTGCCAGATGTTAAACACGGACGCCGACGTGTTTTTACATATGTAAGAAATCCCGATTTTTTTTTACTGTTCTTCTTACATACTGATACTCGCGTCTTTATCTGACTTCGAATTTCCTTTGCCTTTTTTTTTTTTTTTTTTTTTTTTTTGATGAATGAAAAACCGTTAGATTAATCATTTCACTGTTTTTTTTCTTTTTTAATCTTCGCATATTTACTAGGAAAGACTTAAGGAACACCATTCTTTATTTCGTTTCGGTTTTATATTTCAGTTTTATTATCCCATTTAAAATTATAAATATCAGGAAAACAACATCAAAATAGTTAACATATAGTGCTATATCCGTTTTCTATAAAACTTTTTTAAATTCGCGAAAAAAATAACAATATTTCATAATTTTGTTCATAAATTAAATTAGAGTTTAAAAAATAAACCTGTCCACGTAAAGAATTAATTTGTAACAGTTTTCAACATAGTTTAAAAGTGTTTGTGAATTTGATTTGTCTGTCTTTTTTTATGTCGTCCTAGCTCTAACTTTGGTCAATATTCCCAATTTCATATGTAATGTTATGTATATGTAATTATGTTACTGAAATTTACTTTAGAATGTTTGGTGTGGAAATAGAAGCGAGTAGAATTTGTAATTTATTTAAAGGGACGTACAAATGATTACTGTTACATTGTGGCATATGAGAAAAAATAGTTTGCAGTGAATTTCATTAATGTTTCGATATTTCAAACATATTTAGATTTCTATGCTTTACTAGAGTACACAGTATGCTTTCTTCGGAGCATATAATAAGTAAAATTTGTAGTTCAATTAACAGAAATGGTCAAAACTATTTTATTACATTGTGATATATGGGGGAAAATTGTTTGCGGTGCATTTTCTCACATTGCTATATTTTAAATATAATGATATTGGCATGCATTACCGAGAAGAACTGAAACATTCGGTCTGAGAATTATAGAATAAGAGTCAGAGTTCTCGCTGGCTTTTGACCAACATTAGAGATTTGGTGAATAAGAAATAAAAATCAGTAGACAAATAAAAATAAATGTTAGCAAAATAGATTCGGCGTGAAACACTGAAAAATCTATCTTTAATATTCTATCCATTTTTTGAACATATTCTAAAATAACCTATTTTTTTAATTACTCGAAAAATAGAAATTCGACTATCCGCTACAGAAACTATTAAAAATAAATGCATTCTAAATGCTTCCTAAAATTGTTAATGTTTCAGACGTTCTTTTAGCAGTCTGATTAAAAGTTAAAAATAGCTATCTTTGATTTACCGTTGTAAAAAACATATACTAAAAATTGCTATGAGATTTCGACCAATAGAAAAGATTGAGCGGCTAATGATGCTTTATGTACAACTAATAAATAGTACGGTTAATTTCAACACCACATTCCAGCAAAACTTTTCAATATTTGGCACGTGTTGCGAGTAATTTTGCTTATGTTTTTACCAGAGTAACGCCGGCGCATAGACAGTGATTAATTGACAAAAACCTATCACATAGTTCTTTTTGTGTCTCTGGTTGTTGCTAAACTGAATCGATTATGAGTCTGTATCTCTAAAAAGAGAGCAATGTAAATGGCACGGTTCGATTGAACATCAATCGTTCTCAAACGCGGATAAGTCTCGAGTGTATTGGCACACACACCAACGGAGCTAAAATTGAGTACTCGCAATTTGGCGAGTTTGTTTGTTAGCTTGCTAGACAAATGAAACATTTTGTCGCGATTTGGCGCAATGGCGAGTGGTAGCGAGAACACTGATAAGAGTATCGTTGATAGTTCTATTAGCAGAGACGTTTAAAAAACTTCCACTCCATTATGATCTAAGAGGTAAAATCATTTGTGTCGCATTTGATCAGTGTGGCTAAATTTTAAGCATAATGATATTGATATGAATCTCAAAGTTGAACTGAAACACCGATTCTCAGAAATATAGAATAAATAGCATTTATATTTTAATTACAGGGACATTCCACTCCAAACATTTCACATTCATTTAAAACATTCCACTCCATAATGATTTTAACACAGTCATATCATAGCTTAGACGTTAAAAATTTTTGGTCGACATTCTATTAAGATTGGAAACAAATTGTACGAGGGCAAGTCATAAAGTAGGTTACAAAAGACGATAAGAAATGGGAAACCATACTACACACTTTAAAGGCTTGTTTATTTCTCTATATAATTGTCATTCACATTGATAAATTTGTCCCATCTCTTTATGAGCTTTCTAATACCTGCTGCATAAAAGTCTTTGGACTGCACTCTCAGCCGGGTTTGTGAATATTTTTTTTTTTTGCAAAACAAGATAATTGTTTCTTATTTAATTCGAAAATTTTATAAACGATAGTAAATTTATATAAAAGCTCCTTACACTATTTCACTGATATGTAACATCTGTCATTCAGAAAATACTATTTGTGACATTTAAATATATATATATTCTAAAACATAAGCTATTTAGGGGTAGTGATGGGCGATTTCGATTTTTTTAATCGATTTAATCGATACTATGGCCAACTCGATTTAATCGATACTATGAATTTTTTAAACGATGTCTCTAAGACAAAATAAGGTAATATCATTTTCATTTTCCTTCAAAAATTGAAGATAAAGTAGTTGGATGTGCCAATCCCAAAACTTTCATCTGTCTCATAAATGTTAAAACTTCAAAATTCGCTATCACAGTCTCAAATTTAAATGATAACCTATGCGCATCATGAGAATTCAAAAAGGATAAGTTCGTTGAAGTATGTGCATTTTAAAAGACAATATAAGCATTGCATTTTCCTAATAAATCATTGAATTTCGGCCCACACCCTCTTAGGCTAATGTCAGACGAACGTCTTTTTGCACGCTTTTTTCGAACTTACGCCATCCCTACACCTTTGCTAGCATGAGTAGGGACGGTGTAAGAGCGAAGAAAAAGCGTGCAAAAAAACGTTCGTCTGATATTAGCCTAGATGTCCGCAACGGAAAATCCCAATTCAAAGAGCATAAAAGCGACAGCTGTTGGGCAGTATACACCCAAGCCTAATAAGGATCTATTTATCTGAAAGTGTAACAGAATATGAAGTTTGATTAAATCCCGTGCATTAGTTTTGAGATATGGCTATCACGAATATCACGCAAAAAAAAAAAAAAAAAAAAAAAAAAAAAAGCATAGCAGCGCAGCTTGTTACATGATTAACACGAAAAACTCAGGAACAACTTATGTCAATGACACATAATATTAAGTTTGATGAAATTCCGGTCATTACTTCTTGAGATATTATCGCTAATATCGTGTAAATTCTGAAAAACAGTGTTAAATTCAGGGCTGGTACGGGTGGGCAACCCCCCCCCCCTCCCGGAACATTGAAATGTCACTCACGAAGATTTGAGATTTTATGCTTAATGGACGAAAGTCCAATCCCCCCCCCCTCCCAAACTCTAGAATGTCCCTCTCCAGAACCATAGAAATTCCTCCCGGAAAAAAAATGTCTGAATTCAACATTGCTAAAAAAGCAGCATGGCAGTACAACCTGTTATATCATTTACACGTAAACCTAATCATGAGCAACTTATCACAGAATATTAAGTTTGGTGAAATTCCGTTCATTAGTTCTTGAGATATGATCCCTAAAATCTTAAATCCAGAAAAACGTGTTGAAATCCGGGGGTAGCCCAGAGGGACATGCCCCCCCCCCCCCATGACACATTCAAATATCCTCTCAGAAGGTTTGAGATTTTATGCTTAATGTACAAAAGTCCAATCCCCTTCCCCTCTGAACTGTCCCTCTCTGGATCCGCAGAAATCCCTCCCGGAGAAAATTGTCTGAATTCAACACTGCTGATAAAATCTGCATAACAACGCCCCCTGTTGGGTGATTTACACCGAAATCTAATATGCAACAATTTATGCCAACGTCTAACTTCAGTTTGATGAAAATCCGTGCATTAGTTCTTGAGATAGAGCTATTGCGAAAATCGGGAAAAATGCAGCATAGCAGCGCCACCTGCCGGTAGATTTACATCAAAAAGTAATCAGCACCAATTTATACGAAAGTCTAATTGAATCTAAAGTTTCAACAGATTCCATGCATTAGTTCTTGAAATAGACCGCCCACAATTTTTTTGTCAGAGACAAACAAATAGACAGACTGATAGACAGACAATGTATAAAAATAGTAAAATCGTATTCTAGACAAGATCTTCTAAAACTATAAATCGTTCGAAAACCGGAAGTCGAAATTTTTCACGAATCCAACGCTTTCTTTTTCTAAAGACAAAAGAAAGTAAGAAAAAATTAACGCATCGATTCTGCCCGTAAATTAATGTCAGAAATGGCGAATCGATTCAGTTTAGATTCGATGTCGATCTTTAGATGCGGGCAGAATCGGTATTTTTCATTTTCTTCAATTCTTTAAATTCGGGCGAATCGATTCAGTTCAGATTCGATGCCGATTTTTAGATGCGGGTGAAAGTGTTATTTTTTGATTTTTCAATTCACATTGCATCGCGCATGATCCACGATTCGGGTTGAATAGATTTCTCCAATTTTACAGTTTTAGTGGCAGAATTGCTGTAAAATTTTGTATAAGAGCTTTTTTTCTTTTCTTTCTAGGTTCAGTGTTGAATGGCGGGTTGATTTCTTGACTGCTCCGGTGGGGATGGGGTAGAGGTCTGCACGGGCACGAGGCCCGTACCCGGCCCGTACCCGGGCCGGGCCGGCAGAGTTAGGACAATTTTTTCAACGGGCCGGGCCGACAGACAAAATAAACGGGCCGGGCCGACAAAAAAATTGAACGGGCCTGCAGGGCCGGGCCGATAAAAAAAATTAATCGGGCCTATCGGCCCGATATAAGAATTTGAGAGTAGCAGATAAAATACGAGGCCATTTCCAATGAATATGACTTTTTTGAGAAGTATAAATGTGCGTTACGAGGCGATGCGAGTTTAACAACATCAATACAGAAATGTAACATGTCCACCGTAGAGATCGGCATCGTACAGTTACATGATGCCTGATCCCGGGTTTAATTTTCTTCAGACTTGTGCCGGGACGGAACTGGTATTACTCGTTCTCAGGATGTGTAGGACAGGCATTATGTTTTGTAAAAGTATTAATAGCGACAATGAACTTCTGTTAACAGTATCTTTGGAAATGTACCTTAAGGTGGTTCTCATATTTACTGCTCAACAATGCGAAACTCTCAGACACAATTCCTGACTCATTTTTAACTATAAAGGCATAAAATTGACAGGCCTGAGTATTGAAGGCATTTGGGATCGAATAGCGGTTCCATTTTTCATAAATTACGTACAGAGATAACAGAGACTCTTGTCACGTGACTGTACGTTTTTCTCCTCTCGTGTGCTATCGCTTCCGGAAATTCGATTCAAAACGCTAACTTTGCCAGTATTTTCTGAAAGATATATTACTTTTATCTAAGAAAAAAACGGGATTTACATGGTTTCTGAATAAGAATACCTGCCAATTTCATGCGTTTCCAAAAAGAAATGAATTCAAAATGTATCAAAACCTTTGGATTTCAGAAAAGCCTTAAAAATGACAGAAATATTTTCACAAATCTACCTTTTATTATAAGCTTCAAAAGTTATGTTTTTTAACCCTTTATTCTAAACTACAATAATCTTTTAATGAACCATTATTTAAATTTTGAAACGTCTGAAGAGATGTTGACTAAAACACTGTAAGTAATCGTTAATGTTTACTATTGTGTGTTTTCTATTTTGCGAACACATGGTAATTTAAAATATCCTGTAAAATGTTCCCATAAATATGCATGTAGTATTCATTAAAAGAATCTTAATTGTATGTCGAGAAAAAACGGAATTTTTTGTAGAAATTTAGTCGGCCCTGTTTTCACTGATTTTTGTGCGGGCCGGGCCGAGAACGGTAAAAATGTAAACGGGCCGGTGCCGAACTTTAAATTTTTACACCGTGCCGGGCCCGGGCCTGGAAATTCCGGACCGTGCAGACCTCTAGGATGCGGGGGGGGGAGATTTTAGAGTTCCGTAAGGGGGATGCACATTTGTATTAAAAAGCATAAAAACCAAAACTTTCGGGAGGAACATTCCAATGTTCCCCCGGGTCACCCCCCGAATTCAATACTAGGTTAATTCGTTATACTTTTGTTTAGAAGCCTAGTTATTTGGGTTACTAGTTTATTATGTTGTATTTTTCAAGTTCGTCCCTTCTAATCCTTTCCGACCGCCCCCCCCCCCTTCCTCGCCAATCTTAATTTACAGGGCCGTTCAAAATATGCATGCTATTTTAAAAATGCCCAATTCTCGTTCCATTTTACCATAAATCCACATTTTGAAACCTTGACCAAAGATACATTTGAGGTCACCCCTCCCACCATTTGAGACTTACCTGTCCACCGGGGGGCATATTTATTGTTTCTTCCAAACCATCTCGTGTAACATATTGTTGGAAAGCTTTTAATGTTCTCTTTTATTTTCTGTCCCCCCCCCCCCAACTAGTTACACGCTCTTGGCACTTTTTAGCTCATAGGCTATCAAAGCCTGAGATCTAATGTGCCCGTCGGTTTTGTATGTATGTATGTATGTACGTAACGCGATAACTCTTGATAGAAATATCCGATTTGCTTCAATTTTTTTTCTATGTTCATTCTGCTAAGGCGCTTCCCTGATTAGTTTTGGGGGTTCATTGGTTAAGTATAAAGGGGAAACGGGGGCTAAACCCCTCCTTAGCTTAGCTAAATGGGTTTTTCATGCAGAATTATCAGATTTTCTTCAAATTTTGGTATACCGGTTTATTTTGATAACGAGTTTCTCTGATTATATTTGAAGGTTCATTGTTATAGTCTAAAGGGGGGAGGGGGGACGAGGGGATAACACCCTCCCTAATTTAGATAGATGGGTTTTGCTATCCGATTTACTTCAAATTTGGTATACCAGTTTATTCTGATAAGGCGCTTCCCTAATTAGATTTGGAAGTTCATTGGTTAAATATAAAGGGGGAAACAGGGGGATAATACCCCCTTAATTTAGATAAATGAGTTTTTCTATCCGATTTGCTTCAAATTTGGTATACCGATTTATTTTGATAAGGAGCTTCCCTGATGACATTCGGAGGGTCATTGGTTAAGTATAAAGAGGGGAAACGGGGAGGGGCAATTCCCCCCGCCCCTTAGTTTATTTTTCGAGGGGCATTATTCTTTGAAATAAGAGCATAATATACAGTTTTTGTAAATAGCCTGTGAGCTCAATGCCATCAGTTTAACTGGACACTTTTCTTTTTAGCTCACAGGCTATCAAAGCCTGAGAGCTAATGTGCCCGCAGTTTCTGTATGTATGTATGTATGTACGTACATACGTAACGCGATAACTCTCGATAGAAATATCCGATTTGCTTCAAATTATTTTTCTAGGTTCATTCTCATAAGGCGCTTCCCTGATTAGTTTTAGGGGTTCATTGGTTAAGCATAAAGGACGGGGGTACGGGGGCTTTTACCCCCCCCCCCCACACACACACACACACTTAGATAAATGGGTTTTTCATGCAGAACTATCAGATTCGCTTCAATTTTGGTATACCGGTTATTTCTGATAAGACGCTTCACTGATTAAATTTGGAAGTTCATTGTTTAAGTATAAAGGAAGGAACAGGGGCTACCCCCCCCCTTAATTTAGATAGATGAGTTTTTCTATCTGATTTGCTTCAAATTTGGTAACCCAGTTTATTCTGATAAAGCGCTTCCCTGATGAGATTTGGAGGCTTATTGTTTAAGTATAGAGATGTGACGGGGGGGGGGCTGATTCCCCCTTAATTTATTTTTCGAAAGGCATTCTTTGAAGTAAAAGTATAAAATACAGTTAGTATGAATAGACTGTGAGCTCAATGCCATCAGTTTAACTCGATACTTTTCTTTTTTATTTATTATTGTTTCAGTGAGTGCACTCTGCATGTCAGCGAATGAGTCAATAACTGTTTATAGTTTTTAGATTACTGCTGGGGAAAGAAAAGAAAAAAAACATATAATCAAGGAATATACTTTTATTTATTTGTTAACCAGAGAAAAGTATGTTATTTCATTCCTAATGGCTCTGGGATGAGATTTTTTTTTTCTTAACAGCTGAAAATTTGGTAAACATTAAAAAGGAAGATATGTATAAACTGTAAATGAGATAAGGAGATATATATTTTAAAAATGGAAAGAAATTTTAGTTAAATATATTATTAAAAGGAGAATTTTGATTATTAATTGGGGGATAATTAGTATGTGATGGTTGGTTAATTACATTCATCACAGCTATTTTAAAAGAAGATTTGCAATATTTGCATTTCCCCCACGCTTATAGGAGACCCTAAAAAGACTGAAAAACCATTTAACTTTTTAAATAAATTTAGAGCCTTCAAAATTTCGCTCATCTGCGCATTTTTAAGAAGAATGACGTTTATAGGAAGTAAGTCCCCATCACTTTCTTTGAAGGAAATAAGAATTAGAGTAGAAAGTACATCTCTTCCGGATGAAAAAAAAAAATCATTTCGTTCTTTTTTTTTATCTGACCGAGATCTTTTTTAAAGATAAATTTAAATATAATATAAATTATTATCAAAATTACATCTTAAAAATAATAACTTTAAAAGTTAAAAAACCTTATTATTTGACTCAAAGGTCTGTAGTACGTTACTTCTGGACCGCTAACATTGTCTAGGGCCCCCATAAATGGGGGTGAGGGGTGAGAGATAGTCGTTACGTACGGCCCTGTTGATTCGCTACGTTTTGGAATAACTATTTTTCAGCTTATCTGTGTGAATCTGTGAACATCGAAATATCGATTCAAGTATCGATTCTAGAATTTAAGAATCGATTCTTATTGCGATAGATTCTGTTTTATACGATGTCGATTTTAATCGATTCTCAAATTTTCCAGAATCGCCCATCACTATTTAGGACTATAGCTTGTTTACCATATTAAAAATAGGAAAACATTTCTGTCAAAATTTCCACGTACTGTGTGACATTTCTTAGATGTTCAAATAAAAGAAATGAACACATATGATATTAAGCACGAAAAAAAAATAATACAACTTTCTAAAGGTCAATGTAAGATTTTGTGATTATGTTAAACATTTTTGATACCTCAAAATATATTTGACATTTCATGACACATTTTTGTATACATAAAGTATATTGTAAAATTTCATGTTTATAGGATTTTAAAAAAAATGTTTTAACAGGAGGATTTCTGAATGTTACAGAAGAAGCTATTCAGTGATAATAAGTGGTTTTGTGAAAAATTACTTCATGCGATTGTTCTTTTACATATTTAGTTCACGTATGTTGGAATATTTTAGATATAGTACGTTCATGCAAAAGAGTGTTTTTGTAGCAACACTTTATTATTATTCACATTCACTCTAAATCAAAAATTATATACGAAGATGAATCAAATGTAAAGATGGCGTTTTTAACCTTTACGAATGCGCGCCTATTTTTGCAGTGTTATTACACGCATTGGGCCAATCTCATTAAATTATAATAAAATTATAATAAATTATAATAATAAAATTTTGTGTCTCATTAAATTTTTGGCTAAATACGGTTAAAAAACAAATCTGCTGCTGTATATTGTAAAATGCATCAATTCTACTATTTTTTAGGAAAGAAATCAATGCTTTTTATATTTATTTACAGATTTTTTTAGCAGTTTCTGTAAAAATTACTTTTTTGAGAAAATATGATATATTTACAAACTATTTATTTTACATCTTAAAACATAAATTATTTCACAAAATTGAAATTAATTACATTTAATACACTTTTATCAATATATACAAGTAGCTTTTCTATTCATTCATTAAATATTTTCATTAAACATTTTTGAGTGCGTGTTATCGTATAAGAAATGAACGTATCAAAATTAAACGTTCGTACTCGCGCGGGATTATTACCTCTCAAGAGGAATCTTTCTCATTTCCTAGAGAACAAAGAAACGGCATTACTTCACCCACTCCTAGATCTTGACACTGAAAGGTACAAAGCAGGTCAGAAGCATCCTCAAAAAAAATTCTGCATTTTTTTTTTTTTTTTTTATAAGAGAAAATGTGATTGAGGTAAGATCGACCCCGGCGCGTGTGCTTACGGGTTAACATTAATTGATTTTTTTTTTTTTTACTTGTATTCGTGGAAATTATAATAAGTTGTTTACGGAGTAAAAATTTGCTGTTACAGTTTTCAAATATATACATTCATTTTTTTTTAGTCGCTAGCATTAGCATGAAACGTAAAGTGAATAAGGTAGCTCCACAAAAAGTAATTTAGAAAAATTCAATAAAGAAAAATGTCAAACGTATTTTAACTTCTCATAGATTCAATTCATAATTTGGAATTGATGTCTCAAGTATGTAAATATCACAAGTTGCTCAAAATGTTCGTGAAGTATGGGACATAAGGCGATCCAGTATGTATTACCGCACAAAAAGGTAAAAGAGCTACAATACAAAAAAAAAAAAAAAAAAAAAAAAAAAAAAAAAAAAAAAAAAAAAAAACGAACTTTTAATATGATTAATAATTTTCTATGTTTACGGGATCTGTTGTTTGTCAATTTTCTTCGTGAATGACGTATATATAATGCTGTAAAGTAATTTACTTTTTGGAGATGATTAAACTTTTACATCGTTCTTAACCCATTTGCGCCTGAATTATTGTTTTTTCATATTTTTTGGTAAACCCACTTTAAAATTTTGCAAAATTCACTGGAAAGATACTAAAAAGAATACTCTAAAAAAGTTTTGTATTTATTTGCGAAAATGTATACGTACTAAATATGGGAATATGCATATTATTATAATATGCACAATTATATGTTTTGTCTAAATTTATATACAATAAACTTTTAAATTGTATAGCATAAACTATAATTAGTAACTTTATGAGTTACAAAAAAATATAGTTAGTTCTTTACAGGGACTAATAACATTATAAGTATTAGTAATAATAAACTAAGAATAATTGTATTTGAGGTTTAAAATCTATTTGTTTCACAATCATCTTGAAAATGGCTTTACATAAGTAACTGTCGCCTAAATAGCTAATAAAAGTATTTACCCATTCGTGCTTAGAGCCCTATATTTTGTACGTTACAAAAATGCATAAAAAATAGTCTTGAACATATAATTTAAAAATTTAAAAATATACGTATTTCAAAGAAGTCTACAAATTACGATTATGACTTATTTATTTGGATAATTGGTATAAAAAAACAAAAAACTTACTTTTTACATTTCGCTTTCTTGAAAAATAAAAAAATGTATAAACTCGAAAAAAAGCCTTCATTTTAAGCAAATATCCATCTTATGCTATCATGTTTCGGGAAACGATAGAGATATACATAATTATTTCATATAATTTTTATGTTATGAATAAGAAGAAAGTTGTACAAATTTATTAAAATTTGAAGCGTCATAAAAATGGGACGCTAGGCATAAATTGGTTAAAATCGTTCTGTAACTGTACATCACTCAGTGACCTTCTTTGTTATCCAAACTTATCATCTTGTGCCTAATATGTATATTGATTCTCATAAAAGAACGTTAGGAGCTCCAATATTTTCTCATGAAATACATAAATCAAAGAATTTTTCTGCGTATGATTCAGACACGTTCTTCTTTTTTTTTATTATACAAGAATAAAAAAGAACTCTCAATATATCGCAGAAAGTGTGCATATGTTACTGAAAGAAAAAAAATAACCTTCTTAAAATTTCATGAAATAATATTTAAAAATACTTTGTAAAAAATTATGTTATGTTTGATCAAATCTTGTACGATGTGACGATTATTTTATAAACTGAAAATAATAATATATTTATTAATTACGTATCGAAATTTCTTGGAGATTGTGCATTTTTGTCTTTTAAGTTTCAACTTAGAATGTCCTATTCGACATGAAAATAGACAACTATATAAAGATATCACTAACAAATATAATAGACAACAATAAAAAATCCTGGTGAATTTTATAATGGAACTACCACGAAAACGAGTCCTTTCAAATAAAGATGGAATTATCAGATGTAAATTTCCTACTAGGCAAAAAATGTCCGAACCAGGATTCGAACCAGGGATCTCTTGGCTGAAGCCGCCAATGTTCTACCCTCTGAGCTATCCCGGACAAACCTGGTGGAACTTTTTCACTTAGCTTTTTCACAGTACTTAATGATTGTAGCGTGTGGCAAGAGATCCTCTGTTCGAATCCTGGTCTGGACATTTTTCGCCCAGTCGGAAATTTACATCTGATATGATTAATATACCAATTAAAATAATTGTGTTAAAATTAATCTGAAGATAGAATTGTTAATGTCGGAGCATTTGTTTGGAATCTATGCAAAAATATATATGTATATATATATATATAAGCTAATATGCTAAATCTAAAACAATTAGCTTTTTCGAAAATGAAATACATGAAAAAGCAATATTTTTGGGTTATTAACGAAAGGGCGTAAAAAATTTTGTAATTACTCTTCTTGTGAGTTTAATTGTGTCAGGTATTCTCGATGTACCTCCGCGCTTTCTAAATATTAATCCTCTGGATTTTTTCTTTTGGGCTATATCAAGGACAGAGTCTTTGCCACACAACTGCTGATGTCAAAGAACTAAAGACTAGGATACAAGTTGCTGTGTGCACTACAGCAGAAGACATATTAAAGAACACTTGGCGGGAATTAGAGTGCAGCTTAGACATTCCCCAAGCTACCGAGGGTGCACACGTTGAAATTTAGTGAGGTACGCGGTCTTATAAAAAATGTATAACAGCACTTACAATGTATCTAAATAAACATATGTCTAATTATAATAGTTTGAACACAATAAATATTTATAATCAGGACAATACTTTTTGTTCAACCTATATTAAATTTCTAGTCCGTTCAAATTCATACATAGGTAGGAGAACGGAAAATGGATTGATAATAAAAAAATATAATTAGTTCAAGTTAAAATGTAAAATAAACACGTCAATTTGCTCAAAATATGAGGAAATGAAAGTTATTATATAGGGTTTTAAATAATTTGATTTGTTGTTTAGTCAAAAAGAAAAAAAATGAAACCTTATTATCATCATTTATTTGTAAAATTGTCCAATTTCTGTCACAACCATTCATGACATTACTAACGCATTTGTGATTCACAAGCCAGTTATCTACATATGTTCTAATGAGTAGGTACTAACAATTAAATCATTTAGTAAACTGCATGTTTTAATTAACGATACACCGCCATTAATTAAATGCACTGTTAACTCTATCTCAGTTATCAATACCGTTATATTTTGCTCGGGTATCGTAATATTCATATTAAAGATGGTTAAAATGTATTAATTAAACAAATTATTAAATTTAGAGACGAAAGATTGTATATTTTATTCCATTTTAATATAAAACAGTATAATTTGAATTAACATACTTATATAGAAACAATCACGACTCAACCATTAGAAACATGTGATATAATTATGAAAAGTCTGTTCCTAAAACTAACCTTGTACCTTCTGTATGAATCCAGATTTTACTATCGATCTCTAATCCCCTGATATCGAAGGAGATAAGTAATAAAAACTTCGTAAGAAAATGAAATATGCATAGATATGCAACATATGAGAAGTTGAAACAATGGATTCAATTATGGTTAGAAGCAGCAGTGGCAGCATTAGTAACTTTGTTAATAGTTCCATATTGATATGGAAAATAAATGCCTGGAATATTTCACTGTTCGTTCGCAGCATATCCCTAAAGGAACTTGGCGCCATAAAACGCCATTCAATCAACTTCTTCATAAATATATATACAGGGTGAAACAAAAGTCTTTCCCTGATTGTAACAATTCATTACAAATTAACCGCTTGTAAAATAATGTAATTTGTTGTATCATTGTATAGGTCAGTTTTAGTAGTTTTTTGTGCAATAGAACGAAACATTTCCGGATCAGTGGGTTGTAAGGTATGGATCAACACCCCAACCTCCGCGCTTTCTAAATATAAATCCTGTGTATTTTATCTTTTGGGCTGTATCAAGGACAGAGTCTTTAACACATAATTGCTGACGTCAAAAAACTGAAGACTAGGATACAAGCTGTTGTGTGTGCTGCAACAGAAGGCATGTTAAAGAACACTTGGCGGGAATTAGAGTGCCACTTAGACGTTCCCCAAGCTAACGAGGGCGCACACGTTGAAATTTACTGAGGTACGCGGTCTTATAAAAAAATGTATAACAGCCCTTACAATGTATCTAAACAAACATGTGTCTAATTATAATAGTTTAAGCACAATAAATATTTATATTCAGGACAAAGACTTTTGGTTCACCCTATTTTAATTTTCTATTCCGTTCAAATTCATATATAGGTAGGATAACGGAAAATGGATTGATAGGAAAAAATATAATTTGTTCAAGTTCAAATGTGAAATAAATACGTGAATTTGCCTAAAACATGCTTCAAAAACATGAGGAAATGAAAGTTATTATGTATGGTTTAAAATAATTTGATTTGTTGATTAGTGAAAAAGAATGAAAACTTATTATTATCATTTATTTGTAAAATAGTCCAATTTCTGTCACAACCATTCATGACATTACTAACGCATTTGTGATTAACAAGCCAGTTATCTACATATGTTCTAATGAGTAGGTACTAACAATGAAATCATTTAGTAAACTGCATGTTTTAACTAACGATACACCGCCATTAGTGTAAATGCGCTGTTAACTCTATCTCAGTTATCAATACCGTTATATTTTGCTCAGGTATCGTAATATTCATATTAAAGATGGTTAAAATGTATTAATTAAACAAATTATTAAATTTAGAGACGAAAGATGGTATATTTTATTCCATTTTAATATAAAACAGTATAATTTGAATTAACATACCTATATAGAAACAATGACGACTCAACCATTAGAAACATGTGATATAATTATGAAAAGTCTGTTCCTAAAACTAACCTTGTACCTTCTGTATGAATCCAGATTTTACTATCGATCTCTAATCCCCTGATATCGAAGGAGATAAGTAATAAAAACTTCGTAAGAAAATGAAATATGCATAGATATGCAACATATGAGAAGTTGAAACATGCAAAATTATAAATCTGATCTGATGATTATTTAGCGACATTTACACAAATCTAATGTAATTAATCTTAAAAAAATATAATACACTGAAATCAAAATATATTTACGTGTGCTCAGTTTTGCTAAATATTACGACAAGAAGAAGGAAATATATATATATATATATTTCAAATAAGATAAATGAAAATATTCGATAAATTTTAAAACCACAATTATATAACATTAAAAGGTTCTTGTTAACAATGGCGTAGTTTAATTTTCCTATATGTTCTGTTTACGTGCAAATTTATATTTAAATTCAACCTATGTTATTTGGAAATATTAATACCCAGGAGTTTTAAATATAGCAACATGGAATAAAAAATAGCTGTTTAAAAATATATGTTAAGTTTCTATTCTGATAGCGAAAATTTAAATAAAAAACAAAAAAACCCCAGAAATATATTGACATTTAAATATGATTGGGCAACCTGGATATCGCATTCTAATCCAGTATATGCCTGCAAAATGTGGTTAAATTACTCGGCATACATTTTTATCCTATACAACTTATGTAAATAAAATATCTTGACAAATTTGAATAAAAAATGAAGCTTAAAATAAATTTCCCGATTAAGAAACTGGACCCTTTAGCAATTTTATCATACATTTTGCTATAAAATTACCAGTTTTTGTCATTTTATTGAATAAGTTTTGCAGGATAAGCCGACAATTTGAAAAGGACACAATGGATTCAATTACGGTTAGAAGCAGCAGTGGCAGCATTAGTAACTTTGTTAATAGTTACATATTGATATGAAAATAAATGCCTGGAATATTTCACTCTACGTTCGCAGCATGTCCCTAAAGAAACGTGGCGCCATAAAACGCCATTCAATCAACTTCTTCATAAATATATATACAGGGTGAAACAAAAGTCTTTCCCTGATTGTAACAATTCATTACAAATTAAACGCTTGTAAAATAATGTAATTTGCTGTATCATTGTATAGGTCAGTTTTAGTAGTTTTTTGTGCAATAGAACGAAAAATTTCCGGATCAGTGGGTTGTAAGGGATGGATCAACACCCCAACCTCCGCGCTTTCTAAATATTAATCCTGTGTATTTTTTCTTTTGGGCTGTATCAAGGACAGAGTCTTTAACACACAATTGCTGACGTCAAAAAACTGAAGACCAGGATACAAGCTGTTGTGTGTGCTGCAACAGAAGACATGTTAAAGAAGACTTGGCGGGAATTAGAGTGCCACTTAGACGTTGTACAAGCTACCGAGGGCGCACACGTTGAAATTTACTGAGGTACGCGGTCTTATAAAAAAATGTATAACAGCCCTTACAATGTATCTAAACAAACATGTGTCTAATTATAATAGTTTAAGCACAATAAATATTTATATTAAGGACAAAGACTTTTGGTTCACTCTATTTTAATTTTCTAGTCCGTTCAAATTCATATATAGGTAGGATAACGGAAAATGCATTGATAGCAAAAAAATATAATTTGTTCAAGTTCAAATGTGAAATAAATACCTGAATTTGCCTAAAACATGCTTGAAAAACATGAGGAAATGAAAGTTATTATGTATGGTTTAAAATAATTTGATTTGTTGATTAGTGAATAAAAAATGAAAACTTATTATCATCATTTATTTGTAAAATAGTCCATTTTCTGTCACAACCATTCATGACATTACTAACGCATTTGTGATTAACAAGCCAGTTATCTACATATGTTCAAAGGAGTAGGTACTAACAATTAAATCATTTAGTAAACTGCATGTTTTAACTAACGATACACCGCCATTAGTGTAAATGCGCTGTTAACTCTATCTCAGTTATCAATACCGTTATATTTTGCTCAGGTATCGTAATATTCATATTAAAGATGGTTAAAATGTATTAATTAAACAAATTATTAAATTTAGAGACGGAAGATGGTATATTTTATTCCATTTTAATATAAAACAGTATAATTTGAATTAACATACCTATATAGAAACAATGACGACTGAACCATTAGAAACATGTGATATAATTATGAAAAGTCTGTTCCTAAAACTAACCTTGTACCTTCTGTATGAATCCAGATTTTACTATCGATCTCTAATCCCCTGATATCGAAGGAGTTAAGTAAGAAAAACTTCGTAAGCAAATGAAATATGCTTAGATATGCAACATATGAGAAGTTGAAACATGCAAAATTATAAATCTGATCTGATGATTATTTAGCGACATTTACACAAATCTAATGTAATGAATGTTAAAAAATATAATACACTGAAATCAAAATATATTTATGTGTGCTCAGTTTTGCTAAATATTACGACAAGAAGAAGGAAATATATATATATATATATATATATATATTTCAAATAAGATAAATGAAAATTTTCGATAAATTTTAAAACCACAATTATATAACAATAAAAGGTTCTTGTTAACAATGGAGTAGTTTAATTTTCCTATATGTTCTGTTTACGTGCAAATTTATATTTAAATTCAACCTATGTTATTTGGAAATATTAATATCCAGGAGTTTTAAATATATCAACATGGAATAAAAAATAGCTGTTTAAAAATATAAGTTAAGTTTCTATTCTGATAGCGAAAATTTAAATAAAAAACAGAAAACCCCAGAAATATATTGACATTTAAATATGATTGGGCAACCTGGATATCGCATTCTAATCCAGTATATGCCTGCAAAATGTGGTTAAATTCCTCGGCATACATTTTTATCCTATACGACTTATGTAAATGAAATATCTTGACTAATTTGAATAAAAAATGAAGCTTAAAATAAATTTCCCGATTAAGAAACTGGACCCTTTAGCAATTTTATCATACATTTTGCTATAAAATTACCAGTTTTTATCTTTTTTATTGAAGAAGTTTTGCAGGATAAGCCGACAATTTGAAAAGCACACAATGGATTCAATTATGGTTAGAAGCAGCAGTGGCAGCATTAGTAACTTTGTTAATAGTTCCATATTGATATTAAAACAAATGCCTGGAATATTTCACTCTACGTTCGCAGCATGTCCCTAAAGAAACTTGGCGCCATAAAACGCCATTCAATCAACTTCTTCATATATATATATACAGGGTGAAACAAATGTCTTTCATTGATTGTAACAATTCATTACAAATTAACCGCTTGTAAAATAATGTAATTTGTTGTATCATTGTATAGGTCAGTTTTAGTAGTTTTTTGTGCAATAGAACGAAACATTTCCGGATCAGTGGGTTGTAAGGGATGGATCAACACCCCAACCTCCGCGCTTTCTAAATATTAATCCTGTGTATTTTTTCTTTTGGGCTGTATCAAGGACAGAGTCTTTAACACACAATTGCTGACGTCAAAAAACTGAAGACTAGGATACAAGCTGCTGTGTGTACTGCAACAGAAGACATGTTAAAGAACACTTGTCGGGAATTAGAGTGCTACTTAGACGTTCCCCAAGCTACCGAGGGCGCACACGTTGAAATTTACTGAGGTACGCGGTCTTATAAAAAAATGTTTAACAGCCTTTACAATGTATCTAAACAAACATGTGTCTAATTATAATAGTTTAAGCACAATAAATATTTATATTAAGGACAAAGACTTTTGGTTCACTCTATTTTAATTTTCTAGTCCGTTCAAATTCATATATAGGTAGGATAACGGAAAATGCATTGATAGCAAAAAAATATAATTTGTTCAAGTTCAAATGTGAAATAAATACCTGAATTTGCCTAAAACATGCTTGAAAAACATGAGGAAATGAAAGTTATTATGTATGGTTTAAAATAATTTGATTTGTTGATTAGTGAATAAAAAATGAAAACTTATTATCATCATTTATTTGTAAAATAGTCCAATTTCTGTCACAACCATTCATGACATTACTAACGCATTTGTGATTAACAAGCCAGTTATCTACAAATGTTCTAATGAGTAGGTACTAACAATTAAATCATTTAGTAAACTGCATGTTTTAACTAACGATACACCGCCATTAGTGTAAATGCGCTGTTAACTCTATCTCAGTTATCAATACCGTTATATTTTGCTCAGGTATCGTAATATTCATATTAAAGATGGTTAAAATGTATTAATTAAACAAATTGTTAAATTTAGAGACGGAAGATGGTATATTTTATTCCATTTTAATATAAAACAGCATAATTTGAATTAACATACCTATATAGAAACAATGACGACTCAACCATTAGAAACATGTGATATAATTATGAAAAGTCTGTTCCTAAAACTAACCTTGTACCTCCTGTATGAATCCAGATTTTACTATCGATCTCTGATCCCCTGATATCGAAGGAGTTAAGTAAGAAAAACTTCGTAAGCAAATGAAATATGCATAGATATGCAACATATGAGAAGTTGAAACATGCAAAATTATAAATCTGATCTGATGATTATTTAGCGACATTTACACAAATCTAATGTAATTAATCTTAAAAAATATAATACACTGAAATCAAAATATATTTACGTGTGCTCAGTTTTGCTAAATATTACGACAAGAAGAAGGAAATATATATATATATATATATATTTCAAATAAGATAAATGAAAATATTCGATAAATTTTAAAACCACAATTATATAACATTAAAAGGTTCTTGTTAACAATGGCGTAGTTTAATTTTCCTATATGTTCTGTTTACGTGCAAATTTATATTTAAATTCAACCTATGTTATTTGGAAATATTAATATCCAGGAGTTTTAAATATAGCAACAAGGAATAAAAAATAGCTGTTTAAAAATATAAGTTAAGTTTCTATTCTGATAGCGAAAATTTAAATAAAAAACAAAAAAACCCCAGAAATATATTGACATTTAAATATGATTGGGCAACCTGGGTATCGCATTCTAATCCAGTATATGCCTGCAATATGTGGTTAAATTACTCGGCATACATTTTTATTCTATACAACTTATGTAAATGAAATATCTTGACTAATTTGAATAAAAAATGAAGCTTAAAATAAATTTCCCGATTAAGAAACTGGACCCTTTAGCAATTTTATCATACATTTTGCTATAAAATTACCAGTTTTTATCTTTTTTATTGAATAAGTTTTGCAGGATAAGCCGACAATTTGAAAAGGACACAAAGGATTCAATTACGGTTAGAAGCAACAGTGGCAGCATTAGTAACTTTGTTAATAGTTACATATTGATATTAAAATAAATGCCTGGAATATTTCACTCTACGTTCGCAGCATGTCCCTAAAGAAACTTGGCGCCATAAAACGCCATTCAATCAACTTCTTCATATATATATATACAGGGTGAAACAAAAGTCTTTCCCTGATTGTAACAATTCATTACAAATTAACCGCTTGTAAAATAATGTAATTTGTTGTATCATTGTATAGGTCAGTTTTAGTAGTTTTTTGTGCAATAGAACGAAACATTTCCGGATCAGTGGGTTGTAAGGGATGGATCAACACCCCAACCTCCGCGCTTTCTAAATATTAATCCTGTGTATTTTTTCTTTTGGGCTGTATCAAGGACAGAGTCTTTAACACACAATTGCTGACGTCAAAAAACTGAAGACTAGGATACAAGCTGCTGTGTGTACTGCAACAGAAGACATGTTAAAGAACACTTGTCGGGAATTAGAGTGCTACTTAGACGTTCCCCAAGCTACCGAGGGCGCACACGTTGAAATTTACTGAGGTACGCGGTCTTATAAAAAAATGTTTAACAGCCCTTACAATGTATCTAAACAAACATGTGTCTAATTATAATAGTTTAAGCACAAAAAATATTTATATTCAGGACAAAGACTTTTGGTTCACCCTATTTTAAATTTCTAGTCCGTTCAAATTCATACATAGGTAGGATAACGGAAAAGGTATTGATAGTAAAAAAATATAATTTGTTCAAATTCAAATGTGAAATACACACGTGAATTTGCCTAAAACATGCTTGAAAAACATGAGGAAATGAAAGTTATTATGTATGGTTTAAAATAATTTGATTTGTTGTTTAGTGGGGAAAAAAAATGAAAACTTATTATCATCATTTATTTGTAAAATAGTCCAATTTCTGTCACAACCATTCATGACATTACTAACGCATTTGTCATTAACAAGCCAGTTATCTACATATGTTCTAATGAGTAGGTACTAACAATTAAATCATTTAGTAAACTGCATGTTTTAACTAACGATGCACCGCCATTAGTGTAAATGCGCTGTTAACTGTATCTCAGTTATCAATACCGTTATATTTTGCTTAGGTATCGTAATATTCATATTAAATTAATATTCGTAATAATATTCGTATTAATTAAACAAATTATTAAATTTAGAGACGAAAGATGGTATATTTTATTCCATTTTAATATAAAACAGTATAATTTGAATTAACATACCTATATAGAAACAATGACGGCTCAACCATTAGAAACGTGTGATATAATAATGAAAAGTCTGTTCCTAAAACTCACCGTGCACCTTCTGTGTGAATCCAGATTTTACTATCGATCTCTAATCCCCTGATATCGAAGGAGTTAAGTAAGAAAAACTTCGTAAGAAAATGAAATATGCATAGATATGCAATATATGAGAAGTTGAAACATGCAAAATTATTTTTTGAGATCACAGGATACTTTTCAGTCATTTTAGAGTCCTTTTAGTGTTAATGTGATTTAGAATTTGGTTTGATTTTCTTTTCGGACGTCTTCTGTTGGACATTTCTAAAATATTTAAATATGGAGTAATGAAAATAAACTATTAAATTTAAAAAATCAAAAAACTCGACTGAGTAAAAAGCGAACTAATTAATTATTTCTCATCAATGTGAAACTACTTTTTTTCTTCAATTCCTACTATTGGCTCATACTTTCGCTATATATATCTTGTTTAAATTTTCAATCGTTAATAAAATACTTATTGTTCATCCAATAAAGCTCAAATAATTTTTTTAAAACTTGTAGTGGATGACACTCGATGTTAATCCAGTTTTGTTTTCAAATATTAATTAATTAATTAAATTAAATTAATTAATTTTCAATAATCGAGAGAGCCCTCTTCTTGATCAAGGTATTTTAAGACCGAGAGAGCCATCTTCTTGATCAAGGCATTTTAAGCGCCACTCAACAGGAAAGAAGAATGGGAGAAAAAATTTCTCTTATTGACCTAAGTAGGAATTGATTTAAAATATTTTTTTTTATATTACTTGTTTATATTACTTACCTACTTTCTTTATTTACTTGTATTGATGACTTTTAAGTTGTGTTTAATTGTTAGTTCCTGTCTATAAACACTGTTTTGATGAGGTCTTTAGATGTCTATGATAGTTAGAGTTGCAGTAAAGCTAGAGATCCACAAAACATGCACAACTTCCAGGATGTATAATAATATTTTAACGGAGCTTCTGACTGTAAAATACTCAAGGAAACATCGTCTTTATTTTGAAAGACCTATCCAATGATATGCCACTCAATAGGGTGCGCAATTTTTTTCGTCTCTACCACCATTTTGCATTTTACGGCCGCCATTTTGAATTTATAAAAACAAAACCTAGCCTATAATCATCGGGCCGTTAAGACGAATTGATAGAGACCTCATACATCAAAATCCATCCAGCCGTTGGGATGTTTTGAGAGTATAAAAAATCTACTTACACAGATACGCCTGAAACACATAACCCTTCTTTTCAGTCGGGTAATATGATTGAAAACGGTTCTACGTCGAAGTAGCTAATATTTAAATTATGCTCTCTTTAAATAAATTGAATACTTTACTGATTTTTTTTTTAAACTGATCAGCTTTCAAACAAACTGCATTTAAAATTACATTTTTTTCCTAAACGACGGTGTAAAAATTGAAAATGTGCGATGTTTAGAAGTTTAAAATTTTGCAGTAGCAAAAAATTGCAAAACCGAAATCTCATATCATTTCAGTTGTTGTCAGGTATTGTCATTCGCAGAATGACGTAAGCGTTACGCACAATATGTCTTTTATAATGTAGTTTGAAGGGTTTACTGAATTGTTTTAAAATTGATCTTGCAAAGTGTTCAAAACTTAAAGTGGTCTTTGTTTGAAATATAATTTGACAGTAAATCTGAACAATTTCCAGAGGAAAACAATTTCGATGATGTAAGACTTTAGTTATACACTTAACTCTGATTCCACAAAATTTTAAAATATAAACAAACAATTGTTTTTATCTGTTGTTGATTTGATTTCTGCTTCATGGAAGACATTGGATATAAAACCCGAATGCTTTTCCTGAAAAATGTGCAGTTTGCATTTGACGAGATACCATAAGAACAGAAGTCCACTACACGATTATGAACTTATTAGAGGGGATTGTTCCATTTTGGTGTCTTTGTTCTACCTTTTGAATTTTCAACGATACTTTTCAGACCACACTGTTAAAAATATGCAGCAATTGCTGCATACGCACTCCACCACTTTTATAGAATGTTTCTGTTCTGGACAATGAGAATGCCCCATAATATAGTCAAGTTACAGTTTCCTATAAAAGCGATGGAGTGACGATGCAGCAAATATGCCCCAGATTTTTAACAGTGCACTGAATTTGCATGTCAGTCTGTGGTATCGGCATGACGTCAACAACAGTATGGCATTTCCTGAATATAGTAATTAATCTAGAAATGTTTTGAAAGAAACTGAAAGCCGCCTTTCGCTCAATCTACTAAAACGACGGATTTCCAAACATAGGTGAAAATTGTATGTATTTTAACAGAGTTTCTGAACTATGTAGAATTGTTCTACAACTCCCACAGTATGAGAAACCATATATGTTTTTAAGGTTTAGATCACCTGAAGAAACCGTGTTCATCTCACTCCACTATCTGCCTGGCTGTCCGTCCGTCATAGAGCTCGTTCGCAGAAACTGTATAAGTTTTAGACTTGAAATTTTGCATGCTTATTGCCGAACACTTGAGATCACACGACAAAACATAGCATTTTAAAAAGCATTAACGTTACTAATTTAAAACACCAATGAAAAGAATGGAAAATGTTTGATAACACTAGTCTGCATGATATCAGATGATTAAAAACCAATGGCTGCCCGTAATGCATTTTTTATGCTGATTACAAAACTGTTCTTAGTTTTCTTGTATCACGTATAGTTTGTTTGCAATCGACCCGACTTGGTTGCGAAGATTCATCTGAGAACAAGCATTATGTGGTAGTCACACGTAACGTAAATTTCCCTTCATCACACACAAAAAATCAAAAGCTGGAATTTTAGTTGGTACTCAAGTAAAAAAACTGATGAAAGACAAGGATTTTGAAAAAAAACGATGAATGAGATGGAAAAAGTGGCATGGACCGCTTTTAAATGTGTTATCAGAAACTTTCTAGGGAATAAAAAAGATCCAAATTACCGGAATATTGTTGAAACAATGTTAAAATTTTTCAAGTAGTTACGCTATAATATGAGTGTGAAAATGCATTTCTGCATTCCCATATCGACTACTTGAAGAGCATACACTACATTGACTAGCACAAGAGAAGATGGAATGCAAATTAGATGGAAGACTACTTTTGGATGTTGAAGAAGAGGGACATAAACGATGAAGGAGGATCTGCAAGAAAGTCAAAAAGAAAGGAAGTTTGTTTAGTTGAAAACTGTTTGCTTTTCGTTTTATTAAAGAAATTTCATGACCTTATAATGACGTTTTTTACAGTATTTTTAACGTGTATAATGAAATACTTTGTATGAAATAGTGATAAATTTTTGATTGCATTAATTGAAATATTGAAAACACAACTTCTCATTTTTTGTAAAATCCTGACGTGATAGACAAAAGTGGGGGTTATTTCCAGAATCAGCATCAAAAATTGATTTAGCAAAACTTGTTCATAAGAAATCATCATACAAAATGTTTAAAAATACAGGCTAGTGTAATTCTGCCAAAGCATTGAGCTTAATCAAACTGCAACTGTTTTTTTCAAAAAATGATGAGGATTTCCATATTTCGTACAGACACTAGACCGATAAAGTATTGGCCGTTTACAGACATACACTAACTTAAAATCTATAGGAACTAAAAACTTCCAAGTTACGGGACCAGACGCAAAAAAGTTTTTCTTTCAGAATTTCTAAAAATTTTTCGAAAATTCCTCCTAGAAGCAGAAATATTCATTAAAAATCGTATTGTATAAAATCATTTCATTTTTATTTCAAAGACAAGCAGCAGAGCACACATGTTTGAGAAACATCTCATGGTCAGAGATGGTTGTCGACTAGGGTACTAGCATTTATTACCGCCCTATAAACTTTTTACAAATATTGCATTTATGGATTTAATTTTTAAGCATGTATGTGTAATTTTTGACGTTGATTCCGAATGTGGAATTTTTTATAAAGTATTCCCAGTTCAACTCTAATTATCAGATAAAAATCTAATTTAATGAAGGGATTCATTTCAAATTCATTTCCTCTCTACGAAAACTTTAAAGGCAGATAATGATTGACTATGTTTGTTTTTTGCGCTATATAGTTTTTACAAATATTGCATTTATAGATCTTAAACTTTATGCCTATTTTTCGACTGTTATGCCCAATATGCAGTTTTCGTAAAAATCGATTAAAAACTGTTTATTTTATACAAAAAATCGCTTTAAAAAATGCTACGCTGCCGGGAGAGGACAGCTAATATTATTAAATTACAGGAATAATTATATATTTTTTTAATTTATATTATTTAATTAAAAGATAGTTTATTTAGAAAGCAATGTTAAATGAAACCTTTTGTGCTATCTCTATGATATTTTACCACAATTTTTTTCATACTTTCTAGCTCAATATTGCAAATTAGCTGCATTACACAGAATAATATTTATTCATCTAAAATGGCAAGCTCGATGTAAGATGTTTTGATTTATGTAATCTATACTAATGTAATAAAGAGAGAATTCTTGACTGTCTAACTGACTGAGTCATTGCCTGAAACGACTAAAGTGGTGATTACGAAACTACGACAGTTGTTTGATGTTATGAGATAGGAAAGCAATAAGAAATTATTTTTAGAAAGTAATCCAATAATTGTGTTAAGTGGGATGATAGAAATTTTTAGGTCATTTCGCAATATCTCAGCAGCGGTTTTTTGTAGGAGCATAATAATTCTACTAAAAAATTTTTAAACATGTATTTTGAGATTATCAGATATCCGACCACTAACGAGGTAAAATTGGGTGTCGAATGTTTAAGAGAATTTTACCATATTCACAGTAGAAATTTTAGGTAGAGCGTGAAATTCAGGAAAAGCCTACTAAAAAACTAGTTAAACGCCTATTTCGGCGATTTTATAAATTCAGCCAACAAGGGTTTAAATAGGGATGGAAAGTTTTAAGCCATTTCGCCATATCACAGCAGCAGTTATAGGTAAGAGCACAGAATACGGCTAAACAAATTTTCTAAAAAATAGAAAACCGTATTTCACCGATTTTAGAGCGATTTCAGAGTCGCTATTAACGACTTTAAAACCAAATAAACTGGACGAAAAAGACAACTTATTATTAATTTTTGATTGATTGATAATATTTTTCCAAGGAAATGTTTTTGCTATTTTTTTTACTTCATAATATATCTATAGATAGATAGATGCTATGGAAAAAGGAGTTTTACTAAATGCTACGTCATCTGGTCAGGGTTTTCTTCATATCGTCACGGAAATCATATATTTCTATGTTGCATGCAACAATGAAGATGCACATTCTCGATTATAAAGCCAAGGATTATTAATAATTGTGTCAAAGTAATTTCATTTTTGATGGTCTTTTAACGATTTATGTCTGGGAATGTACAGAGCACCGTTATTGTGATTGCCATATAATTGAATTTTTATTTATTTTGCCTATAAGATCTACATAGTTAACATGGGCAAAACCAGGTCGTTCTGCTTGTAAAAATATAAATAACAAAAATCCATACCAGAGTGTATTAAAAAACAATGCTAAGAATCATTAAAAAATATCAACTTAATGCAATTATATGAAGAACAGAAAATTCTAAAATAGAAATTTTTATTCTTCATGATCATTACACAAAACTATTTTCGTGGAATTATAGACGATAAAATAATTTCCTGAAACAAAAATGTTTCCTCATATTTCCCTTTGCTAGAAAAACATATGCACTCGATTTATGTTCACTCATGCTATTAATGCAAGGAATATTTTCTTAGTATGAATTATTATTAACAGCTTAGTTTCAGAATAGAAACTAGTATTTCCTTATTAAAATTCACTGTAAACAAAATGGCAAAATATTACTTGTTTAGTAGTGTTACATATAGGAAGTTGTTAATTTTTATTCAGATGCTTGAATTTTTATTAACATCTGTGTACTTTCCTTTTCTTTACACTTAAGAATAAATATTCCTTATGTTTCTGGTAGCTAATGGCGTTAATGAAATGCATTTTTTTAATTTACGTACACGGGAAGTTCATTTGTTTGATATCTAATCTGAATTAGAAAAAATGTAAGAAATTAATTTTTAAGATAATAACTGTGTATGCGAGAATTTTTATTAGTATTTATGTTTTTTTATTTTTCTTTAGACGGACATGAGAATAGATATTGCTACAGGATTTAAATATTTTTCATTATTAGTTAAAGGAAACTAGTAAGGATTGATCATAGCAGAGGCTTGACCTAGCTCGTTTTCATATTTAAAAGAATTTCACAATTTTATCAATAGGTGTAAACCAAAGCTACCGAAACGTTCAAAGAATAGTCTTTTTTTCTATACATATAATCGAAATAGGTCTGAAAAAAATCAATTGTGAGGCGTTTTCAACATAAAAAATGAGTTTTTAAAAAACATTTTGTAAGCTTTTTTCAGATAAAATATATCATAGAAATTTAAGTAGTTTTTAATTAATGCAGATACATCGACTTTCATTCGAGGCGTAAAGATTGCAGAGTAAGTTGGCTTACATAACAACATGCTATTCTTTAGAAAAGGGCTATGTGGGGAGGATTTACCCAGTCAATGTGAGAGAGGGTTTGTCAGATGCTCAAGACTCCCTTAATTAAGTGGTTTTGAAAATCTTTTTATTATGTACTGTGCATAATAAAAGGTCAATGCAAGGTCATCTATATATATAAATGAAAGTCTGAATTTCGTATTAATCAACGCGCAGCCAAAACTACTAAACCTAAAATTTTCAAAATCGGGGTAAAAATAGTTCTTATGGCATTGAGTGCCGCTAAGAAAGGATTTTCTAAAATTCCACCCCTAAGGGGAGTAAAAAAGAGAACGAACTTTTAAAAAATTCCTTAAAAATCTGATTTTATAGTTATTTTTTAACTAATAACATATTTTGGTGTAGTTTTGTATGCTGAATCGAATGGTACTAACTAAATTCTTTTAAGCACAATAGTTCGAGAGATATTTCATATTTTCTAATTTGGCACTATCTTTGGCGCCAAAACCTGAATTTTTCAAGTAATAATTTCTAAAAACTCATTCTCTTCATTCTGTTACTATAGCAAGGGAAGAAATTCAAATTGAATAATTTTTTAACCAATCTTTTGGTTAAATAATTAAAACAACTATGTCAGTTAGGAAAAATATTACAAACGCCTCAAAAACTAAAACTAAATAAATAAAAAAAAAAACCTGTGGTACTTTTTCGTTCTAATTCTCGTCGCGATGCCATGCCAAAATGTATGATATCGCGCCATTTATTTCAACGCTAATCGTGCAAACGATTTTTATTGCAAACCGTGCAACACATTAACATTTACTAATTATTGAACGTGAATATTTTTATGCAGGAATTCATTTTATGATGGAATTCATTTTATTCCATCATAATCTCGCAAAACTTTTTAATTTGTTATTTTTTTAATAGAAAATATTTATTACTGATACTGTTATAGATTTTACCATTTCGCAGTTATCTGATGATGAGGAAGCTACAATAAAATTATTTCAGAAGTTAGGAATTATACATATAAAAATGTTTTGTTCAAAAAACCGTGAATGTCTTCACTGAAAGAATGAAATGTTTACTGAAATGTGAGACATACGTATTACGTACGCGATGCTTCAGTAGTAAAAGACATTTACAATTACAAGACTGCAGTTTAAATTGACTATATTTTATTACTTGCAAAATATTTATTTATTCTTATATTTTAAGTATTTATTCTGGTACCCGTCGACCAATTTCGCCAAATTATATAAATCGCCAAACCACTCGCCAAATTATACAAATTGACATAATTTTTATTTTAAATAACGAAAGAACAAATAAATTAGTATAACATTAATAAAAATACTTTTAAAAAGTCGAAATAAAAATCACCTGATGACGTAAATACGTGTAACTTGCTTAAAGTCAAGTGAATGTGACATTTACGATCAACCATTACTGACCTTTAATATTATAGTTTGGCAATAGATTTTTGGTCGGCGGGATAACCAAGTAGTACCATTATTTTTATTGATTTAAAAAAATGGTAGGTCAAAGACTGTAATTTTCAAAAGTTATATTTTTTAAATGCTCATTTTTTTATCAACATTTTTTTTTAAACGTATCATTTCATTTTTGTGCCAACAATTACGCTTGGTGACAATGGTGTTGGCATAACAGGGAAATACCAAAACAGTTACTGATTTTATTTCAAATGTAATGAAAAAAGGTTTAATGAGCAATAAATATTGTAAATATGACTATAACTCAGATTCTACTGAACAGAATTTTGTAGAACTTACACTGTTAAATAGTAAATTTGGTTTATAAATGGTTTAATGTACAAACCATCATTCTAAGTTGCTACGGGAGTTCTAAAATTAGGTGAACTCGATTATTAAAGATTTCAAGTCAACTAATTAAATGCACAGTAAGTTGGATAATATTTCAGGGATTTTTTCTATATTTATCATATCATTCTGTGTTGTTTAGTTACGGAGCTATGCGGAAAAATTTCTCAGTTTTACAGGAAAGAAAATTGGAAGCTATACGCTAGAGAGATATGGTATACTAGAGAGTATATATGCTATAGTTATGGAAGTTGAGCTGAGTTCATTAAAAAATTCATAAGTGATGCAGTATATACCTACCCCTACCTCCCAGAGAATTCTATAATCAGGTTAACGCAATTATGAAAGTTATATTTAACTATCTCAATATATATATGTAATGCAAAGAGAAATTTCATTCCGTCCGCTTATACCTTGAGTTCTGCTGAATAAATTTTGACGGGATTTACATTGTTAGTTAGATAATTTTTCAGAAAAGATGTTAGTATAAAACATAACGTTCTACGTTGCTTAGTTAAATAATTATGGGGAAAGTTCTAAGTCAGATGAACCCAATTTTGAAAGGGCCCCACCAGTGGCCGAGAGGTTCTGCTCTCGAAGCTGGTAGACGGGAAGTGCTGGGTTCGATCCCAATCGCGCCCGTCGGCCTAATCGTTCGGAGTTTTCGTGGTTTTCTTCGAGCCGTGGATCTTCCATGCGTTAATACGGATTAGGTTCCCTTAGAAAGACCCCCACGGAGGGCACTCCCCCCGGGCCTATATCCCTCGTGTAGATAATTGGCCGTCAAAAATCAACCCAACCCAACCCAATTTTGAAAGATTTGCTTTTTTTAAAGGTTCACTGAATGAATTTTTATGGGATTTAAACTGTTAATTAGATCATTTTTAGTGAAGGTTTCGGTATATTTTCCGTTTTAAAAGATTCTGCTAAGTGGATTTCGATGCAACTTGATCGGTTAGTTAATTTTTCAGTGAATGTTTTAGTATAAAGCACATATCATTTGCTGTTGCTTGGATGTTAGGTTGCTTGATTGTAGAATTATAGATGAAAGTTCTAGAATCAGGCGAATCCAATTATTATTAACGATCAGCCTTTTCAATAAGTCCAATTAACAGATTCTTATGAGACTTGCATTGATAATTTTTCATGAACGCTTTTAGTATATTACATATTGTTCTATTATTCTTTACCGAATCCTACACTAACAGATCAAATAAAAAAATTGGTCCTTAACAGTCTAAATTTTGTATGACTCAATAAAAGATATAATACCGTAATGACATTCATGTTGCTTTCAGCAATTCGGTTGGATACACCAGGTATATATCCATATTGCTTTAAAACGCATGATCAAATTCACAGATATATTTTGTTTCATTTAACATTTCTTTAGAAAAACCGACCAGCGTAGGGGGCGAACGCGGCTAGTACATATATAAAACAATGTAACTTTATTCTGTAAAGCTACAGTAAAATGGGGTGATGGAAAAGAAATTTTTTAAAACTGATTAACGTAAGATGTGAAAAATTGCTATACTATCCACTGCAAGAAATAATTTAATGAAATATCAATGGGAATGTTGATTGGAACTTTTTTTCCATTTAAACGAGTTACTTACAATAGGTAAATACGAGGATAGTTCAATAATTATTGTCCCGAATGTATATAAAATATTTGTACTGCAATGGTTGATGTGGAATATAGAAGCCTAATCTCTTAGATGCCTATATGCTCAATTTCAGAACTGTATCAGCTATATTCACGTATTGTTTTTCGTTTTAGGTGTGAGAAGTAACACCTAGCTTGAAAGGAGGGGTCGGGGTGTGGAAGTCTGGATTGGAATTTATGGGGACAGACTTGAAGCAGTTATGTGATAGATTTATGACAGTGGATGAGACGTAGCTACATCACTATGATCCCGAGTCCAAACAATAGTAGTATGTCTTATTCACTGTCACCTCCCACCAAACCCCTTTCAAGCTAGTTGCGACCCCTCACACTAAAAACGAAAAATAAATATCTTAATATAGAAGCTACATATCTGAAATTGAGCATATAGGCGTCTCAGACATTAGGCTTCAATATTCCATTCAACCATTGCTGTAAAAATATTTTATACACACTCGGGACAATAATTATTGAGCCACCCTCGTAGAAACAATGGAAAAGACTAAAAAAGAATAGAAAGTATGAAAGCAGCAATCTTAACCCTTTCGGAGGAAGTGATATGTTTATGGAACCAAATAATTTTAATTTCCAAACGCCACAATGGCACCAGAATTTTGCTAAAATCTTTCCCATTTAATATGTATGTGAAATATAGCCTTTTTCCTATTTCCAAATAAATATTTTCTTAAATTCCGGTACCAGTCATTTATTTAAACATTTTAATACTGAAAGTACTAATTAACCGCTAAAAGGATTAAAGGATGTTAATGGTAAGTTAAGTGCTAACTGGCTGCAAAAGAATATAGCATTGATCGAAAAAATTTAGAAAGGTATGTGGTCGAAATTCTTTTTTATTCAAGGATTCGGAAATCATACCGTAAAATTCTAGAGCAGAGTTTTTAGGTTGTGCATTCACGAGATGTTTGTTATTTAGTAAAGTAAAAATCCTTACTGTATTTCTCGTATGAATTTGGAATTTTTATATAATTTATAAATTCCTGAACCGCACGCAAAGTAAACAAAAGGGTTAAGTATTTCAACAGCTGTTATTTTCAAAAAATATATATTTTTGTAACTTTAATTTATTTTTCAATTAATTTTCAGCAGTGAAATTACGCTCGAGGATTCCAAGAGTTTCGGGTTCGATTCCCGGCTGGGACATTTTTCACATTGTAGGTTCTACGCTTCGTAGCAATGTGATAAATCACGTGTTATCAATTCAATAATTTCGAGCGTAATTTCACTGCTGAAAATTAATTGAAATATTAATTAAAATTATATATGTGTTTACCAATGCTGGGTTTGATTGTGTCTCGTGTTTCGCTGCAAGAATGCATGCTCATGAAGACTATTCCAACTTGTGTTGCAGTTTCAGCCTTGCCAACATGTGTGGGAAATGCTAGGCTGGGCATCGTCCTCGTAGCTTAAATGGTAGAACACTTAGAGAGCTATCCCGAAGGTTCCGGTTTCGACTCCCTGCTTAGACATTTTGCACATTGTTGATACCATACTTCGTTAGCAATGTGATCAATCACGTATTATCTATTAAAATATATTCTTATTTTTCAATGCATATTTCTTAAGAGGTCTTGTGCCTTTTAAATCTTACGAAAATCAAGAAAAAATTCAAAGTTTGAATTAGTGTATCTTCAAAAGAATATTATGTTTAAACATGAAATTTTCATTAGTTATTAAACCGATTTTGCTTTATAATATACTATACACCATTATAAACTTACTAGTCTTTTACAGAATTTGTGAATTGTTGAAATTAAAATGGCATTTTTACTTACTTCGTAAGTCTTTGCGCGCATGATATCTTGAGAACATATGCATGGATTGATACGAAATTTGATACAGATAATAAGCACATAAACCTTTTTTAAATGATCTACTTTTAATTATTTACATAAAGAAGTTTTTTAGTTATGACAATTTTTATTCATTAAAAAATGTAAAAATTGAATTTTGTTTTAGAAATACATTTTATTTACATCGTTAATGAAACAATTTTGACCTAAGAGTACATCATTTTAACAATACATTTGTTCTTTTATATATATATCAAATTTCATAACATTCCTGAAACCCTATGTGTTCTGAAAATATCATGCACGCGATGCCAGACGGAATAAAAAGAAAAGAGCTATTTTAATTTCAATAATACACACATTTTGAGGATGATACAGACATTGGTTCACTTTGTGTCAGTTATTCACTTTTAAAAATGCAGTTGGTGTCAGTTACTGGAGGTATTGACCATATTTACAAAAAAAAATTATTAATATGACAATGTTTCAAAAATTTTTCAACAACAATAATATTTTAATGTACATCTACTATCTTCTGAATTGGAAAGTAGAGCATAAAATGGATTTAGAATTATGCAATAGTGATTTGAACAAGAAAGAATCCTTAAGACGTAAGTTACTGGAGCAGTCACCCTAATTTAATGATTTTTTTAAACTTTTTACTAAATACAATTAATAAACAGATATTTTTTAAATAATTATATTTGAACTTATTTAATAAAATCAAAAAAAATATTATGTTTAAGTTAATAATGTATTAAAACTCAGATATTCAGATCCCTGATTTCTAGTACATTATTCTCTATAAAAAATAATTATAGAAATAACTTTATACTGATTAAGTAATAGTTACCATAAATAAAATGTAAAAGGAGTTTTATATACCAAGTTTGTTTGTAACTACAACTTATTATTTCCAGAAAACTTAAATAACAGTTTAATTTTAAACTAATCTTATTTCCGTAAATTTTTCTAGTAAAATTTACTAATATCAAAGAAATGTTTAATATTTAAATACGCTAAACAAATTTGCATTACTGGAAAATTGTTTGAAGTGTATGATAAGTAGTAAACTTTTGAGTTATTAAATAACTTTTAGAAAATGCGTGTATAATTTTAGTATGTTTATGATACAAAATGTTCTGTTAAAAGTAAATAGGAATAATAGTTGTTTATAAAATTTAGGTGTTGGTTTGCTTTAAAACTGTAAATTATTAAATTGCTTCCAGCTTAAATAGCCAGTCAACTCTCAATTAATGTTCTCCCAATAAACTCTCTTGAAAAATTCTACAAGGATCAAAGTAACATTTAATGTTTAGTATTTCGATTAAAGACAGAATATCTGTACCATGTGCAGGCATTTACTGTTTGAAGTTTATAATAAGTACCACATTGTTAAATTTCTAAATGAGTTTTACAAATTTTCAAAATATTGCTTTAATAAAATACTTAGATGTTGTGATAGTGAAGTACTCAAACAGAAAGTATAAATTTTAATGATAGTTTAATATGAGCTAGCTAAGTTGTAACTAGATATTATGTATTTAAATTATGTAAGATCTTTCGGTGTTCTAGAGAAAATAAGAAAAAAGAAATCTAAATATATTTAAAATATGTACAATATTAATTTAAATATAGTTGTGTTATAAACATGAAATCTTATTTGAAATGTAGATTAGATAAAAATATACGAAAATTATTATTCGGAATTAATGTGATTTCGTGAAATTAAATACAAAGTTGCAATTTTTTCTAGTAGAAATACTTGTTTCCAGATGTCATTTCTCAGATGAAAGTATTTTATCCTTTGCAGACATGACACTAAAAATTTCTTAACTGCCAAAATAAATAAATTTAATAATTGAACAGCATTAATTAACACAATTATTAAAATAATCTGACTGTTACATTAAAATATATATATTTCATTTTAAAATGATGCCATTTTCATCTTTATAATTTATTTTTCGACATTAAAAAAAATCTTGGTGTCTATAGAGTACTTTTAAAAAAAAATTCAGCTATTTTAAATCTGACTGAGTGTATTTTCACTCCTTTTCAGTATTGAAAATGCACTTATCCTATAGGAGTGAATTTCATCCATCTTGCGGAGTGTTTTTTTTTTTTTTCATTCCTTTTTGATAAGCTGTTTTCGCTCTTTTTTTCGACTAAATTAATAGGCAAAACGAGTGACTGCACTCATTATTGACAAGTCATTTTTAAACCCCTTTTTTTGTCAAATTTAATAGGCAAAATAAATTATTTCCCTCTTATTTTCAGATTTTTTTTTGTTTGTTTTTTAACATATATAACTCCCCAGTTTGCAAAATGTATTACTTTTAAAACTCCATATTGTTTTATTTTAATCTAGATGCAGAAGAAATTTTGTTTTTCATTTCCAAAACATAAATTAAATAATAATAAAAATAAAAAATAAGTTCGCGCCGTAACAAGACAAGATTTTCTACCTTGTCAATATCCTGAAGTGCGCTTTTTTTACTTTATCTTTCTTATTATGATTTTTTCTTTTTAATATTTTCACATTGTATATATAATTTTAACGTTATTAGTTTTAATCCGGAAATGTCGATTTCTTTAATTATTTCTGATATTATTATATCTTATTAATATATTTTGCTTATGACACAGATAAATAATTATGGAATATAGAACTCATGTGTTACATAACTGCAGCCTTTTGTTTAGTTAAACTTTTGAATATGAACAGAGCGAAGTATAGCACAAAAATAAAAATTCACAAAATTATAATTAAAAAAAAAAAAGGTCAAGCTAGTTGTGTCATAAAATAAATTGATAATATTTTTTACTAATTTATTATTTTCTGATACTTTTTTAAAATTATCTTTAACATTTCGTACTATTTACATAATACTGTGGCAATTAAAAAAATAATATTTAAAGTGTAGATGTGTACAACTATCTGAATGAACACAATTTATTAAATACTTGTACTTACTGAAACAAAAAAAAAAATAGAACATATGTTATAAGTTAATAATAATTTAATAATTTTTATAATCATGGGTTGTGTTCCGAAAAGATTTCTGAGTGTCATGAGCAAAGTAGTATATTAATAATCAATAATATAAGCACAAAATGATATATGTTTAATAAGGTAAATACCAATTAGCGTAATTTTACACAATTTGAATACAAGAAAACTACATATCTAAGTACATTTTATTGATTATAAAAATTATGGAACAGATGTATTAAAAAAAAAAACAAAAAAAGAAAAAAAAGTAATTTAAGAAGTTCATGTTTCCGGTTTAAAAGTATTAACATTAAATAACGCAAAAAATCATATATACAATGTGAAAATACAACAAGGAATGGCGAAGGAATTACAAGAAAGATGAAGTAAAACAATGTACTTTACCTTAGAATTTTCAGTATTAGTATAATCCTAGAACCGCCTGTAGCCATCTTGGTTTTAGCTGGGAAGCAAAAACGAAATTTATCCAATTCTTTGTGATGATTCCCCCCCCCCCCCTGCTTTAGTGGGCATAATCCATCTATCTTATTCTATGCCATTTTTAAATCAATCACATTATAATTGTAATAATGTTTTAATCTTGTAGGTAACGCTAAGCTTTGATGCTTGAAACAAACAAGCGACCCCCTTTTCAAAGCGATTCTCGATTCTTCCTCTGCCAAACTATATATCGCGTTAAAGGATTTCAACCAATAGGGAAGCTTCTTAAACCGCTCTTTTAGAGATATTTTTCTGTTCCGGTCTGAAATGAGCAGTCCTGGGGATGCTACTCCTAAAAGGATGATTTGGTAAACAAGTTTTTTGTGGAAAATGTCTCTTTTTGATGAAACAGATGCTCAGAAAGAACAAAAACAAGAGTAAAACTTTTCGTTCTTTTGTTGAGTTAATAATTCGTTCTTTTAAATTAAGAGTGTAGAACCCCGCTAATCCGAAATTATTCTTAATCCGAAATGATTTTATTTTCGAAAATTATACTTGAACAGATTAACTAAATTATTAACTTACGAAATTTTCCCGATTACAGGAAGAATGTCGGGAAAAATTTAGAATTTAGAATTAAACAAAAAAATGACAGTAAATTATGTTTTTTATTCTTTAAACAGCTTGAATAGAATAAAAAATATACTCAATAAAGTAAACGTACAGCATATGTAAACGGATATAAAATGAAAACGTGCACTGTAGGTTTACTCGCAGAAGCAATCTTTAAAAATCAGCGAAAATCAGTTCGTTTACCAGTCACTATAAGATTATTTTCTAAAATGCAAAAAGCATTTCATTCGGATGATAAAAAAATATTTTCCCCTTCAACAGTTTTATTTCGCAAATTATGTGCAGAAATGTTTTTCTCTTCTCCCTCGTCGACGTGGTGACTGAGCTATTTATAGATTCGCGATTTTGAACCGTTTATAATGGGTTACGTAATTCCTCATTCTGGAGTTCCGTTGGATTATTATAAACATCAGGAGTGATTAAACAAGGAATGATTTTTTTTTCGAAGTCGTACCGGATTATCCAGTATGCCGGATCTTATGATGACGTATAGAACGCATCTTTTTTTTTTTTTTCTATTTTTATCGGAATTTCGGGTAATCCGAATTTTTCTAATTCATTCAGGTACCGGTCCCAATTAGTTCAGATTAGCGGGGTTCTACTGTATTTAATTTTTTTTTCTTTTATCATTTCATCAGAAAAAGTTCATGAATAAATATATAGCATTCTCCGTTATTGTCGGCTTTTTTATTAACAACAGAATAATAACCCGTTTATCACCATTTAAATGTATTAAATGAATTTTATTAAAGAAAAAGAAATATGTTTCCAATTTAAACTTCCAAATTTAATAAGCATAAACATATTTTATAACTCGCGAACATATTTTCATTCAAATTTTAATACTGTGGAGAAAAAGCTCACAGGGGCTAGTTCCACAAGTACTTGTAGTGTCGTAGTCACATACATCATAGTACTTGTAGTCACATTCTACGATTTTTCGCGTCCAGTAATTTAGAACAGAAAATGTGACTTATTTTATCAGATATATATCATTAATTGAATGATGCGAAGCATACTTTTCAAAAATAATGATGACTTTTAAGCATAGCGGTTATCAACTATGTGACTTACACTACAAAAACCCATGGAACTAGCCATAGGGAGTAGGGAGGCACAGTTACTGGTTCCAGAAATTTTATTTCAGCAGAGTCAGACAGAGGTAGTTATATTAAAGATAGTTGAAATACAGTGGAATCGGCCTAAAGTGCCCACCCTCGAGACAGGCCGAAATGGTCACTATATAGAGGTTGTCACTGTATGAAGTGCCTTTAAAAATAGCACGTTAAAATTTTCTGATATCTCAAAAAATAAAACAAAATATACACACTGATATATTTAGTAATAAATTGATTTGTTAAAAATTATAATAACTGAATTACTAATTTAAAATAATATACTAGATAGAAGATAAAATTAAGATTCACCTTATTTCTTTTGAATTCAGTTTAAGAACTTCGATAATGATTGATTTAAATAACACACGATAAGGTACACTATCATTAATATGCATTTTTATTTTGATTGTAATTGCATAATGATAACGTTTTTATAACTGGCAGTAATAAACTATTCATTAAAAATTATACAATTTCTTATGAAGTTTCTTTTACAGTAAAAAAGTCTTCTTTTTAACAGTTACGTTTTCAGCCATGTCTTCAAGTTTCATCAATAAATCCAGAATTGGAGGACAGTTATTTAGGGCATATGTTTTCTTTTTTGCTCATATTTAACATTTCTGCGTAATTTATTGCGATAGATTGCGTAATTTTTTCCTGTACATTTTTTATGGATGGAAATAAAAATTTCGGAAAATGGTCACTTTAGACTTTAGTTTGAAGTTTTTCCGTATGCAAAAAAAAAAAAAAAAAAAAAAAAAAAGATGGTCACGTTTTACAAGTTCAAATAACATTAAACATGAATGGCAATCTGGTCACTTTACACTATAGTCATGTGGGCACATTACCGGACGATTTTGATATTATTTTATATGAGAGCGAGTACAATTTTGCAAAAGCGGCCATTTTAGCCAGGTAGCCACTTTATAAAGGTATTATTTGAGCAGTTTAAAAAAGAATAGTAATAAATTATATTTATCTTGTGGTGCACAGCATTAAAATGCAATACTTTCTACCAGTGTCTGACAATACTTGTCAGTTACTGGTTCATAAATGTCAATTATTGGCTATCTGCATTGCTAATAGTTTCAAAAATCATTAAAAAGATACTGTAGTATGATATCAAATACAAATAGGGTTTAAGTATTTTGTTTTTATAATAAAGATTAAAGTAATTTTAACGTCTAAATATCTTGAAATATAAAATAATATTTTGTGTTTTAAAGTGACACTGGTTCCCTTTGTGCCAGATATTGGTTTTTGAAAATAGGGTTGTTGTCGGTTATTATTGACAATATTTAGGAAAAAAAGATTTAAAAATACAATATATTTTTTTTTCAAAATTTTATCAACAATAATTTTTTAATGTGTATTTACCATTTTTTCAAAAAGAAAGATAAGCATAAATTGAATTTTTAATTATGTAATAGTGATTTTAACAAAAACAAAATCAGTGTTTTATTTACTGGGTTTCACCCGATGTAACAATTTATTTTTAATAGTTCAATTAAAAAAAAAAAAAACTATAAGGTCACTGTGCACAAGTGTAACGACCTCTAAATACGACAATGTTCCTGTACTTAATATATTAATTTATGAATCGCAAATAAATGCTAGTTAATGAGTCATCCGAACTTCAGGAGCGTTTAAAAAAAAATCCCATTAAAATTCCCATCCTTCGTTATAAAGCGCCCCCATCTTCCCTAAATGAGGGATAATATCCTAAAAGTGTTTCACGTTTTTTCTTTTTTAACTTTGAAGTTTAAGCAACTCTATGGACGTGAAAGTCTACGACATAGGTTTCATTTACCTGAAGAAACATTTATCTTAAGAAAGGGCGATCAATTTTCAAATCAGAGTTATACAATATTCTACGCATTTTGGTAACTTTACTTTCTTTAGATAGCTATTAGTGACAAACTGCATGTCCTAAATGCGGACAGACTTTTAGAGATCAACAAGATAAGTTTATGTGAAACTTTTCATATATAGTATCAAAATAATGTTTAAAGAAGAAGATTTTAAATATGCTGTATTGAGTTAGTCAATTAGGAAATACAGCATGATCCTCCGACAGTGTTTTTCCTTAACCGGGTAATAAAAGATGTGCTTAAAAGGATCAAAATAGAAAAATATGTTCCTAAAATTATTAATAAAAAATGTTTTAAGAATAGCGGTGCATATTCAAGACAGAGAATATAGATACATAATTATGGAATTCGGAATACTTTTACATGATGGATATTCTGAAAAATCTGGTATACACTGAAAACACTTAAATCATGTTAATGCGATTAAGTAAGTTAATTTTACTGACATTAAAGCGTTAAGGTAGATTGAATGCTGAATCAGATTAAAGCATGATGCAGCTGAGTTATATCCAGTTTGAAGGTCTTCATTTTATTTAAATGCTTTTCTTAAATCTAATATTTCTATTCTGTTTTCAACTTTTACTCGTTATAATAAAGATTTTCTACTTTTATTTTAGGTAAGATAAAAATAGAAAAATATTTTTATCTAAATGAGTATTTTTATTTCCATATATGTATTTTAAGACACAGAAAATATTCTATTTTTTGTGAAAGCATAAGGAAAGAGAGGGTTCTGGAGGCAATATAATAATATCAGGGCTTGAGCATCTCTTTGGCGCAATCAGGCCTGCTTAAATTGAATTATTATAAAATTGCCCGATTTCACCTGTTTATAAGACTAATGTTTTTATAATGTGACATTTTATAATAACTCGAGTTCTATGTAATAAATATTCTTGTTAAAAATGGTATAAATATAATCTTTTCACACAAATAATTCCAACCCTAATATCTAAAAAAATATGAATAAGAACTGTAATTACGCCTCTCCCATGGGGGTATAATAAAAAGGTATTTCAAAACAGAAAAATGCGCATTAATACACATTTTAATAAATTTGAGAATTTTAAGTATTAAAATTGCTATTGTTTTCACTTTCAAATATCCACTGAACTTCATTTATTATAAGATTCCTGTCTAAATTTTATTCCAACTTTATTTATTTAATCCTTAGGTATCTAAATTATATTTCAACTTTAGAATTATTGCTGCTTTTCAATCAAAATCTTCAACCTCTAATACCCCAAATGAAAATATAGATAAATACTTTATGAAATATGTTATTTTCTCTTTCAATTTATTGAAGTGCATATTGATAAAGTCAGAGATGGATGGTATAAAATGTATCGATATTTCTCCTGACATTGATCCCTAGTTACAAAATTGAAAAGAATGTATCGACTTGGGCTTCTTCCAAAAATATGGTTTCTCTAAAGTTCCGTGGTTTATATTTAGAAAGAAGAATTTGTATGCCTGTCAAAATATTAGAAAAAAAGGAAAAATAATATATTTCCTCACCACATTTCTTTACAAATACTTTCTTTGAGAATAAATAAACATGTTTTAAATATACGCCATTTTCAAACGAGCAACACTATTTTTGGAGACATTTTTCTGTTGATATCTTAAATACAATATAAATATAAATTTCCCATATTAAATAAGTCATTGAAAAAGTAATTTAATAAATGTTCATTAACCGCTGGTTAGATACTTTTTAATATTCTTTTAAATTTTATATTTCAATACTAAATCATTTTGAATGAGAATTTCGCGAAATTAGTCAGCTATATCCAAGCTGTTTTTATTTAATGTAACTTATATTTTGTTGCCAAATTCGGCGATTTCTTAAAGTGCCTGCCATTTTAAGACAACATTGTGGATGAGGCTAACCAGTGAATTTGGTCGAGACCTTAGAAATTGCTGTGCACATGCTCGCTCACATCGGAATCGATTGATATATACGAGTGCTTTCGCAGGCAAAAAATCAGATTTTTCAAAATGTCACCCACATTAGATATTGAAATTGCTATATCTGAGCCATTTTTTAAGATAAAGACAAACAAAAAATGCTCCTGAATTCTTATATCAAGATCAAATACTTAAGAAAGAAACCTTTTAGGTAGCTTTCATTACAAAAAGCTACCTATTGCAGCCGTTCGGAGGAAAGAGATTTCAAAAAATTTTGGTATATTTTCATCGATCATGACCCCCAGACCCCGAAACCACCCTCCGTTCAAAATTGATATATATATATATATATATATATATATATATATGACCTATGTCACATATATATATATATATATATATATATATATATATATATATCTGACATATGTCACACTGTAACTCTCGTAATTATGAACCGATTTCGATGTAATTCGGTGTGTACATAGTACATACAAATGTCTCGACCGAGTTCGTTGGCCAGCTTCATCCGCCGTTTTGTTTCAAAATGGCGGCCATTTAAATTTTTTTTAAATTTAAAATTTTAAATGTGGTACCAAAAAATTAAAAATGGATAAATATTTTTTTTATGTATTTGACCTTTATACAAAGATTCCGGAGCAGTTTTTGTTTCGTCTATATCTTAAAAAATGGCTGAGTTATAGCGTTTTGAATTTCTAGCGTGGCTGACTGTAATTCGGTGTGTATATAGTACATACCAATGTCTCGACCGAGTTCGTGGCCAGCTTCATCCGCCATTTTGTTTCAAAATGGCGGCCATTTAAAATTTTTAAAAAAATTTAAAATTTGAAATGTGGTACCAAAAAATATAAAATAAAAATATTTTTTTCTTATGTATTTGACCTTTATACAAAGATTCCGGAGCAGTTTTTGTTTCGTCTATATCTTTAAAAATGGCTGAGTTATAGCATTTTGAATCCTAGCATGGCTGATATTTTGAAACGTCCTGAATTTTGTCATGCGATAAAAGGCGTATTTAAGAACTGATTTGGATGTAACTTCGTTTATACATAGTACATACCAAAGTCTCGACCGAGTTCGTTGGCCAGCTTCATCCGCCATCTTGTTTCAAAATGGCGGCCATTTAAATAATTAAAAAAATAATAAAATTTAAAATGAGATACCAAAAAATTGGAAAATTAAAATAGATTTTTTTCGTATGTGTTTCGCCTTGATAAAAATATTCGGAAGCAGTTTTTGTTTCGTCTATATCTTAAAAAATGGCTGAGTTATAGCATTTTGAATTTCTAGCGTGGCTGGCATTTTGAAACGTCCTGATTTTTGTGACGTGATAACGGGCGTATTTATGAACCTATTTGGACGTACCTTGGTGTGTACATAGCACATACAAATATCTCGACTGAGTTCGTTGTCGAGCTTCATCCGCCATCTTGTTTCAAAATGGCTTCCATTTAAATAATTAAAATTTAAAATGAGATACCAAAAAATTGGAAAATGAAAAAAAAAATTTCGTATGGGTTTGACCTTAATACAAAGATTCCGGAACAGTTTTTGTTTCATCTATATCTAAAAAAATGGCTGAGTTATAGTATTTTGAATTTCTATTGTGGCTGAAATTTTAAAACAACCTGATTTTTGTCACGGTATATTAGGCGTATTTATGAACCGATTTGGATGTAACTTGGTCTGTACATAGTACACACCAATGTCTCAACCGAGTTCGTTGGCCAGCTTCCTTCGACATCTTGTTTCAAAAGGGTTGCCATTTAAAAAAAATTAAATTTAAAATTTAAAATGAGTTATTAAAAAATTGGAAAATGAAAAAGATTTTTTTTATGTTTTTGGCCTTGATACTAAGATTCAGGAGTAGTTTTTGTTTCTGAAAATTTGTTCTTTTGTTTATATCGTAAAAAAATGGTTGAATTATAGTACTTTGAATTCCTAGCATGGCTAACATTTTGAAACGATCTTGTATTTGTCATGCGATAACACACGTATTCGCCTATTTCGATGTAAGAAAGCATGTGGATAGTATACACCAATATCTCGACCAAGTTCGCTGACCAGCTTCATCAACCATCTTGTTTCAAAATATCGGCCATTAAATAAAAAAAAATTACATTTAAAGTGAGGTGTAAAAAAAATTAGAAATTGAAAAAATCCTTCCGGCCAGTGCCGGGAGGAAGAGGTCGCTTTCATATTCCTTATTTTAAAAAAGCCAACTTATATCATTCAAACACACGAAGCTCAATATAGTGGAAACCGAATATAGGAGATTCAATACTAATTCTTATCAATATAATGAATGAGAATTTCGCGAAATTAGTCAGCTTTATCCAAGCTGCTTTTCTTTAAAGTAACTCATATTTGGCTGCCAAATTCGGCGATTTCTTAAAGTGCCTACCATTTTAAGACAACATGGTGGATGAGGCTAACCAGTGAACTTGGACGAGACCTTAGTAATTGCTCTTCACATGCTCACTCACATCGGAATCGGTTGATATATACTAGTGCTGTCGCATGCAAAAAATCAGATTTTTCAAAATGTCACCCACATTAGATATTGAAACTGCTATATCTGAGCTATTTTTTAAGATAAAGACAAACAATAAATGCTCCTGAATCCTTATATCAAGGTCAAATACTTAAGAAAGAAACCTTTTTCAATTTCTAATTTTTTTGCACCTCACTTTAAATATATATATTTTTTTTAATTTAATGGCCGCCATTTTGAAACAAGATGGCTGATGAATCTGGCCAGCGAACTTGGTCGAGGTATTGATGTATACTATCCACATGCCTTCTTACATCGATATAGGCAAATACGTGTGTTATCGCGTTACAAATACAAGATCTTTTCAAAATGTTAGCCATGCTAGAAATTTAAAGTGCTATAATTCAATCATTTTTTAAGATATAAACAAAAGAACAAATTTTCAGAAACAAAAGCTGCTCCGGAACCTTTGTATCAAGGCCAAACACATAAAAAAAACTTTTTCATTTTCCAATTTTTTAATACCTCGTTTTAAATTTTAAATTTAATGTTTTTTAAATGGCAACCCTTTTGAAACAAGATAGCGAATGAAGCTGGCCAACGAACTCGGTCGAAACATTAGTATGTACTATGAACAGACCAAGTTACAACCAAATCGGTTCATAAATATGCCTGTTATCGCATGACAAATATCAGGTCGTTTTAAAATGTCAGCCACAATAGAAATTCAAAATGCTATTACTCAGCCATTTTTTTAGATATAGACGAAACAAAAACTGTTCCGGAATCTTTGTATTAAGGTCAAACACATACGAAAACATCTTTTTCATTTCCCAAATTTTTGGTATCTCATTTTAATTTTTAAATTTTTTAAATTTTTTTAAATAGCCGCCGTTTCGAAACAAAATGGCGGATGAAGCTGGCCAACGAACTCCGCCGAGATATTTGTATGTACTATGTACATACCAAGGTACAACCAAATCGGTTCATAAATACGCCTGTTATTACGTTACAAAAATCAGGACGTTTCCAAATGTCAGCCACGCTAGAAATTCAAAATGCTATAACTCAGCCATTTTTTAAGATATAGAAGAAACCAAAACTGCTCCCGAAATCTTTTTATCAAGGTCAAACACATAAGAAAAAAATATTTTTTCAATTATCAATTTTTTGGTACCACATTTCAAATTAAAATTTTCTTAAAAATTTAAATGGCCGCCATTTTTAAACAAGATGGCGGATGAAGCTCGCCAACGAACCCGGTCGAGACATTGGTATGTACTATGTATAAACTAAGTTACATCCAAATCGGTTCATAAATACGCCTTTTATCGCGTGACAAAATTCAGGACGCTTCAAAATGTCAGTCACGCTAGAAATTGAAAATACTGCAACTCAGCCATTTTTTAAGATATAGACGAAACAAAAACTGCTCCAAAATCTTTGTATAAAGGTCAAATACATAAGAAAAAATATTTTTCCATTTTAAATTTTTTGGTACCACATTTCAAATTTTAAATTTTTTAAAAATTTTAAATGGCCGCCATTTTGAAACAAAATGGCGGATGAAGCTGGCCACGAACTCGGTCGAGACATTGGTATGTACTATGTACACACCGAATTACATCGAAATCAGTTTATAAATACGCCTTTTATCGCGTGACAAAATTCAGGACGTTTCAAAATGTCAGCCACGCTAGAAATTCAAAACGCTATAACTCAGCCATTTTTTAAGATATAGACGAAACAAAAACTGCTCCGGAATCTTTGTATAAAGGTCAAATACATAAAAAAAATATTTATCCATTTTTAATTTTTTGGTACCACATTTAAAATTTTAAATTAAAAAAAAATTTAAATGGCCGCCATTTTGAAACAAAACGACGGATGAAGCTGGCCAACGAACTCGGTCGAGACATTTGTATGTACTATGTACACACCGAATTACATCGAAATCGGTTCATAATTACGAGAGTTACAGTGTGACATAGGTCATATATATATATATATATATATATATATATATATGTGACATAGGTCAGATATATATATATATATATATCAATTTTGAACGGAGGGTGGTTTCGGGTTCTGGGGGTCATGATCGATGAAAATATACCAAAATTTTTTGAAATCTCTTTCCTCCGAACGGCTGCAATAGGTACCTTTTTGTAATGAAAGCTACTTAAAAGGTTTCTTTCTTAAGTATTTGACCTTGATATAAGAATTCAGGAGCATTTTTTGTTTGTCTTTATCTTAAAAAAATGGCTCAGATATAGCAATTTCAATATATAATGTGGGTGACATTTTGAAAAATCTGATTTTTTGCCTGCGAAAGCACTCGTATATATCAATCGATTCCGATGAGAGCGAGCATGTGCACAGCAATTTCTAAGGTCTCGACCAAATTCACTGGTTAGCCTCATCCACCATGTTGTCTTAAAATGGCAGGCACTTTAAGAAATCGCCGAATTTGGCAACCAAATATAAGTTACATTAAATACAGCTGACTAATTTCGCGAAATTCTCATTCAAAACTATTTAGTATTGATAAAAATTAGTATTGAATCTCCTAGATTCGGTTTCCACTAAATTGAGCTTCGTGTGTTTGAATAATATAAGTTGGCTTTTTTAGAATAAGGAATATGAAAGCTACCTGTTCCTCCCGGCACTGGCCGGAAGGACTTTTTTAACTATGAAGTTGTTTTTAAAACTGTAAAAAAAAATTGTTATTGTTATTGAGATTATTTTATTCTAAATGAGCATATTAAAGCGAACGTTTGTATGAGATTTTTTATGGAAATATTAAAATATTTAAATGTTGAGCAGTGTGTTTTATTCTTACTAGTCTTGGAAGCAATATTCTGAAAACAAATATTTTATTAAAATTAATGAGTTTATATCAGTTTAAGAAACAGTATTAGCTTATTACCAAATTCACCGTATTTTTGTGCTCACAACGAAATACGATTGCAGAGAGATACAGTGATTTGTTTTAATGGCATGAAGCGTACATACTTATATTTTAGTGATCGACACAGTACCAAATTTTACACATTTTTGCGATTCCTACGCAACGAGGTTGCTGTAACCACTGGTGTTTTTACTGGTTTTCATGGGAGCGAAAATATTCGTATTGTATGCAAGGCGAATGTTTCTCTCTGGAAAAATTTCCAAATATTAATATAGATTCAATCGATGCTGGATTTAATTGTCTGTGTTTGCCCCATGTCGGTGGCTCACGGAAAATATTCCATCTTGTGCTGCGTTTGTAGCCTTGCCAACCTGTAATAGTGAAAAATTCCAGGCTGTGTATCGTTCCATGTGGTTTAGTCGGTAGAACGTCAGTGCGCTATACTGATGGCCCGGGTTCGATTCCCGGCATGGAATATTTTTCACTGGGTTGGCCTTTGCGCCTTTTAAGCAAAAATAGTTTGAAATTTATTTTCATTTGGAATATTGTATGCAAGGCGAATGTTTCTCTCTGGAAAAATTTCCAAATATTAATATAGAAAATATTCGTTTTGGTTTTCCTACACAAGGACTCTTCTACAAGAGGTTTCTGCGAGGTTTCTAATTTCATTGTATAACACGAAGAAGTTTTTCTTTTGTGAAATAACAAAATTCATTATTAAAAAAAAACATTTAATTTAAATTAGTCATGCTATTTGCGATAGGCATAATGCAACATCCTTCAAATGCCGTAAAAGTAAAAAAATTTCAAAAATGGTGCGTGATACATCATTTTTGTTCTGATTTCAAAATTCAGCTACAAAAATTACTTTAAAAACGCTAACATTGTAAAGCAAAATTCATAGTACACCTGTGATATTAGAGGATATTAAAGATCACAAATTGTCTGTAAAAATATTTGTAAAAATAACTATATCTTTGTATATCTCAATAATGCTTAATATATATATATATATATATATATATACATACATATAGAAAGAGAGATAGAGATATTCTCTTTGTCTTCATGTTTCCTATCTTCTGTTAAACATGTGTCTGGGATCTCGTGCCTGTCTGTAACTACAGAATAAAAGAAAATTGCCAGCAGCATACTACAAACCCCGGATTTGCCATCTATTCGTTTCATATATTCGTATACTTTTGTTGGCCCTGTGAAAAAACTATAAATGCGATAGACAACTTCTTCGAGAAAACAAACATGCTGTAGGTGACTGTAACAACATATTAAGATTAACTCTATATACTTTATTAGTGAAAACATATACTGTAGGGGACTGTAACAACATAATATAATTTCATTACCGTCAGCCTTCTACAAACCCCATATTTAACATATTCTCGTGTATTCTTTTATTCAGCCCTGTATAAATAACTATAAATTCTATATACACTCTCTTCTAGGAAAAGCATTCTGTAGTGACTGTAGCAACATACTCAAATTAAATTGCTTTAAGCGTTCTAAAAACCCTGCACTTCACATATATTCGTTTTATTCGTTTAACCAATCGTTTCATAAGTTCGTTTCATAAAATCGTTTCATAAAATCGTTTCTTTCTGATTTATATATATAGGGTAGCTATATTTAGAGAGAAAGATAACTTCTTTTAAGAAGTCTCCCGTTAGATTGCTAATAAAATGCAGTGGACAATGCATGCAGAAGTATAGAATTATATAAATGTTTGAAAGTCTTTAAAGTTTCCTAGAAACATATCTAGAAAAAATTTAATCCTTTTTTAATAAACGAATACTTAAAATACGAACGTACATTTATTTCGAAGCTATGAGCATGAAGCAAACAGTTTTCCGAGTGATTAACTTTTACAAATTCTAAAACATTTTCTATCGACTGCTATAGTTTTGCCGAGCATTTTTTAATATCAAAATGTTGAGAATTTCTGAAAGGAATACTTTTAAATATTTAATAAAAATATATATCTGCATTTTCCAGAAATATTTAAGACAGTTACATTCAATGTGATTTTTAAAACGGATTTTTTTTTTTTCATATACCATGCCGTTGATTTAAACTGAAGCTTTAAATAATAATTTACTCTTTGTAAATTTCGACTACGAATTCAAGCAAAGGAAACTTTCTATTTTAAAGATCTGAAGATCTAAAGATTTTTAAACATCTCAGAAATTTACTTTTCCAGAATCTTTAATAAAGATTTGCGTTAATGTTTCGAATGCTCATATTTAAATGTAAATTCCGTCAGAATTTTCAAATAGCAAATTTTCCATCTTAAGAGAAGATAATTATCGAGGCATAGTAGTACTCAATAGTAAGCATAACGTCTCTGATAACTAAGTTTTCAAATTCAAACGTGTCTACATTAAATTGTTTACAACAATCTGACATGAAAGTTTAATGTTTAATGTCATAGTTTAATAGAAAATTTTAACATCAGTGGTAATTAGGATATTCTGTTTATAGAACTAATTTTAAAAACCAATTATAGATATTCTTTTGTAAATATACCTCTCACGTATGTACAGAAAAAACTCATAAGATATGGCAGCAGTGAACTCAAAATGGCAGTAGAAGATGTCTGAAGGCACTACCATTGTATGCGCAGCAATTACTATATGCTGCTTAATCGTTTGAGGGGCAAGCAATAATGTCTCTGTGACATTGAATTCTCACCGGAATGATCGAAAAATTTTATTTTAAATACGTAAAGGCAATTTTTCAACATTTCCCCCCAAAAGCTAAAAATATAAAATTTAGTTAAAAGTTTCTGGTGCGAATTTTGTTTAAATTAGGTATCTCACCGTCCCTCAAGTGTTTAACCTAAATTGCAGACTAATAAATTTTCATTAATAAACAACTAAAATGTCTTATTGTTCTTAAAATACATACATTTTTATGGAAGGGTAACTTCAGTATCGATAGAATATAAAACACATACTACTATATTGTTAACACACATCATCGACAGATACCCCACTCAAGTATATATTTATGTATAGTTACTTAAGTTATTTTGAGGTAATAAAATATATATATAAGTGTAATACTTATATAGTTTGATTCCAGGAGTGCACATTGCTTAAATGGCACCCGAAAAGATGAGAAACTCTGTCATTTGTAGTAGCTATACGATTCTAAAATTACTAACATACGATTTTTATGTCCAAATTACACCAACAGGGTAACATATCTTAAAATAAATACAAATATTGGAAACAAATTATTTACGAAAGTCATTGCTGAAGTTTTCTACTGGTCATTAGAACATTCGACCGCTTCCAGTTTATAATGATGTTATGTGTGGTAACTGACAAAACTATTCATGTAAATGGTGAGGCATGATAAATCATAACGCTAAAAATATGGATATACTTTATACTTGGTGATAGAGGCTATTTCACAAAGATAGTCATATACTATATCATACGTTATAAGTTCTGTAAATAAGTTCGGCTTGAGTGCTAAAATTTGGCGATCTGGCCGGATTCCTGCTGGTGTGATTGAAATTCAAGTATCTAATATCTATCCAGGAAGTATCGACAAGATTAGTAGTTAAACATAAAATTAACTTATAAATAAAGATAAAATAATATGCTGTTAAAACTGATTCTCTAAAATAAGTAAATATTATTTTTTGTTTCATATTTTCTAATATTTTAACACTTCCGAATATTATAATTTACATTTCGAAGAAGAGATTTAATCATTTTTACAATTCCATACCTCAAAAGGATAAATACGAGACCTTTATAGGACCACTTTATTGTCCGTCTGTCTTTTTTTCAATAACGGTTGAATGTATGAATTTCAAATTATTATCAAGAAATAAGTTCCACAACCCCATTTGTCTGATAAAATTTCAAGCTTCTAACATAATGCAATAAGAAGTTACGCCTTAAAACAAAGTTTTATTCATGCAAACTAACATCCAAAACCTATAGGGTAATTCACTTTAACCTAGAGTCTTGAAATTTGGCACGAAGGAAGGTCTTACAGCAGATGTAAAGTAAACAATCGAAAAACATTAATTTAAAATTTTATGTGCAATTACTACGTGACAAATATGCCATAACTTCTGACTTCCAAGGTTGTTTATTCAAGAATACGGTATCCCCAAGGTGCGAAACCTAATTGTATTGATCCTGTTTTATTTTCGTGTATATTTTGCTTTTATGACGCTAACTTTATTCTTGAAACTATTCAGAAAGATAGTTCTTATTTGTGCGTAAACAATCATTAAATACGGTACATTCCGGGGTATAAGCGTACTTTTGAAACAAGAAGATATATCAAAATTCACAGGTACGAATTATACGCAGGCATCAAAATCAAAAGCAAAACATATTAATGAAAGACTACAATGGAAATTGAAATGTATACATTAATGAACATAATGTACTTGTCGCTATATTGGCACTCGTACTTGTTGTTATAAAACACAGGATGAGTCATAAGGCTCCAAACAAATAGTGAAAGTGTTGACTTATGTTTTTTTATTAATACAAATGATATCACACGATGCTATAGTTAGAGGATGTGCTTTACATGTCTCTCTTCCATGTCGATACACAATGACAGCCACTCTAACCAGTTTTGATTGTGGAGCTCCCAGCTATCGCCGCTAGTAGCTGTATTGACGTATTTTTAACTGTTGTCGTCTTTGGTCGGCAAGATCTGCTTTTATTGGTAACAGACTGTCTACTTTTCAGTTCCTTGACACGTTTTGCAACTATTCATGGCATATAAAAGGCACGCGATCTCAGTTTTGTTAAATTATTCTGAATGTGTTGGAATGTTTTCATAATCTATGCTTGGCGCATGATTTTTTTCTTTGTTGTTTTACATCTACCAGTATTATCATCTGAGCTCTTCATTTTTTTATATACAATTTAATTAGATATTTGAATAGTGGCAAGTGGGTTATTCTTCTGTTGTTACTAAAAAGTGGAAATAACGGATATAGTTATATAATTATTCATACAATAATTTCGTAAAAATGAAAAAAGGAAGCAAAAAATTAAATGATTTTACGAGAAAAAGGTTCTTTTAAAATCCCTAAAAACACCTTTTTTCACAGATAATATTGGCATCATTCAAAATTTAAAATTTCAATTTTAATTTAAAAGCATGATTTTTCTAATAATTAATTTAGATACATTAAATCAGTTCTATTTAGCTATTAAATAGGTTTATACCAATGACTTGTAAATCAGATGTTCCATCTGAAGAAAATAATAATCTGAGAAATTACGCCATCGAAAACAAGTGTTTGAATTAGAAAAAAGTCTTTCCAGCGTGTGCCGGAAAAAGAGGTAGCTTTCCTTTTTCCTTACTTTTAAAGAGCGAGCTAATATTATTCAAACACTTGAAGCTCAAATTAGTGGAACACGAATATAGAATATTCAATACTAGTTTTTGTCAAAACCGAAAATGAATGAGAATTTTACGAAATTAGCCAGCTTTATCCCAGCTCGTTTTAGTTAAAGTGGTTTATATTTGGTCTCCAAATTTGGAGATATCTTGAAGTGTCCGCCATTTTGAAACAACATAATGGTTGAAGCTAACCAATGAACTTGTTCGAGACCTTAGTAATCCCTGTGCACATGTTCACTCACACCGAAATCGGTTGATATATAGGAGTACCGTCGCAGGCAAAAATCATATTTTACAAAATGTCACCTACATTAGCAAATCAATCTACATATATCTCAGCCATTTTTTAAGATAAAGACAAAACAAAAGGCGCCCCAGAATACTTGTATCAAGGTCAAACAAGAAAAAAAACCTTTTTCATTTTCTAATTTTTATTTTTTTAACCTCATTTTAAATTTAATGAAAACAAATAAAATGGCCACCATTTTTAAATAAGATAGCTGATGAAGCTCACCATCGAGCTTGGACAAGACATTGCTATATACTATGCCATGCGTGTTATCGCGTGACAAAAATCAGATCGTTTCAAAATGTCAGCCACACTGGAAATTCAAGCTGCTATAACTCAGCTATTTTTAAAGTTATAGACGAAACAAAAAATGCTCCGAAATGTTTGTATCAAGGTCAAATGTATAAGGAAAAAATCTTTTTCATTTTCTAATTTTTTGTATTTCATTTTAAATTATTATTATTTTTTTAAATTTTAAACGGCCGCCCTTTGAAACAACCCAGCAAACACAGAGCTATCGGTAAGCAATCGGTCGACAGCCGCTTGCCAATACCAGCGGTATTGGCACGATACCGGTTGCCGCTACCGGTTTCGTATCTTTTTTGATACGCCGCGCAAATGCGGCCCGATTCATGAGGCACGCAGTCGGTCCGGTATCGGCAGAAAACTATGCCGACAACACGCCGATTGCTATCCATATGAATGCCGGCCGCAGCCGTTGCCACCGAAACACTCAAGGTCTGAGGACACGAGTTGTGACGTCATCACTAATGGACCGACTTCTCACTAGTGCTAGAATTCACACCGGAAAATTTTGAATGCAATTTTCTTTTATTTTATTTGAGGAATAACTATCATCTGATAAAACAATAATAACTATTTACACTTACTGGTGAGAATTTGGAGTATCCCAATAAAAATTCCACCAGATGCGGCAACACTGAGTCATTCCGCATCTGGCTGAATTTTTATTTAAGGATTTCGAATTCTCACCAGTAAGTTTAAATAGTTATTATTGTTTTATAAGATAATAGCTATTCCACAAATAAAATAAAAGAAAATTGCTATTAAGGATTTTCCGGTGTGAATTTCAACACTAGTGAGAAATCGGTCGATTAGTGATGACGTCACAACTCGTGTCCTCAGGCCTTGATTGTTTCGGTGGCAACGCCGCAGCCCGACATCAGCATAAATTGAAAAAAATCTCTTTTGATGGCGCCATCTATGAGCCATCCTGGAATGTATATTTTAAAGGAACCTGTTTCGGCGTTGGGATAGGCGGGGTTTGATCCAACGTACCCAAGGACAGAAAGCAGACACCTTAACCACTCAGCCACTGAGACCTGATCAAAAGAGGATTCAATGAGGTAATAAGAGGAAGGCATATCGATAAGTAATGGCTGTCGTTGAAGGTAAGTGGTAGATGGGAAAATTGGAATTTTGAAGTGTTTTATTTTATTTTTTATTTATTTATTTGTAATTTTCTTACGCGCTTGTATTTAAAAGTTAATTTAGTATTTAAAAGAATGAAATAACTATCTTAGCGAATTCGTTAAAACAAACGAATTTAAGAATAAATTTAAGAATAATTAAGATATAGATATAATTAAGAATAATTAAGGATATATATAAATTTAAGAATAATTAACTATTAAAAAAAATTACAGGTTTCAGTTAATCAAATTTTCTTTTTAGGATTTATAATGTAATTACATGCGTTGCGTTAATTTATAAAATATATATTTTTAACATGGAAAAATTTATTTTAATAAATAAAAAGTTGGTAATTAATAACTTTTAATTAGAATAGGAATTCATTTTATATCGTTTTGATGATTTAAAGTAGAACATATATTTAATGAGTATGCTGCAATATTAATTTGTTACTTATCAATAGTTTTAACTTAAAAATAAAATTAAAATATTAATTTACATTTTTTTTTTTTTTTTTGGAAGATAACTTCAAATGGGGGATATTTCTGAATCATTCTTATAAATTTAAGAATGCTTATTAAATAAAATAAGTGAATATCAGAGGTTTTTCTCTTAATACAATTTTCTCTTTAGGAATTATAATGTAATTAAATATGTTAATTCAAGAAATATATATATATGTAGCATAGAAAAACTAATTTTAATAAAAAAATAAGTTGGTAATTAATTACTTTTAATTAAAATAAGAGATCATTTTTTTGTCATTTGATGATTGAATGTAGAATATATTTTTAGTGATTATGTAGTAATGATGATTCTTTTACTTATCAACATTTTTTAATCGTCAAATAAAATAGAAATATTAATTTATCTTTTTTTTTCTTTTTTAGAAGTGGGAGATTTCTGAATCTTTCTTTAAAATCTTAATGCTCAAAAATTGGGGTTTTTTTTTATTGCTTGTAAAATAATTTTAAACACTTTTTTAATAATTTGATTTTTAAATAAAATAAGAAACATAGCTATTGCTTTTAAAATGAATATAATAGCTAGAAAATAAGTTAAATTGATTTATGAAGTTTTTTTTTTCACGATTAAATTTACAATGAATAATAATTTTAAGGAGCGATTTAAAAACACTTTTGATGCTTCAAATGATTGTAATTCCTTTTTAAAATGAATTCAACAACAACTTTTTTGAATAAATAAATATAGGCTATTTTTGACATTTTTTTTTTATCACTTTTAAAATTTTATATGAAATAATGCAATATCTCATCAAAACTCAAACTCAAGCCAAATTAAGAAAAAAAAAAATGTCGTCAAAGACTAAAAATTATGAATTCGGATCGATGTTGGTAAATCTAATCGGGCCACTATCAGAAATTATATATCGGTCCTGCGTCACTTGCCGGTGTAAGTCGCTTGCCGATATATAACCATAAGGGGACCGATTACGGTAAACCGGCAATCGAAAAAGCAGATTCTTAAGTTTCAGTTGCCGACATGCTGCCGACACTTCACCGAAACCTCTGTGCCCATGCCGGCACTTAACCGACAGTACCGGAAGCGGTCCTATCGTGTGCCGAAAGGTATGTGTTTGCCGGGAAGATCGCGGATTAAGATGGCCAACGAACTCGATCGAGTCACTGGTATGCACTATGTGACACTGGTGTGTTCTCTGTACACACCAAGTTACAGACAAATCGGTTCATAAATACGCATCGCATGACAAAAATAAGATCGTTCCAAAATCTCAGCCACACTAGATATTCAAACTGCTATATCTCAGGCAGGTTTTGAGATAAAGATTAAAAAAAAACTGTTCTGGAATTATCCAGAATTTTTAAGATATAGACGAAATAAAAAATGCTCCGGAATCTTTGTATTAAGATGAATTATATAAATAAATCTTTAATGCCTCATTTTAAATTAATTTTTTTTATATAAATTTTAAATGGCCGCCCTTTTGGAACAAGATGGCGGATGAAGCTGGCCAATAAACTTGGTCAAGACATTGGTACGCACTATGTACACACCAAGTTACATCCAAATCGGTTAATAAATACGAGAGTTACAGTATGACAGAGATCAGATATACATAAATATATATATATATATATATATATGTGTGTGTGTGTGTGTGTATACATAGATAGATAGATCAACATTTGATCGCAGGGTGGTTTTCGGGTGTGCGGGTCATGATCGGCGAAAATATACCAACATTTTTCTGAGTCACTCTCCGGATGCAATAGGTAGCTTTTTGTAATAAAAGCTACCTAAAATTGCAACATTTTATTATAACTCACTCAAATAACGTTACATTTAAAATGTAATTTTCGTTTTTTGTTTTAAATTCAAATTTCATTTTATTATAAAAATATATTTATATTGATATTTTACATATTTTCCATATGTAAAATAAATTTAGATTTCTTTTTTAGCACATTTTAACTAGAACATTCAAAGTTTTTATATAATTTAAATCAAAATATCCAGTTAGCACTCAGTTACTTCATATTAAAGTATTTGAAATGTATTCCTTCTGTTAAATATAATAATATTTTGAAAATTGGTAAAACTCATTTAAAAATTTAAAAATGTGGTACTTACTTTACACTTCAAACAGTAAATTCTTGCATATGATGAAAATATTCTGTGCTTAATCTATATAGTAAGCATTAAATGTTACTTTGATCTTTCTAAGAATGTTCACCAGAGTCTGTTTGGAAAACTTTAATTCAGAGTTATCTTTCTATTTAAGCTGGAAGCAATTTAATAATTTACAGGTATAATAGAAATCGACACCTAAATTTTATAAACAACTTTTACTCCCATTTACTTTTAATTGAAAATTTTGTAAATTTACTAAAATTATACTTCCATTTTCCAAAAGTCATTTAATAATTCAACGCTTTTCTACTCATTATAATTTTCAAACAGTTATTATCTTCAAGTGGTAATACAAATTTACTTTAGCGTAGTTAAATATTAAACTTTACTTTGATCTTTGTAAATTTTACTGGAGATTTTCTATTAAGAAGATTAATTTAAAATTAAATTGTTATTTAAGTTTCATGGAATTAAGTTACTTATAGTTATCAAGAAACTCAGTATATAAAACTATTTTTACATTATATTTCTGGTCACCACTACTTATTATCAGTATTAAAGTTATTTTTATATTTATTTTAAAATAGAATAATGAACTAGATCTCAGTGTACTTAATATGTGATTTTTAATACATTACTAATTTTTAAAAAAAGTCTTTCACATTATTAAATAAATATAAATATAGCTGAACCATTATTTTAACACAATCAAACAGACTGGTAAAGTTATCATACGAATTGAATATTTCCAACTGAGCGAAAATATGCCCAGACTGGGAATCGAACCCAGATCCTTGGCATACAAGGCCAATGCTTTTCCATTTAAGCTAACTGGGCCGACAATCAGCCAGCATATTTCGCTCAGACAACCTTATTGGTAGGAACATCTGGTCTGTCATGTAGACAGACCAAGAATCTGGGTTCGATTCCCAGCCTGGGCATTTTTTCGCTCAGTTGGAAATATTCAATTCGTATGATAAATATAGCTATTTGAAAAAAAAAAAAAAAATATTTTTATTGTGTTTAGAAAAATACAAAAAACTATTAAAGTACTATTCATACATTTTGTAGGTTTCTTTGGCTTCTATTTTATATAGGGCAAGGTGCCCTATTATCGTCCCCCAATCATTTTTGGGCCCTTGGAAGTTGTAATTTTCAGTGAAAATCTACGAAATTTGGATTTTTACATAGACTAACTACCCACGCACATAGAAATATAGGCAAATATCGTACAAAAAAATTTTAACAATGCGAAAAAATGTTTTTTCAAAAATATCTAAAAAATGCAAAAAAAAAAAAAAAAAATGCAAAAAAAAAAAAAAAAAAAAAAAAAAATGGTCCCAATTTCGTCCCTCCAAAAATCCAATACGCAGAGGCTTAACTTATACCTAAATCAAAATATCAAAATTTATTTCTAAATGAGTAAGTAATTTAATTTACATTAAAGTAAGGCACAAAGAAATGTGCTAACTATCAGTGGAAGAATAACATAACGAAACATTGGTTAGCCATCGAAACATGAGGAAAAATTTAAAAAAAAAAGTCATAAAAAAGCATTCTTCATTTCGTCCCCGGGACGAAAATAAGAACTGCAAGGGGGCCGAAATTGGGACCATGCTACTTCCCAATATTACGGATCTTCAGTTCCCGTAAGATGAACTGAGCGTTCTAAAACTCAGCATCTTACCAACGTAAAATACATGCAATGAATAAGAAATAGATACTTACAGTGCAGTAAATAACGTTCTGCAAACGACGTAATAAGAACTCAGGTCTTTTAAAAATAGGAAATTCTCCGTCTTTAATTTAAGTATGGGTCTTGGCGAACGAAACTTTCAACACTGACACCTTTTATTTCCGTCCCCTGTGCCTTGAGTCATAAGTGGCGCCACTTTCGCAGAAGCGGAGAAGTTAAGGAGGGCGAAATTAGGAGAGGGTACGAAATATGAGCACTTTACCCTATTGTCTGTTTTGATATAGTGAAGAATATAGGTTGCATTTTAATGTATGGAATTTTATTTGTGTGTTTCTACAAATACAAAATATGAAATATTGAAAATAATGCATGTTCATTATCATACTGGAAATAAAAACTATTAAAAAGAAACTATTTTAAAATACCTTAAGTTAGATCCTAGAATTACTAATGTTTGATATGAAGATGACTTATAGAGATAAAGACAGAGAAAAAATAAACAATTTTAGAAGCATCTGCTTAAACATCTTCATATTGCAAATTAAGATTTCTTTTAAAAAATGAATATACAAATTGTCATAAATGCCCTTAGTTGTTTTGTTCTAAACGGAACTCATAAGTTTTAAACAATGTAAAAATTGATTTTTTGTTTTGAATAATCTTTAAAAAATTAAATAATTCTGAATCTGTCAAAAGAAATCTTATAAAAATATTAAAATAAAAGAGCCAGTGCCAATTTAAGATAGAAACACTGAACTTTCAGAAGAGCTTCATTTTAAAATTTGTGTGAGTTTTTCGCAAATTATATTTCTGATACTTACGTGTTCTATGAAGAAAAGACCGTTCCAGAAATGTAATTTCTTTGTACAAACACAGTGAAACTTCTCTAAGGTGACCACCCATTAGACCATAAAAAATCGGTCATTCAGGTAGGTGGTCTCTTAATAGAGGTGATGGGTAAAGCAAAACTTCATGAAACACAAGCTAGAAAAAAATTTATTGAATTAGTGTATTATATTTCATGTTTATACAGCTTTAAAGAAGGAATTAATCATAGTTTGCTTTGATTTTAACAATTTAATCACCCTTCCGAGATGGGGGCGGGAAAACGATGAAGTTGTTGAAAGACGTGTTTGTTACTTTTAGTAAATTTGTTATCTTAAATAACAGGCTTCTACATAAAACTGCTTCTGGATACAGCAGATTAACCTAAAACTTTTGACAAACCCATTTAATACCCTTCAGGCGGGAGGGAATTAAAAATTCACTAAAATATTTGTTTAATTAATTTTTTTAGTAGATTTGTTATCTTGAATTTCACGCACATACCTAAAACGGCTCTTGAGATATGGCGAAATGACTTAAAACTTTTGTCCCTGCCTTTGACCCCCCCAAGCGGGAAATTTTCCAAAATCCTTTATTATTACTTGCCTAGATCATAATAACAATCTACTGTCCAAATTTCGTGATCCTAACTTTAGACGTTTAAGTTCTAAGTCGATGAGTCATTAAGTCAGTCAGTAGTCCCTCTCTTTATATAATACAAGGTTGAGCAAAAAGTTCTGGGAAATTTGTGAAAGTTGCGTTGTTATGCGCAAATTAACAACAAAAGCAACAAGGACTATTCCTCAAAGTAGAGACCATCATAGCCCACGATTTTCTACCATTGTTCTGCCAGATTCCGGATTTGCTGGAAGTACCATGGTGGCTCCTTGGTATTGAAAAATTCTTGAGATGCTTCTTCAACTCATTAAACGATTGATTCAAATCGACACCCTTGAAAAAGTGTTACATTGATCGAAAAAGGCCAAAATCGGATGGGACCACGCCTGGACTGTACCACTAGTACTCCTATATACGATATTACGATATAATATATGTACGAATACGATTCTGGTAACGATTAAAAATTTCCCAGAACTTTTTGCTCAACCTAATAGTATAGATTATTTGAAAGGATTTATAAAGAAAAGATAAATTGTAAACTAGGTTTTTTTTTTTTTTTTTTTTTTTTTTTTTTTTTTACGGAAATTGATTTTTAGTAGCTTCAACGATCATAATAAAAAAAAATAACCGCACATTCTGTAAAGTAATTTTTTAGTTATGATAAAAAAAAACTTCCCATATTGCAATTTGTTTTCTAATATTTAAAAATAAATAACATTAGGAGTTCCAAATTTATATCTGCATATAAAACTTTTGACAAAAAAATCCGAATACATTGTAAAAATTAGGCGTTCTTTTTGGAAATTTTAAAATCTGATGCAATTTGTAGACTGCCTATCAAGAAAATGTCACTAATACAATATTGTATGGAATAATACACAAAATGCGTTGGTTCAAACATACGTATTCTGCTATTATAAGAATTTGAGTTGTAACATAGCTTCCAATTATTACGCTGTATTGTGCAACAAAAATCTAATAGTAAATTTTACTTTTTTTAATAGCCGTAATCTATTGATTAACTAAAGCAAAAATTTCTCTTAAATTTTTGTGGTGCAAATAAGTGTAAGCGTTATCAGCTATGTTAGTGATCATTGTTCGGAATTTGGCGGTACTGTCACTATTAAATGGAAATTGCACAAGCTATGTCCAACAACTTCTGGAGCTCGTACTGTCTCCGCTGGTAAAGAGCAAAATCATCAGCAGCTTTTGATAACACAACAATGAGCGATATATAAATATTAGAAATAGAAATTCATTTATGATGTAAATAAAGAGAAAAATTGACATTAAGTTAACAAAAAATAAACACGTCGACACTGGTAATAAAATGAATAACAATAAAATATTAATTTATTTTCGTTTTAATATAAGAAGACAATCAGTTGCCATGAGATCGACAACGGAATTTTTACTAACCAACCTAAATTAACCTTTCACAGTTCTTTCAGTTTCACCCTAAATAACTTTCAAGCTCTACATTTTCGGTAGATTTCGCAAGAAACACTACCTATTACATTCTCCCCTATGTTGGAATTTCTGAAAATGTTTTGCAGATCTATACAGATCATGACCCCTAGAACCCAAAATAAGCCCCTGTTAAAAACTTTATATATATATATATATATATATATATATATATATATATATCATCATCATCATCATCATCATCAACCGTTTTCAATCCACTGCTGGATGTAGGTCTCCCCCAGATTTTTCCAATGTTTTCTGTCTAGTGCTTTAGTCATCCAATTTACACCGGCTACTTTTCTGATTTCATCACTCCATCTTACTTGAGGTCGTCTTCTTGGCCGTTTTACATCTCTGGGATACCACTGTAGGGTGTTTGTGCTCCATCTATTGTCATGTCTTCTTGCAATGTGCCCAGCCCATTTCCATTTTAGCCGTTTAATTCTTTCAATGATGTCAAAAACTTTCGTCTGACTTCTTATCCAGGTTATTCTTTTTCTGTCTCTTCTAGTTATACCTAGCATACATCTTTCCATACTTCTCTGTGTTGTTTGTAATCTTTGTACCATCCGTTTTGTTAGCGTCCATGTTTCTGCTCCATAAGTTAGCACAGGCAAAACACATTGGTTAAATACCTTTCTTTTCAAACAAAGGGGCATGCTACTCTTCAGAATAATATTGTTCTTCCCAAAAGCACTCCATCCATTTCTTATTCTTCTATTGATTTCATTCATGATACTATTATCTGATGATATTTCCTGCCCAAGGTACACATAACTTTGCACTTCTTTAATTTCAGTGTTGTTGTAGACAATTTTCTTTTTTGATGCAAATGAATTGAACATCACCTTAGTCTTTTCCAAGTTTATTTTTAATCCCACATTAATGCTAGCTTCTGCCAACTCTTTTAGCATATTTTCCAATTCTTCAGGACTGTTACTCAAAATTACAATGTCGTCAGCGAATCGGAGATGACTTAAATATTCCCCATTTATTCTAATCCCTTTGTTTTCCCAGCCCAGCTTCTTGAAAATATTTTCTAAGACAGCCGTAAAAAGCTTAGGCGAAATGGTGTCTCCTTGTCTTACCCCTCTTCTAAGCTTGATCTTTGCTTTTCCTTTGTCCAAGCGGATGGTTGCTGTTGCTTTCTTGTAAATCTTCTTTACAATATTGATGTAAGGTTTGTCTATACCAATGTCCTCCAGAGATTATACTACTGCTGATGTGTAGACCGAATCAAATGCTTTTTCATAATCAATAAAGGCAAGGCAAAGAGGTAAATTATATTCCTTATGTTTTTCAATGAGTTCCCTTACCGTTTGGATATGATCCATTGTGCCGAATCCACTTCGGAATCCTGCTTGTTCTCTAGGTTGAGCTGAGTCCAGAGCTGATTCAAGTCTTGTCGTTAAAACTTTGGAGAAAATTTTATAAATCACTGATAGTAAGCTGATCGGACGATAGTTTTTAATGTTTTCCTTATCTCCTTTCTTGTAAAGTAGCACCATCACAGCATTATTCCAATCTTCTGGCACATCTGACTTCTTGAGACATTTGGAAAACAGTAAGGATAGCATTTTTGCAAATTCTTCTCCTGCTTCTTTGATAAGGTCGATTGTAATTCCATCTTCTCCTGGGCATTTACCTTTTTTCATAAATTTAATGGCTTGTAAAACTTCGTCTGTCATCACTGGGATTATGGCTTCGGTTTCTGTTAAGTTTTCTCGTGGATCATATAGGTTGATTTCTGTTTGGTCTTCACATTTATATAAATCGTTATAGAATTTTTCGACAATGTGTACTATATCTTTATTGATTTTGGTGATTGTTCCATCTGCCCTCTTTAGTGCAAAAATACCTTTTCTTCCAACACAAAGTTTGCGCCTAGCTGATTTTAAAATTTTGTTATGATCTAGAATTTTCTTGACAAGATCAAAGTTAAATTTTCTGATATCTTCTGTAACACATTTTCTTACCGTTTTACATAATTCAGCATATTCAACTCTTGATTTAGGATCGTTTTTCTTTATTTTAAATTCTCTGCGTTTCTTCATCAATCTTCTTGTTTCTTCTGTTATTTTCTTTGTCTGCTTTACTTGTGCATCGCCGGCTATCTTATTTGCAATATCTTGTAGAGTATTGGTTAGTTTCTTGTTCACTACTGTAACATCTTGCTCTTCTTCTAAAGTTGATTGAAGTACTTGGAAACGGTTTTTAAGTTCCAAATGGAATTCTCCTTTATGTTTCTGGAGATTATTTATATCGATTGATTTCTTTGAGTGTTGGAAAAGCTTCATTCTTTCCACTTTAGTATTTAACAGCAGTTTGCATCTAACCAACCTGTGATCACTTCCTGTATTGAAGTTATTGAGAACGCTGCAATCCTGAATAAGATGCTTTTTGTTTGTTAAGATGTAGTCGATTTCACTTGTTGAGCCATTTGCACAACGCCATGTCCATTTCCTTTGTGGCTTTTTCTTGAAAAATGAATTCATGATATACAACTGTTCACATTCTGCAAACTCAATCAATCTGTTTCCTCTTTCATTTCGCATCCCATATCCATGATTTCCTACTGATACCTCGCCTTTCTCTTTTTCTCCAATTCTAGCATTCCAGTCTCCCATTATTAATTTTATGTAGCATTTTCCCTTTTGATGCATTGAAGCTACATCTTCATAGAAATCCTCAACTTCTTCATCAATATAGCTTACTGTTGGTGCATAAACTTGGGTAATTTGCAGCTTGTATCTTCTGGACACCTGTATTACTAACCTTGCAACTCTATCTGATGCACTATCATATTCTACGATGTGATTCTTCCACCTTTTATGAATCAGAAATATCACACCACTTGTTCTTCCATCTTCTGTGCCTCTGTAGTATAATACATGCCCGCTGGCAAGATCTATCTCCTTTTCTTCTTACTTCACATAATCCTAGGATGTCCCAGTTGATTCTTTCTAATTCTTCTTCAAGTTCCTGTAAACGATTTTCCGAAGATAGGGATCGTCCATTATACGTAGCCAAGGTCATCAACTTATGGCAGCCTAGCCGAGCCCGGTTATTCTTAGCACCCTCTGTCTTCATGTCTTTCTGATCGCTGCCGTAACCAGGAACATTCACACCGCCGGGAATTAAGGGCCGTGATTTATTTTGTGAATTCATGGTAAAATAAGGGGGGTAGTTGGCCAAATTCCTCCACGCTGGCCAAGCGGGTTGGAGGAAGCCCATCCGCGTTCGTTCCCCATGCACTAGGCAAGGGTACTAACAGGCTGCACCGGTGGAAGGTGCGGATTGGACATGAAGTCTCCGCTCCCAGTCGATTCCTTTAAGTCCTCCTCGAAGGCAATTAAAGGGTCTTCTCCTGGTTAATAAGCAGAGGCTATTAAACAGCCCATATATATATATATATATATATATGTATGTAATAATAAAAATTTTCGCCCTTTTATCTTAATTAAACTATTCCAAATTATTATAATATCTACCTTTTTTACTTAGATTTAATACTATCTCAAATATCTTTTATCTTTTTTCCATGCTTAAAATGCGTATTCTTTTATTATTCTAAAAACCTTAAGTCCATTCGTCTAATCTTATAAAACCCATTAAAGTACTTTTCCTTTTATTCTGAAAATAAATTCATTTTTGTTTCGAATGTTTTAATAGTATTTGTTCTCTGGTGTTCAATTTCCCATAATTCCGTGCCAGCCTCCCGCCATTTGTTTGCGTAATAATTCTGACACTGAGGCTAAATAGCTCACAACGACATCACGCGCGCGTCCCCCCTTCCCCCGGAGCTAGGTCCTATTGTAGTCTGCATCTCATTTTGTCCTTCCGGTTACTTTTACGGGATTTCCTCTTTCACTTGTATTGTATTCATACGCATGCAGTTTTTGCAAGTATTTAACCTGTTGCATGGACTAGGAGAGATGGAGATTTTTACGATTATTGAGTTGCTTATATAACCCAGGTCACCTGGAGAGCTTTTTTCCTAAATCTTCGTCATGCTATTCTAATACGCAACATCTACTGGTTTACCTTTCACGACATAGCCTGTGCTCGAACATGGATAGCATATGGCTAGTGGAGTTTGGTGCATTTTATGGCCATCTAATAATTGTTTGATGAATCTAAGGACTTCCATTATTATTTTTCGGAAACCTTCCAATGGACGGAGGTCTGACCTTCCACTCTTAATCATGATTTTACGACTGCAAAAACTTCTGCATTGAGTTACATAACGAGTGTATGCTGTTGCTTAAGACCGACATGTTTATATCTTACTAGTGAAAACATATCATATATATATATATATATATATATATATATATCACTTTTTTATGGACATGAGAACTTCCGTAATTCTTCACAAATCTCTTCTAAACTGATACATAAAATCAAGGCGCATAAAATATCGGTCAAGTTCGTTAATGGGCAAAATCGGACAAAGGGAATGGAAATAGGGAGGTGTTTTGTGAAAACCGAAAAAAACACATAACGTCTTAATTATAATACATATCAAATCAGTTTAAAGTTATTATTACTTCTAAAAAAGTGCCAAACATTTTTGTATCATAGATTTTTGTAAAATTTAAAATGGGCTCAAGTGACGAAAAAAATAAGGGTTTAGTGAGAAAAAAAATCAAAACTCAAGCTATCAAATAGCTATCAAAATAGCTATCACAAACTATCAAAACTCAAAATATACAAATAATTCTCAAGCTATCGAATTAATTTAAATTTATTATAAGTATTCTTAATACTATCTAGAACGTTTGTATTGGCAAGATTTTTGTAGGACCAACTTTTATCGCAAAAGAAATGTTAAAGAAAAAGGAGGGGAATAAAGAAGGAAAAAAAAAGTAACTTCGTCAATTCCGAGGATATCCGATCCACTTTAATTTATTATACATCTTCTTAATATTATCTACATCATTTATATTGACACGTTTTTGACAGTATCAACTCTTATAGCAAAAACAAATTTAACAAAAATAGAGGTCGAAGAAAAAATTAAAGTATTAAGTTTGTACTCAAATCCAAATTCCTTATTTTCTAATTCATTTTTAACTTCATTTTTGCTCTCAAACACATCCAATTGGTAGGTTCTCTTATTCAGAAACTATATAATGTGCCGTATTGATCGATTTTTTTTTTTATATATAAAGGCAGAATATATTTCCAAAAATCCTGTCAAATTGGGCATTTTGAACCGATTTTCCAGTTGCGATAGTTCTTGTAACGAAAAAAATGGTCGCACTGAAAAAATAAATGTTTGTAAATTAAGTTCTAGTTAACTGAACGGAAAATAAAAACATAGGTCGCTTATAAATCACTTCAAAAATCACGTCAGCAAGTTTCATGTTTTTACTTTTAAAAATGAGTCTAAAAATGTGTCAGAAAAATTCGAGTTGTAGAGAGTGGAAAAATATTTTTTTGAATACAGCCTTAACATGATTCTGTTAAAGCCAGCTCTTATAGAAAAATGAATCTAAAAACTAGTCAAAAGCGGCTAGATATCATTGTTACACTGGTTTTATCTCTAATCTTCATTTTGTTTTTGTTCATGAGATTAGTACTTAACTTCGGAATCTACCTCTGCCTGTAGGCCGAGCCGGCAGGGATTTTTTTTTTTTTTTTTTTTTTTTTTTTTTTTAACTCAAATCCTTGTTGTTGTTGTTTATATATACAAAATAAAATTACTTCATACCGGAAAAATATTCCATGAACATGCATAATTTTATTTCACAACTAAATACTATAAGTAAGCTTAAAAAATCTGTTCAGATTTCAATCTTCTCTTCTCTGTAAACTTGCGCAGGATATTACAGCAAACTTTTCTGGATCACGCTTTTGGATTCAGTTTAAAAAACCTAAAGGAAATAGTTCAAGTAAATTAGAAGTTCCCTCAAAATGGAATTTCCGTTAGTACATGAAAAAAGGAAGTGCTGAAACCTTTGTCGCTTCAGAAATGATTAATAAACAATATACATTGAAACTGAATCATTTTTAACAATAAGTTCGTATTACAGGTTATATAGCTAAAAAAATTACCAAAAATCTAACAAAATTTTTACTGACTATGTTAGCTCGGAGGCAACAATGTATAATATTTTTCTTTCATTATCTTGTTTCGCATTCTATAAAACAAAATGTTTTTTCTAGTGATTGTTATAATGTTCGTTTATAAATTTAAAAATATTTGATATCACCATGTAAATATTATATCAAAGCGATTTGAAAATTTTTAGTAGTTTACTGTATTTAGGAACAATATTTCTTAATCATATTAAATTGTTTTAACCATTTATTGTTTGACGGTAGGTTTAAATACCTTAAAAGAAAAATGAATATAATATTTATTTTATTCACCTATTAGTAAATCTACATTTTACTTTTCAGACAAAATACTCTGCCTGTTCACACTTGAAAAACACAGCAAAACAGTCCAAACTAAAAATAATTTAAAGTTGTTATTTTCTCAACTATTTTTATCAACTATGTGTATCTTTTCTCTTATAACAAATTTATGTTTCACTATCTGACTATTCGCATTCAAAGGGAAAACCAGTTTTCACCACTTTTTTCAGAGTTTTTATTAAAACATGCGATCCTCTTACCAGATATTTTGAAGCATAATTCTTGTTTTATTAATTATAGACATTCCGCGATTAAATAAGGCAAAATTATTAAACATATATTATGGTAGATAGTAGGTCATATATGTAATAAGAATAATTTTTCTCCTTTTTATCTTAGTTATTTTAATCCAAATTCTTATAATATCTAGCTTTTTTACCTTTTTTTTTTTTAATATAATCTTAAATATCATTTATATTTTAATCCCCATGCCTTTAATTTAGCGTAATCTTTTATTCTTTATTCTAAAAAAAAAAATCTTTTAATAGCTACACTTCTTTAGCAACACCCACAATTTATTTTATTCTTTCATATTTGAAGAAATTAAATTCTTATTTCTTGCCAAGGTTTTTTAATACCATTTTATATTTATTCAAATACTATCAGAACTACCCGGCTTCGCCCGTGTGAATAATAAGGATCCTCTCGGGTAAAATACATTAAAATGAAATCATACGACAATGACAATAACTGAAATTGGTGCGTCGCCGTCCACGAATCGTTAAAAAGACCAATAAGAAATATAAATATAAGTTAAAAAGTCTTAATTACATCTGCTATTAACTATACGATAATAATATATATTCCAAACAAATGTCAAAATATATATTTAAAAAATATATTTTTTGCTTAAAAGACGTCATTTCAATACAAAAACACATTAAAAATACTAAAAATTTACATGTTTCGACTCTTTCATTGAGTCATCTTCAGAATATACAAAAAACTACAAACACAATGCCAATTGTGACATTATACTGATGATGGCAACGACCTAACCCATAAATTGTGCCTTTACTGAAATTTTTCTTAACTTCTGAACATCATACAATTTCGTTTTTCACGCTCTCGAATAGAAAAAAAGTTCTTTCAAATGAAATTTATTTGAAAATTGTATCTCAATTTTCTCATTTGAATGGATTTTAAAGTAATTTTAAAGTAATTTTTAAGTTTGCATGCAGTCCAATTACGAAAGATATATCTGTTTGCTCTTAATGCAATATTATAAAGAAAAGACACTGCTATGAGCAACTCTAGCATTATATTGTTGGTGAAACAACCAAACCCAACCATAAATTTAACTTTTACTGCAATTTGACTTATAAATATCGCACATTTGATTATTCCAACGTCTAATAGAATACAAAAAGTACTTTCAGTAATATTTGTTTGAAAAGCTTATCTCAATTTACAGATTGTTTGTCCATTTTAAATTAATTTTCAATCACGGAGATATTTTTAAATATACCTGCAACCCAATTTAGAAAGATATATCCATTTGCTATTAATGCAATATTATGAAGAAAAGACATATTTATGAGTAACGCCTAGCATCATATTGATGGTGGCAACAACCTAACAGTACCGTAAAGTTTACCGCAATTTGATCTCTAAACATAATACATCCGATTATTTCAACGTCTAACAGAAAACAGAAACACTTTCAGTAAATTTGTTTGAAAAGTTTATCTCAATTTACACATTTTTATGTTTTTTAAAGTAATTTTCTAACTTGATTTTTTTTAAAAAATATGCCTGCAACCCAGTTACAAAAGATTAACTTAATTGCTCAAAAACATTGTAAATAACTCAGTATTTGTTTGTTTTCGTGTACTTTTTCATAACTAAATTGGCAAATTTCAGTATTTGTTTGCTATCCTGTGGGAATCTCATTCCGGCAGCTTATAACTTGGGTTCTTCTGATATAATTTTAATTCAACTTGCACTATTAGTTTTTCAGTTAAGGTTTTGGTGCGTAACATTGTTATACACTGATTAGTCCTAGAATTATAGGTGGAAATTTCATAATCATGTGGAACCCGATTATAAAAGTTTAGTCTTTTTAAAAATTCTGAATAGATTGCATTGGAACTTGCATTGTTTGTTAGATAATTTTACACGGATGGTTTTAAATTATTGCATATAGTTTTACATCGCTTTGTTATAAAATTATTGAAGAAAGTTCAATAGTCAGGTGAGCCCGATTATAAAAGATTAGCCTTTTTTTAAAGTTTTACTGGACAGATTTTGATGAAATTTACACTGTTACTTTGCACCCAAATTTCTGGAAAAGTTTTAATATACATATAACATTTTGTTGTACATGCTTTGTTATAGAATTAGCTGAAATGTTCTATAATCAGGTGAAACCTATTCTGAATGATTAGCCTTTTAAAAAAGTAAGATAATTTTTGAAGAATAGTTTTAGTATGTTGCATATCCGTCTATCATTCTTAGACCAAATCCTACTGTAAATGATCAATTAAAAAATTTGGTCCTTAACAGCCGAAATTCTGTCTTACACATTAGAAAATGTAATAGCGCAGTGATGATCGTATCGTTTTCAGCCATACGGAAGGACATTTGAGATAAAGATACATATTGCTTTAAAATGCAAGATCAAAATCACCGATATATTTTCTTTAATTCAAGATTTCTTCGGAGAAACCGATCTCCGCAGCGGGCGAAATGTGCTACTCAGATAAATAAGTGATTGCTAAAAAGAAACTGATCGCTAAATCGAAAATACCAAAAATATTTTTCCCTGTAGTTGTTGAGAAATCTAGCAAATATACTAAAGGTTAAAAATATATTCGTGTTTCAAATTAAAAACGATTTTTATTTATGTTCATTAACGGGCAGTATATCGGGCATCTTTAACACATCTGTACAAAGATTCTTTGCCGATAATTTTTTAATGAAAACTCATATTTCCTTGCATAAAATCCAAATCCACAGCCGTTAAAATGAAAATGTCGTCAATTTCCAAAAGCGTTCAATCGTAATATCAGTCATGAAATTTTGTAAAAAAAAAAAAAAAAAAAAAAAAAAAAAAAAGCCTACCCTAAAAAATAGTAGTTTTGTTATAATTTCTATATAATATAAATCGCAGAAAAGTCGTATTTTATATAATCGTATTCGATATAAATCGTAGAATGTTATCACTGCATTTCACGTATTAAAACTTTTATCTAAATGATATAATTAAAGCTGCAGCAGTACGAAGGAAAAGGAAATAAATTGTAGCAGCCGATTTTTAGAACGAATTTGAAATAACATTGACAAAATTGACGCCACATTTAGCAAACGATTTTTTTTATTATTACCTTTTCCTGAATTGTCTTCTTGAAATTCAAACGCCTGTATTAAATAGATTTTTTAACTTTAAAACATTCAAATGGAGATACTACGTCATTTTAACACACGTTTAGTTAACATTTTTACATATGTATAGGGAAATTTTTCGTTTTCTGATCAGAAAGACGTCGATTTCAAAAATACAAAAATATAGCGAGAAAATCTGAATTTTTATTGCAAAAAAACAAACAAAATACACGCGTTATCATTTTCTTTAATTTACCCTACCGTTTTTTAGGGGTGGCAACTGGAAATAAACGATTGAATTATAAAATTTAAAAGATATATTTCTATAATGTTAAACTATGGAAGATGGTAGAAAAAAGGGATAAATAGTCGTCTGATGGTTTTTTTAAGTAGACAGTGATCTTTTCCACGTTGTAAAACGTACGTACATCGAGTTTCGTGCAAATCAGTCAAAAACTAAAGATTTGTATAAAGGACATACACACAAAGAACAGCTTTTATATATACGAGGTGGAACCCGCCGAATTTCGACGAAAGAAAATGTTTACAAAGGAACTGTTGCATCAAATTTATAATACATCAACAACAATAATTAGAATAAAAAATCCATCTTACACTTGTCAATTTAACTCTCCAAAAGCATATTTTAACCTAAGATTAACAAAATACTTTTTTCATAAACTTCAACTGTTAAAATTATTGAAAAATTAAACTTATTTCATACACGTCATCAATAAAATATAATCAAGATAAGTAATTTTGATTAAGTTATTAATTGATACTTGGTATTACGGAATGAAAAATCCGCAAAAATGATTTCACCTTGACAACTTGACATAATCATAGAATTTTTCTACCTTTATATCTAAACCAAATCAAGTCATTTTCCACGTTTCACATCCATATTAACCATTTAAAAACATTTTAATGCGCAATAGGTTATTAATAAATATATTTTCAAGCTTGAAGTCACGTTTGTCAACTATTACAACTTTTCATGTTAAAATTCCCACTCGTGATTTGAGGTCTTAGTATAATCTCTGTGCCTGCGCGTAAAAATTCCAGAAATTTATAACTTTTCAACGTATTCAAGGGGAAATATCTCGTTTTATCAAATAAAATTATCGTTTACTTTTAAATATGACTTCATTTTCAGTCGCTGAAATATTTTGCCTATTGACTCAAACTCAATATCAGCGAAATGAAAAAATAGTGAAATATAACAGCATCATCAGGGAAATTGTATCTTTTTTAAAGCGTAACGTCATTTTCTGTTCAAATTTTTAAAAATATATTTTTAATTGTAATGAGAAACTGGCATCAGTAAGAATATAATCAATAAAGATAACTAATCCACTTTTAATAGAAATGAAGTACTTCAGTTGCCACGATTAGAAAATTGGTATTAAAAACTATAAAAAAAATTAATATCTCAAAAATAAATTGAGATACAGCTTTCAAACAAATTGCATTTAAAAGCGCATTTTTTTCTGCACATGACGGTGTAAACATTTAAAATGTGGGATGTTTAAAAGTTTAAAAATTTGCAGTAGCGAGAATTGCAAAAGCGAAATTTCATTTCAAATTTCAAAGTGTTGCCATTCGCAGAATGACGTATGCGTTACGCACAGATATGTTTGTCCTTTATAATATAGATAGATAGATTATTTGATTTCTCATGAGTCATTGCGAGAGCTTTGGCGCTAGATTGTTTTCCTTTTAAAGCTTCGGCAGTTAGGTAAAGTGTCCTGTATCTAAGGCACCCTTTCCCGCCCACTTCCTGGGTTTCTGTCCTATCGCTTACGCGGCCCCTCCTCTCCTTCCTCCCCTCTTACTCTGGGTTGGCTTGTGCCGTGTACCGTACCGCGTGCTTTTTGATACTTATACGCTTGCATTGACTTGAGAGGGGAGATTTGTACGATTTTTGTCTTGTTTTTAAATCCTATGTCACCTGGAGAGTTGTCTTTCATCCAGTCGCAACGTAGCATCTAAACAATTAACATCCTTAAGTCTATTTTTAAACGTGACGCATCCCGAATATGGGAAATTGAAGGATTGGTGGAATTGTGATCCTCTACTTGTCGCCTAATAAACTCTCTGATGAATAGTACGGCTATTTTATTATTTCCGGGAAACCGCCCAAGGATTCACATCCTGCCTTGCCACGCGAAAATGATTACAACTGCAACATTTTAATCCCCGGTTGGTAATAATGACGAGTGTATTTTCACTTCTGATTTTCAACATGTGTTAACCTACAATTGAAAATGTTTCATATACAGGGTGCAATATGCTATCTACCGCCCACCTTTAATTTCTCAACCGTTGGCCGTAGACATATAGTTCCAATTACAAAAACGTTTCAAATGAGGTGAATATTCATGTTGTGGCATTATTTAAAGTAAAAAAATCAATTTTATAAAAATTACGAAATCTAACTTTTTATACGGTCCCCTAGTCCCTATAGTTATATTTAGTAAAAGTTTACACATATCATAACAGATATGACACAAAAGGTTTAACATCTCTACTGCAAATCTGACACAGTTATTCAATTTCAAAGTTTGAGATTTTTGCACATGATTTTGTCTTTCATTGAGGGATCAGTTAAAAGATGAATTAAAGTAATTCGAGATCAAAGTCAGGATGCAATGTCCTTTTTACAGCGAAACCACCTTTAGTCGGTATCACCAAATCGGGGAATCATCAAAGAGGGTTATTTCATCTAAAAAATTAAGCTTTTTAATGGTCGAACAATATTCAAACGTCAAAGTAGGTAGAATCGATAACCGGAAAATAAAACATACGCACTAAGGACTAGATAAATGGCAGCGGAATTGCAGCCTGATTTTGATCTCGAATTACTTTAATTCATCTTTTAACTGATCCCTCGATGAAAGACAAAATCATGTGCAAAAATCTCAAACTTTGAAATTGAATAACTGTGTCAATTTTTGTAGTACAAATGTCAAACTTTTTGTAATGTATCTGTTATGATATGTGTAATCTTTTACTAAATATAACTATAGGGACTGGGGGACCGTATAAAAAGTTAGATTTCGAAATTTTTATAAAATTGAGTTTTTAATTTAAATAATGCCACAACATGAATGTTTACTTCATTTGAAACATTTTTGTAATTGGAACTATATGTCTACAACCAACGGTTGAGAAATTAAAGGTCGGCGATAGATAACATATTGCACCCTGTATATACTAACTTGTCAAAACTGTTTTGAAAAAAGAAAGTCATACTTTAGCATTTTTTGACAATTTAATGAACAATGTAAACTATTGCCGGTCTTTGGAATACATTAGTATATGTTTGGCGAGTGTTTTGTATCATTTTTCATTATTGGCATCCATGTAATGAAATCTTTACTGAAAATGCTATAACCGAGCTGTTCGCTATAACCGAGCATATGTGAAGCATCAAATAAAAAACAAGTCGGAAATTTTACATCAAACGTGGTAAATGAGGTGCGTTCAAACTATAATTAGTTTTATAAATATACAGATCTTGGTGGAACAGTTGTTACAATATTATGCAGAAATGCATGAATACAAAATTTGTTACGAATATATGTATTAAATTCAGTAATACGCAAATAATGTGCCTCTATCTCAAATGTGACGTAATCATCATGGCAACATGCCAACGTTTATTACCGACCATGAGATATCATTGAACTAATTACGTATGATAAGATTAAATAGAAGGAAGAAAACTTTTATTAATATCTTTTTAAATTTTGATTCGATTTTCATAAAATTTGAAATGACACGACAAATTTCTGCAACTATTACATGTACATTAAATTCCAAACCATTCGGTTGGGTAGCCTGTATTTTGTTACATGCGGACAGATCGACGGATAGACGACGACTATAGGTGCCGCGTATTTATATAGTTAAGAGTGCACCTAAAAATCTTCTCAAAATGCTCGTAAAAATTGAAAAATGAAAAGATAAAAGATATTATGTGGCACCATAAAAAATTCACTTCTGAATGTTCGTATTGAATCTTAAATAAAATTTTCGAGCGGTACCCCATCAATATACCTAATCAAAAAGTCCGTTAGATAAATATGCGTTAAGAATTCAATGTTTCTTGTTTTCTTTGATAGCCCAACAATAATTTTCTGATGTAATTTACTTAGAAAATGCCGTGTATATTCAACTTCGATCAGTGAAATGCAACGGTCATTTGACATTTTTTACCTGTCGATACGTAACCGCATACTTTGTTATAACTTAATAATTGGAGTTATCAAAACAATCTTCTGAAAGATATATTATAGATACTATAAACTACCTAAAAATAAAACATGTATACAATTTTTTAAATAAATTGGTGGTCCCTTTTGAAAAAACAAACCCAACAAAATTAGAGCAATTAGGAAGATTGACTGATGTATCTACTACAGTATCTATTATAGTAAGAGGACCTTGTAAGTATTTCCTCCCTCCACCCTACCTCCGCACCTGATTATTGAAGCAAGAGAAATAAACACCTTAAGAGTCCAGAAATCAGTTTTGCATTTAAAAATTATTTTTTACAGCCATAAAATGTATGTGATACCTACGATATATATATTTTTTTAAATTTAAATTATAGTGATTTTTTTTTAATTTAAAAATGTCATATCATAAATTTTCCCTTTCTATTCTAAAATACAGATGTACTGCCATAAATGCTTTATTTTTTACACCTTATTATGGAGGTAAAAAAAGTTTTAATGCATTAAGATATCTTCTGAAAAGAAAAGGGGACAGATTACTATATCCTAAATCGGCTATATGAATACAAAGTACTGACGAACTCGCAATGGAACTAAAGATGAAGAAAGCGAAATAACTCATTAACTGTTATTTAATTTTATTATTCGAACTTTAAAAATGTATATTTTACTAGCAGACGCATATTTGACTGTTTGTGTATTTATATATTCTGTGTTTTCCATTCGAAATAAATTAGTCATTCAAGTACACAGTTAGATTAACAATTGGATAAAAACTATACTTTTATTTGTGTTTCAACACAGAACCTATGATTAAAATTCATTTAAAAAGAAAAAAGAAAATGCACTCAAATTGCTTGCAGATGAATACATATAATATAAAAATATTTAAAATACACAAATACACCTTCAAACCCATTAAAAACCCACAACGTTTTCAGCCAATTCACAGGGCCATCTTCAGTGGTTATTTAAATGATGTTATTTCTCTTTGCACTTATTCGTCTAGGAGAGACCATTGTAATTTAAGGGTGGTAAGGGAGATAAGATGAGAGAAAAAGGCATTAAAATTTCTAAAAACATCCGCCTTCATCTATTATTTAGCAGTTACTGACAAACTCCGTGGGTATCATGACAATGCATCGTTACAAATTATATCTTTATTAGAAATTATTTCAAGATATTCTTTTATAATGGATTCCTGGTAATTACTTGTATGAAAGATAACTTTAGATTTATTAAAATCTAGTTTTATAGGTTTAATTTGAGCTAATCTTTCTAACGCAGTACTGGGCCTACTTCATCTGAGATACGCTTCATGTTCTTTTACTTTATCTGGAAATTTTCTCAGTGTCATACCTATATAAAGAAATTTTTTATTACCTTTTTTGAAAGGTATAATGCATCTTGTACAGGGTCCATTTTCGTATTTAACAGATCTTTTAACTTCGGGAGAGGAACTGCGAGTAATTTTACATCATATTTAAGAATGATCTGTCTCAAAACTTTTAAAAAGTCATGAGTCGTAGTTAACATTACAGAATTTAATTCTTTTCCATTGAACTGTGCTTTGTTTTCCATAATCTTATATTTCTAACTTGTTTATATTTTTTCAACAAACTGTGTTGGAATTGCATTTCCTGCAGCTATTTCTCTAATTTCATCTAGTTCTGCTTTTAGTAGATGGCTGTAACAAATATCAAATGCTCTTTTTATATAATAATGAAATGGTACTAATTTGTGTCTTATAGGCAAACTACAAATATAAAAAGATAGTGGCATCAGATCTGTTAATCTTCCTAAAAGCTGTTTGATTAAGAATGTGCTAGTTATAATTCTGATTTGCTAGACATCCAAAAAAGCAAGTTTTTAAATTTTATTCTATTTTTAGTGTGAATTTTGTTTTGTTGCCTAGCATATTGATTTCATCTAAAAAAGCGTATAGGCCTACACCCTATTATACGATTATATATATATTGTATTTATATATATATATATATTATTATATGCAAAATTTATTTAGAGAACCTATGTTTTTAAGAATGTAGTCCTATCCGGTACAAAATTTAACTTATTTTTTTCATTGAAAAAAATATTATTGTATACCAACTATTAAAGAGGGCAACAGAAAAATAAAATATCTGCTAGGAGGACGATCGGTCTAAAATGTTTGGGAATCACTGATTAAATGCATTTGTATTCACGATTATTACTTAAGATTTTTTTAAAACAATATTAAGTCTGAAATAAGCTCGACATTGGATAATTCAGTAATTGTAAAAACCTATATTATACTATTTCTAAAATTTTACAGAAAAGTATGTAACATCTAAAATGATCTATTCCAACAAAACTTACAAACTTTGAAATATGTTTGTTTAAAATCTAAAATAATTAAACTTTCAGAATTTAACTAAACGGCTTTCCGCAAACTGAAAATGTTTTTGCAGAGAAACGTAGTCATTTTACATGAAAGATACGGAATATTAAAATACCGATATTCTATAGTTATGAGAAAATGTAGAAATAGATTTTGTATTCAATTTAAAAGTTTCTTCAACTTCAGCGACATACTAAAAGATAGGAAAGATTTTGTATGTTTACGAAAAGTTTATATTGATTTTGAAAGTTAGCATTTAATTTTCAATCTAACTTTTTAGATTCAATTCAGATATGTTATAAATATATATATTTATATATATTAGATATATAATGATGTAAGGTACAGTGCGTGTCAAAATTTTAAACACAACATAAAATTTCAAAATAAAATTTTATTATTGATTGAAAGTTGCTTTCTTTTCACATAACTTACAAATTGTAGTTTTTAAAAAATATTTAACAGATTTATACTTTAAAATTTTTCTCAAATAATATGATTCATCAAAATAACAAAAAAATAGCATGTCAAAAGTTTAAGCACAGTAGTTCTTTAGTCTTTAGTAGTACAAGAATAAAAAAAAAAATAATAATTGGTTATTGCTCCTTTCTGCTGAATAAATTTAAATATGCAGTCTTCCATCGATAAAATGGTTTTGAATTCTTTCTGGTTCAATTTTAAACTACTCGTTTTCAATGGCATCTTTCAAATCATTAACTGAAGAATGCTGCTTTACATTTGGATAAACTGCATGAGTGAGATTACCCCACATATTTTCGACAGGGTTTAAATCAGTGCTAATTGCCGGCTATTTCAAAATATATACTTTTCAAAAAAAAACTTAAGCCACGTTGATGTTGAGTTTGAAGCATTATCACGTTGAAATAACCATTTTTCTCTCCCGAAAACCTCGGCAACAGGGTGCACGTGATTGTCAAATGTCTCTTGATAGTGTTCAGCGTTTTCACGTCCACTGATGAATGCTAGAGATCTCTGATCATTGAAAGAAGTAGCCCCATACCATTGCACAACCACCACAATGTTGTCGGGTACGTATTACTCCTAGGTTATTTGAGGAGATAATGCCAATAGTACTTAAACCCATCAGGGCCATCGAGGTTCCATTTTTTTCGTCACTGAACACATTTAGTCGCTTATCACCAAATGACATATGCTCTTTGGCCCACTGTAATCTACCTTTTTTAACACGTTCACGCCACGCGGTGGGTCACACTCGACTGTCTTACAGCTGGCAAGTCTCCGGCCATTTGGATACCAGTATTTTAATACAGAAAATGTTGTTTTATTTAATTAGAACAATTGGGCGATTTAAAAATCAACATGTTCTCTAAAATAACAGTGATGTTCAAAAAGCCGGAGACTTGACAACTCTAAGACAGTCGAGTGTGACCCACCGCGCCGGCGTGAACGTGTTAAAGTATCGTTATAGAGATGGTAACAGAGCCATTTTTACAGTTTTTGATGTATTCCTATTCCAAAACTCTTCTATGGACAGTTTGTTTCAATGTTCGCCCTCCAACTACATTTTATTTGCGAAAGAGCGTAATTACCAGTTGAAGTCAAGTTTCTTATGCGGCAGTCTTCGCGCAAAGTAGTCCATCCTGAACGGAATTTTCTTTTGAAATCATTACCACCATCCAAAACTTGATGAATAACCCGTTTTGGTCTTTTTAATGCGCTTGCACTTGCAATTTCAAAAACAGACTTATGTTTTGCTCTTAGATATTTATCATGTCCTCCTCTGAAAATTCTTTTGACTTAAGCATTTTGTACTAACACAAAAGCAACAACTGACTGCTTCGTATACACCCATAAATTGTTTGCGTGCATAACCGCTTACATCAGTTTATAAAATTGGCATAAAAACGATTCTATGCTTAAACTTTTGACACTGTTATTTTTGTTCTATTCATAAACTCCATAGTTCGAAATAAAATTTAAAAGATAATTTTATTGAATATGGTGTTAAATGTCTATTATTAACATTTACAAGACATATATTGAAATAAAGTGAATATTTAAAATTTTTTTAAATTGTTAATGTGCTTAAACTATCGACACACACTGTGTTTACTTTTACAGATTTCGTGAAACATGTCTGCAATTGGAAAATTTTAAAGCAATTATTTAGCTTTTAGTTTTTTTTCTTTCATTCGAATAGTATGAGTGTTATCTTTCTTATGCTGAGAAGTAGGGTCAGTTGGGGTAATCATGAACATGGGGTAAATCAGACCATGCGCCGTTGATGCAATTCTGAGAGGGTGTTACTACAGGAGGTTAGAAATCAAAGGTTTACATAGGATGAGACCAATCCCGTATTTTTTTCCTCACGGTTTAGAACCTTACTCGCACTTATCGAACTCCTTAACAATTCAAAGAGAAAAATATTTTCGTGACGCCTGCTTTACGTTTCTATCAGAAGAAATCAAGCAAGTCGATATTCTTCATCAATAAATGTTAAGTTATAATTTCTCAAAGAGAATATCAATAAGTGTTTGATCAATCTCATATTCACGGATCAACACAACCATGGTCATAATTAACTGCACTTTTTAATTACTTTCTAGTTTCTAGTTTTTCTGATTTAATCTTTGGCACTACAATCATTGAGATTATTTTCTCGTATATTTGCCCATTTATTTTTAATTAACTGTAATTTTTAATCACATAATATATTTTATCGAAATGGAGTATGCGATGTCTGAAGTTTGCTTTAAAACATTTCGAGTGACACCGCTTTGATTATTCTGCTTTTTGTATGTGCACAGAAAAAGGTTTGATCACAAGAAAAATAATTTAATAAGTGATGATGTAAATTAATCATTGCTGCTATTCCACAAAAGAAACAAAAATTGATATTCGTAGTTTATAGATACCAGCGGAATTGTGCGAGGTTTTCGAACTGAAATCCTTAAGATTGTTTACCGATGCGTTTGTCTATTATTTTTTTTATTAAAAGAAGTTTTAATGAAGCAACATTTTTTTAACGAGATGTGAGTATGCTATGTCAGAAGCCTGTTCGAAAAACACTTCCTAATGATACTTCATTGATCATTGTGCTTTTTATACGTGTATAGTAAAAATGATGATAACACGAGAAATAATATATACGATTGTTCATATAAATATTTTTTTAAATGATCTACCGATTTAATAAATCAATATTAAAGTATAGAGTTATTTGAATTTCATATTTTATATAAATATTTCTAATATATCTTCTAACTTCAAGGATGCTAATTATTGAGGTGCAGTAATTTTTTTATTTATAATTTGGGCATAATGTGCACAATCATTCTGAGTGGTAAAGTAATAATACGAGATTTTTTTTTCAAACTGATTCAAAAAATTCCCAGGCCTTGATTTAAACCTGCGAACTTGGGCTAAGCTGCCAACGCTCTATCAATTAGGTTATCCTAGTCAAATCTGGTGGACACAGATCAGTTAAACAACCTAAAAGAGCACCAAAAGATTTAATCGATTAAATATATTTTTTAAATATATCTATTATAATTAAAAAATCTTTATATATAATACTTTTGGCTCTTGTTAGGATAACTTATCAAGTAACAGTATGAATCTTACAAGCCATTTAAATGTTATAGGTAACTATTGTGTAACATAAAGGTAAATACGTTAAATAACCAGTATTATATAATATAATGACTTCAAAACTCACGGTATATATGTTCACTTCTGGCAAGAAAAGTCACAAAAGAGGGAAAAGTTATCGACTTACGTGCTTGAATGTGCGTGTCTTAAAAGTTTATCGTAACACTTCTCTGAATACGGCTTTAAGATGAGTTTAAGGAGAGACTTTAAGTTTGTTGCATGTTAGTAAAGTTATGAGAAGAGGGAAAGTTATGTGAAAGGTGCATTCTCAGTAAACTGAATAATTCATATTTGACATAATAGTAAATCATATGTTCTGCATTTCCAACATAGATATAAATCATATTTACTGCATTTTGACATAAATATAAATCATAGTTGCAGTTTGATAAAACAAACGGGACAAAAGTTTATATAAAGAATGTGGATTTAAAAGCTTATTTAATTGATTTTAAATTTCACTCTGTATTCAAATGTTGATAGATATTATTTCATGCTTTTTTTCATGTATTTCACGTATTTACGAAGTGGTAGAGCGTTAGATTACTACAAAGATTATTACATCGATGCATTACTACAACTGCATTAAACAACGAAAACAGGAAATCAGGTTGGTTATCTATTTACCCCATACTCGTATAATCGTAAGTTGACACCAAAATTCGAGAAGAATAAAATGTCCTATCGTTTTAATATGGCTGGTGTGAATACTTTTTCGTTGCCTTTTTTAACTCATATGTTCTGAGCTCCGCGCACTTGTGATTGCTCAGCTTACTCGAAGTCTTCGAGATGACCCTGGCCTCGAAATGTACAGTAGAATTTTTAAGCTGCATGGTGACCAGACGTAGTACATGTTACATAGGGTGCAGGTTGAATGACATACGCTGGGTAGCGCTGACGAAAGACAGCTTTCCACAAGTGTTATTAGTTTTGCCTACAGCAATTTAATCATCTATTTCATAGAAAAATCCCTACCATTAAACAATGCGAACGTTTCTATACGAAAACACTGGTACTCTAAAGAATTCTCATGCCATGTATTCCAAATACTAGACTCGTGCATGAAATCAGTGATAAATATTGGGAGTTCCACTCTAATTTGAATTAGGATTATTGCGCAAAATAACCAAGATATTTCAACCATGCTTGCAGCACACTTACCTTTATTTGCATAAGCATGAGAATAGCATGAGAAGGGGTACAAGTGGCCGCCATCCACCTTTAAATAGCACAGATAAAGACGTTCTATATTTCCAAATGTAGTTGACAGTACTTGAAATTTTTCTTACTGTAATACCGTACACTTCCAACACCCTTCATAATGTTGTAGAATTTCACACAAAGCAATGTATGTATGTTGAAAATTTCTTTAAAATATTTTTGTTACATTTATGAACTATAGTTACGTTTGTATTGGAAGAACACAGTATTTTTGTCTGAAAAAATTAATTACGACCCGGCTTCCTTACACAAAAAATGCTTGTCCAACAAAAAATTGCAAAACAGAGTTTCCTGAAGTACGATTTTTTTACAGTATTGTATTCTTTACCATTTGTTAATGCTTGACCACGACATTGTAAGAGACCTTATATAAAACAGATTACAAATACGCCTAAGTTTTATAACGATTTTCCTCGTTACCCCGCCTGAAAGCAACCTGTGTACCCTGTATCATTATGTACAAGTCTGTCCTATACTTTTACTAATGAATGTTCAAATGCACACATTGACTAGCTATATTATGCAGGACAAATGTGTCCATGTTTAACGCTTGCGTCATTTTGATTGTGGCAACAAAAAATATTGAACTAAGAAAGAAAGAAATGTAACGTTTATTACATTTAAAACTGTATCGCAATTTACTCAATTTTTATTGTTTTTAAAATAATTTTAAAGCATACATTTTTTATTCAAATCTATCTCTATCGCGTGCAGATGCTTACGAAATAAATATCCATTTGCGCTTAATTTAATATAAATAGCGCATCATTTGTTTCCAGCTTATTTTCCATAACGAAATTAAAACAGATAAAACAATAAAATATAAATAAAACACCAATTTAAGACATGTAATCGAATGATGTAGAGCTTAAACCACTTAAGTGAACAGAATCAAAAAGGCTGATTGTAAATAGCGATTTTTGTGGCGATTCCTTTGGCTGTAAACTGCTGATGCACCACCAGTAAGAAAAAACCGTTTTCTATACATTTCGAAACTTTATTTGAACACATTCTTACTATTTTTCATATAAATATGATTGTTAGTATTGTTAGTGGCCATTCAAACATGATATATTAAATGTTCTATTAGAGTTCTCAATAAAAAAAAAGTAGACTCATGTTGAGCTTTCTCAGCGTAATCTTTGAGATTATTTGCTGATGCGTTTTTTCATTATTTTTTGATTAACTGCAATTTTTTTTTTTTTTAATCAAACAACGTGTTTTAACGAAATATAAGTATACTGTAATTATTAAGATGCTACTTGACGTAGAATAATATAAATCTGAAAGCAACGTTAAAACCGCCAGAAAATACAAACTTTGAGCAGAATAGTTTTGGTAGCTTTTAGCGTACCGTCCTCAGTGCAAAAAAAAAAAAAAAAATAATAAAATAAAATAAAAATAAAAAAGAGGAAACTTGCTCAATTATATAGGGGAGAAGCGGAATCTAGTGAGAAGTTCATTAACCAATAGGGAAACAGAAAAATACGGGTACCAGCCAATAGGAGAATGGTAAAGGTAATTCCATCAAAAGTGTGAAAAATGCTATTAGAAAGAGGGTTTTATGAAATATTTCCAGCATAGTGATAAAGGGGGAATAGTGAATTGGCAATATTGTTAACAGTGAATTAGTTATCCCCCCTTTATGAGATTTCTGGAAATATTTCATAAAATCCTCTTTCTCTTAATTACTACCAGTATTTTTCACACTTTTGATGGCATTACCTATGCTATTCTCCTGTTGGCTGGCATCCGTATTTTCCTCTTTTCCCATCGATTAATGAACTTCGCACTTGAATCCGCTTCTCCCCTATACAATTGATCACCTTTCCGTTATTTTTTGCACTGAGAACTGTACACAAAAGGCTACTGAAACTAGTCTGTTCAAAGTTTGCATAATCTGGCATTTTTAACGCTGCTTTTAAATTTATAAGTGTATTATGTCAAAGACTGCTTGCAGAAGCTATCGAAAAATACATCGCCTTTCTTTAGTCTGTGCAGAGAAAAGAGGATATTAACATCAGAAATAATATATATGATCATTTTCACCTACATTCTGTAACACGGGAAATACGAGATTATCCCCTTGCGATCACAATTGTCAAGTTTATACTATATTTTCGTAAACCTTCTTTCTAGATGAAGATGCATAGGGCAAATTGTCCATATTTCATCCCCTTAACTTCTCCGCTTTTGCGAAAGTGGCGCAACTTATGACGCAAGGTAAAAGAGGTCAATAGTGAAAGTTTCGTTCGCCAAGACACATACACATTTTAAAGACGCTGAATTTCTTAATTTTAGAATACCTGAGTTCTTATTACGTTGTTTGTAGAACGTTATTTACTGTACTGTAAGTATTTATTTCTTATTCATTGCACGTATTTTACGTAGGTAAGTTGCTGACAGTAGCATACAGTGAGTTTTAGGACGCTCAATTCATGTTACCGGGATTGAAGCACCGCCATATTGGGAAGTAGCGTGGTCCCAATTTTCTCCTCCTTGCAGTTCTTATTTTGTCCTGGAGACGAAATTAGGAATGCTTTTCAACGACAATTTCTTTCTCATATTTGGATGGCTAATGTTTCGTTATGTTATTCTTCCAATGATAATTAGTACATTTCTTTGTGTTTTACTTTAATATCAATTACATTACTTATTCATTTAGAAATCAATTTTGATTTAGTTATAAGTTAAGCCTCGGCGTATTGGATTTTTTGGGGGACGAAATTGGGACCATTTTTTTCTTTTGCATTTTTTAGATACTTTAAAAAAAAAACAATTTTTCTCATTGTTAATTTTTTTTGTACGATATTTGCCTATATTCCTATGTGCGTAAATTTTAGTGTATGTAAAATCCAAATTTGGTAGGTTTTCACTGAAAATTACAACATTTCGTGCCTAAAAGTGACTGGCGGGACGAAGTATGGGCACTTTACCCTATATCTTTTCTACAAGCTCAAAAATAGTACTATCCACATGTTTTACAAACTCTTTAGTATCACAAAAGAATTTCAATAGTTTTCCTTTTAAATCGTATGTATAAGAAGACCCACACGGTTTCAGTAGCTAAGGTTTATAGTAGAAACCTGTGTCACTATTTGGTTGTTGCTCCACTTTCAACTATTTCTATAAAATAAAGTTTTAGTCGATTTTAGAAATCCATTACGTGGAAAAGACTACATTAGTAGAAATCTATTACATAATTTCTTGTTTGGAAATAGTGTAGATTAAATAATAAAAATAAAGTCTCCAGAGGCTTTGTTCGCGTGACCCGTTGTGGCAAAATATTGAAAACCCGTGAAAATCAAGAGAACACTACGCAAAGGATTTAAAATTTGTAATGTACAGAATCCTTTTAAAGTTTTGTCTCAAAAGATTTGTATTTTCTAACAATCGCACAAACATTGTTATTACAAAGGCAATTATTTTAATAAACTTCTATGCTTATTATAAAGGATTTTTTTCATAGTGCATTCCAGAAATGCTTAGCTGCTATGCAAGAATCGTTTATATTTTCAAAGCGTATCAAGTTTATTCAAACTGAATATATAATAAATATTTATTTCTATAATATTATTAGGCGAATCAGTATTTAAATTTGTGAAATTGTATGACTTATTCATAGGCCGATCACAATGAAATTATTATAATAAGACTAATAGTATTTCTCTAAATATATTTTGCATTAAGCCGATGTCAAAATTTAATATATGTTGTGTTTTGAATTTATGATCTCTTGTGACAAAATTATGCATTCTGTCTATTTTCCTAAGTTATAAAGCCTCTCAAAGGAATATGATAAATTTGGCAATTGAAAATTATTGAAGCAGAAAGACGTAGGTAAAATACGATTTAAATATTACAAAACTAGACCTTTTGAGAAACTTGACAGATATTTACAGTTCAATTAATAATGAACGTTAGATATTTTATAGGTATATTCATTTTTATAATGTATGCATATTTTTGTATAGATTGATTCATAATACATAATTTATAAATCTAATATATAATTTTACGTAATGAAGTTATGCATATATTTTTTCCTTTCAGCAACCTGCAATAGTTCTTGTCAGTATGTTTTTCTTTGTATGACGTGGATAATTAAAATTTAAATGTTTTACTTCGAAATAAGCAGAGTAATTAAATAGGATAAATGTAAACCGAAGTTTGTCTGAGGATGTTTTTTTACTTATTGTTAAATATCTCTCAGTATAAAAAAATATTTAAAATTGTCATATTTTATATATATTTTAAACATTAATAATTTCAATGTGCAAGGAAATGTGTTTTTATAAGATTTCCAAACGTATGGTAGCATAGTTTAGATAAACTTCTAAACTATTCTAAGTAAAAAATGCCTGTTTCGTATTAGAATATTTTACTTATTAAAAAAAAAAAAAAAAAAAAAAAAAAAAAAAAAAAAAAAAACAATCGTTTTAATTAACACTAGTTTATAGTGTTGCTGCATCTGCGGAATTTTTATTTAGATATCATTATATAAATAGTTATTGGGATATTTTATAAAAGTATTGAATTCACACCAGATAATTTTGAACAGTAATATTAATTTAGTTTATTTATGGAAACTTCCATAGGCTGACACGTAATTCCATAATTCTATCGTCCACTAGAGCAAAAACGTAACTATAAAACTTACTGTTGAGAATTCAGAATGTCTAAATAAAAAATCGGCCAGATGCGGCAACACTAAATATTTCATATCAAAGAATTCAGCTATTAAACTCTTGTGAGGTAGTGTTTCTGCTCGAACGCTCTATGCTCATTAATTATAATAGAATAAAATATTATTTGTTTTAAAAGATAAAATAATTCCAGCATAAAGAAAAGTTAGGAATTAGGAACTTAGTAAGCATTTATGCCGTAAAAGTTCGTATAGTTAGCACCATGATTCTGGACACTCGTGGATGCAATTTAAAATTAAATTAATATTAAATTAATAAAATTGCCTAAATTAAAGTTAAAAGCGTTGTGTGATTTTTTGTAGCATGAGATGTCTTATGAATCACGCAGGGATCATAGGTGATCATGAAGAGTTGCTAGCGATTTATAGCGTACCCTGTAATAAAAATATTACCTATTCTTTGCTGATGAATGCGGTTCCGCACACTCTCATTGACGCTTATTGGTTGTCCATGATGATGTGCCCGATTATTGTCATAAATAATATTAAAATCACGGCAAAATGCACATGATATAAAATGTACCCTAATGGGTAATATACCAGTTTATTCTGATTAAAAGACTCAATGAGTCAAAATTTGGGAAGACATTCTTCTTCTAAAAAGCATAACATAATAACTAAAGGAGTGAGTAATCAAGACATGTTGATCTATCGATAATTTTTGTACAAATGATTTGAAAAAGTCTCTCTTTTCTGAAAACAGAGAAAAATACTCTCTTTATCCTTAATCGAATAATGATTAAGAAAAATACATTTTTTTTTCACTAGATATCGTGACAAATACAGTGAAACCTCGATTTAACGTAACCCGCAATTAACGATTTCCCGCATATAACGTCATTTTTAGCTAGTCCCAATTAATTTCCTATACTTGTAATGTTAAAAAATCCCGGATTTAACGTAATCATTTTGAATAATTTCCCGCATTTAACGTTTTTTTGAGCGGCAGAACCTTAATGAAATTTTTCTAAAATAGTCAGAATTTGTGATAAAAAAAAGCTTTCTTATCAAAACGTTAAAAATTCGGAATCTCTGTCTCTATCTCTCTTTTTTTTCCTCATTTTTTACCAACTGCAGGTGAAAAAATTCAAAAGCCCTCCTCTTTTTCACCCGCATCTTTCTATTTTATTCGATTGTACTTTAAGTACTACAACGCAAGGTTACCTACAACGGAGCTGATAGCATTCCTTAGAGATTTTTCATTAGCTTTAGATTCTATTGCGTCAAGAAGAAAGCGATTCTCTATACTTGAAAAACTGAACGTTATCGCGAAAGTCCAAAACTACAATTAAATTGTTTAATTTGAATTTCGTATTCCAACTTGCAAAAAAAAAATTACAGTAAGTAGATCTAATGGAGCAAAATTGTAAAAAAAAAAGAAAGGAAAATCAGGCTAAAAAAGAAAAAAAAATGTGAAATCGTCACCGTTTAAGGAATTTGAAAATTAGAAGCCATTAGAGCTTTCATAACACTGAAAGCGTTCTTTTGAAATACTGAAGACCAAAAAAAAAAAAAAAAAAAAAAAAAGCTTACAAAAACGCATTTACGTTGAGAAAGCGATTTGTGATGTAGCTGCTAAAAACAGGACGGAAAGTAAAATAAAATATTTCTTTAAATCATAATTTAGAAACCTGATGTCTAAGTCACTGTAAATCAAAAAATGAAATTTATCTTACGTAAATTAGTTTTTATGGTCAGTATTTTGTTTTTGTCTTACCCCGATTTAATGTTTTCCCGCTTTTAGAGTTATTTCTTTATGGTCCCTTGGATGACGTTAAATCGGTGTTTCACGGTATATGTGGAGTGTACCCAACCACAAAACTACAAAATGCATACATAAATATGTTAAATACATATAGTTCACTAAAAGTTGCATATGGACTCCGCCACCGTCATGCTGCACATGTTCATGCTGACCTGTGACCTCTGTGTCATGGTTGAAGAATATTTATCACTTCCTCTTGTCAGATCATTTCTGTGGTTCAAATAGCTTATTACCCTTCGGGTGGCACAAGTATTTTAAACATATATAGTGAATTATTATTTACCACTGTAAAATGAAATATGAAAATACTTTAGAGATTGACTCTTAAACCTCTCGCTGCGCAACCCGAGAGTTTCTCGGGCAACGTAAAAGTAGCAATATTTGCGCAACCCAAGATTTCATCTCGGATGCATTTTTTCCGCCTAATTAACCCCTTCGGGACGAGCGTCTTTTACAGAATTTTTAATCTTTAATCACCGGTTTTTTAACGTAAATTTTTGCCTAATTGAATCGGAAAAATGCTTGGATTAAATAAGGCAAAATTTCAAATAAATATTTACTGGTGAGAATAATCACCGATTCTGAGCACTTCACGCGGCACGGATACCGGTCGCTCGTCCCCAAGGGGTTAACCCTCCTTGATCATTCACACCAGTTACTCTTATTGTAAATTTTACCTTATCTAATTGGAGCATTTTCCCGATTAAATTAGACGAAAATTTTTGTTTTTGAAAACCCGGTGACAAAAAAATAAAAATTCTTAAAAGACGCTCGTCGCTAAGGAATTAAATGCGCAATTTTTGAAGCTACTTTGATAAAACAATTACGCAGCGAGAGGGTTAATTTCCGAAATCACACGATTTTCATTAAAATGACACGAGAATGTTCTAGTTAGTTTATGGCTCTAACTTTTATAAATTTAAAGTATGTTGAAAGGTGGGAATTGTATTATAAAATCCCACGACCAAAAGATTTATTTACAATTCTTTAAAACGTTGACACAGAAACTCAAATATGGATATTAATCTAGCAATTGCATAGTGTCGGCAACTCAATATTAACGATTTGTAATAAATCATTTGCAACACTCTGCTTTGTCTTAAAGTTATCCTGTACTGTAAGGCTTTGTAAATATTCGAGTTTCCCATGAGACTCTCTCTACAGTAATTTGCAAGTATAAAATATATTCTTCGAATTTAAATTAAAATAATTTTAATTTAGTTGCGTACATTGCTACTTTTAAATTTCATTAAAATTCTTTTATAAAATGTTAGCGTTTAAACAAACGCAATCTTTATTAAGTACGCACAGTTTTAATAATTCGAATTAATGATCTTGAGTACATTTACTGTAGTGTTTCCAAAAAATAAAATGATTTAAACGATACCATAAATCCCTGGAAACTAAAAACTGGTTTAAATAGAAAGTTTGAGACATCTGTAAGGTGCTTTTAATTTGTGCACCAGTAAAATAGCCTAAATAATAATAAATATATTTCTTTAACGATAGGAAATACAGTAAATCCTGCTTAAAGCGACCACGTTCCGTTCCAATAAAAATTGGTCAAGAGTTGGTCTGTTAATGGAGGTCATGTTTAAATCTAGATTTTAATTGTTAAACAAGTTAAAAGTTAATGTTACTAAAATTTATTTTTGACATTAGGAAAAAATATGAAAATTTGAGTATGAAAATAAAAGTTAATTACATAAGTTAATTAGTGCAGAGTTTAATAAATGAATACATTGACTAATTAAGTAAAATAATGCTATAAAAAGTGATAAAATATCTTTATTAAGATTGCGATCGTTTCTTCGCACCAACGGCGGCATTTTATTTTTTAATTTAATTTTTATTTTATTTTATGTATTGCAATGTTTTTTATTATGCCTGCTGTCCCGTGACATTGTTTACCATATTATTGTTTTGTTAAATTATATGAAAATTAATTCATGCTCACAAATAGCTAATTTAATTTTAATTTAACTTTATGTTGCAATGTTTTTCATTATGCATCATGTCTCGTGACATTGTTTACTATGTTTATCGTTTTTAAATTATGTGAAAATATTTTCTATTCTGAATGATTTTGAAAATGTCGCCGTAGGTGCGACGAAACGATCGTCAATCTTAATAAAGATATTTTATCACTTTTTATAACATTATTTTACTTAATCTGTTTATAAGTTATTGTTATACGTGTTTTTAGAATACATAGACGTTTGCTTTGATTTTGCAGTTTTATCTTCTATAACTTTTTTTATAAGTCCTTTCGAAATTCAGTAAAAAAATGCAATTTTTTTTTGGACGGAAACAAATTACGACGATTTTTTAATTAATCTATTTCATTGAGAGTTTCCTGATAGAATAGATCAGGGGAGTTTATTGACCGTCATCCTTACTTTATCATCAGAGTTAAATTCATTGCCTAAAGAGCCACAAAGGGTTTTAATCACTAAAGGTTACTGGGATAAATAAAAATTCTAAACTTTGTTAACAAGTGTGACGAATAATGCGCTCTTGGGAATTTTTATTCGAATAAAACCTTCTTCGAGCGACCAGGAACAAACGGAATTAGTTTAATTTTCTGCAAAAGGAATTGGTCGCTCGTGGAGGGAGATCAACTGGGGTGGTCTCTGAATAGAGGTAAAATTAGTATTGGGCCTATGGGAATAAATTTCGTTCCATAAAAAATGGACGTTCAGGGAGGTGGTCGCACAGGGAGGTTTCACTGTACATGATAATTATTTAGAAGTTGGAAAAAAAGAGTTGCATTTCATGAATTTAACATTTTCAACAGTTCTAAAAACAAAAGTATTTTCTAAGTTAAACAGAAGGTTTTAGAGTATATGCACTAAATAGCCACAAATCACCGGACACTTTCAACGTTAGACATTTTCTCGGATATTTAAATATATACTTGTCGGATTTTTCTAGAATTCAAGAAATATGAAGAATATGTTTGACTTCATATTCATGAATAACGATTTGATTAGAAGGGCTATTAGTGGACAACAAAAAATCAAAGAAAAATAATAACTTTTGGGATTACCCTGTAAAATAAAATGCATGAAATTATCTATCGCTATAGCTTACGAATATGTGGATATGGTAGTATATGTGTATATATTTGTGTAATAATAACACATATATTTATGGTGATATATTGATTTTTTTTTTAAGTTAAAAATTTTCTTGCATTTTTTTGTTTATGTCATGCAGGGTGTTTACCAAATTTAACGCCAGTTTCAGAAAATTTGACAAAATGTAGTACAAATAATTTAGGGCAATTGGAATGTAAATACAGGGTGTCCAGCGAATAATACCCTGATTTCAAAAGTAAATATCTCAAAAACAAAGATCAATAGCAGTAGAATGCGGTAAACGGTTTGTTTATTAGCTAAGCTGTAAAAATGTAATACAGAAATTTCAAAATTTAGTTGCAAAAACTGTTTACAGATGGCGAAGTAATCACAATGCCTATAAGTTGTGCTTCGATGTCCAGAGCAATAGCGTCTCATTCCTAGATGGTTCCCTATGGAAGGACGAAAAGTTGGAAAGTCCACTTCTTCGTTGGGGTGATGTGCAGAAGTAGACACATCTGGTGTCAGATTTATTGCGCCAGCTTTATTTTTAGAGAATTTCAATTAATAGAATTTTCGATAAAATGTTTAGCAATCATTATATAAGAACTTATTAAAATATTTTATTATATTGAATTTCTAAAGCCATATAGATATTTAAATCAAAATGTATATATTTAGAAAAATAATTTTGTACTTTTATTTATTTTTCATATTTTTAAACACACTGCATAATATTTTGGTATTATTGTTTATACCTGAATTATTACAGTAGAACCTCGATTATTCGAAGTAATTGGGACCCACCATCTTTCGGGAAATCGAAATTTTCGGATAATCGAGAATGATTCCATTTTATGATTAAGGAGAAATATATGCAATATTTCTTATTATGGTAACAAGTGCATAATAAAAATAAAGCAATAGCAAAATAGAAACAAGAATAAATTACTTAAATTTTGATTTTGAAATTAAGTACCTTTACATATATCACAAGAGTTTGAAAAAATATTTTGTTTGTCGCGGTTTCGATTGCCTATGTTCTGTCACAGAGTTTTTTAATGTTATTAGTTCACCAGTATCATAGTCTTTCTGCTGCTCTTGTCATTCCAAATCCTTTGCAAAACATTCAAAATCTTCAGAATTGCTAATTTGTTCGTTTTCTTCGTTCCATTCTGCAGCTTACAGGAGTTCAAGTTAAATTCAAAAGAACTCTAAGAAAGAGGATCGAAAATATTTATATGTATTCGTAGTTTGGAAAGGACCGCTTGCACACAAGGAATATGGTAGTTTCTTTCTTTTTTTTTTTTTTTTTTTTTTTTTTTTTTTTTTTTTTTTTATTGCACACAAGAAATGTGATAGTGAAAAAAATAAATTTAAAAAAAAAAAGCTCTAAAAATGAATTTCGGTTAAAAGAGTTTCAGATAAAAGAGGTTCTACTGTATAAATAATAAAGTGATTTTACACTTTATATTTTTAAATCACGGCATAATATTTAATTTTAACACAACACATATATTTCTTTTCTTTGTAAACAAAGTTTTAGGGACAGAAATTATGCATTAAATTATTTCATTTTTAAAAAGAATTGATGATAAGTCATATCATCAACGTCGAAGCAAAAGTATTTTGGAGACTGCACTCATTTCCAAAACTTCGGATCATATCGCTTGAAGCTGCATCATACTTCTGTGCTCAATGATAAAAAAAAAAGGAAAATGAGTTTTTTAAATTAAAATAATTTTTTTAACTTAATTAAGTTTTTAAAAATAGAAACTTTCTATTTTTTTCATTCAAACTATTTTCTATAATTCAAAAAAGTGATCATAATTATAATAAATCATTATTATAAATGCTCAATGATAAAAAAAATAAGAGTTTCTTTTAGCTTAATTAAATTTTAAAACTACAAACTATAATTTTTTTTATTCAAACTTTTTTTCACAATTTAAATAAATATTAAAAAGTGAAGATTTCCAATTTATTCAAATCCTCCTCTGCTTTGATTCGATTCCACGATCTACCAATTAGGAGAGAAAAGACATACCACAGATATACTAGTATCTAGACCGAAACAGTTTATAACAAAATTTGAAACAAATCCCAATTCTGTCAATACATGGCTCCGCATCTGCACATCACCTCCAACTAAGAAGCGGACTTCCCACTTTTCGTCCTTCCACAGGAACCACCTAGGAATGAGACGCTAGTGCTTTGGACTTCAAAGTACAATTTATAGGCATTGCGATTACAGCGCCATCTTCTAACGGTGTTTGCAACTAAATTTTGAAACTCCTGTATAACATTTTTAAGCTTAGCTAGTAAACAAACCGTTTACCGGATAATTCTATTGATCTTTGTTTTTGAGATATTTAATTTTGAAATCAGGGTCTTATTCACTGGACACCCTGTATATTTAACATTTGATGAAATATGATCAGTTGTATGAAATATTTTTTGTCTGTGCATTCGCGCACGATAACAAAGATTTTTTTCATGATATGATTTAATTGCGAACTCTATGGAGCAACTCATAAAAAAAAAAAAAGTCAAATATCGTGAAATTTCAGAAATATATTAGCGATGGAATGAGCTGATTTTTAGTTGTTCTCTAAGAACAACTAAATGATTAGGGGTTTTCAATAAATTGTAATTTTTAATTTATTTTTATTTTTATTTTTTATTGATGCTTATGTTCTTCATGGAAAATCACCAGACCGTACCTATTCCAAGAAAAAAAGAAGTATCAAAATCTAAGCATTTCTTCTAAATCTATTAGTTGACATTCATTAAATACCAATTCCTTTGCTGATAGTTAATAAAAAATGATAATTTGGGGAAAATCCCTTATCATGCACAAGCTTTTTAGTTGTCTAGAACAGCTGAAAAGAAGGAGAACAGCGAAAAATCAGCTCACTCTGCAGCCAATATCTTTCTGAATTTTCATGATATTTGACCGGCTTTTTTTTATGAGTTGTTCCATAGAGTGCATTATTAAATCATGGAAATAATAATAAAAAAAAACATTTTATGAAATTGCTCTTACTTCGTCAAATATTTAATATATTTACATTCCAATTGCACTATATTATTTCCACTACATTTTGTCAAATTTTCTCAAACTGGTATTAAATTTGGTAGAAAAACCCAGCATGATATAAACAAATTTTTTGAACTTTTAAATTAAATCAATATATCTCCAAGAATATACGTGCTATTCTTATACAAATGAAAACACATATTGTACAATATCCAAATATTCGTAAGCTATAGCGATAGATCATTTCGTGCATTTTATTTTACAGGGTTAACACAAATATTATTATTTTTATTTGATTTTTTTTTTGTGTCCCGCATTGTCCTTCAGATCAAATTGTCATTGATATGTATGAAGTCAAACGTATTGTTCATAATGCTGAAGTTCCATAAAAATCCGACAAGTATATTTTTAATAATTCGAAAAAACGTCTAAAATTAAAAGTATCCTGTGATTAATGGGTTGGTTCAAAACAATAATATTCTAGTATTGTATATTTTTACATGTGCCTTATTTCAGAGTAATTTATACTTATAAAGGAAATTTCACCGAATTATATAATTTTTTGTCCTGCGTAGATTGCTCCATTTACGTTCCATTATAATTCAAATAAAAAATGATGGTTCTAATAATTTCATATTATGTTAACTAAAATATTTTAATAAACTGTTTCAAATGCTAAACGTTTTAGACCATATGACATAAATCCCCAAAGCTGTAAACTGTATAAAATTGAATGTTTTAGATAGCCCTCAAAATTGAGATGTACTTTTGATTTTTAAATCCCCGACTCTCCAGCCGCTTACCGAACAGATTTACTAGCCTCTCCTTCGTTTGTGGAATTTGAATTAACCCAACCGTAGTCTTCGGAAACGTTGCTTGTGAAAATTTTCAACAGTTCATTTATCTTGGTATTTATCTCTAATTCTAATGAATGTAAGTCTCTGAAAAGAATCTGCTTCAAATTCTGTCCTAAACCGTGTTTTCACTTCGACTATGATTTCAATATTTCAATATCCTTTAAGATAAATATCCTTCGCACCAACCTTCAGGTTTCAGCCATTTTGTTATTTAACCTAAAAAGAAAGGAATAACATTGCGAGTAGTTAACGAATAAACTGTGCAATAAAAAAAATAATCTTGTATAAAAATCCGCAATATATATTTCAGACATTATGAGATAGAAAATAATTCATTATTATCAAAAGAAAAATTAAAATTAAAATAATGAAACTCATACCTGTTATGAATAATGTAAAAAAAAGCAATGAAAAAAAATTTAAATTAAAATAAAATTCATGAAATATACGTGAAACCATGTGAGATCATTCAGGCATAAATTATCAGGGATTTTAGAAAATATGTATGATTTGAAACTTTGCATGTAATCTAACAAGCTAAAACGTACAAGATTTAGGCAGTCTTTTATAAAAAAAACCAGAATTGTGTTAATGAAGTAGAACAAATAAACTGAGTAAATGAACTAATCTTATACTAATCTACATTCTCCAGACAGGCATATATGAGAAAAACTGCGCATGTTGCTAACACTTCTATTCACAATAAGTATAAAATTACCGATGAACACTTCGAATAGAATGTTGAAAATGGAGTCACCACACTGTAAAAAAAAAAACGGAAATACTACTAGCAATCTAGACGCCACGCCAGTACTATTTCCGTTTTTTTACGGGAATTTTTACCCATAAATTACAGAAAAATTTCCGTTTTTAATCAGAAAAACGGAAAAATTTCTGTAATTTATGGGTAAAAATTCCCGTAAAAAAACGGAAATAGTACTGGCGTCTAGATTGCCAGTAGTATTTCCGTTTTTTAGTCCGTTTTTTTTTTTTTACAGTGCAGATATATTAAATATCATGTTGAAGTCATAAAAAAATGAGTAAGATTAATTATGGTGCTGCGATTCACATTTTTCACTGTAGTTGGCTGCGAATTAGCTCATGCTACGGATGAAAAAGTGCGATTGTCATCTGGTTTCGGTGGATTTTGAGTCGTGTCATGCCTGATCAAACAACATAACATTTCCGTTTTCGCATTTTGAGATTTGAATCTTGTATTAGTACCACATGCCTTGATGAATCTGAGGTCAAGAGCTAGCTGTTTTAATTCGCCATTCTTGGTAAGAGAAAGTTTCTTCATTGCTTAAACCTTTCCGTTGCGGTGTCCTTAAAAAAGAACACCTAATTTTAATTCCAAATCTGGCAAACGGCACCAAGAATATTTAACTAAAATTTTCCTATTATAATGTACATGAAAATAAGCAAGTTCGTATTTTCTAATAAATTCGTTTATGAATTGCGGTGTCCGTCCATTATTTCATCAGTTTATAAACGGAATTACTCCGCGCCGGTAAGGGTTAAGACTGTCTTTGCAGTAAGCACGAGTTGCTAGTATTTTGTGGCAGTTTATGTGACTTTTGAATTTGTCTGGTAATAAATTGCTTTCAGCGACATTATCTGTTCGAAATCGAAAGTCATCTTAGGTATAAATACAGCAGCCAGCTTTCGGTACATAAATTAGATTTAGATTTCATAATTTTGCGTTGTCATATTTTGAGAATTAACTTGAAGATTGACTGGAATTTACTTTAGAGTAGCGCTGTTTAAGTTTAGAACAGATTCCTTAAACAATGTTTAATATTTTAAATCTAAATATGTCTCAATTACATCTTGGCGGCCCTAATAGAGGTGTCATAATATGTACAAAGAAAATTTTACAAAACTATATTAAAATGTGTTAAACTGCTGTTTTGATGTTCCATTATACTTCGCCATTGAAATATTAACATGTAAACAAGAATATTATTTCTCAAGTCTTTGTGGTATCTAATAATTAAAAATAGTATTAACTAAATTATTTTAGATAAGCATTTCCAATTGCTAAAATGTTTTGAAGAGGTAATATAAATCGTTGAAAACTATAAAGTGGAGGAAATTGAATATTTCAGTTATCTCTAATAGGTTTTTAAATTAAATTGCAGTACAAAAATATGAATATAAGTTTAAATTGAATATTGTCAAAAATTTAAAAAGAAAACTGCGTTTTGACAATTTCATATAATTCATGCATTTTTTAAATGTGTACAATATTTAAATTACTATGCGTTAATGTTATTTAAATTAAATTCCCTAAAAACTATAATAGTAAATATATATATATTAATAGTAAATATATATATATATATATACGCGTTAAAGAAATTTTATACTTTTCAACTTCTTTTTTCAAATAAATCATTTTATCTTTAAGTTCATTAATACTTTTACGCAAGTTACTTATATGTTATCAAATTATATATTCGTCATATGTTACGATAAGGCTTAATTGATAATTAACTAGTATATGTAAACATTAATATAATTGATAATAATATTCAATACCAATACTATAAAACGATAAAAAATACAAATTAAAAAGTCCTTCCGGCCAGTGCCGGGAGGAAGAGGTAGCTTTCTTAATCCTTATTTAAAAAAAGCCAACTTATATCATGCAAACACACGAAGCTCAATTTAGTGGAAACCGAATATAGGAGATTCAATACCAATTTTTATCAATATAATGAATGAGAATTTTGCGAAATTAGTCAGCTTTATCCAAGCTGCTTTTCTTTAAAGTAACTTATATTTGGCTGCCAAATTCGGCAATTTCTTAAAGTGCCTGTCATTTTAAGACAACATGGTGGATGAGGCTAAGCAGTGAACTTGGTCGAGACCTTAGTAATTGCTGTGCACATGCTCACTCACATCGGAATCGGTTGATATATATGAGTGCTGTCGCAGGCAAAAATCAGATTTTTCAAAATGTCACCCACAATAGAAATTAAAACTGCTATATCTGAGCCATTTTTTAAGGTAAAGACAAACAAAAAATGCTCCTGAATCCTTATATCAAGATCAAATACTTAAGAAAGAAACCTTTTTCAATTTCTAATTTTTTGCACCTCACTTTAAATATATATATATTTTTTAATTTAATGGCCGCCATTTTGAAACAAGATGGCTGATGAATCTGGCCAGCGAACTTGGTCGAGGTGTTGATGTATACTATCCACATGCCTTCTTACATCGAAATAGGCGAATACGTGTGTTATCGCGTGACAAATACAAGATCGTTTCAAAATGTTAGTCATGCTAGAAATTCAAAGTGCTATAAATCAACCATTTTTTAAGATATCAACAAAAGAACAAATTTTCAGAAACAAAAACTGCCCCGGAATCTTTGTATCAAGACCAAACACATAAAAAAAATCATTTTCATTTTCCAATTTTTTAATACCTCATTTTGAATTTTAAATTTAATTTTTTTTAAATGGCAACCCTTTTGAAACAAGATGGCGAATGAAGCTGGCCAACGAACTCGATCGAGACATTGGTATGTACTATGTACAGACCAAGTTACATCCAAATAGGTTCATAAATACGCCTGTTATCGCGTCACAAAAATCAGGTCGTTTTAAAATGTCAGCCACAAGAGAAATTCAAAATGCTATTACTCAGCCATTTTCTTTAGATATAGACGAAAGAAAAACTGTTCCGGAATCTTTGTATTAAGGTCAAACACATACAAAAAAAATCTTTTTCATTTTCCAATTTTTTGGTATCTCATTTAAATTTTAGGTAGCTTTCTTTACAAAAAAGCTACCTATTGCAGCCGTTCGGAGGAAAGCGATTTCAAAAAATTTTGGTATATTTTCATCGATCATGACCCCCAGACCCCGAAACCACCCTCCGTTCAAAATTGATATATATATATATATATATATATATATATATCTGACCTATGTCACACTGTAACTCCCATAATTATGAACCGATTTCGATGTAATTCGGTGTGTACATAGTACATACCAATGTCTCGACCGAGTTCGTTGGCCAGCTTCATCCGCCGTTTTGTTTCAAAATGGCGGCCATTTAAAATTTTTAAAAAAAATTAAAACTTGAAATGTGGTACCAAAAAATTAAAAATGGAAAAATATTTTTTTTCTTATGTATTTGACCTTTATACAAAGATTCCGGAGCAGTTTTTGTTTCGTCTATATCTTAAAAAATGGCTGAGTTATAGCATTTTGAATTTCTAGCGTGGCTGACATTTAGAAACGTCCTGAATTTTGTCACGCGATAAAAGGCGTATTTATCAACCGATTTGGATGTAACTTCGTTTATGCATAGTACATACCAATGTCTCGACCGGGTTCGTTGGCCAGCTTCACCCGCCATCTTGTTTAAAAATGGCGGCCATTTAAATTTTTAAGAAAAATTTAAATTTTAATTGTGGTACCAAAAATTGAAAATTGAAAAAATATTTTCTTCTTATGTGTTTGACCTTGATAAAAAGATTCGGGAGCAGTTTTTGTTTCGTCTATATCTTAAGAAATGGCTGAGTTATAGCATTTTGAATTTCTAGCGTGGCTGACATTTTGAAACGTCCTGATTTTTCTCACGTAATAACAGGCGTATTTATGAACCGAGTTGGATGTACCTTGGTGTGTATATAGTACATACAAATATCTCGACCGAGTTCGTTGGCCAGCTTGATCCGCCATCTTGTTTCAAAATGGCGGCCATTTAAAAAAATTTAATAATAACAAAATTTAAATGAGATACCAAAAAAATTGGAAAATGAAAAAGATTTTTTTTTGTATGTGTTTGACCTTAATACAAAGATTCCGGAACAGTTTTTCTTTCGTCTATATCTAAAAAAAATGGCTGAGTAATAGCATTTTGAATTTCTCTTGTGGCTGACATTTTAAAACGACCTGATTTTTGTGACGCGATAACAGGCGTATTTATGAACCTATTTGGATTTAACTTGGTCTGTACATAGTACATACCAATGTCTCGACCGAGTTCGTTGGCCAGCTTCATTCGCCATCTTGTTTCAAAAGGGTTGCCATTTAAAAAAATTAAATTTAAAATTCAAAATGAGGTATTAAAAAATTGGAAAATGAAAAAGATTTTTTCTATGTGTTTGGCCTTGATACAAAGATTCCGGAGCAGTTTTTGTTTCTGAAAATTTGTTCTTTTGTTGATATCTTAAAAAATGGTTGATTTATAGCACTTTGAATTTCTAGCATGGCTAACATTTTGAAACGATCTTGTATTTGTCACGCGATAACACACGTATTCGCCTATTTCGATGTAAGAAGGCATGTGGATAGTATACATCAACACCTCGACCATGTTCGCTGGCCAGATTCATCAGCCATCTTGTTTCAAAATGGCGGCTATTAAATTAAAAAATATATATATATTTAAAGTGAGGTGCAAAAAAATTAGAAATTGAAAAAGGTTTCTTTCTTAAGTATTTGATCTTGATATAAGGATTCAGGAGCATTTTTTGTTTGTCTTTACCTTAAAAAATGGCTCAGATATAGCAGTTTCAATTTCTATTGTGGGTGACATTTTGAAAAATCTGATTTTTTGCATGCGACAGCACTCCTATATATTAACCGATTCCGATGTGAGTGAGCATGTGCACAGCAATTACTAAGGTCTCGACCAAGTTCACTGCTTAGCCTCATCCACCAGGTTGTCTTAAAATGACAGGCACTTTAAGAAATTGCCGAATTTGGCAGCCAAATATAAGTTACTTTAAAGAAAAGCAGCTTGGATAAAGCTGACTAATTTCGCGAATTTCTCATTCATTATATTGATAAAAATTAGTATTGAATCTCCTATATTCGGTTTCAACTAAATTGAGCTTCGTGTGTTTGCATGATATAAGTTGGCTTTTTTTAAATAAGGATTATGAAAGCTACCTCTTCCTCCCGGCACTGGCCGGAAGGACTTTTTTTATTTTTTTAAATGGCCGCCATTTTGAAACAAGATGGCGGATGAAGCTGACCAACGAACTCGGTCGAGATATTTGTATGTACTATGTACACACCAAGGTACATCCAAGTCGGTTCATAAATACGCCTGTTATTACGTGAGAAATATCAGGACGTTCCAAAATGTCAGCCACGCTAGAAATTCAAAATGCTATAACTCAGCCATTTCTTAAGATATAGACGAAACAAAAACTGCTCCCGAATCTTTTTATTAAGGTCAAACACATAAGAAGAAAATATTTTTTTCAATTTTCAATTTTTGGTACCACATTTCAAATTTAAATTTTTCTTAAAAATTTAAATGGCCGCCATTTTTAAACAAGATGGCGGGTGAAGCTGGCCAACGAACCCGGTCGAGACGTTGGTATGTACTATGTATAAACGAAGTTACATCCAAATCGGTTCATAAATACGCCTTTTATCGCGTGACAAAATTCAGGACGTTTCAAAATGTCAGCCACGCTAGAAATTCAAAATGCTATAACTCAGCCATTTTTTAAGATATAAACGAAACAAAAATTGCTCTGAAATCTTTGTATAAAGGTCGAATACATAAGAAAAAAATATTTTTCCATTTTCAATTTTTTGGTACCACATTTCAAATTTTAAATTTTAAAAAAAATTTTAAATGGCCGCCATTTTGAAACAAAATGGCGGATGAAGCTGGCCAACGAACTCGGTCGAGAGATTGCTATGTACTATGTACATGCCGAATTACATCCAAATCGGTTCATAGATACGCCTTTTATCGCGTGACAAAATTCAGGACGTTTCAAAATGTCAGCCACGCTAGAAATTCAAAATGCTATAACTCAGCCATGTTTTAAGATATAGACGAAACAAAAACTGCTCCGGAATCTTTGTATAAAGGTCAAATACATAAGAAAAAAATATTTTCCCATTTTTAATTTTTTGGTACCACATTTCAAGTTTTAAATTTTTTTTTAAATTTTAAATGGCCGCCATTTTGAAACAAAACGGCGGATGAAGCTGGCCAACAAACTCGGTCGAGACATTGGTATGTACTATGTACACACCGAATTACATCGCAATCGGTTCATAATTACGGGAGTTACAGTGTGACATAGGTCAGATATATATATATATATATATATCAATTTTGAACGGAGGGTGGTTTCGGGGTCTGGGGGTCATGATCGATGAAAATCTACCAAAATTTTTTGAAATCGCTTTCCTCCGAACGGCTGCAATAGGTAGCTTTTTTGTAAAGAAAGCTACCTAAAACCTTTTATAAAAGTTCTTTTCAAATTTAATTATGTAAGTGTAATTCATCCATGAAATACTTTAATATTTTTTTTATTCGAAATACATGTTTTCAGGTTTTTGTACCATTTATACCTAGAATTTCACAACGTGATCATTTTTAACGTTAAATATTCGGTGTTTCAAACTTTGCGTTTTGTAATAAATAATTTCCGTTAATCTGCTTTGTCTTAAAATGAACCATTCTCATATTGTAAACTATTTTTACTTTAAAATTTTTACATTTCTCCATTAATTTCATTATAACTCTGTTATAAAATTTTACATAATCTTTTCTCACATACATAATCGTTTCTCAAGTGTTTGTAGATTTAATAAATCAAAATAGTATTAAGCAAAATATACTCCTTGAAGGGTTTTCATGCTAAAATATTTGAAATAGATAACATAAAACACGGAAAATTTAAACTGTATTAAATTGAAAGTTTTACCTATCTATAACTGGCTTATAATTTATGTTTTAGTATAAGGTGATGACAGGAAATTAAAATAAATGAATTAGAGGACATAAAAGACATGTATTGAAAAAATTTCAAAGAAAAGTTGCGTAAAGAAGTTTATATTTCAGATATTTACCAATATTGATCAATAAATTTATGCACAAAAGTACACATCTTAAAATTAAATTTATAGAAAACCACTGAATTAATGAAAAAATATAGAAAAACCAATTTTTTTCAACACGTTGTTTACAAATAATTATGTTTTATTTCATTATTAGTTATATGACATAAATCTTTTTTAGATTATTAAATAGTTACTTTCTCTGATTTTTCGAAAACAATTTTAGTATTATTCAGTAATAACTAATATGTGTAAATATGAATATAATATACTATGATATTGTTCTAAAAAATACTAAAACGCAAATTAAATGAAAATAATCAAAAAATCTCATGCAAAATTACAAGTTTTCTTCGACTTTCTCTATATATGTATTACAATGAAACCACTTTCAGATATTTTATTCAAAATACATATTTTCACTTAGAGTATTTGCTCTTAAAACACATTTTTTTTTTGAATCATTAATATAAAAATAGAGAAATTAAAACGCGGACTAAAAGTCCAACTATATTGAACGGATCAGAGTTGAGATAATAATGACTTAAAAATATCCATAAAAACACTAAACGTCAGCTATACTTTGAGAGAGGCAAAATTCCTCCTCGCAGGTCACAGGTCCTTCGAGTGGAACAGTTATATCCTTATAAATAGTAACTCAGAAATCATCCCTCCACCTGCAGTATTGCCAACCGCTCGCGGGTATCTGGTCCGAATATACCTCACGGGATCACGCGAAGTTGATTTTTTGATTCGTTGTAAATAAGCTTTATTAACGTATCGAATCAATTCTTCTGGATGTAGAATACTTTCACCAACAAAGCAATAAAATCTTGTGCCTGATATCAGTTTAGCATTAGTTCCATGGGAAACATTTAAATCAATTATTAACTAGTCGATGTACCAATCCCAAAACTTTCTTCTATCTCATACATGTAAATACTGGAAAATTCGCTCACACACTGCCAAAATTAAACGGCAATCTATGCCAATCATAAGGATTCTAAAGATATGAAATTCCGTGCATTAGGTCTTGAGATATGGCTATCTCTGAAATCGTGTAAATTTAGCAAAATTCAGCATAGCAGCGCCACCTATTGGACGATTACCACTGAAACCTAATCAGCAACAACTTGTGTTAACATCTTACTAAATCTGAAGTTAGATGAAAATTCGTGCATTAGTTTTTGAGATAGAGCTATTGTGGGAATCGTTCAAAATGCAGCACAGCAACACCACCTGTTGAGCGATTTACACCAACACGTAATCAGCATCAAGTCATATCAAGGACTAAATGAATCTGAAGTTTCATGAAAATCCGTGCATTAGTTCTTGAGATAGAGTCATTGCAGAAATCGTACAAAATGCAGCATAGCAGCGCCACCTGTTGAGCGATTTACACCAACACGTAATCAGCATCAAGTCATATGCGGGACTAACTGAATCTGAAGTTTCGTGAAAATCCGTGCATTAGTTCTTGAGATAGAGCCATTGCGTAAATCGTAAAAAATGCAGCACAGCAGCGCCACCTGTTGAGTGATTTGCACCAAAAACTAATCAGCATCAATTTGTATCAGGGACTAACTGGTTATGAATTTTTATTAAATTCCGTGCTCTAGTTCTTGAGATAGAGCGCCCACAAAATTTGTGTCACACACAGGCACACAGACAGACGGACAGACGGACAGACAGACAGACAGACAGACTCACAGACAGACATTTTGTAAAAACATGTTTTTCGGGTTCCCTGACCCTTAAAACGTATAAATCCGTCGAAAACCGGAATTCGAAAATTTTCATGAATCCAATACTTTCTTCTTGTAAAGATAGAAGAAAGTAAAAATAGAGGAAAAGGACCAAATACCGTCTAGGGTCCAAATACCGGCTACTAGGTGTTCTGAGAACTGGGCGCAGCGCAGCCTAGCGGTGATAGGCAGAGTTTGTAGCTTTAATTAAGAGAAAAATGTTACGAAAAGTATGTCACTGAAATATGTCTCATTTACAAATAGTAAATACAAAAGTGTCTAATCGACGTAATCTGGTACATGAAAAGTTTTTCACATATGTGTTTCTCATTTTTTTAAAATATACTGATCGTATGTTGGCTTGAATTGTTGATGAAGTTGTTTTCTGGACATATTTAGCTCTCAATTGCCACGCGCACATTATTAGTATTTTATTATATGAATGAGTAATACCGGTTTTAACTTAAACATAGCAGTGGTCCGAATACCGGCTACCTAGAGTGGTCTAAATACCGGCTAGCCGGTATTTGGACCTCTCTCGGTTGTTCTGCTTGAAGAGGAGGAAAATAAATTAATATAAATAGTTCCATAATTAATAAATTAATTTAAATGGTTCAAAAATAGTTCCAGTCCCATTTCGCAATATGAAAAATGCAACCGTGGCCATAATTCTACAAGACCGACACTGGTTACCGGAACACTTCCCAAACAACGCTGTTGGATACTCCAAAATTGCCTGTAATAAATGTGAAGAGAAAGAAAAGAAAATAACGGAGTAAACCAGCCGAAAGAGGCAGAAATTGGATTTTAACCCTCTCGCTGCGCAATCCGAGATTTCCTCGGGCAACGTAAAAGAAGCAAAATTTGCGCAACACGAGATGTCCACGGGGATACAATTTTTCCGTCTAATTAACCATCCTTGATTATTCCCACCAGTTATTTTTTTATTTTAAATTTTGCCTTATTTAATCGGAGCATTTTTCCGAATATTTTGGCAAAAATTTTTGTTTTGAAAAACTGATGACAAAAGAATAAAAATTCTTAAAAGACACCCGTCGCGAAGGGGTTATATACGCAATTTATGAAGCTGTTTTGATAAAATAATTACGCAGCGAGAAGATTAAAAAAGTGAAAAAGAAAAATAGCCAACAGAGGAAGATGATGCAATTTGTGTCTTCTGCATGGGTGCTTTCTCTGTGGGCAAGAATGGTGGAGGGGATTCTGGGTTCAGTGTTAAAATGCGGTAGGTGGGCTGATGGGGACTGCACCGACGCAGAGAGCGATATTATGTTTGTGATTTTTTCGGATAAAATAATTCTCATTTCAATCAGCAAGCTTTTTTTTTTTGTTTTAAACGTTAAAAAACAAAACTAGAAACATAATGGGAAGAAGATTGTGAGAGATAGTCGTAAAGAATTTTATAAATTTGACAAAAGTACTTATTTATTAAAAATTGCGTATTTTTTCTGTGGATAGAAATGTTATTAATGAATAAAATTTATTAAAGTAATATTCTTATTGCTTAATAATTGTCATTAACTCTATTTGTGTGATCTTTTGGAAAAAAAACCTTAGGTAGCCGGTATATAGACCGCATTTTAAAAACTGAAAATTTGAAGACTTTCGGAATTTTGCTTTTTATAAATAGAAAACGCCTTTTAAACTGTTTTTTTTTCCTCTAAACATGTGTAAAACATGTCAAGGTACCCTGCTGTCACTTTTTATTTTATTAATTTTGAAAATTGTAGGATTTAGATTGAAAAAAAAGTGGTAGCCGGTATTTGGACCTTTTCCTCTACTGTTTAATAAACTATTTACATAAATTGGAAATAAAATATCATAGCATTATAAGTAGACATTTATTTCTTATTTTTGTGAGATCTGAATCTTCAGATAGTCAAGTTTAAACTAACTCGACTTTCGGAGCTTTCTATCGCTAACACTTAATGTTTACATTGCTCGCAAAGAAAATATGCGGATTCATCAAAGCATCATTTCCCCTCCGATTTAGAAAAGGCTGAAAACTCCGGATGGACGAAAATCTGTTCAGTCTCTGAACACGATCTCTATAAGGCAGAAAAATATGCAAGACTTCAGTCTTGCACCTCACTAAAAGTGCTATATAAAGTAAAGTAACTCAAAATCCAGTTTCTTTACTCGGTTCCATGTCTTTTTCGTTACTTTACAAGCATTCTTCGAATTTCTTTATGTAAGTTTATTTATTACATGCAACCATTTTAAGATGTTTTATTTCAAATATATATTTTTATTTCTTTGAAACGTTCAAAGTTAGATTAGTGTCTTCAACAAAGCAAGACAATCTTGTACCTGAACTTGTTGTAACATGAACTCATATGGATACATTTTAAATCAATTATTAAACTTACTAATTAATAAAGTATTTGCATAAAACTGATAAATTAAAAACAAGTAATGGAGCATTATAATGTGGCATTTATTAATTAATTTATAATATTGAGATATTGAGATATTTAAGTGTAAAACTCAATTTTCAGAACTCTCTCGCAAACAATGTATGATTGGTAACAAGGTAAATAAGCGAATTCATCCCTGCATCATTCCTACTCCGCTTTAGTAAAGGGCGAAAAATGCGCATGCGCTAAATGTCTGTTCAATCCCTTAACACAGCTCTGTGTGGAAGAAAATTACGAACTCCAGCCTTGCACCCACCGAAAGTTCTGTAACGAGTAAAGAAACTCAGATAACTCAGTTGCCTTACTCTTTTTCAAGTTTTCTCTGTTACATTACAAGCTTTCTTGGAATATCATTAAGGCTGCTAGTCACCCAGTTTCCGAATTCTAGTCTACGGGCTTAGAAAGCCTTCGTATTTTTCAAATATCTGCCCGAGAAATTAATATGCTTCACCTTTTTTTTTTTTTTTTTTTTTTTTTTTTTTTGTACTCTTATTGTGCTGGTTGGATGATAAAAAGTGAAGAATATTACCATACAGTTTTTTTTAATGATGAAATGACATTAATATTCCAATAATTAAAATCTTGTGATCATTAAGCAAAAATTAGTATCGCGTACACTGAGTTATAGTTAGAAAAGACCACGCCGACATGACAATCATTATTAAAAATAATTCAGTAAATAAATATTCATATATATTTGATAATCAAGAACAAAGAAAAAGAAAAAGAAAAAAGTACTACCTGAAGTGACCTTAAAAAAAGTAGTGGATGCGTTAAATAAAAGGATTGCACTGAAAATTCAGCTTGGAAACTCTTTATTTAAAAAAGAATTCTTCTTGAAAAACACATATTCAAAATGGATAACGCTTATTACTAGATCCATTTTTTTGGATGAATAGTATACGATCATCTTTTTCATACACACTTGTCATGATAAAAGTAATAAGATTTTCTCTCGTGCACTAAGGAGGCACCCTTCATAAAAAATCAAATCGCCCACTCGCAATGATAAAAGAAATAAACCAATCCCGCCACACAGAATCAGCAGGCTCTATTCATTTAGCACCAATAAGAGGCCACACTAGTCACGGCTTGAAGTTCGAACGCTAATGATAAGTCTATGGCAACAATGTTTTCAAATATCTTGCTTGATTTTTAATATTTTTAAATGATTTTTTTGCACAGGATAGCTGAGGACTATCTGTTTACGGGCTATTTTTTACTTTTCCGATTTTCGTTGTAGTTTAATTCTCAGGATCCTGTCAATTTAGGATCCAGTGAAATTCGAGGTATTGTGTCCTTTTTAGTCTTATAACATTCATATCAGCAAAATTCAGCAAAATTTTTTTAATAACAACGAAAATATAGAGTTTAAGCTTTCCAATAACATGCTTTCAATAGTTCTACTACAATTAGGCTGAGCAAAATATGCAAAGATTTTGATGAAAAATGTGTCAAAAATGGCCTCGTAATGTTATGCTCTCCGCCTCTACCAAGACGATGAAAACCACGCCTATTAAAAATATGATTGGCTAGTATCCAAACACTTTAGCAAATGGAAACGATTTAATTGTGATTGGATTATTGTATCGTGTTAAAATAGATCACTCCTATTTCAAACCTTGGATTTATTTTTTTCTAAAATTATTGTTTAATTTCAACAAAAGACTCTTGAAAGAATGAAATATTTTAAATTCTATATTTCTATGAATAACGAAGGAAATCATACATTTCGTTTATATAAACAATTTCAGAACCACACAGAGGGATTTACAACATATAGAAGTTATTAAGGAATCAAATTTCAGTCCTAGTTTATTAAGTAAAATGGTAAAAAAATAGACGAGTATTTTTTAAATTATTTTTTAAGTTAAAATAGTTAACAAATAATTACGAAGTTATAATTTGTTAGAACATATTTGTGGCCTGGCCAGGAGACTGGTTTTCAAGCCTCCTATTCTTGTATATGTATAAAATATTCGACAATTTAACATTTTACGTTCGAAAAACAGTTTTTTTAATTAAAAATCAGCAGAATTTAAAGTTAATAAGTTTTAAAGATTGTTAACTTTAAAATTGTAAATCAACTTGTTCAAAATTTTAAAGAAATATTTTTATAGTTCATTACTTTAATATTTATTATTTTTAAGGGGACAGTACACCTTTAACAGTCGGAGAACGAAATTTGTCCTGTGTAACAGATATATTTTTTAAAGAGCCCACTTCAGACACGGAGAGAGAGTAAAACAAAGTCTATGGGGGCGTTAATTTAAAATTTCTCGCTTTGTTTTAACCCTCTGTCTACCAGAAGGGTCCAATGGACCCGACATGTACATTCAAAATATTTATTCAAACCAGAAATTTCTTCAAAACAAACTAAATGTATAAATCAGACAATAATAAGTTAAATAAACAAATTAAATAGTTTTAAGTAAAAATTCTGGTGTAGAATGTTTTTATAAAACTTGAGTAAAATTTCCGGTAGTTCTAGGGTTAATATGATGTTTTTTACATAGGATAGCTGAGCACGATCTTCAACCAGGCTAGATTTTACTTTTTAGATTTTTATTTTATATATATATATATATATATATATATATATATATATATATATATATATATATATATATATATATATATATATATATATATATATATATATATATATATATATATATATATATATATATATATATATATATATATATATATATATATATATATATATATATATATATATAAAGCCCAGTGGTGTAGTGGTCAGGGCATCTGACTGCCGCACCGCAGGTCGAGAGTTCGACTCCCGACTGGGCAAGGTTCACTCAGCCTTTCATCCCTTTGGGGTCGATAAAATGAGTACCAAGCTTGCTTGGGAAGTAAACACCGAGGGTCTCGCGTTAGGCTGACCACCTGGCCGGGACGCATGCTGTATAGCACCTCGGGCCTAGGGTCAAGAAAACAGAGATGGGCACTGTCGGCCCTGATCCTCATGGATTGTATAGCCGCAGAGTTTAGTTTAGTATATATATATATATATATATTAGGAAAGTTTCAATTTCAGAAACTATTCACCCCTGTTCCGAAATTAAAAGTATTTTTTTTTAAATATCTGAAACCAAAATCGAAAGAGTAAAAACTAGCCCGGTTGTAGATCGTCTTCAGCTATCGTATACAAAAAAAAAAAAATCATTTTAAAATGTTAAAAAGGAAGTGAGATTTGAAAATAACGCTCCCATATATTTAACATTAGCGTTTACATTTTTTCCCCGTAACCTGCGTGGGTTCTCAAATGTAACGCAAAGATATTTTTTTTGCAACGGTTAGGAAACGCGAAAATTTATCATTAACTTTAATAATGTAAAACTAAAAGTTATGAAACTGTAAGATAAAATATAGCATTTTATAAAAATATACTAGCTAGCAATTTTTTTTTCGAATACGTATTACCTTTTAATATTTTATACTTCACTTACATGGACATTCAAAAATATTTTATATTATGTTCTATGTGGGAAAATACATTTGCGTGTATTTTAATGACATAAAACAATTTTAAACATACAATTTATTCGCATTATTGAAGAGCATAGGTACTTGTACAGGGGAATTAAAAAGTATATTTCGTTACATTATGGACTACGAAGAAAAAACGTTTGCGGGGTATTTTAATAACGTTTTCTGTTACAACATAATGAAATTGATATGAATTTATGAGGCGCAGTAAAACATGCTTTCTGAAGGGATAGCAAAGCATTTATCATTCATTTACAGGGTCACAGAAAAGGGTTCAGTTTTATTACAGAAAAAACTGCTTGCAAAGTGTGTTTTAGTTATGTTTCACGATTTCAAACAAGATGGAATTCATATACGTTACTGAGGTTTACAATATGATGCTTAGATTATAATATGATGTGCATCACATTTTATTTAATTTACAGGGGCACATAAAAGATATTGGATACAATATTGCGTATGAAGTATTGTCTATTAGGGATGATTGCTGAAAGTGAGATTTCAGCTATGATATACGTTTTTAACTAAATTTCTGCATACTAGATTATATATATAAATTCGATAGACTACGTATAGGGCTACGCAAAAGAACTAGGAAGAATTGTTGAGAAATTGATTAATTTTATTTTCAAATTCAACTACATTTAGAAAGATATGTTTGGAAAATAAAAATATAATAATATACAAGGCTATTCAAAGAATTGGATGCATGCACGCCTATTTCAGACACGGGAAGGAATGAAAACGCTAATTTTAAGTCTATGGGGGGGGGGGGGGGTCATTTTCATATTTCTCGCTTTGATTTTAATATTTTTGAATGATTTTTTCTTTTTCTTTTTTTTTTCTTTTTTTTGCATAGGATATCTGGTGACTATCGACAGTGAGGCTAGCTTTTACTTTTCGATTTTGGCTATAGTTTTTTTTATATATAATAGGATAGTTTAAATTTTAGAGCGGATATGAAAGTAAAAGTAATTTTAAAGAAAAATATCTGAAACAAAAATCGAAAAAGTAATAACTAGCCCGGTTATAGAGCGTCCTCAGCTATCCTAACAGTTTCTTAGCAACAACGAATGATAGCTTAACACTGTCATGATCGGTAAGGTCAAGTAAAGACTATAAACTAAAAGCACTGCTAATTTACCAAATTCCGATATAGGACACAGATTGGTAAAGGATATTACGGCAACTCCTCCTGATTATTAACTGGGAAGTAGAGGAAGAAGATGGAGAATCTCTGGAGATATTTGACTGTGAGCTTTCAACTGACAAGGTAAAAAAAAAATCTCTATCAGCAATGCGGGGAAAATAAAATTGTAACTTAGTCTAAAGATAAAGATGCAGAAAAATAAATTTATTTTCACTGATTTCTGATAAAGAAAAAGAATGCTTTGGTAAAATTGGAAGAAATTCGAAATATTGCTTTGAAATGGAATTCTATGAAATTCATTATCAGAATTGCATATCAATGTAATGAAAAATCCAAGCAGTTTTCAGAGAAAATAAAAACAAAGTCTTTCTCAAACAATTGTAAAAAAAAAAAAAAAAAAAAAAAAAAAAAAAAAAAAAAAAAAAATACAGCTGTATTTGTTACAAAAATCTCCAAATTCAGAGTAATGAATTAAAAAACGTTTTTATACACAATCTAGGTATAAAAACACAGATAGGATGTTTTTGTGCCTGTCCACAGATTCCTAAAGAGTGATACAAGATTTCACAGGAAGGGATTTGTTCGACGTGTGGCAATTGCACAGACCATCAGCTCATCAAGTTGAAGGCTGAAATTTTAGGATTAGATAGAACTCAATTAGCATATTAAAATGCAAATGGTCTGCTAAGTCATATCTTGATAGAAAACACCTGCACACCGGAGTTTAGTTTTTGATCGATTGGTTTATCATTGTATTTTGCAGCACCCAAATGTATGAAAATATTGAAGTTTGGGTGCATGAAAACACAATGGTAAACCTGCGGATCAACCACTAAATTGATGTTCTGCAGATGGTTTCCACCAAGATACGACTTGGCAGACCAATGCATATAGCTTGTATATAAAATAAACGGTCAAGTACGAGTATTACTCGCGCTCAGAGAGTTCCGTACAATAAATATATGAATTATTAACTGTATTATTTAAAAGAATAATGAAACTTTGTAAAAACCTATACAACGTAGAGTTGGGTATAGCTGTATATATTAGAAAAGTATGATTGAGTATACCACAAAGGATCAAAGAGATATGAAGCCGAAATAAAATTAAATATTGCTATTTTGTATAATTCTTTTTTTAAACGTATCTTAATCTGGATATGGTGAACTTAATTTGGTACTAACAATAAAAGTACTGCATATTTAAATTTCATTTGGCATTTCATAAAACTAAATTCAACATAGAAATATTTTTCTTTTTACAGTGTAGATGAAATAAAATCCTTGTTCAAAGTTTAAACTTGGCGTTGTACTACGCGCGTTTCGAAAGGAGGTCGCAAAGATGCAACTCGACTTTGTCCGTGCCGCGTTTTTTCAAATAGGTCTTTAATTATCATTTAAAGACACGGGAGGCGTTTTGAGAGATCCACTCAACGCAAACTAGTCGCGAATCCCATAGTATTTATGCGATTAATTATAATTAAATTGGTCTGTTTTTAGCAATTTGATGTTTACTGCTTTTATGCTGCTACTGGGTATTGCATTACACATATATATCATTAAAAGTTGTTATCTAGTATTTAAAAACCGATGGTATATAGAGTACGCCGCCTCTGCCATTATGTATGTCCAAACCAACCGTGTCTTTAAGGGTTAAGGCTCCTGCCCCTGCCAGCGAAGACAATCACGAGCTAATGCTAATCGTATAGGGAAGGATTTTTCTAATATCTATTTTCTATTTCGATATTTTAAATTTTTTTTGGCATTACATAGCCGAGATCCGTCTCTACATCGCACCCTTCTTTACTTTTTCCTCCCCATCGGATTAGCATTAGCTCGTTAGTGTCTTCGCCGGCAGGGACAGGAGTCTTAATATCTCGGCGAATTACCGACGATTTTTTTTCGAAAATCATTATAAACAATGCTTTTATACTTTTGATACGATAGGTACCTTTAGCGCTCTTCGATACCTTTGCTGAATGCCCGCAAATAGAAATCTGTATGTAACAGAAAAATGCGATTTTATGAAAAACTATGCCACCTAGGGCAATCGCTATAATTTTCCTGCGAGCATTAAATTAACCTCTACTACCTCTAATTTTTTTCATAATTTTAGTTTCAGTAGATTTGAAAATAGATTGGGGGGGGGCGGGGGGGGGCACATTTTTGCACTACATTTTCGACGATATCTCTGAAAATATAATATCTAAAATTAAAAGAAATGTATTTTTGAGTTATGCGTTACGGAATCTTTTAACCGATACCCCAAACGATACACAAAGAAAATATATTTCTTCTTTAAATAACCTAATTATCCCCTCTACGTTTTTCCCACATATATTTGTGAATGTTTAATAATCTGTAAATATGTGGGTCAATAGTCTTTATTACATCTCCCAATTTGTACTTCCCACGTTCCGTAGTTTACGAGTAAAATGGCTGTGACAGACAGACACAGGAGTGATCTTATAATGATTCCGTTTTTACTTTTTAAGTACGGAACCCTAAAAATCATGATTATTGCAACTGAGAAATACAAAAACATAAGAAGATGAATTATTGAAAATAAATAAAACAAGAAAGGAAAACCATGTGTCAAGTATGGATTATGAACCCTTTCCTACATTTTTAGTTCAGTTAGAAAAACACATAACACATTTGAATATACGCATTTATTAATTCCTAACAATAAACGGAAACGTACTTCAATTGTTTTGTGAAGCTCTGTATGTTCCTTATAAATTTTTATACACGCCACATACTGAGCTGAAATTTAATTCAGAAATAAATACGCTGAAAATTACTGATATCACACTTCTAAGGCTAACATTAGCTTAAGAATTGCTATCCATGGACGGCCATGTATCCAGTTTTTTGTCATATCCCTATTTATTTATATGCTACAATGTCACTTAGCCGACGGGACATTTAGCAGACAGCAATTAGACGACAGGATGTTTAGCCGACAGCGACTGTTAGCCGACAAGACAGTTAGCCAACAGAGGACAATTATTCGACATGGACATTCATCCGACAGGATATTCATCCGACTTAACTGTAACGTAACTGTAACCTGATCTTAACCTAATTACAACCTAAGCATAAACTAACTGTAGCGTAACTGTAACCTAACCAATACCAAACTGTAACGTAACTATAATCTATCTGTAACCTAAACGTAACCTAAGTGTAAGATAACCGTAACCTAACTGAAACCTAACAGTAACCTAATTGTAGCCTAAATGTAACCTAACTGGGACTTAACCATAATCTAACTGTAAATAACGTTTACCTAGTTATAACCTAATCATATGCTAAATGTTATGTAACTGTAACATAATTTTACCATGACCAAGCTGTAACTTAAGTGTAATCTAATTATCACCTAAACGTAACTTAATTATAACCTAACCGTAATCTAAGAGTAACTAATCGCAATTGTAACCAAACTGCAAATTAACTGTAACCTAGCGGGAGGTGCATAATATGAAAGAGTGATCAAAGGGCTGCTCAGTCCAATGATATGTCACTTGAGGGATGTCGGAAAAGTCAGAAAAATGCTCCCGGTGATACAAATTGGGGGAGGGGGAACGGGAGGTACATAATATGAAAGAGTGATCAAAGGGCTCCAATGCGATGTATCTCATGAGGGGTGTCGAAAAATGTTAGAAAAGTACCGGCTAATTATACTATCAGCTAAATGTCCTGTCGGTTAATCGACTTTTCGGCTAAATGTCCTCCCGGCTAATTGCCACGTTCGGCCAGTTGCCTGTCGGTCAATTGTCTGTATTGCTAAAATTATTACTATATGTCCGTTTCGATCAATTGTCCTGTATGCTGTATGTAAATTTCAGCTAATTGTGTTGTCGGCTATATGTACGTATCGGCTAAATGCACGTCTCAGCTAACTGCAATCTGCTAAATGTCTTGAAGGCTATTTGGTTGTCGGCTAAATGTCTGCGACCGGCTACGGGTCAAACATCTATACTAAAAGTAGTTGAGCTTGAAAATGCATAAATCAAATTAAAAAACATCTTTAAATAATTCATAGTCATTCTCGGTACTACTGATAAAATCTTTTGTGTAGTGTCTATGCAACGGAATAGCAATAATTTCAGCAATACAGACAATTGGCCGACAGACAACTGGCCGAACGTGGCAATTAGCCGGGAGGACATTTAGCCGAAAAGACGATTAGCCGACAGGACATTTAGCTGATAGTATAATATGCCGGTACTTTTCTAAAATTTTTCGACAACCCTCATGAGATACATCACATTGGAGCCCTTTGATCACTCTTTATATTCTATGCAATTCATATACACCACCTATGTGCCTGTGCAAAAATATTAGTTTAACTTAACTTATACCATAACTTATCATAAATCAAACATATCATAATTTAAAACTCACTATCAGCAATCATCCCTAATGTTTCACTGTAAATGAACAATAAATTCGATGCACACCATATTCTTATCCAAACATCTTGCACTCTTTGTCTCCCCTTCTTCCGAAATTTCGTTTCCCGTTTTGCTCCCCTTACAGTATCAAGGTTTAAAATCTTTAAAATTCCTTAATATTTTCTTTAATTTTCTGTTTTATTTGTTACTTTAAACTAACAATAAATAGTCAGTCATAAATTTCGTTATCAATTTATTTCACCATATTCATTTCATTAAAAGTTCTTGTAAATTGCCTCCATCGAAAATGTCATTTCTCCCTTTTGCTCCCTCATCCACGGTACCCATATTTTAAAATAAAAACCCTTTAAAATGCTTTAATTTTTTTAAATCTTTTCTGCTCAATTTGCCACTTTATTTTAACAATAAACAAACGATCATAAAAATTTCTCCTCCCCCCCCAACACCAACTGAAATTGGTATTTCCTCCTCGCCTCTCCCTCTTACCAAGCATCTGAAATTTAAAGTCCTTAATTTTTTGTCGTTTATTATTTTTTTTTAACTTATTTGTAAATATTTTCTAAGGTAAGTAAATAATAAGTCGCCGATAAACTTCCGCCCCCCCCCCCCCCCCCGCAAAAAAAGAACTAATTCTGCTTATTCCTCTTTTTTTTCCCTCAGATCACAAAATTTTAACCTTAAAAGTCATTGCTTTTTTAAAAACATTTTGTACTCTATTTCAAATGAAAATCAAATTTCAAATTTCAAAGTAATTGCTTAAAAGGCGCAAAGGCCAACATAGTGAAAAAGATTCCAAGCCGGGACTCGAACCCGGGCCATCAGTATAGCGCACTGACGTTCTACCGACTAAACCACTTGGAACGATACCTAGCTCGGAAAATTTCTCACTATTATATGTTGGAAAGGCTACAAACGCAGCACAAGATGGAATATTTATCGTGAGTCACCGACCTGGGACAAACACGAAACATAATTAAATCCAGCATCGATAGAAATTATATTAATACATGGAAATTATTCCAGAGAGAAACATTCGCCTTGCATACAATATTTCAAATGAAAATCAAATTTCAAATTTCAAAGTAATTGCTTAAAAGGCGCAAAGGCCAACATAGTGAAAAAGATTCCAAGCCGGGACTCGAACCCGGGCCATCAGTATAGCGCACTGACGTTCTACCGACTAAACCACTTGGAACGATACCTAGCTCGGAAAATTTCTCACTATTATATGTTGGAAAGGCTACAAACGCAGCACAAGATGGAATATTTATCGTGAGTCACCGACCTGGGACAAACACGAAACATAATTAAATCCAGCATCGATAGAAATTATATTAATACATGGAAATTATTCCAGAGAGAAACATTCGCCTTGCATACAATATTTCACCGACCTGGGACAAACACGAAACACAATTAAATCCAGCATCGATAGAAATTATATTAATACATGGAAATTATTCCAGAGAGAAACATTCGCCTTGCATACAATATTTCAAATATTGTATGCAAGGCGAATGTTTCTCTCTGGAATAATTTCCATGTATTAATATAATTTCTATCGATGCTGGATTTAATTATGTTTCGTGTTTGTCCCAGGTCGGTGACTCACGATAAATATTCCATCTTGTGCTGCGTTTGTAGCCTTTCCAACATATAATAGTGAGAAATTTTCCGAGCTAGGTATCGTTCCAAGTGGTTTAGTCGGTAGAACGTCAGTGCGCTATACTGATGGCCCGGGTTCGAGTCCCGGCTTGGATTGGTTGATTTTTTGACGGCCGATTATCTACACGAGGGATATAGGCCCGGGGGGGAGTGCCCTCCGTGGGGGTCTTTCTAAGGGAACCTAATCCATATTTACACATGGAAAATCCACGGCTCGAAGAAAACCACGAAAACTCCGAACGATTAGGCCGACGGGCGCTATTGGGATCGAACCCAGCACTTCCCGTCTACCAGCTTCGAACGCAGAACCTCTCGGCCACTGGTGGGGCCCCGGCTTGGAAACTTTTTCACTATGGTAGCCTTTGCGCCTTTTAAGCAATTACTTTGAAATTTGAAATTTGATTTTCATTTGAAATATTGTATGCAAGGCGAATGTTTCTCTCTGGAATAATTTCCATGTATTAATACAATTTCTGTCGATGCTGGATTTAATTATGTTTCGTGTTTGTCCCAGGTCGGTGACTCACGATAAATATTCCATCTTGTGCTGCGTTTGTAGCCTTTCCAACATATAATAGTGAGAAATTTTCCGAGCTAGGTATCGTTCCAAGTGGTTTAGTCGGTAGAACGTCAGTGCGCTATACTGATGGCCCGGGTTCGAGTCCCGGCTTGGAATCTTTTTCACTATGTTGGCCTTTGCGCCTTTTAAGCAATTACTTTGAAATTTGAAATTTGATTTTCATTTGAAATATTGTATGCAAGGCGAATGTTTCTCTCTGGAATAATTTCCATGTATTAATATAATTTTGTACTCTATCTGTTAATTTATTGTAATCATAAATAATCATATAACTATAATCCTCCCCCACAAAAATTGACGCTTGCTCTGACTCTACCCTTACCAAGAACACAAAATTTAGTCTTTTTTTGTCCTATTTCTTATTCTTTAGTAATGTAAATAAATAAGTCATCAAATAAAATCCCCACTTTTTTTTTCTTTCCCTTATTTAAGTTTAAAATCTTTGAAAGACTTTTTTTAATACATTTTCAGCTTTATCTGTTTCATATTGAACAATAAATAATCGATTATATAATTTCTTCCACCCCATATAAAATTGACGTTTTCTTTTCTCCCCCCATTATTTCCATGCTCATAAAATTTAAAGTCTCTAAAACTCCTAATTGCAATGTTTTTGCCCTATTTGTAAATCTTTAATAAGTTACATAATCGGTCATCTATTAAATCCCCCCCCCCCCCCACCCGCCAAAAAAAAAAAAAAAAAAAAAAAAATCTGTTTCTTGATTTGTCTTACCCTCAACTCATGAAGCTAAAAAATCTAATTTACAGTCTTTAAAACTTTTTAATTTTTACTTTTTTTTCGTCCTAATTATAAATCTTTATTATCTATAATATTAACTAAATCATTTCAACTATGTACGAAAGTGTTAACAATAAAGCGATAGGTGTACATTTAATTGTGCATAAAAAACATTTTAACTGTATTTTTCAAAGGAAAATGTCTTTAGAGAGATATTTGTAAGGGAAATATTGTGGTTTCTTGTCAACGTGCAAGTAAATTCTCAAACCTTTCGAAATCATTTTATTCCGACTAGCTCAAAAAGAACCATCAAACGTAGATACCAAAGGTGCCTGAGTAATCGACTGAACCGAGTATGTCCATAAAGAAAAAAGAAAAATCATGCGTCTACGTCGATACTTTTCAACACTTACAGAACACTGTAACAAAACTTCGCCGTTTAATAAAGTAAAGAAGATACCTAACTAAACATTTGTAATACCTATGACACGTTTGAAAAGCAGATTTCAACAATTGCACCCATAACCTGGAAGGTACTCAAATTCTTTTGTGCAGCTCATATGATATATGCAGCTCATATGAGGCAGTGTATATGATATATTTGTACTGCATATATTTGTACGGATTCTACATACTATGTTAAAATTTAGTGTTGTAAAAAAATACATAAAACAGTTGAAAATTCACCCTCGGCAATTTCTACTTATAGACGGAAACATACTTGAATTCTTTTGTGCATTTCTGTATATAGAAATTTTTATACACGTCAAACAGTATTAAGCTGAAATCTAATTCATGCAAAATCATGCTCAAAATTACTGAAATCACACTTGCAGGAATTATTTTCTATCGGCGGCCCATGTATCCAGTTTTTTGAATATCCCTGTATAGGATTTTATTTGTATGATACAAACATCTCTAAGCATATTAAATGTAGTTGAGCTTGTACATTTATAACTAAAAAAAACCTAACACCTTTAAGAAATTCATACTCATTCTCAGCAATGGTTACGAATTCTTTTGTGTGGTCCTGTATAGGGTTTGTAAAATATGTGCACACCACGTAGTGCGCAAAAATTTAGTTAAACTTAAAAACGCATTCTGTAATTGAAAATGTACTTTCAGCATTAATTTTTAATAGCTATATCGGATACAGTATTGTATCAAAATATTTTATGTTTCCCTGTAAATGAACGCTAAATGAAATGCAGACCATATTCGAATGTAAGCATCTTGTAGTAAATCAAAGTAATGTGTATCTATTTCGTCATGTTTGAAATAGTGTAACGTGATCAAAATACGCTACAAACAGTTTTTCTCGTAGACCATATTGAACCAAGTTCTTTTGTCTGACACCGTAAATAATTGTTAAATGCTCATGTTGTACAGAAAGTAGGCTTAGGACACCTCAGAAATTCATATCAATTTCATTATCTTTGTGACAGAGTAATATCAATCAAATACGCCGCAAACGATTTTTCTTCATGGGCTATAACATAACGGAATACTTTTGAGTCCCCTATACTCGTACTTTAAGCATTACACATAACATAGTCTATAGTAACAATTTTAAAGTGTGTCTCAATGTACATAAATTTAACTGTGTTTAACATTGTGTAACACTATTAAAATACATCCTAAATAACCCCCCCCCCCACATAGACCATAATGTAGCGAATACTTTTGAGTGCATCTGTAAATGAACCATGAATGGTGCACCGAACATACCATGATGATTTTCAATATCGTATATCAATTACATGGCAATCCGACTATATTTACGCTAGTTAGAGCACGGATAGACAGACAGACGGACGGACAAACTCAATCCATAAACACTTTTCAACTTTCTTGGGAAGTGTTAAAAATGGAAAAATATAATGAAAATAAAAGTATTTTAGTGTTATTTAGATTACGAACCGCTACAAAAAACATTCTTATTTGACCGCATCATTTAAAAAATATTTAGTGCTCAGAAATCCCCCCACCCACACACACACCTGAATTTACTCCTGTGCACTTAAAATTTCAAATTGTTAAAACTCCTTTATGTTTTATAACATTCTTGTAAAAATAATCCATAATCTAAATTTTCTTCTGCCTGAAAATTTCACTAAAATTTTTGCCATCCTTCTTTCTGCTAACATCACACAAGTTTTTAATATTTGGAAAACTTTATTTTTTCTGTCGCATATTTTAGTGCTAACAACAATAAATTGTGTACTATATCTATAAATGACTACGCTGGGATTTAGATTTATACCCCCTCTACAGATGTACAGTACAAAATATACAGTTTATTTGTTTAACTTTTCCTCTCCTAATTTTATGAACATCTTATTTTTAACCTTCAATGTTATTTAGCTTTTATAAATCTCATAAATTTTATGTTCTAAAAAGAATTCGCACAAAAGATAGTTATTTTAGAATATTTGTACCTGATATATTTCCCCCCTCATTCAATATCTCCCCCTTGATTTTAAATGTAATTGCCTTATGTGAAATAAAATAGTTTTTATACTGCACTAATTTCAATTTTATGTTTGTAAAAGCTGTAAAAAAAAAAAAAAAAAAAAAAAAAAAAAAAAAAAAAAATTGAAAGTCAAATCGTTTTAATTTTTGCACTTTTATCATAAACAGATTAAAATTCTTTTTACGGCTTTTACCGTTATCGAGTCTCCACAAAACAGTGGGCTTTGATCTACGCTTGTAAAGCGAAGACAATTGAAAAAAAAATCCTTTACACCTGAAACCTACTGGAAATTATCACATGTAGCGCTCAGCCGAAGTGGGGTGGGGGTTGGAATCGTGCCAGATAATTGGCCATTTGCTGATTGGAAGAGCTCGCTTGTCAATCATTTGAATTTAGACCATCCTTTCAATTCAGCTAAAATGCCAGCGGCCATCTTTATTTCTTTTTATCTGTGACTGCAGTGAGCTCATAACGATACATTTCTGTCATAAAAAATCGAATCATTTATATGATTTAGCAGCAATTCAAAACATACAACACAGAACCAGTCAAATGAAAATGAAGAACTCTTGTCATAAGCAGAAGAAGTTATGCAGTCAATCAAAACCATCTTAATTTTAAAAATATTCTTTAATTTCACTGCTTTCACTGCACCCACATGATTCTTCGAAGCAAGGAAGGCCACAACCTTCCGCGCTTGTAATCAAAACGAGAGTAAAAACGCACAGGCTATGGGTTGCAAGAGGGAGAGGGGGGTTGCCATAACAACTAAAATTGCCAATTGGTAGGGACAAACATACTAGAGTCTTGCTTTGGCATAATTTGCAATGTTAAAGGATGTGAAAACTGCTTTCTTTAGAAGAAATTTTATAGATTTCTTTAAGATAAGATGCCAATTAGTAGTAAAGTGTTACAATTTTTGAAATTGCGTATTAAACTGATTTGGATTTGATTGGCTAAGGGAGGAGCTACAAGAGTAAGTGACTTCATGTTTAGAAAGATGTAGAATGTTCCAGAGGGCTCCTTTGCCGGAATCTCAGATTTCAAAACTGTTTATCATTTAAAAATAAAACGAAATGCTACGTAAGAAATAAAAGCTTACAGGGGAAGCTTTTAAAAGGAATAAATTTAAATAATTTTAGAATACTAAATGAATTAATATTAAATGAATAAAGATTCATAAAATATTTCTTAAATTAATTTGAATAAAAATATGGTAGTGTTTGTAAGTAACCACAACACTTATGTTTATATTTCCCTTAGTTTTTAAAATATTTCCAAAATATTAATCCAAAAATGATAATTCCAAAAATAAACGTGTTTAATTTACTATTTTGACGAATGTGAGTAAGAATTTAAGCCCTCGCATAAAATTAAGAGTATATTTTAGAAATGTTTTGACAAGTAAGGAAAAAATATACATCCTTTAAGAGTACACGGGAAAAAAAATGTTTAAATTATTGATTTCCTGAGGAGATATTTAAATATACTAATGCTTCACATGCTATAGACATAGCATTAGCGAAAGAATTCTGAAATTGACTTGCTAGCAGACTTAAGAAAGTTTATTTATTAAATGCAACCACTTTAAATTATTTTATACAAAATATATATTTTCAGTTCTTTGAAGCGTTCATACTCAGAAGTTCAAAGCGCGAACATTAATCTAGTAACTTGATTAAGTCGGCGTTTCAAACTTTAAGACTTTAAATAAATCATCCCTTAAACTTTGCCTAATCTTAAAATTGTATGATTCTCAGATTATAAAGCTTTTTAATTATTAAAACTTAACACGCATTTCAGTTCACAGAAATTTATAAATTTAAAATAAACACTTCCGATTTATATTAAAGTGAATTTAATTTAGATGAGTATATTGCTCCTTTACGGTTTCATTATTTTTTTCTAATTAAAGGTAAAGGCGTAAATAAATATAATATTTTCTCAAGTGTTTACAGTTTTATTTAAGAATAATACCGAATAAAATGTTTCCTCAAGCTTTTTGATTGTTAAAACTCGCATCAGAAAAAGTAGAGAGATGTTATAAATGAAATTTATTTTCATTAGGAAAACATTTCAGATATTGTTGTATCTGCTGTTTAGCATTCGAATTAAGATATTGATAGATTCAGTTTATAAAAATATAAATGCATAATATATATATATATTATAAAAATTATACTTCATATAAATTACAGTGCATATATGTTATTATTGTAAGCATAAGAGATCATTTTATACGTTTTTTTTATAATTTTTATTCATTAAAATTTATAGCAATGATTTATTTCATGTGTTATTATTAAGGGGTCGTAAGTCTAAGGCGACTAAAGTGATGAAAAAGATGTTACAAGTTTAAAATATACATTTTATTTAAAACTTCTGAGTACTTTTACTTTTTCCCAGCTCATCATCAAAAAATATTTTAATAACTAACTGTTATTTATTTATCCAAATACGTCAGTTTATCAATACATCAATACAAAAATTTATACAAATTCCCAGCATCCAATTATTACGCATCCACTATAAGAGAGTCCATAGAAATCCTGTGTAAAATCAATCAAGTATGTAACGATACCCTATCGTACAATATCCACAGTTCAATATCCTGAAAATAAATCCTAAAAAGTTGAGCAAAGTGACTTATTAAAATTTAAAGTACGGCAGTTAAGTATTTTCCTCTACACGTGGAAAGTGACGTATGAGAACATAGTCATGTCATAAAAATACACGGAACTGCAATTAATAATAATATATATTTCCCCTAATTAAATTGAATACAAGAAACTTCTACTGCTACTTCTACTTTAAACTCCAGTAATTATTGGCTCTGTCATTTTCAAAACAACGAGACGTATTTGTATAAATTAACAACAATTAGTTATTAAAATGTTCTTTGATGATGAGCTTGGAAAGATTGAAAGTACTAAGAAGTTTTAAATAAAATGTATATTTTAAACTTGTAACATATTTTTCATTACTTTAGTTGCCTTCTAAGTAAAACTATAGACTTTTTAATGTTCACGTTATATATTTTATCTATTACATTCAGCCACTAATGCCTCACATGCCATAGACTTAAAATTAGCGAAAGAATTATAAATTGACTTACTAGCAGCCTTAAGAAAGTTTATTTATTACATGCAACCACTTTAAAATATTTTATTCAAAATATATATTTTCAGTTCTCTGAAGCTTTCATACTCAGAAGCTCAAATCACAAACATTAACCCTTTGCGCTCGGCGTCTCTTACACAAATTTTATTCGAACGGCACCACTTTTTTAAAAGAAATTTCGTTCAAGTACCCAATTTCAAAAATGGTTTGATTAAATAAGGTAAATTTTATTTTCCTTTATTACTGATGCTAAAAACAAATTTTTGCAAAGAAAGATTATGTCTCCGCAGCGGAGCCCTCGAGTACAAAGGGTTAATCTAGTAACTTGATTTAGTCGGCACGCTGAAGTTTAAGACTTTAAATAAATCATCCTATAAACTTTGCCTTCTCTTAAAATTATACTATTCTGAGATTATAAAGCTTTTTAATTATTAAAGCTTAACATACATCTCTGTTCACAGTAGTTTATAAATTTAAAATAAACACTTCATATTCATATTAAACTGTTTTTAATTTAGATGAATGTATTGTTCCTTTGCGGTTTCATTAAATCTTTCTTGTTCACAGATGAAGGCGTAACCAAATATAACCTTTTCTCAAGTGGTCAAAGTTTTATTTTAGAATAATACCGAGACAAATATTTAGTCAAGCTTATCAAATGAATAAAAATCGCATCAGAAAAAGTATCCAGACGAAATAGGCGAAATTTAACTTCCATTAAGCAGTTACTTCAGATATTGTTTTATCTGCCGTTTAGGATTCAAATTAATATATTGATAGATTTTAATTATAAATTAATTATAAAAAAAGACTGCATAAATTCATAAATTATATGCTACAAAAATTATACTTCATATAAATTACATTATATACATTATTATTATTGTAAAAGCAAGAGATAATTTTCTACTCTTTTTTTGAATAATGAACCATTTTTACTTCATTAAAATTTATAACGTTGAATTATTTCACATATTATTCATTTTTACTTTATCAAAATTTATAGCGGTGAATTATTTCATGTATTATTGATAGGTCATAAGACTTTTAAAATTTCGAAAAAAAAATAGTATTTTGTTAATTTATATCTTAAAAGGTTTTCATTACAAAAATACAATTTTTAAAAGTGGCAATAGATAAATATTTTTACTTTCGTATCACATATTTTAGATCATAAACGGAAAAATTAGTTGTTATAGGGTTTTTAAACTTGAGCAAAAAATGGAATTACTAGTTACGCGCATGATTACAAATGAATTTCTGCTTGTAAAACACACTTGTTGGTATATAATACTTGGAAGTATTGCGTTTATACTGAACTTAAAAAAAGGTGATTATTTGTAATGTTTTTATAAAATAAAATCACAACTGTATCTTGACTATATAAAATTATTAAATGTTTAGCATTATAACACCAAGAAATATAGATGTACAACAAACGGAAAAGAAATTAGGTTCACATTATAGAGCCTATCGTACATTACATATCCTGAAAATTTAGAAACAAAATATCGAAAAGTTCCTTAACTACCTTGCGCGTAATGCTTGCAAGTCATAATTTGAGAAAAAGGACTTTAATGTGCACTATTTGAATTTTTTTAAATATTTAACTACTATTAAGAGTTTCATCAATTTTTTTACACAATTGAGAGATTACTAATCTTATATACATTGTTTTTTCATAGATTGAATTTTTCGATTGTTTAAAAGTCCTATATCATCCCTTAAATGACACCTTTTTTTCTCCTTTTCCAATAAAATCTAAAAAAGTTATCCATAAATACACAATAAGGCAAAATTAAAACATTGTGACATCATGATGTTATTAAAAATGACAATATCGTAACAAAAACAGAAAATGTAACTGTAAATCCTTATAAAAAATACAAATAACTGTACGCACTTGTGTTCTAAATATGAGCCCATTTTAAGATATTTTATTGCAAAAATATTTTTTGAGATCTTTAAACCATTTATTATCACACTTTTAGAGCATGAAAAAATTTATGTAGCTTTTTATGCATAAAAAATCGTTTCAAGAAATCTATCTAGTCTTAAAACTATATTATTCTCAATTTAAAAACTTTGAATTACTAAGGTATTTTACGACATTCGGAGCGTTTTTGAAAAAATGTAAATATTGAATAATAAATATATATTTTTAGTTCATTTATAATTCAGAATGTTGAAAAAACATAAAATCCAAGCAATATCTTCATAACTTTCTTAATTTTTTGTAATTTTTATGGCAATATTTCATTCTTACACCAGGAATCTAACTAAATCAACTGGATGTATATAAATTTCCTTTGCACTACATACTACTATGACACTTGCCTGTTCACTGTGCTAGGAGTTTTACAATATCTTTAAAATTAACTGAAATGATTCAAAATATGTCAAACAATACATATATTTATTTTTAAAAAAATATCATTTTATTTACCCATCATGCATAGTATAGGGTAAGTGTTGTAATCGTTTAAAAATTCGAAAAAAAAATTGGCGGATTTACACGTTTCAGACACTGAAGATTCCTAAAAACATATTTTTAGAAGAAAAAAATAATGCCGTCCTTCTTTATGTGTAAGTGTGTCTGTAAACGAATCTCCAGAACAAATTTAGATAGCGACTTCAAATTTGGTGTGTACTTTGTATGTAATAATGGGAAGAAGCCTATTGAATATTAGTAACCTTAATTATACGGAACTATTATTTGCGGACTCTCGAAATATTCGTTCTGATAAAAGGTACATAAAAATTTTCGAAATTGTTTATTTTAAGCAATGAATATAAAAGACAATAAAAAATCATATTTTTTGCATAAAGAATGATGTCAATCGGATAATTAATTGCCGAGATATTTGTAATCATATTCTCCACTCTCTTCGATTTTACATAACCCTGTATTTCATTCAAAATTCGATTCAAAGATAGATTTTAATTGGAAATGAGACGCTTAATCCGACGTAGTAAGCTGTTAGTTAACATCATTAACATTTTGAGTTATAAGGATGTATATTTTACACAATTCGGTACTACTCGATTATCCCGTCGACCAAAAAACTATGGCCAAACTATACGATTAAATGTCGATAATGGCTTATCGTAAATGTCACATTCACTTGACATTAAACACGTTACACGTGTTTGTTGTGTCATCAAGTGATTTTTAATTCGACGTTTTATTTGTATTTTTATTAATCTTTTACTCATTTATTTGTTCTTTCGTTATTTAAAGTAAAAATTATGCCAATTTGTATAATTTTGCAATTTATGTAATTTGTCAAAATTGGTCGACGGCACAATCAAGTAGTACCTGTAATTCAGTAATAGAGCATTACTATGTATAAAAATATTCGTTTACATTTTATTTTGGAATTATAATGCATTTTATAAATAGTTTACACATGTTTTAGTTTCATATTTTACCTTATGCATATCCATGATAGGTAAGTATTACGGTGGTCCTCAACGACAAATTTTATATTGAGTACTTATAAAATAATTGCATTATGGCATAGAGTTTAGATTGTAGTTCTGAACATATTGAGTAATATGGAAAGCATTCTGACAAAATTTCACTAAAATATGTTTGAAACATTTTATCAAATGACGTTTATCGAACATGAGATAATGGAAAAATTAATTTTCCAGAATTCGCATATAAAATTTCTTTTATTTCTTTCAGATACAGTAGATCGCCGATTAACCGGATTGTCCAATTAACCGGATCAATCAAGGATCATATTACTTCCACGAAGTCCGTCTTGCCTTCACCAAAATTTTTGAAGTGAAACTTCTTTAGGTGCGCTAGGGTAAATTCGGCTGGATGTCACTAAAGTTAACCATTACAATTAACAGTTCCTAATCCTAAAATAATAAAATCGATTGATCATTGACAAATGCAAATGGAGGAATGCATAAAAGCAACTGTTTCTAGAACCTAAGAAGTTTCACTTCTAAGGCCCGAGAGTCCCACGCATACATATGAATATATTCTTTTTTTTTTCTTGTCCACGAAAATCTCTATTCATGCACAGACTCTCTGAACATTCTCTGAAATTGCTTGTTTTGTCCGTGATGTCCTCAAAAATGGACCCCCCCCCCCCATTCTCTCCGCTCGCGTTTGTTCGTACAATGTATGTATATATATATGTAATATTTTTTTATGTGTATGGGAAGGTGTTCTATCTCTGACCATATTGTTCCATTGACCACCTAGGCTGTAGCGCTATCTACCAGCATTCTATGAATTTTGGTATAACTGGTGCATAGTTCCTTCACTAGAGGGCTTGTACAACCTACTGTGGATTATTCAAGACAAAGGGGATTCCTGTGAATAATACTAATCTATTTCCGTCATAAAAATGTAAGTATTTATTTGTTAATGTTTTGCCTTATAATATTTTTTGTGCCATGTATTTGTTGATAGAAATAATTTGACATGGTACCTATAGACTTTTATAAATATGGTGCGGCTTGTGAAAATGATTCTCCTAACCCTAAAACTGTAGCAATCTTTGTAATTTGCACTAGCATGATGTTGTACCTCTGACCATGATCAGTTGCTGTTCGTTTGACTAGGTCAAAGATACAACACTCTTAAATGAGTTTCTAAGCATTTCACCTTTTATGATTTACATACTACATCTGTCTTGAAATTAGTTATAGATATATTTTTACTTCAGTTGTTCTTAAATAATAAAAAATATCTAGACTGGGATAAGCACAGTTCATGTACCTCCTAACATAAACCTAAACTCATCCAACCTAACCATCACAACCTAACCATCACAACCTAACCATCACAACCTAACCTCAACCTCCTAAACTCATAGCCCTAAAAGGAAAAAAAAACAAGATGGGGGATGACGTCTGCCGAAAGGGGAACAACTATCACTATGATTACTGCTGTTAGTGCATCCGGAAACATCATTTCCCATTTGTTCGTTTTTCCCCATGTCAAATTTAAACCATTTGTGCTTCACAGAACGCCTCTTGAATCGATCAGTGCTGCAAATGCAATCCCATCAAGCTGGTCAAATAAGACATTATTCCAACAGTTCTTTCAGCATTTTCTGAAAAATGCTAAACCTAGTACTGAAAGACGAGTATTGTTATTTGATAACCATGAATCTCATATTACCATACCAATAATTGATTTAGACAATGTTAGTGGTGTGATACTAATGACGTTTCATCTACACTCTGGCAATAATTTGCAATCTTTTGGTAAGGGTGTTTATGATCCTTTTAAAGCCTTTTATAATCAAGCAGGTTGCTTAGGAGGAAGCAGGACGTTTCGGTCCCGCCATTTCGGTCACAAGACATTTTGATCCCGAGACATTTCAGTCCCGAGACATTTCGGTCCCAAGACATTTCGGTCCCGAGACATTTCGGTCCCTTCTCCAGCAAGCTGAAATTTTGTGCACTTGAAATAGGTGGTGACAATTTTATAGGGGACATTGTAGAGTTTTTTAAATAAAGGCCTTAAAATTTTAGTAACAGCTCACAAAAATTTCGTACGGTAATCATTTTAAAAAACAAGGGGGGGGGGATTGACATTTTCTATATTTTAGTGTATCATAAGTATAAGGTTCTGATAAATTAAAACATTTATAACTCGATCTATAATTATCGCAAAACACTCATATTTTGTATGGTAAACGTAATATTTATAAAAGGAGGGACATTATTGGATTTATTTAACTGAACCCCCTAAATTTTTGTATAACCCGAATCGAAACGCAATCGAAAACTCAAACACTTATAACACAGGGAGGGATATTATCGGAATTTTTAACTGAACCCCTTAAATTTTAGTATAACCCGAATATAAGGACTCGAAAACACAAACACATATAACACAGATCAAACTTGTCGCATCCCACACAAATTTCGCATGATAATCGTAATCGTTTTAAAAAGCAGGGAGGGGGGGGGGGGGCTCTGATGACTTTTTCTATATTTTAGTCTATCATAAGTATAATGTCCTCATAAATTAAAACATTTATAACTTTCTCTGTATTTATCGCAAAACACTCATATTTCGTACGGTAAACGTAATCTTTATAAAAGGAGGAACATTACAGGATTTTTTAGCTGAACCCTTGAAATTTTAGTATTACCCGAATATAAGGGCCCGAAAACCGCAAACACTTATAACTCGCAATCAAATTGTAGCACCTCATGCAAATTTTATATGGTAGAAGTAATCGTTTCAGGAGTGGGGGGAAGGGAGAGTTCTGTGGATTCTTTATAGAAGCTCCTTGTATTTTAGCCTATCATAAATATAAAGTGCAGACAATTTAAAAACATTTATAAGTCGCGTTTTAATTTTCATATGCAAATGCCCATGCCAAAATGCACATATTCAATTGTATATAATATGCACACTATGTGACTAATAATGAAAAAAATCTGCAAATATTTTTACAAATCTTTATTTTATCCTATTATTTAACGGCGCATCAATTTTAGATGTGTGCATTTTACATATTTTTTAAAAAGGTGGTTCTCAACATGGAATTGTGATAAAGACACATTATTTTTTAAATTTTGTAACGGAACAGACTAGAACTTTTTATTTTATTTTAATAATTATTTTAATTTATTATTTTTTAAAAAACTATTTAAAAGTTTGCTTTAATCATTTTACATGTAACAATAATATTACCGCTATTTCTACTGGTGTCAAATGACAAGTTAAAAAATATTTTTAGTTTTTAAATTGCATAAATTACAAATCCTTTTTAATGCATTTAAGACTTTTATATGTTTATTACATTCAAACACTACGAGCACAATAAACATAAATCAAAATTTTAAAAAGGTGTCATTTGACACCGCTAGAAATAGGTTAAAGAAATTACTTTTCTGTAAAGTTGGATACAAAGGTTAAAATTTCTAATGTCATAAAATATTCTTTTCGTATTTAAAATTAATTCTGCATTTCAAATATTTCTTTGTTATTTATTTGACTTATATACTTAGAATTAAAGCAGCCTTCATGTTTTAATATCGCAAATAAAAAATAAAAATGAAAATATAAAAAAATAACATAGAATCTCAAAATAGTAATGTATAGTGAATCACTTTTACGTAAAATTTCATTTTAAATTAAGAAATTTTATAATTATATCACAATGAAGAAATTTGGAAATTTAGAAAACATATTTGGCTTTTCTTGATATCTATATGTTATCCATTCAAAAGAATAATATATATATATATATATATATATATATATATATTCGTTATATTGATGACATATTTTTAATTGCCACTGATCAATCTAAAATTTCTCAATTTCCAGTTGATTATCCCACTAATTTGGAATTAACGGAAAACCTCTTATCTAACAATACTATTAACTTCTTAGATTTTAAAATTACAATAAAAGACAACAAAACAATAACTGATTAATATGATAAACGTGAAAAATTTAAATTCAAAGTTAATACATTTACAAATTTTAAATCTTGTCTTCATCATTCTGTATATCGAAATATACTACTTAATAATTTATATAGAATAAAATGTTTATGTTCTTCTCATCTAATTAACAATAATATTAAAAAACTAATTTATGATGCATTAAATCATGGTTTTCCAAAAAAATTCATATATTCATTAATATACAATTAGTACTTACATGATCTATAAAAAAATTATAAAATAAAAAATATTTATAAAAAATTAAAAATTGTAAAATAAAAATAAACAATTACTATAGGATGGTTGGGTGGGTTGATGTTAGAGTTCGGAGGAGGGTGGAGTTGTCTGGATAATACGCAATGGTTAATTTATATATTAAAAAAAGGGGGCTTTTGTATTATAACTACATTTCTAATACGTATTTTAGATGGATGTTGATTTGATGTTTTATATGTAATTGGTGACTTTTCCTCTTTTTTTTAAATTTCATATTAAATTTAACTTATTTAATCAAATTCTATATTAACTTATTTTTAATTTAGTCTACTCAGGACAATGTCATATTAATTAATAATAGTATACCAACTTTTTAGTGATTATTATGCATATTGATTTATTTGATTAACTAATGTTATACTGTATGTATTAAAATTGGGTAAATAGCTTTTATTATTATTATTCCTCTATACTATTTAATATTGTTTTATTTTCAACATTGTATTCCATGATTAATTATCGGTTTATATGTTTGATTGGCACAATCATATTTTTTTTTAGTCTTTTTATGACTAATATATGGATAATTCACACACTATATATGTTATCTTTAGGCTATTTGGAATTTTAGTATATGAAAATCTTATATAAACATATATTTTTATTTATTTATTTTATAATTTATTTATTAATTAATTAATTATTTTTTTTTCTTTCCTGTTCATTTTTTATATGTAAAGCTAAATATTAAGACTTATATTTTTATAATATATAATTTATTTTATTTTATAGCATATAGCCTATATTCTATATATTATCAAGTTAAAAATGTTTTTTTAATTTCTCAGTATATATTTAATGGTATGGTAATAGAATATATTGTATTAACATTTAATTTATTAAAAAAATCTGAATAATGAAATACAGTATGGTATTGTTTATATTAGGATATGTGTAGGAATGCAGTTGATACATTTTAATTCATTAGCATGTATTAGGTTCTACTTACTGTGACATTTGTATAATCATAATAGTTTTTAAAATAAAGTAATAGATGGCAGCACCATAAATTTTTTATTTTTAAATAGCCTCTATTAAAAGTCATAATTTTAATTTTTTACACTAGGTGGTAATTAACGCTGTTTTTGGCAATGTTGTAAAATTGTTATTATACAATTTAAAATTGTTTTTAGGTATTATAAATAATGTAATTATTTTTTTATTTATATTATATTAATTATATTTATCACAATATTTCAACATGAATTAACTGACTCCATAGCTTTTAATTTCTGTGTTAACTTAACTCTTATTTTCACCTTAATCTTATCATGCTTTTTGGATTCCATGTGCGGGAATTTATTTTGAAAATCTACTGGGAATTAATACGGTATGTTTTGTAAGATTTCTATTGCTATAAATTAAATATTTAATGGGTTGTAGTTTGTTTCCATTTCATGCCATTTGATAATGTTCTGTATTCATCTTGAAACTATTATATTGATTATATTGGTTGTTTGTGTACAGGGGAAAAATTTTTTTTTCAGCTTAGAACATTTATCCCACAGAAAACAACCATTTTGCTTATATCATTGAATTTTGTACTCTTGAAAACGTAATTCAATATATAAGTTTTTCAATTTTTTCGGAATCCATATTCTTCTTTTTTTCTTCCATGTTAATTCTTGTAATTAGGTATACGATATTTTATTTTACACATACAGTTCTATATTGTTGGTTTATGGCGTGTAGTCAATCATTCACAATATTGCAGTTTTTGATGATGGTCGGTATTGTTTAATTAATGGTATATATATATATATATATATATATATATATATATATATATATATTATATAATATATATATATATATAAATACATACATATATACAGGGTGCCTAGGAAAGTCCCTTTAACCTGAAAATACTTGCGAACGGAGAGAGCTAGAGCTATGCAAGTGAGGTAGCGGTATAGTAAAGCGACTACACCCGACCTAATACAGATTTATCTTATCCATGTAAACCAAATGTCGTTTCGTACTACTTAATTGATGTTCAAAAACTTTCTAATTGGAAATTTTGCTCTATCTCTTTTCGTTTTCGATTTGCAATGGTTATTTTCCAAATTTCGACACTAGGGGCGCTGCTGTCGTTTCCATTAAATCGGGTGTAGTCGCTTTACTATACCTTTACCTCACTTGCATAGCTGTAGCTCTCTCTGTTCGCAAGTATTTTCCGGTTAAAGGGACTTTCCTATGCACCCTGTATATATATATATATATATATATATATATATATATATATATATATATATATATATATGTATATATATATATATATATGTATATATATATATATATATATATATATATATATATATACATATATATATATCCATTTTTTGTCGGTGTCCACTTTTTTCTTTTTCTTCCATAATAATTCTTATAATAAATTAATTTTTTTTTTATACTTACAGCTTTAATTCATAATATTTGATGGTGGTAGGTTATGTTTAATTAATGGTTATATATATATATATATATGTGTGTGTGTGTGTGTGTGTGTGTGTCAAGTGTAGATGTCCTGACTTCCCCCATTTGATTATGCTAAATAAAGCTCCAGATAGAAGAATTATTGTACTCGCTCTCTCTTTATTCTAGTCACCCTGCGCTTTATTGTCGCCACACGGTATTTTTCATCTTTAATGGCTTAAAAAACACGAGACAACATGCAAGAGGACGATCTTCCCTTCAAGTTGAGATCAAATTTCCTTACCTCATAGCATTGTTCTATCTCCCCCAGTGGCTGATCCAAGAGGGATGTGGTCACGGAGGTCATGACCCTCCCTCTCGTCCCCTATATTGAACAAAACAATGCTAAAATTCTTTTTTTAAATGAGATGTATATTAAACTCTTTCAATTTTTTTCCCGCTCAACAACTTGAATCTTTCTAACTCTTTACAGTCTGAAAGTGAAATTAGGTAATTTCTAACACATCTGTGAAATTATTTTTAATATCAAGAAATTTGCAAGTGCACTTATTCAGAAAGTGTTTTCCATTTTTCAATAAAATCAAAGAATGTTTCGAAAAAGTCCACAAAACTTGGCATTTTAAACTAAATTTCCGGACGCGGCTGCTAATTGTTCCCCCATGACGACAATTCTGTGGCTATCAAGTCCTAAATATTGGCTTAAAATGCTAACTTTGACAACATTTCTGATTTATTCTTTGCCTTTATACGAAAACGGGAAATGTTTTAATTTATTGGTATCTGAATGAAATCTATAATTTATATATTTTTGCGAATACCAATGCAATTTTTTTTGTATTTACAAATGGAAATAAATTCGCGAAAGTATCAGAAAAATCGTCGTCAATTTTAATTTGGGATTAGCCTTCCATATACAAACTGATACTGAAGTGATGTAAATCCGTCTACAAAAAAAAGAGCCATGAGCACCCCCCCCCTCTCCCTTCTACCCTAACTGGAAGGCTGGATACGCCCTTGATCTCCCAGTCCTAAAGTGAATAAATAGTGAAAGGGTTAAAAAGGATGTGTTTCCTTGCCGTAAAGAGGGGCGTTGACAATTAACTAGCATGCAAAATTTTAGCTAAGAAGGGGATAATAGTATTTAGCTGCTTTCAAATTATGTACCAACACCAACATCAAAAAAGTTTTAAAAAATCCCGGCCCGGGTTTTGATTTCTTATTTGTTTAATATCATACTGTATTTTATTAATTGATTAATATCATCTTAGGAAAATTGAAAACACTCATAGTTATATTGTTAAGTAAAAAAATTCTCAAAAATTAAATTGTTTTTATTAAACGTATTTATAAATTCAAAATTATTTAAATTTTTAATTGTTTAGATAACTAATTTATAAATTTCTTGTTTAAAAACTATTACATGAACTATATAATAGTTTTTATAGGGTAAATGCAAATATATTTTTTTTAATTTTCGGTTACAATAACTTTATTAACTGCATTAGGATGTATAAAAATGACAAGTGTTCTGAAGATAAACATGTTGTTTATTTATTTATTAGTTAGCTTATAATATTGTTTTTGCTCTTTAATTATAATTAATTAATAATATCTTGCTTTTTGCGAATTGTAAATTATAACTGTACTTAAAAAATTAAAGTCTGCACAATGTCACCTAACATTGTTAAAAGTTATTTTTACGTATTTGTACAATGTTGCATTATTATTATTATTATTATTATTATTATTATTATTATTATTATTATTATGTTTAATTATTTAATTAATTATTACTTAGACTTTATGTTTTTGACTGATTTTTCAAAAAATTCCTATTTACTTTTTTGGAAATAATAAATGAAAAATTTTGAATAAAAACTTTAAGTGCTATTAATAATTGCTACTAATAATTGCTATTAATTAATGCTAAAAAAGTTAGGAATTTTAGTATAAAAATTAAGTTAATATTTTATTAAATATATTTTTTATTTAATGTATCCTTAATTTATTAAATTAAGGATATTATTAATATACATTACATTTTTTTTAACTTTAAAATAAACCCAATACATAATATATTTTATATTCAATTTATCATATAGTAGTTATAAACTGAAATTTGTCTTTTACATGTTTATTTATTTTATATTTAAAGTCACCGAAATTTAAAACTATAAATATAATTAATAATAAAACTAAAAAAAAAAAAATTATGAAATATTTTTCTGGGAAAGTAGGAGGAAAAGGGTAGTATTAATAATCAATAAATAAACGACAAATACAAAATAGCTTACACTGTAAAAAAAAAAAAAAAATCCGTCAATATACACAAACTTTTCCGTAAAATTTTACGGAATAGTTTCATCTTTCTAAGAAAACAGTATAATTTCCGTAATTGACATTATGAGCTTATAAATCCGTATAAAAGCAGTAAGTCTTCCGTAAATTTTACGGAAGACTTACTGTATCGCTTTCAAAACGGTACAATTTCCGTAAATGATGTTTAGAAATAACTGACATGTATGGAAAGGGAAGGAATTAATTGATGTATGCAAGGACGGATCCAGGCCTTAATTTAGAGGGAGAGTGTGATTATACCTCTTTTTTTTGGGGGGGGGGGAGGGGGAGTTCACACCATTTCATGATCAATATTTTTATTGAAGGCTATTCCCAAATTAAGACTGACGATTTTTTTTATACTTTCGCGAATTCATTTTCATTCATAAATTCAAAAAATTTGCATTAGTATTCGTAAGTATATATATATATATATATATATATATATTTCATCCAGGTACCAAGAAATCGAAACATTTTCCATTTTCTTATAAATGCGAAGAATGATTCAGAAATGTTGTCAAGTTAGCATTTTAAGCCAATTTTTAGGACTTGAGAGCCACAGAAATGTCATCATGAGGGAGCAATTAACATTCGCGTCCGTAAATTTTGTTTAAAATGCCAAATTTTATGGAATTTTATGGAATCTTTTGTTGGGGGGGGGGGAAGAGGGGATCACACCATTTCATGATCAATTTTTTTATTGAAGGCTATTCCCAAATTAAGACTGACGATTTTTCTGATACTTTCGCGAATTCATTTTCATTCATAAATTCAAAAAAATTGCATTAGTATTTGTAAGTATATATATATATATATATATATATATTTCATTCAGGTACCAAGAAATCGAAGCATTTTCCATTTTCTTATAAATGCGAAGAATGATTCAGAAATGTTGTCAAGTTAGCATTTTAAGCCAATTTTTAGGACTTGAGATCCACAGAAATGTCGTCATGAGGGAGCAATTAGCATTTGCATCCGTAAATTTTGTTTAAAATGCCAAATTTTATGGAATTTTTGGAAAGATTCTTTGCTTTTATTGAAAAATGGAAAACGCTTTTTAATCATATAGTTCAGAATAAGTGCACTTGCAAATTTCTTGAGAATAAAAATATTTTCACGGATGTATCAGAAATTACCTAATTTTGATTTGAGTAGAGCTTTAAAGAGCCAGGGAGATTCAGATTGTTTAACGGGGATTGGGGGGGGGGGTCATGACCCTTGGATCCGCCACTGGTTGTATGTACTTGTCTTACAGTGATTTATTTTCAATGAAACTCCAATATTGGCTAAATGTGGCTCTATATTGAAAATATATACAATGATTTCCCAATGTGTCGGTTTTACGTGGGTTTTCAAGTAAAACCGCTAAAAGTTTGGCGCCATCTATGCATGTACATTTAAACTATATAGTATTTTAACACTGTAGTATTTTTCTTTCTTTCTTTCTTTTTAAATAAAAAGTTTTAAAATTGTTTTTAATTTTTTTTTTTTTTTTACAATATTAAAAAAATCCCTGCCGGCCCGGCCTACAGGCAGAGGTAGATTTCGAAGTCAAATATACTAATTTCACAAACAAAAACTAAATCATGATTAGAGATAAATCCACTTTAACAATTTTATCTGGCCGCTTTTGACGAGTTTTTATTTCATTTTTATATAATGGCTGGTTTTATCAGAATCATGTTAGGGCGGCATTCAAAAAAATACTTTTCCATGCTCAACAACTCGAAATTTTCTGGCATAATTCCAGATTCATTTTTATTAAAAAAAATATATAACTTGCTGACATGATTTTTGAAGAGATTTATAAGCGACCTGTGTTTTTATTTTTTGTTCTATTAATTAAAACTTGATATATAAACAATTATTTTCTCAGAAGGACAACACAACGCTTCGGTAAATTCCGTTCAAAATGCTCACTTTGATATAATGTTTTTAAATATATTCTGCCTCTATCAAAAAATCGATCATTACGGTACATTATATAGTTTCTGAATAAGTGAATCTACCAGTTAAATGCGTTTGAGAGCAAATATGAATTTAAAAATGAATCAGAAAATAAGCAGTTTGGATTTTAGTGCACCCTTACTACAATGATTTTTCCAACACAATCCGCTTCGGTAAATTCGGTTCATAATGCCCTTTTTAACAGCATTTAAAAAAATATATTCTGCCTCTATTAAAAAATTGACCATTACGGTACATTATATAGTTTCTGAGTAGGAAAACGTACCAATTGGAAGCCTTTGAGAGCAAAAATGAATTGTAAAATGAGCCAGAAAATAAGCAGTTTGGATTTGAATACACCCTTACTAAGATGATTTTATTCTTCAACCGCTATGTATTTTTAATTTTTTTTTTTTTTTTTTTTTTTTTTTTTTTTTTGCTGTAAGAATTGGTCCTATCCAAAACTTGTCTATGTAGATGTTGTAGACAATATTAAGAAGATATAGGATAAATTCATGGGGATTTAATATCTTTTGAATTGACGGAGTTATGGATTTTTTTCTTCTTCAAACCCCTTTTGGTTTTCGTTTTTAATTTTTTTTGCGGTACGAATTAGTCCTATCAAAAACTTGTGAATATAAAAGTTGTAGATAATGTTAAGGAGATTTATAATAAAATTAATTGGATTTGATATCTTGAGAATTGACGATGTTATGAATTTTTTTCCCCAAAAACCCTATTTTTGCGCCCCTTGAGCCCATTTTTATCTTTATCAAAAATCTGTGATACATAAATTTGTGGCCCTATTTTTAGAAGTAATAAAAACTTTAAACTGATTTGATATGTGCAAAAATTAAGAAGTTATGGGGGGTTTTCTGTTTTCACAGAACCCCTCCCTATTTCCATCCCCTTGGTCCGATTTCGCCCATTAACGAACTTGACCGAGATTTTATGCCCATTGATTTTATGTATAAGTTTGGAAATCATTGGTGCAGAATTACGAAAGTTATCGTGTCCAGAAGAAAGTGATACATATAGATAGATAAAGTTTTTTACTGAGGGTGGTTTTGGGTTCTAGGGGCCATGATCGGTGTAGATCTGCAAAAATTTTTCAGAAATTACAACATAGGAACGATCCCAATAGGTAGTATTTCATACGAAATCTACATAAAAAAATAATCTGATATTTAAATAAATTTAATTAATTATTTTTAAGTTTCAGACAGTTGAGACGGAAATGTTACAGTTTATTTTTCATAATGATTTTAAAATAATACTATTTTTTTTTTTTTATTGAAAAACTCTATTTTTAATTTTAATATTTTTTAATCTATTCACTTTAACGGATTCGCACAAAAACTTAAAGCATATCTGAAATATAATAACAAAATTATAGATGTATATACAAATAAATAAATAAAAATAATAGTACAATAAAATTTTTAAAACCTTGCAAAAAAGAAACAATTATTACTTATAATACATTCTTTCATGCACGTAATATTTTAAAGAAGATTTTTTTTTCTTTTTATAAAGCATGAAATTAAAAAGCTAAATTTTCAAAATTAAGGAAATATTCAGAATTGTACACTCAATTGAAAAATATATTAACGAAAATACGTTCCTTGTTTAACATCGTGCCTTTACTTCATAAAAAGCATTTGAAATAAATAACGATATTAGGAAACGTAACTCGTGTCCCCGTGGCATAGTGGACAAGAGCGCTAACCTGGAAGAGGCCGGTCCCCAGTTTGATACCACCCTAGGCAAGTGTTGTTTCATTACTTTTTTTTTGAATAAATTAGAGATACGCTACCCTGGTAAACGTGTCCGTTGAAATTCATAAAGATTTTTTTTTTTTTTTTTGCCTTTAAAACAAAAAAATTTTAAATACGGATATATGAAAAAAAAAAAAAAAAAAAAAAAAAAAAACGGAAAAATTTTGTGAAAAAACGGAAAATTTTCTGGAATTTACGTGAAAAAAATTTGCCGTTAAAAAACGGAAATAGTAGTCGTCTGGATTGCCAGTACTATTTCCGTTTTTTAACGGAATTTATTTTTTTTACAGTGTAGTTTTGTCAGTTAAAAATTGTAAATAAAATTAATTAAAATAATACTTACACTATTACATAAAATTAAAAATAATCATCTTATTACAAAGAAATAGGCCCAGTTTCAATAAAATTAGCTCACAAAAATCGTCTTCAATGGGTGAGAAGACTTTAAAAAAATGCAACCAATAGTTATTTTTTAAAAAATGAAGCGGTGGATGGAGTTTACTGACAACATTATTTTTTTCCTAGCACACCTAATTACCAAATCACTATTGTTTTCCCAATGTTTATAATGGTAAAGTAACTTATGAAAACAAAATTATAACTTTGTATTATAAAAATAGTAAGAAAAATTAAATATTTGTGCTTCAATAAATATATCTCATATCTGAATTATTAAACGAGAGGATGTAGAAGAATGATTTGAGGAAATATTTACCTATAATAGCTTATAAGTGTCCAATTGAATTTTTGAAGGTATTTATTATTAATCTAATTGGAAGAATGAGAAAAAGTAAGCACAGTTTTTTAAATTATTTAATTAATGATGATAATTTAAAGGTTCTAAAAAATGTATGAAAACAAGCAAAAAGTCATCTATGGCAGTTTATAGTATATATAAAATACCTAATATTAATAACAAATAACAAAGCTTAAAAAATCCCTTTTGTTAAATAATAATAATAATAAAAAGACGATGTCCCTGTGTAAAATTATATAATAATTACATTGTTCAATCAAACAAATTTTCAGCTCGCTGTGATTTCATTATCACGAGTTATAAAAGTTTAAATTTATCGGACTGTTATATTCAGCTTTTTTTTATTTGGGGGGGGGGGGTGATAAAAAATTAAAAAAGGGCCCAAATAATGTATAAATTACAGCGTTTGACGGTCCACGGCAATTAGAATCCGAGTTATAAGGTGGTGGGGACCGAAATGACAAGGGACTGAAATGGCTAAGGACCGAAATGGCCAGGGACAGAAATGGCTGAGGACCGAAATGTCTGGGAACCGAAATGGCCAAGATCCGAAATCTCTCGGGACCGAAGTGTCGGGACCGAAATGTTCCAATCATTCATTCTTGACAAGGATGTCTTTGCTCTCTGCTATCTCCATTAAATTCTCATCTCGTGAAATATCACATGTTGCAAAGGGACTTGAAGTAATTTCCGAAGTATCATGTTTGGCCTTAGAGGAAGACGAGTCCTAAAATTTTTAGAACCTCTTGAAGGAGTGTTGTAAGACTTAATGATCTTCTCTCACACCTTTTCCAAGACGCAATTTTTTGGGGGAGGGCTTAAACAACATAAAGCTATCGCCCTTATTGGATGCTCTTCTTGGCTCCCTTATTGGTGACTTCATATTCTCCGTACTTGGGCGTGCCTATTTTTTTCCACTGCATAGCATTAAATTTTATTGCCCTTGATTCTGACTTCTCATGGGAAAAAGCCACCCACGTTGAGTGTCGTAAATTTTCCTTCATATGTTGTATCTTTATTGCTCAACGTCGTAAATTTTCTGTTCATTTACTATACATCATCTGTCAGTCTATGGCGTCAGTGCTGTTTGCATTATCTGTAATTGCCTGTGTACTGTCTGGTCTTATTTGGGAATTTTTATTACACTGTTTTTGCACACATAAATATTTAAAATTCGAAATTTTAATATTATTACAAAATAAATATATAATTCTTATTCCTTATTTTTTTTCAAACATACCGATACCAAACAACATAAATATATATTTTATATACACATAATATTTATTAATTTAAATATACTGTTATTTGGAGTATTTTTTTTCATTTTGATTTTATGTATTAATTAATTACTAAAGAATTATCTTTCAATCAATTAAATTATTTTTGAATAATTGGATCGTGCAAAACTAGTTAAATTGACTACAAGCCATGTTGTATAATTTTCTATACAACACCCTGTAAATAAAATTTCTAACCTATTGTAATGCTAAATTTGTAGTTTATTAAAAATTACCCTCTAGTGGCGAAATTGTGAACTTTTTATCTTAAGCAAATTCCCATCCTTTTATTATGTCTTTCTTAAAATTCCACATTTTTATGAACAATAGTTTTGTCTCTATACAATTTTAAAGTAGGGTAGTTTCATTATGGAAACCCTGTATATATATATATTATATTGCTATATCTGATTATGTCGTTTAAAAATGTAACATTAAATGCGGGATAAATTTGTTTTGTTTTTGCCTTTTTATACCTTTACACAAGAATAAAAATTCCTGGTTTAGTTATAGAAATATGAAATTTGATTTATTAATTGTATCAGGTGATATAAAATTAAATTAATTTCAAGCGAAATGTTTCTTTAAAACTAACTTAATTGTTTAACCAGTTATATAACTGAAATATGAAAAAAAAATATTGTACGTTTAGTAACATTATTATTAATATTATGTGCTTTATCAGTTTAGTATGAGATACAAAGTGAGAACCACAGTCTTTTAAAACACAAATGGAAGATTTGAAAAAAATGTTGTTTGTGAAGGAGCTAAAAATAAAATCGACCATCTATTAACATTATAAGTTAATTTAATTGTTTAACTTTTTAAATAATAATATTAAAGCAAAAAGTATTTTTGCATAAGTGATTTATTTGCATAACATATCATATTAAGTGACTTGACTCTGGTTAATTATGTAAATGCTCAAAATAAAATCCAACTGGGAAGAACATTCGATATAAAAAAATCTTCAATATGTTTTAATAAAATATTTTTTATGATAATTTTAATTATTATTAAATGAAAAGTGCAATGTAAATAACTATACAGAATATAATAAATGAGAAGCATATAATGTATCATTGTCTCAATATAGCAATACTCGGGGTGCAAATAATAACTAGTATGTTGTGGCCATCCCAAAACTTTCTTCTATCTCATACATGTCAATACTTCAAAATTCACTATCTCAGTGCCAAATTAAATGGCAATCTGTGTTCATCATGAGAATTCTAAAAATATGAAATTCCGTGCATTAGTTCTCGAGGTATGACTGTTGCTGAAATCGTGTAAATCCCACAAAATGCAGCATAGCATCGCCACCTATTGGGTTATTTACACCACAACCTAATTATCACCAACTTATGTCAACGTCTAACTGAATATGAAGTTTGAGGAAAATTCGTGCATTAGTTCTTGAGATAGAGGTATTGCGCAAATCATGACAAATGCAGCATAGGAGCGCCACCTGTTGAGCGATTTGCAACAACACATAATCAGCAGCAATACTAATCAAGTTATACTTAAATCTGAAGTTTGATGACAATTCGTGCATTAGTTCTTAAGATAGAGATATTGAGGAAATAGTTCAAAATGCAGCACAGCAACGTCACCTATTGGGCGATTTACACCAACACGTAGTCAGCATCATTTCATATGAGGGACTAACTAAATCCGAAGTTTGATGAAAATGTGTGCATTAGTTCTTGAGATAGAGCTACTGCGAAAACAGTGTAAATCCTGCAAAATGCAGCATAGCAGCGCCACCTGTTGGGCGATTTACACCAAAACGTAATCAGCATCAATTCATATCAAGGACTACCTAAATCTGAAGTTTTATCAAAATCCGTGCATTAGTTCGAGAGATAGAGCTATTGCGAAAATCGTGAAAAATGCAGCATAGCAGCGCCACCTGTTGAGCGATTTACACCAAAAACTAATCAGCATCAATTTTTATTAGGGACTCACTGAATATGAATTTTTATTAAATTCCGTGCATTAGTTCTTGAGATAGAGCGCCCACAAAATTTGTGTCACATACACACAGACAGACAGACAGACAGACTCACAGAGTCACAGACAGACATTTTGTAAAAACATGTTTTTTGGAATCTCTGACCCCTAAAACGTGTAAATCCGTTGAAAACCGGAATTCGAAAATTTTCATGAATCCAATACTTTCTTCTTGTAAAGATAGAAGAAAGTAAAAATGAGTGTCTAATCACTAGAGCGTATTTTTCTTTCTTATTTTGTATAGATTATATTGCATGTTTTATTAACAAACTCATTATAAATTTTTAGTTCGTTTTAATTTAAGTAAATCTCTGTATTTAATATAGGTTTCTCGTCCAATTGGCAATTCTAGCATAATATTTTTCTCGGTAGTTGCAGGGTTAACTTTTAAATTTCTGTCTTTATTAGAAACATATTTTCTTTTTTTTTTCTTATAAATTTAACGCTTAATTCTTTTCTGCATGTTTGGATCATAGATGTGTATAAAAATGCCCAAAATCAAAAGAAATTATATCGGTAACCTTTTTAATAAATTTTAAAATCATTCTTAATTATACTAATACATAAAATACTATTAGCTTTTGTATTAAGGAAATTAATTTTGAAACAATAGATTTTAATGAAAACTATTAAAGTATTTTTCCCACACAAAAAAGTAACGAAAAGGAAAAAAGGTCTTTTCCATGAATAAAAATAAATGAAAGACATTATTTTTATGGAAATAGGAGTTAATATTACAGGATAGCTTTCTTTTTGACTTTTTGTGTAAAGTTAATTAGAGACATTTCTTTTACAATATCCTGAAAAAAAAAAGTATTTTAATAATGTATATTTTAAAAGTAGAACCTCAGCATACGCATTTCTTAAAAAAAACAAGAAGTAATTACAACAATTTTGTAAAATGATCGGATAAAACAAATAAAATATTTGAGTGTGTTATGATATGCTCAGCCTTTTTGATGTTTTAAATGTAAATAAAGAAAGAGCAATGATACATCAAAAGTACTAGAAGTAATTACATGCTATATTACTTTAAAAAAAAATATATATATATATTTCTTTAACGTAAATATTTGTCTTTCTGGCATCTTTATTAAGATAAAAGTAACACTTAATAGATTAATTTACAGTGGGTTTTATCATTGTTTACCATTTCTTACACATCTTTTATTTATTAAACAAAAGAACAGAATTTAGGGCATGTACAGTCGTGAAAAAAGGGATATGTCTGTACTTGCCGCAAATAATTGTATAAAAATGTTACAGGTTCCAATCTATTAGTAATAACGCCAACCTTTTACGTCCATTTGTCATTTTTCTATTTGTTAGTTGTTATTTCTTACTAACGACTTCTATATGAACATTTTGTTTAAGACCATTAGCATATGACCGCAGCCATTACTGGCAATCATACGTGTTTTTACTGAAGTCCGTTAGAGCAATAGAAATCTCAACTCAGAAATGAGAAGGGTCGGGACAGGTCTGATCCCGAGGCAGAGGAACTGCCACATCATTGTCCCCGATTACGGAACTCCAAAACCAAGAAGGCCAGATCTCAGAGACTAGAAGCAATTTCTTCACTCGCCAGCCGGAACAGATTATTCCCTATTGTCAGGTTACTTCTGTGTTTCAAACCGGCTTATAAGGGTTAGTAAACATAGAACAAAAAATAAGAAAGTCCCACTGTCCAAACGGACATACTTCCAGGGAGGCGGAAGAGCACCATTCCCAAAGCATTAGAATCGAATCAACACCATAACTATGGGACAGGAGAAATGGCAGAAAAAGGCAACACAAATACAAAGTGTTAGTAAAAATATAGAACAAAACATAGGAAAGTTATTAATCTACCAAGCACAAACAGATCCTCCCCAAGAGATAATCACTTCCGCACGGAGCTGTGCGTAAGGATATGTCTTCTCGCGAATGCAGCAATCTGTGTCCCATTAGTTCACCTGTCTAACACGGCATTCTCCTGCTTCCGAATTATCCAAGGGCACGTGCCACAACACAGTCCCAAACCCTTAATTTGGAATACCACACTGCAGCTTGACGAGTCAAGTGTCATCTAAATATGGAAATGATGCCATTTAAAATTTTCAATACTAACACCTAATTTTGACATAATATTTAGATCCATTGCTAAATTTTATCTTAGAATATCAAATGGAAATTGCTTTGGTAAAGTAGTCATGTAGGTTTAATGATTGGAACTCTTAATGTTAATCTTAAATGTGCTTGTCGCAATGAGCAGTATAATTTTGAATTTCCGTAATTGAAGCTTCTTAAAATAGATTTGTTTTGAAACATATAACGTTAAAAAATGACTTTTTTAAAAATTAGCTTCGAATAATATATCTATTTTTAATTAATATTAAAAATTATACTTTATTATTATTATTATTATTATTATTATTATTATTTATTTATTTATTTTTTTTTTATTTATTTTTTTTTTTTTTTTTACAAACGATCCAACTTAATACACGAAGTTGATACGACAACATAAGAACATAAGAAGGTTGAGAGACAGCGCCTATGAAACTGATATAGACACTAGACCCTTTCAGATTCTCGTTGATCATCTGAAAGCACATGATCGAAGAAATTTTGAAGAATCTATAATTTATACGGATTTCTTGGAATAAATAAGGTAAACAAGAACCAGTAATAACATTTCAGAAGAAGAAAACGAACTTATTATAAATAAAGTAAATAATAAACTATAAATAAACTATAAACAAGAAATAAACAATAAATAAACTATATAAAAATGACTATAATAAATAAAGTAAAGAAGAACCAGTAATAGCATTTCAGAAGAAGAAAACATATTATTTAAAGATAAATTCTAAAGAAAAAGAAAATACAGTAAAACCTCCATAACGGACAGTCCCTATTAACGGAACCATCTATTTAGCGGACAGACTTTTAATCCCCAACATCTACTATTTAAATGTTTTTACCTCTCATAAGCGGACACCTCCGAAAAGATGACAAATTCCGCGTTCCCGAGATATTCTTTATTCAGAGGCTTTACAAATAATATGAAAGATATTAGTGTCATTTATTCATATGAAGGATGATAACCTGTATGAGAAAAACGGAAAAATAACTGTATTGTAGAAGTAGAGCTTTTTTTGTACTCCTTTGAATAAGACGAACTGATATTTACAATTGAAAAGAAAAAAAAGATGCCACCTTTGTAGAAAACCCACACTAAAAATAATTATAAATTCTCAATGTTCAACGTTTTAAAAATACCAAAAATGTTTTAAAAGCAAACTACGATTTGTTATGAAAAATAATTTGTTTAAGTGTTTTAAAAGTTCTTGGAAATATGTTTTACACTATTGTTTACAGAATTTGTTTTTGCATTTAATATTAATTTTAATGCTATAATCATTCTTTTTCACACTTTCCAACACAGTTGAAAAGGGTTTATGACTTCGGTTAGTCTGTCTACTGTCTGTTATCTGTCTGTCGCGTTCTAACTCGAGTAAATATGTTTGGATTGATACATAATTTGTATACGTTATTGGGGTTTTCCATGGCATGTTAAATATTGAAATTCAAGTGTACAGTATTCTTGTTCATTTACAGGGGCACTCAAAAGTTTTCCTTTACATTATGGTCTAAGGGGAAAAATCACTTGCTGTGTATTCTAATAGTGTTACAAAATCTTAAGCATAAAATTTATGTACATTATTGAGGTGCACTAGAAGTTGGTTACCATAGAATGTGTGATATTTAACATTTAGAATATGCGTACAGGGGAACTCAAAAATATTCCATTATAATATTATGTTCTATGCAAAAAAATCGTTTGCGGCGCATTTTAATGATGTTACGCTGTTAGAATCATAATGAAATTTATATGAATTTCTAAAGGCATTTTACATTCATTTACTAGGTCACTCTAAAAAGTTCGGCTATATAATGGTTTACGAAAAAATACTGTTCCTAATGTATTTAAAGAATGTTGCAGTATTTTAAACATGATGTACTTGATATACATTACGGAGGAGGTTAACTGCGAGATGCTTCAAGTAGATGATGTGCATCACATTATCGTTAATTTACAGGGGCGAATAAAAGATATCGGATGCAATACTGCACCCGACGTATTGTCTATTAGGGATAATTGCTGAAAATGCATTATGGTATGCTTTTTAAGCTTATCTAAACTTTGAGCAGTATGTGGTGTTTATAAATTCTATAGGTCATACACTACACAAAAGAATTTGTAACCATTACTGTGAATAAGAGTGAATTGTTTAATAGGGTGGGTCGAAAAAAACTAAAATTTTTATAATCGATATGTGAAAAAGATTACATGGATCGGTTAATCTGTTTTACTGCGGCAATAGGGCCAAAGTTTCAAAAAATCGAAAAATACATGTTTTTTTTTTTTTTTTTTTTTTAAATTTTTGTTTTAATTATCCAAACGTACAAAGACAATTTCTAATAGAACGCAGTAGCTATGTGATGATATGAGAAATGTCCCGGTAAATGTTCATTATGATGAAATCATATCTTTTACTGCCGTAAAGGGACCATATTTAATTTTTTTTTTAAATGCAAACATTTCAATTTTTCCTTTTTTCTAAATTTTTATAATGTGTCTAGAAATAAATAACTTTAATTTTTTTAATCAATCTGTCATAATTTTTTATAACTATTTGTAATAGACTTGAAAATATAAAAAGGTAATCATTCGTTTTTCTTGACGATCGCTTCATCTACTGTTGTTTTATTTCATAACAGCCAGTTCATGCACCAAAAATCACAAAAATGATATAAAATGAACAAAGTATTTTAGTATTTTATTAATTAAAATATAGAGATGTTTAACCAAAACGGGTTAAATAAACTTAAAATTAAGAAGTATTTAATGTAAATGAATTTCATAATATGACATGCTTTCAGATGAAGCTATTATTCCTCGAGAGGTCAAAATGGGTAAGATGTTATTCTCGCTCTGTTCTAGTACACAAACTTTATCAGCGCTTCAGTAAGTAATTTAATGCATCTCTCTAGTGATTAAGTGAACAAAAAATGTTGGAATAGCTGCTAACTTTAATCGAAACTTCTAAACTCACCAGCGTTGTTAGTCGATATAGAAACCGTAACAGGTGGTTCCGTTAGTTTACAATTTTGCCATTAGACTAAATCCATACAATTTTAAGCTTCAAAGTTAAAGTCTGAAATGATAAAGTGACAGATGGAACTATTCTAGACCACAGAACTTCGTGCTTTGGCAATTTTCTTTATCGCTGGGGTCTTGATGTTCTCTCCTTCATATCTCCATTCCATTGAGCCTATTTTTATGATTTGCGAAATAGTCATTTCGTGGAATTACAGGAACTATAATATTTCGTAGATGATCTGACAAGTAACGGAAGTTACTAACTATAGCGCACAGATTCTGGAAAACATGAGGGATTCCTTTTAATTATGAACCAACTGATGCAGTACAATTTCAGGATGTAGTCAAACAGTATGACAGGTTAAGAAGAGGTTTTCTCTGTTCCAACGTAGAGTCTCAAAATTCTTTTAGCAATAGAGATTCACCTTGCGTGAAATGCTGGACACGGACTCAGCAAAAAAAGGTCAATTGAACACAAGCGTGTTAAAAGAGCTTGCAATATTTTAGACATGTACTTCTGGTCAGTTCATAAATCATCTTTGCAAAAAAAAAAAAAAACATCTTTGCATTCTTTGCATCTCAGCAAAAAAAGGTCAATTGAACACAGGCGTGTTAAAAGAGCTTGCAATATTTTAGACATGTACTTCTGGTCAGCAAAAAAGGTCAATTGAACACACGCGTGTTAAAAGAGCTTGCAATATTTTAGACATGTACTTCTGGTCAGTTGACAAATCATCTTTACCAACATCTAGGTGATCAGATTAAATTGGCTTAAACTTTGCGATTGATAATGACTCGCATGTCACAAGAGATCAACCAATTGGGCCATAATATGACAGAGAACCTGTATTTTGTCATCAAGATCAAGATGTTGGAAAAGATGTCTCAGTGGAAGCTCATTGAAGTGAGGGCAAGGAAGTCACTAAAGTGGTTTTTTAAACTTGTTCTAAAGTAATCCTACTGTACCACCACCTTTGTATCCGGTGTTAAAGTCAGTTCTACGAAATCCGACTGCAATTATTTTTACAGTTTACATTTCATTTTTTTCAAAAAATCTACTATGTCATTGCATATAGAATTCTCCTTGCCAGACGACGGGGTCAAATGACTTAAATAATAGAATCCTGGTTCTAGTATCAAAAAGATATGTTCTTCCTTGACTTCGCGAAAATGAAACTTTGCCACCTCTTTAATCTGGCAGATCATCTTTAGATATTTATATCATTAGGGCCATCAAAGTATAGAATAAATGGAGTATATTACAAAAAAAGGGAACCAAGCGAAACGTGCCACTCTAGCAGCGAGAAATAAATTTTACTTGCAGGCAACTGCAGGTGTTTCAGTCATTGAGCAAATTTTTTTGATAGAATTACAGTGATCATGGTTAATAATGTGCATGAAATTAACAACAAAAATGCCTTTCCCAACCTATTAGAAATGTAAAAAATCTGAAAACATTACGAAAATTATGTAAATTGAAAAACATTTTTTAGATTTTTTGGCCCTGTTGCGGCGGTAAAAGCAATTATTTCACCAAAATGAAATGTTACTGTTATATTACAAATATCTTGGTGTAGTTATTATGTTCTATTAGAAATTGAATTGGTATGTTTTGATAATTTTTAAAAAAAAATTGCAAAAAGTATGTTTTTTTGCGATTTTTCCGAAATTTGGCCCCCTTGCTGCGGTAAAAGATATGTAGTCGGTGTGATATTTTACGTATTTATTCTTTTTTACAAAAGGCAACTTTTCCACGCTATTACGTTTCGATTATAAATATTTCAGTTTATTCGGCCCACCCTATTGTTTAAAGGTGTTTTTTTTTTTTTTTAATTTGAGTTATGCATTTTAAAGCTCGACTGCATTTAGTATACCAAGAGATGTTTGGAGCATATAAATAAAGCCATATAAAGGGCTATGCAAAAAATTGGGTACATGGCTGCTGATGGATAGTAATTCCTAGAAGTCTGATTTCAGTAGATTTAAGCGTGTTTTTGACTGAATTAAACATTTGCTTCATATATGCTGTGTATAGAAATCTATAGGTAATATACCGGACTGTACAAAATAATTCAAGTAAGATTTCGTATATTGGTAGAAATTGCTGAAAGTGAATTTTCAATTGTGTTATGTGGTTTCTAACTTAAGCATTATAAACTAAACTAAATTTTTGCATACTGTGTAGAATATTGTCAGATCTATAGATCATTTACATAGCTGAGCAAAGGAATTGGAGTACCTTTTCGTCTCTGTGCAGTAATTGTTTAAATCTCGTTTTCAAATGCGTTGTGCGTTTTCTAAAATGTTTACTTAGGTATTTTCATTACCTTATGAAGCAGCAAATTTTGTCAAAGTATTTTGGAAGTTTTGGAATGTATTTCATAATGACTAGCCGCTCTTGGCGACCATGTTTGGTCTCCCTTAAAATTTATGTTTGGGAAAGCATGCTAAACATTGTATCATGATACTTTTACTCATAATTTAATTTACTTGGACGCCCTTAAATATAATTAATAAAATCCCTTAAGGTAATATTTGTTTTTGTTGCATTAAAATATCTCAATTCGTTGATTTTCTGTAAGTAAGTAAAAACTATTGATTTAGAATGAATGTCTATGGGAATTTGGCAAACTATTAGAGATATCTCCAATTTGGCATACCTTTTCGCGAATAATTTTGTTTGCCAAATTTGGCGATACATCGCCAAGATATCAACAAACTTGGCGGCAGAACAGCGTCCCCCTTATAGTAACCCTCCTTATAGGTATGAAGATGCATTAAATACTGTTCAATAACCAATGAGATGGGTTTCATTCGAGCGCTGTCATTAAACAATTAACAAATAATCGCGATCTCTTTGCCACGTACGACAGCGTAATAGATATATAAATTCTTCTTTCTTGTTTTTTTAGCAAAAATGTTACTGCTGCAAAAGAAATATTGTTTACTTATCATTTAATTTTCCAACTTTAAACTAATAAATACCCATTTGATATGGTTCACTTTTAGTTATTAGAACAATAAATACTAACAAGAAATTTGAATTAAGTACAATATTTCCTTTAAATAATGAGCTTTTAAAGAAACACTTCCTATTTCGCAATGAACTCTGTTCGAATCTAGGTAATCCATCATTGTGACTGACAAACAGTATTAATCCAAAATTTAAAATGATGCACACAACATTATTTCTATTGTTATTGTTGTTATAACACTATGGCGACGAAGATTTAATAACAATATTTAATTTTTTTTCTTTTTTAATCTACGGGTGATACATACATTTTTATTCTTGTGGATTTTTAATATTCATTTAAATTTGCACGATGCTTTGTCAGTCATATTTAGTAATGTTATTTTTACTTTCAAAAATAGCTTTGTCAAATTAAATCTGTTATGACTGTGAATGAATTTTTTTTTATTTATGTGTGATTTAATCGTGGAATACTTTGACTAGTAAATGCCTATACGTAATATTTCAGTTTTGTATATTAAATTAATGAAGAATAAGGAGAAATAATGAACGTAAATTTAATTTCCTTTAATTAACGAGCTTTCAAAGAAACACCTGTTAATTCATCATGAACTCTGCGTCAATCTAAATAATTCATCATTGTGACTGACAAAGCATTTCTCTGGTTAAATTAATTAAACGCGCATTATAGTTGTTAGCGAACTGAGGGAAATATAAATAATTATTTAGTAATATTGTTATTGCATTTTTGAAATTTTGTTACAAATATGAGCGATATGATTGATATTTCTTTCGTGTTGCATATAGTATTCATACACAGAACATAGTATGTATTCCTTAAAATTCAAGATATATTATCAATGTTTTTGAAAAAACATCATTATTTATTCAAATCATTCATTTTGAAATGTGGTAAACTCCTATGCAATAGCATAGGCGCACCGTTTTTCAAACTGGCCGATTCATTTATTTATTGATTATTTTTGTCTGATAAATATAAGTATTTTTATATCAGTGTTAAGGAGGCATGGATCTATTAAATTTTTAAAATTTGCTTTTAAAATATTAATATATATGAAAGTATGATGCTTTGTGATACTTTTAAGACAAGCCTCACAAAGAAATTCCTATATTTATGCTAGTTAAGAAAAAATGTGTCAGGTGGTGATGTCAAACGATGATTAAAACTATAAATTACACACCATTTTGTGGAAACAGTATTGTTGAATCTGTTCCTCACACATCTCGGCAAAAGGGAGACCAATTTTCTTTTCTTTTTTACTTCGTTTATTAATGAAATCTTATACCTTTTCCAAATCCAGCAGGGATGTATTCTTTTTTCTATTTTTAAATTGTTCTTTTTTTAAATAAAACAAAATCAGATTTTTCGTTCAAAACGAATACATAAAATTTGATAGTATGTCAGCTTGTTAAAAATTTTAAATTTCAAGAAATCGCCGATCAAAGGCTAAAATAATAAGTACAGTCGCTGGCAAAAGTTTTGAGACGATATGTTTTTCTGCAAACAGAATTTCTTAATGATGTAAATTAGTAATTTGTAGCTTTAGTCATCCTACATGGTGCGGAACTAATGATGTGTGTGAAAATTGTTAATATAAAAAAAATAGCAAACGTGAATTTGAAAAGTTGAAAGCAGAAGTTTTTAGACGATCAGATAAAATTAAAGTTTTTAGTACTTGCCTTAACTGAATGTGATACTGTCACACACAGAAGTGCTCCGCTTCCTGAGTGGCTAGTGCAGAGTAATTCCTCGCAGAAGATGTGGGTTTGAATCCCGCCCCAGGACATTAAATTACATTTTCGTTATTTCCTTTCAGTACGAGTTGTATGCAAATGACTTTAAGATTTCAATACTTTGCGAAGATATAAAAATTAGTAGCTTTACGTAGTCATGTTCCCGGGATGTTCTAAAATATGGGATACTTCATCTATAAAACACAAAATAAGCCGGCACCTCAGACAGGGCTGATTTACGCAAAACTCACTTGCTTAATCCTTAAAGCATTAAATTTTTTTCATGCGTGAAAATCTTAATGTTTGTATCTGTATAAATTTCAGTATGAAGACATAGAAAAATGCGTCGTTAATTATTAAATTAGGGAGAAAGGGGTGGGTATCTGCTATAACCAGCAAGTGGGGAATTACAAAATCAACTGTTGACCACATAGAAAAGACGTGGAAGGATAGTAAAATTGTGCCTGATCTTTCAATATTAGGAGCCTCAAGAAAAACGATTGAACGTCACGCAATGCGTTGATCCGAAGGAAGTTGATCGCTGATCCAAACAACAATGCTATGGACTCCTCAATATCACACGCCTCGCGACATCGTGTCCAAAAGGTAAATTTTCTCATTAAAAAATTAATACAAATTTTGTTTTTGAAATTTCAAATTGTGTTTTTTAACGGAAAAAAGTATATATTCCTTATATTTCTATCTGTTTATTACAGGTCGAAAAACATCCATAAATTTTGCTCGATTGTTTAGACGAAAACCAACGATCCCATTTATTAAGTAAATTATATATTTCTCATAGTATTGAAAATTAGAGTATAAATTTTTAATTAAGTTAGTGATATTAGATATTGAATTTATTTAAAATTTCAAAAGAAAACTTTAATAAGGGGTTTCCACTAATGGTTAACGAGACACTTGCAATACATGACGCCTTTTTTGTAAGGCACTAGGGGGCTCGGCCCCCTACGAGCTACGCTCGCCAACCCCCGTCCAGACACCGCAGACTCTAAATGCACGCTAATTTGATCGTCTTTAAAAAGATTTCGAAAGATTGAATTATAATTTAAAAAACAGTGGCGATCTCCCTATAAACGAATTTCTATTCATTTCTCTTTGATTGGGGAAATTTAACGCCAAATCCGCTGCTGTACTACTTGATTATCCTGTCGACCAATTTCGCCAAATTATATAAATCGCCAAACCACTCGCCAAATTATACAAATTGATATAATTTTTATTTTAAATAACGAAAGAACAAATAAATTCGTACAACATTAATAAAAACACAAATAAAACGTCAAAATAAAAATAACTTGATGACGTATACGCGTGTAACAACATTTCAAAATAAGCTAATATAAAAGGAATTAAGTAAAGAGAGTCTTTGTCTTCTGGTATTTTTTAACAAAGCGAAAAGAAAGTTCTTTTAAATGAGACATTTTAAATTAATTCTCAAAATATCAAATAAATGTCTAGCGCAATTTCTAAATTTAAACTTTTTTGCAATATTATTTTGTGTTCATTTTATGTAATAACTATAATGTGACGTAAATATGACGTAATTTCTCCTAAGACTTCTAACGCATGTTAATGAATTTATTATTTTACAATATCCTTTCTCTTTTAAAATTCACGTGTATAATTTTTATGACGTAATTTTTAATAAGTTCCTGTTTTTTATACGTAATTATTTAATTCTAATTTGAAAGTTTTTTTTCCTGTTTATAATAGTCACGTGTAAATAAATTTTTAATTTGAAGCAAACATTATTGCTTGCGCTTTTTATACAGTTGGCAACAGTTTAAATTAGTACAATTTTCTGAAATCTGTAAAAAATATCTCTAGAAATGCTGAAAATTTGAATTTAAAATAGAAATAAAACCTGAAAAAATGAGTCAAAATAAAAAAATTAATACAATCTGCACTCCGGCAAATTCTAACGCATAAAATGATCTAAAAATGATTACACTGCCATGTATAGTTTTTGCTGCTATAAAACTTTTTTAGTGGAACGATTTTGTCCAACTTTAGCACTAAATAACTCTTAAAATAATTCTTCGATTTGAAAACTGTCTGCATCAGCGTGTTTATCAAACATTTTTGTATAAAACCACCGATTTTCATATTTGTGTATGCATTATTTTTGTTAATATTAACGAAGAAAGGCCTCCGGTCACAAAAAAATCAAAACCGGCGGCGGCGGCGGCGGCGGCGGTGACAGCGGTAGTTACTTTTTTTTAGAATAGAGAGATAATTTTAAATTAATTTAGTGATATTAGATATTAAATTTAGCCTAAAAAAATAATAATCAGATATACTTTAGAAGTATTCGATAAACATGTAATAAACGACGCCTGTTTTGTGGGACGTAATTAATTTTGTGGTATTCGGTATCTAATATTGCCCAAATTTAAGAAGACACTTTTAATCATTTGTTTTCAATGAGCCAAACACGATACACAATGCCTTTTTGTGGGAAGTAATTCTAATTAAATTATTGATATTAGATATCGAATTTAGTCTAAATTTTTAAAGAAAATTTTAATCAGGAGTTTTCATTTAGTGGTTTGCGAGCCACATGTAATACACGACGCCTTTTCTTATGGTACGTAATTTTAAAATAAGACACTGGTGTTAAATCTTGGATTTCCCTAAATTTAAAAAGAAATTTTTAATCGGACATTTTAATGTTTTTAATTATTGGTTCTACAGTCGCATGTAATATGCGATGACTTTTTGTGGGACGTGCAACTCATTTCAAATAGGATATTAATGTACAGTCGTGAAAAAGAAAGTAAATACCCTATACTAACTCTGCAAAAAAATATCGTAAAAGTAAGTTTCTGGTACTACACGATTGTTAATAAAGTCTACTTTTAAATGATGTATATAAAATTTGCTAAGGGGTCATCTACATATTAAAACGAACGATAACTTTGCTTTTTTCAAAAGCAGTACACAATTCTGACAGCATCTACACCCTTCAATTAACTTGAAAACAAATTTTTATGTAATTCGTACGATTAGTTTTCGAGAAATTAATTATTTTAAAACGAGCGCATTTTAGGGGCTGTATTCAAATTGAAATTTGGTACTTGATTGTTGACTGAGAGAGTCCCTTTCATGATAAAGGCACCTTAAGCACACTCAACCAGACATTGAAGTCTGCTAGATTACAGGATAGCATAAGAAATTTCAAAATATCTAGTCACTTCTATCATAGACGGCTTCTTAAACAATCATTTTGCCGTTTTTTAAGCATAATTTGAAAACTACTTGGAAGAAAAATGTGCAATTTTGTATTTCCATAAAGCAGGACTTAATAAATCAAAATCCACCAAAAAAATTGTAGGTTACAATTCATAATTTTTTCGAATATTAATTTCATAATTCATATCATAAAATTATAAAAATTTGAAATTCAACTTATTTATATTTGGGTATTTTAGTAACAAAAAAGTTGGCTAAACAAAAAAGTAAAACGTTAGGAGTATAATTTCAGGAGATATTAATAAAAATGTGAAAATGTAATTTAACATTAGAACCACTAAATTTTGAATGTTTATACTTCAAAAATTTATCACTCAAATGACTTGGAATTTGGTGTCTAGGCATAGTTTGAACCAATCATTTGAAATATCTTGTTAAAATTGGGTATTGCTATTGAAAAAAAAATAAAGTTTGGGTTAGTTTTAATATGTAGATCGTCCCCTAAGCAAATTTTATATACATAATTTAAAAGTAGACTTTATTATCAATTGATCGGTACAAGTAACTTCCTTCTACGGTAATTTGTTGAGGAGTTAGTAGGAGGTGTTTTATTAATATCCCACGACTGTACGCTAGCTATTAACCGTGACTTCGTTCACATAAGATTTAAGAAGATTCGATGTATAAATAAATAAAATATATTTACTCGCTAAGAATTAAAATCTGATACAATTAACCAATTCTTTATCATAATAATTCCGATGATTTAAAATAAAAATGTTACCTTATCTCAAGTGTCCAGAAGAAAATTGCGTGCTTTCTGCAATATTTCCGTAGTAATTGTGTCTATACAATACACTATATCTGAACATAATTGAATATATGAGAACGTTTTTGTACTTAGTGATATTCCTGCTCTTTGCATATTATTTGAAAATGCTTGTTTTATTTCAAACATGACTTCATTGTTTTAAATGGGGTTTGTTTGTTTGTTGTTTTGTTTTTTAATTGTTTTAAACTTTTCTTAATAATTTTATTGTTATTTTACCTATATAAGACACTATATCTGAATCTAATTTAACATATAAAAACATCCTTGTACTTAGTGGTATTCCAGCTATTTGTATAATATTTGACAATGCTTGCTTTATTTCAAACAGGATGTCATTTTTTCCAGCGAAATTTTATTTTAATCATTTCATTGTTATTCATTCTATGCTTTTGTTAATCATGTTATCAGTATTACAGCAAACATATTTAAAAACTTGACTAATATTCATGCTCCATGTACAATTAAAAGAAATTCCATTTTTTTTCATTGAAATGTGACATCATACTTATCACAATTATTACGCAGTAATACGATTCTTGAAAAATTTTATTTCATTTGCACTTTTCACTCGTAAATGTGCCAAACGAAAATAAATTTTGAAAACACTTTTATTCCGGGTTTTAAAGGAAATTATCTAAATGAGATACAAAATTACTATAATGCACACGTCTGCAAATTTACAAAGCCATTAATTCATTCATTTTAACGCTTTCACATTTTTAAAAAATAATTAGGATTAGGATTAGGATTAGAATAGGATTAACTTCGTCTCTAAAAACTGAAACTTGTTTATCTGCAAATATGTAAATTTTCATTTAAATTCGATTATTTTCCTTTTATTAATGCATTTATTTTATCTACTTTGTGATTCATACAAGACTAAACTTTACAGATATTTTTGCTGCGCCATTAATGACGCTGTTGTGCTGTTATTTTGTATCGTCATCTGCTGCAGGTAAATTTGTACAAATAGTAAATCCCTCTTTTAAACTATGTTAAATCAGAAAAAAAAAATATTTCAAACAATGAAGTCATGGGAAAAGTGCAGATAAAAGTTAAATGTTTCATGTTTATTTATGCAGAATTATTCGCAAATCCAGACAAACTTCAAAAAGGATCCATAATTTTAGATGTAGTCATCATCTTTTGATTGGTAAACAGATTTTTTAACTTCAGATGTTTTTGATATCTTTCGATCACAACATAATGTAGTATTTGAATAAACCTTTAACAGACTCTGAAGATCTATTCTCAAGAGGTAAAAATATTTCTATAATTTACTACAGTCTATATTTACATACTTAAAAAAAGTACTGTGTAGAATATGAAGATGCATAATTGACTTAATAAGGCACTTTGTTATTTTGCCTTGACTCAATAATAATTATTTCATAGTTATTTTAATTTTGATTATAAAACTGATACAAATGAAATCCGAATCTATGTAATTTCCATACGTTCATTTGCATTATTTTCTTTAAATCCAAACTAGCATTTAAATATTTTTTTAAAAGGTTCCTTTTTATCTTTAAATTTTAAGCATATCAGTTTCCTTAATTAAACGTTAAATTTATTCAGCTATATATGTATATATATATATATTAGCAGTATGACATTTATTATAGTACAATTTAAAAAAACAAAACTATTGAATTTAGAAATATTGTTTTACATAAATATAAGAATTATTTTCTATGGATGAAGAAACAAAATAAGAAGATTTAGAACTAAATTATCATAGGAAAAGAGTGATATAAGTTTGGTACTTCATATTTATTTATTCACTATATCATTTGAAATTTATTCACAAAACCAGACAAAAGCAAACAAACAAAAAATCCCCACATTTGCTGCACTTACTCCAATTTCTTGTAACCTGTGTCCTGGATAAACAGATGCTTTATCGTTAAAGAATATTTTCTGTTTTGATTTTAATGTTTTAAACAGATTATGTAATATATAAATAGTTTGCTGGTTTCTATAGACCCATTCGGAAAAGGTAAAAAGTAGGACATCCATAGATATTAAAACGTTCAAAATTTGTTACCAACTACATTCCTATGCTCTAGAATGTGTTATACAGATGAGAAGTTAATATTTTAGATTTCATTTTTTTTTATATCCATACAAAAAAGTGACTGAAATAAACAGCTCCCATGCATGAATTTAGATAGAAAATTTAAAATTTTCAAAAATGTGTCAAAAATTCAGGCAGTTTTGTACTTATAATAAGGCAGCGATAATTTTCATTTAACGACTTTGTTGTTTACCATTATTTCATTTATTAAAAATTGCAATTTACCTTCAACAAATAAATATTTATTTAACAGACAACAAAGTTCCTGAATTTTGTGAATTCGATATGTGCACGCTGTGGTTCTGCCACAAAACTCACAGTGTTTCTATAACTATTCAAATTTGTCGCATGTAGTTGCAGTCATTCATATACCTTAAATACTATCATAGTCTTATTCAGTTATCTTGTTTAATACATAAACTGGCTTGCGAATCACAAGTGATTTAATGTATTACTACATTTTGAGGTGACTTGATTTACGAATTATTACCAGAAGTTTTAGTCTTTATAGCTCTGTAGATTGGCTATGATGCCCTTCAAAATAATATTTAATTGTGACATCTACTTGTATGAAATCCAAAAAGCTGTTTGTGTTTTGGGCAATATTTATGTTTTGCTTGTTTCTTACACTGAACACTTGGAAATAGTAATTAATGAATACATAACCATACGATAGTGTTATTCGTAACGAACCACAAAATAATAAAATAAATAAATAAATAAATACCGAAATTTTCAAAAGAAAATTCTTGAAATGATACGATTTCTGATCTAAAATAGCGTGGAATACGCTAGAATTTGAATGTTATTAGGGAAACAATGTAAGAGCTACAAAAGTTTGATTTACGAATTATTATGGTAAGTTTTAGTTTCTATAGCTCTGTAGATTAGCTGTGATGTTTAGTAATTACGTCTACCTGTATGAAATCCGAAAATGTCCCACATTATTTGCGTCTTGCTTGTTTCGCATATTGAACACTTAGAAATAATAATGAATAAATAACCATACGACCATGAAAGTTACTAGGAAACCACACAAATATACAAAAAACAATAATAAATACTTAAAATCTCAGAAGAAAAATCTTGAAATGATACGATTTCTGATCTAAAAAGAGCTAGAATACGCTAAAATTTGAATGTTATTAGGGAAACACTGTAAGAGCTAAAACGACTCTGGCAGTCTAACTATTGACATAAGTTTCGTACCATGTAAATATTATTCCAAATGTAATGCAAGACTCACATTTTACATGTCTGTATAATATCACATACTATAAATCCCTTATGGTAACCTGAAAAATTGGTGACCCTGTTTGAGAAAAGACTTCGTGTCGACTTCCACCTTTTTAGGGTTCCGTACTTAAAAAGTAAAACTGAAGCATTATAAGATCATTCCTGTGTCTGGCTGTCGCAGCCATTTTACTCAAAAATTATGGAACGTGGAAAGTTCAAATTGGGGGAAGTAATAAAGACTATTAACTCACATATTTACAGATTATTAAACCTTTACAAATATTTTTAGGAAAAATGTACAGGGGCTAATTAAGCTACTTGAAAAAAATATTTTCTTTGTATATCGTGTTGGGCATCATGTGAAAGCTTTCATAACGCTGAATTCAAAGATACACTTCTTTTAATTTTAAGTATTATATTTTCAGAGATATTGTCGAAAATGTAGTGCAAAAATTTGATTTCCTTCCCATCTATTTCCGAATCTACTGAAACTAAAATTATGAAAAATTAGAGGCAGTAGACGTTAATTTAAGCCATGCAGGAAAATTATAGCGATTACCCTATGTCAGATAGTTTATGAGAAAAGCGCATTTTTCCGTTACATACAAATTTCAATTTCAATTTGCGGGTATTCAGCAAAGGTGATGAGAAACTCTGGAGGTACCTACCGTAGCAGAAGTGTAAAGGCATTGTTGATAATGATTTTTGAAAATAAACCCTCCGTATTTAGCCGGGATATTAATCCTTAAAGACAAGGAGGGTTTGGACATACATAATGAGAGTGGCGGCGTAATCTATGTGCCATCACCTTTTAAAGACTAAATAACAACTTTTAAAGATATATTTCTGTAATACAATGTCCAGTAGCAGTATAAAAACAATAAACGTCAAATTGTTGAAAACAGACTAATTTAATTAGTATTAATTACATAAAATACTACGGGATTCGCGACTAGTTAGCATTGTGGGAATATCTGAATACGCCTTCCGTGTCTTTAAAATTTAATGAAAAACCAATCTGGAAAAATGCGTCATGGATCAAGGCGGCATTGCTTCTTTGCGACCTACTTTTGAAGCGCGCTTTGCAAAATGCAAGTTTAAACTTTGAACAAGGGTATTTTTTAGCTAAACTGTAAAAAGAATAGATTATTACTAAGCTGAATTTAGATTTGTGAAATACCAAATGAAGTTTAAATATGCACTCTTTTTATTGTTGGTGCCGAATTAAGTTCATCATAAACATATTAGTATAATATTTAAATAACAGTTATACAGAATTGCAATAATTGATATTATTTAGTCTTCATGTCTCTTTGAACTTTTACGGTATACCCATTCATACTTTACTAGCATATATATAGCTTTACCAATCCCTAAGTTTTATAGTTTTTACAAAGTGTTATTTTTTTTAGTAACGATTTTTTAATAATATAGTTAATAATTCATATATTTATTGTACGGAATCTTCTGATCCCGAGTAATACTTGCACTTGACCGTTTATTTACCGTTAAAAATATGTTTACCTTGTTATTTTACGACAGTAAGCTGCAATCTTTTAGAAAAGTGCAAGAAAATAATCTTTGAAGAATCTGTTAATCCAATTCTCCACTTGGCGGTAATTGAGTGCTACACCTTTAACTCTACAACAGTGCACGCTATTTTGCCAATTAAAAATTAGGCAAATTCGAAGAAATTTAAATTTGTTTTTAAAAACTTTATGAATGTAATTATAATGACAGGTTATCACGATGAAACAGCAGCGGAAACATGATAATGCACACAATTAAATAATAAAACTTTGTATGAATCAACATATAATCCAAGAACACATATTACGCGTTTCGTGATGGAAATTTTAACAACGTGTCATCAGCCAATGTAAACGTAAGGGTACAAAGTCATTTGTGACGTTGGCAACGTTTTATTATTTACTTGGGAGGTTATCATTCCTACATTTAAACGACTAGCATTTAAGTCTAGCTTGCCGAGTACAGCGATTAAATAACACAAAGATTATCAGCAGGAAATAGTGGTGTTCAAATTGCCTCACCTATAACTACCATGTTTCTAGCTATTTCCAAATAGCTTGATACACTGAAATAAATATTACTAGCGCATCATATAAATTTATCTTTGTATAAAGTAAATTAATTAGTCTATGAATTGCGTAAAAAACAGCTTTATCTTTAAATATATAAATGATTTTTCTGATGTTTTGACAAATATGTATTTCTTACTTATATTTCTTACAATTTTGTATTAATTTTCCTGTTTGCGATAGCATTTAAAGAAATAGTGTTCCATTTTTTTATCTGGCTGAATAAGGCAAAATAATTATTAAAAAAATATTACATTATAAGGAAATCTATTTGCAAATTTAATAATGGAACTTTAAAGAAACATGAAGAAATTTATTCATTATAAACATTACTTTAATCCACTTAATTCATCATTGTGACTTAAAAAGCTTTATTCATCAAACGACTGAAGTAAACAATGCCACAAAGGTGTTGAACTCGAATAATAGTTTCATAATAAATTTACTACTTTTCTGAAATAAATCATGTCAGTAATTCCATTAGTTAAAATCAGCCAGTGTTCATTTGATTTCTATTTAAACTTTTGAATTAGAAATTTTCACTGAATTAAATGTTGTAAAATATTGTCGGTCTTTGCCATTTGGTTAAATTAAAATACAAAAATAAACCAAGATTAATTTATGAGATTATGTTTAAGTTAATTTTGAATTAATTAAAATTTTAAAGTTAATCGTAATTTTTTTTAACCAGTACATTAATAATTTTTCTACAGATATTCTGGTTATCTGTACTAATATTATTAAATATACGTTTGTGTGAGTGTTTGTAAGGAGTAATCTCTGGAACTACTGAACGGAATTTAAAACTAATGACAGAAAAATGATGGTTGATCTTTCTATTCAACATAGGCTATAATTTAAGTCAATATCAAGATGTATCAAATCTCATAGGAGTGCGTAAGCAAAAAAGATTCTAAAAGTGAAATTTTTCTATTACAAATGCGGCTAGAAACTTGAATTTTGGTACGGAGATTACTTTCAAGATATAGATGATTACTAAGAATGGTTTCTAAAACATCGATATTTAAATGTGGCAAATTAGAAAATTTTCTAAAGACGTAGTGCATTGAAGTTTATTTAAATTACTATTCTACATTGACTATTTGTTAGCGATAGAAGATTAAAATTTTCAAGAAGTAAATGCTCACCCTGAAGTGTTTTTTCAAAAATCCGAAATTAAAAAAAATTGTAGGAGCAAAAAACATACTAAAATTATAATTTGATACTGTTTGGAATAAAAGATTGAAGTTTGGTATGGTAGTTATTTTGAAGCTGTAGAAAGTTCTCGCTAAGAACGATTCCAAAAAATTTGAAAATTTAAAAAATTAACTTAGCGGAAATTTTCTAAACAAGTTGTAAAATATGATTGATTGATTTTTGATTGATTTTTAGATGGCCGATAATCTACTCTAGGGATATAGGCCCGAGGGAGAGTGCCTTTCGTGGGGGTCTTTCTAAGAGAACCTAACCCGTATTTACGCATGGAAATCCATGGCTCGAAGAAAACCACGAAAACTCCGAACGATTAGGCCGACGAGCGCGATTGTGTTTGAACCCAGCACCTCCCGTCTACCAGCTTCGAGAGCAAAACCTCTCAGCCACTGGTGGGGCCAGTTGTAAAATATGATTTATCTCAATTTGCTAGTGATGGGAAGTTGAGGTTTAACCATGACTATCATTTTAGAGATGTAAAGGACACGCTCAGAACACGAATTTTGGAGGAGCAAAAAACGTCCTAAATTGCGATTTCTCTGATATACACTGGCGTGAAAAAATTAAGGACCAATCACAAAATGCTAATTTTCAAGTACGCGACTACTCAAAAGGAAAAATTATAATTCGAATAATTACTATCACTACAGCACAGCTAGTCCATATAACATCTCATTCATGTCACACATGGTCACAAGTGTCACAGTCACTACGGTGAAGCAAAAAATAGGAAATTCCATACATCTCGCTATGAGTCTCAAATGATCACTATATGTGAGTCCACTGAGACGTCAATGTGACTGCTGCTTTGTGACGAGTCATCAGGTGACTTTGCAATGTAGTTACATTGTGACTCTCATGTGACTGTCATTTATAGACTCAATTTAAAGGTCATCATGAAAGTTGCATTATGACAAATCACCAAATAATATCACATTATAGTCACATGGTGACTTTTCACAAAACAGCACAATGATGATTTCACAGTAGTTTCTGTCACCTGAAAGTCATCATGTGACTTTAATGTGAATTAATTGGTAACTTATCACAATGCAGCGTTCACGATGACTTTGAAATTGAGCCTGCACATGACAGTCACATGAGAGTCACAATGTAACTACATTGTAAAGTCACATGGTGACCCATCATAAAGCAGCAATCACAGTGACGTCTCAGTGGAGTCACATATAATGATCATTTGAGACTCATAATGAGATGTATGAAATTTCCTATTTTTTTCTTCACCGTAGTGACTGTGACATTTGTGACCAAGTGTGACATGAATGAGATGTTATATGGACTAGCTGTGCTGTAGAGATAGTAATTATTCGAATTAAATTATTTCCTTTTCAGTATCCGCGTACTTGAAAATTAGCATTTTATGATTGGTCCTTAATTTTTGCACACCAGTGTAGTTCCTATTGAAGCCTAGATAATTAGAATCTTGGAATTTCGCATGGCTGTTGCTTTTGAAGTGTAAATGCTTCGTAAAAAAGTCGACATTTCCAATGATAAATGAAATGGCTCGAAAGCATTCTTATTTGGATGTAATTTAAGATTTTCTGATTACTTTAAGTACCATGTTTGCGTAATACAATATAAGAATGAGTGTTACTCAAAATGTGCCATAATTAGCAATTTTTAAATTATCCTTAGCAATATATTTCCATTAAATGCAAGTATACACACAAATACCAGTTGACATATTTCGACAATTACGCGAGAAGAGTCATCGGTTTTGCTAATATCTTATGCATATGGTTTTTATTTTTACAAAAGAAAGCGGGCAAATAAGAGTTGATTTATTGCCGCTTTACCCTAATCACACCAATGGGGTAAAGAAAAAAAAAGCTGTTGCATTATTTAAATATAATTTACTGTTTGCATTTATTGTCTATTCAATTGATTTTTTTATTATTATTATTATTGTTTAAAAGGACAGGGCACCCGTTGAAAAATAATACCTTATGGGGCATTCCACGTCAAATCAGGCAGTAAAATATCAATATGTAACCCACCATCACAGATTTTAATGAAACTGCGTGTGTTTGTTCTTACTATTAAGATATGATCACCAGTAATTTTTTTTCCTCCTTGGTGAAATAGTTTCTGAGAAAAAAATTGTCAAAATTTTGAAAAACTGCCATCAGTTGGCATTCTTGACTGCTCGATTTTCAAATGTAGCATGACATAAATATGATCATATTTCAATATCTATTCCACAAATCATCTTCAAATAATTTATGCATAATATATAGGGTGCGTGTTTTATGAAAAAAATACTGTTACGCTTATATAACATTTTAAGTGTGTCTAAAAAATGTTTAATCTTTGAAGTCTTGAATTTTTTATGAAAAATAATGCATTAACAAAAAAAGCATTATCAACAAAAGGCGGTATTTTTATTAAATTTATTTTTTATGGGAGATATACTTAAAGGTGTCCTTTACCTGATTCTGAAATAAAAATAGTGGGATTTTGGGTGTTTTTGGTAGTATTTCCTATTTAAATATATTTTGAGGTGCATTTCATATCAAATCAAGCAGAGTCATTCCATGTCAGTTCCCCTAAGCCATTTAATCACTGTCACAAATTTAAATAAAATTGGGTTTGTTTATAGCTTATTTTAAGACGTAATCACCTTTAATTTTCTTGATCCTAAGTAAAATATTTTTTAAGATAAAAAATATCAAAATTTTGAAAAATTGTTTTAAATTTTTTTTAATAACAGTTCGATATTCAAAGACTACATAAAAAAAAAGTCATTTCAATATAAAATCACTAAATAGGTTTCAAATAATGTATATGTGACAAATAATGTAGGCTGATTAGTATTTCTTGTCTTTTATCATGTTTAAACACTAAGAGTGTCTTTTATCTTATGAATTTTTAAAATCAAGAATTTTGTCAAAAATAATGTGTTAATCAAAAATTTATTATTAACCGAAGGCAGGGTGTTATTGCTTTTTTTTTAATTGTACGTAAAAATATCTTTTAAATGGTTATAAAATAAAAATAGTGAACACATGAGAAAAAATTATCAAAATTTTGGAAAAATGCCACGAGTTGCCATTAATGATTGTTCAATTTTCAAAGGCCTCATTTTATATATAAAATCATATTTCAATAACTAATAAAGAAATCTTCTTCGAATAATTTAAGCAAGGTAAATAAAGTACGTAGATTATGAAAAAAAATATTGCTGTAATGTTAAAAAATATTTAAATGTGTCTAAAAAATTGTATAATCTTTGAAATCAAAAACATTTTACAAAAAATAATGAAATTATTAAAAAATCTTTATCAATCAGAGACGGAGTTTCTATGACTAATTTTTTAATTTTAAATTGTACATAATACTACATTATAACTGGATCTGAAATAAAAATAGTGGGATTTTGGTTGGTTTTAGTAGTATTTAAATCATATTTAAAATTATCAATATTTTCAAATGTAAAACCTATCCAATGTATCATCCCTGGAAATATTTTTATTTATACATTTATTTTATTTTTCAAATTATCTTTTATGTTCGTTTCTTAAGGAAAAAAATAAACAATATTGTTTTTTAGTAAAACTTCTAGGGCGAAGAGCAACTATCCCTTTCCAAAAAAGAGAAAAATGACTAGCTCCTCACCGCCCAATAGAATTTTTCAAAATGACAGTCCTAATCTTTAAACTCATATTTGGCTGTTAATATTGAAAATTTAGCATTGAGCTGCTAATATTGAAAAAAAATACCAAATTTCACTCTGTTGAAGAAAATTTTGACGTATTGTGCTTTAAATATATGCAAAAAATGCATAATATATTATATTTATATCTTTCAAATAACTATATCTAAAAAAAATATTTAAAACTTAATGAGTTGCACTTTTGTAACTTTATTCAGTTTCTAATGTTATGTACCGTAATTTCGGGTGTATATCCCGCAGATCAAACAATTCAGTTTGGACCCAGAAATTTTATTCAGTATTTGAAGACCAATATTTACTGTGATCTAAAAAGTTACATTTTATTTTTAAAAATTTCTGGGTCGAAACACGATTGTTTGATCCGCGGGCTATACGCCGGAAATTACGGTAATTTGATTTATTTCATCACAATATTGCTGAAAGATGGATTTTCAACATATATATGTGTATATATATATCCCTGTTCTCAAACAAATAATTTAAAAATTATTCATTTATGTTTAATAAAGCATATATATATTGATTATACACTTACAGAAAATACATATAGTAAATTTTATGATATTATGTCAATAATGTCTAAAAGTAAAGAACTTATCTAATAGTATGTAACGAAAAATTTAACATCTGGTGTAATGACAACAAAATTTTATAATTGTTTTACTTAATTTGGACGAATGAAAAAAGCTTACATGTTTATATTTTATTGAAGTACATATGAAAATGTCACAAAGACATACCTCAACAACCACTGAGTATGTCACATTCACACTACAGATGATTTTTTTTCTTTTTGATCTTTCGGGTTTGATTTCAGATGGTAATGAATTAATTAGTTTTGTTAGAAGTATCATTGCAGTCAGCATATATGGCTCACTATTTTTTTATATAATTTGTTTTGATTGACTCGATGAACAACAATATTTAAAGGGACCATTTCATGACTTTTCAATTAAAAGCTGATTTATAAATTCATCATGTTGTTTAGTTATTATTATCGTCTTAAGATAATAAGTTGATATTAAAATTTTGAAATGCAGTTTATTTATTATTTGAACAGTTGAAAGTATTTTTCAATAAGAGTGCGGGCTGTTGATTTTAAGTCGGCTGTTGAGCAATGTAGTGTTGGTAAAGGAACTGGTACTATTTAATTTAATTTTTATTGCTGTAAATAACATTTGTTATTTTATTATTGTATGTATTATATTTAAGCAAGAGTAGAAATACACGATATCGTAGTCATTTTAGTACATCTTAGCATGAAAAGCTTCAATATTTATCATTAAACATTCACATTTTATGAAAATTTTGTTAAAATTGCTCATATTTTCACTATTTTTATTTTATAACTATTGAAAAGATATTTTTACGTACAATTAAGAAAAGTAATAACAGCCTGCCTTCGGTTAATAATAAATTTTTGATTAACACATTATTTTTCACAAAATTCTTGATTTTAAGAATTCACAAGATTAAACACACTCTTAGCATTTAAACATGACAAACAACAATAAATAATAATCTGCCTACATTATTTGTCACATATACATTATTTGAAACTTATTTAGTGATTTTATATTGAAATGACTTTTTTTTTTATGCAGTCTTTGAATATATATCTGCCATTAAAAACATTTTTAAAAAAATTTCAAAATTTAGATATTTTTTTTATCTTAAAAAATATTTTCCTTGTAATCACCTTTAATTTACTTGATCCTGTCTTAAAATGAGCTATAAACATACCCAGTTTCATTGAAATTTGTGACAGTGAATTAAATATCTTAGGCGAACTGACATGGAATGACTCTGCTTGATTTGATTTGAAATACGCCTCAAAATATTTTTAAATATGAAATACTACTAAAAACACCCAAAATCCCACTACTTTTATTTCAGAATCAGGTAAAGGACACCTTTAAGTATATCCCCCACAAAAAATAAATTTAATAAAAATACCGCCTTTTGTTAATAATGCTATTTTAGGTAATGCATTATTTTTCATAAAAAAATCACGACTTCAAAGATTAAACATTTTTTTAGACACACTTAAAATGTTATATAAGCGTAACAGTATTTTTTTCATAAAATACGTACCCTATATATTATGCATAAATTATTTGAAGATGATTTGTGTAATAGATATTGAAATATGATCATATTTATGTCATTCTACATTTGAAAATCGAGCAGTCAAGAATGCCAACTGATGGCAGTTTTTCAAAATTTTGACAATTTTTTTCTCAGAAACTATTTGACCAAGGAGTAAAAAAAAATACTGGGAATCATATCTTAATAAAAGGAACAAACACACGCAGTTTCATCAAAATCTGTGATGGTGGGTTACATGCCTGCCTGAACTGACATGGAATGACCCTTATGCTTTTCATGTATATGATCTTAACATATCATAAACTGAAATTGTGAAACAATATGATTTTCAAAATAAAAAATATATTACCAGGGCAAGATATGAAAAAAATCCTTTTTTAAAAGCTAAGAAAACTAAATTAAAACTTTTTTAATTTTAAGTATTTTTGCAGTGTTTTTAATTTTATTCAGAGGAGTTTCCTTCATAAATTAAAGATTGATTAAAAAAAAATAGTTCAGACACACGTACACACACAAAAAAAATGAAACGTCATTGGTAGAAAGTAGATGAAATTAGCCCAAGATCGTGAGCCGAACTTCGATCTTGTGCATGACCAGATTTTTATATTTGTCTGACCGGAAGGGGAGTGGGTGGGAGGGTTCGTGCTTAACCCTTGGGGACTGGTGGCTTTTACACAACTTTTATTCGGTTGGCACCGCTTTTTTTAAAACAGTTACATTTACTTAACACTAGTATTGCTGGGGGGGGGGGGGCATTATGGCCCCTACCAAATGAATATATTTTGGTTCGAACCAGAAATGACTTTTTAAAATAAGTTTAGAAGATTCAAATAGAAAAGATGATTAATTAGATAACTTAAACACTTTTAAATAAAAATTATGGTATTAAATATAATATAAATTTTTATAAAACTTGAGTAAAAATGCCCGTCTTTCTAATGTTAAACAATTGTGAAAATGCTCTAATTAAAGAAACTAAATGTTAATTTTCTTTTCTACTGTTGCCCAAAACAAATTTTATATGCTCTTTTTGAGGTTGCATATATGCACACATGGTCCCGAACAGGTTAAAATGTTATATTTATAAGAATTGATTTCTTGCCTCTCTCCCACTCACAGCACCAAGCTCACAGCGTAAAGGTTTTTCTAAGCTGTTTAATCATTTAAATATAATTCAGGGTTTATCTTTAATGTCTATTCCATTGATTTTTTTTTTATCAGATTGTTTAAAAGGACACGGCAAAAGTGTTAACAGTGGTCTGCATTTTTAAAAATTAAAATTTCTTGAATGGCACAACTTTTTTGAAATAGTCAATTTCGCCTTATTTAATGACATATTAATTACGGCGAAAACAAGGGGAATTTTATCATTTCAAAAAAGTAATGCCAATCAAGTAATCTGAATTTAAAAAAGTAGCCTTCTGGCAAATCTACACGGCACCCGTTGAAAAATAAATTCTTGTGCTCTTTTTGTGTATCAGCTTTACATAACCCTTTAATACAGAAAGATTTTTGGTAAAAAGGAAAAGTTTAGGTGATTTTCCCTAATTAATACGATTACATTTGATTGAAAAAAATATATAAAAAAAATACCGATGTCAGGTTATACCAAGGGAGGATACACGCAATTCTGTGGGTGCAGGCTCGACTTTAAATCGGATAAAAAGAGGAAAATGTTTTTGGTTCTTTCTCCTTAGGCTACACATCACCTACACAATTGTGTAGGTTAGATCTTAAAGGGATATCTAAAAATAAACTGAACCTGTGGCTGTACGATCCATGAAGAATCTGAGCCTACAGTGCCAAACTCTGTTTACTTGACCTTGGGACCCGAGGTGCTATGCAGCATGTGCCCCAGCCAGGTGGTCAACCGAACGCAGACCCTCGGTGTTTAGTTCCTAAGAAAGCTTGGTACTCATTTTATCGGACCCGAAGGGATGAAAGTTTGAGTGAACCTTGCCCAGCTGGGAGCAGAACTCGTGACCTATAACGTGACAGGCAGACGTGCTGACCACTACGCTACTGAGCTTCTAAATGTATATCAGTAAGCGAAATTCTGAAGCAATATCATAAAAAAAAACATAATATCAAGGCAATTTATGAAAAAGAAACCTTTTTAACATCTAAGAAAACTAAGTAAAGACCTTTTCATTTTAAAGACTTTTTGCAGATTTTTAAGTTTGTTTCAAACGAGTATCCTTCATAGTTTAAGGACTGGTTAAAACAAGAAAATTCAAGAAAAAAACGACAATTAGTTTAGACACACACACACACACACACAAAAGCAAGAAAAATGAATCGTCATTGGTATAAAATAGATGAGATCAGCCCAGGATCGTGAGGCCAAGTCCGATCTTGGATATAGGCTTGATCATTATACCAACCTTCCGCATCAGAGGTGGGTGGGGCCGTGAAAGTGCTAGTAACATGTCGCTTTTTGTTTGAAGTTTTTTCCAGAACTACTGCAAAATAGAACCCGGGTCTTCTTGTCATAACTGTACAATAATATTTTAAATGAAAAGTAATTATGTCTTTTGCAGATTTCTGCTAGTTGTTCGGAATAATTAACGAAACAGACTTAAAAGGAACTGGAAAATCTCGAAACGCCGTCATGGGAAAATATTTTATTATCTATTAATACACTAAATATGTTTGACGCTCTATATTTTTTATCAAATAGCTTCAAAATTCAACGATTTAATCATGGAAAAGCCATTTCACTACAATATGGCCAACTTATATATTTTAAATTTTAAGTCTACTACTTAACCCTTCACTGCACGACGTGCCACATCTGGCACATACCAAAAAACACTGTAATTCTTATTATGTGCCATGAATTTGGCCAATATGATCTCTATCTCTGATTAAGAATAGTTCAAAGAATGGAATAACACTTATTTTGCCCATGTCAGATGGCTGCATTTGACAAAAAATTAGAATTTGTTCTTGGGAAACAAAAAAAAAATTCTATCCAGCAATTAAGGTAAAATTTACTTTCATTATTTTTACTGAATACTTAAAAATATAAATATAATAAAAAATGCAGAGTGTTAAGCAGATAAAATTAATTAATTTAAGCTCATTTAGTTGTAAAATATAGCAATATAATATTTTAAAACCCCAATTGTGCACTTAGGGTACACGTCATAAAATATCAAATTTTAGCTGAAAGTTTAAAATTTCATTTTTTAACTATTTTTCCATTATTAGAACGATATATAGAATTCAAATATTTTTTTTATACAAATAAAAAAAATTGTGCAGTGAAGGGTTAAAGAAAGTAAACTGGGCATGGTAAATAGGTACATGAACATAAACAAAACATCTGGAGAAAACATTAATGGTAAAATGTGCTAAATGAATTAAATATTTTAAAACATCTGTGGAAAAATATTAGAATTAAGATCCTGTACGTCAGTGAAAAATCAATTACATTGCCGGAAGGATTTATTTTCTTTTATATTATTTAACTTTTTCCTTTAATATATTATTTTTTCCTTTCTTAGAAAGCTCAGCATATTGTTTGTAAATTCTCCTGTTTCGCTCGTTATGTGTCCAAATTTTCTTAAAATTTTATTTTATGTTAAATGACACCTTGAGTGACAGCTTGTACAATCTAAACCTAAAAACAAATAAAATACTTGACAGTTGAAAACAGAAGTAATTCAGAAAAAGTTTAGCATTAATGTTAGAAAAACATCAGGTTCAGAAAATTTATTTTATACATTAAAGGGAACGAATGAAACATTTTTTTTGTCAAGTTGTATACACTTCTTCGAATTTTAATTATTTTTATTTTAACTCTTTATACATTTAATTAATTATTCTAAGCAACAAAAATTGATCTGTTTTGCACTTTTATATGTTACGCAAAATATTTCAGCACTCGATTAACTGATGTTTCTAAAGATATATTAATCTGTAGATATTCAAACGACAATTTTCAAAGAATTTGTTATTTTTCCCTTATTAAATTTTTCATTTAGATTCAATGATTAACATTTTTCAGAAAGTGAGTTTCCCAATTTCAATTAAGTGTTGAATCGTACTCTTTCTTTAAAGCTTGATTAAGTTTTTGGAAACACTCAGAAATTAAAGAAAATAAATCCTTATTTCAATTATCAAACGTGTAAAACTGAAAGAATATTTCTTTTGATTTAAATGAATTGATTTATTCTAATCAAAATCTTTTAAAATATTCTTAGGTCTCATAAAGAATCAGAAATAAATTTCGAATATAGAAGATAAATTTAAATATAAAACGGGTTCTTCACTTCAAACTCCAACTGAAAACTAAAAAAAACAGAAATTTAATATTTGATTCCTTTCCATTAATTATCTACACTGGTTATCAAAAATTAAGGAAAAGTCACAAAATGCTAATTTTCAAATACGCGAATACTCAAAAGGAAATAATATAATTCAAGTAATTACTATCTCTACAACACACCTAGTCCATATAACATCTCATTCATGTCACACATGGTCACAAATGTCACAGTCACTACGGTGAAGCAAAAAAATAGGAAATTCCATACATCTCATTATGAGTCTCAAATGATCACTATATGTGATTCCACTGAGACGTCACTGTGACTGCTGCTTTGGGACGAGTCACCATGTGAATTTACAATGTAGTTACATTGTGACTTTCATGTGAGTGTCAGTTGTAGACTCAATTTCAAAGTCGTCGTGAACGCTGCATTGTAATAAGTTACCAAATAATGTCACATTAAAGTCACATGGTGACTTTCAGGTGACAGAGAGACTACTGTGAAGTCACCATTGTGCTCTTCTGCGAAAAGTCTCCATGTGACTATAATATGATATTATTTGGTGACTTATCATAATGCAACGTTCATGATGACTATGAAATTGAGTCTCAAAATGACAGTTTAACTGCATTGTAAAGTCACCTGGTGACTCGTCACAAAACAGCAGTCACATTGACTTCTCAGTGGAGTCACATATAGTGATCATTTGAGACTCATAATGAGATGTATGGAATTTCCTTTTTTTTTTGCTTCACCGTAGTGACTGTAACACTTGTGACCATGTGTGACATGAATGAGATGTTATATGGGCTAGCTGTGTTGTAGAGATAGTAATTACTCGAATTATATTATTTCCTTTTGAGTGTTCGCGTATTTGAAAATTAGCATTTTGTGACTTTTCCTTAATTTTTGATAACCAGTGTATTTTAAAATATTGTCTGTATACAAGATGTTCAAAAGTAGACTAAACTTTTTAAAAAATTCAATGACAAGCTAAAGGTTACAGTTTATGTAATTAGCCTTTTATTGTTTACTAGGTGATCCAACACGGACCATCCGAGTTAAAGGATGTAAGAGAAAATAACTTTTTATAATACTATATTTTTTTAGATTGCCCACTAATAACGCCAAAAAACATTTTCATTTGAAAACTATCAATTTCTGATTCAAATAATGTTTTGAAATTTATTAAAAAGATGCTTTCGTATGAGTTAATAGCCAAAGTAATCACCAAATATTTCGTATTTACAGCAGTACTTTTTATTTCTGATCATTTCAGCTGTTTAAGTGCTCATTTCGATTACACGTTTCTTAAATTTATGTTTTATTATACATCATTTAGTTGTTTTATTTTATTGATGAAGTTTTAACTGCATTATGGAATATTGGCGGGAAACAGATACAGTCATTCAGGATAACTTTGAAACGCATTTTCTGTATTTTCAGATGCCGCACTCTTATTTTAAGAATATTATTGCATTTAGTGGCATAAAAGAGAATAAATAATTCTAAATTATTGTGTGGCTATCAGAAATTAAGGAAAAATAATGATATAAACAATAAAAAAAAATTTAACCTGGTTCAAAGTTATCCAGCCATGTAGGTAACTTTGCACCGTATTATAAATATCATACAAAATAAGACATTATAAAAAATGTATTATAATTAGGACAGCTTTGAAGCGAAAAAAGTGTATTTTAAGATAGTTAAAGACTCCTAATTTACATTTCCCAGCATCACAAGATTTGTATAATTCATGATATTACAACGAATATTGCGCATAAGAACAGTGAAAAAAGAAAACCATGAATATTTAGCAAATTAAATTTAAAAAATAAAAAACCCGACTGCGTAAAAAGTGAACTAATTAATTATTTCTCATTAAGTTGAAACAATTTTTTATATTACTTACCTTTTTTTTTTTTTTTTTTTTTACTTGTATTGATCACATTTATGTTGTGATTAATTGTCAGTTCCGATCTATAAACACTGTTTTGATAAGACCTATAGATGACTATGATGGTTAGAGTTGCAGTAAAGCTTGAGATCCTACCTACTCAACTTACAAGTTGTATGATATTTAAACGGAGCTTCTGACTGTAAAATAGTCAATGAAACATCATCTTCATTTTGAAAGACCTATCCAATGATATGCCACTCAATATGGTGAGTAAATTTTTTTTGTCTCTACCGCCATTTTATATTTTACGGCCGCCCTTTTGAATTTATAAGAACAAAAGCTAACCTATAACCATCGGATGGTTAAGACGAATTGATAGAGACCTCATTTATTAAAATCCATCTAGCCATTGGGATGTTTCGAGGGTATAAAGAAATCCACATACCTAGATACGCGTAAAACGCATAACCCTTCTTGGCAGTCGGGGAAAAAGAACTGTTTATTGTTCACATAAAACATAAAAATGCAGTGAAAAACAATTTTCAATGTTTTAACTCAATAATATAGCCATAGTTACAGTAGTACATACTAGTACTAGTATTAATGAAACAAAAATATTAAATGTAGAATAGGGTTGCCAGTTTGGCCTCCATTCTTTTTCAGAAATTTAGTGTCCATACCAGAAATAAAGAATAGCATTTTATGCTTTATTTAATAAGAGAGATTTAACCATCACAGAAAGTAAAAATTCTTCTTTGGAAATTTAGAGTATGAATTTAAAATGTCGGATTAAAATTTGAGACCAAACTTTCATCCCTGGCCGAATGTATGTGATGTCAAATTTGAGTAGCTCTGCCCCAAATAATAACTTTAAATGAATTTTATCTATTTTACGCATATTTTTGAAAATATTTACATGTTATATTCAATGCACACTTTCGACATTCATATATAATATACGTGCACATACCGGGGATTTTTGACAAGAAAATTGTATTTTTGTATAACCATAAGGTATTATTTATATTTTTGTAATTCTTTTTATCATTATTTCACATAGTTTTTATGACTAGAAAATTATACAATATTTATCAGTAAACAATAAACCTATGCCTAACTTTGAGCCGGCTCAAAGTTATACTGAAAATAAGGTAAAATAGTAGTGCCTTCTAATTTTACATTTTACTGACTATTAGTAAATCCATAATCGCAAAATGATAAAATATTTATAACATTTAGATAATAATATGTCTGATAAATGAGTATATTGTTACTTAGGATAAAAATTTAATTGGATTACAACAACTACAAAACAGCATTCAAAATTAACTTGAAAACAGTACTTAACAATAATAGTTGGATGAATCAATTAATTGTGTATAATGTTGCCAATTTATGTTCTAAAATAAAGAGTAGAAAGCCCAGTTTATAACCTCGCCAAGAAAGTGTGGCACTGGAGTTCATCCAGCCTTTTGAAGTCAAACATTTTGAAAATTAGGCAGGGGTACAAATTAACACTCCATGGATTAAAGTTACCCTGAATGACTGTACTGAAATATTTATATTAAATTTAGTGCAAATGGATATCTTATTCCTAATGGTCTGCACACGAAAGACTAAAAAAAATCCTGGTTGAAAATTATTCTAAAACTCATAAGAAAACGGTAAATTGCGATGGGGTTTTCAAACAAACTGCAATATAGATGTGAGACAAATTAAGGGGAGAGTGGGCATGAAAGGGATATTTTGTTTTTATAAGCTTATAAAATAATGACATTAAAAGATATTATTATCGTGATTGCGCCTAATTCTCGTCTAAAACCTTTGCTTTAATACTAGTAAAACCTCTTATCCTGAAATACAGTAAAATTTGTATGCATTTTTATAAATTGTGGGAAATGTCCCTTTTAACCCCATTGTGGGGGATGAAAGGAGTACTTTACGGGGTTGAAAGAGACACACATAAATAAAGCAATTTTATGAACATTTTTTCGTTTTATTTGCGATTATATTATTCAAAAATAAAAGATAATAATACACAAATAAAAATAAAATATACTGCAACATATCATAAAACAAAAACAAGAAAAATAACTTGTTTAGGGCTGCTTGACAAAAAACAACTTTAAATAAAAATTTTTAAGACAGATTTAGCTCTACCTGTCTCACCACCAGTTATGGATTTAGGTAACTTCATCACAATATCATTGATAATCGGGTCATTCATGTCAATAGTATCAGTAAATACAAAGTGGTTTTAATCCTTTTTTTTTTCTGAAAAAATGTACTTCGAATTCATTCCGAGTGCTTTTCAGAAGTTTGTGGATAAAGTGAGACAGGAATGTTACCACAATTATTACATTACCTTTCGCAAATTTTATTGCCGATTAATATTTGTATTGCTTTCATGATTATCAAATAAGAGAAGAGTAGTATCAGTTTTGGAACAACTAGAGCATTAAGTTAATGCACAATTGTTTTAAAACAACTCTGCGATCATCCACCAACTTTGATGAGCAAGTCCAAGCCTTTGGGATGGGGAAGCTCCGAGCATGAACTCTTTGTAATTTTTCCTTGAGAAAACGAATACTGTTGAACAGAGTTACCTTATGCAGAAACAAAAGTGTGACAAGTTTACCACGTTCAGCTTATGTTACGTCAGAAAATTGCTTTCACCACGTTTTGCTACTATTTTTGGTGGCTTGTGCACTGTCATTAAACCTGTTTCATCACAGTTATATATTATATTCCGTGTAAATTTTTAGCGATTCATAACTGACTAAAGGTGTTTAAAAAATATCAACATTAGTTTTGTTGAAACTTGTACTTCTTGCTAAACTAATGGCTATAGGTTTTTGTAAGAGAAAGTAATGAATTTTGTTGATTAAAATATTGGAACCAAGCATTTCCAACTTGCTCATTTGTATCCCAAGACAGGGATATATTTCCGGAATTCAAAGAAATTGAATACTCATATACACAATTGTTAAACCATAGTTCATATTAGATGCTTAGAGAAATTTGAACCTAACTCTTTTTATTGACCTTCACTAAAAACTTTTTTATTACCAAATGTGTGAATTGAAATTCATCTGCTTGTGCATTCTTAAATTTTAGAACAATTCTTTCTAAACAGGATTTTCAATGTGGTAGGCTTTAGCGACTGATCTAACAGACACTCCTTTGTTCTCTTCTTCAGATACAGCACACACCATTTCTTCTTCAGTAATTCGATTTTTCTAACGTTTCCATTTATATTTTCGAAGCAAATTGACTTTTGGAAAAGGAAAAAATACCAAAATTGTAGGTATATGTTATTGATATTTGCATATTTTTGTTCTACATAGTAATGCATTCATTCTTTCTACATAAAAAACTAAAACTATAACTTAAATTTTAGAAAACAAATAATATTTTGTTTAAATAATAATAAAACACGAGGGGTTAAAGGGACTCCTCAGTTACTTTCCCTTTCAACTCCATACCCACGTAGCTAAAAAAAAAAATGTATTCATGCATGACAGTATTTTAGCTAACAAAATATACCGGTATTCTTATAAAGTGCATACTTTATAGTGCTAAATAACATAAATATTATAATGCTAAACACGATATTAATTTTTTAGAGAAAAAAAGAAAAGCCAGATCAAAATTTTCTTTTGTATGTCAAAAACAAGTTTTGCTTTCACCACATAAAACGCTACTATTGCTAACGTCAGTTTTAAGGATTATTAAAACAGAACAAGTCGCCTATGATTGAGCCAAAGTGGAAAATTCCTGCATTTTATTTTCGTCCTCAAATTTTGAGTGTCCCTTTCATTCCCAGTCTCCCCTACATTTGCAAGTAGTTTTTTCTCTATTCGACGTTTCAATAATTGAAAATATGCGATGAGTTTAAAAAATTGCAGTAAAAGTGAAATTTAATCGTCTGCTTTTGCTAACAAGAAAATGACGTCAGCTTTACGTACGAAAACTGAAAAACTTTCTTCAATTCACGGAAATTCTACCGGCAGCAGTGCTACCGGTTTTAATTTATCCATGAATTGATGAATATCCGTTTTTACCCCTCCGTTACAGGAGGTAAAATATCCGTCAATTGAAGAAGTTGGGAAGAAGCAAAAGAGGCCGACGTTGGATTCGAAACAGCCATCTCAGCATTACGTGACGAACACGCTAGCACTGAGATGTAGTTGTACAGCAGCGAGACGCTTTGAAGTATATATGTTCGTTTCAGATGGGTAAGGCTTGATCAATTTCTTTAAGATGCCTTTAGTTTGAAAGTTCATATCTAGTCTAAAAGAAAACTAGTATGTTGTGGCCATCACAAAACTTTCTTCTATATAAATCACGTCAATTAAATCATTTAAATAGTAAAAGAAATTACATCAATTTATTCATATAAAAGTATACCTGAATTTGAAGTTTGATGAAAATTCGTGCATTAGTTATTGAGATAGAGCTGTAGGGGAAATTTTGAAAAATGCAGCACAGTAGCGCCACCTGTTGAGCGATTTGCACCAAAGCACAAACAGCACTAATTCATATTAAGGTATACCGGAATCTGAAGTTTGATGAAAATCCGTGTACTAGTTCTGGAGCTAGAGCTACTGTGGAAATCACAAAAAATGCAGCACAGCAGCGCCACCTGTTGAGCGATTTACACCAAAAGGTACAAAACATCAGTTCATGTCAAGGACTAACTAAATCTGAAGTTTGATAAAAATCCGTGCATTAGTTCTGGACATTGGGCTATTGTGGAAATCGAGAAAAATGCTGCATAGCAGCGCCACCTGTTGAGCGATTTACAGCAAAACATAAACAGCAGTAATTCATATCCAGGTATACCTGAATCTGAAGTTTGTTGAAAACCCAAGCATTAGTTCATGAGATAGAGCTACTGCGGAAATCACAAAAAATGCAGCATAGCAGCGCCACCTGTGGAGCGATTTACACCACAAGGTGGAAAACGTCAACTCATGTCAAGCACTAACAGAAATTGAAGTTTGATGAAAATCCGTGCATTATTTCTTGAGATAGAGCTATTACGAAAATCGTGTAAATGCTGCAAAATGCAGCATAGCAGCGCCATCTGTTGAGCGATTTGCACCAAAACGTTACCAGCACGAACTCATATCAAGGATTAACTGAATCTGAAGTTTGATGAAAATCCGTGCATTAGTTCTTGAGATAGAGCTAGTGCAGAAATCGCGAAAAATGCAGCATAGTAGCGCCACCTGTTGGGCGATTTACACCAAAAACTAATCAGCACCAATTTTAATTGGGGACTACTTGAATATAAATTTTTATAAAATTCCGTGCATTAGTTCTTGAGATAGAGCGCCCACAAAATTTGTGTCACATACACACAGACAGACAGACAGACAGACAGACAGACAGACAGACTCACAGAGTCACAGACAGACATTTTGTAAAAACATGTTTTTTGGAATCTCTGACCTCTAAAACGTGTAAATCCGTCGAAAACCGGAAGTCGAAAATTTTTACGAATCCAATACTTTCTTCTTGTAAAGATAGAAGAAAGTAAAAAAAGCTAATAAAATATCTACTACTGTTTAGAACTATATAACTAGAGAATTAGAATGTACGGCTTTTCTTCCTGCAGGATAGTAACTAAGTTTACTGGGAAAATATTAACGAATTAATGAAAAAAAAATAGACTTACATATAGATACATACTTTTCCATACATTTTTAGACTTACATAATATAAAATACATATGCCTTCATCTATTTCACCAGGAGATTGGAATGTATGATCGTCGATTAATGCTTTATATGTAATCGTAAGTATTCAGAATCGTTATATAACAAAAAAAAAAAACTTTACTGCAAAAGAATAAACAGCATATGATTTTCGACTAAGAAAAGCAAAAAAAAATATTATTATGCTTTGATGCATTCCATATGCATACGTATATATATGCGCACATTTTCAAATAAAATTGTCCTATTTTTTTTATCTTTGTTAGAATGGAATAAGCACTTCAATTAAGTACAGAATCTTCACAAACGTAAATTTTGTTACTGTCAATAGATGGTAAAGTATGATAATTTGTTTTTGTGTGCAGACCTGCATATGATCTATAGCTTTTTATACAACACGCATAGAAAACTATAATTTAATTTAGCTTAAAAAGTTATTTCCAAATTTATATTATATTTTAAAAGTTAAATCCATTTGTTTGGACATTACTATCCACGAGCGTTAATGTGTTTATATCATTTCGAGCACTCCTGTTTAAATAAGTTCATTTATATTATACTCACACGACATTGTATAGAAAAATTTAATTTAACAAAAGAAAGGAGTATTAAATTTAGAAAATCTGTTTCAGCAAATCCTATTTTATAATTTAATTAATTCAAATTTTGGGATAACTCTGCGTATGATCTATAAATGTTGTATACATCATCTAATCACTCTCAGAAATGAATACTCAGATTTCACGAAATTTTTTTTTTGTTTTTGACGAAATGGTTTCCTGGAAAATGCTCCGAGCGAACATTTCGTCAAATTGATGAAATTAGTTTCTTCACTTGCTTGACGATATAAATTTCGTCAATAGTTTCGTCAAAAGAGGGCTGGTGGCGCCATCTCTCAAGTAGTTTGGAAGCTCCAGCATTTGACACGGGGAAAGAAAAAAATCATTTCTCCTCGGCGTGATTCGAACTCACGTATGGGAGGTAGCTGCTCTTCCAACCGGGCTGCCGGGGACTTGAAATTGTCTGCTTTTAGACTGGTGTAATGAATTCCACTTCGTGTTAATATTTTGATAACGTAGATTGCAATTTTATCAGCGCTGCTATATTTTCTGAAAGTTTTAAGAAAGGCTAATTTATTTTTATGGTTTTCTCGTATCAATGAATAATTATAATATGGCTTGATTAAATAATTTACAACTGAAATTTTCTTTGATCAATGGATGATTAGAATATGGTCTGGTTAATTTGTTGCTCACAAATAACGAATTGTGAAGTGCATATTGCGTGAGATTTTATCACTTTGAATAGGGGGATAAGAATTTAACACTTTACTGTTTATAAAGAGGAGAGGGATCAATTATGTTTATTTTTAATTTGATTGAAAACGCAATATACTTCTTAAAAAAAAAAAAAAAAAAAAAAAAAAAAAAAGATATCCTAGAAGTTTGAAATTTTATTGGCCTAATTTTCTTATTGAATGGTTTTGAAGAACACAGGAAATTTATTCTTTTCGAATTAAAACATAACGAACGACAACATATAAATAAAATAATAATAATAATAATAAGCATTCCTAAAAATTCTAACAGCTAAAAAAATAACTAATGAAAAACAATAACTACCTATATTTCAGTATTTTCTCAAAAGCACTAAGTGCTGTTTTAAAATAAATTATTACATGACTAACATAAGTCAGCAAATATCTGTTTGCTAAAATCGCAGGATTTGAGGAGGATTTGAGGAACTGGTTCCTTAAAATGCATTGAGTCTGACCGTGATTGAGGCAAAACTTTCGTCAAATATTTGAGGGTTTACGTTTCGTTATAAGTCACGTGATGTTAATAGGAAATGATCGTCAAAAACGACGAAATACAGCTCGAGGATTTCTGAATCGTCAAAAGGGAGAGTTTTATTTCTGAGAGTGAACGCATACAAAATTAGTAACATTTTAAAAACGCATAGCACAACTGAAACGAATAATATTCAATTATTGCTCATAGAGGATAATGTGTCCGAACTTTTTTGTGCAGCCTGTTAAATTAACAAAAAAGGTTAATTGACTTCTACTTACTCAAAGCGCGTTTCAGACAATTATTGTGTACTGAGAGTATTGAAGTCGAACGCTTTGCGTGTCCCTGTAAATAAACAATAATTATCACGCAGCCCATTTTTCAAACTAAATGTGAAGTGTTGTAGGTGTACATTTTTATCAATTCTGTAATGATGAAACAGTTTAACAATATTATAATATATTCAATCGACAAACCAACCGACCATAAGACATTGTCGGAAAATAATCAGTATTAGCATGATTTTTCGTGTTCCTTTTAATATAATCGCTTTCTTAAAAATAAAGCCTGCTACAAAAAGGATGTAATCTCTTAAACACGTTGAGTGCCACAGTGACTCACACTGAAGCTGAGAAATTTGCAATGTTTTAAGTTTTTTTTAAAGAAAATATAACCCTGGAATAAAAAAAAAAGGTAAGTAAATTTTCAGTAATTACTTAAAACAATATAAATATACAGTAGCGATCAAAAGTATTTTGACAACCTTATATTCTCTCTTATTTTATTTAATATAAAAAATGTAAAAGGAAATATATTCCCTATAATTGAGAACTATGACTGCACTTATTCAAATGTATCAAGTTTCAACTTGTTTGTTTACATTCGGCGCCACCGAAGAAATATGACTCCTCCTTACCTCAAAAGTATTTTGACAATTAGTTTGCATTTAATTGTTGAAGGTGTCAGTGGCGTAGCTTCGATTAGTGTTTATATTGACTTATTGTTATTAATTTTAGGGATCAGGAATGCCGAAATGTAAAAAAATATTGAAGTGATTCTAGAAAAGCCGCTGTAAATGCACTTAAGAAAAGTACACTGCAAACAGAATTAGCACGTTCTTTTTACGTGTCTCGGCAACTTGTTATTACATGGAATAAAGTTTTCAATAAACAGAAATGCATCGAAAATAAGCCTCAAAGTGGCCATCCGAAAAAAACAACTTGCAATGTTGACTGTATTATAAAAATGATACCTACAAGTGATTGTCGTAAGTCCGCATTAATAATAAAAAATGAATTGAAAGAAAATTACGGCATAGACATACACATTTCATTTGTCAAACGACACCTAAACCTCTATGGTTTACATGGCAGAAGACCAGCAAAAACACGTTTCTAATCTACTAAGAATAGAAAGGCTAGAGTTGCATTTGTAAAACGGCATAACCCTTTCAGGGGCAAAGCAATGCTATTGCTGAAGTGTTGAAATTAATGACTGACACCAGAATTTTGGTTAAAAAAAATTCGGTTTATTATGTGTGTGAAATATAGCTTTTTCTTATTTAAAAATAAATTTGTTTTCAAATTCCGGTGTCAATCATTAATTTCAACACTTTCGCAATGGAATTGCTTTGCCCCTGAAAGGGTTATGCCGTTTTACAAATGCAACTCTAGCCTTCCTATTCTTAGTAGATAAAAAACGTGTTTTTGCAGGTCTTCTACCAAGTAAACCATAGAGGTTTAGGCGTCGTTTGACTGACGAAACGTGTATGTCTATGCAGTAATTTTCTTCAATTCATTTTTTATTATTAGAGCGGACTTACGACAATCACTTGTAGATATCATTTTTATAATATAGTCAATATTTCAAGTTGTTTTTTTCGGATGGCCACTTTGAGGCTTATTTTCGATGTATTTCTGTTTATTAAAAACTTTATTCCATGTAATAACAAGTTGCCGAGACACGTTAAAAGAACGAGCTAGTTCTGCTTGCAGTCCACCTTTCTTAAGGGCATTTACAGCGGCTTTTCTAGAATCACTTCAATATTTTTTTACTTTTCGGCATTCCAGATCCTTAAAAATAATCACAATAAGTCAATAAAAACACAAATCGAAGCTATAGTGCCACTGAAACCTTCAACAATTAAATGCAAACTAATTGTCAAAATACTTTTGAGCTAAGGCGGAGTCATATTTCTTCGGTGGCGCCGAATGTAAACAATCAAGTTGAAACTTGATACATTTAAATAACTGCAGTCACAGTGTTCTCAATTATAGGGAATATATTTTCTTTTACATTTTTATATTAATTAAAATAAGAGAGAATATAATTTTGTCAAAATACTTTTGAGCGCTGCTGTATATTTTGCTTTATATCATATATTATACCGTCAGTCATCGGTGAATAACGCGTTTTAAACGGAAAGTTCAGTGTCAGTCACCGGTGACTGACGTGGCTCTTAACATCTTAACCTCTTAACGATCGCCTTAAATTAGGGTTTAAAAATTCAAATTGCTTATTGGCACTACTTTTTTGAAAAAGAAATATTCGACTTATTTAATGACAGGAAAAATGATACAATAATAAAGCCAATTGCACTATTTTTTTAAACCGGTGGGAATCGAACAATCTGAATAAAAGATGCAGCCCGTGAATAACACGGGATCGAGAATTAACGGGTTAAGGCGACGGTGGACGTTAAGAAAAATATTTTAATTTTCATCATAGAGATAACAATTTTCTGGAAATATACATTTTAATATAAGTATATAGAACACTTTAAAAGAAATTTTAAATCTACCCTATCTATATTATAAAGGACAAACATATCTGTGCGTAACGCATACGTCATTCAGCGAATGGCAACACTTTGAAATTTGAAATGAAATTTCGGTTTTGCAATTTTCGTTACTGCAAATTTTTAAGCTTCTAAACATCCCACATTTTAAATGTTTACACCGTCGTATGCAGAAAAAATGCTCATTTAAAAACAATTTGTTTGAAAGCTGTATCTCAATTTATTTTTGAGATATTAATTTTTTTTATAGTTTTTGATACCAATTTTCTAATCGTGGCAACTGAAGTACTTCATTTCTATTAAAAGTGGTTTAGTTATCTTTATTGAATATATTCTTACTGATGCCATTTTCTCATAACAATTAAAAATATCTTTTTTAAAAAATTTGAACAGAAAATGACGTTACACTTTAAAAAAAACACAATTTCCTTGCTGAAGCTGTTATATTTCACTATTTTTTCCTTTCGCTGATATTGAGTTAGAGGCAATATGCAAAATATTTCAGCGACTGAAAATGACGACATATTTAAAAGAATACGATAATTTTATTTGATAAAACGAGATATTTCTCCTTGAATGCGTCTAAAAGTTATAAATTTCTGGAGTTTTTACGCGCAGATACCGAGATTATACTAAGACCTTAAATCACGAGTAGGGATTTTAACATGGAAAGTTGTAATAGTTGACAAACGTGACTTCAAGCTTGAAAATATATTTATTAATAACCTTTTGCACGTTGAAATGTTTTTAAATAGTTAATATGGATATGAAACGTGGAAAATGACTTGATTCGGTTTGGATTTAAAGGGGAAAAATTCTATGATTATGTCAAGGTGAAATCATTTTTACTGATTTTTCATTCTGTAATACCAAGCATAAATTGATAACTTAATCAAAATTACTTATCTTGATTATATGTTACTGATTACGTATATGAATAAAGTTTAATATTTCAATAATTTTAACAGTTTAAGTTTATGAAAAATGTATTTTGTTAATCTTAGATTAAAATATGTCTTTGGAGAGTTAAACTAACAAGTTTAAGATGGATTTTTTATTGTAATTATTGTTGTCGATGTATTATAAATTTGATGCAACAGCTCCTTTGTAAACATTTTCTTTCGTCGAAATTCGACGGGCTCCACCTCGTATATATAAAATCCTAATGAAACGAATTTATGAAACGGATATATGAAACGAATTTATGAAACGGATATATGAATCGACTGATTAAACAACTGATTATGTTTCAAGTTTTTTCCCCTAAAATATAGAATACTTTGCGATGAAATTAACACCAAAAATCAGCATTGATCCGCAGATCTCAAAACTAGTATTAGAATTTTTAAATTTGAATTAGTTTTCGAAATATTAATTTTTTTCTAATTTTTGTACGTTTTTTCTAATGATGGCAACTCAAATTTTAATCAAACACATATTTTTTTTCATATTTCAGAAAAGGTTGACATGGTAACCCAGCTATTGTTGTTTATTTGATAATAAATGTTTATTTACTTTTATTTCTTTTTCTAAATTATATAACTTATTTTATTCTATAATTTTTTATTATTTTTTTTTATATTTCCCTTAGAAAATAATTAAAAAATATGGTACTACTTTGTTATTCCGTCGACCAATTTTGCCAAATTATATAAATCGCGAAAACACTCGCCAAATTATACAAATTGACATAATTTTATTTTAAATAACGAAAGAACAAATAAATTACTATAACTTTATTAAATATACAAATAAAAAGTCGAAATAAAAATCACTTGATGACGTATACACGTGTAACTTGCTTAAAGTCAAGTGAATGTGTCATTTACGATCAAACATTAATGGCATTTAATCTTATAGTTTGGCGATCGATTTTTGGCCGACAGGATAACTAAGTAATACCAAAAGAGCATATGTAACTGGTATTTGAAAACGAGGTTTTCGCAAAATTTTCGTAAAAAAAAAAAAAAAAAAAAAAAAAAAAAAAAAAAAATCGCTCCAAAACGTGCGTGTATGAAAAATGGCCAAATATTACCATTCGAAAAAAAAAAGTTAACTGGCGAGTTGAAAAAAAAGCTATTGACGAGATTTGCATCCGGTTAACGTAACAGTACCAAGAATTCTTTGCAACCACGGCAAATTTTATGTAGTTTTAATCGAAAAATAAATTTTGATTTTTTAATCAAAATGGAAAATTTACGGTCCCATATTGGCGCGATTTTTTTCTGACGCCAATGTCATATACGGAACGGGCACTTAACTTGCGCCAAAGTATCGTTATTTTGCTTGATATAGTAAGCCGGATGTTGTTGTTTATGCTGTTGATGCTTTCCCCAAATTGGCGTCGTTAAAAAATCGCGCCAATATGGGACGTATATGACAACTGTGCCAAACTTTCATATGGATGGCGAAGAGATCAGACGGTATTTGTTTATGGCAGTTGAAGACTTGAACTATTATAACATAGATGAAATGATGGCGATAGAATAATATTTCATGACTTATCAACTGTGCCTGGCTAACATTAAAGTACCAAAATGGCACCTAGAGTTTAAAAACGAAGTGGTCCGCCTGGAACTGTTGATGATAGTCACATGACTTAGGCTATTGCTATAGAGATTGTTTTAAAATACCGAGAGACAAAGACTCTGCATACTTAATTTATTTATTTTAGCTTCTTTTCAAATGTTTAACTGATCCTCTTTAATTAAAGACGAAAACAACCATTTGATGTCTTGACAGCAACTGATTCGCCCTTAAATGTTTGCAATCAAAGTGAATTGAATGGAAACCCGTTTACTGGGAGATCTGCACAGCTTTTTTCAGTATAGTTCAATCTTCTCTAATATTTTTAAAACCCATCAGATTAGCGTGTTTTTAGATTCTGCGGTGGCGGAACGGGGGTTGGCGAGCGTAGCTTGCAGGGCGTCGGAGCCTCCTAGTCTTATTATAACTTTAAGATAAAAAAATACGAAATTTTAAAATGCTCTAGATGTCTTAATTTTTGAGATATTACCACAATTTTGTATTTTAATCACTTGAAAGTCTATTGTAAACAAATATGTGCATCTATCATTCAATCCCTTGAACAGTTAATATTTTAGAGATTTTTTTTCTGAATTCGATATCGATTTCCATCAAAATTTTGCCTTTTAATAAGTTAAAAATCAAATTTAATCATCTTAATGAAGTCGAATTTTAAAATACATGCTCAGTATCTTTTTAAGTGATATCGGGCTTCTTCCTTATCAATTTAATGAATTTTGATCAAAAATTAAGACGCGTGGAGCATTTCAAAAATCTAAAAATGTTGAAAACTCAGTTTTGAGAGAAACAGATTTAAAGTGTACATAAAGAGCCAAAAAGTTATTTATGTGCAAAATTTTTATGCTAGTAACTTTGCGAAAAATCATCGCATCTTCATGTGTTTTTTTGCAAATGACCCAGAACAACCTGAAAAATAATAATATGCGCAAAAGTAATTTTCGAATTTTGCTCAAATAAAGGTCCACGGTTCCCTTAATAAGACATACAATTTTTAAAACATTATTCTAACAATAAAAATGCGAAACATTATGCATAGACATTGAAAACTATGTTCAAATCAAACATTTTCTAATTTTGAAACATCCAGTACTTCATAGCAGGCTTCATAACTGGCTTCGTATAAAAAAAGTGCAGATTTATGCTGAACTATACATTTTACTTTGAAAGATTGAAGTCAATAGTCTTAACAAGAAATGAATTCACAAGGGAAACTGACAATAACAATATTTTGAAATTTATGAAGGTGTTCTAGAAGAATTATACATAATGCTAAAAAATAAAAGATTTTTGTGGATAAATGTTTGAATAAATGTAGCGCTTCTTGCTTGAAAATGTAGATTGTCGTAAATGAATAAATGTTAACTGTTTTGCATGAAAAATAAATGATATTACCTGAATATAAGTCCAAACGCATCATTGTGGGTAAAATTTAATATAATAAGTATTCTTACATATAGGTAACATGGTAATTTTACCATTTTTTTCTTCAAACGTCATCTTACATTTCAATTCTTAAAACTTTTTACAAACACTTAAAACTATTTGATACTTCTCAATATTTTTCATTAAAAAAAAATTCTTTTGTCTCGACATTTGAAAGATAAATGGTCAATTCACGTTGAATGAAAAGATAAAAAAAAAATGAAAAATATATAAAATAACAGAAGCAGGAAAATCGTAAGCGATTTTTCTTTCAAAGAATTACTTTATATAGCAAAATGCATCTCATCTTTCTAATATTTGTTGTTACAAATGTGCTTCAATTGATAGCTGACATATCTTGCGAAGTTGAGGAAAGCATTTGTATACATCATTCATGTTAAATTTCCTTCAATGCATTTTGAACTTTCGTATATCACACTTAGCTGTCACCCGCTTTTGTATCTATCATATATACAAAAAAAATTAAAAAATGAGTATATGTTCTTCTTGCTGTGTTAAAAATTTTAATGTCTTTTGTACAACACGCATAAATATGTAGTCAGGACCCCCAAAAAACTAAATAAGGGAAAATATATAGAGATTAAACATACAATAATATTGATTTCCAATAAAAAGTTTTTAATTTCGCAGATCTGTCCACAAAATTTATACATTATTTACAGCATTTGTCCGTTTATAATGCATTGTCTCTTTGTTCAGTTCAATGGTACTTGGAAATAATCAACCAAAATAACTAAAAGTGTACAAGAAAATAAAATAATGAAAAGAAAAAATATAGGCGTTCATTGAAGCCGAAAAACCTTAGAGGACTTTCCTTTCAAAGAATCACTTTATGAAAACTTTAACACACTAATTTTACAAAGAATCACTCACCATTCATTTTATCAAACATGGTAAATTTTCCTAAATCCATTTTGAAATCACACTTAGCTTTAAAACTATCTTGTATATGACGTAGAAAGTAGTAAACTATAATATGAGCTATGGTCAGTAACTTTGGTTATTGTGTTCAAAATTTTAATGCTTTTTGTAGAACAAACATATGTGTTCAAGTTTCAAATAAATAAAGAATATTTAACATACACTGTTAAAAATTTGAAGCATTCTGGCAGGTCATTTGACCGTTTTTTTTTCCCGAAAACGGTTAAAACAACAGTAATTTAACACTATTCTGACCATATTATTGGCCAATTTATGGTCAGAATATAGTTACATTATGGTTAAGAAACCGTGTATTCAAAAAACGGTCGAATGACCTGCGAGAACGCTGCAAAAGTTTTAACAGTGATCTGTGATATGAAATCCAAAAGTTCAAAATTTCACAATTTTGCCCACAAAATTGTACTATATTTTTAGCATTTGCTGCTTGTAAAGTAAATTTCGTTTCTGTATTTCAATGATATTTGAAAAATACCCACCAGTATGAATATTAGTACAGAGGTACGAGACAGAATGAAGGAAAGTTGTATATAGGAAATCGTGGAAGCAGAACAATCTCGAATAACTTTCCTTTCAATGAAACTATAAGTACTTTAGAATTCTAACTTTACAAAGAATCACTTACACTTTATAATTCAGTCATCTTCAATTTTCTTCTATGATTTTGAAGCTTTCGTAAATAACACTTGCTAAGCTTTCAACCACTTTTGTATATGACGAAGAAAATAATAAAATATAAAATGAACCATGGTCAGTTATTTTGTTGTGGTGTTGAATGATTTAAAGCTTTTTGCAGAACAAACATATGTGTGCAAGTTTCAAATAACTAAAGATTATTGAAAATAAATCTATATTAAAAATTTAATAACGCTGATATGAAATCTAAAATTAAAAAAAATTACAATTCTGCCCCGAAATTTGTACATTATTTTTAGCACTTGCCGGTAATAAAGTAAATTCAATTCATGTATTTCAATGATATTTGAAAAATATCCATCAGGATGAATAATTATACACAGGAACGAGATATAATAAAGAAAAGTTATATAATGGAAAGTTATATGTAGGAAATCACGGAAGCAGAAACATCTCGAATAACTTTCCTTTTAAGGAATGATTTTTTTTAAGAACTTTGTTACTATCACTTTACAAAGAGTCCCTTACACATTATATCATTCATGTTAAATTTTTTCCGATGATTTTGAAGATCTTTAAATCTCTAGATTTCAACCATTTTTATATATGACGTAGAAAATAGTAAAATATAAAATGAACCATGCTCAGTTATTTTTGTTGTGGTTTCGAAGTTTTAAAGCTTTTTGAAAACTAACATATGTTTTCGACTTTAAGAAAACTAAAAAAAAATATCGAAAATAAATCTCAATTAAACATTTAATAATGCGCTGATATAAAATCCAAAAGTTCAAAATTTCACAATTTTGTCCCCAGATGTGTACGTTATTTGCAGCATTTGCCAGCTACAAAGTAAATTGAACATGTCCATCACAATGATATTCGAAACTAGTTAGATGTGCCAATCCTAAAACTTTCTTCTATCTTATACATCTTAATATTTCAAAAATTAGTTACGCATATCTTCAATATTATTAGTTCAATATTATACCAACTTTAATTTTCATCTTAATTTTCTGCTTCAGTCAATTAAACGGACTAAAAACGAGTTGATCTATATCATGATACTTGTTAAAATTATTATTTTTCCTTATTCTGTTGTTATCAGCTGTTTGCAAACAGCCGACTTAGCAGGAAGCGAGTTCCTGCCGCTGCACTAGCCACCGATGGACAATAGAACTACGGAAATTCAAGAAAAGCATACAAAAATCGCTATCACAGAGCCCCTTTATCGCGCAATATTTCCAAATTCAAGGAGGACCTGTTGGCAAAGCCAAAAACATGCACAAAAAATTTGGCTTAACTGTCGGCATAATTTTATACACTTTTTGGTAAAATAATGAAAATGGCACAGAGATCGCAATTATAGCGCCCCCTTCTGGCGGAATTTCTTCAAGTTCGGGGAGAACTTGCTTGCCATAGCCAGAAACATACACAAAAAATTTGGTTCAATTATATGCATAACTTCATACATTTTTCGATGGTAAAATAATAAAAATGGTAAAGACATCGCAATTACAGTACCCCTTCAGGCGGAATTTTTCCAAATTCAGGGAGGACCTTCGTGCCATGACCAAAAACAAACACACAAAATTTGGTTCAATTCTATGGATAACTTCATGTACTTTTCGATGGTACAATATTAAAAATGGCACAAAAATTGCTATTACAGCTCTCCGTACCGACAATTTTTTTCCAAATTAAGAAGGACCTGCTTGCTATAGCCAAGAACTTAAAAGTTTTTTTTGGTTCAATTCTATGCATAACTTCATACACTTTTAAATGGTACAATAATCAAAATAGGACAAAAATCGCTATTACAGCGTCCCCTACCAGCGAAGTTTTTCCAAATTCCGAGTGGACCTGCTTGCCATAGCCAAACACTTAAAATAAAAATTTGGTTTAATTCTATGCATAACTTCATACACATTTTGATGGTACAATATTCAAAATCACACAAAAATCGCTATTTATAGATTCCCCCCCACCTACCGCCGACTTTTTCCCAAATTCAGGGAGGACCTGCTTGCGATAGCCAAAAACTTAAAATAAAAATTTGTTTCAATTCTATTCATAACTTCATACACTTTTTGATGGTACAATGGCGACAGACATACGGACAGACAGACATTTTCTATAAACATGTTTTTTGAGATCTTTGACCCTTAAACGTCTAAATGCGTCAAAAACCAGACGTCGAAAAAAATTTCGACTACAATGCTTTCTCCTATTGAAGATAGAAGAAGGAAAAAATTATTCACCACGAAGAAAAATAATACGTGAGAACGAGAACTAAGGAATGAAAATGTACATAAGAAACCATGGAAGCAGAAAAACCTCAAATGACTTTCCTTTCAAGGCATCACTTTTTAAGAACGTTAGTACTCTTGGGAGATTCTCAAAAGGTGGGCACTGGACACGCGTCATAAACATAAGCCTTTCAAACATAACTTTAATTATCATTGACTTTAATTTTTTTTTCTTACAATGAGTTTTTAATTCTATTTAGAGACAGAAAAGGACATAATTTATTGTAAAGGCTTTGTATAAACATCTTAAAATTTTATTATTTTATGCTAAAGAGGCCAATTTTGGACATTCATAACGTTAACTGCTTCAATATACCATTAAGAAAAATAGTTTTAACTTGCTTCCAGGTGGTTCTAATGATAAACAACGAATGCATAAAGGAAACGGATGATTTTTTGACAATTTTGTTAAGAGATGGCAGGCTGATTTACTGCTTTTTTGACGATAGAAGGACTTTACTATAAAGAATTTTTCTGTATTTTGTTATGCCCAAATGTAACGTACGCCACAAAGCTATCATTTCCACGAAAAATACATCAAGTAAGTACTTTAATCTCTTTTATCTAACTTTAAAATCATTTTTAAAAAATTTAAATTATTTGTATATGTGTTTATAAGATTTTTTTGCAATAAATGCACTTTTCTCAAATAAGAAAAAGGAATGTCCGAATCGGGTAACGATGGAAATGCCGATTTTATTTTCGGTAAATTTATTTTTAAAGATGATTTGGTGTCCTGAAACGTATAAAAAGATATTTATTATAATGTTTTATTGTAGATAATTACCGTGTTTTGTATAAATAAAGTGTATTTGGTACGTGTAATAATATAACTTGACTTGAAGCATGATTAACTGATGTGTGTAACGATAGACACAAAATGGTGACCGATGCGATCGTTACGAAATTTCGGACATGCTTATTTAAAAGTATGATTTAAAATTAATAGTAAACTTCTTTTTTTATTTCAAAAGTAATTCTTCAGTGATCTTACGTATTTTTATGTATTTTGCAAAGTTTTCTTTGTAGCAAATGTACCCCAAAAGATTATTTAATAACAATGTCCAAATCGTGGAACGATCTAAACATTAATAATTTTAATTTTCTAAATACATAAATAAATAGATTATAACAGAGTCCATTGTTCTAACATACATCTTAAAAAATAAAATAAATATTTTTTTGTTAAATTATTGTACTTGAGTTCTTTTTTTTTAAATTCAAGGTTTAACCCCAAAATATTATTTAATAACAATGTCCAAATCGTGGAACGATCTAAACATTAATAATTTTAATTTTCTAAATACATAAATAAATAGATTATAACAGAGTCCATTGTTCTAACATACATCTTAAAAAATAAAATAAATATTTTTTTGTTAAATTATTGTACTTGAGTTCTTTTTTTTTAAATTCAAGGTTTAAGGATCCCATCTCCTTAAAATTCCATTCTTCCTCTTTGCTCCCCCACCAAAATGCAAGGCAAATAAAAAGTTTAAGCCACTTCGAACTGTAACTTTGGTAAAAAAAAAAAGAAAAAAAACAGAAATTGACAGTATTCAAAGTATAGAAGACAGCCAGCGGAAACTGTTAAAGGTACTCAAAAGATTCACTCCGTACGCACGACAAACAAATTTGGTACTATTCAAATACGAAATAGATCTGGTTTTTACAATCTCTGTAAAAAACAATCAAGAATGCATTACCAGTGAAGCTGGTGAAAAAAATATTGTTTCTACAATTGACTCCTCACAGTTGAAAATAGATTGACATTGGTGACTGGTACTTTGTATTAATTCATGATGAAAACTTATGGCCAGGTATTATTGAAAAGATCAGTATTGATAATGGTGAACAAATATTTTCTATAAATTTTTTGACTCCTCAGGCAGACATTGATTTTAACAGGTTTCGTTATCCATCTAAAAAAGACAGCACAAATTTAAAATATGAAGATATTTTGTTGAAATCACCAAATCCACCTCACCCGGTGACAGCAAAAGGAGACTTTTCTTTTGATAAAGAAATTATATATATGTGCAATAAAAAAATGGCAGTATAACTTTTTTTTTTTTTGAGAAAAAAAAAGAATAAATTATATGTTGGATACTTCTAATATTAAGTAAAGGTATGTTTCTTGCATAATGTGTAATTCCTATAAAATTAAGATATTACTTCTAAAAAAGTAGTAAATATTTTAATATCAGAGATTAACATTTAATTTTATTATTATTATTACTGGATGAGAAAAAGTTAATTATACATATATATATGTATACACATACAATTATAGGACACATTTACTACATTCTTAGTCTTAAGAATTTTTTAAATACTAAGCGCAACGTCCAAAATCTGTCAGCAATGTCCAAAATCTGTAACGTACGTGCGAAAAAATGTCCAAAATTTCTAACGTACGCAACTGCTAATTAAATGTTTTTATAATTAATTTTCCAGAATAGTTGTTATCTTTTAATGTTTGTGTACAATTTTGTAGACTTATATAATATACTATTAAAAAAAATTGGCTTTAAATTTGAAAATTTTAAAAATTACATAGAGTTAATGTTTAATGATCCCACCTTTTGAGAATCTCCCACTTTCTTTTCAAAAAATCGCTTACACACTACATCATTCATGCTAAATTTTCTTCAATGCCTTTTGAAGATTTCTAAATCACACTTAGCTTTCAAACCTCTTTTGTAAACGGTGTAGAAAATAGTAAACTATAAAATGCGCCATATGGTCAGTTATTTTCGTTGTGGCGTTCAAAGTTTTAATGCTTTTTATAGAACAAACATATGTATTCGAGTTTCAATTAATTAAAAAATATAGAAAAGAAATATCTATTAAACATTTAATGATGCGATATGAAATCATAAAGTTCAAAATTTCACAATTTTGTTCCCAATTTTGTACATTATTTGTAGCATTCGCCTGTTATAATGTAAATTCACTTTATGCATTTCAATGATATTTGAAAAATATCTACCAGAATAAATACTAGTACACAGAAACGAGAAATAACGAAGGTAAGTGGTATATAAGAAATCTTGGAAGCACAAAAATCTCAAATGACTTTCCTTTTAAAGAATAGCTTTATTAGAACTTTAATACTCTCAATTTACAAATAATCACTTACACTTTATTATATCATTCATGTTAAATTTTCTTCAATGCATTTTGAATCTTTAGTAAATCAAACTTAGCTTTTAATATCTTTCGTAGACGACATTGAAAATAATAAACGATAAATCAGCAATGGTTGGTTGTTTTTGGTGTTGTGTTCAATGATTTATAGTCCAGGCAATAGAGACCGTATAGGGGCTCTACCTAGCAAATTTCATGGTAGTTCTGGAATAAGGCTTACTGTATGTTTTTTGGGTCGCTGAATCCCAATTTTTAACTTCCCACCAAAATTTTTCCCGGCAACCTCCCACATAAATTTTGGTAAAATGCCCCTCCAAAAAGGTTTTTATTAAAAAAATCAATTTTTTTATTGTTTTAGAGAAAAAGTGTCTAAAAATTCAGAAAGTAGACAAAATTTGCAACAAATAAGATACATGACATTATGAGGTAGGATGAAGGGGGAGGGTGGATCTGTATCGGAACATGCGCGGCGCTGCTGCGTGGACTAAGTTGCGCAATTCCACTTAACCACTCACATCGTTTACATTCGCCCTCCCGTCTCCCCTCCGAACTTTACCTATAAGGTTTACTTTAAGTTTTTTGGCTCGCTGAATCCGAATTTTTAACTTCCACCCAAAATTCCACCCGAAAAAAATAGTTGCTTTTAAATTATTTTTTTATTGTTTTAGGGAAAAAGCATGTAGAAATTCAGAAAGTAGACAAAATTTGCAACAAATAGGATATTTGACATTATGACGTAGGATAAACGGGGAGGGAGAGGGCTGCCAAAATTTCCCAAAATTTCCACCGGCAAACACTCCAAAAATTGATTTTTTGAAAACATTTGGTTTTTGAGAACAGCGCGCGGAAATGTTCCGAGGTATCCCTATTTCTCCCCGTTTATCCTACGTCATAATGTCATATATCCTATTTGTTGCAAATTTTGTCTACTTTATGAATTTCTGCACACTCTTCCCCTAAAACAAAGAAAAATTTAATTTAAAAACAACTATTTGGGGGGGGGGGGGGAGTTTGGAGGTAAGTTGAAAATTCGGATTCAGCAACTCAAAAAACTTAAAGGAAACCTTATAGGGAAAGTTCGGAGGTCAGATGGGAGGGCGAATGTAAATGATGTGAGTGGTTAAGTGGAATAGCGCAGCTTAGTCCACGCAGCACCGCGGCGCATGTTCCGAGGCAGATCCCTCCTCCCCCCCCCCTTCATTCTACGTCGTAATGTCACATATCATATTTGTTGCAAATTTTGCCTACTTTCTGAATTTCTAGATACTTTTTCGCTAAAACAATAAAAAAATTGATTTTTTAATAAAAACCTTTTTTGGGGGCATTTTATCAAAATCTGGGGGGTTGTCGGGGGACATTTTGGTGGGAAGATAGAAATTCGGATTAGCGACCCAAAAAACATAAAGTAAGCCAATTTCCAGAACTACCATTAATTTTGCCAGGTAAAATCCCTTATTGGCCTGGTCAATTAATGTTTTTTGCAGAACAGACATATGTATTCGAGTTTCCAATAACTAAAGAACATTGAAAATAAACTCTCTTAAACAATGCTGATATGAAATCAAAAAGTTAAAATTTTAACAGTTATGTCACCAAATGTGTATATTATTTGTTGCATTTGCCAGTTATAAAGACAATTTTGACACCAAATGTGCACATTATTTGTAGCATTTGTCAGTTATAAAGTGAATTCAATATGTTTATTTTAATGCTATTTGAAAAACATCCACCAGGAAGAAAAATAGAACATAGGAACGAGAAATAATGAAGGAAAAATGTATATAGGAAATCATCTAAGCAAACAAATCCAAATGACCTTCCTTTCAAACAATCACTTTATAAGAACTTTATAACACTCATTTACAAAGAATCACTTACACTTTATTATATCATTCGTGTTAAATTTTCTTCAATTCTGTTTGAAGCTTTCGTAAATTACACTTATCTTTCAACCTCCTTTATATATGACGTAGAAAATAATGAACCATGGTCAATTATTTTCGTTATGGTGTTCAATGTTTTAATGCTTATCGTAAAACATATGTGTTCAAATTTCAAATAACTACAAAATATTGAAAAGAAATCTCAATTAAAGATTTAATAAATCTGAAATGAAATCAAAAAGTTCAAAATTTTACAATTTCATTCGAAAATTTTTACATTACTTGTAGCGTATGTCGGTTATAAAATGAATTTAATTTTTATATTTAAATACTATTTGAAAAATATCCACGAAGATGAATAATAAAACACAGAAACGAGAGATATTGAAGGAAAGTATAGGAAGTCATGGAAGCAGAAAAATCCCAAGTGACTTTCCTTTCAAATAATCGCTTTACATAACAAAACGCGTCATATTCCGGTAATATTCGTCTTTAGAAATGCACTTTAATTTATAACAGAAATATCTTACGAGAAATACTTTTTTTTATCAATCATATTAAATTTCCATAAATGCATTTCGGAATTTTCGTAAACTTAGCTATGAATACATTTTGTGTATGACAAAGAGAAGAATGAAAGTATAAAATGTGTTATGTTCATATTGTAACGTTCAAAATTCATTATTTTTTTATAACGAACTCAAATGTGTAATTCAGGTTCCAAATATTTAAAGAATGTGAAAACTATTACTCTAAACTAAAAACTCTGTATTAAACATTTAATAATTCTTATGTGCAATAAAAAAATTCTAAATATTAAAATTTTGTTTACTAATTTTTGCAGAATATCCACCAAATCAAATAAAAGTACAATGAAAATAATAAAAATAAAGAAATAATGGAATCACAAAATCTTACTGAAGCGAAATATTCGTCGACAAATAATAGTAGACATTACGGGAAAGGAATAAAATGCGATCTATAGAAAATCATGGAAGTAGAAAATCAAAAATAACTTTTTCTTCAAAGAACTACTTTACATAAAAATGCACCTCATTCCTGTAACATTCGTTGCTAGAAATTTACATAAATTGAAATATCGTGAGTAAGTTGAAAAACACTTTATTTACAGCATTGATATAAAACTTCGTCACATAGATTCTAGAACTGTTACAGATCACAAAAATTAAGAAAAAATAAAAGCATTAAAATAATAAATGATCTTTTTTTCAAAGAATGGCATTACACAATACAACACATCCTCTCAGGGTATCAATTGAAGTTAAAAATGTTTTTCAACTGACAATTGAATTACCTTGCGATGTTCAGAAAGGTATTTTGTTTTATTATTATTCATGTTAACAATTTTGTAATGCATTTTGAAGTTTTCATTAATTAGACTTAGCTGACAACTTCCTTAGTTTAGTTGCTTCTTATCTTTTGATAAGAAGAAAACTACGAAATGCGTAATGTTCTTATCGTAGAGTGCAAAATTTTATCTTTTTGTACAATAAACATAAATGTGCATTGAAATAAAAATAACAAACGATTGTTGAAAGCAAATCTAGATTAAACATTTATTATTACTAGTATGGAATAAAAATTCTAAAATTTGCAAATTTGGCCATAAATATATATATAACCAATTTACAGCATTTTTCCGTTTATAAAGTGGGGCCCTTTTACGTATTTCAGTGGCATTTCACTGTGAAACAAAATTTAATGTTACTCCATAAAATTGGTGGCAGCAATGCTGCCTCCATCTTATTGAGTAATTTAACCGATAAAACTGGTGTTGCGTTACACTAATGTGTAATATTACACCAGTTACATCAGCTTAATTCACACCATTACGTAAGCTAAATTACTCCATTCTGCAACCAATTTTATCGAGTAACGTTACATAATTGTTTTACAGCGTGGAAAATATCCATCAGGAGCAATAAAAGTAGACTAGAACAAGAAATAGTGAAGGAAAGAAATAACATAGAAAAGCATGGACAAAGAAAATCCCACGCAAGAAAACAATCACCAAGGCAAATAAAACTGTACAGGAGCGAGAAAGAATTGACAAAAAAATATAATATAGAAAGTCGTCAAAGTTTAAAAAACTTAAAAGTTTTTCCTTTCAAATAATCACTTTACATAAGACAACTCGTACAGATCATACTTGTTAGAAATGTGCTTGAACTGGTACCTGGTTATCTTCCGAAGTTGAGGGCATTTTTAATATAACTAATGTTACATTTTCTATTCAATGCTTATTTTTTTAATTTTTGTAAATCACACTTCGCTGTTACATCTCTTTCATATATGAAATAGATGATAAAAAACTACATGATGAATTGTGTTCTCACTGTTGTATAAAAAAGGCTAACGTTCATTCGTTCAACAAACATAAATATGTATTTACGTGCAAATAAAAAAAGAATGTTAAAAGAATATATCCGTACAAAGCCTTTAATAAAACGTATATGAAATAAAATGTCCAAAATTTCACATTTGTTGAAAAACCTTTTACATTATATACAGCATTTGACTGTTTATAAAGGAAAACCATTTTACGTATTTCAGGAACATTTAAAAAATATCCAGTAGCAAATGGATTAGACAGAAGGAGTACTAATAGAAAAAGAATAAAATAGAAAATCATGGAAGTAAAAAATCTTAAAATACTTTTCTGTTACAGCACCACTTTAAATTCAAAATGCATTTTATCTCGTTAATAATTGTCTTTAATAATGTGCTTCAACTAATAGCTGTAACAGCTTAAGAATTTCGGAAAGGCATTTTTTTATATGATTCTTGATAAATTTCCTTCAAATCCTTTAGGTGCCTTTCACTATTAGCTGTCAACTTCTTTTTTAAGGGTAAAAATAATAAAAATAAACTATAAAATGAGGTTTTTTTTTTAGTTATATTGTAGAAAATGATAATTTTGTCCGCAGAAAATAACATAATTACGTATTTAGTTCTAAAATAACTGAAAAAATTGGGTTAAACATTAAATAATACTTATATGCAATAAAAAGTTTTAAATTTCATAGTTTAGACCACAAAATTTAAATATTATTCACAATGTTTGCCTGTTTATAAAATAAGTTAGTTATCGGCATTTTAGTTACATTTATAAAATATCCACCTAGACAACTACAAATAGACAGGAATGTGCAATAATGAATAATAAGTGTGGGAAAAATCAGGGAAGCAGAAAATTCCGTTGAAAAGAAATATCCCAAGTCAAATAAAATTTGAATTTAAAGAGAAAAAAAATCATGGAAGCATAAAATGCTTTATTATATTGTCCATATAAGGATAATTGTAAGGATAATTCCACATAACAAAATGCATCTTATCAGGGTAACTATTTTCCTCAGATATGTGTTTCAATTGACATGTGAAATTCTTAGTGAAGATGAAAAAGTCAAGCTTTTCTTGTCATTCATTGTTAATTTCCTTCAAGTCACTTTCAAGACTACTCGCTGTAAGCTGTTAACTTCGTTTTTAAATGACAATTAAATAAAATACTATAAAATGAATTATGCTCTTTTTCTGGTATTCAAATATTTAGGACTTTAATATAATAAACTTAATTATGTATTCAAGTTCAAAATAGCTAAATAATAAGAACAAAAAATCTTCTTAAACAATCACCAAAAACTGTTAATTGCGCAAGGACCTTAGAGACCTTGCCCCTTACGGACACGTGTTTACTTCGGCTGTTAAAATACTTTTATGGCGATTTATACAAAGTTTTATTATTTAGTATGTATTAAATTCCAAATAAATTAAAGAAAGTTTTTTAAAAAATGGATTAAACATTTAATAATACTGTTATGCAATAAAAAGTTCTGAATTACACAATTTTCTCCACTAAATTTATACATAATTCACAACATTTTTCTCTTTATAAAAATAAGTTTGTGTATTTCAATGATATTTCTAAAATACCCACCAGAAACTAATACAAATAGACAGAAATAAGAAAGAATGAAATAAAATGTATGATTAATCAGGGAAGCAGACAATTCTGTTGAAATAAACGATCTCAAGTCAAATAAATTTGAATTTAAAGAGAACAAAATTAAATAAAATAATTCATGGAAGCATGAACATCTTCAATATCTTTACTTTTAAGAATTACTCTGCACAAAAAAGCGCATCTTTTTCCTTAACACTTTTTTGTAGAATAGTTTATCAATTGATAGGCGAAATATCTTGCGTATTTGTGAAGAAATATATATACAATTCACGGTTAAATTTCTTCAAGTCATTTTGCAGTTTTCACCCTTAGCTTTTAACCTCGCTAGTAACAATAATAATAAAAAAACTATAAAAGAAGTTATTTTTGTGGTATTAAAAATATTAATATTTTTTTTAATACAACAAACATAACTATGTATTATGATTCAAAATAACTGAATAATTAAAAAAATAATATTCTGTATCAAACATTAAATAGTACTCATATGGAATAAAAATGTTCAATTTCCCCCTGCAGAATTTGTACATTATTCACAAAAATTGTCCATTTATAAAATAAAGTCATTTTGTGCATTTCTATGACATTTAACTAAATCTTTACATAAAATAGAAAGCATGAACAAACAAACAAACAAAAAAAGAACATAGAAAATCGTGAGAGCAGAATAATCTTAAATGGTTTTCTTTTCAAAGAATCACTTTCCATAAAAGCATGCACCTCATCTGAGTATTACGAACCTCTTTTGTAAATGAAATATATGATAAATATATATATATATATATATAAGATGAGTTATGTTCCACTTATTTTACACAAAATATAAGTGTTCGTTCACAAAATGTTTTTTAATACGCCGAACATAAATACTTAATATTAAATGACTTTCCTTTCACAGAATCACTTTACATGCATCTCATCCATGCATCTCACAATGCATCTCATCCGTGTAATACTTGTTAAAATTGTGCTTCGACTGGTTTCTACAACGTCTTGAGAAGTAAATAAAAGCATTTTTCATATCATTAAAGTTAAATTTCCCCTTTAATGCATTTTCAATCTCCCGTAAATAACACTCAATAATCAACATCTTTTGTATATGAAGTAGATAATGACAAACTATAAGATGAGTTATGTTCTAGTTATGGTATACAAAATATAAATATTTTTTATACAACAAACTTAAATATTTTTTCAAGTCCCAAATAACTAATAAATGTTAATTATTATGAATGTATTAAGAATTTAAGAACCGTGATATGAAACAAAAAGTTAATAATTTTAAAATAATGATCACAAAATTTATATATTTTATACAACATTTGTTGCTTTATAAAGTAAAATCATTTTACGTATTTCAGGAAGATTTGAGAATTGTCCACCGTGGTAAAGGAAATATACGGGAAGAACTCATGCAAAAAAGAATGTAGAAAATCATGGAAGCAGAAATATATTAAATGTTTTTCCTTTCACAGAATCACTTTACATGCATCTCATACATACATATCAGCATGCATCTCATCCGTGTAATACTTGTTAGAAATGTGCTTCAACTGGTTTCTACAATATCTTGCGAAGTAAATAAACGGATTTTTCATATCATTAAAAATAAATTTCCCCTTTAATGCGTTTTTAATCTTCCGTAAAAACACTTAATTATCAACAACTTTTGTATATGAAGTAGATGATAAGAAACTATAAGAATAGTTATATTCTACATATAGTATTCAAAATATTAATCTTTTTAAGCGACGAACACAGATATTTATTCAAATCCCAAATAACTAATAAATGTTAAATATTCTAGGGTATTAAGAATTTAACAACACTTATATGAAACTGAAAGTTAATAATTTTAAAATAATGATCACTAAATTTTATATCATTTGTTCGTTTATAAAGTAAAATCATTTTACGTATTTCAGGAACATTTGAGAACTGTCTACCATGGCTCAGGAAATATGCGCAAAGGAGAATTTCTCCAAAAAAGAATGTGGAAAATCACTAAGCAGAAATATATTAAATGACTTTCCTTTTACAGAATCACTTCATATGCATCTCACAATGCATCTCATCCGTGTAATACTTGTTAGAGTTGTACTTCAACTGGTTTCTACAATATCTTGCGAAGTAAATAAAGGCATTTTTAATATCATTAAAATTAAATTTCTCCTTTCCTTTAATGCATTTTTAATCTTCAGTTAATAAAACTTAATTATCAACATATTTTGTATATGAAGTAGATTATAACAAACTATAAGATGAGATATATTCTAGTTATAGTATTCAAAATATTAATGTTTTTAAACAACGAATATAAATATTTATTCAAGTCCCAAATAACTAATAAATGTCAAATATTCTTGTGTGTTAAGAATTTAAATCACTGATATGCAACAGAAAGTTAATAATTTTAAAATAATGATCACAAAATTTATACATTATATACAGAATTTGTTCGTTTATAAAGTAAAATCCTTTTACGTATTTCAGGAACATTTGAGAATTGTCGACTATGACGAAGGAAATATGCAGGAAGCAGAACTCATCCAAAAAAGAATGTAGAAAATCATGAAAGAAGAAATATATTAAATGACTTTCCCTTCACAGAATCATTTTACATGCATCTCACCCGTGTAATACTTCTTACAAATGTGCTTCAACTGGTTTCTACAATATCTTGCGAAGTAAATAAAGGCATTTATCATATCATTAACCTTTTGAAGTGCGGTGATGCCATCACGGCATCACATAATTTTAATCCCTATTTGCCACATTGGCACCCGACTTTGTTTTATGAAAATTTCACTTTTATTAAATATGTGAAAATATACTTTTACGTGTTTAGAAACAAATTTTCTTGCAAATACTGGTATCACTCAATTATTTCAACCGTTTACGAATACAAGTACCTTGCCCATGAAAGGGTTAGAGCTAAATTTCCCCTTTAATGCATTTTTTTATCTTCCGTAAATAACACTTAAGTAGCAACCTCTTTTGTATATGAAGTAGATGATAACAAACAATAAGATGAGTTATGTTCTAGTTATAGCATTTAAAATATCAATGTTTTTAAACAACGAACATAAATATTTAAAAATAATTATCACAAAATTTATACATTATATACAGCATTTGTTCGTTTATAAAGCAAAATCATTTTACGTATTTCAGGAACATTTGAGAACTGTCCATTATAGCAAAGGAAATATGCGAAAAGGAGAACTTATCCAAAAGAAGAATGTAGAAAATCATAGAAGCAGAAATATAATAAAGTGACTTTCCTTTCACAGAATCACTTTACATGCATCTCATCCATGCATCTCACAATGCATCTCACCAGTATAACACTTGTTTGAAATGTGCTTCAACCGGTTTCTACAATATCTTGCGAAGTAAATGAAGGCATTTTTCATATCATTACAGTTAAATTTTCCATTTAATGCATTTTTAATCTTCCGTAAATAACACTTAATTATAAACCTTTTTTGTATATGAAGTAGATGATAACAGACTATAAGATGAGTTATGTTATAATTATGGTATACAAAATATTAATGTTTTTTCTTGTCCAAGAAACATAAATATGTATTCAAGTACCAAATAACGAATGAATTTTAAAATTTATATCTGGATTAAGAATTTAATAGTACTGATGTATAACAAAAAGTTCATAATTTCAAAATTTTGTACAATATATAATGCGTTTGTTCGTTTATAAAATAAAATCAGTTTATGTATTTTAGGGACATTTGAAAAATGTCCACCAAAGCAAATAAAATAGACAGGAAATGAACTAATGAAAAAACTAATATACAAAATAACGGAAGGAAAAATATTTTAAATGACTTTCCTTTCAAAAAAGCACTTTAATATTCAACATGCAGCCTATCCCGCTAATATTTGTCGTTTGAAATGTGTTTCAATCGATGTCTGGAGTAGTTTGAGAAGTTCGGAAAGGGAGTTTTCTAAATCATGCATGTTAACTCTCTTTCAAATCCCTGTTTAGAATCTTTCACTCTTAGCTCTCAAATTCTCTTGTAAACGACAAAACTAATAATACAAACTACAAATGAGTTTTTTGTCTATTTCTAGTGTTCAATTATTATTTTTTTGTATCTAAACGTAATTACGTATTCCATTTCAAAACAGCTAAATAATGTATAAACAAGTAAAAATTAAGTTAAAAAAATTAAAAAACCCGACTAATTAATTATTTCTCATCAATGTGAAACTATTTTTTATGTTACTTACCTATTTTTTTGTATTTACTTGTATTGATGACTTTTAAATTGTGTTTAATTGTTAGTGCCTATCTATAAACATTGTTTTGATGAAGCCTATAGATGTCTATGAAGATTAGAGTTGCAGTAAAGCTAGAGATCTTACCTATACAACTTCCAGGTTGTGTAATATTTAAACGGAGCTTCTGACTGTAAAATAGTCAATGAAACATCGTCTTCATTTTGAAAGACGCATTTTTTTTTTTGTCTGGACCGCCATTTTGTATTTTACGGCCGCCATTTAGAAATTATAAAAACAAAACCTAGCCTATAGCCATCGGACGGTTAAGACGAATCGATAGAGAACTCATTCCAGCACTCATTCAAAATCCATCCAGCCGTTGCGATGTTTCGAAAGTGTAAAGAAATCCATATACCCAGATACGTGTGAAACACATAACCCTTCTTGGCAATCGGGTAAAAATCTGGATTAAACATTTAATAATACAGTTATGCAATAAAAAGTTCTGAATTTCATAATTTTTCCGCATATTTTATGTATTATTCAAAACATTTGTCTCTTTATGAAGCAAGCTAATTTTGTGTATTTCGATGACATTTCTAAAAAAGTCCTTCCGGCCAGTGCCGGGAGGAAGAGGTAGCTTTCATAATCCTTATTTAAAAAACTCGGTCGAGCTATTTGTATGTACTATGTACACACCAAGGTACATCCAAGTCGGTTCATAAATACGCCTGTTATTACGTGAGAAAAATCAGGACGTTTCAAAATGTCAGCCACGCTAGAAATTCAAAATGTTATAACTCAGCCATTTTTAAGATATAGACGAAACAAAAACTGCTCCCGAATCTTTTTATCAAGGTCAAACACATAAGAAGAAAATATTTTTTCAATTTTCAATTTTTGGTACCACATTTCAAATTTAAATTTTTCTTAAAAATTTAAATGGCCGTCATTTTTAAACAAGATGGCGGGTGAAGCTGGTCAACGAACCCGGTTGAGACATTGGTCTGTACTATGTATAAACGAAGTTACATCCAAATCGGTTCATAAATACGCCTTTTATCGCGTGACAAAATTCAGGACGTTTCAAAATGTCAGCCACGCTAGAAATTCAAAATGCTATAACTCAGCCATTTTTAAGATATAGACGAAACAAAAACTGCTCCGAAATCTTTGTATAAAGGTCAAATACATAAGAAAAAAATATTTTTCCATTTTCAATTTTTTGGTACCACATTTCAAATTTTAAAATTTAAAAAAAAATTTAAATGGCCGCCATTTTGAAACAAAATGGCGGATGAAGCTGGCCAACGAACTCGGTCGAGAGATTGGTATGTACTATGTACACACCGAATTACATCCAAATCGGTTCATAAATACGCCTTTTATCGCGTGACAAAATTCAGGACGTTTCAAAATGTCAGCCACGCTAGAAATTCAAAATGCTATAACTCAGCCATTTTTTAAGATATAGACGAAACAAAAACTGCTCCGGAATCTTTGTATAAAGGTCAAATACATAAGAAAAAAATATTTTTCCATTTTTAATTTTTTGGTACCACATTTCAAGTTTTAAATTTTTTGAAAAATTTTAAATGGCCGCCATTTTGAAACAAAACGGCGGATGAAGCTGGCCAACGAACTCGGTCGAGACATTGCTATGTACTATGTACACACCGAATTACATCGAAATCGGTTCATAATTACGGGAGTTACAGTGTGACATAGGTCAGATATATATATATATATATATATATATATATATATATATATATATATATATATATATCAATTTTGAACGGAGGGTGGTTTCGGGGTCTGGGGGTCATGATCGATGAAAATATACCAAAATTTTTTGAAATCGCTTTCTTCCGAACGGCTGCAATAGGTAGCTTTTTTGTAAAGAAAGCTACCTAATATCTACCAAGGCAAATAAAAATAATACTGATTAAACTGAACTGAATTTAAGAGTACTGATATATAACAAAAAGTTCATAATTTCAAAATTTTGAACAATATATAAAGCAAATTAAAATAAAATCAGTTTATGTATTTTAGGGACAGTTGAAAAATGTCCACCAAGGTAAATGAAATAGACATGAAGGGGAACTAATGAAAAACGAATATCCGATATTATAATACGAGCAAAAATTGTGTGTGTTTGTGTATGTAAATTTTATCTTAAAAACGGTTCTAACGATTTTGACTAAATTTTGTATTTTACCATTTTCAGACACAGGACGACCATTTGGGCTAGCTCACGTGTTCGAGAAAATTCGATTAGTGGGTCATTTTGGGTCATAATGAGTCAAGATAAAGCTAATTACACCTAAAAAACGGCTCAATCGTTTTTGACTAAATTTTATATCCAAACGTTTTCGGGCACAAAAAAAACTGTTAGGCTTCAAACTTCCAACTATATGTCACATGTTCGAGAAATTTCGATTAGTGGGTCATATTTGAGTCCCTATGGGTCTAGCCAATTTTATCTAAAAAACAGCTCTAACGATTTTGACTAAATTTTGTAATCTATCGTTTTGGATTACGAGAAGACAAATGGGCTAAGTCACATGTTAGACAAGTTTCGATTAGCGGGTCAGTTTTGGTCACTGTGGGTCAAGCTAATTTTATTTAGAAAACGGCTCTAACTATTTTGTCGAAAATTTGTATCCTATCGTTCTCGGGAAAGGGAATACCATTGGGCAAGGCCGCATGTTCGAGCAAATACGACTAGTGGGTCATTATGGGTCATTATGACTCCGAGTCAAGCTAATTATATCTAAAAACAGCTCAAACGATATTGACAGAATTTTGTATTATACTATTTTAGGGCACGAGAAGATAATTGGGTTAGATCACATGTTCGAAAAATTCGATTAGTGGGTCCTATTTGTGTCACTATGGGTCTACCCAATTTTATCTGAAAAACGGCTCAAACGATTTTGACTAAATTTCGTAATCTATCGTTTTGGATTACGAGAAGACAAATGGGCTAAGTCACATGTTAGAGAAGATTCGATTAGCGGGTCATTTTTGGGTCACTGTGGGTCAAGCTGATTTTATCTAGAATACGGCTCGAACGATTTTGATGAAATTTTGTATTCTATCATTTTCGAGCAAGAGATAGGCAGCATGTTCGAGAAAATTTTGTTAGTGTGTCATTTTGGGTCACTATGGATTCGTGACAAGCTAATTGTATCTAAAAAACGTCTTAAACGATATTGACAAAGTTTTGTATTATACCATTTCGGGAACAAGACGATAATTGGGCTAGATCACATGTTCTTGAAATTTCGATTAATGGGTCATTTTTGGGTCACTACGGGTCAAGCTAATGTTATCTGAAAAATGGCTGTAACGATTTGACTGAATTTTGTATTAGATCATTTTCGGTCTTCAGAAGGCCACCTTGCTGGATCACCTTTGGGATCACCTTGGATCACCTTGGGAAGGCCACCTTGCATGTTCAAGAAAATTAGATTAGTGGCACATTTTGAAGTCTCTGCGGGTCAAACTAATTTTATTTATAAAATGGCTTAAATGACTTTGACCAAATTTTATATCGTGCCGTATTTTATTACCAGACGATTGAGCTGAGTCACATGTTCGAGCAGATTTAATTAGTGCCTCATTTTGTGTCACTACAGGTTACGGACACGAAACGGCGATGTTGGCAAAATATTGGCGACATTTGGCCGAAAAAACGATTTTCAAGATTATGAATGCCAAAACATATACTCGGCGTCAAATGCAAGAATGTCGCCAAATTTGACTATATTTGTCGAAGAAATGGGCATTAATAATGTGAAAGATTTTTTTGGAAATTCTTGATAGGTCTCAAGATAGGTCTTTAAACCGATCAGAGTTGAACTAAAATGTAATTTGGATTGATGTCCTTTCGTTGTAAATGTGTAAAGAATGTGAAATTTAGAAGCATGTACTACATAATTTTCTTATTGATTGCTTTATAAATAATACAGTTATAAAATAACGTGCTTTATAGCAATAATGCAGAGAGAATAATACGGTGAGAATATTATATCGAGTTGAACACAAAGCTAATTTCAACCGAGCTGTGCTCGGTCATCCCCGCTTGTTAAAAATAATCGAAGCAGAAATATTTTAAAGGCCTTTCCTTGCAAAAAGCACTTTAATATTCAACATGCATCTTATCCCTGATACTTGTCGTTAGAAATGTGTTTCAATCGAATTTTGTAGTAGTTTGAAAAGTTTGGAAGAAGATTTTTTTATACTATTCATGATAACTGTCTTTCAAATCGTTTAGAATCTTTCACTCTTAGCTCTCTTTTTCTCTTGTAAACTAGATAAATAATAAAAAAATGCAATTTAACAAATTGCAACGACCATTTGGGAAATGATCTTTTCAAAGACTAAAATTTAAGACATAAAAAATCGCACGGAGTTGATCATACATTAAGTATGCCATGGATTACATTTTTCGGTACTGTAAATTTTTAAACTTCTACGGAGCTGGTGAAACATTACGTACGCCATGGATTAAACATTAATATTCCTGGACCAATTTTGATTGAAATTTCATTCTTAAACTTCTAAACATCCCACAATATTACTTTTTCACCGTCGTATAGAGATAAAAATGTACTTTTAAATGCAATTTGTTTGAAAGCTGTATCTCAATTTGTTTCTGAGTTTTTAAATTTTTTGTAGTTTTTATTACTTTTTTGTCATAGTGGCAACATAAGTATCCATCTGTGTTGGAAGTAAAGGGAAAATACAGATTACTGTATAGACCAATCAGAAAGCGAATAAAATGCGGACTCACCTAATAAAAAGCTTCAGATATGTTTTTCATTTCCTACCTTGACCGACGACAATAACCATTTTTCCAAATGGTTAATAAAAACTATAAACTTAGTTTCTTTTGACCTTAATACAGGGATTCTGAAGCATGTTTTGTTTCGTCTTTATCATAAAAAATGGCTGAGAAATAGCAGTTTGAATTTCGAGGGTGGCTGACATTTTCAAACACTCTGATTTTTGTCATGCTGTAACCCTCGTATTTATAAACCGATTTGGATAAGATTAAGTATGCACACAGTACATATAAATGCTTCGACCGAGTTCGTTGGCCAGCTTCATCCGCCATCTTGTTTCAAAATGGTGGTCATTTGCACCGTGCACTGCCACGCAATTCTTAAATATTATTAATATCCATTAGCTTCAAATTCCTGACAAGCTTGACGGCACTTGGCGAAATATCTCCAAATTTGACGACCAACACTAAGTAACCATAAATGAATCCAACTTGGATATAACTTATTAATATTGCGCAATTCTCATTCAAATTCAATATTGGCGAATATTCTCTTATCGGGTTTGTCGCATTTTATCTTCTTAAAATTTGAGTAACATTAGCTTCCAATAAAACTTGCAAAATTTTAAAACAAAGAAATATGAAAGTTTGCAAGGAAAGAAACCAAGAAATTTTCCTCCCGGCGCATGCCGAATGGACTTTTGTATATGAAGTAGAAAATAAAAAAACTATGAAATATATATAGAAACTCTATATCTCAAGTTGAAACGAAATATTCACCTATAATATCTATACTAATATTATAAAGAGGTAAAAATTGTTTATTTTTAGGAGGAAATCTCTAGAACGACCGAACCAATTCCAAAAGTAATGGTATTAAAATAATGGTGTTAGTCCAACTTAGAACATAGGATATATCTTATGTCCGTGCCGGCCATAAGATATAGCCGGTCAAAAAGGACTGGCGGCCCTGGGCCAAAGTGGCCAAAAGGGGGTGCAGGAGCAAAAAACGTTCTAAAAATGCGATTTTTGTGTTACTTAAGGGCCTAGAAACCTGAAATTTGGAATGGTAGTTACTTATAACATACTAATGATCTCTAAGGACATTTCTTAAAAAAATCGAAATTAAAAAGGATTGAAAATGGAAGAAAAACCTTCTAAAAACGTTCTATATTGGGATTTCTACGCTATCTCAGAAAGTACCCAACCGATTTCAAAAGTAATAATTGTAAATTGATGATGGCAGCCCTTGCTCCAATATAGGATCTATTTCATGTCGGCGTCACTACCACCTTGCGGTTTCATTTTAAAAATCTTTCTAAATTGTGATTTTTGTGATACAGAAGGTGCTATCAGCTTGAAATTTGGCATGATAATTTCTTATGAGATGTAAACAGTCTCTGAGAACAGTTCCTTAAAAATTTGAAATTTAACAAGGTAGAAAATGAACGAAAAGTATTCTAAAAACGTTCTAAATAGCGATTTCTACGCAATCTCAGGAAATATAGACCGATTTCAGAAGTAATGGTTTCAAAATGATGGTGATAGTCCTCGCTCCAACATAGCCTATATTTTACGTTGTTGTCACTACCACCTGAGGTTAACAAGAGCAAAAAATTTTCTGAATTTTTTTTTTGTGTGTTACTGAGGGTGTCTAACATTTTATATTTGGATTGTTAATTACTTCAAAGATGCAAATGCTTTCTAAGAATTCTCGAAAGAAAATTCCAAATTTAAAAGAATGAAGTAAGCGAAAACCGTTCTATAAGTGTTCTAAATTATTATTTTTATGCAATCGTATGAAATACGAAGCCGATTTCAAACATAATGGTTGCAAATTGTTGGTCACAGAAACTGTTCAAACATAAGCTATATTTTATGTCAAAGGTTGCAGGAGCAAAAGTATGAAGAGGTTACTGAAGAGGCTAAAAACTTTAATTATAGCATGGTAGTTACTTATGAAATATAAATGTCCTCTAAGAACCTTCCGAAATAAATTCGAAATTAAAAAGGGCGAAGCAAAGGGAGGGAGCGAAAAGCATTCTAATAGTGTCCTAAATTACGATTTCTATTGAATTTCAGGAAATCATAAACCGTTTACAGAAGTTATTTGTTGCGAATCAAGAGTGATAGTCCCTGATCCTATACGGGCTATACTTTATACCGGTATCACTACCACCTGTTTGGCAGGAACAACAAGAAAGCCTTTAAAAACATCTAAATTCCGTTTTCTACAGAATATTAAGAAATACCAACCTATTTCAAGGTTAATGTTGAGAAATTATAGGTGACATAGTTTGTTTCAACATTTCTCGGGACATTCTATTTCAACTCTGTTTCAGTATTTTATGTTGGTGCCACTAACTCCAGAGAGGTTGTAGACTGTTAGACAAGAAACTTGGAATTTGACATGATGGTTAATTTAAAGATGTAATTGTGTTAAGATGGTTTCTAAAAAATTCAAAACTTCAAATGAATACTGAAATGAGCATAAAAGTCTCAAAATACTTTCTAAATTATCATTTAATTGGAATTAGTTTTAGTTTTCTTATTAATTAAAACCTTATTTCTGTCTGTTGCACTATTATAATGAAGTTTAGACAAACTGTGGCTTAATTTGTAATTTTTGAATTATTTCAAACAGTGTTCTTCTAATAAAAAATAGTCATACAAATATTATTAGCATATTTCATCTATTACGCGAGCAAAGCCGCGTGGTTTGCTTATTTCATAAATAAGCAACATGAATGCTTAATTCACAATGCTTTATTTTTTACTAAATAGGTGCAAGTAACCTAAAACTTTTATACTTGCACCTATTTAGTAAAAAAGAATGTATTGTGAATTAAATATTCATGTTGCGTATTTAAAAAACTATAGTATGAATTATATTATAGTAATGGTAATAAAAAATATTAATGTTTTTTACACAACAAACATATAGTATATGTATTATGTATTCAAGTGCCAAATAAGTAATAAATGTTAAAATTTCTATCTGGATTAATAATTTAATAACTCGGATATGCAACAAAAAGTTAATAATTTCAAAATTTTGTCCATTATATACAGCATTTGTACCTTTATAAAGTAAAATCATTTTACGTACTTCAGGAACATTTGAAAAATGTACACCAAGGCAAATGAAATAGGCAGGAAGTAGAGCTAATGGAGAAAAGAATGTAGAAAATTATATGAGCAGAAATATATCAAATGACTTTTCTTTCATCGAAACACTTTAAATTCGATATGCATCTTATCCCGCTGTTACTTATGTTAGATATTTTCTTTAACGGATATCAGAAATTTCTTTAGAAGTTAGAAAAATGATTTTATTTTAATATGATTCATGTTTATTTTTCTTCAAATCCTTCGGGCGTTTTCACTCATCGCTGTCAACATTTTTTTGTAAATGAAACAAAATAATCATAATAAACCATAAAAAAGTTGTACTTGTGATGTTCAAAATATTAATATTATTACTCTACAACAAACATACTTATGTAATTTTGTAATTACGTAAAACAATATAAAAATAGGATTAAAAAATCTGTACTCACTATAAAATTACATAAATGATTCATTACTCAATGGATGGTTAGACAATTAAAAATATGTTAAAAATCGAGTACTTTCGGCTAATATTTAGCCATCATCAGAATTTAAAATTTAAGCACTTGTTACGAACGCTACTTGTCCATATCTCACTCATAAAACCTTGGCTTTAAACCGTACATCCGGGTTCCAGGTTCGATTCCCCTAACACGGTGAAAAACAGAAGAGAGATGGAGGAGCAAGGAGTTCTCTTTTTTAAATACAAATCACTACTATCTGATCAGGCTCATCCATATATCTGGAGCATTTTAGTATAAAATGTCATTTGCATGCTTTTCCACTCCTGTTTGTAATTTAAATAGATTCTCGGATTGTCAGCTCAAAATAATTCTTCACATGGCGTATAATTCTAAATACTAATAACTAAAAATACTAGTTGCAAATACAGCTCTAAATAGTAGTTTATTACTTATAGGCAATCAAAATTTTTATTTTTCACAATTTTGTCCACACAATATGTAAATTATTCACAACATTGGTTTGTTTATAAATTAAGGTAAATTTGCGTATTTAGATGACATTTAAAAATATGTACCAAGGCAAATAATAATGCCAGCCGACTCGGTCTACATGATCAGGTAGTTTTCGAACTTAAGTACTGATTTCGCCAACATAAACTAAATCATGATTAGAGATAAACCCACTTTAACAATTTTATCTGGCCGCTTTCGACGAGTTTTTACTTTCATTTTTATATAAGAGCTGGTTTTATCAGAATCATGTGAAGGCAGTATTTATTCAAAAAATATTTTTCCATACTCAACAACTTGAAGTTTTCTAACACATTTTCAGATTCATTTTTAAAAAGGAAAACATGAAGCTTGCTGACATGATTTTTTAAGAGAGTTATAAGCGACCAGTGTCTTTATTTTTCGTTCAATTAATTAGAACTTGATTTACAAACAATTATTTTCTCAGTAGGACTATATTTTTCGTTTTCAACACAATCGCTTCGAAGCATTCGGTTCAAAATGCCCACTTCGACATCATTTTAAAAATATATATTCTGCCTCTATCAAAAAATCGACCATTACGGCACATTACATAGTTTCTGAATAAGAGGACCTACCAAATGGATGTGTTTAAAAGCAAAGATGAATTTAAAAATGAGTCAGAAAATAAGCAGTTTGGATTTGAGTACATTCTTAATATATTTTTTTTCTTGAACCTCTATGTATTTTTGATTTGTTTTTGCTGTAAGAATTGGTCCTACCAAGAACTTTTTACTACAAAAGTTGTAGATAGTATTAAGAATATATATAATAAATTCATGAGGATTTGATATTTTGTGATTTGAGGAAGTTATGTATTTTTTTCTTCTTCAACTCCGCCTTTTTTTTTTTTTTTTTTTTTTTTCGCTAAGAATTGGTTCTAACAAAAACATGTCAATATAAAAGTTGTAAATAATACTAAGACACTTTATAATAAATTTAATTGGATTTTATATTTTCAGATCTGACGAAGTTATGAATTTTTTTCTGCCCAAAAACCCAATTTTTTTCGTCACTTGAGCCCATTTTTAGTTTTATCAAAAATCTGTCATATATAATTTTTTGTCCAATTTTTAGAAAGAATTATAATTTTATATGTATTATAAATGTTTTTAAAATGTATATTTCATATGTATTATGTCTATATATATTATAATCAAGACCATATGGGGTTGTTTTCGTTTTCCCCAAAAATCCTCCCTATTTCCACCCCCTTGGTCCGATTTTGACCATTAGCGAACTTGACCGAAATTTTATGCCCTCGATTTTATGTAACAGTTTGGAAAAGATTTGTGGAGAATTATGGAAGTCATCGTGACCCTAAAAAAGATATATATATATATATATATATATATATATATGATATATATATATATATATGAGATATATATACATATAAGTTTTTTACTGGGGGGGGGGGGGTTCTAGGGGTCATGATCGGTGTAGATATGCGAAAATTTCCGAAATTCCAACATAGGAGAGATCCCAATAGGTGGTATTTCATACGCAATCCAAAAAATAATATGAATCCAATAAAAAACATCAAAGCGAAATAATGAAAAAAAAAAGTATATCGTAAATCATGGAAAAAGTAATCCCCCTAGAAAAAAATTATCCGAATTCGAATAAAATTTCAATAAGCCAAGAAATAAAATAAAATAAATCTTCGAAATGTAAAACTTTACAATGACTTACCCTTCAAAAAATCACTATGCATAACAAAATGTTTCTTCTCCAAGTAATTCCTGTCGTCAGAAATGTGTCTCAATTGACAAGTGAAATCTGTTGCGCAGTAGAGAAAGGGAATTTTTTATCATTCATAGTTAATTTCTTGAAGTCATTTTTAAGCGTTCACTTTTAGCTGTCAACCACGTATGTAAATGATGTAAATTAAAAAAAAATAAATAAATAAAAAAAAATAACATAAAATGATTTACGTTCTTTTCCTAGGATTCAAAATATTATTATTTTTTTTTATATATATAATAACAAAAAAAATATATCTAACCTATATATATAAAATTCTAATGAAACGAATTTATGAAACGACTGAAATGTAACTAATTTATGAAACGATTCTATGAAACGACTGATTAAACAACTGATTATGTTTCACGACGATTTCTCATAATACGGAATACTTTGCGATGAAATTAACACCAAAAATCCGTATTGATCCGCAGATCTCAAAACTGATATTAGAATTTTTAAATTCGAATTAGTTTTCGAAATATTATTTTTTTTTTTTTTCAAATTTTATATACTTTTGTCTAATGATGGCAACTCAAATTTTAATCATAACAGATATTTTTTTTTCATATTTTAGAAAATGTTATTATTTTAAACTAATTTGGCGATCTGTTTGGCCTCTCTTAAATCCATGCTGAGAAATGTATCATGTTACATTTATTCATAATTCAATTTGTATTTCATTATCATTTTATTTAATAAAAAAGTTTCGTTTAAAACTGAAACATTTATAATTAATGGCTTTCACTTCTTTCTTTTTTTTTTAAACGAAACGAAAAGAAAAATATTAGGCACATATATCATATACGCAACGCTCTACCTAATTGGTGCCAAAATGGCGTTATTTTGCCTAACATGGTAACCCGGCTATTGTTGCTTATTTATCAATAAATTTTTATTTGAATTTATTTTCTTTTTATTTACAAAAAAATGTTATAAATTGTTTTATTTTATAGTTATTAATTAAACTTTTTTTTATTTATTGTTATGTCCTTTTAAATATAACAGAAAATAATTTAAAATACATATGCACCTGGTATTCGAAAACGAGGCTTTCGCCAAATTGTCGTAAAAAAATGCAAGCCAAGCCCGGTGCGTATATGACAATACAACACATCATGACATTTAATTTCAGCTTCAAAGCAATGTTTTAATGGTACTACTTCTCCCGTCGACCAATTTCCCCAAATTATATAAATCGCCAAACCAGTCGCCAAATTATACAAATTGACATATTTTTTTTTATTTTAAATAACGAAAGAACAAACAAATTAGTATAACATTAATAAAAATACAAATAAAATGTCGAAATAAAAATCACTTGATGGCATAAACACGTGTAACTTCCTTAAAGTCAAGTGAATGTGACATTTACGATCAATCATTATTTTCATTTAATCATATAGTTTGGCGACAGATTTTAGATATAACATACAACAGATTGTGAATTAAACACGAAACAACCTTTGGATGTCTTAACAGCAACTGATTCTGCCTTAAATTTTTGCAATCAAAGGGAATTGAAGGGAAACCCGTTTACAGGAAGATTCAGTATAATTCAATCTTCTCTAATCTTTTAAAAGCGATCAGAATAGCGTGCTTTTAGATTCTGGAATGTGTGAACGGGGGTTGGCGAGCGTAGCTTGCAGGGGCGCCCCTAGTTCAAGAATAAAATAACTAGAGAATGTTAAAAAAATATATGGAATTAAAATTTAATAATACTGATATGGAATAAAAAGTGCAAATTTTCGCATTTTTATACAATAGTTTTATGCATTTTTTACAGCATTTGTCCTTTTATAAATAACAAGGGGATAAACGCTGATATTTTTTGAAAATTTCTTCAAGCTTCTTTTGACATATATCGTTAAAACACATTCTTGGATAAAAATAAATACAGTTAATGGACAATTAATGAAAAAGTGAATCGGCAACTAATCTCGGACTGCGGTGAAAAAACCTTGCACCGGTCTACTGGTTATTTTTTTAATATTATTATTGATAAGTCTAACGGACTTTTTAGATTTAATATGTTTTAAAATTCCTACTAACAAGATTAAAAATTATATTTATATGAAAAATAGCAATAATGAATTCAAATAACGTTTTCAAATAACGTTGAAACACATTAAAAGTGATATTTTAATATTAGCCTCACAATTCCGTTATCAGTTAACAGCCTAAGAAATGTACAAAGACCGCTATTTGCAATCAGCAATTTTGATTGTGTTCATATCAGTGGTTCCTCCTAGTTGTTCTTCAGTGTCCCATTACATTGAACCCCTAACATTATTCTCAAATCGCGCAATGGCACGAAACTTTCGTTACAAGTGTTTTCTCTTCATTATGAAGTGAAATAAAGCTTATCTTATTTCCAAATAAATTTTCTTGTATATTCCGATTTGAATCATTCATGTAATAATTTTAGTAACGGAAGTACTCTTTGCCTGAAAGGGTTAAGCGCAAAATTCTATTAAATATCTTAGATTCGTGCTTTATTTTTTTTATTAATGAAGGTTGTAGTTTCGTTATGGAATTTAAGCTGGAATAAAATAATGAGCTATTTATATTAATTTATGTGTAGACGGAATTAACTTTCGTAATTGTATGCAGGTGATAGAGATAGATTGAAAAAAAACTTGCTTGAAAATTAATTTAAAAAGAATAAAACTTGAGTAAATTGCGATACAGTTTTAAATGAAATAAAAGTTACATTTAGTCTTTTTTTTTGCCAAAATCAAAATAACGCCGGCGTTAAACACGGACACATTTGTCTTTTATAATATAGATAGCCATTTTGTGCATTTCAGTAACATTTGAAAAAATGTCCACCAATACAAATAAAAGAGAAATAATGAAAGATAAAGAAAATGAAAAATTACTGGAGAAAAATCTTAAATGACTTTCTTTCGAAAAAATCACTTTACATAACAAAATTCATCCTATTCCGGTAATAGTTGTCGTTAGGAATATTCTTCAATTGTTAAATGAAATATCATTCAATGTTATACTTCTTCAATGTATTTTTTAGCTTTCGTAAATCGCACTTAGCTGCCAACTTCTTTCGTATACGAAGTAGATTGTATAAACCCATTAATTGAGTTACGCTTGTTCTAAATTTTATTTTATGTTATTTTATCATCAACTATTTTTTCAACACACACACACACACACACACACACACACACACACAAAAAAAAAAAAAAACATATATATATGTATATAATCACTCACATATCACTTACTGAAGAATATTAAATAGAAATAGATATTAAACATTTATTTTTACTGACATGAAATAAAACAAATTATAAATTTTCCGATTTTGAGAAAAAGAAATAATTTACAGCCACTATAAAATCATAGTATATTTCAGGACCTAAGTTTCAAAACTCGCTGTATCCAAAAATTAAAAAATCTTCTCGCAGTATCCCAAAATTAAAAAATCTTGTTTTCTCTATCAATCTTTTATGTGTGTAAGCCTTCACTAAAAAAACACTACAATCTGAAAAAACAACCTAAGTGAGCGAGTGAGCGTGTCATCCTCTGTAATTAGTAATGTTCCCACTTATTACGTATCTCTACCACTCTACAAATATCTTTCTGAAAAAATGTCTTGTCTTTTGAAGTCTTATAATACCAGTATAGCATTCAAGCCACAAAATGTTTTGAAAAATTTGCTTTGCAAGTCTAAACCTAAAATCCCCCTTACTTATTAATCGGTTCAAATTACAGTATCCCTTGTAAATATTGCGATTCGGTATATATTGGCGAAACTGGTCGTACATGCGCCATTCACTTTGCCGAACATAAAAGTGCCTACAAATCTGGAAGCCTGCAGTCTAATCTTGCACAGCATTCTTTGGATACCGACTATAGCCCGGATTTCGCAAATATGACAGTTATCACATCCAGTTGCATTAACGTTAAAAGTAGAGTTTTTCTTAAAGGTGTGTTTACTGGTAAGCAAAATTCGCCGTTTAATGAATCCTGTGCAGTTATCCCTGAATACACAGCATTTCTTCGATATGGTTCTTTATACTTTCTTTGATTTTAACTTTTAGTAATTATTAAATGTAAACATGATCTATAGTTTGATATAATGATGTTACAGGCTTTCGAACAGAATAAAATTGATATGCACTTATGAAGTGCACTAAAATGTACATTCAGTACAATATGCAGTTCAAAAAATATTTATAAAACTAGTTATAGTACGAACGCACCTCATTTGCCACGTTTGACATGTAATTTCCAACTTGTTAGTGTAATATAGAAATGAATAAAATTTAGCACTCCATGCTCACTTATATTTTTTTTTTTCACAAAAGTAACTGTTTCAAGATTTTAATTATTTTTTTCAACCTAAAGATGATTCATATGAACATTTAAAAACAGTTTATGGCTACAATGTATGTAATTATTGAATTGGATAAAATATTTCAAAGGGAAAAAAATATGTATTATTCATTTAAAAGCGAAACAATGTATAAAGCTTAATTACTTCCGTCAGACATTTGTTGTCAGAATTTCAACACTTTGTTTTAATTCTTCTCTTTAAATTAAGGTACATTCATCGTCCTTTTGTTACATATATTAATCATCTAGTAAGGGAACGATTTTTTCTCTCTAATTTAAAACAATTTTCATTGTGTTCCATGATCATAATTTTTATTATTTTGCTAGCAATAAAATTTAATTTCTTTATTACCTAGATACCTTTCCGATTAACATTTTTGATGAAAATGATGCATAAATGTTTAATAATTAATCTCTCTCTCTGTTTAAGTGACCTAAAACGTACACACAAAGATCAAATGCTAGGTATAATTATTAGAAAAATGTCTGATATGTTTGCACGGAATTTTGTTTAAGGCATATTTTATAGCATTTCGCGGGATTTAAAAAATGGTCATCTAAATCACAGCCAGGAATTTTCCGCTTATGTCAACTATATTGAACGAGATATTTTACTTCATAAATGAAATCAAATAAGTATCACATGAAAGCAAGACACATTTTATTGAATAATTTTTCGGATTCAAAAGTGCGTTTATCTGAATTGGGAAAAAGCGAAAATTTAGTAGCTATGGTGGAGGCGAAAATTTATTGAATCATGAGAAATGATATACAATATGTTTTACAGAAAATGCCTTGATTTTAGGCGCATATCACAGTATTGTCAGACGATTAAATATAGGGATATGTTAGTAATTGGCAATAAAACGTGATAGGTAGGTTTTACGCCAGCCTGTTTAAGCATGATTCAGGAAAGCAATTTACTATATATACCTAAAAGTAGAAATAATTATGGGTCACGATCCACTTATTCAATCCCAAATACACGATACTTCACTTCAAGTCAAACGTGGATTTTTTTCATATTTGCAAAAAATGAAGATATTAAATACGTGAATTATCACATTGTTAAATAAGCATAAATGCAACAGGGATGACAGGGATGACCGCCCGGGAACCCAACTTTAGAGTTTAAGTGCAATTCCGGGAGGGGGATGTGGACTCAAATCCACTGCATATGGTAAGATACATTAACAATGACTAGTCTTTACAATATTTTAAAACAATTCATAACATATAGAAAAATAAATTCAGTTTTCTGTTTTTGACTCAGAAACTCACAAGAAGTGTCATCAGCACATACTTTAACAGGAATTGTAGCATGTTCTATACATGCATAAACAATTTCAAGACATATTTTTTTAATATTAGTGCTGGAAACCATTAAGTGAAATGCATATACTGATAAATATAATGAAAATACTAAATTACTAAATAAAACAAACCAAAGGAAATAATACAAATATCTACATTATGTACAAAACAGGGGCTCCTGTCTGAAATGGGAGCTGAAAACAATGAGTTACTCTACTAGCTCAGAAAGGGAGGGAATTGGTAAATATAAATTCGTTCTCTTCTAAAAATTTCATACAATCACCTATACTTTGCAGGAGAACTGGACGGTCAAGCAGGTAAGTTAGCCAGTCAGGAACTGTCATCTGTTGTGGCTTTTTGACGTGATAGTGGGACGTTAGTGACCAATGTAAAATATAGTGTAATGATGTTGATAAGGATCCACAGATGCAAAGAGGTTAGTCTCCTTTATTTATGGTATATAAGTATTGTTTGAAGGGTCCATGATTAGTAAGAAAGAGATACAGGTATCTGTTACTTAGTGAAAAATGACCAATCTGGGAATCGAATCCGGATCCTTGGAATAACGCTCCATTGCTATAACATTATAGATACAGGTATCTGTTACTTAGTGAAGAATGACCAATCCGGGAATAGAATCCGGATCCTTGGAATAACGCTCCATTGCTCTAACATTCGAGCTACGAGTACGATACCTAGCCACGCATCTCTGACTGAGACACAAATAAAACCCAGCATAGGTTAACGCACTTCTCACGTTTCACCGCACAGTTGTGCGCACATAATGACTTTTCCATCATGCGCTGAAATTGCAGACGTATCGCGACATATGTCGTTGTGGAATGCCGTCAGGGTATCGTCCTCGTTCCTGAAATGGCAGAGCATTAGATCTTTATTCCAAGAATCTGAGTTCAATTCTCGCATTAGACTTTTTTCACTCTGTTGGTTTTACGATTAGTTAGTACATAATTTTAATATTTTTAGGGTGCTGGACTTAAAAAGTAAAAACTGAACCATTATAAGATCACTCCGGTGTCTTTCTGTTCTTCTGTCGCAGCTATTTTACTCTTAAACAATGGAACGTAGAAAGTTCAAATTGAGGGAAGTAATAAAGACTATTGACCTACATATTTATAGATTGTTAAATATTAGCAAATTTATTTTGAGAAAATGTAGAGGGGTTAATTAAGTTACTTGAAGAAAAATATTTTCTTTCAATTTCGTGTGGAGTATCATGTGAAAGTTTTCGTAACGCTGAACTCAAAAGTACATTTCCTTTATTTTTAGGTATTATATTTTCAGAAATATCATCGAAAATGTAGTGCAAAAAATGCCCCTCCCCGCCCTCTATTTCCAAATCTGCTGAAACTAAAATTATAAAAAATTTAGAGTTAATAGACATTAATTTAAACCTTGGAGGAAAATTATAGCGATTACACTAGGTTACATAGTTTTTGAGAAAAGCGCATTTTCCCGTTACGCACAAATTTCGATTTGCGAGCATTCAGCAAAGGTGTCGAGGAACGCTGGAGTTACCTATTTTAGCAGAAGTATAAAAGCATTGTTTTTAGAGATTTTCGAAAAAATCGCCGGTAATTAACCGAGATATTAACTCTTAAAGACACGGACGGTTTAGACATACATATTGACAGGGGCAGCGTACTCTATGTGCCATCGGATTTTAAAGCCTAGATAACAACTTTTAATGATATATGTGTATAATGTAATGCCCAATAGCAGTACCCAGGTCAAAATTCTTGCTAGTACCAGCATAAAAAATATGCTAGTTATCACTATGTATTGCTTTGTCTGCTAGATTTTCATGCTAGTATATGCTTTACAATGCTAGCCAGCATCACATGTTATATAGCTAGCTTACACAGCAATAGCATGACAACCTATATACAACCATTTTATGCTTGTTTGCTGTTTAAGCTTCTTCCAAAGCATGGAGAGGTAGGTACCTTAACGTGCTATTATGTGCTTTTTTATGCTTGGCAGCATAATATGCTATGCAGCTAGCTTACGGAGAAATATCATGGCAAGCTATGAACAAGCATGTTATGCTTATATCTGTTTAAGCCTTCTTTCAAAGCATGGAGAGGTAAGTAACTTAACGTGCTATTGTATGCTTTTTTATGCTTACCTGCATAAGGTGCTATGCAGACACCTAAGTGATAAATAGCATGACAAGCTATGTACAAGCATTTTATGTGCTTATTTGCTGTCTAATCTTCTGTAAAAGCGTGGAGAGGTAGGTACTTTTACATGCTATTATATGTTTTCTATGCTTGCCAGCATAATATGCTATACAACCATCTTTGATGTAAAACAGCATGACGTACTATGCGTAAGTAACATATGCTAATTTGCTACGCAAGTCTCTTCACAGTAATGATGAGGTAGATACTTAAATTAATCATTGTGGTCTTGTTAATGCTTAGCAGCATCAAATGTTTATTTTTTTATTTTATTTTTTAATTACTCGAAAAATATATATTTGACAATGTTTTTTTTGAAAATAGAAGAAAGGGAATTTTTAATTATAAATTAAATTAATTTTTCAAATCCGGGGAAAGACAATAGCTCTCCGTCCCCCTCCCCAACAGAAAAGTCTTAATTTCTCTTTTATTTTAAGCCAAGAGAAAAGATTAAATTTCAATTTGTTTTTCAAAATCGGAGGAAAAAATTTGTTAAATTTACAACTCGAGGGAGGCTTAATGTATCACCTAAGCCCTCTTCCCTTAACGGAATATTCAGGAGTTTGCGTTACGGAGGTTTCACTATACATTGCAATTTTGCAAGATGTAAAATATAACTTCTATTTTTCCGAGGAATTCCCCCCCCCCCCAACGGAAAATTTTAAACTGATCTTCCTCTTACTGTTAAATTATTTTAGGTTACCTGTAAATTATAAATTTTCTATATCTTTGAAAATGGGAGAAAAATAATATTGTGTTCATTAAATTTCAAAAGCTGGGAGGGGGGGGGGGGGAGAGGGCTGCGTCACCGTCACCTGAATTAAACACTGTCCCTTGAACATGTTTGAGATAACTTTTTAACTCATAAACTTAAAAAAATTAACAAATAATTTCCATGGTAGAGAAAAAGCATAGTTCCAAAAAGCACCCCCCCCCCCCCGAATTGGAAGAAAATTTATAGCTGCACTTTCCGTTAGTATTTAATTCTTTTAAGTTTCTAGAAAAGATTAAATTTACTGTGTTTATTAAAATCAGAGAAAAAAATATTAGTTTGTTAAATATTTCAAAATCCAGGAGCGGTAGATTTCCTTTTTGAACCAATACAACGTAAATTCAATACTGCCTTCGTCCACCCGTTTTAGATAAAATCTAAACACATAAATCTAAAAAATATATATAAAATTAATTTCTATAAAGGATTTATTGGGAAAAAGCACCCCCTCCCCCAGTTTAGATAAAATCCTAGTAATAAATTAACCTTATTAATTGAAACTTGGAGAATAACAGCATCGTTAAATTCACCCTTATCTCTCTATTCTAAAAAAAAGTAACTACCGCTGTCACCGCCGCCGCCGCCGCCGCCGCCGGTTTTGATTTTTTTGTGACCGGAGGCGTTTCTTCGTTAATATTAACAAAAATAATGCATACAAAAATATGAAAATCGGTGGTTTTATACAGAAATGTTTGATAAACACGTTGATGCAGACAGTTTTCAAATCGAAGAATTATTTTAAGAGTTATTTAATGCTAAAGTTGGACAAAATCGTTCCACTAAAAAAGTTTTATAGCAGCAAAAACTATACATGGCAGTGTAATCATTTTTAGATCATTTTATGCGTTAGAATTTGCCGGAGTGCAGATTGCATTAATTTTTTTATTTTGACTCATTTTTTCAGGTTTTATTTCTATTTTAAATTCAAATTTTCAGCATTTCTAGAGATATTTTTTACAGATTTCAGAAAATTGTACTAATTTAAACAGTTGCCAACTGTATAAAAAGCGCAAGCAATAACGTTTGCTTCAAATTAAAAATTTATTTACACGTGACTATTATAAACAGGAAAAAAACTTTCAAATGAGAATTAAATAATTACGTATAAAAAGCAGGAATTTATTAAAAATTACGTCATAAAAAGTACACACGTGAATTTTAAAAGAGAAAGGATATTGTAAAATAATAAATTCATTAACATGCGTTAGAAGTCTTAGGAGAAATTACGTCATATTTACGTCACATTATAGTTATTACATAAAATGAACACAAAATAATATTGCAAAAAAGTTTAAATTTAGAAATTGCGCTAGACATTAATTTGATATTTTCAGAATTAATTTAAAATGTCTCATTTAAAAGAAGTTTCTTTTCGCTTTGTTAAAAAATACCAGGAGACAAAGACTCTCTTTACTTAATTCCTTTTATATTAGCTTATTTTGAAATGTTGTTACACGTGTATACGTCATCAAGTTATTTTTATTTCGACGTTTTATTTGTGTTTTTATTAATGTTGTACGAATTTATTTGTTCTTTCGTTATTTAAAATAAAAATTATATCAATTTGTATAATTTGGCGAGTGGTTTGGCGATTTATATAATTTGGCGAAATTGGTTGACGGGATTAGTACCGCAGCGGATTTCGCGTTAAAATTCCCCAATCAAAGAGAAATGAATAGAAATTCGTTTATAGGGAGATCGCCACTGTTTTTTAAATTATAATTCAATCTTTCTAAATCTTTTTAAAGCCGATCAATTTAGCTTGCATTTAGAGTCTGCGGTGTCTGGACGGGGGTTGGCGAGCGTAGCTCGTAGGGGGCCGGGCCCCCTAGTCTTATAAAAATATCAACACACAGCAGAATCAGCGCTACACCCATTACCCGCATTTAAAATCTATACTCCTATTATAAAGAGGAAAAAATTGTTTATTTGTCGGAGATAAGCTCTAGAACTACCGAACCGATTCCAAAAGTAATGGTATCAAAATGATGGTGTTAGTCCAACTTAGAACATAGGCTATATCTTATGTCGGTGCCACTACCCCAAAGGGGGTGTAGGAGAAAAAACGTTCTAAAAATGCGATTTTAGCATTACTGAAGGGCCAAGAAATATGAAATTTTGAATATTAGTTACTTATAAGATTTAAATGATATCTAAGAACAGTTCTTAAACAATTAGAAATTTAAAAGGGGTGAAAATGCACAAAAAGCGTTCTAAAAAACGTTCTAAATGGTAGTTTCTACACAATCTCAGGAAATATAAACCGATTTAAAAAATATTGATGTCAAAATGATGGTGACAACGCTTGCTCCAAGATAGACTATGTTTTATGTCGGTGTCACTACCTCAAAGGGGGTGCAGGAGCAAAAAACGTTCTAAAAATGCGATTTATGTGTTACTGAAGGTCCTAGAAATATGAAATTTGAAATATTAGCTACTTATTAGATATAAAGGATTTCTAAGAACAGTTCTTAAGCAATTCGAAATTTGAAAGGGGTGAAAATGCGCGAAAATCGTTCTAAAAAACATTCTAAATGGTGGTTTCTACACAATCTCAGGAAATACCAAACCGATTTAAAAAATAATGGTGTCAAAATAAGGGTGTCAAAATGACGGTGACAACCCTTGCTCCAACATAGGCTATGTTTTATGTCGGTGCCACTATCCCAAAGGGGGTGTAGGAGCAAAAAACGTTCTAAAAATACGATTTTAGCGTTACTGAAGGTCCTAGAAATATGAAATTGTGAATATTAGTTACTTATAAGATATAAATGATATCTAAGAACAGTTCTCAAACAATTCGCAATTTAAAAGGGGTGAAAATGCACAAAAGGCGTTCTAAAAAACGTTCTAAATGGTAGTTTCTACACAATCTCAGGAAATATAAACCGATTTAAAAAATATTGATGTCAAAATGATGGTGACAACGCTTGCTCCAAAATAGGCTATGTTTTATGTCGGTGTCACTACCCCAAAGGGGGTGCAAAAGCAAAAAATGTTCTAAAAATGCGATTTATGTGTTACTGAAGGTCCTAGAAATATGAAATTTGAAATATTAGCTACTTATTAGATATAAAGGATTTCTAAGAACAGTTCTTAAGCAATTCGAAATTTGAGAGGGGTGAAAATGCGCGAAAATCGTTCTAAAAAACGTACTAAATGGTAGTTTCTACACAATCTCAGGAAATCTAAACCGATTTAAAAAATATTGCTGTCAAAATGATGGTGACAACGCTTGCTCCAACATAGGCTATGTTTTCTGTCGGTGCCACTACCTCAAAGGGGGTGCAGGAGCGAAAAACGTTCTAAAAATCCAATTTTTGCGTTACTGAAGGGCCTAGAAATATGAAATTTGAAATATTAGCTACTTATTAGATATAAAGGATTTCTAAGAACAGTTCTTAAACAATTCGAAATTTGAAAGGGGTGAAAATGCGCGAAAAGCGTTCTAAAAAACGTTCTAATGGTGGTTTCTACACAATCTCAGGAAATATTAAACCAATCTAAAAAATAATGGCGTCAAAATGATGGTGAAAACCCTTGCTCCAACATAGGCGATATTTTATGTCGGTGCTACTACCCCAAAGGGGGTGCAGGAGCAAAAAACGTTCTAAATTGCGGCTTTTGCGTTACGGAATTGCCTAGAATCGTGAAATTTGGAATGGTAGTTAGTTATAAGATGTCAATGATCTCTAAGGACATTTCCTAAAAAAATTGAAATTTAAAAGGGAGTCAAAATGCGCAAAAAGAGCTATAAAAAAACTTTCTAAATTGCGATTTCTATGCAATCTCAGGAAGTACTGGACCGATTTGAAATATAATGGTGTAAAAATGATTGCGACAGATCTTGCTCCAAGATAGGCTATATTTTATACCTGTTTCCACTACCCCAGAGGAGATGCAGGAGCAAAATGCGCGAAAAGCGTTCTAAAAACGTTCTAGATGCCGATTTGTCGGCAATATCTCAGGAAGAATGAATCTGATTTCAAACGTAATGGTAGGAAATTGATGCTGACAGCCTCTGCTCTAACATAGACGATATTTTATGTCGGTATCACTATCACCAAGACGTTGCAGGAGCAAAAAAGCGTTCTAAATTTCGATTTTTTTGATCGGTAGGGGCTAGCAACTTAAAATTAGGCAAGGTACATATTTATTAGCTATAAATGATCTTTAAGAACGGTTTCGAAAAAACAGGAAATTTAAAAAGCGGTGAAAATGCGCGAAAAGCGTCCTAAAAACGTTCTAAATTTCAATTTCTACTCAATCTAAGGAAATACCAAAGCTATTTCAAAAGTAATGGTTACAAATCAATGGTGACAGTCCCTGCTATAACATAGGTTATATTTTATGTTGCTGTCACTACCATCTGAAGGTTGCAAAAGCAAAACATGTTCTAATTTGCATTTTTTGCACAACTGAGGGGTCTAACACTTTGAAGTATGGCATGGTATTTACTTACAAGATGCAACTGCTTTCTAAGAACAGTCGAAAGAAAATTCCAAATTAAAAAAAATGAAGTGAGTGAAAAGCGTTATAAATTACAATTTTTAAGCAAACTTATAAATTACCAAACCGATTAAAAAAATAATGATTACAAATTTTGGTGATAGAACCTGCTCAAACGTAAGCTATATTTTATGTCTGTTCCACTACCACCAGAGGGTTGCAGGAGCTAAAAACTTTCGAAATTGCGATTTCTGTGATACTGAAAAGGCTAGAAACTTTAAATATGGCATGGTAGTTACTTATAAAATATAAATACCCTCGAAGGAACGTTGAAAATAAATTCGAATTAAAAAGGGGTGAAGCGAAGGGGAGGTGCGAAAAGCATTCTAAAAAAGTTCTAAATTACGATTTTATGCAATTTCAGGGAATATAAACCGATTATAAAAGTAATAGTTGCGAATCAGTGGTAACAGTCTCTTATCCTACACAGGCTGTATTATATGCCGGTGATTCTACCACCTGGTGTTCACAGGAACAACAAATGTTCTAAAAAAGGGCTCTAAAAGCTTTTTAAATTACGTTTCTGTGGAATATTAGGAAATAACAAACCGATTTCAAAATTAATGTTGGCAAATTAATGGTGACAGTTCCTGTTTCAACATAGCCCTTTATGTTGAGAGAGGTGGTAGGACTTGGAATTCGACATGATGGTTAATTTTAAGATGTAAGAAGATTGTTTCTAAAAAATTCAAAACTTCAAATGAATACTGAAATGAGCGTATTAATTGAGCATAAAAGTTTCAAAATATTTTCTAAATTATCATTTACTTAGTTTTATTTCATTTTATTAATTTAAGTCTCATTTCTGCCTAATACAGTGTAATAATGATGTTCAGTCAAACTGTGTTTTAAATAGTAATTTTTGAATTATTCCTAAAAGTAATAAGTACCTTTTAATAAAATAAAATATTTCCTTTTAATAAAATAAAAATTTAGTTAGTACCTTTTGATAAAAATTAGACATATAAATATCACTTGGCATATTTCAAATATTACGTGAGCAAAGCCGCGGGGTTTGCTAGTCGTTTATAAACACGGCCCCAGTAGCGAAGTTAGTAGAGCATCAAGTTCCCAACCCGGAGATAGTTATTTCTGTCCTTGTCAGAGGAAAAGAAAGCTTGCTATAATATCCCCTTCTAAAAAATATAGGTACTTCAGAAATTCTACAAAGATGGCGCCACCAGCGTCATTTTTTTCTAACTGGGAGAATAGAAAAAAATAAAAGTAAGTGATGCAAGAAAATAAATGCTAGCATAGCAAAAATTAAAAGCAATTGATGCTAGAAATGTAATGCCAGCCTAGCGAAATTTAATAGCAAATGATGATAGAAATGTAATGATAGAATAACAACAAAAAAGTATCTGTTGCTTGTGTATTACTGCTAGAATAGCAAAAATTACAAGCAAGTGGTGATCTTGATTGCTGCTAGGCCAGCAACATATTCAAGCAACACAAGCTGGAATGTGTATGCTGACCAAGCAGTAAAGTGTTCCAATATACACCATGACATGCTGGTAAATATGGTGGAACCAGCAAATGTGTTATTTGTAGATTATGCTAGTTTACTTTGCTGGGATACAGCATTTAATGCTTGCCTAGAAAAAAAAAAAAAACAGCATGGATTTCGTCCTGGGCATAAAAGCTGTAAACTTCAAATCGTTAAAAACAGACTTATTTAATTAGAATGAATCACATAAATGCTATGGGATACGCGACTAGTTTTGATTGAGTGGATCTCTCAATACACCTCCCGTGTCTTTAAAAGTTAATTAAAAACGTATCTTGAAAAACTAGGCACAGACCAAGGCGGCGTTGCAACTTGCTGACCTCCTTTCATAGGGTTCTTAGCACAATGTCATGTTTAAACTTGGAAGATTGTTTTAGCTACACTGTAAAATGAAAATATTATTACTACGCTGAATTTAGTTTTATGAAATGTCAACTGAAGTTTAAATATGCACTACTTTTATTACCAGTACTGAATTAAGTTCCTCATAAAAATATTAGGAGAGGATTAAAAAAAAGAGTTATACAGAATAGCAATATTTGATACTATTTAGGCTTCATATCTCTCTGAATTTTCATGGAATAGCCGCTTATACTTTTCTAGCATATACAGCTATACCCAACCCAACGTTGTATAGTTTTTACCAAAGTTTTATTATTCTTTTAGCAACGATTTTTATAATAATACAGTTAATAATTCTTATAGTTATTGTACGGAACCGTCTGAGCGCGAGTAATAGTCGCACTTGACCGTTTATTTATTTAATATTTCGAGCTTAATTTCACTGCTGAAAAATTTTATAAAATTATATATATCTAAAGGAATCATACTTTATCAAGATCTTCAGCAAACTGATTTAGCTTTAAGTGAAATGTAATAGCATCAGAAGATGCATTGTATTCGATCAGCTATACTGTATGTACTGTCAAATACATTTCGAAAACTGCAGCCATCAGCGCAGCGTTGCTTAGGCGGATATAGTTGATATTTCTAGCACTTCTTTCTTTGTTATTAAATTCCACAGAAAGCAAAATAATTCTGCTGAAAATAGTATTATATTATCTACATTATTGATGAAGTTGTTCGTGAAAATAGTAAATACGGTGTGAGGCCACTAGAACTAAAACCATCTTTTTTTAACGAAAATATCTAAAGGTTATTGGTTAAAAACACTCGCTTTCTGCAATGTATTAGATTTCGTAAAAAATAATCGCGGTTTTTGTTATTGAACTTCTCGGCGTGAGATTTTTAAGAAAATTTTAATGAAATATTATTATTGTTGTAAATTATTTTTGAAAGTTAGTTTGTTGTGAATTGATTTAGAATCATAGTTTTGTTTTCCGCCGTTTGACAGGGATATTTAACGCTATTGATAAAGGCCGCGGGAAAGATGCAAGTTCGGGCGATTTTTTGTTCGAATTCAAAATGGAGCGTAAATCAGCTGTAATGGCTTGCAGCACCAACCCCTTATTTTCCCCTAGGATACAATATTGAATGTGCAATTTAAAGGGGGTCCGGGACACATTTTAATATATTTTTTATTTATTAAGGGAACGGTGGAGCTTAAAATCCTTAAAAATATTTTTTTTTTATTTTTGTAAGTTTCAACTTAAATATTATTCAAGGGTACATTATATACATTATATGCATTTATCCCCAAAAAAATTTTAAAAAAATTTTATTTTTGAGAAAAAAATGGAATTTTACGCTTCGTGTTAGAAATCTTCGAAACGCCCCATGCGTCTTCAATATCAATGAAAGTCCCCAATATTTTTTATAAAAGTTTGATTTATATACAGAAATAAAATAGAGCATCGAATTTTACATATTTGAATTTAAAGGTTAAAAAAAAAAAATTGAAAAAATTTGAAATTTTTTCGAAAAATTTTCAAAATTTCAAATTTTTTCAATTTTTTTTTATTTTTTGTAAATTTTATCTTAAATATTATTCAAGGGTACATTATATGCATTATAGCATGCATTTATCACAAAAAAAATTTTATTTTTGAGAAAAAAATGGAATTTTACGCGTCGTCTTAGAAATCTTCGAAGTGCCCCCTGCGCGTTCCATATCAATGAAAATCCCCAATACTTTTTATAAAAGTTTGATTTATACATAGAAATAAAATAGAGCATCGAATTTCACGTATTTTAATTTAAAAGTTTAAAAAAAAAATTTGAAAAATTTTGAAATTTTTTCAAAAAAATTTTGAAATTTTGAATTTTTTTTTAGACCTTTAAATTCAAATATATAAAATTCGATGTTCTATTTTATTTCTATATATAAACCAAACTTTTATAAAAAAATATTGGGGATTTTCATTGATATTGAAGACGCATGGGGCGTTTCGAAGATTTCTAAGATGACACGTAAAATTCCATTTTTTTCTCAAAAATTAATTTTTTTTTTAAATTTTTTTAGGGATAAATGCATGTTATAATGTATATAATGTACCCTTGAATAATATTTAAGTTGAAATTTACAAAAATAAAAAAAAATATTTTTAAGGATTTTAAGCTCCACCGTCCCCTTAAGTTAAGGAGTCAGGTACACTTTGAACCAATAAAGTACATGGAGAAGTGACCTCTGTAAGAATTGCAGTCACTGTTTAACTAATTGGCTTTTAATTATAAAATTTAAAACACATGTTAGGAACGATTTATTTTATCAATTTAAGTTGTTAAGAAAGGTATACACATATATAATTGTTTTAAATTTATTTTCAAAGATAATACAATTTTTACGAAAGAATTATTCCTGCATGCATTGCGCGCATGATTTTCCCCATTTGAATGGCTGAAACAAGCCAAGATTTTTTTAATGAGTACAGATATAAAGTGTTATCAAAATGAACTACAATGAAAAAAAAAATAAAACTTGTAGATCCCGAGAAAAAAAAATTAAAGAAATTCGAAATATGGAGATTTTTTTATTACAAAAGTGGTCATGAATTCTAAACTTCTTACTTGAGAAACATAATAATAGGTCATTTTGTGCTTATGTACGTTTAATACATTCACCGAAAATTTCGTGAAATTCTAGGTAACCGTTTTTCAGAAATCATGCGCGCAATGATCAAAATCGCTGTTTTGAGAAAATTGACATTAAAGATTAAATTACCCCTTGATCATATAGCAAAAGCTCAAAGTGTTTTAGATATAACTTCTCTTCTAATGCGAATTTTTGTACGGGGTTTGTTTTTAAATGTTTCTAAAGAATCATATTTAATTATAAGCTATTTAAAAAATAATAAATTTTTGGACTGTTTAAAGGTTACCTGACCCCTTAAAATTCTGATTTTTTTTATGATGGTTAAACTTATCATTTCTAAACAAAATCACATGATAAAACTTCTCATAATTTAAAAAATAATAATTAATTTAAAATTTATTAAAAAAGTGGGGTAATTTAAAATCGATATAACTCGGAATATTATTTATAGAATTTCAGTTTTTTTTTTCATTTAAATAAGCAAAAATATATAAGTTTTAATTTTGATTCAGCATTTTTTTAAATATTAATTTATAAAAAAAATAAAAATATTTAACAAAAAAAATTTTTAAAAAGTGGTGCAACATTTTTAAAATCATATTTTCAAAAGTAAATATTTTCTTCAAACATGCTGAATCAAAATTAAAGTGAAACAATTGAAAAAGATATGTTCCAAGTTTGAACCGTTTATCTTTAACGGTTCTCGAGTTATAAGACTTTAAATACGAGAAATGGTGAAAAAACCTTTCATGAAGAGAAATGCATTTTTACAAGAAGTCGTTTCCATGACAGCCATTGGTTGAAAGCTAGATTTCGAAAACAAACCAAACCAAAAAAAAAATAATAATATTTTTTATTTTAATTCAGATAGAAACATGATTTAAATGTCATTTTAAGCAGGAAAAGACAGAGAAATTTTTAATGAAATAAAATGTTTTTGAAAAATTTGAAGATTTTTGTATCCCGTACCCCCTTAATGTTGTTTCCTGAAACTTCGTGGTAGGAATGAGAGTTTTAAAAATATAAAGGTTAGTGGGTGTGAGTTTGCTATTAATACGAAATTAAAATCAATATTTGAAGCTAACCCATGGACCATAATCGGAAACTTTATGTTGAACTTTGAATACATTTTAAACTGTATCCAAGCACATAAAACAAAATAGCTGAAATCTCATGTAAAAAACTGACATTATAGCTACACAGCCTTATATGAGTAAATTTCAAGGTCTCATATAAGTTGCGAGGAAACAAATCGACGAGAAAATCGGTTAAACTAATTTGGATTGACTTCATCGGTGTAGAAAAATGAATGTACGTTCCAAAGGAAGGATTTCTGAATTAAATTTACATTAACTATAGGTACATCAAGTTGGACGGTTAAACTACATATTTGTAAAATTAGATCTTATTTTCACACTTTACAAATAAAATTTGATAAAATTTGTCAGATCATTTTGTAACGAATTCCATATGGATGGACTAGAACAGACTAGTTTGAATATTTAATACGTTATTTATCACATTGCTAACTAAGCGTATAACCAACAGAGTGAAAAATGCCCAAGATCAGGAATCGAACCCAGAACCCTTGGGTTCGTTGGAGGTAAGCTGGGTATCGTCCTCACAACTTAATTGGTAGGCCCCTTGGAGCGCTATTCCAAATGTTCTGGGTTCGATCCCCGGCTTGGGCATTGAGTGGGACATTTTAAGCTGGGTATAATTGTCTTAGCTTAAATGGTAGAGCACTTGGAGTGCTATTCGAAAGGTTCTGGGTTCGGTTCACAGGTTGGGAATTTTTCACACTGTTGGTTCTACCCTTAGTTAGCAATGTGATAAATCACGTATTAAATATTCATTAATTTCGAGCGTAATTTCACTGCTAATAATTAATTGAAAAATTAATTAAAATTATATATATGACTAGTTTGATTAACATATACTCTACTAACGGACTCTAGTTATGTTAACGTAATTAATATAAAGATTAATTACTAATCAATAACCACACTAAAAGAAACAGTTAAGTTGCTAAATTTTATATACTTTCAAACTCTAGGCTTAGATGTTGTATATTCCCGCGGCCGCCATCTTGGATGTTTTGAGATTTCTTAGCGATGTTAGAGATCTTTATTTGTGTTAAGCCTAACATGCGCATAAATCGCTGCTTGGCGATATTTACTACTTGGCGAAAAAGTCATTTTCACGCCAAGAAAAAATCCAAGATGGCGGCCACGGGAATATATGACATCTGTTCCAAACCCTACTTTATAAAATAATTTTTATTTCATTTATCATTTTATATTAAAGTTTTCTAATTGACAAACGAATGCGGAGAACAGATATAACTAAAATCTGAAAAATAATTAAATATGTATGAACAATCATTAAATACATTTAGCCGCCTTTACATAAAGATAACATACATTAAATTTCTTGTTCTAAGATTTATACATTGTACCTCTAAATTTATAATTCTATTCTAAAAGGATTAAAGTTTTGTATAATATTCTAAACCAAACTGGTGTTTTCGAACAACTCATCCTTGACAGTTTCTCTATTGTTTTGTAACAAATGATCTCGTATTTTCCATAATCTAATATTGTTCTTGTTTATATGCAGATTAAATTTCTTTAAATCTTTGTGATTGCTGTAAGAAGTATTACATTGATTTCTGATAATGTATATTCCTTAATGCATGTTTTAGGTATTTCAAATTTCTAAAACACTACAGCAGGCATTTCCTATACAGTAAATATTCTAAACTTCCATTTAATATCTGAAAGAAAAATACATTAAACATTTAATGATTTATATTCAGAGTTACTTTCGACAGCTGTGGAGTATTTTTAGATTTTCAAGCATTTAAAGCTTTTCCATTTCAAATATTTTATACAGTCGAAAAATTAAACTTTTTTTCAATTCAATAATATCATTCTATTTAAAACTATAAAATATGCAAGTAGTCCATAAATTATTGATTGGGTTTCCTTACTCTGTAACTTTTGATTTAAGAACACTGAAGAACGAATGATATAGAAAAGTGAAAAATGCTATTACATATTCTTAAGGTAGAACTCAAGAAGTACTTTTAATACCACAAATAAAGTTACATATGGGTAATGTTACAACTCAGAGCATTATCAATCAAATAACAATTATATTCATATAACAGTTAATATTATCAACTTTGATCAAATTTATTAAAAAGTAATTAATAAACTATGAGCACAATGCTAGTTAGATATTACATATTTTATTAAAGACTTATTCATGAATTTGACAAAAGTATTATAATATTTATTATTCGATTATAATCGTCATTTGATTAACAATGATTTGATTTGAAATTTTTTACGTATGTTACTTTGTTTGCATTACTCAAACTACATTTTGAGTTGTACTTTACGTACTTTAAATATGACACTTTTCTCTAGGTTCTTAAATCAAAAGTTATGATATAAGAAGGTAAGGGAAACTGAAGTATTGAGGTAAGAGAACTCACTAGAACAATTTTGAGGATAACCTGTATTAATAAACATTTAATTAGATTATATAGTATATGAACAATTAATGAATATATAAGCAGAAATATTTTAAAAGCTAAAAGCTTTCATTTTTTATAATTTACTAACGAACTCATTATTTGTGTCTATTTTTTATTTATTATGCGTTATTATTCTTAGCGTGATATTGCATTATTTCGAGAAAACAATTTAATTTTTTTAGTGTATGAGGGCTATTTTTTTTGTAGTTGCTGTTGTTGTTCATTTTAAATATTTAAAATTTTAAGATTTTTGATTTAAATATTATGCTGAAAGGTAAATTAGCAGGTGTAATTCTTAAATTTTCACGCACGTGAGGCTTTTATCAAATATTATATGCAGCTAAAAAATGTTTTAAAATCTATAAACACTGTTTTTCGCCTTTTACGAAGAATATTATGTTCTTAAAAAAATCGCTATATTTTAAGCAAAAAAAAATTACATTTATTTAAAATTTATTTTTATGATTTAAGATATTTTAAAACTAACGATGAATATCTTTTTCAGTAGCTTTCTATCTTATTTTAAGTCACATTTGATTATGTTTCCAAATCATATCATATACATCATCCCTCGGTTTACGTATTATAATACTTACGTAAATTCGCAGTTACGTAATAAATTTCGAAAATTACTTTATGAACACAGTAGCGCGTTTGATATGCATTTGCATAATTTCGATAATTATTTTATAAATAAAATATGCTGATAAAAACCACAACCATAACATAGTTTTATATATTAGTGGGAGTTACATATTTATTGGGATACACAATCAAATCTTTAACAAAACAATCTCAAATATGATTAAAAATGTGACAAAAATCTGGGGTTTAACCGTAGCAATTATGTTATGAAGAAGAACGAGTATTTTTGTTTTGTTTTGTTTTTTTTTCTTTTTTTTTTACTTCACCTGTTCGTTTAATATAGATTGGAAATTGTTGAAATCAATTCATCGCTCTTAAAGTTATAAATCCCGCATTCCATAAGAGGTTTTTTATTTGAAAAGTGTTCTTTCAGTTTGTTATTATATTTTTTTCACATTTTTATAGCTTATATCCGAGTAAATACCGCTGCATGATGCTTTTTTCATAAAATGTACTAATGTAATGTAAATACTGTGTAAATAATATATATATATATATATATATATATATATATATATATATTCTCATAAATAAGATACTGTATTGAATTCTATGTCGTTAAAAATTATCATTAAAAATCATTGTCTTTCTTATCCTTAATATATATATATATATATATATATATATATAATATTGTAGTTTCTTACGAAAGTTTACATAAACAATTTAGAAATTCGACTTACGTAAAATTCAAGTTACGTAAAAGATTGCGAAACACATTATTTACGTAAGTCGGGTATTGCCTGTATTAAAAAAATAGAAAATAATTGTGTCTATGTATATGTGTATATGTGTGTTCGTGGTTATGCAAATTTTATCTAAAAAATAAGAGTTTCACAAAATTTTTATTCTACTGTTTTGGCGTATGTGAAGACCATTGGGAAAGGTCACATGATCGAGAAAATTCGATTAGTGACATTTTTTTTTGCGTTATTAAGTTGTTTAACAGTTTATAGTAAACAAAGTCCCAAAGTTTGTAACATTTCGCCAAAATTCGCAATATTTAGCGAAATATTGGCGACATGGGAGAGATTCGGCGGGAAAATCGACTTTTAAAATTACCAATGCCTTGTTTGGCGCCAAATGAAAGAATATCACCAAATTTGACAAAAATGTACGACATTTTGGTGACATTTGGCCTTAAAAATTCTCAATAGTAGCGAAAATTTATTGTTCAATCAATCGCAGTCATAGCTCGGTCTTCCTTTATGGTCAAAATAGAGTTGGGCAGATTCGTTGGCAGAAGGTTACCATAGTACCCTTTAATAGAAATATGTACATAGTTTTAATATTGGATGTTTCTGGAAATAATAATGGTATAAAATAAAATGCTTTATAACAATAATACAGCTGGAATTTATTGTTATATAAAGCTGAACACAAAGGTAATTATAACCGAACGTAGCTTGGTCTTCCTTAATGGTCAAAGTAGAGTTGGACAGATTCGTCGACAGAAGGTACAATAGTATCCTTTAATAGCATCTTCAGCAACAAATGATTTTCTGCTTAAAGTTTACTTTAAGAAAAGCTCATGATAGAATGTAAAAAAAAAACCACCTTTCTGAAAGAATGGTCAATGACATTCTGATACTTGAACGTCTTTTGAGGATAGTGGATATGTATAAGTCTAATACATGCAATTTATTTTCAGGTGACTAAAATCACATGAATTAGTATTGCAGCGGAACACCAGTCCTCTGCTTGTTCGATGTTCGGAGGGAATGTGCGTATGTACGTATTACGAATGAATGTTGTGCTTCAGTTTTTTAATCTGTCAGCAAATTTTTTCAAAATTTATTTAAAACAAATTCGTAATAAATAATAGCTATAACGACATGCATAATAATCACTTATAAACAGATTAAGCTAAATAATGATACAAAAAGTAATAAAATATCTTTATTTAGGTTGACAAACGTTTCATCGCGCAACCGGCGACATTTTCGCAATCATTCATGATAGAAAATGTAATCTAACTCTGCGCTCTCTCTATCATGAATGATTTTGAAAATGTCGCCGTTTGTACGATGAAACGTTCGTCAATATAAATAAAGATATTTTATCACTTCCTATAACATTATTTAGCTTAATCTAAATAACAACTGTGTAATACCACCAGGTAGAAAGAAAAATTCAGCATAATATTGTCGCACGTAGTTCACTATTCATCTCTAGGAAACTTTCTTCTTATATATGGGCGCGTTCGTGCTACTTCATTGTAATAACGCACACTGGATAAAAATCGTGTAATTTTTCTTCGAATGATACTGTGAAATTAGAAAATCATAACTACATAAATGTTTAAAAGAAGTCTAATTTTATAAATCTAGGAATATTTAGTAAATTTTTGTAACTAAACATAGCATCTTTACAAACTGTGCTAAAATGTTGAGTCAGCAATTTTATTTTTACTTCATTTTTCTCTAATCATAATCACCTGCAATAAGTTATAATTAACGAACTTTATATTTTACATTGCGAATTCTAATTTAAATCTAAGAAATAACAATCAAATATTGAATTATCTAAAGGTATTATTTTACAGACTATATAAATATATCTAATCTTTAAGTGGCGTATATCTCTTTTTTTTTTCAAAAAAAAAAACTACAATTTTTTAAAACGCAGGTTCATATTATCCATAACTGACAACCTGTACATAAAGTTAGGTACACAAATTATTGTAAAGGTTAAACAGAACAATTTTCAGAGACATTCTACTTCAAGACTATATCCACAGTTTTCTTTATCTTGAAACGATAAAAATAATAGATATTCGACTGAAATTTACATCTGCAAAAAAAAAAAAAAAAAAAAAAAAAAAAAAAAAAAAAAAAACCTGAATGTCCCAGATAGGGTAATAAAACCTTGAACATATAATAATAATAATTTTTCTTCGCTCATTTAGTTCAAAATATAGTATATATTTTTTCATTGGTATTTTAGTTTAAAATATGACGAGTAATTATGAAAGTAAGCTCTCAGATTACTATTCGAAAAAATTGATTCAGTATATGTTTACAAACACCCAGATCTAACAGGACACATTACAACAAACTAGGGATACAATCAATTAACTCAGTACAAATTTAAAATGCTAACTTCTGCGTTTTTTATTCAAACCTTTATCAATATTTGTGATATTTACAACAGAATGATATGTAATGAAAAAAATATAATGCAATCACGTAAAGTGATAGAACTGTATAGTTATTCGGTCGGTGCGCCGCATTGTGGAGTATTTGACCAAAAATCCTGGCCAAAAATATTTTTCAATTGTTATAAATTTCAAACAATTACTGGTGGTTTACTATTAGTAAATACACTTAATTAATTGTTATATTCACATACATGTATGCATTTATTTATAAACTAAATATATTATGCAAAGTTTACTTAAGCCTGCTGGTCACTTCGGTATCTAATTCCCTTCGCTAATGTTAAGCCTATGGGCATGTGATGGATTAGTACATTTAAAATATCTCCTCGGTAAATTAATATTTTTAACCCCTTTTTTGTATTCTTCTTAAAAGATCTATATTTTTATCTTTGTTCTCAAAATATTTCAGTAAAGAAAAAAAAGAGTTCTAAAAGTGCAAAGAAAGAATAATTTAAAAATAAGAATTTCCTAAGGAGATATTTTTACGAATACACTGCATGCCCATAAATTTAACATCAGCGAAGTAACTTTGGAAGTTGAATCACTATCAGCTTTATCTTTTTACTGCTTATATCAGAAACGTAATTGTTGATCGATGTGTTTTATTTTATAGTAATGTGTAATTAAATGCATTTAATTTTACTACATACAAAATTTATTATACTTAATAATACTTATTACATTTAATTTATATTTAATAATAATTATTACATTTAATTTACATTTTATAAAGTTACATTTAGTGGATTCTTTATAGTATAGAGATGCAGGTTTTTGAGTGTCTAATTTTGAGTGATTTAATAAATTATCAGTTTTAATCTGATTCTTCAAAACTCTGGTCTTGATCACTCTCTTCTTGGCATTTATCTGGACTATCATGAAACCAAGTTCGAAGATGAAGTTGTATGGTCTCACTACTGTATGGTTTGACTCTTTTTCCTCTTTTTCATTTTTTCCTAGAGCACCTTAAAAGGGATCACTGCTTAAAACAAACCAATTCAGGCTATCTCTCTTGGAAACTTCTCTATTGCACGTTCTACTCTCTGAGTACTTTGTATGGTACAGGCTAAAGTGTTTGTTTCTGATCTATATAACATTTTCTGATAGCTGGACAATGTCTTCGACTGCTTTATTAATTACATTAGTACCATGAATCAAAACCTTGTGCATTGTTGGAGTCATGTGGTGCAAATTGTCAAGATTCATATTCAGTCTTGCTGTTTCATCAGCATATCTTTTGAACTTTTTTCGTCAATGCGCTGCCCGCTTGTTATGATTTCCAGTATTATTTTGAACCTTTTAATCAGTTCTGCCACTAAAACAGACTGCTTTATTTTCTTCTTTACTCACATTATGTTTCACCTATGCCCTCCGAAACTAATTGGGGAAAATAACTTTTTCTTTTAATAAATAAGTATATACAATTTGAAGCCGGATCGGATGTCAAGAGATTTCGAGTTACGGACATATGTACGTACGTACGTATATACATAACAGAATCTCTAGGTGCAAAAGCGTGTGTTAAAAAACTGCAGTACAACAGTAAAAATATGGTTTTTATCCCTTCAATTCGGTTTCCACAAAACAGGGCATTTAACTTGTCTCCCCGAAAAAAAAGTATATATTAAAATGGCAACTAATTTTTCTTTTGTGAAATTGGCATTGAAAACTATAACCAATACGATTATAATTCAAAAAGGGCCCGACAAAGCCCGAAACGCCTTTACACAGCTTTCCATATATATAATTTACAGCCAAAACTGGTTTAAAAATAACCCTTTTATAACTTTAATTATTTTTTATATTAAAATCTACACTATTTAAATTAACACATAGTTTTACACTAAGCTCTGACAATTCTTAAAGGAGTAAGCTTAATTCAATTTCAGTTCACCAGTTCATTCAGCTACAAAAAAGTTGCATTTGAACCTAACAACAGTGCCGAAAATTAACAAAAATCACGTTTTCTCAGAAAAAAACTTTCTCCTCTACTGAGGCCAGGAGACACTGGATATGACTCATGTTCCTGAAATCGACATAAATCAACGCGCCAGTTTGTCAGCTATTAAAAAGTATGATTTTTACAATTGTTGAGCAAATTTCAATTTTTGCTCAGGTTTTTTGGGTCAAATAGTCCACTGTGCACCAACTGAAATGTTCGCAACATTATTAAGAGTGAATCGTATAATTTAGCTTAGTCGGATGCGGATGGTAGCCGTGTCATATATCGCGAGATGTCTCATTTAAACTGTAAATAGCAACCACCTGTATCCAATCAATGCTAAATTAGACGATCTACTTTTCGGAATACAGTTAACACAAAGTAAGTACAGCTCCGACCGAATTATCGTGTGTCGATACTCCTTTTGATGTTTTTATCGTATTTTACGCGCAAAAAGCGAATTCTATCGTAAATAATGTTAATATATCTTCATTATTGTTAGTTATCTCAGAAAATCCGGGATCAGACCGAAATGAAGTTATCTAAAATTTTAACTGAATGGTTTGTTTGCGAACATAGTTTCCTATACAAAGATGTAGATTACAGTACCATGCAATTCTAAACGTTATAAAGACATTGAAAAGGAAGATATGATGTGATAATCAAATTTTGATTGCTAGTATACAGGTTGCGAAATTCTTGGCACAAGTTAATGTAGGTAGTTTGAAATATTTTTCAGCAAAATAAACAGAAGATGTAGTTGTGCAAATTAGCAAATTTATTGTGAAAGTGGTTAAAATGCGTAGAAAATACGAGCAAAGATAGTTTGGCGCCAGTGGCGCCGATGGAATACGGACCACGGATCCTATGATCAGGGGGCGAGAACGCTAGCGTCGAGCAAAAGGCCCAGACAGTTACTCTAATCTAGTAACTCGCTTTATACTGATCATGTGAGATGAGATCGCTACACACTCCCTCCCCAGTGAGAAAGACATCTTGTCGATGTCTGACGAGCGATATGTACTCGTGAGTCGTGAGTGATGCGCAGCATGCCAGTGCTGTGAGCTTTTAACCAGTCGGTTTCACAGGCTTATTGCTGGAGATGATTTGTTTGGTGCTGCAATCTGTTGGTTATGAGGGGGGGGGGCGTGATTGTTGTTGAAGGTTGCGTGTTTTCTCAGGGTAACCACTTTGGCGCCAGTGGCGCCGATGGGATACGAACCACAGATACCATGATCAGGAGGCGAGAACTCTAGTGTCGAGGAAAAGACAAAGCCAGTTACTCTAATCTAGTAACTCGCATTATACTGATCATGTGAGATGAGATCGCTACACACTCCCTCCCCAGTGAGAAAGACATCTTGTCGATGCCTGACGAGCGATATGTACTCGTGAGTCGTGAGTGATGCGCAGCATGCCAGTGCTGTGAGCTTTTAACCAGTCGGCTTCACAGGTTTATTGCTGGAGATGATTTGTTTGGTGCTGCAATCTGTTGGTTATGAGGGGGGTGATTGTTGTTGAAGGTTGCGTGTTTTCTCCGAGTAACCACTTTGGCGCCAGTGGCGCCGATGGGATACGAACCACGGATACCATGATCAGGAGGCGAGAACGCTAGCGTCGAGCAAAAGGCAAAGTCAGTTACTCTAATCTAGTAACTCGCTTTATACTGATCATGTGAGATGGGATCGCTACAATAGCTTTAAATAATTTACAGGAGATGAAATGTACTTAAAATTATTACATTTTATTTATTTTTACTCCTAATAAGTGGAGTAACTGTGTCTATTATACGTCTTGCAATTAGAAACTACGCTTTCAGTTTATATGGAGATATATTTTCCATATTAATATTTGGAATTTTTTCCAGAGATAAACATTCGCCTTGAATACAATATTTCAAATGAAAATCAAATTTCAAATTATTTTTGCTTAAAAGGCGCAAAGACCAACTTAGTGAAAAAGGTTCCATGCCGGGAATCGAACCCGGGTCATCAGTATAGCGCACCGACGTTCTACCGCTAAACCACATGGAACGATACCCAGCCTGGAACTTGTAATAGTGAGAAGTTCCAGGCTGGGTATCGTTCCATGTGGTTTAGCGGTAGAACGTCGGTGCGCTATACTGATGACCCGGGTTCGATTCCCGGCATGGAACCTTTTTCACTAAGTTGGTCTTTGCGCCTTTTAAGCAAAAATAATTTGAAATTTGATTTTCATTTGAGATATATTTTCCATTAGCATTTCGCACATTTCTGCTTTGATTAAATAAGCTTTCATGATGTTTTTCGAAATCTAAAATGCGAGGTCTAAGTTTACTGTCCGATGATTCTTGTGTACCAAATTTAGATTTAGGTATTCGATAATGAATGTACAGATCCCTAGTATCAATTAGAAGAATCTAGTATTACAAAAATGATTCAAAACAATTTGTGCTTGTCAAAATTATTCTCTCACGTATTATTGTCTTTTAGTATTAAACTCTTTCAAGGTAATTGGCCAAACTTCCACGAGAGGACTATAGTGCTACTGTGCGCTTATTAAATATTTCTGTTATGGTGATACGATAAGAAATAGGATATGAAAAAAAAAAAAAAAAACTTCGCCATAATTTAACATTTAGGTTATTTAAGTCTTTAAAATTTCATTTTTCCAAACTATTTAGAATTTGTTGAAACACTTAAACCAAAACCATTAAAAGTTCCTTTAAAATGCCAATAGTTATTGTCTTATAACAAAAAAATAAAATAAAGAAGATATTTTTCACGTTAAAATATTAAAATAACAGAAATACGATTTTTTGTCAAATATTTTTAATTATCTTGCAAAATATAATGTATCAATGAAATGGTAATTTAATTTTGAAATGATAATTTAAGGAGATCCGGGGCTAAACATTCTAAAAAAAATGCATTTTTTTTATTTGCTTAAAAAGAAACACTGAGTTTTTAACGTTAAATACCGCAAACCGCATGTTTTTATCTTCATTAGATGCAGAGATATAACACCTTTTACCTCAGCCTTGAGAAAGCTATGCATCAGCTGCCCTTTGATGAAACGTTAACTTCATTTATCTCAAAATGAATTTTTTCACGATTTGTCAACTTTAAACAATATATATAAAGTTCCTTGCAAGATATATGTATGACATTTTCAACAGAGATTTTATGCTATATTTCCAATAAATTGTCTTCAGTATTTTTAATTTGGAGTGATAATTGTTAAAATATGCTAATTAATGCAAAACTCAGTCATAAAAAAAAAACTTCCTTTTTTTACTTAAAATTTTTTTGTAAAATTCATAATCAATATTTTTAAAAATCCTGAAGACAAATTAAAATGACAAATTTTCTGTACACAAAAGTGTAAAACTTTTGTAAATCGAGTAAGTACTTTCAGAATTATATCAAAAATTAAATATGCTTAAAATTTTAACATTTAATTTTTACTTTCTTCTATCTTCAATAGAAGAAAGTATTGTAATCGAAATTTATTTCGACTTCCGGTTTTCGACGGATTTACATGTTTTAGGGGTCAGAGATCCCAAAAAACATGTTTATAGAAAATGTCTGTCTGTCCGTGTGTCCGTGTGTCCGTCTGTCCGTGTGTCTGTCGCCATTGTACCATCAAAAAGTGTATGAAGTTATGCATAGAGTTGAACCAAATTTTTGTGTTAAGTTTTTGGATATGGCAGGTAGGTTACAGTGGCTAGAATAGATAGTGTGCCGTTCATTGGTTACCATAACGCTTTTTTTTTGGTCGTGAAAGAAGGACGCCGCAAGGTGGCGCGCATGTTATCACCGACTGGGAATTTTGAAAGCTTTTAGCGCCGTGGCAGTGAAGCATATTGTAAACAAACGCGAGTTTTTCCCATAAAGTTTTAATTATGTCTGTTTAAGAAGCAAAATATGAGTGAAAAACTAACAAAAAATATCAGCAAAGGTATTGTTTTGCGCCTGGTTGTCGTAATTTGTTTTTTAAATAACTGTATATAAAGCAAAATGTATCTGTTTTCAATTAGTTGATCTCCAATTTTGTTCTTAGTAAAAAGAAAAAAAAAATGCATTTTTAGAATATTGTTTGTTTAAGTTTTCATGATAAGTGCAATATGTTTTAGTTTTTAATTTATATTATGCTTAAAAATATTTATTGTCAGCAGTAAGTTGACTATTTTGAAAATATCGGATATAATATCGAAAATATCGGCTATTTTTTATATTTTCGAAAATATCCCGATATTTACTAACCGTGGGCCCGGGGGAAGGAGATTCCTCCACAGAGGAATGAGATGTCCCTCCGGAAGATTTGATATTTTGTTTTCAATGGTCAAAAAGTGTAATTTCCCCCCCCCTCCCCCGGAGCTACATAAATCCCTCCCGGAGAAAAGTGTCTGAATTCAACACTGGTTTGCACAGTTTTGGAAGTAGTGAACAGTTGTTGGTATTTGTAAATAAAGCTAAAGCGAATTTAACCTTTGAATTTATTTTAAAAATTATTTACTTTTCAAAGATAATTCATAAAGAAACAAATGTTTATAATTTCTCTTAAGAAACTTCTCTCTGTGATTTCCAATGTGAAAATGATTTATTTAACAAATGGGCCTTTGTTTTGAAAATAACACAAAGTAAATATTGCTACTGGGAGATTACTTTTAAATGTTTATTGTATGTTTGCACAGTTTTAGAAGTAGTGAACAGTTGTTGATATTTCATATTTGTAAATAAAGCTAAAGCAAATTTAACCTTTGAATTTATTCACTTTTTTCATACATGGATTCATTTAAAAAAAAAAAAAAATCTTAAGAATTTTAATGTGTGATTTCAAGTGTAAGAAAGATTTGTTTAACAACTGGGGCTTTGTTTTGAAAGTAACACAAAGTAAATATTGCTATTGGGAGTGTATTTTTAAATATTCATTGTATGTTTGCACAATTTTAGAAGTAGTGAACAGTTAGTTGTTGATATTTGTAAATAAAGCTAAAGCGAATTTAACATTTGAATTTATTTTTGAAATTATTTACTTTTCATACATAATTCATAAATCATTTTTTTTTTAAATTTTTCTTAAGAATTTTAATATGTGATTTCAAGTGTAAGAAAGATTTATTTAACAAATGGGGCTTTGTTTTGAAAATAACACAAAGTAAATATTGCTATTGGGAGTTTATTTTTAAATATTCATTGTATGTTTGCACAGTTTTAGAAGTAGTGAACAGTTGTTATTTGTAAATAAAGCTCAAGCGAACTTAACATTTGAATTTATTTACTTTTCACACATATAATTTTTATTTAAAAAATATGTCTCTGTTCTAAAATAACAGTTTGTAAATAATATATTTATTATTGAAGTATTTCAGACTTGTTTTCATCTAAATATTAATTCCTATATTTAAATGTCTTCTTATATAATATTAAAATAAGTATCGAAAAAGCATTAATTTATCCGATCTGCTTTCGGAAATTTCCAGTCTCTACTACAGTCAGCGCCATCTATTGGAGGATTACTTTTCCGGTCACTTTTTTAGCGTCGAACGGCACACTATATATTCTAGCCACTGTAGGTAGGTCCTCCCTGAATTTGGAAAAAATTCGCCGGTAGGGGGCGCTGTAACAGCCATTTTTGTGCGATTTTGAATAAAGTACCATCCAAAAGAATATGAAGTTATGCATAGAATTGAACCAAATTTTTATTTTAAGTTTTTGGATATGGCAGGTAGGTCCTCCTGAATTTGGAAAAAATCGCCTGTAGGGGGCGCTGTAACAGCGATTTTTGTGCGATTTTGAATATTGTATCATCCAAAAGTACATGAAGTTATGCATAGAATTGAACCAAATTTTTATTTTAAGTTTTTGGATATGGCAGGTAAGTCCTCCCTGAATTTGGAAAAAATTCGATGGTAGAGGGCGCTGTAACAGCGATTTTTGTGCGATTTTGAATATTGTACCATCAAAAAGTGTATGAAGTTATGCATAGAATTGAACCAAGTTTTTATTTTAAGTTTTTGGATATGGCAGGTAGGTCTTCCCTGAATTTGGAAAAAAATCGCCGGTAGGGGGCGCTGTCACAGCGATTTTTGTGCGATTTTGAATATTGTACTATCCAAAAGTGTATGAAGTTATGCATAGAATTGAACCAAGTTTTTATTTTAAGTTTTTGGATATGGCAGGTAGGTCTTCCCTGAATTTGGAAAAAAATCGCCGGTAGGGGGCGCTGTCACAGCGATTTTTGTGCGATTTTGAATATTGTACTATCCAAAAGTGTATGAAGTTATGCATAGAATTGAACCAAATTTTTATTTTAAGTTTTTGGCTTTGGCAGGCAGATCCTCCCTCAATTTCGAAAACATTCGCCGGTAGAGGGCGCTGTAACAGCGATTTTGAATATTGTACCATCCAAAAGTGTATGAAGTTATGCATGGAATTGAACCAAATTTTTATTTTAAGTTTATGGCTATTGCAAGCAACACCTCCCTGAATTTGGAAAAAAATTGCCACTAGGGGGCGCTGTAATAGCGATTTTGCATATTGTACCATCGAAAAGTGTATGAAGTTATGCATAGAATTGAACCAAATTTTTATTTTAAGTTCTTGGCTATGGCAAGCAGGTCCTTCCTTAATTTGGAAAAAAATTGCGGGTAGGGGCGCTGTAATAGCGATTTTTGTGCCATTTTGAATATTATACCATCGAAAAGAGTATGAAGTTATGCAGAGAATTGAGCCAAATTTTTTGCGTTTCTTTTTGTTCATGGCATGAAGGTCCTTCCTGAATTTGGAAAAATTCCGTTGGAAGTGTGCGCTATAATTACGATGTCTGTACCATTTTCTTTATTGTACAATCGAAAATTGTATAAAATTATGCATACAAATTGAACCAAATTTTTTGTGCATGTTTTTGGCTTTGGCCAACAGGTCCTCCTTGAATTTGGAAATATCGCGCAGTAATGGGGCTCTGTGATGGCGATTTTTGTATACTTTTCTAGATTTTTCGTAGTTCTATTGTCCATCGTTGGCTCGTGCAAAGGCGGGAACTCACTTCCTGCTAAGCCGGCTATTCACAAACATCTGATAACAACAGAATAAGGAAAAACTATTAATTTTAACAAATATCATGATATAGATTAACTCGTTTTTAGTTTATTTAATTGACTGAAGCAGAAATTTAAGATGAAAATCAAAGTTGGTATAGTAATGAACTAATAATATTGAAGTATTAACATGTGTAACTAGTTTTTGAAATATTAAGATGTATAAGATAGAAGAAAGTTTTGGGATTGGCACATCCAACTAGTTTTTAAATAATTTAAAAATTTTGAGATTTTCTTTACATGCAACATTTTTGTTATGTTAAAACGTATTTCAGAAAAAAAAAATCATAACAAAAATCTCTATAAATATAAAAATAGAATTTTGAGCCCCTGACCACCTTAATATACAAAATCGAAATTTAATTACAAAAAGTTTTATTATGTTTTATATAATTACATGAGTGTTGAGTATAAAACTTATAAATATAAATTTCTTATAACTTCCTCAAAAGGATTTTGATTTTTTTCCCAACTATTTTTGATAATTTGTTGACTTTCATATTAAAATGGATTCGGATAAAAATGGAAATGTAGGTTAAAATAATAAAAATGAGATTCAAAACCTTTAATTCTAAATAAATTTTTAGATTCATGCATCACGTAATTTGTATTTAGATTTGGAAGAAAAACATTGAATAAAATGTTAGTACCAAGTACAGGCTTGTGACAAGAAATATGTAAAATCTTAGACATGTGTTTGTGTTTGGTATTTCATATTCATGTATTCAAAATGTTTTCCAACTTTTATTTGACAAGGAAGACAGACACAAAAATATAAAAGGATTTTTAAATAGGTTTGTTTTAAAACTTTGAACAGTTTTGGTAACTAAACGAAAATTTTATCAAGAAGTATATTTTTATATGCGAGAATGTCTATTTTGTGACATAATATGAATACTTTAATATATTTTTTAGGGATATGATGAAAAAAAAAATCTGAAAAGTAATAGCTTGTTTTGTTTTTTAGTTATAGCAAAATTGTGTCGCACTTGTCCATTTTACGACTTTCTAGTAATTAGAAGCTATAAATATTTCATAATATGTTTGTTTATTCACAATTCGTGCATCTGATTTTGATTGGATTTGCTTTGTTATAATATTAAACCATACTTCCATAAGCGCAGAGATATTTTTCAAGATATTACTATTCGTGGCCTCGAAAACTGAAGTCGAATTAGAAACAAAATATTAAAATCACCATAAAAAAGAAAATGGCAAATGCATCTTGATAAATTGTATTCTATTTTTATCAGGCGCAAAGCAAACCTTATTTTATCTTGTTTATTTTTATAGATTTATTTTTATTGCATATTTTAAAAATTATACTTATGTTTTAATCCTTTTCAATACAACTTTTATTTTAATATTACTTTACTAGCCGCCCTTGGCGACCGGTTTGGTCTCCTTAAATGTATGCTAAGCATTCTATCATATTTCTTATACTCATAATTCCAATAAATTGTTCAATACGGAATCTAAATCGGAATACTAAATCGGAAGACTCTGATAGAGAAATCAAGAACTCGGTGTTTTTATGTTAGCCGTGCGCAGGTGATAAATCGTCAAACCTTATATCCGTGGCATTTTTTTGTATTTTATTAATTTCATTTAAAATAAAAGCATTTCACACATTTTATTTAAAATACACAAATTTAAAACTGAAACATAAAAAAACTAAAAGGAAAAGGAAAGAAAAATAAAGTAAAAAAGAAAAATAATATATAATACAACCATGACATTTATTTTCACCATCAAAGCATTGTTTTACTGTACCATGCAAAAAGCAAAAAATTCTAACTGACGAGTTGAAAATTGGAGAGAGTTGCAGCTGGTTAACATAAAAGCATAAAAAATTATTTTATGGTAACTTTTATGTTGTTTTATTCGAAAAAATAATTTTGATTAAAAATGGCCGCCTTCCATATGAAAAGCGAAAGGGCCAGCCCTAATTGATGATGACAGTCACATGACTTAGTAATATGAATGAATTGATTGCGATAGAACAATATTTGGCGATCTATCATCTGTGCCAGACTAACATTAAAGTACCAAATTGGCCGCTAGACATTTAAAAAGCGAAGCAGTCAAGCCGGAACTGTTCATGACAGTTACATGCCATAGGCTATTATTGTAGAGATGTTCTTTTTATCCTTCTCTTCCTTTCATTTTTATTAATATCATTGTTTTCCATTTTATTCATTTTTCTATATGTTGACTTCTGTTCTATTATGTCATCCAGTGATTGGTTGCTGTCTATTGTTTCTCTATTGCGTGTTCTCAACTATATAACCCTTTTCTCTTCTATTTCACTTCCGTTACGTTCCTGCGCCAGAATAGCCACAGGCCTTTTTTATGTCTAATTAATAAAGACTGATATCTTTTGAAATGTCTTATACATTTTTCATTTTTATGGCATTTTTAAGATTTTTTTTTAGATTAGGCATTACATCAGCTTTTGCAGTATAGGCTTGTGAGTTTTCTACTAAACTCGGTGTCTTCTACAAATTTTAACTTTCTTACGATATACTAAAAACACTAGTATCAATTACAGTTATCTAGTTTTACATTAAATACTATTTCAACACAACTTGTGTTTCTTAGCAACTGCTTTCTTTCTTGTAGCACCCAGTGTTGCCAGATGGGCTACTTTTTTAAAAAATCAGATTCTTGATTGGCGCCACTTTTTTGAAATAATGAAATGTGCGTTATTTAATGACATACTAATTAAGGCAAAAACAAAGTGAGTTTTACCATTTCTAAAAAGTGGTGCCAATCAAGAAATATGAATTTTAAAAAAGTAGCCCACTGGCAACACTGGTACCACCGCGAACTCATTCAAGATCATTGACCAATAGGGTGGGTCGAAAAAATCGAAGTATTTACAATCGAAATGTAATAGATTGGAAAATTTGCCTTTTGTAAATAAAGAATAAATTCATAAAATATTATACCGATCGGTTAATATCTTTTACCGCCGCAAGGGTGCCAAAGTTTCACAAAAATCGCAAAAAACATGTTTTTTTGAATATTTTTTTAATTAACCAAACGTACGAATACAATTTCTAATAGGACGCAATAGCTACATGAAGATATAAGAAATGTCCCAGTAAATGTTCATTGTGATAAAATCATATCTTTTACTGCCGCAAAGGGACCATATTAAAAAAAAACTGTAAACATTTCAAATTTTCAGTTTTTCTAAATTTTCATAATTTTTATAATACGTCTAGAAGTAAACAAACTTACTTTATATCTATCTATATGTCATACATTTTTTTAACTATTTGCCATAGACTGGAAAATAAAAATGGTAATCATTCATTGTTCTTGACGTTCGCTTCATCTACTGCTGTTTTGCTGCATATCAGCAGTTCATATACCACAAATCACTAAAATGAAAAACATTTTAGCATTTTATTAATTAAAATACAGAGATGTTTAACCTAAACGAATTAAATAAAATTGAATTGATAAAGTATTTAAAGTAACTGAATTTTATAATATGACTTGTTTTCAAATAAAGCCATTATTCCCCGAGAGGCCGAAATTGATCATATGTGATCCTCACTCTGTTCTGATCCACAAACTTTACCAGCACTTCAGTGACTAATTTCATTCTTACTGATTGAGTGGGACCAGGAAAGTTATAACAGCTGTAATCGAAAATTCTAAACTCACCAGCGTTGTTAGATCGTCGGTCGATAGACAAACCGGAACAGGCGGTTTCGTTAGTTTACAGTTTTGCCTTTCGAATAAAGCCATAAACTTTTAAGCTTCAAAGTGACGGATGGCACTATTCGTGTCCACAGAACTTCGTGCTTTGGCAATCGGCTGATGCAGTACACTTTCAGGATGTACTCAATGAGTATATCCTGAAAGTGCAGCGCATCAGTTGGATCACAATTAAAATGAGTCCATCATTTTTTTCAGATTCTGTGGACTATAATTTGTAACCTACTTTACTTGCCACATGCTCTAAGAAAGATTATAGTTATTGTAATTTCACGGAATGCCTGTTTCGCAAATCATGAAAATAGCCTCATTGGAATGATAGCATATGAAGGACCCCAGACATAAAGAAAATTGCCAAAGCACGAAATTCTGTGGACACGAATATTGCCATCCGTCACTTCGTCATTCCAGACTTGAAGTCTGAAGCTTAAAATTGTATGGATTTAATCGAGTGGGAAAACTGTAAAATAACGAAACCACCTGCTACGGCTTGTCTATCGACTGACGATCTAACGACGCTGGTGAGTTTAGAATGTACAGTCGTGGAAGAAAAAAAGTAAACACCCCCTACTAACTCCTCAACAAATTATCGTAGACGAAAGTTACTGGTACCGGACGATTGGAAATAAAGCCTACTTTTAAATGGTGTGTATAAAATTTGCTTAGGGGGCCATATTCATATTAAAATGATTCCAAACTTCATTTTTTTCAAAGGCAGTACCCAAATTCTCCTGAAATTATGTTCCTAATGAGCTAATTTTTTGTGTAGCAATAATACTAATATACCCAAACATAAATACGTTGAATTTGGAATTTTTATAATTTTATGATATGAATTATGAATTATGAAATTAATATTCGAAAAAATTATGAATTGCAACCTACAATTTTTTTGATGGATTTAGATTTATTAAGTCCTGCTTTATGGAAATCCCAAATTTCACATTTTTCTTCCAAGTAGTTTGTAAATTATGCTTAAAAAACAGCAAAATGACGGTTTAAGGGGCCGTCTATGATAGCAGTGAGTAATGTTTTGAAATTTATTCTCCTATCCTGTAATCAAACAGGTTTCATTGAGACTTAAACATGCTTTTATCAAGAAGGCGGCTCTATGGGTTAACAATCGAGTTCGGAACTTCAATTTGGATACAACCCTTAAAATACGCTTGTTTTAAAATAATTAATTTCTCGGAAATTTATGGCACGAATTGCATAAAAATTTGTTTATAGGCTAATTGAAAGGTGTAGAGTTCATTTATGCTGTCAGAATTGTGTACTGCTATTGAAAAAAACAAAGTTATGGTACGTTTTAATATGTAGGTGGACTTAATTTCCAATCGTTCGGTACCAGTAACTTTCTTCTACGATAATTTGTTGAGAAGTTAGTAGGGGGTGTTTACTTTTTTTTTTTCCACGACTGTACAATTACAGATACCAGCTATTATAATTTTCCTTGTCGAACTCAATCAGTAGAAAGATGCGCGAAATTAGTCTCTGAAGTTTTGGTAAAGTCTGTGGACCAAAACAGAGGGGGGTTCACATATGATCGATTTAGGCCTCTCAAGGAACAATGGCTTTATTTGAAAGCAAGTTATATTATAAAATTCAACTATTTTAAATACTTCTTCATTTTTAATTTATTTAATCCGTTTCGGTTAAACATCTCTGTATTTTAATTAATAAAATACTAAAATATTTTGTTCATTTAATATCATGTTTGTGGTTTTTGGTATATGAACTGCTGATATGAAGCAAAACAGCAATAGATGAAGCGATTGTCAAGAAAAATAAATGATTGCCGTTTTTATTTTCCAGTCTATAACAAATAGTTAACAAAATTTATGACATATTAATAGATATAAAGTAAATTTATTTACTTCTAGACTTTAATTTATAGAAATTATAAATATTTAAAAAAAATGAAAATTTGAAATTTTTACAATTTTTTTTTAAATATGGTCCCTTTGCGGCAGTAAAAGATATGACTTTATCATAATGAACATTTATCGGGACATTTCTTACATCTTCATGTAACTATTGCGTCCTATTAGAAATTATACTCGTACTTTTGGATGACTTTTTAAAAAAATATTGGAAAAAAAACTGTTTTTTTTTGCGATTTTTGGAAACTTTGGCCCCCTTGCGGCGCAGAAAGATATTAACCGATCGGTGTAATATTTTACTAATTTATTCTTTATTACAAAAGGAAACTTTTCCGATATATTACATTTCGATTACAAATATTTCGTTTTTTTCGACCCACCCTATTGACCAACTTATCATGAGAAGACTATAGAAGTCTGCACGTCTGTGAATACTACTGTTATAGTGATATATTAAGAAGCAAAATTTAAAAATAAAACGTTCCCATCAAATAGCAGTTAAATTGCTTAATTATTTAAAAAATCGTTTTATCAAAACATTTTTGAAATCTGTTGATACACTAAACCAATACCATTCCGAGTTCCGCGTTAAGTTTAAAGTACGAAATCGAAAATTATTTACAAAAGATTTTATTATGTTTTACAATTCACATAATTACATACGTTTTAAGTTTTTAAAACTTACTAATTTGTCAAAATATCCCCATAATTATTTTTAGGTGTCTCAGGACTCTGAAATCTTCAAAATTTTCGAAATTTCAATTTTTTAGGTGTTAAAATCCTATCTTTTCTGAACATTTTGATATAATTGTTTCCTTGAAATTTCCATAAGAACAAAAGTTATGGCTTTTAGAATTATACCCGCTCAATAGATGAAACGGCGCTTCCGAAACTTTGAAGTCATTTGTCTCCAAATGACGTTAGTGGTAATAACGCGCAGGATATCTCAAAAACTTCTGGATATTTTTAAATGAAATTTTCAAAGCATATGTTTAATGTTAGTCTATATAAACGGAACATAAAATTGTATTTTTATTGTTCAATGAAATACTTTCCTTATGTGATTATACTGTTGACATTTTTAAAATTTTGTAATAAATGCAACCTTATATTAAAAATATAAAAATGCTTTAAATACAAATTTATTTAGGTTCATGGTATTTATTGCAGTCTGAAGTATAACCCTCATAGCATGCATGGTCACGGTGACGTCGTTGTGACGTCAATGTGAGTCACTGTGGTCACGTCACATCTGTGACCAAAATGCCACCACTCAGTGATGTCACATTGTGACTGAGATGTGAACTTCTTAGAAAAATTAAAAAAATTACAAAAAATATTCAAAACATGTTATTTATGTAAAACTATATTTTCTGGCAAAAAAAAAAAAAAAAAAAAAAAAAAAAGTGACGTTTTTGTTATGTCACTGCATGTAACGTACGTCACGTCACATATGTGACGAAAAAAACCATCATATTGTAAGTCACAGTGTGACAAAAATATGAACATCACAAATCTTTGAAAATGAACAGAAATAGTTTAAACATGCCCGAGTTACAGCAACATAAGGAATGAAAACATATTAGTGGATAGGAAATAGTAAATTCGGACACGAAAAGAGGTGGTGGAGGGGGGGGGGGGGGTCATAAAAAGGAAAATGCACGGTACAAGTATCAACAAACTAGATTTTCATGCTATATTTTATCAATTTGTTATCTAAGACAGTGAAGTATACTTTTTTTGTGATTTCAATTTTATCTACCATTGCAATTTAATCCTTCACCGATTGTTATTATTATAAAAGTGTTTCTCGGAAAAATGGTACGTTATGAAGCAATTTGGATAACATATTTAGAATTAGGAATATTAAATCTGTACACTTTACATATTTAGTTTGCAGGGAGGAAGTTTTTTTTGTCGACCAGTGTTATTCGAAACACTTCTGTGGTTTCAAACTAAAATTTTCTGTTACAGCTAAGTCTGCAGCTTTTAATGAGCACGTAGAAAGAGTATTCAGAGTTTAGTCATATATGCATTTCTTGCTTTAGAATTTGCATTCAAGTCATATTTTTTCCTGTTAGTGTTTAACTATTTTAAATAACTATTTTTTAAAAAATTCTACTTCTTTCAGACTTTTTAAATAAAATTAGCATTTTCCGAAAAAATATTTATACAAATTTTATACAAAACCCATGATATAATTATTCATATTTTAAATTCGTGTTTTAGAAATACGACTTTAAAAAAAAAGCTATTTTACGAATAGTTTTATTCTACAGAAAATGAATATAAAAAAATGACAGATTGACAAAGAAAATTTTTTTTATCCTGTATACACTCTTTTCATTTATTAAGATGCCTAATTTGTATTTATTACGTGTAAAACAAACTTTACTTTAAAAAAAAGAAAGAAAAAAGGCAGGTGTTTCATTCAAATAGAAAATTTTCATTACAGACAAAAATTATAATAATACAGTATAAGCACCTGCTTGCGCGTGCGCGTGCGCTATCGTCTGCGCTCGATTAAACCGCAGAATAAAATAAGGATCAGAACTTTTGACGCGGGAAGTATGTCTGACAATTTTGTCATTTTGTCAGAAATATGTCTGACAATTTAGGATAAAACACGGATATTATTAAACTATTTATGGAACTTAAAAGGTATGTCTTATTTAATTTAAATTTTTTATTCCCGTTTGATAGATTAAAGTTAAATAAGTTGTAGTATGTTATATGCAATGAGACTGATCTGCAATTCTTTTCCGATTCGATGCTGTAAAATATTAATCTGCCATCGCTAGAAGGGAAAAAAAAGCTGATGCAGAGACTGATTCTAACACAGTATTTATCGTCATTAATATTTTGGAGTTAAATATGATATTCGATTATAATGATATTAGGAAACTGTTTCAATTTTGAAATTAACATTATACTGGGAAAATATCTTTTTACATATTGTAGTAGTGAAACTTTTGAAAGATTTTTTTTTCATTGTTAATAATATTTTAAATTAGTATTTAAAATCTTAAATCTTCATACCAATGTTTTCAGATTTAACATTTGCCAAAATTATAAAATAGTAGGAATTCCTTATAACATATGGAAAGATTTTTGAGAAATTGTTAAATGCATTTAATTCATCTATTGTAGTTTGTTGTTGCTTAATAGTACAATTATAAATACTAATTATTTAGTGTTTTTCAAATTGATATATTTATTTTTTTTATTCTATTTAATCATTTTTTTTCTTTTGCTGTTTGTGATTTTAATCAAACATTTAATTGTAGACATTCAGAATCAGTTATTAAATTTTCTTTGATTGTAAACTCATTTTCTACGTTTTCGATACATTTATTTTATTGGCATTAAAAAATAAAAAATAATCTTTAAGCATTGAAATAAAGTGTTTTTCAGGCCCGATAAAGTTGAAAAGTGTTTATGACTTCGGCTTGTTTGGCCGTCTGTCCGCGCTCTAACTCGCGTAAATATACTCAGATTGACTTGAAATTTTTGGATGTTATTGACGTTTACCATAGCAAGGTCTCTATTTGTAATGAAGTTTGTAGCATGTTTAGTTCATTTACAGGGACAGTCAAAAGTATTCCATTACATTACGGCCTGTGGGAGAAAAAATCGTTTCAAATGATTTTTAATCATTTTACACGCTTTCAAACAGAATAAAATTGATATGCATTTATGAAGCGCACTAAAATGTGCATTCCGTAGAATATGCAATGCAGAGAATAGTTATTGTTTATTTACAGAGCTAAAAAAGGAATTCCAATACATAATGATATAGAGGTGGAGGGAATTGTTTGCGGCGTACTACATTTATATTAATCTATTTGATATGTAATGAAATTGATATACGTCGTTGAGTTTTGCATACTATGAATTATTTCATGTATAATACGAAGTGTATATAGCATTTACAGGGACACACAAAATATTTCAGATACTATATTGTATCCGAAGTACTGTTCATTAGCGATGATTGCTGGAAATGCATTTTTAATTATGATATGCGCTTTTATGATTCACTACATTTATGCAAAGTATATGGTGTATATATATATGCTATAATTCATATACAGGACTATACAAAAGTATTCGTAAGGGTTACTGGGTATTGCTTAAAGGTGGTTTTTAAATAAGTTATGCATTTTTACGCTGCACTGTATTTAATTTACTAAGAAATGTTTGTAGAATATAGATAAAATAATATACAGGGTCACGCAAAGAATTGGATACGTTGCCGTCTATAAATTATAATTTCTGGAAATGTGATTTCAGCAGTTTTAAAAGTGTTTTAGTTTGAATTAAATTTTAACTAAATAGTGGCGTGTAATAAAGGTTCTAGGTAAACTACAGGGTTGTACAAAATTACTTAAGTATGTTTCCATATATTAGTATAAATTGCTGAAAGAGAATTTCAACCTGTTATGCGTTTCCTTGATAAACTAAATTTTTCCATTATATAGTATATATATCAATCTACAGATCAAATACAGGACTGTTTAAAAGAATTGGAAAACATATTTGGCTATGGATGGTAACTGCTGAAAATGTTCAAATGTTTTATGCGTTTTCATGTATAGTTAGTTATCTTGTTTACGTTATTTCCCCCGATGTCTTGTTAAAACATTCAGGAGGAGTTGGAAAGTGTTTTATAATCTAGGCTTAACGCATGATATATCTTACTTGTTGTTTCTATTTCCCAGATCAGTCTTTTCCTATAAAACATACCAAATCTAATTAGCTCATATTCACAAAATACAATATATACCGGAATAAAAAATTTAAATAAATAGGGCTTATCATGTCGTTCTATAAATAACAGTTGTATTAATGTCCGTTAGACTCCATGTTCGTATTTAGTAAAGCAATGACAAATCACAAAAAATTAAAAAGCTTACACATTCTTAATATTAAGCTTGAATTCAAGATCAAGCTTAGAACTTAATAAAAAAAGATGTCAGTTGATAAGGATTGTTTTTTAAATGGAAAATTAAAAATATTTTAGAAGAATAGGACCCCAAATTAGGGATATCTTGCTAAAAAGTACGGTAAAAAGATAAGACTTTATATTTCAAACAAAACTTTACTTTAAAATTATCATAGTGTTTATGACAAGAATCATCACAATATTAATACTTGGAAATTTTTCCAGAGAGAAACATTCGCCTTGCATACAATATTTCAAATGAAAATCAAATTTCAAATTAATTGCTTAAAAGGCGCAAAGGCCAGCATAGTGAAAACATTCCACGCCGGGACTCGATCCCGGGTCATCAGTATAGCGCACTGACATTCTACTGACTAAACACATGGAACGATACCCAGCCTGGAAAATTGCTCCCTATTACATGTTGGCAAGGCCACAAACGCAGCACAAGATGGAATATTTATCGTGAGCCACCGTCATGGGGCAAACACGAAACTTAATTAAATCCAACATCGATTGAAACTATATTAATGCTTGGAAATTTTTCCAGGGAGAAACATTCGCCTTGCATACAGTATTTCAAATGAAAATCAAATTTCAAATTAAAATTGCCTTTTAAGCAATTAATTTGAAATTTGATTTTCATTTGAAATATTGTATGCAAGGCGAATGGTTCTCTCTGGAAAAATTTCCAAGTATTAATATAGTTTCAATCGATGCTCGATTTAATTAAGTTTCGTGTTTGCCCCATGTCGGTGGCTCACGATAAATATTCCATCTTGTGCTGCGTTTGTAGCTTTGCCAACATGTAATAGTGAGAAATTTTCCAGGCCGGGTATCGTTCCATGTGGTTTAGTCGGTAGAATGTCAGTGCGCTATACTGATGGCCCGGGTTCGAGTCTCAGCATGGAATCTTTTTCACTATGTTCGCCTTTGCGCCTTTTAAGCAATTAATTTCAAATTTGATTTTCATTTGAAATCATCACAGTGTTTATGACAAATTCGTCACAAATGACACATATTTCACAAATTGGTCACAATGTGACTTCAAAGCATTGTCACTTTCGTCACAGGTTCGTCACAAAGTTAATGCCAAAATAGTCCCAAATGACACACTTTTCACAAATTTGTCACACCGTGAATTCACAGAGGGGTCACAATGTAACGTCACAAACGACCTCTATAACGGCCATAACGACCTCGCATTCTAGTCACTATGATGTCACATCGACGGTCACAAAATCACAGTGTGACTTCACAACGACGTCGCCGTGACGTCACCATGCCTTACGGGAAGTAGACATTTTATTTATTTATTTATTTATTTTTTTATTTTTTTAGGTGAAATATTTATTTAGTAATCCTGCGCGTAGGCTGTAATACCAATTTCCTTCTCGTCAAGTGTCTGACAGCTTGGAGCCCCTTAAACATGCTTATTCTGCATCTTGCAATTTTTTAAATACATGAAATGGCCATACTTATATCTTTCATCCCGATAAAGATTGTGTTTTGAAATCATATAGATTGTGAGATATTAAATGTTGAAAATGGTCTTTTTTTCATTTTTTCCAATTTTAAGAATCCTGAGAACCCTTAACAGTTTCTTTCTATTTTTAACTTTTTTGTCATAATGTGTTGACTTTCAGATTATGCAAGGTCAGACAAACATGAAACTGAATTCTAAAATGAATTTTCAGATTCATACATTACTTAAATTGGATTTAGATTTGGAAGAAAAACAATGAATAAAATGTTAGTACCCGGGACATGCTCGTGATAAGAAATATGTAAAATCTTAGACATAATTTTAGTATTTCATATTCATATATTCAAAATGTTTTCCAAGATTTTTTTTTTATAAGAAAGACAGGCGTAAATATGGAAAAAAAATATTTAAATAGGTTTGTTTTAAAAGTTGATTCGGTATTTGAAGTGATTCGTTAGCTAAGATAAAGTTTTGTAGAAAGTGTTCTTTTAAATGCGAGAATGTAATTTCCATTGTGTGAGTTAATATGAATACTTTGAAATATTTTATAGAGATATATTATAGCGGGAGGCGGTTGCACAAACTATCACCATTTTGAGTTTACGACTGAAATACCACGATTAGTTAAAATTATATTAGCATATTAAAATGCAACTGATCTGCAAAGTCATATCTTGGTGGAAAATACCTGCAAACCCGATTTTTTTGGATGACTGGTAGGTTTGCCATTGCGTTTTTCTGCTCCCAGTCCCCCATGATTTCATACCTTTAGGTGCAGGAAAACAAATGATAAACCTACCGAACAACTACTAAAATCCGATCAGCAGGTGGTTTTACAAAGATATAATTTGGCATACCAATTGCATTTTAATATGCTAATCTCGATGAGGTGATGGTCTGTGCAGTCGCCTCCCGGTTATGTTGAATAGTAATGTGAAAAGTAATAGCTTTGATTTGAATTTTACTTATGGCAAAAGTATGTTCATTGCGTCCTGTAAATAAATTAGTCGCTTTGAATACTTGATATTATGCATGTTTATTCATAATCCATATATCATATTGATTGAATTTTCTTTATTGTAACATTAAACTAAGCTTTCATCAGCGCATAGACAAGTTTCAAAAGTTGACTTTTCGTGGGCTCGAACACTTAACTCGGAAAAAATAAAATAAAATCTCCATCAAAATGATAAGGGCAATCGTATCTTAATAAAACGCATTATATTTTTATAAGGAGCAAAGGAAACCTTATTAGTCCCCGATATGCTATTTTTTTCTCCCAGCAAATAAAGTGTCGTCTCCAAAAACCAATGTTCCGTTGTATACCTCAGCCGTAAAGGAAAACAGATATATCATTGTACTGTTAAATACTCTACTGCAATTTTTTAAACATCTAAGCATGGCCCATTTTCGATTTTTATAACGTCGTATTGGAAAAAAGTACTTTTTAATGCAATTTGTTTGAAAACTGCATCTCAATTTATTTTTGAGGTATTCTTTTTTTTTTTTTTTAGTTCTTAGCTCCATTTGTTTAATTTTGGGAACTCAAGCAGTCAATTTCTGTAGAAAGTAAAGAAAAAGTAGTTGGAAAATAATAATTATATCTTTTTGTTGCCATTTTCCCATAACTACTGAAAAAAAAAATAACTAAAGTGCTTGTTATTATAAAAAATATACAAATGAATGGTTTCTGATAAAACATGGAGCTATTTTAAACTATATTTAATTTAATTATCTCTATTACAAACAAATGAAGGCCTATGAATCAATAGATAGCCGATTTTCTTTTGTCGAGTTTCTTGAGTGACATATGTTCCTTTTGGATTTGTGTATTATGTAGCGATAGTGACGTCATGTGAATACTTTACGAGGCTAACGAGAAAGACGGGCTACCACGGTGCATTCCACGTATCTTTTTTTACAGAACGCTGGGGTTACGTGATGCTCGAATGCACCAATGAAGCTGTGCGGAAAAAACAGCACGTCACTCTAGCGGTCTGTAAAAAGAGAAACATGCGTTTCACCGCGGTAGCCTGCCTTTTTCGTTAGCCTCGAATACTTTACTGTAGATGTTGTTTAAGACTAGATCGTAAATGTGGAATTTTTCAGAGGATGCGAATAACATCATTTTATGTAAAATAAAAGCGTGTGTTTTAAGTCTTAAAAATGAAATATGTTTTGTATTATCTATATTTATATACATATATATATATTTTTTTTTTCATAGGAGCTACACTAAATTCTGAAAAAGCAGAATTCCTGTTTTTTATATATTTTTTTATTTATAGATTTTTTTTTAATTACATTTTTTAAAAATTTATAAATATCTTTTTATACTTTTTATAACAACTTTTAGTTTATTATATCTTGTAGTTTCCCTTTCCTCCCGCGTTAGTTTATCTTTTTTGTTAACCTTTTTTATTTCTGCTTCTTCAGTTTATTTAATCCTGTCCTATTTCGTCGCATACCGATTTTTTTTTTTTTTTTTTTTTTTTTTTTTTTTTTTTTTTTTTTTGTCTATTGTTTCCCTATTGTGTATTCTCAACCATCTACTTTTTCTCGTCTATTTCATTTCACTTACATTACTGCTTTCAAAATGTCAACATATCTTCTCTGGGCCTGATGAATAAAGATAGAGATCTTTCAAACGCCCTATATATTTCTCATTTTATGGTGTTTTTAAGAATTTTTTCCTTAATTTATGCTTTAAACCAGATTTTCTACTATTGTGTTTTGTAAATTTTATGCTATATAAAAATCTTACATTTCGTATGATACATTAAGAACACAACCAAAATTACATACTATGGTATCAATATGCATTTACTATGTGTTTATTTCTACTGGTCTACATAACGTATATTGCAAAAAGGATGCCTAGCTATATCAATTTAACTACACTGTAAAAAAATCCGACCAGTTTTCCTGTAGCAATGGGAAAAATATTTGCCCTTACCGTAACGGAATTTTTTCCGACCCAGCTCGGAATAAAATCCGTAAAAAAAGGAAATAGTTAATAAAACGGTATTTTATGGATTTTATTCCGATTTTACGGATTTTATTCCGAGCTGGGTAGGAAATTTTTCCGGTACGATAAGGGTAAGTGTTTTTCCGATTCCTACAGGAAAACTGGTCGTATTTTTTTACAGTGTATGCGGGACCTTTTGATAACTAGTAATTATGTAATATATTAAATTAAAAAAAAGAATTTGACTTTTAATTAAATTTAAATTAGAAAATAAAACATTAACTGATAATTAATTGCTGAAAATATAAAAATACTGTACAAAAATTCACGACTTTAATATCACAGGAAATGAGTAAGAAATTGGTTTAAAAATTCATTCCTTAGAAATTCAAAAGAAGTCTATAAAAAGTGTTCGACAAGTTAAAAAAAAATCTTTTTAAGAAAGAAAAATGTGTCAACAGTTCACCTGTGAAATATTTATTATTTACGTGAAAAAATCGGATTTTATGAGACAAATGACGTATCTGTGGAAATAAGCTACATTTCATAAAGAAAACGAAAAATACAGATCTTTTTCCGTGAAAAACAAACTTTATTATTATTATTATTATTATGTTTATTATTATATTTTATTATTTTATATTATATTATATTTATTTATTTATTTATTTTTCGGGGAGGGGGGGGGGGTCACCTAGGCTGCTATTTTTCTTAACAGATTTTTTACAGTATAAAAATGAAGTTGCAGAAAGTTTTTTTTTTTTTTTTCATATTCAAAAGCCAAAATAAAAAAGGTTTTATATATGTTTGTCTATTTACATCTCTTTTTATATATGTTTTAAATTCTAATAAACACCTCCCCTCACCCTAAACACGAATAATTTTAAATATGTTTTTTTTTCCTCGAACTTCACAGTAAATATCAAATATATTGATTTTCAATGTATTTTCAATAAACATAGGAACAATAATAAAATTTTAATAAACATTGTAGTCAAAAGTAATAAAAAAAAGGCTGAAATATTTTAATTCTAAGACTTTTAAAGCATTACTTAAATTAGATTTTTATCTGAAATAAAAACTTAAAAATAAATGTTAGTATCTTAGACAGAATATATGTGACAAGAAATATGCAAAATCTTAAAGAAATGTATTTCATATTCATGTATTCAAAATGTTTTCCAAGTTTTATTTGATAAGAAAGACACAAGCAAAAAAAAAAAAAAAAAGAATCAAGACTTGTTGTAAAACTTTGAGACATTTTGGGATATATAATATAATTTTCGGGGAAAATACATTTTCACATTTTGAATAAATTCTTCTAGTAGTAAAGTACTTTATATTGCTTAGTATATTTAGCAACATATGATGATGCAGTTTAAATTTGTGTTTAGTAAATCAAAAGACGTATTACAACGCAAATGTATTTTTTAAATAAATAGTAGCTCTAATGGTTAAATAGAGATGATTCTAAGACATTTTCTGAGAAAGATGTAATATCTTGTGAAAGAATATACTTACTTACTGAAATGTGACTCCCACTCATTAAATATAGACATAAGATAATCTTCTCGTAAGACTATAACGATTTTACAGTATTTATATTCCATTCATTCTTTTATTTCAAATATGAGATAAATAATATTATAGAGCGCCGTAATGTAGGTTTGTTTCGATAGATTTTTGTTTAAAAATATAAAATCTTACAAATGTAAAGGTTACGCTGTCGGAGGCAGTACACTCCCCCTCCTCCCTCACACACACAACATTATGTTTGTTCGGAATGATTTTCGTCTAGAAATATCAAATCATTCAACACTAATTTTAGGCAAAATTTAAATATTACGGGCTTCTGCAACGCCTGCAGGATCAGCTAGTAAAGCATATAAAAACATAAAAAAATGTAATTTGTTGTTAAAAAATGCAACAGGACATGGAACATGGAACAAACGTGGAAATGTTTTCTAACATTTATGTTTCTTTCTTCTGGAAAAGTTTTCTGGTACAACTGGTAAGATTTGTTTTATAATTGCAGAAAAATGTTTCTTTACACTGAGTTGGTATTCTTTAAGATAATTTGCTGTAGATTTAGTAATGTGTCACTGGGTTATAGATAGAGTAAGATAGAGTATAGTTAGAGTAGAAATATCGAGAAGTATAGATAGATTTATATATAGAGTAGTAGATTGTAAGATTTATTTTTCAGTAATACATTAAGCTTACTTTCAATTTTGAATGCATCATGTTTATCCTTTCTCTCTATATAAAAAATAACGATTTGGAAATGGGCCAAAAGATTTGGAAATGGACCATTGAAAATCTGCGTAGATACAACGAAACGCATCTGATTGTTCAGAGCTTTCTGTCTTTTCTTAGCAGGAATTGTGCTTGGCGAAAACCATGAAAAGTAGATAATTTAGATAGGATGAGCGACGAAAGAGAAGAATCTTCTGCATTTCTGTTATTTGGTTTTTTCAAAGGGTCGATGGCAAAAGTGATTTTTACAGAAAGAAGATAATTTCCATTAACTAATGAGAAAGATGGGGAGATGATATGCGTTTGGAATCTAAAAAAATGAATCCATAGAAAATAAGGGATAGTGAAGCGATCCAGAATGGAAACGCGAAACAATTACGTCTGGAGTTGGCTAGAAAATAGGGATTGTTTCGCGATACTGAACGGAATCACGAAGCGATTAAGCGAGCAGTAGGTGAGCATAGCAAGCAGGAAGACAGAGCCCCACTAGTTATATCGAAGAAGGAATGCAGCCATAATTGTCAGTTTAAATGAAATAGCATTTTTCAATAATTTTGATGACATTCAAACACGATTTTCAAAAATCATATTATCACATAAAGAAATGGCCCCAACATAAAACATTTCTTGTTTAATTATTTGACAAAATTTAAAAATAGATAATTTTAAATAATCTTGCTTGTGAAATTTATTATACTTTTGTTTAAGCTGATATGATTTTTTAAGAAGTATTTTTTTTTATTATATATATAGGCATGTAATTTACATTGGTATCCTAAAATTAAGGAAAAATCACAAAAAGAGCGATAACTCGTCAAAAAAGAAACCTATCAGTGTGAAATTTACATATGTTGTTAACTAAAAGATGCTGAATAAAATTATAAAATGCAAATTAGTGGCGCTGCAGCCGGATTGCGTCATCTATGAGCAGCAGAATAATTCATGCTAGAGAGCACGGCTGCAGATGTCGCTGTGATGATGACATTCGAAAACTGAGATAGTCAATTCATTAATATGACCACTAGGTATCATTTGTCCCCAGAACTGCGATATAGAGCAATTGGAAGATGGGAGGGAGGTCAAAGTCATACAGAGGTGGCCTAACGGCTAAATATAAGTCCTTCTGTTGTTCATAGGCTTTAGCAACAATTTCAAACCTTAAAGTTCAATCAAAGACGCGCAAGAGCTACGATAAGCGCCGATGACCGATATTTACGGTTATGTGTACGAAGGAATAGAAAAGCAATCCCCTTGTCATCTTAGAACCTTCCCTTCTGCAGCCACTGGAAGGTTGATATCAACGACTACTGTAAGTAGAAGGCTTCATGAAAGTCGTCTTTACACGAGGCGACCAGTCATTTGTGTGCCTCTCACCTCACGTCACAGGAGGAAACGTTTAGGATAATGTCAGACGAACGTCTTTTGCACGCTTTTTTCCTTATGTATTATTCCTTACGTATTATCCCTACACAATGCTAGCGCATTGTATAGGAATAATACGTAAGGAAAAAAGTGTGCAAAAAGACGTCCGTCTGAAGAATTCATCGAGCTTAAACAACTTAAATTCGAGCCAGAGCAGAGTAAACGCAGTGTAGATAGTCATTACCAGCTGATTATATACTGAAGACACGTCGAACTTTTTATAATTTTATTTAAAATAACAAAAGCAGACATCATTACTTCGATGTCGAAAAATTTAAGACATTAAATAATTAAAATCAAAGTAACTGAGATAGACATGCTCTTAAACGGCTTAAACTTACATAATCTTTTTAAAGGAAAAAAAACAGAGCCGCCTCTTATATCACGACCACACAATATATACATTCAGTTAAACCGTTACGTCATACAACACATTTGCCGAAAAATTTGCATAAAGCAAGATTATGAAAATAATCAGTAACATAAAAAAAAAAACTCTCCGCATTCAGCCGTACGAGAAGATGTCGTAGAATGCGAAGTGACTGACAAAAGAGCGGAGAAACCGGCAATGTGTGGATGCAAACGATTTCTGCTCGTAGCTCGGGACGAGGTATTGGCAGGAGGATTAAAAAAAAAAAAAACATTAAACACACTTAACTTGCGAAAAACTCGCATACCTGCCTGTCATTGCCCCCTTCCCGTAGTTACGAGCATACATAGTTCAGAATCACATTAAACTATCCTTTAAACTCCAAACCTTTAGATTTCCAAAGGAGATATAACTTCACCTTCCTGTATAAAATTTAACTTTCATACATACAAATGAGTTTTAAAGAATCAAATGCACTATACATAATTACAATTGCTACAATAAAAAAAAAATATTAACCTGAACATACACTTTCGTCAACCAGGTAACCTTTCACTTAAAACATATTTGGCAAAGCTGAAAATCTAATTTTTCAGTTTAAAACTAAAATATCTTTCAGCATATAAACATTTTTTCATGTACAGTAACAGAAGGAAAATGTTTTAAAACATTGCGTTACCTGTACTTTTCAAAAACTTTCAAATATAAACACAATTCCAAGCATTAATATATGTTCATATAACTTTAATACATTTCAAATATTAAAAAATATATATATATATATATCAATATCCATTTAAACCTAATATCATCCTTCGGATGCATTACAATACAACCAAAAAATAATAATAAAGGGGGGTCAGAAGGGTGATAAGTGCACTTATGGGAAATAATTTCTTTATTTTTTTCTGTCCTATTTTTTGTTTTGTATTAACAATAAAATTTAAGTTATCTAATGAAATTAAATATATACAAAACCATGTCAATGACTGAAAACTGGGCTAAATTATTAAATATGTATATATATTTATTTAAATAAAATTTTCCAAATTTCCTTTATTTATTTATTACTTATGAGCCATTATTTGTATGATATCTCGATAGCATGAAATAAATAAGCTCAAGCATGAGTTCAAGCAGGAAAAAAATACACATTAGTATAAATATCCGGTGTACATTCAGATTTCTTTTGCTATACTGATTTATATTTCTGTCAACTCTCAAGTTTATGAATCACAGAATAAAAATACTACACTCCTGCCAAGATCTGCAATAAAACAACAAAACTACCGGTACTACTAGTAAACATTCATTGCCAAATGCCAAATGTTACGTGGGTCATCCTGACCGCACTTATTATCGTCGAAGGGAATGGAGGCTAGCTCTCTAGATAATGTTTACACAGAGGATATAATAAATTTGCTTTCATACTGACAAATAAGAATTCAGAGTATTGTCCATGCACGATCATTTGGCGAATGAGGATCGGTAACTTAAATGTATGCATTGCATTCATTAATAAAAATGAGAAAAACTCTTAGCAATTATACTGTTAAGAATAGTATGTTGCTTTGAATAAACATTTGGTGCCGTAGTAGCTGCAGCCATAACATGGTGAATCCTCGATAAAACCTTTAGAGATCCTGTTGAAACATAGCTCCAGATGTTGGAAAGAAACATCACTGTTTTATGGTTGCAGCTACTGCATAACTAAAAGTTTGCTCAACACGATATGACTCTTAACAAATACACATCATTTGCACCATTTACTATAATTAACGCGAATATTGATTAAAAAAAAATTCCGGCACTAATGGCTTAATATGCTGAAATTTACTTTTAAATTAGTGGAAAGAAGTGTAAATATCTTTTTAAAAAGGCGGTAGTTTTTTGGCGGGTAGAAAATTTAAACATGAGTCATTGATTTTAAAATAAATAAATATTACTGTAATATTACAATATTATTCAAAATGAAATATTTTAAATCTAAAATATTGCTATGGACAGAATCTGGACAAAAAAATACTATCAGAATACATTTCACAAATCCTGCATTAATTAAGACGCTTTTTAGAGTTATATGTGACGCAATGACATTAGTAGGAGACAATTGTTGTTTATCTGGGTTTCCAATATTATTGCACAGGCGTGTTGGCCGGCTGTTTATTTAAGAATAAAATAGCTGAAAATAATAAATGAAGAAACAGTCGACTAAGCTAAATCCTAATCAAGTACCTTTGAATATTGTAGCAAAATCTAGACTTTAAATCAAACAAAGAATTCTCTGCACTGTTTTTCTCCATTATAAACAACATTCTTTTCCCTCAGCATTGAGAACTCTGTCAAAGTCATCGGCCAAGTTATCGTGAGCATTCTATGTGCCAAAGAAGTATACAAATTATTGTTCGATATTAGTGTGCAATTTAACTAGGTCGACGTTATGACATATAATATATTATTAGCATAAAGGGAAGAAATGCGCATTATACACACATAAATACTATATTTCAAAGGCATAAATACTATACATACACATATAAATACTATATATACACATATAAATACTATATTGCAAAGGCATAAATACTATACATACACACATACAGATGGGTGACAAAATAATACGAACACCCATGAAAAAGTCATGATACATTTCAAAGAAGCAGAACCCGCAACCGCATGTCACTTTGCACTCAATTCTGCCGCCTAATGGTTATGAAAGGTAAGGTATCAGTCGACCAACATCAGTCATAGGTGTTGCATGCGCTTACCATATGCTCTGGAAAACTCAATAATGACTGAGATGCCAGATATCGAAAAACGAATGATTGTTGGAATCCGGTGCGCTGGTTGCTCCGTCACGCAAACAGTCAATTACTTAGGGCATGCAAGGAGTACTGTGTCTGCCGTTATGACAGCATACACGAAATGCAGTAATGTGTCGTCTTCAAAGTACAACAGTGGACGGAAAAGAAAGCTTCCTGAGAGGGATAATAGGGAGTTTATCCATATAGTGGTCCGATCCCAGATAACGTCAGAGATAAAAGTCATCTCCAGAATCACAATTCAGCAAGACGTGTCCAAAGGGAACGTCATGCTTCGAACATTTATGGAAGAGTTGCAATTCGTAAGCCATTGGTGACATAACGTCATCCTTTTCAGCGACGCCAATGGTGTAAAACATACAAAAGCTGGACTACTTAACAGTGACAACAAGTCATTTGGTTTAATAAATCAATCTCCACCATATTTCAGGCGACTGAATGCGTTTATGTGTGGAGAAATTCCGCAGAAGCATTTACTCCTCACTGTCTCTTGCCGACTGTGAATCATAGAGGTGGTTCCCTTATGGTATGTGGTGTGATATCTTAGCGTGGCTTTGGGTCGCTTATTACTCTGCAGGGGAAGGTTACAGGTGCTCACTATGTGATATTCTGGGGTATCAAGAGCATCCTTTTGTCCAGACTTTATTTTCAGGAGAATGCCCACTTTACCAAGACGACAATGCTCTTATCCACACTGCTAAAATCGTCCAAAAATGGTTTGAAGAGCATGTGGATGAAGTAGGACATCTTGCTGACCCCCTCAGTCTCCTGACTTGAACATTTGTGGGGATATTTGGAGTCAAAACTCCGTGCTCTATTTTCTCCACCATGTACACTTTTGGAATTAGAGACTGCTTTCCAGGAAGAATGGCTTCATATTCCTTTACTTTTGTTCTTGACTTCTGTGAATCCATTCAACGCCGCATACAATCTCAAATTAAATCAAAGGGTGGTCCAACCTCCTATTAATAAAGCTTTTCTCTTATTTCATAGGTGTTCGTATTATTTTGTCACCCATCTGTAAATACTATATATACACACATAAATACTATGTTTCAAAGACATAAATACTATAATACCTACATAAATACTATATATACACATATAAATACTATATTTCAAAGTCATAAATACTATACATACACACATAAATACTATATATGCACACATAAATACTATATTTCAACATTAGTCGAAAATATTCCCATCATAATTCTAAGCATCTTAAGACAAAGAAATTTGCGCAAAATTAAACACTTCATTTAAATGCAAAGTGTAACACTTTAGATAAGATACAATTCTTCAATTTTATTTAAAAGGTTAGTATCGAAAAATTCTGTACTATGAATTGCTTAAATGATACAAGTTACCCGCCAAAGGTCTTTATATAAGCCCGTAGAGATCTTCAAATGTTAAAACGCTTTCGTTGATTTAATTTAGAATAAAACTTCAAAAGTAAATTTTTTAAAGTTATATCTGAGTATCTTTTGCATCAAAGTTAATACAAATTAACCTTATGAAACCGTTTTAATTTTATGTAAATTGTACGTTTCTAAACTAGTACAGTTTCACTAGAAACTTTTAATAAAAACTTCACTTTTCACTTTTATTAAAAAAGTGTTAAATTTTTTACACTTACTCAAACAAGTATTTTTTTTTAATAACAACTTTGTATTAGACGTTAAATTATAATTTTTAATCCCACTGTTGAGTAAATCTCCAAACAAGTTCTCGATTATCTATACATCTCAATGTTTTCACGTTCAATGTCAATCACTTTTATGGTTTGGTATATTTGGTATATCTATACATTTTAATGTTTTGATATATATATACAAAATATTTCAGTAAACTATAAATTTCTTTTTTTTTTAATTTCATTTTGAATTTAGATAAAAATGACGAAGCATATGAACAGATTTAGAGTTAAATTACTGATTAATAAGATTATATTTAGGCACATAGGTTATTTGAAAAGTTTAAATGAATGTAAAGGAATAAATCGAATGCACAATTATACTTAACATATCAAAAATCATTCGAAAAATTGATGAAAGATTTTTGATAAAATTCGCGAATGCATTTTCTTCTTTTTTTATTTTTATTTCACCAGCTTATAACACCACCGTCCAAACTAGTTTTAAGAGCATTTCACTTTTATCGATGCACTTCTAAAAGTTATATCTAAAGCTAAAACTTTTACTTCACGAATAAGCATACTTTTGCATCAGATTAAGAATAGATTGGAAAATAGATATGAGAGGAAAATATTAAGGATCGAGATAAGATTCTTATAATGCGCTCCTTAAACGACTTTCCCTGTGATCGATTCAGATAAAACGTTTACATTATTGGATATAGGTAAGACTGGATAAGAGTGGATAAGATGGTAAGACTGTATAAAATATATTTTATACAGCGGAGGTAAGTCAATGTGCAATTTATAAAGTTTTTCTTTTACTGCTGAAACCGAAAATGAAACAGGAACGCTATATTTTTTTTTTTTTTTTTGCTTCTGAACTTAAGTGTCAGTAAAATCTTGTTGATGACGAAAAGGTGTTGTAATGATGGATATTGTTAGATGTTGCTTCTATACGGAACAAACTGCATAATGGCTATATTGTAAATATTTCCTTGCAGGATCTTCTACGTTATGGAAGACCATCTTCAATGATTCTGTTAAAAGAGATAGTTTAACCAGCCAATCGATCAGATAGACTAACCCATATTTGACCAACATCGTATATAATATATATATATATGACAGTATACATTTCTATCTCATACTCGAAAAATATTTGTACTAAAGCTTATGTTTCCTATTACTTACTGTGAAATAATCATTCATTACACTGGCTTAATCTTTAATTTTTACTTTTTAAAAAGCCATTGATTATGAATTTCGAAAATATACAAATTTTAAGACAATGAAGACAACGTCGATGTCAACTACATAATTGTACAAAAAAGCAACAACTATCTGGAAAAAGATTGTAATTTGGACTCTGTTTGTGCCGTTTCTTATCATTTCATTTGAAACAAAAATTTTGAGAAGTAAAAAAAAAAAATAATAATAATAATGTCATAGCAGTGGATTTGACCATTTTCCTCGCATATACAGGACCGCCAACAAATTTTTAGATAATAAAATTTTGGTAAGCTTTCCAATTGTATGTGTTTTTATCAAGCTAAACCACAATATGTTTCAGTATTTGGTCAAATCTGGACTAAAGTGGATGCAGCATGATGAAACGATGACACGTTTTCATTTGTCTTCAATAACCATCGCAGCTACACGAGGAAAGTTAGCTTCGAATTTTTCGCTTAAAATCCCGTGTATGAAAATATATACAGCAATCGAATGCTTAAGCAACCCTTTCAATACCTTTTCAAGCAATGAAGCTTGAGGGTGTTTAGATATGCTACGAATAGTAAAGTTTCGACATGAAAAAAAATGGAATTCTGACAAACAATACTTGCGAACATTTTTTTATACGAATGGTGACATCATTTAGCCGTAAAGGTGTCTATACGCATGATAATATCCATTACTGCCATGAGAATTTGAGCATGTATAATGTCCGATTTCATCATTTGTGGTGGATCATTTTGTTCTGTCAAAGCATTTTCAAGAACTGTCCCAGAAAATGTGCGTTTACGAAGGTATGTTAACGGGAGCTCCATAGTTGAAGTGAAGGCAAGACCTTTTTAACAATCTTATAACATATATAAATAAAAAGTAATGTAAATGTATTAGTAAAGATATAAGAAACAAAACTGTTCTTATTTAGGTGCAACTAACATTTTAAAGGGGATAAAGTATATAAATGAATTTAAGCGCTATTTGTTCATAAAATTATAACTTTGACAATACACTTGCAAGGATAAATCGAAGTATAGAATAAACTGAATAATCTAAAATAGCCTTCAAATGGAAACTTGTTGTAATGAAACCGGTTATAAGGAAGTCCGCATTCAATGAATAATCTTTACGTTTCTTCGAACTTCCTCTTTTTATTCCAACATGTGAAAGAAAAGATACTCTTTTAATAATTAAAATAACTTTGTATTTTCTAGAAATTCAAAATATTACATTATGTTGGAAACAACGGATATATAACATGCGATACTTATTATTCTATTTATAAGAAATGGGCGAAATCCGTCCATTCTGAAAAGCATTCTAATTCCAACTCTAATACTTCAGTTGTGTTACCATTTTTTTCCTAAATTCAGTCAGCAAGTTGCTAAAATCCTAAGAAGGTTTGATGTTAAACTTATTTTTTCTCCTGTTAATAAAATCAATTGTTCAAATCTCAAACCATCCGTTGATCGCCTAGATAATTGGGGCATTTACCAAATCTCTTGCCAGTGTGGCCTTTCTTATATTGGTAAACGTGCTCTTAGATTTCTTTTAAAAGAGCGTGAAGGTTATGTTAAAAATCAGGAGCTCAAACGTTCTTCTATTGCTCAACATTCTTGGTCTTCTCAACATAGGTTCGAATTTTCCTCAGCCATCATTATCCAAAAATGTTCTTCTAATCTTGATCTTGATTTTTGGGAAGCTTACCATATCATTAAAAATTCTCACTCTTTAGTCATTGATATATCTAGTACTTTTGATTTTCCAAGTATTTGGAAAGAATTAATTTAATCCCCCCCCTTTTTTGGTTTCTTTTTCTCTCCTTCTCCGGTAGATGCCGCTACTTGTCCACCCAGTCGTTTCCACTGCTTCTCTCTCATTGGTTGTTTTGGCGCCTTTGCTACCCGCATAGGGTATATAAGCCAGCGCGTCTCTGTCTATCATTTTGCTCAGCCTTGCTTTTTCTAGCACGCTGTTCCCTTTTCTCTATCTTGCACTGAAGAAGAATCTCGCTAGTAGATTTGAAACAGCTATTTGCTGCTTTTCATACATTAGTTGTGCATTTTAAACGTTGGTTTTTCTGCTTTTTCATATTGTTGCACAAAGGCTTTATTTTCTATTTTTAAACATAAATATAATTATTCGAAAACCCTGCGGCCAAGTAATAGTATTTATGACAACTGCTACATATATTCTCATATTGGCTTAAAATAATTTTAAACGTAGAAAATAATTTAAAATATTTTTTTAAAGGTTTTTAGAATTTATGCATGACTCCTTTTTAGAATCTGAATTTTAGGACATTCACGTATATTTTTCTTCTACAAAATATATCTGCTGACGTAAACACAGATTTATATTCCAGAAAAACGCCCACATTTCCCAAAATCTAATGCAATAGTTTTAAAAATTCTTCTTATATCATCTTTACTGCGCTTAGAATAGAGCTATGTAATATTTAAAATGGAGAAATGTTTTTAGAAGCGACAGTTATCAGAAAAAATATAAGATATTTGAAGTTTAATAAAACGAATAAAATTCTATGTACCGTATATTTCGACGTGTAAGACGTACTTTTTGAGTAAGAACAAGTAAGAAAAATCATGTGTTAAGTATAGATTATGAAACACTTTCCAACACTTCCTGAATGCTTTAACAAAACTTCGTTATTTAGGGAAATAAGGTATATAATAGAACTAAGTAAACATTTTAGAAAACACATAAAACATTTGAAAAACTGATTTCAGCAGTTACCTTTTATAGCAAATATGTATTCCAATTTTTTTGAATAGCCCTTTATTTGATCTGTAGGTTCATATATATACTATATAATGGAGAAATTTAGTTTAGCAAGAAAACGCATAACAGGTTGAAATTTCTCTTTCAGCCATTTATACTAATATATGGAAACATACTTGTATACTGTTGTAAAACCCTGTAGTTAACCTAGTGCCTTTATTACACGCCACTATTTAGCTAAAGTTTAATTCAAAGTAAAACACTCTTAAAACTACCGGAATCACATTTCCAGAAATTATCATTTATAGACGGCCATGTATCCAATTCTTTGCGTGACCCTGTATGTCATTATATATGTTTTACAAACATTTCTTAGTAAACCAAATGCAGTTCAGCTTAAAAATGCCTAACTCATTTTAAAATCACCTTTAAGCAATTTGCAATCATACCCAGTAACCATTACGAATTCTTTTGAGTAGCCCTGTATATCAATTACAGCATTTATACACACCATATACAATGCATACATATAGTGAAACATAAAAGCACGTAACATAATTAAAAATGCAGTTCCAACAATCATCGCTACTTTACCGTATTTCGGGTACAATATAGTATCTGAAATCTTTTGTGTGTCCCTGTAAATGCTCTGCATTTCGTATTATCCATGAAATAAGTTATAGTAAACCTTAGCGACGTATATCAATTTCATTATACATGTAATAGTTTAACATAATTAAATTACGAGGGAAAAAATTCCCTCCACCCCTATATCATTATGTAACGGAATTCTTTCGTGTGACCCTGTAAATGAATAATAACTATTTTTTGGCCCACATATTGTACAGAAAATGCATATTTTAGTGCACTTGATAAATGCATGTCAATTTTATTATATTTGAAAGCATGTAACATCATTAAAAATCATTTTAAACGATTTTTTCCCATAGACCGTAATGTAACTGAAAATTTTGACTGTCCCTGTAAATGAACTGAACATGTTACAAACTTCATTTGCAATAGGGTTCGTGCTGGGATAGAGATCACTGACATTCAAATATTTCAAAACGATTCGAGTATATTTACGGGAGTTAGAGCGCGTACAGACGGACAGACAAACCGAAGTGACAAACACTTTTCAACTTTGTTGGGAAGTGTTAAAAAGCATCAAAATTCACATTTTTGCGTTATACGCTTGTTATAATGAAATACAAAAATTTCGAAATAAACACATAAAATTCATATTTCTATACCTGTACCAATAAAAGAAAGTATACCGTTGTCTCTTTCACTCTGTGTGTGTGTCTGTTCGGAATGAATAGCGGAATCTACCGCACGTAATTTGGGTGAGGGTATGAGGCATGTCCAAGGCAGGTCCTGATGCATCTCATGCTTCGAGTTTTAATTTTTTATAATTAGAAGAGATATTAATTAAATACTCGTCCAAAACACATTCTTTTCTCTGAAAATCGGCAAGTACGACCACGCATGCTCAGTCCAATCTTTGTGGAAAGAAAGACCAAAATGCTGTTTTTTTTTTCGTACTTTTACGTCTTAATCGCTGCAATATGTTCGATAAGATGTTGTTGCTAATCCTTTGAAAAAAAAATCACCATGGCTTGTTTTTGCAGTTTACGTTTTCTTTCGGAGGCGATGCCCTAGGGCTCGAATTTGGCAATGTTGCTATAGCAACACCGTACAATCCGATGAAATGAATGGCACCACCAACTACTGATGTTAATTTAGCTTGCAGACTGTAAAAAATAATAATATTTAGCAATATTATATAGTAATTTAATGTGAAATTTTAGATATCCAAACCATATTTTAAAAAATATACATATTTAAATGCAAAATGTTTGACATGAATGAAAAATGCACAATGACAAAGATATTTTTTATTTATCTAAATAACTCATAATAATTATTTTGATAAAATGAAATTTAATGCTTTATGACGCAATTGATATGATTGAAATAACAACAAAATCTAACTTTAAAATAATTAATTAAACCGTAAGAATGTAAATATATTTTTTAATATATTTTTTAGATAATGTATTTATTACATTTGTTTGCAAAATGAAAGAATTTTTTTTTTAAATGTACATTCGTTAAAATAATGTAAAATGATACTTTATTTTAAATATTATAACAACTTATATTCTGTTTTTTTATTTAGAAATAAAATACAATTTCCAAAATTATATTTAAATAAATAGTTTCTCGAAACGATTTCCAGCATAGAATTCTTAACCGACATTTTTGAATTGTTATTTACATCTCAAAGCAAGATATTTTTTAGAAATTTAAATTTCATTTCGTATCTTCACGGCTCTTTCAAATTCAAACTGCACTTCAATCACGCTCTGCAATTTTTTCAGATTTTTTACTCATTTTATTTTATTTTTGCAATGAAATTCCTTTGACACAAAACGTTTTTCAAATTTATGAATTTCGATCATCATCTTATATCTCTATTTCATTTCTTAATCAATTGATAATTTTTTTTTTACATTAGAATAGAGGTTAATAGCGTAATTATTTTAACTGTTGTTTTATATTTTCCTGCAACTTTTTGCGTATTATTTATTGCCATCTATAAATCTGGAGTTTCGGTCACATTTCTGTTCGAATATGTTAGTCTTTTAATTGCATATTAGGTATTCTATATATAAATCACATACACTGTAAAAAAAAATCTGTAGTTCTACAGATGTAAAAATACATGCTTACTAAACTTTCACCTGTAACTGTACGAAAAAAGCTGCAAATCTACAAAACTAGTTTTTGTAAAGCTACAAAAATCTGTAACTTTACAAATGAATCTGCTAAAATTTCAGTAATCTTACTAAACTTTTATTTGTAACCCTGGCTGCAGTTACATGAAAAGTTCTCGGAATCCCAGTTTCCAAAAAAATTCTTAGTAACCTTACAGATTTTTTGATTTTCGGCGCAAAAGTGTGTCTGTTACATGAAATTTTGTTGTTGACGTTACATGAAAAGTTCTAGGAATCCCAGTTTCCTAGAAAAACTTTAGTAACTTCACAGATTTTTTTTTACAATGTATTTGATATCTTAGCACTAGGGATTTTCGTCAGGTTTTGTTAAGACAACTTGTTAGCTATATCTTTTGATATTTAAATTTATTATATTTATAGAGAGAGACAGATAGATATGGAGCTGTATATATATAACGTTATCACTTTAGGGGAAGGGGAGTGTCTGACACTTGAATTCATGAGGTATCGCTTGGGGCAGAGGGGGGGTTTGCTTTTTGATAGCGTTATCATTTTTTATCCAACCAAACATTGCTTTTTTTCAGTTTCCCTTTCTTTAGATACAAATAGTCTGTTATCTTTTTTATTATTTCTATTTTTATATGTTTTTATGAAAATATAAAGCTATTATTAAAGCTGTTGCAAGTTTATAAAATCATTTCATTCCAAAATTTGGAATACCTCAATGTTTGGCATTCATATTCTACTACTTTATGTGTATAAAGTTTACTGTTAGGCAAGTCACACACCTAGGCGACACATAAGATATGTCGCTTGAATTCCCTGGAAAAACTGGTTTAATACAGGTTTGAAACAACTTCGTTCTTTGTTTCGACCGGTTTTTGAGCTACATTTTGCGCTACATGTCGATCTGTCGTCTCAATGTGGGATATGCCTTAGAGAAATAAGGAGCATGATATGTATGAAGTGATACTTTCGTTTACTAGTAAAGAAGTACAAAGAATGTTGTCCACTGTGTTTTGTTGACAAGTTCTGCTTTTAACTTCCCCGGGCAGGGGCAAGTGCAAGAGGGAAATATTACTTTCCAATGCATTATGTTACAATAAGCTGTTATTAATTACCTTTAAATAGTAACTTATACTTTTAGATGTTGTTTGATATAAATTTATTTCATGCATTGATATTTTATTGTGTTCTTGAATCCGTAAAATATGCGACTAATAAATGTATATAACTGCAAGCGTATAAAAAGAAAGAAAAAGATTTTAAAAAGAATTTTTAGATATTAGTAGCGAAAACGTTGGGGGGGGGGGAGGGGGTCGCCGAATGATAACAAATGATATCGTAAAGGGGGTGGGCTCCAAAATTAGCCAAATGTTGTTAACTTTATATATGCACACCCCTATGTATATGCGCAGCGTGGTTCAAATGTAAATATTCCAATAGTTCTGCTAGTAAATTTTTAATGCGTGGTCGTAGTGTGACTGTGTTTGAAGGCAAACGTGTATCGATTAATGAACAATAGATTAGAATCACAGAAAATCTTCAAAGTTTGAGCTGCTTCCTAACTTTTCCTACATTCCGTTCTACTACATTAGGCTAAACTTTTCCAGCTTGGCCGTTACAATACTTTGTGTCTTCAAATTTTCTTTGCCAAATTTTGAATCGCCATCTTCGTTGGCATATTTGTTGACTTGGAATTCGCAAATGTACCTTAACATAAAACGAAGATTTGAAATTATTTTCCATGATGAAGCACTTCTCCCTTAACGTTAGCGACAAGAGGAAAAATAACTCAAAAAATTTCATAAAATTATAAATATTATAATTAGGTAATTATGTGGTCATGGAAGAATGGTATTTTTACTCTTTTACTTCATAGAACAAGAGGAATGATTTTTAAACATAATTTAGACGATGAAGACGCCGTAAAAAAACTGAAAAATATAACTTTTTGAAAATTATTGTCAGGATCTTAAATCCTACCTTATTTTAAACACATTTTCAGTTTACATTCAGTTAGTGCTGGATCAGGTAAAAAATAAAGGCGCGTTTCAATCTTTTGGCGAAACCCTGTATATGCTAAAGAGTAATATACGCATATTTCAATAGGTGCAAATTTGTGCAATTGTTTGTACGTCAGTATAAACAGACACATAAATATTCCAAATATGGTATATAAAAACACAAAAAAATAAATTTAATTATCAATCTAATAATAAATAATTCCTTTTTTGTTCATATTTTGAAAAATATTTTACAAGGACAAATTATTTTTTTTTATATTAATTGTTAAAAATAGAAACAAAAGCAAAACGCTGATATAAAAAATAATAATATACTAACTGAATATCACTTCTTTTACTAATAGGCACAGTATGCTTATTCACATTTTTTTTTCTTTTTCTGTGAAAATGATTTCTATATCATAATTGTTTTACACTTTAACTCAATCTTTTCGCACAAAACAGTGAAACTGGTCCACTGTGTATTGATGTGATTTATATGAATTTATGTTACTGAAAATTATTTAGACTTCTCTTTACTACGAAATATTTAAAAATGAAAACAAATATTACAAATTAAATTTTAAATATTTTAAATTATTACACGAAGATAATAAATAAATCGCTCGCATACCTTATCAGAGAAACTTCATGAGTCATTTAGCATTGAAATGTAATAAAAAGTAAATAAGATAAAAACCGATGCGAATATAAAGAAAATATTAACAAATTTGAAGCAAAAAATCCCTGCCGGCCCGGCCTACAGGCAGAGGTAGATTTCGAAGTTAAGTATACTAATTTCACCAACAAAAACTAAATCATCATTAGATATAAATCCACTTTAACAGTTTTATCTGTCTGCTTTTGACGAGTTTTTATTTCATTTTTATATAATATCTGGTTTTATCAGAATCATATTAAGGCAGTATTAAAAAAAAAAAAAAATACCTTTCCATGATCAACAACTCGAAATTTTCTGGCACATTTTCAGATTCATATTTAATAATAAAAAAAAAAATATGAAACTTGCGTACGTGATTTTTGAAGAGATTTATAGGCGACCTGTGTTTTTATTTTTCTTTCAATTAATTAAAACTTGATCAATAAACAATTATTTTCTCAGTAGGGCAATATTTTTCGCTTCTAACACAATCGCTTCGGGAAATTATGTTCAAAATGTCCACTTTGACATCATTTTTTGAAATATATTCTGCCTCTATCAAAAAATCGGTCATTACTGTACATTATATAGTTTCTGAATAAGAGAATCTACCAATTGGATGCGTTTGAGAGCAAAAATGAATTTAAAAATGAGTAAGAAAATAAGCAGTTTGGATTTGAATACACCCATAATAAGATGATATTTTTCTTCAACCGCTATGTATTTTTAATTTGTTTTTGCTGTAAGAATTGTTCCTATCAAAAACTTGCCTATATAAATGTTGAAGACAATATTAAGAAGATATGTGATAAATTCATGGATATTTTATATCTTGTGAATTGACGGATTTATGAAAATTTTTCTTCTTCAACCCTCCTTTTTTGTTTTCGTTTTTAATTTTTTTTTGCGGTACGAATTGGTCTTATCAAAAACTTGTGAATATAAAAGTTGTAGATAATATTAAGGAGATGTATAATAAAATTAATTGAATTTTATATATCTTTAGAATTGACGAAGTTAGGAATTTTTTTCTCCCCAAAACCCTATTTTTTGCGCCCCTTGAGCCCATTTTTAATTTTATCAAAAATCTGTGATACATAAATTTTTGGCCCTAATTTTAGAAGTAATAAAAACTTTAAACTGATTTGATAGGTACAAAAATTAAGAAGTTATGGGTTTTTTTCGGTTTTCACAAAACCCCTCTCTATGTCCATTCCCTTGGTCCGATTTTGCCCATTAACGAACTTGAAAGAGTTTTTATGTCTCTTGATTTTACGTATCAGTTTGGAAGAGATTTGTGCAGAATTGTGGAAGTTATCGTGTCCAGAAGAGATTGATATATATATATATAGAGAGAGAGAGAGAGAGAGAGATAGATAGATAGATAGATAGATAAAGTTTCTTACTCAGGGTGGTTTTGGGTTCTAGGGGTCATGATCGGTATAGATCTGCAAATAAATTTCAAAAATTCCAACGTAGGAATGATCCCAATAGGTAGTATTTTATACGAAATCTACTTAAAAACATGAGATAAATAGTTACCCTATGTATATTTTGTTTAATTGTACAGTTAGCTTGAACTGTCCTCATTTATAGTTTTTACTATTGATTTTTGTTAATCTTTCTTGTAATTAATTATATTTTTCACTTGTAAATATGTAAATATTTTTTTAATTTTTCCTCTTTTTGCACTGTTGTTAAGTATTTTTGTATTGATTTAAACTAAAATGTGTGGTCTCTGAAAAGAGTGTTTTTTTATGCTGGGGTATCCCTTTGGAAGCTTTTTCGCCTGCTTACAGACTTTCAGATCTGTTAGGAGCTAATGGACATTTTTTTTTTCATATCTTGTTATACTAACATGTCTAGTGTAAGTTTCTTACGTGCTCTTAAACTTTAATTTTTTGAGGCTACCAGCCGCGTCTAAACATCCTTCATCGCTCACATTACATTGATAAACGCATTACCTCTACACCGGATTTCAAGTTGCAAGGAAACTAGGGAATCCAGAAACTGTCTATATTGTTCCATTGAGATAAATCCCATGTAGTATTATTACAGTGGATAAACCTGCTGTTATCATTGATATGATATGATTGTCTCGCTAGATTCAGACCATACTGACTTTGAATATCTTGAAAGTGGTGGGAATTAAAATGTGCTCCAAAGCCATTTCTGCGAGTGCGTGTGATAGTTATCCGGTATGTCGTCTGTATCCAGTTCTGTAATATCCCAGTTCAACATCGTAAATTTTTATTTTTCAATATTCAATTAGGATATAAAATTAATTTGAATGAAAAAATGCAAGGTTTATAGTTGTAAATATTTAATTATGTTAAAAATATGTTTTAACATCATTAGTAATTTATATAATAAAAAATAATAATATTCGCTATAGTAATTATGGTTTTAACGAATTTCATGCATTTTCGAGATTATTGCACGACAAGGTTGAAACATTTAGGGATTTTCTTTTTTTCATTGGCGCAAAACGCTTATACCTGACCAAAAAAAAAAATTGAAAGTAATTGATAAATATACATGATTATGTACATATTTATATATTTAAAATGTTTAATAAATACACGTAAATTATTTATATAGATTTTTAATATATTCAGAATTATCATTATATTGTGTGCATCAAAAATACGCTTTGCTTTATGACATCTATCACGGCTTCAAAGACCTTAAAAATCAATATTGTCTCAATGTAGGGATTCAATCAGAGCAATGCTAACAGCTAGGTTTAGTCGGCTGCCTACCACAATCACCAGAAAGCATTTCGGATAGTTCATTGGTTCGTTGAATGGATCATAACTTCTTTTCATGTTCATTAGTGTCGTATTATAAATACCTATGTTTACCCTTTCTTACAGGTTAATATTTTACTTTTACACTCGGTCTATAACGTGCTTTTGTAAATATTAATAAATTTTCTTGCTTCAAAATTTAGCGTTATGTACCAGATTATAAGTTTCATAGGTATCCTTAAATAATATACGCATTAACTAAAGTTTTCGACGATCATTTTTATCAGGTATAAGCAACATTATTAAGTATATAGTGCACTTTCGCTATTTTAAACATTATTAGACCATTTTCCAACTATGAAATGTTTATGTTTGCTAAATATGCAGTGTTTTATTAAATATATATATATTTTTTGTTTTTTAAAAGTATATTAAGATTAAATATGTTAAAAATGTAAACATAGTATATGTAAATATAGTACAGCTGTGCGTAACACTGACGTCATTTTGCGAATTATAACAACAGACGATCAAATTATGATTTTACTATTTTTTTTTTTTTTTTTTTTTTAACTTCTAAGCTTTCGCACATTTCCAATTTTTACACCGTCGAATAGGGAAAACATGTATTTTCAAATGCAATTTGTTTGAAAATGGTATCGCAATTTACCCAATTTTAAAAATAATTTTCAAGCATGATTTTTTTTTCAAATCTATCTTTATCGTGTGCAGATAGATGATTGCGAAATATAAATCCGTTTGCATTTAAGATAACATGTTTTAATATATAAGGTTAGTTGGGGTAACTGGAACAAAATTTTACAATGTGACTCTGGAGCTTCTGACAATTCAGCTTCAAAAAGGTAATGTTCACTTGAATTAAAGTCTGAACTTCTGTAAATGTGTTCAGTTAGGTTCCCTCTATCAGACAGAAATCCTCAAAATTACATTTTAATATTTAAAAACATAAAAATGTACATATTTCATCTTTCTTTCGTAATGGGTCCAGTTGCCCCCAAAAATGGGGTAACTGGACCAGGGGGGTCTATGTTCCACACGCGTTTATATTTCTTCATATCGGATATAGGGTCCTGCTTGAAAAAGTGTAAACAACTTAAAAAAATTTAAACCAGGCAGATCATGTAAATTATATGTCAATAAACAGCGTTGTAAGGGAAACCTTTGCTGTCAATATGTCTCAAAAAAGCACTAAAAGTGAAAATATTAGATTTATTTATACCAAAAATATAAAACTTAAGTAAGTGCGTATGTACTTTAGTATAGATAATAAGTATAAAAGTCCCATGGGTATTTTGAGGGTAAAAATAGCAAGGTAAATCTATGATCAAACGGCTACGTAAGTACTTTATCTTTATCCAGGAGTCGCATTATATAGGGAAATTTTTATTGTTCTAACCAGAAACCTTAAATAAAGGTGCGATGAAGATATTATTTTCAAAATAGTGATAGGAACGATAAAAGTTTCCCTATAGAATGCGATCCCTGGTTATAGTACAATTTCAAGGTCTGGCTATCTCACTTTCAGGGGCAAGGTACTTGCATTCGTAAAATGTTGAAATAATTTAATGACACCAATATTTACAAGAGAATCTATCTGAAAAAAAGTAAAAGTATATTTTCGCGTACTTAATAAAGGTGAAATTTTCATTATAAAATTCAGATGCCAATGTGGCAATTAGGAATTAAAATTAAGTGATGCCATAATGCCATCACCGACTCTCAAGGGGTCAAGAAATTTGGTTTGATACCACTCAATAAACTTTTTTGTAAATTTCATTAAGTAATTTTAATAAGGTATTCTATCATTTTCTTTATTGTAAGCAAAAAACAATGGCGAAATTTACTTCCCGTAGTAAGAGAAACACAAAAAATTATTTATAACTATTGGGGTAACTGTATCCAGCATGGTACAGTTACCCCGGATACATGTCCCAGTTACCCCATTCTTGAAAAATTTATGGGGTAACTGGGACACCGGGCTTACATTTGAAACATGAAGTAAATATGTATAGATACCTAATAATATTAATGTAGTTATATGTCTAATCTTTAAAAAAAAAAAAAAAAGATTGTTTAATAAAAGTACTTACTGTATTTTAATAAAAAGTCGAGGAAGATCAACCATATTGACGTTGTTTTTAAAAAAAGAAACATAAATTTTTGACAACTTATCACAGCAAAGTGAGAGTTAGAATTGAATTGATACACGTTGTTTTAGGAAGTAGAGATTAAGCGGATTGTTCACAAAAGCTAAAACTTAAAAAACACCAACAGTTTTTATAAAATAGCCTATGGCCCAGTTACCTCGTGGGTTCAGTTACCCCAACTAACATTAGGAAAAGTAGATCATAATTTGTTTTCAGCTTATACCGAAATTAAAACATCCATTAATCAATAAATAAAACACAAATTTAAGACATGTAACCAAATTTCGCGTTTAAACCACTGAAATGAACCAATAAAAAAGGCTTATTCTACATTTGACGATTTTTTCAATTGTTAAATCCTGACGCGAGACCAATAGGAAAATAACGCTTTTAATACATTTCGTAACTTTATTTGTACGCTTTATTGCTGTTTTTCATATGAACATGATTTTTAGTACAGTAGAGCGTCGATTATCCGGACCGGTCGGCACCGACACTGGACAGGAGTGATCTTATAATGGTTCCGTTTCTACTTTTTAAATACGGAACCCTAAACAGCAGTAGATCTGTGCGACGCTTTCTCGCCGCAATCATGCAGATTATTTTTTGATACGTTTTTTTCATTAACTGCATTTTTTAAAAACCAAACAACGCGTTTTAACGATAAATAAATATACTGTATCAAAAGCCACTTATAAAACCTTTCGAAAAATACCTCATTCATGGCTGCGTTTTTAGTATGTGCAGCGAAAGGATATTGGTATCAGAAATAATATACATGATGGTTTTCACCTATATTCTCTTACCCGCGAAGCCGGGCTTTATACCCTAGCATATATAGTGTATATAGATATAATCATAGTATAATATATAGAAAGTACACGCTTATTTTACTTAAGGTTTTACCAAATTTCTATATTTATATTTGTATGGCACTGCATCTCTGTTGATAAAATGAAAAGATTTATTTCTTCAAATAAGATCTTTTTCAAAGAACCACCCTCTAAAAAAATGATCTGAAATATAGCAACATAATGCGGCTAAAGAAACTCTTGAAAAGATGAAGATGCTTTCCACGAGGGCTGAGATATATTTATGATTTAGCTACTATATTATGGAGGTTATTCGTAAACCCTAAGGAAAATGGATTATATGTGAATACATAAATACAGTGATAAAGGAATATTATTATAGAGGAGAATTATTTATGTTGTACATCATTGAAATATTTCCTTCAACTATGAAAATAATAATTACCTGAGAAAATATTAATATTATCAATTGAAAGGGAAGAATTTCGTTTTTTACAATGCGATAGAGAATAATTTTTTTAGTAACACTACATTTATTTATTTTTTAAAGGAGTAACGTGACTACTTAATTTTCAAGCATTTCTACAAATAAACATATATAAAAGAGCAAAATATTCGATCCAAGAATTAAAATATATTAAAATAATCTTGAAAATATTTATTTATGACTGAAAGCATATCAATGTTCCTTGTAAGGATTTTATTATTAATATTTTAAGCGTTTATATCCTTAATTATCAATTTAAAAAAACTATCTCCTTTTAACCTTTTTCCTTGCATTGCAATGATACATTAGAAGATATATGTATTTAAAAATAAAAGATTAATTTTTTTGTTAATTACGGGTAATTACTTGATGTGGTACTTCAAAAACTGTTGGGACATAACTATTGGACAAAACTGTGGCTTTACATCCATTTTTGTCTTATTGTTTTATTGTGACTTGTTATGAATATATCTAGTGTATATACAGGGTGTGTTCACAAAGTTTCAAGACTTGTCTGAGAATACAAAATTTATTAAACATTTTTGTACAACGAGTTAAAATTCTTCGAAATATGACCATTGGGCATCAACACACCGCTGCCAGTGTTTTTTCCATTATTCATAGGCTCCCTGGTGTTCCTCGAGCGCAAAGCTGTTGAGAGACCTTTTCGAAGCTCTTGGATCGCTGGAATTGTGTCGAATCGCTTCCCTTTCAGGTATGTCTTGATCCGAGGGAACAAAAAAAGTCGCTGAGAGAAAGGTCGGGGCTGTAGGGGGCTTGCAGCAGTGTTGCAACTTAAACTTAGTCAAAATGTGGCAGCAGCGAGTGGCATGTGAGAGGGCGCTTTGTCGTTGTGATCAACCCAATTGTCTCTGATGTCTGGGCGGGTGCACCGGACTCTATCCTTCAAATATTGGTGCATTCCAGCTTAAAACCGACCTAAACCGGGGAGTCCGCTCAGACATCAGAGAAGATTGGATTGTTCACCACGACAATGCGCCATCTATCACGTCGCTCGCAGCCGCTAAAGTTTTGGCTACTTTTAACGTGGCAATACTGCCACAAGTTTCCCTACAGTCCCGACCTCGCAACCAGCGACTTCTTTGTATTCTTCCGGATCAAGAAAGACCTGAAAGTGAAGCTATTCGACACGACTCCAGCGATCCACGATTTCAGCTTCGACGAGATCACTTAACAGCCTTGCGCTCGCGAAGACCTCCACGGAGCCTATGAATAATGAAAAAAAAACGCTGGTAGCGGTGTGTTAGTGACCAAGGGTCATATTTCGAAGAGTTTTAGTTCGCTGTACAAAAATGTTTAAAAACTTTTGTATTCTAGGACCAGTCTTGAAACTTTTTGAACACACCACGTATCTCTATGATGTATATATGACTAGATTATGATGCTGTTGGTGCATCACCAATGAACACTTCGCCGTTAGAAGAATATTCTATATGTGTAAAACTATCGTCCGATGTAAAGTATATCTGAAAGAAATTTTTGAACTTTTAATTGTAGAAAACTTAAAAGGATTCATAAAAATGTTAAAAGATATCTTAGATTATTTTTTTCTAATTTGTAATGTTTTCCATTTTGCTTGTAAAAGTACAATATTTTTCCGAAGCATAAATATAACATAATTTTGCTTTTTTTTTCCTCAATTGCATTCATAAGTCATGCAATATCTTTCAATATATTGTACGAAATTCCATTCATCGACCAACCACCCATCCCTAGTAAATATATGCGTTTTATACACCATATATATTCAAAAGTTAAAATTTTAAGTAAAAATCCTGTTCAAAGAAATCCCGACGGTACTTAAAATTACCCCTTTGAAAAGGGTTTTGTAAAGTAAACAAACGAAAAATTAATTTTTTTAGGATAATATATTGTCAAGTGACCTATTTAAATCAAGAAAACAAATATGATAGCCTTACGTTTAAAATTTCAGATGTTTCCAAGCAAAAGTTAGGAATACCATGTCAGACAACAAAAAGGAAGCACAATTGAGACACACACGCTACAAAATAGCTTCCTTAAAAATTTTCAGCTTACTGGAATTGCTATTGTCATCTAGTGATGGTCAAAGGTAGTATTTACTACTATTGTTTTCTAAAATTACCTTTGCTAATACATTCAATGAGTGTGTTTTAATTGGGATAGAAAAGAGTGGTACTTTGAAATACCATCGGGGCGTAAAGGGTTAACGTACTTTTTCTGAAAAATTACATTTTTGAAATTGTCCACAAGATATTTCATGGACTATTTAACATATGAAAAATTCACACAATATAAATTATACAGTCACTTCTCAAATCAATGCTCTTCTAAAATTTTAAACGTCATTTTGGGTACGCTGGGGTGGTCGGTTGTGCCCCGTAAGCATTAAATAGACAATTTAAAAACAGAAAATAATAATTGTCAATAATTTTGGTAATGTATTGCTATTCCAACAGTCTCAAATTGAGAACATGTATTAACAATGTGGTCAGAATTATTAATCAGTTTTTTCTAAATATAAAAATATTGTATGTTATAAAAAAACTGAACGAATATCTCCTCAGCTTTCTACAAAATCAAATAAAACTTGTCGATCTCAGGGTTTAGAATCTTAGAGCTGTCTAAAAGTTGGGGAGGATTTTTTTTTTAGAGGAGATGGGACTTATATATCAAGTTATTAATTATTTGATTTATTTTTCCCTTTTTTATTTACATTATTCGAGTCACATTATATTTAGTGCAATCATTTCAGCGCTATCAAAACATTTGCTTTATTAAATCATATTATATACAGTACACTCTAAAAAATCGCAACAGCTTGGACTGGAGTACTGAGCAGGTCGATTACCGAACCCAACAGAAAAAAGTTCGTCAACCCGAAACCGACTCAAATCCGAAGTCAAAGAATATTAATCCGTATTTTAATACAATTATGGAAAAGCAGTCTATAAATATCTCTCTAATATCGATTTCACCCTTTATTTAATTAATAAAGATATATACCGGGTGTCCTAAAAAGGACTGACTGATTTTAAAATTCAATAACTTGCAAACGGTGACAGATATTTAAAAAATTCTCGCAGGAGGTTTATGCATAAGGTCAAAAGTTTTATTACAGTGATTTTCGATTTTAGTTCGAATTACAAACAATAGATGGCGCTGTAAGCAATAGTCTATATATACAGGCTCGATTTTTGGTCCTTTCTCTTGTTCCATGCGGAAAAAGGAGATGGAAATGTATTATCCGGGCCAAGAAATATAAAAAATCGAGCCTGAATTTAGCGTCTATTGATCGTAGCGCCATCTATTGTTTGTAATTCGAACTAAAATTGAAAATCACTGTAAAAAAACTTTTGATCTTATGCATAAACCTCCTGCGAAATTTTTTTTAATATCTGTCACCGTTTACAAGTTATTGAATTTTAAAATCAGTCAGTCCTTTTTACGATATATATATATGCTGATTAATATTCTAATTTAGTATTTAGCATCAAAAGGTATTCAGGAATTTTTTTAAAAATAGGATTTTTTTTTAATGGGATTAAGGGATTTTTATATGATAACACAGAATTGTTGTCTGAAAAATGCGCTCAACATGAGCGCGTTACGTATTGGTGAAAGTAAACCCGAACCTTAAACAATTAAACGTTTGATTACAGGCAAGAACTGGCGTCTATCTTTATATTCAATCGTACGACTATTTACATAAATTTTCCTTGCGTTAATTTATTTTGAAAATACACTGGTATAAGTGTATGACAGATATCATTTTTCAAAAATTGGTACAGTAGGAGTATTCATCGTTTATTTCAACATTCAATCATTTGAAAAAAAATAAACTTAAAAATCTTTAATATGATAATCGTTTATAAAATGCATGAAAAAAATTTCTTTTATTCTCTCGGTTTTTATACTTTTTTATCATTCTGAAACTTCCCACCTCCGAACTACATTTAAGCACATTTCATTTTTATCGAATCATTTCTAAAAGTTATTTATAATGATAAAACTTTAACTTGATGCGTAAGTATACTTTTGCATCAGATTATCAACATATGGCGAAAAAGATATGAGACGATGATTTCAAAAAATTATATAAGCTGCGTAAAATGTGTTTTATATGCGCTTTTCTCCACTACCAACTGAAAATAAAAATAATGTAACATGATGAAAACTGCAGCGGAACAAAATATATTTTATATAGCACTAAGTAAAATGTTAAACATTACCTAGTCGATGGAATAATATATTTTCGTATTGTGATTGTTATGGCCGATTACCTACGCAAGGGATGTAGGACGAGGGAAAGATTGCCTTCCATGGAGTTCTTTCGAAGGTTACCTAATGCGTTTTTAGGTGCGTTCGTAATTATATAAATACGTAGCACCTGTAGTCGTCATTCAGTCCGTCTCTCTGCCCGTCTGTCTGTCCGTCCGTCTGTCCGTCCGCATATAACAGAGCAAATACTACCTAACCGAGTGGATTAAAATTTTAAATATATGATTGTTGCAAAATGTTGTCGAGCCATTTCAAATTTTATGAAAATCGAATGTATAGTTTAACAGGGACAATCAAAAGTTTTCTTTACATTACGGCTAATGGGAAAAATTATTGCAAGTGCATTTTAATGATGCTACAGCCTTCCGAATGGTCTGAAATTTTAAGTATATAATTGTTGCAAAATTTTGTCGAGTCATTTCAATTTTTATGAAAATCGGACGTATAGTTTAATTACAGGGACAGTCAAATTTTTCCGTTACATAACGGGGATTGGGAAAAAAAATATTGCAAGTGCATTTTAATAATGTTACAGACTATGCACTTATGAAGGGCAAAAAAATATACATTCAGTACAATATGGGGTGCAAAAAATAATTATAAAACTAGTTATAGTACGAACGCACCTCATTTGCCACGTTTGACGAGTAATTTCCAACTTATTATGATAAGTTTTGAAGACATTCACGAAAAAATCCGAACGGTTTGGCTGATAAGTGGATATGAGATTTAACCTTACAATTCCCTCGACCAACTATAGAAGAAGACCATCTTAACCACTGGTGGGCTTATAACGAATGCAGGAACAGATTTCATATATTTAACAAAATGATTATATTTTGTACTTTTAACATATATTAACATATATTTAACAAGTTTATTTAATATTATTTCATATATTTAAAAAATGATTTAAGAAATTTTTTTATGATCTTATGTCATTCATTTCGTACGATTGGTCATAAAAAATAACAATTATGATTCCTGTTAAACAAATACGACATCTGTCTAGTTATGAAATTTCTAAATCTAAATATAACATCCAAATTGCATCAACACTTACCATTATTTAAGGTGTCTCATGGCTCTTAAATCTTCAAAATGTTCGAAATTTTAATTTTTTTGGATGTTAAACTACTATTTTTTCAAAATATTTTCATTTTGTTTTCTTGAAATTCCTATTAGAACAGAAGCTATGGCTTTTAGAATTATACCCCCACAATAGCTAAAGCGGTGTTTCCGAAACTTTTAAGTCATTTTTCTACAAATGACGTTTTTGATCATAATGCGCACGATATCTCAAAAACTTCTGAATATATTTTCAGAAAAATTTTTAAAAAATATATTTTATCATAATCAAGGGAATTTTTTCCGACATACGTTCCCTTCATTATGACCTAATTGCATGGTATACAGGAGTTTCCTTGTTAAAACACACTTTCATCATGTAAATGCTATAGCTTAGCTCGGATGAATGAAACTAGCGCTGCAGTTCGAAGCCAAGCCCAACAAATAAGAGTGAATTATGTCATCCAGGTATCGTCTGAATAGCCTAACAGGTAAGACATTGGCACGCCGCGCCAACTATTCAGGTTCGGTTCTTAGTCGGGACATTTTTCGCTCTGTTGGAATAAACGTCAACTGTGCTACTCCAGCCTTGAATATCACATATTTAATGTTAGTCTGTATAAACCGAAACTAAAATTTCAATTTATTGTTCAAAAAAATATTTTTTTAGGTGATTATAATGTTGAAAGTTTAAAATTTTGTATTAATTATACTACTTTGAATTAAAAAAATAACAATGATTTAAATGTAAATTTATTTAGATTCAGTGTAATAATTACAGTCTTAATTTAGGCACGAAAAATGTCGTTGTAGTTGCAAAATTTACTTTGTAAACCTGCGCCTAAGCTGTTATACCAATTTTCTGCTCAAGAAATGTCTGACAGATTGGAGCACCCTATACATTCTAATTCTGCATCTTGCATTTTTTTAAATACATGAAATGGAAGAACATATGTATATATTTCATCCAAATAAAAATTGTGTTAAATCATACACATTTTAAGATATTAAATGTTAAAAATGGTCTTTTTTTATTTTTTCCACTTTTCAGAGTCTTGAGACCCCAAGAATATTAGATACAAATTAAAACATAAAACATGTATTTTCACTGACATAGATAACAAATCTATGAAATTATATATTGAAGAGTAAATATAACTAATTTAACTGATATTTGTTTTGTGCATTGTGTTTTAGTGATACCGCTTCCACACTTTCGCGTCCAGATACATGCACTAACACATGTTAAATAAGTTTGTTGTGGTATTTTCACTAACGTTTATATACATTTACTTATAGGTTATACTAAATAATAATAGATACATATTTTTGCATATGCAATGTTCGATTATGTTTTAGTAAGAAATAAATTACTTTATTTTCTAAAATAAATCACCCGCTTTAAAATTGTTAAGTGTCGAAAATAATTTTATAGGCATATTGTGATTTATCGAGTTGAAATCTATAAGGATCAACCAATATTTTTACCGGGAATATATTGATGCCGACTTGAGTAACTAAAGTGCCGAGAAGAGGCTTTGGGAATGACAGTAGATAAACATCACCAGCTATGGTTTCAAGAAAATTTAGTTCCAATATTTGTACAATTATTTGTTGAACTCATTTAGGCCATAATGAAGAAAAGAAAAGTATTTTCAACTGGATAAAAGATATCAATATTGTAATAGCAGAGTTCAGATTTATTCCAACAGACAGAAAAGTGTCCAGACTAGTTTCCATGTTATCACACACTTTCGTCGTGTAAATGCTATAGTTATAGCTAGGATGAATGAAACTAGCAACCCTGTCCAACAAATAAAAGTGAATTATGTCAGCCACATACCATCTGGATATCTGAATAGGTAGATTATTGGTACGGCAATCCAAGGTGTCCAGGTTCGAGTCCTGGTCTGGGAATTTTTCTGTCTGTTGTAATATACCTCAACTGCACTACTCCAACCTTGAATAAAATATATTTTAGGCCAGTTCTGCCAGTGCCAGAGAAAAACAAGCTTCTTCATCAAGCACATGATGATTTGTTGACAATACGAGAGAGCACCAAGCCACTTACTACACTCTTGCACTGGCAACTTGATATCCACGTTACTTTGGACCATCTATTTAACTGCATCAATCACTTGAACAGTTTCGAAATTAACAAAATTCATTATATAGCCAGTAGATGGCATGGCATTCAATACTTCGATAATTCAAACTCCTTTTTTACTAACATGTAATATAGTCCACACGGAGCTGAACGCCGCATGTACTATATAACAATGAGAGTGTTCATACTGTAGGAAAAATTACAGTTTTTTTCAGTTTGGTAATTAAGTGAGAAAAAATATAAGTACACGTATTTTAATATTTTGTAACTAAGCAGAATTTTTCATGCCATCCTATGTCCGGTTATTAAATACACTTACTCTCAGATTAGAATTTATATTGTTCATAAATAGCCAGCTCTTTGAACAAGCCATGACACTTCAGCACTGTTCTCAACACTATTAATAGTCTTCATCCAAAACCGATGTCATTAAATGATAATGAATTTCCGGTTAACAAAGCACTTATTTTCAGAAACAAATTATTTATCTTTTTTTTTAATTTTTCAAGTAGAAATATAATATTTAAGTAAACGAAATGTATTGATTCTTTTAAATCTAAGTACTAAGTACTAAGAAACTTGTACTAAGGAAATATTTGATATCATCAATGTATTCTTTGAGCATGATTTTAGTATTAGGGGAAAATAAAAGAATAGATAAATCCTGCATTAAATAATCATACATATTTTCTTCGTCATTTGTCTAAAAATTTAAGACGGAAAAATTAAAATACCAGAAAATAATAACATTTTTTTATAATGCATGTATAGTATTTATTTGAAGACCGGGTTCTAAATGCTAAAAAAAAACTCCAACTATAACTTTACTGGAAATTACACTTTATTTAAAAAGGTCATTTAAAAGGTGGTTCAGTTAAAAATGGGAGAGAGAGACCCCATAATACATGGGACGCCGAAGCGCCTTTTCTTTTAGACAACTTTACATCTCGAAAGCTGAAACAGGAGTGAAGTTTTTGCAAGAAGTCAAGAAATCTTGGCGTTGCACAGAATCGCCAATTTACAACTTTTGGTGACTGCGCGAAAGTGTACAAAGGCTTTTGGCGATAAACATTACCGCAAAAATGTGGTGACACAATCGGACGGGGGAGGCCGAGATTGCAAGCAAGCGCTTCTAATACGATGAGAAATGCGTCAGAAAAGCGAAACTTGTTTATACAACAGATTTTACAAAGTAGGCCGCCGCGTGAGAAAAATGCTGGAAATCACAGGCATCTGGCTTTTAGCTCGACCACAAAACACGATAAATACATGCTTCCCATAAGATCTGTTCATTTTTACTTTTTTTATTGTTAATACATATTCAACGTTCACGTATTAGTACAGATAAAAATTTCTTATCAATGTGGCGCGCAAAAATCCGATGCAATTAAATGCAGACCTTGATACTAGCAGATGTGCCATTTAATTCTTATTTATTTCTTTGCACTGGGAACGGTAGCTGACAGATAAGGAAAACGGAAAAAAGAAATGAATTTTTGCGGCTGGAAATAAAGATGTTTTTAGAAAGAAGAAAGCAAAACCTTTTAATAAAAGCTGGATGGTTTTGAGAAATGAATTTAATTACATATTTCAGCATAAGAAAGAGGGGGGGTGGAGGATAATGTGATCTAACAGTAAGAAAGTTATGTTTTAAATTAATTTTGAATAAAAATGAAAGCTATGGGACAGAAACGCATGGACACAGTCACAGCATGGGTATATTTTTATTCATTTTTTTACATTGCAAAGTTTGTTCGCAATAAAACTATTTTAATATTTTTGTGTTTGACATATACTACACTTTTTGCCGACAGTTACTTATGGGGAAAAAAATATATATATATATTTCCGATAGTTATTCCACTATTATTTTAAATGTAGTTATAAAGTTGCACTTTATTGAAATTAGTCAATTTTCTCACGACTTATCAAACATTGGGTAAGGTTGAAATGAACTGTGATTAAGTCTAGGTCCTTTCGACGATTTTCTACTTTAATATCGATATATGTATACTTGGTAAAAAAAAGGTAGGATGTCATATTAATTAACTGCAATAGTGGAGAAATATTCAACGATATAATGAAATCTATGAAATTTCACTATCATATTTATAACGGGAGATGGTGTATAAAGCAGGGGTATCAAAGGTATCTGGCAGGGCCTGCCAGATACCACTATTTTTTAAAAAGAAATAGTCGACTTCTTGAATCGTAGAGATTGGATGATTAGATAAGTCAATGAGTATGATAAAATTTTAGTGGAATCACGCGAGCCACAGTTTGACACACCTGGAGTACAGACGGATAATTGATATGGGCAACAAAAAGCCCTGCATGCAGGGTTGCCAGTGTGACTTCCACATATTAAAAAAAATGGATTCACACCGGAAAATGCAAACTAGAAAACATAAATTCTGTTTTTTCACAATTTAGTGTTGCCCCTGATGAAAAGAAATATATGTCTATATAAGTAGTACAAAACATACTGCAATGTTAAAACTTAAAGCGCACACTTTTATTTTATGTAAAATGATCCCATTCGCATCCGCTTAAAAATTTTACATTTACGATCCACTCTTAATCATGTACAGTAAAGCATGCATAGGATGTCACTATCGCAAAGTAATATACAGATGCAGCAAAAAGATGCCGTCATTAAAGAAACTCGACAAAAAAGACTATCTTATGATTCATTGGCCTTCATTTGTTTGTAACATTAATATAGACGATTTCAGTCGTGACGTCAGTCATGACGCTTTGGTTGGAAACTGACTCCAAACAAACGGTTGCTATGTTGTATGTTCTATTTAGTTTGTGTGTTGCAGCTATATCTTATATCTATATCTCACACTAAGTGTTTTAATACTTGATAGATACTGGTAACATTTTCCGCTATAAAAAAAAAAATGACGCATAGCAACCGTTTGTTTGGAGTCAGTTTCCAAAGAAAGTGTCACGACTGACGTCACACTGAAAGCGTCTATAGATACTTAAAATTAAATATAGTTTATAATAGCTCCATGTTTTAACAGAAATTATTCGTTTATATTTTTTCAAAATAGCACGTATTTTAATTACATTTTCTTTCGGTTTTTATGAGAAAATGGCAACAAAAAGATATAATTGCTATTTTTCAACTATTTTCCCTTTACTTTCTACATAAATGGAGTATTTGAGTTGCCAAACTAAACAAATGGTGCTAAAAACTACAAAAAAATTAATGTTTCAAAAATAAATGGAAATAAAGTTTTCAAACAAATTGCATTTGAAAGTATTTTTTTTTAATACGGCGGTATAAAAATAGAAAATGTGCGATGCTTAGAAAAAAAAAATGCTATAAAGTATTTTATCATACTGCTTTTTTTTTCCGGCTGGCTTCTGTAAGGTAACGTTATTTTTTGGAATCGACACAAAATCAGCTGGGGGAAAGAAATAGCATACGGGATGCTAATATTTTTTCAGATTTATTTAATGTCAGACTTTTTTTGATTACTTAAAGTAAAAATTCTTCTTCAAAAAGTTCTGATTTCAAGTCGAATTTTCGGTGCAAAATTGGAGGCCAAACTGGCAGCCCTGCCCGCATGCTTTTACTCCGGGTTAAGATAACTGTTTACCTTTAAAATGTTAATCTTTTGAGTCTAGTTTCAATTAAAGATACTTTGTTTTAGAAATAGAAGAGGGTAAACCTTATGATCCTGGACCTTTTTAAACATTTATATTTCTTATAAACAAAAAAATTCAGTTGAAAGTTGTTGTTATTTTTTTTTTTTTTTTTTTTTTTTTTTTTTTTTTTTTTTGTAAAACTGCGTCAAAAATCGTCTTAACTCAATAAATAAGTGATGAATTATTTATATTTTTTAAATTAAGTTTTAAATATATAATCAAAAGAAGTGGGCTATTCTTATGCTGATTTATTGGGAAGTTTGTGAGTTACTAAGTTTTAATTTACAAATTATGAACGTTTTTCAGGAACTTTCAGCGTTGTTTGTCTTTCCATACGTATAACTTTTAAAATATTTAAGTTATTGTCATAAAGTAGCCCATTTCCTGTATGACATTATTATATTTATCACGGAATTCATAAAATGTATTTAGTTTTAATAGTTTTAAATTTATATAGTTTTAAGAAAATAGCAATTTTTGGTTAATTTTATATTATTATTTTTAAATAAAACATTAAAAAAATTAATTTACTTATTTTTATTTTTATGTCACATTTTTATGACATTTTTAATAATAATTATCAATTTTAAACTTAAAATTTTCAAAAAACAAAGGTCCAGAGGCATAGCAATACCTAAAAGTGCCTTGTTTAGCTGTATATAATTATTAAGACGTGTGTATTTACAAGGGAACAATTTTTGGTGCAGCTCGCACCTAACATTGTGACCTGGTGCATATAAAAGCCATATATTACGAAGTTTGAGAATCGATAAAAAAAAAAAAATTAATAAAATCGTATTTTTGGATTTTACAGCAGCATACCTTTCGGGAAATACAATTTTTCAAACCACTTATTTGGCTACTTATATAGAAATTTTGTTTTAAAAAAACATTTAATAATACAAATTAATGAATAGTAAGTATAAAATATCGAAGAAAGTTTACAATTTCCTTCAAGAACCTATGAATTTGATTGTGAAAACTTACAACATTATATTCACATTTTTCGCGGGTGGAAATTTTGGCGCTTTTCATCTAATGTAGATTTTTTCGGTAACCCTAGTCAAATGTCATATCTGCTTCTCGTGTATGAGCAGCGGTTTGGTGGTCAATATTAAAAATAAATAATTAAATGCTAAAATAATTGTAGAATACTCCTACTGTACCACATTTTGGACTAGTCGGAAGTGGCAATCCCAAACCTTTCTTCTATCTCATACATGTTAATACTTCTGAGAAATGCAGCATAGCAGCACGACCAGTACGGGTGTTTACCCCAAATCTAATCTTCAATAACTTATATCAACTTCTAACTGAATCTAAAGTTTGATGAAAATCAGTGCATAGCTTTTGAGATAGAGCTATTGCAGAAATCATAAACAATTCTCCATATCAGCGCATCTGTTGGGTGATCTACAACAAAATTTAAACAGCACTAATTTATACCAGAGACTAACTGAATCTTAAGTTTGATGAAAATTCGTGCATTAGTTCATGAGATACAACTATTGCGGAAATCGTAAAAAATGCAGCATGCAGCATAGCATCGCCACCTGTTGGGTGATTTCTACGAAAAACTAATCAGCACGAAAGTATATCAGGACTAACGGAATCTGAAGTTTTATGAAAATCCGAGTATTAGTTCTTGAGTTATAGCTATTGCGGAAATTGTGAAAATGCAAGATAGCAGCAGCACCACCTGTTGGGCGATTTAAACCAAAAAGGAATCAGCATTATGTTATGTTAGGAACTAACTAAATCTAAAGTTTTATAAAATTCCGTCCATTAGTTCTTGAGATAAAGCGCCCACAATGTTTGTGTCACATACAGACAGACACACAGACAGACAAACGGATAGACTCACAGACAGACAGACACATAAACAGACATTTTGTAAAAACATGTTTTCGGGATCTCTGACACTAAAAACGTGTAAATCCGTTGAAAATAGGAATTCATAAAATTTTCACGAATCCAATAGTTTCTTCTTATAAAGATAGAAGAAAATTAAAAAACCTAATTCTTGTTTCTTATACTATCAATTATTAAACAAATCGCGATCCCTTTTAATTCTTACCATACATATACGCCGGGAATAAAGCAAGCGAAAATTTTGCAGGGCCATATTTGGCGACTTAAAACACCTCTCGCGTGAAGTAAACAAATCAAAATCCACTAACAAAAAAACTAAAAGCATAAAAAATTATATAAAATATGATTTTAACAGAGGAATTTTATCGGTTTTCTGACTTTTATGTATTGGACTATAAAATGCATCAACTGGCAATGCTGCGAGATGCACCAAAAGTGGTTCCTTTTTTAGTATCAACGATTTTTTACGTATCATCGTCGATGAACAAACAGACGTCATATATACGTCATATAACAGACGTCATATATAGACGAGGATATAAGTCTGTATAACAACAAAAACACTACATACCTACACAAACTGAAAAAAAATTCTTTTAACATAATATGAAAAAATATATATTCATAATTACTTAGAAATTGTAATTTTATAGCAGATTATGCTCCTAAATTGATGACAACACTAATTTTTTACTATGTAAAAAGAGCAAATATTTACAACTTTTCAATTAAAAATATTTAATTTTCCTAAAAAATTCCTATCTTGTACAACTGAATATTTTCTCTTTTACGGCCAATTTCATTTTTCAGTTTTACTCAAATATTTCTAATCTCAAAGCCATCTGAATCTAATAAATTTTTACTTTTTCCAAAAATCTTTTTGAACGTAGAAAAATATGTAAAGTACTATTCAAAGTATTTTCAAAATTTCTGCGTAAGCATTTTAGAAATCTCAGTTTTAAGGCACCCATGTATATTTTGCGCTACAAAATACAACTGCTGACGTGAATGGAAATTTACATTCTTAAAAAATGTCTATAAATCATAAAACCTTATGTAACATTTTTAGAATTCCATTTATGTCAGCATTAGATAATTTACACTGTGCCTGTTTTATTTTTTAAAAATATACACACTTCTATAAAAGAGTCAGCATTAAAAAATAACAAATGTACAAATTTTATGAAAATGGTTAAACTTCCAGATAGAATCTTAATTTTTCTAATAAAGTTTTCACTAATAAATGTTAGAAAATTTACTTAGTCATTTTATTAATAGTATAAAATTACATACTTTATATATGAGTTTTGAAAAAGGTAAATAAAAAAAAAACAATTTTAGAAACAGATACCACTTAGAATGTTACTGGGTTTTAACAGACGATTTCTTTTAAATGGTATGATAGATACTCAAATAACTTCCAACAAGAGACACTCTCGATCTAAAAACACTTCAAGCAAATGTAAATATTTTAATATAAAGTATAAATAATATTTCAAATTTTATTTGCTTAAAAAGCACACAACCAACAGAGTGAAGAAGTGTCCTAGCCGAAACTCGAGCCCGGGACATCGGTATATTGCGATTATCGATCACGGTGTCTCGGGTTTTTCTCCCGGGTTGGACACTTTTTCACTCTGCTGGCTGCTCGCCTTTTAAGCAATTAAAATAAAAAAAAATTAATGCAAGGCTTGTGGAATTTTCTACAATTTTTTTAAAGAATTATATATAGATTTATCCAATTTCACCGATTCTGAATCCGCTTTAGTTTCCTGTTTGCCCCAGAGTCGGTGCTCACGGAAATATATTACTATCTTGTACTGCGGTTGTAGCCTTGCCAACATATGACAGTGAGAAGCGCCAGGCTGGGTATCGTTCCAGGTGGTTCATTTGGTAAAACGGTGGTTCGCTAAACCGATGACCCGGGTTCAAGTCCCGGCTTGGACGCTTTTTCACTCTGTTGGGTATACGCCTTTTAAGCAATTAAAATTTGAAAAATTATTGAATGCAATGAGTATGAAATTTTCTACAGAAAAGTTTCCAAGAATTTATATATGTAGATTTATAAAATATAAATTTTGAAATATCAGGAATTCATAGAATTGCATCGCATTCTACAAATGCAGATCTCCCAAATGGTCCGCATTTTGAATACTAGTATTTTGTTAGAAAAATGTTCTTGCAAATTTTGCAAGCCTTCCTTCGGAAATCTACCATTCGAAGGTTAATTCTATCGCAAATGGCGTAGAAACCTGCAATGAATTCTGTTAAAAAGTATTGGTTTCCAGTTGGGAGTCCATTTGGAAAAATGGCTCAAAATTGTTGCAAATGTCCCAAATGTAATTTTGAACATTCAATTGTGCAAAATGCGATTTTCGTTAAACACAAATCTATCACAGGATGCGCACTAAAGTCTAATCCATTCCCTTGAACGTTATAAAGATCACATCTATAATCCTAAACATAGTGTCAAGGTATATTAAGTAGCTCCAGATCGCTGACCAAGTTCCTACCTGATGGGTTCCCCAGCTGAACGGGATTTGGTTGCGTTAGTAAAGTAGCTACTCCCTTTGCAGTGTGACAGCTTACACAGACACTTAGCGGCAATCTGTAATGTTAGTTATACTATCTCCGGAACAGTAAGTGAAAAAAGAAAACAATCAGTTATAAAGTTGTAGAACGACCCCCAATTGTTATGAAATCTTGTCTCACATGCAAAAAGAACTTTATTATAACCCCTGAAATGTAAAATATGTATATCCTACCATCAGTTTAAGTACAGATCTGTGAATGGCGAAGTATATTTATTTTGCATATATTTATCAAAGTGTACATGGAAGATTCTAGTTTTAAGAAAGCGGTGCGAGATAGAATTTAAAAAAAGTCGCCAGTGGCAACCCTGTAAATACGCCTCAAACTGTAATGCACACTTATGGTATTATATGACAGACGCACATTTGCTAATAAAGACCACACTTGTAAGCAATGTAAAGTTTATTTTAATAAGAAAATCAAGTATGTACAATGGTTTCCTATCAGCAGCAATGCATCATGCTTTCTGCATGCGTGTCTGATGGTTGGTATATTGGCATACTGAAAATGATATTCGTATTAACACTTGGTGTGCGTGCGGGATTTTTAGTGTTTTTCATTTTGAACATCCAGTTATTGCGCATATGAATCGACTTAAAAACTTGCTTCCGAATCACTACTAGGTAAATAATAAGTACGATTGCGTTTTATTTTTCATTATAAAAATGTCGCTATTCTCTGAGTAATTATTCCCAGCATCTGAAAGTTCACTACAAGAATAACACGGATCAATACAAGAATAATAACTTATCAACAGTGTTGCCAAATCTGGCGGAAATGTTATTCAGAAATACTGAATTATCACCAAAAAGTTATTACAGTTATTTTTGGTTTCATTATTGATACTTGGAATGAATTTCAAACCGCCTTCATTGTTACATTTCGAACTTGGAAATATAGTTCATTATTCAGAATCTCTGAAACCATAGTCTCCGTATCTCTAATCCACTAAAAAACAACTTTTCAAAAGTAAAAAAAAAAAAAAAAAAGATGAAACTTGTGGCTAAAAAATAGTGTGATATCATATTTCCAAGCTTATATTACGGTACTTTTTTAACATTTTCCACTAAAACATTTACCATTTGTAAGTCGAGTGACTTCGTATATGTTGATAGAAATCCTCTTCTCCTGTACTAAATACATCATAACGTGTTTCTGAAAATTCAAATGTTTTAAAATTATGCATCATGGGCTTGGCGGCCATCTTTCCATGTTTTACACAAATTTCTATGTACCCTAATCCATAGTTAAAATCCGAAATTCAAAATTGTTACTTAAGCAGACATTTTAAGCTTTTCCGTTACGGACTTGTATTCGGAGAACTTTGTGTCTTAAAATAATAGTGACTTATCTAAAGGATTCATCTAGTGATTTATTTCATAAAGTAACTAATCATTTAAAGGCAATAAAAATCTATTTCTTTTCTCAAAATATTAGTCTTTTTCAATTTATCGGATGTTTGCAGTTGAAAACCAAAGTTCGACATTGTTACCACAGCACACATTTTATGCCTTTCCTTCACGGAATTGTGTGCTTAGAAATTTGTGTGTTAAGGTAATGGTGACATATCTTCGCTATTCCTTTTATGATTACTTTTTTAGAGTAATTAATCACTTAACAGCAGTAACAATGACTTTTTTTTCTCAAAATGAAAGTCTTTTCAAATTTATTTGTCCATAGTTAAAATCAGAAGTTCTAAATTGTTATTAATGCAAACTTATTGCCCTTTACAAACTTGGGTGCTTAGAAATTTGTGTAAAATATGGAAAGATGGTCGCCAAGCCCATGATGCATAATTTTAAAACATTTGAATTTTCAGAAACACGTTATGATGTATTTAGTACAGGAGAAGAGGATTTCTATCAACATATACGAAGTCACTCGACTTACAAATGGTAAATGTTTTAGTGGAAAATGTTAAAAAGTACCATAATATAAGCTTGGAAATATGATATCACACCATTTTTTAGCCACAAGTTTCATCTTTTTTTTTTTTTTTTTTTAGCTTGGCTTTTTTTTTACTTTTGAAAAGTTGTTTGTTAGTGGATATCATTTCTTTTTTTTTAAAGATATTATGTATAATTTAAATAATCTACTCACTTAAATTAAAATGAATTCTATTAGAACCGTTGTAAGTAGAAAGGAAACCCAATATGTGTACATATTGTTTACATATCATTTATTTCTTAGAATAATTAAGGATTTAAAAGTAATGAAAGTCAACTTCTTTTCTCAAAGTATTAGACTTCTTCATTTTATATGGTATTTTATTTTTTATGAAGAATGCAAATTTTGAAAAAAAATTGATAGAGTCGAAATAACATATGGACCTATAGTTGGTCTTTTAGTTAGATATTTGTTTATTGTTTGATATTTAGACAGATATTTGTTTAAAGATAACTTTTTATTTTATTTTTTGCAAAATTGTAGACCAAATATCTACGGCTAATCCGAGGATGAAGTACGACATACAAAACAGAGCAGATATTTTTAGAAACGGTTCTTAATAAACCTTTAGATATTTTAGATAATTAGTATGCCAAATCCAGGCTTCTACCCCGAACGGTATCACAAAAATTGGAATTTTAGAGCGTTTTTTTTTTTTTTTTTGAACCCTTTTAAACTTCGAACTTATTAGGAAATGATTTCGGAGAGCATTACTGTTTCAAAAGTTACAACCATGTTAAATTTCAAGGTCATGCTTTGACAATTCTATTTAAATCGTAATTTAGAACGTATTTAGAACGTTTTCTGCTCTTTTAATCCTTTTAATGCACTAAACAGTTCTTAGCGAGCGTTTAGATCTTAAAAGTAATGGCTTGCCAAAATTCAGGTTTCAATCTTTAACGATATCACGATAAACCCAATTTTAGAACTTTTTTGCTTCTGTGCCGTTAAAAATTTCGATATTTTTAGGAACTGTTCATAGTGAATATTTACGTCTTAAATGTTACAACTATGTCAAATTTCTATTTCCTTAGGGGTAAGAATTCCAAATAAATCATAATTTAGAGCATTTTTAGAAAGCTATTTTACTCGTTTCACCATTTTAAATTTTGATTTTTTTTAGTAATTGGTTTTAGCGAGCACTGACATCTTAAAAGTATCAAATCTTATAATCTATTATAAATCTTATATTATATTATAAATCTTTAAAAAAAGATTTATAAATATTATATTATAAATCTTATAATCCATATCAAATTTTAAGTTTCTCCCCTCAACAGTTTCACAGAAATCTTAATTTATGAATGACTTTTGCTCTTGCAACATCTTAAATTTCGAATTTTTTAGAAATTGCTCAAGACGAGCATTTTTGTTTTAGTATCAGTAATCATGTTAAATTTCAAGTTCACGCTCTAGCAATTCCATTTAAACCGTAATTTAGAACGTTTTTAAAAAGCTTTCCACTCATTTCACCCTTTTAAAATTCGATTTATTTAGAAACAGATTAGAGCATTTACATCTTATAAGTGTCCACCATACCAGATTTAAGGATTCTATCCCTAACAGTATCACAGATTCAAAAATACAAGAATTTTTTACTCCTGAACACTTATAAATTTCTAATTTATTAGAAAACGCAAAGCATTTACGCCTTAGAAAATAACATCGGTGTCAAATTTCATGTTCCTAGCCCAAACAATCTCATTAAAATCATAATGAAAACCGTTCTTAAAACGTTTACCGCTCGGTTCACCTCTTAACATTTCGATTTTTTACTAACCGTTCTTAGCGTGCATTTACATCTTTAAACAAACCGGCATGCCGAAATTCAGACCTCTATCCCGAACGGTATTACAGAAATCGCAATTTTTGAGCTTTTTTTAGGCCTGCATCCATTCAAATTTCGAATTTTGTAGGAATTTTTCTGTGATGTCATTTAGGTCTTATAAGTAAAAAGCACATCAAATTTCATGTTTCGAATAATTTGCAGATTCAGCAATTGTTCCAGATTAACAATTGCAAATAAGTCATAATTTAGAACGTTCATAGAACGCTTTTCTGTCGTTTTGAACTTTTAATTTCTACCTTTTTTTAGAAATCATCCTTATCGAGTATTTAAAATAACCACCATGTGCCAAATTGTCGGTTTCTATTCCAAATGGTATCACAGAAATATGAATTTTAGGAAATTTTGTACTCTTTTCAATTTCGAATTTATTAGATTATTTTCGCCTCTGTCTAGCAGTTTGATCCCCGTTAAATGTATGCTAAGGATTACATCATGTTACTTTTATTCATAATTTTAATTAACTATCTCAATCCTTCGCCAATTAGGAAGATTCAGATAGAGAAATCATGAACTCGTTACTTTTATGTTAGCGGGCGCAGGTGATAAATCGCAAATTATTGTTCCCTTCCCATTCATTCGTATTGCCTTAATTTTACTTAAACTATAATCTTTTCACTTATTTTACATAAAATCATAACTTTAATTTAAAATACAAAAGGTTTAAGATACATGCCTTTCACTTATTTAATTTTTTTTTAAAGAAAAGAAAAAAATAATAAAAAAAATGCCAATTTCATTATCAAAGCATTGTTTTTTATTTACCACGCAAAAAATAAAAACTGCTACTGGCGAGGTAAAAAATACCATTGGCGAGTTTTGAGCCTGGCTAACATAAAAGTACCAAGAACTTTTTCCGATCATGTCAGCATTGTGCAACTTTTTCATTGTTATGTATTTCATCTTTCTTGAGAAAACCGCTTAACTCACGTAGGCATTAATGCTTTATGTTCGTTTGAGCACACCGCTGTCTCAAACGCATCGCGGTTGGCGCAATATATATTTTTTTGTTTATTTTTGAGCCAGTTTGGGGGAAAACCACGTTTCCGGCTACCTATTAGACCTAGCTGGAGAAAATAGCATGTTGGTTTTATTTATTATGAAACTGTTTATTTGGTATAAAAACAAAATTTTATTATAAAATACACAAAACTTTGGCACAGATGTCATATTGGCGTGATTTTTTCGTAACTTCTTAGTTATCCCGTCGACCAAATTACTGTCACCAAATTGTTAGATTAAATGCCAATAATGGTTGATCGTAAATGCCACATTCACTTGACTTACACGTGTTTACGTCATAAAGTGATTTTTATTTTGACGTTTTATTCGTATTTTTATTAACGTTATACTAAGTTACTTATTCTTTTGTTATTTAAAATAGAAATTATGTCAATTTGTATAATTTGGCGATGGGTTTGGCGATATATATAATTTGGCGAAATTGACCGACGGGATAACTAAGAAGTATCATTTTTTCTGACGCCAATTTGGCGAAAACATCAACAACATAAACAACAACATCCGGTTTACCATATCAATAAAAATAACGACACTTTGGCGCCAATTGAATTCCCATTGCGTACATGACATTGGCGTCAGAAAAATGTCGCAAAATTATGGGGCGTATATGACATCTGTGCTAAAACTTTTATTAGAAACACACACTAATTACTTTATTATTAAAAGCACAAAGTTTAATTTAAAACACACGCAATCTCTTCTATTGTATTGTCATATGGAGGATATTATCGTCAAAATTTCTGGGTTGCTAGGGAATAAAACTGCCATTTTGGTACTAAAAGGATACCCCGGTGCGTCTGAGACATCTTTGCCTCCGTTTGCTAATATGTTGAAATACGTTCGATAATACGGAAATTTGGCACAGATGTCATATACGCATATTGGCGCGATTTTTCTCCGACACCCACCAATTTGGCAAAAACATCAACAGCATAAACAACATCCGGGTTACCATATCAAGCAAAATAACGACACTTTGGCGCCAGTTAAATAGCCATTGCGTATATGACATTGGCGTCAGAAACAAATCGCGCCAATATGCGTACATAACATCTGTGCCGGAGATTTTTAAACCTAATCAATAATCTTCTGTATTTGGTTCCATAGCCAATAGACCTATTTAGCTAATACAATTTGGTACAATGGAGTGTTTCTATGAAAGCCTTTAATGATATCACAGGGTACAGATGCCATATTCGCCCCATATTGGCGCGATTTTTTTCGGCTGCCAATTTGGCGAAAACATCAACAGCATAAACAACATAATCCGGGTTACCACATCAAGCAAAATAACGACACTTTGGTGCAAGTACCTGTTGCCTATATGATATTGGCGACAGAAAAAAATCGCGCCAATATGGGGCGAATATGACATCTGTACCTATCACAGTTATATTCATTTATATAGTTGAAATATATTTTTTTTCACCCGAACCTTGGCAATAGACTCGACTAAGAAAGATTAGAGAATCTAATATCTTAGCTAAAGTTCGTCCATCTGATGTTATGCACCTAATAAAAGCATATCAAAATATTGTTTTGAACGCCACTGGCCATCGAGAATGGAAGGTATGATTACGATCAACAATAGTTTTCGGTGATCAATCTTCCCGGCACAACCAAACTAACTGATGATTCGTTTTAAAATTTGATTAATTAAATATTTTTACATGGGTAGTATTTATTTACTTTTAAACGTAAAGAAAAGATCGTGTAATTTTATGTTAGCCGAGAGAAGTGATATGTCGCTTAATATTGTTCCCATTGACATCATTCGTATTGCATTCGTTTCATTTACAATACACAACTTTCATTTTAAATACTACATTCAGTTTAAAAACATATATTATAGGCATTTAAAATACACCCATTTCACTTACTTCATTAAAAACACAAATATAAATAAATAAATATTATCTTAAACCAAAACAGGTACTTGTTAGTTATCCCGTCGACCAAATTACTGTCGCCAAGTTGTAAGATTAAATGCCAATAATGGTTGATCGTAAATGTCACATTCACTTGAAAACACGTGTTTACGTAATAAGATGATTTTTATTTCGACGTTTTATTTGTATTTTTATTAATGTTATACTAATTTATTTGTTCTTTCGTTATTTAAAATAAAAATTGTCAATTTGTATAATTTGGCGAGTAGTTTTGCGATTTATATAATTTGGCGAAATGGGTCGACGGGAGAACTTACACGTACCCAAAAACATTTATTTCAGTATCCAATGATTGTTTATAACTTACACACGCAAAAAATAACAATTTCTGTTTGCAGGTAAAAAAAAAAAAAAAAAGCTATTGTCGAGATTTGCGACCTCAATTCATTTTCAAAAGTTTTGTTTACATTAGGAATGAAACCTTAAATGCCGATAACTTTCAATGCATACTTCTTAAAAGGTACCATTTCTCTAAAATATTATTTTTATTTTAAAAATCTTTCTAAAAATGTAACGTTTAAGCAGTTTTTGTAGAAAAAATAATCTTGATGGAAAATACTCGTCTACCAGATTGAAGTTCAAGTGGATTTGTGCTATTATAATGTGGATAGTACGCGCTCGTTGGCGGGTTTATCACTGTTTCGCATAGTTTGATAATTTTAGAATGAATTAACAGTTTTTTGCTTATTAAGAATAGAATTTTCAAATTTTTTAAACTAAATTTTATAAAAGCACGTAGATAAGGTAATTACCAGTCCGAAAATGCATTCCACACTTTTTTCTGCCCATTATTTAAGTCTCTAGCTTAATTGAATTAATATATGTTTGACGAAGATTTTTTTGATCATTTTCAGTATCTCGACGTTTTTTTAAAAATCCTGTATCTCTGTTTATAATTATTTTATAGAGATGAGTTTGGTCTCAATTTGAAGCTTTTCTTCAGTAGATTCTTCTAGTCTTAATTTTATTTCTCTGCAATGCTTGTTTTCTTAAATATCTGAAATTTTAAAATGCCACGTTTAGCCGATTTAACATGCAGAAGTTGTCTAGAGTATAATAATCAGTTACGCGGTTCTGGCTTTTGGTTCTTGGCGTTTATTTGTTTGGTGGGGTTAGCATATTTTTTTTTTTTTTATAGCTTGGCTTGGCAGAACGGCCGTCCTGCTTGATAATGAATTTAATTTCTCCAACAGTTTAAGAATACACACAGGCACGCATACCTACATAGATAAATAAATAAATATATATATGTATGTGCGAAGAGAGAGAGAGGTAGAAACAGAGAGACGGATTAAAAACATAAATGGAAATTGGGATTTTAAAAAATAACAACTTAACGATATACATTTCGGATAACTACACACACACACATATATATATATATATATATATATATATATATATATATATATATATATTATGCAACATTACAAAGAATTTATATCAAAATATTACAAATCGGTTTCTTAAAATTAGTAATGAAATATACAACAAATACGATCACAAAAAATATTTCAACTAGTTTTTTTTTTTTTTTCCTCCAAATTTTGCATAAAATAATGTGAAATATTTGTAAAAAGTACATTAACTAACGCAAATTAAAATTATATTTTTGTTTTATCTTATAACATCTTACAGTATTTTCTCAATCTGAGAATTTGGTGAAATTGAGAAATGTATTTCCGGCAAATACTATCTTGAAGCGTTTTTCAGCATTCGATACTTAACTGGCATTTCCGAATTCTATTTAAATCCAAAAGAAGATCTTTTTTAGAAATTTCAATTTCAATCCACATCTTTATAGCACTTTCATTTTTAAACTGAATTTAAATAACTCTATGCAATATTTTCCAATTTAAATGGTTTTTACTTTATTTTGAATTTATATAAATTCCCGTAGGATTTCAAGGGTCTCAGGACTTTTAAACCTTCAAAATTTTCGAAAATTGTATTTTTTTAGATGTTAAACTCCTATCTTTTCTGAACATTTTCATCTAATTGCTTCCTATGAATTTATATTAGAACAGAAGTTATGGCTGTTAGAATTATTCCGGCTCAATAATTGAAGCAGCATTTCCGAAAATTTGAAGTAATTTTTCTCTAAATGACGTTTTGGACATAACGCACAGGATATATTAAAGTCTTCTGAATATTTTTTCAAAAACTTTTCAAAACATATCTTTCGTGTTTGTCTGTATGAACTGAACCTAAAATTTGCTTTTTATTCTTCAAAAAATATTTTTTTAAAGTGATTATACTGTTTAAATTTTCAAAAAACTATAAGTAGTAATAATATTTTATTAAACAAAAAATATTAATGATTGTACTCATTTTATTCAGAATTTTTAGGCTCTACAACATTTGTATTGACAATGTTTTTTATACGGCTAGCTGTTTTGAGATATTGGTAAGGTAATTAAAAAGAAACGTGTTTTTCGGAAATAAATATGTACATATTTTCTAACGTTCACTCTAGTACGAGGAAGAAAACATAGTACGTTCCTTTTAGAGCTAAACTAAAGGGATTAAAACAATTTCCAGTTTTCTCCTAATTAATTCTGAGCTCAACCCCCTGAACACGGGTCTAAAACTTTAAAGTGGAATTGTGACCTTAATGTTCAACAAAAATATTAAGTGTAAGTACTCATTTTACTCAGAATTTTAAGCTCTACAACATTTGTATTGACAATGTTTTAAACAGAGTTAGCTATTGGGAGATACTGTTATGGTATGTAAAAAAAACGTGTTTTTTTACTATAAATCTCTACATATTTCCTAACGCTCACCTAGTACGAGGAGGAAAACATAGCATATTCGTTCTAGATCTAAACTGAAGGGATTAAAACAATTTCCAGCTTTCCCCTAATTAATTCCGAATTCAGCACCCTAACCACTGGGCTATATGAAAAGAGTATGTCTAAATTTTTCGATGATTAAAACGATGTTATTTTTAGATTTTCTTGAAAAAAAAATGATTGTGTCACGGTAGCGCCTTTTTTTGCGATTTTTCATTACGTAATACCAAAGATAAAACCTGCGATTAATAACTTCATAATTTGTCATCATAATTACATGTTATTGATTACTTATAGGAATAAAGTTTAATTTTTCAATAATTTGAAAAGTTGAAGTTAAACTTTAGTTAAAAGTAATATTTGTTTTAAGAGTTAGACCAAGAATATAAGATAGATTATTTACTATGATTTATTTTGTAACTTTTTGTAAATTCAATCTTACAGTTCCTTTAAATATTTTCATTCGTCGAATTCGACGAGTTCTGTTTCGCATTGTTTTTATTTCTCATTTCTTGTCTTTTTACAAATTTAGTTACGGCCACATTTATTTACATACTGTATACACTACATCGCCCTCTGTCGCGAGATAGATAGTATAGGTCAGGATCGGCGAACCTTTTTACATCCCCGTGCCCATTTTCCTTCAAAAAAGATTTTACATGACCATGACGTGCCAAGCACCAAAAAGTAATTTAGTAGATCAAAATTTCTAGATTTTTATTCATTGGGATTTAAAAATATGGAGCAATATACATCTAATATCTAGACTAACAGGTATCTTAAAGTAATAAAAGGCTGAATGCGATGTCGGTTATGCCAAATATTAATACGGTGTTCAACCTACTCACTTTTAATAGGATGCTAGCTGAATTCGGGTTATCTAACAAGTGGTTTGGGTTTCTAGTATTTAAGATTTTCGTATCATTTCCTAAAATAATGACCCTCAGGAATAAATAGAGCGAACAATTGTGAAGATTATATATTTTATACCAAGTCGCTTTAGTTTCATGACTAGGAATTTTGCGTGATATTTTTATTTTGATATGCTACAAACCTTCTCTAAATTTGATAACTTATTGAGACGACACTGAAATAATTTATAAATTAAATTAGTTGCTTTCTAATATAATAAAAAAAAGAAAAGTAAGAAAAGCCCAGATCGTAAAAGTTTGCGTATTTTGTTTAACTTAATTCTATTTCGTTTTAGGATTTCACCGCTGTGCCGAAAATATTCTATCGCGTGCCATAGGTTCGCCATCCCTGGTATAGGTGTTATAGTCCTGATCGTATTTATCGCAAATAATTGAAATGCCCCTGTAGCATTTCAATTAACGGTAAATTTTATGGTGGGAGTTTGATTATCATATTAGATTTGATTTCGTAAGATGTTGATACGTAATTATTTTGTAATCCAGCATTCTGCTCGCCACTGCCCTATTGCAAACACCTATGGCTGTGAACAAACCATCCCAACAAAAATCTGGGGTTTTTTTCATGAAGTTAAAATAAAAACATCTTAACACGAAAAATTTTGCAGTTAATTTGTTCAGGATAAGAGCTCATCTCTATGGGTTCTGAAAATTGCTGAGATGTTCTGTCATTGGTACATCTCGGCCAATCTTTTATAAAAAGTATGGGGGGTTTCTCCCTCACAGGCAGAAAAGTGAGAATTAAGGAAATGACACCTAAATATTATAGATTTTAATGTTAGAAGATAAAATAGAAAATTCATATAATAATGATAAGAAGTTTAGAAAGAAATTGTTCGTTAATGCTAATTTTCTAAATTGGTAGTTATTGGCATTTTTTGGAAATATTTAAATTAATATTTTGACATGAAACAGAAAGCAATTGAAACAGATTTAGACAGAGGTAGATTTTTGAAGCAGCTAGCAATTTTCTTTCTCAAAAACTTTTTAAACATAAAATAAATAATGGTTTTATCAGTAAGTAATTTTTGAGTGTAACAGTTGCATTCACCATATTTCAATTATCATATGAGCGAAATGCCACACGTAAATACTCACAAACGCATCCAATTTTGAATGTATTATTAAGCCTTGTATATAAAATTTTCAAGAGTGTACTCTGAATGGTTTTGTAACACTGTACTGAGAAATTATTATTCTCGTTTGCAAAATGTAAAAATTTATTTTTCAGAATGAATGATCTCTTAGACAGCTATTGATAAAGTTCTAAATTACTCTCATCGTTTAATCATTTTTCATGCGCCATTGAATACTTTATGGGCTATTAATTCTTGTTACTTTTCATGCTTCATTTCCTTTCCAGATTTTGTCATAATATTAAAGTAGAAGTATGCGTTAGAAGACATATTTGTATTTTATCTTTATCCATAAATCAATGCTGGCAATTTCAGCCATGTTGTCTTCCATTAAAAGTTATTGAATGTTAAAAAAAGCTAAATATGTACGCCAGTAAAATTGTAGTTTAGGCGAAAAAGCTATAAAATAGATATTTTAAAAGGCATCAGAAATGTGAAAGTAGGAATGCGAAAACATTTGGATTTTACCAATCTTTAATTTCATACTTAATGGAAATCCACAAACGTTTTGAAAGATGCATGTTAGTATAAATACTTTCTTTTTAATAATACAATAAGCAATAAATTAGGTAGAAAACTGTTATATTAATCTATGAAATTCATTAAAAATGTGATCATTTATAGTCATTATTTAATTAAAAAAATACGTTTTGTGATATCTCTTTCCCTGAAAAAAAAATCAATACCAGACTTTAATTAGCAATATAGAAGAAATTGATAACATCTGTGACGCACACACATGTATGTAGAAATTTGCAAATTTATATAGAAAATGTTCGGGTTTTATGGAGTGACCGGGAAATATGGAATACTTCAATATTGTAAGGTGCTGCAGTGTCCGATACCTATTTGAATAGAAATCTTGGAAAACGACAGCTATTTATAAGCCCCTCGTATTATCATCTAAACTATGTATCGGATACTTTTGATATTTTTTCCTAGAAACATGCAAATCCGAAGTCAAGTGCTTCGCATTTCGGAAGGATATCGAAGCGTTCATGGTAAGGTTCATTGATTCATACCTCTTCAAGTTCAAAAGAGCCCTTTCTCCTCTTTGTACCTGCAGTAATGTTGTTCTTTCCTCCCATTACTTCTATAATAATCCTTTGATAACTGGCTGGTTCGTTTGAAATCCTCCTGTTCTTCCAGACGGTTGGTTAGCTAATAGCTTATCGCGACCGACTTTGCTCTCAAAGCTTAAAAACATCTTTAACTTTCTATGTGAATTTTGTATATTACGCCATCACTGAACCAGGCTCTCGGATTCCCCCTTATTTACTTCCCAATGCTGAGTGGCTTTTTTGTATATCATTGTCTTTATCTCTTATTGTAGCTTATTATTTTCCTTCACAAATTTTGTTCCTGTCACATTTATTTACATACTGCATACAGCACTCCGTCCTCTGTTGTGCGCACTGGCGAGATCGTTTCAGCTGAATTCTGCAATTTTTTTAGACCTCAATAACAGAGACCGGGAGAGTCATCTATGCTCAACATACTTGATTCCTAGTCTGGGCAGTACCTCATGGGTAGTAAAAGTAAAATTAAGGAAAATGACACCTGGATAATTTTCGTTTTTAATTTTAGAAGATGGATTAGAAAAATTCATATAATGAAATTTACTAAGAAAATGTTCGTAAATACTAATTTTCTAAATGTGTCGTTGTTAACATTTTTTTTTTAAATCTAAAACAATATTTTGATTAATAATCAAGTAAGGATTTTCTTTTTGGAATTTTTTATTTAAAAAAAAAAGGATTTTATCGATAAGTAATTTTTTGAGCATAAAAATTCCATTCAATATATTACAATTATCATATCAACGTAATGACATACGTAAATACTCGGAAAAATATGCAGTTTTGAATATAATATTTAGCCTAGTAAAATTGACTTTGTTTTTTAAGGGCATAAGTATTTACTGTAATATATTTTCTAAGAAATATAAATTATATTGCTAGTGACTGATCAAAACAGAAACACATGATGTAATTCAGACATATATTTTTCAATTCGAAGTTATTTTTTAAAAAATGTCATTGTACTGAGAAAACTTTACTCTGATGTGCAAAATGTTAAAATTATTTTTCAGAATGAATGATCCCTAAGACAGCTGTTGATAAATTTCTAAATTACTCTCATTGTCTAAGCATTTTTCATACGCCATAGAATAATTTATGGGCTATTAATTCGCGTTACTTTCATGCTTCATTTCCTTTCCAGATTTTGTCCTAATATTAAAGTAGAAGTATGTGTTAGAAGAAATATCTGTATTTCATTTTTATCCATAAATCAATGCCGGCAATGCCAGACATTTTGCCTTCCATAAAAAGTTATTGAACATTAAAAATAAGTTAAATAGGTAGGACAGTTTTATGGTAGTCTAGGAGGAAAACTATAAAATAGCGATTTTAAAAGACATCATAAATTTCAAGATAGCAAAGCGAAAGCATTCAGATATTCGCAATCTTTAAATTCATATTTAATGTAAATCTACAAACGTTTGGACAGATGCATGTTTGGGAATTATTTATTATTTAAAAAAATATGTGCTGCGATAAGCAGTAGAATAGGTAGAAAATTCTCGTAGTAATCAATGAAATTCGTTAAGAAAGTGATCGTTTATAGTCATTTTTAGTAACAATTCGAATACGTGTTCTCTTAGAACAGAGTGCGCCTCCTGGTGGTGGAAAATGAAGTCAATATATTTTTGATTTTAGGTATATTTAAAGTTATTATCACGAGCCCGTGTAACGCTGCCGAGCGGTTCAGCTTGGATGAAAATAAAAACGGAAATCGTAGTGCTTTTAACAAAATATAAATAGCTGAAAATTAGTTCATTTTACACATTTTCGTTTTTTTATTGTAATATTTTCTAATGTTTTCACTAATGCTAATGGAGAATAAAATACAAATAAAAAGTTTCTAATATTCTAGCATTTTGAATGGTTCTGTAGAAACAATAATAGGAAATATTTATGTGTATGACTACAAATAATGAAATATTTTAAACTATTATTGATAAAAAAAGTTCCAATTAAATATGCTTTAAAATGTATGTATATAAAAATAATAATAAATTGCGTTACAATACAGGGCTATTACAAATGATGGACCCGATTTTTAAAAAAATCATATTTTTGAAACTACTGCATATATTGCAATAATTTATACATGAATTTAAAGAGAGATATGCTAAGTTTTTTTCCAGTTACAAATGTTCGATGTGTGACCCTTTTGTTACACGGCATATTTGCGAAACTACTGCATATATTGCAATAATTGATACATGAATTTAAAGAGAGATATGCTAAGTTTTTCTTTCAGTTACAAATATTCGATGTGTGACCCTTTTGTTACACGGCATATTTTCGAAACTACTGCATATATTGCAATAATTGATACATGAATTTAAAGAGAGATATGCTAAATTTTTTTTTCAGTTACAAATGTTCGATGTGTGACCCTTTTGTTACACGGCATATTTGCGAAACTACTGCATATATTGCAATAATTGATACATGAATTTAAAGAGAGATATGCTAAGTTTTTTTTTTTTCAGTTACAAATATTTGATGTGTGACACTTTTGTTACACGGCATATTTTCGAAACTACTGCATATATTGCAATAATTGATACATGAATTTAAAGAGAGATATGCTAAGTTTTTTTTTCAGTTACAGATGTTCGATGTGTGACCCTTTTGTTACACGGCATATTTGCGAAACTACTGCATATATTGCAATAATTGATACGTGATTTTAAAGAGAGATATGCGAAGTTTTTTTTCAGTTACAAATGTTCGATGTGTGGCTCTTTTGTTATACGACATACGTCCAATCTGTAATTGAGTTTGTTCCAAACATTTTGTAGCATCACTCTGTCAATGGTTCTGAAAGCTTCACATATACGTTCTTTAAGTTCTGAATACTTTGTTTTCCGCATTGGTGGTACATAAAAAATACCTTTGACAGTGTCAGAACTTATAGAACGCATTTGTGCAGAATTCAGAACCATTGACAGAGTGATGCTACAAAATGTTTGGGACGAACTCGATTACAGATTGGACGTATGCCGTGTAACAAAAGGGTCACACATCGAACATTTATAAATGAAAAAAAATGGCATATTTCTCTTTAAATGCATGTATCACTTATTGTAATATGTGAACAATAACAAAATAATTTTACATAAAGAGAAATATTAAAAGAATTGCTGAAAACACTTTTTATCATGTCTTTATTTTTTTTATTTGATATTAGAATCCGGTATTGATAAAACATCTACTAATTAAAAAAAATATATTAAATATTTAAAAATTTATATTTGAATTTTATGGGTCTTTTAAATTCTGTTCTCATTCCATATACATTTATGTCTCGTGTGTCTTACATAATTTTAGTATTTTCATCACGCTGTTACGCAACTGTAAATGAAAAAAAAAAGCATTTGTCTTGAATAGTAAACAAGATTTATGTTTCATTGTTTTGGGAAAATGGGAATGCCAAAACAAAATACATTAAATTACCAGAACAGAATCAATGCTGAATTGAAGAATATGCTTGACTGTGCATCGAGAAGTATCTGAAACTTTTGTAAATATTTTTTTTCATTACATATGAGTAATAAATTGGAGTATTTATATGGAATGTCAAGAAATAATGCCCGGATTTTCAACAAACATCAGACTCGGTTAGACATTAACATACGTTGTTTCTGATTAGATTTTGGTGGAAATAGCCCAACAGATGGCGCTGCTTGCGGCATTTTTCAGAATTTACACAATTGTAGCTATAGTCATATCTGAAGAAGTAATGCATGTAATTTTATAAAACTTCATATTCGGTTAGACCTTGATACAACCTGGTGCTGATTAGGTTTTAGGGTAAATCATATAAGAGGTGGCACAGCTTTTCTGAATTTTATCGCTTTTATGATAGCTATATCTCAAAAATAGTTTTTACCAATAATAAATTTAAAGAAACATTTTTAGTTGTATAAGAAACATTTTAGTTTTTAATATTAGGAACTACATGAATTAAATATTTTATGCTGAAATTTCTTAAATTGATTTTTTTTAAATACAGGGTGTATCTAAAATGCTTCAACAAACTGAGGGGGATGATAGTACTCATCAAGGCGAACAAAAAATGCGATAGAAAATGGGGTCGCAAATGACGTTTAAAGGGTGAAAATCGCAAAAATAATAAAAATATTGAAATCTCGCAAGCTGCTTTGATGCAGAACTGGCTTGTAGCACGAAGCTGGTTTTCCTTTCACTTTGTGAATATCCGGTCAGAAAGAGATAACAAAAACTTGGAAGAAAGCCAAACAAATCTGTGAGCAGGAATCCACGTATGCAGGACTCCCGAAATCTTAGAGCGTGTCCGCCAGTCGTTCCTCCGTAGATGTACTCTGTGTTATAATGTCCGCGGTCGACACTTTGAACATTTGTTGTAAAAAAATTGTTTTCTCTGGATATCACGAGCTGTGTTGTACCTATTCTGTGCAATAGATATTTTTCTGGAGTGTTTCTTCCTTATCTCAGTTTTTTCATTTCCAGACGCATTTTCTCGATTTTCATTCTTTAAACGCCATTTGCGACCCCATGTCCCATTGCCTTTTTTGCTCGTCATCATGAGCACTATCGTCCCTCTAAGTTTGTTGACGCATTTCAGATACACCCTCTATAACTGATATATCAAAACGTCGAATCCTATATGAGGAAGTCATTTATTCTTTGAAGAGAAGTTTCCGCTAGAAAGATCCGGAAGAACGCGGAAATCTTGCTCTTGGATGCATAGACACGCTTTCACCAACTCAGATGAAACGGGGCGTGGCCCTAACCACAAACTGTACCATATATGTACCTCAGCTTACCTACATGCTCACATGATTCGGTCTCAAACCAGTGAATTTATGCAACACACCTGAATGCTCCGTAGACTCGGTCCAGAGTTTACCAATGCTGTGCGTTCGAATGCGGTCCGAAGCTCCTAATAGACTTTTCATTCCTCTATTTTCAACTGTCGACCTCTATTATTGGTCACGTGATGCTTAAGCTTTTCATGAAAAGTTAAGTACATCCTGCAGGAGGAAAAACCTTTATTGAAGTTGATCTAATCTCCTTATCTCATTTGCATTGTTGAATCTCCGCATATCTTTTTGAATAAACCACAGAAGTATGGAGAAGAAAATATTTCAGGAAAATTGCTGAAGGATGAAAAACAAGCATATAAACTGAGCCTTAGACCACTTCTATGAGGTCTGGTATTTCGACCATCTCTTCAGCGACCATTATTGCGATCTAGCGAGTGTCTATAGATGGAGATCGTTAAAGATAAATCCCCCTAAAAATAAAATTCCCTTCCAGCTATACATAGAGCCCATCTAATCATAGATCACGAAGCGTTTGAAGATTGCAGTACCTTGGAAAATATGTTACGGTTACAGACCGACACAGAGTATCTGATCGTTCTCTAATGGTAACAGCTGTACACGGAAAATCAATTTAGTAGTACGTCCTTACGTATCGTTTAGATTCATAATAAATAAATTATCAATGGTAATTTTTAGTAAATACACGATCTTTAAAATAAATTTTTACTGTATGGGATAATATAGAATCTCGTTAATTGGAGAACTACTTAAGTCGACATGTTCTGTTACCCACTTGATATATCAAGTTATCAAGATTTCACTGTGTGTGTTGTGTATATTGTTTCACATACAAAAACGACGTACTTATTCATAGACACATACACATATGCATTTGTATGAGAGAGAGAAAGAGAGAGATGGGTATAGGTATAGATATAGATATGTATATAAAAGGAGATAGATATCTATAGATTGACAAATTTATGGATAGAGCGATAGTTTATTTATTATTGTAACTATTATTATTACTTAAAGTATACAGTTATCTCACAGTCGTGTTCATATCAACCAAATTTTTTCAAATCAAATATTTTTTGTGATATGAAACATATTATTATCTGAGGTTCAAAAGTTCTCAGTTTCTGAAACATTTGGAGATTTAACGCTTTGGTTTAAACGTGGATTATTTTTTTTAAGATGATAAAATCATATAAATATGTTCCGAAGGTAAGTTCTATCTTATTAAAAAATTGTTTTAAAGCATATTTATACTGATATTTTGTAATTGCATTTCATTTTTAATGAATACAGTTATTCCATCAAATAAGGGTTATTGAGAGGATAGCTAACTAAGAAAACTCCTCCAAGATATTACAACATAACATGATACAAAAACGTTCGAAAGGATTCTTTACATTACCTGAACATTTACATTTATACTTTCGAAACTGTTACACTTCGATTATTTGCATCTTAGAAAAACGATCGTGCGACTGATTACATAGAAATTGAGAGAGATGGGTATTTTATTGCTGCTGCATGCTATAGAACCTCGTAAAATGTTCAAAATATTGAGTATCTAATAGCGTAATATAAAAAAAATTTTTGCAAGTCATATTATTTTTTTTTATTTATACTATAGCATTGTATTTTGTATTTTATAATTATTTTTAAGCAAGTTGGATGTGCCAATCCCAAAACTTTCTTCGATCTCATATATTTTAATATTTCAAAATGTTGTTACAATTGACAATATTTCATTTTTATTAGTTCAGTACTGTATCAACTTTGACTTTCATCTGAAGCTCCTGTTTCAGTCAATTAATCGGAGTAAAAACGAGTTAATATCGATCATGATATTTATTAAAATTAATAATTTTTCGTTATTCTGCTGTATATCAGCTGTTCGCGAATCATCGGCTTATCAGGATGGGAAGCTCTCGTCGATTCACCAGCCACCGCGTAGAATAGAACTATGAAAAATTAAGACAATTACACAAAAATTGCTATTATAGTGCCCCTTTCGGAGGAATATTTCCAAATTTAGGGAGAACCCTCTTGCCATAACCAAAAGCATACACAGACAATTTGGTTCAATTCTATGTATAACGTCATACACTTTTCGATGGTACAATACACAAAATGGTACAAAAATCGCACAAAAATCGCTATTAAAGCGCCACCTTCCGGCAGATTTTTCCCAAATTTAGGGAAGACCTGTTTGCCAAAGCCAAAAACTTTAAAAAATATTGGCTCAATTCTATGCATAACGTCATACACTTTTTGGTGGTACAATGGTGACAGACACACGGACATGCGGACACATGGACACACGGAAGAACATACAGACATTTTCTATAAACGTGTATTTTGGGATCTCTGATCCCTAAAACATTTAAATCCGTCGAAAACTGGAAGTTGAAAAAAATTTCGATTACAATACTAGAAGAAAGAAGAAATTAAATGATGAATCAAAATGAAAATAAGAATGGCATTAATGAAAATTCTTATTTAATAACGATTTATTAAATTTCATTTTTAAGAGGATGACTGCGCAAGTATGATTAAACAAATATCCATTCAAACAAGGCAGCTCTATATTTTTTTCAAAAGAGTTTGAAGTGCATATGCTATAAAATTAGAACTTACTGAAAAAATCGATGATATACGTACTCTTAAGCGATCGTGCCGTTGAAGGAAACGGATTAAAGTGACATAAGAAAATATTTTATTCTACTTTAAGGTATGCACTTGAGTAACTAAGTACAGAACAACGGTAAAATTCTCCGAATTACGGTTACATTGCAACAATTGAAAAAGTTCAATGGCAGCAGGCACTTTTTTTCTCTTAAAAATTATATGTACTGGAATTATACAGATATTTTTTTGAAAAGATACCTATAGAATTAAAAACTGTGGTATGAGGCAAATGCAAATAACAGCAATAAATGCTACACGTGTATTGCAAGAGTAATTTTCTGACAGTGCCATCTACCACCCTTTCGTTTTTTGACTTGCCCAATCAAACACAACACAATGTTCGGCTCTTGGTGTATTTTAAATCCAAGGTTCCTACAATCAGAATGGAAAGACATACTAATCTATGGCTTGTGCGCAGTATAAATGCCATGATTTATGTTTGACTGCAATATTCCGTAGCAAAAGTAACTGTACTATTATTTTAACACAATCAAGCTGATTGGTAAAGTTATCAGACGAACTGAATATTTCCAACTGAGAATATTTCCAATAGGTTTTCTGAGCGAAATATGCTGGCTGGTTGTCGGCCCAGTTAGCTTAAACGGAAAAGCATTGGCCTTGTAAGCCAAAGATCTGGGTTCGATTCCCAGCCTGGGCATTTTTTCGCTCAGTTGAAAAGTAACTGTCTCTGAAAGCGGACAACTAAAAATTCTGTCATTCAACTGAAAATATTTTGTTTTTTATCACCTAGTTGGACACATTTTTAGACGTTATTGATTTTTTTTGTCTATGCTTCAATTAAACTTTTAAAGTGTTACGGGTAATTTTTCTATGCAACTTTTACACTCATGATATTGTACTCTGAAAATTATATTGTGATAAAAAAAGTGAATACTACATCTAAAAATTTAGCTCAGGTGACCTTATTTATGATATCTCGATTGGTGAACTGAACTTCAATTTTGAGCTCATGCATTAAAATACATACATCTCATATTTCACAACACTTATTTTAATGTCAGTAATACATGCTTCAATAACCTTGAATATATATTCTTAATTTTACATATTTTATACATTTTAGATTTTTCTAAAATGTACAATCTTTACATTTTACCGTTCATACATATTTATCCCTAATTTAACAAATACATAACAAAATCGGAATCCAGTTTTATATGCAGCTAACAGTGATGCTTACTTTCTATATTTATATCATTATAGCTGTACTAACTATTATAAGTAAAAAGATTTATTTCATCAAATAAGAACTTTTCCGAAGAATCGCCCACTAAGAAAATCTTTCTAGATATAACGAAGTGAAAGTCCATACAAACTTTTCAAAAGACGATTTCTACTGCATCTCACTTATATTTATTCGTCAGATACTATATTACGTAGTTATTTATATAGTTTAGAAGAAAGGGAATACAAGTGAATACACAAATGTGGATGTTTTATTATTTTGTACACAGTAAAAAAAGAAGACATATATCTCTTAAAGCAGGAATATATAATACACTATAATGAAAATCTATCCTAATAAAAGAAAGTTACCGCTGTGTGTATGTGTGTCTATGTGTTACATCTACGGCACGTTCAAGAATAAAAATTTTTGTGGGGCTAGCCTAAAGTATCTCCTGATGTACCTGAGACTCAGTATGTTAAATTTCTAATAATTCGATTAGTTATTAATTAAAACTCCAATTAAAAGAATGAAAATGTATTCATAATTCAGCTAAAACACAGATTTTTATCAAATCGCAGAAAATTTCTTTGAGAAACTCTGAGAGAGGTGTGTGTGTGGGGGGGGGGGGGGTTGCTGGAATGAAGGTTTGGCAAGGGCGATAAATATACTTGGAATTTTAAAACGAACCGGCCTAAAAATTCGAAACTGACATACCTAGACGCAAAAAAATTGCCTTTCAGAAATTCCAAAAGTTATTCTGATACTCCTGTAAAAAAATGAAATGCGAATTAAAAATCAATTTAAAATGTCTTTCTGATTTCTATTGAAATACAAGCCGTACGACGCAGATGTTTATAATCTTTCTGAGACCAAATAGCTGAGGCCAAGGGAAGTAGAATTTTTTCCTGTCCTATAATTTTTTTTTACAAACTAGGGGTCTCCGATCACCTGCTCGCTACGCTCAACAACGCGATTCCATTCGGTATCGCGAAGTAATCCCTATTTTCTCGCCAGCCCAGACGTAATTGTTTCGCGTTTCCATTCTGGATCGCTTTGCGATCCCTTATTTTCTATGCATTCAATTTTTAGATTCCACTTGGTAAAAACGCGCTCTTCTCCAACAATGTCTCCTCCAACTCTCTCAACTCCTGACAATTTTATTTCCTTATCTCCAATCACATAATCATTAGAGTTTACAGAGTTTCATAATTATAACAATGGACCACAAGCATTACTGACGTCATACAACGTCACGATGGATTATAGCCAATCAACTTCTTCATTTTTCCCACAAGCGCTCACCAAAAGCCAATCAAATACCCCAATGCTTGTGGGAAACACTGCAAGCTTCGCCCAGTGCGCGTGGTCAATTATTAAATATAAAATTATGTATATAGTGTTACGGATATTGTAAATAGTCAGTGCTTGTGCATAAAAATAATGTAAATAGTTCAATTAAGCTCTATTCATCAGCTTATATTAGTGTTTGTTGCATTGAAATACTCAGGTTGTTGCTTTTCTGCAAGCAAGTAAACCCAATGGGAGTCTATGAAAAATTGGCGAAATACTGGAAATAGCGCCAAGTTGCCGTCAGTTTGGCGACTAATTTTGGTCTCCAATTTGGACGATATATAACATAGTTGGTGACAAACTTGGCAACGTTTGGCAACAGAGCCTTTATAGCGTCAAAAAGCTCTGACCAATCATATTCGTTTCGCGGTATCTACGCAGATTTTCATTGGTCCATTTCCAAATCGTTACATTTTTTTTTAATATATAGAATGATATTGCATTTACAGATTTATAATTAATGCCTCTGTGTGTAATTATTTTTGCTGATTATAAATATGTATTTTTCGCTAATATATTCCCAGTAGAAATCTAATTATCAATTAACAATCGCGTGTAATGAAAGGATATATTATGAATTTCTTTTCCTACACCCCGACGACATTTATGGCACCAGCAGATAAAACCACAGATAATGATTGGACTAGGATTTTTTTGCGGGGCGTAACATTGCTGCAAATGTGCATTTACAGATTTTACAGGTATGCATCTGTTAATATTTTTCGTCGCTATTTCCGAATATCTAGATTTCTTAAAAATCGATTAAGAACGTTTTATTTTACCAAAAAATTGATTTTTAAAAGGAAAAGAAAAGTCTTGCCAAAGGCACATTATCTAAATCTAAGCTCCCTCCACTAATTATCTTTATTTAACTTGCGATTTTTTAGATCGATTTTATATTAACAAATGTTTCCTAGCACTTAAAAATTTTAATAAAAGAGCCGAGTTGAATTTCGGAGGGAGAAAGACAGTGCGCGGGAATAATTTTTAAAATCATACAGTTTTGTTCAAAATCGTTTGTCCGCTAATTATTATTTTACGTCTAATTTTTTGGATCGATTTTAACATTTGAGATATTTCATAACACTTAATAGTTTTAAAGGACGTGGGCTAGTTGAATTTCGAAGCTGGGGCGGAGGGAGGGGCGCGAATTTTGTTTTTAAACCGTGGCGTTTTCTACAATAAGTATCTTTTATATTTTGTTTTCTGATGCACACCTCTGATAAATAATATTTATAAAAGATTAAAATTTCAGAGCGTGGGTGGGTAAATTCGGGGGCGTGAAAGTGGACCCACGGATGGGGGGGGGGGCGTGGATGGCCCTTATGTGGTGATATATCATTGTAAAGCCCTAGGAAAACTATTTAATACTATGAACTTTTCTCTTACCTCACCCCAATTTGGAGACCCCCCTGGGGTTGCAATTTTCTAACTCATCTCTAATTATACTTCAACGAGATTCGTCCTCACTTGAAGGCTTGACCAAAGGTGAAACTCCTCACGGGCCTTCGATTAGTGGGGACTTTTTTGAAACCAGACAATTAGGGGGTATTCCCCCCCCCCGTAGGGGTAGGGAAATGGATTTTATCGAGTAACATATCGGTTTAAAGCTTTTGACCTGTACATCACTAAGTATCCCTCCCCCTCACTCCTAATTCCTTTTTACACCACTAGAGGCATTTTAAAATTCTTATTTGTTCATTACTACCCCATACAATTTTCCAAAAATTATGAAAAAAATTACATAACAAAACACAGCAATTATAAGCTTCTCCCCTATTTTCACACAGTGAGCGAACAGGTACTTCAAGCAAAATCGAATTATATGAAATCATACATTAATGTTCAGTTCAGAATATTATAACCGGTCCATGCAACGCCGGACGCATCAGATAGTATACAAAACATTCTTCACAGAAGCGCTCTTAGTCATCAAAACTTCAGAAACCAATATATTTTCGAGATTCCAATCAGTCATTATAAAAACAATGTTTCTTTTGCTACCACATATTTTTGGACACGTTTTCGATTAGTGTTTTAGTGTATCGGTTTTCTCGACCTGGAATATAGGTTTTCGGGAAGCTATCAATTCTCAAGTAAACATTATCCGTAACGAACAGAGAAACGTGATAAATTAAAAGCATTAATATTAACATTAAAACTTTTACTAATTAGTTACTTTACATGCATAAATTCAATTACGCAGCTGAAAATGCTTAATTGACAGTTAATAGCATCCTGATTAGCATACATTTTGATTAGCAAATGAAATTATTCTTCAAATCTCATAAATATATTGGTTTTTGAAGTTTCTACTGATAAAGAACACTTTTCGAAATCATGGGTAACTCGACAGACGTTCTTGAACGATTTCGTTCGTGGTTACATAGTATACTTAAGTAGAACATCGTTTCGAACAATAGTCGTTTTTTATAGTGTACGTTATAAAATTATTTCGTATAATATAAAATTTTGCAAATGATTCGATACTAAACAATTAAAAAGACGTCAAAAATTTAGTACTTTCAGCTATTACTAAACCATCATTGAGATTTTAAAATTTAAACAGTTTTTATGAACGCTAGTTGTCCATAATTTTAGTAAGTTATGGTAAGTTACAGAGTAAGTTATGGACAACTAGCGTTCATAAGGACCGTTTAAAATTTAAAATCCCGATGATAGCTTAGTATGAGCTGGATGCAGTCTATTTTTAATATATTTTTAATTGTTTAATCATCTTTTAAGTATTGATTCATTTACGTAGTTTTATATTATATTACTAGTGTAAATGCCCGTCCTAGGACGGTGGGTAAAAATTGTGTTTTTCACTTAAAACTTGAAAAACTGATAAAAAAAAATAATTGACAATATGGAAGCGTTTAGATGAGCAAGGTTCGGCTAGTTTATGTTCTAATAAACATACAATTAGCATTTACAATATTTCTGGGTAAACCAGGTTTTCCGTCTAATATACTACTATAACAAAATTAAGATTTCTTAATAAAACAAAAATTTAATAAATATGCAATAAAAGTGCGTAATTAAAACAGTCTGCTGCAACTATTGAAATAATACTATTTTTTTAATAACACTTTGAAATTGTATTTTAACGTTTACCCCCCCTTCCTCCCCCTCCAAATTTTTTTTAAATATGTATATAGATTAATAAATAAGTATCTCGGGTTGAATCCCAACCGTCTAATCCCCTAACCTTCTGTCCTCCTGATGCAAAGCTATAAACCAAAAATTATTAGTTTTACTTTTCGTATAAATATTAATTTTTTACTTTTAAAATATGTGATATTTTTTTTTTAAGTTTAAATTTACATACACTTGTATATATAAAAGGAAGAAAAGGAAAATATAAGTAATATGTAATTTAAAAATAATTTACAAAATAATAAGCCTAAAATATTTAAATTGATTACTTTTTTAAAAGAAAGTCAGTTTTATCAATTTTTTGTAGGAAAAAAAAAGGATATTTTTAAAAACTAGGAGGCTCGGCCCCCTACGAGCTACGCTCGCCAACCCCCGTCCTGACACCGCAGACTCTAAATGCACGCTAATTTGATCGGCTTTAAAAAGATTTCGAAAGATTGAATTATAATTTAAAAAACAGTGGCGATCTCCCTATAAACGAATTCCTATTCATTTCTCTTTGATTGGGGAATTTTAACGCCAAATCCGCTGCGGTACTACTTGATTATCCTGTCTACCAATTTCGCCAAATTATATAAATCGCCAAACCACTCGCCAAATTATACAAATTGATATAATTTTTATTTTAAATAACGAAAGAACAAATAAATTCGTACAACATTAATAAAAACACAAATAAAACGTCGAAAAAAAAATAACTTGATGACGTATACACGTGTAACAACATTTCAAAATAAGCTAATATAAAAGGAATTAAGTAAAGAGAGTCTTTGTCTCCTGGTATTTTTTAACAAAGCGAAAAGAAAGTTCTTTTAAATGAGACATTTTAAATTAATTCTCAAAATATCAAATAAATGTCTAGCGCAATTTCTAAATTTAAACTTTTTTGCAATATTATTTTGTGTTCATTTTATGTAATAACTATAATGTGACGTAAATATGACGTAATTTCTCCTAAGACTTCTAACGCATCTTAATGAATTTATTATTTTACAATATCCTTTCTCTTTTAAAATTCACGTGTATACTTTTTATGACGTAATTTTTAATAAGTTCCTGCTTTTTATACGTAATTATTTAATTCTAATGTGAAAGTTTTTTTCCTGTTTATAATAGTCACGTGTAAATAAATTTTTAATTTGAAGCAAACATTATTGCTTGCGCTTTTTATACAGTTGGCAACAGTTTAAATTAGTACAATTTTCTGAAATCTGTAAAAAATATCTCTAGAAATGCTGAAAATTTGAATTTAAAATAGAAATAAAACCCGAAAAAATGAGTCAAAATAAAAAAAAATTAATGCAATCTGCACTCCGGCAAATTCTAACGCATAAAATGATCTAAAAATGATTACACTGCCATGTATAGTTTTTGCTGCTATAAAACTTTTTTAGTGGAACGATTTTGTCCAACTTTAGCATTAAATAACTCTTAAAATAATTCTTCGATTTGAAAACTGTCTGCATCAGCGTGTTTATCAAACATTTCTGTATAAAACAACCGATTTTCATATTTTTGTATGCATTATTTTTTGTTAATATTAACGAAGAAAGGCCTCCGGTCACAAAAAAATGAAAACCGGCGACGGCGGTGACAGCGGTAGTTACTTTTTTTTAGAATAGAGAGATACCATATCATTGTTTTCCGTGAATCACTTTATATGAGAAATAAATTTAAATTCCTTACATGTCGCAAAGAAAATTTAATATGATTGGAACTTAATACTTGAAATAATCTTAAGTGACACTTGGCGATTTATTTTGGTGGTGTAATGCGATGTGCCTTGCACTGATTTGTTAAGAAGAAGTGTCTACTACCGCTCAATTATCAGGACTTGTAACCTTGAGAAGTAATCGCGGGATTCTAGTTTCTTGTCAACCAATGGGAGAATGGATCCTTTTCCCCTTGAGTTTCTTCCTGGGAGACTGGAAGATTGATGGATTCGCCGCGCCCAGCGTTACACTGGCTTTTATTATATAGAGATTAAGATGAATTTTGGCGTCCATAACTAGTTTATTTTATAACTAGGTTGAGCAAAAAGTTCTGGGAAATTTGTGAAAGTTGCGTTGTTATTCGCGAATTAACAACCAAAGCAACAAGGACTATTCTCAAAGTGGAGGCCATCATAGTGCACGACTTTATGCCACCATTCTGCCAGATTCCGAGTTTGCTGGAAGTACCATGGCGGCTCCTTTGACTCAAAAAACTCTTCACATGCCTCTTCAACTTCATTAAAGGATTCAAATCAACGGCCCTTGAAAAAGTGTTGCATTGATCGAAAGAGGCCATAATTGAATTCCTGAACTCCTATTACAGATGTACCACTAGTACTCATATATACGATACAAATTCTGGTAACTATTAGATTAAAAATTTCCCAGAACTTTTTGCCCAACCTAATATTTCGCATAACCTTCAAACTAGTGTATGGACATGGAACTATTAATAATGTAAAAAAATATATAAAGTGCACTTCCATAAATAAACTTAATTTTCAAACTTAGCAACGACACAGCGTGTCACTTTTATAAACTTTATTGCCGTTTTCATTTTTTCTAGTTATTATTGATATAATATGCACTTTCAGCAAGAACAGATTTCTTTGTAACATATCACGGAAAAACGATGTGATAAATCACTTATAGTCCAACTTTGTTATTAACTTGAATGTCTCATAAAAGAATGTTTTCTCTTTATGTTATTTTGAAAGAACCATTTTATTGGAAAAATACTTTCTCTAAATAAATGATGTATGGTTTCTTTGAATCTTTTCAAAAAGATTGTTTCTTTAGATTCCTGCTTTTTTTAACTACAAAGAAATGATGCGGTAAATGAATGAAAACTTATAAGTTGTAGCAATACAATCAAAAGAATCGAAAAAACTAAAGAAATTTTATGCAAAAAAAAAGAAAAAAAAAGAACGCTTTTTCTTTAATATTATGAGTTTAAAATTGTGAATGAAATAATGACATCGAAAATAAATTTCGTTACTTGAAATTATTACGTGATTAATTTCTATTAAAGAAATTACACACTGTTTTTCCATTGATGTGTAAGGCATCTTTGCTCTGCACTTTTAATTCAAAAGAATGAAATATTCACTCAATAAAAGAAAAAAATATTTTCTAAAGACATTCGTTTTTTCTGAGTACCGACATTGTCAATATGTTACTAGTAGTTCCAAAGAAAACTGGTTTGACAAAGTATTCCTATTGGTGTAATACACATAACCACTCTGATTTTAAAGCGAACTATAGAAAAAAAACTCTTTAAAGGGGTGATATCAGAGTATTCTCACTGGTTGTTATCTCGTCACGTGACATATAGTTTTGCGAGCCCGTTACTTACGCCTCTTGCTTAAAAAGTCAGTAGTTTGTTTTGTCAAGCTTCAAGCTTGATGTTAATCCTAGCTGCATATGTTAGTGTGAATATATTTCTAAAATATAGTCTATTAATATTTTTTTTCTTATATCCCGAAATGTAGGACTGGTCTCGCTTTTCTATAAACAGAATAAAAAAGGAAGACCGTTCTTTAAAAACAAGATGGCCAGTTAAACAAAGACAAGACTTTTCTCCAGCAGTATATTCTAAGGTAATGCTGTCGTAATTTGATATTCCTTGTTGTATTCCTTGTTGTTCACATTGTATATATTATTTTGGAGTTTTTTAATGTTATTGCTTTTAAACAGAAAATATAAATTTCAACGATTTCTTTTCCTGTTTACTTTTTGTAATCGATTTTTTTTTCGAATTTCGGTTTTCGATGGATTTACACGTTTTAGGTGTCAGAAATCCCCAAAAACATGTTTGTAGAAAATGTCTGTCTGTCCGTGTGTCCGTATATCGCTATTGTACCATCAAAAAGTGTATGAAGTTATGCATAGAATTGAACAAATTTTAACTCCCAAAGGATATGGGAGTTTTCAATTGAGAAAAGTAGCAAAAAATCCCTCAGTCTGAGTTCAAAACGCTGGATTTTTTAATGAGAATACTTAGTCATGCTAAAATGTAGTTTCTTATCAAAAATGTAATATGTATAGGGTTTTAAAATGTGGTTGTAGAACAAAAATTTTGATAAAATGAATTCCCGTTATTACCGTATATTACATTAATATATTTTTGTAAATAATGCATTTCTACACTATAAAAAAGTTTCTTAATCGACGAAAACGTATAAGGGGTGCCCAAATGATAAATAGACGCAATGTGTAGAAGTAAGTATTTTATTACAAGTTTAAAATAATCACCGTATTTGTTCAGACACTTGTCCCATCGTGTCACCATTTGGTCGATACTCTTGGCATAGAACTCTTGGGGCTGATCTCAGAAGAATGCTCGTACCCTATCCTTGACTATGTCCTCCTAAGTAACCCGTTGTCTTCGGAGTGCCTTATCTAGAGAAAAAGAGAAAATCGAAATCCCGTGTTATCCTATGGGAAAAAAACTTCTTATCCTGCTGTTCATTCTAATTTGGAAATTTCAACAATTTTTTTTCAGCACGTAGATAGGAAGGTTCTTCATCCCCCTGTAAGTTTAAAATATTTTAAAGATAATTATGAGTATTTTAAAATTTCTGTTAGAGTTTTAAAAAATTACGAAATGTATAAAAAGTATTCTTTACTCGTTTGTAACTTATGTCTGGAAAAAGATTCTTTTCTTTCTCATCAGATACCAGTGTTGCCAGATTGGCGTTTTTTTTTTTTTTTTGTCCCTAAATTGTTGATTGTCACCGCTTCCTTTAAACAGAAATATTCGGCCTATTTAAAAATATATTAAAAATTCTGAAACTAAGGCGAATTATACTATTTTTAAAAAGTGGTGACAATTAAATAATCTGAATTGAAAAAGTCCCCAATCTGGCAACACTGCCAGATACGTCCCTTTGATGGCCCAAAGATGTGAATGTGTCTTACGAAATTTCACGCGTCGTCACTCGTCTGTCATTTCTAAGCATCTCATCGAGAACGGTACCTGATGATCGGCGATGGCAGATTGGACCTAACCTAGTGTATGTTCATTCTTTACTGTCTGTCTGCCTTGTCTGAAACTCTTGCACTCATATTTAATTGTCATGAAACTGGTTTGTTTTGAAAGCGCATGCGTACCTATATTACGAATGATGAAAGAAATATTACTGATTCTAAACACATAAAAATTCAGCTGACATTACTTTTGGAAGCTAACATTAGTGGTGATATGAAGCTAAAGCTAGTTCTTGTATATCACTCTCTGAACTTTTTTTACATTAAAAACAATTCTATACGTAAAGAAAAACTACCAGTGATTTAGAGATTGAATGGAAGGGCATGAGTAACACAGATTCTTTTCAAAGAATGGCTGTTTGATGTGTGCGCCCCAAGGATCAAGAATTACCTTCAGACCATACAAGTTCCATTAAAAGCAACGTTGTCATTGGACAATGCACCATCACACCCAGAAAACCTTGATACGCTGGAGGATAAATTGCTTGAAAATTTTCCTTCGTTGGCATTTATGTTTCGGCCTTCAAGTACCACTTCATTGATTCAACCTATTGATCGAGGAGTTTAAAGCAGGTTTACTTTTTTTTTTTTTTTTTTTTTTACATTGGCAGATTCCTTCGTCGGTGTTTTGAAGCATGCCAGTTCTCATCAGCAATGACTTTAAATTTGTTTTGGAAAGAGAATTTTGATATTCTTGAAGCGATACGACTCATCAAAAAGACAGATTCTTATGTCACCCAACGACAGTTAATCCGCGATGGGCGAAAGCTATATATATCCTTTAATCAGGAAAATGGGCATAATGTTCCTGAAATTGCGGATGAAATTGTCGCAAAAGTTATAGAACTGGATGAGAAGTTAATGAATATGACATTCAAGAGCGCATAATAGAACACAAAAGTGAGGAAACTATCGAAGCACTCCAAGAACTTTCAAATGAAGAAAATCAAGGAACATCAGCGTGATGCTTTGTTTTTTGATAGAGATGAACAAGAACCAATTCCGACTTACATTATAAAATAACTTTTTAAAATGTGGTATTAAGTCAGGACTATGGTCTCAAAATGGCAACTAAAACAGGTTGAAGTTCATAGGCTTGGGGACCTTTACAGAGAAAAACAATTAACTTTGGACAGATACTTTAATGACTCGCAAACTCAAATAAAGCATGACCGAAGAAAGTTCAAGACTGTATGTATGTAATGTATGTTTTACTATTATTACATTTAAATAAATTTAAAGATAATTTATATTAACTTTTATATATTATTTAGATTTTAAGGACGAATTAATTGAATTCCCATGTAAATCTATATTAAATCTAAGATTAGTTAGCGAACAATTCGGTTAGCGAATATTATTTTGGAACGTATTAAGTTCCATTGTATTAAAAAAATTAAGTTTTTAAAAAAAGATAATTTACGTTCACAAATATGCATTTTCATTATTGCATGTAATTTCCTTATACATGAGATCGCGTGATTTTTATTTACCAGTTTTGAATACAAAATTTGTTTTTCGAAAATATTTGTATCATTAACCCAGGAGAACTCGCTAGTGAGAATTTCTCTCACGGTGCCCAATTCCTTTTCTTTTACTTTATATTCGCTTAATCACCTTTTTTTGCTTGGCTTGGTACTTTTATTCACAAAAGAGGTAAAATAATCGAAATAACATTTAAAAATTTTAATTAAAAGGAAAAAAGGGTTTAAATAGGGGTCTTAAAAAAGTACGACGGTGAGAGAAAATCTCATGCAGCGAGTTCTCCAAGGTTAAAAATCTTGAGAATGGCGTCGTCTAAGTGATGAAACATCTCGATCTGAATAACATGTCGATTCGTATTTATTTGACTTGTAAATGTATATTTATTACTTTTAGCAAGTTTTAACTTATTTTGAGGATTTTAAGTGATTTCCATATGAAATTTTATACTTCGTACGTTTTATGTCAATTACAATTAGGAATAAAATCTGATGGAAAAACAAAAAACTTATGAAAAATAAATTGAAAAACATGACTACTAACACAAGGTCATTTATTAAGAATATATGAAAAGCTCCTTGCATTTTTTAAGATTATTTTGTCAAACAAAATTGTTAGCTATTTGTTCCTTTTCTGTGTGATTGTCCCATGAGCCATCAGTTTTACCTTTCACAACTGTTTGTATTGATTGGCACCACCCTTATCTTCCTAAGCTATAGTTCTGCCAAACTTTTTCCTAAAAATACCCAAAGCCTTTGAAAAAACTAAAATACCAAAATATTTTATTTAAGCTAGTTTTATTATTTTTATGATATTTGACGAGATTTTGGTTAGTAGCTTAATAAAGAGCAAAATTCATACAATACATATACAGAATACATTTCCTTTGTACAAATACATATTTCATATTCTACAGCGACGTAGAACATATACTCTAATCTCTAATAAATTACCCAGTTTTACAAAGTCTTACAAAGGAGAGGTTTTGAAGGATAAAGTAGCGAAAACTTTATAAAATTTTCATGAAAATCTTAAAGATATTAATCTTATGGTAAGGTTAGTAAAACATCATATGAAATGATTTACGATCCAGGCAGATAAGAACATCTTAAACTTTGAGAAGAAAATTACTTGTTCATGAAGAACTTATAAAAATTAAAATGTCATAAGGCATGTTTTAAAATATGAATCGATTAAAGTTTGGCAAAGTTTAGTTACTAATACGCACGTAATAAAGATTATCTTTTAAGATTTCGAAACATTTTTCGATTTTTTTATATGCACATTTGAAATTAATTACAGCGCAAAAACGATTTTTTTTTTATTTTTCTGCCAAAAAAAAAAAAAAAAAAAAAAAACGTATTTCATGAACAAAGCTAATCTGCCCTTGCGATGAGTGGATTTCCTCTTACATTTCTTTTTATTGATATATGTATCAGGATTGAAAAAAGAAAGAAGCTTTAAATAATGTAGTATTAGCCTACAATGAACATCTTTTCATTCATTGGTGGAAAAGAGAAAATTGTCTTAAACTTTTGTCTTGAATGTATGGAATAAAGTTATTTTCGGTGCACCAGCGTATATATCTGACAATTAAGTTCTCCATATGCGCATACTCAGAAAAATCTAAAAACATATTATAGAATGTTCTTTTCTTGTGAATATATATATATATATATATATATATATATATATATGTTTTTTTTTTTTTTTTTTTTTTTTAAGAAAAATTCTCGCGGAAACTCGATAGAGCTTAAGTAACAAAATAATAAAAATTTCATTTCCTTGGTGATTTATCGCTAGTTGGCGATGCAATGAAAATAAAAAATATCTACGCTTTTGTGATAAATATACTCTTTAAGGAAAACTTTTTTCTAATCTTTATATTGAACCAGCTTTAATACGTTTTACTTAAATAAATACGATTTTAGAGCTATGAATGTATCATATATATTTATATGAGGACGTGAGTTTCAAAACTCACCTTAACCAGAAATAAAAATGTCGGGGAATCCGGAAAAAAACCTCTCAATGCTTTCTTTGGTTTTCATTGCAAACCAAAATTTTATAACGCCAGAAATACACGATAAAACTATTTTTTATTTCAGATTATATTGTTTTTTCTGTGAAGGTTTATCACTAGAATAGATTGCTGCGGAGATCACGATTTTTTTTTTTTTTTTTTTTTTTTTTTTTTTTTTTTTTTTTTTGAACAAGGCGAGTTTTAAAACTCACGTCCTCATATGTATTTAACGATATACAGTGTTAATAAATTGACTTAATAAAATAGTCCAATCTTGAACGCCAGATTCACCTTTGTTTATTATATAAAAACATGGAAACAATCAAATGCTTCATTTAAAACACATTACTAAATAGGTGTGATAAAATATATACAAATGGTTTTTATCAGTCAATCCTCTTCTCCTTGACAATGGCTTAAGGTTAGCCGAAAGCGCTCGGAGTAGCTTTTTAACATCTAGTGTTTTTAATTTAAAAAAACATTTGTATATATTTTATCACACCTATTTAGTAATGTGTTTTAAATGAAGCATTTGATTGTTTCCATGTTTTTAGATATACAATGTGTCCACGTATAACCTGACCGACCTTTATTTTCGCAACCGTTGGTCCTAGATGCATACTTCCAGTTACAAAAATGGTTTAAATAAGGTAAAGAATTATTTTTAAAGCGATTTGGGTCAAGAAAAATAGTTATTAAAAAATTACGAAATTTAAATTTTAATACGGTCCCCCGGTCCTACAAGTGATTTTTAGCTAAAATTTACTGTTGCACTAACTACTACGACAAAAAAGTCTCATTCATCAAACATTAAAACTTATCGAGTTTTAAAACTTTGAAATGCATGACTTATACCACTTTTTACCTGACTGCCAAGAAGGGTTATGTGTTTCACGCGTATCTGGGTATGTGGAATTATTTATACCCTCGAAACATCCCAACGGCTGAAAGGATTTTAACGATTGACGTCTCTATCAATTCGTCTTAACCACTGGATGGTTATAGGCCAGGTTTTGTTTTCATAAATTCAAAATGGCGGCCGTAAAATACAAAATGGCGGTAGAGACAAAAAAAAAAAATTACGCGCCATATTGAGTGGCCTATCATTGGATAGGTCTTTCAAAATGAAGACGATGTTTCATTGGCTATTTTACAGTCAGAAGCTGCGTTTACATATTACACAACCTGTACGTTGTGTAGGTAGGATCTCTATAGCTTTACTGCTACTCTAACCATCATACATATCTATACCTACAGGCCTCATCAAAACAATGTTTCTAGATAGGAACCAACAATTAAACACAACTTAAAAGTCATCATTACAAGTAAATAAAAAAAAATAGGTAAGTAAAATAAAAATAAATAGTTTCACATTGATGCGAAATAATTAATTAGTTCTCCTTTTTCCGCAGTCGGGTTTTTTTGTTTTTTTAATTCAATTTTTACTTGTTTGCATCTCAAAACAGATGATTTCGGCCATTCTTTCAGGGATCGTACGTGAAGTACTTAAACTTATTTCAAGATATCTGTGCTTTAAAAGAAATCATACAACTATTATGATTGAGCTAACTTTTATTAGTCAAGTTTCAGATTAGTTAAAGTAATTATATTTTAACATATGTTTTATTTTGTAAGAAATTGAGACTGTGATTTATTTTTAAAAAACTTATGTGTTTTCAAAAGGATTTATTAAACTTGCAACGACCGTTTTTCCAGTTTAAAGATCAATTTCGGATTCCGTGGTACAGAATACGTAAGGATCAATTATCAAAAGCTAAAAAACATGACATAACCCAACTTTTGTAGGCAATCTAATCTTAGTGTAAGGGGTCATCCATGTATGATGTGACACATTTTTTTCAATATTTTTGACCTCCCTCCCTCCCCTTTTGTCACAAAGTGTCACACTTCACCATACCCCCTCCACCACCTCTTGTCACATGTCACGCTATATTACATAAACATATACTTGCAGTTCAAAATCAAAGTACTATGTTATAGATCATATTTCAAATTTTATTTTGAAACTTTTAACTATGTGTTTTAACGACATTTGTTAGCATAATAATAAAAATGATTCGTGTATCTATTTTGTATGAAATAAGATTAAGATTTACAACAAAAACATAATTAATATACAATAGTAAAATAATATTAATTGAAAGAACAATTAAAAACAGTAGTATTTTTTAATTTGAAATGGAATTTAATATATTTGGCTTTAAATGTTATCTTTACTGTATGAACACAAAATACTTTAATTTCAAAATAACCACATTATTTCAAATCATCTGTGTTTTTTTTTTTTTTTTTTAAGATTGGGACATTTTTCTCGGTAGTTTTTTCGTCTAACTTGTAGGAACTGATAGAAAATTATTCTTATATATTTTTTTCTTTATTTTAAAAATTTTAACTCGACAGTAGCCTCCTCTTTTTTTAGAACGTTATTAGTATCGTTCGTTTTTTTTTTTTCTTTGCCGCATACAAGAAATGCAAAATAAGAAACGTTTTTCAATTAATATTCAATATTACATTTCAATGAGGTTATAAATTTGGCGTTTATTTAAATTGTAAATTTTATTCATGAGATTTGGAATAATCAAAAGGGAAAAATAATTTGGCATTATACATCGTTGCGTAGACATTTCCACAAATTTCAACTTTGCATGTAAAAATGTACTTGAACAAAAAAACAAAGATATCTTAATACTTCACTGTAGTAGTGCAGAAACGTTTGAAGAACTGGTAGTTCTCTATTCTATTTGTAAGGTGATGCGTGTTAGAAGAAGATAATTTATATGGGCGCAAAAAGACCGACACGCGACTACTGCCGGGTTAATTTAAATTTAAACTGTCTAGTACTTTTACATATATTTTTTACTTTTTTATCAAATTGTTAAATTGTTTATTTTCATGTGGTTTTTAACTAGACTTTTGTACGATTTTCTTTTAATGACTTCCTATTACTTTGAAAGTGACATTAGCTTTCGACAGGATGTTAGGTTGCTCTGCAACTAGGAAATCCAAATGACGAATACATTATTCCATTGTTCCTTTGACTTGTATCGTATGTATTTGAATAAATCATGGATTTTGATGAATCAAACATTTCTGACATCATATTTGCAATATTATTGAATCCGGTAGTGATCTGTACAGTGCAAAATAACATGAATATACAATATCCCCGCTTAATGGCTTTCTGCAAACAATGAATATTTTCTACAACAACCTTTTTTTCACCTCGTATTTGCATCTAATTGCATATTTTATTTTTTAACCATTTAATTACTCTTTTTCTGCAAAAAATAGGTCCTTTTCAATCGTTTTCATAAATATTAAGCGATCTTTAAGGGTTTAAAAACATATAAATCTGAAGATGTTGTAATACAAGTTTTGTAAAATTAATGGAATAAAAATTTGACTCTTGACTACGCCCCCGTACAATGCTTACGTAGTAGAAATTACGCAGGGATCCTACTGGTTTCAAATTTAAGTACCATTTCATTTTTATAGTAATATTTAGCCGTTTTTGTTCTGAAATTAAATATGGAGACGATTATTTTACGGAAATATTCGGAAATTAAATACCTTAACAAAAGCGGCGATATGGACAAAGGGTTAATTATATTCAACTAAGTAATTAAAAATAAATATTAGCCGGTTAAGGCCTCGAAACATTCATTGATATTTTTATGCTCATTAAACCTAATTACGAAGAAACTTTTTTTTTGCCTATTCAAATTAATAAACATTATTTTATTAAAAGATTTAATCTTTACAAGTGTTGTGTCGGTTTTCGTTAATATTTGACTATTATATTTTTTTGTCGAAATATACGGTTTGAAAACTGAATTAACATCCCATAACACAGAATGTTCAGTCAATTAAGAATATTTCCAACGTTTCTCGTAATAAAGGGTATTTTGTATTTTAATGTTAAAATTCTCTTAGTATAACCTTAAATTTTCGGAATAACATGTGTGTCGTAAAATACAAATGAAATGGAATAATATCGTCACTTAATAAAATGCTTTTAAAATATACTTAATTTTTTAAAAATATAAATTACATCTACAAAATGAAGTAAAAAAATGAGAGCTGTTGTTAATCGAATCATCCTTTTATGATGATTTTTTTAAGAAGAAAGAACTGATACTTATTCTATTACTAATGTGTAACTGAAAAGCAAAAGAAAAATTAAGGCCACTTTCAGAAATTAAAAATTTCTATACCTTAACCAATAAAACAGGGGGGTTTTAGGGAATTAAAAAAGTATGATTTAAAAGGAATTTTAAATAAACAAGTAATTTTTCCATATGTTGATATACTAAATACTAGTTAATATTAATAAGGATTGTTAACTGAATGCATTATTGCAATTACATAGTACATAATTATTTCTGTGTAAAATTAATCACACCATATAAAAATCAACTTTTTTATTGGGCAGTAAGTAAAAATGCCGACTTCTTTTCTGATATCAAACATTTCTTTTACACTCTCAAAAATAATTTACTTAAAAATGAGAACTTCCATGTACTCGTATTTTTTTGAAGTACAATTGTTTCAAAAAGAAGTACATTGTTAAAAATAATCTACTTAAAAATGAGCATTTCTATGTACTCATACTTTTTAAGTACAATTGCTTCAAAAAGAGCATTAATCTACTTAAAAATGAAAATTTCTTTGTACTCGATTTTTTTTACGTACAATTAATTCAGAAACGAGTACATGGTATTTTGAAGTTGTGTATACTTGATTTATAAATGTATGCAGAAATGAATACATATATTTTGTATTTTAAAGTCTTAATACTAATGTTTAAATCCTATGTGCTCAAAAATATGAGTTTTCTGATAAACCCTTTTCTTATACCGAATTGACAGTAGGGATTTCCAAGCTTTTATTTAAAGATATGTCTATCTTTATTATAATTTTTAATTTATAATACACACTTTTCAAATTTATTACAATTTCATTAGAAATGTTAAAGAAGAAAATTTAGTTTAAAAATTGTTGTATTAGAAATTATAATATTTAAGAAAGGGATAATTCATCTCTGCTGTTAGCGATCTTCCGTCGCTGATTCATAAAAGGTATGATTTGGAAGCAGCTGGTAACTGCTCTTATAGCACAGTCAGTGCAATACTGATCTCCCACCTAGAGGACTCGACTTTAAATCACGGGGCGGCTCATACACAAAATTTCAATAATTAAAATAATAAATTCTTTGTTCTTTACTCCAAAGATTGCGTTCTTCGCAATTCAAAATTACCGCAATTAAAAATGGTGATTTGTCGGTTCTCTGTAATTTCGCTTTTTTTTTCTTATAGTGTATGTGTGTTTCTATACATACTTCTTTTCGAGTCCCTGTATGTACTCAAAAAATGAGTACATGCGTTTCTCAAATTTAAGAGTTAAGTACTCGGAGCTATTTTAAGATCGGGAAGTACTCAATAATTAGTACAATTTACTTATTTTTAAGAATAGTGTTTTAACAGTGTACTACTGGAACATTTGTTACTAAAACAAAATACACTCTGTTAATACATCCTTTGAATGCAAACGTCTAATTTAAGTAATATGGCATGGTGTACGTGACCTTTTTTTAAGATGCAACTTTCTAAGGTTTGGAATTGAGTGTGTTTCGAAATGGGAGTATTTTTAGTAGTTTACTATATGCAGGATGTCCATAAAACAATTTCCACATTTTAATGGTATATTATAGTAGTTCAATTAAGATGATATACAACGAATCATGTATCAAATTGAAGGTAAACTAACCTAGTTTTCCTTTAAGTGGGTAGGATACCTTTGAACACGTCGAAAAAGTAAAAAATATCACTATGTTCCAAGCTTCAAAACTTGTGTAATAAGTCAAAAACAAAAATCAAACTTCATTTAAATATAAAGCTCATACTTAAATTTATATTTAAAAATATATGTATACTTGCAAATTCATAAATAAATATTGAAATGATAAGTTTAAAAATATATGATAATAAAAGAAAAAAATCTTGCGCGCATGATAAAATCTGTAAATATGCATATAAAGAGGAAATTTTGGTGAAAATAAATACATAATAGAGTTACCTTTAAATGAAACCAGAATATTTCTAAAAAATATTGACTAAATAAAAAAATTAAGAAAAAATTAAAATGTTTCACTTTTTGAAAAATATTTTCAAAGTACAAAAACAGGAAAATAAATAAAATTTTACTTTTTTCTTGTTTTAAATTGTAGATAATACAGAAATGAATATGTGGTAAAAATTTCTTTTGATTGCCATGCATAGTTTTTAGTAACCCTGCGCGAAGTATCAATATTCATCGTTTTGAATAAACGCAACGCAAAGTTTAATTATCCTATGTAGTCTTAACATGTAGTCATAATAAAACTGCCATGATTAGTAAACTACTGGGAATATTTTTATGGAGTTTTCTGCATATTGTTCAGAAATGATTACGGAATCAAAATATGCATTAAAAAAAAAATTCGAAAATTTTGATGGTTTAAAGGTATCCTATCCCCTTAAATTTGTTCCTTTTGTTATACGGCACACATCCAAATTGAAGTCCAATTCTTTCCACACTTCGATTAACAAGCCCAGAATAATGGAAGAAATATCCTTTTCTGTTCTATTTCTCAACTCTGGCAAACTATTAGGTAGCGTCGGAATGTAGAGACGATCTTTTTATAAAGCCCCAAAGGAAAAAATTGCATAGCTCTAATGGCTTTTAATTCTTCAGTTCAGAAATAACGTTTTGCTCTCAGGAGCCGCCATTTTGCGTATGTGGTACTGCAAACGAGTCAATAAAAAGCAGTACTCGTGCATGCGCTTATCTAAAACTGTTTGAGTAACTCTTTATTTATGAACTTGAACCAACACTCTACAACGCTTATGGTTGATACTATTAAAACTTATGACTGGGGCATTCTTTATGGACTGGACACTCTGTATTAAAATGAGATTCATAAATGGATGTTGAGATACAATAAAATCCGAAGATTCATCTGATTTAGGTTGATAAAAAAAGTACCTCGCCAATAAGATTAAAAATAGTTGTATTTGCTTGCATTAAAATCTGAGTAATACGGGATCTTACTTCTTGGGGGGTCTTGACATATGATAGTATCAATATTTCTTTAATTGCACTTGCTTGAAAATTTAAAAACTTTAGTTAAAAGTTATGTAACATCATGAATCTTTCTAAGTTTCAATTAATGAAGTTAAAATTGCCGGGTGTCCTAAAAAGGACTGACTGATTTTAAAATTCAATAACTTCCAGACGGTGACAGATATTAAAAAAATTCTTGCAGGAGGGTTATGCAGAAGATCAAAAGTTTTATTACTGGGATTTTCGATTTTAGCTCGAATTACAAACAATAGATGGCGCTGTAAGCAATTGTCGCTAACCTTTCTCTTGTTCCATGCAGAAAAAGAAGATGGAAATGTATTATGCGGGCCACGAAGTACCAAAAATTGAGCATGAATTTAGTGTCTATTGATCGCAGCGCCATCTATTGTTCGTAATTCAAACTAAAATCGAAAATCACTGTAAAAAAAACTTTTGACCTTATGCATAACCCTCCTGCAAAATTTTTTTAAATATCTGTCACCGTTTACAAGTTATTGAATTTTAAAATCAGTCAGTCCTTTTTAGGACACCCGGTATATTGTCTTGCTTGTTTACTAGAAAGTCGTGATAGACGTTTTGTTTTACGAATTTTCCTATCTTATACTATAATACGAGCAAAAATTGTGTGTGTGTGTGTAAGTGAATTTTATCTTAAAAACGGCTCTAACGATTTTGACGAAATTTTGTACTTTACCATTTTCGGGCATGAAAAGGCCATTTGGCTAGGTCACGTGTTCAAGAATATTCGATTAGTGAGTCATTTTGGGTCATAATGGGTCAAGCTAATTATATCTAAAAAACGACTCAATCGATTTTGACCAAATTTTATATCCAAACGTTTTTCGGCACGAGAAAACTATTGGGCTAGGTTCACATGTTCGAGAAACTTCGATTAGTGGGTCATTTTTGGGTCACTATGGGTCAAGCCAATTTTATCTAAAAAACGACTCTAACGATTTTGATTAATTTTGTATTCCGTCGTTTTGGCATACGAGAAGACCAATGGGCTAGGTCACATATTAATAAAAATTCGATTAGTGTGTCATTTAGGGTCACTGTGGGTCAAGCAAAGTTTATCTAGAAAATGGCTTTAACGATTTTGACGAAATTTTGTATTTTACCATTTTCGGGCACGAGAATACCATTGGGCTAGGTCACGTGTTCGAGAAAATTTGATTAATGGGTCATTTTGGGTCAAGGTCAAGCTAATTATTTCTAAAAAACAGCTCAATCGATTTTGACTAAATTTTGCATCCGATCGTTTTTCGGCGCGAGAAACCTATTGGGGTAGGTCACATGTTCGAGAAATTTCAATTAGTGGGTCATTTTGGGTCACTGTGGGTGAAGCAAATTTTACCTAAAAAACGGCTCTAACGATTTTGACTAAATTTTGTATTTTGTCGTTTTCGATTACGCGAAGACTAATGGGATAAGTCACATATTAGAGAAAATTAGATTAGTGGGTCATTTTGGGGTCATTGTGGTCAAGCAAAGTTTATCTAGAAAACGGCTCTAACGATTTTGACGAATGATTGTATTCTATCGTTTTCGGGCATGAGAATACCATTGGGCTTGATCGCATGTTCAAGAAAATTCGATTAGTGGGTCATTTTCGGTCACAATGGGTCAGGGTCAAGCTCATTGAATCCAAAAACGGCCTAAAACATTTCGACAAAATTTTGTAATATACCGTTTCCGGGCATGAAATGGCCATTGAACTAGGTCACATGTACGAGAAAAATTGATTAGTGGGTCATTTTGGGGTCAAATAGGTCAAAGTCAAGCTAATTATATCTAAAAAACGGCTCATTCGAAGTTGACTAAATTTTATATCCAACCGTTTTTCGGCACGAGAAAACTATTGGGCTATGTCACATGTTCGAGAAATTTCGATTAGTGGGTCATTTTTGGGTCCATTTGGGTCAAGCCAATTTTATCTAAAAAACGGCTGTAACGATTTTGACTAAATTTTGTATTCTGTCGTTTTGGCTTACGAGAAGACAAAATGGGCTAAGTCACATATTAGTGAAAATTTGATTAGTGGGTCATTTTTGGGTCACTGTGGGTCAAGCAAAGTTTATCTAGAAAATAGCTCTAACGATTTTGACCAAATTTTGTATTTTACCATTTTCGGTCACGAGAATACCATTGGGCTTGGTCACGTGTTCGAGAAAATTCGATTAGTGGGTCAGTTTGGGTCATAATGGGTCAAGCTCAAGCTAATTATATCTAAAAAACGGCTCAATTGATTCTGACTAAATTTGATATCCAACCGTTTTTCGGCACGAGAAAACTATTGGGCTAGGTCACATGTTCGAGAAATTTCGATTAGTGGGTCCTTTTTGGTTTACTATGGGATAAGTCAATTTTATCTAAAAAACGGCTCAAACGATTTTGAATAAATTTTGCATTTTGTCGTTTTCGATTACGAGAAGACCAATGGTATAAGTCGCATATTAGAGAAAATCCGATTAGTGGGTCATTTTCTGGTCACTGTAGGTCAAGCAAAGTTTATCTAGAAAACGGCTGTAACAATGTTGACGAAATCTTCTATTCTATCGTTTTCGGGCATGAGAATACCATTGGGCTTGATCGCATGTTCAAGAAAATTCGATTAGTGGGTCATTTTGGGTCACAATGGGTCAGGGGTCAAGCTCATTGAATCCAAAAAATGTCTAAAACATTTCGACAAATTTTTGTAATATACCGCTTCCGGGCATGAGATGACCATTGGACTAAGTCACATGTACGAGAAAAATCGATTAGTGGGTCATTTTGGGTCAAATGGGTCAAAGTCAAACTAATTATATCTAAAAAATGGCTGAATCGATTTTGACTAAATTTTATATCCAACCGTTTTTCGCACGAGAAAACTAATGGACTAGGTCACATGTTCGAGAAATTTCGATTAGTAGGTCATTTTTGGGTCACTATGGAGCAAGCCAATTTTATCTAAAAAACGGCTCTAACGATTTTGAGTAAATTTTGTATTCTGTCGTTTTGGATTACGAGAAGACCAATGGACTAAGTCACTTATTAGAAAAAATTCTATTAGTGGGTTAGTTTTACGTCACTGTGGGTCAAGCAAAGTTTATCTGGAAAACGGCTCTAATGATTTTGACGAAATTTTGCATTTTATCGTTTTGAGGCGCGAGAATACCATTGGGCTTGGTCGCATGTTCAAGAAAATTTGATTAGTGGTTCATTTTGGGTCACAATGGGTCAGGCACAAGCTAATTGAATCTAAAAAAGGGCCCAAAACCTTTTGACAAAATTCTGTAATATACCGTTTTCGGGCATGAGATGACCATTGGGCTAAGTCACAAGTTCAAGAAAAATCTATTAGTGGGTCATTTTTGGGTCACTGTGAGCCAAGCTATTCGTATCTAAAAAAATGATTCAAACGATTATGTCAAAATTTTGTATTATACAGTTTCTGGGCATGCGAAGACCACTGGACTAGGTCACATGTTCTAGAAAATACAATTAGTGGGACATTTTTGGCTCACTGTGGGTCAAGCTGAGTGTATCTAAAATAACGGCTCAAAACATTACGTCAAAATTTTGTATTATATCGTTCCTGAGCATGAGAATACCATTGAGCTAAGTCACATGTTCTGGAAAAGTCGATTAGCGGGTCATTTTTGGGTCACTGTTTGTCAAGCTAATTGTACCTTAAAAAAAGGCTGAAACGATTTTGACAAAATTTTGTATTATACTGTTTCCGGGCAGGAGAAGATCTTTGGGTTAGGTCACATGTTCGAGGAAATTCGATTAATGTGTAATTTTTTGTTCACTGTGGGTCAAGTTAATTTTATCTCGAAAACAGCTTTAAGGATTTTGATTAAATTTTGTTTTCTATCGTTTTCGGGTTCGAGAAGACCATTGGTCTAGGTCGCATGCTCAAGAAAATTCGATTAAACAGTCATTTTGGGTCCCTATGGGTCAAGGTTTAGCTAACTTTACCTAAAAAATGGCTAAAACGATTTCGACAAAAGTTTTTATTACACCGTTTCATAGCACTAGGAGACCATCGGGATATGTCAGATATTCGATAAATTTAGATTAGTAGGTCCTTTTTCGGTTACCGTGGGTCAAGCTAATTTTATCTATAAAATGACAAGCAATTATGACTAAATTTTGTATTCTATCATTTTCGGGTTCCATATGAGCATTGGTTAGGTCGTGTGTTCGAAAAATTTCGGTTAGTGGGTCCCTATGGCTTAGGATCATACCAATTTTATCTAAACAGAAAGAATTATACTGTGAGAATGAAATATCGAATTGAACGCAAGGCTAATTTTGACCGAGCTGAGCTCGGTCATGCCCTTCTAGTTTTAATTAAATGCGCAAAGAATTGAGTAAATGCTTTAAAAAATGCCCAAGGGGCCCAATAAAAATATGAGGGTGTTCGCAGCAAAAATTTGCTCTTATTAGTTATTGGTGTTTAATGTCTAATATATGGAGCAGTGAAGGCACGCTTTTCGTAATGTGTGTTAGCTATATTTACGCTTCCAGGAGATACTAAAATTTAATATGCGAGATGCTTATTTTAAAAAAATGCTGGTTCAATTTATATTATGCCTATTCAAAAAATTCTATACTTAATTTGATTAGCATTAGAGCCGTATTCCTATTACAATTGGTAGTAAAATATCTAAGTATTATATTTATGTTTATACGTTAGTCTTGTTCAATGAGTAATTTTTGAAAAAAAAGATGCCACTACAGAAAATAACAAGTTTGTGATGGTGATTACATCGTACTTAAGACGGAGTAATATTATTTCCGTATTACTGAGTTTAATGTATATAATCGTAATAAGTTTTGTGTTCATGCTTTTTTTTCATACGAATGCAACAGCTATTGCACCAAGATCTGAATATTTATACAGCCAGTTACTGTACGAATACACCTCATTTGCCCCGTTTGACATACAATTTCCGACTTTTTCCGATCTGAAAACTGCATTCTCTGGAAAATATTTTGTTGTCTGTATCCGTGTGAAGAAAGTGAATATTCAGCCAGTCCACAGACCAATTCTAAAAAAAGAGGTATATTATTCTTTTTTTTTTTACTATTACTAACACATATTGTGTAAAAATTTATGAGATTTGAATGATTTAAGAACCTTTTTTTGTGGAACCTTTAATTTGTTTGCCGTTAAGTATTGACAGGTAACAACTAGGTACCTATCATTTCTTAAAAATTGTTGAAAAATGGGTTCATGCATAACAACTGATGTCTCTCATAGACTGAGATGGAAAAGTGTACATGTTATCATATAGCCAATCCAGAAATTTGAAAAGAATAAGATTTCAAATGAAGAATTTCTAAACTGTTTTTATCTTACTTGATTAAAAGTTCATTTGAAAATTCATTTAATAAAAGTTACTTTCAAAATTTTGTGAATAATCGTAATAATCATAGTGATGTAAATCCTAAAGTAATGTACAGAAAAATTAAAAAGTATTCGACAAATGGCAAAACACAATAAAACTCCTGAGGACGCTTTTATTTTATTTTTTTAATTTAATATTACAAATTATTAACTTTAAACTTTAGTTAATATTTTATTCGTGATAAATAACATTTGAATTCTTACAGCTATTTGAGAATAAAGTACTTTTAATAGGTTTTTATAATATTTAAAGACGTAAGCTATTGAGAATGTTTCTCATTATAAATTTCTTCTTTTATGCCAAGATCATTAAATGGAATCCACACAATATTAACGCATCATTAACAATCGTCCAACTGGAATCGACATTCAAGTAATTTGAAATGAAAGGATATTTAAAATGTAAGACTTTTGAATTTATTTCAATTTATCTTAGCTAGAAGTTCTATTTTTAACTCTTAAAATTTATTAAAATATGAAGTGAATAAAATCTTTAAAAAATGTATAGGAATCAAAGTATTTGAAGTAGAAAAAAATAAAATCTTGATGAAAATCTTTTTGCATTATGTGTTATTTATTTTTAAGTTACTCGCAAAAACCGCGGCTTTGCTCACGTAATATTTGAAATATGCAAGTGGTATTTGTATATCTAATTTTTATTTGAAGAAATTATACATTTAGCAATAATTAAAAAATTACTAATTAAGCCACAGTTTATCTAAATTTTATTACTCCACTGCATAAGGCGAAAATGAGAATTAAATTAATGATAAGAACTAAAACAATCTCTAAACAAATGATAATTTAGAATGTATTTTGAAGTTTTTATGCTCATTTCAGTTTTATTTAAAGTTCTGAAATTTTAGAAACCGTTCTTATCAGGTCTTTACATCTTAAAAGTAACCATTGTATCAAATTCCAAGCTTCTAGTATAATATCAACACCCGTCTGGTGCTAAGTGGTTAAAATATAGCTTATATTGGAACATGAACTGACACAATCAATTTGCCAACATTAGTTTTGAAATCGATTTGCTATTTCCTAAGATTCCATAGAAAACATGATTTAGAAAATTCTTAAAAAGATTAAGCTCATTTTACACCTTTAAATTTAGAATAATTTGGAAACTGATCTGAGATACCATTTTCGTCTTAAAGTATCTATCATATGGAATTTGGTTGGCGCAGCATGTCCCCAAAGGGACTTTGTGCCATAAAACGTCAATCATCCACCAACCAACATACGAAATTTGAAATTTAGAACATTTTAAGAATATATTTAGATTATTTCCTACTTTTAAATTTCGATTTTTCTAAATTGGTCTTAGAGAGAAATTACCCCTTATAAGTAAAAACCATGCCAAAATTCAAGTTTCCACCTTGGAAAATTCCATAAAAATAGATATTATTTTTAGAACGCTTTTCGCTCATTTTCTACTTTCAAATTTAGAATTTTTTGGAAACAGCTCTCAGAAAGCATTTACATCTTACGCATACTTAACATGCCAAATTTCGTCTCTAACACTTTCAATATAAAAAAAAATTACTATTTTAATATGTTTTTCTCTCCTTCACCCGCCCCCTCTTTTGGTAGTGGCACCAACATACAATATAGCTTATGTTGGAGCAGGGGCAGTGACTGTCACCATCAATTTGCCAACATTACTTTTGATATCGGATTGGTATTTCTAGTTATTCCACAGAAGTCTTAATTTTGAAAGTTTTTAGAACGCCTTTCGTTCATTTCACCCTTTTAAGTTTCGAAATTTTTAGTAACTATTCTTTCAGATTATTTATATCTTATAAGTATGTACCACTCTAAATTTAAAGTTTCTACCTCTAACAAATGTAAATCATAATTTAGATAGTTTTATGAACGCTTTTCACGTATTTTTACATCTTTTAAATTTCGAGTTTTTCTTAAACTGCTCTTAGAGAGCACTGGTATCTAATAAGTAACTACCATGCCAAATTTGAAGTTTCTAGTCCCTTCAGTATAAAAAAAAAATGCAATTTAGAACCTTTTTTGCTCCTGCAACCTCCAGGTGGTTGTGGCACCAGCATTTAATTTGGGTTGATGGTAATAACTTTCAGAAAACTGAAGTATATTATAATCTACTAAAAACCAACTTTTCAAAAGTAAAAAAAAAAAAAAAAAGCCAAGCTAAAAAAAAGTTGAAAGCTGTGGCTAAAAAATGGTGTGATATCAAATTTCCTTGCTGATATTATGGTACTTATTTAACATTTTTCTTTAAAATATTAACCATTTGTAAGTCGAGTGCCTTCGTATATGTTGATAGAAATCCTTTTCTCCTGTACTAAACACATCATAACGTGTTTCTGAAAATTCAAATGTTTTAAAATTATGCATGATGGGCTTGGCGGCCATCTTATATTTTACACAAATGTATATGAGCACAAATCCATAGTTAAAACCCGAAATTCAAAATTGTTACTTAAGCAGACATTTTAAGCTTTTTCCTTTACGGACTTGTATTCGGAGAATTTTTTGCCTTAAAATAATAGTGATTTATCTAAAGGATTCATCTTGTGATTTATTTCATAGACTAAATAATCATTTAAAAGCAATTACAATCAATTTCTTTTCTCAAAATACCAGTCTTTTTCAATTTAGGTTTGCAGTTGAAAACCAAACTTCGACATTTTTACTAAAGCAAACATTTTATGCCTCTCCTTTATGGAATTGTGTGCTTAGAAATTTGTGTGTTAAGATAATGGTGACGTATCTTACCGATTCCTCTAATGATTACTTCTTTAGAGTAATTAATCCTTTAAAAGCAGTAAAAATCAACTTCCTTACTCCAAATAAAAGTCTTTTTAAATTTATTTGTCCCTAGTTAAAATCAGAAGTTCTGAAGTGTTATTAATGAAAATTTATTACGCTTACCTTTACGAACTTGAGTGCTTAGAAATTTGTGTAAAATATGGAAAGATGGCCGCCAAGCCCATCATGAATAATTTTAAAACATTTGAATTTTCAGAAACACGTTATGATGTATTTAGTACAGGAGAAAAGGATTTCTATCAACATATACGAAGGCACTCGACTTACAAATATTAAATTTTTTAATGAAAAATGTTAAATAAGTACCATAATATAAGCTAGGAAATTTGATATCTCACCATTTTTTAGCCACAGCTTTCAACTTTTTTTTAGCTTGGCCGTTTTTTTTTCTTTTTTACTTTTGAAAGGTTGGTTTTTAGTAGATATCAGTTATTTTTTTAAAGCGATTATATATAATTTGATTAATTTACTCATTCAAATTAAAATGAGTTCTCGTAGAACCTTTGTAAGTAGGAAGGGAACACAATCTGTGTACATTTTGTTTACATATCATTCCTTTCTTAGTTTAATTAATCATTTAAAAGCAATGAAAGTCAATTTCTTTTCTCAAAGTATCAGTCTTCTTCATTTTATATGGTATTTCATTTTTATGAAGAATGAAAATTTCGTAAAAAACTGATAGAGTCGAAATAAAATATACATGTATAGCTGGTCTTTTAGTTTATTGTTAAATGTTTAGTTTATTGTATATTTGTTTATTGTTAAATATTTAGTTAGATATAAGTGTAATGATAACTTTTTCTTCTTCTTTTTTTTTTTTTTTTTTAGAATCGTTTTAGCTTTGAAAATACCTACGGCTAATCAGAGAATGAAGCACGACTTACAAAACAGTACAAATATTTTTAGAAACGGTTCTTAATGAACCCTTACATATTTTACCATGCCAAATTCAGGCTTCTACCCCAAACAGTATCACAGAAATGGGAATTTTAGGAAATGATTTCTAAGAGCATTTACGTTTCAAAAGTTACAACCATGTCAAATTTCAAGATCATGCTTTAAAAATTCTATTTTAATCGTAAGTTAGAACGTATTTAAAAAGTTTTCTGCTCGTTTAATCCTTTTAATGCAGTAAACAGTTCTTAGCGAGCGTTTAGATCTTAAAAGTAATGGCTTGTTAATATTCAGGCTTCAATATTCACCGACATCACGTAAATCAAATTTTAGATCGCTTTTTGCTCCTGCGCCGTTAAAAATTTAAATTTTTTAGGAACTGTTTGTTCACCGTGAAAATTTTCGTCTTAAATGTTACAACTATGTCAATCTTCAATATCCTTAGGGCTAAGAATTCAAAATAAATCATAATTTTTAACATTTTTAGAAAGCTTTTTACTCGTTTTACCCTTTTAAATTTCGATTTTTTTAGAAATGGGTATTAGTGAGCGCTTAAATCTTAAAAGTAACCACCATATCAAATTTTAAGTTTCTCCCTTCAACAGTTTCATAGAATTCTTAATTTATGAATGACTTATGCTATTGCAGACTTTTAAATTTCGCATTTTTTAGAAGTTGCTCAGGACGAGCATTTTTGTTTTAAAAGCAACAATCATGTTAAATTTCAAGTTCACTGAGTTCATGCTAGAGTTCATGCTCTAGCAATTCCATTCGAATTGGAATTTAGAATGTTTTTAGAAAGCTTTCCACTCATTTCATCCTTTTAAAACTCGATTTATTTAGAAACAGTTTTTAATCAACATTTACGTCTTATAAGTAACCATCATTTAAGGATTCTATCCCGAACTGTTTCACAAAAATCGAAAATTTAAGAAAATTTTTGCTCCTGTACTCTTATAAATTTCTAATTTATTAGAAAACGCAAAGCATTTATTGCCCTTTAAAAATAATATCCGTGTCAAATTTTATGTTCCCAGCTCAATGAATCCCATTAAAATCATAATGCAAACCGTTCTTAAACCGTTTACCGCTCGACTCATCTCTTAACATTTCGATTTTTTACTAACAGTTCTTAGCAAGCGTTTACATCTATCTTTAAACAAACCGGCATGCCAAAATCCAGATCCCTATCCCGAACGGTATTACAGAAATCGCAATTTTAGAAAGTTTTTCACGCCTGCATCCATTTAAATTTCGAATGTTTTTAGAAATTTTTCTGCAGGATTATTTACGCCCTATATGTAAAAAAGATTGTCAAATTTCAAGTTTCTAGCATTAACAATTGGAAATAAACAATAATTTAGAACCTTCTTAGAGCGCTTTTCTATCGTTTCGAATTTCGAACTTTAAATTTCTTCTTTTTTAGAAGTCATTCTTAGCGAGTATTTAAAAGTAGCCACCATGCCAAATTGACGGTTTTTATTCTAAATGGTATAGCAGAAATTTGAATTTTAGAAATACTTTAGAACATACTTTAATACTTTTGTTCAGACCCGCAGTTTACCAAGTACCTTTATTACACGCCACTATTTAGCTAAAATTTAATTCAATCTAAATCACTCTTAAAACTAATGAATTCATATTTCCAGAATTTATCATCAGTAGACGGCCATGTATCCAATTTGTGCGTGGCCCTGTATATCATTTTATCTATATTCTACATACATTTCATAGTAAACTAAATGCAGTTCTGCGTAAAAATGCATAACACATTTAAAAACCACCTTCCAGAAATTTACGCTAATTAATATAACCCTTTAAGCTAATATTACTTTTGTTGCATTAAAATATCTCAATTTGTTGATTTTCTGCAAGCAAGTAATCCCGATAGGTTTACAATGGAAGTCTATGGAAATTTGGCGAAATATTAGAGATATCGCCAAGTTGGCGTCACTTTTGGCGATATACCGCCAAATCGGCGACAAACTTGGCGGTATTTAGCGACAGAACTGTGCGTGCCCCTGTATATCATTTTATCTATATTCTACATAAATTTATAGTAAACTAAATGCAGTTCTGCGTAAAAATGCATAACACAATTAAAAACCACCTTTCAGCAATTTACGCTCATACTCAGTAACCTTTAAGAATTGTTTTGCGTAGCCCTCTATATACACTATAACATTTATACACACCATATAGTATGCATAAAAAAAATGAAACTTAAAAGCGCATATCATAATTAAAAATGCATTTCCTACCGTCATCGCTAAAATACAGTACTTCGGATAGAATAAACTTGTCTGAAATCTTTTGAGTGTCCCTGTAAATGATATGCACTTCGTATTATGCATGAAATAACTTACAGTAAGCCTCACCGTCGTTTATCAATTTCATTATATAAAAAATTGCATAATTAAAATACGCCGCAAACAATTTTCCCCAATACCATTATGTAATGGAATTTTTTTGTGTGGCCCTGTAAATGACTAGTAACTATTCGCTGCATCGCATATTTTAGTGCACTTCGTAGATGCATATCAGTTTTATTATGTTTGAAAGGGTGTAACATCTTTAAAATTCATTTGGAACGATATTTTTCCCATTGACTGTAATGTAAAGAAATACTTTTGACTGTCCCTGTAAATAACCTAAACATTCTACAAACTTCATTTGAAATAGAGTTCTTGCTAAGCTAAATTTCAATAACCCAAAAATTTCAGGGCAATCCGAGTATATTTACGTGAGTTAGAGAGCGGACAGACGGACAAACAAACCGAAGTCAATAACACTTTTCAACTTAAATGAAAAGTTTAAAAAACGCCTATCATAACTGAAAATGTTCATCCAGCAACCATATTAATCCAGCAATATACAGTATTTCGGGTACAGTATAGTATCCGAAATCTTTTGTATGTCCCTGTGAATGCTATGCATTTCATATTATACAGGAAGAAACTTGTAGTAAACCTCAGCAATGTATACCAATTTCACTATACATGAAATAATTTAACATATTTAAAATACGCCGCGAACAATTTTTCCCCTATACCATCGTGTAACGGAATTCTTTATGTAGCCTTGTAAATGAATAATGCATATTCTTTGCACCTCACATAGAATGCATATTTTTGTGAACTTCGTGAATGCATATCAATTTCATTATGTTTGAAAGTGTGTAACATCATTAAAATGCACTTGAAACGATTTTTTTCCTATTGGCCATAATGGAACGGAATAATTTTGACTGTCCCTGTAAACGAATTATTACTGTTACAAACTTCATTTTCTTCAATAACGTACAAAAATTTTAGGGCAATCCGAGGGTATTTACAAGAGTTAGAACGCGGAAGACGGACTGACGGCCGAAAGACCAGACAAACCAAAGTCATAAACATTGTTGAAATACGTTAGAAAGTGTTAAAAACATTCCAAGCTAAAACCGTATTCCATTATCTCACCCGAAAATGACGTCAAAAATGTTTTCTAAGTTGATTTTCTGTACACAAACAAAGTGCTTATAGCTTACCATGTTTTTTTTTTTTTTTTTTTTATAATTCAGCTCAATTACTTTTTAAAAAAATTGTTTACATTTGAAAATAAAACTTTAAATGCGGATAACTTTCAATGCATACTTCTTAAAAGGTACCTCTTCTCTCAAAAATTATTTTTATTTTAAAAATATTTCTAAAAATGTAATTTTTATGCGACTTATTACCTTGTTGGAAATTGTTGATCTATCAGATTAAACTTGAAGTAGTTTTACCGTATTATAATGTGGATAGTATGCCTTCTTTGGCGGGTTTATCGCTGTTTGGCTTTGTTTGATAATTTTAGACTTAATTAACAGTTTTTTGCTTATTAAGGACAGAAATTTTAATTTTTTGAAGCTGAATTTTATAAAAGCACGTAGATTGAGTTATTACCTGTCCGAAAATGCATTCCATATTTTTTTCTGTCCATTATTAAAGTCTCTACCTTGATTGAATTAATATATGTTTGACGAAGGTTTTTTTTTATCATTTTCAGTATCTCGACGTTTTTTTAAAAAATCCTGTATCTGTGTTTATAATTATTTTTACCGACTTCAAAAAGGAGGAGGTTATCAATTCGACGCGTATGTATGTTTTTTTTTACCGACTTCAAAAAGGAGGAGGTTATCAATTCGACGCGTATGTATGTTTTTTTTTTTATGTATGTTCACCGATTGCTCCGGAACTTTTTGTCCGATTTATGTGATTTTTGTTTTAATTGAAAGAGGATGCTCTCGAATTGGTACCACTTCCGTTTCATCGAAATTGGTTGAGTAGTTTTTTAGTAATTCAACAAAAACCAATAAAATGAAGGATTTCACCCAAATTATCTTTCATTGTTGTAACCGGTTTCTCAATCATAAGCATAAAACTATGTATTCATATACGTTAGCGCCAAGTTGTCGCAAAACTTGGCGCAGTTACGTTAATTATTGCCAAATTTGGCGACCAAAATAAGTCGCCATAAATCAAGCCAACTTGGCTGTAACTGACTAATTTGGCGATATTCCCATTCAAATTCAGTAATGGATCTTCCCCAATCTGTTTCTTCGTATTTTCTAATCGACAGTTATATTTAAAATTCTCAATTGGCAATCGCATTCAAAATAGTAATTTAATATACATTAATTAAATATACACCATTATTTCAAATGCTAAATAATACAGAAACAAACTAACTTAATACGGTACTTGTTAGTTATCCCGTCGACCAATTTCGCCAAATTATATAAATCGCCAAATTATACAAATTGACATAATTTTTATTTTAAATAACGAAAAAACAAATAAATTAGTATAACATTAATAAAAATACAAATAAATCGTCGAAATAAAAATCATTTGATGACGTAAACACGTGTAGTCAAGTGAATGTGACATTTACGATCAACTATTATTGGCATTTAATCTTACAATTTGGCGACTGTAATTTGGTCGGCGGGATAACTAACAAGTACCCTTAATACAAAACAATAATTTAGTATACAATAGTTTAGTTTAATTAAACACATAACATCACACTAGCGGCACATAATATATATATATATATATATATATATATATATATATATATATAATATTGGTACTTCTTAGTTATCCCGTCGACCAAATTATTGTCGCCATATTGTAAGATTAAATGCCAATAATGATTTGGGTACAGATGTCATATTCGCCCCATATTGGCGCGATTTTTTTCGGTTGCCAACTTGGCAAAAACATCAACAGCATAAACAACATAATCCGCGTTACCACATCAAGCAAAATAACAACACTTTGGCGCAAGTTAAGTACCCGTTGCCTATATGATATTGGCGACAGATAAAAATCGTGCCAATATGGGGCGAATATGACATCTGTACCATGGTTTGCCATTAATTAATTAATTGTAAGATTAAATGCCAATAATGGCCAATAAACCATTAATTCGACGTTTTATTTGTATTTTTATTAATGTTTTACTAATTTATTTGTTCTTTCGTTATTTAAAATAAAAATTATATCAATTTGTATAATTTGGCGAGTGGTTTGGCGATTTATATAATTTGGCGAAATTGATCGACGGGATAACTAAGAAGTACCATAATATTATATAAATACCTATATTATATTATATTAAACAGTTATATGTATGAATGCTTTTTGATTGCCTTTAATATTTCCACTAGATAACATTAATGATAACTTTCCTGTATAGGGGCCTTGGAGAGAAAATGAAAATTGCACGCATATTTTCTGACAACCTATTAACTGTCTCGGTACTACTTAGTTATCCCGTCGACCAATTTCGCCAGATTATATAAATCGCCAAATTATACAAATTGACATAATTTTTATTTTAAATAACGAAAGAACAAATAAATTAGTATAACATTAATAAAAATACAAATAAAACGTCGAAATAAAAATCTCTTGATGACGTAAACACATGTATCTTGCTTAAAGTCAGTGAATGTGATATTTACGATCAACCATTATTGGCATTTAATCTTATAGTTTGGTGAACGATAGATTTTTGGTCGACGGGATAACTAAGTAGTACCACTGTCTCATATACACAAGCAAGTTTTTCAATATTTATAAATATATTTATTGTAAACAACCATTTGTCTACTTTTATATGCAAACAGAAGTTGAGCCAAGATCCCTATGCTGTTAAAGTACAAGATAAACAACATAGAAAGAAAGAAAAGGAGTTACTCTAATTAGTATTACAGACGGCATTGTTATGGTGCGTTGTATTTACATGGCACAGAACTTAAACATCAGTAGGCATAAGCATAATGGCGAAAGAAAGTCAGTGAGTTACGCAGTCATGAAAACATTTGAATTGTATCAAGAAATGAGAGCAAATAAATATGGATCAGATTGCCCGATAAAAGCAAAAAGTGTGCGATACTAAAAGCAAACATGGTTTAAAGGAAATGCGAATATCATAAGTTGCTTCCGAAAGTTCTATATGTTTTGCAGTACTATATACTCACTAAAATACGTCAGTTACTATGCAGACATATAACACTTTAATCAAGACTATTAAATGAGTATGACGATGAATTTCTAATCTTCCGTAATCGAGCCCACAGTTAAGGCTAGCGTGAAACAAAAAAAAATATCAGCAGCAATTGGTTTAATGCAAATGTGGGTATCATAAAATATTTAATTCGCAAAACGCTTCAATGCACCAAATCATATTAGCTCAGAAACAACAATTGGCAGTGGACGCAATAACGGTAGATTACTTAATAGTTTTAAAATCTCCACTGCCCAACGTATTGCAAATGATGATGCAATAAGAAGCATAAATGCCCAAGTGAGTTAAGCTGCTTTGCCAAGAAAGATTACAAACAAAAATAAACAAAATGCCGTCATGATGCAATGAGTTCTCAATTTCTCTATCAGAATCTTTAGATTTGGCGAAAGATTAAGCAAATAATTTAAATTATGAATAAAAGTACCATGCAGAAATGCTTAGCATACATTTAAGCACATTGGCATTACGCATACGTTATACATTACATATTGGCTCTTGCATAATATCTCCATATAAGAAAACATTAATGCCACCAAAAAATAAGTTGTTTTTAAATTCTTGAAACCTCAAATGAATTATATATAAATTCTCTTTTGACACCATAGAAATTTGACCAGCCATTTGTGGAAACGCCATTTAAGACTTCCCCCTGTGGTCTTTTCACGATCATTTTTTGATAAGTTATTCGGTTGTCATGTACCTTAATGGCTCCTAGTGCATGTAAACTCGGTCGATACGTGCGAAGACCTCGAATTTACCGATGAATTATACCTCTGAGGTGCCTTGCCAGATGAAGGTCTCGTCATCTGATTAAGCTTCTAAATTACGAGATCAACATGAGTAGCAATGCGCAGTGCTAAACAACAAGATATAAATGTTAAGTAACTGGCATAAAAAAGTTCACAATTAAGAAATACTCGGCGTTCATCAGGTTTATGGCGATTAGGTGGTCTCCTACGCCGATACCAAGTTAGTATCAAACTCGTTCATGAAGGGCAACCCGGAAGATAAGGGCCTGGTCACCGATTAGAAAGTATGAAAAATAAGTCATTGGGTCTCTCTTCTCTATTTCATAGAGCACCGAAGAACTTTTTAGTGTCACTTTCCAATGTTCGATATTTTTTCATGCGAGCAGCATCTCTTGTCGTTCTACCCATGTCCAAACAAAAATATTTAATTAAAAAATAAAGCTATTAAATCTGAAGAAGAATAAATGTAATATATATATATAAAGAATTTTCACGAAAAACCTGTGTTATTAATGTACACACAAATCTGGACAAAAGTATTTACTTATCAAAATAACATCTTTAAAAGTCCGTAATTTGCTCCAAAAGAATCATGCAAAAATTTTAACTAAAAGAAAACTAAAAAGTGAAAAATAAACTTTTTTTACCAAAAATAAAACCGACTTCAAAAACTACTACAAAGTAAAAAATAATTTTTTTACATAATAGTTAATAAGAAATTAAATTAAGAGCATTGTATTTACCATGCGTATTATTATATTTATGTACATTAATTTGATTTTTTGGAGTCGGTGCCAGCCAAGCCAAGTTCAAAATTTAAATTGTTTATCCAATACAAATCGTAACAAGATTCAGCAAAACCGTTTAGGAAAAAAAATCCATTGTCAATCAACTCTGACACCATCCTGCATTTGAAAATCTGTGTGTTTGGCTACGATTTTTTTACATAATAGCCTGTATAAACGCATTAACTTTACAATAACACTTAATTTAGCACACATAATTACAACTAATCTCACTTGGAAATACACGTTTATAAAATCAGATGAAATGTTTCAAAAATGGTAAAATTCAAATTTTTTAATTAAATAACAAATCGTAAAAAAACTCGTAGATATTTGGATGTGTGTCTGTTGGATAATTATATTTAACTTGGCTTGGCTGGCACCGACTCCAAAAAATCAAATTAATGTACATAAATATAATAATACGCATGGTAAATACAATGCTCTTAATTTAATTTCTTATTAACTATTATGTAAAAAAATTATTTTTTACTTTGTAGTAGTTTTTGAAGTCGGTTTTATTTTTGGTAAAAAAGTTTATATAGAGATCAGTTTGTTCTCAAATTGAAGCTTTTCTTCTGTAGATTTGTCCAGTCTTAATTTTATTTCTCTGTGATGCTTGCTTTCTTAAATATCTGAAAATTTAAAATGCCACGTTTGGCCGATTTAACATGGAGAGGTTATCTTCAGTATAATAAGCAGTTACGCGGTTCTGGCTTTTGGTTGTTGGCGTTTGTTTGTTTGGCGGGGTTAGCATTTTTTTATAGCTTGGCTTGGCAGAACGACCGCCCTGCTTGATAAAACTTTTAATAGACATTCTCAACTTTGTCGTAAATGTGAAAATATGAAAATAAAGTTTCAGAAGTTTCCATTATATGCTCCCGGTAGTATACACTTGAAGTTCAACACTTTGGACTGAGATTACCAGTTCATATGGCATCATCGGTTGCTTGATCATCCTGTTTTTTCAGAACTTTTCGTGATGTTGTCACATTTCGCAGAAAACAAGGTGCATATCGTTGCATTTTCATTGCAATGATTAAATTTTTCTCAAAATTATTATTGTCAACCCAATTTCAGTTAGTACGAAACACCCTGTATTTGTGACTAAATAAGTGGTTCGCAACACCGAGTCCTATCTCAATTTTTCATTCTCTTGATGACTTCTATCCCCCTCTTAATTTGTCGGTAGAAATTTAGAACACCTTTTATACATAATATACCTAAGAAATAAAAAAAAATAACTTACATATTCGTAGAATAAAAATGACTGAATCTATTATTTAAAGATGGAATGTAATTAAATTACGCAATTGATCGTTACAGTACCAAACAACACATGAAATGATAGGTATAATTTACTCTAAAACAAATGTGGCAATAAAGTTATATCTTGACTATTATATCGTAAATTGCATTTACATATTTATTTTATATGTCTCATAAAGTAAAATCCACCATATTCATTATCTAAAGTATGACTATAACTATTACTATATCTACTCAATGCTAATAAATGTCTAACAACAAAAATAATAGTGCTACAGAATGAAAATGCAGTGCTATTAAATGCACTTCAGTGCAGATGTTTGTATTATTATTTATTTCTAATAAATGCTATTAACGCTAGATTTACTGGAATTCGACTATATTATATTTCATATTTTGCGTAATAACTTTGGTTCATTTTAAACAGATACACGAAATTAGAGAACCGGTTGAGAAAATGAGCTATATATATATATATATATATATATATAGCTCATTTTCTCAACCGGTATATATATATATATATATATATATATATATATATATATATATATATATATATTATATAATGCCAAAAAACACATACTACACATCCAATCCCAAAACTACAGAACTACAGAGAAAATTAACAAATTAACAAATTAACCATGGAAAAAACTTACAAACTAAACTATGAACGAAAAGAAAACATCCAATGGAGACAGATTGCAAGGCTAAAGACTTGCATGCTGGGTTTTACCGGTAATTACTCATGAAACTTCCCCCATATCTGTCAAGACCATACTGGCCAAAGAAAACTTTAAAACTGGCCATCCAAAGCAGTAACCGAATTCGAAAAGAACACTTTAAAACTGTCCATCCAAAGCAGCAACACAATTCAAAAAGAACGACACACCCAGACAGAGCTCCTTATAAAGTCTACGATTATTTGGCGATGTTTTTAATCGCCAAAAGTAAAGCATCGCGGTAATCTTTATCCTTGACGAAATTGTTTGTCAAACTATTTAACAAACGAATAGGAAAATTCTGATCCATTGCATCTTGATAGAAATTTATAATGTCATTTATTATACTATTATGGTTAGAATTTAACTTTGCTATCCTTATTAAACTATTGATAATGATATTTCTAAAAATGGAAATATGTACATTGGAATTAAAATTTAATATCTTAATAGTTTCAAAGTTGTAATCCTTTCTCTTATCATAAATGCTAATCCGTAATCCACCCCTCTCAATGTCGATAGTGAGATCCAAATAATTTACATGCTTTTCGTCATATGAAGTTTTTTTTTAATGTCAAACCTTGGGGATAGTAGTCTAAATTTAAATCGCTATTGGAATCGTTAATCCTTACCAACAATACATCATCAATATATCTGAAACTTAAAAAATCCTTATCTGTTGTCTCTTTAACCTCGTATAAAAATAATCGTATATTATATATATATATATATATATATATTATATATATATATATATACATATATATATAATATTTATATATATATTGTTTATATTTTAGAATTATATATGTATATATATATATTTCTTAACTGTTTTATTCACCTTAATCTTTTTGATATACTGGCAGCCATGTGCGCGTGGATTTTTGTAAAATACTGAAATATTAATCGGTATGGTGTTTATTAATTATATTTTATATCCTATAAATATTTAAATACGTTTTATTGATTCTTCCATTTCATATTATTTGTTTCTATTCTGCTTTCATTTTTAATCAATTCACTTGATTTTATGGTTGTTTGGGCACAGGGGAAAATAACTTTTAGCTTTAGCTTATTTTTCCCACAGAAAACAACCATTTTGCTTATATCATTGAATTCTGTGCCCTTGATAACGTAATTCAATGTATAAGCTTTTCAATTTTTGTCGGTGTCCACTTTTTTCTTTTTCTTCCATAATAATTCTTATATTAATTTTTTTTTTAATACTTACAGCTTTAATTCATAATATTTGACGGTGGAAGGTTATGTTTAATTAATGGTTATATATATATATATATATATATATATATATTAGGCTGGTCCTTAAAAAATTAACTTTTAAATTTTCTATGGAACACCCCCCTGTTTTGTTCTATCTATAAAATAAAGACTTCCACAAAAATTTCAAATTTTTTAAACATCGTTTAAGGGTCGCTACCAAGATTTGAATGGTTAAAAAAATATTAAAAATAGACATATTTTGTAATCTAATAATAAATTATTAATACAAATCTATAGTCATTGCCAAATTGATCATGCTATGATATTAGGCTGTAAAGACTGTCATTTGTTTAAAGTTTCAACATATTTACACAGTGTATTGTCCAAACACAGACAGGAGTATTTCATGTCTATACGCTATTTCACCTCAATTTGGCAGCTTTGTGAAAGGTAGTGAGTCTAACATTCCGCTTTGAAAAACAGTTCTCCGTTATTTTTTAATCTTAAGTACCTAAAATGTACAGGAATTTATAAGATAATGTTTATAAATTATAGAACGTGATTTTTTTATATTCGTAAAATGACATAATAAATGACCATATTCGTATCAAAAGCAAAGCATAAAACTTTAAAAGAAAAAGTTTTCGGAGGGCGTTCCTTTGACTGTTCACTGGAATTGCAAAATTCTAGAAGACATTTCAGGATCTCAAACTGTAGATAGATCAGTATTGCCAGATTGGGGACTTTTTCAATTCAGATTACTTGACTGTCCCCACTTTAAAAAAAATAGTATAATTCGATTATTTTTCAGAATTTTTAATCTAGTTTTAAGTACGGCGAATATTTCTATTTCAAAAAAGCGGTGACAATCAACAATCTGGGGACAAAAAAAGTCCCCAATCTGGCATAACTGAGACAGATTGCCCATTATTGTTTCAGGTAAAGGTTAACTCTCACATAAGAAACTTAAGTACTTAAAGAGTCATAAGTCACTTAAAGAAAACTCTCTAAATGTATGACCTTTGATATAACCTTTGCTAATACCCAATTATTACGAGAAGTTTGTGCTGTTCTGTATCAGAATATGAACAAAAAAATGATTTGGCTTGCCATCATCACATCCTTGAAATTATGCTTGAGGAAGTTGTTGTTGAGTCTCTCGGAGTGTCAAGCGAACCAGACATACCGTTATTCAAACGACTTAAAATTTCTTGGATGTCTATCGATTATGGCATATTTCAGACTCCCATGACTAACAATTTAATCAATGAAAGAAATAATACATAATGCGTCAGAAATTCCCGAATTTGCTCAAAATCATCTTAATGATTTTCAACCAAGGGATGATTACAAGGAACTGATAGAGCTTGCCATCATTTTCTGAGGAGGAGTACCCGAAAGAGGTGTTTACATTAGAGACCCAGGTGGGTTGCATCGGGTTCCACGGATCGTGAAGGCCATATATTTGATCAAGATTTATTTATTTAGAGATCAGTTTAAACTCTCTAAGCAGGAAGAATCTGGAGTTTGTCAAGTTTGCTCGTTTGTGGTGAAAATCTACATTCACAGCTGGTATCAGGCCAAATAATTTATTGCTCCCGAAGAACTTAAAAAAAAGACGAAAATGTAAATGAAATCATTTCTTTGTTTGCTTTGAAGAAGTTCCTAGGACATTTCTGTACTTCACAGAAGAACTAGTTGCGTTTGCATTTTTCGATGATAATGTCTTTTTTTGAAAGTTAAAAAAAAATGGTGCATGCTTTGAAAAATGAAGAAAATTAAGAACCCTTGAAACGCACACGTACTGATCCTAATGTCATTCTCAAAAATGACTTGCAAGATTTTCTAACAAGCAGCACTCTGAAATTCTTTTAAATTATGGATTTACCTTCAGACTTTTTTGAAACAGATGTAACTAATTGGAATGAAAATTAACCCTACAAGGCATGTAAGCCACTAGCGACTTCAGTCAAAGTTGTTAATGATGTAGCCGAAAATGGGATAGCACTCATGGAGGAATACAATAAACTTCAACAAAAATAAAGAACAAAAACAGTATTTCAAGGATGTGATGATGGCAATCCGAATCATTTCTTTGTTCATATTCTGTTCCAGAAGAGCACAAGTTTCGCTTGATAATCCGGTATTAACAAAGGTTATATCAAAATTCATACATTTTACTCACTCGGTACTCTCTGTTAGAAAAACTAATCTCTTTCAGAATTAGATAAACATCATCAATCAAGATAAACTGTTTTTCAAAAACACTTTATAGCTGTCATAAATAAAGACTTGATTATTACTTCACAAAATTACTTCCTTGTTTGTGAAATATGTCATTAAGAAATTGATAAACATTCAGATTAAATGACTGCTATTGTGACATATGAAAGAATTATTTTAATAATTTATGACTTTAAGTATTTAGAGTTTTATACATATAAGTTAGCAAGATTTTTTTGTTTGTTATTTTTAATCATATATCAATAATATTTTTTTTTTTGTAAGTAATAATTTTCTTCAGTGTGTATTTTGAAATGTAATCAGTAAGGAGGAAAAATGTATGCTCCAGTTTGTAATTTTAAAGACACATAAAATATAGTATTTTAAACTAAAATTCTGAAGAATCCATTGGATACATTATGCATAAAAAGGGACACATAAGAATAAAAGAAAACCAAGTTTTCTTCTATAGGATTATTCTCAAAGATATTTAAATAATCAGTGAATATAGATATAGCACTTCAATGGATATCATGAAGAAAATTACCGGTTTCGACGTGGACGATCTAGAACTAAAAGGTAAGGAGTTTTACCTTATCTTTATTTTGTGATTGAATGTAATTATTGTTACTTACGTTCAGTCTCATTTTTTATCTAACTTTCTCCACGACCCAATATTTCATTAACAGCAGAAGCTATTGCCTCACCTGTTCCTGATTAAAGCTTTGGAACAACAAGTAACTGGTCAATAACTTTACCTGAAACAATAATGGGTAATCTGTCTACAGTTTGAGATCCTGACATGTCTTCTAAAATTTTGCAATCCCAGTGAATAGTCAAAAGAACGCTTGCCGAAAACTCTTTTTATAAGTTTTAGTCTCTGCTTGCTCGACTTCTTATACGAATATGCCCATTTAGTACGCAGGGGCGCCATTTCAGAATTTTCTACGGGGGGGGGGGGGGGGCAAACATTTTTTGAGGGATGCTATATAGCTAAAGTTAGGATCCAGGGGGTCTACACCCCCCCCCCCGTATAAGAAACGTTTACTGACTTATGCTTACAATAACAGTAAAAACTTCGAATACGGAAACTCAAAACCAATGAAATATTCCGTTTTAGACAAGTTTCCGTCTTAGAAGGTAAAATTTTAGTAAATTGGACATGATTTTTTTTTTTTAGACAGGTTTCATTTTTACAGGTATCCTCACTGACCGTTAAACCATCCGCTCTATAGTATAGCTCTGAAAAGAGATGTATTAGAGTAAAACTTGTGAAAACGAAACCTGTCTATAACAAATTTCTTTCTAGAAGGGGAAAAATAAATTTCGTTGAAAAAACATCATACAATTATACTTGCTAAGACAGAAACCTATTTAAATGGAGCTTTTTTCTAGTCCCTTTCGAACTTTTACTTACAGGGGCGCCATTTCATGAGTTTCCTGTCGAAGGACAAGAAAAATTTTTCTTTGAGGAACAGGGAACGTGAAAAATTGCACAACTTGCACAAATCACACAGAAAATAAATACTGCATAATAAAACATGCTCTACGTGATTTTGTCTCCATGACTTCTTTCACAAGCATGTGATTATTCCACAATTTTTTTTTTTTTTCGTGAAAGTCTGCGATTTTTCTTTCTTTCAAAATCCGCAAAATCAATTCGTCAATGGATCGCAGAAAGAAATCGCGCATCTTGAAAATTTCGAAAAAAAAAGTCTCAAAATAATCGCTTAAAAATCGCTAATTTCTTCAAACGACCATGGAAAATATCGCTAATTTCATCAGAGATCGCCAAAAGGAATTCAGCTTTCGTCAAATGATTGCACAAACAAAAATCTTGAATTTCGTAAAAGGATTGCCAAAAAATCGCGAATTTCGTCAAAAGATTGCGCAAAAAACACGAAAATTTAGTCGAACAGTCGCTCAATAAAATCGAGGAGAAATTCGTCAAACGATCGCGTAATAAGGTCCAAAGTTTTGTCTAACTCTCGCGCAAACAAATCACAAATATTATTAGTCGGTGGCAGAAACAAAATCACGAATTTCAATAAATGATAGTGATAAGGAATCGTGAATTTTGTCAAAAAAATCACGAAAACAGATATCGAATTTCGTCAGTTAGTCGTGGAAAAATATTGTGAATTTCGGCAAGTGCTCGCGCGAAAAAAAATCCATTTCGTATAACGCTTTCAGAAAAAAATCGTGAATTACGTAAATCGATCGCTGAAAAAATCTCAAATTTCGTCGGATGATCCCGAAAAAAAATCATGAAATTCAATCAGTCATGAGATAATCATCCAACGAACGTCATGAATAGGTGACGAAATTTGCAAATTTTGTGATATGTAAGTATAAAAAAATTTTCGTTAGTGATTTTCTGTAAGTGAAGGTAAAGCGTAATTTTTTTCGGATTGTGTTTTCCCTATTATGAGATAGTTTCATGTTAATCCGATTTTTCAAAGAAATTCTGAATATTTTTCCGATAAAAAAACTACATATTTGACCATTAATGAATACTATGTATATATCTTCATTTTTCTACAGAAAAGGTAAAATTTTTAATTAATATTCATATAAAAAACACAAATAAATGCACAAGAATTACTTTCATGTGCATATATAATTTAAAATAGATTAGAAAAATCCAGAGCGTTTTCAGTCATCACAAGACCGTCATCAGTGGGATTTAAATGTTATTATTTTCTTTGTGCTTATTCGAGAATTGGCTGGAAGAAAATCATTGTGATTAGAAAAACTCGTCAATGATTTTGACGAGTTTTCCCAAGATCAATTTGCACACAGCTGAGAAGCAACTGATAAAAAAAAAATCTCACATGTATTTTTTAAATTAACCAAAGTACTCATTAAAGATATATGTCTCACCTTCAGAGAGTTCGAATAGTAACGCTTTAGGAAATTTTTTTGATAATTATTAATTTCTATGCATAAGTATTTATTTAATGCAATGTTTTTATAGCAATAAAATCCGATGAGTTATTTTAGAGTTTGAGCAATTTTCTAATATTTGTTTGTGTCTGACATTTGATTAGGGATGCACCGAATATTCGGTATCTATTCGCTATTCGGCCATACTACCGAATATTCGCTGAGGCCGAATATCAAACTATTCGGTTTGTCGAATACTTAAAAAACTTCTTTAAAGTATTTTTTAAAACGTTATGCAACTTCTACTTTTAACTGTCAATTAAAAAAGATATCCAGAATAATTAGAATCTTTAAATAAAAGAGAATGATTTTATGTTATTTATTTGTTGTTTTAAAAATGTCACTTAAAAAATTAACCATTAATGACATATCATTTGTTCATGGGAATTAATAAATGTGGAAATGCAAGTTACTGAGTTATAATCCTGGTAATCTGGTTATAATCTGGTAAATAATCCGTTTTTTGCTTTTTCGCAAACAGAGTGTTTCTAAACAAAACGGAAGAAAATTTCAGGGGTAATAATAAGCATCAAAACACAGGCATTTTTTTTGTCCTGTAAATCAGGATCACAATTCACTTATTCAGTGAGAAATACAGTGTATCCCCAAGTCAAACTTTAATTTTCTTTTGTTACTTTAACAATAATGACGGTATTGTAACTATATTGTCAACAGAGTTACTTTAATTTCTGTGAAATATGTTAACATGACAAGAAGTTCTGGAAATAGCAACCATTCATATCTAAACAGCACTAAGCTAGACATGATTTTATTAAGAATGCATCTAACAATACTTATACTGTACCAATGGCCAAAATCCAGTCTCTTTCAAGGATATCATCACATTCTATACAAGCAAATTAATGTGATGCAAATTTCGCTAAAATATCTTCATTTTTATACAGCTATAAACGAAAATTCTGCTACGGCTTGTACACCTTTCATTTTTGATGAAAGAAGTGGAATGATATGTTGCTTCTTGTTCAATATGAGAGAATTCTTTTCATTTGTTTGAATTTATTGAAGCCATGGAATTTAAATTTTGTTATTAAAACTTTTCTAAACCATCCTCTCCTTAAATAATAACTCAACATACTTTTTTTAGTACAAAATTTACTTATAAAAATAGTCTTGTTTATCAAAATGGAAGTATCTGTGCTAAATATATTATAAAAAATTGTTTAAAATTTAACTTTTTAACGTTAAACACTGAGATATAAAAGTATTTGGCCAGCCGAATAGATGCTATTCGGCTGACCTAATATTCGCTATTCATCCTAACAGTTACTATTCGGCTGGCCTAATATTCGGTATTCAGCCTAACAGTTACTATTCGGCTGGCCGAATATTCGGTATTCGGTATACCTGCAGGCCAAATATTCGGCATTCGGTATTCAGCCAAAATCACTATTCGATGCATCCCTACATTTGATGGTTGATAAATTTTCTGAAAAATCAAATTCCTTGGGGGGGGCTATTGCCCCCCCAGCCCCCCTCAAATGGCGCCCCTGTTAGTACGACATTTTACGAACATCAGAAAATCAAATTCTATAATTTATAAACATTATCTTATAAATTCCTACCCATTTTAGCTATTTAAGATTAAAAAATAACGGAGAACTATTTTTCAAGGCGGGATGCTCGACTCTCTACCTTTCACAATCCTGCCAATTTCAGATGAAATAGAGTGTAGACATGAAATATTCCTTTCTGTGTTTGGACAATAGACTGTGTAAATATGTTGAAACTTGATACAAATGGCAGTCTTTACAGTCTAATATCATACCGTGATTCAATTTGGCAATGACTATGGATTTGTATTAATAATATATTATTAGATTACAAAATATATCAATTTTTAATTTTTTTAAACATTCAAACCTTGGTAGCGACCCTTAAAAAATGTTTTAAAATTATGAAATTTTTGGGGACGTCTTTATTTTATACATAGAACAAAATAGGAGGGTGCCCCGTAAAAAATTTAAAAGGTAATTTTTTAAGGACCACCCTAATATATATATATATATATATATATGTGTGTGTTTGTGTGTGTGTGTATCGTAATACAGGGCGTCCCAAAAGTACCTGTTAAATTTTAAAATTTAATATAAAGTAGTTTTTGGCGTAAAGAAGTGCAGTTTGGACTAAAATGCTTCTCAAGAGGAAAAATTTTCTTCATTCGAATGGAAATAATTAGTACCAAACTTCGATCATAGATGGTGCCAGATAGATGATTGGGTTCAACCATGCGCTTTTTTCTGATTTCCAAATTTAGTTTTGATGCTATGACACAAAAAATGACAACACCCTGAGAAAAAGCTAATTCAGTAGGTTGGTTTTCAGAAACCAAATACATCATTACTGTTTAAAGAGACTTTGGTTCCAAGTACAAAAAACAAACCTCCCTCTTGAAACAGTATTTTGAACTCGCATAGGACATTCTTAGCAACCGGAACTCAGCTACAAAGGGTGCACACATTGAACAATGCTAATGGATTACACAATTTATTGCTATGTAAATATGCTTTTGTCAAAATAAAATGATTTGTAACTTTGTCTTCAGTTTTTCATGCTTCTTTATGATAATTTAATGTGCAGCGAAATCTGTGAGCAAAGTTTCGAACAATTTTATATTAGCTAGAATAAAACTTTTCCTCATGAGAAGCATTTGAGTCCGAACTGCGCTCCTATATGGCAATTACAGTAAAACCTCTCTAAAGCGACCAGGTTTCGTTTCAGTAAAAATTGGTCGCTCCAAGAGGTGGTCTCTTAATGGAGGTCATCTTTAAATCTAGATTTTAATTGTTGAAAAAAAGAACAATTAACGTTACCAAAATTTGTTTTTCACATTAGGAAAAATATGAAAATTTAAGTAACAAAACAAAAGTTAATTACTGCAGAGTTTAAAAAATGAATATGCTTTGATTTTACGGTTTTATCTTTTATAACTTTTATTTCCAAGTCCTTTCGAAATTCAGTAAATAAATGCAATTTTTTTTTTTTTTTTTTTTTCTTTTTTTTTTTTTTTTTTGACGGGGACGAATAATGACGATTTCATTAATTTATCTGTATCTTTGAGAGTTTCCTGACAGAATAGATGAGAGTTAAGTTCAGAGTTAAATTCCTTGCCTAAAAAGGCACAAAGGGGTTTAAACACTTAAAAGTTATCGGAATAAAAAAATCTAAACTTAGTTTAGAAGTTTGATGAATAATGCGCTGTTTGAAATTATTTTTCTAATAAAACCGTCTTCAACCGACCAGGAAAAAACGAAAATTTTTTCTTTTCTTCAAAGAAATTGGTCGCTCATGGAGGGAGTTCAAGTGGGATGGTCTCTGAATGGAGGTAAAATTAGTAATGAGACTATGTAAATAAATTTCACTCCATGAAAAAATGGTCGTTCAAGGAGGTTGTCGCACAGGGAGGTTTCACTCTACTTGATTTTATATTGAATTTTAAAATTTGTCAGTCACCTTTTTGAATCTCAAAATTTTCAAATTCATTATGCTGTAAAAATAAGTTGTAATCTTCAGATTATTTCAAGCAGAAAATTGGAAACCCATATAATTGACTGATAACGTAAATCTATTGTTAAATAAATATTTAAATTGGGCTTTAAAAAAGGATAAAATGCAAAATTCCATAAAAATATTCATGAAATAAGAAATGTCTCCTTTTTTAATTTATAAAATTTGCGATATGTGTGTATTTTATAAAAAATATTGGTTTTGTCTAACGTATTACGTATGTTTTGTACATAAATTTATTTATATGGGTAAAATTTAGATGATTTTTTTTTTCTGCTCTAAAACACCACTTTTTCTAATTTAAATATTTTTAAACTCTGCTACACCCACAAATCATGCATCAACTTTATGAATAAGTAAAAATATTACAAAGATAATTATGCACTGTGTTATGCAAAAACAACTTTCGAAAATGCTAACGTCTTTTAAAATTATTGCTTCTTGTGGATGTTTAAATATGAAAACTAGTAAAACGTTTTCCACAATAACTTGTTAAAAATGAAATAGTATTGAGAAATTTACCACCCAAACTATTTCTCGCTTCGAAAGACCTTATAATAAATTTATTCCAGACACATATGGGTTTTGTTTTCTCGTAAATTCAAACAAATTAGCTATTTGTTTAATGTTTTCTTTTCAGAATAACCAATGTTAAACTCTTTTTAAATTATTGGTTCTCTGGATCCTTAAAAATGAAAATTAAGCAAACGTTTTCTAGAATAACTTGTTACAAAATAAAATAATATTGAGAACTTTAATAAAAAAACTATCTTTCAACTGGAAAGACCTCGTAATAAAGTTATTATTGACAAATATTATTATTTTTTTGTCTTTTAGAATATGAGTTCAAATAAATTAGTTATTTTTTGCGTTTTTAACGTTTTCTTTTAAGAATGACAGTTCCTTTTGGAAATTATTTTTTATTAAACTTATTATTATTTTTTTGTGTTTTGATACTTTTTTGGTTGCTGTTGTTTCTGTTGGGGAGGCTGTTTTCGAAAGCTTTTCGTTATGCGGCATAAATTCAATTCGGTTTCTTGTGTAAAAATGTATTACATACAAAGAGAAATAAGAAAATAAATTAGAAATGGATAAAAAACGCAATTTTTTATACATTTAAAAAGTAGTTCTGCTGTATATATATATATATATATATATATATTTATGTATAACTCCTTATTTAGTGAAATTTTTTAATGCAAACGTATTTTAGAAAAAAGTGATTTTGTCTAAACTCTTCCATGTGCCTGTCAAAAAAATTGTTCAGTTCCTGTAAAATTATATAATTTTATATAGTGCGGTTATTCTCGAAGTCTTCTAATTTAAATATGTTAGAATTCTGTTAAACTCACAAGACATGCATCAAATTCCTTAATACCAAAAACACAGTCTAATTATAAGTACTACAAAAATAATTATGAGAGCTTTCACAGTATAAGAGCCTAGGAGCGATAAAGGAAATGGCCTTTAAATTTGACAACATATTTTCTGGCAACCTATTCACATTTTCATATACAAAATTAGTTTTTTTCAGTTTTTGTACAATTTATTTAGTATAAATAGTCCATTTATCTTTTTTATATACAAGGAGAAGCAAATTGCATATAAAAGAAATAATATCTACCCTATATATATAAATCCTAATGAAACGAATTTATGAAACGGATATATGAAACGACTGAAATGTAACGAATTTATGAAACGATTCTATGAAACGACTGATTAAACAACTGATTATGTTTCACGAGGATTTCTCCTAATATGGAATACTTTGCGATGAAATTAACATCAAAAATCCGTATTGACCCACAGGTCTTAAAACTGATATTAGAATTTTAGATTGGTTTCATTACAAAAAGCTACCTATTGCAGCCTTTTGGAGGAAAACGATTCCGATAAATTTTGGTATATTTTCACCGATCATGACCCCCAGACCCCGAAACCACACCCCGTTCAAATGTGATAATATATATATATATCATTATATATATATATATATATATATATATATGATCTTTGTCATACTGTAACTCTCGTATTTTTGAACCGATTTGGGTAAAATTTCGTGTGTATATAGCACATACTAATGTCTCGATCGAATTCGTTGGCCAGCTTCAACCGCCATCTTGTTTCAAAATGGCGACCATTTAAATAATTTTAAAAAATTAAAATTTAAAATGAGGCACAAAAAATTAGAAATTGAAAAAGATTTTTTTCTTACGAGTTTGAGCTCGATACAAAGATTCCGGAGCATTTATTGTTTGGCTACATCTTAAAATAGGGCTTAGTTATAGCATTTTGAATTTCTAGCATGGCTGACATTTTGAAACGATCTGATTTTTGTTAGGCGATAATATGCGTATTGACGAACCGATTTGGATGTGACATGGTATTTGCATAGTATATAGCAATGTCTCGACCGAGTTCGTTGGCCAGCTTCATCCGCCATCTTGTTTCAAAATGGCCGCCATTTAAAAATTAAAAAAAAATTTAAAATTTAAAATGTGGTATAAAAAAACTAAAAATTGAAAAAGTTTTTTTTCTTATGTGTTTGAGCTTGATACAAAGATTCCGGAGCATTTTTTGTTTCGTTTATATCTTAAAAAACGTTTGAGTTATAGGACTTTGTAATACTAGTGTGGCTGACATTTTGAAAGGATCTGAATGCTGTCACGCGATTACACGCGTATTTATAAACGGATTTGGATATAACTTGTTGTGTACATAGTACATACCATTGTCTCGACCGAATACGTTGGCCAATTTCATCCGCCATCTTGTTTCAAAATGGAAGCCATTTTTTTTTAAATTTAAAATGAGGTACAGAAAATTATAAATTGAGAAAGATTTTTTTTCTTATGTGTTTGACCCTGATACAAAGATTTCGGAACATTTTTCGTTTTGTCTATATCTTAAAAAATGACTGATTTATAGCACTTTGAATTTCTAGCATGGCTGATATTTTGAAACGATCTGATTTTTGTCACGCGATAACACACGTATATGAGCTTATTAGGATAGGACAAGCATGTGCATAGTACATAGCAATCTCTTGGCTGATTTCGTTTGCCAACTTCATCCGCCATCTTGTTTCAAAAAGGCGGCCATTTAAAAATTTAATTTTTTTATTTATAAGGAAGTACAAAAAAATTAGAAATTGATTTTTTTTATGTGTTTGAGCTTGATACAATGATTCCGGAGCATTTTTTGTTTTGTCTTTATCTTAAAAAACGGATGAGATATAGCAGTTTAAATTTCTAATGTGGGTGACATTTTGAAAAAACTTTAATTTACATGTGAAGTTTTCTTTATCTGTTTTCTACAACACTTTAAATTATGGATGTTTTATTTTACGTTACTTATCGGTGGAAATATAAGCGTAATTTCGTTTAAACCATGTCCTCCCCTAATTGATTTGTGCAGTGTATTTATATGACAATAGGCTAAGCAAGAGTTTTTGGAGACGTTTGGAAAATATCATATTAGAATATGATTTAATAGTTATTGTAACTTTGTAATATTTTTTGCGTTTTATCACACATGATTCTTTCAGATGAGTAACCTATATTTTAAATTTAAAGAGTGAAATATAACTTCTATTATTGCTAAATGCCAAAACACAAATGTAGTCATAATAAGAAAAGCATCGATTTTTTCTACCATTACTAAATGTCGATAATAACAAAAGTAATTATTAAGTCAAAATAATTCTCAATGAAAAGACATGGTGTACAAAGGCTGGCGTACTATTAATAGTACACCAGACTCGAACGGGTTAAACATTGTTCAGAACCTACTAAAATCTCGAATATTTATTTATTTATTTATATTCTACGAGATTGGCTAATAGTTTTTAAACTGTAGAGCTGATAATCTTCCCTTTTTTTCAATTTCATATGTGTATCATTTTGTCCAATTCTTTGTGCTCAAGATTTTTCTACATTAAAAGCATTAAACGATTTTTTTCAGACACTTTTATCATATTCCTATATTTCAATAACGCAAACCAATTACAAATATTTTTAAAAAATGCAGATTTATGTAAAAATAATTTTCAAATACTGTTTTAAAATAGCATTATTTTAAAGTGATGTTACACTGTTTTAATGTTATTATTCCTTAGAGTCGTTTAAATTAAAAACAAATTTAAATATATTCCTTAAAAATGTTCTACATCTGAAATATTATCTAAAAATTAATCATTGAAACAAATTTTTCCTTGAAAATATCCTAAGATAAACAGTTCCAAACAAAAAATATTCTGCTTCTATTTCATTTACAATGTTAGTTCGAGTAAATTATTTCTTGTTTGCTTATAAAATTTTCACGTCAGATTAATATCAATTTAAGTAATTCCATCTAATATCATAATTTAATACATTATACCCTTTATATTTTGAAAGCTTTTCAAAATGCATTATCATTTTGATAATTTTTAAATAGTCTTTTCTGTGGTAAAAATATGTTTAATACAAAACATGTAATAAACTGAAAAACTAACAAGAAAGTTCTTTAATAAAGTATATGTAATGGCATAGTTTGGAAATTCTTTTGCTTAGAAGTTGATTTTGTATGAATAAGTAAAATTTCATTAATACGTTTTTCAAGTTATAACACTTAAATGAATTACTTTTTTTTGCGTTAAAAAACGCAGCATCTTCGTGCATGTTACACACACACATTCGTATATTACGTATAGAAAGCTATATTAAAAACACGCTTATATATAACATATAGTATACAAAATTGCTTAAAATGTGTGTGCTTTAGTATATCAAATTTTAACAAGTTTTTATAAGTTTTATAAAATATATATTTTATTATTTAACATTTTGTTTCAAAAATTCGAAATATTACAGAAAAATTTCGTAATGCGACTACTTCGTACTGCTTCGTAATGCTAATGTTTTTCGTACAAACGGAAAAAATGAATTTTGAAACATGTATATTTTTATTTTTCCCTATTTCTTTTTTTTATTCAAAGTTTTACAACCACTTAATATATATTTGCGCACTGCTATATACTCAAAATTTTGTTATTTTATGTATATTTTAGTTATCTTACACTAAGTCCTAAAACATAATCCTTAATTCCAATAACAGAGTTTAATTACGAATATTATATGCATGCATAAATATGCATTTATTTCATAAAACAACAAAAAATAGATTAGGCACATTTTTTTAAAAATTATTATATGCTGGCTGCTGAAATGCGAAAACTTTTTAAATGAGTTCCATAATAGCTTCTCAGAAATGAATTATTATTGGTAAAGTTAATAGCGGAAGCATTTTTTTTTCTTTGTTTGAAAGAGAAATAAGAAAAACAGTTCAGACATAAATAATTACATTTTTTTTAACCATTTGGAAAAATGGTTATTGTTCTCGTCAGGGTAGGGAATCAAAAGCATATCTGAAGCTTTTTATTGGTTGAATCTGCATTTTATTCGTTTTCTGATTGGTCTATACAGTAATCTGTATTTCCTTTTACTTTCAACAGAGATGGATACTTCTGTTGCCACTATGACAAAAAAGTTATAAAAACTACAAAAAAGATTATATCTCAGAAACAAATTGAGATACAGCTTTCAAACAAATTGCATTTAAAAGTACATTTTTTTCTCTATACGACGGTGTAAAAAGTAATATTGTGGGGTGTTTAGAAGTTTAAGAATGAAATTTCATTTAAAATTGGTCGTCAGATTTCTTGGACGATGGAAAAGCCTTTTCCCGAACAGCCAATGAAATGCTTGGATAATACGTAAGTTTCTGGTGGATAATACTGACGAGTCGCAGGCGATTTTTGTCGGTTGCAAATTTTACATGTAATAACACTATTAATGTATAATTATGGCGTACGTAATGTATGATCAACTCCGTGCGATTTTTTATGACTTAAATTTTAGTGTTTGAAAAAATCATTTTCCAAATGGTCATTTTATTTTGTTAAATTGATTTTATTATTATTTATTTATTTATTTATTTTTTTATTAACGTTTGTCAACATTCGTTTAAATACGTTATTTCATTTTTCTTTTCAAATCAGTATTTGAATTATTTTTTAGTTATTTTAATTCAAAGCTTCCTAATTTTTGTTTTCACTTTTTTGTTAGGAAAATCTTTTCACAAACTTACTGCATTATGTGTTATTTCAAAAATATCTTCGTAAATATATACTTGATATAAATAAGGTATTTTTGGTTTTGGAAAACAATTTAGAAAATTATAAAATTAATAAAATTTCATATTCCACTGCGACACATTTAAATGGAAAATTGCATTTTCCATTATTAAAATATCCTGCAGAAAATTACGTATGTATTTATTTGTATTTTAATAGAAGATTTTCAAACATATATTTTTTTAATAAGAAAATAATAACACAGATTAAACAAGTTGTGTGTTAAGAAAAATAATTTCGTGATTAATTAATTAATCAGTTAATAAATTTCATTTAAAAATGTCCATTATACGTGGGAATATTATGAGAAGCATTGTGTACGCATAATTTCTTGAAAACACAACTTTTCTATTTCAGAAATTAAAATAGAAATTTACAGATATTCAAACATAGGCACAGACTTATTATTGCTTCAGTTACAATTAGTCCAGACAATAGAGACCGTATAGGGGCTCTACCTAGCAAAATTCATGGTAGTTCTGGGAAAAGGTTTACTATAAATTTTTGGGTCGCTGAATCCAAATTTTTAACTTCCCACCAAAATTTTCCCCGGCCACCCTCCAAATTTTGGTAAAAAGGCCCCAAAAAAGGTTTTTATTAAAAAAATCATTTTTTTTTTATTGTTTTAGGGAAAAAGTATCTCGAAATTCAGAAAGTAGACAAAATTCGCAACAAATTAGACATATGATATTATGACTTAGGATGAAGGGGAAGGGGGGATCTGCCTCGGAACATGCGCGCGATGCTGCGTGAACTAATTTGCGCAATTCCAATTAACCACTCACACGTTTACATTGGCCCTCCCATCTCCCCTCCGAACTTTCTCTATAAGGGTTTACTTTAAGTTTTTTGGGTCGCTGAATCCCAATTTTTAACTTCCCCCCAAAATTTTCCCCTCCGACCCCCCCCCCCCCAAATAGTTGTTTTTAACTTAAATTTCTTATTATTTTAGGGGAAAAGCATTACGAAATTCAGAAGCTAGACAAAATTTGCAACAAATAGGATACGTGACATTATGACGTAGGATGAACGGGGAGGGGGAAGGCTGCCTCTGAACATGCACTGTGGCGCTACGTGCACTAAGTTATGAAGTTCAGGCAATAGAGGATTTTACCTGGAAAAATTAATACTAGTTCTGGATTACGACTCACTTTTGTACGACTCACAATTGTATTTTGGGTCGCTGAATCCGAATTTGTAACTTTCCACCAAAATTTCACCCGGCAACCCCCCGAAAAATTGATTTTTTGAAAAAATTTGGTTTTTGAGAAAAGCGCGCTGGGAATGTTCCGACGCAGCCCCTCTCTCTTTGTTTATCCTACGTCATAATATCATCTATTCTATTTGTTGCAAATTTTGTCTAGTTTCTGAATTTCGTAATGCTTTTCCCTTAAAACAATAAGAAATTTAAGTTAATAACAACTTTTATTTTTTTTGGGGGGGGGGGGGTCGGGGGGGAATTTTGGGGGTAAGTTAAAAATTCGGATTCAGCGACCCAAAAAACTTAAAGTAAACCTTATAAGGAAAGTTCGGAGGGGACATGGGATGGCGAATGTAAGCGTGTGAGTGGTTAAGTGGAATTGCGCAACTTAGTCGGCGCAGCACCGTTCCGAGACAGTTCCCCCCTTCCCCTTCATCCTAAGTCATAATGTCATGTATCTAATTTGTTGCAAATTTTGTCTACTTTCTGAATTTCTAGATACTTTTTCCCTAAAGCAATAAAATATTTTTGATATTAATGATTTTTTTTAATAAATCCTTTTTTGGGGGGCTTTTTACCAAAATTTGGGGGGGGGGTTGCCAGGGGGAAATTTTGGTGGGAAGTTACAAATTCGGATTCAGCTACCCAGAAAACATAAAGTAAGCCTATTTCCAGAACTACCATTAATTTTGCTAGGTAAAATTCCCTATTGCCTGGAGTAAATGCAAATATTTTCGTTCGAAACGCTACGGTCAAAATTAACGCTGCATGCTTCTAGTATACTGTATCGATTTCCCTTTCATCACATACAATTAATTTCTTCTAATTCTTTCGTCATTTAATTTTTAACTCCAACTGAATAAAAATTATACTTTGAAATAATGTATGATTGAAATTTGTTACTTAATTAACGGTAATTTATACATTTTGAAAAAAAAAATCGATCATGGCATTTTTATATTCATTAGTAATTTTCTAGAAAAATATAAAATAGCATTTATAGCAATATAAATAAATATAGGTTTCTGTTATAATATAGAAACTTCCGAAGTAAGAGGCAGAGTTACCACAATATTCGTAGAAACCTGCATTTCGAGTTTTATATATTTTTTAATTAAAATATTAAACAACTACGTGACATACTTTAAAATCTAGATGCAATTACTAACTAATCCATTATCCGATTTAACTTGAATTTAGCAGCAGTATATTTTAAATCTAAACCATGTGTACAATGCAAATAGTGAAGCATTAAAAACTCATTGCCTGTGTTTTCAAGTAGCATGTGTCTTCATGTAGACATTCCATGATAATATATGTATTATTTTTCATTCAATTTAAATTTCCTTCGAAAATAATGCATGACAGAAATGGGGCATTTTCACAGTCTTTTGACTTTTAAGTCCGTGCATAATAATTTTTCTTTTAGTACATATTCTTGTGTTTTGTTTTTTTTTTTATTTCATTTACTGGGGAACATCCCATTGCATGATTGCATAATAATATTAACGAGATAAATAAGTTTTGGACAATGTTGGGGTCCAAATACCACGAAAACTTCTATACAGTCCCGGGTCCCAGATGCTGATTTTTAAGTTTGGAGCTATCTGTATAAAATTATTTCAATAAAAGTAATTCGATGTAATTTTTTTCCGAAACCGGGACAAATGTTTTATATAAATATGTAGCAAATAATTAACCTGTATACATTTTTACGGTTGATATTATTTTTTGGATTTTTGTCCCTGGGTTTTAGATTCCTTACCATCCCTTTTGCTAAACGTATACAGAAAATCACTTCAGATGCAGCCACAGAATTTTTTTCTAGTTTTACTCATGCAGAAGTATGCTAGAGAAAGAATGTCTAAAATTCTTTGACAAGAAATTTACTGCAGAATTTAAATCAGAATTTAAATATCAATTTTCAACGTCGTGGCTTTATTTGTAGTCTTAGCGTCACCAAGGTTTATTCCTGCACTTTTCGAGGTAAATATATATATATATATATTTAATCCAATGTTTCTAAAAATCATTGAATATCGTGGTTAACATCCATGAATATCGTGGTAGTCTTAACATGATTTGCCTAAAAATAGGTGGTAATTTTCATTACCGTACCATCCTTACCATCCCTTTTTCTCTTTACCGTCCCTTTTTTTCGTACACCTTCCCCTTTTCTTACCTTACCGCCCCTTCTTGAACACCCCTTTAAGACAATGTTACACAAAAACTTTGTACTGAAAATACTACATTGTTACTATTTCTTATTTGAATGCCCTGTGGGTGCTATACAAATTCATTATAAGTAAAAATTTAGAAGAAAATAGAAAGTTATAGTGGTAAAATAATAAGGAAAATTAAACTCGCAAATTTAATTTAAACCTCAGTTAAATTAAAAAACTTTCGCTGCTGACCATTTTTTTTCTTTATTTTGAATCATTAAGTCGTTCGTCTATCAAATTAAAGTGTTATTTTAGCAAGTTTATTATCAACAGACTTTTATTCCCAAAAGTCAAAAGATTGTGAGAATGCCCCAAATATATTTGTATAAAAATAAATAATTTCATTAATCATTATTTATTTGTCGCATATAAAAAAAGGATATAAATATCTTGCGTAGTTTATGACAAAATGTACACTAATTTAAATGGTCGGTAAAGGGCATTCTGACTGCCCTTAAAAATGGATCAAATCATAAAAATTACAAAACATTAGCTACTAGTGTTGTTTTGGTGCTAATGTTGTTTTGATGCTAGTAGCATCAAAACAACATTGAGTTAATACATTTATTATTGGTTATTTCTTGTCTAATGCTCTCAAAATTCATAACATTTTGCTCAAATATTTATTTCCTTGAATTTTACAATATTGTACTAATATTTACAAAATTTTTCACCATTCCATTTGTAGTATTAAAACCAATGCCAATATATCCCTTTTATTGGGTTTTTATTATAAATATTGTCAATGTAAATACATTCTTTCTTCAAGTGGCATTACATTAAATATAATTTCGATGTAAATCCATTGCTTAAACAAAATAGGTATTTTATAGGAAGTATTTTGGGTGAATGAAACATTGCAAACCATATTCCAAGATATAACAAATATAAAATCTATTGGTTTTTTACACTGTAAAACAAAAGAAGTAATTCTACAGATGTAAAGTTACAGAAATCTGTATAGTTGCTAAATTTGTATCTGTACACTGTACAAAAAAAGATGTAAATCTACAAAACTAGTTTTTGTAAAGCTACAGAAATCTATAGCTTTACAAAAGAATGTACAAAAATTACAATAAACTTACTAAAATTTTATCTGTAACACGTATTTCAGTTATATAAAAAATTCTAGGGATCCCAGCTTCCTAAAAAAATCTTAGTAACCTTAGGGATTTGTTGATTAACGGAGCAAAAGTGTATCTGTTACAGGAATTTTTGTTATTGTCGTTACATAAAATGGTCTAGGCATGCCAGTTTCCTAGAAAATTCTTAGTAACTTTACAGATTTTTTTACATTGTTCAAAAACCATTTAAATGTGTTACGTAATAACTTTAAAAATGAATTACGCGGAAAAGGTTAATAACCAAAACATTTTTCTAGTTAAACATCTTCTTATAAAAACATTTGAACACACATATTCAACAAACTTTATATTGTATCAAGTGCTTTTAAAATGGTTTATATTTTTTGCATAAAAAATTAATATAATTTTTCTTTCATCTGCTTTTTTTTGAAATTTTTTTAGACATATTCAAATTATCTTACATTGCGATATAACAATTTTAGAGGAGAAACTTATTGTACATAATACGTAACATATCTTAAAATATCAATGACACAAAATAATTAGAAATATAAAAATAATTATGTTTTATAAAAGCGGCAATCTAAAAAGTGAAACTCTTTTAAAATTATAGTTTAATGTGTTTGTTGGAATACGAAAACTCTTTAAATGTGTTACGTAATAACTTCTTAAAAACGAATTACGAGGGAAAAGTTAATAACCAAAGCACTTTTCTTCTTCAAACATCTCCTAAGAAAAACATTCCAACACAAATACCATTATGCTTTTTCCCCTTTTACAATATTAGTTGAAGTAATTTATTGTTTTTGTTTTACCTTTTTTTGTTCAGAAATCTTTCATTTTAATATTCGAGCTCTTTTTGAAAAATCTTTTGTTAAAAAAGACGCTTTGTTTTATTTTTTATTTTTACTTTTTGTATGAAAAGCTATTTAAAAATGTTTTCTCGTTATAGGTTATTTTTATATCGCTTTTATATCGTAAAGATCGACGTAGTATAAAGGAGAAGTAATAGTTCGAAAAACTAATTAGAAAGTGTTAATTTTTTAATTTTTTGTAATAAGTTCAAGTATGTAAAAAATTATATTTAGTAAAATATTATGCAACCTGAATAAAGAAAAAACTAAATGCATTACTAAAATAAACATGAATGAAAATTTATTTGAAAAATTGTCTTTTTTGTTTTAAAAAAATAATTCTGTTAGAAAGTTTTTTTTTTTTTTTTGTTCTTTTTAATAGAAATTATCTTATATAAAATTATTTTTTTTTTACTAAAGGTAAATAAAACATACTGATTTAACCCCCAGTAACAAAAGATTAGTAATTCTTTCGTTTACATTAGGACATGGTGTATTACTAATAATATAACGCCCATAATAATAATTTTTAGAAACATTTCCAAAGAAATGCCAATATTTATTAAATTTTGGCTTTGGGAATATTTATTGGAATGAAATTAGAAACACGTTGCGACGAATCACGAAATTGGCAGGTATATTGGCTCTTCAATCAAAATAATAAAACTTTGTAAAAAATGACCAAAAAATAAAAATAATACATAGGGCACATTTCGAGCTAAAAATATTAACAGCTCGTCATCAGCTAAAGTAAACACGTGTCCGTAAGTGGAGAGGGTCAAAAATGAACTGGAAGGTAGAGAGTAGAGCTTGCAAAGAATTCGACAGGTGGCGCTAGCTAAAAGGAGCACATCCAGGAGACGAAAGTGTTGCCAGAATGATAAAAGAAAAATTGATAGGGAAGAAATGGAAATAAAAGAAATAAACAAAAATTAAATTAAAATAAAAGAAGTACATGAAAAAATATATGAATATAAATAATAATAACAAATAAATAAATGTAATATTGGTCAAACAAGGAGAGATTTAAAATTCAGATTAGGCAAACATCAGAGGTATATTGCAAATCAAGAAATCTCTAAATCTTCGATTACTTCTCACTGTTGGACTTCCAGACATTGTTTGAATTTCTCCATGGCCAAAATTTTTTCTTCCCCTGCCTATCCCTCTTACTTGGATTTTCATAAAACATATTTTATTTCTTAAAATTCTGACAATCTTGTCAATGATCTCTCATCGTCTCCTTTCTACTCTCCAGCGTGGAAATTACTTTTATGTTTGTTTTTCCTCTTCTCTTGTTTCTTTTCTATTTATTTTGTTTTTAAAAAAATGTTCTTTTGTTTTTTTCTTATTTTATTCTTTTATGTTTATTTTTTTTATTATTATTACTTATATTCATATATATTTCAATTCACTTCTTTTATTTTATTTTAATTTTTGTTTATTTCTTTTATTTCCATTTTTCCCTATCAATTTCTCTTTTATCATTTTGGCAACACTTTCGTCTTCTGTATGTTCTCCATTCAACTAGCGCCACCTGTCGAATTCTTTTCAAGCTCTACTCTCCACCTTTCATTTCATTTTTGACCTTGTGCTCTTACGGACACGTGTTTACTTTAGCTGATGACGAGCTGTTAATATTTTTACCTCTAAACGCGTCCTATGTACAGTTTTTATTTTATGGTGCTTTTTTACAAAGTTTTATTATTTTAATTGTTACTTATCGCCAGTTTTCTGTGCTGTTTCGCTATATTGGCTCTTCACTGAAAATATTGGTGAATAGATAAAAATATTACTTATTAATATTGACCAAATAATATCACAATATACACATTGCAACGTTTTAATAATGTTAGTATACACTATTGGAAATACTGACAAAGTCGTGGTCACTATTGGACAAGAAATAGAAACACAAACGGTATTGCAGCAATATCGTATTAATACCAATAGTCTAAGAGTTAGCAACGTTTCCGTCTCCTGATTTTTTCAAAGCTCATTTTTCTATATGTTCTTCCATTTTACGGTGTAGTACGTTTGTGGACGATCTGGCTGCCGGGCGACGTTGCGTTTACCTGTGGGAGAAGGGGTTATGCAGTTCAAAAAACTTCAAAATTACGTCATTTTATCAAGGCTCATTTTTTCATATGATCTTCCGTTTTATGGTATAGTATGTATGCGGACGGTCTGGCTGGCGGGACACAGGCGAAGTTTAACAGGCACTTTCATTGCCGTATTTAAAGCCGTCTGGCGTTAACTTTGCAAACCAATTGGTGTCTGGAAAATTAATTATAGGTTATCTGTTAGCCAAAGAGTAATATCTTGTTCTTATTAAGCTTGATAAAATAGCGTAAAGATGACTTATAATTTTTAAACTAAAAGTCATTCTTGAAACAGCCACTTTCTTTGCCATATTTAAAACCGTCTGGCATTAACTTTGCAACCGAATTTGTGTCTGGCAAATTAATTATAGGTTGCTGTTAGTCAAAGAGTAATATGTTGTTATTTTTAAGCTTGATAAAATGACATAAAGATGGCTTATAATTTTTAAACTATAAAAAACTCTTGAAACAGGCACTTTCGTTGCCATACGTAAAGTCGTCTGGAATTAACTTTGCAACCGAATTTGTGTCTGGCAAATTAATTATAGGTTGTTTGTTAGCCTAAGTGTTATATCTTGTTATTTTTAAGCTTGATAAAATGACGTAAAGATGGCTTATAATTTCTGAATTATAAACCACTCTTGAAACATTCACTTCTGTTGCCATATTTTAAGCAAGACTGGCATTAATTTTGCAATCGAATTTGTGTCTTGCAAATTAATTATAGGTTATCTGATAGCCAAAGAGTTACCTATAAATGTGGATCTGGCAAGGTCTTAGCAACATATGATATAAACAAAAATCATACTAAAATGACTTAATTTTGAAGTTTTTGATCTGCATAACTCCTTTTCCCGCAGGTAAATGCAACGTCTCCCGCCAGCCAGACCGTCCGTATACGTACTACTCCATAAAACGGAAGAACATATAGATAAATGAGCTTTGATAAAGTGACGTAATTTTGAAGTTTTTTGACCTGCATAATCCAATCTCCCGCTGGTAAACGCAACGTCTCCAGCCAGCCAGACCGTGTGCAAACGTAATACACCATATAACGGAAGAGCATATAGAAAATGAGCCTTGATAAAATGACGTAATTTTGAAGTTTTTTGAAAATTTTGAGTTTTTTGTCCTGCATAGCCCCTTCTACCGCAAGTAAACGCAACATTTCCCGACAGCCAGACAGTCTACAAGCGCACTACATCATAAAACAGAAGAACATATAGAAAAATGAGCGTGATAAAATGACGTGTTTTTTGACGTTACTAGCTCTTAGACTATAAGGGAATATATATCTACCCTATACATATAAAATCCTAATGAAACGAATTTATGAAACGAATATATGAAACGCCTGAAATGTATCGATTCTTTGAATCGACTGATTAAACAACTGATTTAGTTTCACGGCAATTTCTCCTAAAATATGGAATACTTTGCGCTGAAATTAACACCAAAAATCCGTGTTGATCCACAGATCTCAAAACTGGTATTAGAATTTTTAAATTCGAATTAGTTTTCGAAATATTAATTTTTTTCTAATTTTAAATACATTTTTTCTAATGATGGCAACTCAAATTTTAATCGTAACAGAATTTTTTTTTTTCATAATTCAGAAAATGTTACTATTTTAAATTAATTTGGCGACAGTTGGGCCTCCTTTAAATCTATGCTAAGAATAATGCTTTTTATTTGTATTTCGTTATCATTTTATTAAATACAAAACTTTCATTTAAAAATGAAACATTTAAATTGATGGCTTTCACTTCTTAAAAAAAAAAAAAAAAAAAAAAAAAAAAAAAAAAAACGAAAAGAAAAATATTAGACACAGATGTCATATACGCACCGGGGTACTTAATTGGCGCACAAATGGCATTATTTTGATAGACATGGTAACCCGGCTATTGTTGTTTATTTAATAATAAATGTATATTTACTTTTATTTCTTTTTTTAAATTATATAAATTATTTTTCTATTGTAATTAATTATTTTTTTGCTATTTCCTTTTGAAAATAATAGAAAATAATTAAAAAATAGGGTACAATGTAGTAGTTATTCCGTCACCCAATTTCGCAAATTATATAAATCGCCAAACCACTCGCCAAATTGTACAGATTGACAAAATTTTTATTTTAAATAACGAAAGAACAAATAAATTAGTATAACATTAATAAATATAAAAATAAAACGTCGAAGTAAAAATCACTTGATGCGTAAACACGTGTAACATGCTAAAAGTCAAGTGAATGTGACATTTAGGATCAAGCATTATTGACATTTAATCTTACAGTTCGCGATAGATTTTTTGTCGACGGGATAACTAAGAAGTACCAAAAATACATATGTAACTGGTATTCGAAAACGAAGCTTTCGCCAAATTTTCGTAAAAAAAAAAAAAAAAAAAAAAAAAAAAAAAAAAAAAAAAAATCGTGCCAAACATGCGGTGCGTATATGACATCTGGCGAAATATTAAATTATGTAACAAACCATGACATTTAATTTCAACTTCAAATCAATGTTTTAATTTACCACTCGAACAATAAAAAAAATGCTGGCGAGTTGAAAAAAAGTCCTTCAGGCCAGTGCCGAGAGAAAGAGGTAGCTTTCATATTCCTTATTTTAAAAAAGCCAACTTATATTATTCAAACACACGAAGCTCTATTTAGTGCAAACCGAATATAGGAGATTCAATACTAATTTTTATCAATACTAAATCGTTATGAATGAGAATTTCGCGAAATTAGTCAGCTTTATCCAAGCTGCTTTTATTTAAAGTAACTTATATTTGGCTGCCAAATTTGGCGATTTCTTAAAGTGCCTGGCATTTTAAGACAACATGGTGGATGAGGCTAACCAGTTAACTTGGTCGAGACCTTAGTAATTGCTGCGCACATGCTCACTCACATCGGAATCGATTGACATATATGAGTGCTTTCGCAGGCAAAAAATCAGATTTCTAAAAATGTCACCCACATTAGATATAGAAATTGCTATATCTGAGCCATTTTTTAAGATAAAGACAAACAAAAAATGCTCCTGAATCCTTATATCAAGGTCAAATACTTAAGAAAGAAACCTTTTTCAATTTCTATTTTTTTTTTTTTTTTGCACCCCACTTTAAATATAATTTTATTTTTAATTTAACTCCTAGTGGGGCAAGCAATTACGTTTGTGAAATGCTGAATTCCCACCGGAATCTTTGAAAAGTTCTATTTCAAAATAAGTAAAAGCAATTTTACAGCTTTTTTCCACCAAAGTTAGAAAAGTAAAATTTAATAAATTTTTCTGGTGTGAAACTTCATTAATCGTAGGTGGTATATAATATATACCGGTGCCCCTCAAGGGGTTAATGGCCGCCATTTTGAAACAAGATGGCTGATGAAGCTGGCCAGCGAACTTGGTCGAGATATTGATGTATACAATCCACATGCCTTCTTACATCGAAATAGGCGAATACGTGTGTTATCGCGTGACAAATACAAGATCGTTTCAAAATGTTAGCCATGCTAGAAATTAAAAGTGCTATAATTCAACCATTTTTTAAGATATAATCAAAGAACAACTTTTACTGCTCCGGAATCTTTGTATCAAGGTCAAACACATAAAAAAAAAACTTTTTCATTTTCCTATTTTTTATTATCTCATTTTAAATTTAAAATTTATTTTTTTAAATGGCAACCCTTTTGAAACAAAATGGCGAATGAAGCTGGCCAACGAACTCGGTCGAGAAATTGGTATGTACTATGTACAGACCAAGTTACATCCAAATCGGTTCATAAATACACCTGATATCGTATGAAAAAAATCAGTTTTTTTAAAAATATCAGCCACAATAGAAATTCAAAATGCTATAACTCAGCCATTTTTTTAGATATAGACGAAACAAAAACTGTTCCGAAATCTTTGTATTAAGGTCAAACACATACGAAAAAAATCTTTTTCATTTTTCAATATTTCGGTATCTCATTTTAAATTTAAAATTTTTAAAAAAATTTTAAATGGCCGCCATTTTGAAACAAGATTGCGGATGAAGCTGGACAACGAACTCGGTCGAGATATTTGTATCTACTATGTACACACCAAGGTACATCCAAATCAGTTCATAAATAGGCCCGTTACCACGTGACAAAAATCAGGACGTTTCAAAATGTCAGCCACGCTAGAAATTCAAAATGCTCTCACTCAGCCATTTTTTAAGATATAGACGAAACAAAATCTGCTCCCGAATCTTTTTATCAAGGTCAAACACATAAGAAAAAAATATTTTTTTCAATTTTCAATTTTTTGGTACCACATTTCAAATTTAAATTTTTCTTAAAATTTTAAATGGCCGTCATTTTTAAACAAGATGGCGGATGAAGCTAGCCAACGAACTCGGTTGAGACATTGGTATGTACTATGTATAAACGAAGTGACATCGAAATCAGTTCATAAATACGCCTTTTATCGCGTGACAAAATTCAGGACGTTTCAAAATGTCAGCCACGCTAGAAATTCAAAATGCTCTAACTCAGCCATTTTGTAAGGTACAGACAAAACAAAAACTGCTCCGGAATCTTTGTATAAAGGTCAAATACATAAGAAAAAAAATATTTTCCAATTTCAATTTTTTGGTACCATATTTCAAATTTAAAATTTTTTAAAACATTTTAAATGGCCGCCATTTTTAAACAAAATGGCGGATGAAGCTCGCTAACGAACTCGGTCGAGACATTGGTATGTACTATGTACACGCCGAATTACATCGAAATCGGTTCATAAATACGACAGTTACAGTGTGACAAAGGTCAGATATATATATATATATATATGTGGATATATATATATGTGTCAATTTTGAACGGAGGGTGGTTTCGGGGTCTGGGGTCATGATCGATGAAAATATACCAAACTTTTTTGAAATCCCTTTCCTCCGAACGGCTGCAATAGGTAGCTTTTTGTAATGAGAGCTACCTAAATGCTATAACTCAGCCATTTTTTAAGATATAGACAAAACAAAAACTGCTCCTGAATCTTTTTATCAAGGTCAAACACATAAGAAAAAAATATTCTTTCAATTTTCAATTTTTTGGTATCACATTTCAAATTTAAATTTTTCTTAAAAATTTAAATGGCCGCCATTTTTAAACAAGATGGCGGATGAAGCTGGCCAACGAACTCGGTCGAGATATTGGTATGTACTGTGTATAAACGAAGTTACATCCAAATCGGTTCATAAATACGCCTTTTATCGCATGACAAAATTCAGGACGTTTCAAAATGTCAGCCACGCTAGAAATTCAAAATGCTATAACTCAGCCATTTTTTAAGATATAGACGAAACAGAAACTGTTCCGGAATCTTTGTATAAAGGTCAAATACATAAGAAAAAAAAACTTCTATTCTCAATTTTTTGGTACCACATTTCAAATTTTAAATTAAAAATTTTTTTTAAATGGCCGCCATTTTGAAACAAAATGGCGGATGAAGCTGGCCAACGATCTCGGTCGAGACATTGGTATGTACTATGTACACACCGAATTACATACAAATCGGTTCATAAATACGAGAGTTATAGTGTGACAAATGTCATATATATATATATATATATATATATATATATATATATATATATATATGTCAGTTTTGAACGAAGGGTGGTTTCGGGGTCTAGGGGACATGATCGATGAAAATATACCAAAATTTTTTGAAATCGCTTTCCTCCGAACGGCTGCAATAGGTAGCTTTTTGTAATGAAAGCTACCTAAAAGATACTGGCGAGATTTGCACCCGGCTTTTTTTTCTTTCGGCACAGATGTCATATACGGCCCCACATTGGCGGATTTTTTACGGACGCCAATGTCATGTACTCAATGGGTACTTAACTGGCGCCAAAGTATCGTTATTTTGCTTAATATGGTAAGCCGGTGTTGTTGTTTATGCTGTTGATGCGTTCCCCAAATTGGCGTTGGAAAAAAATCGCGCCAATATGGGGCATTATATGACATTCGTTCTAAACTTTCATATGAAAGGCGAAGGAATCAGATTGTATTTGTTTATGGCATTTGATGACTTGAACTATTATAATATAGATGAAATGATGGGGATAGAATACTATTTGGCGACTTATCACCTGCGCCTGGATAACATTAAAGTATCAAAATGGCACCTAGAATATAAAAAGCAAAGTGTTCCCGCCCGGGGAACTGTTGATGATTTCACATGATTTAGGCTATTGTTATAGAGATTGTTTTAAAATATCGGTTGACAAAGACTCTGAATGCTTAATTCATTTTATTTTAGCTTCTTTTCAAATGTTTAATGGATCCTCTTTAATCAAAAACAAAAATAACCATTGGATGTCTTAACAGCAACTGATTCTCCATTAAATTTTTGGAATCAAAGGGAATTGAATGGAAACCCGATAACAGGGAGATCTGCACAGCTTTTTCAGTATAATTTAATCTTCTCTAATATTTTTAAAACACATTAGATTTTTAGATTTTCAGATTCTGCGGCGTCTGAACGGGGGTTGGCGAGCGTAGCTTGCAGGGGGCAGAGCCCCCTAGTATATATATATATAGTGTGTGCGAGAATTTTTAAAATAGTTTTTTTTTTTGCCTAAAATATCATAGAAACACGCAAGCTTCATATTTAAGAATGATACATGTAATTGATATGTTGTTAGGTAAAAAATTAGTTTGTTTATTACACACAATAAGAATCAAGAATCTGAAGAGTACCCAAAAATATGTCACGCGGTAGAATGTTTGTAACAGAGAAAGATTGATTTAAACGTTCGCGTGCCTTCTGTTTACTTTTATTCTTTTTTTAGCTCACTGGCTATCAAAGCCTGAGAGCTAATGTGCCCACCCATTCTGTATGTATGTATGTGTGTATGTATGTATGTACGTACGTACGTAACGCGATAACTCTTGATAGAAACATCCGATTTGCTTAAAAAAAAATTCTAGGTTCATAGTGATAAGGCGCTTCCCTGATTAGTTTTGGGAGTTCATTGGTTACGGATAAAGGGGGAAAAGGGAGGATAGTCCACCCCCCTTAAATCAGTTAAATGGTTTTTCATGCAGAATGAATCGATTGCTCCGAATTTGGTATACCGGTTTATTATGTTAAGGAGCTTCCCTGATTAATTTTGGGGGTTCATTGGTTAAGAATAAAGGGGGAAAGGGGGTTAGTCCACCCTCCCCCACCCCTTAATTCAGGTAAATGGGTTTTTCGTGCAGAATTATTCGATTTGCTCCAATTTGGTATACCGGTTTATTATATTAAGGAACTTCCCTGATTAGATTTTGGAATTCATTGGTTAAGAATAAAGGGGAAAAAGGTTCGTTAGCCCACCCCTCTAAATTTAGATAAACGGGTTTTTCATGCAGAATTTTTCGATTTGCTCCAAATTTGGTATACCGGTTTATTATGTTAAGGAGCTTCCTTGATTCGTTTTGGGGATTCATTGGTTAAGGATAAAGGGGGGGGGCTAGCCCACCCCCTTAATTTAAATAAATGGGTTTTTTTTTTTTTTCAGGATTATTCGATTTGCACCAAATTTGGTATAAGGTTTATTATGTTAAGGAGCTTCTCGATTGGATTTGGAGGTTCACTGGTTAAGTATAAAGGGGAAAACGGGGGCTACTTCCCCTTCACTTATTTTTTGAGGGGCATTATTCTTTAAAATAAGAGTATAATATACAATTAGTGTGAATAGCCTGTGAGCTCAATGCCATCAGTTTAGCTGAGCACTTTTCTTTTTTATACTTAGACTAAAACTATTAACTAAAACAATAAGCAAATACCGGGAAAGAAATAAAGAGATCCTGATCATTGCAAAAATGTATCCATAAAGAATATCTTCCAGATGTAATGTACCGGGGAAGTACTGTTTTTATGTACGATGGAGGGTATGCTCTATAAATGAACGAAGATATTGACAGTGTAGCAATCCCTTCGGTATCGTTAACTTCGAAGGAGGACATGATATCGATTTAAGAACAAAGCCAAAACGTTATAAATCATTTTTAAAAAGAAGTTTTATTTAGATCTCTACAAACAAACACAATAAAGAAACAACAAGTAAAAAATTAAACTTAAAAAATCAAAAAACTCGCCTGCGTAAAAACGAACTGATTAATTATTTCTCATCAATGAGAAACTATTTTTTATATTACTTACCTATTTTTTTAATTTACTTGTATTGGTGGCTTTTAAGTTGTGTTTAATTGTTAGTTACTATCTGTAAACACTGTTTTGATGAAGCCTATAAATGTCTATTAAAGTTAGAGTTGCAGTAAAGCTAGAGATCCTACACACACAACTTCCAGGTTGTGTAATATTTAAACGGAGCTTCTGACTGTAAAATAGTCAATGAAACATCGTCTTCATATTGAAAGACCTATCCAATGATATGCCACTCAATAGGATGCGTAAAAAAAAATTCGTCTCAACCGACATTTTGTATTTTACATCCGCCATTTTGAATTTATGAAAACTAAATCTAGCCTATAACCATTGATCGCTGAAAAAACGCGAATTTTGTGGAAAGGTAGCGGGAAAAAGCGCGAATTTATCAAAGGGCTGCAAAATTACAGTAATTTCGTCAAAGGGTCAAAGAAGTGCGAATTTTTATCAAAGAGTCGTGGAAAAAATACAGAGGTCTCTTTAGAAAATAGCACACATACATGTATGTTTATTATTATAGGTATAGTTTTAAACTGAAATAATATACGGAACTAACTTTTGAAAAAAAAACCAGATTAATCCAAACCCAGCTTATAGGAATCCGCACTCAGCCTGAAATCAATCCGAATCGAAAACAGCTAACCCGACCTGCGACAAAAATAATTAGTGCCAAGAGGGAACCTTCCGGAAAATTTTCTTTGAATTTCAGAATTTTTTTTTCCTTCTTTTTTACTCAGAATTACTCCTGAAGAGGAATTTTTTTACTGCGATTCTTGATTTTAGTTTAAAATAGCAAAGATAGGTGACGCTGGAAGCTATAGCGCTAAATCGGTTCCCGGAGGAGGTAGGCCAGAAATCGGCCCTCGATTTAACGACCATTGTTTGCAGCGCCATCTATCGCTGCTATTGTAAAGTAAAATCAAGAATCGCAGTAAAAAATCTCCTGACATCTTACATAACCCTCCTGCACGGTTTTTTTAAATAGCTGTCACCATTTGGAAGTTACTGAATTTTAAAATCAGTCACGTCCATTTTAGGATACACGGTATGTTTTTTAATAAGTTTCAACGCATTCTTTACTGAATTACAACTGATCTTAGACATAAAGAGACGAGCAGTCTTATAGCATGGTGCCGCCCTTTGAAGGTTTTCTTGGCGCCTATTCGAATGTTTCCTCTTACTAGCTATTTTTAAAATTAAAAATTCATTTTAAAGGATGCTTTCTTTAAAATCGGAAATATTTAAATGGTGTTCTTTTGATAGTTGTCAGTGACCGTTGTTTAGTTTTAATTATTTAATGCTATTCATTTGTTATTTAGTGGTTGAGGTTTCTGGCTCCTTCACCTACAAAACTTTTGAAGATGAGTTGCCCCTATGAAAAATCTAATTTTGAATGTACTATGATTTATATTACTATTTCTGAAAATTATATCTACATATTTTCTGAGTCATAGAGAACTTATGGCTGTGAGAGATATGTGCATCCTATAAGACGCTTGTGACGCTTAAGTTTATTTCTATAAATAGCCTGCTGACTACAGGGAAACTTTTACTAATATTTTCGAATAGTAATTTTCATCTTATCTATTTTCATCTTAGTTATGCAGTAAGTTGCTATTTAAAAATAAAAAACATGTGGAATTTAAAACCTAACTAAGCAGTAATAAAACTGTTATTACGGTCTACCACAACAGTGAGGTAATTGTGTTGCATGTTTTCAGTCATGTAAATTATAGCGCCTTTTATTGTTTGCAACTACATGAAGCTCGCCAGTGTTTATAAAGGTTGGACAAGTCTGCGTCTAAATCACTTATTAGGTGACTCAGAAGTAGTATAAAACGAAATGATTTCTTTAAAAAAAGAATTGAATATTTATAAGAAAGTTTGCCTCGGGTACTTTTGCAAAACATAATTCAGATGTCGAGAAAATGTAATGCATTTTAGTATAATTAAATTAAGTATTTTTTTTTTAAGTATTTGCTGCTCAAAAGAAATTTTTGGCGCCTTGATAACTTTGGTGCCTGTGTGCGCCGCACACTTTGCACACTGGGTCGGCGCGCCCCTGATCCGCAAATATTTAAACTGGGTAGCAGCATTTGTTGAAACAAAATAAAAAATATAAATAGGCCTCCCGCTTTCCTCCTCAATGAACGAAAATCCAAAACTATTAATCACCACGACCTACAAATAAATTCTTTCCAATCGCGATAAAAGTAGAAAAAAAGTAATTGAAAATGAATCAACTGGAAGCCTAGCCATATACGTACGTGAAGATTACGTCATAAGCTTAGAGTTGATCAGCTGACTCAACCATTCCTTTTCCCAAGTGCCGTAGAAAATTTTCTGATAAACAAAAAATAAAGTTTCATTTGACACATATATGATAGAAAGAAAATCAGGTTTCAGAAGCATAAATAGATGCATGTGAAATAAACACGCTTTTTTTTATAGCAGTCATTTTTGGAAGAAAATTAAATTGGCATGGATTATAAATATATTAATTGATACCATTTGCTTTCCTAGATAGAAGGACATATGTTCTTTCCAAATGTATATTCAAATTTCAGTACGTTTTTTTTTCCGAGTTAAACTTTCTGGAATAAAACGTTCCAACTGTGTGGCACGAATACCGGTCGCTCGAGATGTGAGTGCCAAAATCGCCGGCACGTATACCCGTCGCGCGGGATGAAAGTGCAAACGAGGCCGGCACGAATACCGGTCGCTCGTCCCGAACGGGATAATGACGTCAAACTGCTACGTCAAACTGCTACGTCTAAATCGTGTTTGATCAACATAGCGTAGAATTCGCTTGAATAGCAAGCTTTATCGAAAACCACTTCAGGAAACCATGCGTAACAGTCGTTTATGTCACACATTTCTTTGAAAATTACAAAGCCAGAAAGATAACCTGTGCCGTTTTCTGTATAATCCAAAATTGTACAACAAGTACGCATGGTTTTCAGGATCAAAAAAGGCTCTGAGGGGTTAGCATTTGAATTAAAAACCCAGCTGGAACACAACATCATGCTAACCGAAATCACAAAACTCGATTGAATTTAGCTGCTTTGGATGTAGCATTATATACAGGGTGTTATCGAGAAACTCAGTCTAAAATTAGGCAGGCGCTCAGCAGTTTTTATGCAAGCGAATCAAACATACTATCAATACAGGTTCAATTGCGCCTGACTGAGCAGAACTACATTCTAGAAACACTCGAAACACGCACATTCAGCAATTTACAAGTGCGAAATCACTTTCCAGACGTAGCAGAACTGACTACGATAAAACCTTTGCACCGTCCAGATTCTGACGTCACAGCTACGTTAACCGTCCAATTTTACAGCCTCCTGATCACGTGACCAGTCCAAGCAAAACTTTTTTTAAAGATTTATTCGTGACGTAGGATTCTGTTATTACGTAATCGCAATAAAAGGAGGGAGGGCAGCGAGTAAGTCCTGCTACGTCTTAAAAGTGATCTCGCACTTGTAAAGTGCTGAATGTGCGTGTTTCGAGTGTTTCTGGAATGTAATTCTGCTGAGTCAGGCGCAATCGAACCTGTATTGATAGTATGTTTGATTCTCTTGCATAAAAACTGCTGAGCGCCTGCGTAATGTTATACCCTGTGTATAATGCTACATCCAAAGCAGCTAAATTCAATCGAGTTCTGTGATTTGATGACGAAAATTTTTCTAGAGAGGGAATCGATGTAGAGCTAATCAATTTAAAAGTATAGACTATCAGAAAGCTAGAGAGGCACCTAGAAGCTATCGAAGACGTGACTCGTCGTATGCTTTTTCAAGAAAATACCAGCATGTTTAAATTGCTAAGTATAAAAATTTTGTCATTCCAAAAGCAGTTTTCGATATAGCCTGCTACTCAAGCGAATTCTACGCTATGTTGATCAAACACGACCATGTGTTCGTTGAGTTTGGATCAATTAGTGATACGACATAAGACTACCTGTCTGAATACTTTAGTCGACTCTCTTTGTCTGAAACAAAAGACTGATATTTTTTTAATTACACAGTGAATTTTAATGATATTTGTGATTTATTGTGAAATCACATTTTAAATTTATAATTAAATTTTATTATCGGTTCTGACAAATTTTAACTTGTAAAAATTCTGTAATTAATTTATAAAGATGCCTGCATTGTACATAGAACTAATTCTCAGCCTGCTGATGACAAATCTGAAATCACGTAAACAAAAATCGACATCGCATACAAAATCTGGTATATTTGCATACATAACCCGAACTGATATTCTACTATACAAAACGAGTGGTCTCGTATACAGAAAATCAGTGATGTTACACTATTTCAAAATGCCTGCATTAGTCATCTCTGATCATAAAAGTTGGTGGTGGGAAGCGGTGGTGGTACACCGTGAGTCTTCAAATATTGTTTTAAATATATATCGCGAATGTTAAAAATCTTCCAATGGTGACTTGAAAATTATTTTGTTTACGAAGTAGAAAGTAGTGTCCAATAGCAATATTATCCGAGAAGAGGAACTTTTAAAGTACGGTGTTTGACAATATCATTAAGCTATATATTTATTTATTATCATTATATGTCCCATCTTTTAGTAACTTTTAAAATCCTTTGAAATTTCCATACAATATTAAACAATTTGAAAACAAAACAACAACAACAAAAAAAAAAGACAGTAAATTGATTAATGAAACGAATACATTGCAACAAAAGAATTGACAACAATCGAAATTGTTTTCTCAAAATATGAGCTGTATTTGTAAGTATCAGGTAGTTTTGAATTTGATTTATGATTACAAAAAATTCATCCCCAACCACCCCAAAAAAGCTTTTCTCTGATAATTTGATTGCGCTAAAAAGTCTTTCAATAAGTTTTATCTACTAAACGTGGAAAAAATCGAAATTAAATTTCCTTAAGACTTCTAAAGAGAGAAGCTATTAATTTAATTAACTAACATTGATAAATTATATGAAATCTCCAAAATTAAGTTATGTCACATAAAGTACGTGTTCCAATAATTATACAATTATAATTCGTATTTCTATAAAGAAGAATTATATATGTAAAATATGCGATGCAATTTTCAATCTTTCTCTTATTCATCAAATTATCCAATGTATTTTTTCTTATCAATACAAATGAATAATTTCAAATAAATATCCATACTGTAAAACATTAAGCAGTTTAAATATTTCAACTAAGAACGATTAGTATATTTTGAATTTTTGTATAGCTTATAAAAACAATTCGACAGTTTAAATAACTATTTTTTTAATTATAACATAGACTCTACATAATTGTTTCTAAATACAAATATTATAAACAATTACATATATTATTTGAAATTTCACAAAAAATAAAAAAATTAGAAAATTTTATTTGGTACTTGTCTTAATTTAAATATATATAATACTTCATGTTTACGAAAGTTGTTTTTCTCTAAACTCAAAAATTTAAACTCTGTAATTATCCGTCTACAAAACTACTACAAAAACTACTAACTGCTCCCAATCAATATTTACATTTCCCATATAATCGGGATTAAAAAATGGTGTTGTTTATGGTGTTGCTTATGACCACCGATTATCTACAGAAGGGATATAGGCCCGGCACCGGAGGGCAAAGGGCCTATATCCCTTCTGTAGATAATCGGTGGTCCCTCCGTGGGGGTCTTCCTAAGGTAACCTAAACTGTATTTACGAAAGGAAATCCATGGTTCGAAGAAAACCACGGAAAACTCTGAACGATGAGGCCGACGGGCGCGATTTGTTCGAACATAGCCCCTCCTATCTATCAGCTTCATATAAACATATAAGTATGTGATAAGTTTAACACATTTCAGATGAATTGTTTTAATACATCAAAAAACACAGAGCCAGCCAGCTGAACATTAATAACATAATGTAATAACTACAATTACCAGTGCAAATGTCCACATAAACCATGCGTAATTTGAAAAAAAAAAATCTGATTTTACATTTTCAAACGTCACCTTATACTTTTCTCATATACATTCGAAAATACATTCACACAACTTCCATACAAGTCTTTTTACGAACAAAGTAAAAGCAAGACATTCACAAACATCTTACGGTGACAATAAAATAGCACAATGGAAGTGCTGACAACGTATTTAAATATCCATGTAATTTGGATTTTTTAATACATTTTCTGCTCATCACATAAAAGCACGTCTTTTTTATATGTATATCATACCCCATATGTATCATAGTTACATAAATATGTTAAATTAGTTCTTAATTTTAAATTGACTAAACACTGTGAAAATATTTCTTTCAAGTTATGACTCTCAAGAACCTTAATTTTAAAGTTTGTGTATTATTGAAGTTGTTCTTCATGAAATTAGAAACATAATCAACAAGCAAACTGTAATCATAGACATTTTGAAATCCGAATAAATAGGCTTAAATTTTATTATTCTCTATCAATATCATATTTTTGGCTATACACTGTAAAAAAATTTATGTAACGTTACTCCATAAACTTCGTGGCAACCTTGCTCCCTCCCTTTTATTGAGTAATTTAACCTATATAACTGGTGTTACGTTACACTATTATGTATATTAAACCAGTTATAGGAATTTAAATTACACCATTATATAAATTAAATTACTCCATAAAACTGGAGTCAACATGTTGCTACACTTTTTTAAAAAAAAATCTGTAAAGTTACAAAAACTTTCTAGGAAACTGGGATTCCTAGTACTTTTATGTAACGACAACAACAAAAATTCATGTAACAGACACACTTTTGCACCGAAAATCAAAGAATCTGTAAGATTACTAAGAATTTTTTAGGAAACTTGGATGTCTAGAACTTTTCATGTAACTGCAACCAGGGTTACAGATAAAAGTTTAGTAAGATTACTGTAATTTCAGCAGATTCATTTGTAAAGCTACAGATTTTTGTAGCTTTACAAAAACTAGTTTTGTAGATTTACAGCTTTTTTTGTACAGTTACAGATGAAGGTTTAGTAAGTATGTAACTTTACATGTGTAGAACAACAGATTTTATGTTACAGTGTACCAAATTTATGGAGTAACTTTACATAATTTTTTAACATTGTATAAACAAATATTTTTAAATACGTAACGCATTTTTTTTTTACACGGTATTACAATTTTCATGACCTTGGTCAAACAGAAAACGTAAAATAGAGGCTCTACTGTATATAAATTTGTTACTCTTAATAAAAACAATCCAAGATAACAAAAAACAAATTTACATAAATCAAGTAAGTTTTTCAAATTGAACAAGATGAGGGCGTGTTTACATTTCCTTTAAACTAAAAATTTAGAATAGCATACCATTTTCCCGGATTTTACGTTCTCCCGTGTCAATGTTTTTGTCAGTTTAGAGGAAATAAACATAGCATTGGAAAAATAAAAGATATCGTAAAAATATGAATAAGAGACTAACAATTAATAAAAATAAAAATGATTGGTGGAAATGATATTCATTATTTATTGCGGTATTTTATTATTAAATAAAATTTTATAGAACATTTAACCTACGTAACAGATATAAAAATTTACGTTTAAAATATTAAACACTTTACTAGGAAAAGCTTAAATAAAGCAACACACACACAAAAAAAATCATAATTTACGAATGTTAAAAAAATATTTGAAAATTTCATTAGTTTCTTTACATAGCATTTCTTTCATCTAATATTTAAATATCGTTAATTATTTATAGGTAGGAAAAATTGCTGAAATATTAATATAAGAATACCGATTGCGTTTTATTACTTCGATGCCCGGAATAAGAAAAAAGAATATCGTAATTTCGTAATATTCAGAATAACAAAAAAGGCTTTCAGGAGATTTTTATTTATGCTTCTAAAAAGAACAGGATATGAAAAATGTATAGAAAATTTTCTCTTTTTAATTATTTCTTTAATCTTATTCGTCTAAATTACAATCCTTTAAAAATAAATTCCCTTTGATATATATATATATGTGTGTGTGTGTGTGTGTATGTATGTATATATAAAAGAAGAAAAATACTTTTAGTCAAATCTTATAACAAAATTCATATCATAGACAAAAATAGTATCATTAAACTCAAGAACGTGCATAAAGCCATTTTAATAATTCAAAATATTAATGGAAAATTAGATGATTGAGAAGATAAATGCCTTATAAATTATCTTACGATCTCTTTACAATACGTTGATGTGGTGTAATGATAATCGCAGCATGCATTACAGGCCAAACATCAATCTACTACATTAAGAAGTACTCTTTCACTAAGATTAATCCTTTATGTACTGAATTATGAATTCAGGAACATTTTATCTTTGAAAGCATTTTTTGTGTATGTTTGAAACTACATTAGAAAATTTGCCTAATCATTTAATAAATTTTGCAGGATTTTAGAAGGATTAATTAAATTTAAATTTATAGGGATTTTGTGCAATCAAATCTTTTATTTTAAATATTATTTTTCATAGTATTTTGTAGAATTAGGAAATGTACAAATATAATGTTCTTACAATAGAAATATAGAAATATTTGCGAAATGAAAAATTCCCCCAACGCCAAGAAAGCTGAAAAGGCAAAAGTAATCATCCTTTTAAAAATAATTTGTTTTCTGTAACCAATAATAATTTTGGAAAAAGATAAAATAATGCATCTGTAACTCATTCTAAACTGCATTACTACTAATCGATGTATTAAATGAACTTTATATCAAGTTATTTTAATTGTACTGTCAGTATATAAAGGGTTAAAGCTATATCAGCAAATGTTTTGCTTTTGTGATTATTTTTTTTAAAGTATTACTTTTTCTTCAAGGAAATATATGAATGTGGCATTGCATTATTATAAAATATCAAAGAGATACAACTAAAATATTCAAAAGCGGTTCGTGAAAAAAAAAAAACAACTAAATCAAGATGAAAGCGAAAATAAAGTTAATTATTTAATGTACATTTTATTTATGTATAACACGTTAACAGATATGTAAAACCAATCGGCATAAAAATTTTGAAACATAATACGCCAAATTAGAGAGGTACAACATTTTCATGCACTGTAAAAAAAATCTGTAAAGTTACTAAAATTTTTCTTGGAAACTGGGATTCCTAGAACATTTTATATAACGACGACAACAAAAATCCATGCAACAGATACACTTTTGCACCTTAAATCAAAAAATCTGTGAGTTTACTAAGAATTTTATAGGAAACTGGGATGCCTAAAATTTTTATGTAAGTGCAATCCGGGTTACAGTTAAAATACAGTTAAAAGATTTCTGTAATTTTAGTAGATTCTTTTGTAAAGCAACAGATTTTTGTAGCTTTACAAAAACTAGTTTGAAGATTTATATTTTTTTTGTACTGTGTACAGATAAAATTTTAGCAAGCAAACAGATTTCTGCAACTTTATATCTGTAGACTTACAGATTTTTTTTCATTATTATTTTTTTTTTTTTTTTTTTTTTTTTTTTTTTTTTTTTTTTACTGTGTATATTATAATTAAAAATGGTATTCTCAAATTTTTTATATAATAGTCCTTTTAATTCATAGTAATTAATTCCGTTGTTGAATAGATAAATATCAGAGGTTTTTGATTAAAGTAAAAATAATAAATATAATGAGTAAAAGCGTAAATATCCCCATATAGATACCAACATTGCTTTATCAATCCGATGCCTGCAGTAAGAAAATGAAATCAGAAACTTCTTCATTTTTCGAGCTCCAAAGGAGCCGAAGAAGATTTTCTGTTAAATATATTTGTATTCAAAAGAAAAAACTGAAAAATACTATAGTTTCACTTTGATAGGTCTAATAAGTTAAGGCAATGAACATCATCATGTAGGTTAAATTAAAATGTTATTTGCTAATTATATAAATTACATATCTTAGATTATATTCCATTCACTTTGTTTAAGACCTAAATATTAATGTTTATTCATAAGGGGGGGGGAAAGTAAGGGGGGATCAAAAATGCATATATGAATACCGGCTTTATCTCATTGATCGGAAACCTGGAATAAGAAAATAGAACTTCGGAATTTCTTAATATTCCGAACAGAAAAATAGCGTTTTGCCTATTGATTAGAGTTCGATTCCATCTCCCACGAATCAAATAATGTCAAACATGTATTGAACTATTTATTTTTTTTCTCCTTCTTTAATCAAATACACTTACATGGTTGCACTTTAAATTGCTTTCAAGATTTTTTTTTTTTTTTTTTCCAAACAAAGATTTTTTTCAAATCATATGTGGAAATCCTAAAAATGAAACTTTCAATAATCCATGCGGTACATGTACATATATTAAATTAATTTTCACACATTAGACAGACTTGACTACATTTAAATTAAAAAATATATAAAAACATTTCATTAAAAACTAAAAATATACACAAGACGTTTCTCTGTGCAAACGCACAGCCTCATCAGTACACATATAAACTACAACAGAATAGCGAAACATGTCCTGGACACAGTCAAATTCAAAGTTTAAGTTAATCATTTAAAAACAAAAAAATATTCCATCGAGATCGCACCGGATTCGTTGAGTAAATAAGGGTATAATTTTGTAAACCAGCTCTCCATGAACTATCTATAATGATAAGTGTAGCAATTTCTCTTTAAAATTAAAGAATTTTCGAAGGCTGGGGTATGGTCAGTTTAATGGGCATGTTGTACTAATTTAGAGTTCAATCTTCCATTTTTTAAGGCGCCGTCATGTTCTTTAAGTCTGATATCCAACGATCTGCTAGTTTCACCTATATATACATTATCACAGTTACTGCATGGAATCATGTAAACCACACCGGTAGATTTTTTTTTTATGTCATAATTATGTTTATGGCTATTTAAAAAAGAACTTAATTTATTTACTGGTTTAAAAGAAACCCCAATATCAAAAGATTTAAATACAGATGAAAGTTTTTCTGACACAGTATTATAATATGGTAAAGAAAAAAAATGAGGTTTAACCCGCTGGAAAGGGGGAGGGGTTGAATTCATGAACTCTAAAGTTTTCTTGAAATTTTTCTGATTAGATTTCTTGGATAACCGTTATTCTTAAGATCTTCGTATATTTTATTTCTTTCAATTTTAAGGATTTCATCGCTACTGCAATATTTTACGGCTCTAAATGCTAATGTTTTTATAATAGAGATTTTGTGGCAAATAGGACAATTTGAATCAAAATGCGTATTTTTAGTTTTAAATTAAATCTTTTTATATATTTTTTAATTTAAGTGTAGTCAAGTCTATCTAATGTATGAAAATTAATTTAATGATTTTAATTCAGACTTTAAAATGTATGTGTATCTTACGAATGTACATATATACATTCCTTTTAATATTTTAAGCCTCCCAGTACTAAGATCAAAATATTACTTAAATGCCTAAAATGGGGTCATTTTGACCCCATAGGCAATTATAATGTTTAGGCCGAAAAACTAAACAAAATATTAAATATCGACGTAATACTTGCAATGAAGGTTTATTAGAAAGGGGAAATTGAAATTTCCACAATATTAGGAATATTTAAATTAGCACAAAGCCTCAAGTAGAAAAAGTTTAAAAAAACAATAACATTTTATAAGAAGGTAAATGATAGTAATGCATTTTAACTACCTTCAGTTCTGCTGCTCATCTTTCTGGCAATCAAGACACAAAATAACACATGAAATATGACTTTTACACATGAACTGTGTGTATTTGTTGCTTTTGGGATAATATTTGGTGTCATGATAGAAAGCCTTCATTTATTCCCTGTTTGCCTAAGATGGGGTCAATGTGACCTCATTCGCATTTTCTACAAATAAACAACAACAAAATAACTGTGCAAAACTTACTAAGTAGACAAAATTATAAAAGTGACCTTCATAGGAGCATTCCTTGAAAATAATTTATAGCAAACATATTCGAAATGAAAAAAAAAAAAAAATAAATAAAAAACTGCAAAATACCCAGATGAGGTCAAATTGACCCCATCTTAGTACTGCGATGGTTAATGTGTTAATTAAAAATTCGCAATATATAATAGCAAATTCAAAAGACACAAACATAGCTGCCAACATTTTTCAGTTACAGTTAAATATGATGGATTATTTTTTCTTATTTAATCCTACATACTATCATTTAAATGTGTAAATTAATCAAGTTTTCATAAGTAATGTAAATTTGTAAAGTTAAAATTTTGTCATAAAATTCACACTATTTTCGTAAAATTTTTCATGTATTTATGTGTGTTTATCTTCTTAAGGCTACAAAAATACCCTTTTTCAAAAATTTTTTGGACACAGCTACATTAAAAATAATTAATGATTTTGTTTGACGTTATAAAATTAAACTGATTCTGGTAAAAAAAAAAAAAAAAAAAAAATAACAATCACCGTTTTTTTTTTTTTTTTTTTTTTTTTTTTGAGAAATTTGAAGTTTTTTAAAACTTTTATAACATTTTTAATTTTTAAGTGACTTATATTCATTGGATGATTGGGAACAAAAGTTATGGAATGAAAGATTTATCTTTTATTTAATTTTTAGCGCGAAACCTGAAAAAAAAAAACACGAAAATTTTGGAAATATTAACTTTGACATTTTTACTTTCTTCTATCTTTACAAGAAGGAAGTATTGGATTCGTGAAAAATTTCGACTTCCGGTTTTGACGGATTTATACGTTTTAGAATGCCCAGAACACGATTTGATGTTTTTTTAGAAAATCTGTCTGTGAGTCTGTCTGTTACTCTGTCTGTGAGTCTGTATATGACAAAAATTTTGTGGGCGCTCTGTCTCCAGAACTAATGCACGGAATTTCACAAAACTTCATATTTAGTTAGACCTTGATATAAACTGGACCTGATTAATTTTTGGTGAAAATCACCCAACAGGTGGCGCTGCTATGCGGCATTTTTCACGATTTCTGCAACAGCAATATCTCAAGAACTATTGCACGTATTTTCATAAAACTTCAGATTTAGTTAGCCCTTGACATGAATTGACGTATAAATTAGTGCTGTTTAATTTTTGGTGTAAATCGCTCAACAGGTGGCGCTGGTATGCTGTATTTTTTGCGATGTCCGCAATAGCTTTATCTCAAGAACTAATGCTTGGATTTTCAACAAACTTCAGATTCAGGTATACCTTGATATCGTTTAGTGATGTTAACTTTTGGTGTAAATCGTTCAACAGGTGGCGCTGCTGTGCTGCATTTTTTCAGAATTTCCGCTATAGCTCTATCTCAAGAACTAATGCACGAATTTTCATCCAACTTAAAATTCAGATATACTTTGATATGAATTGGTGCTAAATCGTTGTTATTTCTTGTACTATTTAAAGGATTTAATTGACGTGATTTATATAGAAGAAAGTTTTGTGATGGCCACAACATACTAGTTTAAAAAGTAACTATACCCTCTGACCAAAATCCATATTAATTATTGTAGCACATATACATGTAAGTGTCTGTAAAAAATTTCAAGACTATCTGCAATAGAAAACTCGTATGTTGTGGCCATCACAAAACTTTCTTCTGTATAAATTACGTCAAGCGTAAACGTTGGAAGCTATGAACGCACCACCTCATAAATTATCCAACACCTCGTTTCTATATTGTCATGCAGGTTAATGATAATCTCAAGACGAATTTCTGAAGGCGATTTAACCCGTTACATCAGGTAATACATCTTTTATTAATATTATCTTATAAAAATTTTTACAAAGTGATATTTAGATATTTCTTAAAGTCTGTTTTTTTAACCTTAAAAAAATTAAAAGATCTTATATTATAAAATGATAAAATATCATAGAAAAACAACTATTGGTAGTTAAAAGAAGAAAACAGAAAATATGCTGTAAAGATATAATACATTTTGACATACTTTGTTTAATTATTAAAGAATTATTATTATTACTAAGAAACCGAATGCAATATATTCATATAAAATGGCGATAACTACATGAATAAGAAATTTTCAAATATAAGTAATTTTATTTTAATCTTATTAAAGCGGCACAAAAACTTTATAAAATTTCAATTAAAAAATATTTGAAAATTTCTTATATATCATTCCTTATAAAACATACCATTTACTTTGTAGAATACCTAAATAATAGTTGTTATATTCTGCTTGGCGTAATTAGAAGGACATAATTTTGATCAGAAAAAAATATTTGGTTACTGTAATTTCCTTAATTGGATTCCTTATGATACACATAGAATTTGTTTTGTTGAATAGTTAAATATCATTTATTATTCATAAGATAAAAAAAAAAGTATTATGAAACATTTAAATATGCATACCGCCTGTGTTTTATTAATTCCATGCCTATAAGAAGAAAGGAGAATTTTTGGAATTTATCAATATTCTGAATACCATAGGAACCTAAGTTTTTTTGTTGAGCGGCGGATATTATTTAAACATCCTTATGCATAGGATGTCGAACATATATTGAAAAGAAAATAATTTTTTTTCTCTATATTTATTCCTATAAAATATATATCAAAAATGATTTGAATACAATTTTTTTCACGTTCAAAAGATAAATAAGATGTTTTGATCAAATCTTTTTGCAAAATAGTTTTTTTCCAAAACTAATGTTTTAGATTAATAATTATTCTAATGTTTATTATTATATTTTATTCTTTAAATTGTGCTTGTACAAATATTCATTCTTTTTTTAAATTAAAAGAATTTCTTCTTAAAAAGACATAAAACACGTATCTTCCAAACACATTTCCACATTTTTTCTCAAAGTTTTCATAAACAATTCATAGATTGTGATTTTAAAATGAATAATAGGATTTTATACGGTAATATTTACTGTATTGTTTATTTATGTGAATGATGTAAATTACCTTCGACTTTATTCAAGTTAAAATTCATAACGTGCAATCTAACAAAAACGTAAATTTTCGGTGCTAAATTTTTTTAAATGATTATTATTATTTTTTAATTAAGAATAAGAGGTTTTTTTTTTTATTATATTGCATTCGATGTATCTAAGAATATGCCAGCATTTTACCGTCGATTATTCCTGAGGACTATTTTATTAAAATAACATTTTGTACAGCATACATCCTTTGTTCATAACCATAACCTCCACGGAAATGATGTTCAAAAATCTAATATATTTTCGTAACAAACTAAAATTTCTTAATTAAACCCACCACCCACTGGTGTTGCGCTGACGCAACGTTAAAAATAAATGCGCATGCTAAAATTAGCTGTCCAGCTACCACTAATTTTAATTAAAAAACTTGGCTTATTTAATAACAGAAACCTTACACATCTGCATTGTTCCACATTGACCTTTAAATAAACAGAAGATTATCTTAGAAAATGTGTGGTGGAAAACGTTTGTAAGGTAAAAGTTGAAGATTATTGTTTCGTCTTTTAGTGAAATCTTATGATTTCGGCGATTAATGGGTTACCGTTTTCTTAGCCTATTAGAATGAATTGATTAGTGCTGATGAATTAAGTTTGGTGTTCTTAACATTGTATGTTATGCATTTTAATATTATTATTTTCTAAGTTGCATCTGTTTTTATCTTGTCAAGGTAACTGGTGGTGACATCTTTAGATTTGGGATTTATTCTCAGTTATTTTTAAAAAATACAGACATTGCTAAGTTTGAAATAATGCATAATCTTCTCTCTAAGTATCTAGCTATATATATATGGGAGACCCTTGTACCTAGGATCACTTGTTGTTTATTGTACGATTGTTATTCGGTAACTAAGGTCCGATTTCTATATACAACATAAACTATCACAAAAGTTTCCAAAAAGCTTTTTTATTTAATTCCTTACACGTTTCTCTATTTTTTTATATAGTTTCCATATTTGTTCAAACATTTGTCTTAACGTTCTGCAAGCTTTTATATGCCTAAGTAATAGACGTCTGCCACCTGTCAGGATAAACAGTCTTTAAGTGCCTCTTTAAAAAGTTGTTGATTTAAAGTTAAAATTGTTAATCTTCGGTCTTCACGATTCTTTTACCCCGCGGCATTGACCGAATCTTCTGTGATCACTGATGGTAGGCTTGTCCATATTGCCCATGATGAACTGAGATCAGGCCGACCATTAGTGACCTCTGAAGATGTGGTGAGAGCCGTGTGACGTTACTTTTTTTATAAATAAATTTCTGGTTTGAATGGACATAATTACATTTGGAACCGGTCAAATGATCTGTTGCTGATTGTTTTGCTTTAAAATTGCATTTATTTAGTGCATTTGCATCAATTGAAAGTCAACTGTAATTTTTCAAACAAATTTCTTTGCTTGAAGTTTCACAGAAAAGCGAGTTTTCAATACTTCAAAAAATATATATCTGTATTTCATTAGAAGTGCAGATTAACATTCGGAAAGATAAAGTTAAATGGTTGAAAATTGGAGGAATTACAAAATTCTCAGTTTTTAGAAATGCTTCAAAAAGAAGAATTTAAATTTTCGTTGTCGTTTACTCCCTGTGGTGTGCCCTAATTCTATAACTACAAAACTGTCCTTTCACTTTATATATCGTTTTCTCACTAATAAAATATGACTTACGTGTGCAAAAAGCGATAAGTAATATTTTGAAATTTTTAATTAACCGAAGTGATGCTAACCCTTAAATGATCAAAATTTTGATTTGCGAAACCATTTTCAAATCTGTTTTAGATATTTTATAACGCAGATGTGTATGACACAATTGCATAACATTCTTTTATATTTTCCGATTTCATTTGAACAAAAAATCAGCTTTTACCCGAATGATATATTTTTGTTATTATATTTCCAAATGTATTTAAAGAAACACCTTCTCATTATTTCCTTTCAAACACCGTGAAACTTCAATTAATTTTGCAATATTATAGTCATAACTTTTAACTAAATTTCATGAAAACTTGTAAGCAAAATACTTATTAAAAATTTGAATATATTAAGGTACATGGTAGAACGGACAAAATTTTGTTTCGAACATTTCGCAGAATATATTCGACAACTCTTTATTAACACTAGGCATGTGTCACGTGAATCTAAATTGCATGCCACTCTTAACTACAAGTTGTCAAACTTATGTTTGCCTCGTTCCAAAGTTTTGAAATTTACAAAAAGAAAACAGTTTTGTAAAAATTCTTCAGATATATAGCCAAACTTTTCAATTCAATTTTTGAAATATCTTAACAAAAGGTTTAAATTTAAATTTAAAGGCTAGGAATCTTTTGAAAGATTTCAAATGTAGTATTTACCTTAGTAGTATTTACCTTCGTTAATTCAAAGGCTATTAAACTTCTATATTATTTCGCTAAATATTAAATGATAAAAAATCCAAGAAAACTTTTATGCGCAACAAAATTCTAAACTTTATGTGAGCATTTTCTTTCAAACTTTTAAGCATTTCTTTACAGATTGTGTAGCATTCTTGTAGTAAATTAATAACGGGATTAATTTTTGTTTTGTTTTTGTATTTTAATTCTTTTTACTACATTATGAACGGTGAAAGACAAAAATTATAGCACATCAAAATTTTAAATAATTTTGAAAGCATATATGCAGTTTTCTAAAAGCTTGTTGTCAACTTTCTTAGTCCAATATAACTTTCCCATTAATTAAAAAATCCCCATTACATTCGTTGTTTAAAAAGATGGAATTTACTTGAATGTTATGAACATACGTGTGCTGAAAGCTGTGTGTACATTCATAGAAAAAATTGTTTTTTGGAGAAAAAACACGCTTTCAAATTGCACATCTTAAAATTTTTACAGTATGCTTGCTCGTTAGAATGTTCTTCTTCAAATATTAGTGCATACCTGTCATATTGCATGTTGTTTCAAATCAAATAAACATATTTTGAAATAAAAAATTTATTTAATAAAATGTCTGTTGTTTATATGCTTATATGCGATACTTCCCCATGAATTCTTAACTATAACAGTAAAAATTCATTTATATAGAATCAAAACATATCGAGTTATGACAATTTAAATTTTATGAATTTATTGCCTTTTTTGTAACCAAATAATGAAACCACCCCCCCCCCCCCTTTTTTTTTTTTTTTTTTTTTTTTGCACCAGAAAGCACTAAAAATGCATAACATTTAGTACATCATAACTCGGTAAGTTTCGCTGATACTGGAATTCTTGTTATACTGTTATACCTGTACGAGCATGGGAAAAGTTTTCTTAAATATAACATACAATTTAAACAGCGTACAAAAATGTAAACTTCGCAAGATAATAAACTTAAATAGATACCTTCTAAAATTATTATTTTTCATATAATGAAGAACTACATTTAAAGAATTTTTGCTATTAGAACTATATCTCTAAAACTCACCGCTTAAGACGGTTTTCGTTATTTTTAAGGCTAAGAAATACTTATGACTGCATATGAATTGTTAGTAGTTAACACTCTATAAATTGTTTAGTGCCGCCTATGAATTGTTTAGTATATTTAACACTCTTCCTGTAACTAAAAACATAAAGGGTTTAATTCTGATTTCTAGATTGATGATTTAACCTTTTTTCTTTCTTTCTAACCGATGACCAGGCCCCTACCTGCCAGTTTGCCCCAGCTTAACGGGTTCAGTACCTGGCATCGGGGCGAAAGACCGCCTAATCGCCGCGAAGCGTCAATAAACCTGACATAATTCAATCGATCTTCATCCTATCTGCAGTGCCTACTGCTCGTTTGTGTATACTTTGTTTTGCCGGTTACTTAACTTTATATCCTGTTGTTTGGCACCTGCACATTGCTACACGTGTTGGTCTCGCAATTTAGAACCTTGATCAGATGACGAGATTTTCACCTAGCAAGGCACCTCCAGAGGTATAATTCACAGGTAACTTGGAGGACTTTGCACCCACGACGGATTTTATACGCACCAGGCGCCATTAGCGTACATGGCGGATTATAGCCTGCAGTAGGCCTCGATGCCACGGCCTTAGCTGCGGATTCAATGCTCTGCCAACTGGGCCACCGCTGCCCCAACTACTACTGAATGACCTGGGGTTTAGAAGCCGAATTGTTGGTGCAGACTTGTCGTAAGAAAATGGATTTTGGAGGGGGTGGGGAAGCAAAAAAGAAAAAAAAATTACAGCGCCGCAGATAGACAAGTTGCACCGAAAGTTAATTTTGGGCAGAAATGCTAGGCAAACATAACGATGCAGGGGGATGAGACTCCGCCTATCTACCGTACCCCACCGTGTAGAAAAACTGACTCCGTAGACTTCCAACCGGAGAGGGCCCGGTAGCTTGTGCAGGTAGCCTATGTGCAACTACGAATAATAAAGAGGCGGTAGTCAAAAAAAAAAAATAAAAATAAAAACTAAAAGGGAAAGGGGTTAGTTTGTACATGTTATTACACTTAAAACTTACTTATAGCTATTTATTTAACTATCATTTATTATATATATTGTTTTAATATTATCCTATAGCACTAGGTGACATTAAACTAACTAGAGTAATTTACTTTAGATTACTTAAATAATGCGTGGCTACTAAAGTGAATTTATATTTTAATCATTTCTAATATTAGAATGATTTAACCCTTTATCTGCTGACGGTACTAATAAGTACCATTAACTTACTAATAACTACCATCTGTAGAGTAAATATTGAGTGCAAAGCAATGTGCCAGGAAATGCAGTTACCCAGTTTTTAGTATTTTATTATTTATGAAATAATAATTAAATAATTTTAACCCTTTATGTACTGGCGGTTTTATAAGTACCATAAAATAACTTGTTATAAATTCATTTAATACATCAATTAGTTGTAATACAGTTTAGAATGAGTTATAGATACATTACTTTATCTTTTTCCAAAAGCATTATTGGTTACACAAAACAAAAATATTTTTAAAAGGATGATTCCTTTTGCTTTTGCATGTTTTCAGCATTCTTGACGTTGGGAGGTGGGGGAATTTTCAATTCGGAAATATTTCTATTGTAAGAACATTATATTTGCACATTTCCCAATCCTACAAAATACTAAGAAAAATATTTAAAATAAAAGATTTGAGTGGGGTTAAAAGAATTGCGCAAAATCCCCATAAATTCAAATTTAATTAATCGTTCTAAATCCTTCAATCCTTCTAAAATCCTTCTAAAATTTATTAAATGATTATTTAAATCTTCAAATGTAGTTTAAACAATTCACGAAAAATGCTTTAGAAGATAAAATTTTCACGAATTCATAATTCATTCCATAAAGGGTTAAGTGAACCCTATTTCGTTATAAACAAAGTGCCTCCCAAATAAAATCACATGCAAAGAAGATTACCGCAGCGGCTAAAATCAACCAATCACTCTAATGGGAGTCAATATAATAGGCTTTTATTTTACATCTAGGTCATTGACAGAAATTTAAAACTTAAACAGAATTTTATTTCAAATTTCAACTATGCTAATATCAGCTGAAATTTTCTCGCATTGTCGTAATAAACAAAATGCTCAAAATGAACAAACCTTTGCATGGCATTAGTGATGTGAAAAACGTCACAGAAAGATTTATTTTTATGTACCCACAGATTCTGCGTGTACAGTCGTGGAAAAAAAAAGTAAACACCCCCTACTAACTCCTCAACAAATCATTGTAGATGAAAATTACTGGTACCGAACGATTGGAAATAAAGTCTACTTTTAAATGATGTATATAAAATTTGCTTAGGGGGCCATATACATATTAAAACGAACCATAACTTTATTTTTTTCAATAGCAGTACACAATTCTGACAGCATAAATGAACTGTACATCCTTCAATGAGCCTAAAAACATATTTTTATGCAATTCGTACCATAATTTTCCGAGAAATTAATTATTTCAAAACGAGAGTATTTTAAGGGCTGTATCCAAATTGAAGTTCGGTACTCAATTGTTAACCGAGAGTGCCCCCTTCTTGATTAAGGCAACTTAAGCACAACTCAAGGAGCCAATGAAGCCTGTTAGATAGCAAGACAGCAAAAGAAATGTCAAAATATCTACTCACTTCTATCATAGACGGTCCCTTAAACCATTATTTTACCGTTTTTTAAAGCATAATTTGAAAACTATTTGGAAGAAAAATGTGAAATTTTGGATTTTAATAAAGCAGGACATAATAAATCTAAATCCATAAAAAAAAATTATAGGTTGCAATTCATAATTTTTTCGAATATTAATTTCATAATTCATAATTAATATCATAAAATTATAAAAATTGCAAATTCAGCGTATTTATGTTTGGGCACATTAGTATTGTTGCTACAAAAAAATTAGCTCATTAGGAGCATAATTTCAGGAGATATAAAAAAAATATGAAAATGTAATTTAACATTAGAAGCACTAAATTTTGAATGTTTATAATTCAAAAACTTATCATTCAAATAACTTGATATTTGGTGTCTAGGCATAGTTTGAACCAAAGATTTGAAATATCTCGTTAAAATTGGGTACTGTTATTGAAAAAAATGAGGTTTGGGTTCGTTTTAATGTGTAGATGGCCCTCTAAGCAAATTTTATATACATCATTTAAAAGTAGACTTTATTTCCGATCGTTCGGTATCAGTAACGTCCGTCTACGATAATTTGTTGAAGAGTTAGTAGTGGGTGTTTACTTTCTTTTTCCACGACTGTACATACGTATGTATGTACGTATGTAAGTAAGTAAAGCAATAACTCGTGATAGAAAAACCCTATTTGCTTCAAATTTTGTAAATTATTTCATTTTGTTAAGGCACTTCCCTGATTAGTTTTGGTGTTTCATTGGTTAAGTATAAAGTGGGGAAATGGAGGGCTAATCCCCCCCCCCTTAATTTAGATAACTGTCTTTTCATTCAGAAGTATCCGATTTGCTTCAAATTTGGTATACCGGTTTATACTAATCAGGCGCTTCTGTGATTATTTATCTTTCGCTCAAAAAGAGTAAGTTCTATTTTATGAATAATAGACATAAAAATGAGTACGATATACTATTAGTGTAAATAACCTGTGAGATCAATGCCATCAGTTTAACTGGGCACTTTTCTTTTTATTGTTTTAATAAATATTTATAAACAATCACGAAAATTTAATAATTTTAAGGAGTAGAGTGTATTTTCGAGCGTACTTTTACATTTCGTTCAAACATGGATAACAGAAACAGTATTTCTTCTCACATAATACCAATATATAAAAGTATCTGAAATTCAGATATATTCACAAACAGCTATTTCTAAAATTCAAAAAAAAAAAAAAAAAAAAAAAAAAAAAAAAAAAAAAAACTTGGATTTGACAGTTTTCAAGCACTTTATAAATGTAAAGTTTTGAAAAAAATGTTTAGTTCTTTAAAAAATAGAGAGAGATATCTAGAATTTTTAAAAGCTGTCAAAACCACTCGCAAACCCACTCTCTTGAGTTCATATCAAATTCAATCTCTATATAGGATTAGATGATGAGACACATAACGCAAGATATTTATTCGTTTTTCTTTCTTACGAAAATATTTTTGTAATAGTCATTTTCATTTCTAACATTTATATAGAAAAGTAACTTTAAGGAAATAATGCTGTTGTTTTAAATAGTTTAATTATGAATAAAAATTATTATTTATAAAAGAATATATCTTTTATTTATTTACATATACATGTTTTATTGTGTTAAAACTATTTAACAAAGTTTTATGTTTTTCACACTTATTCTAAATCGATCAAGTTTATGTTCGATTACATTAATATTACTATTATATCTCAATTTTCTGAATCAGAGCAAAGGCTGAGTATTCAGAAGGCTGTTACTAAGATGAACTTTGAGGCTACTAAATAATACAGCGAATAAAATTCCATATATGTATTAAGAGGTAATTGTAATAAAATACTGTGACTAAACGTAGTTACTGAAATATGTCGTGCTTTGTTAAAATTTTTACATACACCTTTTTTCCCACTTTCGATGCAAAATTGTTATTTTTTCATTTATTAACACATTAATACAACAACAAATATACTTTGATAATAATAATATATATGTATACAAAAACGCTAAACATATCGAGAATTAGGCTTAACATTACAGTGCGCTCTTCTTTAGAAAAGGCCTGTGTAGGGATGTTTGACCCAGTCAATGTGAGGGAGGGTTGAACAGTTGTTCAAGGCTCCATTAATTTAGTGGTTTTGGTAATATTTTTATTATGGACCGTGCATAATGAAAAGTTAATGGTTATATATATAAAATAATGTAAATTTATTCGGTAAAGCTACAGTAAAAGGGTGTCATGGAAAAGAAAATGTTTAAACCTGACTAATGAAAGATGTGAAAAAATGCTAGAAAATGGGAAAGTTGATAGGAACTTTTTTCCATTTAAATATTACTTACAATAGGTAAATAGAAACAGTGGGAAAGACTAGAAAGGATGAAATCAACAGTCTTAACCCTTTCAGTGGCAGCGGTATGCTTATAAAACCACTTAATTTTAATTCCGAAACGTCACAATGGCACTAGAATTTTGCTAAAATCTTTTCCATTTAATATGCATGTGAAATATAGACTTTTTCTTATTTCCAAATAAATTTGTTCGTAAATTCCGATGTTAGCCATTTATTTCAACATTTTAATACTGAAATTACTTTGCCCTTTAAAGGTTTAAATCTTGTTAATGATAAGTTAAGTACTCATGCGGCTGCGAAAGAACATTGCATCGATCGAAAAACTTTAGGAAGATATGTAGACAAATTTCACCAGGGTGACTACAATGAGATAAAGCCAAGCTATGTGACAACTGGAGTTGTCACATAGTTGACATTGCCATGTCGAGTGTCAAGAAAATAGGACAAGGAGACAAAAAAAGTGGAACAGTGGCTTCTGAATCCGGACATAATGACATGAAACACTATGAAAACGGAAAATTTCTCTAACAGAATACTACCTTAAATGTTAAAATTTCATTTTCCCTGCTATACAATTATACCTGCTCATACAAAATCTTGTTTAGAACAAAATTTTTCTCCTCTGACTTGCGATGGCGTTTCAACAGCTTTGTTTAAGTATCATATTTTTTAAAGTATTTTTTTTATAATAATTAAAGCATGTAGTATAAAGTTATTTTGCATTTTTTAAACTGATTTTATTTTTCTTCACAAATATTGCAATATAAAGGAAAGTGAGTCAACCCTCCCATACGTGGGGAGCCTTGACCATTATTTTTTCATGATTAAAATCAATCATTTTTCAAATTTCTTATATGCTATACTTATGTCGTAATTTTCTTTTGATAACTGATTGTATATCGAATAAAATGATATATAAAACTTTATTCTACGTTCAGTATTTAAAAAATAAAAAATAATTTTGTTAAAAGTGGGTCAACCCTCCCTAGTCTCCCCTAAGCGGGAAAATACTTTAAGCTTTGAAACTCATTTTAAACGCTAATATAAATGTACTTTGAAAATTTTGCATGTAGTTTTAGATAGATTTAGATTGATACAGTGTGCAGCCTGTTTGATATGAAAATTTAACGCAAAATAAAAAAAAAATAATAAATTCTAATATGAATTAAAATATAAAAATTGCAGTACATATTAAAATATAGTTTAACAATATATCATGTATAATTATATTAATTCCCTTTAAATAAACAGTGTGTTATGCTACAAAAACTAATTATACAGTAGCTGTCGCATAAAAAAATTAGCAGAGAAAGCATGCAGTGCTTAATAGAAAATAATTGACCAGATATTTTTGCTGAAACTTCTTTATAAAAACTATAACATTTCTTCAAATATTCAAGTCCATGTGTGCACTATCACTGTTTACTTTTGTACAAAATTACATATTCAAAATTTCCAAATATTTATTTATATAGATGATTACATGTAGTATCAGTTTTAAGGTTTGTTATTTGTTGCATAAATAACAAAATACTTTAATAACATTGATGGAGAATTTCTTATTAGAACAAGATAAAAATATTAAATTTAAAATTTTCAAAAAAAAAAAAAAGAAAAGAAAAAAATATATAAAAAAAAATAAAGTATTGCAGGCTTTTGAATACTTTTAGATACTATATTTTTGATAATGCATATTTCATTTGACATAAAATAAATTGTAAGGTTTCTAATGACATCAAAAAGCAACGTACTTCATAGTAATTTTGCAGTAAATTTCGAAAATATATACAATAGCTCTCCCATAAAAAAATTAGCAGAGTAAGAAATATAACTACTGCATACTAGAAAAATAGTTGATCAGATATTTGGGTGCTAACATTATTTAGCCAAATAAACTAATTATTCAAAATTTCTGAAAGTTTAATAAATGTATATAGATAAAAAGTTTGACTATATATATATATATATACATATATATATATATATATATAATTGAATGTTGTATTAGTTTAGTTTTAAGGTTTATTATTTGTTGCATAAATAAAAAAAAATACTTTAATAACATTCATGGAGAATTTTCAATAGAAAATTCTCCAGTAGTCTCCAGTTTATTAGTAGAAGATAAAAATATTCAATTTAACATTTTTGCAAAAAAAAAAAAAAAAAAAAAAAAAAAAAAAAACAATTAATTATCTTTGGAACGTATTGCCGACTTTTGAATACTTTAAGATACTATATATTTTATACTGCATATTTCATTGGATATAAAATAAATTGTAAAATTTCTAATGACATCAAAAAGCAACGGATTTCATAGTAACTTTGCAGTAAATTTCGAAAAGATAAAAAATATATTATTTGAAGATGATGTGAATCAGTCCTCTTAGTTTTTTATTCTTTTCTCTCTGTCTTTAATTTCTATACAAAACTAATCTTTCAAAATATAAGTTAAATATTACTCAATCTACACACGCACACGCACACAAACGAAAAAAAAGAAAAAAAAAGAGTACTCTCTGGCGATCCTAATATTAAGTTTTATTTAATATCGAAGCTTCTTTTTTCTTTCTTTCTCAATTTGAGCAATAATTATTTTATATTCCGAAAAATTAGTTTATAATCAAAGGCAGAAAAAAAAGTGAAAAGCCAAGAAGATTGATCCATATCATGTTCAAACAATATATATACAGTCAAACCTCGTGTACACGAACACGCTTAATGCGAATTACTTTTAGCACGAACAGTTACCGATTGCCTCGTCCGATTGTATGTAATGTAGTTAAGTTACGATAACACGAGCAAAAAAAGCTTCCCCTTGAATGTTCGCGTTAACGAAGTTCGACTGCATATTTTTTATCTTGTTCGAAACTTTTCGAAATTTATTGTAAAAAAGCTACAATTTAGTTAAAATCCATAATAAAATATGCCGTTCCAAAGACTGCAATACTTTCCTTAGATTTTTTTTTTCTTTTCGAAAACTTTTTAATTGAATATTTTGCTTTTGTACTAATCGGAAATTCTCATTGTATGTTATTAAAAGATTTTATGTATTTTTATGTATATATATACATTATACAACAAGTCATTAAAATTGATAAAGCATTTAATAACAATTAAAAAAAGAAAAGGAAAATCCTTTGGAAATTTTGGATAATTATTTTGTTTGAGTAATCAAAGATAGTGCCCACATGTGCTTAAATATTAGCATAAATGTTATATTTAGTATACAAAAGTTTTAGTAAAAGTACATGGTCAATTATTTTGGGGGTATGTGCAGCGCTTGGTCACACTGCTAATTATTTATACAATAATTATGCTATAATTAACTTTCTTGATGTTGCGCATTGTTTATTTAAAGCAGATTAATAACATTATGCGTGATGATTTGTTAGACTATGTTTTAATAAGCACTTCAATTACTTTTTTCAAATTCGTATTTTTTTATTCTTTGTTTTTTATGTTAAAATTTCATTTTAAAAAGACAGCGTACCACAAAGAAAAATCAATCTAAATCTACAAAAAATTGCTTGCAGTATTTGAAAAAAAAAAAACGCTAATTGTTAGTGCTTAAAGTTACCTTCAAAGCTTATAGTATTTTCCCAGTTATTTTATATTTAAATGGAATTTCTTGAAATTTTGGAGATTTTATGCTTATATTTATTTCACAAAACTTATAACACTTTTCTTTTCATACCATTTAAAAATCTAGAATAAGGCTTTTCTCATGATAGATATTAAATATTTCTAGGTTAACCTGTTAATTGCTCATTAATTTTTAAAAAGAAAGCCCTTGCTTGGCCAAAAGAAAGCAAATTTGATTTTGATTTTCCATTTTATTACCGTCAATTTTGATTATTACCGTTAGGAATAAAAAGGTTATATTAAAAATTAAATATAATTAAGAATGAATAATAAATAACAAATTAGCGTAAGTTAGTAATTGTATTTTTATTCCTTAATGAGAAAAAAAAATTAAATTTTTGAGAGAAAAATGCAATATTGCTATTGCTCATTTGTACACGAAGGTCTGCTCTGACAAGTTTATAATTCCTTGACTTTATAGCTAAAAGCATATATTTAAAAAATCGAAACTTTCATTCTTGCCTTTTTATTCCTTAATGAGAAAAAATAAATAGTAAATAATGTTGAGGGTAAAATGCAATATTTCTATTCCCTTTTTGTACGTAAAGGAAACCTCTTTTAAGATGTTTAAACTATTTGATATTATAGATAAAAGTGTATATTTTAAATATAGAAACTTTTATTCTTGCTTTCAGTTTATTATTGGCTATTAATATATTTATTTTAAACTACAGTAAAAAAAAAATTACGTTGAACAAAAATAATATATTTATCCTCTAAATCCATAGATGCAGCACTACATTTTTCCGCGCGGATTCAAAGAGGAAAGCCTTTGGAATGCAACAAATATTACGTTTTTAACCCAGATTTGTGACGTTAGGAATCAAAAGGCAATCTTGAATTTTTTTGAGCATATCATGGACTTTATCTTTATGTCTGTGCAATAACTGTAATGTATGACCATTCCTTCATTTTTTTTTTTTTTTTTTTTTTTTTTTTTTTTTTTTTTTTTTTGCCTATCAATAAGAGGAAAAATTACGATTTTGTCATTTTTTTTTAATTTTTAAATTCTTTTAAAGGTGAAGGAAATACATGACAACTTAAAAACTTTAGCAATTCGATCTTAATATGTAACACTACATTAGGCATCAATTTCACAGATTTTTTTTTAATTCCTTTAATTTTTATAACGTTTTTAATTTTCCCAAAGTTGATATTTTTTTTAATTTTTACAACAAATTTACGATTAATCATGACGTTACCAAATTATTATTACTAAATAAATATGAAAATAATTTTGCAGATATTACAATATTACAAAAAGATTTAATTTATGTTAAATAGTTTTCAAGATACGGAACTTCAAACTTGAAACTTTGAACGATTGTACACATGCCATTGTATGTCACAAATTTTTTAAATGCCCAGATCTTCCAGTTATTTTTTATTTTTTTGTCGAAATATTTTGCAATGCTCTATTTAAATATGAATTGAATCTGTGTATCAAATTTTATTAATATCGGTTATTATGCAGCCACAACTTTTTTTAAATTTTTGCTCATTTTGTGTGGAATGACCCATTCAGGGTTCGTACGCATGAAATGATTCGGGATATTTTATATGTTTCAGTACCAGAAATTTTTTAAAGCACTGGTCACTATATCTGAAGGGAGAATTTCTTTTCATCAAATAAACCAAGTATTGCTTTACAAAAGTTCTGGTACAGGGTGCTTGAAAGTCGTAGAAGCGTACGAATCCTGCTATTGAACTATCCGGACGGTACCTGTCTGACATAATTCACTGTTATTTGTTGGACAAGGCTGCGAACTGAAGCGCAAGTTAGGGTTTCGTTCATCTGACAAAACCCTATTCGTCTGGTTCCTCTGTCTGTCTGTCTGTCCGTCACAGAGCCCGTTCTCAGAAACTATATATATTGGAGACTTGAAATTTTGCATAGTTATAGCTGAATACCTCACATCAAACGACAAATCATAAAATTTTGAAAAGTCTTATATTTAACGCTCTGGGCTCTAACTTGTGTATTTTAATCTTTTTGTTTTAACTCAGCCCCTAATTAAGTTGAAGACTTGAAATTTTACCTCCAAATGCTCCGGACACCACTAATTTCTTACAATACCATCTTTAATCGCATATAAATCTCACATTAGAAAGGCGAAGAAAAATATTTAAAAATATTGAGGTCGAAAGCATCTCAAGCCTTGATTTATGCCGGGCATCTATCAACACTAGTCCGGACCTCCAAATTGGGCAACATTGGCACTGCAAGACAAAGTATCCAGGTTCGACTCCTGGTCTGGACATTTTTCACTCCATTAGAATAAACCTCAGCTTTGTTATTCCAACCTTGAATGTAACACCTAATACCATATGTATATTTATCAACTACGTAATTTTAAAAACATAATGCTACTTCAATTTGCCCTCTTTAAATGGTACAACTGTGCATAAAAAAATCAAGTGCTTATTTTGGAGTAAGCATTTTAACTCTGCTTGTAAGCATAAAAAAATCTTGTTTCAAAATCCTAATTCCGGTCTTAGAAAAAAAAAAATTGCATATTTTATCTTCAAATTAATTTAAGGGTTTATGTACTTCTCTTAAATTACACCTCACATCAAATGACAAATCATAAAATTGTGAAAAGTCTTATATTTAACCCTCTGGGCTCTAACTTGTGTATTTTAATCTTTTCGTTCTAACTGAGCACCTAATTAAGTTGGAGACTTGAAATTTTGCATACTTATATCTGAATACCTCACAGCAAACGACAAATCATAAAATTTTGAAAAATTCTTATATTTAACCCTCTGGGCTCTAACTTGCGTATTTCAATTTTTTTGTTCTAACTGAGTCCCTAATTAAGTTCAAGACTATAAATTTTGCATACTTATAGCTGAACATCTCGGATCAAACGACAAATAATAAAATCTTGAAAAACTCTTATATTTACCCTTTCGTGCTCTAACTTGTGTATTTTAAGCTTTTTTTTTCTAATTGAGCTTTTATTTAGTTTGAAGACATGAAAATTTGTATACTTATAGCAGAAAACTTGTGATCACACGAAAAATCATAACATTTTCAAAAAGTCTTATATTATTGACCCTTACGGGCTCTAACTTGTGTATTTTAAGCAATTTTTCTAACTCAGCGCCTAGTGAAGTTGGAGACTTGAAATTTTGCACACTTATAGCAGAACATTTGCAATCACACGAAAAGTCATAAAATTTTCAAAAAGTCTTATATTATTTACCCTTCTGGGCTGTGTATTTTATGCAATTTTTCTAACCTCCCCCCATTGCACCCGATGGGTACATTTCTCACTTTTGCCGACACATCTTTGACCATTCTTTTATATTATGCACATAGCCTTACATATGTTAGTTACACTTTTTACCGCCAGGGGCGCCTACTTATCTCGGATGCTATGGGCCCAATCGCTTCGACTAATATACATATCGATAGTATGTAAAACGGAGTTTGGTTCGGATAGAGGTTTATGTACAATAGAGTGCGTCCCGTGTTGCTAAATGTGGAACTAACAGATGTTGCAAAAAGATAAAGTGTTTTGAAAGGAATATTAAACGAAACCCTCTGTGCGATCTGTGATCACACTTACCCACTTGTTTTTATTCATCCGAGCTATAACTATAGCATTTACATAATGAAAAGGTGTGATAACACGGAAAGTCTAGCTCAAAAAATTTTATTTCTTCAATTAACCCATTCCGGCGAGGATTAATTCTGTTTGTAAAATGATGAAATGCTGGACTGACACTGGAATTTACAAACGAATCTGTTAAAAAATAAAAAGATGTTTATTTTACTGTACTTTATAAAAGGTAAATTTTATTAAATATTTCTGGTCCCAATACTCTTAAAATTAGGTGTCCTTTTTTGTGGACAGCGCTCGCTAATTACATAGTAGTTTAAAGACATGTTAAAAAAATAAGAGTTAATTATGTCAGGCAGGTTCGTCCTTACTAATGCTAGCAGGTTTCCTAAGTAAATTAGGGCTCCAAATGCTCCGGACACCACTAATTTCTTACAATGCCATCTTTAATCGCATATAAATCTCACATTAGAAAGGTGAAGAAAAATATTTAAAAATATTGAGGTCGAAAGCATGTCAAGCCTTGATTTATGCCGGGCATCTATCAACACTAGTCCGGACCTCCCAATTGGGCAACATTGGCACTGCAAGACAAAGTATCCAGGTTCGAGTCCTGGTCTGGACATTTTTCGCTCTATTAGAATAAACCTCAGCTTTGTTATTCCAACCTTGAATGTAACACCTAATACCATATGTATATTTATCAACTACGTAATTTTAAAAACGTAATGCTACTTCAATTTGCCCTCTTTAAATGGTACAACTGTGCATAAAAAATCAAGTGCTTATTTTTGAGTAAGCATTTTAAGTCTGCTTGTAAGCATAAAAAAATCTTGTTTCAAAATCCTAATTCCGGTCTTAGAAAAAAAAAATTGCATATTTTATCTTCACATTAATTTAAGTGTTTATGTACTTCTCTTAAATTTCTCTATTTATTTTTTTATGTAGATAACATCCTTTGAGAATCCACTGTGTTTATTACGCAAATTTAAATAAATTAGAATGAGCAATCTTTCCTTAAGTATTATTAGTTTTAATCATTTAGATATTAAGCTTATTTATTCAAATTTAGAGCTGTGTAAAGATTTATATAAATTCCATCCATCTAATCCCTCAAAATTCAAAACAATTTTGTTTGAGAAAAATAAGTTAATCAACATTGCATTCATAAAAAATACTAATTTAATATCTAAAAAATGATGTTGAAATCTAAATCAATTAATGAGTTACCGTATTTGTTCATCTGAGTTTGATTTAAATGTACTTTATATTATATTAGCAAAACAGTTAGGTCTATGTTGTTTATATTGTTTATATCAGTGCAAATATTGGTAAATTTCTAATGAAATGCTATTCAAACAATTGGATGTTTACATTTCGCCAATTTCCATCCTGCAATTTCGATGTAAATTCAGTATTATTTTAGCAATATGTATATTTCATTGCAAAAAATTCGAATACAGAGACAATATTTTTGTGATAGTGGCACTAACTTTTACATTACACAGTCAATGTTTTTCTTCTTTTGTCGATGTATTTTCTGACTATTTATCTTTATTAAAAATTTCTGCTTTTGCAGTCATGATAATATTAATTTATGACAATAATGTTAGGCAAAAAGTTATAGAAATAACTAGAAACTCAATTAAATACACGAGATAATATTTATATACGCAAGATTTGGTGTCTGATATTACTTATGATTTTTGAAATAAACTTTAAGTAATGATTCCACGAATTATACAGGGATGTCCCGGATATAAATTTTTAAAGTATCAACTGTGAGCGTTGTAGAGTGTTGGTTGAAGGTCCCACATAAAGAGTAACTGAAAAAGTTTTAGATAAGCACATGGGAGACTTTTTTTTTTTTTTTTTGTACTTGCTTGCACTGTCACATAAGCAAAATGTCGAGTCCTGAGCGTAAAGCGTAATTGCTCGGATGAAAATTTAAAAGCGTGCACTACCGGACTTAACGCCATGAGATTTTTACTTTAGGGCTTTACAAAAGATCGTGTCTACGTTCCGCCACTACCTAATGGTTTGCTAGAGTTGAGGCACAGAGCTGAAGAAGCTATTGCTTCCATTACTACAGACTTGTTAACCGAAGCTAGGGAAGAATTGGACTTTTATGTTAGATGTGTGCCGTATAACTAAAGGCACACCGCATATTGAACATTTGTAAGAAAAACTAAGTTAGTTTACCTTCAATTTGATGTAAGATTTGTTGTAAATAATCTAAATTAAATTTCTATTGCATACCATTGAAACTGGGACATACTTTTATGGGCACTACGTAATTTTCCGCGTTTTCAAATAAGAAAAAATATGCAAATTTGATTACACAAATTATTACCTTATATTGCGTTTAAAATCTCACTTCCATAACATTCGAATGAAAGAATGACTCTAGTCCATAGCGTAATTAGTTACAATTTGAAATTTCAGAACAAAAATTATTGAACATAAAGTAATTCGAATGCAAGCAGTTGTAAATTCTGTTGATGTTTTAATTTTTTGATGCAAATTCTATCAGGTCATCAAGTAACTTGCGACTATGAAAGGGTCTGATTACCAATGGGGCAAACTTCCACCAGTACAAAAGATTAGAAATTTTAGTTTTATTCATCACAATATTTTTTTATGAATATGGCGTTTATATAAGAAGAAAATTTTTATTAAACTTTACTGGTGGAAGACTGTCCCGTTTGTAATCTGTGCCTTTAGTACATTGCAAATCTTTATACACTCTTCAGAACACTTTTTAGAACATTTATTTCGTCACCTTTTTAGAAAACTTTGAAGCGCACCTTTTGGAACAATTTTTAGAACAATTGTGAGAACACTCATTTTTTTTTTCAGCACAATTTTTAGAGCAAGTTTGAACACTTTTCGGAACGAGTGATTTCACAAGTGTGCCCAAATGTATTCTCAATCTGTTCTCAAATATGTTCCCAAGTTTAGATTTATCAAATATCCTGAGCAGAACACATACGGTACACTTTCAGAATATTTTCTTTATAGCGGAGTATATTTGGAAAACATTTCAGTACACATTAAGGTAACAAGATCACTTTTTTTTTAAATCAAAATGTTCCAAGTGTGTTCTCAATGTGTGCTAGGAATTTCCAGTGTAATCACAAGTTTCTTATTTGATGACCTAATAATAATAATAAATTTAAATATCTATTTCATTTATGTTAATTTGTAATATATTTTCAGGAATTTATGGTGCTGATTTAAAAAATTAGGTTTTTACTTATTTGAAGCTAGACAAAATGTCTGGTGATGATGAATTTTCAGGAACACGAGAAATGAAAGTAATTTATTAAAAAAGTGAAATAGTGACATTGCTTTTAATTCTGTCTAAACTGCAATTTTCAATGAATTGTAATAATCACAGATTAAGGAATCAATTAATTTTCTATTTGAAAATAATAAATTTCCATAAAATAATGAAATACTACAACATCGTTAGTTTATTTTTTTATTTTTGTTTAAGGTTTTTCTAAGAAAGGGAAAGCAAAACTGCTGAGGTACAGTCGTGGAAAAAAAATGTAAACACCCCCTGCTAACTTCTCAACAAATTACCGTAGAAGAAAGTTTCCGGTACCGAACAATTGGAAATAAAGTCTACTTTTAAGTGATGTAATAAAATTGGCTTAGGGGGCCATCTACGTATTGAAACGAACCATAACTTTGTTTTTTTTTTTCAATAGCAGTACAGAATTCTGACAGCATAAATGAATTCTACACACTTCAATTTGCCTAAAAACAAATTTTTATGCAATTCATACTATAAGTTTCCGAGAAATTAATTATATTAAAACAAGCGTATTTTAAGGGCTGTATCCAAATTGAAGTTCGGTACTCGATTGTTGACCGAGAGAGCCTCCTTCTTGATCAAGGCACCTTAAGCATCACTCAAGCAGTCAATGAAATCTGCTAGATTAAAGGACAGTATAAGAAATTTCAAAATATTTAGTCAGTTCTATCATAAATGACCACTTAAACCAACATTTTGCCGTTTTTTAAGCATCATTTGAAAACTACTTGGGAAAAAAATGTGAAATTTGGGATTTCCATAAAGCAGGACTTAATAAATCTAAATCCATCAAAAAAATTGTAGTTTGCAATTCATATTTTTTTCGAATATTAATTTCATAATTCGTAATTCATATCATAAAATTATAAAAATTTCAAATTCAATCTATTTATGTTTGGATATTTTAGTATTATTTCTACAGAAAAAATTAGCACATTAGGAGCATAATTTCAGGAGATATTAACGAAAGTTTGAAAATGTAATTTAACATTAGAAACACTAAATTTTCAATGTTTATAATTCAAAAACTTATCATTCAAATGACTTGCAATTTGGAATCTAGGCATAGTTTGAACCGAAGATTTGAAATATCCCGTTATAATTGGGTACTGCACATTGAAAAAAATGAAGTTTGGATTAGTTTTAATATGTAGATAGTCCCCTAAGCAAATTTTATATACATCATTTAAAAGTAGACTTTATTTCCAATCGTTCGTTACCAGTCACTTTAGTCTACAATAATTTGTTGAGGATGCAACTTATTTGTTGAGGGGGTGTTTACTTTTTTTTCCACGACTGTACATCAGTAGAACTAAAGATAGGAAAATCCATTGTCAACGCTAATTCGAATCCTTAATTATGCAATATAGATAAACAAAAATCAGCCTTCAAGATTTTCGGTAAGAAGTTAATCAGCTTCAAATTTAGTTGCTTTGTGTCCACTGTTTTCCAAGCAATTTTGCCTCATACACTTAGGAACAAATAAGATCAATTACTGCATAGTTTTCAAATTAGATATGTATATTGTTTTAAACATGTTTTTTAAAAATAATTTTGAAATAAATAATCAGAAATAAACAGAAAAAAAATACATATCATTGTGTGTGAAATTCAAAAAAGAAATTCCACTCTTTTAAATTAGTTAGTTAAAACGTTATTAAAGTTAATTTTTATTATATATATATATATATATATACATATATATACAAGGTAGTCATAATTAAACCGACTGAGAGACTGACACCAAATTTTGTGGCAGGATTAAACAAAACAGGGGACGAAGGACTCTGCGAGAAAAAAAAAATAGTTTAAAAAGTAACAGCTTGGGGAATATGTGACGCTGTGTAATAGAAAAGAGAATTTTAACAAATGCAGAATCAACACTGCAGTAGAAATATATTTTATTTAGCACATTTAACGATTTAATTCATGATCTATATGACAATACTTTAAAAAAATCTAAAACTTTATGTAAACACAGTTAAAGGCTCTTTAACTGCAACTTATTTACTCACTCCCAAATGAAGCAGCACCAACAGAAGAAGAAGTTCTTTATTCAAATTTCAGGTATCATCCTTTACACAGCGCCATTTTGTTGGGCTTTTAAAAGCAATGTGTTACTTTAAGAGACCATTTGTTTGAAAGCTATGCGCAATAATGTCTCCTTCTTTAGTCGAAAGTGCGTTACTTGTCAAATTCTTTTACCTCAACCAGTGCACAACGCGTCAGCCGCTAATCGTGCTTTTAGAACATACAAAAAAAAATGCATAAAGGTAATGGTCCTTTGTCAGTTAATGGTTTAAAAACAATGGTTGCGAAGTTTGAAAAAACATGTTTTCTGTAGATTCTGTCAGGCAGAGGAGGAAAACCCGTACTACAGGGTACAACGGAAGAAATTGCAACGGCGATCGTTGGACACAGTACAAAGAGTATTGCTTCCACTTCCAGATCTCGTGGGGTATCTCAGATTCTGAACATGTCTTATCACACGATATTATGGAAAGTATTATGAAAGTTTATCCTCTTTTATCCGTACAAGATTAGCCGTGTGTACAAGAGTTACATCACACCGACTGTGATAAGAAATTGACTTTTGCTTTTACCTTTCTTGCCAGAATGGAGGTTGGTGATGCTCTTCCGTTGAAAATCTTATCGAGAGATGAGGCCCACATTTACCTGAATGGAACTAAAAACACCCAGAACTACCGAATGTAGGTAACAAATCAGCAAATGCATTCAAAAACATTCCCTTACATTCACCAAAAGTAAATATTTGGTGCGGTTTCGCATCATCAATGACCGACAGGACATGTAACCTGTTGTGTTACCGGAGAGAAATATCACCAAATGTTAAACAACTTTCTCATTACGGTACTTTGCTTGAAACAAAAACAATGCTTGGATAAAATCCTTTTCATTCAAGATGCAGCATCTCCACATATCGCTTTGCGGGTGCAGCAGCTGCTACGACAAAAATTCACAACAGAAAGAGTCATTAGCTGCTACTTTCCAACTGCACGGATACCTCGGTCTCCTGATCTTACCCCATGCGATTACTGGGTATGGGGTTACCTAAAGTCCAAGGTATATCACGAAGATGTCCAGGAGTTGGCTATGTTGAAGGATAACATAAAACGGAGAATACGGGCGATTCCTGCAGACATCTTATTTTCTGCTATACTGCATGATGTGCATGCAATGCAATATGTGGTCCACAAAAACGGCGCTACATTGAATCCGATTTGAATGCGCTAAAGAAAATGTAATTTTATTTCAGTATCGATCCCGCATTTTTTAAAGTCTTTTCTAATACACAGCACCACGTATTCCCCTATTGGTGACTTTTGAAACTATTTTTTTCGCGGAAACCCTGGCCCTCCGTCTTGTCTAATATTTACACAAAATCTGGCGACATTCTTTCAAATAAAACGCGCAACAGACGATTCTGAATAGTATTAGATTAATTATGGCCACCTTGTATACAGGGTGCAAAGGAAAGTCTCCTTAACCTGAAAATACTCTGGAATGGATAGAACTCCAGCTATGCAAGTGAGGTAACGGTATAGTAAAGCGACTATGCCCGATTTAATGCAAATAACAGCAGCGCCCCTAGAGGCGGAATTTGGAAGATAGCCGTTGCAAATCGAAAACGAAAAGAGATAGAGCAAAATTTCCAATTAGAAAGTTTTAGAGCATCAATTAATTAGTACGAAACGACATTTGGTTTACATGGATAGATAAATATTTGCCTGTATACCCAAAAATGTCCGAAATTGATAAACTCTATTTTGTGTAAACGTTTGAATGGGATAGCCAGATGTATGAAGAAATACGCACAATGTATTGTATAAATATGTACTTATCACAATAAATCTCAACAAAAAAACAAAAAAGACAAACTGTCTCACTGTAATAAAAAGTTAATATTCAGTTTGTTCGTAAAGTTTGCCATTGATCACGATACACGTTTATATTCGTATGAGTAAATCTGTATGCACATTTCTCAGCCTGGAATGTCTATTGCGAGCCTCTTCAATACGACGACATAGATTTAACCGTTTCAAGGGCAGTGGCTAGACGGTCTAATCACCTAATTTTAATTCCAAAATTGACAAATGACCAAAACCAAGAATATTTTAATAAAATTTTGCTTTTGTAATGAAAGTGCAAATTAGCGGGTTTATATTTTCTAAGAAATTCGTCTGAATATTCTGGTATCAGTCAATTATTTCATAATTACGAGCAGAATTCTTTTGCCCCTGAAAGGGTTAAACTAAAATCTTAAGTGTATTTGAAATTGAATTTTTACAGAAATTACAGTACAGTACAACGTCATAATTTGCAGTTGCGCACTGCCACATTTCCGAAATGTGAATGTGTATGAGTAGCATCGTCGGTCAACGATTTCGGACATTTTTGGGTATACAGGTGGCGATTTATCTTATCCGTGTGAACCAAATGTCGTTTCGTACTAATTAATTGACGCTCTAAAACTTGCTAGTTGGAAATTTTCCTCTATCTCTTTTCGTTTTCGATTTGCAATAGCTATCTTCCAAATTTCGCCACTAGGGGCGCTGCTGTCGTTTGCATTACTTTGGGCGTAGTCGCTTTACTATACAGTTACCTCACTTGCATAGTTGCATGCTTTGCATCACTTGCATATATCATTTCTTCCAGCATCCCTTAGAAAATACTTAGGGAAAAAATGCATACATGAGATGAAGCTCAAATTTCATTTTCTATTATATAAATATAAATTTTAAACAAGTTGGAAATTGCTCGTCAAACGTGGCAAATGAGGTGCGTTCGTACTATAACTAGTTTTATAATTATTTTTTGCACCCCATATTGTACTGAATGTATATTTTTTTGCGCTTCATAAGTGCATAGTCTGTAACATCATTAAAATGCACTTACAATAATTTTTTCCCTATTCCCCGTAATGTAACGGAAAACTTTTGACTGTCCCTGTAATTAAACTATACATTCGATTTTCATAAAATTTGAAATGGCTCGACAAAATTTTGCAGCAATTATATATTTAAAATTTCAGACCATTCGGAAGGCTGTAAAATCATTAAAATGCATTTGCAATATTTTTTTCCCATTGGCCATAATGTAACGGAAAACTTTTGGGTGTCCCTGTAATTAAACTATACATCCGATTTTCATAAAATTTGAAATGGCTCAACAAAATTTTGCAGCAATTATACATTAAAAATTTCAGACCATTCGGAAGGCTGTAAAATCATTAAAATGCATTTGCTATAATTTTTTCCCATTGGCCGTAATGTAACGGAAAACTTTTGGGTGTCCCTGTAATTAAACTATACATCCGATTTTCATAAAATTGGAAATGGCTCGACAAAATTTCGCAGCAATTATATATTAAAAATTTCAGACCATTCGGAAGTCTGTAACATCATTAAAATTCACTTGCAATAATTTTTCCCATTGGCCGTAATGTAAAGAAAAACTTTTGACTGTCCCTGTAATTAAACTATACATCCGATTTTCATAAAATTGGAAATGGCTCGACAAAATTTTGCAGCAATTATATATTAAAAATTTCAGATCATTCGGTCGGGTAGTTTTTGCTCTGTTATATGCGGACGGACAGACAGACGGACGGACAGACGGACGGACAGACGGACGGACAGACAGACGGACTGAACGACGACTATAGGTGCCACGTATTTATATAATTACGAACGCACCTAAAAATGTTTTAATTAAAATTCTATTCAAATACGCTTTTTAATAAAGCCTACGTTTCACAACATTCAATGTTATATTTTTCTTTTTAAATCCATTCATATACCAGAGACCACACATTGAAATATTGTGCAGAAAATATTTTTAGTGCTTTTATATTTTTTCCTCTTTATATGTTGTTTGCTGGTAAATCAATATAATATGTATAAATTTTTTAAAAATATATAATCAGCTAAAATCATATAAATTATTAGTTTCAATCCTTCATAAGATAGAATAATCTGCAAGTTCAAAATTGATTGTCGGAATGGAAACACACACACACACAAAAAATAAATAAATAAATAAAAAAATAATAAAAAAAATTAAAAATTAAAAAATATAAATAAAAAATTAAATTACACTTTTGTTGACGCTGATTTCGAAAATGAAGCAATATTTTCTTTATCACGCAACATATTTTTGCTATGCAACCTTCATAAATTTCCGAAAGCTATAAAATTTGGAAAGTAACCAGGATAAAAGTATATCACACAACATGTTTTTCAATTGTTGATTAACTGATTATAAAACTTCCATAACTGGAGGAACCATAGTGCAATTAGTGAATATGCATAATTTAACACGAATTACCTCCGCACCTATCTGTAAATTTAGCTACACTGACTCATTGCGTCATTTCAAACATGTACTGAAATGATAACTGATTGATGTAAGCGTTGTTTACTAGTGCCGGGGTAATGACTCATTATTTACAGGTAACTTTCAAATTTCGAAACTCACTGTTATCATCTCACATGTTAACGCATGATCTTTTTACTATAGGAGACACCACGATTCGAGCCTAATCATTTCAATTGTTATTTCAGAATAAAGGAGCTTACCTACAGACAAATTAACATTACGTAGAAATACTCTAAATAAAACACTAAATAAGCAAGTTTCTCGCGGCAAAAGTCACATGGCCATGCTTAGATCATGGAACTCTGAAAAAGAGGAACTGACATAGCGCGAAACAGTGAAGCTTCAGCTGTAACCGATTTCGCAGAAGCTGATTACAGTCCGGGGCAAACTTCCACCAGTAAATTTAACTACAAATTTTCTTTTTATGTAAATGCCTTATTAATGCATAATTTCAGTCATAATTATCGCCAAAAACAGATATTCATTTTTAGTGATTGGAAGTTTACTTTGGCGCTAGTCAGGCCCAGCATTTCTGCCATGTTGTGAAAACCTAGACAGCCGCCTCTCAGTGTCAGTGGAAAAGATTATAATACCTAGGCAAAGTAACATCAGTAAAAACAAGTAGAAATTTTTATTATATTTATAAAAGAAATCTTCCATGAATAAGGCGCCTCAATAAGAAAAAAAAATTCTATTCAGATTTATTGGGGAAAGTTTGCCCCGGCGTTAATCAGAAACTGTTTATACGATGTAAAATATCAGCCGCCATCTTGTGAAAACATTCTCAGTTACTACATTTGTAACTGGCAGGCTCTACACTATGTATCTCTTCCTTTTTATTCTTAGCTCCATTACTTAGATACATGCTCCATTACTTAGCTCCATTACTTAGATACCTTTTTATTCTTAGCTCCATTACTTAGATACCTGCCTTCATATCCGAAGTTTGACTACTTAATGTTTTGTTGCTGAACGGTTATATGCTTGGTGGTTGAATGGTTAGAACGAAGCATATGAGTCTGGATAGCATGAGTTCGAATCCCACGCCTTCTTTTTATTACCAATTTTTCAACTAGGTCTTTATTTAAAAATATTTTTTTTGTTAAAATATTTTACTTCAGGACTTTTTTCTTTTTTTTTCTTTTTTTACAAATGTTTTATTAGCGAAATATTCCATTTTCGGTTTTACTTTTCTTTTTTTTTCCGGTTGCCTTATATTTTTCATAATAAATGAAATATTTTAATAAAAGTAAATTTTGATGTTAATGACAAGTAAAGATTTATTTTTATTTTTTAAATAAAATACTTACTTAAATATTCTAGTTGAGATTTATTCCCCACTTTTTGAATTTAAAAGGTTATGCATGGAATATTTAATAAAAGATAACTTTAATATCAATAACAAATAGATTTAGTTCTATTAATAAAGTAAAATACTTATTGAAATACGATAAAACGTGATTAAAATTTTACATTAAAGATTCTTTTCATATTTGAAGTTTGATATTAATGCGATATTATCAAATACATTTTTATAAAGCAAAGCATATTTAAAGATGTAAAAGGGCAGGAATCTAAGTATGGTCATTTAATGTCTGCTGCAAGATACTGGTAAATAACACACGCCATAATCCGTTGCATTTATACAGTAAAATAATTTTATTTTGGAATGATAAATAGATTATTAATTATGATAGCCATTTCCATTTAAAAAGTACTTCAGCAAAACCTCCATTCAAAATGCCTGAGAATAAAATATACACAATTTTGATATCCTTCAATTCGAAACTTATTTGAATTGCTAAAGTAGAGTCCATTAATCAAGATTTCGTTTGACTTTCAAAATGATAAATTATGAAATAGATAAATTATGAAATCATACGGTTTAAATTATTTTATGATTGTTTCAAGTTATTTGTTTCAAATTTAATGTTTTGAATTCATGAGTTTTTCATATTTATGAAATATTGTATAAATTTTAAAAATTAAACGTTTATAAAAGCAAAAACTTTATATAAGTCAAAGAAAAGTAATTAAAAAATATAATAAACTTTATGAAGAAAACGAAACACTCAAAGTATTCTAAGTGTTTTGATTATTTTTTAATGCTAAAATGTAGTTTCGTGATGCCTTTAACTTTGCTTTCATCTGTGAAAGATTTTAAGTAAAACTAAGTTTAAAATTATTAAAAGCATTTTTGTAGCTAAAGATTTTAAAGAATAACATCGAAGTAAAATAACGAATATTGAAATTTTAATATATTATATACAATGTGATTAAAAAAAAAAAGTTCTGAATTCAAAACGCTCTAACTCAAAAATTGTTTGACATAAATATTTGTAAAGCAATTAATGTTAATCAAAAATGAAAAAAAAAATAGTTCTTAACTGTACCAGTTAGTAGCGCTTTAATAATAATCATACACAAAAACTTATATTTCTTGCTCGCATAGAAGAAGACCATCGAACATTTTATGCAGAGACGAAATCCATTTTCATCTGGAAGATGGTGTCAACGCGCAGAATTGAAACATTCTTAACATTGATTTTCTATTATGGAAATGATTGTTAATTCATTTCCATACTTTGAGAGTAATATTACCTGTTCCATATGGTTTATTTCATAAATATTTGGAACAAATTAGATGAGACATAACTTTGTCTGAATTTTGTCATTATACTTACCTCAAATATATTTTAACTAGCTTTAATCTTTGAGAGAGATTCTCTATAAAGTGTATTTTATTCGATAATAATAGTAACATTCAACAATGTAAGTTTAATCGTTTCCAAGTGTCATTCCTTTCGGTTTGTGTCATACGCTCTGTCAAAATCAGCAAATAATAAATGTGCTTCTTGTCCTACTGTAATCTGTGTTCTAGAAAATGCTAATCATGCATGTCGTGAAATGGTATCGTTAATACAAGGTAAATGCATAGCTGCTAACTTTTATGCTTTTTTGCTACCACTAAAATTTAATAAAGATTTACCCCTTCTTTAATCGTGAGATTTCGAAGAGTAAATAAGATAATATTTATTATAGTAATAAGAGGAAAGCGTAAAAGTTGGCAGCTATGGGTAAAGGTAATAAATAAAATTTGTAAACTATCTTAAACGTACGCTAAATGTATAATTCATCCAGTGTTGCCAGATTGGGGATTTTGTCCCCATTTTGGGGGATTTTGAATCTTCAGGGGAATTTTTGGGGGACAAATAGTTCATGGGGAAATTTTGGGGGATTATGATTATTTTGGGGGAAAACTTGGGGATTTGTTTTTCACTATTTCACTTAAAGTTTGTTTTAAATCATCTGACAACGCTGGATCCGTCTCGAACTCGATTTTGATTTGGAAAACGAAAATAAAGTACAGAAATCGGAGATATCATTCATTGTTCTCGTGGTCTTGCTCCTCGTTTATAGCATGACAGTTTACACGTATCACGGGTGCATCTTGGCCTGTCTTGGACTATCCCCATCTGAATAGATTTTCCTAGTTATCATGGACAGACTCACAGTTCAGAAGGGACGACAAAAAAATTGAAAACAACGTTTTAAAGGTTAAGTCAGACAAAAGCAGGTGAGGTCTACACCATCTCAGATTCATTCAAATCTCAACTGATTAGAAATGGTCTAAACCTTGAAAAACTTATTGGCATAAACATAGAGGGAGCTAATGTAATGATAGGACAGCATCTTCCATTGAGAACAATTTAGAAAACAAGCATAAAATAACTTGTCGTAAAATGTATCTCTCAATCTCTTCGATTAGTTGCGAACATGCATGCAAAATTCTGCTTATTTTAGAATTTTTTCATAGATGGTGAATTTTTTCAAAAAAAAAGGCTTGTTTTGGGGAAAAAATTGAGTTTAAATTTGTTAAACATTTTTTATAGTGGTAAATTGAAAATTGAAAATTTACTCTTTTTTAGTAGAAATTGAGTTGGGGACTTTTTCGGTAAAAAGCACTCATTTGGGGAAAATTTCAGAAATTTTGGGGAAATTGACTTTCGACTATCTGGCAACACTGAATGCATCAGAAAATGCTTTCTGGCGGCGAAATTTTGAACTAATTTTTTATCGCTCCCCTTTAATACCCGTACCTTTATTATGTCCATCAAAAAATTGCACAATTTTCTGAAGAATAATTTCGTCTGTAGACAACTTTAAAATAGGGTTCTTTAACTTTTGACACCCTGTATATACCTTTATGAAAATGCAGGTAATATTTTTTAATTAAACGTTAAAACAATTCTAATCTGAATAAAAATAAAAGAATAATACGAAACATTCCAACGCAGAGCATTATTTATAAGTATGATACATTTTGAATGAAGTTGAAAAGCATGCAGTTGAAAAATATAACTGTATTTGAATTCCCAGCAATAATTACTGAAATACTAAATTAAAAACTTACCTAAGAAGTTTTCGCATTCCAAATGAACCTTAATAAAAATCTTTAGTTATTCGCCTGAACAGTTATATTAATAATGTGCATATTTTGTCAAAACTTTGCTTTAATGCAACACAGAAGAAAAACATTATTTAAAATAAACAATTCCTAAAATTTTATTAAATATAATTTCAGTATAGTTGTGTTAAAATTACAGGAACAATACATCTTGTTACTTATTTCATGCATTGAGATATTATGAGCACAATTTTGTGTTTTCGCGTTGTAATACATTTATGAATTAAACTTTTATTATCTGTGATATAAATGAATTTCACAGAAATATTATAAATAATACTAGATCTACCCTGATGAAACATATTCTCATTCTGGATAAATTGTGTTTTTATATACAAGTATGGTATATACAAATATGGAATATTTTCATATACAAAGTATTTCTAATAAATGAAATATAGAATCAATATTAGAACGAGTAAATTAAATAAACCAATAATACTTCACTATTGCAAAACGAATACATAAGACGGGAAAATGTCAAAAATTGAAAGTTGCCGGTCATTAATGGCAATATAGTGTACATACTCGGTATATATAAATATTTACCTTTAACTGTTGAATGCAGGCGTTATTTATGTGTGAATGTGTGTTTTAATGTATATTGTAGTATGTGTGTGTATTATTATATTTCGTAGATCGATGTAATAGTAAAATCTATTCATCGTTGTCCAGTCACCCAAAGCTGTTGTAAATGGCTGGTGACTTCCCCAACATGGTTTATTAGTGAGAAATTGCAGACTCAGGCATCGGCCGGAGTAGCTCAGTGGTTAGAGCGACTGCCTGAAATGCAGTGGTCCCGGGTTCGATTCCTGGCTCTGGCTAATTTTTCACTCCAGTTGGGTTTATTGTATTTATTGTATGTATGTCTGTAAAATATTTATATATACCTTTAACTGTTGAATGCAGGCGTTATTTATGTGTGAATGTGTGTTTTAATGTATATTGTAGTATGTGTGTGTATTATTATATTTCGTAGATCGATGTAATAGTGAAATCTATTCATCGTTGTCTAGTCATCCATGGCTGTTGTAAATGGCTGGTGACTTCGCCAACATGGTTTATTAGTGAGAAATTGCAGACTCAGGCATCGGCCTGAGTAGCTGAGTGGTTAGAGCGACTGCCTGGAATGCAGTGGGCCCGGGTTCGATTCCTGTCTCTGGCTAATTTTTCACTCCAGTTGGGTTTATTGTATTTATTGTATGTATGTCAGTAAAATATTTATATATACCTTTAACTGTTGAATGCAGGCGTTATTTATATGTGAATGTGTGTTTTAATGTATATTGTAGTATGTGTGTGCATTATTATATTTCGTAGATCGATGTAATAGTGAAATCTATTCATCGTTGTCTAGTCATCCAAGGCTGTTATAAATGGCTGGTGACTTCCCCAACATGGTTTATTAGTGAGAAATTGCAGACTCAGGCATCGGCCGGAGTAGCTCAGTGGATAGAGCGACTGCCTGGAATGCAGTGGTCCCGGGTTCGATTCCTGGCTCTGGCTAATTTTTCACTCCAGTTGGGTTTATTGTATGTATGTCAGTAAAATATTTATATATACCTTTAACTGTTGAATGCAGGCATTATTTATGTGTGAATGTGTGTTTTAATGTATATTGTAGTATGTGTGTGTATTATTATATTTCGTAGATCGATGTAATAGTAAAATCTATTCATCGATGTCCAGTCCTCCAAGGCTGTTGTAAATGGCTGGTGACTTCCCCAACATGGTTTATTAGTGAGAAATTGCAGACTCAGGCATCGGCCGGAGTAGCTCAGTGGTTAGAGCGACTGCCTGGAATGCAGTGGTCCCGGGTTCGATTCCTGGCTCTGGCTAATTTTTCACTCCAGTTGGGTTTATTGTATTTATTGTATGTATGTCTGTAAAATATTTATATATACCTTTAACTGTTGAATGCAGGCGTTATTTATGTGTGAATGTGTGTTTTAATGTATATTGTAGTATGTGTGTGTATTATTTTATTGTGCCCCTTGTTTAAAAAAATGCACCGAAATACTAGTGATTTTAAAGTAAAGAATCTTTTAAAATTGATAGAATTTCTTTTAAAAATGACTAGTATGAGAGAACTTTTGAAAGGACTCCAAAATAGCTTTCAAATGGCGACATGGCGCCCGCGTGTGCCTCGCTGGATAACTCTCCTCGTTGGACAGATGATTATTTATAATGTTAAGTAAAGATAGATAGTTATCTGTAATTCCAGAAATGAATACTGAACATGAAGAGTTGTCACTGACATAGTACGTAAAAAAAAAAATAATAATAATAAGTGACATAATTTCCACATATTACTTACACATTACGCTACCATTTACCTAAAAACAGTATAAAAGTAAATTTGTGTAAAATGCAATCTGTGAATTAAAAAAAATTATGATCGTTCTTTATTGACCTGCAATTAGAAATATTTTATTGCCTGCAGAAAGTAAACCATTTGTTTTATAACAATTCGATATGATATAAATCAACAACGAAAAACACAGTAGACTTTTAATTTTCCTGAAGTCGAAGAATGGCAAAGACGTGCAAAAAAAAAACTTACACTGTAAAAAAAATACTGCCAGTTTTCCTGTAGGAATCGGAAAAATAGTTGCCCTTATCGTACCGGAATAATTTCCAACCCAGCTCGGAATAAAATCAGTAAAATCGGAATGAAATCCGCAAAATACCGTTTTACTGACTTTCCTTATTTTTACGGATTTTATTCCGAGCTGGGTCGGAAATTATTCCGGTACGATAAGAGCAACTATTTTTCCGATTCTTACAGGAAAACTGGCAGTATTTTTTTTATTTTTTTACAGTGTATAGTGTATATTTCACCTTTATATTATTTTATAATAAATACCTGGTGTTTCAAAAGTTCGGTGTGAAAGTAAAAAGCCATAACAAATGATCTATGTGTCGGAGAGGCATGCGGTTTACAGATAAATATTCAGTGTGGTACGGTATTACGGTGGTATTTTGTATGACACCAAAAAAAACAAGTTGGAAATTGCTCGTCAAACGTGGCAAATGAGGTGCGTTCGTACTATAACTAGTTTTATAATTATTTTTTGCACCCCATATTGTACTGAATGTGTATTTATTTGCAATTCATAAGTGCATAGTCTGTAACATCATTAAAATGCACTTGCAATAATTTTTTCTCATTCCCCTTAATGTAACGGAAAAATTTTGACTGTCCCTGTAATTAAGCTATACATCCGATTTTCATGAAATTTGAAATGGCTCGACAAAATTTTGCAGCAATTATATATTTAAAATTTCAGCCCATTCGGAAAGCTGTAACATCATTAAAATTCACTTGCAATAATTTTTCCCATTGTCTTTAATGTAAAGAAAAACTTTTGACTGTCCCTGTAATTAAACTATACATCCGATTTTCATAAAATTTGAAATGGCTCGACAAAATGTCGCAATAATTATATGTTTAAAATTTGAGACCATTCGGAAAGCTTTAACATCATTAAAATGCACGTGCAATAATTTTTCCCATTGGCCGTAATGTAAAGAAAAACTTTTGACTGTCCCTGTAATTTAACTATACATCCGATTTTCATAAAATTTGAAATGGCTCGACAAAATTTTACAACAATCATATATTTAAAATTTCAGACCATTCGGTTGGGTAGTTTTTGCACTATTATATGCGGACGGACGGACGGACAGACGGACGGACTGAACGACGACTATAGGTGCTACGTATTTATATAATTCCGAACGCACGTAAAAAAGAAGAGAAAAGAAAATAATAAATAAAAAAAGTTGAAATTCTTGACACTAATGGGCGTTATTGCAGTGAACTCCATGGACTAATTCCATATTGCTCGCTCAAAGCAAGATTTGGAACAAAAAAGTGTACATGCACACTGTAAATAAAATCCGACTAGCTTTCCTGTAGGAATCAGAAAAATAGTTGCCCTCATCGTACCGGAAAAATTTCCTACCCAGCTCGGAATAAAATCCGTAAAATTGGAATAAAATCCAAAAAATACCGTTTTAACGAATGTTTTCTTTTTTTACGGATTTTATTCCGAGCTGGGTCGAAAATTTTCCGGTACGATAAGGGCAACTTTTTTTCCGATTTCTACAGGAAAACTCCTCGGATTTTTTTACAGTGCCGTATTCTCTGATATTTTTGTAACCAAATTTTGAGTTATGTTTATAATATGGAATTATTCCATGGAATTATCTGCGGTAACGCACTTTACTATTGAGATTTTGAACCTTTCTCTTTATTTTTTTTTGTGCCATACAAAATCCCGTACCATGCTGAATACGTACAGTCGGACCTCGTTATCCCGACACCCGGTTTTCTCGTCACTCCGCTTATGACGACAGTTTTTGAAAGTCCCGATTTTCTGTATATGATTTTAATGTAAATAAACTCCGGATTTTGCGTCTTTAAATAATTTTTAACTCCGGATATCCCGACGGTTTAGGAAAATTGTCCATTTTTCATAACCCATCTTATAAGCACAGAAATTAAGCGGTAAGAAATGTCTTAGCAAAACTTTTCACAAAAGTGTCTAAAATGACCATTAAGATAAATGAGAAATTTTACTCCAATCATTTATCTGAATAAATAAAACCACACACTATGAATGACCCACTTAAGCTACAGATAGACGTATCAGTCTACTCGCGGTCTTTTTATTCTTGTCAGGCGGCGCTTTCTTCTGGTTACCCGGCGTTTTTCATCCGACTAAAACCAAAGCATTTGCATTGCATTGAAAAGATCAGAAATTATTTACATCCACTTCTGAAACAACGAATATTTATTACAATTCAATGTATAATATTGAAAAAAAAATTGTAGGAAGCACATCTAGTGATAAGCAAACCTTAATTCGTCAATATTTCATGTAACAATAAAAAACAAGTCATCATAAATCTGATTTTTATTCTTTCCAATTTTGTTTTTGTGTTTATTTTGTTTAATAATAATGTTTTATTGTTTAAAATTGTAAGAACAGTTATTAATTTAAAATTGATTTAAATTAATTAAAAATACAGCTTTTTATAAACGTATTTTTCTCCAACTCCGGTTACCGCCACACCCCACTTATGACGACATTTTTTTCTGATCAAGAGAGTGTCGGGATAACGAGGTTCGACTGTATCTGCAAACCACATGTCTCTCCGAACCATAGATTTTTTTTTTTTTTTTTTTTTTTTTTTTTTTATCGCGTTTTACTTTCGCACCAAACTCTTGAAACACCCGGTATATCATGTAATATGTAATTTATAAAAGTGTTTAATAAAGTGTGTTCATGGATAATTTATAAAAACTTAAGTTGTATTACACAAGGAGATGAACAAAATTTCATGTAAGCAGTTAAGTTTGGTATTCTGTAATAAACGCAGTGGCAATTAAAGTCGAACACGGATTCTGTTTCAAAAATTTAACCATACTGAAGGTACCTCAGAGAAATTTTCATCAGACTGAAGTCACTTTATGTAAACTTAGACGCAATGGAGAAAACACAGCAAAGGTGTTAATTTATATTGCATTTAACCTATGCTAGAGTCTGGTTTATGGTGTCTGTAACTCTAGAGTTTATAGTAGAATATTTATTATGAAAGAAAAGAAAAGGAAAACTGAAAAGGAACATAACTTCTGATTCATGCACATTTTGAGTGTAAAAGTTATAGTTGCCTCTTGATTTTTTGTCCTTCACTTTATAATCTATAGATTAATTTGATGATAATCTTAAAATTAATTTCTGAATAAAACAACTTTCTCAAGAAAAGAAATGCTGTGCAATAATGGTAGGAATTGTACAGTCATTCAGGATAACTTTGATCCACATTTTCTCTATTTTCATTTGCCACACTCTTATTTTAAGATTATTGCCGCAACTAGGGGCATAAAAGAAAAGAAATGATCCTAAATTATTGTTTGACTATCAAAAATTAAGGAATAATAAGGAAAAAAGCAATAAAAAATTAATTTTTAGCCTGGTTCAAAGTTACCTAGCCATTTAGGGTAACTTTGCACCATATGATAAATATTATCTAAAATAATTCATTATAAAAAAAGGTATTATAGTTACCCCAAAAAATGTTTCCAGATATATAAAGACTCCGAATTTACATTTCCCAACGTCACAAGATTTGTATAATTTATGATATTACAACAAATATCAGGCATAAGAAAAGTGGAAGAAGAGAACCATGAACATTCAGAAATTAAATAAACCTGTTTGTTGTTCATATAAAACATAAAAATGCAGTGTAAAACAATTTTCAGCATTTTATCTCAATAATATATCCATAGTTACAGTAATACATACTAGTACTTGTATTATTCAAACAATAATAGAAAATGTGGAATGTATGACATGTCAAATTTCAGTAGCTCCGCCCCGATAAACGCCTTTAAATGAATTGTATGTATTTTACACATATTTGTGAAAATATTTATATGTTATATTTAATGTTCACTTTCTTTATTTATATAAAATATACGTGCAAATATGGGAAATTTTTGACAGTAGCACCTATAATCAGTAAATTTTAAACATCAGTATAACTTTGAGCCTGCTCAAAGTTACCCTGAAAATGTGATAAAATGTTAGTACCTTCTTATTTTACATTTTATTAACTATTAATAAATAAATAATTACAAAATATTATCACATTTACTACATTTAGACAATAATATGTCTAATAAATGAGTATATTGTTACTTACTATGAAAATTTAATTGGATTACAACAACTTCAAAACAGCATTCAAAATTAGGTTGAAAACAGTGCTTCACAAAAATGGTTACATGATGCAATTAATAGCGCATAATGTTGCTAATTTATTTTCTAAATTAAAGAGTAGAAATCCCAGTTCCGAACCTTGCTAACAGAGCTCAGTTATGGAGTTTATTTAGTCTTTTGGAGTGAAAAATATTGAAAAATAGGAGGTGGTGCAAAGTTACACCCCGTGGTTCAAAGTTACCCTGAATGACTGTATATATAAAAAGGGATATAAAACGTTAGTTACACTGTAAAAAAGTCAAATACTTCAATAAAGATATAATATAACCACAAATAAAAATGAACAAGAACATTTTCCGAGTTACCCACTTTTCCAAAAATGGTTCTTTATCTTTAAAAACTACTGAATAAAATAATATAACCCAGCTTTAAAGAACCATTTATAACAACTAAGTTTGTTTTACTCTTACTGATTTTCGGAAACGTTTCCGTATAGTGTATTAAAACCGAATACCGATTTTTAAGATGCTATTAATTCTCAAATAAACATTTTTAGACACGTAAATGGATTTATACATGCAAGAATAACAAAATAATATTGTTTTTAATGTTAAAAAGCTACTTCAGCCACGTGGAAAGACTCGCTCGCTAATGCTAATCCTATGAAAGAAATATTTAAAGATATTTCGTTTGCATTTTAATATTTTTAAATGATTTTTTTTTGCATTGGATGGCTGAGATAGATTTCTACATCTGCCCTTTTTTACATTTTCGATTTTGTTTACAGATTTTTATGAAGAGGAAGTTTTTACTTTCGAAACCGGTTCCGAAAATGAAAGTATCATCATTAAAAATATCTGTACATAAAATCGAAAAAGTAAAAAACGACCCTTGTACTTATCAATTTCATCTAGTCAATGCAAAAAGAATTGTTTAAAAATACTGAAATACAAATTAGATATCTTTAAAAATTTCTTCCGTAGGATAAACATTAGTGAGCGGGTCTTTTCAGGTGACTTAAGTAGCCTCTTAATCTTAATGCAGTTAATTGATCATATTTGTCCATAAAACAAATTTGTGGAACATGAAAATTGTCTAGATCCGCATTTTGAAAGGACTGTCTGTCTTCATGTTTTTCCAACCCTCTTCTTTCGTTAATTGGAATAACAGATGGCGCCACTGTGGTTGTTTTTAAAGGATTTTTGAAGTTTCGTGGTTCTTCCACTTTAAATCTAGTTAATGACGATGTAGTATGTAGATTGTTTCCTGCTGATTTGTGTTTTTAGAAAATTTTACTCCTGAAGACAATTTTGAAGATGAAACCAAATCGTTGCGATTAATTTTGTTTTAGTCATGTGTTTTTATTTTTGCACCATCTTTAAATTTTTGAATAAAGTATACGTTGGCAAAACCGAAAAACCCATTTTTTAGGTTAAATAAATAAATCAATGCACTATAAAAATTACTCGGGAACTATTCTTACAATCGATGGCAGTAAAATAAACTTTTTTTAAACACTTCTTGCAATCACAAAAATATATATGTTTAAATGTTTTCTAAAGATAAAGAAAGCTTTTCTGAATCGTTGTAACTCGAACGAGGATATTGTATATTTCATTTTATAATTATATTGTAATTTCTTAAATTAAAATCCTTTTACAGTTTTTGAAGTTTTTGTTTTTTATTGCGATATTAATAATTAATTCAGAATTTTAAACGGAATTTATATTGAAAGAAGCAGCTATAACTAAAATTCTATTGCAGCGAATTGAGTTTTAATTTGAATGTAAATGACAAACTTATCTCTAAATATCTTCATAAGCAACTCATATGTAAATAATATTTTATATAAAGGACTTTTTTCGAACACTCAGAATCTGCAGTGTTGTATTTCAGATCAACACGTTTGTAAAGTCTGATTGTAAATCTACAATACACATCAAATGCTCTTCTGCCCTTAACTTTACTTGAAAGTTTTATGTTAGCCAAGCGCAGGTAATAGTAAACTGCCAGAAATAATTCCCATCTCCATCATTCTTATCGTATTACCTTTATTTAAAACGCAGCACTTTCACTCAACTCTTTTAAAATATATAACTTTATTTAGAATACATATATTCCATGAATTTAAAATTCACGCCTTTCACTCGTTTCATGTGAAAAAAAATAATATCACTAGAAAACAGGAATTCTGCTTTTTCAGAATTTAGTGTCGCCCCCGATGGAAGAAAAATATGTATATATAAATACAAATATATAATAGTACAAAACCTATTTCAATTTTAAGACTTAAAGCACACACTTTTATTTTATCTAAAACTAGCAAACCCCGCGGCTTTGCTCGCGTAATATTTGAAATATGCCCAGTGATATTTTAATGTCTAATTTTTATTAAAAGTTACTAACTAAATTTTTATTTTATTAAATGGTAATATTTTATTTTATTAAAAGGTACTTATTACTTTTAGGAATAATTCAAAAATTATATTTTAAAACACAGTTTCATTAAACATCCTTATTACACTGCATTAGGCAGAAATGAGACTTAAATTAATAAAATGAAATAAAAATAAATAAATGATAATTTAGAAAATATTTTGAAACTTTTATGTTCAATTAATACGCTCATTTCAGTATTCATTTGAAGATTTGAATTTTTTAGAAACCATCTTCTTACATCTTAAAATTAACCATCATGTCAAATTCCAACTCCTACCACCTCTCTCAACATAAAGGGCTATGTTGAAATAGGAACTGTCACGATTAATTTGCCAACATTAATTTTGAAATCGGTTTGTTATTTCCTAATATTCCACAGAAACGTAATTTAAAAAGCTTTTAAAGGCCTTTTTTAGAACGTTTGTTATTCCTGTGAACCCCAGGTGGTAGAATCACCGGCGTAAAATATAGCCTGTGTAGGATCAGAGACTGTTACCATTGATTCGCAACTATTACTTTTATAATCGGTTTATATTCCCTGAAATTGCATAGAATCGTAATTTAGAAATTTTTTAGAATGCTTTTCGCACCTCCCCTTCGCTTCACCCCTTTTTAATTCGAATTTATTTTCGACGATCCTTCGAGGGCATTTATATTTTATAAGTAACTACCATGTTATATTTAAAGTTTCTAGCCTTTTCAGTATCACAGAATTCGCAATTAGAAAGTTTTTAGCTCCTGCAACCCTCTGGTGGTAGTGGAACACACATAAAATATAGCTTATGTTTGAGCAGATTCGGTCACCAAAATTTGTCATCATTATTTTTTTCATCGGTTTGGTAATTTATAAGTTTGCTTAAAAATTGTAATTTATAACGCTTTTCACTCACTTCATTTTTTAAAATTTGAAATTTTCTTTCGACTGTTCTTAGAAAGAAGTTGCATCTTGTAAGTAAATACCATGCCATACTTCAAAGTGTTAGAACCCCTCAGTTGTGCAAAAAACGCAAATTAGAACATGTTTTGCTTTTGCAACCCTCAAATAGTAGTGACAGCAATGTAAAATATAACCTATGTTATAACAGGGACTGTCACCATTGATTTGCAACCATTACTTTTGAAATAGCGTTGGTATTTCCTTAGATTGAGTAGAAATCGCAATTTAGAACGTTTTTAGGACGCTTTTCGCGCATTTTCACCCCTTTTTAAATTTCCAATTTTTTTTAAACTGTTCTTAAAGATCATTTATAGCTAATAAATATGTACCTTGCCTAATTTTAAGTTGCTAGCCCCTACCGATCACAAAAATCGAAATTTAGAACGCTTTTTTGCTCCTGCAACGTCTTGGTGATAGTGATACCGACATAAAATAGCATCTATGTTAGAGCAGGGGCTGTCACCATCAATTTCCTACCGTTACGTTTGAAATCAGATTCATTCTTCCTGAGATATTGCCAAAAAATCGGAATTTAGAACGTTTTTAGAACGCTTTTCGCGCATTTTGCTCCTGCATCTCCTCTGGGGTAGTGCAAACACATATAAAATATAGCCTATCTTGGAGCAAGATCTGTCACCATCATTTTTACACCATTATATTTGAAATCGGTTCAGTACTGTCTGAGAATGCATAGAAATCGCAATTTAGAAAGTATTTTACAACACTTTTTGCGCATTTTGACCCCCTTTTAAATTTCGATATTTTTAGGAAATGTCCTTAGAGATCACTGATATCTTATAACTAACTACTATTCCAAATTTCACGATTCTAGGCCCTTCCGTAACGCAAAAGCCGCAATTAAAAACGTTTTTCTCCTGCACCCCCTTTGGAGTAGTGCCACCGATATAAAACATCGCCTATGTTGGAGCAAAGGTTGTCACCATCATTTTGACTCCATTTTTTTTAGATCGGTTTGGTATTTCCTGAGATTGTGCAGAAACCACCATTAGAACCTTTTTTTAGAACGCTTTTCGCGCATTTTCACCCCTTTTAAATTTCGAATTGTTTAAGAACTGTTTTTAGAAATCCTTTATATCTAATAAGTAGCTAATATTTCAAATTTCATATTTCTAGGACCTTCGGTAACGCAAAAATCGCATTTTAGAACGTTTTCTGACCCTGCACCCCCTTTCGGGTAAGGGCACCGACATAAAACATAGCATATGTTGGAGCAAGGGTTGTCACCGTCATTTTGACACCCTTATTTTGACACCATTATTTTTTAAATCGGTTTGGTATTTCCTGAGATTGTGTAGAAACCACCACTTAGAACGTTTTTTAGAACGATTTTCGCGCATTTTCACCCCTTTCAAATTTCGAATTGTTTAAGAACTGTTCTTAGTAATCCTTTATATCTAATAAGTAGCTAATATTTCAAATTTCATATTTCTAGGCCCTTCAGTAACACGTAAATCGCATTTTTAGAAAGTTTTTTGCCCCTGCACCCCCTTTGGGGTAGTGACACCGACATAAAACATAGCCTATCTTAGAGCAAGCGTTGTCACCATCATTTTGACACCAATATTTTTTAAATCGATTTGGTATTTCCTGAGATTGTGTAGAAACTACCATTTAGAACGTTTTTTAGAACGCTTTTTGTGCATTTTCACCCCTTTTAAATTTCGAATTGTTTAAGAACTGTTCTTAGACATCATTTATATCTTATAAGTAACTAATATTCAAAATTTCATATTTCTAGGCCCTTCAGTAACGCTAAAATCGCATTTTTAGAACGTTTTTTGCTCCTACACCCCCTTTGGGGTAGTGGCACGGACATGAAACATAGCCTATCTTGGAGCAAGCGTTGTCACCATCATTTCGACACCAATATTTTTTAAATCGATTTGGTATTTCCTGAGATTGTGTAGAAACTACCATTTAGAACGTTTTTTAGAACGCTTTTTGTGCATTTTCACCCCTTTTAAATTTCGAATTGTATAAGAACTGTTCTTAGACATTATTTATATCTTATAAGTAACTAATATTCAAAATTTCATATTTCTAGGCCCTTCAGTAACGCTAAAATCGCATTTTTAGAATGTTTTTTGCTCCTGCACCCCCTTTGGGGTAGTGACACCGACATAAAACATAGCCTATCTTAGAGCAAGCGTTGTCACCATCATTTTCACACCAATATTTTTTAAATCGATTTGGTATTTCCTGAAATTGTGTAGAAACTACCATTTAGAACGCTTTTCAGAACGCTTTTTGTGCATTTTCACCCCTTTTAAATTTCGAATTGTTTAAGAACTGTTCTTAGACATCATTTATATCTTATAAGTAACTAATATTCAAAATTTCATATTTCTATGCCCTTCAGTAACGCTAAAATCGCATTTTTAGAACGTTTTTTGCTCCTACACCCCCTTTGGGGTAGTGGCACCGACATAAGATATAGCCTATGATCTAAGTTGGACGAACACCATCATTTTGATACCATTACTTTTGGAATCGGTTCAGTAGTTCCAGAGCTTACCTCCGACAAATAAACAATTTTTTCCTCTTTATAATACGAAGTATAGATGACGTCATTCGCAGCCGCTTAAGAATTCCACATTCGCGATCCACTCTTAAACATCTACAGTAAAGCATGCATAAGGATGTCACTATCGCAAAATAATACACAAATGCAGCAAAAAGATGCCGTCATTAAAGAAACTCGACAAAAAAAAGGCTATCTAATGATCCATAGTCATTCATTTGTTTGTAAAATTAATATAGACGATTTCAGTCGTGACGTCAGTCATGACGTTTTGGTTGGAAACTGACTCCAAACAAACGGTTGGTATGTTGTATTTTCTATTTTGTTTGTGTGTCGCAGCTATATCTTATATCTAAATCTCATATCTAAGTGTTTTAATATTTGATATGTACTTGTAACATTTTCCACAGTTTATATTTAAAAAGAAATGACGCATAGCAACCGTTTGTTTGGAGTCTGTTTCCAACCAAAACGTCATGTTCACTATTGTGTTCACTATTAAAATTATCGACTTTTTTTTTTATATTAAACTTTAATTGTTATTTCAACAACAACGTAACATCAATGTATTAGAAAGGGAAAAGAAAAAGAGTGAAATTGTGTTTTCATAATTTATTTGTTAACCCTTTCGGGACCGGTGGCTTTTACACACATTTTATTCGGTTGGTACCACTTTTTTAAAAGAAGTTACCTTTACTTAAATAATCATGAAAATGCTCTAATTAAACAAAGCAAATATTGCTTTCATTTTTCACTGGTGCCAGAGACAAATTTTGTAAGCTCTTTATGAAAGTGCTTATATACACCTATGGTCCCGAATGTGTTAAGAGACCTGTTTTTTAGACTACAATCTACAGAAGAAGTGTCGAAAAAGTACAGTCTTTTTGTAACTACATTTAAACACATGATGCAACGAAGCCAATTACACTTCCTCTGTTTTGGAGTAGTTTGCAAAGAACGTCTGCATTACGCATAATCCAATTTTTCATTATTATCATCTTGACTTGCATCTTTCTTGCCCTTTTTACTTTTTATTTTCCCCTTTTTCTACTTTGGTTTTAGTAAACTTGATAACATGCCTAATATTGTTAGTCTATGCGAAAAGAAAGGAAAAATTAATAACACTTAATCATCCCGTATAAAAGAAGCTGCGGCATGTATACCGGAACAGCAGTACAGCATGTATCCCATTTTGCATGGTGCAGACATCCGCCATCACAGTTACCTACCATCGCTAAGGGGAATGGCGTAAACATACACACAGTACTCTATATAAACGCTACACTTAGTTTTGACTTCGAAATCATGCATGCATCTAGTAATTAGTGTATGAAAAGTATTTAAACAAAACGTGTTTAAAAGTTTGGACAGTGAAATCATGCACTTACGTCAAATTAAGGATTGTACTTCTACAAGTAAACATCGAAATGGGATTCACGCTATACACTGGTTAAAATAATCTCATTGCGCACCTATACTATGCGTTTGACGACCATCTATCGATAATTGCAAGAAATACAAGGGGTGCTGCATCTATCCCGTATGCGGCGACTCTCCCGGAGTTACCCTATATTTTTCCAAAATAGCACGTATTTTAATTACATTTTCTTTCGGTTGTTATGAGAAAATGGCAACAAAGCTTATATAATTGCTATTTTTCAACTATTTTCCTTTTACTTTCTATATAAATGGGGTACTTGAGTTGACAAAATTAAACAAATGGTGCTAAAAACTACAAAAAAAAATATTATTTCAAAATAAATGGAGATACAGTTTTCAAACAAATTGCATTTAAAAGTACTTTTTTTTCCAATACGGCGGTATAAAAATTTAAAATTTGCGATGCTTAGAAATTAAAAAAATTGCTTTAGAGCATGTAATCGCACAATGAAAAATCTGCTTTGTTTATTGCTGCCTTCTGTAAGCTAACGTTATTTTTTGGAGACAAGATAAGCTGGGAGAAAGAAATAGCATACCGTCCTAATGCTAACAAGAAATAAGGCCATAAACCATAACATTATATTTTAACACAAATGCGTAGTTTCTAATTTACACACACGAAAAATAAAGGTGCTACTGGAGATAAAAAAATAAAAAAATACTATCGGCGGTACTTGTGCCCGGCAAACAGAAAAGTAACATTTACCTTAAATTCAAACTTGCAATGATTTAAACGTCTAAAGAGTTATATAAGTTTATTTTCCCTAAACATTATATAAATATGTAAAACACGGGATAATTTAAACTAATTTTGTAATTTAAATTGGATTTTAAAACTGACCAATAATAAAAAAAAAACATAAAAATTCTTAAGTGATCTTTCAAAAAAAACTTTTTTTTTAGAAATGAAAAATTCACTAGAATATGCTATAATTTTTTTAAAAGTCTTCTTTTAAAAAGTAGGTTTCTGTTTTTGACAGTAACATCCCGAAAGAGCTTTTGAATTGCTATATTTCATTGTTAATGATGCTTTTATCGAAAAATGCGGGAAGACATATGGCCGAATCATTAGAATGGCATATGAACATTAATATTTCAAAAGATAATATTTTTTCAGATTAACCCTTTATCTACTGACGGTACCTATAAGTACCATTAAACTGACTTGTTTAGCACATTCATTCATATTCATTTAGCACATCGATTACTTGTAATACAGTTTAGAATGAATTATAGATGCATTATTTTATCTTGTTTCAAAGGCATTATTGGTCACACAAAACAAAAATATTTTTAAAAGGATTATTTATTTTGCCTTTGCATCTTTTCAGCATTCTTGGAGCTGGGGTTGGGGGGGGGGGATTTTCAATTCGGAAATATTTCTAAATTTCTATTGTAAGAACATTATATCTGTGCCTTTTCTAATTCTACAAAATACCAAGAAAAATATTTAAAATAAAAGATTTGAGTGGGGTTAGAAATTTTGCGCAAAATCCCTATAAATCCAAATTTAATTACTCCTTCTGAATCAATTCAATCTCTCTAAAATTCATCTAATATTTATTAAATGATTATGTAAATCTTCTAATATAGTTTAAACAATTCACGGAAAATGCTTTAGAAGAGAAAACTTTCATGAATTCATAATTCAGTACAAAAAGGGTTAAAACTGAAATAATAATTCACTTTTAATAGTATTTATATTCTGCAATGCTGTTAGTGATTATAGATTACTGTGTTGTTTTCAAGTAAAATTTTGAAGCTTTTGTTTTTGCTCGTTAAGTATGCGTTTATTCATGGATATATGTTTGTCCACAATCACTGAGTGGAATAGATTGAATGTAACTTTTTACTACTACACTAGGGAACAATGCTTAATATTGTAACATTTCACAACGTTAACAGATGTATTAATGTTGTTGTCAATTTTTTGTTGTTGTTGTTACTTTTTTTAATTGTTAATTTTGTGCATAGATTTAGATTTTCTTTCTGTTTATGATTTTTAAATTGTTGAATTCTCTTTTTTATTTTTATTTTCAATTTAAATATTTTATTTTATTTTATAATTCTTGATATTTTTTTCTGATACTAAGCTCAACATGTTTCAATATTAATTTCTCAATTTTACTTACACTCTTTGTAATAATACTAAATGCTTTGTCTAGTGTTTTCTAAAGATGTTTTCTTTATAAACCGTAATGCATATAAAAATTACAAATATATTACAATTCATCAGGCAGACAAGTAAAAATTACATAAATACATATACAATTAAAAATGAAAACGTTTCAGGTTAAGTTTAATCCCTCATGAGTTCAATAACATTCAAAATGACCAGTAAACTATATATCATATTTACAGGTAATAATTACTAACAGTTAAAATCAATTAAAGTAAATAGAACCATACCAAAGCAATGCTGTGTATTCAGGTAAAACTGCACAGGATTGATTAATCGGATAAATTTTCTTACGAGTGAACACATCTTCAAGAAAAACTCTTTTTTTTTTAAGGTTAATGCAACTACATCTGATATCTGTCATATTTGCGAAATCTGGGCTATGGTGTTACACAGCATTGCTTTGATATGGTTCTTTATAATTTATTTAATATTAACTGTTAGTAATTATCAACTGTAAGCATTATATATAGTTTTCTGGTCATTTGAATGTTATTGTACTGATGAGGGGTTAAAACGTTTCCCGAAATGTTTGCGTTTTTAATTGTATATGTATTTATGTAGTTTTTACTTATATGACTGATGAATTTTAATATATTTCTAATTTTTAAATTTTGTATATCAGACGTTAAACAATGTTTAGTTATTTTAATGTGATGTATATATTTAAAATTTCTAACACTATTTTATGTTCGCAAACTCTTTCGATTTTCCAAGTAGTCTGGCACCTCTATTTTGCGTTTAAAAAGTTCTATTTAATATTTCAAACGTACAATTCGCAATCACCTCGTTTAATACTAGTAATAATACTAAACGCGTTTCCTATGTAAACTGTAATGTAGTATATATTGTAAATTCCAAACAGTGTTCGATTTTCGTACAGACCTTGTATTTTCCAATGTCTATGGCACCACCATTTCATATTTAATTTTTTTTTTCAGTAACACATAATGACCCTTTAAACAGATGAAAAATCTGATTTCGGAGACAAATATTTAAAGTGACCCATGCAATCATTTTTGCACTAATCACATCAGTTTTTTGTTGTTGTTGTTGTTAATACTGTAATACGAGGGTCGGCTGAAAAGTCCCAGACCCGACAAAGAGATAACGCCACTAGGGTAGTTATACGGTAGCATTGCATAGTACTCTCCCTGACTAGCTTATACCCACAGTTTCAGATCAATAGCTTGATTATTGTTTGGTTGACAGAAGTTAAATCAAGATTATTTTAGAGTTTTTACGAAAATGGAAGATTTGGGGTTCGGGGGGGGGGGAATACGGTAATGCAATACTTCCATTTGAAGGGTTTAACGCATAAAGAAATCAACGAGGAAATGGGTAGCACACTGAATGACTCTACTTCATCATATTCAATGGTCAAAAGGTGGTTTGCAGAGTTTAAAATGGAAAGGACGAGCACGAGTGATGAGCCTCGCTCTGGATGCCCTGTGGTAGTGACAACTCCTGAAATTGTAAAAAAAAAAAATCGTCGAATATTCCTGGAAGACAGCTGATTAAAGTTGTTCGAGATAGCAAAGGCTATAAACGTATCAAAAGAACATGTAGGTAATATTTTAACTAATATTTTGGGCTTCCACAAGGTCTGTGGAATCGCAAAGAATTTTTGAGACGGCTCATAACTATTGATGAAACTGGGATTCACCACTACAGTTCTGACAGCAAATTACAAACAAAACAGTGGATTGCGCCAGATGAACCAGCTCCAGAAAAGGCAAATTCAACTTTGTCAGCTAACAAGGTTATGGCGAGTGTTTTCTGGGACGCAATGGGAATTCTTTTTATTGATTACTTGGAAAAGGGTAAAAGCTTCACTGGTGAGTACTACCCAAGTTTACTGAAACGTTTGTGTGACGAGGTAAAGAAAAAACGACCTCATTCGGCGGAAAAAAAATCTTGTTTCATCATGACAGTGCTCCAGCACATCGGTCAGTTATCGCAATGGATAAAATCTACGAATTAAGGTTCGAATTGCTTGAACATCCACCTTATTCGCCAAATTTCGCACCCAGTAACTACCACCTATTCCCTAAACTAAAAAAAAATACTTGGTAGACGAAGATTTTAGAGGAACGAGGAGGTTATTGATGCCGTAAACGGCTATTTTGAGGAACTCAACTAATCGTATTATAGAGATGGTTTAATTAAATTAGAACACCAATATGATAAATATATTAGCCTTTCTGGAGATTATGTTGAGAAATAAACAAAAAACTTTTCTAAAAAAGTGTTGTTTTCTTTGTTGGGCACGGGACTTTTCAGCCGACCCTCGTAAGTTCTCCATGCAATAGAATATATAATCTGCATTAAACACTGTATAATTAATTGATAATAATGATTCTTTAATGTATGCTTTTTTTAAATTAAGGATAACGTATATAATTTGCACGCATGATTTAAAAATATCTATACCCTTTAGAACTTTGAAACTTTTAATATAAGTTTAAGAATATTCTAAAAATAAAATGGACTAAAATCTAATGATTAAACAAAAAAATTCTATTTTTTTTTTTTTTTCAAAATAAAAATATGAAAAGTTTTTGATAATTTTTGTCACTCGAATACACATACATTCAATAATTTTTGATAAATTTCTTAGATTTTAGTTCAACTTGAAGAAAATGATCTAGTAAAAATAAATATAAAGTTTCGAATCATTACGTTTAATACATCGTGCGCGCGCGCGCAATAAAATAATATCGTTTTTGAAAAAAATCAGTTTAAACACAAATGTTTCGCTTGAAACAGGCCAAGGCTAATTTAAATTTTTTACTATAACAAACGCAATTTTACAAATATTTTGATGCGGTTTGTGGCATATTGTTAAAAAAAAAAATAGCTGTCAAATTAATTATAGAACCAAAAAATCGATTATTTAAAGATTTTAGGGGTCGTATGTCCCCTTAAGTGTAGTAATAATACGAAATGCAGTGTCTAGTGTTTATTAAAATGGTCTATGATATATATAGAGTGTGTCCGAAATGTCTGGAAACACGAGGAGTACACACAGGATTGAAAAACGCAAAAATACTTGTTAAATATTTTTAATAAAGCGATTCAGTGATACCGAAGTTAACCCCCAAGTCTGAGCTCCTGGGGGTCAGAGGGATAAAATATTGAAAGTTTCAATAACAACACCAATTTTTTATTGCAGAATCGGATTCTACGGGAACAAATAGGTAATTTTTGTATTTTAAAAAAATGGATCATCGTAAATAGCAATATAATCGAGCAAAAAAGCACCCTGAATCGTGAGAGGCAAGGAGACTGGCGTTAATGAAACATCCCGAAGGAACAGGAAGCTACTACGACCAAGTCGCTCTTTTTTGATAACGGTTAAAGTGGTGCATTCATTTAGAATTTAAGCATTGCCACCATTCCTACCGACGATTTAGGAAGTGAAACAACATTTTTCAGTCTATTTACTATTTAAAGAAAATCAGAACTGCAAGAGACAATAAGATTTGCTGCTCGGGAAGCGAACCTGACCGCATTTTACTAGATTACATACCGGGTGTCCCAAAAAGGACTGACTGATTTTAAAATTCAATAACTTCCAAACGGTGACAGATATTAAAAAAATTCTTGCAGGAGGGTTATGCATAAAATCAAAAGTTTTATTAGAGTGATTTTCGATTTTAGTTCGAATTACAAACAATAGATGGCGCTGTAAGCAATAGTCGCTAAATACAGGCTCGATATTTGGTCCTTTCTGTTGTTCCATGTAGAAAAAGGAGATGGAAATGTATTATCCGGGCCACGAAGTACCAAAAATCGAGCCTGAATTTAGCCTCTATTAATCGCAGCGCCATCTATTGTTTGTAATTCGAACTAAAATCGAAAATCACTGTAATAAAACTTTTGATTTTATGCATAACCCTCCTGCAAGAATTTTTTAATATCTGTCACCGTTTGGAAGTTATTGAATTTTAAAATCAGTCAGTCCTTTTTGGGACACCCGGTAGCTATCTACGTTGATCCAAAAATAAAAGTTACATACAAAAGTTACGTGTTTTTCTAGGCAGAATCTCAATCTGCAATAAAAGTGGGGGTTTTCATTTATGATTTCAAAATTAGACCCCCATCTGATTTCCATGGGGCATGGGCGGGAGATCAAATTTGGTATCATTGAATAGATGTTATTTAACACATATTTTACATTTTGCAATCCTATGTGTATTTCTTGAATTATTCATCGATTTCCTGACTTATCGCACACCCTGCATATTTAATTTATAACAACAGTCAGTGATCATTAGGGTGGTCACAAGCTATATGAGAAAAATTTACTTTAATCTTTTTCTTCTGGGGGACCCCTCTAAAAGTTGTCAATTAGTTAGAAAATGAGATTGGTAAAGTTTCAGCTCAGTTGAATAATATTAACCCGTGCCTCATCGAGGTTGAATTCATGAAAAATTGTGATTTTTGGCCAATAATTGTAGTTTTTCTTATATTAAGTGAAAACTATTTGTCTTAGAAACCTGATTCTTGTTTTATTTCATAGAAAATGTTGTTGCCTTGAACTTTCATCCTGATCAAAGCTTATATTTAATGACATTTAGTATTTTTCAGGTCAACTCGTGAATCATACTTTCAAACTCTGCATTTTTGAAAAAGAAGTGAAAATAACAAATGAATAATTTTGATTACTTTTGATTTTTTTTTTTTTGTATTATGTGCATTAAAAGACAAAAGAAATTGTACAATTTTTGTAATTTTAAAGATATTTCATCAATTATAGTTAATTATTAGTTATATAGTTCTGTGCCTGGAAAGAAAGAGCTCCTCAATTTGCAATGGAGTTGAAGCGCATTTAAACGGAACGTCTGAATTTCTTTTCTTATTACAAGTCTTTTTTTGTTACCTAGTAGCGTTATCTATTTTTATTCATTCTCCCCTCCCTTTCGTATGATGGCAGAAATGCAAGATTTTTATAATTGGCCACATGTCTCATCAAATCACCGACAGTAAGATACCAAGTTATTGTCGAGTTTTACGTATTTATTTTATAATGTTTGCCTAGTGAAACTGAACACAGGAGAAGCTGCTAGAATTACAGTACACCCACCAGTTAACCATAGATTTTAATTTTAAGTAGAATTGTAACACGACTCCGGAAACAGCTATTTCGAAAACTAAGAACTGAGCTTATCAAAAACTGATTTAAAATTTTCGATTTAGAGGCAGCTGTTGTTCACTGGGATCGAAAACTGCTTCCTCATTTTTTGAATAAAGAAAATGTTGAGAGGATAGCAGTTTTGGTTAGTTGGCGATATGAAGAACAGTTAATAAGAGTTCCTCAGTTTGAAAATAGTATCAAAATAACTAAGGCAAAAGCTGTATTTTCAGCAATTGAAGAGTCGGAGGAAGTTGATAAAATCCAATCCAGGCAATGTGTTTTGATACCACTGCAGTGCACACTAGTCGCCCCAGAGGAACCTGCAGTTTGCTATAGCAATTAGTAAAGGAAATATTTTCTATATTTACCATGTCGCCACCATAATTTAGAAATTACTCTAAAATCTGTTTTTCATTGTGAAGTGTGCACAATTACTGCCACTCAGCCAGATATTTAAAGAAAAATTCAGATTGGGTGGTCTAAGTCAGTTCAGACTAAGTATAAAAATTCTATTGAAGGTGAAATATTAGATATGAAATACGTAATTCAGAAGAAATTTCTAGTTTTCTTGGTATTCGAGACATTTGCTTATTTATAATCAATATTTATTGTCAAATCTCGGTTCAATGCTACCACTCCCACTTTGGCCCCTAATTAAAGCCTGCAATTATTAAACTCGTTGACTACAGCAGAATTCATAAATCGGTTACAGACAAAGCACTCACTAAAATAATAAACCGCCTTTGGTATCTTAACTAGGATCCAGTTGCATTTTCATTTTTAGATGATACTTTGGGAGGAAAAAAATCAAAATAACTATAGCTGTAAAATTAATGTTATTAATTAAAGGCATTTGGAGAAGAAAATAATGATGATGATAGGAATATAAGACAAACAAAAGATTTTAACGAAGTGGATTATTTAATGAACAAAGAAATTGATGTTTTTGTTTCATCTCTAACTGTAAATTTTAAAAGATTTTATATTAATATGCAATTTCTAAATACCGATCCCAATGTATGGTGTGAAAATGAACATTATTTGAAAGCAAAAAAAGGGAATGGTCTTAAGGTTGTTAATGACACAGCTGAAAGGGGAATAAAAGTAATCTGAAATTTCAATTCCTGTAAGACGAAGAACAAAAAGTCCTTCCGGCCAGTGCCGGGAGGAAGAGGTAGCTTTCATAATCCTTATTTAAAAAAAAAAAACAACTTATATCATGCAAACACACGAAGCTCAATTTAGTGGAAACCGAATATACGAGATTCAATACTAATTTTTATCAATATAATGAATGAGAATTTCGCGAAATTAGTCAGCTTTATCCAAGCTGCTTTTCTTTAAAGTAACTTATATTTGGCTGCCAAATTCGGCAATTTCTTAAAGTGCCTGTCATTTTAAGACAACGTGGTGGATGAGGCTAAGCAGTGAACTTGGTCGAGACCTTAGTAATTGCTGTGCACATGCTCACTCACATCGGAATCGGTTAATATATAGGAGTGCTGTCGCATGCAAAAAATCAGATTTTTCAAAATGTCACCCACAATAGAAATTGAAACTGCTATATCTGAGCCATTTTTTAAGGTAAAGACAAACAAAAAATGCTCCTGAATCTTTGTATCAAGGCCAAACACATAAAAAAAATCTTTTTCATTTTCCAATTTTTTAATACCTCATTTTGAATTTTAAATTTAATTTTTTTAAATGGCAACCCTTTTGAAACAAGATGGCGAATGAAGCTGGCCAACGAACTCGGTCGAGACATTGGTGTGTACTATGTACAGACCAAGTTACATCCAAATAGGTTCATAAATACGCCTGTTATCGCGTGACAAAAATCAGGTCGCTTTAAAATATCAGCCACAAGAGAAATTCAAAATGCTATTACTCAGCCATTTTTTTTTAGATATAGACGAAAGAAAAACTGTTCCGGAATCTTTGTATTAAGGTCAAACACATACAAAAAAAATCTTTTTCATTTACCAATTTTTTGGTATCTCATTTAAATTTTTTTATTTTTTTATTTTTTTAAATGGCCGCCATTTTGAAACAAGACGGCGGATGAAGCTGGCCAACGAACTCGGTCGAGATATTTGTATGTACTATGTACACAAAAAGGTACATCCAATTCGGTTCATAAATACGGCTGTTATTACGTGAGAAAAATCAGGACGTTTCAAAATGTCAGCCACGCTAGAAATTCAAAATGCTATAACTCAGCCATTTCTTAAGATATAGACGAAACAAAAACTGCTCCCGAATCTTTTTATCAAGGTCAAACACACAAGAAGAAAATTTTTTTTTCAATTTTCAATTTTTGGTACCACATTTCAAATTTAAGTTTTTCTTAAAAATTTAAATGGCCGCCATTTTTAAACAAGATGGCGGGTGAAGCTGGACAACGAACTTGGTTGAGATATTGGTATGTACTATGTATAAACGAAGTTACATCCAAATCGGTTCATAAATAAGCCTTTTATCGCGTGACAAAATTCAGGACGTTTCAAAATGTCAGCCACGCTAGAAATTCAAAATGCTATAACTCAGCCATTTTTTAAGATATAGACGAAACAAAAACTGCTCCGGAATCTTTGTATAAAGGTCAAATACATAAGAAAAAAATATTTTTCCATTTTTAATTTTTTGGTACCACATTTCAAGTTTTAAATTTTTTAAAAAATTTTAAATGGCCGCCATTTTGAAACAAAACGTCGATTGAAGCTGGCCAACGAACTCGGTCGAGACATTGGTATGTACTATGTACACACCGAATTACATCGAAATCGGGTCATAATTACGGGAGTTACAGTGTGACATAGGTCAGATATATATATATATATATATATAAATTTTGAACGGAGGGTGCTTTCGGGGTCTGGGGGTCATGATCGATGAAAATATACCAAAATTTTTTGAAATCGCTTTCCTCCGAACGGCTGCAATAGGTAGCTTTTTTGTAAAGAAAGCTACCTAAAACAGTTTATGCTAAAAGTTGTATCTGAATGTAGAAAATGTTTTCAAGACTCTTCAAAAGCCACCTTATCTAAGCCATTATCATCTTAAAGTGACAATTGTAAGGGATAATAATTTCTTTTCTTTATAATGCTTCCTTTCTTATAACACAACTTTAATAATAAAACGCATTTGGATATTATTTCTTCTAATTTTTATACTTTCTTTGCTATTTTTTTCTCTTTTTTTCTTTAAGTTTAGATTTCAATTTTTTTTCATTTACGTTTGAATTTTATTAATTCTTCAAAACTCTTTATTACATACAAAATAAAGACAAAAAGGTGAAAAGCAGATGAAATGGAATGTTACTTCTTTTTTTTTTTTTTTTTTTTTTTTTTTGCATTTTCATAAAAAGTCCATTTTTAGGATTCAGATCGAGTCTGGTCCCAAAAAATGCACATATGTTTAAATCTATAAGTTTTCACAAAAAAACTGTGTGTGGTTCTTCAAGAAAAATTATTTTTTATGAAATGAGACTAGCATTATATTTCTAGGTTCAATTGTATTCATTTCATGAAGTAAAGACAGCATATTGTTGCGAAAAATCACGTTTTTTTCAAATTTTGACCTCAATGAGGCACGGGTTAACATTATCCAAATGAGCAGAAATTTCGCCAATCTCATTTTCTAGCCAATTGGCAACTTTTTGGGGGGGTCCCCCCAAAAAAATTTGAAAATGGATTTTTTGTGTCCACCCTAGTGTTCATGCACTCCTTAACTTATCCAAGAAATCTGGCACAACTATTCAATACTACATAAATTCTATTTGATATTTCAATCACACAAATCGCAATCATTTCGTTTAATTGCAGTAATAAAACTAAATGTTTTGTGCAGTGTTTATTAAAGAAGTTTTCATTAGAAACTATAATGCAGTTTTCTAAATTTCTAACAGTATCCCATGTCCACACTCCTTGGATTATCCAAGGAGTGGGGCACCACAATTTCAAATCAGAAAAATTCTATTTAATATTTCCATCGTACAACTCGCAATTACCTCATTTAATCGAAGAATTTATAAGATTTTTCTGCGTTTAATAAGGCGGGAAATTACGTTGGAAAGGTGTAGGAAATCTGTATTTACCTCGAGTATAGTATATGTATATTACACTTTAGATATTTGAAGAGTCAGCATCTATAGAAGAAGTGTACGCCTGCTTTTATTCAAAGAAATTTTATTACAAAATAATACAAGATGTCTCATTAGACTCGGAACTCGGAAAATTGTCTTCTTTCAGAACATAAAAGCAAATTTTGAAACAGAGGTTGCCATCATATGAAAATTTGCATCAACATTGATTTCTTCTTTAATGGCGCCACCTGTTTTTGAAACCATATTTGAGTTAAATTTGACCAAGTTAGACAGGAAAAAAGTATAGTTATATACTTTTTATTAAATCAAACATTTTTAAAATTAATTATCCGCAAGATTATAATGAACTATTTATTAAAAACTATTTGACATGATAAATGAAATTTTTCTTTAGTTAGAAGTTCTGTATACTTATATTCATCTTAAACAAAAGTTTGAACTATAACTTGATTTTTTTATGTTTCTCTCTATTCCAGAAAAATAACTAACGCTGTCACCGCCGCTGTTAATGAGGTTTTTATGGCCTAGGGTCTTTCTTCTCTAATATTAAAAAAAAAAAATCTACTGCACAAAAAAATATGAAAATGACAGAATTATAGAGAAATGTTTGAGAAACACACTGATGCATGCAGTTTTTAAATGGAAAAATTATTTAAAGATTTATTTAATGTTAAAGTTGGTCAAAATCTTTCCATTAAAAAAGTTTTATGGGAGCATAAGAATTTTATATTTTTTTCTAAGGATATACATTAGAAGAAGCCGGTGTGCTAACTGCATTTATTATTTTATTTGACTGCATTTTTGAGGGTTTATTTTCATTTTTAATTCAAACTTTTAACATTTCGAGAGATTTTTTACATATTTTCGAAAAGGTTATTATTTTAAATTGTTGCCAATTGTAAAAACAGCGGAAAAAATGATATTTTCTTCATATTATTTATTTATTTAGACGTGACTATTATAAAGTAAAAACAACTTTCAAATTAGAATTAAATCATTATCAACTAAAAGCCGAAAATTGAGTCTGAATATTGAAACTGAATATTGAAAATTGTGTCATAAAACTATATTTATACTTGAGTATTAAACGAGAAAGAACATTCTTAAATAGCAAATTTATTAATATGCGTTAAAAGCCGTAAATGTAGGAAATTACATCATATTTAACAGTTTAAATTAAAAAAATATATTGAAGCGAGACATTATTTCACATTTCCGCATGATCTTTTAGATTATTGTTCTCAATTTTAAGCGAGTGCAATTAAAAATATTTTCCTTTCTAGCAAATAAAAAGTATTTATACGTGAATATTAAAAAGAAAAAGGAAACTTTAAAATAAGAAATTCATTAATATGCGTTAAAAGCAGTAAATAGAAGAAATTACGTCATATTTAAAATGACCAAATAATAATATTACAAAACAATTTAAATTTAAAAATAAATTTATACGAGACATTTATTTCATATTTTGAGTTAATCTTTTTAACTGTTGTTGTAAATTTTAAGACAGCGCAAATAATATTTACATTATAACATCAAAAGTATTTTCAAGTTCACATAAAAAAGAGAAGGAAAACTTTTGGTGAAAATTACATCAGATTTAAAACGATACATTTAAAATGACTTATTGAAAATAATTTTCTTATAGCGTTGTTGAAAAAATACCAGTAGGCAAAGACTCTGTGTACTTCAAATGTTTCACTGATCTTATTTAATCAAGCACAAAAGAGCCAGTAGATGTTTAACAGCAGCTGTTCAGACTGAAAAGTCATCACTCAGAGGGAAATGAATGGAAACCCGTTTAAAAGGAGATCGCCACTATTTTTTTCTAATTATAGTTCAGTCTTATGCAATCTTTTTTAAGCCGATCAAATTAGCGTGTTTTTAGAGTTTGCGGTGTCCCAATGAGGTATGTCAAGCGTAGCTCGTAGGAGACAGAGCCCAATAGTTTTAAAAATAAAAATAAAAAGATTGTAAAGAGGATTCGTTAACATTCATTTTGTGAGAAATGAGGAATTTTTCAACTTTTGCGAAAACGGAATAGAGGTATTCCTAGTATTTTCTCACAAAACCACGAAAAGTTCGAAGAGCTGAAAATTAGAGAAAAGTGCTATTTACTGCATCTTTTTTCTTGTAAATGTTAGCAGAAATTTTTAAATACTTTTTTATCAGTTAGTTTATTGTTTTTCCACGTAACACTATAATCAAAATTTTAAAATATCAACATATATTTTTCAATGATCAACATATGCTTTTAAAGTATATGCCAATATACTGTTCTAGCTACTCTTGCCCAAATCCATGTCTCTGGTTAGGGCCTTGGAAATTGGAAAAATGTCTGCAGCTTCGAATCGCGAACAGGAAATGGGCCTTTTTTGTGGGTTCTAATCCATTTTAAATAGAGATACTGATCTGCTTAAACCTCTTCGTGTGCAAAGCGGACAGTTTCGAAAAAATAATTAATGAAATAGTCATTTCTATTCTATATTTATGTATGTCACGATTTTTTCCTTTAATTAATTAAAGCGTTAGAAGCCAGGTGCTATCAGTTATCGAGCACACCTATAGACTATGCATTAAAAATGTTTCAAAAACTACAAGATAAATGTGGTTTTTAAATTTTGTTAAATTCTTTTAGAAAATAAATATTTCGTCTTTTACCAAACGAATTTCATGTTTCTTTGTTTAATTCGTTTTCTTACTTAAAGCAATTGATAATATGTCAAAAAGATCATTTAAAATTCTCAAATATTACAAAAAGAAAAAAAACCCCTCAAATTGTATAGAGTTCCTTTAATTAAGTTAAATTTGAAGAAAGTCTCTTATGAAGAAAATTAAAGTTTAGTGTTTCATATAAGAAATATTTCTGTAAATGAAAAAGCCAAGAAAATAAATTACTTCCTTCAATTTTTGTTTCATTGAAAGTCATATTTTAAAGAGTAACTTTCTGTTATTGACAATAACATCGCGCTGCAGCTATTGATTTGCTATATTTCATATTTAACGATGCTTTTATCGAAACATTGGAGAAGACATATGGCCTAATCATTGGCACGGCATATGACACTTAACTTAAAAAAAAAAAAAACTGACTAAAACTGAATTAATAAATAACTTTAAATAATATGCATACTATCTACTATTGCTAATTTTTTCAGGATACTTAATTACAACAAAGCAACTGAGAAACGCTGGCAAACGGAGAATTTCCATCGTTTTAAATATTTGATATTGTTATACGGCACTTAAGAGCTACAATTATTTTATTTTGCTTCTTTTTTACTTTGTATTTATCTTTGATAAATATGCATTGTCACAAATAGTTACTATTATTAATATTATTTAAAATATTCAAGTGATTAAAATTCTCTTATTATAATTCAAATAACTACACTCGGTATTTAAAACTCTAAAATCAAGTTAAGATTGCGTTGAGTTTGACTTGGTGCTCTTAAGTCAGTCAAATCAAATAATAATTCTATATTTTACTCTTTAGTAATGGAATATACATGTTTACGTTAAATTAATCTTTGTACTTTCTTTTTAAGAATAATAAACAATAACTAAAAGTTCAAATAAATTTCCACTTATTATTCATAACATCAACAAAATTTAGTTTACAAAATTTACGTTTAAAATTATTGATATCGTTATTTGGCATGCGCTAACATTTCACATTTAACCATTTTTAAGAATAATCTTTCGTGTAGTTAATTTAAATTAAATAGATATTTAAACTTTAAACCGTTATTTACTCTTTAAATACATAAACATAGAATAACTGACTTCTCCGGAGTTGAGTAACTTGCTGCTCTAAAATAGTATGTATCCAAAGTAATGTTCGCCCCACCAGGAGCCGATAGGTTCTGCTCTCGAAGCTGGTAGACGGGAGATGCTTGGTTCGAACCCAATCGCGCCCATCAGCCTAGTCGTTCGGAGTTTTCGTGGTTTTCTTCGACCCATGGATTTCCATGCGTAAATACGGATTAGGTTCCCTTAGAAAGACCCCTCACGAAGAGAAATCCCCCCCCCCCCTATGGGACTATATCTCTCGAGCAGATAATTGGCCGTCAAAAATCAACCAAAGTAATGTTCAAATATAAGTCACACAATAGTAAAAAACATCATACGTTCACAGTAGTGAACATCAGTTTTAGAACATCATACGTTGTCCCTCAAACACAAATCCCGATAGTTACCCGTTTTTAAATCTATTAACACTTTGTATCGATCACCATGACACCACTCGTCTAATGGCAAGAGCGCCGCGGAGAAACAGTCTACAACAGATTCAAGCACCACGGGAGTACCACCATGCGAAACCCCGCTTGGTTCTCATGATACGCTCCTTATCCACAGCACAATTCACCATGTCACCATCAGCCAAAAACTCCCAAATCTCCACGTATAAGAAACTTCAACATCAGATTCACTTCTTCCGACAGCATCTCTAAGTTTAACAGAAAGTTGAATACTTTCAGATGCTTCCAAGTTGTCAAAAAAATAAAAAAGTTTTAAAAGTAAAATTTAATTAAAAGTTTTTGATGCACATTTATGTTAAAATCCGGTGGGATAGAATACATCCCGCCACCCCTCAAAACCTTAAAGCATATTATTTAAAAATAAATGTATTATTTTTAAAGTTTTCTTTCTCAATTTTTATGATATAATTTTCAATGTTTCCCTGCTTTTAACGCATAACCATTTGATTCTAATTTTAAAGGGTGTTTCTCTGTTTTTAATAGTCACGTGTATATAATTTTTTAATTGAAAGGAAATATTATTCTGTTTTAAAATTGCAACAAATTAAAATAATAACCTTTTCTAAAATATGGAACAACATATCTCTTGAAAGGCTGAAATATTGAATAATAATTTTAAAAAAGTCATAAAATTAGTCAAATGAAACAAATACATTTAGTCTGCACAGCGCAAGTTTGTATTGTATATCCTGTAAAAAAAAGCATTAAATTCCTATGTATAGTATTGCTCCGAGAAAATTTTCATTTATGGCAGCGGTGACAGTGTAATTTACTTTTTTTTAGAATAGAGGAATACTTTGTTGTATATCGTCCTTTTTAAAATTTCATCTAAAATGTTCTAAATGCGTGTTGAATAATTTCATGTTTTATTCGTACGAATTTTTAGCAGAGAAATATAGCATTATAACTAATTATAGAAATTTTATTCTCTGGACAATTATTTCTCATTCAAAGTGCATTTCTAAATTATTTTGTTGTTACTAATCAATTGATTGTATTTCATTAAGGGATTTTGTTACTTTATAAATATTCTTAATTTCATTTATTAAGGTCTGAGAAAAATCTTAGACAAAGGAAACTTTCGAATCCGTAAAAGAAATAAAAAAAAAAAAAAAACTGGATGGATTCAGTCTTTTATAATTAGGAGAACAAACTTTATTTCCTTTACTTGTCCGTGTGTAAAAATAATTGAGTTTCTTTTGTACTTTTTTAATTAAATTGTTTAAAGTTATTTTGTGTCATTGTTTCATTTTTTTTAAATGGCGAAACTTATTTCGGAAATAATGAAGAAACGCAACAGTCTATAAAAGGCATTTTGTCTGGAAAAGAATTTTTTAGAGGATCTATGAAAATATTTTGATATTAGGCTGCTAAAATAAACTTGGAACACGTTTATGAATAACTATATGATGAATAATAGTGAATAGTAAAATTTTAAGAAAGTTAAATTTTCGTTCAATGCCACTTTGACCGTCCATAATAAATGTTCATTTAATTATTAACACAAGCAAAGTCTCATACCGATCCAACAGATAACCATATATTTTACATGATGACCTTTTTGAAATCTTTATGTTAGAAGAGATTTCTCGTTCCCCATATCTTCTTTACATGTAGAGTATCTTTGACCACTAGTATGATGGGTTTCGTCTTACACTGTAAAATAAAATCTGTAAAGTTTCAAAAGTATTTCTAGGAAACTGAGCTTTCTAGAACTTTTTATGTAACGGCAACAACAAAAATTCATGTTACAGATACACTTTTGCACTGAAAATTAAAAAATCTGCAAGGTTACTAAGACTTTTTTTAGGAAACTGGGATACCTGGAACATTTCATGTAAATGCAACCCAGGTTACAGAAAAAAAAATTAGTAAGATTACTGCAATTTTAGCAGATTCATTTGTTACAAAAACTAGTTTTGTAGATTTACAGCTTTTTTTCTTTGTACAGTTACAGATGAAAGTTTAGTAAGCATGTAATTTTACGTCTCTAGAACTACAATTTTTTACAGAGTAGCTACACGTTTGGCAGGATATGACCGTGTATCCTTCAGATAACTCGTATCCTAATTTGTAAATTGTTTTTTTTTTTCGATTTTATTTTCTTTTGATTTTGGTATATTCTTTATGCACAATAAATTTTTTTTTATTGTCATGTTATTTATGAAATACAGTATATGATTTTACGGATTCAATATGATATTTTTCGAAAACTTGAGGTTAAAAAAAAAAAAAAAAAAAAAAAAAAAAAAAAAAAAGATTAACTCTTTCAAGGGCGGGGGTCACGCTGTGTGACCACCTAATTTTATTTGCGAACTGGCAAATGGCACCAAGAACATTTTAATAAAATTTTGCTTTTATAATGAAAGTTTAGAAAACAACATTTCATTTTCAAAGAAATTCGTTTGTAAATTCTGGTATCAGTCAATCATTTGATCATTGTACACGCAGAATTTATTGCCCCCGAAAGTATTAAAAAAGACTTATTTCTATTTTATCTAAATGCACATAAACTGGTTTGTTATATTCATAAAAAGAAATTTTCCTTTTCTTAAAATAAGATTTACATGATGTATTTTATATATTTTTAGTATGCATTTTAAGTAACATTTCAAGCATCAGCACCAGATATGTTTAGGCTCCTTTTTTCAAACCTGAGCCAGATGATTTCAGATGCAGAACCAATACGAATGTACAGTCGTGGAAAAAAAAAAAAAAGTAAACACCCCCTACTAACTCCTCAACAAATTATTGTAGAAGAAAGTTACTGGTACCGAACGATTGGAAATAAAGTCTACTTTTAAATGATATAGATAAAATTTGCTTAGGGGGCCATCTACATATTAAAACGAACCGTAACTTTGTTTTTTTTTTTCAATAGAAGTACATACTTCTGACAGCATAAATGAACTCTACATCCTTCAATTAGCCTAAAAATAATTTTTTATGCAATTCGTACCATAAGTTTCTGAGAAATTAATTATTTTAAAACGAGCGTATTTTAAGGGCTGTAACCAAATTTAAGTTCGGAGCTCGATTGTTAACCGAGAGAGCCCCCTTCTTGATCAAGGCAATTTAAGCACAACTCAAGCAGCCAATGAAGCCTAACGTATAAATTTCAATTTCGTGTTACACCAATCTTTAAAGATGAAAACCTCTGGTCTTGATCGAGTATTAATTAAAGTCTTTAAATTTCTAATTTCTAACTGTCAAATTTTGCTTGATTAATATAGTGAAAAGTTTCTTCGAATATCAGAAATACTTTCTATTAATTAAACGTATGTATGTAATGTGTGTGAGTGTATGTGTTACACGTTATAAAATATCCTTATAAATATAAAAAATATATGTTGTAAGATTTCTTTATCACATTTCATGTTTCGTTCTTATTTCTCTTTGCTGAAATAGCTTCATTTTATTGTTATCGATAAAGAGGTAGAAAAATTCTTTTTTGACACCTTTTCCTATAGCTCAGATTTCATAGGTGGGATGCTTTTCGTGACATCATAAAATGGATATCGAACGATGAATGAAACCATATAGAAATGTCTGGGGAACAAAGAATGTCGAATTGTTGTTACTGAGTATCGCATCGGAAGCAACTTGGATTTACTTTAATGCCTTCGGAAGGGATGTCACGTATACTTCCATATAGGGTGTGTAAGGTATTTATTTACGAGTAGCTTCTTTTTAGGTAGATTTCGTAAGAAATCCTATCTATTGCAGTCGTTACCATGGTGCGACTTTTGAAAAATTCCTTCATAACTTTTCATTATAGGACCCCAGGAACCCAAAACCACCCTCATCTAAAAATTTTATATATATATATATATATATATGTATGTATGTATGTACTAAATTTTGTCCGCACGATAAAAGTCGCAATTATGCACGAATCATCTTCAAACTCGCCAACAACTTTGAGATGGCTAATATCTCGGCGGGGATTGAAAATGGGCGAAATCGGCCCAAGAGGGTGGAAATGGGTAGGGTTCAAAATTTTGAATACTGTCTTAACATGATTCTGATAAAACCAGCTCTTACACAACAATGGCAGGAAAAAAATAAAAGTTTTTCAAGCAGTTGCCAACAATAAAAAAAAAAATAATAATAAAATTCTCACCACAACAATTACTTTTCTTTTGCAAAATTTTCACGTGTAAAATTAAATAGTTTGACAAATTGAAAACAAATTGAATATTACGTCATAAGTTTCCTAGAGCAAGATTTCAGCATGAAAACTCAAAATAAATAGTTTGACGAATTAAAAAAATATGTATATTGCGTCATATTGGAAATATAATGGACCTCAGCAGGTGAATATGTAACACCATGTAAGTTTGAAGAAACGTATTAAAACATGATAAAAACCCGACTATGGAAATATTAACATATTTTAACACTTTAAGGTTCTCTGAATTTTTTGTAGCCATTTCTTAAACCTATTCCATATATATATGTGTGTGTGTATTCGTGTATATTACAATTTCCACAAAAAGTTTAGCTCCCTACAGCTCGCTCTTTGTGAAGAAACTGGGTTTTATCTCTAATCTTGATTTAAGTTTTGTTGGAGAATTTAGTACTTAACATCGAAATCTACCTCCACCTGTAGGCCCGAGCCGGCAGGGATTTTTTAAAGACTGTTCTCAAATCCAAAAGGGCAACTTCCTGACATAAGTTTTAATTTATTTTTGTTCGAAAATGCATGAAACTAGCTGGTGTTGTTGTTCAGAAACTATGTCATAGAGCTGTTTTTTCCATTTTTTTTGCAAACGCAATAGATCTTTTAGAAAATAATGTCAAAGTGGACCTTTTGAACTGAATTTCCGTGCGAAAGTAGAAAAATAACTCAAGAGCGGGTGAAAAACGGGGTTGTCACGTGATCGATATCGCTTATAACTCAAAGGGTAAAAGGGATTGATCAAAAAATGGAAAAAAACAGTTCAATTCCAAATCGCTTCCATGGTCAGGCTTCCCAATTTTATATCTTTCCGTTAAAAATGAATTTGTAAATGTGTCAGAACGTTTTGCTCTTGCTCAGTGGAGCAGTTAAGAACAGCCTTAAAGGAATTCTTTTGATTTTTAAAAGTCAAGAACACACTTATCAAGTCACAACAATCATCCGGTTTTTATTACGTATGCAAATTTTTTAATACAAAAGTCAGTAAAAGGAACAATATTTTTGACTGAGGGATGCAGTTTTTTTTTTTTTTTTTTTTAGGTAGATTTCGTAAGAAATACTACCTATTGCAGTCGTTACCATGGTGCGACTTTTGAAAAATTCCTTCATAACTTTTCATTATATGACCCCAGGAACCCAAAAACACCCCCACCTAAAAAGTTTATATATATATATATATATATGTATGTATGTATGTATGTATGTACTAAATTTTGTCCGCACGATAAAAGTCGTAATTATGCACGGATCGTCTTCAAACTCGCCAACAACTTTAAGATGGCTAATATCTCGGCGGGGATTGAAAATGGGCAAAATCGGCCCAAGGGAATGGAAATGGGGAGGGTTAAAAATTTTGAATACCGTCTTAATAAAATTCTGATAAAACCAGCTCTTACACAACAATGACAGGAAAAAATAAATATTTTTCGTTATAGCAGTTGCCAACAATTAAAAAAACAACTATAAAATTCTCACCACAACAATTGCTTTTCTATTGCAAGATCTTCACGTGAAAAAAAAAAATAAATAAATAGTTTGAGAATTGAATATTACGTCATAAGTTTTCTAGAGCAAAATTTCAGTATGAAAATTCAAAACGAAATAAATAGTTTGACGAATTAAAAAATATATATATTGCGTCATATTGGAAATATAATAGACCTCAGCAGGTGAATATGTAACGTCATTTGAGTTTGAAGAAATGTATTAAAACATGATATAAACCCGACTATGGAAATATTAACATATTTTAACACTTTGAGGTTCTCTGAATTTCTTTTAGCCATTTTTAAACCTATTCCATATACATGCGTGTGTGTAATTCCATATACATGCGTGTGTGTAATTCCATATACATGCGTGTGTGTATTCGTGTATATTAGAATTTTCATAAAATGTTTACCTCCCTAGAGCTCATTCTTAGTGAGAAAACTGGGTTTATCTCTAATCTTGATTTAAGTTTTGTTGGTGAATTTAGTACTTAACTTCGAAATCTACCTCCGCCTGTAGGCCCGAGCCGGCAGGGATTTTTTTTTTTTTTTTTTCAAACTAATCGGATGTACCAATCGCAAAACTTTCTTCTATCTCATACATGTTAATATTTCAAAAAGTTGTTAAATGTGCTATTTCTTCACCGTCATTACTTCAAGACTACTGCAACTTTGATTTCATCTTAAATTTCTGCTTCATTTTATGAATCGCACTAAATACGAGTTATGTCAATTTTAATAAAATCCATATTTTTCGCAATTCTGTTTCAACTCAGTTACTTGCAAATCGTCGGGTTAGCTGGATGCGAATTAGGGGAAAGTGTTGCACCTTGAACATATATGTACCTTAGACCTACAAAGTTGTTAGCTCTATTTTAAATAGATAAACATGTCAACTGGCTATATGTCAGTAGAAAGATTGTCAGCAGCTGCCCTGAAGGGTGTAACGCAGGAGTCAGACAGCAGCACCAATCACTTATTTAAATGCACTAACTGACGAGTTTTCCCTCTTCAAATTGCTAGCTGATTTTTTTATTACGTATAGGATCATATTAACTATCAGCTTACTCATCCGGGCTCATTCATCCAGCATATTGATCCGGGAGGAAATAACATATCTTAAGTTATTTGACATTACGCTCTATGCCCTAACTGAAAGATATAATTTTATTTTGATGTTTTATTTACAGCATTATCCTTTATAGATACTTTTAAAACTAGAACTCTCGGAAGGAGTCGATCCGACTCCGGCCATGTGATTAAATGTCAACTTGAACCAGAAGTTCTTTCATAAAATAAGTTAAATTTAAACAACGCAGATTTACGTTAAATAAATCAGCCAAATAATTTTAAATAAAAATTCTGATGTCAAATATTTTTATGAAACTTGAGTAAAAATTCCGGTCGTTCTATTGTGGTTCCTGTCTCATCCCCTTCTAATCCCCAGTATCCGCTCGCATTTTCGCCGATCCCAACCGTTATATCTTACAAGGAGAGGTCCAACCTTGTTAATCACAGATTTTGATTATTTTAATATATGTCGTAGGGTAGAGACCCCTTAGTGTCAGGTTCAACGGATTTTATCCAACGTTCCTTAGTTCTTGAGAAACCGGGGTGTCTAATAATAGTACACAACTTAAATACTTACATTGCAACCACAATGATAGATTGCTCGTAGCTCAGTTGGTACGGCATTCGCTGGCTGATCTGCGGGTCCGGGTTCGGTACCCGAATCCGCTGCATTTGTTTTTCTCATTTTTTGTTTTATAAATATAGTTGTAATTATAATTCAATAATTTCAATTACGAATTTTAATATCATACATTAATTATAATGTTAACTAACTTAAATTTATCATTTTTTATTTTTAAACTATTATTTCTCATCCTTTAAAGAGGTTTAAAAAGAAATTGGATCTATTATTGAATGATAAAAATTCCAAAATCGTGACAAAATTCTGTTGTGGGGCGATCTAGTTATGATAAAATAAAAAAATATTCAAATAAAATAAAAATAAAAGCAGAAAGAAGATAAAGGTGAAAGCAAAATAATTGAAAGCGCAAGCGATCAATCCATGTCCTTATTTAGTGTTGCAGCACCTTTCGTAGCTCCCATGTTTGGCGGCTAAAACTCCGTAACCAGGTAAGCTAGAAGCATGATTCCTGTCTCATTCTCTTCCTCTTCATAAAACGAAATTTTTGATATATTGTGGGCTTATTTTCATGTATTTATTCAAAAGTTATGGTTTTTTTAAATTTTTGTTAATCTCGCCCCAGCGATTTTCGCTTTTCTGACTTCTCGAGCTTTTAGTACTACATACACTTGTGTAAATATTTTTTATGTTGTTTTATTATTGTTCTATATTTAAATACGAATATTTTAAGCTATTATACATGTCTCTAAGATCGTTATTAACCAAGTTACAAATTTTTGATTTTTTGCAGTTGTAGTGCAAAATAGCGCCATTTTCAAAAAGCCACTTTTTCATGTACTTATTGTGTATATATAACGTATTGATAACTGTTTTTTGTTGCATGATTTGTGTTCATTAGAGCTTTGTCTTTCATTTAGTACCTATTTCATCAAGTTATCTGCAGTATTAAACTTTGTATGAGCATTTGTTTAAGCATCACTTTTTTACTTTGGCAAAATTTTTTCCCCATAGACTTAACATGGTGGCGTCACCTCTTTTGCTAAGTCTGTAAAGTTGTCATATCTAAATATATTTGACAAACAAATGCCATGGTACTAAAATTTGAAATGTCTTCTTTCTTCCGATACCACTTTTGTATAGTTTTGAGGACCCTAAGTATTTTAAATAAATTTTTCAAAAAATACTGTTTTGACACCTGTTACGTTGGCGTTTCCTATACAAATACATGGGAAACGGCGGTTTGTTTACCTTTTTATCATTGCTTAAAAGTTATCAAGATTAACTTTTTTTGACTATCAAATGCCATCTCTGATAACTCTAGTCTTTCTAGTTTGCTCCGCCGTCACTTACGTTATTCTAAGTTAACTATTAATATTTTTTAAAATTCTTTGAAAATGTGTCGTTTTGCTAATTCATCATTTTGATTTCCCCCATAGGTTAACATAGGAGTGGCCTTTTTTCAAAAAATCAAATAAAATACTTAATTTTGAGTTATCGTTTAGTGTAGTGGTTTTTCGGAAAGTTAAAGCTCTATATTTTGCTCCGCCTCCATCCTCGTATTTTTAAATTGGCTAGAAGTATTTTTATTTAGCTCTTAAACTTTTGTGTTTTCTGAAATCTCAAGATTGATTGATAGATTGATGCAAATACCGGGATTTATATGACATATCTGAAAGGAGTTAAAAACGATGGAGTGGTATCTACCTGACTTAATTATTTTATCGATTTTGGGAATGTTCACGAATAATAAGTGTTACGTAGCACGAATTATATTAATTCAGAGATTTAGTCAGCATAGAGGTTACACAGTGGCGCTTGCCACTCATTTTGACAGTTGTACAGTAAAACTGAGCATTTACTATCGGTGTTTACTGAATTTTCGTTTTAGTACTCTCCCACACTCAGCATTTTAACCCTCTGTAGGATTGCGGGCTCCAGTGCAGGTGTACATTTATTTCACATTTATTTTGCTTTTTTATTAAATTTTTAAAATTGTTTTTTCACCCTTAAATATTGTGTTTAGAGGCTCGTCTTCCCTATTCGGACTATTTTGGGCACGCCGCATCGATTGGCATACATCGTTTTTCTCTAGCTATGTCGGGGGGGGGGGGGCATTTTCTTTAAATTTAGTTTTATAGGCACTTGTAATACCTTGTTGGAAAGGTCTTGGTCTAAGCTTCTCGTAACAGTTAACATTTTTAAGTTTAACTCACTTTTGCGCCGATAGGGTGCGCCATAAGCCTTCAATTCTCCCCTTATTACTCTTCCACCACATGTGCAGAGTTTATTGTTTCTTTTTTCATATTAGCCTTCTAGGATCCCTTGTTTTTCCTTCCCCTTTGAAGGCCTGCAGGTATTAGCGCAGCTTCAGTTTTATTAGATTTTTATTTATTTATTTATTTATTTATTTATTTATTTTATTTTTATTATTTTTTTTCTCACCTCATTTATTGAGGTTAGAGGCTCATCTTCGCTATTCGGACTATTTGGGCACGCCGCTCGTTTGGCGTATATAGTCTTTCTCTAGCTTAGCAGGGGGGGGGGGAAGGGGGCTATTTCTTAAATTGTTATCCAAATTGGCACTTGTAGTACCTTGACGGAAAGGTCTTGGTCTAAGCTTCTCGTATCCGCATTCTATTCTATGATTACCTCACTTTTATGCCAATAGAGGGCACTTTCTGCTTAATTTTCCCCTGTTTTGTTCCCCCTTCACTTGCAATACCTTGCAGGAAAGTACTAGGACTAAGCTTCCAGTTTCTTGAGTTATTCCTAAGCTAACTTCATTTTAGTGACAATAGAGGGCGCCATAAGCCTTAAATTTCCCATTTTTATACTTTCATACTGCCCCATTGGGGATTACAGCTTACTCAAGCGCAGCAGGGAACTCAGACTTCAGTGGTGAATCCTATTTTTACTATAATTTCCCGAATCTATTATAGCTTTAGAATAGACTATTACTTCTTTATATAGGCTATTACCACTTTCAAAATTCTTCTCACTGGCTCAGAAACCCACTCATCAGGTCCACCCAATGTCATTAACTTACTGCAGTGTTTGTTTAAAGACTATTGTCAGTCAAAGTGTTATATTAACATTTCACATGAAAGCATAGTTTCAATTCATTTGATCTATTCACCATATGTTTTTTTTTTTTTTGTAAATATTATTATAAAACTTATGTAAATATCTTTAAGTGTACACATTTAAGTGTACATATTATTAAAGCATTAACAGTGCTTCCAAGCTCGGGAAGCCAAGCCCACAATATGTCCTGCCCCCTTAACTTTAAGTGTATCCCCCCGTAACTTATTATGTATTCCAAACTTCTGTACTCACTCTCCACATTAAAATAAGTCTCACTCCTTTCTCTTCCATAATATCCATCCACTCTAAATAATATCAATAAGTTTTATTTATTTTTTTTTATTTTATTTTTTTTTTTTATTTATTTTTTTTTCCCTCTCAAAAGTTTAATAGTTCAGTTTCGGCAATCATCTTTTTTCTTACTATTTTCGATGATCTAGATCACTGGTTTTAGCTATTCCCTTTACTATTTTTCCTTTCCTTCAACTTGACCGGAATGTGCTCTAGCAATGCCTGGTATCTACTATTAGATAGTATTATCTCCTAATTTCTAAAAGCTAGTAAACAATTGTTATTTAAATAATCATTTCGAAGAAAAGAAGAATAGGCACAGACGCTGAGAAAAAGTATCTGTGGCCACTATTTTTGTACTCAGCTTGAGCTTATACAGTTAAAAATGAGTATGTCCTCAGAAAATGAAAATGAATTAAATATGTCTAATATTCAATCACAAACCCCAAAACGCCTCAGAAATCGTAAAGGAAGATTATCAAGATCTTACCCCTCCTCCTCAGTGGAGGATCTAACAAAAAGTATAAAAACACCTTCACAGTCAGTCATTAAAAGGGGATCGAGAAAACCGCCTACACCTATACAAGGCAACAAATTACAAACTTTTGACACAGCAATGGAAAAAATCATGAGCATTGAGGAGAAGATAGAAATGATGGACAGATTACTACGAAAACATGATGGAAAATGCGAGATAGAGGCAGCAAAATATCGAGAAAACATCCTCCAAGAGTTAAAAGAAAACAACATTAAGTATGAAAAAGTAAAAACAAATTTAGAAAATGAAATATTCGAAGCAAATGAAGCCCTAGAAAAGGAGAAAAAATTGACACTTAAACTACAACAATTAATAATGGAGAAAGAAAAAGAAGTAAATCACTTGAGGGAATATAGTGAAACCTTGAAAGGAGAAATGGAAGAAAAAATAAACAAAATAAAAGGAGAGGTCCATCAGCAAATAACAGAAAATCAAGATACCATAAAAATGAAGGACCAGGAAGTGCAAATGCTAAAAGAAAAAGCACAAAACTATATTAAATACAGAATAGAAGAAAACTTTGGAATATTGGAAACCGTAGAAACAATACTGCAAGAAAAGAATATAACTATGGAAAAATCAAACATTAAATTTATACAAGATGAAATAAAAAAGCTCTTGTATACGTTAGAAATGCAAACAGAGAAAATAGAAGAAAAAGAAAACCAAATTAAACAGCAGCAAGTATATATAGAAACGACTCTCCACTCCCTGGCGAGAGAGGAAGAACTAAAGCATGAAATACAAACAATCTTTCAACAGCAGGAATTAAAAATCCAGCAGATATTAACGTTGATAGGAAACCAGAAAAGTGATGAAATCTCAAATCAACAAACACCATCAATAATCTCCCAGGCTGATGCTGACACTGCCAACTCAACCTCCTATTCAAAAATAGCACAAAAATCAATTCCCCAACATAATCAAGCCCATCAACAAATTTCAAGGAAAATGCCACAAATGTCTAAATCCGCAATATTATTAACGAGGATTAAAGAAACAAAAATCTCAATGACCATATTAAGGGGGATTGTAGATAGAGAACTAACAGGAGAAGCAAAACTACCCAAACTCTTCTGTACAATCTCAAGAGATAAAAACTCCTTTATAATAAAAGCAACAACCTCAAAAGAGGTAGATGACACGCTAAATATCTTGCAGAAAAACGAAAAATTACAGAGCTTATTGGAAATGAAATTCTTAGGGGAAAAAAGGAAAAAGATAATCATACTTGGTATTCCACAATATGTACAACATGAAGAAATACAAGATATACTGAAATCGGAATTAAACCACGACATAAAAGATAATACCCAAAAGGTAATTTCACGACCAAAAAACAAATTCTATCAATTAATGATAGAACTAGAAGAACAACAAGCATTTCAGTTACTAACACAAGGTAGAATCTTTATCGGCTTAGCATCTTGTAGAATATCACACTACACTCCACTCATAAGATGTAGTAACTGCCAGCTTTTCGGACACCCAATAGAAAGATGCCGAAGAAAACAGACATGCGAATATTGCATGCATAACCACAAATCAGATTACTGTCCTAAAAAGAGTACCCCTGAACAGCACCAATGCGTAAATTGTTTCAACACAGTGGACAATTTTGGTAACCGCTTTGAGTATAGGCATAGTGCGTCGTCGAGCCAATGTCATGTATTTCAAAACTTTTATTATTATAGAAATCAACGTCTAAACCTTTCACAGGCGCAATATTCAACATAGAGAACATTTCTGATATCTCCAAACCCTCTTCTTCAGCATCATCATCAAATATCAACAATAACACCAAACAGCCAATTTCCATAAATACTTTAACAATAGCCCAGATTAATCTGCAAAACGGCGACAGCAGATTACATACGTTATGCAATAAAGGAAAAAATAGATATATCCTGCCTCCAAGACTACTACATCTCAGATAATCGCCCATTAGGACTACCACTTTCAACACCGTATTACTTCTCAGTAGCAAAAAATTGCTGCATTATAATACTAAACCCTTCAATTAGCCATCTTCAAATTAAGAAAAACAACCATTCAGTCTTCATCAACATTCAATTAATAAATAATTTACTAACAATAGGATCACAATATTCACCCCCGTCATCAGATTTACAAAATGATCTTAATGATTGGCTAGAAGTAAAAGGCTCCAGCAGTTTATTCTTATTGGCTGGAGACCTAAACGCACACAGTGCCTTGTGGGGTTACAAAAAAGATGATGACAAAGGGCAAAAATTAATATCGCATATGGCAACGAAAAGACTCTTGTTACTAAACGATCCCCATAGTTTACCAACGTATGAATTAATTAATAAAAAGGACAATACAACTTTAAGAAAAGGCTGGCCCGATGTTACAATATCATCAATGTCACTGTTCCCTTTACTGGAAAACTGGATGGTACATCCAGATATGGACTTTGGAGATCATAGACTGATCACATCGAGCTTTAATATTGAAATCCCGCAGTTACCAAACAGAAGATATCGGACAAAACAAACATCATTTAAAAAATTCAACGATAAAATTAAAAAAGAATTAAACCAGCAAAATTTCAACTTCAAAAATATAAAAACCACTGAGGAATTTGAAGAAAAATATGAAGAATTTTACCAACTACTTAAAAGAACATGTGATCAGACACTCAAGAAAAGAAAAAGTACCCACCAACCGAAGATAACATGGTGGAACGATGAGCTACGCACAAAACGTAATTTAGTTAGGGCACTAAGAAGAAAAACAAAGCTCCCGACAGCTACAGTACAAGATATAATTAAATTTAAATTACAAAGAGCCATGTATAAAAAAGCAATTTTGAACGCGAAAAAACAGGCATGGACAAGATTTTGTACACAATCCAAAAACCCTTATGGAAAAATAAAAAAAGTAGCTTTTTAAAAATTATCATAATCGAGAACTGTATTCATTAGAAGAACAAGAGGAAGAAACAGAAACAGCAGAAAGATTCTACGGAACTCTAACCACAGAAATATTTGGCCAATCAGAAATGCCAGCGGACTCAATATTTAACCAGCAGAAGGCAGAGGCAATTGAAAATTTTACTTTAAAAGAACTTAAAAATGTCATATACTTATGCAACAGGAACAAAGCCCCGGGGCCCGATGAAATTGATCATAACATAGTACGACAATTATTCAAGCATCATAAGTTTCTCTTACTAGAAATGTACAATGTTCTGTTACATTTAAATTACTTCCCCAAAACATGGAAGATTGGAGAATTGGTTTATTTCATATAGCCCTCTAAAAAACCAGACATCGCATCTTCATATCGGCCAATCTCCTTACTGCCAATCTTCGGTAAAATATATGAAAAACTATTATTAAAAAGGATAAATTTTAACTTATACAGCCAAAAAGAACTACAAAAATCACAACATGGCTTCCAAGAAGGTCGTTCGACGGAGTCAGCGATTGCCGAACTTTTCTCATTTATAAATCTGCTCAAAGAGAATAACAATTATATTTCCCTAATATCCCTAGATTTCAAGAATGCATTTGACCGACTACCCTGGCCGCAGACCTTAGAAGAATTAAAATTCCTAAAACTAAAACAAGCATTAATAAACATAGCAGCATCATTTCTTTCAACAAGAGGAGCAATGCCGAATTGGCTGTCAAAAAAGATCCACTGGTTTAGAAGAGGTTGCCCACATGGGTCCTGTTTTGGACCTTTTCTTTGGAGAATATTCCTGAATAAATTACTGAGAATATTAAAGAAACATGGCTTTAAGATAATAGCATATGCCGATGATCTTCTTCTAATTATTTTTGGCCAAGCAAGAAGACAGTTGGAGCAGATGGGAAGAGATATACTACAAATAATAAGTGATTGGGCGAAACAAACGGATATGAAGTTCTCATATGACAAATGTGTAGTGTTAAATCTTCGAAGACCACGTTTCCTGAAGAGAGGACCAATATATAAATTGGATGGGCACTCCCTTAAATCTGAAAATACAATAGACTACTTGGGCTTAACATTGGATAAAACACTGTCTTTTCTTCCGCACCTGAATAAAAAACGCATAGAAATTAATCAAATATCACAAAATCTTCTAAAATTCGCCGCTGCATATGGAGGGCTTTCGAAGCAAATTTTAAAAATCTGGTACTTACAAATATTAGAAAAAAAAGTATCCTATGCCGCTTCATGTTGGTTTCCACACCTACCAGTCTCACACGGCTACAGGCTACTATCGGCAATTCAGACACAATGTCTTTTGCTTCTGTCGAGAGCTTATAGAAAATCATCAACGGCAGCTTTGAATGTATTGTGCGGCATTCAACCATTGGCGATCCAATTAAATACATTAGCCATTTCAGGACAGGTCCTACGTTTGGGAATTCCAATAGAGGACAACTTTCCAATCTTCTATCAACCGAAAATATCCTCATCCATACCTTCCCCACACCAAGATTATCTTTTACTACAAGAAGGAGTTCCATCCACTTCAACAATAAATATATACACTGACGGCTCAAAATCAGATGCTGGCACAGCGTATGCTTTCTGTGTTTATAAAGAAGAAAAATGCATCCATACTCATCAAATAAGGTTACAAATATCAAATTCAAATTTTCAAGCTGAACAACTCGCCATATTAGATGCAATATTATGGGCAGACTCCTCAGGGGACGGGAGCTTCGTCATTTACACAGATAACCAGTCAAGTCTTGCATTATTGGAGAACGTTTTTAGTACAGATTTTATCACATCAAAAATTATAATAGCCTTACAGAAAACATCTAAATCAATTAAATTTCAATGGGTACGGGGACACACAGGTGTTAAGGGAAATGAACATGCAGATCAACTAGCCAAAGACGCTATAACAAATATTAAGGTACGAGAAATATTTCATCCATACCCAGCTTCACACCTTGAAAAGAAATTGAAAAAAGAAGCCATAGACAAATGGCAGCAACAGTGGGATTATGGTACCACTGGCAGATTTACTTACAAATTATGTCCAAAAGTATCAACAGACTTCATGTTAGTACATAGAAACCTGTATATCTTCTCAACTAATCATGGACCCTTCCCGTCCTACCTATTCAAAATAAATAAAGCTCCGTCGCCACTGTGTACCTGTGGTGAAATTGGTAACTCCCTTCACTATGTGCTCAGCTGTCCATAAACATCAACCCTCCATATTCGTAAATCAGCCGCAATAGAACATCACCATTGGTTCAAATTTGTGCTGAAATCACCAATGCTATATACTAAAATAATAGAATGTGTGCGGTTACTAGAAAACAATCAACAAATTTTTCAAAACTCACAAATGCCAATAGATGAACAAGATTAGCACTATTGAACAGAAACATGAACTTTAGACCAAACAGTGCCTAACTAAATCGAGAATATAAAACTTAGAAAACTCTTGTACCTAGAACAGCCATACACTCAGGTTATCCATAACCTAAAAGTTATCTCACAACAAAACACTTGAACTCATGATAATAACTATTAAACTAATGCACCTGAGAAAATGTAGAGCTTAAGAACATCTTATTCATCTGCTGCTATTCGTAATTAATCAATCATATTCGTGTTCAAAATAATACACATTTTCGTCTGTAAAGCGCTCAGCTCATCTGTTCTATTATTACTTTTATTATTATATTTATAATTACTACTATTATTATTTGTACTATTACCTTTAATTCTTATTGTTAAAACTATAGTTAAATAATATTGTAATTTTTTTTTTCTTTCTTTCTTTCTTTTTTTTTTTTTTTTTTTTTTTTTTTTTGAATAAACTTGCAACGCGGGATCTGGAAGCCTATGCCAATGGTGGGTTATCCCGCGTTGTAGAAAATGTAAATGAAAGCGCAAGCTATTACAAATTTAAAAATCTTTAATAGGCAAAATATCGGTTGTAATTTAATTCTGATGCTAATTTTTAATATAATTATGCTTGTTACTTTAAAAACAGAATAATAGTATTATCGCATTGACTTCCTTTGTTAAAGCAATGCGTAAATGATATTTCTTTAAAATCACGAATTGACACAATTGCTCAATATCATTGCATCGATAAAGAATATATGAAATACATTTTAAAAGTGATTTTTAAAAAATTAACAGTTTTATGATGTTTTATACAACTATTTAGTTAAAATTAAAAAATTAAATAGGTTAAATTTATAATTGATATACAATATTATAAATTTTAATTGACAAAGAGATTATTAATTATACTTACAAGTATATTTATAAAACAAAAAATGAGAAAAACAAATGCAGCGCATTCAGGTATTGAACCCGGGTCCGCGGATCAGCCGGCAAACGCTAGACCAACTGAACTACGACCAACCTATCATTGCGGTTGCAAAGTAAGTATTTAAGTTATGTACTATTATTAGACCCCCCGGTTTCTCAAGAACTAAAGAGCGGTGGATAAAATCCGTTGAACCTGACACTAAGGGGTCTCTACCCTACAACATATACTAAAATAATCAAAATCTGTGATTAACAAGGTTGGCCCTCTCCTTGTAAAATAAGAAACTGCGCATTTGTGTGGACTTAGATTGAATTTCTATTACTACTAGAAAATTTTAACGTACAGGGGTAACAAACAGATTGCATCGTTTATCATATCAATGGTGACCTTTTCATCGCATCAACATTTTTTTCATTTTTTTTTTCAGTTGAGTAAAACTTTTTGTAAATGTTGTACTAATCTAATGGCTTATAATTAATAAAAATACCTCTACCATTAATTTAATGTTCTGTTTTTATTTGTTTTGTTTTCCTATGTCAATTACATTATAATATTATTTTTATTGACAAACAACACTTCTTTAGAAATAGCTTTATGTGGTTTTCTTAAAGTATTCAATACTAACGCAATAAGTAAATTATTTATCACTCAACAGATAAAGAGTTAAAATTTGCAAATGAGCTGAGTAATTTAAACGTATTACTAATAAAAATGTAGCTGCAAATAAATACTATTCCTACTATTCCTTTCCACACTTAATAATAATAAGAAGAAGAATGATTATCTTATTTTTTTTACTTTATATATATACTAGCAGCCTTCGCCCGCTACGCTGGTCGGTATCTAAAAAAGATACTTTAATCAAACGAAATATATCGGTGTATTTGATATTGTGTTTTATAGCAATATATACATTTATCTCCAATGATATTCCGCATTGCTGAAAACAATATGAACGTCATTAATGTTTTATATCTTCTAATGTCTCAGACAAAATTTGGACTGTTAAGAAGCAAATCTTTTAGTTGATTATTTACAATTGAATATGGAAAAGAACGGAAGAACAATATGTAGCATATTAAAAGCATCCCTGAAAATATAAAAATGCAAATCTTATCAAAATCCGTTCAGTAGAACCTTTTGATAAGACTAATTTTTCATAATCGCGTTCACCAGGTTATAGAACATTCACCAAAAATTCTATAGCAAAAAAATCTAGAACAATGTGTGCTATATACTAAAACCTTTTCTGAAAAATTATCTAACAACCAATACTAATTCCATCGAACTCAACTCAGTAGAACCTTTTAAAAAGGCTAATCTTTAAAAATAGAGCTCACTGATTAAAGAATTTTCGCACATAATTCAATAACTAAGCAACGTAGAATGATATATGTTACATAGAAAATCCTTTCTTGAAAATTTATCTAACTAACAATGCAAGTCTTCTCAAATTCCATTCAAAAGAACTCAAATTATAAGTGGTCGGACCGAAATTGATATTTGTATATTATATGTGGAGTAGATCGTTAAATATATCTTTCATAATTGCGTTATCGTGATTCTAGAATTTTCAGGAATGTAGCGTAGACTATACGCCGTAGGCCTTCTGGATTTTTTTTATAAATTCTCTACACCCTCCATAGCTATAGCATTTATACTCCCTAATATATACCCTTTTCCTGTAGATTTTATCGTACTTTTTTTACAACTAAACCACTGGGAACTTTCCTCATAGCTCCATAAATAAAAATTTAGGATGATATGTTAAATATTGAGACAGTCCCTGAAACATTACCTAACTCTGCAACTCCAATTAAAATACGTGCAGTAGAACTTTAAATAAAAGGTAATCTTTCACAATCGGGTTCACCTAGTTTTAGAAATTTCTCTTGTAATGTGATTTTCTGCAATCTGATTTATTATCAAGTTTGTACTTCAGAAAAAAAAAACGATAACCAAGAAGAAAACTTCGCTACAGAGAAGTACTATCTGTGCAAGAAGTATCAATCATTCAAGAAGAACCAACTATCTACAAAAAATTATCTAACTGACAGTGTTAAGTCCCATCAAAATACTTCCAGCAAAACTCAAATTATGAACGGGTGGAAGGAAAGACAAATTTGCATTTTATATAATTACAGTAGACGTATCTTTCATAATTGCGTTCACCTTTCTCTATAACTTTCCAATAGCTCCTCTATAAGTAAGCAACATAAAATGAAATGTTATATATTAAAACCATTCATGAAAAGTTAAGGAACAGTGCCACTTCGATCAAAGCTGTTCAATAGAATTTTCTTTAAATGCTAAACTTAATAATCAGGTTCACTTAATTTTTTAACTTTTTTCTTTATATCTATAACTAAGCAACACAGAAGACTGTGGTATACACTGTAAAAAAAAAAAAAAAAAAAAAAAACAAAAAAACACTGTAAATTTGCCAGAACAAACTCGATCACAGTGAATGGGCTGTATCTTTCTTTGGTTTCCTGACTATATTAACATGGAAAATACAGTAGTTGCGTAAAATTAACAGCACAATATGTACTGGCAATTTGGACGCATTTTTTTACAGCACAAACTGCTGGCGTCCAAATTGCCAGCACATTGTGCTGTTAATTTTACGCAACTACTGTATTTTCCATGTTAATATAGTCAGAAAACCGAAGAAAGGTACAGCACATTCACTGTGATCGAGTTTGTGCGCAAGATGAACAGTACTTCGTATTGTAAAAATGTCGTTTTTTTTTTTTTACAGTGTAGACAAAAACCGTTCCAAAAACGTTACCTAAATAATAGTTACATATTCTATCAAAATATTATAAAAAATCGGAATGAAATGCAAATTTCCGTTTTAAATATGTAGTAGATAAAGATGATATAGTTTTCTGTAATAGAATTCACCGTGAAGTTTTCGCTTCATACATAAAAGATGCTTTCAACATTGTAGTTAATACACCGATTGGCGAGGTATCCGAATACGGAAGATTGACCAGGAATCCCATCAACAACTGCCCAAAGAAATGTGAATATAAGGCTTTTGTGATACTTTTATGTTAGCGGGCGCAAGTAATAAATCAACAAAAATTGTTTCGATACCTTATTCTTATTTTATTATTTTCATTCAAAATAAAGAAAGTTCAATCATTTCATTTAAAATACATGCTTTACGCTAATTTCATTGAAAAAACCGAAAATTAAAACAATAATAGGAAATAATGCCATAACTCAAAACAAAGAATTGTTTTAAATTTACATACGCGAAATGTAACTACTGCTATTGGCAATTTTCAAAATGCTAATGGCAAGATTTACACACAGCTACCATAAAGATACCCATTTTTTCTTCTTATCCAGGAGCAAATGATAAATCGTGATGTATTATTTCAATTCCAATTTCTTCATTGACAAAAGTTATGCATTATCCGGACCATGAGATAGATCGCCAAAAATGGTTGACAATTGCCAATCTTGTTTATCGTTTGCCGATTAAATTCAAAACAGTAATTTAATATTCCTAAATACATAAGCTTGTTAAAAATGGCAAATTGTTTAAAGAAAATAAAATATGTAATATAAACCTACATACTATAAACTATAATAAGAAAAAACTGTAATAATAAAATAAATTTAAAACTATAATAAATAATCTATCAAATGGACAAAAAATAAGGGTTACTGTAATTAGTGTCATTGTCTTGGATGGCCCGGATGTAAGAACCAAAAATTTTTTTAAGTCGTGCAAACATTGCTTTCATTTTTAAATATTTTCGTTTCATAATGTTAATTTCTCAGTGGATCGCTTTCTTGTATTTTAAATAAAATCAATATGTTTTTTTTTTTTTTTTTTTTTTTTTTTTTTTTTTTTTCAAGGCGTTTGTATTTATTTATTTATTTGAAACTCATACAGCCATTTTAATTCTTTAACCAAAAGAATTAACAAAAAGATTTAATTTGAATTTCTTCCGTTGCTACAGTAACGGATGTAAATATTAATGAACATAGATGAATTATCATTTGTGATGTTAGATATTTGGAGGTTTTGGCGCCAAAAACACAGCCAAATTAGAAAAATATAAAATATCTCACGAACTATGGGACTTAAAGCAATTTGGTTAGTACCATTCGATTCAGCATGCCAAAATACACTAAAATATGTTATCAGTTGAAAAATAGCTATAAAATAAGTTTTTTAAGGAATTTTTTAAAAGTTTGTTCTTTTTTTTACCCCCCTTAGGGGTGGAATTTTAAGAAATCCTTTCTTAGCGGCACTCTATGTCATAAGAAGTATTTTTACCCCAATTTCCAAAATTTTAGGATCAGTACTTTTAGCTACGCGTTGATTAATACGAAATTCAGACATTCTTTTATATATATAGATTTTTAAATAAAGTTAAAAATATTTTCTAATTCTTTTAAATCTTGTATTTTCTGCTGTCAAAACAGTATATATTTAAAGAAACATTATTAATTGATTTTAAGCAGTACATATACATTTAAATGTAATAGTGCATGATTTTTACAAATATAATAATAATACATGATGTTTTTACATCCTGTTCTACTTTTTTATCTAATTTTACTAAATATTAAGTACATTTTTTATTGAATATTATTACTATGGTTTTCCTTTTTAAATACCGCTTCTTGGAACAATTTCTTTGATTCAGTTATAAACAATTAAAAGCTATCTATTCAGATAATTATAAAATTCTTTTAATAATCAAAATCGTTTAAATCGCAGGGCATAGATAGCAGCACAGTAAAATTTTCTTTTATTTTTTCACTTTTTATGGATGCAAGTTATTCACTTTTGATTTTACTTACCTTTTTAACAATAAAACATATTTTTTAAGCTTTTTAAACAGTTTTTTTATGTTTTTATTTTAATTTTAACTTTCTCTCTTTATTTTCGAAAGCAAAAAAGTAATCGCCAATTTAGCATGATGATATATAGCAAACTCGGTAACCCTGTACAATTTCTCTAGTAAGAGAATTTCAGTTTAAGCTCACACGCATGCGCAATTTCTTATTTTAGACATAACGGTTGGGATCGGCGAATAGGCTCTCCGCTCTAATATTCCGGCGTCAGCTCTCATAGCGGCAACTCCTGCTATATTATTCTTATCGCTTTGTGTACGTTAAGGCGAGATACAGCCCTATCGATTAGGAAAAATGGAACGGTTCAAAAAACATACAAATTCCTTGACAGTGATGACTCGACTCGTTCTAGTTACCCAAAAAAGGAATTGATGGCTCGTGTCTACCTCCATACAAATCGGAACTATATCAGCATTTTTTACAAACGTGTTACATAGCGCAAATTTGGTTACATGCATATTTAAAAGTCACAACTACAGATCAACCGTCAAACTATGACTGGGTAAAAATCGACAACAAATATGAATTCAATTGGTTTCCTGGACCTCAGTTACCATCATCGATTGATCAAATAACTGTTCAGCCCAAAAAAGGTAACATTTTTTATTTAATTTTAATCATGTCGATTATGTTACGTTAAACATACATATTTTTTTTTCCTTTGTATTTTTGTACAGATGAGGATAATGAAGACATGGTGGCAGATAGCATTCTGACATTCTGATAGCGACTCTGACAGTGAATCAGGAGATGAGAGCAAGACGAGCCAAAGCGAAAATGAATATGATTAAATAGAAAAATTAAATTGAATAATTCTTTAAAATAAATATTGTGTACTATATAGTTAAGTTTCAATAAATTATTAATTAATTAATTTGCTTATTACAGTATTTAATCATTTATTTATTTCTATATTTATCAATTTTATCGTATCTATGATGAATGTTGATGCAAATAAAACATCACAATAAAATTATATCTTACAGTTAAAGCATGGAGCTTAACCCGTTCGGGACGGGAGCTTTTTACGAAATTTTTAATCTTTTCTCACCGTTTTTTAAAAACAGAAAATTGTGTCTTCTTGAATCGATAAAATGCGCTGATTAAATAAAGCAAATTTTACTGGTGAGGAAAAACAAGGATTCTGAGCTTTTCATGCGGCACGAATACGTGTCGCTCGTCCTCAAGAGGTTAATGTCAAATAAATTAAGATAGGTTATTTCTTCCCGGATGAATATCCATAAGCTGATAGTTAATATGATCCTGTACGTAATTTAAAAAAAAAAATCAGCTAGCAATATGCCGAGAGAAAACTCGTCAGCTGGTGCATTTAAATAAATGTTACGTGCTGCTGTTTGGCTCGTGCGTTACACCCGTCAGGGTATCAGCTGATAATTTTTCCACTCAGATATAGCTAGCTGACATGTTTATTTATGTAAAATAGCATATATACTGTCATCTGATAAATTTTCAATTGAGAGGAAATTACTGAAAACACACACACACACACACACACACATATATATATAATGTTTGTATGACCAGCTGATTGTATTAACCATTACTTTATAATCAGCTAACTTTTTTTTTCTACAAGATATTAATTTAACTACCATTTCATAAATTTTCAATCGGGAGGAAATGACTAAAATTCATTTTTTTTACGTGCTTGGAAGGCTACCGCTGCTCAACCCACCCACGGAACCGCAGCTGACATTCACAGAGCTTCACGAAACAACTCTCTGAAGCATTTTACAAGTTATCGGCCGACAGGAAATAATTGACGAAATTTATACCTGGCTCGCGGAATATTGGTGTAATACGCTCTTCTCGATGCAAGTATGTTCAGTCTTTCATTTGACTATAGTGGACGACTACTGATTTGGCATGAGAAGGGCAATCATAGTCTTTCAAAAATGAAAATGATAACAACCAATATGATTCGCATAGTGTTACGGTACGGGTTGGTACTAACTATCGTCTACGACCTAACGATACTGCAAGCGCTTTACTTGAAATTATGTCTGAAATATTTGTTATTTCTTTTTAACCATCAAATTCTAGTTTCAATTAAGAATCACTTATTTACAACGGATAAAATACGATAAAAGAAAGTGTAATGTTAAAAAGGGCAGGTGCACTTAGATTTTTGTGTCTTTATTTGTTTACTTTTAGACAAAGACCGTTAAGAAATAGAAAATAAATATGCGAGAATGGAATTTTGATAACTGAAAAATGAAATCATAAATCTTTGTATCTGAACGTGTTGAATTAACTTCGTTGCCAAAAGAAGAGAGAAAAAAATAGATAGAACTACGCATTGTTTTAAGAAAATGAATTAATTTAATGATTTCACTTGCATAAAAAGTGGGGGGGGGGGAGAAGGCGCAACGTTTTAAAAGTAAAAGAGTTATGTTCAAAGTAGATTTTGAGTAAAGGGAGGCTGAAAACCGATATGTGCACATAAAGCTGCCACAGTAATAACATACACACAGCTTAATTAATTACACAGCTGTTTATACATTAATTAATTATTTATAAAATTTATTATTAATATTTAATAATTATTATTATTAAATCTGTCATTTATCCTGTCGTACTGTTTCAAATAACGGCCCAGATGCCATGACCAAATGGTTGAACTAAACTAATATTGCGTTGTTTGGGGTGTCGTCCATATAGCTCAAATGGTAGAAAATCGGCAATTAGAGCCAAGACGGTTCAGGTTCTATGTTCGAGTCCAAGCATGGACACATTTGTGATATGATGAGAAAATAACTACATGTTTACGTAGTTGTTTGTTCACTATCCTTAGGTTTTGTCAACCAGTGTCCACTTTGCACCGACAATTTTAAGATACTGCTGTTGCACTGAAAATATTTTCAATTTCTACTACTGCCAATGTTTATCCATACTATTTCAGTATCGAGTAAAAATGAATGGATTTTGAAAATATGTTTTCTAAATGCAAACAAACCAATAATGAAGCAATATTGTAAAAATAAAATCACGTTAATATGCTTAATAATTAAACCGGAAACTTCCTTCCTAAGTCCCGGATTAACAAAAAATTTATTTATTTTTGAATCATATAAATCTGTTCCTTATTACAGGAAAATGGTGTATTAATAAAAATTTTCAAAATGCATGCTTATAATTATTTCAGTTTATCATTTTGTAGAGAAATTTTGATAAATAATTTTCCAATATTTTTTTTTTTGTTTTCTTGTCTCATTAAAATTAATCTTTTAAAAAAGTTACTTTATTATATTGACAGTGACATCACGCAACAGCAATCGATTTACGATCAATCACAAAGCTATTAATGAAGCTTTTATCGAAAAACGCAGAGAAAATATTTCAGAATCATTAACACGAGTATTGGATTTTAATATTTCAAAAAGGTCTCAGGTTTCATGGTAAAATAGCAAGCAGATATTATTTATTTAAAATGGTTGTTCTATTTTATAACTAGGGCTAAGTTTATAGATAATGATAATATTTGTATTTATGTACAGCCGATAAAAAAATATAGACGTGCAGATAGTTTGCGTGTAAAAGTTACGCAGATAGTTTACGATAAAAGCACAATGAATGTGTCTTTAGATACACAATAACGTTTTATTTCAGAATGTGAGTGCAATATTTGAGCGAAGTGTCGTCCCCATATTAACCCTTAAATGCATACTGCATAGTGATGCATATCTGCATCACTTTTTATTTAACTCTTAGCAACCACAGGGCTCCCAAATGGTCCGCCAACTGAATACCAATAAATTTTAACAGAAAATTTTATGGTAGGTTTGTGCTAGAATGAACTTTCAAAGGTGGTTCCGGGGCGGTTTGTAAGAAAATCTAAAAAGAAAAATTTTCTAAAATAATATTGGTATACAGTTGGCGGACTATTTGGGAGCCCTGCAACCACTATAACACTATAATTATATTATAAATATATTAAAAGTACAAACAATGGATCAGTATAGTCATTCCATAACAAGCTTTTAATTTACAACGCCTGCATTCTCACCATCATCACTTACGGCTGCCCGGTGTGGGGCTTCCTCTGTAGAACGAGCATGGACTGGCTTTCTGAGCTTCACAACAACCAACTTCGCCGTATCAGAAATGGTTCTAGATTTCTACGTAACACTACGATCAGAAACGACCTCAAAACTACCTCTCTGGTCAGACGCATAAAATTTCTATCTAAAAAATTTCACAGCCAACTATATAAAGTTCCAAATGACATTATGTACGAATTACCGGACTACGATGCTCTCAGCCCTACTAAACGCAAGAGGCCCCGTTACACTACTATTATTGAAGAGTAGTCGCGCTCTTCGGCTGATACTTATTGTCTTTTCTTTCTTATAAAATTATATAAAAAAAATATTTTTATACTTTCTTATTATTTTATTACTATTGCTTTACCACGGTAAAGCCTTTACTAACTGTAATTTTTAAACTATAAATGTATGGCGCTAAAAACAGCCTTTTTCGGTTTTAAGGGATGTGGTATATTTCTCCTGCTTTGCTTGGAGCGGTCTTGCTATGTGCTATGAACAGTGTTAACAACTTCTTTTTATTCTATCATTGAATTATCTTTATCTATCCTTAAATTTAAATTAACTTATATTTATACTGTAGTCCTCGGACTACCCTTTCATAAATTTTCAGCCTCTCCATATTTAAATTTTTTAACTTCTCTATTTTTTATTGTACAGTCGTGGCCATAAGTTTAGGACCATCACTGAAAATTAAGATCCAGACAATAAATTGAATACTTACTCGTTAGTAAAACTATAAACACCGTTTATTACATAAATATTACATTTCTACGCATATAAATCAAATACATTAAACACAAATTTTACAGAAAAATCATTATTTTGTTGGTCCGCCGTTAGATTTTATTACGACCTGCAAACGTTTTGGCATGCTTTCTACCAGACTTCAGCAGAATGCAGCTGATAATTATTTCACCCAAACTTCCTTAATTGCTATTTGTAGTTCCTTAGCACTTGTTGACTGTTTCTCACAGACCTTGTGCTTTAAGAGAGTCCATAAGTTTTCAATGGGATTCAAATCGGGACTGTTTCCAGGCCAGTCAAGGATTTGAATTTTCTTCATCGTCAAGAACTGTGTAACAATTTCAGAGCGATGAAATGGTGCACCATCATGCATAAAAATTGTGCATTTATGAACGGCCATGTGTAATTCTAACTTCTCCTTCAACAAATCCACGTATTTTGTGCCATTCATAGTCGTTCTTGGTGGTAGGAAGAACAATGCAGCCGTTCCGTTCATTGACATTCCACCCCAAATCATGATACTTGGGGAGTGTTTAACAGTCTGTAAAGTGTAACGTTCATCGAATCGCTTTCCAGGAGGTTTACGGGCATAGTATTTGCGTGTAGAGAACTGCTGCATGGTAGATTCGTCCGAAAAAAACCCCTTCGCTACTGACGAATTTTCCATTTGGCATGTTTCTTGGCAAAGTCCAAGCGCTTAGCTCTCATGGCCGCTGTTAAACTGGGGTTTTTTTCGCAAGTTTATAGGATTTTAAATGAAGGTGGTCGAACAAACTCCGCCTTACTGTTCTACGACTGACATCAGCACCTTTTGCAAGCAGTACTGACTGTATCTTGCTTGCAGAACTCATTGGAGAACGAACTGCCATTCTCCTAATGACATGGTCATCCCTAGGTGTGGTTTTACGAGATCGACCACACCTTTTGGCATCAACATAAGTCCCTGTTTCTTTACATTTCTTGATCGCAATGTGAACTGCATTCTTACTACGTCTTACTAGTTCACTAATTCATCGTTCAGAATATCCTTCATTATGAAAAATAACAATTTGTGCACGCTTAGCTTCAGAAACTGACGATTTTCGACCCATTTTCATAGGTTTTCAAAACTTGTAAAACAAGCAACAATAGCGTCTGCGACGTTTATTACTCAAAGATCAAACGAAAAGTGAATACAGTACTCCACTGGCAGGCGGAATGACGCCATCTGGCGCAATCGATTTCATTTATGACGTTATCAGTGGTTTCAATTGTAAAAACACTAGTTTCTGCACGGTGGTCCTAAACTTTTGGCCACGACTGTAGTACTGTTGTGCTACGCTTAAACTCTTTTCTCATGGCTCCTCTAGGATTTGCTATACACTTACTCATCTACAGGGTGTGGAGTAGCACTGCTACTAGGTATCCCATTGAACTGCTCTGCTGTTCGCTGTATAGTCATTTAATGGATTCCCTAGTGCCTTCATGCAAACTTACATCCAGTGTATAGGTATATGCGTTATTCAATTCAATGGGTGCTATAGAAGATGTTTAGGCGCGGCTGGTGGCCACAAAAAGTAGAAAGTTTAAAATAAAGTGGAAAAAAAGAGAGAAGTAAAATACACTATTAATGTTAATATAACAAAGTATAAGAAAAAAATGTCCATAGAACCAAACAGCCTGAAACAATCCATAAAAAAGGGATGCCCCAGCGTAAAAAAAAGACCCTTTACAGAGACCATACATTAAGTTTAATTATACATATAAATGCTTAAAAATAGAGTAAAAGTTAAAATATTTAAATTATTTACACATTTTCAAAATGAATAATGTATATATAAGCATGAAAAATTAACAAAAAGAGGCAATAAAAATTATAAATGAGGAGAGTTCATACTAACTATACAGTTAAAAACTTTATACAAAGGGTAAATTATGAGAAAAGGAGGACGGCGACCGCATAGTCTGGTAACTCTTAGAATAATGAAGAAAAAAGAGATAAAAAGATAAGATAAGCTAACAAATGTATAAGATAAGGTAATCTTAGTTTAAAGAGCGATTTTGTTTAAAAATAAACTTAAAAATCTATCTTAAAATTTCTGGTTTCTAATTTTTAATATAAAATAAAAAACGCAATTCAAAAAGAATAATTTATGCATTTAAAGGTTAACCGCTTCGGGACGAGCGTCTTTTACAGAACGTTTAATCTTTTATCACCGGTTTTTGAAAACAGAAAATGTTGGTTAATCAAATTGGGAAAAATTCTTGGTTTAAATAAGGCAAAATTTACAATACAAATTTACTGGTGAGAAAAATCACGGATTTTGAGCACCTTATGCGGCACGTATACCGGTTGCTAGTACCCAAGGGGTTAAGTTCTACAAAATGAAAATTTATTTAAAATAAGGTATTTAGATGCATACTTATTAAAATATATACTAATTTGCGGTATTTTAGTTTTTACTTGTATTGCAGATGTGCAACATAAGAAATGGTTAACGTATTATACGAAAAATTCATCTCAAAATTTTTTCATTATTTTTCCTGTGTAATAAACCTTTCTCAGAATCATATATAATTTTTTCAAAAAAAAAAAAAAAAAAATCTTGCATTTAAGGGTTAAACATCGCACCAACTGTGTTCTTTGAAATGGTAAAACCTTCTTTTGGCAGAATATTTCAGTTCCAGGAAACACATAAGCTCATAAAATGTTATAGTTTAAAGACAGTTAATTATTGAATCTCCATAGAGTTATAAGAGAAAATATATTATGAGTAAATCCACCAATTAAAAAAAAAATAATAATAATAATAAATTATATCACAGGAAAATGTCCTAGTTTCACACCAGTAAAATTCTAATGGCATTTATATATAAAATAACATACCTTTGAACACGTTATAAGCCTTATGTTCCATTTTTTGCACTGCTGTTACGGAATCCTACCTTGTCAACTAAAAAGCTGTTCTGCTTCCGGGGATGTGATACATAGGTCCCGGGCTCCTCGGCTCAAACCTCTTCGTATCGTCGTCGTGCTATAAGATTCATTACAAAATAATTCTCCTCTTTGCTTTTTTTTTCTATAGTAAAGTAATTTCAGTTCTGATCTCAGATATACTTTCGATGTCCAAGAATCGAAATCATGCAAAAGAGATAAAGCTCTTACCCCGAAGTCAAATTTCAGAAGAAATAATTCAGTAATAATGAATAATATTACATTAAAACACAGCAATGGATATGTTGTAATACGTACTCTACCTCTATTTCAAAAATTACATTTATATTCTAAAGACATTGTTCCTGGTTTAAGGACACATTTCGTGTGATTTTGTTATAATCGGTCTGAGAATAAAGACAAAGTGTATCTCTTTTTTGCAGTGACTGTACGAAAGATTTTATTTTCTATTGGTAGACTAGTTTAAACTACTAACACATGGTGTTGAGTAATCAGGGAAAAACACAGTCAAAAAAGGTGTTAAGTACCAGAATGTTGTTAAAGAGAAATTCGCCTTCTTTAATCCCTTTACTTTATTAAAAGTATTTTCCATAAGAAAATACTTGTAGTTTCGTCTTTTTCGACAGTGCTTTTCGCTGATGGGATTAACAAGTTAGTTTGCGTGAGTAAGAGTTAATTATTTTGTTTATTTATTTAGATAAATAAATATATATACAGTGAAATACGTTTAACACGAAAACGCTTAAGATGAAAAATAACACGATATGATATAGCGATCCGGACAGTATACTATGCAATGTAATACATTTTGTTTATTTTAACACGAAACAAAAATCGTTTAACATGATAAAAATTCCCTTTCGATCTAGTTAGTTTGAGTTAAAATTGGTAATTTTTCTGTTAAAACCACTGAATTTTGGGTGCAAATCAGTGAATTTCGTGGTTTTTTTTGTAAATTAGCTTATGATTTATGATCACAATGACTGAGAAATCGGTGCGAAAAGAAACTGCTATTTCGTTTCAAATGAAAATGAAGCTGCTTAATGTAGTTAATGAAGAAGAAGAACGAAAACAGAAATCTGCAAAGAGTTTGGCATTGCCAATTTTACGTTATTAACGATAATAAAAACAGGGATACCATTACTTTAATGTTTGAGCGCAGTGCGTTTAAGCCAGAGAGAAAACGTATGAGAACCGCTAAACACGAAGATTTAGAGACAGCTTTGCTTATTTGATTCAAGTTAGATCTCAGAATTATCCCCCCCCCCCAAAAAAAAAAAAAAAAACAATATTTTTTTACTTCCTTTTTATCCTAATGAATACAACTTACTTGTAGTTTAACGAAAAATCGAAATAAAATTTGACGCCGTCGAAAATATTTGTGAGTTTTTTTTCTATTTCTTTACGGATATTTTAACGCGAAATGCTTTTAAGACGAAAAAAAAAAAATTAGTCCCCTCAATTTCGTTTTAAACTTATTTCATTGTATATAGGTTAGTAAAATTCCATACCTTTATCTTTCCACATCATCTGGTAGTTCTCTAATCATCCTTAAGTTTATGAAGTAAATCCGTATATAATCCAGCGGTGATACCCATGAGTAATTAATAGGAATTAATTCAATATTCTTTTGTGTTTGGAGATTAGCATCTTGTACACTGCGTCTTATAAAGAGAATAATATACATTTAATCTTGATTACACAAATATGCGGAGAAAACATGCAGGGCATTGCAGTACGGACTTACATATTAACGTGAATAGAAAAACGCATTATTATTACAATATGATGTACGCGTAATGTCATTGAGTTCATTATAGTTTATTTATGTTAGGATAAAACACTGGAGAATCACATTGTCTGATAGATTAGATGATTAAGACTAACTCCAATTGAGTTAAATTTCCTCTTTTTCTGCGAAAAGTTCACATTATTAAATGATTTGCTTTCTTCTATAATTACAAAGGATGAGAAATTATGGCTGCACTGTAAAAAGAAAATCTGTAAAGTTACTAAATTTTTTCTAGGAAACTGGGATTCCTAAAACATTTTATGTTACGGCAACAAGAAAAATTCCTGTAACAGACACTGTTACAGGATTTTTTTTTACAGTGTTACAGATTTTTTTTTACAGTGTATGATTATCGCCAATCTTCATTTGGGGATTATGTTGCTGCATATCTTTTAATACTTTCGAGATTACAGAATTAAAAAGAATTCAAGAATTATACTGTTACAGCTTGTAGTCGGGGGTAAGTTTTTCTTTATCCATGTACAAATTATACATTTATATATATATATAAAAAAACATAGTTTAACATCAACATTAATTTCATTTACCAGTTTCTTTCTTCTGTTACATTGTCTTTACGGCTCTAAAACTGCCTCCGTAGCTTTCTTTATATCAATATTTCATTATAATTTCTGAAATAGAGTGCAAGCGTGCACACACGACTTTATTTGGAAGTATGTAAATACCTTTAACAGTTGAATATAATTCAAAATTCTGCATAATACTTACTGATAATAATGATTTGCGTTACACCTAACATTATTTAATTACTAACAGAATGTCACTTTAAATCCACTGAAAAGCACATTGGTTCATTAAATTAGTTCATTACCATAGGTGCGTTTTCGCACAATTCAAAATAAATTTAAATTAACTATCTAGATACCACTACTTTTTATTTAAAAAATATCTTGATTAATTACAGAAAGTTTGAACTTTAATAAACTTAAATAACTTAAATAAACGGAGACTATCTTTTTGCCTACTACCACCTCTATTAATTTATCGATCGAATTAGGCAACACCCTGTATATATATCATATATATTAGCTTTTTTAGGTGCGTTTGTAATATATAAATAAGTAGCACTTATAGTCGTCGTTCTGTCCGTCTGTCTGTCTGTCCGTCCGCATACAACAGAGCAAAAGCTACCCAATCGAATGATCCAAAATTTTAAATATATAATTGCTGTAAAATTTTGTTGAGTCATTTCAAATTTTATGAAAATCGGATAAATAGTTTAATTACAGGGCAGTCAAAAATTTTCCGTTACATTACGGCCAATAAAAAAAATTATTTCAAACGGATTTTAATGATGTTAGAGCCTTTCGAACAGAATGAAATGCACATGCACTTATGAAGTGCACTAAAATAGACATTCAGTAAGATATGCGGTGCAAAAAATATTTATAAAACTAGTTAACCCTTTGAGGGGCAAGCAATTGCGTTTGCGTAATGCTGAATTCCCACCGGAAATTTAGAAAAAAAAAAAAAATCAAAATAAAGCAAAGCAATTTTTAAATATTTTCCCCCCAAAGCTATAAAACGAAAACTTAATTAAAATTTTCTGGTGCAAATCTTAATTAAATTGAAGTGGGATATAATATATCCCACCGCCCCTCAAGGTGTTATAGTACGAAAGGACCTCATTTGCCACGTTTGGCATGCAATTTCGAACTTGTTTAATCTATAAAGTTCGTGATTAAATTTGGATATTAAATTGAAATAATATTGTATTGTACATTCTTTTGTTTCTCATTGTTGTACCGTAAATGTTTGAAACTTATCTTAAAGTTATGCCTAAGCCTTAAGTGTACCTCATGTCATTGATTTTAAAACGAAATGAAAGTTTCATAGCCCTAAAAAAAAACCAGAATTTATTTACATATACATCAAAAATTACAATAATTACATTTGCTACTTAAACAGCTATAAAGCCACTGCGTTAATTTTCGGAACCCATATAAATTACATTCTTGGCATACGACTCTCTGTCCAACGCTACATTGTTTTGCCAAATTTTCAGCAAATATTTCTGATAAAATAGGAGTCCTATATACCGTTCGAAAGGTAACTTTCTGACAAACAAAAAGTATACTACACGTTTTCCGCTACATGCAACGGATTCCAAGTTATTTAGCAAACTGTTTCGAATATATATATATATATATATATTTAATAAATTTATAAATATTTGTGGTATTATGAACCTAAATAATGATGTCAAATATGCCGCTGAAAAGCGCGTTTTCTCCGGATTAATAATCACTAACAATACAGGATAATATCAAAATATTAATGAGAGTTATATACAGAAATGTAGATGTGCATTGCAAAACTTTGACGGCCATATTGATTACATCATCAGCGCCGCTAGAGGGCCAAGAAAATTTGTGTCCCGGGCTTTTTAGACTTGAATATCCACGCACTATCTGAATCCAAAGTGGCACATTGGTTGCCAGATGTGAAATATTTTGGTATAATTTTGAGCTATCCCACCCCACTATTAATAAAAGGTTTCAATGTGCATAGGACACACCAAAGTCTCGAAAGGGTTCGTTGGCTAGCTTCATTCGCCGTTTTGTTTCAAAAAGGTGGCAACTTAAAAAAAATTCGTTTTTAAAAATTCCGAAAGATGTACAAAAAAATTTGAAGTTCAAAAATATTTTTCTTTAATTGTACGATCATGATGCAATGATTTCAGAATATATATATATATATATATATATATATATATATATTTCTTAAAGAATGGCTGAGATATATCATTTTGAAATTCTGGTCTGGCCAAATTTTTCATAATTTGGATTCATTTATGAGGTTTAGAAATCGTGAATTCTCGCAAATTTAATTGTTGTTACTCTCATACTTTTAAAATTACTTATTGGTATCCGCCATTGTCAGTTTCTCTCCTAATGTCGTGATACTTGGCAAAATATCCTGAAATTTGGCAACCAAAAATAAATCGACACAATGAAGCGAACTAGGCTATATCTCATTAGTTTGGAATTATCATTGAAATTCAGTATTGTCAAAAACTGGGATAGAATCTTCTATAATCGGGTTCTACGCATTTCAGCTTTGGTTGATTGAGTAAAATTAGAAGAGCATTTAAAAGCAAGGAATATGGAAGCAAAATTTCCTCCTGTTATTGGACGAATGGACTTTGACGTAGCTTTTGAAAGCAAAAGACCAGAGTTTAAATAAGTTATTTTAACTTCACATGCTTGTGTAAATAAGTACCAATTGTTTTTTAAATCTTCTAAAAGTATGCATTTTTGTATAGTTGGTTTCCATTGTAAGTGCAAGGCTTAAATGTAAATCAGATATCTATTGTCAATTAGAAATTTTGATTATAAATTTCAATAAAACTATGACTATTTAAATTTCACTAAACTTATTTTTAAAAAAGAAGTAATGTAATTGCATGGTATGTTGTATTTTTTTATTTTAATTTGTAAGACTTAGATTATTTTTTTAAATAGATTTTTTTCTTATTCGAGAACGAACAGAAATGTAGTCATAAATATAAAATAAAACCAGACAGCATTAGACATACCGGAGATGAAATAAATAAATATCATACATACAAGAAGAATCCAGATTGATTTTTTTCCATCGATTGCGTTACATAAAAAATATCACAACTAGAAATTATTTCTTGTAAAACGTTTATGCTTTTAAATTATTCTTTTATTTTGCCAGTAATCAAAAGGATCATTTTTCTCTTTTTGCACTTTCAAACATACTTAGAAACTGTTTATAAGTTCAGTTTGTCTGACGTGTGTCTGTCTGTTTATTCGTGCTGTAAATTAAGTAAATTTACTCGGATTACGATGCAATTGTAATATAATGTATTAAGTGTAATAAGTGTACGATGTATTGAGGTATGTATATGACTATCATTTAAAATTCATTTACGGGGACAATCAAATTAATTACGTTACATTACGGTTTATGAGTAAAGATCGGTAGAAATGCATTTTAATGGAATACATTATTTCAAACATGTTGAAATTGATATATATTATTGAGGTACACAGCAAGAATCTTACTATATATTATGGTGTGCATAACATTCATCGTTCATTTACAGGGACACAAAAAATAATTCGATTACAGTACTGTCTAGTAACAATAATTGTTGGACGTACATTTTTAGTTGTGAAAGCTCTTTTAAATTTAACAATTTTTTTTTTACCTATAACTTGTTGCGTATAAATTCTATAGACCCTATACAAGGCGGCACAGAAGATCTCGATTACATTTTCGTTTAGTGATGGACATTGCTGAAAGGAAATTTCGAACTGTACTATGAGCTTCCTAACTAAACTAAATTTTAGCATACTATGTAGTATATATACAAATGTCTATATCATATACAGTGCTGCACAAAATAATTTTTATTGTTTTCCGACAATTGATTTATTTCTTGAAATTTGGTTTTGAAATATGTTATGTATTTTCTAAATTGTTTATATATACATCATATTTCATCCTTTTAACCCAATGAGTACATTTGACGATTCAGACTCGTCATGTATATAGCCGCTGGCGCCATTTTTTATATTCCATTCATAACACTACTTAGAGAAAAATAAATTGTCGTATATTTTTCTTGAACAGCACATGTTATCAGAGTCTATATGAAAGATATTTTTTTAGAAAGTGTTGCGAGATGGAATGTAAAAAAAAAACCGCCAGTGGCAGTCCAGAAAAGAAAGTGTACTCAAGGGGTTAAGCAGCGCATAATTACCAACGGGGCACATTCCCACCAGTAAAAAGAAACTAAAATTTTACATGAATACGGTGTTTTGATAAAACGAACATTCCTTTTAAAATTTATTGGTGTAAGTGTGCCCCGTTGGTAATCAAAACATGATTACATGGTGAAGATTTGTTAAATTATTCTAGAAACGTTGGAATGTTTTTTCATAATCTATGCTTGATGCATAATTTTTGTTCTTCTTTCTAATTTAATTCATTGCATATTGAATCTATTTCATGTACAGACCTGGAGATGAAATATGATCATCTCCCAAATCATATTGCACATAATAATAATCACGTGGAAAGATTTAGATACTGACAATAATATCGACTATTCTATTCTATGCATAAATTAACATTCTACATGTTCAATAGTTCACTAACTTGAATTTTTCAAATAGTAACATTTAATTTAGCCACTTTATTCTAATTAATAATTCATTTTTATTGATGTCCAAATCTTCCATGATAATATGTAGTTTATTTGTTTATGTTCAATTTTCCTAGAGTTAAAAAGGTTCAATCTTTGATAATAATAATAATAAGGTTAAATTAACATTATAAACTTTAATTTCCATCTTCTCTAAAAATCATCTAATTTATATTCCTCCTTTGTAAGGCGGTAAAATGAATATACCCAAACATACTTCATGCCTATTTTTTTAGTTTCTTGTATTCACTTTATTAAAAAATTAATATGCGATTCAATCCGAGTTTCCCGAGTTGCAGAATATATGCTAAAAATATTTTTTTATTGAAAACTTTAATACATTTTTAACATTTAATATGCGAGGCCACATTTAAAAGTAATGTATCCCTGGTTATAACTTTATTAATTGTAAACAGATTTGGACATTTCTAATGTACATGATAATCCAGTTTATCCTGCATGTAACGCACTATTCATTTTTCGTTGTAGGTGATGCCGATATGCTGATAAGTGAAGAAATGTTAACCCTCGTGGAAATCATGTTCAATCAGCGAAATGTAATAGTGGTATACTTGGTTAAACAACAAAGTACTGATCTGTGGTCTTTGCTCACAATACGGATGAAAACTAGTTTAAGAAGGTTTTAGATACCAAAATCGTTATCCGAATTTTCCGAAAATATATGCAGTTCTTAAGATAGTAACCTGCAACATAGCTAAAAATTTAAATCTCAACAAGAAACACTGTTACAATGCTATCGAGTTCCTTCACTCACACCATGGTTCATACACCTCCTTGAATTTTGCATACCAGAAATTTTTTGGCATCAGTATTATCTTACAGAAAATTTCTTAAAAGAAGACGAAATTTTGCGCATTTAACCAGTGTTGCCAGATTTGGGATTTTGTCCCCATTTTGGGGAATTTTGAACCTCTAGGGGAATTTTTTGGGGACAAGTAGTTCTTGGGGAAACTTTTGGGGACTACAAAAATTTTGGGGAAAAATTTGGGGAATGTTTAATTTCTTTTAGTCCTGTAGAAAAACTGGATCAGTATTGAACTATTGATTTGAAAAACGAAAATACAATCCAGAAATCGGAAATATCAATCATTATTCTCTTGGATGTGGTCGTGCTCATTGTATACTACATTACAGTTTACACATATTACAGATACTTGAGCAGCTTAAATCTGCACGTGACCAAATCTGCAGGACTTTAACGAAAAATTCCTACGCCATACTTTTAAAAAATTTTAACTTAAATATGTGGAAAGTAGATATTTTTCTCTTATCATGTGCAAAAGCACATCGATTGATACAGCGAAAATACTTTGCAATATGATTATGTACTTCAGTATAGGGATGACAAAAAAATTAAAACAGCGTACCATCTCGGATTCATTCAAATCCCAATTGATAAAAGATTGTCTAAAGCTATGGAGCTAATGTAACAATAGTCCAACATTGTTAGACAATACTTTTAAAAACAAACATGAAATAACTTGTCACTGCAAAATATCTCTTATTCTCATGTAGCTACAGAATATGCATTCAGCCCAGTTTACAAGTTTGTTTTTTGTAAATGGAGATTTTTTTCAAAAAAAGGCTTGATTTGGGGAACATTTTTTAGCTTAAATTACTTAGATATTTTTATAGTGGTAAATTGAAAATTTAAAAATTCCCTTTTTAAGTAAAAACTGAGTTGGAGACTTTTACGGAAAAAAACACTGATTTGGGGAAAATTTCAGGAATTTTGGGGAAATTGACTTTTGATTATCTAGGAACACTGCATTTAACCTAGATTTCTTTTTCTGTAAAAAACATACTGGGAGTTTTCCTGGAGAAATAACGGTATCCGTACGAACCATGCACTTTACTATACATCTTTAAAACAGAAAAAATGAGGTGTGAATGCTTGAAAGCATGGAGGTACACAGATACCGGGTGTCCCAAAAAGGACTGACTGATTTAAAATTCAATAACTTGCAAACGGTGACAGATATTTAAAAAATTCTTGCAGGAGGGTTATGCATAAGGTCAAAAGTTTTTTTACAGTGATTTTCAATTTTAGTTCAAATTACAAACAATAGATGGCGCTGAGATCAATAGACGCTGAATTTAGGCTCGATTTTTGGTACTTCGTGGCCCGGATAATACATTTCCATCTCCTTTTTCAGCATGGAACAAGAGAAAGGACCAGAAATCGAGCCTGTATTTAGCGACTATTGCTTACAGCGCCATCTATTGTTTGTAATTCGAACTAAAATCGAAAATCACTGTAATAAAACTTTTGACCTTATGCATAACTCTCCTGCAAGAATTTTTTAAATATCTGTCACCGTTTGCAAGTTATTGAATTTTAAAATCAGTCAATCCTTTTTGGGACCCCCGGTAGATACATACACAGATACATACGTACATATATAAAGAATCCTTGTAAAGATAGCAAAAAACAGATTCGGGAGACCTTAAAACAAATAGATATAATTTGATTTCTCAGTAAAATTTCCTTTAAAATTTTACTATGATTACATAATTTTCATAACACTATATGTGACCTAAAAATAATATTTTGATTCAAAACATAAAATTTACTGCATTCATAATTATATCTCTTGTTATTTTATAAAATCAACAAAAAACTAGTCGTATGTCGCAATCCCAAAACTTTCTTCTATCTCATACATGTTAATATTTCCTGAAAAATAAAGAGCATCAGTGCCATCGGTTAGCTGATTTGAATCAAAACCTAATCAGCAACAACGTATGTCAAGTTGTGGCTGAATCTGAAGTTTGATAAAAATCCGTGAATTAGTTTTTGAGGTAGAACTGTTGCAGAAATCTTTTTAAAAAGTACATAACAGCGCCACCTGTTGATCAATTTACTATAAAAACTTATCAGGGACTAACTGAATCTGAAGTTATATGCGCAGTCAAGCAAATTCATTGGTCCTTGAGATACAGTTATTCCGTAAATCGTCATAAATGCAGCCAAGCAGCACCACCTGTTGGGTAATTTACACTAAAAACTAAACAGCACAAATTTATATCAGAGACTAACTGTATCTGAAGTTTGATGAAAATTTGTCTATTAGTTCTTGAGATAGAGCTAGTGTCATAATCATGTATAATGCCGCATAGCAGCGCCACCTGTTGGGCAATTTCCACTAAAAAGTAATCAGCACAACTTATATCAAGGACTAGCGGAATCTTAAGTTTTATAAAAATCCGTGCATTAGTTCTTGAGTTATAGCTATTTCGGAAATCGTGAAAAATGCAGCATAGCAGCGTCACCTGTTGGGCTATTTACACCAAAAACTAATCAGCACTAGTCTATATCAGGGACTAACTGAATCAAAAGTTTTATTAAATTCTGTTTATTAGTGCTTGAGATAGAGCGCCCACAAAATCTGCGTCACACACACACAGACAGATAGACTCACAGACAGCCATTTTGTAAAAACATGTGTTTCGACTCCTGACCCCTAAAACGTGTAAATCCGTCGAAAACCGGAATTCGAAAATTTTCATGAATCCAATACTTTATTCTTGTAAAGATAGAAGAAAGTAATAATTTCATTATAGAATTTTTAAAGCAAACGAAACAATCCCAAGCTTAGTTCAGATTTTTTTTTACAATTATGCTGAAAATAAATGATTTAGTGTTTAATAATTTTATAAATAAAAAAAAAACATGCTTTTTGTAAATATAGAACAGAAGTTGAGCATTTTACTTAACAAATACATTTTCTATTTCAATCTTACATCCACTAATACCACATGTCTTTACTTAAGATAAAATATTTCATTATCCCAGTTGCGGTGAAGATATAGAACACATTATGGCTGAAGAAAAATAAGGATTGATTTTCCCTTCAAGGCTTTTGAAGTAATCCTTTATCACCAAGTGCGATACTTCATATGAAAAATGCGAAGCTAATAAAATCTTTCAGAAAAAGTATAAAATCGTTTCACCATTCCGCAGATTGAGCTTAATCTATAAATGCTATCTTTCGATAATTTAATAGTATATTTATTCACATATATTATTTTGAACTTTCAACAACATCCTTCAAAAAGTTCATTTAAAAAAATCGGATAAAGAGTTACTCTAAGATATTTTTCGCATAAACAAGCAAAATGGTACTGCATTGTAAACTTAATCCACAGTACTGAGATAACTAGGCCGAAGCGCTGACACAAAAATGGAGGCTGAAGTAGGTGAATTAATTTTTTTCAGCGGTCCTTTTTACCTCTTAAAGAGCGGTGGTTCAGTTTTGGACCACTTAATTTTAATCCCTAAATGCCGCATTGACACTAGAATTAGTCAATCAAAATATTTCTTTACATATTTTCATACAAATTTGTTTGTAAATTTTGGTGTCAGTCAGTCATCTTATCATTTTACTAGTAGAAGTACTTTTCCCCTGAAAGGGTTAAATTCACTACCAGTTGTTTACTTGCTTTATATATCTGCCAATAAATAAGAGTACTTTTATAAAATATTGGTAGTAAAACTCAGTACAGAATACAAAAGAATCCACTCTATGACCGTTGTCCCCCCGCCTTTTGCGTTAGCGCAAAAGAGCTAGGAAGGAGTATTATTGAGTGGGCTGTTCTTAAACACCAAGTGACACTTTTAGGTAATTTCAAGTTGATTGGTTTGTTGGATTTTAGTATGTCAACCATCAGTATCAATTCTCAATCAATATCAATTGTCTGCGCGAAGGCTATAGGCAAATGGAGGGATTTCCTTTTTATAAGGGTATTTTTAAGGTAACCTACTCCTCACATAAGTAGCGTTACGGCAGTAAAAAACATTAAAAAAAAAAAAAAAAAAAAAAAAAAAAACGCGGAAAACTGCGTTACGTTCGCTAACAAGCCTTACACGAGAGAGAAACAGCAGCTCCCGTCCTCAAGTTTTTATTTCAGAATGTCTCCGACGCTGGTGGATTTGTTAATTTTAAGATACGGTTATTCAAAATTATACAATCTATAAATATTTTGGTCATATTATTAAGGGATCCAAGTATATTTTAAAACGTTACAACATAATTTAAAGTGTTTACGAATTCGGTTTATCTGTCTATCGTCTGCATGACCACTTCTACTCTAGATGCTCGAACTCTCTTATCGAATTGATATGTAATTCATATATGTCAAGTTTACTATAGTATGTTTGCTATTGAAAAAGAGTCTGTAGCATTTAAGCTTTGTTTATAGAAAAGCTCAAAATAATCCCGTTACATTATGGTATATATTAAAATATCGTTTGTGGTGTATTTTAATAATGCCACGACACACAAAAAAATTTGTAATCATAACCGTATATCATCGTGAATTGCTTAAGGCTCTTTTTAAGTGCGTTCGTAATTATAAAAAACGTAGCACTTATAGTCGTCGTTCAGTCCATTTGTCCGTCCATCCACATATTTCAAAGCTAAAATTACCCGTCCGAATCGTTTGAAATTTAAAATATATAATTGTTGCATAGTTTTGTCGAGTCATTTCAAATTTTATGAAAACCGGATGCATAGTTTAATTACAGGGACAGTCAGAAGTTTTCTGTTATATTATGGCCTAAGGTAAAAAATTATTTCAAGTGCATTTTAATGATGTTACAGTCTTTTGAACAGAATGAAATTGATATGCACTTATGAAGTGCACTAAAATATATATTCAGTACAATATGCAGTGATAATAATATTTATAAAACTAGTCATAGTACGAACGCACCTCATTTGCCACGTTTCACGTGCAATTTCCAACTTGTTTAATTTAGTTACGCATTTTCCAGTTGAATTATCTTTAGTTTATACAAAGCGATGATTGTAGAATATAAATAAATCGACATGCAGGGCTACCAAAGAACAGGATACATTGCAGTGTATGGTTGATATTTTCTGAAAGTGCGTTTTCAGTTGTATTATTTTTATCCCTTAATTAATTTTTAGTTTAAGGGTTTCAGAACTCTTAAAATTTAAAAAAAACGACTAAAAAGACTACTTTCAACAATATCTAAAAATGTATTTGATTTTAAAAGACAATTTTTGCTTGGTATTAACGATAAATGTATATTCTTTCATTCCGTGTATTTAAAAATAGCAAGATACAGAATTAACATTTATAGGGGGCTCCAAAGTGTCAGATATTTGATGAGCAAAAAAGTTGTATAACAGTTTTCGAGCAGGATTACAAAATAAATTTCGAATGAAAATCTTTGTTGCCTACTTAAACGTTAGACTATAATTATTACCCTGAACCTAAATAAATTTGTATTTAAAGCATTTTTATATTTTTAATCCAGAGCTGTATTTAGCAAATATAAAATTTTGAAATTTTCAACAGTATAATCACCTAAAAAATATTTTTTTGAACAATAAAAAAGAAATATTTTAATATTTTATATTTTTAATACAAAGTAGTATTTAGCTAATACAAAATTTCGAAAATTTCAATAATATAATCATCTAAAAAAATATTTTTTTGAACAATAAAAAGGAAATTTTAGGTTCAGTTTATGCAGACTAACATGACACATATATTTTGAAAATTTCAGGAAAAAATATTCAGAAGTGTTTGAGATATCGTGCGCGTTCTGCCCAAAACGTCATTTGGAGGAAAATTACTTCAAAGTTTCGAAATCGCCGCTTTAGCTATGCAGCGGGTATAATTCTAAAAGCCATAACTTCTGTTCTAATGGGAATTTCAAGGAAACAATTATATCAAAATGTTCTTAAAAGATAATAGGAGTTTAACATCTAAAAAAAATTAAATTTCGAAAATTTTAGAACTTTAAGAGTCCTGAGACCTCTTAATGTTAGCAATGATTCAAAATCTGTAGGCAATACATAGAAATGCACAAAGTTATTCGAATGCATTTTCATCTATCGATTGAAATTGTTGAAGTGAATTTTGGACTGTGTTATCAATTTTGTAATTAAGATAATTCTTACTACAATAAATTGCGTATATGCACATTTAAAGATCATATACAGAAACGCGCAAAGTAATTCGAGACTTTTCTGGTTTTGGACGGTAATTGCTGAAATTCGGGTTTCAAGTGTGTTATACATTTTCTAAGTTGTTCATTCACTTTCTCACTTGCACATTTTTAAATGGTGAAGTTCCGTTAAACACAGTTGAAGTTTTGAAAATTTTTCCATAATTTTTGCTTGTCGTATAATTTTTCTTCCTCGATTTTTTATTATTCTGTTATAAATATTATGTAAAGGTATGCTTAATTGTTAAATACCACACGAAGGCTTTTAATAAGAATTGCACATTTTCAACTAAAGGATAATGCACCATTGTCATTTAAATAGTATTGAACTAACGACTTTTAAAATTTTTAAGCAATCTAGTAACTGAAGTACTAGGTGAGCAAAAAAAAAAAAAAAAAAAAAAAAAAAAAAAAAAAAGTTAAAAATTCACATGTAGAGGGCTCTGATGACCCGAAGCACAATGAAAAAAAAAAAAAAACAATACGCTCTATTCATTTGTTCTTCGCATAGTAAATGTTCAACATGACCTGCAGAGTATTCTACGACACTATTGTCGTTCTGTTCCTTGTGTTTCGGGTCGTCAGCGCCTTCTACATGTGATTTTTTAGCTATTTTTTTTTCGCTGCTAAGAAAAAAAAAAATCCGATTAGTTTGTGAGCCCTTGTTACAAACCGTACTCCTTTATCATAATTTCTTCCTTTTTTATGAATTTTTAAAGTTGTAGCGAAATTTGACTCGCCCGTTATATACAAATGTATATGTGTAACTTTTATTCATATTCCAACAACATTTTCCAATTTTCTTGCTTTAGGAATCATTACATTATCTCGGTTTTGAATGAAAAGCACTATTAATTTTCATGTTTTAATTAGCACAATAAATACATCATTCTCTTGCAATTACATATTACATTTGACATACATCTTTTTACATTTATTTATATAGTAACTGCATATTTCATTTGTAAAAAACATAATAGCTTTTTTATTGCGCAGATGAAATAGAGTGCAATTTGTTTTAGCAACTGTGTGCTTAACTGCATTCAAAGTACAGTTCCTGTGATTATTAAATATAGAAATGTAGAAATAATATATTTTAAAATATGAAGACTAAAAAACTATGCATTTAACTTTGAAAGAATATTCTCTACATGAGTCCATATTTCAGTGAAAGATATATTTGATGCCTAATACCATACGACTATAGTTAATCTCCATTATTCTATTCCCGCTTTCGTGGATGAAGATTCAGAATACATTACGGCTGAAGATGGGGAAGATGGAATTCCCTTTCAAGTATTTTGAAAATCTCCTTTATCACTATACTCCATATGAAAAATGCTAAGCTGAACAGTATCTACCATGAGATATATTATATGGTTGCCGGATAGAAAAATTCCTTTGATTGAAATCTGCAAATGATATTTTTAGATATTTTAACTAAACGTTAATAAAATTTCAGCTGTCTCTTTTACATATTGAAATTGCTTTAAGCGAATCCAATTTATATGTTTAAAGTTTTCAGCGTTTAAGGGCAGTTGGAAGGCGAATTCGGGAAAGAAACATTATTTTTTATTTATTTTTTAATATTTTTAATATTTTATTTTAACCTTTTCGAATGGTATATTACTTCGGTTTCTACGACAACGAGAAGTTATTTTTTTAACTAATTAAGTTTTTTACATCATACAAAAATTTTAAACTCAATTTCTTCAAAATGTTGTGTGTTGAACTTTGATGTGCGTTTTTTATAGGAACTGCTACATATTATTGTCTGTAATCTTCCCAGAATGCCCGGAAGTAGTCGATTAGACTCCGACAAAATGATTAAATGTCAACTGGAGACAAAAAAATTTTCATAAATTTAATTTTAAAGCACACAGAACTACGTTAAAAAAATCATTTAAATAATTTTAAATAAAAATTCTGGTGTGAAATACTTTTATGAAGTTTGAGTAAAATTTCTGGACGTTCTAGTGTGAATTCAAAGTGGTTTTTATTCTAGATTTTTTTCCTTAATAAGTAAAAAACATCAGTTTATGAATTTGACTTCACTTTATTAGAAATTATTTATACATGAAAAAAAAAAAAAAAAAACCAAGTGACTATCTTTGGTAATTTGGTTTTTACTGAGAGAAAGTAATGTAAGTTAACATGGTAGGTATAGAGCCTTCGAACTCCCCTCGAAACAAATCCACGAAAGTTTCAACTTAAAAAACTTTTTTTATATCCATTTGGAAAAATGTTTATTGTCCTCTGTCAGGGAAGGAAATAAAAAACATATCTGAAGGTTTTTATTAGTTGAATTCGCATTTTATTCTTTTTCTGATTGGTCTATACAATAATCTGTATTTTCCCTTTACTTTCAACAGAGATGCATACTTCTGCTGCCACAATGACAAAAAAGTAATAAAACTACAAAAAAATTAATAACTCACAAACAAATTGAGATACAGTTTTCAAACAAATTGCATTTAAAAGTACATTTTTTTTCTCTATACGACGGTGTAAAAAGTAATATTGTGGTATGCTTAGAAGCTTAAGAATGAAATTTCATTTAAAATTGGTCTAGGAATATTAATGTTTATTCCATGGCGTACGTAATGTATGACCAGCTCCGTAGAAGTTTAAAAATTTACAGTGCCGAAAATTGTAAAACTGAAATTTCTTTTAAAATTTGTTCATGATGGGTCCAGGAATGTCAATGCTTAATTCATTGCGTACGTAATGTATGATTAACTCCGTGCGATTTTTTATGTCTTAAATTTTAGTCTTCGAAAAAATCATTTTACAAATGGTCGTTGTAATTCATTAAATTGTTTTTTTTTTTTAATTCTTAGCATTAAAGTTATCAGTCTTTTCAACACTTTTCAATAATGTCTTAAAGTTGTTATAAATTCGATGTGTCTTTCTGCTTGTGCTGTATCACTCGTAAATATCCTGAGTTTGTCATGCAATTTTTATATCTTGTTGAGGTTTTTTATTTAATGCATTTTAAATGAAGTGATGTATTTACAGTTCTTTTATAGAGACACACAAAATATTTTCATACATTACGGTCAATTTAAAAAATTCGTTAATTGTGCATTTTGTTAAAGTTACGACCTCTTTACATAATAAGATTCTTATTCGATTCGTTATATGATACTTGGCGCAATATAACATAAATATAAAAATAACGTTGGTAGTGCCAGAACATTAAATTTTGAAACATATATGTTTCGGTAGCAATAACTGTACCGTCCTCAGTACAAATAATAACGGAGATTCGCTCGAATATAAAAGAGAGGGAAACACATTGAAGTGAAATTAATGTTAATTGTGAATTGACTATTCCCCCATTATCAGTTTGTTGGATATAATATATAAAAACATCTTTTTTCTTAATTTCTTCTAGCATTTTTCACATTTTCAGATCTATTTGTAATGTTATTTTCCCATTTCCTGTAACCTGTAACTTCGTTTTTTCCTATTGGTCAATAAACATTTCACTTGAATCCGCTTCTTTCCTGTATATTATAACAATTTACTATATTCTCCATATCTCGTCCAAGTCCAATCCTTTCACTGAGAACGTTACGCTTAATGCTGCCGAAACTAATTAAGGAATTAAGCTCGTAGCCACAATGGTCGTCCGATAGCTCCCGCCTTGTCAATGAATTTCCACATGTGCGGCCTTCGTCGCACGGAGAACATCAAGACACTGGTTATTGTGGTTGTAATCCGGGCGTTTAGATCATCAATGTTCAATACTTTCTTCCTGTAATGCCTTTACAAATTCCCAAAGAAAAGCCCAGCGGCATTATATCAGGGAAACTTGGCGCCCAAGAAATTAAACTCGAAGGCACTACGGTCGTCCAATAGCTCCATTCTTGTCAATGAATTTCCACATGTGTGCCCTTCGTCGCACGAGAGATATCCTGTCAGTGCCTATTGCGGTTGTAATTCTGGTCTTTAGGTCATCAATGTTCGATACTTTCTTCCTGTAAATGATGTCCTGTAAAAATCCATAAAGGAAAAGTCCAGCGACGTTATATGAGGTGATCTTGGTGGCCTAGGAATTAAAATCGAAATCACAACGGTCGTCTGATAGCTCCCGCCTTGTCAATGAATTTCCACATATACGCACTTCGTCCCACGGAGAATATCAAGACGGCGGCTATTGTAGTTGTAATCCTGGTCTTTAGATTATCAATGATCGATACTTTCCTCCTGTAAACAATATACTTTAGAAATCCCTAAAGGAAAAAGTCCAGCCGCTTTATACCAGGGGATCTGGGTAGCCAAAGAATAAAGCTTGAAGGTACAAATGTATTCCGGTAACTCTAGGGAACCGATCCCAACACTTCTCACTTTCCAAGGCATTAAGCTTATTAAATTTCGCTTTCAAACTTGTCCGGAGACGTCTTTTAATTTTATTTTAAATCTCCCGCACCGTTAAGTGCCGGATCTCCAACGGGCGCCCGGAACGCCGCACTTCGCAAATTCTGATAATAAAAGAAAATATATGAGTTATTATACGCATAAATGCCATATGTTTCTTTGTATCTTAATTATTTTATGAACTGTTAAACATTAAAAAGTGTCAGACCTTTTATAGATACCCTATGTATAACTCATTATTAAAATGCACAAATTTAATGCTAATTTTATGTTATTCTGCTTTTTCAAATACATTAAATGTAAAAAGTTTCCTGCCTTTATATTCCATTAAACATGTTTAATAAATATATATACTTATTATAAATATATGATTTTTTAGACTACAAATTTTTCATTTCAGAAGTATTTCCTTTTTGATATTTCAGTGAAACATATATGCTGCTGCGCAGCATAGCAAGCTACGATTCTGCATTTACGCTCCTGTAATTCATTCCCTAAGTTGCAACAGAACATTTCGAATACATTAAATCCTACGGGAATGAAGAAACATACTACTATTATAAGTTTTTGGAAGAATCCTTTATCAAAAAATGGCATTAAAAATAAATAAGATACGAAAAGAATTTGTAAAGACAGGCGTAAAATCGCCGAATATAAACAATTTCACTGATTGAATGCAAAACCTAAATGACACATTTGAATTACATTATGGATTATTACATTATGTTTATTAAAAACTTATTTTAATTTTATAAGTAATTAATTAAATTTAGATATCCTAAAAATTAGTCTAAGAGTGTTTGACCTTAAACATTTGTTGTCTGAGGAAATTTTTTATGCATTTTTAAAGAAAACGATAGAATACAGCTCAGGTTTCCAGGGTTACAGAACATATTTCCATGTACACACAACATATTTGATTTTTTAAAATTAAAAATTATATAGATATTTTACGTTTAATGTATATCCTAGATTTTCAACTAACAATACCAAAAAGTCAATTTTATGAGATGTTTTATGGAAATTTTCGATTATGTATTCGAATAAAGTTTGGAAATTTAATAAAAATTGTAGTATTGTTTTATGAAAAAAATACTCTTTTGATACTTACAGCAACCATTTGGTTTCGAATTATTTCAGCGTTTAAGAACGTACTTCGAATATATAACTGACAACGATTCGAAGGCTTTTTATCGAGGATCATTTTATCTATATTTCACATCCACCAAGATTAAAAGATGTATAGAGATAATAAGATGCGAGTCCCGTAAGCAGCATCTAAGAACACTAGGGCGGGGTTGGATACCACTAGAGCAGGAGTGACCAACTGTGGCACGCTGGACATCACCAAAATTTTATAGTAATCGTTGAATCATCAGATCTCTGCGATTCAAGATAAAGATTTTTTTTCAATAATAGTACACAATTCTGTCAGCGTAAATGAACTCTACACTCTTCAACTAGCCTAAAATCAAATTTTTATGCAATTTGTACGATAAGTTTCCAAGAAATTAATTATTTTAAAACGAGCGTATTTTAGGGCCTGTATCCAAATCGAAGTTCGGTACACGATTGTTGACCGAGAGAGACCTCTTCTTGATCCCGGCATCTTAAGCGCCATTCAAGCAGTCATTGAAGACTGCTAGATTACAGGATAATCTAAGAAATTTCAAAATAGTTAACCCCTTCTATCATAGACCTTCTATCATATCTTAAACCATCATTTTGCCGTTTTTAAGCATAAATGGAAAACTACGTGGAATAAAAATGTGACATTTTGCATTTCCATAAAGAAGGACTTAATAAATCTAAATCTATCAAAAAATAGTAAGTTGTAATTAATATATTTTTTTAAATATTAATTTCATAATTCATAATTCATATCACAAAATTATAAAAATTGTAAATTCAACGAATGTTTGGGTATGTTTGGGTATTTCAGAATTATTGCTACACAAAAAATTAGGAGTATAATTTCAGGAGATATTAATAAAAATATGTAAATGTAATTTGATATTAGAAGAACTAAATTTTGAATGTTTATAATTCAAAAACTTATGATTCAAGTCTCTTGACATTTGATGTCTGGGCATAGTTTAACCGAAGATTTGAAATTTCTTGTTAAAATTGGGTATCGATATTGGGAAAAAAGGGAAGTTTGGGTTCGTTTTAGTACGTAGATGTCCCTCTAAGCAAATTTGATATACATCATTTAAAAGTAGATTTTATTTTCAATCGATCGGTACCAGTAACTTTCTTCTACGACAACTTGTTGAGGAGTAAGTAGGGGTGTTGACTTTTTTTTCCACGACTGTAACTTTATTATACGTATATTGAGATTCCTCAATCTGTAAATGTAAATTTGCTTTTTAACAATTAATACATACTTTCGACATGTTGTTAGGTACATTTCGCTGAGTTCAATTCTGACGCAATGTTGGGCCATAATGTAAGAAATATAACCATTATGGAATTTTATCAAAGGTCTTTTAGCAAATTTTGTACGTAATTTGTGCAAGGTGATGCCGAGTAGTTTAAAATGCAATGCTCAAAAAGTTATTTGAATATATTGTTAAACGATGTTTTTCACGTATCCCAATATGAAAAATTCCAAAAGTGTGTCTGGAAACGTAAGTGGCATTAGTGGCTAAAACATTAGAGATCGAGGCGATGTTGTAGCCACCACGGCTAAAACATTGCATTGGAATTTTGATATTCTCTTTATGAAGCATAAAAAATCATTAAGTGTATATCATTGTTTGTTTCATTTTAATTATTTTAAAAAATGTAAAAATACATTTCGGATGCCGTGTACAGTACAGCGCCGATTATCGGAACTCCAATTAACCGAACTTCCAGTTATCCGAAAAGCCTATTTTTCGCAAAACATTTTTTAACCGAACTCCCAATTATCCATCGGCTCAAAATAAAATTTTAAATAAAGAAAAGACAAATAAAGCATCACAAAATGAGGAATGTAAAACAATAAAGCAGATGGGAATAATTCTAAGCTATGAAGAAAATGAAATTAGCGAGTTATTAAAACGTGAAGTACGTGAACCTGAAATGATGATGGGTTTGTGGATGAGATCCATGATGAAAAATAAATTGAATAAATTGAAAACGAATACTCTGAAAATAACTCAGGTCCACCACATAATGAATTATAGTTTGAATATTTGGAGTTGAAGTATTTGGAAACATATATGAAATGGCTCGAATCGCAGAAGAACGTTGATCCTATTCGACTAACGTATTGAAGAAGTATTAGATATATGGCAACATTGAAAAGAATATCTCCGTTGAAGTAAGCAACAACTTTTTTGTTTAAATTATAATCTCTGGAGTTCAGAAATTTTATAAAAATATAGAACAAATTAATTATACAAATGTAAAAAAAAAATAATAATAAAAAGACAAAAAAAAATTAACATTCAGCATTAACTGGCGCTGCCAGTCCTAAGCTTAGATAACGTGTGAAGGTTTTGGTATAATCAGTAACATCTCATAAATTGTCTGTCCATTTATCAGAACTCTTGCTTATCCGAACTAGGGTCGGTCCCGGCTTATTCGGATAATTAGTGCTCTACTGTATCTTAATGCCACATACCACATGACGGTTTCTTTGTAAAAAAGAAGGTGCACATAATACGTCAAATATACTTAAAAATAGAAAAATGCAGTTTAAATGGCAGGTTATCATTATGGACTATTTATGTTATGGACTATTTATGGACTATGGCAGGTTAACATTATGGTGAAACATGCGACACAAACAAACCCAGCAGGATTGCGTGCTGATGAAGACTTTTCCATCGTGTGCTGCATTTGCAGCCTCACCAACATATATATAGGAAGTGCTTAGCTGGTCTTCGTCCTCGTAGCTTAAATGGTAGAGAACTTGGAGCGCTGTTCCAATGGTTCCGGGTTCAAATCCCGGTTTGGATATTTTTCACATTTTTGCTTCTACGCTTCGTTAGCAATGTGATAATCCACGTATTCTCTATTCACTAATTAATCCTATCATATGTGATTAATTTAATGATATCCCATGATAGGTAAAGATTCTAGGTTGTCATGGTGATGGAATCATATTATTTCCGTATTACTGAATTTAATATATGTAATCGTATTAAATTTTGTATCCATACTTGTTTGCATAAGCGTGCGAGAGCTATTGCACCAAGATCTGAATATTTATAAAACTAGTTATAGTACTAGCTCATCTCATTTGCCACGTTTGACGAATAATTTCCGAGTTGTCTTTTAAAATAGCATTCTAATAGTAGCATAGAAAAATACGATTTCTGTTATCCCATCATACTGATTAAAGTAGCATTAAAATGACTTGAAATGGAATAAGTAATTTTTTAATAAAAAGTTCTTTTATTTTTTTCGATATGTGAATGAATAAAATTTTGAGTTTCAGAAAGATAAGCACACTAGTGATGGGCGATTCTGGAAAATTTGAGAATCGATTAAAATCGACATCGTATAAAACAGAATCGATCGCAATAAGAATCGATTCTATAATTCTAGAATCTATACTTGAATCGATATTTCGATGTTCACAGATTCACACAGATAAGCTGAAAAATAGCAATTCCAAAACGTAGCGAATCAACAGGGCCGTACGTAACGACTATCTCTCACCCCTCACCTCCATTTATGGGGGCCCTAGACAATGTTATCGGCCCAGAAGTAAACTACTACAGACCTTTGAGTCAAATAATAAGGTTTTTTAACTTTTAAAATTATTATTTTTAAGATGTAATTTTGATAATAATTTATATTATATTTAAGTTTATCTTTAAAAAAGTTCTCGGTCAGATAAAAAAAAAAAGAAAGAAATGATTCTTTTTTTTTTTTTCATCCGGAAAAGATGTACTTTCTACTCTAACTCTTATTTCATTCAACCAAACAGATGGGGACTTACTTCCTATAAACGTCATTCTTCTTAAAAATGCGCTGAGCAGATGAGCGAAATTTTGAAGGCTTTAAATTTATTTAAAAAGTTAAATGGTTTTTCAGTCTTTTTAGGGTCTCCAATAAGCGTGGGGGAAATGCAAATATTGCAAATCTTCTTTTAAAATAGCTGTGATGAATGTAATTAACCAATCATTACATACTAATTATCCCCTAATTAATAATAAAAATTCTCCTTTTAATAATATATTTAACTAAAATTTCTTTCCCTTTTTAAGGGGTCTCAGTACTCTTAAAATTGGAAAAAATGAAAAAAAGGACCATTTTCAACATTTAATATCTTAACATGTATTTGATATTAAGACACAATTTTAAATGGGAATGAAAGATACAAGTACGTTCTTTCATTTCAAATATTTGAAAAATTGCAAGATGCAGAATTAGCATTTACAGGGGACTTCAAACTTATCAGACACTAGACGAGCAGAAAATCGGCATTATAGCTTATGCGCACGATTACAAAATAAATTTTGCAACTAGAATGAAAATTTTGGTGCTTACTTATACCTCAGATTATAATAATTACACTGAACCTACATAAATTTGTATTTAAAGCATTTTTATATTTTTAATACAAAGTTGTATTTATCTGTTGCAAAATTTAGAAAATTTCAACAATGTAAACCCCTAAAAAAATATTTTCTTTTTACAATAAAAAGGAAATTTTAGGTTCAGTTTACACAGACTAACATGAAACATACGTTTTGAAAATTTCATGAAAAAATATTCAGAAGTTTTTGAGATATCGTGCGCGTTATGCCGAAAAACGTCATTTGGAGAAAAATGACTTCGAAATTTTGGAAACACCGGTTCAGCTATTGTGCGAGTGCAATTCTAAATGCCATAACTTCTGTTCTAATGGGAATTTCAAGATAACAATTATATCAAAATGTTCAGAAAACATAGAAGTTTAACACCTAAAAAAATTAAAATTTTGAAAATTTTAGAGCTTTAAGAGTCCTCAGACCCCTTAAAAAATATATATCCTTATCTCATTTACAGTTTATAAATATCTTTCGTTTTAATGTTTACCTAATTTTTAGCTGTTAAGAAAAAAAAATGTTCTCATCCTAGAGCCATTAACAATGAAATAACATACTTTTCTCTGGTTAACAAATAAATAAAAATATATTCCTTGACTATATGTTTTTTTTTTCAACAGCAGCAGTAATCTAAAAACTATAAACAGTTATTGACTCATTCACTGACATGCAGAGTGCACTCACTAAAACAATAATAAATAAAAAAGAAATGTATCGAGTTAAACTGATCGCATTGAGCTCACAGTCCATTCATACTAATTGTATTTTATACTCTTATTTCAAAGAATGCCTTTCGAAAAATAAATTAAGGGAGAATCACCCCCCCCCGTCACATCTCTATACTTAAACAATAAGCCTCCAAATCTCATCAGGGAAACGCTTTATCAGAATAAACTGGTTACCAAATTTGAAGCAAATCAGATAGAAAAACCCATCTATCTAAATTAAGGGGGGTTAGCCCCCTTTTATCTAAATTAAGGGGGGTTCCTCCCTTTATACTTAAACAATGAACCTCCAAATTTAATCAGGAAAGCGTCTTATCAGAATTAACCGGTATACCAAAATTGAAGCAAATCTGATAATTCTGCATGAAAAAACCATTTATCTAAGTGGGGAGGAATAGCCCCGTACCCCCGTCCTTTATGCTTAACCAATGAACCCCCAAAACTAATCAGGGAAGCGCCTTATGAGAATGAACCTACAAAAAAAATTGAAGCAAATCGGATATTTCTATCGAGAGTTATCGCGTTACGTATGTACGTACATACATACAGAAACTGCGGGCACATTAGCTCTCAGGCTTTGATAACCTGTGAGTTAAAAAGAAAATTGCCCAGTTAAACTGATGGCATTGGGCTCACAGGCTATTCACACTAACTGTATATTATGCTCTTATTTCAAAGAATAATGCCCCTGGAAAAATAAACTAAGGGGCGGCGGGAATTGTCCCTCCCCATTTTCCTTCTTTATACTTAACCAATGACCCACCAAATGCCATCAGGGAAACGCCTTATCGAAGTAAATCGGTATACCAAATTTGAAGCAAATCGGATAGAAAAACCCATCTAAATTAAGGGGTTATTAGCCCCCTGTTCCTCCCCTTTATATTTAACCAATGAACTTCCAAATCTAATTAGGGAAGCGCCTTATCAGAATAAACTGGTATACAAAATTTGAAGTAAATCGGATAGCAAAACCCATCTATCTAAATCAGGGAGGGTATTATCCCCTCCCCCCCCTTTAGACTATAAAAATGAACCTTTATATATAATCAGAGAAACTCGTTATCAAAATTAACCGGTATACCAAAATTTGAAGAAAATCTGATAATTCTGCATGAAAAACCCATTTATCTAAGCTAAGGGGGGGATTAGTCCCCGTTTCCCCTTTATACTTAACCAATGAATCCCCAAAACTAATCAGGGAAGCGCATTAGCAGAATGAACATAGAAAAAAAATTGAAGCAAATCGGATATTTCTATCAAGAGTGATCGCGTTACGTACGTACATGCATACATACATACAAAACCGACGGGCACATTAGACCTCAGGTCCTCAGGCTTTGATAGCCTGTGAGCTAAAAAGTGCCAAGAGCGTGTAACTAGTGGAGGGGGGGAGGGACAGAAAATGAAAGAGGACATTAAAAGCTTTCCAACAATAAGTTACGCGAGATGGTTTGGAAGAAACAATAAATATGCCCCCCGGGGGACAGGTAAGTCTCAAACGGTGGGAAGGGTGACCTCAAATGTATCTTTGGTCAAGGTTTCAAAATGTGGATTTATAATAAAATAGAACGAGAATTGGGCATTTTTAAAATAGCATGCATATTTTGAACGGCCCTGTAAATTAAGATTGACAAGGAAGGGGTGGGGGAGGAAAGGATTATAAGGGACGAACTTGAAACATACAACATAATAAACTATTAACCCAAATAACTAGGCTTCTAAACAAAAGTATAACGATTTACCACTTCACCGTTTGCCCCGAGATAACTCGGGGCTAAAAGCACTGTTTCCCCATACCTGTCGCCGGTGAAGTGGTTAACCTAGTATTGAATTTAGGAGGTGACCAGGGGGGACATTGAAATATCCCTCCCGAAAGTTTTGAGATTTTGCGCTTTTTAATGGACAAATGTGCATCCCCCCTTACGGAACTCTAAAATCCCCCCCCCCCCATCCCGATCGGAGCAGTCAAGAAATCAACCCGCCATTCAACACTGAACCTAGAAAAAAAAAGGCTCTTATATAAAATTTTACAGCAATTCTGCCACTAAAACAGTAAAATTGGAGGAATCTATTCAACCCGAATCGTGGATCATGCGCGATGCGATTTGAATTGAAGTAAATCAAAAAATAACAATTTCACCCGCATCTAAAAATCGGCATCGATTCTGAACTGAATCGATTCGCCCGAATCTAAAGAATTGAAGTAAATCAAAAAATAGCGATTCTGCCCGCATCTAAAGATCGACATCGGCATCGAATCTAAACTGAATCGATTCGCCATTTCTGATCTTAATTTACGGGCAGAATCGATGCGTTAATTTTTTATTGCTTTATTTTGCCTTTAGAAAAAGAAAGCGTTAGATTCGTGAAAAATTTCGACTTCCGGTTTTCGAAGGATTTATAATTTTAGAAGTTCTTGTCTGGAATACGATTTGACTATTTTTATACATTGTCTGTCTGTCAGTCTGTGTATTTGTTTGTCTCTGACAAAAAAATTGTGCGCGGTCTATTTCAAGAACAAATGCATGGAATCTGTTGAAACTTTAGACTTTCATATAAATTGGTGCTGATTACTTTTCGATGTAAATCTACCGGCAGCTGGCGGCGCTATGCTGCATTTTTCCCGATTTTCGCAATATCTCTATCTCAAGAACTAATGCACGGATTTTCATCAAACTCCACATTCAGTTAGACGTTGGCATAAATTGTTGCATATTAGATTTCGGTGTAAATCACCCAACAGGGGGCGTTGTTATGCAGATTTTAGCAGCAGTGTTGAATTCAGACAATTTTCTCCGGGAGGGATTTCTGCGGATCCAGAGAGGGACAGTTCAGAGGGGGACGGGATTGGACTTTTGTACATTAAGCATAAAATCTCAAAACTTCTGGGGGGACATTTGAATGTTGCACGGGGGGGGGGGGGGCATGTCCCTCCGGGCAACCCCCGGAATTCAACACGTTTTTCTGGATTTAAACGATTTTAGGGATCGTATCTCAAGAGCTAATGAATGGAATTTCATCAAACTTAATATTCTGTCATAAGTTGTTCATGATTAGGTTTTCGGGTAAATGATATAAAAGGTTGTGCTGCCATACCGCTTTTTTTAGCAGTGTTGAATTCAGACATTTTTTTCCGGGAGGGATTTCTATGGTTCTGGAGAGGGACATTCTACAGTTTCGGTGGGTGGGGGGATCTAACTTTTGTCCATTAAGCATAAAATCTCAAATCTTCATGAGGGACATTTCAATGTTCGGGGGGGGGGGGGGTTGTCCACCCGTTCCAGTTCCTGAATTTAACCCTTTTTTTCAGAATTTACACGATATTAGCGATAATATCTCAAGAAGTAATGACCAGAATTTCATCAAACTTAATATTATGTGTCATTGACATAAGTTGTTCCTGAGTTTTTCGTGTTAATCATGTAACAGGCTGCGCTGCTGTACTGTTTTTTTTTTGCATGATATTCGTGATAGCCATATCTCAAAACTAATGCACGGAATTTAATAAAACTTCATATTCTGTTACACTTTCAGATGAATAGATCCTTATTAGGCTTGGGTGCATACTGCCCAACAGCTATCGCTTTTATGCTCTTTGAATTGGGATTTTCCGTTGCGGACATCTAGGCTAATATCAGACGAACGTCTTTTTGCACGCTTTTTTTTCGCTCTTACACCGTCCCTACACATGCTAGCGAAGGTGTAAGGATGGCGTAAGATCGAAAAAAGCGTGCAAAAAGACGTTCGTCTGACATTAGCCTAAGAGGGTGTGGGCCGAAATTCAATGATTTGTTAGGAAAATGCAATGCTTATATTTTCTTTTAAAATACACATACTTCAACGAACCTATCCTTTCTGAATCCTCATGATTCGCATAGGTTATCATTTAAATTTGACACTGTGATAGCGAATTTTGAAGTTTTAACATTTATAAGGCAGATGGAAGTTTTGGGATTGGCACATCCAACTATTTTATCTTCAATTTTTGAAGGAAAATGAAAATGATATTACCTTATTTTGTCTTAGAGACATCGATTAAAAAAATCATAGTATCGATTAAATCGAGTTGGCCATAGTATCGATTAAATCGATTAAAAAAATCGAAATCGCCCTTCACTAAAGCACACCCTTCCATGCCAGGAGGCTGATATAAAAATCGAGACCTTGTTGTGCTCGCTGAGCCCGTCTCTAGTAAGTATACATAAAACGCCTAAGAAAAGTAGTGCGTGAGAACGATTTGGTTGGGAACCGCTGTTTTATATCCTGAATCAAAATCATCATAGATTTATAACCTAAAAAATAGTTGAAATTAAATGACATTAAACGGTAAGTTCCCCCCAAAATATTATGAATTTTTTTTTTTTTTTTGGGGGGGGGGGAATGCATGACATGCTTATAAACCTTTTTTTCTGAACGTTACGCACAAAAATATTTCTTTACTTTTTAAAATAAATGAATATTAGATAATACCAATTTCTCTTTAGGTTGTTTTTAAATTATCCTTAAATGAACTTCGTAAACATAATTATTAGAATACGTGATGAGAATAAATTTCTGTAGGGAAAAGAAATTGCATATGCAAAAGCAAAAGGTATTTTTTAGAAAGAAATGTTTTATATGTAAAGCAATACCTTTAAATTTGTGGTGTACTGTAAATTGTTTTCGCTATGTTCAATTTTACCTGATACTTCAATCAACAAGTCATAAAATAGTAGCATATTAAATATCTTAATCATGTAATCAAATTATTTTAACAATTTAACAAAACATTTAAGTTATTAAAATCACTGTTTCTATTTTAAAGGTATTACTGTTCCACGGACATTCACTAAAAAAGTTATAAAGCTGTGATGATTAACCCCCTCAAGGTAATTCATCAGTTATTCACTTCAGAATATTAAAATCAAACACAGTTGATAAATGATTGATTTACACAAACTTTTTATTTTAAAGAATTTTACTTTAATATTAAATTTATGAGCTTAAATTAATTTTACAAAAAAAAAAAAAAAAAAAAAAAAAAAAAAGCGCAATAATCTATATTTTTGGCATAGAGAATGCATTAATTCTCAAAGAAATGAAATTTGAAAATACTTATGCGAAGAAATTTGAAAAATTATTTTAACTCTTAAATCCTGTAACACAAGATCAGACATTAATAATTTATGTTGATAATCGTTGAAATTTGTATAGATTTACAATCTAAGATCCATTTTAATTTAAATGAATTTCAAATGTTAAGTTGTTTTTTCTCCTACGTATTTCTGAAAAGAAAACAGTTTTTTATATTTAGTGAAAACATTTATGAACTTTCCTTTAATTTGAAAAGTAGACATACATAATGTATCGTTTCCTTCCAAAATAAATTAATCCCAGATAATACTAATTTTCCTAAAAGATGTTTTAAATATTTTTAACATTGAACGAAATTTAGCTAAAGGAATAAATTTCCGCAGAAAAAAAAAATGTTTGCATGATTAAAGTGGATTTTTAAGGAAAATAAATACTTTATACTAAAAAACAACTTTTCAAAAGTTAAAAAAAAAGGTGAAAGTTGTGGCTAAAAAATAGTGTGACATCAAAATTTCCAAGCTTATATTATCGTACTTATTTATCATTTTTAAAAAATTACCAGATGTAAGTCGAGTACCTAAGTATGCGTCGATAGAAAGCCGTTTCTCCTTTACTAAATACATCATAACGTGTTTCTGAAAGTTAATTTTTTTTTAATTATGCATTATGGGCTTGGCGGCAATCTTTCTATATTTTACACAAATTTCTAAGAACACAAGTTCGTTGTTAAGATCGGAAGTTCGAAATTGTTGCTAAAGTAAACATTTTATTCTTTTAATTGATGAAAATGAGTGCCTAGAAATTTGTGTCTGAAAATAGTAAAAGTAAAAGTAACTTCAGGTTTTATCTTATGATTCTTTTTTTTTTATCGGAGGGGAGTTAATTAATTAGTTAAAGCAGTAAAAATCAATTCGCTTTTTCAAAATAAAAAAACTTTCTTAATTTATCTGTCTGTAGTTAAAACTAAAGTTCGAAATTCTTAATAATACAAACATATTACGAGCTTGAGTGCTTCAAAATTTGGGTAAAATATGGAAAGATGGCCGACAAGCCCATCATGCATACTTTTAAAAAATTTAATTTTCAGAAACACGTTATGATGTATTTAGTAAAGGAGAAAGGGTTTTCTATCAACGCATACACAGGTACTCGACTTACATATGGTAAATTTTTAATAGAAAATGTTAAATAGGTACCATAATATAAGCTTGGAAATTTGATATCACACTATTTTTTAGGCACAACTTTCACCCTTTTTTTTTTTTTTTTTACTTTTTTGTTTTTTCGTAGATATCATTTCTTTTTTTTTTCTTTTTTTTCTTTTTTTTTACAAATTATATACAATTGAAATAATTCTTCTAGCTCAAATTAAAATTAGTCCATGTATAGCCTTTTATAAGCAGGGAGCAAACACAATAGTATACATTTTGTTTACCTATCATTCATTTTTTAGAGTAATTAATAATTTAAAAGAAAGGAAAGTCAATTTCTTCTTTCAAAGTATCAGTTTTTCTCAATTTATATCTCCTTAAAATTTTCTATGAAGGATGAAAATTTAGTAAAAAACAGATAGAGTCGGAATAAAATATATATTTACAATTAGTCTGTCAGTTAATTGTTTGTTTTAACTTTTTTTTGCTGACGGTTTTGCAAAATAAATTTTCATATACCTACGGCTAATCCGAGAATGAAGCCCCGCAGGCATCTAAAGAATCGAAGATCTGTTTAAAGATATGTAAATCTAGCAATTCTAGGCATAATGAAGGAAAATTTTCGATAAAAAAAAATCTAAAAATTTAAAGATATAAACTGTACATATAACTTCATCTTCATTTAGATCGTGTTATTGGGAAGAAAGAATAAATATGAAATTTTACTCAAGTCTGTTTATCCATACCTATTTGCATAAATATGAGGATATTAATTTCCTATAAAATTTTCCCTAAATTGATTATCTTTAGTCGTCTAATATTTAAGCCGCATATACATTAGAATTAGATTTTTTCCGGTTAAAAATTGCCTGAAATCCGTTGTCTTATCGTTTGTCAAATTTGTTTTATGGGTTTTTTTAATACCCAGACTCCTTTTCTAAACTCTTACAAAAGATACTAGACATAATAAAATTATCCAAATACTTATATTTTTCTATCGTATTTCCTTTTTGAGAGGGGGGGTGTGTGCGGAAGAGCCCTTAAGAACTCCGTTTTGCTTTTGAGTTCTGAATAAATCATTCAAAAGATCTACCTACATAAATCTTGTTGCAGAATTTTCATTAGCTAAGAGTTGCACCAAGTTATACATCATGTGAATCTATTAAATTACTTTTGTAAAATACTAGATGGGAGCCATTGATATTTCCAGACCATTTGCCTACATTTTAAACTTCAATCATTTATAACTATTCATTAATTTTCTATAAGAATTAAAGAAGTCGTTATTTCCATGGCAACTGTACCTTTCACTAGTGCTTGCTTGTTTGTTTGTTTTATTGAACACATACATCAGATCACGTGCAGATCACGGCGGGATTCCATTCCGCCCCCACCTACGCTCTCAAGCGATTAGCGGGATGGTGTCTTATCCACTCAGCCACGGTGGGCCACTATTGCTTTCTCTAATACCCAGATATTCAAATTTAACCAACTGTGCTTAAAATTATGCTCATAACAGAGAACATTTATATGTTAGAATGGTGACGTATGCACAAGTCGTGTACTCATATTCAAGTTTTTGTCCAAAGTACGGTAACTCAGTTTTCAGTAATAGACGAGGAAGATTTCGATTAAACTAACCAGAAAAGTTAACAAACATTGGCTTCCTGATTTGATTTTATTCAAAATAGTCTTAAACAACCAAAGTTAATGTCCGGGATTCAGATAAACTTTTCTCTGTTAGTAAAATTAGATTGACCAATCAGTAGTCCCCATCCTTGCAGCCTTTTCGGTGTTCACTGCAAACGTCAAAACGTTCGCAAAAATGCAGGTTTCTGATTGATAAAAGTTCATCTGGCTAATAGCGAAAAATCTATCGTGATCCCGGCCTATTCAACGCCCTTTAAATTTTCGAGAAAGCCTTGACACGCGTCAGGAAAACATCACACAAACCAGGTAAAACAAAGAAGAAAAATTATTCATTGGCTCGTTCATATCCTGGAGCCATTGAATGATTTAGTTTCTTTGCTTTGCCTGCTTTGTGTGATGTTTTCGTGACGCGTGTCAAGACTTTCTCAAATATCTAGGGGGCATTGGCTTATTTCACCACCATGAAGCTATAAAAGGAGAGGAGCAGACATGTCAATCTTCCCGTGTGAAAAACTAGATAAAAAAACGAGTTCTTTCCCCCTCTTCTGCCCTTTTCTCTCTTGATTTTGACCGATAGCAGCCCATTTAGCAATCTCCAGTGCAAGATGCCGCTATATATGGTTGACGCAGGAGGGAGGGTGTTATCGCGACCAATGATATAATAGGCCAGTTCATGACGTTTAAAAGTCACACGGAGTTGGATCATCTTTACACGATGATTAGTACAAAGCGGCGCGCCGATTTTTTTGTGTCCATGGCCGTGTACAGATAATCAACTCCGAGACTAACGAGAATTTAATTTAATTAATTTAATTTTAAGCTATGAGGTATTCGCTACAGCTTTTGCCGGCATGACCTCAAATAACCTCAAAATGGCTTTATTTCTTTGGAACAACCTTCCTTCACGAGGAAAAAAGGCAGACTTTAATTTTAGTTATTTATTTATTTTAGTTATTTAAGCTATGAGGTATTCGCTACGGCTTTTGGCGGCATGACCTCAAATGATTTCACAATGGCGTTATTTCCTTGGAACAACCCTCCTCCACGAGGAAAAAAGGTAGAACCCGCTAACGAGAAAGACAGGTTACCGCGGTGGGTCCGATTCTTCTTTTTTACAGACCGCTGGAGTCACGTGATGCTCTTTTTGCACACCTTCATTGGTGCATTCGAGCATTACGTGACTCCAGCGGTCTGTAAATAAAGAAGAATGTTACCCACCGAGTTGCCTGTCTTTCTCGTAAGCCTCGAATCAACTCCGTGTGACGTTATGAACTGACCTTGTATGTCGTTGGTCACAGTTTAGGAACAGCTTCAAATGACTTCATCTATATCTACTCCGAGGCAAACGAAAAAGACAGGCTACTGCGGTGCTACAGCGTCTAGAATATATAGTGTGGAAATCGGTTATCCCAGTAATACTTAAAAAAGTGCTAAAATATTGGATCTCTTAAATTTCAAACGATGCTGAAATCCAATGAGTCGATCACAGCGATATTTGCAGGATATTTCCTAAAACTCCATGACGATTTGGTCTAGACTCTGTAACATTTTTTTTTTTACATTTTATTAACATACATCTGACCCGTGTGCTTGGCGTGAAACCCGCTGTAATAATACGATGTTTATTTTGAAATTTGAAAATATATCGCAGATGTCGCTGCGATCAGCTCCCTGGATTTCAGCGTCAGTGCACATTTAAGGGATACAACTTTTTAGCGCAGCTTGGATAGTAAATTTCCACATTATGTATTCTAGACGCTGAAGCGGTGCACATTACACGTGTCTCTTTCTTCTTTATAAAATATCCTGCAGATGTCGCTGCAAATGACTGTTTGGAATTCAACATCGTTGTATATTTAAGGGATTCAATATTTCCGAGCTTTTTTAAGTATTGCTGGGATAGTTGATTTCTACTACATATAATCTACACTGTTAAAAATATCGTGAAAAATTACCTCTGTTTTTAAAGGCTATCTATTTTCTGACCAATGAGAACACTACATAAACACCTATCGAGCGTTCTCATTGGTCAGAAAATAGATAGCCTTTAAAAATAGAGGTAATCTTTCACGATATTTTTAACGGTGTAGATGCTTTAACGGAGCTATAGTGTCTAGAAAACATAGTTTAAAAATCGGCTGATTAAAAAGTGCTAAAAAATTGTATCCCATAAATGTTGAACAAGGCTGAACGATGAATGTCGATTACGGCGATATATGGTAATTCCAACATAACTATTTCAAAAGAAATAAAATGAGAAAACGTTTCGCTCAGAGAAGATCTAGAAAATGTTACTGCTATCGACATTTGTCATTCAGTATTTTTCAATATTTATGGGATTCAATTTTTAGCTCTTTTTAAAGCATTACTGGAATAGCCGGTTTCCACACCATGACCGTGATCTAGGTAGAATTTTCTATGTTATCGCAACGAGATTGACCAATCAGAAACCAGAATTTTTGCTAACTTTTCACTGTTTGCAAAAAAATGTACCTGGATCCCGGCCTATATTTCTAGACGCTATAATTGAGCTCAGGAATAGTACAGAAAGCAAACTTCGTATTTTGATACATTAAGGCCGGGATCCAATGGAGGATATTCCATCTGCGTTTTGATCACGTGATCAAGGTAAAAACTTCTAGCGTAAAGAAGGGAAGGCTCCGTAGACGTGTAATGTAAATCCCCGCTAGCCAATGAAACTGTTCATGAGGCAAAGCTAGTATCTTCCCTTCTTATCAGTTAGAAGTTTCTTGGGTAAATTACCGGTATCACGTGACTTTTTCAGCCTCGAACCCATATTTGGAATATCCTCCATTAGGAACAAGTGTGTCTCTAGGCTTATGGACAGGCGAAAACAAGAGTTTATATACCTTAAACGAGGCTAATGAAAAAGACAGGCAACCGCGGTGGGTCTGAATCTTCTTTTTTTACAGACCGCTGGAGTCACGTGATGCTCGAATGCACCAATGAAAGTGTGTGAAAAGAACATTACGTGACTCTGGCGGTCTGTAAAAAAAGAAGAATCGGACCCCCCGCGGTAGCCTGTCTTTCTCGTTAGCCTCGTATCTTAAAGAAATGACGTAATGGACCACAACCAACTGAAAAAAAGGAGTCACTACGCAGGATCCCTCCACACTGGAGAAAGAAAAGCGTTGCTGGTCATATCGTTCACTAAGGAGGAAGTATGTTTATGAATATAGTGAGCGTCCTAAAAATCTACATAAAAAAACTGAGTTGCATTTTTGAATAATTTTAGCCTCCGGATAGTTAAACCGGGGATTGGAATTCCAACAGTGTTTCGCTATTGTAGATTTGTCAAATTCCTGCTTTCTAACGAACGGGGTTCTTTGTCTTACAAAATGAAAATTAAGACATATGTCTTCCTTTTGCTTAAGCTAACAAATTATCAAATTTGGGGGAAGCCAGATAATGTAAAAACAGATACATTACTCCATCTTGATTTTGATGAAACTGCTCAGCTAATTTATTATTATTATTTTTTAATTATTCATAAGTTATATATTAGTATATGTTGATTGTATAAATAATATTACGCTAATACGGTTCTTGTTAATTGAAATATTTTCCCAGATTTTTCACTTTTTTAATTATGCACACTAACAAATTAAGGTTTAATCCAAATTAAGCTAAAAATTGGTAAAAGAGATTAAAGAAAAATACACTCAAAAGGCATATAAATACCTTTATTTAGATCGACATATGTTTTGCCGCTCAAACGGCGACATTTTCAAGATCCTAGTTTATATAAATATTTTCGCAAAATTTTTTTTAAATATGAAATTGATAAATAAAATCACGAAACTTCATGTATAATGAAAAACAAGTGCAAACAGAAAATAAAATAAAAATGGATGTTTCTCAGAATGAGTTAACTTCTATTATTGTTTCTAATCCTGCAGAGCATCTCTTTCTAAATTTTAGATAAGTCACGGGAGGTTGAATCATTGCAAATATTCTCACTGCATAAAATAACAGCTATAGATTATAATTAAAAACTATTTGCTTTTGTTTTTAGATTCCAGTATATGTGTATATATGTAATTTTTAGATACACTTTAGCATATAACAATTAATATAATTTTTCTTTAGTAATGAATACACTTTATAATATTTTAAGTTGCTCATAGATGCATGTATTGTACATTAATGTAAAATTAAAATTATGCTATTGCGTTTTGGTTTTTAGTTGGTACATATGTAATTTTAGATAAGTATTTACAAACAGAAATTACTATAATTTTTCATCGATAATTTATACATTTCATAATATTTCATACTGTTCATAAATAGTTGGATCGCATTAAAATGTAAAATAATAAATTATAAAATTGATTTTAGTATAAATCGGTGGGAAAAGAAATCAATATATTTGTTCCTCAGTAATGTATTGGGTCGATCGGAAAGCCGTGTCATGTTGAGAAATGAATTCGTACCGGAAAATTCTATCATTTAAGTATTAGGCATTGATTTCAATATCTAATGTCTAATAACTACCGAGCAGAATCTTCCGGTATGAATTGACTTTCCCAACACGACACGACTTTCCGATCGACCCAATATACATTTTCTAATAGTTTAATTCGTTCATAAATAATTCCATTACATTTAAAAGTGAAATAATAATTTAAAAAAAAAAAACCTTTTCCCGTTTGGTAGTTAGATTCAATTTGTATGTGTGTATATATTTTATTTTTATAAAAATGTACGCAAAAAGAAAATGCAATTTCTTCTCTGCAATGTGTACATTTTATAATATTTTTATTTTTTCATAAATACGTGTATTGCATTTAAATGTAACATAAAAAGGTATCCTATTATACTTTTTACAGAAACATTTTACCAAAAACAGCTTCACCTTTATCGTAATCAATAAAAAAAACTAAACGAAAACTATTCTTCTTGTAACGGATCTGAGTTTTCTGACATCATAAAATAAGTATTGAATTACTAAGAATACACATCTTGCAGAATAGCTGGAAGGATAAATATCATCGAATTTTCTTTGCTGCGTCCCATAACCAAGAACAAAATCAATTTATTTTTTCGATATTCTATCATAATTTGCTCTTACGATCCGTTATAAGAGCATAAAGACAAAAATAATGTTATTCTAGCATGAAAATATAAGATGCCTTTTTACTATTTAAAATATATATAGGTGTTGAAATTGCCTGTTTCGGATAATAGTTTATGTTTATGCTGCCGTGAATATTATAGTTTTTTTCTATGAAAAGAAATATATTTTATTGAATTTATGTTAGATTTGTATGTTTATCGGACATTCTACTGTATGGATCTGACTTATTTTATAAAATTTTATTATGTAGTTGTCATTGCCATTGATATTTTTGTCTAAAAACATACTCTATTTCAAATGAAAATCAAATTTCTAAGTAATTGCTTAAAAGGCGCAAAGGCCAACATAGTGAAAAAGATTCCAAGCCGGGACTCGAACCCGGGCCATCAGTATAGCGCACTGATGTTCTACCGACTAAACTGCGTTTTGTGCTGCGTTTGTAGCCTTGCCAACATATAATAGTGAGAAATTTTCCTTGCTGGGTATCGTTCCAAGTGGTTTAGTCGGTAGAACATCAGTGCGCTATACTGATGGCCCGGGTTCGAGTCCCGGCTTGAATCTTTCTCACTATGTTGGCCTTTGCGCCTTTTAAGCAATTACTTAGAAATTTGATTTTCATTTGAAATATTGTATCCAAGGCGAATATTTCCCTCTGGAATAATTTCCATGTATTAATATAAAAACATACTCATTTTGTAAATATTTTTTTATGATAGTAAGGAATCTTTACAAAAATGTAGGTACTTTGTATATTACAGTTACGATAGTTATTCAGAAATATTATATTTAAAAAATATTTTTTAAGGCTACATTAAAATAATTTGAAAATAACATATGATAAATTTTAAAAAGCTGCCAAAAATTTTATATACGCTGGTCATTGTAATGTAATTTTTTTTGTAATTATTTATCCATTTAGATATGAAACAAAGCAATTTCAGCTGCAACTATTTGCAACTCTTGAATATAAGTAATTTTTTTTTAAGTTACGGAAGTGTAAATTTTGAAAAGAGAATTGTATGAGGTTTTGCAAAATTATGTTACTGGACATGAATCATTCCCTGTGAATTCTAAAAATATCCTGATAGAGTATCTATAACCCAAATATAATCTTCAACATTGATCATTTATTATGCTAAACCAGATTAAGCCGCTGATCTATTCATTTATAATTCGCAGTAATCGAAGATGGACAAACTGACATCGTTTAAAGAACGTTTTTTGAAGTAAAATAAGAGATGGTAAGATTCGATTATTAAGAATCAATGTATTTACCGGGCATAAATAATAATGACTACCCAAAAAAGTTGGACGACAAAAGATTTTTTTAAGTGAGCTGAAATCATAAGACAATAGGTGCATTCGCTATTCCCGAAACACAAATGAATCAACATCGTGCCTCGTGTTTAAAACTGAGACAGTCTGGAGGTTTGGTTGATGCGGGTGTATTAAAGAAAGTAACTGAAAGCCAAAAAAGAGCAACGACATTTAAAAAAAAAAATCTTTCAAAAAGCCCGAAGCCCGTCACATAAAAAAGGGCTCTAATGAACAAAATAAAAAAAAAATTATGATGGCTAAATCCACACCCATCATCTACTCCTTACTCTAGACCCGTAAAGTTTCAGTTCATCGTAGAAACTGATCAGTCAATAACAGAAGAATTTGAAATTGCCAGAAATTAAGTTTTTACAGCTCTTACACTAACTATAGTAGAATTCGATGTTTAGGCATATAACACAGAGGACAAATTTGAAGACACAGAGGTAGATAGTACAATGTGCATTGTGCAGTATTCTATCTTTAAATAAAGCAATTTTAAAATTCAATGTCTGTAACAGAAAATCCAAGGTGATGAATGACTTAAAAATGTTTCGATGATATAGGAATAATATTAACACGTTTTCTTGGGGAATCGGCACTACATGCACAATTAAGATTTGTGGAATACCGCTTACGTTACTTGTTATAGATCTGATGTAAAGAAATAGCAGTTCCAAAAACCTGAAGAAAAATGGAGTATCGCAGAAAGAAAAATATATGATTGAAGATTTAGATCTGAAAGAGAATGATTATTAAAAACTCCAAAGCAAGGACAGCTCCCCCAGTGGCCGAGAGGTTCTGCTCTCGAAGCTGGTAGACGGGAGTTTCTGGGTTCGAACACAATCGTGCCCGTCGGCCTATTCATTCGGCGTTTTCGTGGTTTTCTTCGAACTATGGGTTTCCAAGCGTAAATACGGGTTAGGTTCCATTAGGAAGACCCCCACGAAGGGCACTCTCCCCCTGGGTCTATATCCCTCGAGTAGATAGTTGGCCGTCAAAAATCAACCCAACCCAACCCAAAGCAAGGACAAGATAATAGTAATGTAGGAAATTGAAAAGAAGATTTTTTAAGGATGCTGCTGTTGACGGTAGCATAACAGGTGTCGATAAGCTCTTATTGAGCAATTTTATCTAATTTTACATGACATGTGGATATGAGATAAATATATCTGCCTTTAAGCAGTACTAATAATGATATTAAAATCTCAATAAAATTATAGAGCGGCTGAAATTCACCCTGGAGTTATAACATTTATACGGTCTTCGAATTAACAAATAATAAAAGAATAGCAAACAATGAAAAATGCCAGTAATTAACTTTATGATAACAATGTTGGCTAAGGCAATATGTAATACAATCTTTTAACGCTAAAGGAATGTACATTAGTCTCTTTCAAATTTATGTTAAAACACGTGAACTTAAGGATCGTTTATATAATGAAATTTTACCAAAATCTTAAATTACCTATAAGGGAAAAATATCATTTTTTTCGAAATTAATTTTTTAAAAAATGAGATAATAATTATAAACCATAGTTTTTTTTAAATAGAAATCGATCAAAGTCACAGCTCATTTCTGTTAAATAGTTTTTGAGTTATACTTTAAAAAGTTTACCCTTGCAGCGTGAATATAGAAATAAAAATAAGGTACAGAAATAAAGTGTTAAGAAATAATTTAACGTTAGGAGTTCCAAATTGTAAACTTCAATAAATCTCAAAGTGATCGGCCGTCTTCCTTACGGTTAAGGAGCCTAAGTTTAAATTCACGGGAAATGGGAAATATGATGTTAAAATCATGGAACTCTGAATAAAGTGGAACTGGCATATCCTTCAAATAGTAAAGCTTCAACAGTAGCAGTTTTCGCAGAGATTGATTGCCGACTAGGCAAATTTCCATCAGCAAATTTAAATAGAATATTTTTCATTATTTAAATGCCTTGCTGATGCAAAATTTCAGTCATAAATAATGACAAAAACATAAATTCATTTTTACTGGTGGAAGTTTACTTCAACAGTAGTCAGGCCCTGCATTTCCGTCATATCGTGACAAACTTGACAACCTCCTCTCAGTGTAAGTGAAAATAATATAACACCTGGGCCAACTGCCACCAGTAAAACCAAATCCAAATTTTACCCATATTCGTGAGTAAGAAAATTCTTGAAAAAGTTGCAAAATTAAGGTAAAATTTTCTATTCAAAATTTATTGCTGGAAGTTTTCTCGGCAGTAATAAGAAACTGTCGACCCAATGTAAAAAATCAGCCGCCATCTTGTGACAACCTCCTCAGTTATTTCACTCGCAACTGTTAGATAACGCATTATATATCTCCTCCTGTTTATTCATAACTCCATGGTTAAGATTGGTTGCCTGTACTGAAAATTTCAGTGTTTGGCAAAATTTCAGTGTGAATGCGACCAATGAAACTTAATTTTTTGACTTAAATTGAAAGCAGACTTAATTTCCAGTCGAATGTCTACATCCTTTTTGTTCTGGAAAACTTGGTGATTAAAATGTATGAGGTAGTCTCCTTTTTTAGGGGAGGGAACATTGAATGGACGATTGTGAACATATATTCTTTAATGTCTTCATACCGTTGGCCACATATGTGGACGTAGTTTTTCATAGTTATTATTACAATCAATAACAAAAAGAAAAATATATAATAAATTATTCACTACTGAATCTCTCAACAAGAGAAGTAAAAATTTTGTGTTTTGGTTGCACTCATAATGGTAGATATATAATAAAAATGAAAGTGTCCATTTAAACTGATGGAATTGAGCTCACATGCTATTCATACTAATTGTATATTATATTGTTATTTCAAAGAATAATGCCCCTAAAACAAATAAGTGTGGATTAGACCCTCCCGTTTCCCCTCTTTATAATTAACCAATGAGCCTCCAAATGTCATCAGGGAAGCACCTTATCGAAATAAACCAGCATACAAAATTTGAAGCAAATCGGATCGAAAAACCCATATATATATATATATATGGGAACGCCCACTGTTACTCTTGTGACCATCAGAGCAAATTTCCATATATATTTCCAATTCTTTTATTACAAAATATATTTAGGATAAATTTCATGCAACTACTTAAAAATACATGTACTCTACTTTCATAAACCATATACAGTTTGTAACAAAAAGCATTTTTCTTACCTTGATAATAAATGAAAATTTTGTTACTCTTGTGACCACAAAAAAAATGCAATTTTTAAAAGTTGTGTTTGCCGCAGAAATTTTGTGAATTATATGAGATTATAGACATAAAATTTACAGAATATAGCAGAGTAATTATATTTTGTTTTAAAAAGCATTAATCATTGAAGTCATCTGATAACGCGTGAATTAGCTACATTTGATTTTGCAAAATGCTAAGTGTTACTCTTGTGACATTTTGTCCATTATGTAATTTTAGCAAAACTTCAGTTTAAATACTAAATAAAATAATTAAAATAAGTTTTAAAAAATTATTTTCCTTAGAGAACAACTGTTAAGGATGGTTTAATTTTAAAATAACATAAAATAATGTAAAAAATTCTAAAATTAACAAACACTATGACCACATAGCAACCTCCCAGTTTCTGCTAATTAACAGAATAAGTCATTGCCTTTATTACCAATAATATCATTTGCAACTTCTCCTGTATCATGATTTACTTAATGAAACACAAATTCTTTGTACGAATCATGTTAGTGTAAGGTTTGTAGTAGATATTTATAGTAGGTAGTGCCATTTTTCATGGTTTTAGCAAATTGTATTTGTTGAATGCCCTTCGCTGTTGGTATTTTCTCGCAAAGTAATGAAACTTTATTGTTTTATTTCTTTTGACAAAATAAGCAGTATATCTTAGAATTGCTTTTTTAGCAAGCACTGCATTCCATATGTATCATTATACAACAACACAAAATAAATCTACAGCATCTATACCAGGGGTATTTGAAAAAAAAATGCCCAATTAAGTTAAATGAGAAAGAAGTCTGATTCATTACAGGCATATTTGCATAGTTATATTTTGGTTTAAGTTGGAAAGCACAACCATCATATAAAAAAGTAAAACTGGTACATTTTAGAAAAATGCAAATTCCCTTAAAGATGCAATGTTGAAATTTTACATAGAAAGCATTTACAAAAAATTGGTTATGAGTTACATTGTCTAAAATAATAGCATAAGATTTTACTTTATTGCGATCATACTAAATAAAAAGCTGAAAATAAAGTCACTTGTGGATTTGACCAGACTTGGCATGAAAATAAAAAAGTTTCCAGAAAATCCACTCGTATAACTATTCTTTGAGAAATGGTTATTATTTTTTTTTTGGCATTACGAAAATAATCCCTTGTAAAAGTTTCAATGACTATCTGCCACAGAAATGGATTTAGTTGCTTTCGAAAATTTTTAAACAATCAGAAATGGTTTCTTTAACTGTTACTTTTCCAAAACGTTTATCAACGTTTTGAAAAGTAACAGTATTGATGAAGATGTTGATAAAAGTTTTGCCAATAGCAAAACGTCTATCAATGTTTTGTTATTTACAATAACTTATAAGAAGTTCTGTATTATGGACTTCCGTTTCAAATAATTCTTTAATGTTATCTCCGCAAATTAGACATTCTAAATTTCTAAATTCTAATTTTCATGTATCTCGGCGGACAAAGTCATTAAATCGATCATAGGAATGTTTAATGCAGGAAATATACCAGTCACTACATTATGAATTGCTTGAATGTTTTCGTGACAGCAACAAATGGAGATATACTATCAGTTATTTTCTATTGTTTTATGAAACTAGGCTTTAAACCTGCAAAGGAATCTCCAATTTTTCAATTTAGGAAAGCTTCTTTAAACAAAAAAAAAATATTCTCTTATTAAATGTCCCCTAGAATTTATGAAATTATATGACTTTTTTCACGCTTAACTAACGTAGGTTTAGCTGAAGAATGACCTCTTCTTAAATCTTCATCGATATAAAATTCTCCAAAGCTGTGGAGTTAGATTTTTTTCCGTTACAGTATCTGCGGTTAGCTGTTTCGCTAATTTTTCCTTTTCTTAATATTTCCATTTTCTTGCTGAAGCTTTTGCTGGTTCTAGGACTTTTCTTCACGTTATAATGATATATTTTGTTTTGTTTCTTTCTCACAACAACATATTCAATTTCATTCTTATTTTTTCACTACAATTTTTGGCGCTTAGCAAAATTTGTCCTCCTCTTTAAAACAATGTCGTGTATAAGAAGCAATATTAAAATATTTCCTTTAAAATATACTATCAGAATCCTTCCCATAAGTGTTATTATAAGAACCTCTGTAGGTTATACAGCAGAATTTGGTAAACGAAGCCTTACAAAGCCTATAAAATATCTAATCAAAGACCATGTGCTTCAAACCTAAAGAAAGGACACAAAAATGACGCGACACGAGTTGAGTTGTTTTATTATATCTTTAATTACTTGTCATGATCATTTTATAATCTTAAGTAATACCAAAAATGAATAAAAATAAATCCACCTATAAAAAAACACTAATAAAGATAATTTATCTTCCTTAAAATTTACAAAATAACCTTAGTTATAGCTAAAACTATTTCAAGAACTGCTCTAAGAACAGATAAAAAACAACCAAAATTTAAGGATTCTGTTTGTTTTGGTTGTAACGCAGTGTTACATCAAACTATCGACAAAAGTATTATGTGTTACTCTTGTGACACAGACGTTTGTTACTCATGTGACAACGCCCCAGAGCCTATTCCATGCATAGCATAAACAAAATATTTAATGTAAATTATGTCTTATACCTCAAAATCAGAGAATTAGAAGTGTTGGGTAAAACTTTTAAGTAGTTTTTTTTTTTTTTTTTTTTTTTTATTAAAACTTTTGCATGTTTTCCGTTACTCTTATGACATTTAAGTATTAACGTTTAAATACAGCCAAAAAATATATTAAAGACATTATCTAAAACATTTTATCTGCATAGATCTTAAAGATATGATAATAGTTTGTTGATTTGAATGCATAGTAATTTTATTGAATTCTAAAAAGTAAAAAAAAAATCATACATTTCAATAAGTTGTATTTTAAGCTCAAATTTAAATGTAGTTTTATACTGTTAGTATCCAGCTCATTTTCAGTAAACACTTACTCTTATGAAATTAAAACTTACAAATTCATATACTTCAACTCTTTAGCTTTAAATTGATGTATCACACTTATATTTCCGTTAAAAAAATATTTTCAGAAAAACTTTTTCTGCCGTGGACCCTTAATATATATATATATATATATATATATATATATATATATTAAGGGGATATTAGCCCCCCCATCCCCCCCCCTTTATATTTAACCAATGAACTTCCAAATCTAATCAGTGAAACGCCTTATCAGAATAAACCGGTATACAAAATTTGAAGCAAATCGGATAAAAAAACCCATTTATCTAAATTAAGGAGTATTAGCCCCCATTCCCTCCCCCCTTTTAGACTTAAACAATGAACCTTCAAATATAATCAGGGAAGCGCCTTATCAGAATTAAATGTTGTATCAAATTAGAAAAAAATCTGATAATTCTGCTTAAAAAACCCATTTATCTAAGTTAAGGGGGTTAGCCCCCGTTCGCCTTTTTATACTTAACCAATGAACCCCCAAAACCAATCAGTTAAACACCTTATCACAAAGAACCTAAAAAAATTGAAGCAAATCGGATATTTCTATCAAGAGTTATCGTGTTAGGTACGTACGTACATACATACGTACATACAAATAGACCCGGCGGACACATTAGCTCTCAGGCTTTGATAGCCTGTGAGCTAAAAAAGCGTGAAGTAATTTTTCGGCAAGTCAATGTTGTTGGATTTTTTGAACAAATCGTTAATATTTGATAAAAGTAATACCTGATATATTAAATATATTGAGTTTTAATAATTTGTAGATATGCAAGAAAGAAATTTACTCTTAGTTTTTTACTGTACAAGAAATCATTTCACTCATAAATTTACATTAACGCTCAGCTGTCATAAATGTGGACGTTATTTTTACTGTTGAGTTTTTTCCCCCCTTTTTCTGACTTCCTATTAATATAAAATGATCAAATCGTAAAAACAGTCATTTTTTTCTCACCATAAAAAAATCGTCACTGAAGAGCTTAAATATAAATATTGTAATGTTTATAATGATATAAGTATAAATACCCAATCGTGTTTCTTACGTAAAATATATGAACGTGCAGATTTCAAAATTTTGAAAAATTGCGTTGGAATTTTCAATTGGCCATTACAATCAGTCTGCTTTATGTTTTCTAAAATATTTTACAACTTTGCTGCGACATGTGGTACTCTTTCGCGTGCTTTGTAAAAATTAAACAGTAAAAAAGAGATGCAACTGCAGGGTATCTGGCACATAAGTTATACGATACAATTGTTGCAAGAAGAGGAACTTTTTATCCTACTTTTGCGAAAAGTAATCTTTGCTTCATTGAATCACAGACTGTCTGCAATATTTTATGAGAGGTTTATGGCATATAAATTTATATTGCAATGCAATGGTAATAATATAAATCTAAACTTCATTTGGTGTTTCAGGCGACGATTTAAATTACTTTTGGACTAAAAGAAAAAGTACTTTTCTTTGCAATTTTTTGTAATAATTCTACATTACCATGACCCAAACCTTTTGTTGAAACTGTAAAGCTAATAGAATCTAGGGGAAATATATAGAACCGTCTGTCAGAAACTTTCCTTTAGATTCAATTTAAAATTCGAAATGGTACTTTGAGATAATATATCGATTATCCTATTCAAATATCTGCTTAGCCCCTACAGCTCTTTTCTAAACTGTTTAGAAAAAATTAAGAGCGATCTCCCGTCAATATTATTCTTAATTTTCTATATCACCAAAGACTATATTTTTGGTGAAAACTTTGAATTTAATTGAATTTGCTAAGAAAGATAAATAATCATCATACAAAAACTATTCCGTAGTTTGAATTCATATCTCTAAATTATAATATATTTCTACGTAATATATGCAAAGTCGAAGGGTGAATCCTCTTTTTTAAACTCTTCTTGCTTCTTTGCACCAATAATTTGCAATAGTATTCTTTAAGACATATTCTAGTAAGATTTTACGATTAATTATGTTATGAAAACTTATCCCAACAAAAACGGGTGAGGGGGTGAACATTAAGTAGCAAGATACGCCACTTATATAGTTTCTATAGTAATTTTAGTAACTCCGAGTAACTGGTGAAGATTTAAAACGCATTAGAACAACAACAAAAAAAAAAAAACAGGGGAATAAAACTATGTATCACCAAGACATTATTTTATCTAAAAACCGTAAATCTAATGAAATCCGCCAAGAAAGATAAATATACATTTGAAGAAATTTATTCCATAAATTAACTTACATGATACTATATTTTGACATAATACAAGTATTGTCTCTAAGATAATGCGTTTTGAATTGCGGATGGAGATTCAAAACCCTTTAGAACAAAAGAAGAAGAAAAGCTTCCCTTCAAAGTTATAGATAAATTTCTGCATCACTGATATTTTATGTGAGAACTGGGTATGTAATAGAATCTGCAAAGAAAGATAAATAATCATATGACAAAAACTATTATAAATTGAAATGATATAGGTAAATGATACTATATTTCGACATAATGTAAATATTGTCTCGAGGAAACTGCACTTCAAGTGAGAAATTTACCATCAAGGCTTTAGATGAAATTCTCTATTACCACAGATGAAATTGTATGTGAAAACTGTAAACGTAATAGAATCTGCTTACAAATGTAAATAAATATTTGCCAAAGACTTAGCTCTATTCATTCATAAACTCTATTCATTCTGTTGAAATTGAATTAAAATTTGTGCTTGTAAGCAAAAATCTTTCCGCAATATTTTGTGCTGCCCTGTAAAAAATCATAATTACTACGTTCCTCAAATAAAAAAGAATTAAACTGTGATTGGAAATATACATGTAGACAAAGTTACAGCTCAATCAGATAAATAAAAGGGGTTTAAAATTGACTTGCAAGATTTCAACTCCCTATATAAAAAGCGAAACTGCTCCGTTCTTTACATTTTAATAATGCTGCATTATCATCAGAAATATATATATAAACAAAGTTTCAGGTCAGTCGGATAATTGATAGTGGTTTAAAATTTACTTGCAAGATTTAAACGAGAATTTTGTGTAGCTCTGTAGAAACAGTAAAACTGCTACGTTCCTCAAGTAATATTGTATTGCCATTGGCATTTCACATGTATTCAAAGTTTCAGCTCAGTCGAATAATTAATATTGGTTTAAATTGTCTAGCAAGATTTGAACTAAACATATATAAAAATATTCGTAAGTCATGTGCCTTAATAAAAATGTTAAGTCAATAAAATCAAAACACTGTATTAACTTGCTCCGTGAAGGAATTTTCACTTTGTTATTAACATAACAAGTTAAAAACAAGCATAAAATTACTTAAAATCTGCTGACATTTAAAACGATGTTAGTATATCCCGAGTTCTTTCGAACGCATACGTACTCATTTTCAAGGGAAAAGGGTGACTGGAATACAAGAAAACACACAAAACAAGATGAAATATTTATGGTAATATTTTATAATAATATGACTTTCTGAAGCAGTGGACTGATCCTCGCTTGCACATGCGTACTATTTCATCTTGTTTTACGTGTTTTCTTGTATTCCAGTTAGTCACCTTTTTCACTTGAAAATGAGCGCGTGTGCGTTCGAAAGATCTCGGGATATACTAACAACTTTATAAATTTGAGCAACTTTTAAGTAATTTTATACTTGTTTTTAACTTCTTATAAAAAGGTTAAGGATGGCAATTTAAAGCTTTGCGGTCGAATTGCACCAAACAGTCGCCCAAGCTTTTTATACAATATACATGATTTTATTTTTATATTCTATTCGCACCGCTATGTATAAGTTCATTATTTTAGTAAATTTCTCTTGCCGTGTTGTAAATGTGTGAATTAGATTGCTTGTTTAAAAAAAAAAAAAAAAAAAAAAAAAAAAAAAAAAAAAAAAAGGTGCGAATAAATTTGCGAAATAGGTACCTGTGCCTAGGAGTTATAACTCGACGATTAATGGTTGAAACACTTTAGAGGAAACAAAAGAAGAAGAAATTCCTTTCTGTGTTATAGACAAAATTCTGTATCATTAAGAACAATATTTTATGACTAAACTGTGAATCTAATAAAATCTGACAAGAAAGATAAGCAATCATACGCCTAAGACTATTCCTTACACTTAATAGATAATCCTAATTGATACTATTTGATAATTTCACAATACGCATTATTCAAGTATTCTATTTTATACAGGGTGTTTGATAAAAGATGTGCAAAACTTTAAGAGGTGATAGTACACATCCAAACAAAGCAACTTTCATCAAATAATGCATGGTCGGAATTAAGACGTAAAGGTGCTAGAGGGCGCAGAAAGTGGTGTTGTTATTCGAGGCAAAAACACAAAAAGAATGATAGACAAAAGTAAGGTGGGGAACCGCTCTCCGTACAATCATTAAGCTTATGAGCCATTTCCATTTGCAGCATGCAGAAATGCATATCAAACTGACTTTTATAATGCATATCAGCCCTTATCCTTGTTAGTGTATCTTCCGATTCGTTCCTAACGCGATTGACAGTTGTACACTCAAATTGGCGGCTTTTATGTATTAATCGATGCGAAATTTTGCGTACGCATTTTTCTACATCCCCATATCACATTTCCATGCTGTTACTGTTATTCTTGTCTTGATAACTCGCAAGAGGAATAGCGCTTTACCGTATACATGGACCAAGTTTCCAAATGCGCCAGCACTTTTGCTTTTTATTTCCGACCATGCATTTTCCGATGAAAGTAGCTTGTTTGGATGTTTACTATTACCTCTTAAAGTTTTGCTCATCTTTATGAAACACATTGTATTTGGTGTCTATCCAACTTTATCTTTTTTTTTTTTTTTTTTTGTCAAGATTATATCTTAAAATGCATATGTTATTTTTTTTTATTTTTTATGTATGGTCGATATATAAGAACTGCGCATGTGTTTAACATAAAAACACATTATTTAAAAGAGTTATTTTTGTGTTCCAATGAATAAACCATGTTTCCATTTTAAAAACTGACACGAAAGAAATTTTGTATTTTAGTTTATTTATATATACATATTTTATTTTATTTAGTTTGGTATTTTAATAAATTATTATTTTTACTTATTTTTTTTGCATTAAAATAAATTATTTTTCAAAAATATTTTAAACTTTTGAATGACAAGTGTACTATTTTCTTTTCTTTCACATTTATTTGGTTATATGAAAAAAAAAAAAAGTTGAAACAAATTTGAATGTTTGAATACGAAATATCAAACTTCTCAAATAGTTATTTACACAATTTTCTTATCGTGAACTTGTCGTTAAGTGCTAAGAAATTTAAGCCTTTCTTTAAAAAGAAAATTCGTGCTACGAAATTTGGGAAGTTCCAATTGTCTTAATTATAATTAAATATTCCTTTAGTTTATTTTTCATACTAATGTTACTTACCGCCTTCCAATTCCTTAAAAGATGCATTAGGGCGTCGTTACATACTTGATTGCTTTTACACTTATTGCTCTTTATATTGCTTGATTGCGTCCAATTATTACGCATCCACTATAAGAGAATCAATAGAAATCCTGTGTAAAAGCTATCAAGTATGTAACGAGGCCCTATCATACAATATCCAAGTTTGTGGTTTAATATCCTGAAAATAAATCCTGAAAACCTGAGCAAAGTGACGTAATAAAATTTAAAGTACAGAAGTTAAATATTTTCTTCTACCCATGGAAAGTGGCGTATGAAAAACAAAGTGATGTCATAAAATAAATGGAACTGCAATTAATAATAATAATATATATTTCCTCTAATTAAACTCAATCCAAGAAACTGCTACTGCTACTTTTACTTTCACCTCCAGTAATTATTGGCTTTCTCATTTTCAAAACAAAGTGATGTAATTGTATAAATAAACAACATTTAGTTATTAAGATATTCTCTGATGATGAGCATGGAAGGCTTGGAAGTATTAAGAAGTTTTAAATAAAATGTATATTTTAAACTTGTAACATCATTTTCATTACATTAGTCGCCTTTTAAAAGTAAGATTGTGGACATTTTTATGTTCACATTATATATTTTAGATTCGTTTTATTTTATGTTTTTGACGAATTTCTGCCTTTTTTTACGTTTAAGCCATAATTGCGCGAGTTCTAACCAGTTCTAAATGATTACTGCAATGTGAGATATGCATATTAAGTACACCACCCTGCAATACTAAGAAGTTGCAGCGGGCATTACGATAATTCTATTACCTCGCATGCAAATAATTAGATATTATTTAATTGCGCTTAATTATTACCTTTAAAAAAATAAAGAAAAAACATTTTATCACAAACATCAACAAAACTTTTTATTATATTTATTCCCTTATTCCAAAGATATCGTTTTACCGTCTGTTGCCATATGAACATGATAAATTAAGTTTCACTTAAAGAAATTGCACAGTAGTAGAAAAAATATTTTTCTGAATCGAATAGTTATTGAACATGAACTCCCGTGCGTAGAACGGGTTAAACCGCTAGTAAATAAATAAATAACATAAATGATATAGAAAAACTCTAGGATAGGTGGCCACAGATTTTAAAGATAGAAATAAAAATTCTTATAATGCAAATACGAGAAATGTTTATGCATATTTGAAATCCTTATGCATATACTCACCATATTTTGGTCGAAAAATAATTAAATATCGAGAACAAAAATTGGGAAGCAAAATTGAAAGGAGAGATGGCCATTCAATACATGAAAGAAAAAATGAAGTTAAAATAGCAAAAAATAATACATTTCTTGTAGTTAATGATGTAAAACATATAGAAATTTCTAAATATGCTATTATATCACGGAATATAAGTGAATAAATTTGAATAAACAAAATTTGAAGTACAATTTCAATCCTTCACTTTTCGTAAAATTTTACCGCCTTTTCAGCAAAGATCTTGATAAATTGTACACGTTTCATGGAACCACTTCTGTTACCTTATGCATTGTATCCAGTAGTCCTTTTTGGTTGTGGTATTATATTCTTCTCCACAACCAACAGAGTGACCCTCATCCAATTCTATCACCTCGTAGAATCTAAAAATTTCAATTGTATTTCATCTTATTCACTGCTGAAAGTGTTGTGTTTTTTTTTTCTCACGTTTATTTTAGACTTTTTCACGGTTTAAGTTTATTTATCAACTTTATCTGTTTCTGGGATGAAAGTTTCTGAAGTTTTCAATATTTTCTGAATCAAAAGTAGATCGTTAGGCCATATATTATTATTGAAATATTTATATCAGTTTAAATTTAAATAATTGTATCCATTAATATAATTATAAACATAAAAATTATATAATTATTTTAAAAATAATTATATTTAGTTAAAATCCTCACTCCGCATAATTTTAAAATATTGATTATAGGTGGCCATATCTCCACGATTTGATATGGCCATCTATCGTAAAATTGATGGACAAATTGCCAACCAATTTAAAGTGTCACTCCGCGATTGTACTTCTTTGTTTTACACTTAAAAGTAAAGAATGGATTATATACGTGCCTTAAAAGTCCTTATAGTAAAAATAAATGTAGCATACGTAATGCAAAGCATTCACATCCCTAACTCAACAAAAATATCCAACCACTAAATTAAACATTAAAATTGCGCTTTCCTTTTATAATTGAAAAACACAGCTGTACGTCGCAATGAATGTACACGTTGAACTATATCTTACGAACAACGTTTATGCTGCAATATATGATATAGTTTTTGAAATATTTAAACTGCCCATCTCTCCTCTATGGCCATCTATCCTAGAATTACCCTAAATAAAAAACTCTCGCATCCCTCCAATAAAAAGGTTGCTTTAAATTGCCTACTAATCACCAATTAAAAATAAGTTATGTTCAAATTACCGCAAAACTAACCTCCACCCCCATCCAATGGCAAAAACAGTGGAAGTCCATCTTGAAATCAATACAGATAAAGAAAAATCTTCCCCTCCATCTCCAGATGCATAGCTCATCTATGAATTGCATGAACACTCGAAAGATATACCATTATTTCCGAAGTCTTAAAAAAAAAGTTAAGGGGTAGGATACCTTTGAACACGTCGAAAAAGTAAAAAAAAATCACTGTGTTCCAAGCTTTGTAACTTGTGAAATAAGCCAAAAATAAAAATCAAACTTCATTTAAATATAAAGCTCGTATTTAAATTTACATTTAAATATATATATATATATACTTGTAAATTCATAAATAAATATTGTAATGAGAAGTTTAAAAATATATGATAATAAGAGAAAAAAAATCTTGCGCGCATGATAAAATCTGAAAATAGGTTTATAAGGAGTAAATTTTGGTGAAAATAAATACATAATTGTGTTACCTTTATACTAAAACCAGAATATTTGTAAAAAATATCGACTAAATTAAAAAATTAACAAAAAATTAAAAATTTCATTGTTTAAAAAAAATTTCAAAGTATAAAAACAGAAAAATAAAATAAAATCTTAACTTTTTCTAGTTTTAGGTTGTAGATAATACAGAAATGAATATGTGGTAAAAATTTCTTTTGATTGCCATGCATAATTTTTTAGTAACACGGCGCGCAGTATCAAAATTCATCGTTTTGAATAAACGCAACGCAAAGTTTAATTATCCAATGTAGTCTTAATATGTGATATTAATAAAATAGCCATAATTAGTAAACTAATGGGAATTTTTTAATGCGGTTTTTTGCATATTGTTCAGAAATAATTACGGAATCAAAATGTGTATTAACAAAATTCGAATATTTTAAATGTTTAAAGGTATCCTACCCGCAAAAATGAATTACAAATCATCTCTTTCTTCTGAAATTAATGTAAAACTCAACAGTGTCTTCGAACAAATATGCTCGCTCAAAAAAAATATGCTAAATAAAATATTTTTCCAACATTCCTGTCTTTAGTTAATGTCAAACCCTACCAATGTTACTACCTATATTGTTAATCAATCGCTATTCTATTCTAAATTTTTTTAAAACTATAATTAAAACTCATTTGTTTTATCCGATTAATGTAGGTATACGTGTACCTGAAAAGTGCCTTTTAAGGGGCTTTAATAATTATACAAATACGTAGCACCTATAGTCATCGTCTGGACCGTTCGTCTGTCTGTCTGTTTGTCTGTCCGTCCGTCCGTCTATCTGTCTCTTTGCCTGCATATAGCAGCTCAAAACCTATTTAACCGAATGGTTTAACATTTTAAATCTATGATTCTGGCAGAATTTGATCCAGTAATTTAAAATTTTATGAAAATCGGATATATAGTTCAATTACAGGGACAGTCAAAATATTCCGTTACATTACGGCCAATGTGAAAAAACTGTTTCAAGTGCATTTTAATGATGTTACCCACTTTCCAATATAATGAAATTGATATGTATTTATGAAGTGAGCTAAAATATATATTCTATAGAATATGTGCTGCAAAGAAAGTTTATTATTCATTTATAGGGCAACGCAAAAGAATTCCGTTAAAAAAATAATATAACATTGTTTGCGGCGTATTTTAATTAAGTTAAACTAATTACTAATTTTAATTAAGTTCACATATAATGAAATTGTTATACGTTGCTGAGGTTTACTACTAATTACTTCCAGTAGAATAGCAAGTGCATTGTATTTACAGGTACTGAAAAGCGATTTAGGATACTATAGAGTACCCTAAATACTGTATAATAACGATGATTGCTAAAGTGCATTTTTAATTGTGATATGAGTTTTTAAGTTTAACTAATTTTTTGGATATTATGTTGTGTGTATAAGTGCTATAGATCATATACAAAAGAAATTGTAAGGTTTACTGAGTATGAACGAAAATAGCTTAAATGAGGTTTTTTAAATGAGATATGCATTTTTACGCTGAACTGCATTTAGTTTACTAAGATATGTTTTTAGAATATAGATAAAATGATATACAGGGCCACGAAAAGAATTAGATACATGGCCGTCTACGGATGTTAATCTATGGAAGTGTGATCTAGTTTTAAGCGTGCTTTAGTATGAATTAAATCTTAGCTAAATAGTGACATGAATATAAAGATAGTAGAGAAAATATAGGGCAGCACAAAAGTGTTCAAGTATGCTTTCGTCTATTGGTATAAATTTCTGAAAGTCAAATTTCGACCTATTATGAGTTTTTAACACTTTCCAACATAGTTGAAAGTGTTTATAAATTAGGTTTGTCTGTCTGTACGTTCTAGAATGCTCTGTAATCGATATATGTTATTGCGATTTACTATGCCATGTTTAGAATTGAAAATAAAGTTTGTAGCCTTCATAGTTTATTTACAGAGCCACTCAGAAGTATTCCATTACATTATGCTCTATGGGGAAATGTCGTAATTATATAAAACGTAGCACCTATATTGTCGTCTGTTCCGCCCGTCTGTCTGCCTGTCTGCATATAACAGAGCAAAAACTACACAACCGAATGTTTTGAAATTTAATATGTATAATTGGTGCAGAATTATTGTCGCGTCATTTCATATTTTCTGAAAATCGGATCAAACTTAAAAAGATATTAATAAACGTTTTCTTCATTCTGTTAAATCCTATCATACATAATTAATTCAATGATATCTCATGATGGTTAATGATTCTAGGTAGTCATGGTGATTATGTCCTTTTTCAGATGGAGTCGTATTATTTCCGTGTTAGAGAATTTAATATATATACTCATTAATATAATCATGCACTTTTGCATAAGATTGCAACAGCTATTGCACCAAGATCCGAATATTTATAAAACTAGTTACAGTGTGAACGCATATTATTTGCCACGTTTGACGGACAACTCGTTTTATGCCGACATTTTTTGCGACACTTTTTTTACTAAGCTCACTTTAACCATCACCACCTAAACTTAACTTTTATTTTACTTACTTAACTTTTATGCAATTTTATTCTAAATTTCCTTTTCTTTTACACTATTTTATTAAAATAATTGCCTATCTTATAAATTATCTTATTTTTGCGCAATTTTTCCATATGCGAGGAGCCTATATGTTTTCGACCAATTGGAAATTAGTTGCCTTTTTTTCATAGACCATTTTCTCGCTAAGGAAATAAACTTATAACATTTCTTCTGTTTACCTTCTTAAGGCTACATACTTTAGAAAGACTATGTATTTTTGGACTGGGTGTGAAGCGGTCTTCAACTGGGAAATCCCTGATACTACTCACATAGGTTAGCACTGTTTAGAAATATTACTCTCTGTTTCATGTCAACATTTTTTCTTTTGTCTTTGTATTTTCTTGTATGTTTTTTGTTTAAAAAATAAGTAAATGAAAACCACTAGTCTGTAACTTATATGGCTAATTGCTTCAAAACTTGTCATGTCTGTCACATACTACGATTTTTGACTACCAGTATTTTTGAACGGAAAGATGGGACTTATTTTATCGGCGGTATCTCAAAAATTGGATAACGCGAAGCAAACTTTTCGAAAATAACGGTGGCCAATAAGCATAGCGATTTCCAGCTGTGTGACAGACATGACAAGTTTTAATGGAATTAGCCATATAACATATTTTATATTAAAATGTATGGTCACTGAAACCTGTTTTTTTTTTTTAGGACTAGATTGTTTTTCTAGGAACTAATGAATCTAAATTTTAATTTTGTAAAATTTGAGTAATAAACTTAACCTTAATTTAATTTATTCTTTCGGCTAGTTTTCTTCTTACAGGCTTTTTTTTTTAACTTACAATTATGTTTGTGTGTCGCAGTCAAATCTTGTGACTTATTTTTCACCTACTACCTGTTGACATAGAGCTTTAAAATTTGGAATATATATATATATTCTTGAGGGCAATACATGAATTGGACATTTTTTTTTCGATCCCTAAGGTGGCCAACAGGGGGCAAATGTACTTAATGGTTACGTTTGTTTTCCTATGGAGAAATAAGCTTTAGGTTTTAACAATGAGTATTTGTTGAAAAGTACTAATCACAGGGTTACCACATTAGCGCCAAAATTTAGCCAACTTGGCGGAATACCGCCATATTTTGGCCAATGGGACAAAATGCCATCAAATTTTGGCCAACTTGTCGAAATATCGACAAATTTGGCGGCAAAATTAGTTGATTATATGAAACAAACTTGGCGACAGCTGGCTAATTTAGCAAAATTCTTATTTAATTCCAGTAATTTTCCATAATCGAGTTCAGCACAATTTAATTTAAACTCCGTGCATTTAACGATTTTTAAAGACTTTTCTACTTTTGAGTGCTTTAAAAAAACATGTATAGTTTCTACTTTTTGTGAATTTTAATGAAAGCATATTTTAAAAAAATTACATTTATATTTATTTATATATTTTTTTTAATTTTATATTCTAAGATTCTCATTAAAAAAATAAGTTTTTTATTATCACGACGTTCTTATTCTACATTTAAAGTTATTTTTTATCGATAGTTTCTATATGGCGCTTGAAGCACCTTACATGTTAATACAGGAAAAGTACGTTAGTTCAGAGTCAACCGATGGACATTGACAAAAATCTGGAAAAACTTTCCTTTGACGCTAGAAATGAAGATCCGACGAGTCCCCCAAAAATAAAATTCTGTTACCATGTTTTGGGAGGCAAAACAGTGGGTGCATTGCATTTTAAGTGAGGGATGGGAAGAACTCAAATTTTATAATTAGATAATGTGGTGTATTTTTATTATGTTGTTTTTAATTCTTAATCGAATAATATCATCTGCAAATCAATACAATCATTTGTTAATATATTAGTGCAGGTTTTATGAATACAAAGCCAAAAGTTATACTTTATAGTGCAGATAAAATAGGTTTTTACAGAAACAATTCATGTCCATTCACTAAAATTTCAGAAGAACTTTGTTTTGACACTAGAAATGAATGTACGATGAGTATTTCAAAAATTTAGTTGTTTTACGGTCTCTGGGTGTCAAAATGGGACGATGGCATTTTAACTTAGAGGAGGAGAAATGAATTTTTTTTAATAGGTTCAGTGGGACCGTTAATTATATATTCTGTAATTCTCAATCGAATGAAACCATCTGAAAGTCGATACGATCATTTTTTACAAAGTTATGCAGGTTTCATGCATATAAAATGGAAAATTATTCTTTATCATTGCTTTGTTATTCATGAATATATTTCATATAATCCACGAGCTTCTAGTTATAGTTTACGAAAATAATGTTGGGAGAGCAAAAGTCAAGATGACACGATTCAACTTATATCACACTAGCAAATTTCGCGGCTTTGCTCGCGTAATATTTGAAATATGCCAAGTGATATTTATATGTCTAATTTTTATTAAAAGGTACTAACTAAATTTTTATTTTATTAAAAGTTAATATTTTATTTTATTAAAAGATTTTTTTATTAAAAGGTACTTATTACTTTTAGGAATAATTAAAAAATTACTATTTAAAACACAGTTTGACTAAACATCTTTATTACACTACATTAGGCAGAAATGAGAATTAAATTAATAAAACGAAATAAAACTAAATAAATGATAATTTAGAAAATATTTTGAAACTTTTATGCTCAATTAATACGCTCATTTCAGTATCATTTGACGTTTTGAATTTTTTAGAAGCCATCTTCTTACATCTTAAAATTAACTGTCATGTCAAATTCCAAGACCTACCACCTCTCTCAACATAAAGGGGTATGTTAAAATAGGAACTGTTACCATTAATTTGCCAACATTAATTTTGAAACCTGTTTGTTATTTCCTAATATTCCATAGAAACGTAATTTAGAAAGCTTTTAAAGGCGTTTTTTAGAAAGTCTGTAGTTCCTGTGAACCCCAGTTGTTAGAATCATCGGCATAAAATATAGCCTGTGTAGGATCAGAGACTGTTACCATTGATTCGCAACTATTACTTTTATAATCAGTTTATATTCCCTGAAATTGCATAGAAATCGTAATTTACGACTTGTTTAGAATGCTTTTCGCACCTCCCCTTCGCTTCACCCCTTTTTCATGCGAATTTCTTTTCAACAGTCCATCGAGAGCATTTATATTTCATATGTAACTACCATGCCATATTTAAAGTTTCTAGCCTTTTCAGAATCACAGAAATCACAATTTAGAAAGTTTTTTGCTCCTGCAATCTTCTGGTGGAAGTGGCACAGACATAGAATATAGCTTATGTTCGAGCAGGTTCTATCACCAACAATTTGTCACCATTATTTTTTAAATCGATTGGGCATTTGATAAAATTGCATAAAAATTGTAATTTAGAACGCTTTTTGCTCACTTCATCTTTTTCAATTTGGATTTTCTTTCGACTGTTCTTAGAAAGCAGTTGCATCTTGTAAGTAAATACCATGCCATATTTCAAAGTGTTAGACCCCTCAGTTGTGCAAAAAACGCAAATTAGTATATGTTTTGCAACCCCCAGATGTTAGTGACAGGAACATAAAATATAGCCTAGCCTATGTTGGAGCAGGGACTGTCACCATTGTTTTGAAATCATTACTTTTGAAATAGCTTTGGTATTTCCTGAGATTGAGTAGAAATCGCAATTTAGAACGTTTTTAGAACGCTTTTCGCGGATTTTCACCCCTTTTTAAGTTTCCAATTTTTTCTAAACTGTTCTTAAAGATCATTTATATCTAATAAATATGTGCCTTGCCTAATGTCAAGTTGCTAGCAACTACCGATCACAAAAATCAAAATTTAGAACGTTTTTTCGCTCCTGCAACCTCTAGGTGATAGTGATACCGACTTGAAATAGAGTCTATGTTAGAGCAGAGGCTGTCAACATCAATTTCCTATCATTATTTTTGAAATCAGTTTGATTCTTCCTGAGATATTGCTGACAAATCGGCATTTAGAATGCTTTGCGCGCATTTTCACCCCAGTTTAATTTTTTAAAGAAATGTTCTTAGAGATCATTTATATCTAATAAATATATAACATGCAAAATTTCATGAGTCTAGGTCCTTCCATAATTCAAAAATCGATTTTTTAGAACAATTTTTGCTCCTGCATCCCCTCTGGGATAGTGGAAACAGACACAAAATATAACCTATCTTGGAACAAAAGCTGTCACCATCATTTTTACACCATTATATTTGAAATCGGTTCAGTACTTCCCGAGAGTGCATAGAAATCGCTATTTAGAACGCTTTTTACAACGCTTTTTTCGCACTTTGTCCCCCTTTTAAATTTCGATTTTTTTAGGAAATGTCCTTAGATATCATTGATATTTTATAACTAACTACTATTCCAAATTTCATGATTTTAGACCTTTCCGTAACGCAAAAACCGCAATTTAGAACGTTTTTTTCTCTTGCAATTCCTTTGGGGTAGTGGCACCGACATAAAACATAGCCTATGTTGGAGCAAGAATTGACACCATCTTTTTGACGCCATTATTTTTTAAATCAATTTGGTATTTCCTGAGATTGTGTAGAATCCACCATTTAGAACGGGTTTCAGAACGCTTTTCGCGCATTTCCCCCCTTTTAAATTTCGAATCGTTTAAGAACTGTTCTTAGAAATCCTTTATATCTGATAAGTAGCTAATATTTAAAATTTCATATTTCTAGCCCCTTCAGTAACGCATAAATCGCATTTTTAGAATGTTTTTTGCTCCTGCACCTCCTTTGGGGTCGTGGCACCAACATAATACATAGCCTATGTTGGAGCAAGCGTTGTCACCATCATTTTGACACCATTATTTTTTAAATCGGTTTGGTATTTACTGAGATTGTGTAGAAACCACCATTTAGAACGTTTTTTAGAACGCTTTTTGTGCATTTTTACCCCTTTTAAATTTCGAATTGTTTAAGAACTGTTCTTAGACATCATTCATATCTTATAAGTAACTAATATTGCAAATTGAATATTTCTAGGCCCTTCCGTAACGCAAAAATCGCATTTTTAGAACGTTTTTTGCTCCTGCACCCCTTTGGAGTAGTGGCACCGACATAAAATATAGCCATTGTTCTAAGTTAGACTAACACCATCATTTTGATACCATTACTTTTGAAATCGGTTCGGTAGCTCCAGAGATTACCTCTAACAAACAAACAATTTTTACTTCTTTATAATATTAGTATAGATTATATCAAGATCACAATGAATAAGTGTTTTGTAGAAATTCAATAATAACTTCAATAATTACAATTTTTTTTGTTTATATTCGATGAATAAACATTTACATTTAATTTGTACATAGATGCAGCTTTTAGAAAAAATCATCTTTAATTTCTGGAACTTAACATCCAGCCAGCTTTCATACACAATTTCATGACCAATTAAAAAGGAAATACGCTATTTTTAGAAGTCGTGATAAAAATGTAGCATATTTTCATACTCGAGATTAATTTACTTAAAATTTAATGCAATATTTCTTCTATTTTAGAAGACTAAGACAAAAAAGACAGCTTGCTTGCTGCTTTCGAATTTACATCATTCTAAAAAACTAAAGAACACAAACGTTTTAATAACAGTTCTCTAGCAAATCACGTGACCATAGGCGCCATGTCAGTCTACCTGAAAGAAGCCCGCTTAAGGAATTGCGAAATATTCCACAGTTATATTTATTGTACGTTCAAAATACGTTCTTTATATCATATTAAATAATCTCAAATTTATGAAACACACTCAAAATAGCAATAATCAAAATTAGTGTCATTTGAGTCTTCTTCAATCTGATCACAAAGTTGACAAAATCTATGTATTCATAATTTTGTATTCTTAAAAACTACCATAACTTTGTTACGGATAATCGTATCTAATAGTGATTTAGAAATTAAAAATACATAAGAAACAATACCTCACTTGACGTATAAAAGTTACGTTACGCCATTCAAAGTTAAAGGTTCCCATTTTGCACCAAAAAATACGATAGAACAACATTACTTTGAATGGACACATATGATTTTCAATTCTGCTGCCAAAGCCAAGTTCTTCCGAAATCATCGTGAGTGACCATCCGTTTTTACTGTAAAATCCTGCTTTACCCTCACTAAAGTGTACTTATCGATTTCGCATTCGTAAAACGTACTGTAATATTGTACAAAATGATCATACCCGCTTGCGAATGTTGCCATTCGATTCAGAATTTAAAAATAAATAATAAACAAAACCCCAGTCTTCCTTGTGTAAACAAAAATGACATCCCCCTCCCTGAGTTAAAATGCCCCGTTTGCCTAAAAAAACATGGTAAAGCAACTTTATTTGGGGAAGTTACATTTTGGGGAGGAGGTCATTTAGACAGCCAAACAAAGTTCTTCCAAAATTTTCGTGAATCGCCTCGCCGTATGTTACTCAATTTTTGGCCTATTTTACCTGCACTATGTCTGTCGTCTTAATGTAATGTTGCTCTACAACTAGGAAGTCATCAAGAAGACTTGGATTCATCCATTGAAATAAAATTCTTTTCTAATCGAATTCTTTTTATTTTACTTGAAAAAACAAAAGAAAGACATGCCACAATTCAGGGAAAGTAAATAATTGAACGCATTTTAGAGGGGTCGTACTTGTACTGAAATTTGAAGACCAAGAAACTCTTCGGTACAAATATTTTCTTATAGAAAATCTCTTTTGAATAAGACGAAATTTCGCGCTTTTAACCTATATTTTTCTATAAAAAAATACTGATATTTGTCCTGAAAAATACCCTGAAGCGTACGACCCCTGATTTTAGAGTTAAACGGGATATTCAAATGTATAGCAATAATCCAGTTGTTCGATTTAATCGAGTTATGTCATCAATCTAATTCCCCCTGCAGGATGTATATTTGCACATTAGGTATCATCTTTTATTTCGAAAGCCGTACACAAAATTCTGATTTTTGCAATTAGTGCACTATGTGTACAAATACTTCGACTAGAAACAATACCATTTTATGTACGTTCAGTTATAATACAAACGTATTTTTCTCAAATAATGTAACATACAAGTATAACGCCCATGGACTTGACTTCCTGTTTAATAGACGGGAACTATCTATCATCAATGCTTTAAAACTGAGAGGATGAGAATCACTGTTGGGGAACAGAATTTCAGAGAATATCTTTTTGCAACATCCCACCAAGTTTGTACAACAGTAGAAACTTAGTTCTCGCGATGAAAATACGTAGATATTCAGATATTCGTTAATTATAATGAATTAAATTTAGATATGAAGTTTCCTCTAAATAAAATGTGGTATGAATATTAAAAAATAATCATGGAGCAAATACTGAAATATAAAGTATTTACGATTAGTTTAACTTTTCGACTTTATGAATAAAATAGAGTGGGATAAAATTTTTCAATGCAAAGCTAAGCCGATTCAAACAAATCAGTTCTAGTTTTATGATGATCCCACGAAAATCTATAATAATAAAAGAAAGTTTTGTTATGTGCATCTGTCTTTATGTGTCCGATGGCTAGGAAAATCTATAGCATATATGAGATGGTCCACCTGAGACTCAGAATTTTAGATTTCTAATAAATAGATGAGCTATTAATTAAAATTTACAAGGAACTCTCATAAAAAAAACACATCTCTGTCCTTCGTGAGAGAAAAAGTGCTGGGGCATGCATAAAAGTCTTTTCTACGCATCGGGAGAAAATGCAGATAGGAAAGCAGAATTTTGGTGAGTATTGTGTTATTATTTATTATCTTCCATTCGCCAAATAGCTTAGTAAAGTTAAAAACGGAATTGCTATTCTGAAAGGTAGTTCAGTTACATCTTAAATTCCGTAATCAATTTTTTTTTAAAATGCCGAAGTTAACACTTTGAAAAATAAAATTCAAAAAGGGTCTGTTTATCCGAAGTGCGTTTTTCCCCCTTATTGCAACGACCCTCCAGGGTGCAATTTCAGATATACCTGCAAACAAAAAATATATTTCTAAATTGGGCGAATATTTCTATTTTTTAAAAAAAAAAACGGTGACAATCCACAATCTGGGGACAATAAAGTCCCCAATCTGGCAACACTAACCTCACGGAGACTATATTTTTTCTATGCTAAAAGTAACTAAATCTCCGCATTTTAACACAATCTTTTTAGAGCATATTAATAGATGAGATTTAAATCACTTACAAAAACATTGTACCGCTTGTACTGATAGAAATATTTTTTACAAAAGAAAATGTGTGAACATTTCGTCGAAATCAGTAAAAACCTGAGTGTTTCGTCACAGTTTCGCCCTTCCACGGCACGATTTTAGCAGTGGTGGAAAATTGGTGCAGAGGAGGAGCCTATTGACACCACTAAAATTTTATAGTATTCTTCATCTTAATAAAAACGCAGAAATTCTGTCATTAAATAACGCGATAAATACTACTAAAATTTAGTGGTGTCAATAGGCTCCTCCTCTGCGCCAATTTTCCACCACTGTTTTAGAGATATCCACAAGCCAAAATATGTTCTTAAAGCTGAAACCATAGTCTAATCGATAGTATAGTCATTTTTTAAAATTTGAATTTTAGCCCTTTCAAATACTCCGGCGAACGCAGGCCACTTCTTGCCTCATGGAGACGTTATTTTCCCCCCGCTAAAAGTAACTAAACATCCGTACCTTAACGCAATCTTTGTGGAACACCTCAATAGACCATATTTACATCACCCACAAAAATTTTGACACGTTCCGTCGGCTAGAAATATTTTTTTCAAAATAAAATTGGTAAAAATTTCGACAAAATCAGTAAAAATCTGAGTGTTTCGCTGCGGTTTCGCCGCACCACGGCGCAATTTTATAGCTACCAACAAACCAAAATCGTTCCTTAAAGCTGAAACTTTCTGCTAACCGATGGTGTAATCATTTGTTTAAAAAAACCTATGAGTTTTATTCTTTTCAAATACACCTGCGAACGCACGTCCCTTCCCTCCTCAAGGACACTATATTTTTTCTACACTAAAAGTAAATAAACGTCCGCATTCAAACACAGTCTTTTTTCAGCCTTTCAATAGACCAGATCAACATCACTTGCAAAAATTTTGAAACGTTCGGACGGGTAGAAATATTTTTTTTATAAAATAAAATATGTGACAATTTCGACGAAGTCTGTAAAAACTTGAGTGTTTCGTTGCGGTTTCGCTCGCTTTCGGTACGCATAGACTTAAAAGTCAAATTACGCAGAAAATAAAATATCAAATAGCATACTTTCAGTTCAATATTTTTGCTCGTTTTTTCCATTTAGAAATATAAATGCAGACAAAATGGAGTTAAAGTTATGAAATCATAAAAATTTGAAGTTCATTTAAGCATTATTCACAGGCAAAGCAACGTAGGGCGTGTCAGCAGGGAGATAAATAAATTTAAACTTTTGATCAACTGCCCAGATAAGTGCTTTGTTGAAGAACTTTCACTTAACCCATTAACCACCAAAACTATTACGATAGAAATTTTCAAATTTCTTGTTGAAAGTAGTTTCCCACCATAAATATAGTAAGGTAAATTTCGCATTACTAAAATAGCAAAATTCCTGCCAATAAATAAGAGATTTTTTTAATTCGAAAATAGTGATGCCAATGTAATTAATTCGTTGCATGAGCAATTATTTTGACTGTTGCGTGAACGCAACGTTAGCGGTTAACCCCTTGGGGACGAGCGACACGTATACGTGCCGGAAATAGGCCTAAGTATCCTCGTTTATCCTCACCAGTAAAATTTTACTGTAAAATTTGCCTTATTTAATCCGAGCATTTTATCGATTTGAATAGGCACAAACTTCTGTTTTTTAAAACCGGTAGCAAAGTAATAAACATTTCGTAAAAGGCTCCCGTCGCGAAGGGGTTAATGGGTTAACCATGCTAATTTACATATGGACTTAACTAAAGTCATAACTTCATACACGTTTTTAATTGTAATAATGAAATGCTTTGAAACAAATAATTATTTATCACTACATAAATCAATACAATTTTTTGAAGCTTTGGAAAGCTACCATCCACAGTTAAAAACCTAAAATTTTCAGTTTCAAAATTTCACACAATTTTGTTCTTTTACTATATTATACGATAACTCATAAACATTTTATGGTAATGTACATGTGCACTCAGAAATAGGTAACAAATAATGCATTTTTATAAGTATAAATATTCTTTAACTAATTAATTCCTCAAGAATTGATTTTCATTAAATGAAGTATTAATTTATTTTAATATAAGTGATTTTAATACAGATTTATTTCTTTAATTTACATTTGACATGCTTCTATTTACTCTGTGGTAGTCACTATGCAGCTCGTACGTTGCAAGCTGTCCTCGAGTTAATTTCACGCAAATCCCCAAGTGGGCACATAATTAAAAAATATGCAGGTATATATATATATATTGCTAAATACATATTTAAAAACATACTGATTGTTCATAAATTTTTATAGAATTACCATAAGCATATAGCTTCTATAAAAAAAGAATCCGATTAATGACCCAAATACTGGACTTAAACACTGCAAGTACCCAGCGAACATAGAACTGATGGCTACTTTTGGGCACATCTATTGAAGAATATTCACCCAGTCTGTTAAAAGTTGTCTGTTTAAAGAATGGCATCTCATAGATTCAGGAGTAATGCTCAATCTTTCAAGTATTTTAGGGATACTAAATAAGGATGGAAAATCTTTATTGGTCCGTTACTGCCAAACTGTTTAAAATTCTACAAAAACTGAATTGTCATTGGGTCATTTTTGTTCTGTCAACAGTTGAGATTTTAACCCTTAAAGCTCCGACGTCTCCTCTAAAGCTCCAGCAGTTTCCTTCAAGTACACAATTTTAAAAATGCTCTGATTAAATAAGGTGAATTTTATTTTCCTTTATTACTGGTACCAAAAACAAATTATTTAAAGACTAAGGATATCTCTGCAGCGGAGCCAACGCAGTGGGAAGGGTTAAAACTCATTGAAATTAATTTAGTACTTATCAAATTATTAAAAGTTTCTGGATGCGGTAGAATTAATTCAATATTCTTTAAAGTTTCTAAAAAATAGTTAAAATTTACGTGCATTCATCTTAAAAATATGATTTACTTTACTGTGAAGAAGATAAAATAATATATATATATATTTAAAAAATAAAATAAATTTTTGATTTTAAATTTATTATTTAATAATTAAATACTTATAATGGGAATATGGTTTGTTTTGTGCTGAACGGACAAACAAAAGATCATGAAAGATATATTTAATGTACCTCTAGTTGCATTTAACAAATGATGTTTGGCAAAAGTTAGGCTTTGTTTTGCAGTGGCTTTGTTTAGGCTTTGTTTTGGAGGTTCATTGGCTAAGTATAATCGAGCGAACGCCACCCCTTTAATTTAGATAAATGGGTTTTTCATGCAGAATTATTCCCTTTGCTTCAAATTTGATATACCGGTTTATTCCGATAAGAGGCTTTTATGATTAGATTTAGAGGTTTATTGGTTGAGTGTAAAGGGGAAAATGAGGATGCTAACACCCCCTTAATTTAGCGAAATGGGTTTTTCAAGCAGAATTATCTGATTTGCTTAAAATTTGGTATACAATTTTGTTCCGATAAAGCGCTTCCATGATTAGACTTGATGGTTCATTGATTAAGCATGAAGGAGGGGAACTTTGGCAAATCCCCTTAATTTATTTTTTCACGGGCATTATCCTTTGAACTAAGAGTATGATATACAATTAGTGTGCATAGCCTGTGAGCTCAATGCCATCAGTTTAACTGGGCACTTTTCTTTTCATTTAAAATTCAGATTTCTTGAGTGGCACCACTTTTCTCAGATGGTAAAATTCCCCTTGTTCTCTCCTTAATTATCATGTCATTAAATAAGCTGAATTTTACCATTTCAAAAAGTGGTGCCAAACAAGAAATCTGAGTTTTAAAAAAGTAGCCTACACGCAACACTGTTTTCATATTGGATAGTATGACATGGTACCGACGATATGTATGAGAAACGCACAATAGGCAACATTGAAAAGTATAGTACCTAGTTCAGGTTGCGTTGAGGAACTTTTCTTTGTAACACTATTTCCGTATGGTATAATTAATTCTGCAACGAAATAATGCAAAAATGTACTAAAATTCTGAAAACGTGGTGTCGAAATTTAACCACTCATCACACTCATTAGTACGAACACGTAAAAAAAAAACAATAATAAATAAATATCAGGTTTATTAACATAGAAAGCACAATTATTTTGCTATTTTTTTATCCTTTCATTTTTACACCCGGCGTTAAACACACACTTGAAAATTTTGATATTTTTTCTTGAAACAAAAGTACTCAATATACACAGGAATATACGGCATATAGTTACAATTCTGAATTCTCATTTTATTCTTTCCGGCATGGTGGGTTAAATTCTAACCCTCTTAATTTTAATCCCGAAATGCCAAAACCGCACCAGTATTTTAAAATGAATTTTTGCCTTTTATATAGAACGTGACCTTGTTTTCAAATACATTTTTTCGCATGTCCCAGCGTTATTCAATTATTTCAACATTTTGGCAATAGAAGTACTTTGAGCCAGAAAGTAGTAAAACTACATTCCTCAGTTTTATTTTAATGCAGTTTTAAGTTGTGACCCGTTAACCCTTTAGTGTGCAGCTTTGCATATATGCAAACAACACTGTTTTGAATTTAATGCATTTTTGTTATTCGCATATACCTAATTCACACCAGAAAATTAAAATAGCAATACTTGCTTTAATTAAAAAAACAGACATTCCGTATTTAAATAAAGCGAAATTGACCATTGAAACTTTCTAGCGTAAAGTCTGTCAGATTTTCTAAACTACATAATTTCTAGAAATTATTCTATTACGGAAATTAAAGGATTAAAGGTTAAGTTTTATAAAAATAAATAATTATATAAAACAAGGTATTTGGAGACATACCTATTAAAGTATTTACTAATTTGAGTTATTTTAGCGTAAAACAGCCACACGATAGTAGTTTTTACTTGTATTGCAGATGTTCAATAGAAGAAAAGATTGACGTATTGTATGAAAAATATATCTCTCATTTTTTTTTCATTATTTTTACTGTGTAATAAACTTTTCAAACAATCATATAAAATAAATTTTCGAAACAAAATAAAAAATCGCGCATTTAAGAGTTAAAACAATAAGCATTATTTTTACTTTCTTATTTTTTACATATGAACTTATTTTTATAAAAAATATCCTTTTCCATGACAAATACGGCAAAATATTTTTTCCCATTTCTTCGAAGTTGCGAAGAAGCGCTTGAAAACATTTTGAATACGTAAATACAAATTATCAAACTTCTCACCAAGACATTTACATAACTTCTTCATCTCAAATTTGTCTTTGAGTCCCAAGAACCAGAACGACATTTGTGGTAAGAAATGTGTGAAGTTTCAAATGTTTTAAATGAATTAAATGTTTCTTCAGTTTATTTTTTCTACTTATGTTACAAAATGTCTTCTCATTCTTGAAAAGTTGCCTTTGGAGCGGAAAAAGTAAAGGAAATGATTTGCGATTTAGATAAATTTTTGTAAAAATTTGAGAATTTTTCAATTTTGAAAAATATATTTCTTTCTTTTTTAACACTTTCATCGCTCATCTTCCAGGAATATTAGCTATCAATCAAGGAAAATCAATTCGTACCGGAAAATTCTGTCATTTAATTATTATAGATTGATTCCGATATGTAATGTCTAATAATTACCGGGCAGAATTTTCCGGTGCGAGTTGATTTTCCCAAACAGACACACGACATTTTATTTTATTTTTTTATATTTGTAAGGACAAACAAATCATTAGAGTGAGAAATGCTACTGATTATTATTTTTCATAGTAAAATAAACGTTTTAAATGAATTTGTGTTTTGTTTCAATTTTAGTGCTGCGAGGAGCGGCTCAGGCTCTTACCCAATGGGTGGGACAAAGAGGCGCCATTGCCGCGATGAAAGTGATAAAGTAGTGAGGTTATTTTCTGAAAGTCAAACTTTTAAGTGCTTATTTCCATTTTAGGAAACCTTTGGTAGGACGAAATAACTTGAAGATTCTGAGTTTGATATTTGAGTTATGTAGTGCAAGGTAGCTATAATTAAATAGCATATATTTACCGATCAATTAAAAAAATACATTAATCCAAATGCAAATGATATTTAGGATATAGAAAACAGATTTAACAAAAAAAAAAAATTCTGTCTTTTGCTTCAAGGGCTAAAAGTAGTACTTTAGCAACAACAAAGTTTAACAAGTAAGTTACAACAAGTTTTGTATGTTACAACAAATATGAAACATCACATGAAACGTCACATTTTAGTACTTAAACTATTTCAACAAGCGTAAACATTAAAGATTCAGTAAAACGTTTGACAGTCACTTTAATCGTTTCATTAATTTACCATGCTTATGTTACTGCCCAGAATTCACAGTGCCCGTTTTTAAACTGGTAGTACTATAATATGGATAATACGTCACGGATTTATATCATACCCTACTGAAATAAAGAAACAAATAAAATATCAAATTACATCGGTATCACCACTAGAAATGACATGAAATTAGCATGGCATGAAATTAGAAAAAGCAAAAATCTATAGCCAACATTTTTTTTCGTATTATTTAAAGTCTCAGAGAGTAATATAGTTGACAAATAAAAAGTTAGTTGTGATTTTTGCCTCCAAGAAGAAAAGAAGTTCTCCTAGACATAGGAAAAAGACTTACTATAAATTACTGGGCAATCATGTCAGACGTTATGTTGATATTTTCTACACCATTAAAATAAATGAAGTAGTTTTCCTAATAACGTTACAAACCGTCTACGTATTTTGTGAAAGCTGTATTAACCCCTTACGTGCCGAGAAAAACTTACGAGATTCACTCCCCAGTGCCACAGTTAGAACTTAGTGGCCTTACAAAATGGGGCGTGGCTTAAGAGCGTGCGAACTCTGTAAATAATCATTGAGAGATAGAAGATGTTCCATTCAATTTTTAATTTTTGTGGATTCACTAATAACTGAAAGCTGTGCCCTTAAGCTAACGATAGGAAACTAATGTACTCGTATATGTCTCGAACAAAAGAGTCAGGAGTTAGTTTTACGTGAACAAAACCATATTTCCTAAAAAAAAAAAAAAAAAAAAAAAAAAAAAAACTTTTTATGTAAAAATTCATCTAGGTAAATAATTCATATTTTTCGAATAAGATTTATTGATTCTCTTCCGATAAATAAGTACGCTTTAGAACCAACAATTTGTTGGTAACAATATTGGTTCTATTCGTTTCATTAGACGAAAAAAGTTTTTCTTGCGTTCATTTTAGTCGGATTCTTTATGTCATGTCTTTATGCATTGATTTTTTTTTTCAAAAAAATGATATGCGATTTAATGGAAGGTTTATTGCACTGCAAAAATAATGATAAAATCAGAGATGTGTTTTCGTATAACGTCAACTTTTTTCTTGTACTGCATATCTGCAACACGAGCAAAAATTACTGTCATAAGTAAAATATTAAACAATTAGTAGTTATTGTAATCTGTTACCTGCCGAGAAAAACTTACGTGATTCATTCCCCGTGCCACAGTTTTCCAAACAGGTGCACGTAGTTATGCGGTGTATTAGGGGAAATAAGAGACCAGCTTTTAATGTAAACATTGTATACTTCCACGAAAATATAAAAAGAAACGAAAATATAAAAAGAAACGAAAATACAAAAATTATACCAAAAATGTAAAATTATAGTGTAACAATATGATAAAAAAGATGTTAGAACTTAGTGGACGTGTGATATATCCTGAAACATGGTTGGACACATAAACCAACATCACATTCAGTGCACTGATAGCGGGATTCACGGCGAATTTTTTTCATTGAACAAACCGCACATCTTCTCGATGCATTTTTCTTTGAAGACGTTGATCTTACTAAGTCCGGAAAATGTCTAGCAGAAAGTCGTAAAGGACAGCCACTTTCTAATTTCTGTCGTTTGGCAGGTTATGGGGGAGTAATATGAAATTTCTCAAATATACGTTCCACCAAATTCATGCGGAAGTTGTAATTATCAACGTTACGGAGTTGTTTCTTTCGTAATGTGAAGGCATTCCAAATAGCCATATCTAATAGATGGCGAAATATTGTTAAATAATGCCTCTTCTGTCTTTTTCGCGTTTTTGAATAACAAATTAATGCCTGATCCGCTCTATCAACCCCACCCATCTTCAAGTTATAATCTATAACAATAGCTGGCTTCATCACATTTTTTTTCAGTTTCAGAGCAATTTGCTCTATGGATAGAACTAAGAAACGAAACATCTTTTTTGTCATGCCATCTCAACACGGTAATTTTGCCTCTTTGGAAAGCGACTATTTCACCTTTCTTCAAAGTAAGTTTGTTGAAATTTTCCGGCAAATCACATCGATTAGGACGAAGAGTTACATATATGTCAGTTGAATTTTGGATAAGAAGGTCTGATAATTCTGGTGAGAGATAAAAATTCTCCGCAATTACAGAATAAACTTTTCCCCAAAAAGGTTCAATAAGCGTCATCACTGCTTTTGTTGAGACTCCATAGTTCTCATACTTTTTTCAAAGATTGTACTCTGCCCTGTGTACACGATTGTATTGTGAATATATCCTGTCTCTGCTTCAGCAAGTACAAAGAGTTTTACTCCAAAGCGAGCTCTTTTCATTGGTATGTATTGTATCCATAATAGCCTGCCTTTGAAAAGCATCAAACTCTCACCAATGCTCAGGTCTCTTTCAGGTGTATAGGCACTTGAAAATGTCTTCATCATGTCAGAAAAAACAGGCCATATTTTACTTAGTTTTGGATTTGGATGTGAATTTTTATCAAACGTACTGTTATCAGAAAAGTGCAGAAATTTCATGATAAGTTGAAAGTGATTTCTGCCCATAAATTTCCCCAAAATTGGAGTTTCGATCAATTTGTTTTTAGACCAGTAAAGCGCAACGTGAGGTTTTACAAGTATTCCTTGCAGAATAAGTTTACCTAAAAAAACATATATTTCTTCTAAAGTTGTTGGACGCCACAACTTCGTCCTTGATTTCTCTTTTCCAGGATGCTGGTTGTCATGCTGATCTGCAAAACGGTTAGTTTCTGTAACAATATGAATCACCAGCTTCTGATCAAAAAATAATTCAAAAAATAAAAGCGGGTTCGTAACATCTGTTACTTTTTTATTTATTCCTGGTTGTCTCGAAAATGGAAACCGTGAAGATGGCATAGGCAATTTTTTTATATCCAATCGTACCCAGTTTCTGGATCCTTTCATAGAATAGTCGTTATCTGAATCCTCTTCATCTGACATATCATATTCTGACGTCTCTGATCCAGAAGATGACGGAAAGTCGTCATCCAACTCATTACCATCAGTATCGGACATACTCCTTCGAAATTCCAGAAAATTCCAGAAACTGCACGGCTAAAGCTATAAGACTGAGGTAGTGACATCAAAACAGCAATGCGATAAAAAGGTGAAAAGTGAACGGCAAATGAAACAATATTTTCTCTAAAATAATAGTGGTGTACAAAAAGGGCGGAGCATTGTCAAATATGGAAAAAAATTCGCTTGTATTTTCACGTCACTAGCTCTGTGCGATAGCCTTTATGAAGGTAGTTCCTTCTACCCATTCTCCTCTGAAATAGGTCAGTCTTTCAAAAACATCTTCAAAGTCTTTTTTCATTTTTCTTTTTCTTTTTTTTAAATTCCAAAGCCGTGGGCGAGGTTTTACTGGTACAACGCAGTATAAAGGACAATATTTTGGACTCACGTATATATACGTCAGTGGCACTTAACGCATCGACTATGCGCAACGGATATATACGTCTGTGGCACTTAAGGAGTTAATAACGAAAAATTCAATTACGTTATTTGTAATATTAAAAATCTATCAATAATTGCATTGCTGAGTTTAATCTTTTAAAAATAAGACAGAAAGAAAATTACTCAGGAATATAATTTTACGTGCATTAACAAAATGAGATTTTATTTTAAAAACAGGTTAACTTTTTAGGGTTTCGTTCATCTCACGAACGAAACACTTATTGTCTCGCTTCTCTGTCTGTCAGTCACAGCTTCGTACTTGGAAACCATTTAAATTACATATTTGTTTGTTTTTTAAACGGGTTGGGATGGGTTGATTTTTACGGCCGATTATCTACTAGAGGGATATAGGACCAAAGGGGAGTGCCTTCCATGGGGGTCTTTCTAAGGGAACCTAACCCGTATTTACGCATGGAAAATCCAAGGTTTCGAAGAAAACCACGAAAACTCCCAAACGGTTAGGCCGACGGGCGCGATTGAGCTCGAACCCAGCAACTCCCGTCGACCAGCTTCGAGAGCAGAACCTCTCAGCCACTGGTGGGGCTTTTTTAAACGGACCTTAAAACCCCCTGTCATACCGAAAATCATAAAATTCTGAAAAAATCTTGTATTATATTAATTAAATGTTCTTTATCAATTTAAAAACTTCATATTAATATCAGCATACATCGCAGAGTGTATGTAGTGTAGTGGTAGAGCATTCGTCTTCCATGCAGAAGATTGTAGATTCAAATCTCTCAGGCGGAACTTTAGAATTACAGTAAAGCGCCGATTACCCGAACACGTCGGGAACTACCCTAGTTCGGATAAACGAACAGACAATTTAAGGGATGTTCCTATGTATATTAAAACCTCCACACATTATCCAGGTTTAGGACTGGCAGCACCAGTTAATGGTGCTGTCAGTGGTAGTTAAAAAAATATTTTTTTTGTCTTTTTAATTTATTTTTTTAATTTTTAATCATTTAAAATTTTCTTTTAGTCTTTTTATCACTTTCCAGAGGTTATAATTTAAGCAAAAACGCTTTCGATTGTTGCTTGCTGCAAAGAACACATTCTTTCAATGCTGCGATATCTGGAATTCTTCTTAAATACATTAGTTTAATAGGATCAGCGTTCATCAACCGTTCGAGCCATTTCATAGCTGTTTCCAAACATTTAAAGGCTTCATTATGTGAAGGACCTGGGTCATTTTCAGACCATGCGTTTTCATTTTCTTCAATTTCACCCCCTTTTCCCAAGCCTTTTATTCTCTTGTTACTGCTCCCAACTCATCCGCGATTCGATTTCGGAAGCTAAATCCGAAAGGAAAAATATGAGAGAAATTGTGTGTTTCGATAATTGGAAGTTCGGTTTAAAATAATTTTTGAGAGAAATAGGCAGTTCGGTTAATTGGAGTTCGGATAATCGGTGCTCTATTGTATAATTACAATTTTTTTTCAGATAGATTTCATTAAAAAGAAATTCCCTTTTTTGGCCTTTTTAAAAGCTTATTTTATTTTATTTTATTTTATTTATTTATTTATTTATTTTTTGCGCAGCTGTAATTTTTGAAATATCTTTTTTTTTTTCTTTTCAGACACAGAAAATTTGGAATTTCAATCTGGAATCGATACTTTTGTTTACTGCTGTCATGTACTGGACATTTTTTAAAATAACAGTGCAACCTTTTCATCTTATCATTAGAAGAATTATTCAGGAATTGAAAGGATTCTTTTTCTTTTTTATTTCAAATTTTCAAAAAATATTATCATCTTTTTTGGAGCCATCTAGTAAGTGTTTGGAAAGTCAAACAATTAAAATAGATTTTTTCTGAATTATTTGAACATTTAAAAAATGTTTTATTTATTTTTTTCTTTATAAAATTGTATATATACCTGTGCTAAATTTTTGAAATTGCACAATTTAACAATATTAGGATTTTTAAATTTTATTTAAATATTTTTCTTGGATATTTTTAATTTGATTTAAAAATAATTTTCTAATTATTTTTAAATTAAATTTAATGGCGCTGCTATTTATGTAAGGATTTAATAATTATAAATTAACAATTTTCTTTCATTAATTTAAGAATAAAGTGTTTTAAAAGAGATAGTAATTGAAAACCTCTGTGATATCTGCGATTACACTTACCCACTTGTTTTACTTACTTTCTGTCTTTTCCAACTAGAACACAGATAAATCGGACGTTTTACGATTACTCAATACAATGCTGAAGGCATTAGGGCGTTTGTATATTATATTTAACTTACTTATATTTATATTAAAGTTAATCCCGAAAAATTGCGAGTAGATCCAATAGCAATGAATAAATTTTAAATTTTAAATGCTCTTAAGCAATAAACACTTAATATTCCCCCACAAAAGCTATGCGACATATGGAGCAACAAAATGAAATTAGATATTATGATTAACGCGTTCACGCATTTTATTATTCCTACCAGCAATTTTTTATTTAAGTTTTGACATTTATTTAAAGTATTTTTGGGAGGAGTTAAATTCTGTTTTTTCTAACCGGTGTATGAAGGTAAAAATTTTAGAAAATGAATTTCGTCGGGAAACGGTTAAGGTATTTTAAATGAATTTTTTCAATACTTATGCTTCTTTCTACTACTTAATGCTTCTAACTTAATGATTTTAATATTTAATGCTTATTACTAATATTTAGATCTCTATATATCTCTTTAGAACTCTATTATAAGAAAATCTCACAGTGTAATTGATTATAATTACTATTATAGATATCCTTTTTTTAATCTAATTATAACTAGTTGGATGTGCCAATCACAAAACTTTCTTCTATCTCATATATTTTAATCTTTCAAAATGTTCTTATAGATGTCAATATTTCATTTTTATTAGTTCTATAATATATCAACTTTGACTTTCATCTTTAATTTCTGCTTCAGTCAATTAATCGGAGTAAAAACGAGTTAATCTCGATTATGATATTTATTAAAATCACGAACAGTCGGCTTATCAGGATGGGAAGTTACCGTCGATTCACGAGCCACTGGTGTAAAATATAACTACGAAAAATTAAGAAGATTACACAAAAATCGCTATTAGAACGCCCACTTCCGGTTGAATTTTTCCACATTCAGAGAGGACCTACTTGCCGTTGCCAAAAACATACACAAAAAATTTGGTTCAATTCTATGCATAACTTCATTCACTAACGAAGGTACAATATTGAAAATGACACAAAAATTGCTATTACAGCGCCCCCCCTTCGGCGAATATTTTCCAAATTCAGGGAGGACCTTCTTGCCATGTCCAAAAACATACACAATAAAATTGGTTAAATTCTATACATAACTTCATTCACTTTTCGATGGTGCAATATTCAAAATGCCACAAAAATCGCTATTACACTGCCCCCTTCCGGCGGATTTTTATCCAAGTGAAGGAAGGGCCTGCTTGTCACAGCCAAAGACGTTAAAAAAAATTTGTTCAATTCTATGCATAACTTCATAATCTTTTTGATTGTACAATGGAGACAGACAGACGAACATGCGGACAGACAAACATTTCCTATAAACATGTTTTTGGGGATTTCTGATGTCTAAAATGTGTAAATCCGTCGAAAATCGATAGTCGAAAAAAAAAATTCGATTACAATACTTTCTTCTATTGAAGACAGAAGAAGGCAAAATTGAGGCAACATTGTACCAATTGATACACGTGAAGCTTTTTAAACAAATTAAACTGAAACCTTCTGGCGCGAAATTACATCGGTTTAGTCAAGTTAGAAGACTACTTTTCGAACTTTTTAAATAAGAATTTTGATTCCATGCTTTTATCAATTTACAATAAATGTATAAGCAAATAGCGATAATAAATTAAATTAAATTCTTTCATTTTATAAATTTAATATCCGTTCGCAGAACATTCCGAAAAAAATCGAAGAAAGATGTACAATGGTTATAATTAAATTTTTGAAGAAAGTTCAATAATATTTTGATATATGTAAAACATTGGGCAGAACTTGCTGCAGTTTATTTATTCAGTACATAAGTCTTGTAAACTATTACGAGGTGGAAACCGTCGAATTTCGACGAAATAAAATGTATAAAAGAGAACTGTCACATTGATTTATAATAAACATACAAAATTAATTGCCATAAAAAAATCCATCGCTATAGTTTGGCTCTTAAAACAAATATTTCAATCTAAAGTTATCAAAATGCTGTTTTCTTAAACCTTAACTCTACCAAGTTATTGAAAAATTAAATTTTATTCATATACGTAATTAGTAAAATATAATCAAGATAAGGAAATATGATGAAATCATCAATTGAGGCTCTTATGCTACGTGTATTACTGAATGAAAAATCACAAAAATTATTTCACTCTGCCGTACAATCGTGGGATTTTTTTTCCGAAGGAAATCTAAATTATTTCAATATAAGTAAAAGCTTTTGTTCAGGTACTCATTTTATCTGCACGGTATAAGGAAAATCTACATTCCAATATTCTGGTGCTAATGTGATATTTAGGAATAAAAATTAAGTGCTCAATAAATGAACCACCGCCCTTGAAGGGGTTAAGTAAATTTATTACTTTTTATACATCATGTAATTTGTTGCTCAGAAGATAAAAAGACGCATGAAAATGTTTATAAAACTTTCTTATATTGATAAAATACTTTAATTTGTTTCATCTAGCTTTATTAGGATTATGTTTTAACTTTCAAAAAATAATTGAGTCTTCATACTACTTAATCGATTCAAATATGGCGAACTATTAATAATACATATCTTTTCATTGAGTATTATTTTGTCTTAATAATTACTTTTTTCAGGCCCTTATTATTGTACGGGCAAATAAACTTTGCCCATCGGTCTCGGACCTCAAGGAGCTCCCAGATCAATATATTAATTTATAAAATATTTACCCCCCAACTCCAACTCACAAAATTTTCAAATACAAAACACAAATTCCATTTTGTAAAAAATTCTACTAAACTCTCAGTAAAACAAATTTAATTTTGAACTCACAGAGAGAGCTCAATGCTTTTGCAAAGTTAATTTCAACCACTATTAAATAAGAAATAATACTTTGACTTTAATATATTGTACTAGCAATGAACTTAAATCATATCTAAACTTTAGTGGTTGAAAATAATCAATTCTAATTGTCATGAGATAAATGTTCTTCCAAATTGAAAGTTTTTTTTTCTTTTAACTTTGAATTAAACACGAAAACAGTGGTGCCAGATTGTTGATTGTCGCCGCTTTTCTGAAATAGAAATATTCGGCCTATTTTAAAATATATTAACATTCTGAAAAATAAGGTGAAATGTACTATTTTTAAAAAGTGGTGACAGTCAAATAATCTGAATGTAAAAAGTCCCTTATCTGGCAACACTGCATAAAAATGAACTCAAAATTGCCATCTTTTTAGATTTACTGAAAAAACACTTTCCACTTCTAAAGTAGAATGTATTTTATTTATTTTTATGTTGTGTGTAGTATAATTTAAAAAGATGTTAAAGAAATCAACTTGATTAACTCATATTTATATGTTACAATATTTGACACTCTTCCATAAGTTGAAGTTATCAAATTCACCTTAACATAGCTGCCAACCTCAAACTAATCTTCCGTAATAATTGCGTTAATTTGACCCTGGTTTAATATGCTTCAAACCAGAAATTTTTTTAAGAAATGAAAATAAATACGTTCCACGTAGAAACCTGGAATTAAATATATAAGCATGGAATGGTAGTGACTTACTTGCAAAAAAAAATCGATTTATCGCACTTCTGAATGGTGGAAGTCATTTATGATGAACTGATAGCTACGGCTCACTCACACAAACCCAACGAATCATCGGAAGATAGTTAAGTGGGTACGGAAAAGATGTGTTTTAAATGAAACAGAGAAGCCAACTACATACTAAAGCAAGCCAACTACAAAAAAGGAGAAATTATAACGATGCATCTTGTGAAAACAATCATCATAAAAAAATTGACGGACTAACGGTCAAAGAACGAGCCCCACTACAGTTGTGCACAAGCCTTTTCAAATAGCTCGCAACAATTTTGCATAAATCGTGATAACAGCCATTAGGTTCAATTGACTGATCGCCATGTGCGCATTCACGTATCAAGGTAACATACAAAGAAAGGAAAATGAACTTATTAAGTGATCAAAGCCAATTCAAAGGATCACAAATTAAAGACCACAACAAGTCAACCCATCAGCGCCAAATTCACAAAGTGACAAAACCTCAAATTTAGACACCCACCATTAATCTATCTATATCTATATCTATATCTATATCAAATCTATACTAATCTATCTATACTAATATTATAAAGAGGTAAAAATTGTTCATTAGTAGGAGGTAAGCTCTGGAACTACCGAGCCAATTCCAAAAGTAATGGTATCAAAATGATGGAGTTGGTCCAACTTAGAACATAGGCTATATCTTATGTCCGTGCCACAGGCAGGGGTGCAGGGGCAAAAAACGTTCTAAAAATGCGATTTTTGTGTTACTGAAGGGCCTAGAAACATGAAATTTGGAATGGTAGTGACTTATAAGATACTAATGATCGCTAAGGACATTTCTTAAAAAGTTAGAAATTTAAAATGGGTGAAAGTGTGCAAAAAGCGTTCTAAAAAGCGTTCTAAATGGCGATTTTTACGCAATCTCAAGAAGTACCAAACCGATTTAAAAAATAATGGTGTCAAAATTATGGTCACAACGTTCAAAATTGTGATTTTTGTGTTACTGAAGGGCCCAGATACATGGAATTTGGCATGGTAGTTACTTATTAGATATAAATGATCGCTAAGAACATTTCTTAAAAAATTCGAAATTTAAAAGGGGCGAAAATGCGCAAAAAGCGTTCTAAAAAACGTTCTAAATGGAGATTTTTACGCAATCTTAGGAAGTACCAATCCGATTAAAAAAAATAACGGTGTTAAAATGTTGGTGATAACTCTTGCTCCAACATAGGCTACATTTTATATCAGTGCCATTACCCCCAAAGGCGGTGCAGGAGCAAAATAAATTCGAAAATACGATTTTTGTGTTACTGAAGGGCCTAGAAACATGAAATTTGGAATGGTAGTTAATTATAAGTTATAAATGATCGCTAAAACATTTCTTAAAATATTCGAAATTTAAAAGGGGTGAAAATATGCGAAAAGAGTTCTAAAAAAACGTTCTAAATGGCGGCTTCTAGGCTATCTCAGAAAGTACGCAAACGATTTCAGAAGTAATGGTTTGAAATTGATGATGATAGGCCCTTGCTCTAATGTAGGATCTACTTCATGTCGGCGTTACTACCATCTTGTGGTTGATTTTAAAAAACGTTCTAAATTGTGATTTTTGTGATACTGAAGGGGCTAGCAACTTGAAATTTGGCATGGTAATTACTTATGAGATGTAAATGCTCTTTGAGAAGAGTTCCTTAAAAATTTGAAACTTACATGGGGTAAAAATAAACGAAAAGCATTCTAAAAACGTTCTAAATAGCGATTTCTCAGGAAATATAAACCGATTTCAGAAGTAATGCTTTCAAATTGATGATGACAATCTCCGCTCCAACATAGCCTATATTTTATGCCGGTGTCACTACCACCTGGTTGGCAGGAACAACAAGAAAGTCTTTAAAACATCTAAATTCCGTTTTCTATAGAATATTAGGAAATACCAACTGATTTCAAGATTAATGTTGGCAAATTAAGCTTGACAGTCTCTGTTTTAACATTTTTCGAGACATTCTATTTCAACTCTTTTTCGGCATTTTATGTTGATGCCACTAACACCAAAGTGGTGGTAGACTGTTATACAAGAAGCTTGGAATTTGACATGATGGTTAATTTTAAGATGTAAATGGGTTAAGATGGTTTCTAAAAAATTCAAAACTTCAAATGAATACTAAAATGAGCGTATTAAATGAGCATAAAAGTCTCAAAATACTTTTTAATTATCATTTAATTGGAATTAGTTTTAGTTTTTCTTATTAATTAAAATCTCCTTTCTGTCTATTGCACATTTAGAATAAAGTTTAATCAAACTGTGGCTTAATTTGTAATTTTTGAATTATTCCAAAAAGTGTTCTTCTAATAAGAAATATTCATGCAAATATCACTTGGCCTATTTCAACTATTACGCGAGCAAAGCCGCGGGGTTTGCTAGTAGAGTCATAAAGAAAAACAACCTACTATAGAGAGAAGTATCTCACGGTATGTGAGAAGCATATATCTAATCAAGGAAATAGAAAAGACCTACAAGAATATGTCAAAATATTAAAAAGACAACCACGACGACAGTGACCAAATACCAAGACAAGAAACATCCTCAGAAGAGCAAGTCCACTGGGTGAGATAAGCATGTTATACTAGACAAATATAATGAATTACTAAATTAAATGTTAATTTAGGTCAAACCCAACCCCCATATGTCTAAGTTACAACCTCAAGCAGCTAGCTGAATTAGAAATTTGTATATTAATCTCACTAGGTCATCTCGTTAGGTCTCCTATCAATTCCCTCCTAGCTAAGTAATAGTATGACAATTCATAGTTAACTTGCCATAAGATAATAAAAAAAAATAATATTAAATAAATAAAATCCTGATTATAATATTAGAAAGGATTAAAAATATAAATTCATTTTAAATAGCCAGGCAATATTTAAGCAATCTGAAGTAAATTACTTTAGTTAGTTTAATGTGACCTAGTGCTATATGATAATATTAAAACAATATATATAATAAATGATAGTTAAGTAAATAGCTATAAGTAAGTTTTAAGTGTAATAACATGTACAGGCTAACCCCTTTCCCTTTCAGGTTTTTTTTTTTTCGACTGCCGCCTCTTTATTATTCGTAGTCGCATATAGGCTATAGCCTGCACAAACTACCGGACCCTCTCCAGTGGGAAGTCTACGGAGCCAGTTTCTACGCGCTAGGGTACGGTAGATAGGCGGAGTATCATCCTCCCGCATCGTTATGTTTGCCTAGCATTTCGGCCCAAAATTGACTTTCGGTGCAACTTGTCTATCTGCGGCGCTCCATTTTTTTTCTCTTTTTTGCTTCCCCCCCCCCCCCACCATCAAAATCCATTTTCTTACGACAAGTCTGCACCAACAATTCGGCTTCTAAACCCCTGGTAAATCAGAAGTAGTTCGGGTAGCGGTGGCCCAGTTGGCAGAGCATCGAATCCGCAGCTAAGGGCGTGGGATCGAGGCCTACTGCTGGCTATAATCCGCCATGTACACTAATGGCGCCTGTTGCATTTAAATCCGTCGTGGTTACAAAGTCCTCCAAGTTACCTGTGAATTATACCTGTGGAGGCGCCTTGCCAGGTGAAGGTCTCGTCATCTAATCAAGGTTCTAAATTACGAGACCAACTTGAGTAGCAATGTGCAGGTGCCAAACAACAGGGTATAACGTTAAGTAACCGGCAAAACAAAGTATACACAAACGAGCAGTAGGCACTGCAGATAGGATGGCGATCGAGGCAATGATGTCAGGTTTATTGCCGCTTCGTGGCAATTAGGCGGTCCTATGCCCCGATGCCAGGTACTAAACCCGTTAAGCTGGGCCAACCCGGCAGGTAGGGGCCTGGTCATCGGTTAGAAAGAAAGAGAGCTGTTTCATCATTGAAAACAGGTATGGGCATTTAAATATTTCATCGGTTTTTTAAAGAAGAACTTTCAGTACAAATCAAACAAGAATTTCTTAAAAACAAATGGAAAAAAATTTCTATACAACTTTCCGAGCATTAAAGGGGTAAAATTATTTTTAGCCTTTAAATCTTTCCGGCGCGGAGTAAGTTTATAAAATAATGAAATTATGTACTGACAACAGAATTTACAAACGAATTTATTAGAAAATAAAAACTTGCTCATTTTCCCGTACTTTATAAAAGGAAAATTTTAATTAAATATTCTTTGTGCCCTTTGTCTGTTTTGGAATTAAAATTAGGAGTACTTTTTTGTGGACAGCGCCCGCTAAAAGGTTACTATAAATGAATCGCGCTGTTTAAAATAAATAAGATAAAATAAAATAAAATATTCTTATTTATTTTTCTCTTTTGGTGCAACAAAATGAAACAAAAAGTTATTTTTATTTATTTTCGTATTTGCACACAAATTATAGCGCTTTTAAGCAAAAATATCTACTTTTCAATTCTGAATTCGAAATGATTTAAGTAGTATTATCACATTAACTAACGCGTTTGCTTACTGTTGTTGTTGTTGCTGTTGTTGTTGTTGCTGTTGTTGTTGTTGCTGTTGTTGTTGTTGTTGCTTAAGAAAATGGAAACCTCAAACAAATTAAAGGTAATAAAAGCACAATAATTTATTCTTAGTTAATTTAAAATGAAAGAAAAACTTAGAATATAGAAAACAAATAAATTTTTTTATATTCTTTGAGCGATATTAATCAAATAATTCTTTCAGACAACAGACAATGGAGACGGTGCTCTTCAAATACATATGTTTTAAACTTATACAAAAGCGAGTCCGAGCTTCAGAAGCTTTGAAATAGCTGCACGCACCTTTTGTATACATGCATTTGTACTATTCAACGTTGCTTTGTTTCTTTTAAATAGCGAAATTCTGCAATCATATAAGGAAAAATTTACTATTCGAAAATTGCGATACTGAAGAATAAGGCACGCTGTAACACGTTCATAAATCCTCTCATTTAAATTTATTTCATAATGCAGTAGAACCTCGATTATCCGAAGTAATTGGGACCGACCTTCTTTCGGAAAATCAAAATTTTCGGATAATCGAGAGTGCTTCCATATTAAGATTAAGGAGAAATATATGCAATATTTCTTATTATGGTAACAAGTGCCTAATAAAAATAAAGCAATAGCAAAATAGAAACAAGAATAAATTACCTGAATTTTAATTTTGAAATTAAAACTTGACAATCGATGATCACTAAAACAAAATATTAATCTGATTATCTACAAATGTCATTTTAAAATAATAATAAACTAAATAGGGGTTTTTTACTTCCTTCCATATACTAAAAATTCGATAACAAAAACTTTATATTTCTAATAACTTCCATTATTATTAATTAAAAATGTTTGAATGTAAATTATAATTCAAGGAAAATTTAATTAAAAATTATAATCTTTTCAAATAAACAATAATTATACAGTAAATTACACACTTATTTTTTCAAGCATTAAATTAAATAAATACTTATATTTTTAAAATTGTTTACATAAGAATTTAAAAAAAAATATTTGCTTTCCGCACGTTTATTCTTTGTGATTAAATTTTATTTGAGAGCATTATCTTTATTTGCTTTTAGAGGGAAAAAATAAACATTTTCAATTCTGTGAAACATGTTTTCTGCTTCCAAACTTCTGTTGAAAAATTTACGGTACAGTAAATGTATAAAGGCAAAAAATAATAGGTCTACGCAATAACAGTTTTTTACCCTTACGGGTCCAATTTTTGTGTTCAATTTTCAGGAAAAATATTACTTTTACGTTAATAATTTTAATACAAGTTATCCAAATAGATTTACTGAAGTTTTACAAATATGTCATTGACTGAAATCTAATGAATGTAGTTATTTTGCGTACTATTCTATTCATATTCATACGAAAATAGGCAAAAGAAGAGTTTCTGGTAACGTTTTGAAAAAAGTCCTTCCGGCCAGTGCCGGGAGGAAGAGGTAGCTTTCATATTCCATACTTTTTAAGAAGCCAGCTTATATTATTCAAACACACGAAGCTCAATTTAGTGGAAACCGAATATAGGAGATTCAATACTAATTTTTATCTATACTAAATCATTATGAATGAGAATTTCGCGAAATTAGTCAGCTTTATACAAGCTGCTTTTATTTAAAGTAACTTATATTTGGCTGCCAAATTCGGCGATATCTTGAAGTGTCTGCCATTTTAAGACAACATGATGGATAAGGCTAATCAGTTAACTTCGTCGAGACCTTAGTAATTCCTGTGCACATGCTCATTCACATCGGAATCGGTTGATATATACGTGTGTTGTCGCAGGCAAAAAATCAGATTTTTCAAAATATCACCCACATAAAGAAATTCAAACTGCTATATCTGAGCCATTTTTTAAGATAAAGACAAAATAAAAAAAAGCTCCGGAATCCTTATATCAAGGTCAAATACTTAAGAAAGAAATCTTTTTCAATTTCTAATTTTTTGCACCTCACTTTAAATATAATTTTTTTTTAATTTAATGGCCGCCATTTTGAAACAAGATGGTGGATGAAGCTAGCCAGCGAACTTGGTCGAGACATTGCTATATGCTATCCACATGTCTTTTTACATACAAATAGGTTAATAAAAAATACGTGTCTTATAGCATGACAACTATCAGATCGTTTTAAAATGTCACCCATGCTAGAAATTCAAAGTGCTATAACTCAACCATTTTTTAAGATATAGACGAAAAAAACTGCTCCGGAATCTTTGTATCAAGGGCAAACACATAAAAAAAAATTTTCATTTTCCAATTTTTTCTTACCTCATTTTAAATTAATTATTTTAATTTTTTTTATAAATGACCGCCATTTTGAAACAAGATGGCGGATGAAGCTGGCTAACGAACTCGGTTGAGACACTGGTATGTACTATGTACACACCAAGTTACATCCAAATCGGTTCATAAATACGCCTGTTATCGCGTGATAAAAATGAAGTCATTTCAAAATGTCAGAGACAATAGAAATTCAAAAGGCTATAACTAAGCCATTTTTTTAGACATAGACGAAACAAAAACTGTATTGGAATCTTTGTATTAAGGTCAAACACATAAGGAAAAAAACTTTTTCATTTTCCCATTTTTTGGTACATCATTTTAAATTAAAAATCTTTTTTAATTTTTTATGTAGCTTTCGTTACAAAAAGCTACCTATTGCAGCCGTTCGGAGGAAAGCGATTTCAAAAAAATTTGGTATATTTTCATCGATCATGACCCCCAGATCCTGATACCACCCTCCGTTCAAAACTGACATATATATATATATATCTGACATTTGTCACACTGTAACTCTCGTATTTATGAACCGATTTGGATGTAATTCGGTGTGTACATAGCACATACCAATGTCTCGACCGAGTTCGTTGGCCAGCTTCATCCATTTTGTTTGAAAATGGCGGCCATTTAAAGAAAATTAAAATTTAAAATGTTGTACCAAAAAATTGAAAATGGAAAAATTCTTTTTTCTTATGTATTTGACCTTTATAGAAAGATTCCGGAGCAGTTTTTGTTTCGTCTATATCTTAAAAAATGGCTGAGTTATAGCATTTTGAATTTCTAGCGTGGCTGACATTTTGAAACGTCCTGAATTTTGTCACGCGATAACGGGCGTATTTATGAACCGATTTGGATGTAACTTCGTTTATACATAGTACATGCCAATGGCTCGACCGAGTTCGTTGGCCAGCTTCATCCGCCATCTTGTTTAAAAATGGCGGCCATTTAAATTTTTAAGAAAAATTTAAATTTGAAATGTGGTACCAAAAAATTTAAAATTGAAAAAATATTTTTTTCTTATATGTTTGACCTTGATAAAAAGATTCGGGAGCAGTTTTTGTTTCGTCTATATCTTAAAAAATGGCTGAGTTATAGCATTTTGAATTTCTAGCGTGGCTGACATTTTGAAACGTCCTGAATTTTGTCACGCGATAAAAGGCGTATTTATGAACCGATTTGGATGTAACTTCGTTTATACATAGTACATGCCAATGGCTCGACCGAGTTCGTTGGCCAGCTTCATCCGCCATCTTGTTTAAAAATGGCGGCCATTTAAATTTTTAAGAAAAATTTAAATTTGAAATGTGGTACCAAAAAATTTAAATTGAAAAAATATTTTTTTCTTATATGTTTGACCTTGATAAAAAGATTCGGGAGCAGTTTTTGTTTCGTCTATATCTTAAAAAATGGCTGAGTTATAGCATTTTGAATTTCTAGTGTGACTGACATTTTGAAACGTCCTGATTTTTGTCACGTGATAACGGGCGTATTTATGAACCGATTGGATGTACCTTGGTGTGTACATAGTACATGCAAATATCTCGACCGAGTTCGTTGTACAGCTTCATCCGCCATCTTGTTTCAAAATGGCGGCCATTTAAAAAAATTTAAATTTAAAATGAGAACCAAAAAATTGGAAAATGAAAAAGATTTTTTTCGTATGTGTTTGATCTTAATACAAAGATTCCGGAACAGTTTTTGTTTCGTCTATATCTTAAAAAATGGCTGAGTTATAGCATTTTGAATTTCTATTGTGGCTGACATTTTAAAACGACCTGATTTTTGTCACGCGATAACAGGCGTATTTATGAACCGAGTTCGATGTAACTTGGTCTGTACATAGTACATACCAATGTTTAGACCGAATTCGTTGCCCAGCTTCATCCGCCATCTTGTTTCAAGAAGGCGGCCATTTAAATTTTTTTTTTAATTTAAAATTTGAAATGTGGTGCCAAAAAATTAAAAATGGAAAAATATTTTTTTCTTATGTGTTTGACCTTTATACAAAGATTCCGGAGCAGTTTTTGTTTCGTCTATGTCTTAAAAAATGGCTGAGTTATAGCATTTTAGGTAGCTTTCATTACAAAAAGCTACCTATTGCAGCCGTTCGGAGGAAAGCGATTTCAAAAAATTTTGGTATATTTTCATCGATCATGACCCCCAGACCCCGAAACCACCCTCCGTTCAAAAGTTGATATATATATATATATATATATATATATATATATATATATCTGATATTTGTCATACTGTAACTCTCGTATTTATGAACCGGTTTGGATCAAACTCGGTGTGTACATAGTACATACAAATATCTCGACCGAGTTCGTTGGCCAGCTTCATCCGCCATCTTGTTTCAAAATGGCGGCCATTTAAAAAAATTTTAAAAATTTAAAATTTGAAATGTGGTACTAAAAAATTTAAAATTGAAAAATATTTTTTCCTTATGTGTTTGACCTTGATACAAAGATTCCGGAGCATTTTTTGTTTTGTCTATATCTTAAAAAATGGCTGAGTTATAGCACTTTGAATTTCCAGCTTGACTGATATCTTGAAACGACCTGATTTTTGTCACACGATAACAGGCGTATTTATGAATCGATTTGGATGTACCTTGGTGTATACATAATACGTACCAATGTCTCGACTGAGTTCGTTGGCCAGCTTCATCCGCCATATTGTTTCAAAATGGCGGCCATTTAAATTTTTAAAAAAATTTTTAAATTGGAAATGTGATACCAAAAAATTGAAAATTGAAAAATATTTTTTTCTTATGTGTTTAACGTTGATACAAAGATTCTGGAGCAGTTTTTGTTTCGTCTATATCTTAAAAAATGGCTGATTTATGGCACTTTGAATTTCTAGCGGGGCTGACATTTTGAAACGACCTGATTTTTGTCACGCGATAACAGGCGTATTTATGAACCGATTTGGATGTACCTTGGTGTATACATAATACGTACCAATGTCTCGACCGAGTTCGTTGGCCAGCTTCATCCGCCATCTTGTTTCAAAATGGCGGCCATTTAAATTTTTTTTTTTAATTTTAAATTGGAAATGTGATACCAAAAAATTGAAAATTGAAAAATATTTTTTCTTATGTGTTTGACGTTGATACAAAGATTCTGGATCAGTTTTTGTTTCGTCTATATCTTATAAAATGGCTGATTTATAGCACTTTGAATTTCTAGCGGGGCTGACATTTTGAAACGACCTGATTTTTGTCACGCGATAACAGGCGTATTTATGAACCGATTTGGATGTACCTTGGTGTATGCATAATACGTACCAATTTCTCGACCGAGTTCGTTCGCCAGCTTCATCCGCCATCTTATTTCAAAATGGCGGCCATTTAAAAAAAAATTTTTAATTTAAAATTTAAAATGAGGTACCAAAAACATTGGAAAATGAAAAAGATTTTTTTTTATGTGTTTGACCTTAATACAAAGATTCCGGAACAGTTTTTGTTTCTTCTATATCTAAAAAAATGGCTGAGTTATAGCATTTTGAATTTCTATTGTGGCTGACATTTTGAAACAACCTGATTTTTGTCACGCGATAACAGGCGTATTTATGAACCGATTTGGATGTAACTTGGTGTGTACATAGTACATACCAATGTCTCGACCGAGTTCGTTGGTCAGCTTCATTCGCCGTCTTGTTTCAAAAGGCCTGCCATTTAAAAAAAAATTAAATTTTAAATTTAAAATGAGTTATCAAAAAATTGAAAAATGAAAAAGATTTTTTTTAATGTGTTTGACCTTGATACAAAGATTCCGGAGCAGTTTTTGTTTAGTATATATCTTAAAAAATGGTTGAATTATAGCACTTTGAATTTCTAGCATGGCTGACATTTTGAAACGATCTGATATTTGTCACGTGATAACACGCGTATTCATTAACCTATTTCGATGTAAGAAGGCATGTGGATAGTATATCGTAATGTCTCGACCAAGTTCGCTGACCAGCTTCATCAGCCATCTTGTTTCAAAATGGAGGCCATTAAATTAAATAAAAAATTATATTTAAAGTAAGGTGCAAAAGAATTAGAAAGTGAAAAAGGTTTCTTTCTTAAGTATTTGACCATGATATAAGGATTCCGGAGCATTTTTTGTTTTGTCTTTATCTTAGAAAATGGCTCAGATATAGCAGTTTGAATTTCTAATGTGGGTGACATTTTGAAAAATCTGATTTTTTGCATGTGACAGCACTCGTATATATCAACCGATTCCGATGTGAGTGAGCATGTGCACAGGAATTACTAAGGTCTCGACCAAGTTCACTCGTTAGCCTCATCCACCATGTTGTCTTAAAATGGCAGGAACTTCAAGATATCGCCGAATTTGGCAACCAAATATAAGTTACTTTAAATAAAAGCAGCTTGGATAAAGCTGACTAATTTCGCGAAATTCTCATTCATAATGATTTAATATTGATAAAGATTAGGATTGAATCTCCTATAATCGGTTTCCACTAAATTGAGCTTCGTGTGTTTGAATAATATAAGCTTGCTTTTTAAAAATAAGGAATATGAAAGCTACCTCTTCCTCCCGGCACTGGCCGGAAGGACTTTTGAATTTCTAGCGTGGCTGACATTTTGAAACGTCCTGAATTTTGTCACGCGATAAAAGGCGTATTTATGAACCGATTTGGATGTAACTTCGTTTATACATAGTACATGCAAATATCTCGACCGAGTTCGTTGTACAGCTTCATCCGCCATCTTGTTTCAAAATGGCGGCCATTTAAAAATTTTTAAAAAATTTAAAATTTAAAATGAGATACCAAAAAATTGGAAAATGAAAAAGATTTTTTTCGTATGTGTTTGATCTTAATACAAAGATTCCGGAACAGTTTTTGTTTCGTCTATATATAAAAAAATGGCTGAGTTATAGCATTTTGAATTTCTATTGTGGCTGACATTTTAAAACGACCTGATTTTTGTCACGCGATAACAGGCGTATTTATGAACCGAGTTCGATGTAACTTGGTCTGTACATAGTACATACCAATGTTTAGACCGAATTCGTTGCCCAGCTTCATCCGCCATCTTGTTTCAAGAAGGCGGCCATTTAAATTTTTTTAAAAATTTAAAATTTGAAATGTGGTGCCAAAAAATTAAAAATGGAAAAATATTTTTTTCTTATGTGTTTGACCTTTATACAAAGATTCCGGAGCAGTTTTTGTTTTGTCTATATCTTAAAAAATGGCTGAGTTATAGCACTTTTAATTTTTGTAATTTTGCGCCATCTATTTTTTGTAATTCGAACTAAAATCAAAAATCACTGTAAAATTTTTTTTGACCTTATGCATAACCCTCCTGAAAGAATATTTTAAATATCTGCCACCGTTTGCAATTTACTGAATCTTAAAATCAGTCAGTCATTTTTAGGACACCCGGTATATCATGATATTTTTTATGTAAGTGGCTATCAACGGGTTTTAAGCGCCGTTTGTAATTTAGCATGTTAGTAAATGCTGCTTTTTAGTGATTACGTTTGAGTGTTCTGCAACTTTTGACAATAGAAAATTTAGTTGAGTAAAGACATTATATATTGTGATTCAAATGAAATTTCATAAGCCAAAAATCACCAAAATTTCACGCGGGTTGTGTACAACGATAATTCTTAGCTGGTAACTTATACGGATTTTTCTCACCACTAAAATTTAATAGTAAATTTTACCTAAAATAATCGCCGAAACCTAACGAATGCTAACGATGGCAGAGGACAAAAATTTCTATGAAATTTTAGTGGTGTCAAAAAACCATACACGTTGACAGGTATGATACACCATCGCACAAAGTTAATGTTGTGCAAGAGTTTTGGGCTAAAAATGCTTCGAATGTTACCGACCAAGAATCATATTCGCATGAGATTTTCCTGTTCCTGAAGCTAAAATTACCACTTCGAATGAGGCGTTTGGAGCAACGCCATGCCTTGACACGCGTCACGAAAACGTCACACAAAGCAGGCAAAAAAAACAAAAAAATTCGAACAACTTACATGTTTCGATTCCGTTGGCTCATGGAATTATTAATTCTTATTTTATAATAATAATTAATAATTCCACGAGCCAACGGAATCGAAACATGTAAGTTGTTCCATTATTTATTCTTTGTTTTCTCTGCTTCATGTGACGTTTTCGTGACGCGTGACAAGGCTTTCTCCCTTATCTAGGGAATGTTATTGGAGTCAGTTGATGCCAAAAATCGCCGAAGGAGTTGGAGACCATACAACCATCAGCCTACTAAAAATGTATAGACGATTATGTCAAATACTGTATCGTTGTAATAGGCTATATGTGGCCTATTTTGAAGGCAACAAAATCAATTTTTTGAATAAATTTAGTTTTTGTGCTTTTTCTAAACAATTACGTGTACATTTTGCACAAAATGTATGTTTAAAATAAAATAATCCCCAACAGTGCAAATAGAATTAAGTAAACTTTTATTAATATTACTAATTGTCAAAACATAAATGAAGTCATTAGAACAGCATACAGATATACTATCATTAACTACATATAGATAATAACAAAAGTCAGCCCCGATCACGACTAATTCGGGCCCTGGGCAAAGATAAATTAGGGTGTCTGATTCGAACCGTTGCAACATTATCTAAATTCTTTTTTTTTCTTCGTACAGAACAAAACCCATTTATATAACTTTAGGAACTTGTTATGTTACTTTAAGGCATAGCTGCCAACCTTCCACTAATCTTCCGTGATGTCTGGATTCATTTAACCCAGTTTAACCACATTCCGAACCAGAAAATTTTTTAAGAAATGAAAATAAATACGTTCCACGTAGAAACCTGGAATTAAATATATAAGCATTCATGAAATAAATTTTCTGGTTCGAAATGTGGTTAAACTGGGTTAAATGAATCCAGACATCACGGAAGATTAGTGGAAGGTTGGCAGCTATGCCTTAAAGTAACATAACAAGTTCCTAAAGTTATATAAATGGGTTTTGTTCTGTACGAAGAAAAAAAAAGAATTTAGATAATGTTGCAACGGTTCGAATCAGACACCCTAATTTATCTTTGCCCAGGGCCCGAATTAGTCGTGATCGGGGCTGACTTTTGTTATTATCTATATGTAGTTAATGATAGTATATCTGTATGCTGTTCTAATGACTTCATTTATGTTTTGACAATTAGTAATATTAATAAAAGTTTACTTAATTCTATTTGCACTGTTGGGGATTATTTTATTTTAAACATACATTTTGTGCAAAATGTACACGTAATTGTTTAGAAAAAGCACAAAAACTAAATTTATTCAAAAAATTGATTTTGTTGCCTTCAAAATAGGCCACATATAGCCTATTACAACGATACAGTATTTGACATAATCGTCTATACATTTTTAGTAGGCTGATGGTTGTATGGTCTCCAACTCCTTCGGCGATTTTTGGCATCAACTGACTCCAATAACATTCCCTAGATAAGGGAGAAAGCCTTGTCACGCGTCACGAAAACGTCACATGAAGCAGAGAAAACAAAGAATAAATAATGGAACAACTTACATGTTTCGATTCCGTTGGCTCGTGGAATTATTAATTATTATTATAAAATCAGAATTAATAATTCCATGAGCCAACGGAATCGAAACATGTAAGTTGTTCGAATGTTTTTGTTTTTTTTGCCTGCTTTGTGTGACGTTTTCGTGACGCGTGTCAAGGCATGGCGTTGCTCCAAACGCCTCATTCGAAGTGGTAATTTTAGCTTCAGGAACAGGAAAATCTCATGCGAATATGATTCTTGGTCGGTAACATTCGAAGCATTTTTAGCCCAAAACTCTTGCACAACATTAACTTTGTGCGATGGTGTATCATACCTGTCAACGTGTATGGTTTTTTGACACCACTAAAATTTCATAGAAATTTTTGTCCTCTGCCATCGTTAGCATTCGTTAGGTTTCGGCGATTATTTTAGGTAAAATTTACTATTAAATTTTAGTGGTGAGAAAAATCCGTATAAGTTACCAGCTAAGAATTATCGTTGTACACAACCCGCGTGAAATTTTGGTGATTTTTGGCTTATGAAATTTCATTTGAATCACAATATATAATGTCTTTACTCAACTAAATTTTCTATTGTCAAAAGTTGCAGAACACTCAAACGTAATCACTAAAAAGCAGCATTTACTAACATGCTAAATTACAAACGGCGCTTAAAACCCGTTGATAGCCACTTACATAAAAAATATCATGATATACCGGGTGTCCTAAAAATGACTGACTGATTTTAAGATTCAGTAAATTGCAAACGGTGGCAGATATTTAAAATATTCTTTCAGGAGGGTTATGCATAAGGTCAAAAAAAATTTTACAGTGATTTTTGATTTTAGTTCGAATTACAAAAAATAGATGGCGCAAAATTACAAAAATTAAAAGTGCTATAACTCAGCCATTTTTTAAGATATAGACAAAACAAAAACTGCTCCGGAATCTTTGTATAAAGGTCAAACACATAAGAAAAAAATATTTTTCCATTTTTAATTTTTTGGCACCACATTTCAAATTTTAAATTTTTAAAAAATTTAAATGGCCGCCTTCTTGAAACAAGATGGCGGATGAAGCTGGGCAACGAATTCGGTCTAAACATTGGTATGTACTATGTACAGACCAAGTTACATCGAACTCGGTTCATAAATACGCCTGTTATCGCGTGACAAAAATCAGGTCGTTTTAAAATGTCAGCCACAATAGAAATTCAAAATGCTATAACTCAGCCATTTTTTTAGATATAGACGAAACAAAAACTGTTCCGGAATCTTTGTATTAAGATCAAACACATACGAAAAAAATCTTTTTCATTTTCCAAATTTTTGGTATCTCATTTTAAATTTTAAATTTTTTAAAAATTTTTAAATGGCCGCCATTTTGAAACAAGATGGCGGATGAAGCTGTACAACGAACTCGGTCGAGATATTTGCATGTACTATGTACACACCAAGGTACATCCAATCGGTTCATAAATACGCCCGTTATCACGTGACAAAAATCAGGACGTTTCAAAATGTCAGTCACACTAGAAATTCAAAATGCTATAACTCAGCCATTTTTTAAGATATAGACGAAACAAAAACTGCTCCCGAATCTTTTTATCAAGGTCAAACATATAAGAAAAAAATATTTTTTCAATTTTAAATTTTTTGGTACCATATTTCAAATTTAAATTTTTCTTAAAAATTTAAATGGCCGCCATTTTTAAACAAGATGGCGGATGAAGCTGGCCAACGAACTCGGTCGAGCCATTGGCATGTACTATGTATAAACGAAGTTACATCCAAATCGGTTCATAAATACGCCTTTTATCGCGTGACAAATTTCAGGACGTTTCAAAATGTCAGCCACGCTGGAAATTCAAAATGCTATAACTCAGCCATTTTTTAAGATATAGACGAAACAAAAACTGCTCCGGAATCTTTGTATAAAGGTCAAACTCATAAGAAAAAAATATTTTTCCATTTTTAATTTTTTGGCACCACATTTCAAATTTTAAATTTAAAAAAAAATTTAAATGGCCGCCTTCTTGAAACAAGATGGCGGATGAAGCTGGGCAACGAATTCGGTCTAAACATTGGTATGTACTATGTACAGACCAAGTTACATCGAACTCGGTTCATAAATACGCCTGTTATCCCGTGACAAAAATCAGGTCGTTTTAAAATGTCAGCCACAATAGAAATTCAAAATGCTATAACTCAGCCATTTTTTAAGATATAGACGAAACAAAAACTGTTCCGGAATCTTTGTATTAAGATCAAACACATACGAAAAAAATCTTTTTCATTTTCCAATTTTTTGGTATCTCATTTTAAATTTAAAATTTTTTAAATGGCCGCCATTTTGAAACAAGATGGCGGATGAAGCTGTACAACGAACTCGGTCGAGATATTTGCATGTACTATGTACACACCAAGGTACATCCAATCGGTTCATAAATACGCCCGTTATCACGTGACAAAAATCAGGACGTTTCAAAATGTCAGTCACACTAGAAATTCAAAATGCTATAACTCAGCCATTTTTTAAGATATAGACGAAACAAAAACTGCTCCCGAATCTTTTTATCAAGGTCAAACATATAAGAAAAAAAATATTTTTTCAATTTTAAATTTTTTGGTACCACATTTCAAATTTAAATTTTTCTTAAAAATTTAAATGGCCGCCATTTTTAAACAAGATGGCGGATGAAGCTGGCCAACGAACTCGGTCGAGCCATTGGCATGTACTATGTATAAACGAAGTTACATCCAAATCGGTTCATAAATACGCCCGTTATCGCGTGACAAAATTCAGGACGTTTCAAAATGTCAGCCACGCTAAAAATTCAAAATGCTATAACTCAGCCATTTTTTAAGATATAGACGAAACAAAAACTGCTCCCGAATCTTTTTATCAAGGTCAAACATATAAGAAAAAAATATGTTTTCAATTTTAAATTTTTTGGTTCCACATTTCAAATTTAAATTTTTCTTAAAAATTTAAATGGCCGCCATTTTTAAACAAGATGGCGGATGAAGCTGGCCAACGAACTCGGTCGAGCCATTGGCATGTACTATGTATAAACGAAGTTACATCCAAATCGGTTCATAAATACGCCCGTTATCGCGTGACAAAATTCAGGACGTTTCAAAATGTCAGCCACGCTAGAAATTCAAAATGCTATAACTCCGCCATTTTTTTAAGATATAGACGAAACAAAAACTGCTCCGGAATCTTTCTATAAAGGTCAAATACATAAGAAAAAAGAATTTTTCCATTTTCAATTTTTTGGTACAACATTTTAAATTTTAATTTTCTTTAAATGGCCGCCATTTTCAAACAAAATGGATGAAGCTGGCCAACGAACTCGGTCGAGTCATTGGTATGTGCTATGTACAGACCGAATTACATCCAAATCGGTTCATAAATACGAGAGTTACAGTGTGACAAATGTCAGATATATATATATATGTCAGTTTTGAACGGAGGGTGGTATCAGGATCTGGGGGTCATGATCGATGAAAATATACCAAATTTTTTTGAAATCGCTTTTCTCCGAACGGCTGCAATAGGTAGCTTTTTGTAACGGAAGCTACATAAAAAATTAAAAAAGATTTTTAATTTAAAATGATGTACCAAAAAATGGGAAAATGAAAAAGTTTTTTTCCTTATGTGTTTGACCTTAATACAAAGATTCCAATACAGTTTTTGTTTCGTCTATGTCTAAAAAAATGGCTTAGTTATAGCCTTTTGAATTTCTATTGTCTCTGACATTTTGAAATGACTTCATTTTTATCACGCGATAACAGGCGTATTTATGAACCGATTTGGATGTAACTTGGTGTGTACATAGTACATACGAGTGTCTCAACCGAGTTCGTTAGCCAGCTTCATCCGCCATCTTGTTTCAAAATGGCGGTCATTTATAAAAAAAATTAAAATAATTAATTTAAAATGAGGTAAGAAAAAATTGGAAAATGAAAATTTTTTTTTATGTGTTTGCCCTTGATACAAAGATTCCGGAGCAGTTTTTTTCGTCTATATCTTAAAAAATGGTTGAGTTATAGCACTTTGAATTTCTAGCATGGATGACATTTTAAAACGATCTGATAGTTGTCATGCTATAAGACACGTATTTTTTATTAACCTATTTGTATGTGAAAAGACATGTGGATAGCATATAGCAATGTCTCGACCAAGTTCGCTGGCTAGCTTCATCCACCATCTTGTTTCAAAATGGCGGCCATTAAATTAAAAAAAAATTATATTTAAAGTGAGGTGCAAAAAATTAGAAATTGAAAAAGATTTCTTTCTTAAGTATTTGACCTTGATATAAGGATTCCGGAGCTTTTTTTTATTTTGTCTTTATCTTAAAAAATGGCTCAGATATAGCAGTTTGAATTTCTTTATGTGGGTGATATTTTGAAAAATCTGATTTTTTGCCTGCGACAACACACGTATATATCAACCGATTCCGATGTGAGTGAGCATGTGCACAGGAATTACTAAGGTCTCGACGAAGTTAACTGATTAGCCTTATCCATCATGTTGTCTTAAAATGGCAGACACTTCAAGATATCGCCGAATTTGGCAGCCAAATATAAGTTACTTTAAATAAAAGCAGCTTGTATAAAGCTGACTAATTTCGCGAAATTCTCATTCATAATGATTTAGTATTGATAAAAATTAGTATTGAATCTCCTATATTCGGTTTCCACTAAATTGAGCTTCGTGTGTTTGAATAATATAAGCTGGCTTCTTAAAAAGTATGGAATATGAAATCTACCTCTTCCTCCCGGCACTGGCCGGAAGGACTTTTTTCAAAACGTTACCAGAAACTCTTCTTTTGCCTATTTTCGTATGAATATGAATAGAATAGTACGCAAAATAACTACATTCATTAGATTTCAGTCAATGACATATTTGTAAAACTTCAGTAAATCTATTTGGATAACTTGTATTAAAATTATTAACGTAAAAGTAATATTTTTCCTGAAAATTGAACACAAAAATTGGACCCGTAAGGGTAAAAAACTGTTATTGCGTAGACCTATTATTTTTTGCCTTTATACATTTACTGTACCGTAAATTTTTCAACAGAAGTTTGGAAGCAGAAAACATGTTTCACAGAATTGAAAATGTTTATTTTTTCCCTCTAAAAGCAAATAAAGATAATGCTCTCAAATAAAATTTAATCACAAAGAATAAACGTGCGGAAAGCAAATATTTTTTTTTAAATTCTTATGTAAACAATTTTAAAAATATAAGTATTTATTTAATTTAATGCTTGAAAAAATAAGTGTGTATTTTACTGTATAATTATTGTTTATTTGAAAAGATTATAATTTTTAATTAAATTTTCCTTGAATTATAATTTACATTCAAACATTTTTAATTAATAATAATGGAAGTTATTAGAAATATAAAGTTTTTGTTATCGAATTTTTAGTATATGGAAGGAAGTAAAAAACCCCTATTTAGTTTATTATTATTTTAAAATGACATTTGTAGATAATCAGATTAATATTTTGTTTTAGTGATCATCGATTGTCAAGTTTTCTACTCTATTTATATTTGATCATCTTTAATTTAAAAAAAAATGAAAAAATAAAAACTGACACATAATGTGAAATCACTGAAATCTATAATTAACCAGAATAATGTTTATATTTTATTTTAGGCGTCACAATGTTTACTTTTAAGTTTTATAGCTTTTGCAAGCACTGATTTCAACACTTTCACTTTTGAAACATACATCTTGTTGTGGAGCTAGTGTAAAAATACATTTATTTTAAGAATACAACCAATGTTGACTATCGTCTGAAAGAATTATTTGCTTAATATCCTGCAAAGAATATTTTAAATGTTGTTCGTTTCCTATATTCTATGTATATTTTGTCATTTTAAGTTAACAAAGAATACATTATCGCACTTTTGTTTAATTTGTTTGAGATTTGCATTTTCTTAAAAACAACAACAACAACAACAAACAAATGCAATAGATGATGTGATAAATCATTTCGAGTTCAGAATATTATCAAGTTCGGAAAATATATGTATTTTCTTAAATGTGCTATAATTTGTTTGTAAATACAGAAATAAATAAATAAATAAATTTCGTTTCACTTTGTTGCTCTAAAATAGAAAAATAAATAAGAATATTTTATATTATTTTACTTCATTTTGTTTATTCATTTATTTTAACAGCACAATTCATTTATGTTAAAGGCTAAAAAAAATTTTGCTCATTTAATACTCAGAAAATTTTAAGGATTTTTTTTTTTTTTTTTGTATTCGTTTTAAGAAATTCTTTTTGCCTTGTATTCAAATATATTCTTTAAAAAATTGTTGAAATATTTAAATGCAAATACAAAAGGTTTTATATACAGTAGAACCTCTTTTATCCTAAACTCTTTTAACCGAAACTCTCGATTAACAAAAATCCATTTTTTAAACTTTTTTTTTTTTTCTGTCACATTCCTTGGGTTTTTTTTTAAAACTATGTACTATATTCCTTGTGTGCAAGTGGTCCTTTCCGAACGACGAGTACATATAAATATTTTCGATCTCCTTTCTTAGAGTTCCTTTGAATTTAATTCGAGCTCCCGTAAGCTGCGGAGTGGAACGAAGAAAACGAATAAATTTGCAATTCTGAAGCTTTTGAATGTTTTGCTAAAGATTTGGCATGGCTGGAGCAGCAGAAAGACTGTGATACGGGTGAACTAATAATATTAAAAAACTCCGTGATAGAACTTCATAGCAAAGGCAATCGAAACTGCGACAAACAAAGCACTTTTCAAACCCTTGTGATATATGTATAAGGTACTTAATTTCAAAATTAAAATTCAGGTAATTTATTCTTGTTTCTATTTTGCTATTGCTTTATTTTTATTAGGCACTTGTTACCATAATAAGAAATATTGCATATATTTCTCCTTAATCTTAATATGGAAGCATTCTAGATTATCCGAAAATTTCGATTTTCCGAAAGAAGCTCGGTCCCAATTACTTCGGATAATCGAGGTTCTACTGCATTATGAAATAAATTTAAATGAGAGGATTTATGAACGTGTTACAGCGTGCCTTATTCTTCAGTACCGCAATTTTCGAATAGTAAATTTTTCCTTATATAATTGCAGAATTTCGCTATTTAACAGAAACAAAGCAACGTTGAATAGTACAAATGCATGTATACAAAAGGTGCGTGCAGCTGTTTCAAAGCTTCTGAAGCTCGGACTCGCTTTTGTATAAATTTAAAAAATATGTATTTGAAGAGCACCGTCTCCATTGTCTGTTGTCTGAACGAATTATTTGATTAATGTCGTTCAAAGAATATTAAAAAAAAATATTTGTTTTCTATATTCTAAGTTTTTCTTTCATTTTAAATTAACTAGTAAATCTGCAGATCAAGAGCCTCAACGTCATCTCTGCAACTCATTGTTTTTATCAAACTTTGCGTAATATTAATCTTTCTACAAAAACAAAATTTAAACTATTTAAATTACACAAACATTTATAAAAGGAAAAAAATATTTCGATGGGTTCAGACATTAAAAGCGTTAAATTAAACACGTTGTTATGTAAGGATATTCTGAAATTCTCACGAGCTACTTATGCTAGTAATTTTTATATAATAAAGCAAATTTCTCCAGGGGGCTCTGCCCCCCTGAACCCCCCGTTGTGTAATTTATTTTGCATTTGTAATTTTCTACTGATTGAGTTAATGATTACCCTATATCTTAGATTTCTTTTTACACTGCGATTTATAAGGATAAGCAATAATTCGGTCAAGCATTTTACGTTATCCTAATATCCACACAGCAGTATTTACTTGCCTGCTAACCACAAATACCTGTATCAAATGCATAAAGAACTTTTGGAAATGTAAACTGAAACATCTAATTTAGAAATCTAATACCTTTATAAATTTTGTTTATAAAAAAATAATTTTGATTACCATTCTGCAATATTTATATCTAAGATCTAATCTAAATATCAAAAAATGTACTCGATAGCATTAACTTACTAAAATCACCCTAAAGTAGGCAGGCTTCTAAACCTAACAGTTAATAATTCATCATCGTTAAATAGATAAACATGATTTGGCGCCTTTAAGTATTTTTTGTGATTTTCTTTTAATAGTATCTACATTTAATTTAAAATCGTGATGTTACAAATACCGTTGAAATTTGACGCAAACCTATGTTCAGGTCAAATTACGAAAGGTTAACTAACATTTCATTTCCCTTAGCCGGACTTTCTGTTTCATTTTTCGTAATAAGGATTATTTTAATAATTTAATTTATTTTACACTCTACAAGCTGTTACACGGACGTTGTTCACGTAGCATTAAAATAGAGATAAATGCATTAAGTAAAACATTTCACTCCCCACCAGACATACCAAGTCTCTAGCTTTTTGCACATCACTATTATCTGAGAGAAAATGTTCTTTTAAATCGCGCAAATGTTTCAATTAAATAAAGTAACATTTTCTGTATTAAAATACTGGTATCCAGAACGCCGGAGGCTTGGCAGCTCTGCTCCTCTTAATAAAAACATATATGATTAACCAACACTTTATCACATTTTATAGGAGACAATACGGAATTTCTTATTTGTATGGCCTTACATATATCTCAGTCATAAAAATGTAAAATTTTGTGCCAATTAATGCACGCAATTGCGAAAATGAAATCGCAAAGAATGAGAAAAGGAAGGCCAAGTAAAATCGTGTAAATCGAGGAATCTTTCTTCGTAGTGCTGGGAAAATACTGCTACAAAAACTATTTTAGGTGGTATTTGGTGTGAAATGTTTATATGTATTCATTCCTGTCCTATATATCCTTTTTTTATTTTTTATTTGCTTATTCCATTTTTCTTTTGCACGTGAAAATCTTACAAATTAAAATTAACTCTTTGGGAGAAATTGTTATTCATTTTTTTTTGGCAACAATAAAGTTTATAAAATTTAACAGAATAATATCAGTTTATTCTGTATGAAGATAACGAACTTTTTCATTTATAATCAAATAGTTGAATAAATAAATGAAAATATTATTCTATATAGTATATAAATACTATTTTCATTTCTGCGTTTAAATAAATCTATATGCAAATATCTATACAAAGGCATTCATTAATTCATTCCTTTTGCTTTGATTTGACTTCAAAAAACCATACATACTTTCACATTTATGATATTTTTAGATGAGATGCTGTTGCTACGCAACGGTTAAAAGAAAAAATGAAATATAAGTAAATTCATAAAATAAAATGTTTTATATTATTCGAACACATGTATAAAATTCTATCATAAGTTATACACCTAATTTAAAAGCTCTGACAAATGTTTTGACAAAATTGCAAACTAATAAGAATAATTTAATACTCATATTTAAAAATTTCAGCATCCAAAATTTACCATTTAAATCTATTATTCATATGAGCGATTTCTTTCAACAAATGAAAATTTGAAAATCGTCTGACTTCCCATAGAAAAGCATTATATCACAAAATAAAATGTTCTGTATATTCCGAACGAATGAACCAAATTTAACCCAAAACTATACAGCTAAATCCGGGGAGCTCATCAACATGCCCAGGGAATTTCAAGCCGATCGGATGCTTTTTGCGGCAGTTATCGCGGAACAGACAGACAGACTAACAGACAGACAGACTAACGGAAACCAAAACTTTTCGTGTCTCCACAGTAATCCTTCACTGACGTTTCGGCAATTATTTATAAGAATAAAAAATACGAAGTTTTCAGACATTAGAAGCATTAAATTAAAAACGTTATGGAAGGATATTTCGAAATTTTCATGAGCTGTTAATTCTGGTATATTTTTTAAATAATAAAGTAGATTTCTTCAGGGGGGCTCCGCCCCCCTGAACCCCCCGTGGTCTTATTAATTTACATACGTAACTTTTTATTGATTGCGCTAATGGTTAGCGCAAATCTTAGATTTCTTTTTACACTTCCGATCCTTATTTTTCAATACTGGTAACACAGAAAATGATTTACATTGACGCAATTATATTATACGTTTAGGTTTTATGAATGAAAATGTAATTTCCTTTAAAAATAAAATAATTTTCATTCATATTTTCTGAAATGAGGCGGCATTAAGAAGTAACACCCGTCAAAAAACATTTTTTCAGGCAATCTAGTTAATGCTTGGTTTTTAAGGATGAAAATATTTATTTCCCGATACAATGACGTCATTTTCGACAGCGATAATTTTGCGGTGCATAATTTTGATATTTACTATATATTTGCTCTTCAAAAGTTTTTTTTCCTCATTGGAATTTTCGATTAAGAATTAACATTTCTGTTAGCTGTGTGCAGACGATAAACCATGAGATATTAGTAACATGTTTTTTTAATAATAAGAATTAATATCATAACACAAGCCCCATTTATTTCAACCTCAAAGCCTATTCGTTTTATTTTTGATATATGAGATCAAATTCACCTTCTTTTCGTATTTTCACTTTATTTCAAATATGAAGGCGTATTCATGTCTATTTTTTATTTCATTTTCCTCTCGCACATAAAAATCTTTCAAATCAAAATTAACTGTTTAGGATAAATTTTTATTCCGGGATTGAATTTTCGTGGCAACGGCAAAAAAAAGAAAAATGATTGTTAAATTTCATAGCAAAATGTCGATTTATTCCTTATGAAAATAATGAACTTTTTAATTTAAAAGAAAAATATTTGAACAAAATAAATAGAACATAGTATTTCTTTATTTCTGTGGTAAATTCCATCTATATGTAAAGACACAAAGGCATTAATTCGTCCCTTTTGACTTTGATTTAACTTCAAACAATTACACATACTTTCACATTTACGACATTTTTAGGTGTAGTTCGCTGCTAGGTAACAGTTAAAAGATAATAAAAACAATTAAATATGTGCTTAAAAAGAAAATTTATATTAAAAAAAATATTTTATATTATTGAAACACATATATAAAATCCCTCCATAAAAGTTATCCACCGAATTTAAAAACTCTGACAAATGTATACACAAAATTTCAAATTACTATGAATAATGTATGGTTCTAATTAGGAAATTTCATCATCCTTAATTTAGCATTTAAATCCTTTAATCATATGAGCCATTTCTTTTCAACAAATAAAAATGGAAAAATCGTCTGAATTGCTATAGGAAAGCATTAAGTCGCAAAATAAAATGTTCTATATATTCCGAACGAATGAACCAAATTTAACCAAAAACTATACAGCTACATCCGGGGATTTCACCAACATGCATCCTTAATTTTAAGATAATCGGATGCTTTTTACGGCAGTTATCGCGGAACAGACAGACAGACTAACAGACAGACAGACTAACGGAAACCAAAACTTTTCGTGTCTCCACAGTAAGCCTTCACTGACGTTTCGGCAACTAAGAATAAATTATTGTGCTTTTATTACCTTTAATTTGTTTGAGATTTGCATTTTCTTAAGCAACAACAACAACAACAGTAAGCAAACGCGTTTGTTAATGTGATAATACTACTTAAATCATCTCGAATTCAGAAACGAAAAATATATGTTTTTGCTTAAAAGCGCTATAATTTGTGTGTAAATACGAAAAAAAATAAAAATAACTTTTTGTTTCATTTTGTTGCACCAAAAGAGAAAAATAGATAAGAATATTTTATTTTATTTTATCTTATTTATTTTAAACAGCGCGATTCATTTATAGTAACCTTTTAGCGGGCTCTGCCCACAAAAAAGTACTCCTAATTTTAATTCCAAAACAGACAAAGGGCACAAAGAATATTTAATTAAAATTTCCCTTTTATAAAGTACGGGAAAATGAGCAAGTTTTTATTTTCCAATAAATTCGTTTGTAAATTCTGTTGTCAGTACATAATTTCATTATTTTATAAACTTACTCCGAGCCGGAAAGGGTTAAAGGCTAAAAATAATTTTACTCCTTTAATGCTCGGAAAGTTGTATAGAATTTTTTTTTTCCATTTGTTTTTAAGAAATTCTTGTTTGATTTGTACTGAAAGTTCTTCTTTAAAACACCGATGAAATATTTAAATGTCCATACCTGTTTTCAATTATGAAACAGCTCTCTTTCTTTCTAACCGATGACCAGGCTCCTACCTGCCGGGTTGCCCGAGCTTAACGGGTTTAGTACCTGGCATCGGGGCGTAGGACCGCCTAATCGCCGCGAAGCGGCAATAAACCTGACATCATTGCCTCGATCGCCATCCTATCTGCAGTGCCTACTGCTCGTTTGTGTATACTTTGTTTTCGCGGTTACTTAACGTTATACCCTGTTGTTTGGCACTTGCACATTGCTACTCAGGTTGGTCTCGTAATTTAGAACCTTGATTAGATGTCGAGACCTTCACCTGGTAAGGCACCTCCACAGGTATAATTCACAGGTAACTTGGAGGACTTTGCAACCACGACGGATTTTACATGCATCAGGCGCCATTAGTGTACATGGCGGATTATAGCCAGCAGTAGGCCTCGATCCCACGGCCTTAGCTGCGGATTCGATGCTCTGCCAACTGGGCCACCGCTACCCGAACTACTTCTGATTTACCTGGGGTTTAGAAGCCGAATTGTTGGTGCAGACTTGTCGTAAGAAAATGGATTTTGATGGGGGGAAGGAAGCAAAAAAGAGAAAAAAAATGGAGCGCCGCAGATAGACAAGTTGCACCGAAAGTCAATTTTGGGCCGAAATGCTAGGCAAACATAACGATGCGGGGGGATGATACTCCGCCTATCTACTGGACCCTAGCGCGTTGATACTGGCTCCGTAGACTTCCCACTGGAGAGGGTCCGGTAGCTTGTGCAGGCTATAGCCTATGTGCGACTACGAATAATAAAGAGACGGCAGTCAAAAAAAAAAAAAAAAAAAAAACCTGAAAGTGAAAGGGGTTAGCTTGTACATGTTATTACACTTAAAACTTAATTAGCTATTTACTTAACTATCATTTATTATATATATTGTTTTAATATTATCCTATAGCACTAGGTCACATTAAACTAACTAGAGTAATTTACTTTAGATTGCTTAAATATTGCTTGGCTATTTAAAATGAATTTATATTTTTAATCATTTCTAATATTAGAATAAGGATTTTATTTATTTATTATTATTTTTTTTATTATCTTATGGCAAGTTAACTATGAATTGTCATACTATTACTTAGCTAGGAGGGAATTGATAGGAGACTAACGAGATGACCTAGTGAGATTAATATACAAATTTCTAATTCAGCTAGCTACTTGGGGTTGTAACTTAGACATATGGGAGTTGGGTTTGACCTAAATTAACATTTAATTTAGTAATTCATTATATTTGTCTAGTATAATATGCTTATCTCACCCAGTGGACTTGCTCTTCTGAGGAAGTTTCCTTGTCTTGGTATTTGGTCACTGTCGTCGTGGTTGTCTTTTTAATATTTTGACATATTCTTGTGGGTCTTTTCTATTTCCTTGATTAGATATATTCTTCTCACATACCGTGAGATGCTTGTCTCTATAGTAGGTTGTTTTTCTTTATGACTCTACTAGAAAACCTCGCGGCTTTGCTCGCGTAATAGTTGAAATAGGCCAAGTGATATTTGCATGACTATTTCTTATTAGAAGAACACTTTTTAGAATAATTCAAAAATTACAAATTAAGCCACAGTTTGATTAAATTTTATTCTAAAAGTGCAATAGACAGAAATGAGATTTTAATTAATAAGAAAAACTAAAACTAATTCCAATTAAATGATAATTTAGAAAGTATTTTGAGACTTTTATGCTCATTTCATACGCTCATTTCAGTATTCATTTGAAGTTTTGAATTTTTTAGAAACCATCTAAACACATTTACATCTTAAAATGAACCATCATGTCAAATTCCAAGCTTCTTGTATAACAGTCTACCACCACTTTGGTGTTAGTGGCATCAACATAAAATGCCTAAAAAGTGTTGAAATAGAATGTCTCGAAAAATGTTAAAACAGAGACTGTCACCCTTAATTTGCCAACATTAATCTTGAAATCGGTTGTTATTTCCTAATATCCTATAGAAAACGGAATTTAGATGTTTTAAAGACTTTCTTGTTGTTCCTGCCAAACAGGTGGTAGTGACACCGGCATAAAATATAGGCTATGTTGGAGCGGAGACTGTCATGTTCAATTTGAAAGCATTACTTCTGAAATCGGTTTATATTTCCTGAGAAATCGCTATTTAGAACGTTTTTAGAATGCTTTTAGTTTATTTTTACCCCATGTAAGTTTCAAATTTTTAAGGAACTCTTCTTAAAAAGCATATACATCTCATAAGTAATTACCATGCCAAATTTCAAGTTGCTAGCCCCTTCAGTATCACAAAAATCATAATTTAGAACGTTTTTTAAAATCAACCACAAGATGGTAGTAACGCCGACATGAAGTAGATCCTACATTAGAGCAAGAGCCTGTCATCATCAATTTCCAACCATTACTTCTGAAATCGTTTGGGTATTTTCTGAGATTGCCTAGAAGCCGCCATTTAGAACGTTTTTTAGAACACTTTTCGCATATTTTCACCCCTTTTAAATTTCGAATATTTTAAGAAATGTTTTTAGCGATCATTTATATCTTATAAGTAACTACCATTCCAAATTTCATGTTTCTAGGCCCTTCAGTAACACAAAAATCGTATTATCGATTTTTTTTTTTGCTCCTGCACCCCCTTTGGGGGTAATGGCACTGACATAAAATGCAGCCTATGTTGGAGCAAGGGTTGTCACCATCATTTTAACACCGTTATTTTTTTAATCGGATTGGTACTTCCTAAGATTGCATAAAAATCTCCATTTAGAACGTTTTTTAGAACGCTTTTTGCGCATTTTCGCCCCTTTTAAATTTCGAATTTTTTAAGAAATGTTCTTAGCGATAATTTATATCTAATAAGTAACTACCATGCCAAAATCCATGTATCTGGGCCCTTCAGTAACACAAAAATCACAATTTTGAACGTTTTTTTGCTCCTGCACCCCCTTTAGGTTTAGTGGCACCGATATATAATGTAGCCTATGTTGGAGCAAGGGTTGTGACCATCATTTTGACACCATTATTTTTGAAATCGGTTTGGTACTTCTTGAGATTGCGTAAAAATCGCCATTTAGAACGCTTTTTAGAACGCTTTTTGCACACTTTCACCCGTTTTAAATTTCGAACTTTTTAAGAAATGTCCTTAGCGTTCATTAGTATCTTATAAGTCACTACCATTCCAAATTATATGTTTCTAGGCCCTTCAGTAACACAAAAATCGCATTTTTAGAACGTTTTTTGCTCCTGCACCCCTGCCTGTGGCACGGACATAAGATATAGCCTATGTTCTAAGTTGGACCAACACCATCATTTTGATACCATTACTTTTGGAATTGGTTCGGTAGTTCCAGAGCTTACCCCCTACAAATAAACAATTTTTACCTCTTTATAATATTAGTATAGATAGATTAGTTTAGATATAGTTATAGATATAGATATAGATAGATTAATGGTGGATGTCTAAATTTGAGGTTTTGTCACTTTGTGAATTTGGCTCTGATGGGTTGACTTGTTGTGGTCTTTAATTTGTGACCCTTTGAATTGGCTTTGATCACTTAATATGTTCATTGTCCTTTGTTTGTATGTTACCTTTATACATGAATGCGCACATGGCGATCAGTCCATTGGAACCTAATGGCTGTTATCAAGATTTATGCAACATTGTAGCTATTTGAAAAGGCCTGTGCACTACTGGAGTGGGGCTTGTTCCTTGGCCGTTAGTCCGTCAACTTTTTTTTTATGATGACTGTTTTCACAAGATGTATCGTTATAATTTCTCCTTTTTTGTAGTTGCTTGCTTTAGTATGTAGTTGGCTTCTCTGTTTCATTTCAAACACATCTTTTTCTTACCCACTTAACTATCTTCCGATGATTCGTTGGGTTTGTGTGAGGGAGCCGTAGCTATCAGTTCATCATAAATGACTTCCACCACTCAGAAGTGCAATAAGTCGTTTTTTTTTTTTTTTTTTTTTTTTTTTTTTTTTTTTTTTTTTTTTCAAATAAAAGGCTTCTTTACCTTCGGCCACGGTCAACTTAATAGTTAAACTCGGGGCTTTTTTTTTTAATTAACCCGAGAGTAGTCGCGACATTTTTTAGAACGTTAGTAGTCGCGCTCGGTCCATTTGCCGCCGTTACCAGCAGGCCGAAAACGAAGGGGAAACTTGCCGGTGTTATCAGATGATCGAAAACGGATAACGTAGGGTGAAAATATTGACTGAACTTTAAAAGATTACAGCAATTATTCTTTTTACAACCTTTTACAGCAATTATTTATTTCGCTTAAGTATATATTCATTTGGCATCTAGATAAATATTTTTAATAACTCTTTCTTCGTTTTGCATAAATACTTAAAAGTAAATAGTACATCATTTGATTGAATTTCTGATGTTACTATGAATCAATAATTAGTAGGAAAATATTTACTAATATGAATCTAAATTTATGATAGGGGTATTTTTATTTATTTATTTATTTATTTATTTATTTTTTTTTTTTTTTCTTGGAAGGACAGAATCAGAGTCAGGTAGAATTTTTTAATACTCTGGCACTCTATATCCATTTAATAAAATAAAATTAATAAATTTAGCATTAATATATTACACTGACATTAAATTGAACAATTAAACTGAAAATAAAAATGGAACATATGACATGCAGCAGAAAATCAAATACAATACCAATAATTCACCAGCATATTGCGGACGATTAATTCATTTAAAACATATGAAAAACCATCAAATTTGATGCCATAAACAATTAAAGACAATATATATATATATATAGAATTTCTGTACAATAATACCATTGCAAAATAAGGAAAATGACCAATAATTATGAAATCACAAATAGCACATAAACCAAATATTATTAAAAATGTATAATTATATATATATATATATATATATATATATATAATAAAGAAAAAGGTAAAAAATACTTAACTTCGAAATTATAAATGTAAATGTTGTAACTACGTTTTATTTATTTATTTATTTTGTGGGGTGTCTGTGTGTGTGTATGAGGGGGGAGAGGAGGGGGGGGGGGGCTCTCGAGATTTTGTGATTAAATCCATTTTTCAAATGAAAATGCACGATTTGTAGTTTTTCTACTTATTTCAGGGTGGGAGCAGCGCCCTTGAATAAAAACTCTGGATACGAATTTCGCTCATATAAAGTAAATAATAAATAAGTTATTGAAATTATATATTTAATTTAAATACATTTGCAATTGCAAATTTAAATCCTAAGATGGATAAATTATTTTAATTAATAGAATCACTGAAAGGTTCATCTTAATAGGGATGTATTTTACAGAAACTATTTAATTAAAATGAATATTCAATTGTACATTTCATAATAAGGTATTAATGTTATAATTTATTGTTTTATAATAACGTTCATTAAATTAATAAAAACAATAAGAAAATTTTCTCCGAAATTATAAATATGCAGAAATAATTTAATTTAAATGAATTTTCTCTCATATGCTGGAAAACATTATTCTGAAAAATAGTTTGAACAATTGATGAAGGACAACAAATTTAAATTTGTTAGATACTGTCCCCAAGCCTCTATTGGATTTCAATAATAATTTCTGCGGCATTGTTAAAAAAATGTGTTTTTACTTACAGTATGAAAATTTAAAAATAGATAAATTTTATAAAAAATACTTAAAATATTTTTTTTTAAATCGTAGTATAAACATTCACTGAATTATCCAAAAGAGATTTTTATTTGCGTAATTTCTAACCTACATTATAAAATTCTCATTATTTTTCTTATTGTGCAAATAAATTATATGTATGTTCTTCGCAAATATACACACTACATTTCTGAGAAGATTGTTTTATCTTTAGAATTTGTTTTATTGTACAAAAACGATACTTTTCAGATTTTGGATATACGGCAATTTTTTTTTACTCATTCTCACAAAATTCTCTTCTCTTTTTTTTAATGGTTTTGCAGTGTTATTGTCTATTTTCTTTCATTTATATGTTCGGGTAATAAATGGAAAGCAAGTTCTTTCAAATAATGATGATGAATTCCTTTTTTTTCCATATTTAAATAATTATCAATTTGAGAATTTATTCCCGCAATATTTGACAATGAAAAAAAAATGTAAGTGACCATCCATCATTTTTTTGTGCGAACTGACTACACAACTAATATAATAAAACAATTTTAAGTCACATTCTAAAAGTAAAAAAAGCACTCTTTGAACGAATTATATAGCAGAAGGAAAGAAAGACGAAATAACAACAGACAGAGAGTCCGTACTTCGAAGAAAGCTTCCCCACCGATTTCGCGGAAATGGGAAAGGATGAACACGAGGGGGGAAAATTCAACTAACGTAAGTGGTCGCAACGGGGTCATTTAGACCGATTGAAACTTAAGAATGCGATAAAATGCTAAGAAATAGCAGGAATGACTTGCCATTTTACTACACAAGAGTGTGAACACTCAAGGTCAGCTACACGGAATCTGGCTATCGTAACTTTAACGGGAAATGAGTTACAGGAAGATAACGAATTTCGGGCGGGGAAAAGACCAACGCGCGACTATTAACGGGTTAAACCTGAAAATAAGGCAGTTAGTTAGTTTGGGATGGCGATGTCCGCTGGGATGGTATGTGTTTAGCTTTGTTCTTTTATGTTTTATTGAGAGATTGAGTCTATGTTTTCTATTAACCATCTGATAACGGCTTTGCCCTTGTTTTGTACACGTTTATTGTTTGCTAGCTGATTATGCCAAAGTTGATCGTTGTTTGCTGTGATTTGAATCATATGGTGTGGTTGTGTTAGTGGGCAGGCTGTTAGAAAGTGTTCAGAATGATGAAACAGCTCAGATGTAGACTGGATGTGAAGTTTTGACAACTTTGTAGTCCCTATAACTTTCTCCACGCTTTTCCGCAAAATTGGGCACATTTATACTTTTCTCCTTGGGGCAAATTGGGTGTTTTTTGTACTTGTGATATTTTAATTAATTTTTCAAAATTTATTGATAAATGTATTTCTTAACTCTGCGAAAGAATAAGATAAATAAATAATGAAATTATACCTTTTTCCGAGCTTTTTTCATTCAACGATTTTTTTTTTTTTTTTTTAAAGGATAAAAATAAGCGTTATTTTTTTTAAAATCAAAATTTGTGCAATGTTAAACCTTCCTGCTATCAAGTTTAAATTTTTGATAAGCGTTCATAGTTTTGCATAATTCTAACCAGAATTTTAATTGTATTCTATATTCCTTTATTTCATGGTGTTTATTTAATTTACTTTATTAACAATATATTTTTTTCTGGTTAAAGAAACAATTAAAAATGTGCTCAAAATGATCCTAATGGTATTACTGGTTAGAGATTATATGTTGACGACTGCTATTTAACACTAGAGAGCCCGGAAGGAGCCGATTTGACTCCGCCCACATGATTAAATGTCCATTTGAGCCAGATATTTTTTCATAAAATAAGTTAAATTTAAGCGACGCATAATTATGTTAAATAAATCAGTTAAATAAATTTAAATAAAAATTCTGGAATAAAATATTTTTATGAAACTTGAGTAAAATTTCAGGGCATTCTAATGTTAAAACATTTCATACATACAGTATTGCCAGATGGGCTACTTTTTTTAAAATCAGATTCTTGATTGGCACCACTTTTTTGAAATGATAAAATGCGACTTATTTAACGACATATTAATTAAGGCGAAAATAAAGGGAATTTTACCGCCTCAAAAAAGTGGTACCAATCAAGAAATCTGAATTTTAAAAAAGTAGCCCACTGGCAACACTGCATACATATTGGGAAAGCAGACACAATTCCCTGCAGGGTTACCTTTTTTTAAATTTCCAAAATTTCGAATTCATACCGAAATTACCTGAGATAATATTTTTTTTAATTTAATGACAGACATTTCCTGATTGCTTAACCCTTTCCGGCGCGGGGTAATTCCGTTTATAAACTGATGAAATAATGGACGGGCACAAGAATTTATAAACGAAGTTATTAGTAAATACGACCTTCCTTATTTTCACGTACAAGAATTTATAAACGAAGTTATTAGTAAATATGACCTTGCTTATTTTCACGTACATTATAAAAGGAAAATTTTAATAAAATATTCTTGGTGCCATTTGTCAGTTTTGGAATTGGGATTATGCGTCCTTCTTTAAGGACACCGCCCTCGAAAGGGTTAAAGTAAAAATTATTCTTTCACAACTTCTCGTACATTTTGAAATTTTTTTATTTGAAAAAAGGGACAAACTGGTAACACTGATTCCCTGTCAAAGGATACCTCTCTGCGATAATTTAGGGATAAAACAGAATTGATTGCTACCTCTCTGTACATTTTATCTACATGACTGTATGTGTGAAAAATTGAACCTTTAGCATTGGCGGTGTTTGTGTTATTTATTACGACCCACTCGGAATATATGCTTTTTGTTAAGCAAGGGATGTGGGCCAATTGGGATGTGTCCTCCGTTGGGTTCTTTCTAAGGTAATCTAACACGTATGTACAAAGGTTATCCTAATTCCGTGGACAACTCCGAACGGTTAATATGACGGGGCGGATTGGGTTCAAACTTTTGATGAGAAGAATGAATGATTTAACTGTCAAATGAAGAATTCGGGCATGCGCAAAAACATAGATTCCAACCTTTGTATATATTGTTAAGGGAATATCACCTGAAATTTACTAAAAAAAATTATAGTTAGCACTCTTCGTAATTTTTTGAATCAATTATCTTCAGAAATTTTGAAGACAAAAAGAATTTCTGTAGTTTTATAGGTTTTCTTAAATTAATTCTAATTAAAATATGAATTTTTTTTTCGATACAAATTTTCTGATAGAAATTGAATAATAATATTAAAAAAAAATAATAATAAACAAAGGTTGGCAGCCATGCTTTTGCGCATGCCCGAATGATTCATCCGAATTGTAAAATCATTCATTCTGCCCACCGGTAGTTAGAGATGCTAAGTCTCAGGCTTTTTTGCACACTACTATTATCTTAGAGAAAAAATTGTTCTTTTAAATCGTCCAAACGCTCATATTAAATAAAAGAACATTTTCTATATTAAAATACTGGTATCCAAAAAGCCGGAAACTTGGCTGTTCTAGTTAACTCAAACTCAACATCTCCAGCCCACAAGCCTTCAGGGGGAATCTTTTAATTGCTAGTGTGGTGCAAGATGGATAGATGCCAAAGTAATGTGCGATGAATCTTCATTTAGGCCAAGAATAATTACATGTTCTCTTTTTCAAGATCCTTTTATTACAGAACTCTAACTCTGATTTGCACAATATATGATACAATTAACCCATTAAGGACCAGTCTCTTTTACATTTCTTTTAATTGTATGACACCGGTTTTTTACACATTGTAATTTTGATTTACATAATCGCTAAAAATCTGAGATTAGATAATGTGAAAATTTCCAAACTTAAATACTGGTATTCAAATTTAAAAGTTTTGTTCGTCTTGCATGGCAAATCTTCTTACCAACCGGCTTTAACCCCTTAATTCTCGCTCCCGTCATATTCACGGACTGTGTCTTTTACTCATGTTGTTTGATTCCCACCAGTTTTATAAAATAGTGAAATTGGGTATATTTTGGCATCGTTTTTACTGTCATTAAATAAGGTGAAAATATCTTTTTCATAAAAGTGGTGCCAATAAGCAATTTGAATTATTCAACCGTAATTTAATACGAGCGTTAAGGGGTTAATGAGTTAAACCGACGTAAAATACTGACTTCTTTTGCATATTCTACAAATTTTTTTAGGGAATCAGAACTTAGCTTTCATGATTAGAGATAAGCTAGATGAATCCTCCATCATTTTCTATATTAAAATACTGGTATCCAAAAAGCCGGAAACTTGGCTGTTCTAGTTAACTCAAACTCAACATCTCCAGCCTACAAACCTTCAGGGGGAATCTTTTAATTGCTAGTGTGGTGCAAGATGGATAGATGCCAAAGTAATGTGCGATGAATCTTCATTTAGGCCAAGAATAATTACATGTTCTCTTTTTCAAGATCCTTTTATTACAGAACTCTAACTCTGATTTGCACAATATATGATACAATTAACCCATTAAGGACCAGTCTCTTTTACATTTCTTTTAATTGTTTGACACCGGTTTTTTACACATTGTAATTTTGATTTACATAATCGCTAAAAATCTGAGATTAGATAATGTGAAAATTTCCAAACTTAAATACTGGTATTCAAATTTAAAAGTTTTGTTCGTCTTGCATGGCAAATCTTCTTACCAACCGGCTTTAACCCCTTAATTCTCGCTCCCGTCATATTCACGGACTGTGTCTTTTACTCATGTTGTTTGATTCCCACCAGTTTTATAAAATAGTGAAATTGGGTATATTTTGGCATCGTTTTTACTGTCATTAAATAAGGTGAAAATATCTTTTTCATAAAAGTGGTGCCAATAAGCAATTTGAATTATTCAACCGTAATTTAATACGAGCGTTAAGGGGTTAATGAGTTAAACCGACGTAAAATACTGACTTCTTTTGCATATTCTACAAATTTTTTTAGGGAATCAGAACTTAGCTTTCATGATTAGAGATAAGCTAGATGAATCCTCCATCAAAATCTTCATGTAAGAAAAGTGTATTTAAATTTTCTTCTAGGTGAAAAGTGGCATGAATTAAAAAAAATTATCACAATAGACACATTCTAAAACATAGGTATTTTTTTTTAAAGCATCTTTTTAACATTTTCCAATAAAGTTGAAAAGTGAAAAGTGTTTATGAATTCGGTTTGTCTGTCCGTCGTACTGTAACTCAATTAAATATAGTCGATTGCCATGAAATTCATGCATGATAGTGGCTATCACTATGGTATATTTGGTATTGAAAAAAAACTGTATAGCTTTTACAGAGACAATAAAAAAATCCGTTACATGACGGGATGTGGGAAAATATCGTTTTGCGGTGCATTTTACTGATATTACACTCTTTTAAACATACTGAAATTTGCATATATCTCTGAGGTGTACTACACGGCACTTACTGTTGAATAGGGTTCGAGGAGAATATATTGGTCATTTACAGGGACACACAAAATAATTTGGCTACAGAAGATATTTAGCTATTGAAGACTTTGAACCATAATTGCTGGAAGTGTGTTTTTTGTTGTGGTACGCGCTTTTAAATTGAACCTTTTCTTTGCAAATGGCTTGATGTGGATACATTTTATAGATCATATACAGGGCTGCACAAAATTTCTCCAGTACATTTCCGTTTAATCACGGAAATTGCTGAAGGTTAATAATGTACGTAGAAACCCATAGATCATATACAGAGCTGAAAAAAATGATACATTTGTGACTTAATTTTATTATCAGAAAGTAGGTTTTCAGACAAACTTTTCATTTTTTTTTTATTTAGACCGTATATCACCTTAATAGACTGTGAAGTTTTGTTACAGTATATTGAAAGTGTTGAAAAGTGTTACATAATCTATGCTGGATGCATGAATTTTCATTCTTGTTAAACATAATAAAACAGTGTTGAAGATAATTGTGAAATAAATTGCAATGAAATAAATAAATTCTAATGTTATGTTGCCAGTATGGAACTATAAATAAAGAGAAACTGTCATATTCTTCAAATAGTGGAGCTTCAACTGTAACCGCTTTCGCAGGGATTGATCACTGATTAGGCACACTTCCATCTATAAATTTAAGGGGGTCCGGGACACAAAAATCTTAAAATTTTCAATTTTTTTTAAATTGGATTAAAAATTTCTCTGTCGTTTTCTGCTTAAAATGATGTTTAAATCATGTTTCTATCTTAATTAGAACAGGAAATATTAATTTTTTCGTTTTGGTTTGTTTTCAAAATCTGCCTTTCAACCTATGGTTGTAAAGGAAACGAGTTCTTGTGAAATTGCGTTGTTCTTCATGATAGGTTTTTTCACCATTTCTCACATTTAAGTTCTTATAACTCGAGAACCGTTAAAGATACAGGGTTGAAACTCGGAACATATCTTTTTCAATTATTTTACTTTACTTTTGAGCCAGCATATTTGAAAAAAATATTTACTTTTGAAAATATGATTTTTTTTTTTATTGTTGCATCACCTTTTTTGTAATTTTTTCGTTAAATATTTTTTATTTTTTTTTAAATTAATATATTTTTTTAAATGCTGGCTCTAAATTAAAATATATATATATTTCTGTTTATTTAAATGAAAAACAATTTAAATTTTACAAATAATATTTCGAGTTATAACGATTTTAATTTATACCACTTTTTTCATAAATTTTAAATTAAATTTTTTTTTAAAAAGCTATGAGAAGTTTTATCATTTGATTTTGTTTACAAATGATATGGTTAACCATCACGAAAAAATTCAAAATTTTAACTCAATAAATAAAAATTTTTTGAAAATGTGTCCCGGACCCCCTTAAATAGAATGTTTCTACTTATTTAATTTCCTTAAATTTCAAGTGCAAAATTTCAGTCATAAGTAATAACAAAGCAGATATTCATTTTTACTGGTTGATGTTTATTTCGTCAGTAATCAGGCCCTGCGTTTCCACCATATTGTGATAACCTCCTCTCAGTTTAAGTGAAAAGAATATAACACCTGGACCAACTGCCACATGTAAAAAGAAATCTAAATTTTACCCATATTGGTGAGTAAGAAAATTCACGAAAAAACTGCTAAATTAAGGTAAAGTTTTCTATTCAAAATTTATTTGGGGAAGTTTGCTCGGCAGTAATAAGAAACTGTTGACCCGATGTAAAAAAGCAGTCGCCATCTCGTGACAACCTCCTTAGTTACTTCACTTGCAACTGTTAGACAATACACTATATATCTCCACCTGTTTATTTATAACTCCATGGTTGGCAGCTCAGAAATAATTAAATAAATTAAACCTTTGAGAAATGAACTTTAATTTTCCACTTAAATATTTTGAGGTACTAATTTTACTTAAAATTAGCAAATAATGAATTGATTTATCTCAATGGATTTATTCATACTCATGTTTAATTCTAGATAATGTAGAATTTACTGAACCATAACCTTCTACCACTCTTGAAATAAATGCAATATTTTGAATTTAAATTACGCAAATTTCTTCATTGAAAAAAAAAAAAAAAATGTACCATATGCAAATATGCCATCTCTAAAACTATTACTTTCTAATAATCGCACAAAATTTATTTGCGTACAACTGAAATATTTTACGAGAGACATTAAATGTTTTGTGGAATTTATATGTATGTATTCAGCAAAAAAGTAACTGATAACACATTGTTTTGAAAAACAAACAGTTTTCAAAAAATCTTGCAGAAATCCCTTAAAATGAGTTTTCTTTAAAAGAATTGAAAATTTAGCTGAACAAAAGTTTAATCATGTCTTATATTTTCAATTAACACTTTCCAATATAATTCAATGAGTGTTCATGATTTTGGTTTACCTCTCCGTCTGTCCGCGCTCTAACTTTCGTAAATATATATACGGATTGCCTTGAAATTTTTGTATGTTATTGACGTTTACTATAGCACGATCACTATTGAAACTGAAGTGTATAGAATTTACATTTAATTCATAGGGACAGTCAAAAGAATGTTGTTACATTACAGTCAATGTGAAAAAATGGATTCAAGTATATTTTAATTATGTTTAGCCAACTCAAACGTAATGATATTGATATTCATTTAAAAATACATTAAAATATGCATGCGGCAAAGTATGAGGTGCAAAGAATTTATTTTTCATTTGCTGGGCTATACAAAACATTCCGTTCCATAGTGGTATACAGGGGTAATTGTTTGTAGCGTATTTTAATTATGTTCAACTATTTGAAATATGATGAAATTGATATACGTTACTGAGGTTTACTACAACTTACTTTCTGTACAATATGAAGTGCGTTGCATTTACAGGGACACACAAAAGATTTCTGACACAGCACTATATCCGAAATACTGTATGATAGCGATAATTGCGGAAAGTGAATTTTCAGTTATGGCATGTGATTTTAAGTTTAACTAAACTTTTGCATAGCAACGTAGTGTATATAAATGTTGTAGCTCATATACAGGAGAACACAAAATAAATCAAAAGAGTTACTAAATTTATGTATTTTCACACCGTACTATACTTAGCATATTAAGAATTGTGCGAAAGGATAGATAAAATTATATGCAGAACCACGCAAAGAATCCCTATAAAAATATAACATAATATGTTGCTATGAAATTCAAGAAGATAATTTAAATACTGATCTTTTTATTCATCGGTAATAATTTCTATCCACAACTTTTGTCACGAGCAATAAAATACGACTGAATAATTTCGACTAAAATTTCTAATAATGTTATATATATATATATATATATATATATTTATATATTTCTTTTTGTTTCATACACTACTCAAATATTATGAAATACTGTTTTAGTAAAATATATGTGGAAAAAGCTCAACTTCTGAAACAAAGTCTATTACTTTTTTAAAATACAGGATGGTCATTAAAAGCTTTCCCCACATATCATCCACCAGAGGCCGTTTAACAACAACAACAAAAACAATTTTAAAAAAGGGAGCAAAATTCATAGTTACGGTTACAATGTTACAATGGCGAAATTTGAGAATTTCAAATGCCAAAACCCACTTTTTTCCTCATGAAAAATGTTTTTCACAGTAAAAAATTAAAAATAGCATTAAAACAGTATTTGTAGCTTTGAAACACGATTTAAAACAAACGCCAAGAAGGGCATTTAGTTTTCCTCCTGTACTACAAAAATCCTTTGTTGGCATTTTCTTATTTTCGTGGTTGCGTGATCATCGGAACACACATACACAATGCGTTTCTGCATTGTTGGTATACGTCATCGGATTTAAGGCGTTTGAATATCATAATTTCCATAAAGTAATGGTCATATCTAAATAAAGCTTTTGTTTCATTAAATAAAGCAAATAATACTTTTTAAAAAATTTAATATTCTTCCACTAGGACGATAAAAATCTGAATTGTTTCTTGATATTTGTAAAATTTTGCCACAGATTGTAAAGGCAAGTACTTAAATATTTTGATTAAAATGATTTGTTTTTTTTATTTGTTTGTATAGGTTATTTTTTGTTCTCAGTTTTTACGCTCTTTTTAAAGGGGTCCGGGAAACAAAAATATTCAATTTTTCAATTTTCTTTATTGGATTAAAAATTTCTCTGCCGTTTTCTGCTTAAAATGATATTTAAATCATGTTTCTATCTTAATTAGAACATGAAATATTAATTTTTAGCTCTCAGGCTACCAAAGCCTGAGAGCTAATGTGCCCGCCGGCTCTGTATGTATGTATGTATGTGCGTAAGTACGTATGTACGTAACGCGATAACTCTTAATAGAAACATCCGATTTGCTTCAAAATTGTTTTCTAGGTTCACTGTGATAAGGCGATTCCCCGATTAGTTTTGGGAGTTCATTGGTTAAGAATAAAGGGGGAAAAGGGGGGTTAGTCCACCCCCCTTAATTCAGATAAATGGGTTTTTCATGCAGAATGACTCGATTTGCTCCGAATTTTGTATACCGGTTTATTATGTTAAGGAACTTCCCTGATTAGTTTTGTGGGTTGATTGGTTAAGGATAAAGGGGGGAAAGGGTGTTAGTCCACCCCCTTAATTCAGATAAATGGGTTTTTCATGCAGAATTACTCGATTTGCTCCGAATTTGGTATACCGGTTTATTATGTTAAAGAACTTCCCTGATTAGTTTTGGGGGTTCATTGGTTAAGAATAAGGGGTGAAAAGGGTGGCTAGTCCACCCCCCTTAATACAGATAAATGGGTTTTTCATGCAGAATTATTCGATTTGCTCCGAATGTGGTATACCGGTTTATTATGTTAAGGAGCTTCCCTGATTAATTTCGGGGGTTCATAGGTTAAGGATAAAGGGGGGGAAAGGGGGTTAGTCCCCTCCCTCCCCCTTAATTCAGATAAATGGGTTTTTCATGCAGATTTACTCGATTTGCTCCGAATTTGGTACACCGGTTTATTATGTTAAGGAACTTCCCTGATTAGTTTTGGGGGTTCATTGGTTAAGGATAAAGGGGGGAAAAGGGGGTTAGCCCACCCCTCTTAATTTAGATAAATGGGTTTTTCATGCAGAATTATTCGATTTGGTCCGAATTTGGTATACTTGTTTATTATGTTAAGGAACTTCCCTTATTAGTTTTGGGGGCTCTTTGTTTAAAAATAAAGGGGAAAAGGGTGGTTACTCCACCCCCCTTAATTCAGATAAATGGATTTTTCATACAGAATTATTCGATTTGCTCCGAATTTGTTATACCGGTTTATTATGTTAAGGAACTTCCCTGGTTAGTTTTGAGGGTTCATTGGTTAAGGATAAAGGGGGAAAAGGGGGCTAGTCCACCCCCCCCTTAATTTAGATAAACGTGTTTTTCATGCATAATTATTCGATTTGCTCCAAATTTGGTATACCGGTTTATTATGTTAAGGAGCTTCCCTGATTCGTTTTGAGGATTCATTGGTTAAGGATAAAGGGGGCTAGTCCACCCCCTTAATTTAGATAAATGTGTTTTTTTGCAGGATTATTCGATTTGCTCCAAACTTGGTGTACCGGTTTATTATGTTAAGGAGCTTCCCTGATTAGATTTGGAGGTTCACTGGCTATGTTTAAAAGGAAAAACGGGGGCTAATTCCCCTTCACTTATTTTTTTGAGGGGCATTATTCTTTAAAATAAGAGTATAATATACAATTAGTGTGAATAAGCCTGTGAGCTCAATGCCATCAGTTTAGCTGGGCACTTTTCTTTTTTATTTTGTTTTGGTTTGTTTTCAAAATCTGCCTTTCAAGCTATGGATTTCAAGGAAACGAGTTCTTGTGAAATTTCGTTTTTCTTCATGATAGGTTTTTTCACCATTTCTCATATTTAAATTCTTATAACTCGAGAACCGTTAATGATACAGGGTTGAAACTCTGAATATACCTTTTTCAATTATTTTACTTTACTTTTGAGCCAGCACATTTGAAAAAAAATATTTACTTTTGAAAATATGATTTTTTTTTTTTTTTTTTTTAAAGTTGCACCACTTTTTGTAATTTTTTCGTTAAATATTTTTAATTTTTTAAAATGCTGGCTCTAAATTAAAATTTATATATTTATGTTTATTTAAATGAAAAAAAAATGAAATTCTATAAATAATATTTCGAGTTATAACGATTTTAAACTACCCCACTTTTTAAAAAAATTTAAAATTTAAATTTAAAAAAAATATGAGAAGTTTTATCATGCGATTTTGTTTACAAATGATATGGTTAACCATCACAAAAAATTTCAAAATTTTAACTCGTGTCCCGGACCCCCTTAAACTGTTTTTTATAGTTAGACAAATACCGTTTATTCAGCATGCACGATTTTTGACAGTTAAAATAATTTTACATTGAAAAAAATGGGTGTCGTCATTTGAAATTTTCGATGTTTTTTCATTGTAACAGTAACTATCTGATATCTTCTTTTTTTGTTGTTCTTCCTCTTATTTTCAAGCCCATACATTAAAATACCAACATAAATTTCCTGCCGTTTTCTTGAAAGTGAGTTTTCTAAGTACTCATATCTGCAAAGAAACTCTATGATCATCCTGCATGTACGAAGTTAATAAAGAGTTTGTTTTAAATACAATACAGTTACATTTTTTAAACCATAAAACTTTATTAAATATATTTTAAGGAACATTTAAGTTTCGAACTAGAAAACAGAATGTATATTTTCCACTAATAGATTTAACTTATAAAAACTTACTTTTGCAAAAATATTTTTAAATTTTCATGACAAAGATGATGAAAAATTTTCTTTTTATCATATTTGGATCAGAGACGAAAGTTTTAAATAAATTAATATGGAATATCAAAATTTTCACCAATGCATTTACATAATTTTCTTATCAAAAGATTGTCTGTAAGTGCTTTCTGAAATTTCTTCGAAAAAGTTATTTGTGTTACGAAATACGTGCAGTTTCAAATGTTTTAAATTTAATTATATATTCCTCCAATTTATTATTTCTACTGATGTTGCAATCCGTATAGATACCATTATTAGAAACAGAAAAAAATATTTCATGGTTTTCAAGTTTAGAATAAATTTATATATAATAATTTAAACAAATGATTATTTTTCTAAGAAAAGTACCTGTCATTTTCGGATGTCGTGATGGCATTTTTTAGAAAAATTAAATAAAAACATATACAGGGTTCGTACGGGTACCGTTATTTTCAAAGCCAAATATCAATAATAATTAAATATTTTTTTATAAAAAAATAAATCTAGTTTAAACAGATGAAATTTCGATTTTTTTTTAAGGAGAGATTTTCTATAAGAAAATAGTGGCATAGAAGAATTTCTTAGTCTGGAAATCCAAGGTCCCATACGAACCCTGATATATTTCAAACTACTTATTTTTATTTTTGAGCCCATACTGCTCACTGATGCATGTAAATGGCTGCCAACTTGTACACTTTTTACAAGTCAAATAAATACATCTGTACTATAAAATTGTTCTTTGTAAAAGGGTAAAAACCTAATCAAATTAAATCTACAGTTCGTTTAATAAACGCAGCATACAATTTTCTAAATATTTTTTGGTTCGAAACCGGTTAACTCATTAACCCATTAACGATGAGCCTCCTTTACAATTCTTTTAATTCTTCGACACCAGTTTTTGCCACTTTGTAATTTGGATTTATTTAATCGCTCAAAATCTGAGATTAGATAATATGAAAATTTCCAAACTAAAATACTGGTATTCAAAATTAATTGTCATGTAAGGCGAACAAAACATTTTAAATTTGAATACCAGTATTTTAGTTTGGAAATTTTCTGATTATCTAATCTCAAATTCTGAGCGGTTAAGTAATTCAAAATTAGAATGTGGAAAAAAAAAACTGATGTCGAAAAATTGAAAGAAGTGTGAAAGAGGCATGGCATTAATGGGTTAGCACGTTAAACGCCACGTCAACCACCGGTGACTGACACTGAAGTTATCGTTTAGAACGCGGTATTCACCGATGATATACGGCCTAAAATATGATATAAAACTAAATATATATTTTTTGTTTTAAGTAATTACAGAAAATTTATTTAAAATTTACTTACCTTTTATTTATTACAGGATCATGCTTTCCTGAAAATTACTTAAAACATTGTAAATTCAGGGCTCGCAGCGTTCCTAAAATTTTCGCACTTTGCTACCAGTATTTTAAATAAGAATTCTTCGTTGTAGATTCTTTTATCATCTGTAATAGAATTATACAATAAAGATTATCGTTTTAAATTAGTGGTAGGAAAGTGCGAAAATTTTAGGAACGCTGCGAGCCCTGTAAATTTTTCAGCTTCAATGTCAGTTACCATGGCACTCAACGCGTTAAAAAGATTTGAAAAAGTGTAGAAGTTGGCAGCTATGCATATATGAAGCAATTAAAAATAAACCTTATCATTTTATTTTTTCAACAGATGTTGCAACGTGTCCATTCTTTGGAAGATGGATTTGAAACAAATAAATTAATTAAATTTTTTGAAGTTTAGAATAAATATAATAAAAAAATAGATTTTTTTTTCAAAGAAACATGTTTGTTTGTTTTTAGGTAACGCGAAGATATTTTTCTGAAGTTGTAAATAAAAACATACATTTTAATGTGCTTATCTTTTTATATTGCTATTCTGCCATGTTATGCATACATTAAGCAACTAATATTTAATATTAATTGTTGTGGAAGTTAATTGTTAAATTGATATCTATAGCTTTCAGCCCTATAAAACATGTAACTGAACTATCTTGACAGATTTTAACATTAAACAGCACTTAAAATAATTTTTTGATTCTTTTTATTTTTTGCTTCAACATATTTATCCGTCATTTCTCTATAAAATTACCAGCTTTATTACTTTTTATATGCAATAGGTTTGGAAGTATGAGTTCAGAAATTGAAAAGGTCACAATGGATTCAATTACGACAGCATGATGAGAACATTTTAGTATAGAGAGATAAAATTAAAATGTAATTGATTCTGAATTGTTATACAGGTATCTCGTTATTTATTTAATTATAAAAATTAGTCAACATCCTATTGTTAGATCCAGATAATAGTTTGAAAATTAAACTAAATAATCCTATCATTTAATTAGTTCAGTTCGGATAAATTAACTCAACAGTACTGTTCTGTCGGTTTCTTTGCAGTGCATATTAGTTACTTGCCTGTAATCAACAATTCAAATTCCAATAATAAAACTCCATGCAGCTGACCTTAAGGGGGCTGGTCACTCAGCTTCGGAATTCTCCTGCGTAATGGTAAGTCTATTGATTTTTCATTCATTCGTATACTTAAAATATCTTTTTGGGAAATTCATATTTTTAACATATTTTTTCTGTGTACTCTTCCTAAAGGATGTCTCTTTTTTCTTAGTTTTCAAAATATTTCTAAAATCTATGCTAAATTTAATACTTTATATGTTAAAAACGGGAGAACTGGGCGAACTATATGTTAAAAGCCGTGCGTGTTTTTATGTTGCATGCATAAAAACAGTTTAAACCCTGCATAGCGTGTCATAAGCCACGTATCCAGTCTCCATGTTTAGTTATTTTGTTATTTGGTCTTGTTTCTTACTTCGGTTGCTTTTGTTCAAGTTTAAGTTGGTTATGTTGTGTTTCTTAGAGATAGTTCATTATGTTTAAATATTTTATTACATGGTTTAGTTAGTTAATATTGTACTTCATTTAAAGTTTACAGTTTGTGGTAATGTTTGAGATTACTTTTGCAATTTTTAAAACTATATATATATATATATATATATATATATACTAGAGGGCTTTGTCCTCTGCAAGCTAGGCTCGCCAACTTCTCTTTCAGATTACACCGAAACTAAAAACACGCTAATTTGATCGTTTTTTTAAATATTAGAGAAGATTAAATTATACTGAAAAAATCTGTGCAGATCTCCCTGTAAAAGGGTTTCCATTCAATTCCCTTTTATTGTAAAAATTTGGTAAAATGTTTTAAGGCCGAATCAATTGTTGTTAAGACATCCAATGGTTGTTTTCGTTGTTGATCAAAGGGGATCAGTTAAACATTTGAAAAGTAGCTAAAATAAAATGAATTAAGTGTACTCTGTCTTGTAAATGTACTTTGTCTCCCGGTATTTTAAAACAATTGCTATACAAATAGCCTAAGTCATGTGACTATAATCAACAGTTCCGGGCGGCTCACTTCGCTTTTTATATTCCAGGTGCCATTTTGGTACATTAATGTTAGCCAGGCACAGGTGATAATTCGCCAAATATTATTCTATCGCCATCATTTCCTCTATGTTATTATAGTCCAAGTCATGTAACTGCAATAAATAAATACGGTCTAATCCCTTCGCTTTTCATATGAAAGTTTGGCACACACATCATATACGGCCCCCATATTGCCGCAATTTTTTTTTCCGACGGCAATTTGGGGAAAACATCAACAGCATAAAGAACAACATCCGGCTTACCATATCAAGCAAAATAACGATACTTTGGCACCATTTAAATACCCGTTGCGTAAATGACATTGGCGTCAGAAAAGAATCGTGCCAATATGGGGCCGTATATGACATCTGTGCCGAAAGTTTTCATTTTGGTTAATAAATCTTTTTTTTTTTTTCGAATAAAACTACATAAAATTTGTCATGGTCGTAACGAATTCTTGGTACTGTTACGCTAGCCGGGTGCAAATCTCGCCAATAGCTTTTTTTCAACTCGTCAGATAGCATTTTTTTTTCGAGTGAATTAAATCATCGCTTAGAAGTTGAAATTAAATGTCATGGTTTGTAGCATTATTTAATATTTGGCCAGATATCATATACGTACTGGGTTTGGCGTGATTTTTTTAAAAGAAAATTTGGCGAAAATCTCGTTTCTGAATGCCAGTTACATATGTATTTTTGGTACCACTTAGTTATCCCGTCGATCAAAAATCTATCACCAAACTATAAGATTAATTGCCAATAATTGTTGATCGTAAATATGTCACATTCACTTGACTTTAAGCAAGTTTCGACGTTTTATTTGTATATTTATTAATGTTATACTATTTTATTTGTTCTTTCGTTATTTAAAATAAAATTTATGTCAATTTGTATAATTTGGCGAGTGGTTTGGCGATTTATATAAGTTGGCGAAATTGGTCGACGGAAAAACTAAGTAGTACCATACTTTTAAAATTATTTTCTATTATTTTTAAAAGGAAATATTTAAAAAAATAATTAATAACTATAGATCAAAATAATTTATATAATTTAAAAAAAAATAAATTTAAATAAACAAGTATTATTAAATAAACAACAATGGCCGGGTTACCATGCCAATCAAAATAATGCCATTTTGGTGGGAATTAGGTACACAGGTGCGTAGACATCTGTGCCTAATATTTTTCTTTTCGTTTTGTTTAAAAAAAAGGGGGGGGGAAGAAAAGAAAAGAAAAGAGAGCAGTGGAAGCAATCAATTTTAAATGATAGTTTTGTATTTTAAATAAAATGAATGAAAGGATTATATTTTAAATGAAATTGATGAAATACAAAAAAAAGCGACGGAAAAAATGTTTCAAAATTTATCACCTGCGTTCCGCTAACATTAAAATACCGAGTTCTTGATTTCTCTATCAGAATCTTTCGATTTGGCGGAAGATTGTTCAAGTAAATTGAATTGTGAATAAAAGTAACATGATACATTTCTTAGCCAACATTTAAGGGAGGCCAAACTGGTCGCCAAATTAATTTAAAATAACCTTTTCTAAAATATGAAAAAAAATATCTGTTATGACTAAAATTTGAGTTCCCATCATTAGAGAAAAGTATTTGAAATTAGAAAAAAATAATATATCGAAAACTAATTCGAAATTCAAAATTCTAATACCAGTTTTCAGATCTGCGGACCAATACGGATTTTTGTTGTTAATTTTATCGCAAAGTATTCCGTATTTTACGAGAAATCGCCATGTGTTGAGAATGCCAACTTGGCGATGCTTGTCATTTTCTGTTAGTCGGCACTGTGGCAACCCCCTTTTTACTTTTTTCCGATTTTCTGTTCAGTGTAGATGTAACTTTTGATTTGAACCGCTGTGTCTGTAAAAATAGAACTCTCAAATGAGAGTAATAATAATATTTAATATTGTTTTGTAAATAAATGTATATAAGTTTTTTTTTAAGAAGAAGTTGTTTAATTTGAGCTGTAGAGTGTGTTTACTTATTGAAGTTACGAATTTGATATATATTAGAACTAATTTATGAAGACGTTCTTATTCTTCGACGCACTATGGAATAATTTGAATTTACCGAACCTGCAATCTGAACGACAACGTATCATTTTTCTGACGTCAAAGCTTCCAGGATGTCTGGATTTCATCAGCGAATGAGGTAAGTACCTCAAATTAAATTATATTGAATAAATTGAATTATGAATATATTTATTAACTGAACTGCATCGAATAAATTGAATTCTTTATTTTATGATGGATTTCGAAACGCTGAAGAAAAAAAGAGCTGCGATTCGTAGTCAAACTACGAAAATATTTGATAAAATAAGGGATTTAGTAGATAATACACAAGAATTAGAGCTTGAGAATAGAAAATCACAGCTGGATCTTTTTAAACGGCAACTAAATGATAAAATGAAAACTATAAAATCATTAAATTCTGAAACTGAACCACTGGTTCCAAATACTGAATTTGAAAAAGAAATCGAGAAATCGGAATCTTATAATGAGAATATTATTGAATGGAAAGATAAAATTTCCAAATTTTTAAATGATAACACAGTTACTCCTGAAACTAAACAAGATTCTTCAGAGATTGAAAGTGATAGTAGTAGCAACAATAGTTCTCTACTAAAAAGTCAGAAAATTCTTAATCAAAATTTGATAAAACTTCCTAAACTTAATATATCTAAATATTATGGTGATTCGTGTTTATGGCTCGAATTTTGGAGTCAATTTTCGAATGCGATTGACAATAATGAACATTTAACTCCGATTGATAAATTTTCCTACTTAAAGTCACTTTTGGGCGGAAGTGCTGCAAATGCTATAGCAGGCTTTTCGCTGACTAAGGAAAACTATGCTCATGCTATAGAATTATTGAAAAATCGTTTTGGTCGTAATGACCTGGTAATAAATAGTCACATGACTAAACTGCTAAATTTGAAACCAGTACGAAATTCTAGTAACATTAAAGCTCTTAGAGATTTATATGATGAATGCGAAATTCAAATAAGAAATCTTAATTCTTTAGGTGTTGCCTCAGGTTCATATGGGCACTTTTTATGTCCGATTCTTCTGAAACTTATTCCATCAGATATTGCACTAGAATTTAATAGAAAACTAATTAAAAACACTGACTGGGATGTTAATGATCTGATAAATTTCATTAAAGACGAAATTGAATCTCGCGAGGCCACTGTGCAATTAAACCATTTTGAAAAAATCCCTGAGAAGCAGGAAAATTATAAGAATATAAAAAATTCGTTCCACCAGCTTCTGCCTTAACCACAAATATTAAAAATAACTACATATTTTGTAACCAGACTGATCACAATACTGAAAAGTGTAAGTCTTTCACCATTCCGGAAATGCGAGAAAAATTGAAAATGGAAGGAAGGTGCTTCAAATGCTTCCGTAAATTTCACATCGCGAATTTTTGTAAAATTTCGAATGAAAACTGCAAAGTTTGTGGTAAAACATATCATAATACTATACTATGTAATTCTAATAAAAAAACAGATGTATCAAAAAATTCAGATAGTATTATTTCCTCCGTATCTCATTGCAAAAACAATATAAATAATATCAGGAGAGAAGTAATATTGCAAACAATTCATGTAAAAGTGGAAGCGGGTGAAAATTCAGAAACTGTTCTTTGTTTATTTGACTCTGCTAGTCATCGAACTTTTATTACAGAAAATTTAGTTTCAAAATTAAAACCTGAGGTCATTAGAAAGGAAAAATTAATTGTCTATACTTTCGTTTCAAGAAAATCTGAAGAACGATATTATGATGTCGTTAAGCTAAAGCTAATTCACTTGACGGACAGAAAACGTAGTCTAATAATTGAAGCATTAGTCACACCGCTAATAACCCATTCTTTGATACAAATTCCTCCTCTTCCAATCAAAATTAAGAGAAAACTTTCGAAATTTCGTCTTGACAGATGGGAACATTTGGAAAATAGTGATGTTGATATATTAATAGGAGCTGACTATGTATATCAAATTAATGACAGAACATATCCCATAAATAAATCATTGTTCGTCTATGAAAATTTATTTGGGCATTCCCTCTGCTGGACAATTGACGTAAAAAAAAATAGTGAGTGTGAGCAAGCTGGGGTTTTATCTACCCAGGTTATGAAACCTATTCAAAATGATTTGAAAACATTGTGGGAGTTAGAAACTTTAGCGATGAACACAGAAGAAAATATTTCTGAATTAGATAAAGAGGTAATCGAAAAATTCGAAAACAGTTTGCATTTTCTTGAGCACCGTTACGAAACTAAATTATTATGGATAGATGATAAAAGAGATTTAGGAAGTAATTACAGCAATGCTAGAAGCCGATTTATTAACTTAAATCGAAAATTGCTTAAAGATAAGGAATTATTGCAGAAATATAAAAAAAGTGTGATTGAATAGGAATTAAATAACATAGTGGAAGAATGTTCTAATAAAATTGTAAATAGCGGTTATTTTATGCCCCACCGACCTGTCTTGCGAGATGATAAACCCACAACTAAAGTTAGAATGGTATTTGATGCTTCCTCAAAAGAAAACAGCAAATCATTAAATGATTGTTTGTACGGTGGCCCAAATTTGAACCCAGATATATTAGAAATTATTATTAATTTCAGAAAATTCAATACTGCGTTTTGTGCAGATATTGAAAAGGCCTTTCTTCAAATTTCTGTAACTGAAGAAGACCGAGATTACCTTAAATTTCTTTGGTTCGATAATGACGCAAACAACCTTTTCAAAATTTTAAGATTTAGACGTGTAACATTTGGCGTTACATGCTCACCATTCATTTTAGCTGCCACAATTAAACATCATATAAAGAAATATCGAGATCAACATCCAAGTGTTGTAGATGTGTTAGATAATTCCCTATATGTCGATGATTTAATTTCCGGATCAGATTTAGATAACGAAGCTTATTATTTATCAGCTACAGCTTCTGAAATTCTTAAAGAAGCTGGGATAAATTTAAGAAAGTTTAAAACAAATTCTATTAAACTTAGGGAACTGTGGGAATCTGGTAACTTAGGTATAAGAGAGAACACAGGTAGTATCTTAAAAGTGCTAGGATTGATATGGAAAACTGAATCTGATGTTTTGAAGTTAGATGCGCAGCCCTTTGAAGAGTGTTATATCGATGATCCCACGAAGCAAACAGTTCTTAAAATGTTACTGAAAATTTATGATCCATTAGGATTTGTAAATCCATTTGTAATACGTATTAAAGCCGTGTTGCAAGATACATGGCAAAGAGGTTTAGAGTGGGACAATAAATTACTCGAAGATTTGAAATGCGAATGCTGACACATGAACACTTGGTGTTCAGAAGTTGTACATTTACGCACTTTTGAAATACCCCGAAAATATTTTCCTAATATGATAAACATTTCTGAAAATTCACAAATTCACATATTCTGGGATGCTAGTCCCAAAGGGTATGGAGCAGTTGCTTATTTACGCTCCATTTCATTAACTGGCGAAATTCAAACAAGTTTTGTTTGGAGTAAATGTAGAATAGCCCCCTCAAGAGGTTAACCATTCCACGGCTGGAATTGATCAGTGCAGTAGTTGCCGCTAGAATGTGGAAATATTTAAAACAAAAATTACATATTTCGAATTTAAATATAAAGTTATGGTCGGACTCAGAAATAACTCTTTGTTGGATTAGAGGAACTACAAACTGGAAACCCTTTATTTCCAATCGTGTAACCGAAATTCGGTCATTGACAGATTCAAAGGACTGGAATTATTGTCCCGGAAAAGAAAACCCTGCAGATCTGCTTACGCGAGGGGGAAACTTATCGATGTTAATGGGTAATAAAGTATGGTGGTGCGCCCCACCTTGGTTATCACTACCAGAAGATATGTGGCCTTCAAAAAGGGCTATAGAAATGGATCCAGAAGCTTTTAATGAAGTGAAAGCAAAACCAAATTTAACACTATTGTGTAACGAATCAAACTCTACTCCTAAGCCAGTATTTGATATGGCAAAGTTCAGTAGTTTAAATCGCGTGTATAATATTACTGCTTGGATAATGCGTTTTATTCATAATGCCAATTCGAAAAACCCTAAAATTTTAGGACCTTTAACTACCTCAGAAATAGAAATAGCAGAAAAATACTGGATTAAACAAACTCAAGAAACTTCATTTAAAGTTGAAATAGAAGCTCTTAAACAAAAAAATCCACTTAATAAAGATTCTTCTTTATACAACCTTAATCCACAATTCGATGAAAACAATTTACTTGTTTTATCCGGACGACTTCAGTTTTCTGAAGTTACAGAGCAGGAAAAACATCCGTGGATACTTCCTAATAAATCTTATTTTGTAAAATTACTAATTAAGGATGCTCATGAAAGAATGTACCATTTTGGTGTAGCTGTCACTTTAGCTCACCTTCGTGAAAGGTATTTTATATTAAAGGGAAGAAGATTTGTAAAATACGTCTTAAGATCGTGTATGATATGTCGAAAACTTAATGCTATTCCTGGAAAGGTGGAAATAGCACCTTTACCGAAAGATAGAATCGTCAAAACACCAGTTTTTGAAACCGCTGGTGTCGATTTTGCCGGTCCGATTTATTATAAAACTTCTGAAGGTACTGGGAACGCTTATATTGTCGTATTAACATGTGCTGTAACGAGAGCGATACATCTAGAGTTAGTCACCAATCTAAGTACTGAAACCTTTATCTTAGCACTACGAAGATTTTTCTCTAGAAGAGGTTTCTGCAAAATAATGTACAGTGACAATGCCAAAACGTTTTCTAAGGCTTATTTGGTATTAAAAGATGCTTGGAAAAGAATTTCTAAGCAAGAAATTTTTGATTATTTGAGGAAGAATAAGATAACATGGAAGTTTATAATTCCCAGGGTTTCCTGGTGGGGCGGCTTCTGGAAAAGAATGGTCATATCAGTTAAAACACCTTTTAAAAAGGTTCTAGGCAAAACTTGTCTCCGTTATGAAGAGCTAGAAACAATACTTACAGAAATTGAAGCTGTGGTCAATTCACGTCCTTTATGTTATCCTTACGAAGAAAATGCTGAACCATCACCTTTAACCCCATCTCATTTTTTAGTTGGTAAACGATTAATGCCCTTACCTCCATATGGATTACCAGTTTGTACGCAAGAGAAATCCAATAAGATTTTGTTAACGAGAAAATATAAATATAAGCAACAAATTACTGACCACATTTGGAAAAGGTGGAGAAATGAATATTTATTAGAACTTAGATCTGCTTTTCAAGTGAAAAACATAAATTCATCGCCTCAGTTCAAAGTTAACGATATAGTGATAATTCATGATGAAAAGCTCCCAAAAGATATGTGGAAGTGTGGTCGTGTTAAAGAACTCATATTTGGTCGTGACTCGAAAATAAGATCATGTGTATTACAGACTGCAAAAGGCGATCTTAAACGACCTGTGCAGCTATTATACAATCTCGAATTGGACTTAGTGGACTAAAAGACACTAAAACTCTTACACTAAAAATAAGAACGATTATCGAACATTTAATTTCATTTGTTACTCATATTTACCCTTATTACTGTTTAATTTTCATACAATTCATGTATTTTATTTTATTTTGTAGATTGCAGCATTCTTATAATTTTTTTTCTTTTACATCTGTAGCTGTATGTAAGTATGTTATCTGAAAATTTGTTATGTATGTAAGTATATTCTTATGTTTATTAAATTGTTTAATATAGATGCTGAACTAAGTGTTCAGCCGGGAGCAGGATGTTGAGAATGCCAACTTGTCGATGCTTGCCATTTTCTGTTAGTCGGAACTGCGGCAACCCCCTTTTTACAGTTTTCCGATTTTCTTTTCAGTGTAGATGTAACTTTTGATTTGAACCGGTGTGTCGGTAAAAACAGAACTCTCAAATGAGAGTAATAATAATATTTAATATTGTTTTGTAAACAAATGTATATAAGTTTTTTTAAGAAGAAGTTGTTTAATTTGAGCTGTAGAGTGTGTTTATTTATTGAAGTTACGAATTTGATATATATTAGAACTAATTTATGAAGACGTTCTTATTGTTCGACTCACTATGGGAATAATTTGAATTTACCGAACCTGCAATCTGAACGACAACGTGTCACCGTGAAACATAATCAGTTGTTTAATCAGTCGTTTCATAAATTCGTTTCATTTCAGCCGTTTCATAATATCCGTTTCATAAATTCGTTTCATTAGGATTATATATATGTGTATAGGGTAGATATGTTTAACAATAAAATGGTTGTTCTTGGATTGTCATCCAGCGACCATTTATATACTCCTTCTCGTCCATTATTTTTTCGGAAGTATTTAGATGCTGGATGCAAGACTTTTCTCCATGTGCTTCATATCACAAATTGCGTCAGATCCTAATTTTTCCAATTTTTGTAAAACCTTTAATGTGTTTTATTTTATAAAGTGCAACATATGTAACTTGAAATATATAGGTGAAACATCAGGTCGAATAGATAAACAAATAAATCAACATCGTTTGGACTCTAACAATAACAAAGCAAAAAATATGCAGTCTACAGAGGAAATTCAGCATTTTCATAAACATCAAATTAAAAATACCTCAATTGAAATCATGCAAATTCTAAAACATAAATCAGAACGTCTTTATATGGAATCATCTAATGAAATAGTACAACACCGTTTATTCATATGTACCTACTAGTAAAATATTTAATTGATATGGGAACGTCCACTGTTACTCTTGTGACCACCAGAGCAAATTCCCATATATATTTCCAATTATTTTAATACAAAATATATTTAAGATAAATTTGATGCAACTTCTTAAAAACACATGTACTCTATTTTCATAAACCATATACAATTTGTAACAAAAAGCATTTTACTTGACTAGATAATAAATGAGACTTTTGTTACTCTTGTGACCACAAAAAATGCAATTTTCAAAAATTGTGTTTGACGCAGAAATTCTGTGAATTATATGAGACTATAGACATAAAATTTACAGAATATAGCTGAGTAATTATATCTTTTTAAAAAGTATTAATCATTGAACTTATCTGATTACACATGAATTAGTTACATTTGAATTTGCAAAATGCTAAGTGTTACTCTTGTGACATTTTGTCCATAATGTAATTTTAGCAAAAATTCAGTTTAAATACTAAACAAAATAATTTAAATAGTTTAAATATATATATATTCCATACATAACAACTTTTAATGATGGTTTAATTTTAAAATAACATAAAATAATGTAAAAAAAATTTAAATTAACAAACACTATAACCACATAGCAACCTCTAAGTTTCTGCTACTTAACAGAATAAGTCATTGTCTTCATTATCAATGATATCACTTGCAACTCCTCCTGTATCATGATTTACTTAATGAAATACAAATTCTTTGTACGAATCAGGTTAATGTAAGTTTTGTAGTAGATAGTGTCATTTTTCATGGTTTTAACAAATTGTATTTATTGAATGCCCTTCGCTGTTGGTATTTTCTCGAAAAGTAATGAAACTTTATTGTTTTATTTCTTTTGACAAAATAAGCAGTATATCTTAGAATTGCTTTTTTAGCACGCACTTCACTCCATGTATATCATTATACAACAACACGAAATAAATCTACATCATCTATACCAAGAGTATTTGAAAAAAAAAAATATGCCCAATTAAGTTAATTGAGAAACGATTGTGATTCATTGCAGGCATATTTGCATAGTTATATTTTTGTTTAAATTGGAAAGCACAACCATCATATAAAAAAGTAAAACAGGTACATTTTAGGAAAATAAAAATTCCCTTAAATATGCAATGTTGAAATTTTACATACGAAAGCATTAACAAAAAATTGATTATGAGTTAAATTGTCTAAAATAATAGCATAAGATTTTACTTTATTGGGATCATACTAAATAAAAAGCTGAAAATACAGTCGCTTGCGGATTTGACCAGTAACGTAGTATTTCATGCCAAAATTTCGTCTTGGCATGAAAATAAAACAGTTTCCAGAAAATCCACTGGCATAACTATTGTTTGAGAAATGTTTTTTTTTTTTTTTTTTTTTTTTTTTGCTTTACGAAAATAATCCCTTGTACAAGTTTCAATGAATGTGTGCCACAGAAATGGATTTAGTTGCTTTCGAAAATTTTTATACAATCAGAAATGGTTTCTTTAGCTATTACTTTTTCAAAACGTTTATAAAGGTTTTGATAAAGTAACAGTATTGATAAGATGTTGATTAACGTTTTGTCAATAGCAAAACGTCTTTCAACGTTTTGCTATTTACAATAACTTGTAAGAAGTTCTGCATTATGGACTTCTGTTTCAAATAATTCTTCGATGTTATCTTCGCAAATTAGACATTGTGAATTCCTAAATTCTAATTATCATGTATCTCGGCAGACAAAGTCATTAAATCCATCACAGAAATATTTAAAGCAGGAAATACACCAGTTACTACATTATGAATTGCTTGAATGTTTTCGTGACAGCAACAAATGGAGATATTCTGATGAGTAATTTTCTCTTGTTTTATAAAACTAGGCTTTAAAGCTGCAAAGGAATCTCCAGTTTTTCAATTTAGGAAAGCTTCTTTAAACAAAAAACGTATTCTCTTATTAAATGTCCCCTAGAATTGATGAAATTATGTGACCTTTTTCACGCTTAACTAACGTGGATTTAGCTGAAGAATGACCTCTTCTTAAGTCTTCATCGACATAACATTCTCCAAAGCTGTGGAGTTAGATTTTTTTTCCTTTACAGTATCTGAGGTTAGCTAGTTCTCTACTTTTTCCTTTTCTTAACATTTCCATTTTTATTGCTGAAGTTTTGCTGGTTCTAAGACTTTTCATCACCTTATCGTAATACATTTTGTTTTGTTTCTTTCTCACAACAACATATTCAATTTCATTCTTATTTTTTTCTACAATCTTTGGCTCTTAGCAGAATTTCTCCTGCTCTTTAAAACAATGTCGTGTATAAGAAGCAATATTAAAATCTTTCCTTTAAAATATGCTATCAGAATCCTTTCCAAAAGAGTTCTCTCCAAAAAGAACCTCTGTATGTTATACAGCAGAATTTAGTAAACGAAGCTTTACAAAGCCTATAAAATATCTAATCAAAGATCATGTGCTTCAAACCAAAAGAAAGCACACAAAAATGACACGAGTTGAGTTGTTTTATTATATCTTTAATTACTTGCCATGATTATTTTATAATCTTAAGTAATGCCAAAAATGAATAGCAATAAATCCACCCATTAAAAAAACACTAATAAAGATAGTTTATCTTCCTTAAAATTTTTAAAATAACCTTAATTATAGCTAAAACTATTTCAAGAACTGCTCTAATAGCACAGAAAAACAACAAAACTTTAAGCATTCTGTTTGTTTTGGTTGTAACGCAGTTTTATATCAAACTATCCGCAAAAGTAGTATGTGTTACTCTTGTGACACAGACGTTTGTTACTCTTGTGACAACTCCCCAGAGCCTGTTCCATGCATAGCATAAACAAAATATTTAATGTAAAATATGTCTTATACCTCGAAATCAGAGAATTAGAAGTTTTGGGTAAAAATTTTAAGTAGTTTTTTTTTTTTTTTTTAATTAAAACTTTTGTATGTTTTCCGTTACTTTTGTGACATTTAAGTATTATCATACATTTCAATAAGTTGAATTTTAAGCTCAAATGTAAACGTAGTTTTATATTATTAGTATCCAGCTCATTTTCAGTAAACACTTGCTCTTATGCAATTAAAACTTACAAATTCATATACTTCAACTCTTTAGCTTTAAATTGATATATCACACTTATATTTCCGTTCAAAAAAAAAAAAAATCAGCAATTTTTTTTTTCTGCTGTGGACGTTCCCATATGTTAAAGTGTTTTCATCTATAAATAATACTATTGATTATTCTCCAATTTATCCTTCTCTAAATCATAATTTAAATTATAAAACAACACGAAAAAAACGAGGAAAGTGTTCTTTAGCAGTTGTAGTGTCCAAAAAAATATATTACTTAACAAATAAAAAGTTTTCAAAGTAACTTTAAAAAAAAAAAATGTAACTTATTAATTCGAAAATACATATTTGCTATTGAAAAGAAACAGATTGTACAACATTTAAATGTGTTTCTCAGTAAATCTTACTCTAAACATTTCTCTGATTTTTTTTTTTTTTTTTTATCTTAATATGACAAGAATTACTATTTTCAACATTAACTTACCAAAAAAAAAAAAAAAAAAAAAAACCATAAAATGTAAAACACGAATACTCAAATGATGATAACGTTTTCAAATCAAATACTATTTAATAAAATTAATATTAATTCTATAATTAATGCTAAAAACTATTATTTCCCTATTAATAATCTTCAAATATCAAAAACCTTTAAATATCCTAATACAATAGGAAGAAATATTTTTAACTATAATACATTTTCAAAATATACATCTATAGCAAGTACTTTTACGTGTAAACGCAATGAACCAGCTCAAAGAGAAAAAAAACATAAATAATGATCATGGACTTAATAATCACTGGGAATCTTAATATCGTGAATGTTTTTAAATTGAAAAAACTAATGAGTTATGGTACTAAATATAGACTTCCATCTACATTTAACGTAAATTCTATTATACAGGGATGAGAGCGCTCCGACCCAAATGACTGATTGCTACCACTAAATTTTAATGGTATTTCTTGCCTTATTTCATGACATTATTTCTGAGACTTAATATAGCAAATAATACTATTAAAATTTAGTGGTGAAAATGAACCATTTGGGTCGGAGCGCTCTCATCCCTGATTATAAAACAGTTCACCTATGATATAGATATTTTTATTTATAAAATTTCAATCCGATACGATAAACCTATTGAATATTTTAATCAATAGAAAATTACTAGTTATTGAAAAATTAACCAAAACTTTAAAATATAATATTTCGGATTTGGTTACTATTAACGCAAAGCATTTTTTCCAGCAAATTACTAAATTATAAAAACACTATGTTATTACATATGTAGACAAAGCTCCTAATAATTATACAATCATATGTAAATCTTATTATCACCCGAATTCTAATATCCTGTATTTCTTCTAATAAATCTTTTCAAGATACTAATGGAAATGTAATAGTAAACAATCGTAAAATTCAAAGTTGTTATAAACTATTAAATATTTTCTGTACTAACTTTAATTACCCTTATTTAGTCCTTATACGCAAATTTCATAAGAAATCAATTAAATTTAGGACTGTAACTAATGGATGCAATACATATAATAATATAGCCAATAAACTTCTATTAAAAATTCTTAAGCAAATATAATAAACTGGGAACAACCACTGATAATACACATTGTATAAAAAATAGCTATCAACTGGTCAATATTATGAAAAATCTTAAATGTATAAACAATATAACGACATATGATTTCAAAGATATTTTTAATAATATGGATTTATTAGATCTACATAATATAATAAATGCATTATTTAAAAAGTATCATCATAAACTGGATTTACCATTGAATATAGAGAGATATAGCTTATTTTAAAACTCTAACAAATTTCATTATCTATAAAAATTATATTTTGCAAGAAAACACATTATATCTACAGAACGTCGGTATACCACAAGGTGGATGTACATCCAGTTTATTATCAGACTTATACTTATATCACTATGAAAGCAATTTTACTAACAGTAATATACATTTACATCGTTATATTGCGGACGTAATTATAATAACCACTGATCAAACTAATATTTTTCAATTTCCAGCAGATTATCCTACTAATTTAGAATTAACGGAAAATATCCTATCTAACAATACAATTAACTTTTTAGATCTTATAATTACAATAAAAGAAAACAAAACAATAACTGATCTATATGACAAACGTAAAGAATTTACATTCAAAGTTAATACATTTACTAATTTTAAATCTTGTCTTCATAATTCTGTATATCGTAATATAATCCTTAATCATTTATGTAGAATAACGTATTTATGTTCTTCTCATCTAATTAACAGCAATATAAAAAAACTAATTTATGATGTGTTAAATCATGGTTTAAAAAAATTCATATATTCTTTAATATATAATTAGTAATTAAAAAATCTAAAAAGAAAAACCATATTAACACGTGCGTAATAAATTTTATAAAAAAATATATAAAAAATATATAAGAAAATAATTATAAAAAATAAAAATGTAAAATAATAATAAAAAAAATATTATAGGACGGATGGGTTGGTAGATGTTAGAGTACGGAGGAGGGTGGCGTTGTCTGGATAATACGCAATGGTTAATTTATATTTAAAATAAAATGGAATGGGACATTTGATTTATAACTACTTTGGTAATACACATTTTATAATGGATGTTGATTCGATACTTTTATATGTATAATGGTGTAGTTATATTTAAAAATTTATCAATTCATATTAAACTTATTCCTATGCATTAATATTTAATAATGTTAACGATTAACTTGTATTTAAATTTTACCCTACTCAGGGCAATATCATATTAATTTCTAATACAAAGTGTACTATCTTAAATGAGAATCAAATGCATGTTTTAGTAATTTTATTATTTGTTCTACCCTCTCCCTTTAAATTATGTGTATTTAATTTTTAAGACTGTTTGTATACACATTAAATGTAACTAATTTGTTTCGAAATTTAATTATTATTAAAAACACCTTAGCATCTTAATTTTTATGTATTTTTTATAATTATTTATATATAATTGTAAATTATTTTAAGTGATAATGCAATGTTGTCACGGGAATTTAAAATGTGTTATGGTATAACAAGGAACAAATACTTATGTGAAACATTAATAATCATCAATTTCACCATTTTTATTTAATATATCAATTACTCATTTTTTAATACAATTGTATATATTTATTAACATATCTTTAATTATTATTTAATTTTCATATATCTGTCTCTAATCAGTATTTGCTTTAAAAATTAATCCATTAATAGTTATAAATAGTTTTTATTATATAATACTTTTTATTTACTAATAAGTCAATAGATGGCAGCACCTCCCTGTTTCATTTGAATACATGGAGCAGTTCAATTATAAATTATCTATATGGGGGCTGGTTATATATAATGGGATTGTACTTGGTTATGCTGTATATTGTTGACCCTTGGTCCATCATCATATAAAAAACTCTTTTTAAACATGTGCTGGTTATCACCAATGATTGTATTATGTTATGCCTCATGTTTAGACAGTATAGATTTCAATTTGGTAATTTATGTTTTTTTTTCCTTTTCCCTTTTTAATCTTCTTTATTTTGAACTTAATCGATGTTCAATGGTTTATTTCTCTGTTTTATGTATGTACTTGTCCTAAATTCATATTCTTTAGCTAATTTATGGCTAACATGAAGATGAAAACACACACTTTACTTCTGGAACTTTAGGCATTTGTGACCTGACGATTCTGTCTAAGTTCTACAAATTTCCATTATTCTATTTCTGTTCTTCAATTTCTGCTTTTTTTTACTATGCTTTTACTATGTTATAGAATGTTGGGGGGATGTGTATTTTTGTCAATTGTTAATTTCATTTTATTCATAATTTCACAGTCTTTGTTGGTGGACGGTCATGTTTATTTAATGGTTATATATATATATATATATATATATATATATATATATATATATATATATATATATATATATATATATGTTACATTATTACATCTAATTCCGCGATTTCCTTATCTTATTCTAAATTACTACTTTATTTTCACTAAATCCTTATCCTTAAATAATCTCCATCGTTAACTCTGTTAAATTCCCTTTAATTTAATGTCTCACTTGTCTTAATCGCTTTAATATTACGCTTTTAGTATTCTTAAATTAAATGTTCCAATCCCGCGCTTTTTTCTTTCGAGAATATTCTTTTAGCTTCCATTTTTACTTTACTGCGCATTTCTGAGATTATCCTTTTTCCCTTCAAATTCATCCGCTAGCTCTGTTCGCACTCTTTATATCACGTGACATTCTTAATTATTCATTGGTTGAGAGCGCGACCTACGTCATATTTGTATTCATACATTGAAGGAACAAAAAGTTGATACTCGCTGAGTTTCAGCAGATTTGAGTCGTATTTCCATATTTCATCAATCCCCTGGTCACGTCCTGTTATTCGATTATCTGGAACTTTGTTTAAACCTAATTACTACTACGGAGCGATGGCTAATTATCTTGGTGGAAACTGAACTTTTTACAAGATGTTCTAATAAAGTGCTTAGCTGATATCATGAGTTGTTTCAATTTCTTCTGGGGAAACTTCACGGAACGATGCATTCCATTGTTTTCACTCGACAACTGCATTTTAACAATTTGTTCTACTAATATAACAGATTCGAATTATCTGTTCTGACCACTTCTTTTACGCCATTATCGCTGGATGTGATCCACAACTACTATCGTGACAGCCAGTACGGCATATTCAACGATAAAGCCAATCCAATGTTGCTAGAATGCAGCATATATATATATATATATATATTCCTCTGGGGAGACACTAAATTCTGAAACAACAGATTTCCTGTCTTCTAGTTTAGGCAATATTTGTTGTGAAATGGAAAATCACTTGCATGTTTTCTGCGCGACTAATATGAGCTACAGCTAAGAAGTACGACAACAAAACTTTCTCCTATATTGGGTTTAAAGTATTTCTTTTAATTTATTCTTATAATTATGTTATGATAATTTGTAACTGTACCATCCTTTTTTAAATACGATATATAGATACAAAATTATAAGAAAGGTTTAGTTTAAATTAAATGTCAATACTATGTGTAAAATTTCCATTTCATAAAAGGAGTTTAGTGGGGGGAGGGCTGAGATTATGATTTTTCCATTAGAACATAATCTCATTTTTTACAATGCAGAATTTTTTTTTATGTTACACTCTTTCGTTTACGTTAACTTCGTTTTTGTAAGTAAAGATGGAATTTTACAACCTATTTTTTACTGACTCCCTGATGTGGAATAATTTTAAAAATTGTGTATGCAATTGTGTTTCAAATGACAATACAACATTTAAATTTTTTTACATGTTAATAACAAATTATCAAATTAATTAAATTCATTTAATTCATTTTTCCGTTAGTAGACGAAAGGTCGATCGCTAAACAATATTGTTAGATACAACTGTTTAAGACATTGTTCAGTTCATTATATGCGAAACCACTATCGCTAAAACAGGTGAACTGCCTGTAAAAATAGCAACAATGAAATACTTTAGGGACTAAAATGTAGAAAAGTTATGTCAAAGAAATGTCATACATAATTTTAAAAATACTCTTCTTTTTAAATATTTAAAACTTTTTCGCAACAAATGTGACAAAGCATTTTCCTTTTTACTGTTTTCTTCGTTTACGAAAAAAAAAAAAAAAAAAATTAAAGCATTTTCAATAAATGAATACGAAGTATCAAAATTTCACTAAAACATTTACATAATTTTCTTATTACAGACTTGTCTGTAAGTTCGAATTCTTTCAAGATTTTATTCTAAAAGTAAATTCTTGTTTCGAGATATATGAAGTTTCAAATACCTTATATTTAATTAAATATTATTTTGTGTTATTTTAAGAATGTTGCGTACCGTAAAAGATACAAACATTAGAAAAGGAAAAAAATAAATGGCTCGGAATGTATAAGAAATATTTTATAAAATTACTTTTCGAATTTTTCCCTGTAAAGATGTTTTTCTTTCATCTGGAAATTTTAAAGAAAATATTAATGTATAAAAATAAATAAAACCTTCTAAGCTGGATAGTTTTCTTCATAAAAGAATTTTTAAAAGATTACCAGAATAATGTAATTTGGCTATTACTGTGTCTTACTAAATTGATATAAACATGAAGGGTGTTACCACAGGCGACAATTTTGTTTATCATATTAGTCCCACTTTAATCATGCAGTATTTTAATTTGTAAAATTTTATTTTATTTTAGTTCAGTTCTTAAACGCATACACAAAGAAAAAAAACTTTGTAAACTGTAGCATAAAAAGTAGTTGGGAATCCTTTGAAACCCTCAAGGTAAGATAAAATCAATGCTTACAAAAAAAGGAGTTGAAAATTATAACAGGTGCAATCGATTGAAATAAAATAAAAATAAAGCTTAAATATGTTTAAAAATAAATAAAATCTTCTAAGCTGCATACTTTTGTTCATAAAAAAAATGTTAAAAGATTTCCTCATTAAAGTAATTTTGCTATCACTGTGTTTTACTAAATTGATACTTACATGAAAGATTATCACAGACAACTATTTTTTTAACCTACTAGTACCATTTTAATTATACAGCATTTTAATTTAAAATATTTATTTTATTTTATTTTAGACGCCTTTTTCGAAGACAATTTCATTAGAGAAACACACGCACGTACACCAAAGGAAAAAAAAAACTTTGTAAACAGTACCATAAAATATTGTTGGGAATCTTTCGAAACACACTATACATGAACTCAAGTCACACAGAAGGTATTTTTTATTTCAAAACAGTCGAATGTAAAGATATGGAGACATACTTTGCCCATATTGCAGATAAGGTAATTGAAACCAATGTTTAAAAATCCAAAGTTGAAATTACAAAACGTACAATCAATGGAAATAAATGCAAATAAAGCTCTAGTATTTGAGATGTAGGGGCAAATGCGTTATTCAAACTGGGACATGTTATAAAGCGGAATTTTTAGCAATGTTTTTCTATTAGGTTTTCTTGAATGTTTCTACGATTAATTGGCTTTGAAAACTATACGGAAAAACTAGTGAGAAAGATAATACCTAGGATTTTAGCAGGATACGCTATTGGAGAAGTCATACAAATAATTTGTTTAAAGTAAATACGTTTAACGTCTTTTAGACACACTTAAATATTGTTTCAATAAATATTCATATTTCTACTACTAGAACGGAAATTATAATTTTGGTTTTAAAAGAAAACTAAATTTTAAGAACATATGTGAACATTTCCATAGCAAATATAGTAAAACATCTCAATTAGATTTCAAAGAAACCTTTAAAAATATTTCGAATGCAGTAACACAAAATATCAAACTTCTCACCGACACATTTACATAACTTCTTTAAACCAATTTTTTTTCTCTTATTGCTAAGGACATTCAAGATTCCCTTCTTTAGTAAGTTCATGTTACGAAATATGCGGAGTTTCAAATATCTTCAATTTAATTTAATAGACTTTCAATTTATTTTTTCTATGGATATTACTGTCTACGCATTCTAAAAAAGCAGCATTCTAAAAAGAAGCATTTAGATAAGTTATTTGAATTTTACTAGAGGAAAAAAAATTAGAAATACAGTAAACCCTCGATTTAACGGACCTCGGTTCAACGGACTTCGGATTCAACGGACTACTTTAAAAAAAATTAAATTAAAAATTAAAAATTAAACAAAAATTAAAGTAAAACAAGTGGGTAAGTGTGATCGCAGATCGAACAGAGGGTTTCGTTTAATATCCCTTTTAAAACACTTTATCCTTAAATTAACAAATCAAAATCGTTAATTTAAAATTATTCCCCTCTCCCTAACCTGAAATTCAATGCCCGTATTTCAAATTTTTATATTTGACAAATGTCAAATAGTTATTTATGACTATTATTTACTGGAAGCCTCCATGATAAAACAGCTTCTAAAACGATGAAACACGCTTCGAAAAAAAAAGTATTACTGCCCCCCCCCCCCTACTTGAGAATCAACACGCAACCCTCTTTTAAGCTTTTATATGCAAAAAATCAAGCAATGAACAACGACAAAGAATTTCTTTTTTACTATTTTTAAAAAGCGATTTCTCGGTAAAATAAAAAAAAATATATTTATTATATCTGTGGCGACACAATGTCTCGTGATCATATGAACGAAACCTTAAAAAAAGGGAAAGAACACGAAACGCCGAAAGCACGCGCTTTGATTCTCACTGCAGCGTGGTTTTCATTCTAAGCATGCGCAATGATGCTGGCGACCTATGTGGCCATGTGATATGCTTTTCGTTCAATGTATGCATAAAAGTTGCATATGTGTTAATTCGTTTGTATTTCATTACCAATATTGTATTATTAAAAGTAATGTATTTTGTTTATATATATATATACAGTAGTATATATGTACAATATATATTTATGTATATACCTATATTGTATATATACAATACATGTATATACGCTGTATATATTGTATATATATATATATATTATATATATATATATATGTAATTTGCACTATAATAATATATGTAATTACAAGTACGTAATAATATATATATGTACTCTAATTATAACAGAATAATATTATAAATAGTACTTTGCGATTTAACGGACACATCTTAGTCCCAATTAGTCCGTTAAATCGAGGGTTTACTGTATATATTCAAAACAGAACTTTTTTGACAAAAACAATCTATTTATTTATTTTTTTAAGATTATGAAGATATTTTATTAAAGATAAAAAATAAAAGTGCACCTTTAGAGCTTCTTAAATTTACTATTTAATAAATGTAAAAAAAAGTAATAATAATTAAATTTTATTTCTATGTTCTTTTTTAATCTCACATATATATTATTAAACATTTTTAAGCAACATATAAAATATCTTACCTGTAACCAATTGTGTAATAATATGAAATAATACTTTTAGGTAGATTTCGTATGAAATACTACCTATTGGCGTCGTTCCTATTTTGGAATTTCTGAAAACTTTTTGCAGATCTACACCGATCATGACCCCTAGAGCCCAAAACCACCCTCAGTAAAAAACTTTATCTATCTATCTATCTATCTATCTATCTATCTATGTATGTATCTGTATATATCACTTTCTTCTGGCACGATAACTTCCACAATTCTGCACCAATCTCTTTGAAACTGATACATAAGATCAAGGGGCATAAAATCTCGGTCAAGTTCGTTAATGGGCAAAATCGGACAAAGGGGATGGAAATAGGGAGGGGTTTTGTGAAAACCGAAAAAACCCCATAACTTCTTAAATTTTGTACATATCGAATCAGTTTAAAGTTTTTATTCCTTCTAAAAATAGGGCCAAAAAATTATGTATCACAGATTTTTGATAAAGTTAAAAATGGGCTCAAGGGGCGCAAAAAATCGGGTTTTTGGGAGAAAAAAATTCATAACTTCGTCAATTCTCAAGATATCAAATCCAGTTAATTTTATCATGAATCTTCTTAACATTATATACAACTTTTACATTCACAAGTTTTTGATAGGACCAATTCGTATCGCAAAAAAAATTAAAAACGAAAACAAAAAGGGCGTTTGAAGATGAAAAAAATTCATAACTTCGTCAATTCTCAAGATATCAAATCCAATGAATTTAATCCTGAATCTCCTTAACATTATCTACAACTTTTATATTCACAAATTTTTGATAGGACCAATTCGTACAGCAAAAAAAATTAAAAACGAAAACAAAAAGGGCGTTTGAAGAAGAAAAAAATCCATAACACCGTCAATTCAAAAGATATAAAATCCCCATGAATTTATCATATATCTTCTTAATATTATCTACAACATCTATATAGACAAGTTTTGGATAGGACCAATTCTTACAGCAAAAACAAACTAAAAATACATAGCGGTTGAAGAAAAAAATCATCGTAAGGGTGTATTCAAATCCAAACTGCTTATTTTCTGACTCATTTTACAATCCATTTTTACTCTCAAAGGCTTCCAATTGGTACCTTTTCTTACTCAGAAACTATATAATGTAATGTAATGGTCAATTTTTTGATAGAGGCAGAATATATTTTAAAACATGCTGTCAAAATGGGCCTTTTGTACCGAATTTCCCGAAGAGGATTGTGTTAGAAAAATCATCGTATTAAGGGAGTATTCAAATCCAAACTGCTTATTTTCTGACTCATTTTTAAATTCATTTTTGCTCTCAAACGCATCCAATTGGTAGATTCGCTTATTCAGAAACTATATAATGTACCGTAATGATCGATTTTTTGATAGAGGCAGAATATATTTCAAAAAATGATGTCAAACTGGGCATTTTGAACGGAATTTCCCGAAGCGATTGTGTTAGAAACGAAACATATTGTCTTACTGAGAAAATAATTGTTTATATATCAAGATTTAATTAATTGAACAAAAATTAAAAACACAGGTCGCTTATAAATCTCTTCAAAAATCACGTCAACAAGTTTCATGTTTCTCCTATTAAAAATGAATCTGGAGTTTTGCCAGAAAATTTCGAGTTGTGCAATGAAAACTATTTTTTTTTAATACCGCCCTAACATGATTGTGATAAAACCAGTTATTACATAAAAATGGAATAAAAACTCGTCAAAAGCGGCCAGATAAAATTGTGGTAAAAGTGGATAAAAAGTGGGTTTATCTCTAATCATGATTTGGTTTTTGTTTGTGAAATTAGTATACTTAACTTCGAAATCTACCTCCGCCTGTAGGCCGGGCCGGCAGGGATTTTTTTTAGATTGCCTGATTATTCCAAGACCAAACTCTTAAAATATGGGAGGAAGCAAAATGTTTCACTTCATCGTTTTACACAAACTAACATATATGAAATTTATTTTACATATTAAATCGCGAAACCAGGCGAAAGCTATCGCACCAGGTGTAGATGCGGTTTTTGCCGTCGAAACAGGCTTTACTCAAAAAGAAATGGACAACCGAATTACTGAAGACCGCCATTGTTCGCGATATCTTTCAATTCTCAATAATCTGGTTGCCATTCATTTCCCTTTAATCCCTTGAATGGCGATGAATATGAAATGTCCCACTTTATTTTAATCATCAAATGCCACAATGGCAGCAGAATTTTAAACATTTTTTTTTTTCTTTTGTACATGCAGCTTGTGATTCTGCGATCTCAATGTTGCTGGTTAGGCACCTGACCACGCACAAATGGGTTTCTGAAGAATTCGAACGCCTCCTGGGATTCAAGGATTTAAGGGGTTTTAATATTAGGATTTTTACAAATTAGGCACCAAATCAAAACACGGATGTCTTTTTTCGTTAAATAAGGCAAACTTTATTTTGCGAAAATTTTAGTGTTATTGGGTCCGAACGAACCCTGTTTTATCTCTTTATAATTTAAAAATCGTATCAGAATTTATGACAACAAACACTTGAAAGTTTTGACTAAAATGAGTTGTTTCTTCTCTTCTGCATAGGCTCATTTTATTTCATTTTTATTTATATTGCGAGGATAATACCATTTCATCGGCATTTACGAGTTTTCACTGTGAAGAAAATTTTGCGAAGAAACAAATGGTTGTTGCCATTTGTAATTTTCGAAAAATGTCCTGTAAAATCCCAACTGTGTGGGCCCTTCTGCTGCTTCACACTATGTCTGTAGCTCATAATTTAAAATAACCTCATCCCATATGACATTCAGTTTCCTTGAACTGTATATCCGCTAGGAATTTTCTGAAAAAAAATTCTATGACCACTCTGTATATACGAAGTCGTAATAAAGAGTTTCTATTAAATAAAATACAGCTACAATCTTTAAACCATAAAACTTTATTAAATTTATTTTAGTGAAAATTTGAGTTTTGACCGGGAAAATAGAAAGTATCTTCTTTACTAACTGATTTAACATATAAAAACTTACTTTTGCAAAATATTTTTAAATTTCCATGACAAATACGACTAAAACATTTTCTTTTCCACATTTCTTAGGATCTCAGATGACAAAAATTTTGAAAGCTTTTTGAATAAATGAATACGAAATATCAAACTTCTCACCACGACATTTACATAATTTCCTTATCGCAAAATTGTCTTTAAGTGCTAAGAACGTCTAAGTTTTCTTCCAAAAAGTAATTTGTGTTTCGAAATATGTGAAGATTCAAATGTTTTAAATTTAATTATATCTTCCTTCAGTTTATTTTTCCGACTGATGTTACAATCGGAATATTCACTCCTTGAAAAATGTATTAGAAACGGAAAAATATAATTAAATGTTTGAAGTTCAGAATAAATATATAAATATAATTTTTAAAAAAATTCCAAAGAAAAGTATTTGTTGGTGTTTGGGTGTCGCGAAAATATTTTTCAGAAAATGTAAAAAAAAAAAAAAAAAAAAAAAAAAAAACATTTTAAAGTGCTTATTCAATTCCTACTACTAGGACTTCCCTCAGAGGGATTAGTCTGAGCGATATTACTGAGAACATAGATTTAATAATAACATGTGGAAGCAAAGAAAATGAGATGTTATCTTTAATTGTCCATATGCTGCGATAAATTGAAATGATGAAAATAAACGAATCGTAGAATTACAAACTCTTATATATAAATTCGTATACACTGTTTAAAAAAAATGGGAAATCAAACCATGCAAGACAGCCATGCATGGATATAAAATTGAAAGTACGCAATATATTAAAAGTAAAATAGCAAATGAAACACTAAATTATCTTACATCGGAATTTTAACTGTATAAAATGATGTCAATAGCATAATCAGACGCTCCGCACCAATTTGAGTAACTTTAAATGACAAATATATGATGTTTAAGAAGAATGGACTATACTTTATATGGTGTGTGCTCCCCCGGAATAGTTAATATTGTACAATATCTGTTTTCCACGGATGCAATGAGGTTGTCGATAACATTTAAAGAATTCTCTCCTCAAAATCTAATATAGTATCAAAGTACCGAATACATCAAGAGTGGCATGCAATGCTTCTTTTGAGTGTGTTTTAGATATGCTCGATCGGATTTGAATGATGAGTGTATGCTGGCCACTACATACGCTGTATTGTTTTGTTTTCAAACATATTCTGCACAAGTTGAGCTGCATTTAGCATGTATTAAATAAAAGAAATGGGTAATGATTACAACATTAAGTATGACACAAGATCTGAATATATCGTCTGCATAACTTTTGAGCTGTCAAAGTGTCATTTGAAGTAATTTACAAATCCATACATATTTATTCAGCAAATCATGCAAGCTAACATACGTCAATATGAACCTGATTATAAAATTTCACCAGAATAAGTTAATATATAAAAAATCTACTAATGATAATTGAGAATATGACCTTATGATAAAATGTCTAGAAAAATGAATCGGATAAAAAATTCATATCACATTTTAAACGGCACTTCCCTCTGTTAGTGGCCTTGGCGAGAGAGAGAAAAGCCTACAGAAGGAACACTTTAACAAGTACTTTCGGGCAACCTACTCACTGTTTCATACAGGTCTTTATTCAATACTTAACAATTTATTTAATGCCAGGTGGGTATCTATCAGTTTTGTTTCATTTAAATCGCATGTTTTGCGGAGGAAATGCAGCATTAAGAAATATATAATTCCAAATTAATGGTAATTGAGATCGCTTTCCGTTAATTTCATCTTTTTAAATTTTTTAGAAACCATTCATAGAGACAATTGTATATTTTAAAACTAACCCGAAGCAAAATTTCAAGATTTTGGGCTCAGCAGTAACACAGAAATAGAAATGTTTTGAATTTTTTTTGTTTTTGCACTGTTTCATATAGCGAAATTTTTTAGAAATTGTTCTATGCGAGAATTTACGTCATGATAAATACAGCCATGTCAATTTTCATGTTTATATTCCTAACAATTCCATGTACTTCGTTACTTAGATCATCTTTAGATCTTTTTCCGCTTTGTTTAGTCTTTCTATATTTTAGAATTCGTTCTACAACGAGCATTTACATTTTATTAATTACTACCATGCCAAAGCTCTAGTTTCTAACCCCAACAGTATCCCAAAAATTTCAGTATTCCAAATAAATCATAGTTTAGAACCTTTCTAGAAATTTTTACGTTTATCCGTCAAATTGAACCTTTTAGAGAGCGTTCATTACGAGTATTTACATCTTAAAAGTAACTACCGCACCAAATTTAAAGTTTCTAACCCAATCAATATCTCAGAAATCACAATTTTAGAACTTTTTTTCTCCTGCAGCGATATAGGTTCTTGCACTGAAATAAAATAGTCTTTTTTTCGGAGCAGTAATGGCCACCAACATTTTTTTATGTTGGCTATGTAGTTTCAGAGATAACACCTCACAAACGTACAAGCATTAATAATATTATATACTTTATAATATTATAACGCTTTATAATATTAGCATTAGATGTACAGATACAAAATCCATTTATCCGTTACAAACTAAAGTGCCGGCGTTGCTCAGAATTTGAAGGATGTTTGTTCTGAAAAATGAATTTCAAAATTTAACATACAACACAAAACAAACATTAAAAAAGCAGTCGAAATGTTGTATGAATGAATCATATGAAAACGCTACATAAAAATGTATAAATGTGTATAACAGAGGCAAAAGAATACAGCTATAAATGAACTTATTTCAATTTATAATTGCAGCAATAATATTAAAATAGGCCAATAATTTCCCTAATCGGGTTTTTATCATGCTTCAATACATTTTTCACACTCATATGACGTTATACTATATCCACCACGTCCTTTATTTTTCCAATATGATGTAATATTTTCCTATTTCACATGAAACCTTGAAATAGAAAAGTTATGAAGTTATATTCACTTTCATTTAAATTCGTCAAACCATTTATTTCATTTTCATATTTCACGTGAATATCTTGCAATAGAAAAGTTATGACGTAATATTCACCCTTTTTTTTAAATTCATGAAACTATTTATTTCATTTTCATTTTTCACGTGGAAATCTTGCAGTAGAAAATTAATTGTTGTAGTAATAATTTTATTGCGTTTTTTAATTGTTGGCAACTGCTATAACGAAAAATGTTTAAATTTAATCAGAAATTGCTGTTAAATTGGTGGTTTTTTATTAATTAAAAATTCACTATAAATTATTTCGATTCCGGATTACTTTAGTTGCCTCGGCCATGTTTTAATACACATGTCCGTATCTTTTCACAATTTTGGCTTCCAAATTGTGGATTTTTATAAAATTACAAACAGACAGATAGACAAGTTTTCATTTTTATATATCTCTCTATTCTTAAAAAAAGTAACTAACGCTGTCACCGCCGCCGCCGGTTTTGAATTTTTTGTCACCGGAGGTCTTTCTTCGTTAATATTAAGACAACTATCGCATACAGAAATATGAAAATCGGTGGTATTATAGCGAAATTTCTGATCAACACGCTAACGCGTACAGTTTTCAAATCGAAGAATTATTTTAAGAGATATTTAATGCTAAATTTGGACAAAATCGTTCCATTAAAAAAATTATAGGAGCAAAAGCTATACATGGGAATTTAATCATTTTTAGATCATTTTATTCAATAGAAGATCCCGGTGTGCAGATTTCATTAATTTTTTTTAATTTGACTCATTTTTGAGGTTTTATTTCTATTTTAATTTCAAATATTCAGCATCTTGACAGATATTTTTTACATATTTTAGAAAATGGTATTAATTTCAACTGTTGCCAACTGTATAAACAGCGCAAACAATAATGTTTGCTTCAAATAAAAAAAAATTATTTACACGTTACTATTATAAACAGAAAAAACCCTTCAAATTAGAATTAAATAATTAGGTATAAAAAGCAGGCACTTATTGGAAATTACGCCATAAAAACTATATTTACATGTGAATTTTAAAAGAGAAAGGATATTGTAAAATAAATTCATTAACATGCGTTGGAAGTCTGAAATAGAAGAAATTACGTCACATTACACTTATTATGCAAAATGAACACAAAATAGTATTGCAAAACAGTTTAAATTTAAAAATTGCGCGAGACAAAATATTAGAGGTTAAATATTAGATTTTTTCAAAATTTTATTATTTGTCGTTTGATGTGGGGTGTTCAGCTATAAGTATGCAAATTTTCATCTCTCCAACATAATTAGGGGCTGAGTTAGAAAAATTGTTTAAAATACACAAGTTAGAGCACAGAGAGTTAAATATTTTTCAAAATTTTATTATTTGCCGTTTGATGTGAGGTGTTCAGCTATAACTATGCAAAATTTCATGTCTCCAATTTAATTAGGGGCTGAGTTAGAAAATTTGCTTAAAATACACAAGATAGAGCCCAGAGGGTTAAATAATAGACTTTTTCAAAATTTTATTGTTTGTCGTTTGATGTGAGGTGTTCAGCTATAAGTATGCAAAATGTCATGTCTCCAACTAAATTAGGGGCTGAGTTGGAAAAATTGCTTAAAATACAGAAGTTAGAGACAGGAGGGTTAAATATGACTTTTTCGAAGTTTTATGATTTATCTTGTTATCGCAAGTGTTCAGCTATAAGTATGCACACTTTCAATTATCCAACTTAGTTAGGGATGAGTTAGAAAAAATGTTTAAAATACATAAGTTAGAGCCCAGAGGGTTAAATATTATACCTTTTTCAAAATTTTATTCTTTGTCGTTTGATGTGAGGTATTAAGCTATAAGTATGCAAAATTTCATGTCTCCAACTTAATTACGGGCAGAGTTAGAAAAATTGTTTAAAATACACAAGTTAGGGCCCAGAGGGTTAAATATTAGACTTTTTCAAAATTTTATTCTTTGTCGTTTGATGTGAGGTATTAAGCTATAAGTATGCAAAATTTCATGTCTCCAACTTAATTAGGGGCAGAGTTAGAAAAATTGCTTAAAATACAGAAGTTAGAGACCGGAGGGTTAAATATGACTTTTTCAAAATTTTATGATTTATCGTGTTATCGCAAGTGTTCAGCTATAAGTATGCAAACTTTCATGTCTCCAACTTAATTAGGGGCTGAGTTAGAAAAATTGCTTTAAATACACAAGTTAGAGCCCAGAGGGTTAAATATTATACCTTTTTCAAAATTTTATTATTTGTCGTTTGATGTGAGATGTTCAGCTATAAGTATGCAAAATTTCATGTCTCCAACTTAATTAAATTAGGGGCTGAGTTAGAAAAAATGCTTAAAATACACAAGTTAGAGCCCAGAGGGTTAAATATTAGACTCTTTCAAAATTTTATTATTTGCCGTTTGATGTGTGGTTTTCAGCTATAAGTATGCAAATTTTCAAGTCTCCGACATATATAGTTTCTGAGATCGGGCTCTCTGACAGACAGACAGACAAAGGATTGAGACAGGTAGGGTTTCGTATGATGTACGAAACTCTAAAAACATGCTGCGGATGACTGTAACAACATCCTAAAATTACATTACCATCAGCGAACAACCAATCCCGAATTTAGTTTATATTCGTTTCATATATTCTTATTCTTTTGTGTGGCCCTGTAAAATAACTATCAATATTATATACAGTAAAACCTCTGAATAGCGGACACCCCGAGAATGCAGAATTTGTCCTCTTTTTAGAGGTGACCGCTACTGAGAGTAAAACATGTACAGTTATTTAAAAGTTGGTAATCGAAAAAATGTCCGCTAAATAGAGGTATCCGCTAATCGGGTGTGTCCGCTATGGAGGTTTTACCAGTAAAACCTCTGAATAGCGAACACCTCGGGAGGGCAGAATTTGTCCTCTATTTGGAGGTGTCCGCTACTGAGAGTAAAAAATGTACAGTTATTTAAGGGTTGGTAATCGAAAAAATGCCCGCTAAATAGAGGTGTCCACTAATCGGGTGTGTCCATTATGGAGGTTTTACTGCATAATAATATCATCCTTTACAAGAAAATTGCATGCTGTATGATAGACAGACAGACATCCAGAGAAAGATGACCTTTCGGAGCAATAAACACTCATGTCTTTTGTTTTAATCATCCACAATTGTATGTCATACAACAGGCCAGATTTTATATAACAGGCTAAAAACGGTCACCGTGGTACGGAGTACTGTATTATTATTTGTTTGCCCACCAAAACTGGTTGCCACGGGTTGTTGCAAGGTTTGTGATCATGTGGTTGAAACTGATCTATTCGATATTACTGCGTGCGTATTTTTTTTTATTTGCTCCATGTGTTCAAACCAGTTGTCTACGAAAACATCAACCGGTGAAAGTGACGCACACCAAATTTCTGTGACGTATGCAGATAAATTGTGCTTTTTTATCAGTTTTTTTCTATATAATTTTTAAACGGTTTGGAACTTATTTTTCGTAGTAGGTGCATTCAGTAGGCGACCTCATAGGTACCTTCTGGTGCAATCAGAAACGAAATCCGACAAATATTTTTTCAGTTATGCTTGGCGAAAGGTTTTTATTAGGCTTTTTTTTTTTAGTAGGACATGGCGTTAATATCCATCGTAGTAGTAATGTGTCCGGACAGTAATATTTCGCTGAGTATTAGCCTTTGCTTCGCTCAGACAATTAGCTCACACTCTCCCTATATTTATTTATATATTTATATATTTATCTTGTACAAATTTTCAATCGTTAATAAAATACTCATTATTCATCCTATCAGGTTGAAATAAATTTTTTTAAACTTGTACTGGATGACAATTGATGTTAATAAAGTTTTTTCAAATTTTAATTAATTAATTTTAGTTTTGCATGGGAAACAAAATGGCCGCCATTGGTTTTTGAATTTCAATGAAAGTATTTTCAATAAGGGTTACCAGGGGGGTGGGTGGGGGGGGGGGACCCTGTTCTGTCGCCAAATACTGCCAAGTTTGTCGCCAACTTGGCGATATATCGCCAAATGTGACGCCAACTTGGCGATATCTGTAATATTTCGCCAAATTCCCATAGAGTTCCATTGTAAACCTACTTGCTTATTGAAAATCAACAAATTGAGATATTTTAATGCAACAAAAACTCATATTAGCTTGATTATATTAAATTTTTCTTTAATGGCCTAAGTGGGAATTGACTTTAAAAACAAAATTTTTATTTTACTTGTTTTTGTTTTTAAGCCTACAGTGCTCAATAATGCATATATGAAGCAATTAAAATTAAAACTTACATTGTTTTACAAGTTAATTTTTAAATTGATATCCATAGTTTTTGATCCCTTGAAACTTGTAACTGAATTAATTATCTTCACTGATTTTAACATTAAATAGCGTTTAAAATAATCTTTGATTTTAATTATGTCTCTATCCGCATGCTTATCAAACATTTCTCTATGAAATTATCAGCTTAAATGTTTTTATAAGCAATACATTTTGCAGCATAAGTTGATATAGTGAAAAGGTCACAATACGTTTAATTACGGCGGTGGCAGCGATATAGACAGCAATATTTTTAGAATACAAAGATAATATTAAAATGTGATTGATGATGGATTATAGATACCTCATTATTAATTTAGTTATAGAAATGAAGCAACAATCTATTAATTAACACGGACATCATTTCGAAAATTAAACTAAAACTTCCTGGCATTAAATTGCTTGAATTTGGACAGTAGTCTCGTGTTGGTCTCTTTACAGTCCGTATTAGTCACAGCTGACCTTGAACGTTTCATCGAAACCATAGTCAAGTTTAGCTTTTAAAATTCCTGCTTTTTAAAATTATTTATTTACAAACAAAATTAAAATTCGCCGAAAGGAAAATCTCCAATGCGAGTTTATTTTTACCCTTCCCTAATATTTCAAATCTTACAAGAAAACTGTATCACTTGAAGAAACGGATATTCCAATATTATATAAGAGTTGCATTTAAACTCTGATGAGCTCGAATAAGCTATAATAAGCTAGATGAAACAATACCGAAAAATGGCAAAAAAACACAATTAAATAATAAAGCTTTGTATAAATCATCATAAAATATATAAAACATACAGGACGCGTAGATAGAAAAATTAACAGCTCGTCATTAACTACTGATCCAGTAACTGATGGCGGGCTATTAATTTTTCATCTCGAAAGATGTCCTGTGTGTTTTCTATTTTTATGGAATACAAAGCTTCATTATTTATTTATAATAAGCTAGCTATAACAGAGAACTGTCGGCTTTTTTGAAAACTAGTACAGGGTTAGCACGCTATTAAGCCACGCCCCATTTTTTTAAGACTCTACCAGCAGTAATCCCATAAAACTATCTTCTAGCTAAAAGTCCAGGCAATAGGGAATTTTACCGAGCAAAATTAATGGTTGTTCTGGAAATCGTCTTATTTTATGTTTTTGGGGTCGCTGAATTCGAATTTGTAACTTCCCACCAAAATATCCCCCGGCAACCCCCAAATTTTGGTAAAAAGCCCCCCAAAAAAGGTTTTTATTAAAAAAAATCAATTTTTTTATTGTTTTAGTGGAAAAGTATCTAGAAATTCAGAAAGTAGACAAAATTTGCAATAAATTAGATAGATGACATTATGACTTAGGATGAAGGGCAAGGGGAGATCTGCCTCGGAACACGCGCGCGGTGCTGCGTGGACTAAGTTGCGCAATTCCACTTAACCACTCACATGTTTACATTCGCCCTCCTATCTCCTCTCCGAACTTTCCTTATAAGGTTTATTTTAAGTTTTTTGGGTCGCTGAATCCGAATTTTTAACTTACCCCCAAAATTCCCCCCCACCCAAAAAAATAGCTGTTATTAACTTAAATTTCTTATTGTTTTAGGGGAAAAGCATTACGAAATTCAGAAACTAGACAAAATTTGCAACAAATAGGATGCATGACATTATGACGTATGATAAACGGGGAGAGAGGGGGCAGCCTCGGAACATTCCCCTCGCGCTTTTCTCAAAAACCAAATTTTTTAAAAAATCAATTTTTTGGGAGGTTGCCGGGTGTAATTTTGGTGGGAAGTTACAAATTCGGATTCAGCGACCCAAAAAACATAAAGTGAGTCGAAATCCAGAACTATTATTAATTTTTCCAGGTAAAATCCCCTATTGCCTGGACTTCATAACTTAGTGCATGTAGCGCCGCAGTGCATGTTCAGAGGCAGCCTTCCCCCTCCCCGTTCATCCTCCGTCATAATGTCATACATCCTATTTGTTGCAAATTTTGCCTAGTTTCTGAATTTCTTAATGCTTTTCCCCTAAAACAATAAGAAATTTAAGTTAAAAACAGCTATCTGGGGGGGGGTGGGGTTCGGGGGGAAGTTAAAAATTCGGAATCAGCGACCCAAAAAACTTAAAGTAAACCTTATCGAGAAAGTTCGGAGGGAAGATGGGAGGGCGAATGTAAACGTGTGAGTGGTTAAGTGGAATTGCGCAACTTAGTACTTAGTTAGCAACTTTGCCGCGCGCATGTTCCGAGACAGATACCCCCTTCCCCTTCATCTTAAGTCATAATGTCATATATCTAATTTGTTGCAAATTTTGTCTACTTTCTGAATTTCTAGATACTTTTCCCCTAAAACAATAAAAAATTGATTTTTTTAATAAAAACCTTTTTGGGGGGCATTTTACCAAAGTTTAGGGGGGGGGGGTTGCAGGGGGAAATTTTGGTGGGAGTTTAAAAATTCGGATTCAGCGACCCAAAAAACATATACTAAGACTTTTTCCAGAACTACTATGAATTTTGCTAGGTAGAGTACGGCCGTATTGCCAGGCAATACGGTCTCTATTGCCTGGACTATAATGAATCGTGAAGAATATGATCTTCATAACAATACTGGTGTTATAATAAGTCCTTATAAAATGAGGCGTGGCTTAATAGCGTGCGAACCCTGTAGTATATTAATACAGAAAATACTGTTTTATTTCATCGAAACATTGAGTAAATTAAAAGAATAACATTTCCTCCAAGATAATACTGGAGACATGATAACTCGGGCTATATGGATGCGCGGTCCCTAAAAAAACATTTATTAGGAAATTTATTTTAGTTATTAAAATTTATTTATTAGCAAATTAATTGTTAATAAATTAAAAAATACATATAAACATGTAATTAATTTATTAAGAAATATATTATTAATTTATTAATTAACAAACTTTTTATCTGCAAAAACATTTTTGTGCAAAATAATTTGTTGCCAGCTGTGTTTCAGTAATTATGTTTTTTTCCAAAATTATTTCAAGATGGATTCATTCAGATGTTTTATACGAAATTTGCAATTCATGCAAATTTACCAATAAGCTGCGTAATCTGTTCCTAGCACTGGAACTTATGGCGAATGCGCTTTCTCTCCTAAGTAGCAAATGCGCAAAATCTCCTATTTTGGTAGGAGAGATTGCGCGGCCTTTTATTTAAATGTGGCTACTTCTAAAATGAATTGTTGGTGTTCGCAACCTTAGTCCAGGTTAGTAGCTTATAAAAAACCCCATCTTATGTTCGTTGTTTCCTTAAAAGGAACATACTTTCAGACTGGCAACTCTACTGGGATGCCTCACGTAAAGGCAGGCACACCTATTCCTTAACCCCAAAAGTCTCCTATAATCTCTTAGCTTTCCCCCCTCCCACATCAGCTTTCCTCTCCGGTCATGGTCCATTTAGAACATACCTCAATTATTTCAAACGCTCTGGCACGGACCTCTGCGAGTGTGGGACTTTTGGGTCCCCAGATCATTATTATTTCTTCTGCACACTCACAGAGACCTGGCACCTTAGTTACCCTAACCCCCGCCCAGATACTTGGCTCAAAAACATCTTATCTCGCCCAAGACTACTCCGCCATTTGGCAGAAATATTTCACCTCCTTATGGACCTGACCAATCTTACTTCCTAGCTGTTCTGCATCTGCATTCCTGAGACTCGCCCTTTGTCGCGTTAGAGCCTTTGTCGAGCTCCTGGCAGTCCTAGCTCCCCTTGTCGTGCAGGAGCAGGTCTCCGGCGCACATACCATCTTGACGATGTGGTCCGGAATCATGATACAATCCTCAAATTTTCTTTTTTGATTTATGGACTTTTATCTCCAGGATCAACCCACCGCTGCCTGTCGCGTAGGAGCTTTCAGCTCCAGCGGCTAGTTTAGATGTATATCTATGTGTTAACGTAATTTTACTTTTCCCTCGTTGGCATGTGCCTTTTGTCCGAGGACTGGAACTATGTGTAGTGAATCCCCGCATGTCGGGGAACTTACCGGGTGGAGCAAATAAGGTCTACACCAGATCCTAGTGATCTGGTGATCTTGCTCCACTTCGGCATAAAATAAAATAAAATAACGATCAAAATATTTTGTACTACGGATATTCTATAAAAATTCTGACGAATAATTATGAAAATTGAAGCTCTTACTTTGGAAAAAGAAAACAAATTAGCAATGCTTTATCGAAGACAACCAGAACAATCAAAGTGCACATTCATGTAGACACTGCACTAATTCTGCTGTACAACTACCTGGAGTCGCTGCGCTCGCACTCTCCTCCTTCTCGTCAAGTTTTTTCGTGCGCGATCTCTCCTTGCTTTACATTAGGCTGGATATATTTAATCGTACGTAGGCGTTTTATATTTTAATGAAAACTGCTGCAAAATGTGTCTAATATGTGTCAAATTGACATACATTTTACTGAAAAATACTGTGAGTTTCGAACGTATACAGTTAGAGACTTCTATATGCAAGCCTTCCATTTGGTCACTATTTATGCCAAAAAGGCATATCCCTCTAAAAAGCATTCAGAAGGAATCGTGCATACCTTCTTTATAATATTTGCTGCGAAATTCATTATAACTGCATGTTGTCCTTTGTATGATTAATTTGAGCTACAGTTATAAAGTACGCAAATTCGTTTGTGCATGCTTCTGTATTATTTTAAAATCATTTCTTTTAATTATTGCTCACAATTATGTTATGATGCTTTGTAATCATGCCATGCTTTTTGAAATGTTCTGTATAAGTGGCCGTCTGAAAAGTATCCTACCCATGGATGAAATAAATATATAAGTTATCTGAAGGCAATGGGACTCTAATGCCCTTCAAAGTAGGCATCTTGCCCCTCCATACACTTAGGTCACCGTTTCTTCCCATGCGGAAAACACTTCTAGAAGACTTCTTTTAAACTCCGCCATCGCGTTCTGTTTATCTCAGCTCTGTTCTCAAAACGGGATACTTTCAATGGCTCCTTCAATTTTGGAAACAACAAGAAGTCACAAGGAGCCTTGTCTAGAGAGTAGGAAGGATGATAATGACTGGAATTTGATGTTTCTCCAAGAAAGTATAAATCAGGTGCGATGAATGTGCTGGAACATTGATGAATATTACGACACCTGACGAATCTTACGAATTGTTTCTCTTTGAGAATCACCAACATTTGACAAAATATGATACAGCACCTTCGTCCAATCCGTTTAGTCATCTTGAGGGAAATCAAAATCCGAAGGACTCGGATGACAGCACTTCACTCGGCGGTCAGCAGGCAATGACTGGATCACTGGAACTCATTGAAAAAAATTCAAGCCTGAGCATTATGTTGTCTCCATCCATTGTTCATCAGTGGCGAAGTCTTTGAATCACTACTGCGAGCGGAAAAATCAAAGTCGGATACTTATAAGACAGACGTCGTAGATACAAAATCATAAGAAATGTTGTTTTTCAATTAATTGTCTTTATTGTTTGCCTTATTGTTTATTTTGGTTGATTTTAAAGGATTATTAAATTTTGTTTACATACACAGAGTTGGGAGGGAGTGGAAGAAGAGGTAACGTTTTACCAATAATACATTTTTTTTTTTATTGAAGATTTTTTTTCCTTTTTTACATTATTTTATTTAACTTAATTTTGTTTTGTGTATGTATTGATGGAATTATGTATCCAATGTTTATTTCCCATGGGAATATCCATGGGCGTTTATAATTAGAATTATAAACGATGTTTACACAGGTGTGTTTCCGACGGGTATACAACATTATAATATTTTAAGATCTTAATTACAAATTATTAAATTAATTGTTAGGTATTTTCCCGTTAACCTGCTGGAGGTGATAAATCGCTAAATAATCTTTATGGGTACAATTGTTTAAGTCTTACAACATAATGGAGGTAGTTATATGCACCAAGCCATTCTTGCAAAAAGAGGTCATGTGACTATAAAACGGGAACAGCAAAATAATTTAAGCACTAAAATGTAGAAAATGTAAATAAAAATAAAGTATGTAGCATTTTTTAAAATACTGTTTTATTTAAATATTTAAAACTTTTTGTAACAAATGTGGTATACATTTTTTGTTCCTTTTCACTGTTTCCGTCGTGTACAAAGAAATTTGGAAAGTATTTTAAATAAATGAATACGAAGTATCAAACTTTTCACGAAGACATTTACATAATTTCCTTATCACCAACTTGTCTGTAAGTACGAAAGACTTTTAAGATTTTACTCTAAAAGTAAATTCTTGTTTCGAAACATGTGAAGCTTCAAATATCTTTTATTTAATTAAATATTGTTTTGTTTTATTTTCTCTGAGAATATTACATAATGCAAAAGAAACACGCATTAGAAACGAAAAAAAAAAAACTAAATGGCATGGAGTTTATAAGAAATATTTTTTTAGAATTGCTTTTGAAAATTTTCTCTGCAATTTTTTTTTTTTTTTTTTTTTTTTTTTAACTGAAAAGATCAGGAGAATTTTCAGAAAATATAAATGTATGAAAATAAATAAAATCTTCTAAGCTGCATATTTTTGTTCATAAAAGAAAAATGTAAAAATGTTTCCACATTAAAATATTTTTGCTATCACTATATTTTAGTTAATTTATACATACATGCAAGATTGGCACAGATAATTATATTTTATTAATCCTGATTGCAACACTTTTATTATGTTCTATTTTATTTTATAAAATTTTATTTTGTATTTAAATACAAGAATCGCTCCCAATCTTTTTCTAAAAAAATTTCGTGGGATGAATACACACAGTCACACTTAAACATACAAAAAAAAACTTTATAAAATCGTTACGAATACATCAGAAAATAATCGCGAATCCTTGGAAACCCTGTACGTATTACCATTGGGAATTTCACTGACAAGAGAGGTATTTTTATTTGAAAAGAATCGAGTGAATTGCATGGATATGGATATATATTTTAGCCATATTGCAGTTAAGATAAGATAAAATTAATGTCCAAAGAAAAAAAGAACTAGAGGTAAAAAATTAAAAAGGTACAAATGTCATATTGTTTAAAAGGCTTAATGGTGGTTTAAACTTATTTAGGTGGTGATCGGAATAAGTTAAATACCTATTATGTTCTAAAACAATATTTGGCGTTGTGTTTGCCAGACCCAATTCGTTCTTTAAGGTCAAGCAGATGTTAGAATAAAAGTAAGATAGATCTTATTTGAATGGTGTCTGCTGTCATAAAAATATGAGAAGACTTCTAATGGTAAATCCATGCTTTATTCATCTTTATTTCAGAAAAGAAGAAAAGGCCTTCACCCGTTAGTCACCATTTTAAATAAATTCGTTGGCCAATAAAATGATCTATTCCACTTGAAGAAATATCATTAAAAAGTTGAGTACATCATAATATACACAAGTAGATGTTTTTTTTTTTTTTTTTTTATGGAAACTTCAATTAAAAACCTATCACTCCATCAGGAAATAAATTTAAAAAAGTTACAAAATGTAGACTTCGTCTTCGAATACATTTCACCGGAGCCCACATCCGTAGGCAGGCAGGCAAGGCCCTGATATCAATAATCAATAAAATAAAAACTAAATCATAGCACACTGTAAAAAATTTTGGTCAAAAAATACGGTACATATACTGGCAACTTTGTGACCAGTATATGTACCGTAATTTAACTGGACGGTATATGTACCGTAAAATATTTAAAGTATATGTACTGTAAAAAAAATATTCGTACAGTATACATACCGTATATTAAATATACAGTATATATACCGTAAAAAACATTTATACAGCACATATGCCGCAGGTTAAATATACAGTATATGTACTGTAAAAAACAATTATACAGCATATATACCGTGGGTTAAATATACAGTATATGTACTGTAAAAAATATTCATACAGCATATATACCGTAAATTAAATGTGTGGTACATATACCGTAAAAGTATCGTAATCAGTATATGTACCGTAAATGAAATATATGGTATATATACCATAAAAGTACAGGATGACCCCAAAATAGCTCCCACATTTGACAGGATAAAAAACAAAAAGGACTGTAGAGAGAAACTTGTTTGTTCAAAAATATATAATAGGTATGACAAGAGTTTAAAATGACTATCTTTCAGAAATGATGTCTGGTAAGCAGCGTTGTCCATTGCGAGAAATATACAATTCAAGACAATGTCTGAAAACCATCAACACCGACGCCTCGTCTTGTGAAATAGCTGCTACTTTCACCTGAATGGGGAACCTCTTGGGGTCAGAATAAGCGTAGGTCTTATGTCTCAAGAGTAATTCAAGCGGAGGTAGCACCTTCCAGAATACACGATGTGTCAGGGGATGATAGATTTCAGATTTGTCTTAAAATGTATATTGTTTGCAATGGACAACGCTAACCAAACATCATTTCTAAAACAGTCATTTTAAACTCTTGTTATACCCATTGTATATTTTAAAACAAACAAGTTTCTCTCTGCAATCCTTTTTGTTTTATATTATTACTTTATATTTAGAAAAAGTAGTTTGTAAGAAAAACTGTCAAAAATGTATTGGATAATATTTAATCTATAGGAAAATGAAAGGTATAATGAGTATATCATAAATAATTTGGATTTCTGTACGGATACTTCAACTTTAAATAATCATTTAAAGAATTAATAGTTTTAGAAATGTACTTAATTTTTGTTTCTGCATTTTTGGTGAGAATGAAACATTGATATTCTTTAATGGAAGTGCCCATAACTTCTGCAATATAAATTTATGCACTGCTATTTCGAGTCAGACTCGACATGATCTTTCTTTGCAAAATTTGTTTTTAACATGAGAAATAAAGGAAAATAAAATTTTCCTTTAAGTTTAGTAAAATAAGTAAATGAATATTTATAGTACTGGTTGATATAGAAACAATACACCATATCTACACATTTTTTAAAACAAAACTACTACCATAATTGGATAAAAAATACTTCTGAACATCTACATGTTAAAAAAAAAAAAAATATGTTCATCATACCTTCTTTACTCATTTCTTTTCTTAACAAACTTAATCATAATAAATAGCTTGATAAAACAAACTTTTACAAACCAAACAATTTGAAAATATACAAGAATTTTTTATAACCCAGATAAAACACTGATAGACAGCACATGAAGTAACAAAAAACCTTTAAAAATGCATTTTTATTTTATCAGAAATTAAATGAAAATCCTTATTAAAATTTTTCAGGCTATAAAAATAGGTTTCACTTAGCAATTATTCAATTTAAATTGAGATTAAAGTTGAAAGGTAATTTTAATTATTGATTTAAATATTTAAATGTATTTCCAGACTATATGACCAGATACTGTCAATGAAACTGTTTAGATTTTAAACAATGTAAAATTTATTAACTACTGAAAAAAGTAATAATTTTTTTTCTCCCCAAAATCTACTTGCATTAATGAAAATATCAAGTAAGCAGTTTTAACACCACTGGATCAGTTAAACAATCAGAAGCAAATTTTACTATTTGAAAACTGCATTCTAATCTGAAAGGAAAATATGAACTTGTGAAGAGTACTTGTAAAGATTCTTAAAAATGAAAAGCAAAATAAGGAAATATAAGCACTTTGTTACAATTGGAACCCAGTTGCAGGTAAAAAAAATAATAATATTTAAAAATCAAAAATTTTCCATGATCTATCACAAAGAAAGTAATCTTTGGCAGTTTTTTTTCATTCCTCAGTGCTGTGTCAATTAATTAAAAAATAAGAGTATGCAATTAAAAAAAAAAATCAGAGTTGGTAAATACGTATGTGCATTTTTTTTTTTTTTTTTTAAGTTAGCAAAAACAACCCAATCTCAAATACTGACTTAAGACGTTAATAATAGAATAGAAAAACTAGAAAAGAGTTTAGAGCGGAATGCCACATTCATCCTGCATTAATATAACTAAAATAATCATCAATTTTCTAAAAAAAGGTGCTTAAAATTTATTTACTATTCCATTACAAATGAACTGGTCTTTAAAAAAATTATCATTGATATTAAAAACATATGTAAAGAAAAGAAAGATGACATGTTCATTAACCCTGAGATCTAACGATCACAAATATGATAATTTTCATGTGATTTTTTTTGTGACAGCTATCCTTTCAAAAGATCTCTGAGTTAATGTAAGACCTCTCTTTTCTTTACATATGTTTTTAATATCAATGGTTTTAAGTTTTAAAAATCAGTTTATGATGTTAATAATATTCACCATCATATTTGAAATGCAAAAATTTAAGCATAACTAATGTGACAATAAATATAAATAATAAATACTTAGTTGTGTATTTTTGTTCCGTTTAAAAATAATGAAAAAAAAACTAACAATTATACAGTAAAAGAACATTTATTTAAAACAAAACTACAAGTCAAATTGTTTTAACAAGCACATACATGTTGCTAGCAACAACGAAACTAGCTTTGTAACACATTTCTCTGAAAACAACTGCTACCTCATTAATATACAAGGACAGCATCATATCCTTTTTCACATTCCAATTGCGACAAGGAGGGTTGCTTTTAACTGGAATGACGTTGCCCACAGCAGTATTATCCTGTAATAATAATATTAACAAATTTTACTGAACTAATTGCTAGTCATTATGTACATTTAATTGGACAAAAACAGAACAGAAGCAAATAATGATTAATACCTCAGTGATTAAAAAAAAATTATACAATTTGAAAAAAATTTCAAGTTTACAGGGTTTTAAAACTACATATTTTAACATTTAAGGAAACTTTTGAAAACTCTTATTTTCCAAATCTGTCCATAAATAAATTATATTAATAATTTGTTATTTACATGTTCACAAAGACATAATGAGATCTCTACATAATATGAATAAAAATACTTTTGAATGACCTACACTTAATTATTTAAAAGTTTCCCATATCCTTGCAGAAAATCTCCATTTTTTTTGCATTAAGAAAAATCAGTACTTTTCAGTTAGACAGCTGCCAGTGTTATATATATACAATATATGATATACATATATGTGTGTATATAAATATATACAATATATGTATATATACATATGTGTATACATACATCTATATATAACACTGGTGCCCGGCTAACTGAAAAGTACCTAAAAATCAAATAAGATTTAAATATTTTCTAATTTGTAAATATATGCATTAATCACTTGATATGCTTCACAATGTATTCAGTGTGTACAATGTAACAATGTGATGTGTAAGCTGACATTCTTTATTTTTAATTTAGAATTTTTAATCTTTAAATGTGATATTTGATTAAGGTGTAAAAAAAATCATTTTTTTTTAAATTGATCTTTTTTATTTAAATCATATTTTTTAAAATTTAAATCATATGTTTATGATTTTTTTTCCCATCGTTCAAATACAGAATAGCTACCAACAGTTTTAGGTTTCCAAAACAAACCTCTAATTGCAAATGCAGAGATTCCCCTAGACAGTTTCAGGAGAGTGCTGCACCCTACCTGCCCTTACGTTTACAAAATAGTACCCCTCTTGCCCCTGATGAAAAACATTAGCACCCTTGTTGCCCCCAGCTGAAAAAAATGTCTTTACTCCTTTGTTTATTAAAAAATTTACTTGCATAGTAAAAATTGACTCATTGCTGTCTTTTAAATAGCGTCCTGTCTCTATTAAATATTAAAAGTAGTTTTAAAAATCAAAAGAATACCTTTAAAATTTTTTTAAAAAGTGCCTTTCAGAATCCAAAAGTGCCCTTTTCCTACAAGAAGCACCCTGCCCTTTTTTAAACCTGGGGGAAACTCTGGCAAATGTAACCTGTGTTTTTACACTTTAATAAAATTATAATTATTAGTAATTAACATAAATTATAAACTGCAAATTAGTAGTTTTATTAGTTAGTAGCATACAATAATGTTATATACATTGATATTTTGTAATAATTATGTAAAACTAAATTAAATACTAGTGATTTACATTTATTAAAATTATTAATAACTGCATTTAATCTTAAATTGTTTAACACTATTTAAAATTAATAATTATTAAACAATTAACTCTGTAATTAGGGACATAACACATCTTTATGAATTAATTCATAATATGATAATTAATAATTTATAATTCATGGTAGAAAGTAAAAAGGACAGGATGCTAGTTGCAAGAAAGGGTACTATTTCATGAGGAAATATATAATTACTAAACACATTAGTAGTAATACAAGAAAAAAAAAATAATACATAACTTCTTAGTATAATAAATAAAATGTCATTTATTTTATGAATTACAAATTGAAAAATACAATTAAATAACATGTTTTATTTTTTTTTTCTAAAGAAATAAAGTTCTATCATTTTTGCAAGGTCTTATGCACATATATTTAGAAATACTAATGTGGAATTCGGAAATTTTTTACATGAAATCTCAGCCTACAGCTACAGATGAATTTCATTATTTTTCAAAAATTAAGGGTGCTTTTTGTCAATTTCAAATGGGGCAGGTTGTGGTGCCCTTAAAAAATGACCTAGAGGAAACAGTAATTATAGAATTTATAAAAACTGCAAAAAAGTTATTTCATTAGTTAATAGCACAAACAACAAAGCTATCAAACATTATTTGCAACTCAGTTTGCATTTGTACTGTTAATCACCTAAATCTAAACTTACACACATGTATGCATATGCTACCCCCCCCACACACACACACACCCAGGCAAAAATAATATATATATATATGTATATGAAAATGTTTTAACCTATTCATACACACATACAGAATAAATATAAGGAATAGCCAGTTATATCTGCAATACTCAAAACATTAAACAGCAGTATTATCAACACTCAGTGCGAAATCTCAGCATTTTGTGTTTCAAACAGTTTTGCCGAGTTTTTAATCCCTAACAATTTTCATTTAGTGTATACAAGTATTTAAAAAAAAAAAAAAAAAATCAACATTTACTTAAGATCTTTCTCTGCTTAACATTTTATACCAATTGGTTCCTTTTCTCTTATACATTCTTTTACAATAGCGGCTTAGCCGATGTCATTCTTTCATTCATCTTTAGCTCCAGTATTTGATATAAATTTATTATTGCAAAAGTAGAATGAGAAAATAAAATTCTTGCTATTTTATTCTTTTACTTGCAGAAATTTATTATATTTGCTGCGTTTATTTTATATAAAAAAAATGAATATTTTGATTACTAAAAGGAAATTTATAAAAACTAAGCTTTTTACAAGCTTGCTGTACTTGAACTTTTTACAATAGTCAGGAATTAAGCTTAAAAACAATTATTTAAAGTTTTTTTGTGTATTCATGAATCATGAGTCAAAATACCTGTAGAAACTTTCCAAATTATGTTCACCTCAGATTTTAAACATTTAGAAAAATTATGATTTTAATCAATGACTTTTTTTAATCAATTGATAAAAATCACGATTTAATCGCTGATTAAACTAATTAAAACCATTAACACCTTATATTTGATTCAAGTTTAAAAAAAAAAAAAGCATCGTTTTTAAGTTCTCAGCCTCTCCCACTTTTAAGTATGACTTTATGATATTTTAAGTATACCATGCAATTTTTAAAATGTGTCAGATTTTCTCCAGAATGCTGCTCAACTTTTTAAAATATACCAAGTAACATATCAACTCTACTACGTTCATGATCATCAATGTTCAAACTTGCCTTAGGGGATGTGCATATATAACGTTATCAGTTTAGGGGGGAAGGAGGGGCCTGGCACATGATCTCGTAAGATATCGCTAGGGGGAGGGGGGCTGTCTTTTGATATCGTTATCAGTTTTGATCCAACCAAAATTTTCTCTTTTTATTTGTAACTTGTTTTTTTACATCAAAATAGCCTTATCTGTTTTTTATGGAAATACAAACTTATGATTAAAATCTTAAATGATAAAAATATTTAATTCAAAAATATGGAATACCCCACCGTTTAGCATTCCTATTCTTCTGTCATATGTTATGCATACATAATTGGTTACATCTGTGGTTCAAGAAACCAATTGATGATACCTGTTATGTTTATTAGTAGTAAATGAATGAGAAAGAATGTTGTCCATCTGTTTTGTTGATAAGAAGTTCTGTCTCTCACCCCCTCCCAACCCCGTGCTGAGGCAAGTGCAAGAAATCATTATTACTGTTGAATGCATTATATAACAAAAAGCTATTATTAAATACTTTTAAATGGCAAATACGAGGCATGTTTTTTAAGTAAGTACCGTTTTGGAATTTAAAAAAAACGTGCAAAGATATCGCAATAATTTTATTTTTACATGAAAGTCTGTACCTTCATCTACTTTTCTACATAATTTCCGTGATTATTGAGGCACTTGTCATAACGTGGCACCAGTTTTTGAATACCCTCCTCATAAAATTCTGCCGCCTGACTTTTTAACCACTGTAGCACAAATGTTTTGACTTCGTTATCGTCTTGAAGACGCTGACCACCCAGGTGTTTCTTCAAGTGCAGGAACAAATGGTAGTCGCTGGGTGCCAGATCAGGGCTGAATGGAGGATGATCTAGAGTTTCCCATTTAAAAGATTTGATGAGATCTTTGGTCCGATTAGCCACATGTGGACGGGCATTGTCATGGAGCAAAACGATACCCTTACTCAACTTGCCACGTCTTTTGCTCTGGATTGCACGACGCAGATTGTTCAATGTCTCACAATAAGATGCTGCATTGATTGTCTCATTACGAGGCAGAAACTCCACTAGCAATACTCCTTTTTTGTCCCAAAAAACTGTGCACATGATTTTCTGGTCAGAAATTGTTTGCTTAAACTTCACTTTTTTGGGTGATGATGAATGTCGCCATTCCATGGATTGTTGTTTTGATTCTGGTGTGACGTAGGCCACCCATGTTTCGTCACCAGTAACAATTTGGTCTAAAAAATCTTCACCTTCATTGTGGTACCGCTCAAGGAAAGTCAATGCACTGCCTAAACGTTGGGTTTTGTGCAAATCCGTCAACATTTTTGGAACCCAACGTGAACACAATTTCCGGTAATTCAAGTTCTCGGTCACAATGCGATACAAAATACTACGAGAATATTGAGGAAAGCAGTCGCACAATGACGAAATTGTAAAGCGTCTGTTTTCTCTCGCCTTTTCGTCCACTTTCTGCACCAAATCTTCATTAACGACCGAAGGACGCCCACTATGTTCTTCACCATGCACATTTGTGCGGCCATCTTTAAATGCTCTCACCCATTTCCTTACCATTCCATCACTCATAATGTTTTGTCCGTAAACTTCACAGATCTCACGATGAATATCGATCAGTTTTACGCCTTTAGCACTAAGAAATCGTATAACAGCCCGTACTTCACGATTGTCGGAGGCATCTTAAACACTCAGTAAACAACGTATACAATGAAGAATCAGACTGTAATGACGTCAGTGCATAGACAAGAGATGTAGGTAACCAGCGCGCATGCGCGGAACGCCGACCCTAGCGCTGCGGCGGCGGAATCGCAAAACGGTACTTACTTAAAAAACATGCCTCGTATTTCTTTTAAGTATTATTTGATATAAAGTTATTTTCATATACAAAGTGAAATTTTTTGATTTCTATTCATTTGAAGGGGGGGGGGGGTGTTTGAGGTATGATAATGTATGATATCATAAACGGGCGAGGGAATCCAAAAATACCAGAAAATTGATAATGTTATATAAGTACAGCCCCTTACTAAGTAGTTTTTTGCAAAGAAGGAGGGGGCACTTTTGCAATACCTTCTAGATGAATTTTTGTAACACACTTTTTTTTTTTAACATTTTGTATCCTGTTTTTTCTTTAAAGCATGAATTATTTTTGCAGTTGCGTACATTCTGCCATAACAATTTTCAAATGTACATTCTTTCTTGCTGGCTGATAAGATTTTCTGAAAACTTCCCACCCCCTAAGAATAACCATCACAACCCCCCCCCCCCCCCCCTCCTTCAAAGCAGAATATGCCATATGTCGCAAAACAACAGATTTCTCTGCAGAAGATTCAAATTCTCATTTTCAGTGAAATTCGCAATTCAGTCATTGGAAAAATCTTGAAATTTGTCAGTCAATCATCGGGAGAAAATTGTTCACTTAAAAAGATTTCAAAATTCATCAATTGGTCGGAGGAAATCTCATGCAATTCGTAAGTTGGTCGTGTAAAAAAAAAAATTTCTTGATTGACCCGGAAAAAAAAAATCAGGAAAGTTGTTAGTCAACCAAGGGAAAAATCACAAAAGTATTGCAAAATTCATCATTCGGTTCTAAAAAATTATGAAATCTAGCCAGACGTGGGGGGAGGGGGGGGGGGAAGGCAACATTTTTCAATTGGTCACAGGAAAATATAATGAAATTTTACTGATAAATGAGGACTGTAAACAAACCAGTTCAAATTACAGTCAACTCTGTGGAATTTGCTGATGTATAATCCACACTACACGTTGGAATGTAAACAACGGAAATTGTCATTAACAGTTAAACTCATAAAGCTAATTTTTTTTTTTTCAGTTATCAATGCTCCAATGGATAAATATTTAAATATAAATTGGATATAAACATTTAAATTTCCTTGAGTAACATAATTTTATCTTGGAGCAAGAAGTAATGAATGTTCATAGACTACAGAAAAAAAAAATATTGACACCATACCAAAACTGCTATTGTGTTGTGTCAATGTTTAAAATAATGAATAATCAGTAAAATTTGTATTGTAATATAATTTAATTTTTCTTTAATCTTAGTTATTAAATGTATTAAACCATTATATGTTTTTCTTTTCAATTTTAATTGTAATTTTTGTGCAGTTGTTCCTAATTTATAGTCAGACTTTAAAAAATAAAATGTAAACAAAAAGGATGATCTATAATCTGCAAAAATGTATAATCTACAAAATTCTCGATTCCTCAGTGTGCAGATTTCCCAGAGTTCACTGTATATAGTTTATAGAATCTCTTAGAATACATTTTTAACACCATTTTTTCCAAACAATAATCTTCTTAGTATTATATTGCAAATGTTACAAAAATATGCCATGAAGTTTTAGACTAATGTCAGACAAACGTCTTTTTGCACGCTTTTTTACCTACGTATCATCCCTACACAATGCTAGTAGCATTAGCATTGTGTAGGGATGATACGTAGGGAAAAAAGCAATGTCAGACGAACGTCTTTTTGCATGCTTTTTCCCCCTAAGTATCATCCCTACACAATACTAGCAGCATTGTGTAGGGTGTGTAGAGATGATACGTAGGGAAAAAGCGTGTAAAAAGATGTTCGTCTGACATTAGCCTTATTGTTTGGAATACTAGTGTAATTTACACTATGCAACTTAAATGTGTAAAGAATATAATTACCTATCTTTTGATGCTTTGTGGGCGGGCAAAAACAATAGCTGCTTTTAGCTCCATTACTTTCTTCATACTCATATGATGAAGGTCTCAATATTTTGCTAAGTAGTTACATCGTTTAATCACCTCTTGGATTACCATTCGTTTTCTGAAAGAATCACAAGTAGAAATCACATATTCAATTTTGGCAGTATTGTTTACTTTCTGAAATCACATTCCATTAAAAAAATATACTGTAAAAGCATTTATTTTCGCGAGCCCATTGTAATCGCAAAAATTTAAGCCTCGCGAAATATATATATATTTTTTCACCTCAAATAATAATAAAAAATCAGAAAATTTTCACTTATCCAAAATTTAATGATTACTTAAATGTTAAGCCAAGATCAAAGTTGATAAGTACTGCGTGTGTTTTTAGAGTGATGGGGAGAGGCAGGGCAGAGGGGGCATGTGCCCCATGTGCCAGAACGAAGGGGCGCCAAATGCAGGATTATACTTTTGGAATGGATCATTTTCTTCTGATGGACTTATGGCTTCCATTATTAGGAAGTAGCCATTATAAATGAAGTGTTAGGTGAAGATGAAAGAGCAGTCGTAATAAGTTAGAACTCTGATTTTCTGGTCAGAATTTAAAAAAATGCCTTTTTTTTTTTTTTTTTTTTTAATTATGGCCGTTTTTTGACCAGAAAATCAAAGTTCTAACTTTTTACGGCTGCTCTTTCATCTTCACCTAACACTTCATTTATAACGGCTGTTTCATAATAATGGAAACCAAAGTCCATCAGAAGAAAATAACTTGGCTAAAGCTGAAACTCGGTTAAGCAGGACTCTGATAATCCGAACTCTACTGTATATGTCATTTTAAAAATAATCTTTAGAATATTTTTGTTGGTGTTCAGAGGTGGGGGGGGGGGGGGGGTCATGCACCCTGTGACCACCCTCTTGGATCCACCATTGCAGATTATGTAGTTCAGTTATTACATATTTTTAATTTAAAAATAAGTCGGCTATTAAAAAATTAGTAACATTCTCTTTGTAAATATACTTTGTGGAAGAGGAGGGGGGGGGGGGGGGAGAGTCCAAAATCCAGGTTTGCCCCGAGTGCAAAAAAGGCTAGTTTCAGCCCTGGAGAGAAGGGCGGGGGGGCGAACTTTTGGGACAAAAGGAAGTTTCTTAAAATGTCTTAAGCAAAAGGGGTTCTATTTAGGTAATTTCGGGATTTTTCGACTATAAAATTTCGATATAAAATTCACGAAAATTTTAGCTTGCAAAATTACCAATATCTTCATTTTCTCGAAAAATTCGGCTCGCAAAAATAAGTGTTTTTACAGTATACATATTGTGCAGGATACGATATGGCGAATTTTTGCTTTACATGCACTAATTTACATTAAAATCATAAGTAATGAAATTTTATTTAGTAATTAATCAGCAATAATAGCCAAAACAACACAATTAACAAAAAATTCAGTAAAGGAAAAAAAAAATGCTATCGTCACTGATTTCAGTACTATTTTGAATTTTGTTTTTCAACTTAACTGTAAATTTTGCTGTTTGCAACCGCAATGGTATGTGGTTTTGAGGACACAATCAAATTTGGCTAAAATAAGATTCTGGAACCTAACAGATCCTGAGATGTAAATATACCCGCTGCCCTTAGGGTTGTGCAGTCGGTGGGGAAAATGACCAACTCAGACTGCTGAAATTTTAAAGAAACCAACTGATTCTGGGGTGGCTAATGTACTAGAATTAGTAGGGTTTCTATTATTCAGATTGCTTCATCGGTACCATGTGTTTTGAAATAGTCTATTTATTAAGTTTGTAATTAAATAAATCAAATATTACAATTTAAAATATGTGGTAACAATCAAGCAATCTGAATTTTAAAAAATATGCAACTGGCAACACTGCAACCTACTGACACATTCCTATTTGACCTTGAAACAAGTAATTAATGTGCATATCCACTGTTTTTTTTTTTTCGTTTCATTTTTTGGTTGACAAATGGGTGCAAGCTGTGATAGGTTGTCAAGGCCAGGACCCAGTTACCTCAGAGCATTATTTAGTATAAAACATTTCACCTTTTTTAAATGCATAATTTTTGTTTTAAAAGGGTAAAAGTACTTTTAAAATACTGGTCGGACTTTGCCCCTTCATTAATCGGCTCTGGCCAAGACTTAAAATATTTTCCATATACTCACATGAAAAACCTTTCTTAAATATTTTTACATATGCCTCAGAATTTTTTCAGAACATAATTTCAAATACATAAAAAAAAATACAGTAGCCTCCCGCTTAACCGGCCTAAATGGGACTGAGGGTTGGTCGGTTAAGAGGAAAACCGGTTAAAGCAGAGAAGTAAAAAAAAAATTAAATAAGTATCTGTGTAATTTAATTAATTAAGCCCATACGATGCATTTAGTTTTTCAATTTGTAAATTTTTAAAAAAGTACATATTTTCTATATTTTGTTAAATGAATACTAGTTATAGTGTTGACTCTAAGCCGCTTTAGCAGGGCGCAGCGGCCGGCGGCCCTTTATTTCCTTTTCTGTGACCGGCGCCCTTTTTTATTTCTTTTTTGCGCCCCGCTACCCTTTTAACACTTCCTATGATCCCTGTGGCAATTTAGTTGATCCCGGGTAAATATCGCAAACTCTAGGGACTCTAAACAAACCAATTCAAAATATTTTGTGTGAACAAGGTACAAGTGTACCCTTTTTGAAAAAATGCACCCTTTTTTAGAATAGTGTTTGTCCCCTTTTTGAAAAATATACCCTTTTTTTAGAATAGTGTTCCCTTTTTGAAAAATTCCCACCCGGCGGCCCTTTTGTTCTAGAGTCAACACCATAGTTATAATTAATTGAATTGCAAGGAAAATTATCGCTTATAACAAATAATGAAAAATATTTAACACAAATTAAATTGTTGAAAATTGTGCCACACACCTTTATAAGAAGCTGAACTTGTTCTACATAATGTATATTTAAGTTAATCAACAATAAAGAAATGAGTGACCTTCTAATGTTGAAGGCAAAATGGCAGATATCTTGCAGCTTAATCTCTCCATTTCTTTAACATCATAAGTTCAACCGAGGAAACTGTTAGCTGCTGCTCAACTAGCATAACACCAACTCCAATGCTTTTACCCCTTCCAGTATGTAGAATTTTAGCAGTATCAACTTCATCTGGATCATCATCAGATTCGTCTTCGTATTGAACAACATCAGTCACAGTCCTAATTATATTCTCATCAAATGTTTCATGCTTGATATCTTTATCAGACTTAAACGAATTGTATACATCTTTTACGGTGATCTGTTCGCATCCCTCAAGCTTTTTAAATGTTTGTACTAAACAGTTTGAAGATAGATCAGACATTACAGAGCTCCGTGGGGAGGGGGAATTGCACTTTTGCCTATTAAAAACGCAAAATCTCAAATCTTCTGGGGAGGACATCTCATTTCTCCTTGTTCCTGGGGGAATGCCTGCACCCCAGGGCCACATCGATGAAGGCCAACACATATCCACTTAGAAATGACGTTCTTCTTTCTGAATTTTGCATCCTTCCTCTCAAGATTGCACTTCAACTGGAAAGCGTAAGCTGAGTTCCCGAGGTCGTCATCCCTGAATTTTGCCTAATGTTGGGAAAAAAAGTCGGCCGGTTAAAGCGGAGTTCCGGTTAAAAGGGAGGCTACTGTATATATTTATGTTCATAAAGTGGACCATGCCCCAGAAGCGGGATACTAAGTATTATTTGAAATACAAATATCAATTTATTTTTTATTAATCTAATTCCTCTTTATTTTTCATTTACCTACCTCCAAAATAACATAGATAATAATGCAAATTTGCAAGTAACATTTTCAAACAAAACGGAAAAGTTATAAAAAAAAAAAAAAAAAAAAAAAAAAAAAAAAAAAAAAAAAAAAAAAAAATTACACATTTTTAATAAGATTACGATACAGGAAAAATTCCAAATAAAGTGAAGTTATTAAATAAAATAAAGGCTTTGCACATTAAAATCCTAAATACATATGAGCCTGAAATTTTCTGAAATACTTTTGGGTCTGAGCGAGCTGAGGGCGATTTTATGATAACACTGATATAAACAGATAAATAACCATAAAGTTTTGATTCCAAATTTGTTTTATGTTACATCTAAAATGAGTAATATTTCAGAATCTACCAGAAATATTTTCATTAATAATACAGGTTAACTTCAATAGGATACTGGGCCTTTCCATTGTGACGGGTGTGACATCCAGACACAATTTTAAGATGTTATATCTATATTTTGGGCAATAAATTAGCTAATAAATCCCTGAAAAGTGTTTAAAAAATGTTTTTCCATGCATTTGCTTGAATAATTGTGCAAACACGAAACTTCAATAGCTTTCAATTTAAAAAAATAAATAAAATAAAATCTTGTGACGGGTGTGACTTTCTCCGGACATGAGTTTTCACTAGCATACACATTCGTTAAAATTCCTGTGAATATTTTAATGTTTCATTATTAAAACAATTTTTTTCTAATAAAAGAGATTCAGATTAAACTTAATGCATAATTTTCATAATAAATTTTAATTATTTTAATGTACAAGAAATTTTTTTCTATTGTGACGGGTGTGACATTATGAAAAGTATACAATTTTAAAGTTATTTACCAAAAAAAAAAAAACAGCGATCGGTGTTGACAGAAAACTTGACAATAGCTAATATACAAACAAAATTTAATAAAACTAACATCTTTATGCAGTTAGTTTAAAATTTGTAGTGCCTCCTACATGTTATAAGTGATGGGGTAGCTATTTTTTTTACAATGGCAAAAAAGTTTTCAATTGAGATGTCACCTTTCTCTGGCCAAATCCAGTGTGGTCCACTGCCTTGCATGTATTTCAAGCTTTATTTCTTCCTTATGGAAGTTGATATTCAAGCCATTACCGTAGTACAAAATACAAGCTATTGCGCCTTTTGTTACAGGCCAGGGAAACCACAACATAGTCTCCGATATTTAAATCTGATGCTTTCAAAATCTTGCTGGGGGGAAGATTCGCAAATAGCAGTGACTTACCTCTTTTAGTATTGATTCCGTAGTTTTTCCAATCAAAAAGTTGGTACTATCAGCACTTACCTTAAAGTGGTGATATGACTTGATACCTTCCCATCCTTCTGTCAACATTTGTTTAGTTTCCAGTATTTTCTCTGCTGACACATACAATGTCTTTATTGCACCAGTCTCCTGTGCACATTTTAAAAAATCCAAAGCAGATTTAACTATTGCTTTTCTGGATTTCAGCAAACCCCACACTCTTGACTTTTCATTTCCAAATCCTGTCAACCGCTCCTTTACCATAAGAAGTGGCCAAAAAGTTCCATTCACATGTTAGCTTAAAATCTTTGATAAAGAAGCACAAGTGTTTGAAATTTTGTATTTGTTTTTAAACATGGCTGCACAGCCATCAGAATTTTTTTTCACCTTTTTGAAACGGGGGGGGGGGGGGGGTTCAGACTAGCATATAATGGCATTTAAAAATGCCCATACAGCATTACTTATTTAACACGCTGCAATTCGTTATTGATTATTACGAAAGAGCAAATCACATTACCTTTCAACGATGCAAAGCATGTAAAAATGGTTATTTGAGGATGAGTCCAGTGAGCACTCTGGATCTCATTTTGAGAGGCAGCACTATAGTTCTCGGCAAAGCCCACTTGTATTATTGCTTAGTGTCTCCCACATTATTTTTGGCTTCTTCAAAATAACTGGATTGAGTTACAGTTATGTATAACGAATATTAATAATAAATTTTCATTTTCTTGATAATCTATCAAAAGTTAAAGTAAATTGCCACCAACTCACAATTTACTAAAATAATTCAAATACAGTAGAACCTTGATTATCCGAAGTAATTGGAACCGACCCTCTTTTGGAAAATTGAAATTTTCGGACAATTGAGAATGCTTCAGTTTTTAGATTAAGGACAAATATATGCACTGTTTCTTATAATGGTAACAAGTGCTTAATAAAAATAAAACAATAGAAAAAGAGAAACAAGAATAAATTAGGGGCTGTGCAAATATAACGTTATCAACTTTTTGGTAATTTCGGACCCCCTCCCCCCCCTTACGATATCATACATTATCATCCCTCGAACCTCCCCCCCACTGGTAATAATATCATTATCAATGTCTAAAAATTTGATTTTTTTCTTCTTTTGTTTGGAGTGATACATAAATATGGTTCCATTATTATTCGCATACTACTTTATTGATTCAAGAGAAGTCAATAAAATATATCACATTACATATGAAATAACTTTATACCAAATAATACTTAGAAATGATTACTATTTAAAAGAATTTAATAATAGCTTTTTTTTACATAATGCGTTCAACAGTAATAATGTCTTCTTGCACTTGATCACACAGGGGGAGTGGGGGGGAAGGGGCAAACAGAACTTCTTATGAACAAAACAGATGGACAAAATTCTTTCTCCTTTATTTAACAGTAAACACAAAGTATCATTTGAAACATACTTCGCATATGGTTTCTCGAACAGTGGATTATATATGCATACACATATGACAGAAGAATAGGAATGGCAAACGTTACATATTTTTAATTAAATAATTTTATAATCCTTCAAAGATTTTAATAATAACTTTGTATTCTCAAAAAATAGATAACAGGCTAAAAAAAAAGATAACATACAATTTTGATGTAAAGACCAAGTTACAAATAAAAAAAGAAAATGTTGGTTGTGTGAAAAATGATAACGATATGAAAAGTCAAATTCCCCCCATCCCCTAGCGATATCTTACGATATCATGTGCCAGACCCCCCCCCCTCCCCTCTAAAATGATAACGTTATATATGCGCAGCCCCTTACCTAAATTTTAATTTTAAAATTAAGTACCTTTTACATGTTTCACAAGGGTTTGAAACAAAGTTTTGTTTGCCGCAGTTTCTATTGCCTTTGTTTTGTAGCTCTAGCACAAAGTTTTTTTTACTACTATGAGTTTACCAGTATTACAGTCTTTCTGCTGCTCAGCCATGCCAAACATTTTGCAATGAATTCAAAAGCTTCAGATCTGCTAATTTCTTCGCCCTCATCATTGTCCTCTTCTTCGCTTTGACCAGCAAATGTTCCTCAGATATTGCCAATGATTTCTTCATCGCTCAATATATGAAATCCGTGATCATTTGAGTCACATTTTAGCCAATCGTTTATTCCTGAAATATTACAGCCATCACAACCAGGTATTTTATTAAATTCTAATTCCTAATCGTTTTTGTTTTTTTTTAAATCTTTAAAAATGGATTTCGGTTAACCCAGAGTTTTGGTTAAAAGAGTTTCAGATAAAAGAGGTTCTACTGTATATCTGTTTTAAGATTTATCTTTTTTAAGGCACATTTGTCTTAATATGTTTAGAAACAATAAGGATTCAACCTTACACTTCATTTAAGAAACATTTAAATATATTTCTAAATAATTTAAAATGTTGTCACACCCGTCACACTAAAATTCCACACAAAATAAAAATTTAATGAATTTTTAATATTTCATATTTATTCAGAATTGCAATAATTAGACTTTCAGAAAGTTTCATGTATTTTTGTGAAAAAATGAATTTGGTATAATAAGTTGATCATCTTTTTTTGTGACGGATGTGAAAGAGATACAATATAAATATATTTGTATTAAAAATCGGTCTTTTAAATTATTTTGAAAAATTAAGTGCTTCATAAGGTAAACAAAGGTCACAAATAGTAATGTATGCACATACAGCGAAAATGCTGCTGTTTTAAATATTGCATCTGGCGGAATAAAAATACCTTATTTTAAATGCTAGTAAGTAGGGATTGACCGAAGCAGCAATTTTGCCGAATACCGAAGCTTCGGTCAAAGTGTACACCGAATATTCGGTATTCGGCAACCGAATACTTAAAATTTTTTAATATACATTTTTTCATATATTAGCTTTTTTAATAAACTTTAATTAAAATTAAATTCTTAGTAATTTAATTCAGTTACATTTTTATTCTTAAATCTAATTACACCAAAAAAAATTTAATGACTACTTTCCACTCACAATTTCATTAACCCATCACTTATTTTTTATTATTTTATCACTAGTCAATACCCAAAATAACCTATGAAAGTATTAAACTATACAGGCTATTATTAAGGGTAAGAATTGTTAGAAAAACTAAAGTTCATTCAAATAAAAAGAAACAATGTTGTCATTAAGCTGATTTACTGATTGTCTAATTATAAACGTATTGAATAGGAATGTTCCCAAATACAAAAGGTATATCAATTTATACATTTAACTATTTTCTGTCAAATTATTGATACATATTTATATTTTGATTAATAATTTAACATTGTGGTGATGAAGATAACAAATTTGAGCGATTTTAATGATTATAAAAGCTATAGGATAGGCATAGAGGTATACTTATTTGATGAGTTTTCTTTCATATACACCTTAGATATACAGAGATGAAATCTGACGTGCTTATTTGAGATATATGTTAAAGAAAATACACATTAAATAAATTTAAATTAAGAAAACTAAAGTAGAAATAATTAAAATTAAATTATAAGAGAAAGATGCCCACCTTCCTTACTTTTTTTTTTCTCATCGTAGATAGTTGTTTTGATTTCACCCCTATGTAGGCTATTTTAGGAAAGAAAAAGTTTTTTTTATATTAAAAATGTCCTTTGACTTGTTTTTTGTAGTGCAACTGAACTCTGAACTCATGTACATAATATTGAAACTCATCATTTAGCCTATTCTACTTCTAATTAAAAAAGAATTCTTCTACTTCTAAGAAAGTACTTGCCCGCAATTATTCGGCCGAATACTTAAAAGTATTCGGCCGAAGCCGAATATTCGGTTTACATGCCGAATCACCGAATCGACTATTCGGTATTCGGTCAATCCCTACTAGTAAGTTTTTGAAATTTTTCTAACTTTGAGCCTAGATAAATTATAAAAGAATAATTTTTGCAGCTTAGTTCTCTGTAATTTCATATGTATCATATTTTTACCTTTAATTTGATACATTACTAGTAATAATAAAAGTTTGAAATATCAACCTTCATGTCTACTTTTTCATGGAAATGCCCATATGTTACAAGAAAGATCAGTAAAATAATTTTTTGCATAACCGATTCCACACACATAGCTAAATGCAAAAATTCTGCACTACTATTCTGAGCATGCAATTATTTTTAAAATGCACTCGGTACCTCTCCTTTATCCCGTCAACTGCTTTCCATAAAATTATAATGCCAATAAACAAATGGAAAAATGTTCCCATTAGAATTTCAGGAAAAAAAAAAAAAAAGATGTGCCTGTCTGAATAAAACGGCAACTATCAGTAACTTAAGCAATAAAATTTACAATATAGGGTAGATGTGCTAGTAATGGACACCCTTAAGTAATTTCTTATAAAAGTATTTTTGGTACTTTTCGGTTAGCCGGGCGCCAGTGTTATATATACATATTTATATACATAAATGTATGTATATATACATATATATATATATGTGTATATATACAATATGTGTATATGTATATATATGTATATTTACGTTTATGCATGTATATAAATGTGTATATATAACACTGGCACCCGGCCAACCGAAATGTACCGTATTTTTTTAATTAATAGTTATAATTATTATATTCCAGTTTTTTCAATATTATATTAACCTAACCATTCTTATAGTCTCATTTCCCAATATGAATCGAAATTTAATTTTAAATAACAGAAATATACCAAAACACCCAGTAATGGACATCCTTTGGCCCAGTAATGGACACCCCATAAAAAGTAATAAATATAATTGTTTTCATGACTGCATTTAGAACCAGAATTTAATGAATACATACTAATCAAAACAAAATAGCTATTTTCAAATAAATTTAACAATCAGGATACCAGTAATTAATAAAATATTTGCGATAATCATTTACTGTTTGCATCAATTATTGTAATTATCAGAAAATCGATGTTTTAATTATTTTAGATGAATAGTTTAAAATACTAAATATCAGGCAATTACAGCTATCAAATTATTGAAACAGTGGGGGGATTTAAAAGGTAATTAAAAAAAAAAGTTTTGGAATATTAGTGTTTAGTTTTGTCTCACTATTTTTAACAATTAATCTTCCAGAGACTACTTGATATATCATTTATAATAATTAATATTACAAATATGAAAAAAATGATATCGTGGGTTGAACATTTTAAATACTAAATAAAATACTTTCAAAATAAAATAAAACTGTTGAACTGATGTTTGAGGCCACTGATCTGCAGATTTACTAGTTTCATGAATATTACCAATAACTTTCATTATTATTATTATTTTGTCAGAGGTGAATAAGGAAACATTTGAGACAGAAAATAGATTCTTAATAGCTTCTGTAACTTAATTGTTTTTATTTAAACGGAGAGGGATTAAGCCCTATGAGCCAGGGTTGCAAAAAAGCCGGCTAAAATTTTAAAAAAGCCACGCCGGTGACTTTTATTGGTTTTAACCGGCCTTTTTTGGCCATAATTGGCTTTTATACAATGAAGCATTGTAATTATAAACTACACATATGACATTTAACTGATTTAGAGTTTAATAAGTAACCCAATTTCTCAATAATGGAGACATTAATACTGGAATAAAACTTAGATGGTTTTGCTAGTGATTTGCAAATATGTCAGCTAAACTTTAAAAGGGCCATACCAACTGCTTTATCTGGTTTACACTGACCTTTTAACCCCCCCCCCCCTTTTTTTTCCATCTTTACTGCTTTATAAAATTAAAGAAGGACAATGGCTACTTAGTTACATGTTTTATTACTTAATTAATTTTCAGAGCTATTAAATATACAAGTCATTATTTTATTTGTAGTAAACATTTAAAATTATACGTAGTCATATAATAAAAACACCATTTCTCACTATTAAACATTATGAATAACATATGCATGAATATGCTTAGCAACAAGCTTTTCAAAATTTTATTTAGAGAATTTGTAATTCTTTTCTTTTGTTTAAATGACCTTTTTTTATATACACTTATTGAACCAAACTCTCCTCAAATATTATATCCTTTCTAATTTCTCTTTTAACATTTATAACTTAATCTCTCCATATGGACACAAGAATGTTTCCATTTTGATGTGCTACATTTTGTCATTGTTTAATTAAATATAATCTTTAAAATGTGTAGTATATGTGGAGCTATGTAATATGTAATTTCAAAACACCAATTTGGAGTATAACTTATATTCTTTTCAATGTTTATAATTTTTTTTTTCCAAACATAATTGCCTTCACAGTTGTCTTCTAGAAGTTATAAAAAGTTATTTATTTGACAAAATTTAATAGAAATGTATAATTTTTTTAGTAGAAAATATTTATAAGTGTATTAAAAATTAATTGATCCAAGTTTAAAACGAATTAGCTGTAAAACAACTTTTAAAAATAAAAACCGGCTTTTTTTAAGTGGTTAAAACCAAAAAAAGCTTTTTTTGGCCTGGCTAAAAGCCGGCAGCCCTGCTATGAGCCTCTCTTTGACTGTGCCCTTAAACAATATTTTCTGATTCCTGGCTGGTTTGATAGCCAGATTATAAAATATGCAAGATATGTACATAAAAAAGATAAATAAATAAAATACTGAAATTTTATTAATCACATAACTTAAAAGCAGCCATTTATAAAAGTTTTGATGTTATTACATTTTGGTAAACATAATTTAAAAATTAAATTTGATTATTTACGTTTGCAGTTAATTCAAAATATTATATATGCACTATAAACATTACTGAAATTGCATTTTTAGCAATGTCTACATGGGGTGTCCATCACTGGAAAATGACTAATTAACCATCCCAGTAATGGACATCCCCTCTTAAAACCTTAAAAATAAATGAAATTTTGTAAATGGCTGTCAGTATATAAAATTCTAAGCTTTCTATTGCTACTCAAACAAAAACATTAAAATTTTGCAAGAAAATAAATTATATATAAATTAAGTAAACAAAGCCAGCTCTTAGCCTGTTCGTTAAGATTTTCAGAGAAAAACAGCGAAACTTTGAAACATTATTTTCTGCTTCCTGATTGGTTTGAATAAAAGTGTCAACAATAACCCAGTTTTATATAACATGCAAGAGGGGATTATTAAAAAAATAATTAAAGTTAAATATTTATTAGTTATTTTTTTATGAACCAAAAACATCAAGTGGTGTCCATTACTGGCACATCTATCCTACATCATAATCGTAAATTTTACGTGTAAAACTTATAAATCAATAAAATATTAGAGCTAGTTATGTGCATTTTGAATGAAGATCGCAATAAACCATTTCAACAAAAATATTTAATAAAGCAAAAATGTATTTACTTTGAATATATAAATTAATTTTTCGGAACATAACACATTACATTCTTACTCGTGCGATGACTATGCCTATTTTTTATATAAACGTTTTCCGACATTATACAAATATATTGGTGGAATAGTTATAAAAGAAAGCATTACAAATAAAAATGAAAGAAAATTCTTACCTTATAATATCCGTATTCACTTTTTTCTTATTCGAATTCGGAACGAGCTCGCCACAACAAACAACCGTTGCAAGGCCGTTGGAATCAAAATAAACGGATTTCTCGTCAGTCGGTTGGTCGGTTGCTGCACATTCGAGTACAGGAAGAAGAACCATGGAGTCAAACTGCGCATGTACGTCCGTCAAGGAATATCTTGTCAGATTTTCAGTATTCTGTGGACATTCAGAAGATAGTTTTATAGGATATGACAACTACAGGATCTTTAGGATCATTGTAGAGCGTCCGAAAGATGATTGTGGTTGTTTGTGACATAGATTAACATACAAGATGGGACATTTACAGCAAAATCTGTAACGGCAACAGTACTAGCGTCACTACCGACAAGGGGGAAGAATTAACGAGCCTCCGAAATTTACCTATGTTGAAGAAATATGTTTACACTCTATGTTTTGAACATCTATTCTTTCCAAAAACGAAGCAGCAGAGACAACGAGAGGGCAGACGATATATTTATGTGTTATTTATTTAGCTGCTGTTTTTTTTTTTTTTTTTTTTTTTTTTGTTATCGTACCTGTAACATTCATCTTTAACTTACAAAATGATAATTAGAGTAATAATATAAAACAAAACGCTAGAAATTCTATGTAAGTTCATAAAATTAAATTGTAAAAAATCAAATTCAGGTATGTCAATTTATCCACATCGAATAAAATTTTATTGAGTGTAATGTCAGTACCTCTAATTATTTTTAACTTTTAGATTTATACAATTCTAAAAATTTGTCTAAAAGAATTTTCCCCTATCTGTAATAATTATTATTATTCCTTATATGTTAATATTATAAATTTTATTGAATTGATTGTACGTTATTTACATTAAAAACAATATTTTTATTTTATCTCTAAGGAAGTGAAAATTCGTTAATTTTAAAAGATTATCGTAACGATTGTTTAATACGTTAAACTTCATAGATTAATAAAATATAGGATATAAAAATTTTCCGATCAAAGGGGAATAATTATGAAATTTTCTGGGACTTGTAGAGGCAATATTTGGTATATTTTTATATTACACCATTGCTTTTGATATATAGCATTCAAGACGAAATTTTAACCTTGTTTTTCGTTGCACTTAAACCGCTCACTCATTAAAAAAAAAAGAATATATCCGTGCTTGAACATAGAATATATATTAGATATATAAAATAGAATATCTATTCTATGTTCATGTATCGGCGTAAGATTCTATTGAAAACGTAAACATGCAACATTAAAAAGAGAAAGATTACAATAAGGTAGATACTCAAAAATAAGCATACTACAAGGATGGGGAGTTTCTTCCTCATTGTCACTAAAGGCGCTACGATCGCGATCGCATTACCATTACGCTCTATGGAAGTGTCCGATCTTGGATGTTAATCTATGGTCTAGGATAGCACCCGAGATAGGTAGGCACCCCCTGGCGGTAAACAGTGGAACTAAAATATGTACGGCTATGGTGCATAATATGAAAAAGTGGTCAAAGGGGTGTCGGCAAAAGTTAGAAAAGTGCCTCTGGGTGAAAAGGGGGGAGGTTAGAAAAATTGCTTAAAATACACAAGTTAGAGCTCAGAGGGGTAAATAAAAGACATTTTGAAAATTTTATGAATTATCGTGTGATCGCAAGTGTTCAGCTATAAGTATGCAAAATTTCAAGTCTCCAACTTAAGTAGGGGCTCAGTTAAAAAAAAAAAAAATGCTTAAAATACACAAGTTAGAGCCCAGAGGGGTAAATATAAGACTTTTTCAAAATTTTATTATTTGTCATTTGATGTGTGGTGTTCAGCTATAAGTATGCAAAATTTCAAGTCTCCAACGTATGTAGTTTCTGAGAACGGGCTTTGTGACAGACAGACAAACAGAGGAGTGAGACGAATAGGGTTTCGTCAGATGAACGAAACCCCGAAAAAGAAACGGTAGAACGCATCGTGTGTGCCCAGTCTGGAGTTTTCGAAAAATAAAAAGTACCATATTTTGGTGCTTCTCTTTATTTTACTCCATGGATTAATTCAACTTTGAACGGAAATTTTTAACATTATATTATTAACTTTTTTTTTTGAATGAATTTTTAAATTCAAGTAATTTTTAGCTGGATAAAAAAAAAATTCTTATTTGTCAAACGTAAAAAAAAAAAAAAAAAAAAAAAAAAAAATGCTTTTTAAACCTAAAATAAATTAACAAGGCAAATATGTAACATTAAAGAAAAACTTTATTAAGAACTAATGCAAGTTAAAAATGTATGAAAAATAGATGCATAATAATTGTTTTCACTTAAAAATAATTAAAATGTTACGTACCTCTTTGTCCCGCACTTCCGGTATAAATATCCAACTGAATAAAACACAAAGAGCACACAAAAGCGAGCAAATCCTTTCAACACAGGTTTATATTTAATGGTACACAATATTACAATGCCGATTACATGACTTTGTATAACTGATTAATTAAACTAATTTAAAGTCTTAGAGTTTCAATATTCTACGAATGTCATAATTTTTTAATAAAGAATAAAGATCGCTTTGACATAATTCAACATGTTAGACTGGAAGTTCCGTCTAGAAAGACAGCATGTATTCAAGGATGACGAGAGTCGTGACGGGCCCAGGGTCAACCACACATCCCCCCCCCCCCCACACACACACACACACTCTCTCGAGAATCATAAAAAGCATGTGAATCTTTAATAATACCTAGCCGACTTCGGCGACCACTTGGTTTGTCTCTCTTGATTATATTTATTTTCCAGTACTTAAGGCTAATAATTATACATTTATACTGTTTTACAAGAGTAAAATAAATTACAGACATTTTTCTTCTTTCTTTTAAATTATGGTATACATAGAAAATAAATATAGAAAAAATAAAAAATAAAAGTGCCCAGTTAAACTGATAGCTTTGAGCTCTCAGGCTATTCATACTGTTTGTATATTATACTTTTATTTATGTCTATTATTCATAAAATAGAACTCACTCTTTTTGAGCAAAACGCTAAATAATCAGAGAAGCGCCTTATCAGAATAAACCGCTGGGAATTAGCCAGTTCCTCCCCTTTATACTTTACCAATGAACCTCCAAATCTAATCAGGGAAGCGTCTTATCAGAATATACCGGTATACCAAATTTGAAGCAAATCGGATAATTCTGCATGAAAAACCCATTTATCAAAATTAAGGGGGATTAGCCCCCTGTTCCTCCCCTTTTATGCTTAACCAATGAACCTCCAAATCTAATCTGGGAAGCGCCTTATCGGACTAAATTGGTATACCAAATTTTAAAGAAAATCGGATAATTCTGCCTGAAAAACCCATTTATCTAAATTAAGAGGGGGGAAGGAGGTTGGCAACCCGTTCCTCCCCTTTTAGACTTAATCAATGAACCTCCAAATTTAATCAGGGAAGCGTCATATAAGAATAAATCGGTATACCAAATTTCAATAAAGTCGGCTAATTCTGCATTAAAAATCCATTTATCTAAATTAAGGGGGAATTAACTCCCGTTCCTCTCCTTTATACTTAACCAATGAACCTCCAAATCTAATCAGGGAAGCGTCTTATCAGAATATACCGGTATACCAAATTTGAAGCAAATCGGATAATTCTGCATGAAAAACCCATTTATCTAAATTAAGGGGGGGTTAGCCCCCTGTTCCTCCCCTTTTATGCTTAACCAATGAACCTCCAAATCTAATCTGGAAAGCGCCTTATCAGACTAAAATGGTATAACAAATTTGAAAGGAAATCGGATAATTCTGCCTGAAAAACCCATTTATCTAAATTAAGAGGGGGGGGGGGGAGGTTGGCAACCCGTTCCTCCCCTTTTAGACTTAATCAATGAACCTCCAAATCTAATCAGGGAAGCGCCATATAAGAATCGGTATACCAAATTTGAATAAAGTCGGATAATTCTGCATGAAAAATCCATTTATCTAAATTAAGGGGGAATTAACTCCCGTTCCTCTCCTTTATACTTAACCAATGAACCTCCAAATCTAATCAGGGAAGAGCCTTATCAAAATAAACGGGTATGCAAATTTGAACAAAATCGGATAATTCTGTATTAAAAACCCATTTATCTAAATTAAGGAGGGGGGAGGGTTAGCACCCGGTTCCTCCCCTTTTATACTTAATCAATGAACCTCCAAATCTAATCAGGGAAGCGCCTTATCAGACTAAACTGGTATACCAAATTTGAAAGAAAATCGGATAATTCTGCCTGAAAAACCCATTTATCTAAATTAAGGGGGGGGGGGGGGCGGTTAGCACCCCGTTCCTCCCCTTTTGGACTTAATCAATGAACCTTCAAATCTAATCAGGGAAGCGCCTTATCAGACTAAACTGGTATACCAAATTTGAAAGTAAATCAGATAATTCTGTCTGAAAAACCCATTTAACCCCTTGAAGGGCGCCGGTATATTATACATACCACTTAATTTTAATTCCCAAATGCCATATTGGCACCAGAATTCTAAAACTAAATTCTTCTTTTACATAGGCCCTTACACATAGTCAAAGAAACGCTTTTAATTAACTTAATTTCATATAAATTTTCTTTATATCCTGGTGTCATTCAATCATTTTAAGATTTTAGCAGCTGAAGTATCTTGCCCCTGAAAGGGTTAAGAGGGGGGGGGGAAGAATTAGCCCCCCGTTCCTCCCCTTCATACTTAAACAATGAACCTCCATTTTTAATCAGGGAAGTAGAGTCCTGCATCGGGTCGTGTTACCCGCTTTTACCCGAACCCGACCAGACCCGCGGTTCGGGTCGGGTAGGGTTGGCGCTATATTTTCCAGTTGCGGGTCGGGTCGGGTCGGGTTGACTTTAATTTTTTGTGTGCGTATCGGGTTCGGTCGGGTTGGCTGTTATTGTTTCGGGTTCGGGTTGGCTTTTAAACTCTTGCGAGTCGGGATCGGATTGACCCGTTTTTTTTAAAAGAATGTGGAAAATATCTTTTCCCGTTAAAAGCCTATATAAACCGCAGATCAAAGTTTCACAAAAGCAAAATGTGCGCCTGTCTGTTTTGTCTTTAGTCATCCTTTCACGAGTCTTCGAAATAAGAAACTGCATTATATTTTTATCGTATTTTAAAAATACAATACGCAGCAAAACGGTAAATGGTACTTCCTGTCTAATGTATCAAGCGAATAATTTAATTGTGGTCATACGCGATGCACTATGTTATAGACGGGAAATTTTTCAAAATAATAACTGCTGGTAAACTAAAGGCAGATGGCCACTTGTGTAAAACAAGGTGTATCGTTATAAGTGGGACTTTTGAAACTGCAACTAATTTGAAAGCATATTTAAAGATTAGATTTTTAGTTTTGTACCATTTAGAGTCTTGCATCGGGTCAGGTCAGAGGTTTTACTATGGTTCAATATTAAAGAATATAGATTTGTTCATTCTTCTATGTAAAACAAAAAAAATGGTATTAGAGAATTAGAGGTCTGCACGGGCCGGAATTTCCAGGCCCGAGAACGGCCCGCCCCGCCACGTCTCGTCCCGTGTAAAACTTAAAAGTTCGACCCTAGCCCGGCACGGCCCGTTTATGATTTTATCGGCTTCGTCTAAATATTTATATCGCGCCGGTAGACCGGCTTAATTGTAGTTATCGGCCGGGCGTGGCAGGGCCGTTCAATTTTTTTGCCGCCCGGCCCGTTAAAAAAACTGTCCTAATAAAGCGGCCTGTCCAGTTTGAAATTTTGCCACCCCGCCGCGGCCCGCGGGCTGGACCGGGTGCAGACCTCTATTAGAGATATAATTGTAGATTATTTTTCATAATGGTATTAAAACATTATTTGCCTTCCTTCCTTACATTCCGGGTTCGGGTCGGGTGCTGGTTGATATACGTCGAGTTCGGGTCGGGTTGCGGGTTGACGAAAATTATTTTTGGTGGCTCAGGTCGGGTTGCGGTTTGACTTAAAATGGAGTTTGCGGGTTCGGGTCGGGTTGTTGCCTGAAACTATTTCTGCGGGTGCGGGTCGGGTTGCGGGTTGTCGAAAATTATTTTTGAGGGCTCGGGTCGGGTTGCGGTTTGACTTAGAATGGAGTTTGCTGGTTAGGGTCGGGTACAACCCGACCCGCGCAGGACTCTACAGGGAAGTGCCTTATCAGAGTAAACCGGTATAGCAAATTGGAAGTAAATCGCATAATTCTGCATGAAAAACCCATTTAGAGGGTGGGATTATAGCCCTCCGTTCCTCCCCTTTTATGCTTAACCAATGAACCTCCAAATCTAATCAGAAAAGCGCCTTATCAGAATAAACCGGTATACCAAATTTGAATTCAAACGGATAGTTCTGCATGAAAAATCCACTTTTCTAAATTAAAGGGGGGGGGGAGCACACCGTTCCTCCCCTTTTATACTTAATCAATGAATCTCCCAAATCTAATCATGGAAGCTCCTTATGAGAATAAACTGGTATACCAAATTTGAAAGAAAATCGGATAATTCTGCATGAAAAACGCATGTATCGAAATTAAGGGGGGGGGGGATTACCCCCGTTCTTCCCCTTTTATACTTAACCAATGAACCTCCAAATCTAATCAGGGAAGCGCCTTATTGGGTTAAACCGATATGCAAATTTGAAGCAAATCGGATAATTCTGCATGAAAAACCCATTTAAGAGGGTGGGATTAGCCCTCCGTTCCTCCCATTTTATGCTTAAACAATGGACCTCCGAATCTAATCAGGGAAGCGCCTTATCAGAATAAACCGGTAAAGAAAATTTGAATTCAAACGGATAATTCTGCATGAAAAACCCATTTATCTATATTATGGAGGGGGGATTACACCCACCGTTGCTCCCCTTCAAACTTAAGCAATGAACCTCCAAATCTAATCAGGGAAGTGCCTTATCAGAGTAACCGGTATACCAAATTTGAAGCAAATCTGATTATTCTGCATGTAAAATCCATTTAAGAGGGGTTATTACCCCCTTCCTCCCTTTTTATACTTAACCGATGAACCTCCAAATCTAATCAGGGAAGCGCCTTATCAGATTAAACCAGTATGCAAATTTGAAGCAAATCGGATAATTCTGCATGAAAAACCAATTTATCGATATTAAGGGGGGGGGGGGGGATTAGCCACCGGTCCTGCCCTTTTATATTTAACCAATGAACCTCCAAATCTAATCAGCGAAGCGCCTTATCAAAATAAACCTTTATACCAAATTTGAAGCAAATCGTGTAATTCTGCATAAAAACCCCATTTATCTGAATTAAGGGGGATAAGGCCCGTTCCTTCATTTATACTTAACTAATGAACCCTCCAGAACCCAGAGAAGCGCCTTATCAGAATGAACCTAGAAAAAAAATTGAAGCAAATCTGATATTTCTATCGAGTTGTCTCGTTACGTACATACATACATAGAGAACTTGCGGGCACATTAGCTCTCAGGCTTTGATAGCCTAAAAGCTAAAAAAATATAATATATAATTGTAAGAGCTGCGCCCCATTGAGCTCCTTGGACCTCGAAACAATGTACCGGCTGCACCTCCCCTCTCCTCAGGTCTACACGCATTAAGGAACAAGAGCAAGTGCATCACTTCAGGGGTTGCCGTACACCGAGGACGAGCTACAAGCTTTTTCCTTACTGCAAAATAATTATTTTACGGTATAAATACCGAGTTTTTATTGAAAAACAACCATTTTACGGTATAAATACCGTCTATAATCGAAATGGCACATATACTGTTTTTTTACGCCTAATATACCTTAGAAATACGGTACTCATACCGTAAAGAGTGAAGACGGTACAAGTACCGTAAAATTTACGGTACATCTACTGAAATTTTACGAAATTTTTTTACAGTGCAGGTTCAACAACAAACAGATTCCGATTTAAAATTAACGAAATTTTTAATTTATAGCAAGTAACGGGGACGACAAAAGTATCACAACGTAAAGATTTAAAACTATTAGAGATTTATGTATTAGCCACTATCTTAATAAGCAAATGCGAAAAGATACATTTAAAAGGATTTATTAACCATTTAGAAAAATGGTTATTGTTCTCGTCAGGATGGGAAATCAAAAGCATATCTGAAGGTTTTTATTGGTTTAATCCGCATTTTATTCGTTTTCTCATTGGTCTATACAGTAATATGTATTTCCCTTTACTTTCAACAGAGATCTGTTGCCACTATGACAAAAAAGTAATAAAAACTACAAAAAAATTAATAACTCAAAAACAAATTGAGATACAGCTTTCAAACAAATTGCATTTAAAAGTACATTTTTTTTCTCTATACGACGGTGTAAAAAGTAATATTGTGGGATGTTTAGAAGTTTAAGAATGAAATTTCATTTAAAATGGGTTGTAAGATTTCTTGGAAATCTGACGATGGAAAAGCCTTTTCCCGAACAGCCAATGAAATGATTGGATAATACATAATTTTCAGGTGGATAATACGTACGAGTCGCAGGCGATTTCCGTTGCTTGCAATTTTTACGTGTAATAACACTATTAATGTTTAATTGATGGCGTACGTAATGTAAGATCAACTCCGTGCTACTTTTTATGTCTTAAATTTTAGTCTTTGAAAAAATGATTTTTCAAATGGTCGTTGTAATTTGTTAAATTGCATTTTTTTTTTATATATATGTATTTATATACATATAAACATTTTATTTTAATTTGCTCTAGCGAATCGTCAAACAAACACGCCTTCCTAAACGTCAGCCTCCGCATAACGAATACGTCACGAGAGCGAGAGAGAAGACGCTTGGATGATGTCATTATAATAAGTGCAGACGGCAAAGAGAGAGCATCAGCGAACAGTGCGATAGGAAGAAAGTTACCGATGTACGCTTGACACAAAGCGATAGCGTAAAAATAAATATGGAATTAAATTAAAACTATATCGATGTGTAAGGCCTAAAGAAATAAACAAGTTGGAAATTGCTCGTCAAACGTGGTAAATGAGGTGCGTTAGTACTATAACTAGTTTTATAAACACTTTTTGCACCGGATATTGTACCGAATGTGTATTTTAGTGCACTTTGTAAGTGCCTATCAATTTCATTCTATTCAAAGGGCTCTAACGTCATTAAAATGCACTTGAAATATTTTGTTCCAATTGGCCGTAATTTAACAGAAAACTTTTGACTGTCCCTGTAATTAAACTATACATCCGATTTTTATAAAATTTGAAATGAGTCGACAAAATGTTGCAATAATTATATATTTAAAATTTCAGATCATTCGGAAGGCTGTAACATCATTAAAATGCACTTGCAGTAATTTTTCCCCATTGGCCGTAATGTAACGGAAAACTTTTGACTGTCCCTGTAATTAAACTATACATCCGATTTTCATAAAATTTAAAATGGCTCGACAAAATTTTGCAACAATTATATATTTAAAATTTCAGACCATTCGGTTGGGTAGTTTTTGCTCTGTTATATGCGGACGGACGGACAGACGGATGGGCGGACGGACGGCCAGACGGACGGCCAGACGGACTGAACGACGACTATAGGTGCTTCGTATTTATATAATTACGAACGCACCTAAAAAGTAATATGATTTAAGCACTATGAGATTCCATCTTACAACATTCAACCCGAAATATAAAATAAAATAAAAATAATGCTGAAGTTTTTGAGATTCAAGGGTTCAATGTTATATTCAAAGTAGAGATACTCTTTCCCAAACCGAAAATTCTAGTAACTTTTTCTAATAACTTAAAAAAAATTATTTTTAAATAAGGCTTTGAAAACTATACGGAAAAGCAGGTGGGAAAGAGAATTCGTGGATTTGTCACAGGATACGCAAATGGAGAAATCGTGAAAGGAATTAGTTTAAATTAAATACAGTTACAGATTCCATTACAAAAAGTAATAAATAGAAAAGTGCACTGTTAAATTGATGGCATTGAGCTCACAGGCTATTCAAAATAATTGTATATTTTACTCTTATTTCAAAGAATAATGCCCCACGAACAATAAAGAAATCGACAAAAGAAAAACAATTCAGCTAAATTAAGGGGGATTACATACCCCATTTACCGCCGCCCCTTTTATACTTAAGCAATGAATCTCCAAATCTAAGGGAAGCGCCTTATCAGAATAAACCTTAATACCAAATTTGAACCAAATCGGATAATTTTGCATGAAAAAATTATTTATCAAAATTAAGGGGGGGGGGGGGGGTTAGCTCCCCAATTCCCCATTTATACTTAAACAAAGAACCTCCAAATCTAATCAGGGAAACGCCTTATCTGAATAAACCGGTATACTAAGCTTGAAGGAAATCTCAATAATTCTGCATAAACAACCCGTATAATTAAATTGAAGGGGGATTAGCCCTCTGTTCCCCCTTTATACTTAACCAATGAACTCCCAAAACTATTCTGTGAAGCGCCTTATCAGAATGAACCTATAACCAAAATTTGAAGCAAATTGGATATTTCTATCAAGGGTTATCGCGTTACGTAGGTACATGCGTACTTACATACAGAACCTGCAGCTCTCGAGCTTTGATAGCCTGTCAGCTAAAGAGCTACCTATTGCAGCCTTCCGTAGTAAAGCAATTCCGGAAAATTTTGATATATTTTCTCCGATCATGACCACCAGAGTACAAAACTCCCCTGAATTCAAATGCTAATTTATATATATACTAGTAGACCCACCCGGCGTTGCCCGGTCCCGTGATGAATGAACCTCAAATTTGTATGATTTTGTACCTTTAATTCCATTTGTCTGAATTTATATTTTTAAATATAAAAAATCGCAAGAAAAATGTTAAATTGAAGATACGTGCTATTTTGCCTAAGTTGGTTTTTGGAGTCTATGCGTACCGAAAACGAGCGGAACTGCGACAAAACTCTCAAGTGTTTACTGATTTCGTGGACATTTTCAGACATTTTATTTTGTAAAAAACATTTTTACTCGTCCGAAAGTTTCAAAATTCTTTATAGGAGATGTAAATCTGGTCTATTAATATGCTTTGATAAAAATTGTGTTAAAATAAGGACGTTGACTAAAATAAGAAATTAAGAAATTTGCTTAAATTACTATTCGAAAATAGTGGGTAGTTCAACCTTCCACCAACAATATGTTCTATACAAATATTACTCTACGAAACAGTGGTCAAAGGGTTATTATAACTTATGTGAAAATTTCAAGTCAATCATTTAATTCGTTTTCCAAATTTTAACAAATTCGCGTTCATTCTCTATTAAAAAAAGCGTATCTTTTTTTTTTTTTTTTTTTTTTTTTAAGTCGATTTTTTTCAATTTCGAACAAAAAGTTCTGAATCAATTTTTTTTAATTTACATACTCTTAATTAGTGTACAAATATAGGCCGAGTTACTAAAGTTTAAAATCTGTAAATGCTGTATTTTTAACCACGTCGTGTTAGAACGTCGGTGCGTTTCACAGATGATCCAGGTTCGAGTCCCGGCTTGGACACTTTTTTTTCTCTGCGTTGGCTGTACGCCTTTTAAGCAATTAAAATTTGAAATGTTATTGAATGCAACGTGTGACAAATTTTCAACAGAAAAATTTCCAAGAATTACGTAGATTTATTCAGAGTTAAGTTTGTGTGAGCTAATCATCATAATATCCAGATTAAATTAATTTCCATGACCGTCCACGTTATATCAAGATCAGGATGAATAAGGTTTGATCAAGTAAGAAAACAAAACGCAAGTATGAGAATATTTTCTTTTAAAGTCAACACATTTCACGTATTATTTACCAAATTTCGGAAGCAAAAACGAATTGTTTTATTTTTGTGATTTTTGAAGCTCAAGAAGATCTCCAATAATTAAAAATGTTTTGTTTGTATAAGATAAAAAGCTATTTACATCTATGCACAATTTAAACTTTCAGCATAAACATTTTATATTTCTGGAGATCAATAACCAGCCAGCTATCATACACGATTTTAAGATCACGTCAAATAAAATTACAATAGTTTTTCCTTCCGTTCGATAATCAATCTTTATAGCGGTCTACATTACAGCGTTCGAATTTACCTCTACATAAACCCATTAATCGCCGAAACTATAACTCTATAGAGATCTTCAACATTTTTACAGAAAAACGTTTACCACCACAATTTTTAAAGAAAATCTTCGGTTTATTTAATGATTAAAATTTCTGTTATTGAATAACCACCCCCTTCTCAGGAAATCCCTCCCCCCCTAGTCAAATACTCAGAATATGTTTAATCTTAGTGAAATAACAACCACCCTTAATGATACAGCGCTGGAGTTAAATGTTCAAAATTTTGCCCAACTTATCCAAAATATAAAAATATTCTACTAAAATTATGAGAAGCTACCAACCCCCAGGATAAGATGCTCATATTTTTGACGGAATTCGGACAACAGTCTCCCCTAGTCTCCCCTAACACCTTAATGGGTACTAGGGGCTGTTTAAAATTAATTTCCTGAAATTGCGATGGCATAAAAATGTATATGTATGTATATTCTATATGTAAATATTCTTGAGTTCAAGGAATTCGTAAAGAAGCATTGCCCGATATTATTTTACTGCAAGAAACAAAACTCCGACCTGGCATTTCATTCAAAATTCCAAATTATTTCATCTTTTGTCATGATTTTGACAATCGCAACAGCGCCCGAACAATACGGGGTACTGCTGTTTGCATCAAAAACAACATAATTTCTATCCGGCTACGCCCCCCCCAAACTGTGTCGACGCTACAGGTATTACCATTACACTTCCCTCCACCCCAACCCCTTACTTTCTTCTCTGTGTATGTCCCTGGTAGAAAACGTGGGAGTGACGTCATTGCAGACATTAGAGCGCTGCTTTCCTATGACGTCGACACCTTGCAACTTCAACAACGATTATGGCAATAAAATCTACATATTTCTTCAAACTTCCACTGCGGTCATTCTTTCCCCGGACGCCCCCGCATGTTTCTCGGACAATTGCAACTTCAGCATCGATTATGGCAATAAAATCTACACATTCCTTCAAAATTCCACTGCGGTCATTCTTTTCCCGGACGCCCCCACCCGTTTCTCGGACTACAATAGTAGCACAATTGATTTCGGCATTTATTATGGCTTTAATTATGCAAAGACCATTGAATCATTAGCGGAATTGAGCTCTGACCATAATCCTCTAGAAATTAATCTCCAAATTACAACCCAAATCCACCCACCAAAAACTATTAAAATAATTAATTGGGCTCATTTCGAAACCAACATTAACGCTCTCCCTCTGTCCCTCCACCAAATCAGCAGCACAAACGCCATTGACTCATTTACCGAGAAAATCACGAAAGAGATTAAGAGTGCTGCTGACAGTGCTACTACTCAATTGACTCAATTGCAAGACAACGATTTTTATAAACTTGATCCCCATGTCCACAGCTTAGTGACTAATAAGAACAGGGCCAGGTAAACCTGGCAACGAACGTGCTGAATCTCAGCTAAAATTATAATGAACAGAACTCAGCAGTTCATAAGGAACTATTTATTTCAGAAAAGGCAGAAAAATTGGAGTTCGTATTTGCAATGGAAGGCTGCTAAGAGATGCGAGAGTTCTGTCACAAATATTCCCCTATCCGTATTCCAAATTCAAATATCAGCGCTTTCACAGATGAAGAAAAAGCAGATGCTATTGCGAACAGTATGGAGTTGCAATTTTATGGGAACCCAGTTACGAATATTAGCACAGAGAGAGAAGTAAATGAAAAGGTTAACAGCTTCTTAAGAAATCCCCCCTCCTCTTTTTTCAATCTCCAATGCTGATGTCATTAAAGAAATTAATAAACTTAAAAATACAAAATCCCCAGGCATCAGTCAAATTACTAATGATATGATTAAGAAGCTACCTGTAAGTTATATTCCAAATTTAACGCACCTAATTAACAATATTTTTAAATTTTCCTATTTTCCGTTTTACTGGAAGACTGCACTTATCGCCCCTATCCTTAAAAGTGTTAAACCCCCAGATAACACCACCAGCTATCGCCCAATTTCCCTTCTAAATTCACTTAAAAAACTTACTGAAGCATTCATAGCTCGACAACTAAATGACCACATCCATACCAACAATGTTATGATACCAGTTGAATTTGGATTCAGAGAGGGGCTTACTGCCCCCAATCAGGTCTATAAGTTGGTCGAGCACATTACCACTGGTAAAATTTCAAAGAATTTCACGGTTGCAGTCTTCCTAGATATTAAGAAAGCGTTTGACAAAATTTGGATTTTAGGTTTAATCTTTAAATTAATTAATTATAATCCCCCCTACTTAATTAAACTTATTTTTCATTACCTAATTGACAAGAATTTCAAAGTAAAAGTAAGAGGAAAATTATCTTGTAATTTATTTGCACGTTTCGGCATCCCCCAGGGCTCCCGTGTTTCGGGAATCCTGTTTTATCGTTTTATCAATGATATCCCCCCCACCCCCACACCTTTTTGGCTAAATTTGCAGATGATACCTGCGTCTTTACCACTAATAAAAATAGACGCTATGCAATTGTTGCCATCACTAGACAGCTCAAAATTCTATCTCTTTAATTCCAAAAATGGCGAATGTCAGTCAATATCAACAAGACACAGGCCATTCTATTCTGCAATTTTCGGAATAATAATCTAAATAAATATAAAATTCAGTTCAGTAATAGTGATTTGCCATGGTCACTCACATGTAAATATCTTGGTATTTTCCTAGACAAAAGACTTTCTATTAAACAACATACATACTACGCGCGTAATAAATTTCGAGCTGCTGAAAGATTAATTTTTCCCCTACCAGCTCGTAAGAGTGCTTTAACAATTAAAAACAAGTTGCTTCTTTACAGATCCTACATCCGCCCCATTTTAACTTACGGATGTCAAATTTGGTCTTACATCGCCAAAAGTCACATGAAAATATTATTACAATCCCAAAATTCGACCATTAGACAAATTTATGATGTGCCTTATTATGTTCGTAATTATCATCTCTATAAAGAAATTGATTTCCCTAAACTTAACACTTTTATTCAGGATCTTAACATTAACTTTCACCTTTCTTTAGAAAACATTGATAATAGTGCTATAAACACACTACCAATGTACGACATTTTTGGCATCAATAATAGAAATAGACCAAAAGTTCGTATGATTTTAAATGGTCTACGTATTTTTTAATTTTTTTTATTTTTTATCTCTAAATTTGTTAATCATTTTATTTATCTACTTCTCCTTATTTTAAACTTAAATTGATAACTGTAATAGTAGAACATTAGAGATTCGTTTCATAACTTCTCTCAGCCAGTAAAATTCATTCTTACTTCTTAAGCTGCTCCTCTTTTTTCCTCCTGGTATAATAGCACCGTTCGTGCAGCAACGGGTATCATTTCAAACCCATTTCCCTTGGAGTGCACGCCTAGCGCGTGCTGTGCTAGAAGTGAACTCAGGGTATGCAAAGGGCCCTTTTCAGGGCCAAGGTCTGCGCTGCCGGGGAGAGCATCAATCCTCCCTTCCCAATACTCTGTATTAAATTTAATACAGTTTTTATCGATTATAATCCTTAATATTTTTAAGTAGCTTCTTAATTTGTTCTTAAATTTTTATATTTTCTTTTACTTATTTTTTTGTTTTGTGTGTGTGTGTGTTGAACTCAAGAACTAAAGTCTTATCACCCCCTTATTTTTATTTTTTGCACTGCTGTCCAAAGAATACTACCTTGTCATATACTCAAACTGGCCTGTATCCGGGGATGTGGGACATAGGTCCCGGGCTCCTCGGTCAAATGCTGTTGTATCAACGCAACACCAGCGGGTAATGGGTTAAAAAGAGAATATTAAAAAGCTTTTCTCCATTGAGACACGTGATCACGCGACTCGCAGTCGACCAAGAGGACCACAAAAGGGATGGGGATCGTTAAATATTTCATACTAGCTGTTTAACCCGCTCTACGTACTGGAGTTCATGTTCAACAACTATTCGATTTAGAAAAAATATTTTTCTACTACTGTGAATTTTTTTAATGAGATTTAGTTTATCATGTTGCTATGGCGGCAGACGATAAAATTATATCTTTGGAAAATATCGATAAAATTATATCTTATAAATATAATAAAAAGTTTTGTTGATGTTTGTGATAAACTGTTGTTCTTTATTTTTTTTAAGTAATAATTCAGCGCAATTACATAATCTGTAATTATTTGCATGCGACGTAAAAGAATTATCGTACTAACCGCCACAGCTTCTTAGTATTACTGCGTGGTGTACGTAATATGAATGTCTCACATTGCACTAAACATTTAGAACTGATTATAACTCACGCAATTACGGGTTGAAGGTTAAAAAAATGGCGAAAACTCCTCAAAAACATTAAAAAAATATTTAAATTTTCGAATTTTTTGCTTCAATCGTTCATGAGCCCCCTATCAGCAACCCATGTACCAAATTTCGTAGCCATGCGCCTTATAGTTTCCGCGATTTTGAGGTTACGTAGGTACGCGCACGGATTTTAATAGGGTAGATAGTACCGTTATAGTTAGATATTCTGAATGTTCCTACATTTAAATTTTCCTAGTTTGGGAGGCAGCGAAATTCCTTACCTAACTTTATACGGTCTAGTCTATGCATATGTGATTTACCTTTTTTAATTAGTCACAAAAATATCTGAATATATAAGCCGATAAAATATAAAATAAGTTTGACCTGACCGTATACAATTACTATACCAGAGCTGCCAAGTCTCCGGCTTTTTGGATACCAGTATTTTAATGCAGAAAATGTAGTTTTATTTAATTACGACATTTGGGCTATTTGTAAGAACCAGATTTTCTGTAAGATAATAGTGGTGTGCAAAAAGCCGGAGACTTGGCAACTCTGCTATACCATTTTTTATATTTGCCATTCCTAACGCCAATGCAATGTTGCCAGGTTGTACAATGCTTTTCATTCAAAACTGCTACAAATTTTTTCACTAGTAATCTTTCCTTCATTTTATAACAGAAACTTTTTAGGTGAATAAACAGAATATTACTATTCTGAAATATTTGTAGATATTTTTAATAAAAAAAATTCTCTAACTTGGCAACATTGCAGCCACGATCTGTGCAGGTGCGTTTATAAAAAATATATATTTTCAACATCAAACATGAATTAAATGAAACACAAGGAAAATGCCAAACACTTAGAGAGGCAAATGTAGCCCGTGGGCCTTGTGTTTGATATACCTGATATAAAGGAAAGATTACTGTACAAATCTGGTATAAAAATTAATATTGGAATAACTTTTAATTTAATGTATTTCTTAATTCAATTAAATCTCATTTTTATTTAATTTTTCATTAAAATATAACCGAATTTCATGCTCGGCACATTTAGTTAAAAATTCTATTTAACTATATTTATTTAATTGAGAAAAAAACTGAAGTCTTGTCATTATATAAATAATAATTATGAACTCTTACTTCAAAAAAGTAACTTAAGTAAGAGACCTTAAAAATATGTGTGCAGAAATGCTTTTCTTCAATATAACTTATACACCGGTCATCAAAATTAAAGGATAATGAGAAAAAATATGCTCACTAAGTTGATGTTGCAATCAATGCCCAATGCTGCAATTATTTGTGTTAATTAAATGCAGTTGAACACAAAATTGAACTTCCGCGAGTACGTTAGAGCCAGAAATATGCAAATTTGGTGATTCATAATATGGTGCGCAATGGACGCATGTTGGAATTCAGGTCTGTAGTCTTGTTTAAAGTGAATGTTGTATCTAAGAGTGATTTTTTACCACTATTACCACTATAGAGATTTTTTACCACTATAGAGAGACCACTATTTATTAATTATGGCGCAAAGGCAGCATTTAAGTGAAGGTCAAAAGTGGCGATTAATTGGTAGAATCAAGGAAGGTCGCGCAAGATTTTAATATCTCTCAAGGGGTCATATCAACCCTCATAGCATGCATGGTCACAGTGACGTCACAACGACGTCACTGTGAGTCACTGTGGTCTCGTCACATCTGTGACCGAAATGCCACCACTCAGTGATGTCACATTGTGATTGAGATGTGAACTTCTTAGAAAACTTTAAAAAATTACAAAAATTCTTCAAAACATGTTGTTACTGTAAAATTTTATTTTTCTGGCAATAAAAAAGAATTGTTATGTCACTGCATGTAACGTAGGTCACGTCACACTCACAAAAAAAATCCCCCCATATTGTAAGTCACAGTGTGAGAAAAATATGAACTTCAAAAATCTTTGAAAATGAAGAGAAATGTTTTAAAAAGGCCCGAGTTACAGCGGCATAAGGAATAAAAATATATTAGTGGATAGCAAATAGTAAATTCAGACACGAAAAGATGGTGGTGGGGGGGGGGGCATATAAAGGAAAATGCACGGTACAAGTATCAACAAACTAATTTTCATGCTATATTTTATCAATTTGATAGCTAAGAGAGTGAAAGTATACTTTTTTCCTGATTTCAATTTTATCTAGTATTGCAATTTAATATAATAATCCTTCTCTTATTCTTATTATTATAAAAGTGTTTCTCGGAAAAATGGTACGTGGTGGAGCAATTTGGATATCATATTTAGAATTAGGAATATTAAATATATACAGTTTACATATTTAGTTTGCAGGAAGGAAAATTTTTAATTTATTTTTACCGACCACTGGTATTCGAAACACTTTTGTGGCTTCAAACTAAAAAAAATTCTATTATAGTTAAGTCTGCAGCTTTTAATGAGCACGTAGAAAGAGTCTTCAGAGTCTCTTGCTTTATAATTTGCTTTCAAGTCATATTTTTTCCTGTTAGTGTACCTATTTTAAGTAACTATTTTTAAAAAAAATTCTACTTCTTTCAGACTTTTAAAATAAAATTAGCATTATCCGAATTTAAAAAAAAATACAAAATTTATGCAAAACCCATGATATAATTTATTATTCGTATTTCAAATTTGTATTTTAGAGATATGACTCTAAAAAAAAGTTATTTTACGAATTGTTTTATTCTACAGGAAATTAACATGAAAAGAATGACGATTGACAAAGAAAATTTTTTTATCCTCGATATTTATTTATATCTTATTATTTTTTAGGAAGATATTTTGTATTTATTACGTGTAAAACAATCTTTACTTAGAAAAAGGGATTAGGGGGGGGGGGGTTAAAACTGATAAAAAGAAAAGTTAAAATACATTGGAAAATTCTTCAAATACAAAAATTTAAATACAGACAGTCTCATAAAATGATTGCACATGTAAGTTCCAAATCTGTTTATATAAAAGCAAATAAACTAACACCTACCCAAAATCGTCTGCCACGATACCGCAGGGTAAACAGAGAACTTTTTGTTCTAACAGATGAGGTAAGTTACTAGTCTAAAATGTAAGCTTTTGCGTGTGCTTTTTTTAATGGAAGAAAAAGACGTTGCCATTTTCGGATACACACGGATATTAATAATTAATTTATGGAGCTTAAAAAGTAGGTCTTATTTAATTTAAATTGTTTATTCCTGTTTTGCATATTTGGTGAGATGAGTTAAATAGTTTTATATTATACCTATAGAAAGAGACTGATCTGGAATTGTTTTTCAGATTAGAAATTAACATTAAACTGAATGGGAAATGTCGTTTTACATACTATAGTAGTGAAACTTTTGAAAGACTATTTTTCATTGCTAATAATATTTTAAATTATTATTTAAAATCCTAAATCTTCATATCAATGTTTTCAGATTTAACATTTGCCAAAATTATAAAATAATAGGAATTCCTTGTAACACATGGAGAGATTTTTGAGAAATTGTTAAATCTAATAATACATTTAATTCATCTATTGTACTTTGTTGTTGTTTAATAGTACAATTATAAATACTAATTATTTAGTGTTTTTCAAATTGGTATATTTATTTTTTTAAATTGTATGTAAACACGTTTTTACTGTTCGTGATTTTAATCAAACATTTAATTGTAGACATTCAGAATCCGTTATTAAATTTTCTTCGATTGTAAACTCATTTTCTACGTTTTCGATACACGTTCGATACTTCGCATTAAAAAATAAAATATGACATTTAAGCATTGAAATAAAGTGTTTTTTATGCCTGATAACAAGTTTATAGATTAAACTGCTTTATTATACTTTTTAAAATTTGATAATTATAATATTTATAAAAAAAAATATTTATAATTTATGATATTTATAAAAGTTGATATTGTACTGTTCATTAGCGATAATTGTTGGAAATGCATTTTTAATTATAATATGCGCTTTTATGATTCTCTATATTTATGCATAGTATATGGTGTATATAAAAGCTATAATTCATATACAGAGCTACACAAAAGTATACGTAAGAGTTAAGGGGTATGGGCGCAAATTGCTTAAAGATGTTTTTTAGATGAGTTATGGATTTTTATGTTGAACTGCATTTAATTTACTAAGAAATGTTTGTAGAATATGGATAAAATGATACACAGGGTCACGCAAGGAAATGGATATATGGCCGTCTATAAATTAAAATTTCTGGAAATGTGATTTCTGCAGTTTTAAGAGTGTTTTAATTTGAATTAAATTTTAACTAAATAGTGGCGTGTAATAAAGATTCTAGGTAAACTACAGGGTTGTACAAAAGTATTCACGTATGTTTTCATATATTAGTATAAATTGCTGAAAGAGAATATCAACCTGTTATGCGTTTTCTTGCTAAACTAAATTTTCACATTATATACTAGTATATATCAACCTACAGATTAAATACAGGGCTATTCAAAAGAATTGGAAAACATATTTGGCTATGGGCGGTAACTGCTGAAATCAGTTTTTCAAATGCTTTATGCGTTTTCTAAAATATTTACTTAGTTATCTTATTTACGTTATTTCCTTAAATTACGATGTCTAGTTAAAGCATTCAGGATGCGTTGGAAAGTGCTTTATAATCTATGTTTAACGCATGATTTTTCTTACTTGTTTTTTCTATTTCCCATATCAGTCATTTCTTATAAATCATACCAAATTTATTTAGCTCATATTAACAAAATACAATATACACGGGAATAAAAAATTTAAATAAATATAGCTTATCTTATTCTTCTTTAAATAGGAAATATATTAATATCCGTTAGACTCCATGTTCGTATTTAATAAAATAATAACAAATCACAACACACAAAAACTTACACATTCTCAATATAAAGCTTGAACTCAAGATCAAGCTTAGAACTTAATAAAAAAGGATGCCAGTTGATAAGCATTGTTTTTTTCAGTGTAAAAATTAAAAGTATTTTAGAAGAATAGGACTCCAAAATAGCGACACTTTGCTAAAAAGTACGGTAAAAAGATAATATTGTATATTTCAAACAAAACTTTATTTTAAAATTCATCACAGTGTTTATAACAAGAATCATCACAGTATTAATGCTTGGAAATTTTTCCAGAGAGAAACATTCGCCTTGCAAACAATATTTCAAATGGAAATCAAATTTCAAATTGATTGCTTAAAAGGCGCAAAAGCCAACATAGTGAAAAAAATCCCATAACGGTACTTGAATCCGGGCCATCAGTATAGCGCACTGACATTCTACCGACTAAACCACATGGAACGAGACCCAGTCTGGAAAATGTCTTACTATTGCATGTTGTCAAGGCTACAAACTCAGCACAAGATGGAATATTTATCATGAGCCACCGACATTGGGCAAACACGAAACTTAATTAAATCCAGCAGCGATTCAAATTATATAAATACTTGGAAATTTTTCCAGAGAGAAACATTCGCATTGCATATTTCAAATGAAAATCAAATTTCAAATTAAAATTGCATTTTAAGCAATTTATTTGAAATATTGTATGCAAGGCGAATAGTTCTCTATGGAAAAATGTCCAAGTATTTATATAGTTTGAATCGATGCTGGATTTAATTAAGTTTCGTGTTTACCCGATGTTGACGGCTCACGATAAATATTCCATCTTGTGCTACGTTTGTAGCCTTGCAAACATGTACTAGTAAGAAATTTTCCAGCTGGGTCTCGTTCCATGTGGTTTAGTCGGTAGAATGTCAGTGCGCTACACTGATGGCCCGGATTCGAGTCCCGGCTTGGAATCTTTTTCTCTATGTTGGCCTTTGCCCTTTTAAGAAATTAATTTGAAATTTGATTTTCATTTGTAATCATCACATTGTTTATGACAAGTTCGTCACAAATGACACATATTTCACAAATTAGTCACAGTGTGACGTCAAAGCATTGTTGCTGTCGTCACAGGTTCGTCACAAAGTTAATGCCAAAATAGTCACAAATGACACACTTTTCACAAATTTGTCACACCGTGACTTCACAGAGTGGTCACAATGTGACGTCACAAACGACCTCTAAAACGGCCATAACGACCTCGCATTCTAGTCACTATGACGTCACCTCGACGTCACGTGACGTCACATCGACGGTCACAAAATCACAGTGTGACTTCACAATAGAGATGGGCAACATCGTTCCTTTTAAGGAATCGTTCCAGCCGGAATCGTTCACCGAAAGGAACGAGTTCATTGGAGTCGTTCCTTTCGGAATCGTTCCGAAAAAAAGGAACGAATCCGAGAAAAAGGAACGATTCCGAGAAAAAAGGAACGATTCCGAGAAAAAAGAGCGATTTTGAAAAATAAAGGATTCCAAGGTGAAAAAACACTTCCGAGATAAAGAGAACCACATGCAATCCATAATATTTTTTACTAATTTATTTTCTTATGTACCCATCCTTTTTCTTAGGCATCCAGTCGCTTTAATTTTGTAATGTTTTGGACAGATGATTTTGTTTTTAAGAGTGCATTTCATTGATCAGCGTGTGCAATTAATTTGCAATTATTTCTAACTTTATGATTTATGGTATAAAGCATAATTCCTCTTGGAAATTTAAGGGCGGTGCAAGGTCTATTCGATTTTCAGTGTAATCATTGGTTTCTCTTGAAAATATGTCGTCAAATGACCGTCCATTTATATTATTATTTTACATAGTGTGTCTTTACTCTCAACGATGTTCAGTGGCTAAGTCCTAAACCGTTAGTCATAGACCTATAGTTCCAATTACAAAAATGTTTTAAATAAGGTAAAAAATTATTCTGAAAGTCGTTTGGATCAATAAAAATATTTCTAAAAAAGTTACGAAATTTAATTTTTTATACGGTCCTAAAAAAAGTCCCATTCATCTAACACTAAAATTCATGAAGTTATACGAAACTTTGAAATGCAAGACTTATGCCACTTTTCTGCATCCGAATACACATGAGTTTAGCCATGCTTCTAGGGGTCGTAAACAAAGTGCTTAAAGTATTTGAAGGATTTATTTCATGTGTAGCTGCGCTTTGAAACAAATCGTATTACGACAGATTTTTGTAAGGATTTGAAGCTGTTTCTTTTCATGATTTTTTTAACAAAAACTATGCTATTTTTATAAGCTTTTATTTAACCTATTAACCGCCAAAACTATAAGTAGGAATTTTCAAATTTCTTGTTGAAAGTCGCTTGTCACCACAAATTCAGAAAGGTAATTTCCGCTTTATTAAAATATCAAAATTTCTGCCAATAAATAAGGCAATTTTTTTTAATTGTAAAATAGTGGTGACAAAGTAATTAATGTAAGCATGAGCAATTATTTTGACCGTTGCGTGAACGCAACACCAGCGGGTAACGGGTTAACTTGAAACGATCGCATGTATGTCTTTCCAGTTCAAAATTTGTACTCGAAATTCAACTCACTTTAAAATATGCGATCGAGGTTAAATTTTACATATTGACGTAAATCAGATGACAATGTAATATTATTATGATTTTCAGTGCTTACCATTATGTACTTATTTTACAGGGTAACACAAAAAATTTCGGATAGATTACTGCCAACAAGTTTTCTAAAAAGTTTTAGATTAGATAACACAAGACTGCGATGGTTGTGTTTTTTTATTTTTAAAATTATGTATTTTTAAAATTATGATTTTTATGTATTTTTTAGCACTGAATCCGAAAATTATCTTCATTTTTAACCATCATGTCAGAATTTTTCGCAACTAGTAAATTTCAAAATAGTAAATTTCAAAATTGAAAAAATAGTTAATACTATAAAATAGAGTCGATGGTTGTATTTTTTAACTTTTACGACTGATTTGTATGTGCTTTTTAGCACTGAATGTAAAAATTACCTTCATGTTTAACCATCATGTTAGACTTTTTTTGTAAATGGCAAATTTCAAAGTTAAACTAGTATGTTGTGGCCATCACAAAACTTTCTTCTAAATAAATCACGTCAATTAAATCACTTTAATTGGAAAAGAAATTACATCAATTTAGAACCAATTCGTATCAAAGTATACCTGAATTTGAAGTTTGATGAAAGTTCGTGCATTACTTATTGAGATAGAGCTGTAGGGGAAATTCTGAAAAATGCAGCATAGCAGCGTCACCTGTTGAGCGATTTGCACCAAAACACAAACAGCACTAATTCATATTAAGGTATACCGGAATCTGAAGTTTGATGAAAATCAGTGCATTAGTTCTGGAGCTAGAGCTATTGTGGAAATCACAAAAATGCAGCACAGCAGCGCCACATGTTGAGCGATTTACACGAAAAGGTACAAAACATCAATTCATGTCAAGGACTAACAGAATCTGAAGTTTGATGAAAATCCGTGCATTAGTTCTGGAAATTGAGCTATTGTGGAAAACGTGAAAAATGCTGCATACCAGCGCCACCTATTGAGCGATTTACACCAAAACATAAACAGCACTAATTCATATCCAGTATACCTAAATCTGAAGCTTGTTGAAAACCCAAGCATTAGTTCTTCAGATAGAGCTATTGCGGAAATCTCAAAAAACGCAGCATAGCAGCGCCACCTGTTGAGCGATTTACGCCACAAGGGACAAAACATCAATTCATGTCAAGCACTAAATCTGAAGTTTGATGAAAATCCGTGCATTATTTCTTGAGATTGAGCTATTACGAAAATCGTGTAAATGCTGCAAAATGCAGCATAGCAGCGCCATCTGTTGGCCGATTTGCACCAAAACTTTACCAGCACTAATTCATATCAAGGATTAACGGAATCTGAAGTTTTATAAAAATCCGTGCATTAGTTCTTGAGCTAGAGCTTTTGCGGAAATCCTGCAAAATGCTACATAGCAGCGCCACCTGCAGGGCGATTTACACCAAAAACTAATGAAGGTCATTTTCGGATTCAATAGTAAAAAATACATAAAAATCAATTATCAAAAGTTAAAGAAATAACAATCACATCTATTTTATACTATCAGAATCAGATTTCCGAAAATTTTTCACTTTTTAGCTTTCAAATTTACGATTTGCAAAAAATCTGTACTTTGTGATAAAAAATGAAGGCCATTTTTGGATTCAGTGTATAAAGAATCGAGGCTGTTGCTTTTCAACATTTTATTTAACGAAAATTCTATTATTTTTTTCCTGTTATATGTTTAGTACAAGCTGTATATTTTGCATTAATATTTCAGAATGATTATAGATTTCAAATTTATAATGCAATGTTAATTTTACTATCAACTATATTTTTTATATATCTGAAGATTATTTATATTTCTAGTAAATTTGTAAATGACCCCTATTTCGCAGCAAAAAATATGCTCCAAGTTGAAACAGCCATTACTTCGGTCAGTTTTAGTTGTAGAATAATAGGACTTTTATTTGTCTTACTTGTAAGTGTAATAGGAAAGTTTTACTAACTATAACTTGAAGGACCGGGGGATCGTATAAAAAATTAAATTTCATAATTTTTCAAGAAATGATTCTATTGACCCAAATCACTTTTTAAATACTTCTTTACCCCCATTTAAAACATTTTTGTAATTGGAACTATATGGCTATGACTAACGGTTTAGGAATTAGCTATTGGACATCGTTGAGAGTGGACATCCTGTACAGGAAATTTTATTATTGCTCTGATATTTGTCACCAGTGTCTAGGAATTTTTAGTCTCATAGATTCCTCTTCAAAATCTACCTCTAGGTAATCTTAATTTCATTTTTCATTCTGAATCTCATTTTTCATTTGGATGGCCCTACTGGTTTGGATATGTAACTAGTTAAAGCAGATTACATTTTTGATCCAGTGTCCGTACTTTCAATAACTTTATGCCCTTTATCGTCTTTCTCCTCAGCTCCCTAACTTTACGCACACAGGATATTTCGCATAATTCATCAACATTATTATCACCGCCTTCAGGATCTGGTTCAGAAGTGAAACACCCTATTCTATAGCAATCATCTTGTAGTGCAATTCAGTGATATATATCAATTTTAATGCATTTGAAATAGCTTAATGTCATTAAAATGCGCTGCAAACGATTTTTTCCCGTTGACCATAATGTAACGAAATACTTTTGAGTGCCCCTGTAAATAAACTATTAATGCTACACTCTTCATATTGAATATCAAACATCCCATGGTAAACATCAGTAACATATATCAATTGCATGGGAATCCGAGTATATTTACGGGAGTTAGGTATATTACACACTGAGACCACACAACGACACAAAGCGCAACATGAAGTGCAAAAACCGGTCGAAACAAAGAACGAAGTAGTTGCAAACTTGTTTTAAACCAGTTTTTCTAGCGAATTCAAGCGACATGTCTTATGTGTCGCCTTAGTGTGTGACTTGCCTTAGAGCGTGAACAGGCGGTCTGACGGACAGACAAACCGCATTCATAAACACTAACTTTATTGGAAAGAGTTAAAAAGTAAAGCACGTTTTTGCACCCTGTCTTTCCTGAGTGACTGATGTATGTCTTGTCTTTTACTCTAACATCGCTATTTGTGAGCTGCTGTTAACTACGTAGAATTTCAATAAACTTACAACTCTTTTTGAATCTCCAATTTCACGAGAACCTACCGGAATTTCTCTAATTTCACACCCTCATCCGCCGTCACCCTCTTTTCACTTATATGATACAGAACTTCAGTTCGGTGTGAGTGAATTGCAATGCTAATATGTTTGTTTGGATTGGGATCTTTGGAGCTTCATAACTCATGAAGTCATGGAACACTTGTGTTACACGAAAGGGTAGAAGTTTCTTCAGATGATTTGTAAACAGATTCATTAGCAGGGCTATGGCTAGTGATATTTATAAGATAATATTATATGCATTAATATTATAATATATATATATATATATATATATAGTAATATATATGATTTTATTCATATATAGTACATATTATCTCCGCCAAAAGATATAGTGATTCACTAAACTTCAAAGTTCTATTTCTTTAAATTTGAAATTTGCTAACATTTTAACTGAAAAACGGTTTATTGGTTTAATTAAATTAAACAAATTAAAAGTATGTCCATTATTATTACAGAGTGTAGTACTATATAAAGAACTATCCTTTTGACGATGTTTCGGCCGTTGAATGAAAGATATCTGTTGTAAACGTATTATAGATAATACCAACCTTAATTTTTTGAGAATTTAACTATTTTTTATTCGGAGTTAAACTTTTTATTGTCAAAACTATTTAAAATAGATAAATCATTTTGTTAAATTCGAACTTTTCAGAAAACTTTATGTAATTTAAGAAAAAAAAGAAAAAAAAATAAATAAATCTTCTAAGTGAAAAGAATAACAATAAGAAAGGAAAATACATAAAATTTAGTATCGTATTTGCAGTAAGTTTTACCTCAATAAAAACGGAAATTTGGTATTAGGCTTGAAACATTAAATTTAGTTTAGCATGAAGGGAGCCTTGATTTGCTCGAAATTAAACTCAGATATGTATTATCCATCACCACAGTAACAGGCATTAATCGTGGCATTGAACTCGGGATTTACGAGTATCAATAACGATCAAGAAATCTGAATTATTATAAGAAATTATTACGATAAACGATTTTTTTTTGCTTTTATTTTACGTTGAATTAAAACAAAGTCACAGTTATTTAAATTCTAATTATTTAGCAAGAAATAGAAGTAAAATAACAATTGAAAAAACTGTACAAAATCACAACGTGCATTCTTTGGAAACCAATAATTAAATTCGTATATTGTAAAAATTTTAAATGCAATATTAACCTTCCGCATACCAGACCGGTGCAACAGGACCCAATAGATACATTCAAATTGATTTTTCACATTTTAAAAAATGAAAATTTTGTAAATATGTGACTTTTTCTGGAATGTTCTACTCAAAAGAATAGAACATCCCAGAAAAAACCCATATTTACAGAAATTTCAGTTTTTAAAATAAATTAGAAATATCATTATAAATGTACCTGTCGGGGCCATTGAACCCCTCTTGTAGGCGGAGGGTTAACATAAATCTATTAAACCGAAACAAGCATAAAATATGCAGCTTTATATATGTCGCAGTGTTGGAGAAAGTCCGATAATCTATATGTAGCACGTGATTTTTCTTTCCCGTTTTTATACTCAAAACGGCCATTAAGAGAGCGAACCGCGGTTAAATTATTTCAATCCCACCCACCACTGTTACTGTTATCTTATTATTATTATTAGACATTATGCTTTTTTGAAATATTCATTATCTTAAGAAAGAAAGAAACGTTTTACAAAAATTCCTTGTTCTAACAGATTTTACTCTATGTAATAAACCTCAATGTAAGTTGATTAAAACAACAATCTTAGGGAGTTTCGAGATTTTTTTAATCATCTTCTTCAGGAGAGAAAAACAAGACGCCAAACTGTGGAAATAAAGTGGTACTCGAGCGCTCGTAGCTGGTCATATATTTATTTTGACAAAGAGGATTCTCAAATTGAAATTATGTTTGAGGAAAAAACATGAAATAGTGAAATATGCATGAAAGTGCGTAACTCTACAATTATTAAAATAATTGAAAATCAGTTATTATTATCCTATTAAAATGCAATTTTTATGACCTAGTGATATATTTCTTACATTATTCAAAACTGTTTCTAGTCAGATTTAAAAAAATATTTTTCACTAGTAATTAAACAAGCATTTTCTTTGTTTTTCTTAAGGCTGTTTGTTCTTAGTGATCTGCTCAACAAGCGTAAAAAGTTTTGACACATTTACAAATTCATTTTTTAAGGGAAAGATGTAAAATTGGAATATTTGACCATGGAAGCGATTTGGAATCGAACTGTGTTTTCCATCTTTTGATCAGTAAATTACCTATTGAGTTATAATCGATTTTGATCACGTGACAAACATGTTTTTCACCCATTTTTGAGAAATTATGCCTCTTTCGTGCGGAAGTTCGGTTCAAAACGCCCACTTTGACACTATTTTCTGAAAGGCCTATTGCGTTTGCAAAAAAAACGGAAAAAACAGCTCGATTACATAGTTTCTGAACAACAACACCTGTTCGTTTCATGCATTTCCGAATAAAAATAAATTAAAACTTTTGTCACAAATTTATCTTTTTGGATTTGAGAACAGCCTTAAGAATTCATTTAGAAAAAATTCATTTCGTATGATACATTTACCAATTAGAAAATGTATTAGTGTATTAAAGTACACATGGTGTTCCATTACCCTCGGGGTCTAGGTACTCAATCGGTAAAGTACGTAAAGTTTCTGGGTTCGAATCCCATCTCCGGCACTTTTTCTCTCAGGTGTAAAAAATCCAATTCGTATAAAATATTTTTTTAATTATTTCTTTCAGATTAATTTAGCACAAGAAGATGAAATAGTAATGTTTATTAAACGCCCTACTCCGCCCCGCACTTCAATTTCTTTTTTCTTTCTTTCTTTACTTTTCTTTTTTTTTTTTTTGAGGAGGGGGGGGGGGGAGTGGCACACACATTAGAAGGATATTTTGGCAATAAAGTCAGCTTTAATAGAATCAAAATCTGTTATTTTGAAATAAAATAGCGTATTTTAATTTATTAAAACTGGCCAGTCTACAAGAAAAGAACCGATTCCCGAGGAATCCGTCCTTTTCGGAACGGTTCCTCGGATTCGGTCCTTTTTGGAACGGTTCCTCGGAATCGGTCCTTTTTGGAACGATTCCGAAAAGGAACGACTCCACGGAATCGGTCCTTTTCGGAACGATTCCTCGGAATCGGTCCAAAATGTACCGACTCCGAAAAGGACCGATTCCTCGGAGTCGTTCCGAAAAGGACCGATTCCGTGGAGTCGTTCCTTTTCGGAATCGTTCCAAAAAGGACCGATTCCGAGGAACCGTTCCAAAAAGGACCGAATCCGAGGAACCGTTCCAAAAAGGACCGAATCCGAGGAGTCGTTCCAAAAAGGACCGAATCCGAAAGGGACCGAATCCTTTTTACAGAATGGAATCGTTCCTTCAGTTTCACTGCCGGAATCGTTCCTTTGGAGTCGTTCCTCAACAAATGACACATCTCTACTTCACAACGACGTAGCCGTGACGTCACCATGCCTTACGGGAAGAGTTTTGGGCCTCTTTTTAAGTATTGGATAAGTTGATTGACAGCCTGGTCAAAAGAAAGACCAGGAGCAACTGCTGCATCCGAAGAAAGGTTTCTGTCATTGTTGACTAGAAGAAACCGCGAAGCGACTACAAGAGATTTGATTTGAGAGGGGCCCGTTTAAACTGTTGCCATCTTCATGTTGAATGGAGTCAAGAAGGCTAGGACGGGGTATTGTTTACTGACGAGTACAGATATAGTCTGAATGCTGATTCTAGGCGTGTTTTGATCTGGAGAGATGAAGGAACACGATGCTTGTCTTTCCTTGTCCGTGAAATATCCCGTTTCCGAAACCGCAAGTTAATGGTTTGGGAGGGAATAATAACAAATGGCCGCACTGAGCTCCATATCTTTCATGGGGGTTCTGTAACAACTCGGAGATATGTGTAGGAGGTATTGGGACCCCAAGATAAAATGTTTAGGGCGTGCTGTTTGTCCAGAGTGTTTGCTAATGGATAGCAATGCTGGGCCACATCGAGCATATGTGGTGTCAGAATACTTGCAAACAAAAGATATCACTCGAATGGATTGGCCACATTACTCTCCCGACTTGAACCCGATGAAGCATGTCTGAGATGCCTTGGAACACTTACTTTGAGCTTTTAGAAGAGTGGCGTGCAATTCCACAAGACTGGATAATCACTTTGGTAAAGTCAATGAAATCAAGATGTGAGGTATGCATATCTGTCCGAGGTGACCATACACCATGCTAAAGAATAAAAAAATTCACAAGAGGTGACTTAATTTTCCCATCATTTTCCAATTTCCATAAATTTGGTTTTACTTTTAATATTTTGAGAATAATCAACTGCTAAACATTGTAATTTTATTTAATTTGTCCTTTAATAATTTTTCATTAAGTATCAGTTTCCTTTTATTTCTTTTATTATCCTTTAATTTTGATGCCCTGTGTATATATAATTTCTATTTATCTTTTGTTTGTTTTTTTGCATACATATCTTATAACTTTTTTCAGATTAAAAATTTTTCTTTGAAAAAAAATATATATGTCCAAAAAAAACAAAACAAAAAAAAAAAACAATATATACTTTACAGATATAAATTTCAAAAAGATAAGAGTTCATATATTCACTTGTGTAGAGAAGGTAGCTTGTTATAAAAAAGAAATAAAGCGTTTGAATAAATATTTTAAAAGAAAATATTAAAAATGTACCAGTGTGAACATAAATTCTACCGTTTCTTTGTAAAATAATATGCAAAAAAAGACTACATATACAGGGTGATTTAAAATGGATTGAACATTTTTATAATTCAGTATCAAATAAACTTTGAAATTTTCTAAAATTGTTCTTGTGCGATATTATCCAATTAGTATAGGTTATTGGTGCATCGTTGTTAGTTTATTCAAACCGTGGGACAACGCTTGGCAGACGATAGGGTACAGAATCTCCTCTATTCAAAAGTATATCTGAATAAATAACGGTTGGACCACTGTTAAACTTTGTAACACTTTGTTTAGTCCAGGCAATAGGGGATTTTACCTGGCAAAATTAATGGAAGTTCTGGAAATTGGCTTACTTTATGTTTTTTGGATCGCTGAATCCGAATTTGTAACTTCCCACCAAAATTTCCCCCGGCAACCACCCACAAAATTTTTTGTAAATGCCCTCCAAAAAAGGTTTTTATTAAAAAAAAATCAATTTTTTATTGTTTTAGGGAAAAAGTATCTAGAAATTCAGAAAGTAGACAAAATTTGCAGTAAATTAGATGCATGACTTTATGACTTAGGATGAAGGGGAAGGGGGATCTGCCTCGGAACATGCGCCGTGGTACCAAAATTTGGGGGGTTGCCGGGGGAAATTTTGATGGGAAGTTACAAATTCTGATTCAGCGACCCAAAAAACATAAAGTAAGCCAATTTCCAGAACTTCCATTAATTTTGCTAGGTATTGCCCCTATGCGGCCTCTATTGCCTAGACTATAGCAAATAGTTGGTTGCCAGTAGAATGGCAAGGTGAACCAACGTTATACAGCATTAGCCAACAATGGGCCAGCCCTTTTATGCTATTTGTGTATTACAGTCTTTAGCAAAAGTTTAGACACTGGTGATTTTTAACCTTTAAATAAAAAATACGAACACTTGGGTTATACAAATGGCTGTACTTATTTTTTAGTACATTTTACACGTTTCAGGACAAAAATAACGGTTTTAATGTAGAATATTACTTAATTTAACTGAAAAAGGTGAAATCTGCATATTGCAAAAGTTTAGACCCTTTTGTGATTTTTAGGCAACTGTTCCCGGAAAAACGCAAATTAAAAACTTATGACGTCACATGCATGAAGCATTTAACCCCTTGAGGGGAAGCAAAAATGGCTCTAAATATTGAATTCCCACCGGAATAATCAAAAAATTTTATTTTTAAATAAGGAAAAGCAATTTTTTAATGGTTTTCCTCTAAAGTTAAAAATATAATATTTAGTAAAAATTTTCTTGTGAGAATCTTGTTTAAAGAACGTGGGATATATTTTATCCCACCGCCCCTCAAGGGGTCAAGTGCACCTCAAATTTTCAGTCAGATGAAGTAATTAAAGCATGGAAGCTGAAATCGAAAGGGAAGACTGTTGCAGAAATTTCAGCTACTTTAAATTGTCCAAAGAAGTCTGTCTATTAAGTATTGTCTAAGGGTGACTCTTTTAAAGCAAAACTTAAATCTAGATGACCACGTGTGGACAGAAAACAAGATTATAGAAGGATCCATAAACTGGTATCTAGACAAATGATGACTGCTAATCGCATTAAAAGTGAGTCAGAGCTTTCTGTGTCAACGGATACTTTCGTAGATGAATTATAGAAAGGTGTACATTAGTTTACATGACAATGATAAAAAACCAGCCTTCAAATCTTACAACAAATTGACCCCTTTCGGTCCCGGAATAATTCTGTTTATAAAACTGATGAAATAATGGAGTGAAACCAGAATTTATAAACGAATTTATTAGAAAATACGAACTTGCTTATTTTCACGTACATTATAAAAGGAAAATTATAATTAAATCTTCTTGTTGCCGTCTGTCAGTTTTGGAATTAAAATTAAGTGTCCTTTTTAAGGACACCGCCCTCGAAGAGTTAATGATTTGGGCCTCACTTTGTTTTAATTCTCAAGTATATCTGGAGTTTCTCAATGATCACCAAGTGGCGTAAGACTACATACATACATTGGAAAACAATTTACAGCCATTTGGTGAACTTTTAGCTCTTCCAAAGTATGTATTTGAGAAAGATAATGCGTCTATTCATGTTGCATACAAATCAAAAAATTAGTTTAACTCTCCAAATACTACTGTTCTCGACTGGCCCGCATGTAGCCCTGATCTGAACCCAATCGAAAACTTTTGTGGCGTCATATCTCATATGGTTTATGCAATTTTTTTGTCAATACTCCTCTGTAAATGAACTTCGATCTGCTGTTGAACGTGTTCAGTACGAAATAGACCCCCAAGTGATGCAGTAGTTAGTTTCTTCGATGGGAACTCAAATTTTTAGGTGCTTTCGTAATTATATAAATACGTAGCACCTATAGTCGTCGTTCAGTCCGTCCGTCCGTTCGCCCGTCTGTCTGTCTGTCAGCATATAACAGAGCAAAAACTACCTAACCGAATGGTCTGAAATTTTTAATGTATGATATTTGCAAAATTTTGTCGAGCAATTTCAAATTTTATGAAAATCGGATGTATAGTTTAATTACAGGGACAGTCAAAATTTTTTCTTTACATTACGGCCAATGGGAAAAATTATTGCAAATGCATTTTAATGCTGTTACAGCCTTCCGAATGGTCTGAAATTTTAAATATATAATTGTTTCAAAATTTTGTCGAGCCATTTCAAATTTTATGAAAATCGGATGCATAGTTTAATTACAGGGACAGTCAAAAGTTTTTCTTTACATTACGGCCAATGGGAAAAATTATTGCAAATGCATTTTAATGCTGTTACAGCCTTCCGAATGGTCTGAAATTTTAAATATATAATTGTTTCAAAATTTTGTCGAGCCATTTGAAATTTTAGGAAAATCGGATGCATAGTTTAATTACAGGGACAGTCAAAAGTTTTTCTTTACATTACGGCCAATGGGAAAAATTATTGCAAGTGCATTTTAATGCTGTTACAGCCTTCCGAATGGTCTGAAATTTTAAATATATAATTGTTTCAAAATTTTGTCGAGCCCTTTCAAATTTTATGAAAATCGGATGTATAGTTTAATTACAGGGACAGTCAAAAGTTTTTCTTTACATTACGGTCAATGGGAAAAATTATTGCAAATGCATTTTAATGCTGTTACAGCCTTCCGAATGGTCTAAAATTTTAAATATATAATTGTTTTAAAATTTTGTCGAGCCATTTGAAATTTTAGGAAAATCGGATGTATAGTTTAATGACAGGGACAGTCAAAAGTTTTCCGTTACATTACGGCCAATGGAAAAAAAATATCACAAGTGCGTTTTAATGATGTTACAGCCTTCCGAATGGTCTGAAAATTTAAATATTTAATTGTTGCAAAATTTTGTCGAGCCATTTCAAATTTTATGAAAATCGGATGTATAGTTTAATTACAGGGACAGTCAAAATTTTCCGTTACATTACGGGGAATGGAAAAAAAATTATTGCAAGTGCATTTTAATGATGTTATAGACTATGCATTTATGAAATTAAAAAATATATACATTGAATACAATATGGGGTACAAAAAATAATTATAAAACTAGTTATAGTACGAACGCACCTCATTTTCCACGTTTGACGAGCAATTTCCGACTTGTTGTATTAATAGCAGACAATGTAGCTGCAGTTCGATTTTAATTTATGGATATTTTATCGGTTAAGAGACAAATTGTCTATACTTTTGCCACAATGTTAAATTTGTTTTTTTATCATTATATATTATGTAAAGTGTATAAATTAAAATGTATTGTTTGTGTATGAAAGATAAGTCACCAGTAATATATGGCACTTGAGTTACAACAATTCGTTACATACTTCACAGTACAGAAATATAATCGATCATTGTCTAAACCTTTGCTGAGCTCTTTATATTAAATTGAAATGCTTCACTATGGTATCCTGTTATAGTTCCAGATATCATCATATATATTGATTGCGCAGCGCCTTCACAAGCTGTTACCACGCCCAAACAAACGAGTAAAACTTGATAAAAATTCTCTTTTCTTTAATCAATGGTTATGTTTATTTGATGAAACGATAAAAAATTATTTGCAATGAAATTGCAAGTTTATTTTGGACAGCAATAATGAGACAATGCAGCGCCATCTATTGATGACTTTTAGAACTAGAAGAATCCCTGATTTCACTCATTTCTCTCCTTACATTCAGGCAGAACTTCACAGCTGCCAACCTCAGCTCCTCGATTACTTATTAAAAACGTTCAATAATTTTATGGACGACCTGCATATTCTTTTACTATTTCCGAATTTTGTACTTTGAAGATGTAAATTTATTTTTTGTATTCTTCAATTACGTGATGAATTTATTTCATTTATTATTTTTCTGGGCAATACTTTTTATGAGAAGCCTTCAATTTATTAAAATTCACGCAGAGTCACACATATTACATGTGAATGTGTGTGAATGTGCATATTTCTCAATAAGAACAGAAACTTATTTTACAGTTATTTACTTTGTAATTTTTTTGAATTGATGAAGTATCAGGTTTTGTAAAAATATTTTTTTTATATGTTACGTGTGGAAAATCTTCAAAACTTTAAATTATCATGTACCGAATCACAAAATATAGAAAAAAAAATCCCCCCTTTTTTTTTCAACCATTTATTCCATGCTGTAAAAATCTTAGTAGATTATTTTCTGGCATTTGTAAAAGTAAACCTAATTTATTATAAAACTAATTATTTTAAGCTATTTTTGAATTTCATAAAATCTGTGTTTCATTTCATTTAGTTTTTTGTTGTTATTGCAGAACATTGTTTATTATTTTCGATAATTAGTTTAAACTCATTTAAGAAAAAAATCTCAGATTTAGTTATATATATATATATATATATATATATATATATATATATATATATATATATATATTTAGATCGTTAAAACCCTTTATGTTTGCCTATTAACAAAAAATAATTAAAAAATAAAATTTGAAAGCAAAATATCTAATTAATTAGGTTGTAAATTTTTGAGATTATAATTTCTTTTAAGAAACAAAAATAATTACGAAGAATATAAATAAAAATGCTATGCCTCCACTTAATTGCCTGACGGATAATAATGTTTTAGTTTTAGTAAATGTATCGAATTTATTCAGAAAAGTGAGTCGTATTAAAAATATATTATTATTAAGGTGTTTCAACACTCTTAAAATTTGAAAAAAAGAAAAAAAAAGACTATATTTAACATTTGATATCTTAAAATGTATATGATTTTAAAACAAAATTTTTGATTGATATGAAAGATATATGTATGTCCTTTGATTTCATGTATTTAAAAATTTTCAAGGTGCAGAATTAGCATTTATAGGGGGCTCCAAGATGTTAGACATTTGAAAAGCAGAAAAATGGTATAACAACTTACGCGCAGGATTACAAAATAAATTTTGCAACTAGAATGAAAGTTTTGTTGCCTACGTAAACTTCGGATTGTAATAATTATCCTAAACCTAAATAAATTTGTATTTAAAGCATTTTTATATTTTTAATACAAAGTTGTTTTTAGCTAACGCAAAATTAAAAAAAATTTCAACAGTATAATCACCTAAAAAATATTTTTTGAACATTAAAAAAGAATTCGTTTTGAAACACTGTTTTGAAAAATTCATGAAAAAATATTTCGAAGTTTTTGAGATGTCGTGCGGATTATGCCCAAAAACGTCATTTGGAGAAACATTACTTCAACGTTAAAAAGCAGTAAACAAACGTTTAAAATGCACAACCAACGTTTAAAATGCACAAATAATGCGGTGCATTTTAAACGTTGGTTTACTGCTTTTTAATATTCCTGCACAAAGGATTTAATTGCTATTTTAATTACTTCAACGTTTCGAAAACGCCGCTTCAGCTATTGAGCGGGTATAATTCTAAAAGCCATAACTTTTGTTCTAATGAGAATTTCAAGGAAACATTTATATCAAAATAATCAGAAAAGATAGCAGTTTAACACCTAAAAAATTAAAATTTCGAAAATTTTGAATCTTTCAGAGTCTTGAGACCCCTTAATATAATTCAATGATGCTCCTAAATGTAATGGCGTATAAATACGACATATTTCTTGTACCCGAAAATCTAAGATAATAACCGTATATACTAATTGCGACAAAATCAAGCATTCGCATTTGAGGATCAAAACGCGAAACATGATACTGTGTAAAATCGTTTCTTCTAGAAGAATTTCCCATTGCAGCAGTAGACGTCGTTAATTCTTAAAGTCCTACAATACTTCCTAAATACGTGGAATAATCCCGAAATCAAGTTTAAAATGTCTTTTATTGTTATTTTTGAATGTCATAAAGGGCATGTTTACAAACAAACACAATACTTCTACCAATCTACCAACTGCATTTTTGTTTCAGCGATCATTGCAGAAATCATCATGGCAAGGTTGACCAATTGTACCACAAAGCTATTAATCGTAGACTAATCAGATCACCGGGAATTCTTGTGTAGAGTAGTTTAAATTTCTTATTTTTTTATTAAAGATTAGTGGCGAATTGTATTTTTCCAATGTGGATAAGCTTTCAGCAGATTGAGTAAAGTAAGTTTAAGTGGTGTTTTCATATATTAAATTAAAATGATATTCAAAAGCACGGTGATTAGTATATTTGTTTTAACCCCTTAAAGGTCCGCGGTATTTCATGAGTATATTAAATATGGGGCTTAATTTTAATCCTCAAATGCTACAATGGTTCCAGAATTTTAGTATCAAATTATCATTTTATAATGTACTTGAACAAAAGCTTTCCCTTATTTTCAATTTGTTCGCAAATCTGGTTGACATTCAAGCATTTTAATTTTTTATGAATAGAAGTACTTTGCCACTGAAACGGTTAAATGCGTAATTTAGAGCATTAAAATAGAAAAATACTTTCCTTTTGTATAAATTCAATCGTAAATTTGACGGAAAAATAGCTTTGTGTGAATATGTAAAGAATAAACAAATATAACCAATGAATCAAACTCTGAATCAAGGGGATATGGCACAATTACAAAGAACTCTTTTCAGATTATTTCTAAAACTATGGGTCTCAAGATAAACGGTAAGAATTATTGACTTTAGTTACATACTTTTAATTTTTTTAAGTATAATTTCAGTACTAAATAAACACGGAATATTTATTACAGTTCTATCACTATTTTGTACTCCCCACCGATTATTTCTATTTAATAAAATGCTTAACCCATTGTGTATTAACTCTTAACGGGCGAACCAGGGTTGCCAGTTTGGCCTCCAATTTACTTCGAAATTTCAAATTTGGCCCGGGAATTTCGAAACAAGAATACTTACGTTATGTGATCGCTAAATATGTAACGAACCAGTAACTTTGTTACAAAGGCTTGCTAGTGATTTGAAGATGAACATGGTGTAAGCCGTAACTCTAGTCTAGAGGCACTCTAATTGTCCGTGGTGCATTTTTAATTAGGATTTCACTGTTCCGCGTGTTAGCGGTAACCATATACAAATTTATTTACCCGGTCTGTCAGAGTATAAATAGAGGAGCGAAAATATGTTAAGCGTTCAGTTGTCGGTTAGTCAGAGTTTAGTTGGTCAGTTAGACGTTGGAGAGAGTGTGAGTTGGCGTAAGTAGTTCTGGTGTGGATAAACGGCCTGTATGGCTGGAGCTTAGCCTGGGAACAAGAACAGATTTAGAGAGAGATGAAATCTAGATGTGGATTTGAAATTAACCCCGCCATCGCAGCTTAAGCTCGCTGTGGAGAAATGAAGTTACGTGAGTTAACTTTTGACATTATATCTAATTAAGATTGTTTTATTGCTATCACGGAGTTAGGGCGAAATTTATGAGATCTTGTCTGCCAACCCGTTACCCGTCGTTGAATAAAAGCCCTATTTTTAAAACCTAAAGACTCCTCACGAACTCCCACCACTACAAATGCGCCACAAATATAACTTATTAAATAAAGCATAAAACGATATACTTTATTTCTCGTACTAATGCTAAATTTCTGAATAAAAATAGAGGCCAAACTGGTACAACTGGGTCAAAGTACTCCTATCAGGCACAGGCATCTCTTGCATGAATTTATTCGGATGGCAACACTTTTTTTAAACAAACATTTTTACTTCACTTTAACAAAATGCTCGAGAGAAACTTACTGAAAATATACTTTTAAAATATAGTGGTACAATTAGAATATAAAAATAAAATAATGTATATAAAGCTTGGATGGCTATTTGCCGACACTAGCACGCAAAGGGTTAATCAAGAGTGAGACTCGTGTAAAGTAAACCAGAGCTCGCAGCCTTCTTTGTCATCATTAGTAAAAACAGATAAGCTTTAATGTAAATTTCTATTGCAAATGTGAAACGATTCTACGCAAAGATTTTTGTTTTGAAGAAGCGGTAGAAAATGCACAAATTTAGGAATGCTGTGACACCTGAGTAAACTTTATTATGTGAAGCAATCACGAAAGTTACTCGCAGTAAGTAAAATATACTTTGAGCATCAGTCAGGATTGTGATCAGTGATTAAGTCACAAGGGGTGAAGTTAAATAACACCATTTTTCAATTTTTAACTTTTTGTCAAATGATTTCTCATGAACAAGTTTTCTTGAATCAATTTTTGTTGCTGATTCCGGAAATGACTTCCGTTTTTGCCTATCACGTCAGGATTTTACAAAAAATAAGAAGTTGTTTTTTCAATATTTTAATTAATGCAACCAAAATTTTATCACAATTTCATACAAAGTATTTCATTAAACACGTTAAAAATGCTGTAAAAATTGTCCTTATAAGTTCATGATCTTTTTTTTAATAAAGCGAAAAACAAACAGTGTTCAATTAAACAAACTTTCTTCTTTTTGTCTTTCTCCCAGATCCTCCGTCATCATTTATGTCCCTCTTCAACATCCAACAGTAGTTTGCAATCATATTTACATTCCATCTTCCCCGGTACCTATTCTCTATCTCTTTGATATCCTGGTGAAAGCACTCACCATGCTCTTTACTGTAATGTTCCAGATTTTCTTGAAAGTAGTCGATATGGGAACGCAGAAAGTGCATTTTTACACTCATATTACTGCCCAACCTCTTGAAAATGTCCAGCATTGTTTCAACAATATTCCTGTAATTTGGATCTTCCTTATTCATTAGAAAGTTTTCAATAACACATTTGATGGCGGTCCATGCGTCTTTTTCTATCTCATTCATCGTTTTTTTCAAAATCTTTGTCCTTCATCAGTTTTTTGATTTGAGGAACAACGAAAATTCAAGATTTTAATTTTCCGTGTGTGATGAACGGAAATTTCATAGTAAGGGTACTTAAAACAATACCCATTTTGTGGTAGAGCCTTTACAAATAGCTTCATTAATCCTAATTGGATGTATAATGGTCGAAGCAAAATATTTTTGGGGTTTACGAGTGGTTCATGCGCGATGTTTTTAGGCCTGTTTTCTAAGACTGTATTCTAAAAGTTGTAAGATAACTTGGCAAGTATCCAGAAGTACATTTACGATATGTGTGAGTACCACATAATGCTCGCTATCAGCGATGAATATTCAAAATCAACTCGGATCGATTGCAAACAAACTAGACCGGATAGAAGAAAACTAAGATCATTTCTGTAATCAGCATGAAAAAATGCATTAAGGTCAGTCATTGGTTTTTAATCATTTGATATCATGCAGACTAGTGCAATCATTCTAATAAGTGGACCGCTTATGGCGAAGCTCGCACCTAGTCTGATGTATTTAAGAGCTCTACTGGCCAAAGTTTCGGAACCAATAAATTTTGTCTGCCAAAATTGCAGTTATTGGTTTTATATCAGCATTACTTACTGAAAATACAATGTTTGAGAACACTTATCAAACTATTAACATAGAACTGATTCTGAAAAAAAAAAAGTACTTTAAAATACAAATTAGCTAATAATAATAACATATTGAAAAAAATTTGAAAATTGCTTGAAGAACCTACGAATTTAATTTTTTTTTTTTTTTTTTTTTTTTTTGAGAAACTGGGCTTCCGATCGCAGTCACTAACTCATCTGATATAAAATTCTTATTGAATAATCTAAATGGTATTAATAATTTTAGCAGCTATGTAATTGTTAAACATGAAGGTGAATTTATTTCTTATGGTATTCTTACTATTAAATTAAGGAAAAAGGCGAAGTAAGCATAATGGTAATGAGTTGACACTGTACAAAACTGAATAAAGCATTTTATGAATTAAATAAAATAGACATAGACCAGAAGGTTAGCCTGCTATCCTTCAGGTTTTGTGTATTTATTTCATTTAAAATCAAATAAAGCCAGACGGGCAGCCTGCGATTCTTCCGATTACATTTATTTTTAAAATCCAATAAAACAAAATATTTTACAAAATAAAAGAATAATAATCATTTGATTGAGTATTTTGTTTATTCAAATTGTGATTATTTGACTTACATAAAAGCCGTAATGTTCGCATCTTTGACATCAACACAATTGTTAAATTAGAGGAGCAACTACAGCGTTCCAGAAATTCCTATGAGTAAAACATTTATTTTATGAAATATTTTGTAGAGCATACAATAAGAAAGATTGCTTTTGAAAAATTAATGTCAGATTGACAATTCATATACAGTGAAACCTCCCTGTGCAACCACCTCCATTAAGCGACCACCTCCTTGAAGGACCTTTTTTTTTCATGGAACAAAATTTATTTACATAGGCTCAGTACTAATTTTACCTCCATTCAGAGAACATCCCAGTTGAACTCCCTCCATGAGCGACCAATTTCTTTGAAGAAAATGAAACAAATTCCGTTTTTTCCTGGTTGCTTGAAGAAGGTTTTATTAGAAAAATAATTCCGGAGAACGCATTATTCATCAAACTTCTAAATTAAGTTTAGATTTTTTTTTTAATTCCGCTAACATTTAAGTGTTTAAACATCATATGACAAATTAAGAATGACGGTCAACAAACTCCCCTGTCCTGTTCTGTCAGGAAACTGTAAAAAAATAGGTAGATGAATGAAATCGTCCTTATTTGTTCCTGTCCCCCAAAAAATTAAATTAAATTAAATGCATTTATTTACTGAACTTTGATAGTACTTGTAAATAAAAATTATAAAAGGTGAAACCGTAAAATCAAAGCCAGCGTCAGTGTATTCATTTTTTAAACTCTGTAGTAATTAACTTATAAAATTAACTTTTGCTTTGATACTTAAATTTTCATTTTTTTTTTTCCTAATTTGAAAAATAAATTTTAGTAACATTAATTGTTACCTTTTTACAACATTTAAAATCTAGATTTAAACATGACCTCCATTAAGATACCACCTCTCGGAGCGACCAATTTTTATTGGAACGGAACGTGGTTGCTTTAGGGAGGTTTTACTGTATTTTTAAATTAACCCGAGTGTAGTCGCGACATTTTTTAGAACGTTAGAAGTCGCGCTCGGTCCATTTGCCGCCGTTACCAGCAGGCCGAAAACGAAGGGGAAACTTGCCGGTGTTATCAGATGATAGAAAACGGATAACGTAGGGTGAAAATATTGACTGAATTTTAAAAGATTACAGCAATTATTCATTTTACAACCTTTTACAGCAATTATTTATTTCGCTTAAGTATATATTCAGTTGGCATCTAGATAAATATTTTTAATAACTCTTTCTTCGTTTTGCATAAATACTTAAAAGTAAATAGTAAATGATTTGATTGAATTTCTGATGTTACTATGAATCAATAATTAGTAGGAAAACATTTACTAATATGAATCTAATTTTATGATAGGGGTATTTTTATTTATTTATTTATTTATTTATTTTTTGGAAGGACAGAATCAGAGTCAGGTAGAATTTTTTTATACTCCGGCACTCTATATCCATTTAATAAAATAAAATTAATAAATTTAGCATTAATATATTACACTGACATTAAATTGAACAATTAAACTGAAAATAAAAATAGAACTATGACATGCAAACAAAAATCAAATACAATACCAATAATTCACCAGCATATTGCGGACGATTAATTCATTTAAAACATATGAAAAACCATCAAATTTCATGCCATAAACAATTAAAGACAATATATATATATATATATATATATATATATATATATATATATATATATAAACTTTCTGTACAATAATACCATTGCAAAATAAGGAAAATGACCAATAATTATGAAATCACAAATAGCACATAAACCAAATATTATTAAAAATGTATAATTATATATATATAATAAAGAAAAAGGTAAAAAATACTTAACTTCGAAATTATAAATGTAAATGTTGTAACTACGTTTTATTTATTTATTTATTTTGTGGGGTGTCTGTGTGTGTATGAGGGGGTAGAGGAGGGTGGGGGGCTCTCGAGAGTTTGTGATTAAATCCATTTTTCAAATGAAAATGCACTATTTGTAGTTTTTCTACTTATTTCAGGGTGGGAGCAGCGCCCTTGAATAAAAACTCTGGATACGAATTTCGCTCATATAAAGTAAATAATAAATAAGTTATTGAAATTATATATTTAATTTAAATACATTTGCAATTGTAAATTTAAATCCTAAGATGGATAAATTATTTTAATTAATAGAATCACTGAAAGGTTCATCTTAATAGGGATGTATTTTACAGAAACTATTTAATTAAAATGAATATTCAATTGTACATTTCATAATAAGGTATTAATGTTATAATTTATTGTTTTATAATAACGTTCATTAAATTAATAAAAACAATAAGAAAATTTTCTCCGAAATTATAAATATGCAGAAATAATTTAATTTAAATGAATTTTCTCTCATATTCTGGAAAACATTATTCTGAAAAATAGTTTGAACAATTGATGAAGGACAACAAATTTAAATTTGTTAGATACTGTCCCAAAGCCTCTATTGGATTTCAATAATAATTTCTGCGGCATTGTTAAAAAAATGTGTTTTTACTTACAGTATGAAAATTTAAAAATAGATAAATTTTATAAAAAATACTTAAAATATTTTTTTTTTTTTAAATCATAGTATAAACATTCACTGAATTATCCAAAAGAGATTTTTATTTGCGTAATTTCTAACCTACATTATAAAATTCTCATTATTTTTCTTTTTGTACAAATAAATTATATGTATGTTCTTCGCAAATATACACACTACATTTCTGAGAAGATTGTTTTATCTTTCGAATTTGTTTTATTGTACAAAAACGATACTTTTCAGATTTTGGATATACGGCAATTTTTTTTTTTTACTGATTCTCACAAAATTCTCTTCTCTCTTTTTTTTTTTAATGGTTTTGCAGTGTTATTGTCTATTTTCTTTCATTTATATGTTCGGGTAATAAATGGAAAGCAAGTTCTTTCAAATAATGATGATGAATTTCCCTTTTTTTTTCCATATTTATATAATTATCGATTTGAGAATTTATTCCCGCAATATTTGAGAATGAAAAAAAAATGTAAGTGATCATCCATCATTTTTTTGTGCGAACTGACTACACAACTAATATAATAAAACAATTTTAAGTCACATCCTAAAAGTAAAAAAAGCACTCTTTGAACGAATTATATAGCAGAAGGAAAGAAAAACGAAATAACAACAGACAGAGAGTCCGTACTTCGAAGAAACCTTCCCCACAGATTTCGCGGAAATGGGAAAGGATGAACACGAGGGGGGAAAATTCAACTAACGTAAGTGGTCGCAACGCGGTCATTTAGACCGATTGAAACTTAAGAATGCGATAAAATGCTAAGAAATAGCAGGAATGACTTGCCATTTTACTACACAAGAGTGTGAACACTCAAGGTCAGCTACACGGAATCTGGCTATCGTAACTTTAACGGGAAATGAGTTACAGGAAGATAACGAATTTCGGGCGGGGAAAAGACCAATGCGCGACTATTAACGGGTTAATTACCGAAGTTAAAACCATTTAACCCTCTGAGGGACAAGTGATCGTGTTCCCGAAACGTTGAACTCACACCGGAATCTTTAAAAAATTTCATTTCAAAGTAGGGAAAATTAATTTTGCACCTTCTTTCCATAAAAGTTATAAAAATAAAATTTATTTAAAAGTTTCCTTTGCCAATATTGATTAAACTTAGGTGGGATATAATCCCACCACCCCTCAAGGGGTTAAAGTGTAAATGTTAAATAATTAATACCCCTCTGTCCCAAATTAGTTGCTACATTTGATTAATATTGTACTGATTATTGATACTGATGATTTTATGATTTTGCTTGAACATTTTTCAGAGATTTCAGGGTGCTATGCTATCAATCAACAACATTTACATACCAAGCATTCCCCCCGTCTCTCCTTAAATAAGTACCAAATTACTTTTAAAAAAAACCAGAGTTCGCACACTCTTAAGCCACGCCCCATTTTGTAAATATTCTTCCACCAGCAATCGCATAAAACTACCTTCTAGCTAATGAATCCTTAATTCTTTAGGAAGAAAATTATGTTTATGGTATACTGGTGGTAGACTCCTTACAAAATGGTGTGGATCTACTAAACTGCAATGGAAGTTATTTATGACTCCACCCACTTGAAATGTAGCAACTAATTTGGGACAAAATTTTCGACCTAAATGCCGCAACTAATTTGGGACGGAGGGAGTATTTAATTATCATGCAGCTTAAGTATTTAAACAGATAACGAATAAAGTGATACAATTAAGATGAACTGACATGCATATATTGCTTTGTCACCGTTAGATATAACTTTGGACATCTCATATGGTTCTAAATACTGCTAATGTAACAGAAACAACCGAAATGAGACAATGATATATTTTTGCTTAGATTACAGACAATAATTCAATTTCTTCTAAACAAATGAATTTCGACTTAAAAGCATAATAATCAATATTTTTAACACTCCAACAAAGTTGAAAGGTGTTTACGAATTCAGTGTGTCTGTCCGTATGGCAGTTTATGTGCCTGTCCAAGCTCTAACTCACGTAAATATACTCGGATTTTCATGCAATTGAAAACTGTTACTGGTGCTTACCATGCATGTTCAGAATTGCATATGAAGTGTGTAGCATTAATAGTTCAATTACAGGGGCACTCAAAAGAATTCCATTACGTTATGGTATATGGGGAAAAACCATTTCGAGATTATTTTAATGCCATTACGCTATTTCAAATGTATTGAAACTGATATAAATCACTGAATTTCACTATAGGATGATTACTACAGAATAGGTCATTCATACCAATAGGCATTCATTTACAGGGACACACAAAATAAATCGGTTACAGTATTGTCTTTGAGCAATAATTGCTGGAAGTGCGTTTTCAATTTCGGTATGCGTTTTTACATTTAACGCTTTCGCGGGCACTGTCCTTCAAAAAGGACACCTAATTTTTATTTTACTGGCACCCAGAATACTTAATTAAAATTTTACTTTTATAACCCCGCCGGAGAGGGTTAGCTAATTTTTTGCATGCTACTCATTGTATATAAATTCTATACCTCGTATACAGGGCTGCACAATAGAATTCACGTACCATTTTCTTTACTGGTGGAAATGGTTACAGGGACATTTTCAACTGAGGTATGTATTTCCTAACTGAACTAAATTTGTGAATGCAGGTAATTAACAGATACAAATCTATATATTATAAACGGGGCTGCTCAAAGAATTCGGATAATTTTTCGATTGCAGTTGGAAACATCTGAAATTGGGTTTTCAAATGTGCTGTGAGTTTCCATATGGTTGAATTAGACATAATATTTTAACTTATTAAATGGGGAAATTTTGTTACATTATTGTGAATGCTTGTTTTGCGTATATTTGGCATTTTATATTTAATAAAATAAAATGCAAAATACCCCAAATGTGATAAACATGAGAAATCGCTTTGCACATAGGCACAATAACATTAAATATTAAATACAAATACATTAATAACTACACTTACAACTTAATAACTTAAATTGAATATAAATACAATTAACTTAAGATTGGTACTGAAAATATCAAACTATGATTTCTACACTATATACCGTCCATCTTCGATGCTTTGGTCCTTGCAGGGTGTTATTTTGGTCCAGCCCATAAAAAAATATATCCTTTGTATTGAACAAAAAATACAAGATAATTTGGAGTTTTTGCCCTTGCAAAATAATTTATACTCTACTATAGGGTACTTGAAGAGTTTGGGGATGATTCGAATTTTTTAATGGCAACTCTGAATGTGCTTTTCGTGTGTAGATTTTAACTCTCCAAACTTTGTATTGTGAAACAATCTTGATAAGAGCTACAAATAAAGTAAGTGTCAAAACATTACCTTTAGTAACCTGTAATGTATGTGTGATCATAATTTTTCCTTTAACTTTTTATTTTGGCAGAAAATGTTTAATTTTTCATAAAGCTAGCATGAAAACTAGTATTTCGGAGCTACTTTGCGCCAGGCCTGTTTTGGTTTAAACGGGGAAGTTTTCTTACATTATTGTGAACGTGTGGGGAAATGCTTTATAATCCATGCTTCACGCATGATATTTTCTTTCTTGTTTTGTTTATATTTGGCATTTTATATTTAATAAAATTCAAAACACCACAAATGTGATAAACATGAGAAATTTCTTTGCTTATAGGCACAATAACCTTAAATATAAATTAATACAGTAAAGCCCTGATTATCCGTGGTGCGGTTTATCCGCGAAGCGTAATTTTTTTTTCTTTTTAGTCAAGGCAACAGCAAGGAAAATACCCTACTAATAAATATAAACAAAAAAAGTCATGTATTCGAAAGTAATAGAAGAATATTTCTAAATTCGGCTGCCATGTTTAAAATATCAGATATAAAGTCTTGATGACTTTTCTTGAATTTATTAACAAAACGTAAACACAGCAATTAAAATATTTAACAATTAAATAAGACTATTATGATACATTCCAGCGGAGCATATCAAGAACAGATTCATTTTTGGGATAGATAAGGTATTTCCAAAGCAAGAAGCCAAACAAGTGACTGATTTAAAAAAAAAAAGTATAACTCGACACATTTTGTACAGTAGGTATGAGATTGTTTCTTGTTTACTGTTCTTTATTTTAGTGATTTAGACGCAAAACAAAGGTTTCTTCTGTACTGTGCATATTTATGTACTTTTAACGTTTTATTGTTTGCTTTTTTGTACACTAAAACATAGTTTTTATGTTGAATTTTCTTTTTTTTCGTGCTTGCACCTCATTTTCAGTCTTTTTCGGATTATCCGCGATTTTTGTTATCCGCAGTGCCCTTGCCACCCAATTTCGCTGGTAATCGGGGCTGTACTGTACAATTAACTTAAGATTGGTACTGAATATATCAAATTATGATTTCTACACTATATACTGAAACGTTTTAAAAAATGCACCTTTTCTTATATCTAATATTACATGTCACACATAGAAATGATATGTAAGAACAGAAAATTCATGTCATCATTCGCTGCTAAAAAAAAGTAAATGTTTCATTAATTTTTCTTCCATGAATTTTGTGAAGTTTAATCTTAATTATTTTTACCTGACATTATTAAATATTTTATACACATACACTAATCGATGTCTTATTTTTAAAAATGCTGTTTATTTCTTTCCTTATATTCAATTGTTAACTCAGTTATTTTTTCATAGTATATAGTTTGTAAAAATTACTTTCACTGACACACAAAAAAAGATATTTTTAAACAAATGTGATTTATTTTTTTTCTTGAAATAAGCTTTAGAAACATTTTCCACTGAAAAAGAAATGTAATTAATAGACGGGAAAAAAAGGTGAAATACGATTTTTTTAGTTATTTAATTAATTAAATTGCTCATTGTTTAGATTGAAATATTATTTAAAATTTAATGGAAAGAATAAATAAAATTAACGTTAGGAATTAGAAAAAAAAATCAAGAAAAAAAAATATAGTAAAAAAAATTATCGTTTTTAGAGAAAATGTGAAACACATTTGAATCAACGGTGTTTTCTTTCAAACTCAATTATCTTTATAACTATCTTTGTGTCTTTTTTATATACATTGATAAATCAATATAACCGTAAATGAATTTTTCAAAAGTTATCTATATATATAGATACGCATATGTTTATCGTATATCTAAAAATTCTTTGTTCCTAACTTCTATAGGTTTCGGTACTTATTGCATGTCTTTAAATACACTGAAACTCTCATAGATGTAAAATGCTGTGGAATGAAAGTTGAGATGCAGGAAACACACAATTTATAAAACTCTTAAAGCATTGGCGGCTTTAGCTGCTGGTAGAATTTATCTCCAAAATTTTACTTTATTTCGCATATTTTAATTTTTTGAATCAGGCAATGCAAAAATAGGGAAAATATTCCTAAAATCTAACAGTGTGAGTAAGGATTTTATTTGTTTGCTTAATACGATATACAGGATTCCCACAAAATTCCTGTACCCTCTCTCATTAATTTCAGAACGGTGACAACCATATTCATAAAACGCGGTGTGTAGGTAAATTAAAATGGCTGTGTGCAATGCGATGAGACTGCTTACAGTGCCACGTGCGCTTCACCTTCCAATCTCGAAAACGACCTGAGATCCACGAGGAAAGTCAATTACAAAGTTGTAGAGCGTCTATGATTTCGTATGCAATGATATATTACAAATAAAAAATACATTTTTAGAAGCACATAAATGTAATTGTTTTAGTAGTCCAGGCAATAGAGACTGTATAGGGCTTCTACCTAGCAAAATTCATGGTAGTTCTGGAAATCGGCTTACTGTATATTTTTTGGGTCGCTCAATTCGAATTTTTAACTTCCCACCAAAATTTCCCCCGGCAACCCCCCCCCCCCCAAAAAAAAAAGGTTTTTATTAAAAAAATCTTTATTGTTTTAGGGAAAAAGTATCTATAAACTCTGAAAGTAGACAAAATTTGCAACAAATTAGATACATAACATCATGACTTAGGAGGAAGGGGAAGGGGGGATCTGCCTCGGAACATGCGCGCTGTGCTGCGTGAACTAAGTTGCGCAATTCCACTTAACCACTCACACCTTTACATTCGCCCTCCCATCTCCCCTCCGAATTTTCCCTATAAGGTTTACTTTAAGTTTTTTGTGTCACTGAATCCGAATTTTTAACTTCCCCCCAAAATTTTACCCCTGAACCCCCCCCCCCCCAAATAGTTGTTTTTAACTTAAATTTCTTATTATTTTAGGGGAAAAGCATTACGAAATTCAGAAACTAGACAAAATTTGCAACAAATAGGATACATGACATTATGACGTAGGATGAACGGGGAGAAGGAAGGCTGCCTCTGAACATGCACTGCGGCGCTAAGTGCACTAAGTTATGAAGTCCAGGCAATAGGGAATTTTACCTGGCAAAATTAATACTAGTTCTGGATTTCGACTCACTTTATGTTTTTTGGGTCGCTGAATCCGAATTTGTAACTCCCCATCAAAATTTCACCCGGCAATCCCTCAAAAAATTGATTTTTTGAAAAAGTTTTGTTTTTGAGAAAAGCACGCGGGGAATGTTCCGAGGTAGCCCCCTCTTTCCCCGTTTATCCTACGTCATAATGTCACATATCCTATTTGTTCCAAATTTTGTCTAGTTTCTGAATATCGTAATGCTTTTCCCCTAAAAGATATAAGAAATTATTATTAATTTAATAACTAATAACATTAGTAATTTAATAACTAATTTATATTAATTTAATAACAACTATTTTGGGGGGGAGTCGGGGGAAAATTTTTGAGGTAAGTTAAAAATTCGGATTCAGTGACCCAAAAAACTTAAAGCAAACCTTATAAGGAAACTTCGGAGGGGAGATAGGAGGGCGAATGTAAACGTTTGAGTGGTTAAGTGGAATTGCGCAACTTAGTCCACGCAGCACCGCGCACATGTTCCGAGGCAGATCCCCCTTCCCCTTCATCCTATGTCATAATGTCATGTATCTAATTTGTTGCAAATTTTTTCTACTTTCTGAATATCTAGATACTTTTCTCCTAAAACAATAAAAAAATTGTTTTTTTTTTTTTTAATAAAAACCTTTTTGGGGGGGCCTTTTTACTAAAATTGGGGGGGGGGGGTTGCCTGTGAAAATTTTGGTGGGGAGTTACAAATTCGGATTCAGCGACCCAAAAAACATAAAGTAAGCCGATTTCCAGAACTACCATTAATTTTGCTAGGTAAAATTCGCCATTGCCTGGACTATAGAACTAATCACTCTAAATCATAAATGTTTTACATTTAAGCATAAAATAATTTTTATGCATTTTCAACAATTTGAGATATCATTACACGTTATAAAAGATGTGAGTCGCGTTTTTCAAGATTTAGGCTTCCCCAGAAGCTATTGATCATCGTGTATATATATATATATCTATTCATTATTATTATATATATATATATAAAATTCAGAAATTAAATAGATAATTACTATAACGGAGGCCACTTACATACCGAAGGTTGGCGCACTCGCATGCGCCTAGCGAGTACTAGCAGCTTTTTCTACGCTGTCGAAAGCAGTGGAGCCACCAACTCTAGTGATTTCACTGGCATCAGGTATAGGGAAATAGTGCTTTTATCCCTTTTTTAACTCCGATACTCCGAACAAACTAGATTAGATAGATTAGCGTGGAAGATGTTTCTTTAAAAAGAGAGAAATTATTCTATAAACATAGAAACTAGAGGTTCTTTCGCAAAAACAACCCGGAGCGTGCGTATTACAGTGTATGTTGCCGAACGCAGTGGGACCCCCTACATAAGATTCGTTTCGAAAGATTTTCATTTGCAAATATAAATCACATATCACTCGCTTAATTTCTCCACTAAATGCTTGCCGAATTTTGCCATTATAAACCCACATTTACTAATTTCGCTAGCATTAATAAGAAATTTGCATTTATTAGTGTACATCATAAGCAGCTATGAATCGCATATCCAACCTGTGTTCCGTTGATGGAAAGAGTTAGCATTCAAAGAATAAGTGACAATAAGAGAAAACATATCTAAGGCGTGCCAGCCAGAATACTTCAAAGAGATGTTTCTTTATGCAATATTCAAATTAGAATATAATATCAAAATTATATATTAAAATAATCTCCCCTTTCATCCTTTAAATTCTTAATTTTTCCCTAGTTTATTTTTAGTCTTACCTCCAGCTCCATTTAAATCAATAGAAGAAATCTTATGAAACCTTTAACATAACCCCTTTTATTTTAATACAATCCCTTGCTTTAAAATTCGCAATAGTTATAAAACCCCTTCCAAAGTAACCGTTGTAAAACCAGATGCGAACTTAGTTTCGATGCATGCTATGGATCCCATTTTCATGACCATATATGGCTGTGGATCACAGACCATATTCGCCGAGAGAAAAGCAAGCTTAACAAAAACCTTAAATCATTCCCTTTTTTGGTATAGAGATTTTCAATCCAAGTACCATATGTTTTGTCTATAAACCGCAGTATAAAATTCTTATGGGATTTTGAATTGAATTCAAGAATAAAGGCGATAACACGCCACGCTTTATATGAAGATCTCCCTATCAGAAAAATGACTAGTAACCTTGTTTGGCGATTTATTTTGGCGAGAATGTAAGTCAGAAGAAATGTAATGTATCTGCCTCCCTCTCACTTGCCTGCTTGCAATCGCCCTTGTAACCTCGTTGATCAGCACCCTCACCTCTAAGCTTAATAAAAGATCACAAGAACCTGGGCTTATTCTTTTACAAAAAGTATAATATTATGCATTTGAATTTCATCGACATGTATTTAACCAGTAACTACGTCACATAGAGAAAGAAATTTTCTTATTTATTTTTTATACCCTCTCAGATATCCAGATAAAAGCATAATTAGCCTGAATTTTACTAACGTTTTTTATTCTTTTCCATAATCCCTCTCCTCAGATGCCCTCTTTTAGTTATCGGGGAGGCAAAATTTGCTTCAATAACACTTTTGAGTTGTTTTGAAATTTCCATAGGAACAAATCAAGTGTAACGGACAGTAATAAATATTTTTACTTAAAAACGAAATTGTAAAAAAAGAAATCAATAGTAACAAATAAAAACAGAAATGAGTACAAGCGGTAAAACTTTTCACCAAAACTCCTGCATGCATGGAATACATTTCATTATATGTACTTACATACAACCCTCCGGCTATTTTAAAAAAAAATACTTCGAGATAAATGTATATTTAAAGAATACAGCTGAATAGATTTCTCAATTACTACCTCATAGAAGCAAGGCAATTTTAATTAATTTTGTTTCGTTCAATATAAGGCTTTTTTAATTTATGAGAACCCGGTGGTTGACAAGTATGCATGTAAAACTTTTACATTTTTAACACTTTATGACTTCGGTTTGTCAGGCCGTCTGTCCATCTGTCCGCCCTCTAACTGTCCTAAATATACTCGGATTGTCCTGAAATGTTTTGATGTTATAAAGGGTGGCCATAGCACGACGCCTATTTCAAATGAAGTTTGTAGCATGTTTAATTCATTTACAGCGACAGTCAAAGGCAGTTCCGTTACACTACGTCCTATGGGAAAAAAATCGTTTCAAATGATTTTTAATGATGTTACACGCTTTCAAGCATAAAATAATTGATATGCATTTATGAAGTACACTAAAATAAATATTTTAAAGAGTATGCGGTGCAATGAATACTTATTACTATTCATTTTCTGGGCCACACAAAAGAATTCCGTTACATAATGATATGGGGTAGGTTTTCTTTGCGGCGTGTTTTAATTATGTTAAACTACTTCCTATATAATGAAATTTATATACGTCGCTGAGGTTTACTATAAGTTATTTCATGCATAATAAGAAGTGCATTTACAGGGACACACAAAATATTTCAGATAAATATATTGTGTCCGAAGTACTGTTCATAAGCGATGATTGCTGGCAATGCTTTTTAAATTATGATATTCTCTTTATTGTTTCACTATATTTATGTATACTATACGGTGTGCATAAATGCCATTGTTCATATACAGGGTTACACAGAAGGGTTACTGAGTAAGTGCGCAAATTGCTTAAAGTAGGTTTTTAAAGGAGTTGTGAATTTTTACGCTGAGCTGCATTTAGTTTACTACAAAATATTTGTAGAATACAAATAAAATTACATGCAGGGTCACGCAAAGAATTGAATACATTACCGTCTATGGACGATAATATCTGGAAATGTGATTTCAGTCGTTTTAAGAGTGTTTTATTTTGAATTACATTTTAGCGAAATAGTGGTGTATTAAACGTACTATTGGCTATTGACGGTAACTGCTGAAATCAATTTTTAAAATGTTTTATGCGTTTTCTTAAATGTTTACTTAGTTATCTTATTTATCTAAATAACGAAGTTTTGTTAAAGCATTTAGAAAGTGTTGGAAAATGTTTCATAAGATTATGCTTAACGCATAATTTTTCTTTCTTGTTTTTTTTTTTTTTTTCAAGACAATACTGCAAATTTTAAAAAATTGAAAATGTTTTAGATGTGAGCATAAAGTGATTTTTATGCATTTTCAACAATTTGAGATATCGTTTCATGCTTTAAAAGGTATGGGTGCCGTTTTTTTAACATTTAGGCTTCCTCAGAAACTATTCATCATTATATATATATATACATATATATATATACATATATATATATATTAATTATTATATAGGGGAGACTAGGGAGGGTTGACCCACTTTTTACAAAATGGTTTTTTATTTTTTAAATATTGAACGTAGAATAAAGTGTTAGATATCATTTTATTCGTTATACAATCAGTTATCAAAATAAAATTTCTACATAAGTGTAACATATAAAAATTTGAAAAAAATATTGATTTTAATCATCAAAAAATAATGGGTCAAGGCTCCCCACATGTGGGAGGGTTGACCCACTATATGGGAGGTTTGACCCACTTTGTTTTATATTGCAATATTTGTCCAGAGAAATAAAATCAGTTTAAAAAAAGCAAAATAACTTTATACCCCGTGCTTTAATTATTATAAAAAGTATTTTTTTTTTTTTAAATATGAGGCTTAAACAAACCTAGTGAGACTCAATCGCAAGTCAGAGGAGAAGATTTTTGTTTAAACAGGATTTTGTCTGAGCAGGTAGAATTGCACATCAGGGAAAATTAAATTTTAACATTTAAGGCAGTATTCTGTTAGAGACAGATTCCGTTGTCATAGTGTTTCATGATATTATGTCCGGATTTAGGAGCCACTGTCCCGCTTTTTTTGTCTTCTTGTCTTATTTCTGTGACACTCGACCTGACAACTCTAGTTGTCACATAGTTTGGCTTCATCTCACTGTATTCAGCCTGGCGAAATTTGTCTACATACTTTCCCAAAGTTTTTCGATCGATACTATGTTCTTTTGCAGCCGCTTATCATTAACATCTCTCTATTCTAAAAAAAAGTAACTACCGCTGTCACCGCCGCCGCCGCCACCGGTTTTGAATTTTTTGTGACCGGAGGTCTTTCTTCGTAAATATTAAGAAAAATAATGCATACAAAAATATGAAAATCGGTAGTATTATACAGAAATGTTTGATAAACACGCTGATGCAGACAGTTTTCAGATCGAAGAATTATTTTAAGAGATATTTAATGCTAAAGTTGGACAAAATCGTTCCACTAAATAAGTTTTATAGGAGCAAAAACTGTTCATAGGAATTTAATCATTTTTAGATCAATTTATGCGTTAGAATTTGCCGGAGTGCAGATTGCATTAATTTTTTTATTTTGACTCATTTTTTGAGGTTTTATTTCTATTTCAAATTCAGATTTTCAGCATTTCTAGAGATATTTTTAACAGATTTTAGAAAGTGATATTAATTTAAACTGTTGCCAACTGTATAAACAGCGCAAACAATAATGTTTGCTTCAAAAAAGAAATATTTATACGTGTAAATAAATTAAAAATTTATTTACACGTGACTATTATAAACAGAAAAAAACATTTGGAATTAGAATTAAATAATTATGTACAAAAAGCAGGAACTTATTAAAAATTACGTCATAAAAACTATAATTACACGTGAATTTTAAGAGAGAAAGGAATTTGTAAAGCAATAAATTTATTAACATGCGTTAGAAGTCTTAAATAGGAGAAATTACGTCATATTTACATCACATTACAGTTATTATATAAAATGAACAAAAATAATATTGCAAAACGGTTTAAATTTAGAAATTGCGCTAGACATTTATTTGATATTTTAAGAGGATACTTTTCAACTATTTTTGTTAGGAAAGCGCAAATAATATTTAATTTCTAACACAAGTATTTTCACGTGAATATTAAAAAGAGAAAGAATAGTTTGGTCAAAATTACGTCAGATTAAAAACAATTAATTTAAAATGTCTCATTTAAAAGAACTTTCTTTTCACTTTGTTAAAAAATACCAGGAGACAAAGACTCTGTTTACTTAATTCCTTTTATATTAGCTTATTTTGAAATGTTGTTATACGTACCTACGTCATCAAGTTATTTTTATTTCGACGTTTTATTTGTATTTTTATTAATGTTGTACTAATTTATTTTTTTTTCGTTATTTAAAATAAAAATTATGTCAATTTATATATTTTGGCGAGTGGTTTGGCGATTTATATAATTTGGCGAAATTGGTCGTCGGGATAATCAAGTAGTACCGCAACGGATTTGGCGTTGAAATTCCCCAATCAAAGAAAAATGAATAGAAATCCGTTTATAGAGAGATCGCCACTGTTTTTTTAAATTATAATTCGATCTTTCGAAATCTTTTTAAAGCCGATCAAATTAGCGTGCATTTAGAGTCTACGGTGTCTGGATGGGGGTTGGCGAGCGTAGCTCGTAGGGAGCCGAGCCCCCTAGTGATTTAAACCGATAAGGCGCAAAGTACTTTCAGTACTAAAATGTTGAAATAAATGACTGGCACCGTAATTTAAGAACAAATTTATTTAGAAATAAGAAAAAGGCTATAATTCACATACATATTAAATGGAAAGATTTTAGCAAAATTCTGGTGTCATTGTGACGTTTCGGAATTAAAATTGGTTTTATAGACATTCCACTGCCCCTGAAAGGGTTTGACTGCTGTTTTCGTCCTTTCAAGTCTTTTCTACTGTTTCTATTTACCTGTTATAAGTAATATTTAAATAGAAAAAGTTCCTATCAACTTTCCCATTTTCTAGCAATTTTTTACATCTTTCTTTAGTCAGTTTTAAACATTTTCTTTTCCATCACACCGTTTAACTGTAGCTTTACAGAATAAATTTACATTATTTTATATGTATGACCATTAACTTTTCATTATGCACAGTGTATAATAAAATTATTTCCAAAACAACTTAATTAAGGGAGCCTTGAGCATCTGGTCTACCCTCCCTCACATTGGCTGGGTCAAGTCTCCTTACATAGACCTTTTCTAAAGAATATCACATTGTTATGCTAAGCCTAATTTACTGTACAATCTTTATGCCTGGAATGAAAGCTCGATATTTCTGCATTACTTTTAACCTACTTACTTAAATTTCTGTGATATAATTTATCTGAAAAAAGCTTACAAAATATATATATAAAAAAAAAACACACACACACACACAATTTTTAGGTTGAAAACGTCTCACAATTGATTTTTTGCACACATATTTCGATTACCTCTGTGAAACGAAGACTGTAGTTTGAGCATTTCATTAGCTTTTGTTGACACTTATTGATAAAATTCTGAAACTCTTTTAAATATGAAAATTGATGGGTGGGTCAAGCCTCCCGTATGGTCAACCGTCCCTAGTCTGCCCTATATATATATATTGTCGAAAAGAAATCTATGGGACAAAACTTGTTAATTAATTTGAAATAATTAAACAAATCAGCAAAATCTAGTATTATTCAAAAAAGTACTTCCAGTATTATTTGAAAGATACTTCTTTTTGAAATAAATAAATAAAATTAAATTGAAAAAAAAAACTCCAAATAACATTTGTATATTAAAATCAATAATTATTATAATGGGTATATAAATAAATAAATATATGTTTATAGGTGTTATTATTATTACTATTATTGTAAAAATATAAGGATTACGAATATTGAATTTATTTTGTAATAAGATAAATAATTAGAATTTTTATAATATTTTATGTGTATGTAAACAGTGTAATACAAATTCCCAAATACTCCAGACAATTAGGACAATTATAGACAATAAAATGCTCCAAGGACGCCATATTGTGACAAGAGCAGAATAGTAGGTAGTCATAAAACTTTACGATGCTCTTAGTAAGATATTTATGAATGACAAGGGGAAATTTATTGGACTGCAACGTGTGTGGCAACTATCCCATGCGAAGTCAAAACCCCGAGGTCATAATAAATATTAGCTATGCGAAGAGGAAGCAAGGAACGCCCAAAATTTGGCCGAAAACGAACCACATTCAGGAACTGAAAAGTACCAATGACGAGGCGAGATGAAGCAACGAATGGGGGAATTAATATTGTTTCAAATAAGCCCTCCCACAATTAGGTACTGAGTAAGAGACTTTCAAATTTTATTTTTAAGTCTCCATAGTTGCTTGACAGAGTGTGTTGGATCCTATAAGTCCCGAAACTTTTCTTAATTATACTGTTTTTCACAAGTCAACAAATTCCTGTACAACCTGACACAGATTCTTCAAGATAAAAATATGATGCTATAATTTCATTGCACTTAAACCACGAAGATGAAGTTTGCTAACTTTCTATAAATTCTTGAAGATCCAGAAAATTTGAAATTCTAAGGTGACTGTCGGAAATAATATACAGCTTGGCTGAAGTTTTGCGAAATAGTTAAAAAAATTGATTGAAGAAGATTCCCACCTGAGAGCATTCACAAGTGACTACTAATGGAAGAACATTTCGCCTACAAATTAGTGACTGCTATCAGGCTCTAAACGAAACAAATACACTGACTCTGATAGTGTGCGATACAGAAACAAATGTGATTGATCAACCGCTAAAAATAAAAAGACAATTATAAACTTTTGTGTTCCGTTGGACAATCGATCAGTGAATCACCTGAACTTTTAAGTAAAACCTAGATGAGCATCAATCTTGGTCTGACTAAAGTATTTGATGAGAATAATTTTTATTACTTTCAATATATGGCCATCATTTATTTTGTGTATCATAATATATGTGTAAATAATTTCAATTGCTTAAATCTTACATTCAAAATTTTAAAGAAGGTATATTATTAACCTCAATAAGCATTAAACAATAAGAATAATATTAAAAGCGGAGTTATTAACATTTCGGCTAAATAGCCCATATTTTGTATGAATTTGTGCTGTGAGAATTTTAATTAGGGAGGATAATTAAAATCAAATTTACCTGAATATTGTATATAAAAAAATTATATTATGAAAATTAATAAGTTTGAAATTTGATAATTTGAAAATAATATTGAATCAACAGAACAAGTATTTGAAACATGAATATTATGTGTTTGAAAATAAAATTTAATTGTATATATGTACTTTATGTCTTTTCTTAGAATTTTTCCTTTATTCTTTTCTTTTCAGATGTTAATCAATCTTATGATTATTGAGAATTTAAAATTAGAAAATTACTAAATTAAATATTTCTTTGAGCAACCTTCCTTTCTTAAATTACAGTTTAGAACGTTAAATAAGCCATTCTTGCGTTATAGCCAAATTAACCTTATTCCAAAATCTTTCTCTCTCTCTTTTTTAAATTAATTAATATTATCCCATTTGTTCTTTCACAATGCAGAACGGGATGGTATTTTTTTTTATTTGTACTAAACATTCATCTTTCGCGAGACCTTGTATGGGGTGTCTGTTTCAGCACAACATATATATATATATATATATATATACATACAGGGTGTCCCAGCTAAGATGTTACAAACTTCGAGAGGAGGTACGGTACACCTAGACGACTAGAAATCACATAAAAATGTCGCATCGGAAACGCATTCCAGACCATGTAAGGGCATTGACAATGTTGCTAGTGGGCTAATTTTTTTTAAATTCAGATTTCTTGATTGACACCACTTTTCTGAAATGCTAAATTCCCCTTTTTTCGCCCTAATTAATATGCCATTCAATAAGTCTAATTTTACTATTTCAAAAAACTGGTGCCAATCAAGAAATCTGAATTTTAAAAGAAACAAGTAATATAAAAATTTTGTTTTTAAAGTCAATTCCTACTTAGGTCATCAACAAAAAATTTAATATAATCCCTTAACCTAATATTAGTTTTTGTTGCATTAAAATATCTCAATTTGTTGATTTTCTATAAGCAAGTAGGTTTACAATGGAACTCTATGGGAATTTGGTGAAATATTAGAGATATCGCTAAGTTGGCGTCACTTTTGGCGACTCATTTTGGCCGCCAAATTTGGCGATATATCGCCAAGTTAGGGACACCCCTATGGTAACCCCTTATTGAAAATACTTTATTTGATCTTCAACAACCAATGGCCGCCATTTTGTTTCCCATGCAAAACTAAAATTAATTAATTAAAATTTAATTAATTAATTAATATTTGAAAAACAGTATTAACATCAATTGTCATCCAGTAGAAGTTTAAAAAAATTTATTTCAACTTGATAGGATGAATAATGAGTATTTTATTAACGATTAAAAATTTGAACAAGATAAATATATAAATAAATAAATAAATATAGGGAGAGTGTGAGCTAATAGTAGGAATTGAAAAAGTAACCCACTGGGAACAATACTCGTTGAAAGGATGGATCACACAAAGGTGATCTTTGGATCTGGCAGAAATGCAAATGGGCTTTCTTTTTTTTTAAATTCCGATTTCTTGAATGACACCACTTATTTAAAACAATAAAATTCCCCTTGCTTAATGACATATTAATTACGTTGAAAACAAAGGGAATTTTACGATTTCAAAAAAAAGATGCCAATCAAGAAATCGGAATTTCAAAAAAGTAACCCACTGGGAACACTGATTCAATGCCCTCTACTGCTCCTGGAAGGCGTTTCGTACCCGGCATTCCTATGTGATTCAGAGTCGTCTAGGTGTACCGCACCTCCCCTCGAAGTTTGTAACATCTTAACCGGAACATCCTGTCTATCTAAAATTCAGAAATTAAATAGATAATCACTATAACGATGGCCCCTTGCATACTGAAGGGCGTCGCGCTCGCAAAAATTAGTCTGGCGGTTACAAGTAGCCCTTTTTATGCTGACGAAAACAGTGTAGCTCCCAACTCTAGTCACTTCACTGGCAGCAGGTATAGGGAAATAGTTCTTTTACCACTGACTTATCTCAGGGAATACAAAATTAGCAGGATTAGCGTGGAAAATGTTTCGTTTAAAAAGAGAGAATTTATTCTATAAACATAGAAATTAGAGGTCCAACAGCAAAAATATGATGCATATACCAGTGTATATTGCCGAACGCAGTGGGCCCCACTACATGAGATTCGTTTAGAAAGATTTTCTTTTACAAATATAAATTCTCAAGAAATAGGGTTAATAAATGTATAAAATCATACGAATTTGAGGTTTATTTGCAAAAAGCGAATCGTACGTAGTACGTTCGGTGCACGCTGTCAAAGGCAGTGGGACCAACAAGAGTGGGTTCGTTTTAAGAGATTTTTATTTTAAAATATAAAAACATACAAATTCGAATTTTTTTGTAAACAGCGACCAGGGCTTATGTACACTGTAAAAAAAAAAAAAAAAAAAAAAAAAAAAAAAAAAAAAAAAAAAAAAAAAAAAAGGAACTTTTTTCTGTAAATTACAGAAAATGTTCCGTTTTTTTTTTTGGAATTTAACAGAATTTTTTCTGTAATTTACCGGGAAAAAGTTCCGTTAAAATACGGAAATAGTATTGGCGTCTAGATTGCCAGTAGTATTTCCGTAGTTTAGTCCGTTTTTTTTTTTTTACAGTGTAGCATGCACGGTGTGATCTGACGACGGCGGTGAAGCCCCAAACAGAAAGTTATCCCGGAAGTGGTTCAGGAAAAAAATAGATATAAATATAGATGTTTCTTATTTCCATGGAACTATTAAATTTGGTTCTGTTGAAAAACTGATCAGCGTAGTAAGCAAAACCTGCTATTGCATACATTATGAATTGATTATTTGAAATGTTAACAGTAAAAAAAGATTACAGAGGTTTTTTTTTTTTTTTTTTTTTTTTTTTTTTTTTTTTTCTTGGAAATATCTAAATTTTTTATACTTGAAATGATTTATAAGAATACTTTTCTCTCATAAAATTAATATATGTATGTACGTATATCCGTAAAACTATGAATTTAGCTTCTACTACAGAGTTAATTTTAATTTCCCATCTGTATTATTTTACAATATTATGTTACAAATGATTTTACAACTAACAAATAAAAAAATAAAAAAATTAGTTTACTTAAAAATAGCAAATATCTTGAAATTGTTTTTAATAAATATTCTTACATAGAAGGTCTTCATTAAACTACATATTTTATAAAACATTATTATATTTCAAGTACATATAAATATTTTTCTTTAAATAATTTTGTAAAAAAATTACATGTAGTTATTATCACTAGGTATTGTTAATAAAAATTCTCTAATGAAGAAATTGAATTTAAGGAATAAAAAATATTTTTTTATTTTTATTTTTCAGACCTCCTAATAAAAAAATTCCTTTTTTAAATTAACATTTTTCAGTTTTATAAAAAATGTTGCAAATATTTCGTAAAATTTTAAAGCAAAAATAAGAATAACACAAATAAAAATACCGTATGGTGATAAACAAGAAAATATATGTCTTATTAATATATAATCGAAAAATGAAGAATTGTTAATTAATATATAAAACTATTTTCAAAATACAATCGCTAAAAAAAACTCTAAAAAAAAACCATTTACTTATATATTGATATTTTTATATACATGAGAAACTGAGAAAGGCTGACAAATAAAATCTGTTAAAGTTCTTACATTTAGAAAAAAAAAATAAATAACGACTGTAAAAATATTTTTTTTTCCGTAAACCACATATACGTTACCTACTAATATTCTAAAAAATAACCTAACCACCTGTCCCATTTTGCTACAAATTGAATTTTAAAGTCTAATCCCATTTATATTTATTTTGTGTTCCATAAATGGCGAATACATTTTGTTGAATTTTTTAAAACGTAAAGAAAGATATTCGTGAAATATTTTTAATGAACATACAGATTTCTTCAAGTTCTGAAGATTTGTGTTTTATTGTTTTGTATGGCAAAGCGGAAAACTGAGACTTAGATTAAAAAAAAAAATAACTGCAAATCTTAAAAAAATAATTTAAAAATATTTTCTTTATCTTTTAAAATATATTATGCATTAAAAAAGAATTTAATTGAAAATCCTAAAAAAATAATTAAAAGCTATTTTTATCTTTTCAGATATTTATTTATTTTATTTCCACATTTCTGAAAGAAAGAAATAGTTGATGAATTTTCCTTTTGCACAAATAATGAATAAAAAATATTGCAATGAAATAAACAAAAAATAAAATAAAGTAAAGTAAAATAAAATAGAAAAAATCTGTATCTGTACTAATAAAAGAAAGTTTTGCTGTGCGTGTATATGTATGAGCCTGTCCACCAAAAGCTCAGAATTTTAATATTTTGCTAATTAATCTATAATTAAAACCCTTTAAGCGTCCTAACCGGGGGTCTTTCCGTTACGTAACTTTTGGAATCATCGGCAGATTTAACACAAAATCGATATTAAAATTAATTTTCCGAAGTGAATAAGGTAATGGAATAGGTAAAGTCATCAAATAAAAATTCTCATATCAATACTTTCCATACCTACTATTTTATGAGTCGTTAAACATGAATGGAAAATTCTGCAGGACGCTTAAAGGGTTAAAAATGTCAATAAAATCTTGTCAAAAATTCACTTTTTTCATTTCGGGTTCGGAAAAGCGCTCGCACATGCACATAAACCCTTTTACGCATTGGAAGGAAGCGTACTTTGTAGCGAAAAACCAACCCTTCGATTTTCTTTGTGTTTTTTCATAGTCTTAATTGAAATTTAATTAACCAAACCACTCGGTAAAGTTAAAATTGGAAGACATAGTCCGAATGATCGCACTCTAGTGTTTCAAATGCCGCAATCAACTAAAAAAATATCGCAGTTAACATAAGAAAAAACAATTTAAAAAAGGGCTTTTTTTTTTTCCTAAAATTGTTTTTTCTTTTATGGCAACGTCCCTCTACGGCACAATTTTATACGTGCCGACAAACCAAATATATTCCCTTACAGCGGAAACCTTCTCCTATTCGATGGTGTAATCGGTATTAAAAAAATACTAATTTTAACACTTTCAAATACACCAGCAGACGCAGGTCACTTCTCGAATCATGGAGACGATATTTTTTCTACGCTAAAAGTAACTAAACGTCCGTATTTTAACACAATATTTTTAGAGCATATCAATACACCAGATTTACATCATCTAAAAAAAATTCAAAACATTCGGGTGGATAGATTTTTTACAAAATAAAATTTGCGAAAATTTTGACGAAAACAGTAAAAACCCGAGTGTTTCGACGCGCTTTCGCTCGTGCGGTCTACACAGTCAGAGGATACCATTATATATAACATATCTAAATCTCTATGCTTTTATGCAATTATAGGTTGTTAAATATATTACATTCTTGTGACAAATAACATTTTGTAGCGGAAGGAGAACTGTTATTTTTCAAACGAAAAAAGGAAAGATAGACAGTCGAAATTTGCATTTAAAGTTAAAATTGCAGTAAAAGAAGTGATTAGCAACACTGAGATATAATAGCAATATTATAAGATCATATATTAGAAATATAATTACATATAAGTTTATAATTATAAATTTTAATTAGGTAACATTGAATACAAGGAGGGAAATTTTTGCGTCCATCTATTCCTATTAGTGTCCCTTTCATCCTTGGATGAGGATGATAGGGATAATTGGGACAGAGAGGAGGTTTTCTTTATTTTATATTTTAGTGTGTTATAATAATCTAGACTAAATAGTGTGCATAGATGTATATAGTCAAATACCTAATGTGTGAAATGTGATATATAATATTAATAATAACTTCAACAACGTATTTAAAATAAATATTTTTGTGAAAATGTGCCATTCATCTCCCATCTCCCCTATATATTAATGACAAATTAATAGGAAAAAAAGCGTTATTACATTTTTTTTTAATGTGAGATATGATAATGTTGCGAAAACGTCATTACAAATCAACTGCATTTTTGCCATATGTAAAGCTTTAAAGCTTTCCTATGTAGCAGTACGTTAACTTTACTACACATAGTTAGCTACAATATCCGTATCGTGAATTGCTAAATTTTATTTCATTAAGTGCATCTTATAAACGTAATATGAAATTCATCGATAAAAATCTTCAAAACATTCCGTACTATTCCCCTTATATTTCTAATTTTTACAACTCGAGTCAATTAACAATTTTTTTTCTTTCAAATAATAGTCACATATACAATATCTGATTATAAATTTGTTGAAAATATATTCAAAATAAAATTAAAAAATCACCAACATAATATTGCTCTAACGCAACGTCAGTCTTTAATGGGTTAATGCATCATAAAATTATGCAGCAAAGTTTTCGAAAATAAGCAGAAAAAAAAAGTTTTTTAAATCCGTCTTTAAATCTCGAAAATATTGGTTTCTGTGCTTGCTTAACCCGTAAATGCCTGATTTTTCAGAAAACATTGTAATAATGTTTTTCGGCTCTCATTTTTTAAATAAGTCATGGGACAAATACTTTAAAAAATCATATTTTTGTTTTAAGTATGGTTTACGGCTAAAAAACAGTCCGTTACTAATCGGCAATACTGGTTGAAAAAAATATTTTTTCTTGATAAAATTCGATAATATTAAACACACAAGAATTTTAGGAACTATAATAAGAGATAAATTTTACTTGCTCACGGCAGAACAAAATAGGGTATTTCGCAAGCTTCCAAACAAAACAAAAAGAACAAGTAGCAATAATTGAAAAAATAAATCTATCTTAGCTCTTAAACAGCACAAGTGTTGCCATCTACATGTTGAAAATCTATTTAATAATATTTTCAGAATGTATTTTATTGGCAACATTAGGCATTATAGCTTCAATCTTATTCTAATAGTATTTTAGAGCTTAAATTATGTTTGTTGCCGAAAAGCAACTACCGGCATTTAAAGGTTAAGACAAAGAATAATTTTCGGAATTTTATTTATCTCGGAACAGATTTTTATATATTTTCGTTCATGGTTAGGTTATATTTTCGTAGATTAAAAAACTTAATACTGTGTTTTTTTACAGTTTAACTCTTTGGAGTCGAGTGCTGGCATAAAGCTTCACAAACTTTAAGTACACGATTTTATTTTTATATTCTATTCGCACCATTATATTTTAAAAGCAAATATTTAAGTATTTTCTCTTGCACATGCTGTGAAAGTGCAAGTAAAAATGACTCTTAAAAAAAAAAAATTATCCAGCCGAATAAATTTATGTAAGATATGCCGCCTGTGCTTAGGAGGAGTACTTCGAAAGCTAAGAGTTAAAAAGGACTGACTGATTTTAAAATTCAATAACTTGTAAACGGTGACAGATATTTAAAAAGTTCTTGCAGGAGGTTTATGCATAAGGTCAAAAGTTTTATTACAGTGATTTTTGATTTTAGTTCGAATTACAAACAATAGATGGCGCTGTAAGCAATAGTCGCTAAATACAGGCTCGATTTTTGGCCCTTTCTCTTGTTTCATGCGGAAAAAGGAGATGGAAATGTAATATCCGGGCCACGAAGTACCAAAAATCGAGCCTGAATTGAGCGTCTATTGATCGCAGCGCCATCTATTGTTTGTAATTCGAACTAAAATCGAAAATCACTGTAATAATACTTTTGATCTTATGCATAAACCTCCTGTAAGAATTTTTTAAATATCTGTCACCGTTTACAAGTTATTGAATTTTAAAATCAGTCAGTCCTTTTTAGGACACCCGGTATATCATATGTTCTGACTGAATATTGAAGTTCAATCATGGAAAAAAAAGCAACCCCCCCCCCCTACTAACTCTGCAACAAATTGTGGTAGATATAAGTTACTGGTAACAAACACTTGGAAATAAAGTCTACTTTTAAATGATGTATATAAAATTTGCTTAAGAGGCCATATACATATCAAAACGAACCCAAACATTGTTTTTTTTTTCAATAGCAACACCCAAGTTTGACACCATAAATAAATTATATACCCTTCAATTAGCCTAAATACAAATTTTCATAAAAATCGTACGATTAGTATCAGAGAAATTAATTAATTTAAAATGAGCCTATTTTAGAGGCTGTATCGAAATAGAAGTTTAGTACCCTATTGTTGAAATGGTACAGAATGACTACGTCACTTCTATTAATGTATTATCTCTTGCCAATATGACCATTTCACTCGGTTAATATATCGACTATTGCCAGCAAAAATGTTCCAATAAAACGAGTAAAATATATTTCTTTCAAATTAAGCTTTTCTGCACAACATCGACAGCCCTCAAACCATAATTTGGCGCTTTTTAAGCATAATTCGAAAACTACTTGGAAGAAAAATTGGAAATTTAGTATTCGCACAAAGCACAAAACACATAATAAATATAAATTTATGAAAAAAGGAAAACTGTAGGTTGCAATTCACATGTTTTTTTCGAATATTACTTTCATAATTCACATTATAAAATTTTGAACATAACCAATTCAATGTATTTATGTTTGGGTTTTATAGTTTTATAACCACATACAAAAATTTCCCATTAAGGTTATAATTTCAGGAATTATTAATAAAAAATATGAAAATGTAATTTAAATTTAGAAGCTGTAAATTTTGAATGTTTTTTTTTTCAAAAACGTATTATCCAAATGACTTGAAATTTTGTTTTTAGGCATAGTGTGAACCGAAAATTTTAAATATATTGTCAAAATGTTGTGTTGCCATTAAAAAAAGCAAAGTTTGGTCTGGTTTTGATTTGTAGATGACCCCCTAAGAAAATCTTATGCACATCATTTAAAAGTAGACTCTTTTTCGAATCATTTGGTATCAGTAAATTTCTTCTATTATAATTAGTTGCAGAGTTAGTAGGAGGTATTTACTTTTAGGTAGCTTTCATTATAAAAAGCTACCTATTCCAGCTGTTAGGAGGAAAACGATTCCGAAAAATCTTGGTATATTTTCATCCGCCATCTTGTTTCAAAATGGCGGCCATTTAAAATTTTAAAGAAATAAAACTTTGAAATGAGGCACAAAAAAATTAGACATTGAAAAAGATTTTCTTCTTATGTGTTTGAGATTGATACAAAGATTCTGGAGCATTTTTTGTTTCGTCTATATCTTAAAAAATGGTTGAGTTATAGCCCTTTGAAATTCTAGTATGGCTGACATTTTGAAGCGAGATGATTTTTGTCACGTGATAACACGCGTATTTATGAACGGATTTGGATATAACTTAGTGTGTACATTGTACATACCAATGTCTCGACCAAGTACGTTGGCCAACTTCATCCGCCATCTTGTTTCAAAATGGCGGCCATTATTTTATTTTTTTAATTTTAATTTAAAATGAGGTACAAAAAAAAAATTAGAAACTGAAAAATATTTTTTTTCTTATGTGTTTAACCTTGATACAAAGATTTCGGAGCATATTTTGTTTCATCTATATCTTAATAAATGGCTGAATTATAGCACTTTGAATTTCTAGCATGGCTGACATTTTGAAACGGTCTGATTTCTGCAATACCACGCGTACTTATGAACCGATTAGGATGTGACAAAGCATGTACATAGTACATAGCAATCTCTCGGCCGAGTTCGTTTGCTAGCTTCATCCGCCATCTTGAAACAAGATGACGGCCATTTAAAAATTAGAAAAAAAATAATTTAAAATGAGAAATAAAAAAATTAGAAATTAAAAAATATTTTTTTCTTATGTGTTCGAGTTTGTTACAAATATTCCGGATATTTTTTTTGTTTTGTTTTTGTCTAAAAAAAAGGGCTGAGATATAGCAGTTTGAATTTCTAATGTGGGTAACATTTTGAAAATTCTGATTTTTTGCCTGCAACAGGACTCGTATATATCAACCGATTTAGATGTGAGTCAACATGTGCACAGGAATTACTAAGGTCTCAACCAAGTTCATTGGTTAGCTTTGTTGCACCCATTATGTTGTTTTAAAATGGCAGGTACTTCAAGATATCACCGAATTTTTGGTGACCAAATATAAGTCACTTTAAATAAAACCAGCTTGATAATGCTGACTAATTTCGCGAAATTCTCATTCATATTCAGTATTGACAACAATTAGTATTTAATCTTCTATAATCGGGCTCCACTAATTTAATCTCCGTGTGTTTGAATAATATAATATGGCTTTTAAAAAATGAGGAATATGAAAGCTACTTCTTCCTCCCGGCACTGGCCGGAAGGACTTTTTTTATTTCCACGACTGTTCATGTGTTAAATGTCACGCCATTTTAAAATAAATGTAAAGATACTTTCTTGAATTTACAAAAAAAAAAAAAAAAAAAAAAAAAAAAACCCACTCAGAATAAATATTAGAGAAAAAGAACTCTTTTTTTATTTCCAAGTTTAGATTTACAAAAATAAATTCCATGTCTAAACTCTATTTTGAAAAGTAAAATATTTCTTTGTCTTGTTTATATACAGTTATTTATATTTTTAAAAAGGTATCAATAAAACGAAACATTTTCGTAACTTTTTTTATACTTCCGAGCATTTAATTTACTTTCAATTACGAATTGCTCAGACTGTCAGTCAAAATGTCACTTAAAATTAAATGAAATTTTAAAGGACAGTTGGAGAAAATTAACCAATAGATATTCTATTAGCAGAGATTTGAACAAATCAAAAGACGGTATATCGGTTTCTTGAAGAACTAATTTTATTATTTTAAAGAGGTACTCTGAAGTAATGTTAATAAAGTTTAGAAATTTCTAGATATATTTTAATAAACAATTAAAAAATACATTTCCTATATTAATAAATTTACTGCAAAATAAAACAATTTCATTACTTTTTGAAATGGTTTTGCCCTTTAAAATTATTTACTCATAAACTTCTGAGAAAAAAAATCAATTTCGATAGATTTCATACCGTATGGTCTGAATAAGTTTGAAATTTTATCCTATTAAATTTTAATCGCATTATTGTCCTTCATGTAGTTTAATGCATTGCAAAGTTGCACATTTCGTAGCGGACTATGGCGTTCGGATATAAATGGAGTAATGACATTTCCAAGTGAAAATAGCATTAATTAAGAGAGTCTGATCCATTTTTTTTCATGAACAATAGTATTCTGATAAACTATATATAAAAATCACTTCAAAATATCAAAATACTCAATTATTGCTATAAGTGACAAACATAAATTTAAAAAAAAAAGGAAAATATCTTTATTTATTTACATTTCGACATGTTTAATTCCATCAGACGGCAACATTCTCAAGAAAATAAAATGATAAAAATGTTTTCGCAAAAATTCAAATCGAAAAACTAGGAAAACAAAAAACAAACAAACAAAAAAAAAATCACGCGAGCAGAAGGATAATGAAATTAATTGCAATATTAATAAACTGTCAAGTGTGAATATTATTCGCGCTCAGAGGGTTCCGTAGAATAAATATATAAAGTATTAACTGTATTATTAAAGAAAATAGTTATTAAAAGAAAAATAAGACTTTATAAAAAAAAACTATACAACGTAAGATTCAGTATAGCTGTATATATACTAGAAAAGTAGGAATGGGAATACCGTAAAAGTTCAATAGTCTAAATAATATCAAATTTTGCTATTCTCTATAACTCTTATTTAAATCGTATCCTAATCTGTTTATGATGAACTTAATTCAGTACTGACAATAAAAGTAGTGCATATTTGAACTTTATTTGGCATTTTATAAAACTAAATTCAACGTCGTAATAATCTTTTCAGTTTACAGTGTAGCTAAGACAAAACACTTCTTCAAAGTCTAAACTTGACATTTGGCTAAGCGCGCTTCAAAAAGAGGTCGAAAAGTGGCAACGCCGCCTTGATCCATGCCCCATTTTTCCAGATTGCTTTTTAGTTAACATTTAAAGACACGGGAGGAGTACTGAGAGATCTACTCAATGCAAACTAGCCACGAATCCCATAGTATCTATGGGATTAATTCAAATTAAATTTGTCCGTTTTTAACCATTTCACGTTTATTGCTGCTATGCTACTGGATATCGTATTACACACATATATCCTTAAAATTTGTTATGTAGGCTTTCAAAGCCAATGGTACATAGAGTACGCCGCCCCTGTCATTGTGTATGTACAAACCGTCCGTGTCTTTAAGAGTTAATATCTCGGCTAATTACCGACGGCTTTTTTCAAAAATCATTATCAACAATACTTTTGTACTTCTGCTAGGGATATGTACCTCCAGCTTTCCTCAACATCTTTGCAGGATGCCCGCAAATCGAAATTTGTGTGTAACGGAAAAATGCGCTTTTCTCAAAAACTATGTGACTCTGGGTAATTGCTATAATTTTCTAGCAAGGTTTGAATTAACGTCTACTACTCTAATTTTTTCATCATTTTAGTTTGATTAGATTCGGAAATAGATGGGGGGGAGGGGCGTATTTTTCCACTACATTTTTAACGATATCTCTGAAAATATAATACCAAAAATTAAAAGAAATGTATTTTTGAGTTCAGCGCTAAGAAAGTTTTCACATGATACCCCACACGGTATATCAAGAAAATATATTTTTTTCAAGTAACTTAATTAGCCTCTACATTTTTTCTAAAAATATTTGTAAATGTTTAATAATCTGCAAATATGTGTGTCAATAGTCTTTATTACTTCCCCCAATTTGAACTTTCCACGTTGCATAGTTTAAGAGTAAAATGGCTGTGACAGACGGACAGTCAGACACCAGAGTTATCTTATAATGGTTCCGTTTTCACTTTTTATGCACGGAACATTAAAAAATTAAAATTTGTGAACGTGGATTATTTTACATTATTGTTGCATGATTCTGTGTAGCATTTTCCCCCCAATTTTAGGGAGCTCCATGAACACTGAATCATTTCAAACATTCTCATTGCGTAAGAAGATCTCTATTGATTCTCTGATGATGGATGACAAATAAGATCTTGATGGATAAATTATTCTACTGTTTTTAAAATGTATTTGTAAAGGTTCTGGGTCATTTTCAATAAATGCAAACAATTCAGAAAAACATTTAAAAAAAATTACTTTTAAATTTTACATTAAAAATGAAATAAGTGATAATGTATAAGTTAGATGTGTCTGTAAATATAATTAATTAAGCACTTTAGCTAATTTTTATACACTATTTTACTATATTTTATACACTATTTACCAGTAACATGGTAATAGACTTGACTGGTAACAGACTTGACATTAACAGCAAAATATCTTCCAAAACCTACATGCTAATTATTAACACTAAGAAACAAAACAAAATCTTTTATATATTAACTAGATAATAATATTCAAGCAAAAGAAAGTACTAAACTTATATTTTTAACATAAAAAATTAGGTAACAGACTTGACATTGAATAAAAATACTCACCTTTATAAAAAATTCTTTACTCCACTACACTGTTGTTTTTCAACTGCAAAAGAAAATGGCTACAAGTAAATATTTAAGTAGCATAAGTGTTTTTAATGCAAATGTGCTGCTATCTCTTGGTGAAATTGTCAACCTTTATTTCATGAAATTGTAGCTTGGTAACAGACTTGGCAAAATATGAGGGACAAAATGTTTTGTAGATTTTTTTTTTTTTTTTTTTTTTTGCTGGAATAATGTCAGAAATTTAAAATAATGATGATTTATCTCATTAAATGTCCCAATTACTTTCCTTTTAAAGTGAAAAAGGAAGTGAAAAAGTATTACAGAATTATAAAATACAGAAGACGGACAGCTATTTTTTTCTTCTACTAGATGCAAAAATCTGCATCTTTAGAAAAAAAAAATATGAAAGTGAATATTTTTATGTTTTAGAAATATGTTGTGTAGTGTAATTAAATAAATATAATATTTATAGTCAGTTTTAAATAATATATTATGAGTACAATTTTTTTTTTTTTTTTTTTTTTTTTTTTTTTTTTTTTTTTTTTACTGTGGGACAGCATATGTATGCATATTTTGAAAATGACGCTTCTATGTTATATAGTCTGGCCAGAGCTGTAGTCTGTTGTATTTGATGCCTGCTACATGTTCTTTGATCCTAGTTTTGAGCTTTCTATTTGTCATTCCTATATAGTATAGGATGATCCTATATGATTCAGTGTCCATGGAGCTACCTAAAAGTTGGAAAGAAATGCTACACAGAATCATGAAGCAACAATGCAAAATAATTCAAGTTAAAAAATTTCCATTTGTAATACTGCAGTTAATTTCATTATCCTTGAGTTCGCGTGATCTTTGTTTTTGTTTTTTGTTTACTAGTTTTTCGATTTGAATTTTTGCGAAAATATTTTTATGCTTTTTTTTCTTAAGAATGTTGCCGTCTGATGCAATGAAACATGCCGGAATATAAATAAATAAAGGTATTTTGCCTTTTTTAAAAAATTGATGTTCATGACTTTTAGCAATAATTAAGTATTTTAATAGTATTCTTATAAAAAAAAAAAACTATTTCAATAGTGAAACCGTGCTTTTTTAAAGATTTTTTTTTTTAACTTGGCAAAGCAGTTGATCAAATAGTATGAAAGGCAGTGACACTTTCTTCGTTTTAAAATCTGCAAATGCCAATTTTGTCTGTGTTTCTCAAGTGATCATCTATTTTTTGTCATTCCGTGATTCTTTTCCTGTTTAATCCTCCTACTGTCTTGGAAAGGGCAAAATTGTAATGTTGTTTTTTCGGAATTTTGTTTTAAATGCTTAATAAAATGATTCTTAGAACATTTTATACAAAAAACTTAATAACGAATATAAATGCAATCCTTGGAAGTATAAATCATTGTTCAATGTATTAAAAATACATTAAATCAATTGAATTATATTACTTTAAATACTGTTTGTATTGCAGTGAAACCTGGAGCTTTGTGAACGTATTAACACGGGCTTGTCTGTGAGGGGTTTTAGTTGCACAAAATTAATAAAAAGTTAAATGACAGGTGTTTGTGCGATCGAAGAGGCGATGCAAAAAATTTTCTTTTTGAACAGTATTCACATAAGCATGTCACTTTGAAGTTGTTTGTAATAGACCGTTAAGTTGGAACATTTGAACTGTAATATTTAAGAATCAAAACTATAATAAACATTGTCAGATATACAATGACCAAAACAGACTTTTTTCTTTTATTAACTCTTAATTGCATAGTGATGTAAATTTCCTTCACCTTTTTATTTAATTTTTAATACATAAATTAAGTTCTTACAACCACTATATTTATATAGAAATATTAATTATCTAAAAATTACAAAAATATGCTACTAAATAAAGTTAAAAATCTATCTTAAGATTTCTGGTGTCTAATCTTTAATAAAAAAAATAAAAAACACAATTCTAAAAGAGTAATTCATGCAATTAAGCGTTAAACATAGATTTTTAAAATTATTAAGACTTTGTCTCATCGAAGTTATTTTGTGTATTTAGTCCTGACTATTCTGGTTCGATTAGAATATGCTTGACTTATAACGTTCCAGATATTAGACAATTTGTTTAAAAGAGTATTTCCTTTCACGTAAGTTTTATTTGAACATTTATAGAATTTCATGGACTTGAATTTAAATTATTTAGTTAAAGATATGTGTTAAAGTTTTAAATGTCTTTAAAACTGCTACATTTTGTTTGATCATTACTCTTTATTAACTTATTACCCGCCTTGCATATATGTTATAACATGTAAATATCTGTAATCTTTGTAATATCGTATGCTATATATATTGGTGTTGGGGAGCTAGTTACTTGTAATTTTGTAAGTGATTAACAAGCCCTGCTGGGTTTTTTTTTTCGTTTTTCTTCTTTTTTGTGGGGGGCGGGGGGGGGGACGATGCCGTTGCATTGGTGTTGCTGCATATAGGGGTACTTTTCCGCCAGAGCATAATATCCTTGCCTATTTAGGTGGGCGCTCTGGCTGGGTGATCCTAGTATTCGGATAAAAAAAATCGAAATCAAAAGAAAAAGATATAAAAACAGTTATTATCAATTGCACGGTTATCCCCTTATGTTGACAGATATTGTGAAATATAATCTCCAAACAAGGACATTAAAACAATCAAGCCAAGTAAATTGTTTTTCATGTGTCAAATGTGATTTATAAAAGCAATCATCAAAAGTGATTATGATCTAAAGGAAGGAAGTGAAAGTGATTGCACAATCGTAAACAGACATTTTATTATAAACATTTCAGGATACTTCAGAACTATGGGCATTGATAAACTCTTATTTTAAATTACTATTAATATAAATATTGATACAAATAATTTGTTATTAAGAATTACATCACTAATTTCCTGTTCTTTATTGCTGATAATATTTATACATGTTTTTTCTCTATTTTTCACTTGTAATCTTGACTCTCCAAAGGAGAGATGTAACTTCTAAAGCTTTATTAAATATTAATTATTCCTTCTATTTATAAGTTTCCGCACAAATTTAACTTTTACAAGTCACACAAAAAAACATGTGTATTTTAAATGACCTGGATGATCACACGTTCATTAAATGTGTATTAAATCAGAGATATGAGAAGATGAAGATATAATTACCCTTCCGGACGCAGATTACCAGATGATAAACGGATATACATAAATACAAGGTAAGCCCAATTTATCTTACCTATGTTTTGTTTTATATTGAGAAATAAATAGTTTATTTTTGAGGATAAAACCGAACATCACGCAAGTACTGATAGCAAAGTTTAAATATTGCTATCACCTTATTCCATTATTATGTCAAGAGCAGTTTATAAAATATTATGTATTTTGTATTTCCCGTTATGTCAATATGTAAATATCAATCAAAGGAATTCTTAAAAACTTTCTTTTAAAATAAATACATTTTAAATTTTATTTTTTTTCTGATTTTCCGCATTTAATTTTTTTTTAATTTTTTTAATTAAAAAAATTAAATTGTAACTTTCCGATAGATTTAAAAATAGTTTGTTATTACTTAATTTAATTAAAATAAATAATTTATTGTTATTTGATTTATATTTATATTAACATATTTAATATCTCAAGTATAAAAGATATTTTGTGTAACATTATACCGACTTTTAGAATTTTGAAATTTACGCACATATACATAAATAGAAATTTTGCATTTCGAGATTACGAAATAGTTATTTACTTATGAGAAAGTCACGCGCACATGGTGAAAAGACTCTTTTCACAAACATATTTTAAAATGTTTCGATAAGTTTTTATTTGGAATGAATTCGTTCCTACTACTCTTATAAATAATAATGCTGCTGAAGCTTAAGCGTCTAACTTCAGTCTGAAAGTTTCAAAAAAAAATTTTTTTTTTCGTTTTCTGAAAGGATATAGAGTTTAGAATATATCCAAAAAACGAGTTTTTAAATTTTCAATTTTGAAAAAGTTACGACAAATACGCCGTTTGGTAACTAATTGTTACTACACGAAATTTTAAACTTTAAACTCATTTTTTAATATTGTTTTTTCGTGACCGCTTGTATTGCTCAAGATCCACTCGAGTTATTTTCTTTAAATTTTGATAGAAGCATTTAAAATTAAAAATTTCTGGGACACTATGTAGAATGTTTTACATATTTAGATTTTCCGAGTTTCTACAACCATTTGAAGTTGAAAAGCGTTTATGAATTCGGTTTGTCTGTCCGTCTGTCTTTCGGCGCTCTAACTGGCGTCAGTATACTCGGATTTTCATGCAAATGATGTATGTTACTTACAGACCGGGAGCCGGCAGTACAGATAAGTATCTCATCGAGTTCACGGATGAAATTCCAGGATTAGATAAATCTAGATTCGAATATTAAAACGCAATCGGTCTGCCAAGTCATATCTTGGTGGAAAATACCTGAAAAACTGATTTTAGCGGCTGACTAATAGGTTTACCATTGTGTGTTCCCGAACCAAAAGGTATGAAAACATGGAGGACTGGGATCAGGAAAACACAGCGGTACACCTACGAGTCAGTTGCTAAAATCGGGTTTTCAGTTGTTTTCCATCAAAATATGGCTTAGTAGACCGATTGCGTTTTAATATGCGAATCAAGATTTAACTAATCCTAGAATTTCATTCGTGAACTCTATGAAGTGGTTGTCTGTGGTGCTGGCTCCCGGTCTGTTATGCTTACCATGGAATGTTCGATATTGAATATGAAGTGTGTAGCATAAATAGTTCATTTACAGGAGCACTCAAAAGAATTCCTTTACTTTATGGTCAATGGGGAAAAATCAATTTCTGAGTATTTCAATGACATTACGCTATTTCAAATTTATTGAAATTGTTATAAATCACCACTCTTGTCACTACAAGGTAATTGCTACAGACTAGGACATTCATAGCATTTGTCGTTTATTTACAGGGACGCGTAAAAGAGATCGGTTACAATAACTGTCTATGAGCAATATTTGAAGGAAATGAGTTTTCAATTTCGGTATGAACTATTAGATTTAACAATGTTTTTATGCATGTTACTCGATGCTTAAAAATCCCGTACTCGTATCTAGAGCTGCAGAAAAGAATTCACGTACCATTCTCTTTATTAGCGGCAATTGCTGAAGGAGAATTTTCCACTATGGTAAATATTTCCTATCTGAACTATTTTTTTGCATACATGTAGTTTATTGATGCAAATATACATATCATATACAGGGTTGCTTAAAGAATTCGGATAATTTCCGACTGTAGATGGCAATTGCTGAAATTTGTTTTTCAAATGTGATATGTGTTTCCAAATGGTTCAATTACACATAATATTTCCATATATTAAGTGTTTCATAATCTATGCTTAATGCATGGCTTTTTGTTTTTATGCTGGTACTTCATCAAGTATTTAAATTTTCAAAACATAGCAAATAATGTAAAAACTATTCGCATTACTATTTTTAAATTAGTATTTTGATGTTTCAAGATTGATCGGTGCAAGTGCCCCCTTTCCCTGCATTTTGAGGTCACACTCTTTCATATGGGTGGAAAGGAAGAAATATGAAAAATTTTTAATGACAAAATTTGGAGACATTCTTCAAGTGTAACTAATTATACTGCAGAAAAATTAAAAGCTTCACCTTTTTTTCGATGTTTATACTGGTGATCCTTTAACATGAGGTTTATTTAATAATACTTTAGTTATTGGTCAAAAAATGCCAATCATTTTGATAATAAAAGAGTTAAGAAAGAAAATATGAAACATATCTGTTAACAACTGCATGACGTTAAAACATTTCATTCCATTGCAATATGTAAAGATGCAGTCTGAATGAACTTTGAAAGCATTTAATACTTAATTCAATTATTAAATTTTAACCAATGCACTTTTACCATTAATCACAATTCCTTTGTTCAAAATTAATTGTACATATAAAATTTCTAATATGCAGCAGCCTGGTGTAAAATGTTAAAGATTAAGAAAGTTTCGCATAAGTACAGATATCGCAGTGTAGTATATACAGGGTGTCCCCAAAACCTTGACTTCGGATTTTTTCCCCTTAAATATTGATCATTTATATTATAAATTATATTATATATTTATATTAAAAATTAAAATGTTACGTAAAAAAGGGTACAGAATTTTATGAAATCGATTAAAATTTTCAGGAGATTAAATTTGAAGAAATTCAAATTGTAAATTTTTATACGACCACCGTACAAAAAATTACCCAATGAGTAAATGTACTCCACGCAAAGGTCATATACAAAATTTCAGCATTTTATCATAAAAAGTCGCAGAGATATGCAAATACACAAATGCTGACTTAAACCACTATTCGATGCTTGAGTTCGCAAGGGGGAAAATCATGTCGGATGATCGCGTTTCAGGGGTCGTACACAAATTAAGAAATAGGACAATGATTATACATTAATAAAGAAAACAATTTGTGATTAAACCCTCACCAACTTTTTTTAACCTTCCTACCATGGTGAAATTTTACTCAACCTTAATAAAAACATTCCACATCAGAACTTTCTTTAAAAACTATTTAATGTATTTATTTATATTAGTTTCCGGTGCCTTTTATGTATCTTACTTTACGAAAAAATTGCTGGTTCGAATCGAATAAAATGAATAATAAAAATGAGTCGATTAAACCCATTCGGGGTAGGAAGATTAAAAGTATCTCTGCGATTTTTTATGATGAAATGCTAAAATTCTGTACATTACCTTTTTAGTGTATGGGACATATTTTACTCAATGAGAAGATTTTTGTACGGAAAAATTTTAATTTTGCATTTTTTTCAAATTTAACCCCCTGAAATATTGATAGATTTCATAAAATTCTGTACCTTTTGTTTCCGTAACTTTGAAATACACTGCTCAAAGCAATTAAAGGATATTGCAGTTTTAGGTGGATTTTGTATCTGGTAAACTGTTTAGCTGATTGATACATGGTCGACAGACATAGTAGGTTATATGAGAATAAATTACACATGTTTGGCAGAAAAAAATGCATTTTATTGCGCATTTGTGTACTAAAGGAAAAAAACACAATTTGTGCATATGAGAAAAAAAGAATAAGAAAAGGTGTTTTCTTCAAAGAAAATCATTTTCAGTAGGGGGTATGGTTTCCACGGGCGGCCAGCAACGTTGAACACATTTGAGGCATGGACTCAATGAGGCTATTAATGACGAGTTGGGGTATTCTGCCCCACTCTTCCAGAAGACCTCTTTCCAGTTCTTGGAGAGTTTGTGGGGGTTGTTGGCGGTCAGAAACTCGTCTTCCTAGAGCGTCCTAAACGTGCTCGATTGGATTCATGTCTGGAGAACACGCTGGCCATTCCATTCGAACGATTCCTTCCTCGAAAAGGAAATCCTCCACCAGGTTTGCACGATGTGGCCTGCAGTTATCGTCCATGAAAATGAAGTTATCTCCGATTGCTGCGGCGTAAGGGACTACAATAGGTCTGAGGATCTCATCCCTATATCGGCGACCAGTCAGAGCTCCATCTCGAATGATGTAGAGGTCAGTGCGCCCGTCAATGGAGATGCCACCATACACCAACACTCCTCCACCGCCAATTCTGACACTGTCGTGCACGAACGCAGGATTAATCCTACTGCCACGGTCCCTCCAGATGAAAATACGCCTATTTTCCGGATGCACAGAAAAACGGGACTCGTCAGATAACAGAATATTGCTCCATTCATTTCTCCTCCAGTTGACATGCTCGGTTGCCCACTCCCTGCGGTCGCGACGATGCCTTGATGTTAATCTAACACATACCATCGGTCGGCGAGCATACAGACCTACAGCATGGAGCCGGTTTCGGAGAGTCTGAGTTGAAATCGTGGTGCCTGTAGCCGAGCGAAGGTGTTGTTGGAGAAGAGTAGCGTTCATTGTTCGGTGCCTCCGAGCTGTTAACGCTAAATACCGATCTTCATTGGGCGTTGTTGCCCGTCTACGACCTTGCCCTGGTCTTCGGCCTGCGCATCCACTCTCCAAAAAACGGTTCCAGATCCTGGAAATGACACCTTTGTGACACTCCAATGGCTTGCGATACTTCGGCTTGAGTTTGGCCCCCTTCTAACCTATCAACAATTCTCAAAGCTTCTGAATCTGTCAAATGACTTCGCTGAGACATCGTACTCATCGAAACAAAGCAATCACTGAATGCCGATCATCCTTGTCTTCATTCTCTTTTATCCAGTTGAAAGTCAAATTTCATTCGCTGCCGCTGAAGCGACGTTTTTGACGTCGAACTCAAAATTTGCATACTCCACAGTTTGAAGCCCAGAAAATTTGCATTTGTGATTCTCTTCTTCTATTTTCGGCAAAAAAAATTTCGTTTATATCTTTATTTTATATAAAACTTCAAATATCCTTTAATTGTTTTGAGCAGTGTATAATAATACAAATTGTAAGAATGCCCCAGTTTCAATGGTATATTATAGCAGTTTAATTTTGATAATTTACAACATATCATACAGGAAATTGAAGGCAAACTAATTTAGTTTTTTTTACGCATGTTCAATATGTGCACCTTTATTTATACGGCACACATCCAACCTAAAGTTCAAATCGTCCCACACTTCGGTTAACAAGTCCGGAGTAAAGGAAGCAATAGCTTTTTCAATTATGTGTTTAAAGGGATGTTTATGTTATTATATTCAACTCTGCCAAAATCATTAACCCCTTGAGGGCCGGTGGGATATATTTTATCCCACCTACGATTAACTCTTTAAAGCCGGTTGGTAAGAAAACTTGTCATGTAAGGTAAACAAAACTTTTAAACATCAATACCAGTATTTTAGCTTTGAAATCAGGGTTGTAAAAAACAGGTTTTTTTATGAAAAAAAATCCAGCCCGGGCGGAGTTTATTAAAAAAACCAGGTGAAATGGGCTATTTTCCCCGGGTAAATTGGTTTAAAATGCCAAAATGTGGACTATGATTCCACCTTTCTCACAAATAATAATCCTCAGAGTTGTCACTGTATAGGGAAAACTGGAAAAACTGAGGGAATTAAAAATGAGTATTAAAGACAAGGAATTTTACTATATTTTAGTACTCTGCAAAATTTATCCATTGAAATTTTGAAAATTCTCCGAGGAATTACTCTGGGAAAGTTGAAAGTTTTGCTCAGGAAAGTGCAAGGAATTCCGAAGGAATTCGATTTCCGAAATAAATGGCAATCCTGATCTCAAATACAATCTTTGTGAACATTTCATAGTCTAATAGATAGGAATTTCTTCACAGTCTTAAATGGGCAATTTTCCCCGGTAAATTGGATTAAACGGCCAATATGTTGACTATGATTCCACCTTCCTCACAAATAAGAATAATCTTCTTTCAGTAATAAAATAATAAAATCAGTAATAAAATATAGTAAACCCTAAGATAACAGAACCTTTTGACGAAGGAATTCTGCCTAAAATGTAAAAATGTCAATGTCCTTACAGTAGGAATATCATATCTGCTAAGACGGTAACCTACTTAACACGGAATTTTTCTTCTTTCCCTTGAAATTCGGTTTCATTATACTAAATAAACACAACAATCTTATCAGGGTTGAAAAAACCTGTTTTTTTTTATAAAAAAAGACCAGCCCGGGCGGACCACTATAACCGTGTTGGAAATTGTCTCATTATCTAATCTCAAATTTTGAGCGGTTAAATAATTCAAAATTATAATGTGGAAAGAACTGGTGTCAGAGTATTAAAAGAAGTGTAAAAGATGTTCGTCGTTAATGGGTTAATAAAAATTTGCACCAGAAAAATTTTATTAAATTTTACTTTTCTAACTTTGGTGGAAAATGTGAAGACGTTTCCGTTACATACAGAGGTGGCCGTTTTTAGATTATGTATAGTGATTAAATAACCAGGACTTTTAAATCCAATTTAATTGTTTAATATATTTAACATTTTTAATTTTTTAGTAACCAGGACTTACTAAAAAAAAACTCCAAAGGTTATTAGAAAGATACTAGTTGTTTATTAAATTTTGTAGAGTAGCGGGGAGAGGTACAAGGGGGAAGAGATAAGAGCCTCCTCTTAAAACGACATCACGAGGCAAGAGACAGAGCAGGCGTCCCCTGAATATACAGTTACAACTTTCTTGCTTGGCGGACTACAATATCACCAATCTACAAGTATTTTTGCGCCATGCACAAGAGGTCGAGGAAAACATTGGCTGGTATGGATTCGCCAAATACATACGGTAGGCTTCTACCATGTATTAATTATGTAGGGGTGCCAGATTGTGGGTTGCTAAAATTCCTGAATCGTGAGAGGCGCAATATAATCTGCCTGAAACAACTGCGGTTAAGTGTAAAAATAAAAATGGTTCTGGATAAAGACAACGGGTGAAAACTGACCGAATTCGTTAGGCGAAAAGGGCATGAGAATATATTTTTCAAGAACAGATGTTAGATCAAAGATTAACAACGTGCATTACCGCAAAAATGCAGAATTGACGTACATATGAACAAAAGGGTGTGAATGTTAAAGTGTAGTGCGAAAATAGTTCTAATGAATAGATTGTATGTTAAGCGATTTTAAATGATGAGTTTTATTCATGCCCAAATAAGGACGTGACCGAAGTTAAAATGCTTTTGTTACTAACAGTCAGCAGTAACGTTTTTCTACAAGGTTAAATCGTATGTGTGAGAAACTCACAAAGTAGAATTGACGACTGAATCACTGATTTTATTTTTTCAAAGAGATGAATAACTAGAATAATTTAATTTAAATGTGAAGGGCTATTAATACAATCGATTTAGTTTTTAAATGAAAAATTTAATTTAGGGGCTGCCCTGTTTGACTATAGTGCACTAAAATAAAAAAATTATTAAACAGAATTTTAATTGAAACTGCTGGGGGGGGGGGGGAGGGGATCGAACGCAAACATATATAACGAGATAATCGTTATAGAAAACAGTCGTAAATTGCTTTTCCTTATTTTTCAGTAACTTTTTTAAAGATTCCGGTGTGAATTCGACATTACAGAAACAGAATTACTTGCTCCTCAAGTGGTTAAGTAGACAATGAAATAGATATAACGTTAGGTAGGTATAACGAAGACACGGATCTTTTATAAATGCCAAAAGGAAAAAATTGCATGGCTCTAACGACTTTTAAATCGTCATCCCAGCAATAACGCATTACACTCAGGAATCGCCATTTTGCGTATGTCGCACTACTAGAAAGTAAATAACAAAGCAGTACTCCCGCATGAGCTTATCCAAAACTGTTTGAGTTACTTTTTATTTGTAACCTTGAACCAGCACTCTGCGACGCTTAAAGTTGATACTATTTTAATTTATAACTGGGATATTGTTTTAAGGACAACCTGTATCAATCTAAGATCACTATCTACCCTATAGAAAATCCGTTCGCGTATCTATCTATTTAACCTCAAAAACTCGGAAACCACAGGACGCAAGGCTACGGAATTTGGCACACGGGTTGCTGGTGGAGGGCATATGAATGATTGCGGCAAAAAAATTGAAAATTTTAAATAGTTTTTTTTTATGTTTTTGATGGATTTTTGCCCTTTTTTATGTTCAAAGCATAATCGCGCGAGATCTAACCAGTTCCAAATGTTTACTGCAATGCGAGATATACATATTACGTACGCCAGGCTGCAATACTAAGAACCTGTAGAGGGTATTACGATAATTATTTTACTTTACATGCAAAAAGAATTACAGAGATATATATTACTTATCCCTCGCTGCAATACTAAGAAGCTGACGCAGGTATTACAATAATTCTTTTAAATCAAATTCAAATAATTAGAGATTGTTTAATTGCGCATAATTATTACATTAAAAAAAAGAAAAACTTCTTATCACGAACAGCAACAAAACTTTTTATTCTGTTTATTCTCTTATTCCAAAAATATCGCTTTATCGTCAGCTGCCATAGCAACATGATATATTAAATCCTTCTATATATAAAAAAAAAGTTTTGATTTGGAAATGGACCAATGAAAATCTGCGTAGATATTCCCGGCAGATTGGCATCTTATTTGAATGCTTAAGCATGGCCTTTCTTCGTTAATATTAAAAAAACTGTTGCATACAAAAATATCAAAATCGGTGGTATTATAGAGAAATGTTTGATAAACACGCTGATGCAGACAGTTTTCAAATCGAAGAATTATTTTAAGAGATATTTAATGCCAAAGTTGGACAAAATCGTTCCATTAAACAAGTTTTATAGGAGCAAAAACTGTACATAGGAATTTAATCATTTTTAGATCATTTTATGCGTCAGAATTTCCCGGTGTGCAGACTGTAATTAGTTTTTTAATTTGACTCATTTTTTCAGGTTTTATTTCTATTTTAAATTCAAATTTTCAGCATTTCGAGAGATATTTTTTACGTATTTTAGAAAATTGTGTTAATTTAAACTGTTGCCAACTGTATAAACAGCGCAAGCAATAATGTTTGCTTCAAATTAAAAATTTATTTTACACGTGACTATTATAAACAGAAAATATAAAAAGCAGGAACTCATTGAAAATTACGTCATAAAAACTATAATTACACGTGAATTTTAAAAGAGAAAGAATATTGCAGAATTATAAATTCATTAACATGCATTAGAAGTCTTAAATAAGATAATTTGCGTCGCATTTACATCACATTACACTTATTACGTAAAATGAACGAAAAAGAATATTGCAAAACAGTTTAAATTTAAAAATTGCGCGAGACATTTATTTGATGTTTTAAGATGATCATAATATTTCATTTCTAACCAAAGTATTTTTACGTGAATATTAAAAGATAAAGAAAAGTTTGGTGAAAATTACGTCAGATTATAATTGTCAGATTCAAATTATAATTCAATCTTCCGAAATCTTTTTAAAGCCGATCAAATTAGCGTGCTGTTAGAGTCTGCGGTGTCTGAACGGGGGTTGACGAGCGTAGATCATAGGGGGCAGAGCCACCTAGTTTTATAAACAGAAAATGCACAGTAGTATAAAAATATTTTTCTAAATCGACTATTTATTTTTAATTTTTGTTTTAGAATTAAATTCATGAACTCCCGTGTGTAGAACGGATTAAACAGCAAGTTTAAGTAATGAAAACCGAGGACAATCTTTTTGGAACACACTGCATATACCCCAAATCTAAAATAATTAGTTCGATAGAAATATAGGACGCTATTCCTGTTATAATACCCTTTTCGCAAACATACTTAAAAATATATTTTCAATATTTTATTTTTTTACCAAGAATCAATTCACACATATTGATCTCTTAGGAATGAAGTTGCTGACACTTTCACATTACGTCTAAAGTTGTATACTTCAGAAACTTTTCAAAATATATGCAAACGAGGAACAGGACTGCATCTGTTTAATCTTTAGTTGAATGAAAAAGTTACATTCGACTTTAAAAGTACTACATCAGGGAAAAGAAATGTAGAATTTTACCGGTGAAAAAAAGGAGATTCAAGTTTATTTCTCCAAGCATGAAATTTGTTTGAGACATTTCTTATCATTTTTCGTTTTCGTGTAATGCATATATATGATTTAAAACAGAGAAATATGGGACACGTGTTTTGTTCATTTTTTATAAACGTATCTTCTTGCTTCTGGACAAATACAAACGCTTGTAGATATGCAACTATCTACATTCGATATGTACACTAAGTATCCGGATACTTTTTATTTTAATCTTTTTGACGAAAATCAAGAGAAATTCTTGACGAAGTTTCCTTGACATTTGGAAATGTTAAAAACGTGTTTGACCTAATATTTTCAGTGAAGATTTAATCACATGGTCAGTTATGTGACGTGGTCAGTATCAGCCGATAACAAAATGAATGAGAAAAAACATTTGCTATCATCTTGTAAAATAAAATGATCTAAATATCGGTAGCTGCAGCAGATAATTATGCGGGTTAAGGATAAGGATAGCGATAAGAAAAGTTTATAAAACTTGTTTAAATATTGCTTCATCTTATCACTTGCAGACCAGTCTTACTAGTTTTGCCTTCTTTTTTATTCAGAATGTCAGAATTCACACCTGAAATTACAGAATTACAGAAAAAATTATACTTTAAGCAATCATGAAATGCTTGTCCTTAAATAAATCAACAATCACTATTCGAACTTTCTGGCATGAATTCGAAAATTTCTGAATAAAATAGCAGGCCAAACTGGCAACCCTGCAGACTGCTCTATTTAGGCATTAAGATACTGATTAAAATTCTGAAATGTAATGACCTTGACAACCTAATCAGAATAGAGTATCAACAGCCTACAGCTGTTGTGCGAAGACGCTAGCAAGCTAATGGGAAACTTGTGGAAACTTTTTAATTTGCTAACTTGAATTGACATATTTTCAATTTTAATTTTCAATTTTTTATTTATATTTTTATTTTTTTTTTTGTATAAGATATCTAATGGCCATCTCTAACGCTGTACGTTTGGACTTTTTCAATTTTGTTTACATTTTTTTATTATTATTATTATTTTTTATGAGGACACTTTAGTTTTCACAACTGGTTCCGGAAGTGAATGTGTCCTCAAAAAAAGAAACTGCAAAGAAAATCTAAAAAGTAAAAGAGTTTGGAGTTATCTCATCTATTCTGTGCAATAAAATATTGAAATATATTGGCAAACAAGAAATTTGAAAAGAACGTTCTCCTACGTATAACATTAGTTTGTGAGTTTTATCGCCTGACTAGTGTAGCTTCTTAAGTGTGATTTTATTCAAGACCTGGTCTTCCCGGGTTACAGAATGTAAGTGGAAACCTTCATATATATCATTTCTGATGTTAACATTCCTTTTCCTCTGCACATACTAAATGAACGGCGACTGAAGAGGTATTTTTTGAAGCGTTTTGAAAGCGGCCTTTGAAATAGTATATCGTTAAAACACGTTTTTCGATGTAAAAAAGTTGCAATTCATCCAAAATGAAAGTAGTATCAGCAGTTAATCTCAAAGATTGCAGCAAGAAAGGCTCGCATGGGTCTACTGTTTCTTTCTTCCTTTCTTTTGTTTGTAATCTCTAATTTTCTTTTTACATTATATATATATATTTTAGAATGCCCAGTAACAATAATAATATTTATATGAAATATAGCTATAACGTGTTCAAATAAGGCATCTAAACGTATTAAAAGCTATTTTTTCATATTGGCCACGCGTCAGGAGTTAACAGTCGAAGAAATCGCCGACGATCACTATTTACAAATAGCCTTTTTGATTATATTCATCTCATTGGTTAAAGGGCGAAATTAGATTAATTGTCAGAAATTTGTGTTTTATTTAAATTTATTGTTTTACTTATTTGTTGATGAATGTTTAATTGTCATTATGGAAATATAAGCTGGAAACGAATGATGAGCTATTTATATTAATGTAAGGTGAAAACGGATTTATCTTTCGTATTCGCCTGCACGTGATAGAGATACATTTAAAAAAAACAATTCATGCTTGAAATTTATTTAAAAATTTTATGTATCGAAATATTATAAGATATAAGACAGATTATAATTTAAGATTTAATTAAGATTAATAATTTAAGTAGTAAAAGCACGTCTTCTTTGCGCCTGACGAAGAAAGACGCAGATCTTTCGAAAGGCCTAGCTCATTTAGTAGTTTTTGATGGTGTTTTAAGAAGTTCTTTTAATACTTATTGATTCACACCAGTTCCAATAGTAGAAGGACGTCTTCTTTGCGCCTGACGAAGAAAGACTCGGATCTTTCAAAAGGCCTAGCGCATTTAATATTTTTTCATGGTGTTTTAAAGATGTTCTTTTAATACTTATAATTTAAGAGTTTTAAGAAATTGTAATCTTTGATTTTAAACAATAAAAATTGCGAAAATTGCGATACTCTTTTCAAATAAATTGCGATTTAGTTTTCGAATAAATTGCATTTGAAAGAACATTTCTTTCCCTAGTCGACGGTTTAAAAATTGAAAATGAGCGGTAATAAAAACTTTAAGAATTTTCAACAAAAGTTAATAAAAGTCAAATTTAATCTTCTGGTGTTTTCACCGACAAAATTACGTCAGCGTTACGCACGGACATATTTGTCTTTTATAATATAGATATTGTAATATTTGTTTCTTAATAAAAAAATAATATCCAAGAAATGCAGCCTCTTTCATATAATTTTTGTGAGTAATTTAATTTCTTTGACAAGAGTTTAGAATTCACGTTGGCTTCATGAGATACTTCTGGAAAAAAAATCTGTTTAATATTTATCTTATAACATTTTAGTTGACATCCATGTCCAATAGCACGACATTTCCTTATTATAAATATAATTAACTTCAATCGGCCACTATTTTAACTATTTCTTTTAAATGCATTCATGAAGAATTTAAGTTAAATTTGACTTCGATACTAATATAGTGAAAATTTAAATATGAAAGGAAATCGTTGAGTTTAATTATATTTTTGTCAGTATCCCAATTGATATTTTCAGAAATTAAAAAAGTGTTTTGTTCAACATAATATTCTAAAAAACTATCATGTAAGTAATTATCATGTAAGTAATATGCATATATATTTATTTAAGTATGCATTCCAAATTATTATTCTCTGTCTTGTTTTTATAACTACATTTTTGATATTTTAATCTGAATAACTTGCATCCTATTTAATTTAAGAGTTATAAATATAAAATCATGTAAATTTAACAAGTTTTGAACCTTTTTCATTAATGATATAAAACAGTGATGACATTTATTATTATTTTTTAAATAATTAAAATTGCATAATAACTTCCATTACTAATTTCCATTATTAACTTCCATACTAATTTCCATTAAATTTTTATGATGTCTTTCAAAAGATTTTATACTTTTTTTTTTCTTTACCTCAATGTTGAGGTTCTTGGACCTCCAAGTGATCTCGAATCAATCCGGCTTTGGCGCGGAAGGATGACCGAGAGCTTGGCCGAGGCCGCCGTGGCGGTCCCTTTCCACTTTCGGAGAGAAGACTAAAGCGGGGGCCCAGATGGGTCCAGGTGGCCGATGGAGTTCTACGTCCAGCGACCGGACTACGTCCGAGGGCGCAACGTGAACCCTGGTTAACTTGTCGCCGGCATGTCATCGTGTGGATGCAGCCGCTTTGGGGACTGACGAGCAGTAACCGGCTCGACCAAGGTGAATGGGGCGAAAGCGGTCCAGCTTCTTTGAGCGAGCAAGTGGGTGGAGCTCGGAGCTGCCTTGATGTGAATTTTCAAGGCTGCCGAGCGTTGCGGTGTCTCGAAGGAGCTCGACTTAGCGTCGTAACCCTCTGCCTTGGAAGACAAAGGGCTTGCGAGTCGAGAACCGAAGTACCGTGAGGTCTTGGGTTGCAGAAGCAGGTGGGCTTGTCGGAGGCGAGCGAGCGAACAGAACACAGACGGTCACCACAGGGTCCGGTCGGACCAAAAACTTTTTGCTTTTCTTCTAGTTCGACACCTGGAAGTTGATTGGCCACTGGGTGGGGCGTCATCCCTGGGAGTCCAGGGAATGACGTTCCTAGGGGAGTTAGCGACCCCTTGTGGATGATCCGATCGGGTGTTGAACTTTTAATTTTCCCTTTTTTTATACTATCTACTAACAATGTAAGTGTGGGTGTTGTCCTCGGGCTCGGATGTTGAGCCGAGAGTGCCTTGAACATCTGGGAGGTTTTGTTAGACGGCCTCCGCAGCGCTCTTGGTTCCAATCGAGTCCGAAATCCTTTTTGCTTTTTATTTCTAATCTACAGCCCGATGTTGAGCTATGAAGCCACCATGTAAATACGCGTCGAGGATTATCATATACACTCCTCCGTGTGGTGGGTGGTTCCTGCCTTTTTCAAGGCGGTCCGATGGGTTGTGGATTTAACTTTCCTATTTTTTATTCTATCTTTTTTACTAACTTTCGAGCAGCCTGGCGTTGACTAGGAGGTGGAGAGAGTCCCGTAGGGGACGCGAAGCCTCTGGGTCCGTAGGGGGTCTCGAACTGGGTCCGGACCTAGCCTTTGACTAGTGGGTGGCGGAGTCCCCCACGGGACGCGCAGCTCGCGGGTCCTCATAGGTACGGATCTACTTTGTAAATATTTTTGTAAATATTTTTGTAGTGTATTATTATGTTGTCTTCCTGTGGGTCTGGGTCTTCCTCGGTGGAGTCGAGGGGTGGACTGGGCATGTGCGTTGTGTGTGGTTCGTCCCCTACGCACGCTGTCTCGGTATTCTGACTCGACTCTGCTTGGGACTTCCTGGGCTCTAAGGCCTATCATCGCACCGAAATTGACCTCGTCCGGGGTCGTGAGGTATTGCCCCTACTTCCGTTCTTGGTCCGATGGTGCGATGACGTGTCTATGTTTAGGTTAGTTGTCTTGATTGCTCGCTGTTGGCTCGCTGCGTTTCATAGGGCGTTCTGTAGGATTGCACTCCCTCCTCAGAATAATCCGTCCGTAGCGTGGTGGGTCTAAATGGCGGGTAATGTGTTTATGTTAGGTTGAGTTTGTGTTTCTTTTCTTCTGCCTCATGGCTTCGGCCTGCCGGCTGTTCTGATTTGGTCGGGATTCGGGTGGGGTCCTGACCGGGTCGGCGCAGGTGGCTGCCGGGGCTGCGGGGAACTAACTTTCCTTTTGTTTTGTCTTTCTACTAACCTTTCATCCGCGGGCTGAAATCGCAGAGATAACCTTTATAGGAGTTTCTCAGTTTCGGCACGCGGTAAAGCAAGCTGGTGTGGAGTCCCCTTCGCTAGTTTCCGAGCACGGACTCTTCCTATGAAGTGTCCCGCGGTTAGGAATCGATGATGCGACGGTGGCTTTGCATCAGGTCGAACCTGTTCCGACCCCTCTTTCGAGTTATATTGAGCCGGGTTGCTTGGTCAGCGTTCGGACGTTGGTGTTTGGGATTTTCGGGGGACCGTCATTGACCAACACGTGTGTTGGTCCGTGGTTCCCTGAGTTGTGCAATGCTCCAGAGGAGACCAAAGCGGGACAATCCTGCTTGGGACCCTGTCGAGGAATTCTGGTGCCGGTCTGAATGGCTGGTCCGTCCTCGTAGGTCATTCCCTTGCAGTGGGTGCCGTGGCGGTCCTTTTGGAGGGCACCGTGTGATAATCAGAAGTGATTAAGTACACGTACACAGATTGCTTTACCTCAATGTTACTTCTGAAAATAATTTACAAAACCATTAAGACATTATGACATCTTTAAAGTGAGCTATTATATTAAGCTATATTAGGATATAATACATTCAAACATTTATCATACACACACAAACACATACACAGATACACATGTAGGGTCAATCTGAAAAAGGGCGTAAAACTTCACGGTGAGAAAGAAGGCAGCTGTACAAGCAAGAAATTTCGTCATAGAATGGATTGTCGGAACGCAAGCGTTGAGAAGTTAAAATGTTTTCCACTGTCGCAGTTAAAGTATTAACACAACAATGAGAAAAGATACTTCAGAAAACATTTTATTAACAGGAATGTAATTATTGTACATGCTCAAAGAAATTGCTCAAGAGATCTTCCGCCAGCAAGATCTTACACTTCAGACATGCGGGATAGGGACTGACGCACATTTGCGAAGGCACCAGGCATTTCCTGAATATCGCTGGCAACAACGGAAATACTAGCCACTAGATCCATAGCGGTTTCAATGGGAAACTCGTTGATTAAGTTATTCATTTACCTCACAGGAAAAAGTTCAAACACGAGAGATCAGGCCATCTTGGTGGCCAAGCTATGGGACCAACTCGACCAACCCATCGCCCTGGGACAGTGAAAAACTACCTTTTAACTTCATACTGCTTGTGTTCCGAACATAGATTCGACGACGAAATTTGCTCGTATAGCTGCGTTCTATCAACCCGTTGAATTTTGCCCACTTATTCAGATACACACTCTATATATAAAAAGTAATAAAAAATATAAAAGTTATTTACAAATGTTTAACAAAAATCCAAAATTTGCATACTAAATTTGCAGAAAAAATATAATAAAATGAGAAAAAATGTAAAAAATGTGCTTGAATAAGAACGAAAAGTCCTGCTTACAGCATAGATTATGAAACACTTTCCAACACATTTAGAATAATTTGACAAAACGTGACAGTTTATTAAGGTGAAAGAAGACGTATAACTGAATAACTTGAAAAACGCATAACGAATTTGATAACCCCCGATTTGAGATATTACCATGAATACTTTTTAAAATATGCGATGTTTTGTGCAACCCTGTGTATGATCTACAGATATGTATGTATACTAGATAGCTTGCTAAAAGTTAGTTCAGTTAAACGCATAGCACACTTGAAAATTTCCACTCAGCAATTTTCACCAATAAACGGATATTGTTGAGAACTTTTGTGCGATCCTGTATGTAATCTGTAGAATTTATACACACCAAGTAATACTTAAAAAATAGTTGAATTTAAAAACGCATAGCACAAATGAAAATGCACTTCGAGCAACTGTTCATAAGTTTCAATAGTTAAATTATTGCTCGTTTTCTTCTATAGCCAAATTCTTTTGTGTGTACCTGTAAATTAACGATAAGCTCTATGCGCACCATGTTCTGTAGTAAGAACCTTGTAGTACGCGTCAGTAATATATATCAATCTCAATATGTTTAAAATGCTGTAATACCTTTAAAATACATGGTTAACGATTTTTCCTCATAGACTGTAATGTAACGGAATTCTTCCGAGTGGCCCTGTAAATGAACATATGCTAGAAACTTCATTTTCAATACTGAAATTGACATAGTAAACCTCTATAACTATATCCATTTCATAACATTCGAACTATATTTACACCAGTTAGAGCACGGACAGATAGACAGACAAACCAAATTCAAGAAATGTCATAAAAAATTTTTAATACTAAGAGTTTTTTTTTTTTTTTTTTTTTTTTTTTTTTTTTTTTTTTTTAATATTCTGGTTTTAGAATAAATAAAACAACCTTAAATATATTGTAAATGAAAAAATAAATATTAAAATATTACATTTGTAAGAAAAATATCCCCAAAATCATTTTGACTTTCACGACGGTCGGTCCTTAATTAATGGTACGGTTCGAATTTTTATGATGTAGATTATTCCATAGTTGACCGTAGATTTGCTGTGTTCTTGTTTTTATTTGACATTTCTAGTTTTGGCCAGTCGTTCTGAAACTATGAGTCTCGATCCAGCAAATCTTAATTGATGTTTTAGTAGTTCTCAGTATGATCGAATAATTTTTTTCTAAAATATGTAATACTTTTATCTGTTTTAAAATTATATTAGGCTGTCAGTATCTGAACAATATAATATCTTAAAGAAATGGAACATCATCAAAACACAGTGTTTTATGATAATCATTCACAGGAAGATATAAGACAAATGTTAACATGTTTAACCTGGATAGAGACTCTCACGCTCGGGAAAACTATCTTATAAATCGCATAGGCTTGTAAATCTTTTTCCTATACGAAATTCATTAATAAACGTATTTTTCAGTAAGTTCAGGTTTTATCATTGTATTGCATTATTATTATTATTATTATTATCATCATCATCATCATCATTATTATTATTATTATTATTATTATTTATTATTTTTTACAACACCATTAGTAGTGTGGTTCGCCGGTTTAGAATATTTATTAGATTTATAATAATAATGCAAACTATAAAATTATTAATAAAAGAGCTATAAACACAAATCGTAGTTAGTATTGAGTTTTGATTCTTTTATGATTCATATTGAATTTTGAATCTTTTTATATTATTTTATTCACGCATTCAATCATAAACGTCAATAACACATGTCAAAATAAGGTTAGGTCTTATCACTATACCGCAATGTTATTATTATTATTATTATTATTATTATTATTATTATGGTTATTTAAATTCAAAATGCTTAATATCGTTTTCATTATGTGTTTTGTACGAAAGTTCGCTTTTTCAGTAAAAGCGATAAGATTTCAGTAGCGTAGTACAAAAGCCAAACTGCTTCATATCAGGTGTGTCAACACATTTTTTCAGCCTCTTATATGAGTTCTAAAGCTTGAAAATCAGTCTTTTGGGATATTTTTTAGTTGTTTAACCTCTTCAGACCTGGAGTATCTTATAGGATACACATCTTTATAATTTTTTCCCTGTATATAAATAACTATTAAAAAATTAAAATGATGTGAATGAAATCTTAAAAGATACTAAACTAAAGCAAAATAGCAATTTATTTCTTATAGTGCTTTTTTTTTTGCCATAAAATGGGATTTGAAAATGACTTGCAGCAAAATTGAGGGAAATATACAAAAACGAAAAGTAAATAATTTTTTATACGTTAAAATACCATATGGAGAGTCCATTAAAAATAATAATTTATTAAATGCATAATTATTTCATATTTTGCATTATTTTTTTCATGCAAAACAAAGGAAAATATCCTAACAAATTGTCAAAAAATGTACTTATCGAGTCCCATGTGTCATATATGATATATCAAATTTTATGTACAAAAATATTTTTTTTTTTTTTTGCATTTCAATCTTTCTTGGTTATCACTTTACGAATATAAATTCATAACTGAAGTAAAAATATATATATATATGAAAATAAACCCTGGGGTCTGAAGATGTTAATCTAATAGGGCATTTATTAGTTACATAATTTTATATATGTACGTGTTTTTAGCATGCATTGTGTTTGTTTCACAGTTTGTTGCCATTAATAAGGTGTCGGTGACACCTTTTTCATTTTAGTTTTTATACTCGCTCCTCCTTGTATTAAGAAATGCTGAAGGTAAATGCATATATATATATATATATATATCACTGGCGTGGCGTCCGGTCATCGCTGGATGCGGCGATGACCAAGCAATATTTTAAAACTCTTAATAAGCATTTAAAACTCTACGATCCAGTTTTAGCAGAACATTTGGAGTTCATGTATAAGTGAAGGTAAGATTTAAAGTTTCTTTTTGAACATTCAACCATTGAATTTTAGAGTTAATAATTTTTCACCACAAACTTAAATAATTGCGATGACCACCGAAAATTTTCACGCCACGCCACTGATATATATATATATACACACACATATATATATATACGTGTGTGTAAAGTATTTTAATTATAGATTTACCTAAATATTATTCTAAGTTTCTTCCCTTTAATTTTACTATTTTCGACTTAAAATATTATTATCCATTTTTCTTTTTTACCATTACAAAAAATCTTTTTAAGGTTACGCTTCTTTTTCCTTTTGGCTTTGCACGAGTAACGATTTTTTCGTCTTCAAAATCTTTCTTTTTAAATTTACCTTCGCGAATTAAATTTCTCTGTCTGGGTTATTCCAGAATCTTTACCCAACCAAAATCAAGCCGCTTTACAGCGTTTTTATGAATCCGCTGTCCGATTTTTCTCACTGGATATTCGCTCTGTCATAATGTACATATTTATGCTCCTACGCAAGCGCTATAAAATATTTCTAAGCTAGCTTGGAGAGAACTTTTTGAGTGATATCGTCTGCTAAAATTAATTGCTGCATCAGAAGTATGACTTCTGATTTTATAGAATTTCGCAACCAACATGTAATGTTCTGGTAAGAAATTTGAGAGTGATGCATTTTGGAAGAAACAGCTATTTCAATAAAGAACTTTTACTCAAACGGTTTGATTCTTTCAAGGGGAAAATATCCAGGCTTTTCTACGTTTGTTATTATTATCTTTGATTTGTTCAGCTCTATGCTGATAGTGATTTCACTATTAATAATTGTGACCGGTCACTTAAGTGACTATACGGCACTCTTTTTATAATTATGCATTCTGAGCTCGAACAGCTGCAAATAAATATAACTTCTTCTCCAATGTCATTGAATATGTGATCGCGAGAATGTACCAGCTTTAATTCATTAGCTGTATAATAAATTTCATTGCTGCTTCCTGACATAAAACAACTTCAGAAATCAAACGATGACTACACCCTGTTTAAATAATCTCGTTATCTCTTTCTCTCAATGTATATTCAGGTAAGCAGCAAAACATTACACAAAAGAAAAACGAAAAAAGTAAAAACTCTTATGAATGATGTGAAAAGAAACCCTGAAAGCAATAAATAGATTCTAAAAAACGTTCAATATTACGAAATATTATATCAGGTTATTATTAAATTACTTAAACACCGTTTTCTGTCTATAGTAGTAACATGAAAGTAAATTCTTGGAGATGAAAAATATTGAGTTATACTACCTAGACATATTCTGTGTTAAATCTTTTACTATAGTTTACATTTTGTTAACTATATTTATAACTAATATTATAACTAACATTATAATTAACATTATTATTATAACTAACAACATTACAATTATAACTAACATTATAATTAACATTATAACTAACATTTTGTAAACTATAGTAAAAGATTTAATACAGAATATGTCTAGGTAGTATAACTCAATATTTTTCATCTCCAAGAATTTACTTTCATGTTACTACTATAGATAGAAAACGGTTTTTAAGTAATTTAATAGCAACCTGACATAATATTTCGTAATATTGAACTTTTTTTAGAATCTATTTATTGCTTTCACGGTTTCTTTTCACATCATTCATAAGAGTTTTTACTTTTTTGGTTTTTCTTTTGTGTATATATACACTATGACGCAAAAGTTTAGACAATGACGTCATTCAGCTTTAAAATGTAGAATTATGACGTCAGAATTACAAAAACCTGTAAATATATTCAAAAACTGATTTAAAATGCTATGTACAAAAGACAGTCGTTTTATTTGCTATAATACTAATTTTTTTCATAAAAATTCAAATGTGCTTGTCGCAAAAGTTTAGACACTATTCTAAATTTCTTTGAATATTCGCTGGCATATGCAAATTTAGAATCGATGATGTCACAAATTTGGAGTACTTAAGTTCTGCAAACGATTGCGCTTCATAGTCGACATGCCGAGAGCTAAAGAAATTCAAGTGAATGAGGTTTCAAGGATTTGGCAGTTGAAAGGTGAAGGGAAGAGCGTTTCTGAAATTTCTGCTATTATTAATAGGTCAAAAAAAATCTATTTATCGAGTTTTATCGAGTGGTTCCGAATATAAAGCAAAATGTCGGTCTGGGAGGCCACGTGTGACAAATGTACGAGAGGATCGCCTGATACAAAGACTAGCGAGTACTCAACAAATGAGCGTACGTGGAGTTCAAAGCTCATCGGGACTCTCTGTATTAAAGGATACGATTCGTAGACGAATTTTGGAAAAAGGAACAATCGTTTATAGCAAAATGCAGAAGAAACCAGCTCTGAAACCATATCATAAGTTACAAAGACTTATGTGGGCTCGAAAGCATATGTCATATGGAGAGAAATGGCAGTCAGTCATATTTAGCGATGAAAAAAAGTGGAATCTGGATGGTCCAGATGGTTGTTTATCGTATTGGCATGACTTGCGGAAGGAACCTCGACGTTTTTTTAGTCGCAGACAAGGAGGGGGCTCGGTGATGGTTTGGGCAGCCTTTTGCTATAATGGACAAGTATCTCTGACCTTCACCAGTGGTCGTCAAACTTAACAGCATTATACACAGACATTAGAAGAAAACCTACTGCCATTTGCTGAGCTTCTAGGGGGTCCTCAGTGGGAATTTCAGCAAGACAATGCTTCAATTCACACTGCAAAACATTCAAAATCTTGGTTTAATTCCCATAATATAAGAGTTCTCGACTGGCCAGCATGTAGCCCAGATCTTAACCCTATAGAAAACCTTTGGAGCATCATGTGTCGCAAAGTTTATAGCAACGCTAGACAATACTCTTCTGAAAAGGAACTTAAGACATCTATTGAGAATGCATGGTACGATATCGATCCACAAACTATGCAAGATTTAGTTTCTTGCATGCAATCTCGTGTATATGACGTAATACATAAGCATGGATGCGCAACCAGGTTTTAAAAATTGTTTATTTCGATTTTATTTAATTTGTGTCTAAACTTTTGAGACAGCAGTTTATTTTTGTTACCATTTAATTTATTGCAATATGCACAATTCCACTTTTCTTTGTTATAAATATTGTTTATATGTACAGCACATTAATTTCAAGCAGTGATTTGAAAATTGAATAAATATTTTTCAAAGTATGTAAGAATTTCTTCATTGTCTAAACTTTTGCGTCATAGTGTATATACATATGTATTATATATTATATACATATGTATTATATACATATATACATATGCATATATACATATGTATTATGTTATATATACGTGTATATTGTGTGTATATTGTGTTATATATGCATGTATAATATGTATAATATGTATATATGTATATATGTATAATATGTATATATATGTATATATATATGTATATATATGTATATATATGTATATATATGTATTAAATGTATATATATATGTATATTAAATGTATATATGTAAAATTTTATGTATATTAAAATGTAAACTATAGTAAAAGATTTAATGCATATTCTGTATTCTGTATCTTTAGAGTATCTTCCCCATAAACTTTATGCAACTTTTCAGAAGCTTGCGTCACATTCTTGCCTTTGCCGAAATAAAAAAGCAAAATATAGCGAAATCCAACAGTTTTTTTCCTCTATTTTCAAATTCGTATAAAATCTATTCAACTCATTCGAATCGAACAATTTCCTATTTATTGAATAGGTTAAAAGTGTGACCTTATCTAGTATGTCAGTGAGGTACGTCCGCATGGCGCTTTTACTCCAAAAACGCTTTAACGACATCTATTAGCAAAATTTGACATGACTCTACGATCAACCCAGTACATCTACAAGAGTTGAATTTTAAAGTAACAAAAATATTTTTCGTACCAGAATATTTAATCAGCAAGCTTCATGATAATTTTATTCAACACATGCTGTAACATAGTATGATTAAAATGTTATTTACACAATAGTGGTAAGAACAATAAATATTTCCGATGTAACGCGACCCCTGAATTTATTTAACACTATTTCTACTTCACTACTTCAGTAATAACGCTATTTCTATTTTAACACACCTTTTAAAAGATTTCGATTTATGGTTTTTCATTAGTAATTTTTAGATTGAAACATTACAAATCATTTTTAATAAATTGAAGACTTTTATGCTTATTACATTCAAAAACTGCGAGCAAAATAAACAGTAATCAAAACTTTAAAAGGGTGTCACTTGACACGGTAGAAATAGTGTTAAAGATATACTGCCACACATAGAAATCATGTATACAAACCAGAATGTTATCTTTCTGGTGCAAATTAAATACTTTTTATAAATTCTACTTTAATTATTTTTATTATCTAAGTAAATTACGCCTTCTTCTCCTTTTTTACTTCCAACTCATTTTACATTTTATTTTCTACATTTTTTCTAAGTGATTAAAATTTTTAATTTGTTTTTCTACAAATATATAAAAGAAATAAATAAAATCAGTTATTCTTTAAGTAAGGGTCACAAACCTATTCTACTGCAAACGAAATTTATTTAACAGATTGAAGAAAAAAATTATTCTAAAAAAAATGTTTTTTATGCATTTAATTAACTAAATTGCATATTTCTCTGATTGAAATTTTACGTTTAAAATATTTAAAAAAAATAATTCATAAAAAGTATGCTTGGAAGAAGTGAAGCACAAGTTTAAACTAAATCTGTACTTAGAAGAAAAAAAAATGTAGTTTAAAAAATGTATAGAAATTTCTTTAATATTTTCTTACAACTGCAATTTCTTTATGATTAACTTTTTCTATATAAATATATCTTATGAAGTCTATTTTGAAACAACGTTTAATTTGATTTGGAAGTTGAACTAATATTGAAAATAATACATTTAAAAAATGAATATACTCTTATGTTTAAAATGTTGACAGCTATTGTGAATCATAATCTCCAAACAAGGATATTAAAATAATCAAGCTAAGTAAATTGTTTTTTCATGTGTCAAATGTGTATAAAATCAATTATGAAAAGTGCGAAGGAGGGAAGTGCAAAGTGATTGCACAATTGTAAACAAACATTCTATTATAAACATTTCATGATACTCAAGAACTAAAGACATTAAAAACATTAATGAACTTTTTTTAAAATTACTATAAGTTTAAATATTGATACAAATAATTTAATATTAAGATTTATGTCACTAATTTCCTGTTTTTTAGTGCCAATAATGCATTGTATATGTTTTCCTACTCTCATTTGTAAACTAAACTCTCCAAGGGAGAGATGTATTTCTTAGCACTGAATTAAATGTTAATTTTCTTTCTATTTAAAAGTTCCAACATATTTAAATTCACAAGTCAAAAATCTTTACGCGTGTTTTAAGATGACACAGAATATCGCATCGCTATGAATGGATGAAATCAGAAATACAAGGAGAAGCTGTAGATATAATTACCCTTACCGATGTCGGATACCAGATAGCATATGGGTAGACATAAATAGAAGTTAAGCCCAATTTATCTTACCTACACTTTTGTTTTTATATTGAGAAAATAAATAATTTACCACTTGAGGAAAATGAACTTCACGCATGTACTGTTAGCAAATTAAAAATACTGCTAACATAAAATAGAATTGTGGTAATAGATCCCGCTATTTAAAAATGTACAGAGGCCGCAGCATATAGGGAAATTTGCATTGTTTGTACTAGTATATCTAATCAATAATCAACATGATAAATTTATTTAACATAAGCAATTTAAATGTATCACGCAGATAATATTTTTAAAATAGTGCTAGGAACAATAAAATATTTCCTATACCATGCGAGGCCTGAATGAACTGGGATATTTGTCGTTAATTTTATCAAGGCTGCCACAGGCGACTATTTTTTATTTCTACAATAAAATATTTCCTATACGACGCGAGGCCTGAATGAACTGGGATATTTGTCGTTAATTTTTATCAAGGCTGCCACAGGCGACTCTTTTTTATTTCTACAATAAAATATTTCCTATACGATGCGAGGCCTGAATGAACTGGGGTATTAGTTGTTAATTTTTCATCAAGGCTGCCACAGGCGACTATTTTTTATTTCTACAATAAAATATTTCCTATACGATGCGAGGCCTGAATGAACTGGGATATTTGTCGTTAATTTTTATCAAGGCTGCCACAGGCGACTATTTTTTATTTCTACAATAAAATATTTCCTATACGGTACGAGGCTTGAATAAACTGCGATATTTGTCGTTAATTTTTACCAAGGCTGCCACAGGCGATTATTTTTTATTTCTACAATAAAATATTTCCTATACGGTGCGAGGCCTGAATGAACTGGGTTATTTTTCGTTAATTTTTATCAAGGCTGCCACAGGCGACTATTTTTTTTTCTATCTCGCACCACTTTCTCAAAACAAAAGGCTTTGACATACACCTTGTCAACATTTGCAAGAGAGATATACTAAAAAAAAGTTTTTTTTTAATAGGGGTGCAAATAGAATAGAAAAATAGTCGCCTCTGGCAGTACTATTACACGCATGTCGTCACATGAGTATAATATACACGTCTAAAATCTCCATGATAAATTTCGTTAACATAATCAATTTAAATGTAACACTCAGATAATATTTTAAAAAAAAGTGAGAATATTAATATTTTCCCTATACGCTGCGAGGCCTGAATGTACTAGGATATTTGTCGTTAATTATACTAAGGCTGCCACAGGCGACTATGTTTTAATTCTACCTCGCACCACTTTCTCAAAATAAAAATCGTTGACATACAGCTTGACAAGAATAGAACAATGGAACATTGTAGTCATTTTCTCGATTCCCTAGTTGCCATGCAACTTTACATCCGGTGAACAGGTAAGAGCGTTTTTCAATGCATTGGGAGCCATAGAAGCTGTTTAGGCGCTGCTGGTGGCCACAAAACATGAAAGTTTAAGGTAACGAAGTATATAACGTTATAAATGTTAGTATAACAAAATATATAAAAAAAGAAGCAAAGAAAAATGTCCATTAAACCCAAACAGCCCAGCGAAAAATCTACCAAAGGGATGCACCAGCATAAAAACAAGACTCCTTTAAGAGACCATACATTAAGTTTATCTATATATATAAATGCTTAAAAACAGAGTAAAATTGGAAACATTAAAATTATTTACATATTTACAAATTGAATAACATATTCAGAAGCATAAAAAAATAATAAAAAGAGTAATAAAAAATATAAAAAAGGAGAGTTCAAACTAACTATACAATTTTTGCGAGGGAAATATACTACAAAATTTATTTGTTTTTAAATAGTGGTGCGAACAGAATAGAAAAATAGTGGCAGCACTGTTATATGTTTATCTTCACATGAGTATTAATGACATTTCAAATGAAAATAATGTATTACCTACTAAAAACTCAGAGCTCTGTTTTGAATGTACATGTTGTACATCTGACAGTTTTACGTATTCTGCGAGAAAGTTTTATGTATGAAGATATCATGCATTTACCTGTAAATATATCGCTTCCTTCGAAATAATATTGGGTGATTGCAAAAGTTCGGGCCCTATTTCAAAGATGTCAGAAACTTGAAATTTTCATTGTGCTGGCCCTTCTTTTACAACCATATTATTAATCGACAGTTATCTACATGTGTCGTGAGTGAACATAACGTTAAACAAATGTTTTTCAAATTCATTTGTGTGCAAGACTAATATTGAAAATGAAAAATAAAAAGTTACATTTTCGCTTCTTATGTTATATGAGTAGTGAGTGTTGGGAGTGATACAAAAAATATTCTAGACTTTTATTTGGACTGGGCTCCCGCTCTTAAGATAGTTAAAAAGTGGTTTTGTCGATTTCGAAATGGTGATTTCAATCTAAACGATAAAATTCGCTCTGGGCGACCTTCTGGATTTGGTAATGACTTAATGAGTCTCAGGACTCTTAACATTGGAAAAAAAAAATCATTTGCAACATTTAATATCTTAAAATGTATATGATTTTGAAACATAATTTTAATTGGGATGAAAGATACAAGTATTTTCTTTTATTTCATGTAATTAAAAAATTGCAAGATGCAGAATTAGCAGTTATAAGGGGCTGCAGACAATTGACGAGCAGAAAATTGGTATAACAGCTTACGCGCAGGATTACGAAAAAAATTTTGGTGCCTAGTTATTCTCCAAATTATAATAGTTACCCTGAACCTAAATATATTAGTACGCATTTTCATATTTTTAATACAAATTTGTATTTATCTAATACAAAATTTTAAAAGATTCAACAATATAATCACTTAAAAAATATTTTTTTCAACCATAAAAAGAAAATTGTAGCTACAGTTTATACAGACAAACAGAAACATATGTTTTCTTTTAAATTTCGCGAAAAAATATTCAGAAACTTTGGAGATATCCTGCGCGTTATGCCCAAAAACGTCATTTGGGAAAAAATTAAATAAAAGTTTCGGAAACGCCGCTTCAGCTATTGAGCGGGTATAATTCTAAAAGCCATAACTTCTGTTTTAATTGGAATTTCAAGAAAACAATTACATAAAAATGTTCTGAAAAAATAGGAGTTTAACATCTAAAAATATTAAAATTTCTAAAATTTTAAGCTTTAACCCTCTCGCCGCGTAATTCTTCGCGATGAGCGTTTTTTCCAGAATTTTTATTCATTTATCACCGGTTCTTTATAGCAGAAATTTTTGACTACCGTAATCGGGGAAAATGTCCTGGACAAAGTTTTCGCTAAAAAATAACTGGTGGGAATAACGAAATAGTATTAATTAGAAGGGAAATGGCATGCCCGAGTATTTCTTGGGTTGCGCAGCGAGAGGGTTAAGAGACTTCACACACCTTAATGTGTGATTTCGTGAATAATAAACAACTGATTTTAACTGAACAGGTTGCGGAGAGATTAAATGTTGACAATTGGACCACAATTCACCATTTAAAACAACATGGGTACATTTCGAAACTCGATGCATCTGAAATCAGGCACGAACTTTTGCAATCACACAATATAAAAGTTATCACAAAAAAATATGAGAAAATTCTTTACATATATTGCCTGAATTATGTAACATTAAAACATAAAAAAAGGTTACAAATAGTTTATTTCGCATTTTTTTTCATACTTTAAAGAAATTTAACCCTTTCTCTTACACAACAAATGTATTATTCCCTATCTATTTTAGACTGCTATTTATAATTCATAATCATGTTATAGTTAACTAAGGGGCTCTGCCCTCTGCAAGCTACGCTCGCCATCCCCCGTTCAGACACACCAGAATCTAAAAACACGCTAATCTGATGGGTTTTAAAAATATTAGAGAAGATTGAATTATACTGAAAAAAGCTGTGCAGATTCAGTTGTTGTTAATACATCCAATGGTTATTTTCATTTTTGATTAAAGAGGATCAGTTAAACATTTGAAAAGAAGCTAAAATAAAATGAATTAAGTATACTGAGTCTTTGTCTTCCGATATTTTAAAACAATCTTTATAACTATAGCCTAAGTCATGTATCTATCATCAACAGTTCCGGGCGGACCACTTCGCTTTTTATACTCTAGGCGCCATTCTGGTACTTTAATGTTAGCCAAGTACAAGTGATAAGTCTCCAAATTTTATTCTATCGCCATCATTTCATCTATATTATAATAGTTCAAGTCATCAACTGCCATAAACAAATACTGTCTGATCCCTTCGTCTTTCATTAGAAAGTTTGGCACATATGTCATATATTGGCGCGATTTTTTTCCGACGCCGATTTGGGGAAAGCATCAACATCCGTCTTGCCATATCAAGCAAAATAACTATTCTTTGGCGCCAGTTATGTACTCGTAGCGTAGATGACATTGGCGTGAGAAAAAAATTGCGCCAATATGGGTCCGTATATGACGTCTGTGCCAAAAGATTTCCATTTTGATTAAAAAAATCATTTTTTTTTTTTTTTTTTTTTTTTTTTTAAGAGTAAGACTACATAAAAGTTGCCATGGTCGCAAAGAATTCTTTGTACTGTTACGCTAGCCGGGTGCAAATCTTGCCAATAGCTTTTCTTCAACTGGCGAGTTAGCATTTTTTTTTTCGAGTGGTAAATTAAAGCATGGATTTGAAGTTGAAATTAAATGTCCAGGTTTGTTGCAATATTTAAAATTTGGCCATATGTCATATACGCACCCGCAGGTTTGGCGTGATTTTTTTTTTTTTTTTTTTTTTTTTTTTTTTTACGAAAATTTGGAGAAAACCTCGTTTTTGAATACCAGCTACATATGTAGTTTTGGTACCACTTAGTTATCCCGTCGACCAAAAATCTATCACCAAACAACAAGATTAAATGCCAATAATGGTTCATCGTAAATGTCACATTCACTTGACTTTAAGCAAGTTACACGTGTTTATGTCATCAAGTGATTTTTATTTCGACGTTTTATTTGTATATTTATTAATGTTATAAAAACATGTATAAAAATCACTTTTAAAACTGATTAAGTAAAGTAATTCTAAAAAGTGATAAAATATCTTTAATAACATTGACGATCGTTTCGTCGCACCAACGGCGACATTTTCAAAATCATTTATGATAGAAAATATTTTCACAAAATTTAAAAACAATAAAACAGAGTAAACAATGTCACGAGACATGATGCATAATGAAAAATATTGCAAACATAAAATAAAATTAGCTATTTGTGAGTGTGGATTAATTTTCATATAATTTAACAAAACGATATAGGCAATTATAATTTGCATTTTTTTTCATTATGCATGTTGTCTCGTGACATTGTTCAACATGTTATTGTTTTGTTAAATTATATGAAAATTAATCTACCCTCACAAATAGCTAATTTAATTTTATGTTTTCAATATTTTTCATTATGCATCATGTCTCGTGACATTGTTTACTATGTTTATTGTTTTTAAATTTTGTGAAAATATTTTCTATCATAAATGATTTTGAAAAAATCGCCGTTGGTGCGACGAAACGATCTTAATAAAGATATTTTATTACTTTTTTGCATTATTTTCCTTAATCTATTTATTAATGTTATACTAATTTATTTGTTCTTTCGTTATTTAAAATAAAAATTACATCAATTTGTGTAATCTGGCGAGTGGTTTGGCGATTTATATAATTTGGCGAAATTGGCCGACGGAATAACTAAGTAGTACCGTATTTTTTAATTATTTTCTATTATTTTCAAAAGGAAATGACAAAAAAATAATTTATAGAACAAAATAATTCATATAATTTTAAAAAAGAAATAAAAGTAAATAAACATTTATTATTAAATATACAACAATAGCCGGGTTACCATGTTAATCAAAATAATGCCATTTTGGCGCCAATTAGGTACCCCGGTGCGTATATGACATCTGTGCCTATTAATTTTCTTTTAGTTTTGTTTTAAAAAAAGAAAGAAGTGAAAGCCATCAATTTTAAGTGTTTCAGTGGTACTTTTCCGTTATACGGACACCATTGTCGCCAAGCGTAATAGTTGGCGTAAAATGAAAATCACGTGAATTTAAACATTTGAAAAATAAAAGAAAAGACATTGTCGTTAGTAAAGTGAGCATTTTAAAATATAACATTTGAAAATTACAGTCTTTTTAAACTATTTTGTTAAATCACAAATATGTACTTAAAATAAGTAAACAAATAACTGTTATACAATAAATTAATAAAATAAAACTCATATTAAACCGCTGGCATAAAATTAAAAATCCTTTCCATGATCAGGTTTGGCGCATTAGCATACATTCTGGCATGGTGCCGTATAACGAAAAAGTACCGTTTCAGTTTTAAATGAAAGTTTTGTATTTTAAATAAAATGAATGAAAGGATTATATTTTAAATGAAATTAGTGAAGTATTAAAAAAATGAGACGGAAAAATGTCTGGCTATTTATCACATGCATCTCGCTAACATAAAAATACCGAGTTCTTGATATCTCTATCAGAATCTTTCGATTTGGCAAAAGATTGTTCAAGTAAATTGAATTATGAATAAATGTAACATGATACATTTCTTAGCATACATTTAAGGGATGCCAAATTGGTCGCCAAATTAGTTTAAAATAATAACCCTTTCTAGAATATGAAAAAAAATATCTGTTATGATTAAAATTTGAGTTGCCATTATTAGAGAAAAGTATATAAAATTAGAAAAAAATTAATATTTCGAAAACTAATTCGAATTTAAAAGTTCTATTACCAGTTTTGAGATCTGTGGATCAATATGGATTTTTGGTGTTAATTTCATAGCAAAGTATTCCATATTTTAGGAGAAATCGCCGTGAAACATGATCAGTTGTTTAATCAGTCGTTTCATAGAATCGTTACATAAATTCATTTCATAATATCCGTTTCGTTAGGATTTTATATATTTAGGGTAGATATATTAACTGATTACGTCTATGAACATTAATTGGCATGAAAATCCTTATTTGCTTTTTGCACTTCATTGGTTCGCTTTTGGCGTTCAATGCTTGTAAAAATTGTGTAATTAACACAGTAAGTAAAAAAAAAATCCTCATGCTTATAGTGAAATAGACAGTATCTAAGTATCATAATTTTGCACAGTGATTTAAGGTGAAATCACACGTACACTATCCGTCATAGGCAATTGAAAATAGTCTACTCAGAAACATTTTTTTTTCGAGAAGCAAACAAAGAATAAATAAATAAAAGTTTAGATCAAACTCTTTACGCAACTCTGGAATCATAGAATGATCTACAGAGTGTCCCTAAACTCATAGTACATACGTTAGGGGTGATAGAACAGAACTAGACAAGCACAAATCATCATACAATCCATGGTCAGAACGCAAGTCGTAAAAAAAAAATAGAGCGTCATACTGTGGCTCAAAATGAGGAGAAAGAAATTAGACAGCAGTGGGATGAAAATAAACGGATAATGTGAAGAAAAACATTTTATTGAGCAAAATGAAAGTAAATGACACGTACTTCCCCCATCACAGCAACTGCTCAAAATTGCGGCCGCCAAATGTTGATGGAGTGACCGCCGTATATTGGTGAAAACACCAAACATCTCTCGTATGGTGTCAGAAGCTACGGATATCCGGGCAACAAGGTCTTCAACGGAATCTATGGGACCATCAACGTAGATGAGGCTCTTCATGTGACCCCAGAAGAAAAAGTCCGGACAAGACAAATCCGGTGAGCGGGCCGGCCAGTTGATTGGTACAACTTTTGGGCTTCCCTTGCATTGCCATCTGCCGCTCAGTATTTGTAATACATCTCGGCCTTCTCCTGATTGGAGTACGCATCCATCCCATCGATGATCCACAGACTGAATTAAAACAGCTGCGGTGAATAGCCTTTTTTGCGGTCGTTGGGAGGCGCCCTCTAGTGCTTTACGGCTTGCGATCCGATCATGGATTGTATCGTGATTTGTACTTGTGTACTATCACCCCCTAACGTATGTACCATGAGCTTAGGGATACTCTTTATATCATTTACCATTTCGCAAGTTTTTCCCATTGATCAATGTCGCCTTCCCATATTGTACTAATCAGTTTGATAATATCCTTAATTGTTAGGATACATCCACTTCTCTTTTAATATGTTCCACTTTTTGTTGTTTAAATTCAAGAGATTAGTACATTCCCACATTCTTTCCGATTTTGGTACATACAGCGAACACCAATGTAGAAAATATGAAACCGACCTTCTAAAAGATTTTTTTTTTACATTTTCTTTTCAAACACTGTAAAAAATAATGGTTTTATATTACCTTTTATACTTAATAGTCTTACTTCCTCTCTTCACACTAATATTCAAATGGCTACAAGTGATAAATTCCTAAGGACTGAAGCTAGAAAACAGAAATTCTGTTTTTTATAATTTAGTGTCGCCCATTAGTGTCGTTCATAATTTAGTGTAAAATATGTATATAAATATAGATAGTACAAAACATATTTCAGTTTTAAGATTTAAAATACACGCTTTTATTTTATATAAAATGACGTCATTTTCATCCGCTAAAGAATTCCACATTACGATGCAGCCTTAAAAAAGATCTATAAAAAGTATGCATGTGACATCACTATCGTGGAATAATACACCAACCCATCAAAAAGCGGTATCGATCATTCATTTATATTTTGTAAAAATTCGCAAAATGTTGTTACACATTTCCTTCTTCTAGTTGTTTGATAGGAATTGAGTAAATGCCGAGAAAAAAAGTCACACATATATATTTTAAAATACTTTTATTTATAGCAAACAATATTCTCGGCATGGCACGTATTTTAATTACAATTTACTTTTCAGTTTTTATGAGAAAATGACAACAAACAGATATAGTAATCTACTATTTTCGCTTTACTTTCTACGGAAATGGAGTACTTCAGTTGACAGAATTAGAGGAATGGTTTTAAAAACTGCAAAAAAATTAATATCTCAATAATTATATTAAATTTAAAAAATCAAAAAATCCGACTGCGTAAAAAGCGAACTAATTAATTATTTCTCATCAATATGAAACTATTTTTTATATTACTTATCTTTTTTATTTCATTTACATGTATTAATGACTTTTAAGTTGCGTTTAATTATTAGTTCCTATCTACAAACACTGTTTTGATTAGGTCTATAGATGTCTATTATGAAGGTTAGAGTTACAGTAAAGGTAGAGATCCAAAGTACACAACTTCCAGGTTGTGTAATATTTAAACGGAGCTTCTGACTGCAAAATGGTCAATGAAACATCGTCTTCATTTTGAAAGACCTATCCAATGATATGCCACTCAATAGAGTACGTAAAGACTTACGTCTCTACCGCCATTTTGTAGTTTACGGCCGCCATTTTGAATTTATAAAAACAAAACCTATCATATAACCATCGGACGGTTAAGACGAATCGCATACAGACCTCATTCATTAAAATCCAGCCGTTGGGATGTTTCGAGGGTATAAAGAAATCCACTTACACAGATACGCGTGAAACACATAACCCTTCTTTTCAATCGGGTAAAAATATTAGGTGTAGTTTTCAAACAAGTTGCATTTAAAAGTACTTTTTCTCCTATACGACGGTGAAAATTTTGAAAATGTGCGATGGTTAGAAGTTTTAAAAATTGCAGTAGATATTATCAGTATTTAACCAAACAATGATACAGCTGCTTCGTTTTACAGATGGCTTATGCAACAGAAGGTTATTTTTTAGGGACGACACTTTAATTGTTAACCGAAATAAACAGCATATTGGGGGCCAATAATAAACTGAATGTATAAATAGTTCCTTATATGATATGTAAATTTCCAACTGGGCGAAAAATATTCGGACCAGGATGCAAACCAGGAATCTAAATTAATTTTAACACAATTATTCTAATTGGTAAATAATTCATATAAGTTGTAATTTTCCTACTGGGCAAAAAAAGTCTTTGTAACATCTGGTCTGACATATGGATAAGCTCAGCAGAATAAATCTCAAGTTTTGGAACTTCAGTAAACGCTGGATACGTAATTACGCTAGATTAATTTTAACACAATTATAATTCTAATTGGTAAATAATTCGTATAAGTTGTGATTTTCCAACTGGGCGCAAAATACCCAATAGCTTACGATCAATAAATTTAGCTGGGTGAATTAGGTCCTACTTATATGAAATATAGAAGTTATTGGTTTTACTTCACATCTTTTTATTTTTTATTGCAATAGTTAATTTCAGTTTCAGAAGGAAGAAAAATTCGAACTGTTTACATAAATATTAATTCAAAAAGTCTAAGCTTTCAAAGAAAATGTTAATTACATTAAAAAATATACACATGTGAAAATATATTTAAAATATGATTTTATCTCACTTTTGAGAACCCAGATAAATCTATGAGTTGTAAATTTCCAACTGGGCGAAAAATGTCCGAACCAGGATTCCATCCAGTGATCTCTTGACTGAAACCGCCAATGCTCTATCATCTGAGATATCCCGGACGAATATGGTGGATCTAATTCACCCAGCTAACCTTATTGGTTATAGAATCTGGTCTGGATTAACTCAACAAAATAAATCCCAGGTAATGGAACTCCAGAAAACGCTGGATACATAATCGTTTCACCCAATTGGAAATTTACATCTCATATGATTTATTTACCAATTAGAATAATTGCGTTAAAATTAATGTGCAGTTAACTAGTTTATAAACCAACTCTATGTAGGCATCCTTCATACTCACCACCAATCTTTAAAATATAATCTAATTTCCTAATCCCATTATCTATTCCATTTTTTGAAACATGTTAGCGAAAAAGTATCAAAAAATAGCCTTTAATAACGGCTACTCACTAGATATTAAGTAAGCTGCGTGATTTAAATTTGACGAAAACGTCTGATCTATACTATACTAATATTATAAAGAAGTAAAGTTTGTTAGTTTGTTAGAGGTAAACTCTAGAGCTACCGAACCGATTTCAACAGTAATGGTATCAAAATGATGGTGTTAGTCCAACTTAGAACACAGGCTATATTTTATGTCGTTGCCATTACCCTAAGGGGGTGCAGGAGCAAAAAACGTTCTGAAAATTTGATTTTTGCGTTACTGGAGGGCCTAGAAATATGAAATTTGGAATATTAGTTACTTCTAAGATATACATTATGTCTAAGAACAGTTCTTAAACAATTCGAAATTTACAAGGGGTGAAATTGCACAAAAAGCGTTCTAAAAAACGTTCTAAATGGTAGTTTCTACATAATCTCAGGAAATACGGAACCGATTTAAAAAATATTGGTGTCAAAATGATGGTGACAATGCTTGCACCAAGATAGGCTATATTTTATGTCGGTGCCACTGCGCCAAAGGGAGCGCAGGAGCAAAAAACGTTCTAAAAATGCGATTTATGTGTAACTGAAGGGCGTAGAAATATGAAATTTGAAATATTAGATTTTTATTAGGTATAAAGAATTTCAAAGAACAGTTCTAAAGCAATTCAAAATTCAAAAGGGGTGAAAATGCGCGAAAAGCATTATAAAAAACGTTCTAAATGGTGGTTTCTTCACAATCTCAGGAAATACCAAACCGATTTAAAAAATAATGGTGTCAAAATGACGGTGACAACCCTTGCTCCAACATAAGCTATGTTTTATGTCGGTGCCACTACCCCAAAGGGGGAGCAGGAGAAAAACGTTCTAAATTGCGGTTTTTGCGTTACGGAAGGGCCTAGAATCGTGAAATTTGGAATGGTAGTTAGTTATAAGATATCGGTGATCTCTAAGGACATTTCCTAAAAAATCGAAATTTAAAACGGGGTCAAAATGCGCATAAAGCATTGTAAAAAACGTTCTAAATTGCGATTTCTATGCAATCTCAGGAAGTACTGAACTGATTTCAAATATAATGGTGTAAAAATGATGGTGACAAATCTTGCTCCAAGATACGCTATATTTTATATCTGTTTCCACTACCCCAGAGGAGATGGAGGAGCAAAATGCGCGAAAAGCTTTCTAAAAACGTTCTAAATGCTGATTTGTCAGCAATATCTCAGGAAGAATCAAACTGATTTCAAAAGTAATGGTAGGAAATTGATGCTGACAGCCTCTGCTCTAACATAGACGCTATTTTATATCGGTATCAATATCACCTAGACGTTGCAGGAGCAAAAAAGCGTTCTAAATTTGGATTTCTGTGATCGATAGGTGCTAGCAACTTAAAATTAGGCAAGGTACATATTTATTAGCTGTAAATGATCTTTAAGAACTGTTTCGAAAAAACTGTGAATTTAAAAAGGTGCGAAAATGCGCGATAAGCGTTCTAAAAACGCTCTAAATTGCGATTTCTGCTCTATCTCAGAAAATACCAAAGTTATTTCAAAAGTAATGGTTGCAAATCAATGGTGACAGCCCTTGCTATAACATAGGTTATATTTTATGTTGCTGTCACTACCATCTGAGGGATGCAAAAGCAAAGCATGTTCTAATTTGCGTTTTTTGCACACTGAGGAATCTAACACTTTGAAGTATGGCATGGTATTTACGTATAAGATGGAACTGCTTTCTAAGAACAGTCGAAAGAAAATTCCAAATTTCAAAAGATGAAGTGAGCGAAAAGCATTATAAGTTACAATTTTTATGCAATCTTATCAAATACCAAAACGATTAAAAAAAATGATGGCAAATTGTTGGTGATAGAACCTGCTCAAACATAAGCTATATTTTATGTATCTGCCACTATCACCAGAGATTTCCAGCAGCTAAAAACTTTCTAAATTGCGATTTCTGTGATACTGAAAAGGCTAGAAACATTAAATATGGCATGGTAGTTACTTATAGAATATAAATGTCCTCGAAGGACTGTCGAAAATAAATTCGAATTAAAAAGGGGGGGAGCGATGGGGAGGTGCGAAAAGCATTCTGAAAAAGTCCTAAATTACGATTTCTACGGAATTTCAGGGAATATATACCAAATATAAAAGTAATAGTTGCGAACGCAATGGTAACAGTCTCTGGTCCTACACAGGCTATATTTTATGCCGATGATTCTACCATCTGGGGTTCACAGGAACAACAAGCGTTCTAATAAAGGCCTTTAAAAGCTTTCTAAATTACGTTTCTGTGGAATATTATGAAATAACAAACCGATTTCAAAGTTAATGTTGGCAAATTAATGGTGACAGTTCCTATTTCAACTTAGCCATTTATGTTGAGAGAGGTGGTAGAACATGGAATTTGACATGATAGTTAATTTTAAGATGTAAGAAGATGGTTTCTAAAAAATTCAAAAATTCAAATAAATACTGAAATGAGCGTATTAATTGAGCATAAAAGTTTCAAAATATTTTCTAAATTATCATTTATTTAGTTTTAATTAGTTTTATTAATTTAAGTCTCATTTCTGCCTAATGCAGTGTAATAATGATGTTTAATCAAACTGTGTTTTAAATAGTAATTCTTGAAGTGTTCCTAAAAGTAATAAGTACTTTTTAATAAAATAAAATATTACCTTTTAATAAAATAAAAATTTAGGTAGTACTTTTTAATGAAAATTAGACATATAAATATCACTTGGCATATTTCAAATATTACGCGAGCAAAGCCGCGGGTTTGCTAGTATGTTATAATTTGTATCTTGTGAATTAATCAATGACGCAATTGCTGCCTTCTACAGCAGATAGGAGCTCGAATTCCACCACTCTGAGCGCCCAAGAAAGTGTTCAGCTTTCTATTTATATTTGCGCTTTCCATTCGGTCTTCGAATTAACTCTACTTACAGAGCGAAATAGGGGCTAGAGCCAAGACAGAAACTATAGCATTTGTATCAGATTTTTCCTGTGTCTGTAATTCAAGAAGATGATTTAACACAAAGGTTAGAAATATAATTTATTTTATACATCTGCTTAAATAATTTCCTTTCACGTATTAAAATGCATATATTTTTGTAATTATTCGCACACATTGCATCGAATTTTCAAAAGTATTTCATTGTAAAATCCATAATAAAATACTATAACTATTTAGTTTTGAACAGCGCCTCCCACCGTTTATCCGGAAAATAAAATTAATAAAATTATAAAATTTTGAAATGGATTCGTTAGGACATTTAAAATATATCATCTGCGTAGTTTGTCATTTCCAGTTAAAACTTAAAAATAAACTGACATTAATTATCCCTTATAATTCTTCCATATTTAAATTTTAAATACTTTAAAATATAGCTTTACTTAAACGACTTATGATCTGTAAAAACACTAATGCTTCCTGTCACCTTTTGCTATGAAGAAAATTAAAATTTTAATCCTGCTTTATTTTCTTTCTTTTAGCGATTTATTCTGCGTACTATAAATTAAAATTTTATTTTGTATTTTTTGACAAAAAGAGCTGAGCTTATTTTTTAAATAACTTTTATACACAAAATAAATTTCTTAATGCTTTAAAATCCGTGTTTTCTTTTGCTTTTTTGTTGTTTTTTTATCTACTAGAATGTTCTTTTTTCAAAAGTAAATTGAGGTTTAGAATTTCTTTAAAACATTTTAAATTTAGCCTGTTAAAAAAATACACTCATTTAAATAATGTAAAAAATAATCTAAAAAAAGATTTCTTTTTTTTTTTCTTTCAGATATCCAATTAATGAATTTGCACATTTTTAAATCGAGAAAATGGGGGGGGGGGGGAGGATGCTGTAAAATAAAAAAAATATGCATTCCAGAAGAGTAAATAATATATTTTTTAAGTGCCTAATAAATTCTATATAGATAAGATTGATAAAAAAATCTATTTAAAATTTTTAATGTACGCTAGAAGAATATGCGTTTATAATGAAATTATATTATATTGAATTCTAATTACATTGAATTTCTTGGGATCACCTATTAAGTTCGTTATACAGAAAAATTATTAACGTTAAATTCAAATGTGGTAGAACTGAAAAATTATATTTTGGTACACATTGAATAAAATTTTATAGTATTATTATTACACTTATATTTTTGTTAATATGTAAACATGTCAATAAAGGCTAAATTTATATTATATTTTTGTGAACTTGAGATAATTATTAATTTTCTCAAATAATTCATAATTCAGTACATAAAGACATTATTTTCTCTTGTATAAAATACTTTTTTATGAATGTTTTAAATTAAATGTCATTGGAAAATTATTATTATTTATTTAACATTCAGAACAATATAAATAGCTCTAGTTAGAAATCAGGATAATGCATTTTTATAATTTCATGTGTGTTTAAATAAATTTATTACTTTTTTTTCTAATTTGTTGTATAATTGTAAGTTAGCACAAAACATGAAAACGTTATTAAAGTAATTTTAGGTATTTTTAAATTTTTTTAATGATTAAAATTAAATGCATGTACTTTTCATTCTTTGGAATACATATATAGATGTTAATATCTGATATTTTTCCACAGTCTGATAATTTAAATAATATGATTCAAACCAGCAATTGTATTTAAAATATAAAATATTATTCATGGAATTGGACATTAACAACTAGAAACAACAGTCATGAAGACAAATTTTCCTCTAAATCCTTCAATCTTTTTTAAATCCTTCTAAAATTTATTAAATGATCATGTAAATCTTCTAATGTAGTTTAAAAAATTCACAAAAAATACTTTAAAAAATAAAATTTTCACGAATTCATAATTCAGTACATAAAGACATTACTTTCCGTTGTATAAAATACTTTTTTATGAATGTATTAAATTAAATGTTATTGGAAAATTTATTATTATTTATTTAACATTCAGAATAACATAGATAGCTGTACTTACAAATCAGGATAATGAATTTTTAACATTTCATATGTGTTTCAACAAATTGATTAATTTTTTTTCTATTTTGTTGTATAATTGTACATTAGAGCGGAACATGAAAACGTTATTAAAGTACTTTCATATATTTTTCAATTTATTTTTTAAATGAGTAAAGGTGGATACGTGTATTTTTCCTATTTTGGAATACATATGGGGCATTCTCACAATCTTTTGACTTTCAAGTCCCTGAATAATAATTTTTATTTTAATACACTTTGATATTGCGTTTTTAACTACAATCACTTACACTACTGGTTCGTTCACATAAACACCAAAGCGGACTGTAAACACGAATTTATTATAACACTAAATATTTGCGAGCCAACAGCGGCTTACTACATTCCATCATTTTTCACATTCTACAACCACACGCATCAAAACAGAATAAAACACAGAGTGCCACATGCGGAAAAAAGAACAAGAAACTTACATGGATTCGGAGCACACGAAACCACGAAATATGCAGCAGAGGATACTTACATAAACATTCTGGCCCCCATTCAAATCCCCTGGGATTTCAACAAGTAGTTAGTTGCTTACAATTTATAACTATAATGAAAGAACAATTAATAACACAAACAAATTAATACAAAAAATAGAAAAATATTAGACTGTTCTGAGTTCACAGTTTTTAGTTTCTATACGAAAAGGACACAGTTTCACTATTGGATGATCGATGACACAACTACTAGTCTTGATCGTAACAACTCTGGCCTTATTGTCTGAACCTGGATGAACAGTTATTATTCGTCCTAACTTCTATTTAAGTGGTGGAAGGTTGTCATCTTTGATGAGGACTAAGTCATTGACTTCTAAATCTCTTTGACTTTTTTGCCATTTAGGTCTTTGCTGAAGTTGAGACAGGTATTCCCGACTCCATCTTTTCCAAAATTGCTGAAGAATAAACTGTCTCACATGCCATCTATCAAGATGACTCAAAGACTGTGACTTAGATCTTGTTCAGGTATGGCAGTTAGAGAAGTTCCAACTAGGACGTGACCTGGCGTTAGAACAGTTAAGTCTGTTGGGTCAGATGATATGGGACACAATGGCATAGAGTTGAGACAAGCTTCAACTTGCGTAATCAAGGTTTTGAACTCAGGATAGGTTAAGACAGTGTCACCAACGGTTTTCTTCAGATGCGATTTCATTGATTTTACTGCAGATTCCCAAAGTCCAATAAAGTGTGGAGCAGAAGGCGGATTAAAAGTCCAGCGTATTTCCTCTGACGACAAAAATTTGTTTATTTCTTCATTCTGCTTGCACTGCAAAAGATAGTTGTTGATTTCTTTTTCTGCAAAATTGAAGTTGGTTCCACAATCACTAAAAATCTCAAAATGTTTCCCTCTTCTTGCGATAAATCGTTTTAATGCACTTACGAATGCCTTTGTTGAAAGATCTTCTACAACTTCAAGATGGACTGCTTTGATGACGAAGCACACAAATACACAGACATATGATTTAAATGATTTTAGTCCGCGTTCTGCACGATATTTAATCATGAATGACCCTGAAAAATCTGTTCCATCTCGATGAAATGGTCGTGACTGTGTTATCCTAGATGCTGGAAGATTAGCCATTATTTGTTTTGCAGTTTGAGCTCTATATCTGCAACATGTAACAAAAATGTACTATTTTCCGAATAACAGACCTAGCAGTAATGATCCAAAATTTCTGTCTAATTAAAGAAAGAAGAAGCTCTGATGCTGCATGGAAATATTGTTCATGAAAATGTTTAATTATGATCTTGTCACATGGTGCTTTGATGGTAATAAGATTGGGTGCTTTTCATTCTCTGACAGCTGTGCGTTTTTCAATCTTCCTCCTACTCTTAATATTTTGTTATCATCTAAAATTGGACACAAACAAACGAGACTGCTATTTGTAGGTGGCTCTTTTCCAGCTTCTAAATTTGAATTTCTGTATTGAAATTGTTGAACTATTCGAATCATGCAGCGAGTTGCGGCTTGAATTTCATTGCTTGATAAAAAGGATGTATTTCTTTCTACACGTGTTACCTTTGAATTGCAGATTAATCTCAATAGCCAAGCAAATATGCGTTGCAACTTGGAAAACGAAGATATTTTTGATATAATATCAAGTTCTTTTACATTTTCAGTAACTACAAATGATAATGTTTTACGTGCTTCTGGTAATTCTTCATTTATGGTAATAGGTTCATGCATGGGAACCTCATTGCTTCTTAACCACAGTGGGCCATTCCACCACAAGTCATGGGACAGTAGTTCTGCAGGAAGCAACCCACGTCACAGCAAACGCAGAGCTATCGGTCAACAATCGGCCGACAGCCGATTGCCGTTACCGGCGGTATCGGCACGATACCGGCTGCCGTAACGGTTCCGTATCTTTTTCGACACGCCGGGCGAGTGACGTCCGACAGATAGGCGCACAGCCGCCCGGTCCAGTATCGGCAAAACACTATGCCGACCGCACGCCGATAGCTATCCATACGAATGGCGGCCGCAGCCCGACACCAGCATCAATTGAAAAAAAAATCTGTTTTGATAGCGCCATCTATGAGCCATCACGGAATGCATATTTGAAAGGAACGTGTTTCGGCGTTGGATGAGGTTGGATTTGATCCAACGAACCCTAGGACAGGAAGTAGATGCCTTAACCACTTGGCCACTCAGATTTGACTAGGGGAGGATTATATACGTTAATAAGGGGAGGTCTTATCGAAACGTAATGGTTTGTCATTGGAGGTTAAATGGTAGATGGGACGTAATTCTTTGTGATTGGAGGTAAATAGTAAATAGGAAAATTAGAATTTTGAAGTGTTTTTATTTTATTTTTATTTATTTATAATTGTCTTACGCGCGTTTATTTAAAAGTTAATTTAATATTTAAATGAATGAAATAAATATCGTAGCGAATTCGTTAAAGCAAAGGAATTTAATAATAAATTTAAGTTTAATTAAGATATAGATATAATTAAGAATAATTCAGAATAGATATAAATTTAAGAATAATTAAGTATTTAAAAGATGTATTTTTAGAGGTCTTGTTCAGTTAATCAAATTTTCTTATTAGAATTATAATGTAATTACATGCGCTGCGTTAATTTATAAAATATATTTTTTTAACATGGAAAAACTTATTTTAATAAATAAAAAGTTTGTAATTATTAACTTTTAATTAGAATAAGAATTCATTTTATGTCGTTTTGATGATTTAAAGTAGAACATATATTTAATGAGTATGTTGCAATATTAATTTGTCACGTATCAATATTTTTAATTTAAAAATAAAATAAAAATATTAATTTACATTTTTTTTTTCTTTTGGAAGATAATTTTTAAATGGGGGATATTTCTGAATCTTTCTTATAAATTTAAGAATGCTCATTAAATAAAATAAGTGACTTTCAGAGGTTTTTCTCTTAATACATTTTTTTCTTTCGGAATTATAATGTAATTAAATGCGTTAATTCAAGATATATATATTTGTAAAATAGAAAAGCTAATTTTAATAAAAAAAATAAGTTGGCAATTAATCACTTTTAATTAGAATAAGAGTTCATTTTTTGTCATTTGATGATTTAATGTAGAATATATTTTTAGTGATTATGTAGCAAAAAGGAGTCTTTTACTTATCAACATTTTTTAATCATCAAATAAAATATGAATATTAAATTATCCTTTTTTTTTTTTTTTTTTTTTTTTCGTAAATAATTTTTTAGAAGTGGGCGATTTCTGAATCTTTCTTTTAAACTTTAATGCTAAAAAGCTATATATATATATATATATATATATATATATATATATATATATATATATATATATATATATATATATATATTATATTTTTATAGCTTGTAAAATAATTTTAAGCACTTTTTTAATAATTTGATTTTTAAATAAAATAAGAAACATAGCTATTGCTTTTAAAATGAATATATAATTAGAAAATAATTAATTTATGAAGTTTATTTTTTCTACGATTAAGTTTATAATGAATAATAATTTTAAGGGGCGATTTTAAAAACTCTTTTGATGATTCAAATAATTGTAAGCCTTTTTTGATGTTGGCAAATCTAGTCGGGCCACTATCAGAAATAAAATATCGGTCCTGCGTCACTTGCCGGTGTAAGTCGCTTGCTGATATATAACCATAAGGGGACCGATTAAGGTAACCGGCAGTCGAAAAAGCAGATTATTATGTTTCAGTTGCCGACATGCTGCCGACATTTCACCTAAACCACTGTGCCCATGCCGACACTTAACCGACATTGCCGGCTGCGGTCCGATCGTGAGCCCAAAGAAATGTGTTTGCTGGGGTGATGCACAATCAGCAGGCTTTTCTTTTCCGTTCACATGGTTCCAATTCTCAGCTGGTAAAATGGATTGGATTTCAGATACTCTGTTGACTACAAAGACTTGCCATCTTTTAGGATTTGATCTTAGCCATGACAATACTATTTGTGAATTGCTCCATGCGTGCACAGAATCAGGTTTTATATGTAATGCATCTCTAACCGCCTGTATTAAGTGTGCGAGCAATACTGCAGCACATAATTCCAGCCTTGCAATCGTGATAGGTTTAAGTGGTGCTACGCGAGTTTTAGCTGTTAAAAGTTTCACATCAGTGTTAGAGTTATCACAAGTTTTAACGTAAATAACTGCTGAATAACCCTTTTCTGAAGCATCACAAAATCCGTGAAGTTCACATCGTGAATAATTGTGCAAGATGACTTTTTTAGGTATATATATAGAATTTAAGAGTTTGACTTCTTGGCACAAAATTTTCAACTTTTGATCAATATTTTCTGGTACTGGTTCATCACATGATAATTGAAATTTCCACAGTTCTTGAAGGATCATTTTAGTTAGAATTACAAAAGGTGCAATCCATCCCAATGGATCAAAAAGCGTTGACACAAATGACAGAATAATTCTTTTAGTAGGGACACTTTGATAATCTATATCACTGAAATTACATTTGAACATATCATTATCAGGATGCCATTCTACTCCTAGAACTTTTATGGCTTTATTGCCCACTACACTATGCATATTATCATTAATTGTGTTTGCTAACCCAGCATTTTCCAATAGTGATGGTTCATTTGTGGACCATTTATGTAACTCAAACCCACATTTTTTTAGCATTTTCTGCAATTCATATATCAATTCATTACCTTCCTGACTATTCTCAACACCAGTTAAAACATCATCAACATAAAAATCTCTTAAGACTACAGTCTTTTCTTTTGGGAAATTAAGACTCTCATCAATTGCTAACTGACTCTAAGTTTTAGTTGCAAGATATGGAGCAGCAGCAGTTCCATACGTAACAGTGTTTAAGCGAAAAACTTGTATTTGTTTATCTTGACTATCTCTCCATAATATTCTCTGAAAATCCCTATCTTTGTCATGAATTTTTACCTGCCTATACATCATTCTTATATCAGCTGTGATTGCAATATTATGAAATCTAAACCTTAATAAAATACAAATTAAGTCATCTTGTGTTTTGGGACCTACCATTAGAGTGTCGTTTAAAGATTCACCTGTTGTTGTTTTAGCACTACCATCAAAAACTATTCTTAATTTGGTGGTTAAACTAGAACTATTCAAGACGAAGTGATGTGGGATGTAATAATGTTTATTCTCTAATTCACGATCTGTATTTGAAACAAGGTCCATGTGGCCCAGAGATAAATATTCTTTCATAAATTGAACATATTGGTTGTAAATCTCTGGCATGGAGATTAATCTCTTCTCAAGATAAAGAAATCTTCTGTGTGTCATTTGGCGATAATCACCTAAATTATCTCGATCCTGTTTAAACGGTAATGCGACTGAGTAGCGGCCTGTTTTTTCCCTGAAATGAGAACTCTCAAAATGCCTTTCACAAAGTTTTTCTTCAACTGTTAAAGGTTTCACATTTGGAATTTTTTCTAATTCCCAGAATGAATTTACTAACTCGTCAGTTTTTGTACTTAAATGATTTACACATACTGGACATTGCCAGAGTTTCAAAATTTGTAGTACCAAAATTATCCAACCAAGTCTCGAATTTAATGCAAATGGAAGGTGAGGTTCACGTTTGACAATTTCTCCAGTCATTAAATGCAAAAATACATTTACACCAAATAGAATGTCAATTTTTTGTGATTTGAAAATTAATGGATCAGCTAACATTAAATCATTGAAATTATTGCAAATGATTGAAGGCATAGACACATAGGGAATATTATCTGTCACCTTATCCATCACGAATGCTGATGTTGATACTCTAAGATCACTTTTGAAGTGAGAAGTGAATAATAAATCAACTTCCCCATTACTCACAGTATTAAATGTTCCCAAACATCACACAGAAATAGAATTATCTTTGACCTTTAATCCTAATTTATGTACACATTCTTGTGAAATAAATGACCTCTGAGAGCCAGTATCACATAAACATCTGCATTTTATAAACTCTTGTTTAGAATTTCGAACTTTTACTAATGCGTTACACAAAAAAATATGGCTCTTTTGATTACAATTTCGTTTGACTCATAATGAGAGGCACAGACTGTAGACAAAACATTTTCACTTGCTGACTCAACTTTTTTAGGGATAAATTCTCTTGCGTGTGGAGACATACTATTTTACTGATTCTTATTCCTTGAATAATTTACCATGTGCAAAACACTATGATGTTTCTTAAAGCAATGATGGCACGTATTTAGACTCTTACATTTATTGAGGAAATGCATATTAGATAAGCAATTGAAACAATAATGATTACGTTTTACGAAATCTATTCGTTGTTGAACAGGTAAATTAAGAAACTTCGAGCACTTAGCTAAACTATGGTCTTCCTTACAATAACCACAACCTAACGTAGCTACAAAAACATTACTCTTATGCGGAACTACAGATTTAGTTACCTTATTTACCACTAGCTTGCTATTTTGAAGAGTTCTTGCGTAATTCTTAAGAAATTCGATTAAGTTTTTAAGTTTCGGAATTTACCTGCTTTTAAGCTGACGTTCTCACCACAATTTTGTAGAAGGATCCAATTTTTGCAAAATTAAATAAGTCATTAATGTATCACCAAATTTGTCAATGGTTTGGTTCAATACTTCTAATGAGCAAATGACTTCATTAATGTTGTCAACTAGATTTAAAATAGCAATAGCTGATTCTGTTTGAATAGTTGGTAAACTTAAAAATCGTTTAATATATGCAAATATTTGTTCTTGCTTTTTTGAATATCTTTCGTCTAATAGATTCCATGCAATCTCAAAATTAGAATTCGAAATTTGAATAGACTGAATGACGCGATACGCTTCACATTTCAACGAAGCCTTCAAATTCTGTAATTTTTGAGCATTAGATATACTTGTATTGCTGTTTACGCATGCATTAAAAAGATCCTTAAACGCTATCCATTCTGTTATATTACCTCCAAAAGTAGGTAATGATAACGTAGGTAATTTAATATTATCAAACATGATTTCTGAAATTACACTATCAGATTTAATTTCACTATTATTTAACTCAGCATTTTGTATTTTCAACATTTTCTCACCCTTAAATTTCCACAAATCAATTTTATCTGAGATTTCCTGTGCGCTATCTATCTCACTTTCTAATTGTTTAGGTTCTGTAATTAAAACTTCAATTTCCCTATCAAGTTTTTTTAGATCCGTTTCTTTCTGTTTTAATAATTCAATATTTTCTTCTAATTCTGTTACATTAATGTCATCACTTGCGATTATACTTTCGATTTTCTTAATGTAATTTGTTACACTTCTCCGTAGAGCAGTTCTTTTTGTTTTTAAAGATAACAGTTCACTCATTTTTGCTTAAATCAAGCCCAAAACTAGCTCTAAAATATCTAAACTGTATACTTTCAAAATAATTCTACACTTTTAAATACAAATTATTTTTAGACATGAAATAGAATGTTCAAAGTTAACTTACCTCACAACCTGAGGTAAATTTTCCTTCGATATCACACGATTTCCATCGACGGACGTATCATACGTCAGTTCATAAATTGTTCGATTGTACTTTGTTATTTTTCACTAGCGCTCCGGCTAGACTTGTACCAACAAATGATATTGCGTTTTTAACTACAATCACTTACACTACTGGTTCGTTCACATAAACACCAAAGCGGACTGTAAACACGAATTTATTATAACACTAAATATTTGTGAGCCAACAGCGGCTTACTACATTCCATCATTTTTAACATTCTACAACCACACGAATCAAAACAGAATAAAACACAGAGTGTTGCCACATGCGGAAAAAAAGAACAAGAAACTTACATGGATTCGGAGCACACGAAACCACGGAATATGAAGCAGACGATACATACATAAACACACTTGTTTGTGTTTTTTTTTAACTTTTTAACTTTTTTGTGTTTTTTTATATACTTGGGAACATCCCACTGCATGATTGCACAACAATATTAACGAGATAAATAAGTTTTGGACGATGTTGGGTGTCCAAACACCTGGAAAACTCCTATACCGTCACGTGTCCCTGATGTTGATTTTTAAGTTTGGAGCTGTCTGCATAAAATTGTTTCAATGAAAATAATTCGATGTAATTTTTTTCTGAAACTGGAACTATTATTTTATATAAATAAGTAGCTAAAAATGCACAAATTTTCAGGGTTGTTATTATTTTTTAAACTCTGTCCCTAGGTTTTAGATTTTTTACAATCCCTCTTCTAAAATTAAACAGAAAATCACTTCAGATGAAGCAACAGAATTTTTTGAAAGTTTTTTCTCATGCAGAAGTATGCTAGAGAAATAATGTCTAAAATTCTTTGGCAGGAAATTTACTGTAGAATTTAAATCAACATTTAAATATCAATTTCAAGCATCGTGGCTTTATTGGTAGTCTCACTGTCCCCAAGGTTTATTCCTGCACTTTTCGAGGTAAATTATTTTTTTTTTAAATTTAATCCAATGTAAATAACTGTTTCTAAAAATCAATGAACATTTTGGCTACCACTTAGTCTTAACATGACCTGCCTGAAATAGGTGGTAGTTTTCCTTGCTGTTCCATCCTTACCACCCCCTTTTTTTTCCATTTCAACCCTTTTTTCCTATACCATCCCCTTTTTTTACATTACCGTCCCTTCTTTAACACCCCTTTATACCAAAATTTTGTACTAAAAATAGTACATTGTCATTATTTCTTATTTGATTGTCCTGTGGGTACTATGCAAATTCATTATAAGTTAAAATTTAGACGAAAATAAAAAGTTTTAGTGGTAAAATGGTAAGGAAAATTAAACTCACAAGTTTAACTTAAACCTCAGTTAAATAAAAAAATTTTCGCTGCTGACCATTTCTTTTTTATTTTGAATCATTAAGGCATTCGTCTATCAGATTAAAATGTTATTTTAGCAAGTTTAATTTCGCCAGATTTTTTTTTCCCAAAAGTCAAAAGCTTGTGAGAATGCCCCATATATAGATGCTAATATTTGACATTTTTACGCGGTGTGAAAATTAAAATATGACTTAAAACCGAAGTTGTATTTAAAATATAAGATCTTTCACATAAAATTAGACATTAACAAATAGAAACACAAGTCACCGAATTGTTGTGTGTATAATCTTTTTAGCCCCCGATATTTTTAGGCCACCTATTAAAATGTTGTCTCTAAAAAAAAACCTTCCGTTGTAGAAGCCAGCCGTAAAACAAAGCAGATGAATCATTGTACGGTTAAATACTCTACTGCAAATTTTTTAACTTCTAAGCATCGCACATTTTCATTTTCTATACCATAGCATTGGGAAAAATGTACTTTTATGTGCAATTTGTTTGGAAACTGCATCTCAATTTATTTTTGAGATATTAAATTTTTTTTTGCAGTTTCTAACTCCACTTGTTTAAAGTTGGCAACTCAAGTACTCCATTCCTGTAAAAAGCAAAGGAAAAGTAGTTTGAAAATTAGTAATTATACCTTTTTATTGCCATTTTCCGATAATAAACGAAAAAAATATAATTAAAGTATATGCCATTTTGAAAAATATAAATGAATGATTTATGATAACACATGGAACTATTATAAACTATATTTAATTTTAAGTGTCTATATTAATATTACAAACAAATGAAGGCACATGAATCATTAGATAGTCGATTTGTTTGTCGAGTTTCTTGAATGACGACATCTCTTTTTTTTGAATTTGTGTATTATTCAACGAGACGTCATATGCATACTTTACTGTAGATATTGTTTAAGACTGTATCATAAATGTGGAAGTCTTCTGCGGATGCGAATTATGTCATTTTATATAAAATAAAAGCGAGTATTTTAAGTCTTAAAACTGAAATATGTTTTGTACTACCTATATTTATATACATATATTTTTTTTTCATTGGTGGCGACACTAAATTATGAAAAAGCAGGATTCCTGTTTTTAGTATTCTATATGTGTATAATCTGCGTGCATCTATAATGTGCATGTTTATGTGTAATCTATCTGTATAATCTATGGGCATAATATTTTTATCTGTAAATATTCCAAACGATATCTTTGCAGATTTATATAAAATTAGTCAGATTGAAGATTAGAAAAAATTCTCATGAACAATTAGATATTTACAGAAATATATTTAAATTATTCCCTTTTGACAAATAAAAAGTATTTATTTGTTTCTCTTGTAGTTTTAAAGGAAATATTTCAACCGATTGCAACTTTTTCGTAACGTTTATTTCTTGTACATCCAAAAATTCAATTTGCATGGTAATTAGACTTTTGCATGCTGATGCCATTCAAAACGTCATTTAACATTAAATAAGGTTTTAAATGGAAGTTTGAGGGCATTAAGCATTAGAAATTCTATTAGCGGGATTTTAAACAAACGAAAGGACTGTATATTCGAATCTTTAAAACAAATCTTCTCATTTTAAGTGATATAAAGGGGAAAAAAATGAAGTTTGGTATTATTTAAGGATTTGTATTAAAGATATAGTAAAAAAAAAATATATTTTTAATATGTTTGTAAACCTATATTTATTAATGTTATTAAAATACCATGAAATTTTAAAATGTGCAAGGCTTTTCGGACGAATTTAGTCTACCTTCATCAGACGCACAAAATACGTGCTTCCACATTGAAAGTAGTAGCAAGGATTGAGAGGGAAGGGGGTAAGGGAAAGGAACAGGTTGAGAGAACAGCCAATAGGAAAGTAGAAGGCCTCAGACAATCACTAAAGATCAGGACCCTAACAGAAGAACATAGAATAGAAGGGGTAAAAAGAAACAAATTGAATAAAAATAGAGTCAAAGAATACAAATTTGTAAAATCCAAAAATAAATAAATATATAAACAAAATATTCATATTAAAACTAAGATTAATTAATAAAAAAATTATAGATAATATATGGTAGATGTGAACAAGTTTTACAAATTGTAGAGAGTATCGTAGAATCAGATTTTTCTTTAACAATAACTTCACGATTAAGATAAATAGCTAAATTTTCAAGTTCAGAGGAGCTATTAGTCACTATCCAACCTTGGTGACCAGTTCGGCCTCCCTTAAATGTACGCTAAGAATTTTATCATGTTACTTTTATTCATAATTTAATTTACTTGTTCAATCCTTCGCCAAATCGGAAGATTCGGATACAGAAATCATGAACTGGTTATTTTTATGTTAGACGGGCGCAGGTTATAAATTGCCAAACGTTGTTCCCGTCGTATGTTTTCGTATTTCCTTAATTTCAGTTAAAATATAATACTTTCACGCATTTTATTTAAAAAACATAACTTTAATTCAAAACTAAAATATTTAAAATTTATGACTCTAAATTATTTCTTTAAAAAATGAAAAGAAAAAAGAAAATAAATAAATAATATCATAAACTATGACAATTAATTTTAATATCAAGGCTATGTTTTAATTTACCACGCGAAAAATTGTTTATGACAGTCGCATGGAATGGACTATTGTTATAGTACATTTGACATGATGGCGACAGAACAATATTTGGCAATTTATCACCTGTGCCCGGCTAACATTAAATTACCAAATTGACCTCCTGGCATATAAAAAGCGAAGCGGTCAACCAGGAAATGTTGATGACAGTCACATGACTTAGGCTATTATTATATAGATGACTCGTGTTGCCAGGTTTTCCGCGTAAAACGTTGCTCCAAATGCTCTGAGCGCCAATATTTTAACCCTTTATCTACTGACGGTACTTATAAGTACCACTCACTTAAAACTTTCATCCCATAGTGAATATTACTAATATTCGAATGGTACTTTGCAAAAACACTTTTTTAATTCCACTTTATCCGGATACATGGCAGCAGTAGTTCTAGGTTTGTTACTTTAGCGAGGAAGAGAGCTATCTCTGACACAGATGACACAGTCTCGCCTTCTTATTGCTGCAAATACAGTAAAGGATATAAGATAAGTGTTGGATTTTTTAACTTGGACTTATAAGTACCGTCAGTACACTGGGTGTTGGAGTAAAAACTTCTTGTTTACTTTTCGTGTGTGTAGTTGTCCAAAGTTTTCATCTGCTTTAAAATGTAACTACGAAAATGTAGTATAGTAATGATTTCCCTGGTATTTCTTTTCTGTTTCATTGTTATTTCTTATAGGAAATTGAAAAAGTTGTGACACTGGCTCGTTTTTTCTATGCTAGAAATGGCATATGTAAATTTATATATTGCATATGTGGAGATGCGAGAGAACGTGTTGTCTCAGGAATAAAGACCTCGCATAACTAAAGGACTGCTAACAAGATCGAAACCTTAAAAAAAAAAAAAGTTTTTTTAACCTTTTCGGAGGCACAGCATTTTCAATTCTAAAGCATTGAAATAAATAATTGGCACAGGAATTGGCCAAAAGATATTTTTGTAATACAAAAAAAAGGGGCCTATATTTCACATACTTATTAAATCGAAAATATTTTCTGGTGCCATTTGAAATACCTTGTGGGTTTTCTGTTACGATATTTTAGTCATAGTGTACTGACGGTACTTTAAAGTACCGCTTAAATTAATTACCTCTAAATAATTAAATTTCTCACGGGTGAGTATTTTTTTTTACATTTATCGTTTAATTTTCATTGTAGTAACTGAAAAAAAAAATATTACATGAAAAAAATTGCAGTAGATTATAATGCAGTAGATAAAAGGTTAAAGTAATTTTCTTCTCCTTATCTAATTTCAGGATTATCTGATATTAAATATAGAGAAATAAATTGTAAGATTTTAGTGGTGTCCAAAGCATTTGAAGTCTTAATTTACGCAGAGCATCTGACAACACTATTCATGACTCATAGATGCTAAATTATGCGCTGTTTGTTACCACTAATTCCTTATAATATTCCTCACCTTGTTTAACCTATTAAACCGTTCCGGCGCTGAGCAAGTCTGTTTGTAAAATGATGAAATGATGAACGGACACCAGAATTTACAAACGAATTTGTTAGAAAAAAAAACATATTTTTTTCCCCGTACTTTGTAAAGGGAAAATTTTAATTAAAAATTCTTGGTGCCGTTTTTCAGTTTTGGAATTAAAATTAGATGTCCTTTTTTGTGGACACCACCCAGTGTTGCCAGATTGGGGACTTTTTTAATTTAGATTATTTGACTGTCAGCAATTTTTTTAAAATAATATAATTTGCTTATTTTTCAGAATTTTTAATCTATTTTTAAATAGGGCGAATATTTCTATTTCAAAAACGCGGTTACAATCAATAAACTGGGGGCAAAAAAATGCCCAATCTGGCAACACTGACACCACTCGCTAAAGGGTTAACCGCCGAAAATATATGATAGGAACTTCAAATTTTTTGCTGAAATACGATTGCCCCCACAAATTTTGAAGATAATTCTCGCTTTATTTTATGATAAAGTTTCTGTTATTTAAATAATATAATATTTTAAATCCATTAATAGTGGTAGCTTCATAGTAAATTTAAGTATGGCCATTTATTTTTTCATTGCGTCAACGCAACACCAGCGGCTAATGGGATAATCGCAGAAAATTTACGATTAAATAGAATCCGGCAAATAAATGTGTTAGGATTCATTAGTTGCAAATAATGTATAATTCGACATCTATGCGTCATGACTTTTTTGGCAAAACGATAGTTTAAATAGTTAAAGCAAATTTGTTTCTCTAAAAATATGTTTTTTGGAATCTCCAGTGTCTGAAACGTGCAAACCCGTCAATTTTTTTTTTAAAGATTTTTAAAACGATTACAAGACTTACCCAATACTCTGTATGATGGGTAAGTAAAATGTCAAAAAAAAGTTTTAAAATAAAGTTAAATGTTCCAAATATTTGCAAACATTTAAATAAGTTTTCAAAATATGATTAAAATCTATATCATCTGCTTATCGTAGTGTCATTAATTGACAGTAAATACTTTTCTCTGCTTGTTGATATTCATGCCCTTTGTATTATAAAAAAAATATTTGTAAATAAATATTTTATTTAAAACTAGCTTAATCGCCCGGCATTATCCGGACCCGTCTATTTTTTCAAGCGACCCGCGCATGTTTAAAATCTCGACTCAAATATATTTTTTAAGGATATCTCAAAATGCACTTTTGGAATGAGTCACCGAGCGTGCTACGCAGTTTGTTCCTGACAAATCTCTTTCCGAACGAATCTCCGGCACAGTTCGAAGCTGCTTATGACATCGTATAGCAGGTGTGCTGTGCACGCGCCGGAAAATCTGAAGGGTTTCATAAGTTGAGTTAAAAGAAACAAATTCTAAGCTAATAATAAACTGGACTCAGCTCAGCAGCGGTCGTTCGGTAGCTTCAATTTTTTGTCAAACTAGCTTCCGCTAGAGTCTCTTGTACTCGGGACGTGGCTGGGGATCTATGAACCCGGCTTCTGCAAAAGAGTTGGAATAAGAGAATGAAAGCTTAAAGGACCTTGAATTAAATTTACATGGCAATTACACTTTCCCGTGCAGTCACTCAGAGTGCCATTTAGCATTAAATTTAAATTTAAAAAACAATTTGAGAAAATTACAAATATAAATTTGATTAGAGGATCTTTAAACAAAGCAGATGACAATACATTTTTTAAATTAGGAATATTTTTTTTTAATTTTATAAAGATGTCTGTAAGGAAAATATCAATGAATTTTCGAAATATTTCAGAATAATTATTAAAGGTTTTAATTCTAAAAAAGTATCTTTAAAATGTTTATAGAATATATTCCTTTTTAGTTGTAACATTTTAAAAATATTTTATAGATTTTTATATATATGTATTCTAGGGTTGCCAGTTTGGCCTTTTTTACTTTCTAATATCTTTATTAGAAGAAAGTAATGGATTCGTGAAAATTTTAGACTTTCGGTTTTCGATGGATTTACACGTTTTAGGGGTCAAAGATTCCGAAAAACATGTTTTTACAAAATGTCTGTCTGCGAGTCTGTCTGTCTGTATGTGGCACAAATTTTGTGGGCGCTCTATCTGAAGAACAAATGCACGCAATTTAATAAAAATTTATATTCAAGTAGTCCCTAATATAAATTAGTGCTGATTAATTTTTGGTGTAAATCGCCTGACAGGTGGTGCTGAATTTTCTCGATTTCTGCAATAGCTCTATCTTAAGAACTAATGCACGGATTTTCATCAAACTTCTGATTCAGTTATTCATTGATATGATTTGGTGCTGTAACGTGTTGGAGTAAATCGCCCAACAGATGGCGCTGCTATGCTGCATTTTGCAGGATGCACACGATTTTCGCAATAACTCTATTTCAAGAAATAATGCACGGATTTTCATCACACTTCAGATTCAGTTAGTCCTTGAAATGAATTGACGTTTTATACATTTTGGTGTAAATCGTTCAGCATGTAGCGCAGCTATGTTGCATTTTTTGCGATTTCCGCAATAGCTCTATCTGAAGAACTAACGCTTGAGTTTTCAGCAAACTTCAGATTCAGGTATACTTGGATATGAATTAGTGCTGTTTATGTTTTGTTGTAATTCGATCAACAGGTGGCCTCTGCTATGCAACATTTTTGACGATTTCCACAATAGCTCAATCTCCAGAACTAATGGACGGATTTTCATCAAACTTCAGATTCAAGTATACCTTAATATAAATTAGTGCTGTTTATGTTTTGGTGTAAATCGCTCAACAGATAGCGCTGCTATGCTACATTTTTCAGAATTTCCGCTACAGCTCCCAAGAACTAATGCACGAATATGCATCAAACTTCTATCTCAGATATACTTTGATATGAATTGGTGCTAAATTGATGTAATTTCTTGTAGTATTTAAATGATTAAATGACGTGATTTATATAGAAGAAAGTTTGCAATCGCGCCCGTCGGCCTAATCGTTCGGAGTTTTCGTGGTTTTCTTCGAACCTTGGACTTCCAAGCGTTAATATGGGTTAGGTTGCCTTGGAAAGACCCCCACGAAGGGCACTCCCCCCTGGGCCTATATCCCTCGTGCAGATAATTGGCCGTCATAAATACAACCATAGAAGAAAGTTTTGTGATGGCAACAACATACTAGTTTATTCAGAAATTCCGAAAAAACAAATTTTGCATCCTTTTGCAGTTCATGAATTCATCGTGTAAAAAAATTTTCTTACAAAATTTCCTCCATGAATTTGTAATTTCTGATTTTTAAACTCTGATTATTATGTTTAAAACTGAAATTGGAACAGATGTCATAAGTTCCCCCCGGCCGCCATCTTGGAATTCTTCTTGGCATGAAAACCCCTTTTCCGCCAAGTTGTAAATGTTGCCAAGCACCGGTTTATACGCATGCTTTGGGTTAACGAAAATAAAATGTAAATAATAAACAAAATTCGCTAAACTGGCAATCAGTAATCCTTGTATGAGGCTTCGCGCACATTTACTGAAAAAAAAAACACCGCCGAATTCAGCATTTCTCGCGGGATAGCATTCTCAAAATTCAGCAGTTCTCGTTTTGTAGCAATCTCAAAACGTAAAAAACTCTTAAATCAGCAAAATATACATAAAAAACGAAACTCCCTAAAGTGGCAATCAGCAATAGTTGAATGAGCACTTCGCGCTCATTTACCGAAAAAAAGAACATCCCCGAATTCAGCAGTTTTCGCAGTATAGCATTCTCAAAATTCGGCAGTTCTCATTTTGTAGCAATCTCAAAATGTAAAAAACTCTTAAAGCAACAAAATATACATAAAATTATCAGCATACCTTAACAGACATCTGCTTTCTTGAAGCCTCCAGTACAAAATATCTCTCATAACACCGCCGTCATTTTCCAAAATAGGCTTAATACGCATTGACACGCTATAAACAAACCTCCCTTTCTTGTCAAAATTTCCTCATATTTCTTAATTACTTCAGCAAGAGCGTTTAAACGGACTACAGAAACTATAGTCAATGAAATACATCCAATAAATTTAACATAAAAATAAAAAGACAACGATAGAACACGATAGACGATATCAAAATACATGCAGAAAATTCTAAGCTTCTCAGGGGTTGCCAGAACACGACACGTCACACGGGGTTTCCATATCGAATTTGTCATATCCGTAAACAGCGCCAACACGCCAACAAAAAATCGCCAAACAATTCAAAACAACAACGGCTGAGGGATGATACGGCATCTATGCCCTGAAATTAAATGAATATTTTAGAAATTGTCTACCTCAATGAACGTAATTTCATACGAAATATTTTATTTAAAATTAGATTTTTTTAAAATTATTTACTTGTTACTTTCTTCTATCTTTACAAGAAGAAAGTATTGGATTCGTGAAAATTTTCTACTTTCTGCTTTTGACGGATTTACACGTTTTAGGGGTCAGAGATTCCGAAAAATATGTTTTTACAAAATGCCTGTCTGTGAGTCTGTGAATCTGTCTGTCTGTCTGTATATATGTAACATAAATTTTGTGGGCATTCTATCTCAAGAACTAATGCACAGAAGTTAATAAAAATTTATATTCAGTTAGTCCCTGATATAAATTGGGGCTGATTAGTTTTTGGTGTAAATCCCTCAAAAGGTGGCTCTGCAATGCAGCATTTTTCACGATTCCCACAACATCTTAATCTCCAGAACTAATACACGAATTTTCATCAAAATTCTGATTCAGTTAGTCCTTGACACGAAGTGACGTTTTATACATTTTGGTGTAAATCGTTCAACAGATGGCGCTGCTATGCTGCATTTTTTGCCCTTCCCGCAATAGCTCCATCTCAAGAACAAATGCTTGGATTTTCAACAAATTTTAGATTCAGGTATACCTGGATATGAATTAGTGCTGTTTATGTTTTGGAGCAAATTGCTTAACAGGTGGCGCTGCTATGTTGCATTTTTCAGAATTTCCACTATAGCTCTATCTTAATAACTAATGAACGAATTTTCATCAAACTTTAGGTTCAGGTATACCATGATATGTATTAGTGCTGTTTATGTTTTAGTAAAAATCGCTCAGCAGGTGGTGCTGCTATGCTACATTTTTCAGAATTTCCGCTATAGCTCTATCTCAAGAACTAATGCACGGTTATTCATGAAAATTCAAATTCAGATATAGTTTGATATGAATTGCTGCTAAATTGATGAATTTCTTGTACTCTTTAATTTTTTTAATTGACGTGATTGATATAGAAGAAAGTTTTTGTGATGGCCAGAACATACCAGTTTTTTATATGAATTATTTCAACAAGTTGGTATTTTTTAAGACTTTATTTTTTTAAGTTATTTAAGTTTATTTTACTTATAATTTGTAAAGCTAGTGTGTATACAAATAAGTGTTCAATATATTAAAAAGGATTTGTTTTGTTTTTTAATCTAATACAAATGAACTAACTATCGAAATATTTAAAAATGGGATATTTGACACCGGTAGAAATAGTCTTAACGCAAAGGTAAGTACATTCTTAGGCTGGTGTTCAAAATGTCTGTTACGATTAACTGAAGCTTTAAAGATCAGTTTAAAAAAAATCGACCGAAATTCTATTAGCAGAGCTTTAAAGAATGAAAAAAACATCAGATTTGTTTCTTAAAGGACTATGTTTTTAGATTACTGAGAAAATACAGTAATTTCCTAAATTCTGGTGTCGTTTAATCATTTCAATATGTTATCAACAGAAAAAACTTTGCCCCTTTAAGGATTAAATGCTAATTTTCTTATTTTATACAGATATTTACATAAAATGTCAATATATATTTATATACCGACTGTTTCAATATATTCTGTTCAGCATGAAAACTTTAAAAGAAATTACATAATTCTTTTTTTTTTTTTTGTAAACTTTCATTTATATTAACTTGAAATTGTTCGAAAAACCATTTAACTAGATCCTTACAAATTTATCCATGTGAAAAGAAGTTAGATATACATTTAAGAAGAAGTCTACATTAAAGAAAATACTTTCAAAAACTAATTATAAGAACTTTTTTCCCTTACATAAATGCAGTTATTGTTTTACATGCTATTTTTGTCCATTTTAAAATTTTCGTTACGTTTGTTTTTCTCACTTCTAAAAGTTCAATTAACTTACGATTACCGATTTCTCAGGCTGCCGTTCAAAATGTCTATTAACATTAAATGATGTTCCAAAGAGCAGTTTAATAATAAAAAAAAGAAATCAACCTGAATTCTATTAGCAGATCTTTAAACTAATGAAAAAAAAAACAACATATCTGTTTTTTTACGGCCTGTGTTTTTAGAATACTGAGAAATGATTGTAATAAAATGTAGGATTTCTAAGGACATATTTAATCCGTTGAGATTCCAATCTAATAATTTTTTTGGTTTAGCAAATATTGTATTTATTATATCCGTGGTCGCAAATCTCCCGGGCTCGCGAGCGGCACCTTCCCCATTTCATCGGTTTTCTCTCATATATGTCTCTGCTGGACAATGGTATCCGATCTTGAGAGACCTCCGTAAAATAACTTCGGCTCGGGAAATCTCGTTTAAGTTCGTGGGCCCGACTCTTTTAAACGTGTACGGTTCCTGCGGGCTGTCGGGGCGTACAGGGTCGGTAACCAAGAGAAGGAACCATTTGGCTCTTCTAGCTGGGTGGTGAGGACTATCGTATACGTCCATTTCATCTTCTTTTGGGAATAACCGACGTGACGTCCGCTGGGCAGTGCGCCGGTCTGACAGGCTCTTTGTGAGGGGCGGCCTTGGCGGGTCACTCCTGGCGGCGACCTTCAGGACGCGTCGCGGGTTTGGCCTTCGGGTTGCTCTGAGCAGGGACATATGGGCCTGCAAGGGCCTGAGACCGGCAGATGGGACCCCGTCTTATCTCCGTGGTCTATCCGTGGTGATTAAAAAGACATATGCCCACCGGGTCATTCTTAGGTATGTCAAAAAAAATCATCGTCCGTAAACTCAGATATTGGCTAAAAAATCTTTTTACTTCTCGCCAAAGCACAAGGAACATGACTTTTGTTGCTAGATGGACATACAAGTCAAACGAGCGCCGATACACCGCTTGAATTAGCAGCTCAAAATGACATCATATTGCTATGAATGCTAAGTCATTCCACTCACTATCTTCAAATATTATATTGATGTTTTTTTAAACACTTAAGCATTTTGGTACGAAGCATGTCAAAGATAGATGAACACCCATTCTTTTCCTAGAAATCGTAGAAAATCAGGACGATCTCGGGCAGGGGAACTTCTTAGTTCAACGTGTGAAGAAAGTGCTACAGCATAAGAAAAGATTGTTTCTTTTGAGGCAACAGGAATATTTCTATTCAATAAAATAGCTATTCCATGTCGAGATTTCGTTGGGTTAAACTAACAACATGAGTCATTGCCCATGTTTTTCAAGGAAAAATGAACATCTAAACCAAGGGTCGGCAAGTTATTTTAAGTGGGGTCCGAATACTTTTGAAAAATTATAGCGATGTTCAGTGGAAAAAAAATAACACTTAAGTAATATAAATACTTATTTTAAATTTTTTATTTTTACATACACATACATATAATATATAATAGAAAAGTTAGGTATTCGGTCTGAAAAATTGCTACATAAACAGGCATACGTTCTGAAAATTTTTACATACACATAATATTAGGGGAAGGTGGCCTAAAATGATCCTAGTGAGCAAAACGATCGACATAGATTTTCTTCCAGACAGTTCGTGCTATCTACAGGATAACACGTAAACTAGCTGTGCCAATTGAAGAAGAAGCAATGGCGGTATTCAAACGATCGCAGTATTATGCGTCTCATTAGATTTCTTTGAAAAAGAAGGTTCTATAACATCTGTTATAAGATAATCACTAACTTTTATATTCATTTACATATACAGTATTTCATGTACATAAATATGACTTGGTTTACTTAATAGAGTACGTTTTTAGATATGAATTGCAGATGATAAATTTGTTATGTTTCTCGACGTCATCTAGTTATATGACCTAAAATGGACGGTCATGTTGCCGGGTAAAATGACCCATTATGTGGATCGTTTTACTACCATTTTATTGACTGAAGAAAATCCGGTACCGGTTCCTAGCCATCATGGGAACCAAATGTGCGACTGAACCAAACCTTTCTCTTTGAATCCACGTATTATCCTACCATCTCCAAAGAAAACGGAATCAAGCACTTCGAGAAAAAGGAAATCAATAGAAAGTGCCATTTTAACCAGCAGTCCTTTTCAGGTAAGAAAATCCAATTAAAATATGCTAAATCTAAAAACAAAATAGCCAGAACAAGCAAAGAAAAGAGCATGAAGTCAAAGCAAAAATGTATTTTCCCATCAGTGTTGCCAGTGGGCTACTACTTTTTAAATTCAGATTTTTTGATTGGCTCCACTTTTCTGAAATGGTAAAATTCCTCTTCTTTTCGACTTAATTAATATGTCATTAAATAAGGTGAATTTTACAATTTCAAAAAAGTGGTGCCAATCAAGAAATCTGAATTTAAAAAAGGTAGCCCGACGCTGATTCCCATAAAGAAGTATAGGGTGCCAAACAAATTATATTTGGAATATAGTGAAACAGGTTCAGAAGATGAACACAAGTGTATTTATTGCGATGAACTATTTTCCTCCTCTGCTGCAGGTGAAGGTTCGATCCATTGTCACAATTATCGTAAGTGGGCGCAAAATGCATGCGCAGGGATAGATGAGAATGACGATTATTTGTATCTTTGTGGTATGTGCTTAAATATTCCGAGTTTTCGTATGGGGTGGAAATAGGCATTATTTAACTTATTTCTGCGTTTATTATGGGCTATTACTTTTGGATCCTAATTTTCAAATACTCCACCTTATTGTTTTTTCAGAATTATTTGTGACACTTTTTTATTTTAAAATTTACATAAAATAAATTATGTATGCTATTTGATTGTAATTTTTTTTAAATTTCATTATGTATTGTCATAGTTACTTTTATATCCTTTATTTTGCCGATAAAAAACAATTTACATTTATTTTTAAATGAAGGATCATTTTGCCTTTGGGTGAGAGTAAAATGATCCTTTGGACACGTTTTCAAATGTCTAATTTTTTCATTACTCAATTTGCGTTTAAAATATTATTAAAGTATGTTTCTGATGCTAAATATAGTGTAAAACATATTAGCATTGGACCAAAGTTTTATTTAAACAGTTATGTTATTTTACAGAAGTTTTCCCCTTAAGAGGATCATTTTAGGCCACCTTCCCCTATAGAAGAACTATTCGTAGAAAAATTACACTTGCAGTCTTAAACCAGTTTTTTATAGTTTGGTTTACGTGGTGAACAGCTAATGCGAAGAGTGTCTTCAATCCGGCGTCCGTTAATCTCGAACGATATTTGTTCTTCAAAAAATTCATTTGGGAGAAAGTTATTTCACATACATATGTGGAACTAATGCAGCTGGCCAGTCCTACCGCCGCGCCTATTTTGCGTTTCACATCATAGCAACTATGCGTTACTATCAAAAAATCAAATTAATCGTACTCTACTTGTAAAATATAAGAAACATTGATACGGCTATCGCTCGAACATATCTATCACATGTAAATATTAATAAATTATTTATTCAATTTGATAAAATTTGTCAGTCCAGGCTTAGAACTTCTACGATTCGTCTGCTGCCTACCATGCATCTAAACGGTCCAAGAAACTCTCAAGTCTATTCGGTAAACAAAAGATTCATTGATTTTTCCTGAACCATGTACATCTCTGAAATCACGGAAACACCTGTCTGGCCTAACAATCAACTTGCCATTAAATGATGAAGAAGATCTAATGCCAACTGCACAAAACGATACACAGAACATTATCAACAACATTTCTTCATGGAAATTCTCCTGTTCCAGTTTATGAAACGAGAAAGCATATCAAAAAAAGGCTAAAAGCTCAACTACTTACATAATCAGGAGATATTTAAGAAACAAAGTGAAACAAAATAAAAGAAGCATTTGAAGGGGTAAAATCGAGCAAGAAAAGAAAGTTTTAAAAGAAAAAAATGGCTTATAAATGCCAAACAAAAGAGACAATAGCTGTTGGGAATTCAAAATCGTCTCAGACCTTTTAAAAAAGGAATTGCTTAAGAAGAACTCAAATGCTAAAAAGCAAGGCATCTTCAGTATCCGAGGATTTGGATGATTCTTAAATCCTCTACCAAGATTCAGAAGATGAGGATTTATTTTAATTAACGAGAACGACTATTCATAGTATCAAGAAGAGTACAACAAAACCTGCGAAAATGGGATTGGATCAAGTGCATTCAGTACAGCGGTTGGTTACATGAATGTTGATCAAAGCTCTTAAAAAATGAGCAGTTTATGTCAGAGCTGAGACAGAGTTGAAAAGAAAAAAAAATATATAAAATATATTAAGAAAAATCTGCACTACAAGGCTACAGAATTACTTTTTAAAAGAAAAAAATGGCTTATAAATGCCAAACAAAAGAGACAATAGCTGTTGGGAATTCAAAATCGTCTCAGACCTTTTAAAAAAGGAATTGCGTAAGAAGAACTCAAATGCTAAAAAGCAAGGCATCTTCAGTATCCGAGGATTTGGATGATTCTTAAATCCTCTACCAAGATTCAGAAGATGAGGATTTATTTTAATTAACGAGAACGACTGTTCACAGTATCAAGAAGAGTACAACAAAACCTGCGAAAATGGGATTGGATCAAGTGCATTCAGTACAGCGGTTGGTTACATGAATGTTGATCAAAGATCTTAAAAAATGAGCAGTTTATGTCAGAGCTGAGACAGAGTTGAAAAGAAAAAAAAAACATATAAAATATATTAAGAAAAATCTGTACTACAAGGCTTTATCACGGTGGCTTTGCCATGTTTTAACTCGTTATAAAGTTGAAAAATAGGCATACTTAATAGTCATAATTCTTTTATACGCATTTAGTATAGATATTTTAATAATTTTCGAAAGATTTACAATCTTTCATAGAAGAACAAATACAGCATATATGCTTTACTTCTAGTTCAAAATCATTAGTTCGTTATAAAGAACGGAGGAAATTAATAATATGGAATGGTCCTTTTGTCCAAATATACTTTTAAATGTACTTAAAAAAAATTCATTGAATCGATTCATTTTCATAACTCTTCGACAAAAGAAGTTGCTTGCTCTTTCAGATTTCTCTTGAGAAAAATTCTGCAGAAACGTTTAAAATGTATTCAGACGCAAAAGAATAACCTGCCTGTATCTTTTTTAATTTTATGTAATGAAAATGTGTTTTCGAATTTAAAAGTGCAGCTAGAATAAAATGAACATTGGAACTTGACTGGCAAAAAATGATAATTATGCCTCATTGAACAAGCATAAAATACTTGAAGAATTTTCTTCTCCTTTCAATTTCCATTCATGCATACAAACTCTCTTTTCCAAAAAATGTAAAAATGTTTTGCAAAATTTCTATTCAAGAAAAAGGAAGACACAGAATTACTTTTAAAAATACGTGGTCTAATCATAAATATGAGTATAAAAATCATGGGATGAATTTCAATATGTGGATTTAGAGAGTCTGTCTAATTTAAATAAATTTCAAATATTTATTTAAATAATTTATATTTAAACCAGTAACCCTTGCATATTAACTTTGTTTCATTCTTTAAAAAAGAATAGCACATTTAAAATTTGCATTATCCAACTCATTTAGTACAGATATTTTTAAGATTTCAATGATCCATATGCTTTAATAGAAGAACAAATATAGTATATTTGTTTTACTTCAAGTCATAAATCATTAGTTCGATAAAAAAAAAAAAAACGCGGAATGATCTGGGATACAGTAAAGTCCTTCTGTCCAAATATACTTTAAAATGTACTTTTAAGAATTTTCCGATTGAATCCATTCCTTTTTATAGCTCTTTGTGAAAAGAACTTGCTTTCGTTTTTGCATCTCTTTTGGGTAAAATTTTTCTGAAAGTTTCAAAATGTATTCAAAGCACAAAGGAAGAACTTGCTTACATGAATTTGAATTTTATTTAAATGAAATTGCTGTATTCGAATTTAAAAATGCGGCTGAAGTAAAAGGAAATCGCACGAAAAAAATTAGTATTATGCTTCATTGGACAAGCATAAAATATTTTGAAGAATTTCCTTCTCTTTTCAATTTGCATTCATCCATGTCAACTGTATCTTCCGAAATTTTTCGAATATTTTAAAAACGGCATACAAAATATCTATTGCAGTAAAAGAAAAACACAGAAAATAAACAAACCTATCGATATGAAGTTTCATCAATACATTCACAATAAGTTTATCTACTACCAACCCTTAAAGTTTCCAAAAATCTGTCCCTCAGTAGTTGTGAGTGTAGATTTATATGTGTAAAGAAATTATCAACATATGTAAATAAACATATAAACTATTTAAAATTTTACAAAATAAGTAGCGGTGCAATCACACTATTATAGCACGGAAACATCTCACGTTTTAGTTTCTTTTTAATACATGGCATTCATTCAGAACGTAAAGACTAGAGTAGAACTTGTCAGTGAGAGAAGTAGATTCATTCTTCATTAACCCCTTAAGTGCCACAGACGTATATATCTGTCGCGCATAGTCGATGCGTTAAGTGCCACTGACGTATATATACGTCAGTCCAAAATATTGTCCTTTATACTGCGCTGTACTAGTAAAACCACGCCCACGGCTTTGGAATTAAAAAAATAATAAATAAATAAATAAAAAGACTTTGAAGGTGTTTTTGAAAGACTGACCTATTTCAGAGGAGAAGGGGTAGAAGGAACTACCTTCATAAAGGCTATCGCACTGAGATAGTGACGTGAAAATACAAGCGAATGTTTTTCCATCTTTGACAAGGCTCCGCCCTTTTTGTACACCACTATTATTTTAGAGAAAATATTGTTTGGTTTGCCGTTCACTTTTCGCCTATCTATCGCATTGCTATTTTGATGTCACTACCTCAGTCTCATAGCTTTAGCCGTGCAGTTTCTCGAATTTTCTAGAGTTTCGTGGGAGTTTGTCCGATACTGATGATAGTGAGTTGGATGACGACTTTCCGTCATCTTCTGGATCAGAGACATCAGAATATGATATGTCAGATGAAGAGGATTCAGATAACGACAATTCTATGAAGGATGCCAGAAACTGGGTACGATTGGATATAAAAAAATTACCTATGCCACCTTCACGGTTTCCATTTTCGGGACAACCAGGAATAAATAAAAATGTAACAGATGTTACGAACCCACTTTTATTTTTTGAATTATTTTTTGATCAGAAGCTGATGCTTCATATTGTTACAGAAACTAACTGTTTTGCGGACTAGTATAACAACCAGCATCCTGGAAAAGTGAAATCAAGGACGAAGTTGTGGCGTCCAACAACGTTAGAAGAAATATATGTTTTTTTAGGTATACTTATTCTGCAAGGAATACTTGTAAAACCTCACGTTGCGCGTTACTGGTCTAAAAACAAATTGATCGAAACTCCAATTTTTGGGAAATTTATGAGCAGAAATCGCTTTCAACTTATCATGAAATTTCTGCCCTTTTCTGATAACAGTACTTTTTATGAAAATTCACATCCAAATCCAAAACTAAGTAAAATATGGCCTGTTTTTTCTGACTTGATGAAGAAATTTTCAAGTGTCTATACACCTGAAAGGGACCTGAGCATTGATGAGAGCTTGATGCTTTCCAAAGGCAGGCTATCATGGGTACAATGCATACCAATGAAAAGAGCTCGCTTTGGAGTAAAATCCTTTGTACATGCTGAAGCAGAGACAGGATATATTCACAATACGATCGTGTACACAGGGCAGAGTACAATCTTTGATAAAAAGTATGAGAACTATGGTGTCGCAACAAAAGCAGTGATGACGCTTATTGAACCTTTTTTGGGAAAAGGTTATTGTGTAATTGCGGACAGTTTTTATCTCTCACCAGAATTAGCAGACCTTCTTATCCAAAATTCAACTGACGTATATGGAACTCTTCGTCCTATGTCTTCGTGATTTGCCGGAAAATTTCAACAAACTTACTTTGAAGAAAGGCGAAATAGCCGCTTTCCAAAGAGGCAAAATTACCGTGTTGAGATGGCGTGACAAAAAAGATGTTTCGCTTCTTAGTTCTATCCATACAGCAAATTGCTCTGAAACTGAAAAAAATGTCATGAAGACAGCTATTGTTATAGATTATAACTTGAAGATGGGTGGGGTTGATAGAGCGGATCAGGCATTAGTTTGTTATTCAACAACACGAAAAAGACAGAAGAGGTATTATTTACCAATATTTCGCCATCTATTAGATATGGCTATTTGGAATGCCTTCACATTACAAAAGAAACAACTCCTTAACGTTGATAATTACAACTTCCGCATGAATTTGGTGGAACGTATATTTGAGAAATTTCATATTACTCCCCCCACAACCTGCCAAACGACAGAAATTAGAAAGTGGCTGTCCTTTACGACTTTCTGCTAGACATTTTCCGGACTTAGTAACATCAACGTCTTCAAAGAAAAATGCATCGAGAAGATGTGCGGTTTGTTCAATGAAAAAAATTCGCCGTGAATCCCGCTATCAATGCATTGAATGTGATGTTGGTTTTTGTGTCCAACCATGTTTCATGATATATCACACGGCCACTAAGTTCTAACATCTTTTTTATCATATTGTTACACTATAATTTTACATTTTTGGTATAATTCTTGTACATAGTTCTTGTACATAATTCTTGTATTTTCGTTTCTTTTTATATTTTCGTGGAAGTACACAATGTTTATATTAAAAGTTTGTCTCTTATTTCCCCCAATACACCGCATAACTACGTGCATCTGTTTGGAAAACTGTGGCACGGGGAATGAATCTCGTAAGTTTTTCTCGGCAGGTAAGAGATTACAATAAGTACTAATTGTTTAATATTTTACTTATGACAGTAATTTTTGCTCGTGTTGCAGATGTGCAGTACAAGAAAAAGTTGACGTTATACGAAAAACAGATATCTGATTTTATCATTATTTTTGCAGTGCAATAAACCTTCCATTAAATCACATATCCTTTTTTTTGAAAAAAAAAATCAAATACAGTGGAACCTCTTTTAACCGAAACTCTCGGTTAACCGAAATCCACTTTTAACGCTTTTTTTTTTTTTTTTTTTTTTTTTTTTTTTACTATCACATTCCTTATGCGCGAAATCCATTTTGAAACCTTTTTTTTTAACTATCATATTCTTTGTATGCAAGCGGACCATTCCAAACTTGGAGTACATATACACTGTTTAAAAAAAAAAAAAAGGACTAAAAAATAGAGATTCTACTGGCAATGGAGACGCCAGTAATATTTCCGTATTTTAACGGAATTCCCCCCCCCCCCCAAAAAAAAAAAAACTTCCAGAAAAAGGAAAATTTTCTGTAATTTATGGGGAAAATTTTCGTAAAAATACGGATTTCTGGAATTCATGGGGGGGGGGGGCGCGCTTCCGTCATAATACGGAAATAATACTGGCGTCTCAATTGCCAGTAGAATCTCCATTTTTTAGTCCGTTTTTTTTTTTTTTTTTTTTTTTTTTTACAGTGTAAATATTTTTTTATCCCCTTCCTTAGAGTTCCTTTGAATTTAACTTGAGCTCCCGTAAGCTGCAGAGTGGAACGAAGAAAACGAACAAATTACCAATTCTGAAATTACCATTTTTGAAGGATTTGCAAAAGGTTTTGCATGGCTGAAGTAGCAGAAAGACTGTGGTAGTGGTGAACTAATAATGTTAATAAACTCCGTGATAGAGCTTCAAAGGAAAGGCAATCGAAATTGCGGCAAACAAAATATTTTTCAAACACTTGTGATATATGTATAATGTATTTAATTTCAAAATTAAAATTCAGGTAATTTATTCTTATTTCTATTTTGCTATTGCTTTATTTTTATTAAGTACCTGTTACCATGATAAGAAATATTGCATATATCTCTCCTTAAACTTAAAAGTGAAGCTTTCTCGATTATCCGAAAATTTTCGATTTTCCGAAAGAGGGTCGGTCTCAATTACTTCGGATAATCGAGGTTCTACTGTAATGCATAAAGACATGACATAAAGAATCCAACTAAATTGAACGCAAGAAAAACTTTTTTCGTATAATGAAACGAATCGAAGCAATATTGTTACCAACAAATTGTTGGTTCTACAGCGTACTTATTTATCGGAAGAGAATCAATAAATCATATTCGAAAAATATAAATTATTTACCTAGATGAATTTTTACATAAAAAGTTTTTTTTTTTTTTTTCGGAAATATGGCTTCACATAAAACTCACTCCTGACTCTTTTGTTCGAGATATATACAATAGTTTCCTATCGGTAGCTTAAGGGCACAGCTTTCAGTTATTAGTGAATCCACAAAAATTAAAAATTGAATAAAACATTTTCTATCTCTCAATGATTATTTACAGAGTTCGCACGCTCTTAAGCCACGCCCCATTTTGTAAGGCCACTAAGTTCTAACTGTGGCACTGGGGAGTGAATCTCGTAAGTTTTTCTCGGCACGTAAGGGGTTAAAAGAACATATTTTTTAAGAATATTCTTCTCCTTTCATTTTGATATATTGTATTTATTCCTGAATGCCACTTTCCTAAAATTTAAGAAACTTTTAAAAGAAGTTTTAAAAATATTAATTTAAGAAATCGCTCTTGTGTATCATGTCATATTGAAATTTTAATTATATGGGGTGTAGCTAGTGTTGCCAGATTAGGGACTTTTTAATTCAGATTATTTAGAACTTTTTTTAAGTAGTATACTTCGCTCATTTTTCAAAATTTTTAATCTATTTTTAAATAGGGCAAATATTTCTATTCAAACAGCAGTGACAATCAACAATCTGGGGACAAAAACTCACAAATCTGGCAACACTGGGTATAGCGTAATGTGTTATTATTATCTAAAACTTGTAATGGAGTTTTAAAGGAAAACATTTTTTGTGTGTCTTGAAAAGTTTGATTACTAAAAACAATAGCATACTCATATTAGAATTATTCAAAAGAAGAAAATATAAAACATATCTCTTTATAACTCCATTGTGTTAATTTAAATGAAAAACATTAACTTAATAAATAAGGTAAAAAATAAACTGTTTTAATTTTCCCTAAAACCCTTATAGCTTTATTAGTTATATTTCTATTAACAAAAACAATATAACTTTTATAAACTCTATTTCTCATCATATGTTATGTATTTTTCTAAGATTTCGAAAGTTTAAGACTTTTTGTGCAATTCTATCAATAGATATCAAATCCTCTTTATTTCAAATCAATCCAGAATCTTTTCATGAATGCTATTAATAGACGCCGGCTCAGTGGAAATGGTCTTTTTCAAACATATTTAACAGTCAAGTCTTAACTTTCAAGATTTTTATCATGCGTCAGCACACACGTATTCTTCCTTTTGGAACAAAGATGCTGTCGTTTTCTCATGAGTTTTACTAAAGTACACAAACATTTTTTTAAATACATGTTAAATACGACTATGATTGCACCTATTTGAAATGTATTTGATTGAGAATGTTAAATTCGTATTTTGATGTGTATGGAAAATAATAGTAGCACTAAGAACAGTTAAATTTGTTAGAGAGAAAAATATAATCATGCTCTATTGATGAGGATAAAAATTTCTTTATGAAGTTTTTCCTATATCATTTCAATTTCACGCACGCATCTCTGAAATCTACTTACTTCAATTTTACGTGTATTTTAGCGGATGCTTTACAAAATAACAATTCAAGAAATCGTCTGCATTTACCATATGGCATTGCTCTTTTACATTTAAGTTGGACATTTAAGTACATTTATTGAAATTGTTTATTTTACTCGTACACAAAATTTTTATCGATATATACGAAAACAGCATTTATTATGATTATATATATATTATAAATTATTAGTTTATATTTTTATTATTACTTTACATTTACAAACCTTACTATTACAAAAACAGTTCAAAGAAATAAAAATAAAGATATTTCTTTACAACTGCATCATGTTAACATAATATGTTTTAATTAATTTTGAAAAAAAATATTATTTATACAAATAACTAAGTTTAATTTTCTCTAAGACTCTTTTCTAATAATCGTAAATAATTAAAGAAAAAATATTTAAAACCTGTCTTTTTTCGCATGCATAGCTTTCTAAAAAAATTAAAAGCTTTATAAGTTTTTGTAGATAGCATTTGTTGAAATATAGCATACATTTTACATCCAATCAATCCGAAATCGTTCGATCGATGTTAATAAGAGATCCTAGTCAAACATACTTAACAATGTACTTCCAACACTTTTCACCGTGTGAAGTCAAATGTATTATTCTTTAAGGAACAAAATTGTTTTATATTATTTTTTTATTAAGAATGCTAGCTAAAGTACCCGGCGTTGCCCGGAATTTTAAGAATGTTCCTTTGAAAAATCAATTTCAAAATTTAACATGCAACATAAAAAATAAAATAACAAAAAAAACCACTAGAAGTATTGTACACATGAATCAAATGAAAACCCAATATAACAAGTGGGTAAGTGTGATCACAGATCGCACAGAGGGTTTCGTTTAATAGTCCTTTCAAAACACTTTATTCTTTTGAAAAATCTGTTAGTTCCACATTTCGCAACCAGGGGCGCACTCTATTCTAAACAAAGCTCTATCTGAACAAAACTCCTTTTTATATACTATCCGTAGATATATTAGTTGAGGGGATTGGGCCGATAGCACCCGAGATAAGTAGGCGCCCTGGCGGTAAAAAGTGGAACTATAATATGTAAGGCTATGGTGGGTGCATAATATGAAAGAATGGTCAAAGGGGTGTCGACAAATGTTGGCAAAGTTTTCCCTGGGTGAAAAGGGCGGAGGTTAGAAAAATTGCTTAAAATACGCAAGTTAGAGCCCGTAAGAGTAAATAATATAACACTTTTTGAAAATTTTATGATTGGCCTCAGGTGTTCTGCTATAAGTATGCAAAATTTCAAATCTCCAATTTAATAAGGGGTCAGTTAGAAAGAATTGCTTAAAATACGCATGTGGCAGCCCAAAGGGTTAAATGTATGATTTTTTTAAAAATTTATGATTTGTTGTATGATGTGTGGTGTTCAGCTATAAGTATTCAAAATTTCACGCCTCCAACCTAAATAGGGGATCACTTAGAAAGAATTGTTTAAAATACACATGTGGGAGCCCAAAAGGTTAAATGTACGACTTTTTCAAAATTTTATGGTTTGTTATTTGATGTGAGGTGTTTAGCTATAAGTATGCAAAATTTCACGCCTCCAACCTGAATAGGGGCTCGCTTAGAAAGAATTGTTTAAAATACACATGTGGGAGCCCAAAGGGTTCAATGTACGGCTTTTTCAAAATTATATTGTTTGTCATTTGATGTGAGGTGTTCAGCTATAAATATGCAAAATTTCACGCCTGCAACGTGAATAGGGGCTCACTTAGAAAGAATTGTTTAAAATACACACGTGGGAGCCCAAAGGGTTAAATGTACGACTTTTTCAAAATTTTATGGTTTTTCGTTTGATGTGAGGAGTTTAGCTATAAGTATGGAAAATTTCACTCCTCCAACCTAATTAGGGCTCACTTAGAAAGAATTGTTTAAAATATACATGTGGGAGCTCAAAGGGTTAAATGTACGATTTTTCCAAAATTTTATGGTTTGTCGTATGATGTGTGGGGATCAGCTATAAGTATGCAAAATTTCAAGTCTCCAACATGTATAGTTTCTGAGAAAGGGCTCTGTAACAGATGGACAGACGGACAGACAGACAGAGGAGCGAGACGAATAGGGTTTCGTTAGATGAACGAAACCCTAAAAATGTATAAATTTATATAACAGACGTAAAATAAATACAGCTATAAATGAACTTATTTTCATTCATCACTGGAGCAATAATGTTAAAATACGCCAATATTTCCATAATTGAGTTTTTATCATGCTTCAATACATTTTTTCACACTTGTAGGACGTTATATATTCACCGCGTCCTTTATATTTCCAATATGACGTAATATTCCACTTTTTTTTTCATTAAATTAATTAAATAACTATAATTTTTCACACAGAATTCATAAAAGAGAAAAATTATGACGTAACATTGACTTTTGTTTTTAATTCGTCAAACTATTTATTTTATGTTCCTTTTGCACGTGGAAATTTTGCTGTAGCAGAGATATGATGTCATTTCACTTTTTTAAAATTCGTCAAACCATTTATTTCATTTTTTTTTTTTCACGTGGAAATCTTGCAATACAAAAGTAATTGTTGTGGTAAGGATTTTATTGTGGATTTTTAAGTGTTGGCAACAGCTATAACGAAAAATGTTTCAATTTGATTGGAAATTGCTGTTAAATTTGTGGTTTTTTATTAATTAAAAATGAACTATAAGTTATTTCGATTCCGGATTACTTTAGTTGCCTCAACCGTGTTTTAATACACACGTACGTAGCATTTCACAATTCTGGCTTCCAAACTGTGGATTTGTATAACATTACAGACAGAGAAATTTTCATTTTTATATATTAGATTTTAAAAAGTTTTCAAAATCGATGCAATATATAAAGCCATGAACCTATTTGAAATTAATTTGAATGTAAATGTTGCATTCATATAGAAAAGTGTTAGCAATGTAAAACGATCAGTAAAATTCGACAGCAAAAACAGAAAATTTATGCTTTAAGGATAGAGTATAAAACTTTTGAAGATTTTCTCCTCTTACACCCTCTGGGCCTGTATCCCTTGAGTAGATAATTGGCCGTCAAAAATCAACATAACCCTTCTCTTCTTTTATTTCCATTTCATGCACGAATTTCTGAACTCTATTTACCGCGTGCCCCAAAAATGACTCATGGATTCTAAAATTCAATAACTTGCAAACGGAGGCATATATTAAAGAAATTCTTGCAGGAATGCTATGTAAGGTGCCAGGAGTTTTTATGCTGCGATTCTCTATGAATAGCATCGATAGATGTAAGCAATAATCGCTAAATCCAGGTTTCAGCTTTCGGCCTCTCTCTTCTTCCATGCAAAAAAAGGAGATTAAATGTCTTGAATCGCTCGAAGTAACAAAAATCTAGTCTGGACTGAGCACCTGTTGCTCGCAGTGTCATCTATTGTTTGAAATTCGAACTAAAATCAAAAAATCATCGTAAAAAAATTCCTGACATCATAACCCTCCAGCAAGAATTTTTTTAATATCTGTCACCGTTTGTAAGTTATTGAACTTTAAAATCTATCACTCATTTTTGGGACTCGCGATACCTAAACCTTATGAATAATATGAATATGGTATTACAAAATTCAAGAAATCGTCTTCATTGCAATTTTTCATATACACGTTACTACTTTTTTTTAATTTAGGTAAAATTTTATATTTCAATAAAAAAATACAAAAAAAAGCATCTGTTATGAATGTCTTTTGTAATTTGGTTACACAAAAGTTTTAGAATTCTAATTACAAAAATAAAACATATCTCCTTATAACTACATAATGTTCATATAATTTTTTTAATTAATTTCGAAAAAGAATGTTTACTTTAAATAAATAACTTTACTTTTCTGTAATACTCTTTTGTTATTGATCGTAAATCATTAGTAAAAAAAAAAAACTAATTTTCTGCCAAAATATAGTTTAAAATGTACTTTTAAAATTTTTTCTATTGAATCCATTCCTTTTTATACTTTTTTGTGAAAAGAACTTGCTTACGGTTTTGCATTTCTTTTTGGGGAAATTCTTCAGAAACTTTCAAACTGTATTCAAAACACAAAAGAAGTACTTGTCAGTATGAATTTGAATTTTATTTAAACGAAAATGCTGTATTCGAAATTAAAATAAAGGGAACTCTCCCGGAAAAAAATGAGAATTATGCTTCATTAGGCAAACAAAAAATATTTTGATCACTTTCCTTAATCCCCCTACTTTTCCCTAATACTATTTTTTTTTATTAATCGTACATCATTAGTTAAAACATTAACTTTTAATCTCAAATTTTCTATTTCCAGATTACGTCGATTTCTAAACAATTCTTACAGATTTATAAGCTTTCACAGAAACACTGGGGTAGAAATATATCTTGTATAGTAATTCAAATCAATCTGATATCACTAAATAAATGTAAACAGAAGATTTTCTCTGTTATGAAAGAGTCTTCAAACAATCCTAACAATGTACGAGGGCATTTCGAAAAGTAAAGACACAATGGCTCGCATTCCTTAAAAAAAAAACATTTATTTAGAAAACGTAAGTTACATCGTATTAACTGGATTATTTAATATTTTTCGACATAATCACCACCGTTATCCAAACATTTGTTAAGTCGGGGCACAAGCTTTTGTATCCCACAGTCATAGAAGGTTTCCGCCTGTTGTCGGAACCACATTTCAACTTCATCTTTGATCTCATCATCGTCGTGGAATGATTTTCCTCCAAGATCTGACTTCAGGTAACAGGAGACGTCTATTCGCACGAATTACTTCCTCCGTTCTCTGAAGAAGGGCATGAGAGATCACAGATGGCAGACCTGTTCTTTGTTCGTCATGAACATCGGTCCTACCTTCAGAGAAATAATGACACCATTTCGTTACATTTTGTCGATTCATAATGTTCCCATAAACAGAAACAATTTCTTTGTGAATATCCGCTGGTCGCTGACCTCTTGCATGAAGAAAACGTATGACGGAGCGCACGTCGCATTTGGCGGTATTCTGAATCGGCGGAACCATTTTAAACACGACCTACTCCAACCAGAATCAACGTTGAAATGCCGAACGACCGCGGGGAGAAAGCTAACGGTTCAAGGTTAACACCTGTGTTGCCAACTTGCTTGCCAAAACTTTTCTTTTCCTCCGGCGTACGGTGTATCTTTACTTTTCGAAATGTCCTCGTACTTCAGTCATTTTTTACCATGCGTAAATTCAAGCGTATTCTCCTTTTCCGATGAAAGTTGCTAAGAATTTCACTTTTGTTTGACTAAAAAAGGCTTTAAGATCTTTAAAAGTGATATGCAAAAGATTGACATTATTGCATCTATTTAAACTTTATTTAAATTCAAATGTTACATTAGTATTTAAATAAGTAAGCATCGTAAAATGAAGAGTTTAGTTCGTCAGCGAAAAATGAGAATCAGGCTCCATTGGTCAAGCATAAAACTTTTCGAAGAACATTATTTTCCTTTCATTTCCATTTCATATGGAATTTCTGAACTCTACTTAACTAAATTTTGTGAATATTGTAAAAGAGGTTTTATAAAATAACCATTTAAGAACTCGTCTCCATTTATCATAAAACATTGCTAGTTTATATATACATGATAGTACTGTATTTTATGCTTATGTAAAATTTTATTAAGTATATTTTAGAAAGTTTTCAGAATCGATGCAAAAGAAGGCCATGAACTCATCTCTTTGAAATTAATTTCAATGAAAATGTTCCATTCTTATTAACCCCTTAATTCTCGCTCCCGAGAGATTCTCGGGCTGTGTCTTTTACTCAAATTGTTTGATTCCCACCAGTTTTATAAAATAGTGAAATTGGCTATATTTTAGTATCGTTTTTACTGTCATTAAATAAGGTGAATATTTCTTTTTCCTAAAAGTGGTGCCTATAAGCAATTTGAATTATTCAACCGTAATTTAATTCGAGCGTTAAGGGGTTAAGTGTAAGCGATCAGCAAAACTTGACAGCGAAAACAGAAAATTTATGCTTCAATGATCGAGTATAAAGCATTTGAAGATTTTCTTCTCTTTCATTTCCATTTCATGCACGAATATCTGAACTCTACTTACCTAAACTTTATGAATAATATGAAAATGGTATTACAAAATTCAATAAATCGTCCTCATTGCAATTTTTCATATACACGTTAGTACTGCATTTAAATTTACGTAAAATTTTATATTTCAATAAAATAAAATACCAAAAAAAAAACTTCTGTTAGGAATGTCTTTTTTAATTTGGTTACACAAAAGTATTAACTAATTATAAAAATAAAACAAATCTCCATATAACTACATAATGTTCATATAATGTTTTATACTAATTTCGAAAAAGAATGTTTACTTTACATAGATAACTGTACTTTTCTGTAATACTCTTTTGTTATTAATCGTAAATCATTTGTAAGAAAACTAATTTTCAGCCAAAATACACTTTAAAATGTACTTTTAAAAAATTTTCTATTGAATCCATTCATTTTTATACTTTTTTGTGAAAAGAACTTGCTTACGGTTTTGCATTTCCTTCGGGGGAAATTCTTCAGAAACTTTCAAACTGTATTCAAAGCAGAAAAGAAATACTTGTCTGTATGAATTTGAATTTTATTTAAAGGAAAATGTTGTATTCAAATTTAAAATAAAGGGAACTCTCCCGAAAAAAAATATGAGAATTATGCTTCATTGAGCAAACATAAAATATTTTGATGGATTTCTTTACTCTCTCTACTTTTCCCTAATACTATTTTTTTTTTTATTAATCGTACATCATTAGTTAAAACATTAACTTTTAATCTCTAATCTTCTATTTTCAGATTACGTCGATTTCTAAACAATTTTTACAGATTTATAAGCTTTCGCAGAAATACAGGGATAGAAATATATCTTGCATATTTATTCAAATCAATCTGATATCCCTAAATAAATGTAAACAGAAGATTGTCTCTCTTATGAAGGAGTCTTAAAACAATCCTAATAATGTACTTCCATCATTTTTACCATGCGTAAATTCAAGAATATTCTTCTTTTCCGAAGACAGTTGCTGAGATTTTCACTTTTGTTTGACTAAAAAAATGCTTTGAAAACTTTTAAAAAGATATGCATGAGATTGGCATCATTGCATCTATTTAAATTTTATTTAAATTCAAATGTTACATTCGTATTTAAATAAGCAATTATCATAAAATGAAGAGTTTAGTTCGTCAGCGAAAAATGAGAATCAGCCTCCATTGATCAAGCATACAACTTTTGAAGAACATACTCTCCTTTCATTTTCATTTCACATGGAATTCCTGAACTCTATTTAACTAAATTTTATGAATATTGTAAAAGGTGTTTTATAAAATAACCATCTAAGAAATCATCTCCATTTATCGTAAAACATTGATATTTTATATATATGTTACCGGCCAAACCCGATTTTAGGCCAAACTAGATTGGCCTAGGCTAAACTAGTTTATCCTAACGCCAATAGGATAAACTAGTTTTTCCTAGGCCAAACTAGTTTATCCTAACACCCATAGGATAAACTAGTTTTTAATAGGCCAAACTAGTTTATCCTAACACCCATAAGATAAACTAGTTTTTCCTAGGGCAAACTAGTTTGGCCTAACGCTCATAGGATAAACTAGTTTAGCCTGCTATTTATTGGTCCCAACTAATTTATCCTAGGCCAATTCAATTTGGCGTGGTTTTATTGATCCCAAAGACTGCCCGGCGCCAACCTTCTAGTTTATCCTAGGCCGATCTAGATTATCCTAGGCCAATGCAATTTGACGTGCCCCAACTACCACTCCATCGACAACCTTGTGCAAAGTAGTATTGTCGTCACTCCTGTATAATATATTTTATTCTATGGGGAGTGGGATACTGTCGCCCTATCTTCCACATTTCACCGCCGTCGGTAATTTAAAATATGTTCCATATGACAAATTGTATGTTGGATGACCAAAGAATGGGATGAGAAGTTATCATAAAATTTATGTGAGGAACTATTTAGAGGATTGATTAATAATGTACAGTATAACCTCGAAAATCAGGCGTTGTCGGGACCGGGACTTCGCCGGATTTTTGAAAATTCCAGATTTCTGAAAGAAGATCAAATGTACTTCTGATATTCTTAATGGTGCATTTATTCACAATTAATTCAAAGCCAAGTAATATTTTTGTGAGAAAAGAAAATATTTAAAAAAAATAAACATTGATTTTTTTCTATGGTTCATAAATTCTAATAAACAGTGAAATGAATTCTTGTGTAATTTCCGAAACATCGATTTTAATTTCATTTGCTTCGATTTTTGCCGTTCTTTAACAATTTTTCTTGGATTTTACGAGTGAACAATGTCGATTTCGCAAAGATAGTCTTGTTCCCCTAAAGCATATAGTAATTTTCTAGTCAATTATATGCATTTTTCAAGTGACATCTTTTCTTCCGCCGGTTCCTCGTCCTCCTTCTTCTGAGCTGCTACTATCGCGTTATCGGCGGTTCTATTTAGCACAGTTTGAGCGATCTGAGTGTCCGTTTATCCATCTCTTTCGATCTCGAAATATTTTATTCGTAAACAATTTCTATTTTTCTTTATCCCGTAAGATGGAAGAATATAATAAGGGGGGGGGGGGTGGCCTTTGTTGCCAGATTTTTTAAGTTAGCGGATTTCTGAATGCTGGATTTTCGAGGTCACATTGTATTAGTATTTCAAAGTAAAAAATTAATCAACTACGACAAAATAAAATGAAATAAAAACGGCAGAATTGAAAAAAAAAATAATAAACTTTAAAATTTGAAAGATTTTTAATTTTGTGTGCTGGGGGAGGGCGCGGGGGGTTCAGATTTTTACTGAATAAAAATTTAAATGGTGATGATAAATGTGTAACGACATTAAAATGTTCATTAAATTCAATTGAATTTTAATTAGTTGCAGCTTGCTTTTAACTTTTAATGGCTATTAAAACAAATGCACTTGTTTTTTAAAATAAATTTATTAATTGAATAAAAATATAATTGAATGTTGCTCATAACTGCACAGTTATGCTGCTTATAACAGAATCTTAAATTAAATCATTAGTAGTAGTAGTAATATTTTTCGCAGTTCAATTGCTATATGAACGAACTCAATCAATTAATATAATAATATTTATTATAAGAAAATTGTTAATTCTGTTATTTTGTGTGTGTGTGTGTGTGTGTGTGTGTGTGTTAAAAATAAGTTATCAAATTTCTTCAAACAATTCATTAACAATTAGGGAAATAAAAAATTACCATTAGAAAACTGGAAAAATAAGTAAAATTATTTTATATTGAAATATATGTATTTCGAAATTAAAAGCATTTAAACCTCAAAAAGGTTTTATTTTAAGGAAATGCATTAAATGTAAACCGCCGTAAAGTAATAACATTTCCTCACTCTAATTCTACTCCTCCCCACTTGATAATATATCTGAAATAATCCCCCCCCCCCCTCTTCGCAGCAACAAGGGAATAGGTGGAAAAATAATAAATACATAAATTTTAATTGTGAAATACGTGCATTAAAAAAAAAAGTTGAGCCATGACAAGTGTTACTGATATTTTTACTGAACTGACCAGCGATCCTGCCGATCCAAATGATTTTCATGTAAGCTGCGTTGGAAATTGGACTGAAAATTTATGCGTGCGCAGACCTCAAGAAGAATGAAGTCCAGTCGCGACTTAAGCCAGAAAAAAATTGAGTCCCGGTCCATCTCGGTCCGAACCTCTCAAAAAGAGTAAGTTCGGAAGGTAGGTCTCGAAAAGACACCAAACCAATCCCGGTCTGAGTGTTGGAAAGGAAAATTGGGCGGGCACGTAAAGTTCCTTACATCGAATAACCAAAAGACGCTAAACTTCTGTTATATTAAAAGAAAAGCAACAACAACAAAAAAAAAAAAAAACAAGATTTTAGTGAACTTTGGTCACTTCCATAAAATGTATTTGAGATGAGCGGATTCGTTTGAAACTTTCTGAATTTGAGAGTAAACTTGACTGAGTTTTGAGAAATCGAATTTTAATTTGAATTAGTCGGGTTTTTTTTTCTTTTTCTGAGTGTGCTCAACTCTGGTTGGAATCAATTAAAGCACGTCAAATTGAATCGACCTAGGATAAACTAGATTGGCCTAGGATAAACTAAAGGATTGGCGTCGAAGCTGTCCTTGGGGAAATAAAAGCACGCCAAATTGAATTGACCAAGGATAAACTAGATCGGCCTAGGATAAACTAGTTCAGACCAATGAAGAATTGGTCAAACTAGTTTATCCTATGAGCGTTAGGCCAAACTAGTTCGGCCTAGGAAAAACTAGTTTATCCTATGAACATCAGGATAAACTTGTTTGTCCTAGGAAAAACTAGTTTATCCTATGGGCGTTAGGATAAACCAGTTTGGCCTAGGAAAAACTAGTTTATCCAATGCGCGTTAGGATAAACTAGTTTGGCCTAAAATCGGGTCTGGCCGGTAACATATACATGATAGTACTGTATTTTATACTTATCTTAAATTTATATTTAAGTAAAAGCCGTACAAAATAAAACATTTGCTATGAATGTGTTTTGTAAGCATTCTAATTATGAAAATAAAACATATCTCATTACAACTGCACCATGTTAATGTAATTTTTTTAACAAATTTAGAAACAGAATATTTATTTCAAATAAACAACTTTATCTTTCTCTAATACTCTTTTTTTGATAATCGCAAATCATTAGTAAGAAATTTAATTGGCTGCCCAAATATACCTTAAAATGTACTTTAAAGAATTTTTCGATTGAATTGATCCCTTTTTATAATTCTTTCTAAAAAGGACATGCTTACGTTTTTGCATTTCTTTTGGGGGGAATTCTTCAGAAAAATTCAAAATGTATTCAAAGCACAAAAGAAGAACTTGTCTGTATCAATTTGAAATTTACTTAAACGAAAAGTCTCTATTCGAATTTAAAAGTACATCTAAAGTAAAAGGAACTACCCCGAAACAAAAAAGGAAATTGTGCCTCATTGGGCATACATAAAATACTTTGATGACTTTACTTAATCCCCCTACTTTTCCTTAATACTATTTTTTTATGATTCGTAAATCCTTAGTTAAAAAATTAACTATTAATCTCTAATTTTCCATTTCTATATTACGTTGATTTCTAAAGAATTTTTTCGGATGTATAAGGTTTCGTAGAATTGCAGCGTAGAAATATATCTTACATGTTAATTCAAATATATCCGAAATTATTAAATCAATTTAAAAAGAAGATTCTGCCACTTTTTAAAGAGTCTTCACTCAAATGTACTTAATAATGTACTTCCAATACCTTTTACCATGCATGTTGCTGAAATTTTCAACTATTTTTTACTAAAGTATGCTTTAGAAACTTTAAAAATGATATGCAAAAAATTGATATTATTGCATCTATTTAAACTTTATTTAAATTCAAGCATTACATTCGTACTTAAACGTGTAAGCAACGTAAAATGCACAGTTGAATTCTTCAGCGAAAAAGGAGAATTATGCTATATTGATAAAGTATAAAACTTTTGAAGATTTTCTTCTCTTTTCTTTCTATTTCATGCACAATTTTCTAATTTTCTTTTTTATGAATAATGTAAAAATGGTTTTATAAAATATTAATACAAGAAATCTTCCTCATTTAATTTAAGAAGTTTCAAATTTTCATATTTATTTCAAATAAATAACTTTACTTTTCTGTAATACTCTCTTTTTATTAATCGTAAATCATTAGTAAGAAAACTAATTTTCTGTTCAAATATAATTTAAAATGTGGTTTTAAGAATTTTTTCATTGAATTGATTCGTTTTTATACTTCTTTGTGAAAAGGACTTGCTTACGATTTTGCATTTCTTTTAGGGCAAATTCTTCAGAAACTTTTAAAATGTATTCAAAGCACAAAAGAAAACTTGTCTGTATGAATTTAAATTTTATGTAAATGAAAATGGTATATTCAATATAAAAGTGTAGCTAAAGTAAAAGGAACTCATCTGAATGAAATGAGAATCATGCTTCATTGGGCAAACATAAAATATTTTGATGACTTTCCATTATCCTCCTTAATACTATTTTTTTTTTTTTTTATCGTAAATCATTATTTAAAAAAAAAAACTTTTAATCTCTAATTTTCTATTTCCAGATTACGTCGATGTATAAAGAATTTTCACAGATTTATAAGTTTTTGCACTATTTCAGGGAGAGAAAAACAGCTTACATAATAATTCAAATGAATCCGAAGTTATTAAATCAATGTAAACAGGAGATTCTGTCTCTTATCAAAGTTTTCAAACAATCTTAATAATATACTTCCATCACATTTTACTATGCTTAAATTCAAGCATAATCTTCTTATTGTAACAAAGTTGCTGAAATTTTCACCTTTGTTTTACTAAAGTATGCTTCAGAATCTTTTAAAAATATATGTAAACGATTGCATTTATTTAAATTTTATTTAAATTCAAGCGTTACATTCGTATTTAAATGTATAAACAACGTAAAATGACCAGTGGAATTCGTCAGAGAAAAGGAATATCATGCCCCATTGATAAGTATAAAACTTTTTGGAGAACATTACTCTACTTTCATTTCCATTTCATATGTGTATTTCTGAACTCTACTTAACAAAATTTTATGAGTAATGTAAAAGTGGTTTTATAAAATAGCAATACAAGAAATGGTCCTAATTTGTTTTAACCCATTAACCGCTGACGTTGCGTTCACGCAACAGTCAAAATAATTGCTCATCCAATGAATTAATTACATTGGCACCACTATTTTAGAATTTTAAAAAATATCTTGTTTATTGGCAGGAATTTTGCTATTTTAGTAAGGCGAAATTTACCTTACTGAATTTGTGGTGGGAAACTACTTTCAACAAAAAATTTGAAAATTTCTATCGTAATAGTTTTGGCGGTTAATGGGTTAAGACGTTTCATGTACACGTTAGTATTGTATTCTGCACTTACGTAAAATTTTATATTAAATAAAAGAAATAGCATATTTCATGATGCATTTTGCAATTTGGTTGCAATAAAAGTCTATCATTATAACTATAAAAATAAAATATATCTCTTTACAACTGCATCCTGTTAATACATTTTCTTTTTCAAATTAATTTCGTAAAAGAAGTTTATTTCAAATAAACTTCTTTAATTTTCTCTAATATTCCTTTCTTATTAATCGTAAATCATTAATAAAAAAATTAACTTTTACAATTTTTTATTTTATTTCTATAGCACACTGATTGCTAAAGAATTTTCACAGCTTTACAAGTTTTCGCAGAATTGCAAGAGTAAGAATATACCTTACATGTTAATTCAAATCAACCCTAAATCATTAAATGAAAGTAAGTAGAAGATTTTGTGTTTTATCAAAGAGTCTTCTCTCAAACTTTCTTAATAATGTACATCCATCACTTTTTACAATGCGCAAATTTAAGCGTATTCTTCTTTCCGGAAGAAACTTGCTCAAATTTGCACTTTTGTTTTCCTAAAGTATGCATCAGAAACTTTAAAAAAGATATGCTAATGATTGACATTATTGCATTTATTTAAACTTTCTTTAAATTCAAGCTTTACATTCGTATTTAAATGTGTAAGCAACGTAAAATGAACAGCTGAATTTTGACAGCGAAAAAGAAGAATCATGCTTCATTGATCAAGCATGAAACTTTTTAAAGAACATTACGCTCTTTTCCTTTCCGTTTCATATGCGTATTTCTGAATTATACTTATCTAACTTTCATGAATATTATAAAAGAAGCTTTATAAAATATTCATCCAAGAAATCTTTTTCGTTTATCTTAAAAGAATTTTGTTCAAACATAAAATTGTTATTTAATTAAAAAATATACCAAATAAATAAGCATTTGTTATGAATGTCTTTTGTTATTTCGGTGGTTAAAATTCCCAGATTCTAATAATAATAAACAAAAGAAGAAAAATAAAAATATATCACTTTACAACTGATTCTTTTTTAATTAATTTCGAAAAAAATATTTCAGTTTCAAATAGACAACTTTGATTTTTTTCCCCTGTAATACTTATTTCTTACATGTCTTGGTTCATAATAAAACTGAATATAAGAACTTTTAAAAGCTCAATTTTCTATTTTTTTTTAAATTGTTGATTTGTAAAACGCTGTCAGAACTTTACAAATTTTCGTGGAATTACAAATGTAGAAATATATGTAATAATAAAAAATTTTCGATCTTTTATCTTAGTAAAAATATGCCATATTCTTAATATCTACCCTTTTTTACCTATCTTTAATAATATCTTAAATATCTTTTGTCTTTTATTTCATGCCTTTAAACCTACGTATTCTTTAATTATTATTCTATAAACCTTAATCCGTTCGTAATTTACTTCTTATAAAACCCACTAAATTATTTTCTTTCATATTATTCTAAATTCTTTTATTTCGAATATTTTTAATATCATTTGTTCTATGGTGTTCCGCATCCCATAATTCCTTGCAAGCTTCCCGCCAGCATTCTGATTAAGTTATGAAACTAACGCGGAAAGTATTAATTTCATTCAACTACGTCACGCGTACTCCTCCCTCTACCCAGAACTAGTTGTATCCTAACCTGTTCTGCCGTCCCTTCCTTCCTGCTTTTTCTACGGAATTGGTTTTTTACTTGTAATGCAACCGTTCGCGCCCTTTTCTTTTTAGTATTTGTACTGTTGCATTGGCTGGGAGCACTGATTTTTTACGTTTTTCGTTTGTTTAATAACAAGCCGTCACTTGGGGTGTATGACATTTGATTTGTGTAGATTCTAATCCCTTTTAACATCATAAGTTTATTATGAAGTGGATCAGCTATTATTTGAGAGCCGATGGATAATCTACTGGAAATGTTTGCGATATGTGTCTGCCAAATAAACTACGTTAAGTTTACGATGCCTCTATTATTTATTGAACGAGAAATTCTTCCCAATGTCTCTTGAATTATGCCTTCTACTCGCCAATTCGACTGCGCTCTTGTCGTTCTCATGAGTGACAGGGGTTTGATAAAGTTTATAACACGGATTCATATGCTACTTTGACGTAGATATACCGAAGTGTCCCAGGAATTTCACATATATAGCTAAGTTTTTACAACAAATCAATCCGACATCATTAGATCGACGTAAACAAAAGATGCTGTCTGTTATGAAAGAGTTATTTAAATGTGCAAGCAACATAAAATGAACAGTTGAATTTGTGAGCTAAAAAGGAGAATCAGGTTCCAATGATCAAACATGAAACATTTCAAAGTTCATTACTCTCTTTTCATTTCCTTTTCATATGCGTATTTCTGAACTCCAATTAATTAAATTTTATGAATATTATAAAAGATCTTTTATAATATTTCTGGGATGGATATTTTATAAATCCTCGAGGCTTTATAAAATATCGATTCAAGAAATCGTATTCGTTTACTTTAAAACATTGCTACTTTACATATTTTTTTAAAAAAATTAATTTCGAAAAAAAATGTTTGTTTCAAATAAACAACTTTGATTTTCTACTCAATACTCTTTTTATACATGTCTTAAATCATTAAAGAAATTAAGAACTTTTAAAACCTCAATTTTCTATTTTTCGCATTTGTTGATTTGAAAATCATTTTCAAAGTTGTACATCTTTTCATAGAATTGCAAATGTAGAAATATATGCCTTACAGTTTACAACAAATCTACCCGAAATAGTTAGATTATAACAAATCATGCTGTCACTTACGGAAGAGTCTTCTACCAAACATTCTTAATAATTTATTTCCAACACTTTTTACCCTGCATAAATTCAAGCGTATTTTTCTTTTCGAAACAAAGTTGTCGACATTTTCACTTTTTTTTTTTTTACTAATACTACTATGCTACTTTAAAAAATGTCTACCAAAGATTGACATTATTGCATCTATTTAAACTTTATTCCAATGCAAGCGTTACATCCGTGTTAAAATATGTATACAACGTAAAATGAACAGTTGGATTTGTCAGCGAAAAAGGAGAATCATGCTCCATTGATCAAGCATAAAGCTTTTTAAAGAACATTACTCTCCTTTCATTTCTCGTTCATATGCGTATTTCTGAACATTACGTACATAAATTTTATGAATATTATAAAAGAGACTTTATAAAATATCCATTCAAGAAATCGTCTTCATTTATCTTAAAACATTGATACTTTGCATATACATGGCAGTAGTATATTTTGTTCATACGTAAAAATATTATTTCAGTATAATAAAAAAATCCTTAAAAAAGAATTTGTTATGATTCTCCTTTGTAATTTCGTTTGGTGAAAATATGACCGTATATAAAAATAGCAAATAATGCCTTTGTGCAACAATATTAAAAAGCAGAAGACCAACGTTTAAAAATGCACAAATAATACAGAAAAAGCAGAAAACAGCCGTTTCGAATCTACTGGCGAGATTCTTCTTCAGTGCAAGATAGGGAAAAGGAGCAGTGTGCTGGAAAAAGCAAGGCTGAGCAAAATGATAGAGATTCGCTGGTTTATATCCCCGATGCGGGTAGTGAATGTGCCAAAAACAACCAATGAGAGATAAGCAGGGGAAATGACTGAGTGGACAAGTAGCGACATCTACCGTAGAACGAGAGAAAAAGAAACCAAAAAGGGGAAATTAAATTAATGCTTTCGAAATACTTGGAAAATCAGGAGTACTAGATATGTCATTGACTAAAGAGTGAGAATTATTAATGATGTGGTAAGCTTCCCAAAAATGAAGATCCAGGTTAGAAGGAGCAGCGTAAATTCAAGCGTATTCTTCTTTTCGGGACAAAGTTGCTGAAATTTTCACTTTCATTTTACTAAAGTTTGCTTCAGAAATAACTTTCAGAAAAAGATATGCAAAAGATCGACATTATTTCACCTATTCACACTTTATTTAAATGCAAGCTTTACATTCGTATTTAAATGTGTAATCAACGTAAAATTAAGAGCCAGCGGAAAAAAAGAAGACTCCTGCTTCATTGATCAAGCACAAAACATTTTGAAGAGCATTACTCTCCTTTCATTTCCATTTCATATGCGTATTTCTGAACTTACCTAAATTTTATGAATTTTATAAAAAGAGCTTTATAAAATATCCAATTAAGAAATCGTCTCAATTTATCCTAAAACAATGCTACTTTGCATATACACGGTAGTATTGTACTTTATTCCTACGTAAAAACTTTATTTGAGGGGTCTCAGGACTTTCAAAACTGGAAAAAATGAAAAAAAAGGACCATTTTAAACATTTAATATCTTAAAATGTATTTGATATTAAGACACAATTTTAAATGGGAATGAAAGATACAAGTATATTCTTTCATTTCAAATATTTGAAAAAGTGCAAGATGCACAATTAGCATTTACAGAGGGCTCCAAACTGTCAGACATTTGACGAGCAGAAAATCGGCATAACAGCTTATGCGCACGATTACAAAAATAAATTTAGCAACTAGAATTAAAATTTTGGTGCCTACTTATACCTCAAATTATAGTAGTTACACTGAATCTAAATAAATTTGCATTTAAAGCATTTTTATATTTTTAATACAAATTTGTATTTAGTTCATGCAAAATTTAGAAAATTTCAACAATATAAACACCTAAAAGAATATTTTATTTTTACAATAAAAAGAAAATTGTAGGTTCACTTTATAGAGACTAACATGAAACATATGTTTTGAAAATATCATGAAAAAATATTCAGGCGTTTTTGAGATATCATGCGCGTTATGCCCAAAAACGTCATTTGGAGAAAAATGACTTCAAAGATTTCGAAACACCACTTCAGCTATTGAGCGAGTATAATTCTAATAGCCATAACTTCTGTTCTAATGGAAATTTCAAGATAACAATTATATCAAAATGTTCAGAAAACATAGAAGTTTAACATCTAAAAAAATTAATTTTTCGAAAATTTTAGAGCTTTAAGAGTCCTAATACCCTTTAAGTAAAAAGTAAAAAAAAAAAAAAAGCTTTTGTTGTGAATTCCTTTTGTAATTTCCTTTGTTCAAATAATCCCATTCTGATAATAATATTAATATACAAAAGCAGAAAAATATAAGATATCTCTTTGCGACTGATTTTTTTTAAAATGAATTTCAAAAAAAATGTTTGTTTCAAATAGCCACCTTAAATTTTCCCTCCTAATACTCTTTTCTTACATCTCTTACGGGAAAGAAAACGATTGGGACGCCACGTCCACGTACATTCTATTTGTAACACTAAATTTTTAAGATAAATTTTGTAGTATGTATGTGTTGTCAAATTTGATAAAAAAAAAAAAGCGGTGCTAACCAAAAATTCGTGTGAGAGATGCTGGTCCCGAAGTCACGTGGAAGTGATATAGAATCGATAAGGGTTAAAACATTATCTCATTTATTATATGAAATTAAATTTTAGCCAAGTGTTTATGGTAAAAATCCCATTATCTCCAAAAGTACACGAGCAAGTTCAATAAACTTTTTTTGTTGCTAGAGTATAAATATAAGATCAGATGTGGCAGACAGTTTTAATTTTTTTAATTAGTTTAAAAAAATCTGCAAAAGGAAAAAATCTGAAAAAAGCCATTGCTGTAAAATAAAAGGTTAGTCGCAGAAAAAAATCTCTGCCATAAATCTTGAGCATAATCCACTGAATAGTGATTCAAAATTTCTTCAAAATCGGTCTGGTAGTTTTTGAGGAAACAGGTCTTAATATTACACATATTTCCCCTATGGTTGCACCCAGTCGTGTATTCCCTCAAATAAAATATGAACTTTTAAATCCTCAAATTTCTATTTTTTGACTTTGTTGATTTGTAAACAATTTTCAAAGCTTTACAAGTTTTCGCAGAATTTCAAATTTAGAAATAGGTACTTTACAGTTTATAACAAATCAATCCAAAATCATTAGATCGATGCGAACGAAAGATACTGACTCTTATTAAAGAGTCTTTTACCAAACATTCTTAATAATTTATTTCCGACACTTTTATCTTGCAAAAGTTCAAGAGTATTCTTCTTTTCGAAACAAAATTGTCGGCGTTTTTCAATAGAGTTATTAAAGTATACCTAAGAAATTTTTCAAATAATATGCAAAAGATGGACATGATGGCATCTGTTTGAATTTTAGTTGAATGAAAATGTTACATTCGTTTTTAAAAGTGTAATCAAAGTAAAAGGAACTGTAGAATATGTCAGCGAAAAAAGGAGAATCATGCTCCGTTGATCAAGCACAAAACTTTTTGAAGAACTTTTCTTCTCCTTTCATTTTTATTACATGCATGCATCTCTACTTACCTAAATTTTACGAATAATTTAAAAGGGTTTTACAAAATATCAATTGAAGAAATCGTCCTTATCTATTACATGACATTGCAATTTCCATTATACGACAATGGAACAATGTGAGCAGCTGAATGGATTTGTTACTCTTATGTAAAACGTTTAAAAAAATAAAGTTAAAATAAACATGTATTATGAATATCTTTAGTAATACGGTTCTACCTTAAAATGGCATTGATTTTTAAAAAGAAAACGTCTTACAAGTTCATCATATGAATTTTTTTTTTATAAAGATATTATATTTTCAAATAAAAAACTTTTCTCGAATATCCTTTTTAATCGCAAATCAATAAATGTACAAACGGATATTTAAACCCTGGATTATTCAACATATTATACATGTACTATAACATGTAGTAACTTTTTGCAGAATTTCATGTGTAAAATTATATCCTATATTTTATTATTTTCTGAAACATACTTAACTGCTTAATCGTCCCGCCCACTGCGTTCACGAGCAGTCGTTTGTGAACAAATTGTGTCGCGCCCGTGACCCTCACGAGCTGAACTCCTTATAACTTTAACTAGCAGGAATGAATGGTCTTCTCGTAATCCAAAACTGTAGAATATAGAGTTTAGTGAAAATCGTTAGAGCCGATTTTTAGATAAAGATAGATTGACCCACAATGACCCAAAAATGACCCACTAATCGAATTTTCTCGAACACGAGACCCATCCCAATGGTCTTTTCGTGCCCGAAAATTGTTAGATACAAAATTTAGTCAAAATCGATTGAGCCGTTCTTTAGATATCATTAGCTTGACCTTGACCCATTATGACCCAAAATGACCCACTAATCTAATTTTCTCGAACACGAGACCCATCCCAATGATATTTTCGTGCCCGAAAACGGTAGGGTGCAAAATTTAATCAAAATCGTTAGAGCCGTTTTCAAGATAAAATTTACATACACACAGACACACACTCAATTTTTGCTCGCATTATAGTATAAGATTAATATATCACAGTTTCTTCTTTGATTTTTTTCGCTACCTGTATTATTGTAAATGCTAAAGTGCTCAATAGATGGCAGCTATGAATTAGCAACCTGGATTTTAAGATCAGAATACTTAATTTTAAGAATTTGTTGGAGTTGGAATATGTGTGAATAAAAAATTTGACGATTTTTACAAAAATTACGCGACGATTAATGGGGTTAATAAAATGTCTTGAAAATCCATCTTAACGTGAATCAGTTAATGCGCAACCTTTTTAGGGTTTCGTGCATTTGACGAAACACTATTCGTCTCGCTCCTCTGTCTATCTGTCCGTCACAGAGCCCGTTCTCAGAAACTATATATGTTAGAGACTTGAAATTTTGCATACTTATAGCTGAACACCTCTAATCAAACGACAAATCCTAAAATTTCGAAAAAAATCTTATATTTAACCCTCTGTAGTCAAACTTGTGTATTTTAAGCAATTTTTTATCCTCCCTCCATTTCATCCGTGGGGCACTTTTTAAAATTTTTCCGACCCCCTTTGATCACTCTTTCATATTATGCACCATAGACTTACATATTGTAGTTCCATATTTTACCTCCAGGGGGCGCCTACCTATCTCGGGTGCTATGGGCCCGATTCCCTCGTCTAATATATCTACGGATAGGTTGTAAAACGGAGTTTCTTTCAGATAGAGATTTGTGTAGAATAGAGTGAGCCCCCTGGTTGCGAAATGTGGAATTAACAGATTTTGCAAAAGGATAAAGTGTTTTGAAAGGAATATTAAACGAAACATTCTGTGCGATCTGTGATCACACTTACCCACTCGTTTAAAGGACTAGTAATTGTGTTTCTATAATGTTCAATTCATATCAGAATTTTCGAAAAACTTTATTTTAAAATAAGAAAATACGATTTTACACATTCCCTTTTTTTCACTTAGACCAAACAGGGTTCGTACGGGTACCGTTATCTTCAAGTGTGCTATTCTGTAAGAAACTAAATCACTGAACACGAATATAAAAAAAAACAAAAAAAAACGTTCTTTGGCTCTTGTTTTTTGAAATATAGATGTGCAAAATTAAGTTTTTTTTTTTTTTTTTTAAATAAGTATTTTCATATTAATATTTCAAACATATATGAAATATAACCTCTAATGTTTTTTAACAGAAATCGATTTCTAGAAGCTTTAAATATATGAATCTAAAATTACAGCTCATTCCATTAAGTAGTTTTTAAGTTGTGCTTAAAAATCACCCGCATTGCAGTTTATTTTATAACAATATTAAAAAAGCATTTAATATTAGCAGTGCCAAATGTCATGTCTTTATATATCCTAAACTACTTCACCAAGTGATTTCCTGTTTGATATCTGAAAATAAAATTTATCGAAAAATCCATATATGAAGACGGATTTAGGCCTTAACACAGAAAATGTCAAAATTTCTTACAATTTCAATAGTGATTTTAGAAATTTTGGGGAAATAGAAGTCTAAGAACTATGATGTGCTTCTAAATAATCTGCTATAAAAATATCTGCGACTGAGTTGCAATATGTCTGTAGAAATTCAATTTTTTCAGTCATATCTCCATTCCCTCCGAACTGAGGTGTTGTGAGTGACGAACTTGGCTAACGATAGTCTGGTGTAATTATATTTGCATGATTACTGTTCAGTGCTTTAAATATATAATCTCAACTAATATATTCTTTATTATTTAAGCTTTAACATGTCCGTCTTCACCTTGTAAACACTTAAATAGTATCTAGGAATTGATGCCAACTTTTGTGGCTTGTGCGAGGTGGAAATTGTTGCGCTCCATAAGACATAAGCCAAAGAGATGAAGGCAGCGATGGTCATTTTCTCAAATTTAGGAAGTAAAAATTATTTCCTAAAAATAAATGCGTGCGAACTTACATTTTAATTTTAAAAATTGAAAAAATATGCTAACTTACGGCTAAATACGTGTAATTTTTCAGTTTATTTTAAAAACACACTAAAAACAATCATCAATTTTGAAACGCGGCAGGAAACTAATTAATATTTTACGACTAGACTGCCTGTATTACCTAAAATGAGGACACTCGCTTTTTGTCTTTCTCCCCCTCCTTTCACTGCACTATTTTATCGTTGTTCACTTTTTATATTTTTTATATAATTATTTTAGATGCTTTATAGATCTCAGAATTCGGATACCGAAAAAACCGACAATTTCCAGCTAAATTAAGGAAAACGTTCGTGGTGCGACGGTCCGTTCTGGCGAATCGACGTGTTACTCCAAAGCAACTTTCAACATATAAACTAGGGAATTACCGCAAGTTTGTCCAAATAAACAGTTCACCGAACGTTACTGCGTGTCGGTATCTGCAACAGACAGAAGGCGACAGTACCTATGCTGATGAATGCACAGTCGTGAAAAAAAAGCAAACACCCCCAACTAACTGCGCAGCAAATTATTGTAGAAGAGGGTTATTGGTACCAAACGATTGGAACTTTTAAATGATGTATATCAAATTTGCTTAGGGGGCCATCTACATGACAAAATGAACCCGGACTATTTTTTTCAATAGCAATGCCCAAGTTTGACACCATAAACAGTTCTCACAGCCTTCAATTAGCCTAAATCCAAATTTTTATGAAATTCGTATGATTAGTTTCCGAGAAATAAATTATTTTGAAACGAGCATATTTTAGGGGATCTATCCAAATGGAAGTTCGGCACTGATTGTTGAAATTATACAGAATGACTATGTCACTTTTATTACTGTATTATATTTTACCAATCTGAGCATCTCACTTTATTAATATGTTTCGAGTATTGCCAGCCCAAAGGTCTCGTTAAAATGGAGTAAAATATATTTCTTTCAAATTATGCTTTTCTGGACATCATTAAAACTTCATTTTGACATTTTTTGCTCATAATTTGAAAAGTACTTGGAAGAAAAATTTGAAATTGAGAATTTTCATAAAGCACGACATAATAAATATAAATCTATCAAAAATTATATCTTGCAATCCATATTTTTTTTTCAATTATTCATAAATTCATATTATATATATATTTTTAATTTCAAATCCAATGTTTGGGTTTTTAGTATTATAATCAAACTCAAAAAAATATCACGTTAGGATTATAATTTCAGTAGATACTATTAAAAATATGGAAGTGTAATTTAACATTTGAAGCTCTAAATTTTGAATATTTATAATTTAAAAACTAATCATCCAAATGACTTGAAATTTCATTTCTAGGCTTATTTTGAACCGAATATTTAAAATATATTGTCAAAATTCGGTGTTGCTAATGAAAAAACAAAGTTTCGCCTTATTTTGATTTGTGGATTGACCCCCACGCAAACTTTATATGCATCATTTAAAAGTAGACTTTATTTCCAATCGTTCTTTTTTAATTTAAATTTTTTCTATTATAATTAGTTGCTAAGTTAGTAGGGGGTGTTTACTTTTTTTCCGCTACTGTACTTCTGCAGAAGTTTAAATATCCACGGCGGTTCGAACACTGGATGTATCATTGGTTCGTGTTTTGTTTTCCACTGAAAAACTTTTTTACCTCCAGTGGACATATGAACATTGGCGCATCCGACGAGAAATCTCAGAAAAAACCTCAGAAAAACTTCCTTTCAAGCATTTCATGACGTATACAAGTTTTACACAGCCTTATACAGCGTTATAGTCTGGGGAATGGTTTCGTGGCCAACTTCGGGTTAACTCAACATTGTGTATCGCAATACAGATCGAGTTAAGTACACATTGAATGCTTGCTAACCACACCCATATATTCAAATTATTCTTTTTGCCTTTGATAGCATCTTAAAGCATGACAATGCGACCATACAGATGGGATTAAGCAAGACTGGTTAGACAAATACGAGGAAGACGTTATTGTGCTTCCCTGGCTCCCAAATTTCCCTGGCCATAAATCTACTCCACCGTCTATAAACCTACTGGATCGTGTTGTTGGAAGCATGGATATTGCACTTCGCAACATCGAGTTCTGTCAAGTGAAATGCTTGTGAAGGATATTTCCTTCCCTTTTAATGGTTTTTTTGATTTTCGCCCCTGCCCCTTTTAAAATGTCATTTTACTAAATTCTTATATTTTAAATCTGTCTTGAAACATAAATTATATTTATTTTCCATCGTTCATTTCCTTCAGAAATACATGTTCGTTTCACACTTTAATTCTCAAAATTGCAGCAGACTGTATTGGATTAAAAGAGGCATGCTATTTTTATCTCGCATAGAAACAATTTTCCCTTTACATTAGCACGCTTAATTCGGTTGATAGGCGGGATAGTTCTCATACATTATTTCTTTATTTATTGTGTGTGTTTCTACAGCTGCATCATTTTCCCCAACGTATACATTCTTGTCATAAATTTAGTCTACAATATCTTTTATTTTTACTTGCATATGCCTTCAATAGGCTCAGCGCGTCTAATTCCCATGGTTTGGGAACCCCCTGTAAAATGTGGCCTTGTGGTTTTCCATATTTTTCCGATTATCTGTTTCGCATTAAAATTCGTATGTTGACCTTTCGTCCTCCTTATTGACAATTCCTTAATCGAAATTAACACGTGTCTCATCTCAATTTAAATCTCGCCAGGCAGCTACTGGTTTGATGTTTTTTGTAAATTGCTTCTCGCCAGTAACCCTGCTCTCTCAGAATTGCAATGACATTAGTCTTCTCTTGATCTTGCTTCTGTAAAGACTAAATGTAGAGGGTTGCTTCTCGAGCACCGGCTATTGATAGTCGGGAATCTCGATTTGTACGAACCTGGTAAAGAATAAAAGTGTTATTTACCACTTCTGGATTATGTATTTCATCTGAAGAACTGGCCACATAACCTTATCTAAAATAGAAAGTAAATATAATGCTACTTCATGAATGATCGACACAATAAATAAAATCATCCTCCACTGTTTCATAAATCTACCGTACAATGCTGACCAGATGCCTCACTATTAGAACTGAGACAGACTCAGCCAGAGATTTTTATACCATTCACCGGGTTCAGTCAAAAAATAAAACTTTTCTTTATTCCAAAATTGAGGTAAAGAAACTTGCTATTTTAGAAACAAGATTGTAGTTTAATTTCCTTATTGTCTTTTGCAATTCCTCAAAAATCAGTTTGTAAGGATACTGAATTTTGAATAATGGGACATAAAGCGAAATATTCTGTATGATTCTGAAGTCTTTATAAGGTTATTGTTAATAACCGCAAACCGTGAATATAAAGAATGCCGTGTACATCCCTTGTACATTCTCTCTGTCTGTCTGAATCCTTTTTTCAGAATTACTGAAGAACAGAACTCGTGTCTTTTTGTCATATTTGCACAATGATATTTTAAAAGAATGATTGTGACTTTTGCAGATTTGCCACTGGTTGAGTACACTGGAGATTTGCAGGAAATAGTCATTTGATAGTTTTTATAGATAGTGGTTGTTTAACCGTAAATCTAATAGATCCCGACAATAATATCGTCAATAAAACCTTCATTATATGATCAAGTAACCTTTATTTGCAAAAACGTTTGTAATTTGTTTGCTGCAGATTTTTAACAGTACATAAATAACAAGTTTGTTATGTTAAAGAGATTTTTATATAATATAATAAAGGAAATATTTATGAATAATTTATAAGGAAATATTTAGAATTAATGCTCATATCTATTTAAGAAGAGTTTTAAAATTAGAAAATTGATCTTGTAAAAATTTATAAATATTGTTAACATTTTTCTGCTGCTTACTTTTGCTATGTGGCTCAGGCTCAGGTGACACAAAATGTTTTCGCCTCGCATTTGAAATCGTCGGTCTCCACTTTCGAAAGACAAGCTCAAATTCATATAAACTCACTATCACAGTGAACACTTACCAGCACCTTACTGAATCACTTCAAGCACATATATCTGCTGTCCGAGCTGCACATGATAGTTATTCTGAATATTAACAAATGGTCACAATTATGTAATGTGACTGCTTACTTTCTTTAATTTCAATACATGATTTTCTATTGAATATAATTTTGAAAGGCTTTTTTTAAGTAGTTAACATAAACTTAAAGTATTTAAATAAAATATTTGTTATTAAATGATTAAATTTGAATGAATTATAATTCATTCTTCAAAAATAATAGCACATTTAGAAATTTGATTTTATATGTTTAATTTTATTTGAAGTAATCTCATATTTGCAAATAAATTTATTTATGAACATGCGTAATAAATTTATATGCGTGATAAATTTATCTATTATGAACTTTTTAATTTTTAAAAAACTGTTGTCAATTTTAAATTATGAATGGAGCTTTATAATTATGGAGATATATTTAGCACATATACACAAACATATACATTGTTAAAAAAATTGTAGAAAACATTGTGAATTATGTTTTAACAAGTTTGTTATCTTAAAGAGACTTTCAGAGTGACATGAATATCGTGAAATCTGTTCATGAGAAAATATTTAGGATTAATGCTTATTTCTATGTAAGGATAGTATTAAAATTAGAAAATTGATCATGAAGCAATTTCAAAATATTATTAAAATTTTTCTACAGTGTAGTTGCTATTGGTCTAAGGCTTTGATGACATAAAATGTTTCGTAGATCTCGACTTCTGAAAATTGATCCCAGACATACCAGACTCATATCAACTGACTATCACTGTGAACAATTTCCAGCACCTCATTGAATCTCTCCCAGTCCATATAGCTGCTGTCCGAGCTGCACATGATCGTTATTCTACATATTAACAGATGTTCACTTTAATCTGATTGGACTGTTTACTTCTTTTAAGTTCCATGTGTGATTTTCTAATCAATATAACTTTGAAAAAGTTTTTTAACCCTTCAAGGGCAAGGCACTTCTATTAGTAAAATATTGAAATGAACGACTGACACCGGAATTCACAAACAAATTTATTTGAAAATAAATAAAAACTTTTCTTCACGCACTTAATAAAACGAAAATTTTTAAACCAAAATTCTGGTGTCAATGTCCCATTTAGGGATTAAAATCAGGTGGTCCAAAAATGAATCGCCCTTGAAGGGATTAAGTAGTTAACTTAAAGTATTTAAACAAAATACTTTTTTTTGTTAAAAGATTGTGTCTTATTAAATATAATTCATTCTCCAAAAGGTTATAGCATGTTTAGTAATCTAATTATCCAATACATTTTCTTATAGATTTTGATACATTCATTCCATAATCATTTAATCTATATAGATATAGATTAAATGATTATGTCTTATTAAAATTAATTCATTCTCTAAAAAGTCATAGCATTTTTATCCATTTTAATAATCTAATACATTTTCTTATAGATTTTGATAGTTTCATCTAGAATCATTTAATGTACATAGATATAGATTAGATGATTGTGTCTTATTAAATATAATTCATTCTCCAAAAAACCATAGCGTGTTTAGCAATCTAATTATCCAATACATTTTCGAATAGATTTTGATAGATTCATCTATAATCATTTAATCTATATAGATATAGATTAAATGATTGTGTCTTATTAAATATAATTCATTCTCCAAAAAGTCATAGCATATGTCTAGCAATCTAATTATACAATACATTTTCTCATATACAGTAACCTCTCTGTAAGGCGGACCCTCTGTAAGACGGAAATCTGTCTAACTCGGCATTGCAAATAGTCATTGCAAATCCGTAGACATGGAGTAAAAATTGTCTAAGGCGAAATATTGTTTACTACGGAAAATTTTCTTGGTCCCTATCGATTCCGTCTTAGACAAAGTTTACTGTATTTTTAAGGAGTTTTTAATGTTTTATGAGCTTCTGTAGAAGTGGAAATATAGTATATTTTATTTCTTTCAAGTTCGAAATCGTTAGTTCAATAAAAAAAAAAAAAAAAAAATGCTCTCATTCATACTGCAAAAAAGAGATTCAAGCTTCAATAAGCAAACATGAAACTTTTTGAAGAACGCTCTACTTCCTCTTGCACACTTTCATTTTATGCATCCAAATTCTACTTTCCAAAAATTTCTGAATATTTAAAATACGGTTTACAAAATTTCTATTGCAGAAAAATAAAGGCACCAGCCGAAGAAACTGAACCTAATCAATTTCTTTATTTTCATGCGTAATAATTTTATCGATTATCAGTTAATTTTAGAAAAAAAAAATTAAATTTTAATTGTGAATGCAGTTTTATAATTGCGGAATTTTTTTAAACATATATACATAAACATATACCTTATTATTCCTTATTTATCATACCTTAAACATCTAAGTGACCGGATTTTGGATTTTTTAACGTTTTGCCGATTACCTACTAAAATTCTAGAAGAATTGTTCTTGAACTTCTAGGACGTTTCATTTCTTTTATCAGCCCCTTAAAATTAAATGTAAAACAATAGGACTATACTTGTAGTTGCGCAATCACTTAACAAAATTGAGAAATACAAAAAACAATAGAGGAATATATTGTTGCTACGTGTAAGTAGCGACGAATGCACTTTCAACGACGCAATTTGTATCTCCGATCGTACGAGCACAAAAAAGCCGAACACGAAGGGGTTAATTTTCTTTATATAACTTACAAAAAAAATTTTTTTTCAACCTTTACGATGTACATCTTTGATTTAATAAAATATTTTATCTTCTAATGACATTCAAATTGAACGCGTTAAGAGGGCATTTAAAAAGAATTTTAATTCAAATAAGATTCTACATTTGACAATTCCATTTTGGACTTTACTAAATCAACTTTAAGCTTTATAATTTTTTTTAAGTGAGACTAAAATGAGTAACTAAAAGTGGTGCTTCAGAGCCTTTTGAGTAATATTTAGTACTCTTTAGAAACTACGTTTTGATCTTTGTTTCAATCATATTTTATGTAAAACACCTTTTGATTTAGGCTTTTATAACAAAATCAAATATGAATTGATAAAATACTGATTAACTGATTTTATTCAATTACTTCTATTATCAAATTTGATGAATATGTTTCTAATTCATTGATTAAAATGAATTTAGATACGATTCTTACAAATTTCTATTAAACGTTTATTATCGCTCGTACATTTACCTTGTACATTTAAAAATAAACTTATTTATTTGAGTGGTACTAAACACTTGAAGTTAAAGTAATAGTTGTGAATCCTTGTAACTCTTCACAAATTAATACATAAAATAAAGACAAATCATTCCTCAAGCATAAGTTATGTCACACTTTCCAATGCATTCAGAATACTGTAATAAAAATTTCCTATTTAAATATGGGAAAAATTATATTTGAATAAACAAGTCGAAAAACGCAAAACACCCATAAAAAATTTCAGCGTCCATATTTGGAAAAGCATTCAATTTTGTTGGAAATCTGGACAAAGTCTTGTCCCTCAAAATTTGTCGTGTGGTTTGTTCGGAAGTTATATCGTTCCGTATCGGTTTATATTTTTCCATTTCGGTCGTAAAGGCACTCTCTTTTAAGTGTAACTGTATGCATATTTTTATTCCATTTTGATGTACTGAGTAAGTATATCTTGTGTGAAACAACTCCATGAAGTGTGCAGTGGTGTGAGGTGATGTAATGGAAGGACAATAGAACCGGAGTTTAAACTTACTCCTTGCTACAGTTATAATATGTCAATATAACAAAGTTCCCAGCAAAAGCTGGAGGTGTATGTATATATCTTTATTATTTAAGTTTTAAAATTTAAGCTGAATTTAATAAATGAACTGTTATTTTCAAATGAACTGTTTAATCGATGTGATTTGTACTTAACGCCAAACCAAATAACCTTAAAACCTGCACATTTATAACTCTGCTCTAATTAGAACAAATTTCTTTTATGAAAACTTTATGTGATCTACAGGTTTCTATATACGCTACATATTATGCTGATATTTAGTTGAACTACAAAAGCATAACGCAACTGAATATTCACTTTCAGCAATTTTCCTCAATAGAATTGCGGAAAAGAATTATTTTGTAAAGCCCTGTATATGACCTGTATATTTTATACGCAACGAGTAATATGCAAAAAGGTAAATTTAAAAACTCATACAGCAACTGAAAACACAATTCCAGCAAATATAGCTCATAGACGGTACTGTAATCTAATACTTTTGTGTGTCGCTCTAAATGAACGATGAATGCGATGCACTTCCATATTCAACTGTAACCATTTCTAGTGCAACACATTGATGTATAATGTGGGAACAATTAAACTGGCAATCAAACAGAATGTTTTGTAGCGCTATATAATTGAGAGAATGACGCCAAATTTTGTCAGAAGATTAAACAAGACGGGGGACGAAGTATACCGCGAAAAAAAAAATAGTTCCAAAAGTCACTGCTAGAGAAATATGTGGCTCTGTGTAACAGAAAAGAGAGTTTTAAAAAATGCAGAATCAATGCTAAAACGGTAAATATTCTAAATAAAAGGTAATTTTACTTTAGTATTGATTCTGAATTTTGAAAACTCTAAATATGTTTGCAATAACGGTTATTACAATACATTGCAAACGATTTTCCTCATAGACCATAATGTAACCTTTTGACTGTCCCTGTAAACGAACCGTAAATACTACGACCACCATTCTTAATAATGAACATGCCTAGTAATATACATCAATTAAATGTCATTTCGAGTGTTATTATGCGAGTTAGACGGCCAGATGACCAGACACACCGAATTATTAAATTCTTTTCAACTATGTTGGAAAGTATTTAAAAAAGCTAGATATCTGTGAAATATTTTTTCAATGCTATTTAAGGATTAAAATGAAAGGAAATATATCATATCATGTTTTATAATATCGTATTTTAGCACTAAAATATGATAGAAGTTTTTTGGCGATTGAATAAAAGTTTGAAGAAAGAACTGAGTTTAGCACTAAGATTTTTTGGTAAGAAAAAATGAGTAAAAGAGTTGATGTTTGATAAAGATATGTCCCTAACTACCTATCTAGCTATTTAACTATCTAGTTCAAGGGTTCTCAAAGTATGGCACGCGTACACCTCTACTGGTATGTGAGGCTGTGTTTACTGGTACGTGAATGTCCGATACTGGTACGTGAAATGAAATAAAAAATACAACATGTGAAATCAAAAAACCGCTCGATGCCCCTTCCCCCTTGCTTTCTTGATTTGGATGTTCACCGGCTCCGTCTCTGTTATTACTACTTTGACAGCGTTTTGCTCTCTGTTATTTTAACCCTTTAAGCGGCCTAACCATGTTTTTCCGTCACATAATCTTTGAGTTCAAGGGGTTATTTAACACAAAATTCCTATTAATGTTGTTATTTTACAGTGCATAACATAAATAAATGTGTAACGTAATCACAAACAAATTCTCATACAAATACATTTCATAGCTATTATTTTACTAATCATTAAACATACATGGAAAATTCTGCAGGACGCTTAAATGGTTTTAATGTAATTTCGGTAAGTATTTTTAGATAAATGGAATTGATGCATCGGCAGCTGTTGAACTGACCTTTCATTCTTCCTTAAAAAAAAGAAAACGTTTTCTTCTGTTGCTATATTGTATATGTGTATTGTGTACATTATTTATTTCAATGAGCTTCGAACTCGCATCCATAAGCAGTTTATTTTCAGAATGTATGTAGATGTCTTATGTAGGTTATTAACTTATAAAATTTTCTTAAGTGTATTTTACTATTGGTATAAACACAGTACTCATATAACAAAAAATTGACGCCAATATATCATTAAGTATTGTAGCTTTTTTTTCTACCAGAACCCTGTATTTTGATAATGTACGTATTGTTAAAATGTAATGATGATACTACCTTTTATTTGAATGTTAATATAAAGCAGTTAATCTAAGTGTCATTTTAATAACGCAATCATGTAATTATGTACAGTAAATTCTGCTCAGACAAAAGCACAAAAGACTGGAAAAATAATTCGTTTAAGACACATTCCGTTTACACAGATTTTTCTGTATTAGCTTTGAGTTTGTCACCGGGTGGTACGCGGTATTTAGGAACTTCTACTTAGTGGTACGTCAGTCTAAACGTCTGTGAACCCCCGATCTAGTTAATACCTTTCAGTTCTTGACAAATTTTAGATTTCTAAAATATTATAAAAGTTTTTTAATAAACAGTTTTTCCCGAATAACAAAAAAAAAATATTCAAAGTCACGTTTAATCTCTATAAACTGTGCATTAACATGGGCAAATTAAATTGAAAATACAATTTTTTGAAATTGTATTTGTAGCAAAAAATTTAAAACTGTTGTGATTAAGATTATAATACATTATTTATTTTTAATAATCTTATATAGTTGTTATTAAATCTTATTTTTATATAATTATTATTTGTTTATTGCTAAAAAAAATAAATTTAAATTCATTCTTTAAAACAGCATTTAAATTTAAAATAGAAATAAGAAAATGTTCCAAACAAAAAATATACTTACTTGAATTGCTTTAGATTCTAAACATGCGATGAACAGAGCCAAAATATCACCAGGTTTTATTTCTCAGAGGAATTTTCTGAAATGCAGATTGTAGTGTTTTCTAGGAAACACATTTTTATTCATTATTTTGCTGAGAAAGTTTACAGTACAAGAGCACATTTAGTCGAGGACAAAAGTTTAAATGGATTGAAAATTGCAAGGAATAGAAGAAAAATGAGATGGACTGAAGTCAGAAAAACTACATTATTTTTGTAGAGATCGACTGTACGGAAAATGTCTACTTTATCGAAAAGTTAACTACAAGCACAAACATTTGTTTCAAAATTACTGACTACAAACTACTTCTTAACCCTTTAGCAGGTGGTGACCACAAAAAAGGACACCTAATTTTGATAGCACATGCACCAAGAATACTTAATTAAAATTTTCCTTTTATGCAGTACGGAAAGATCAGAATGTTTTTATTTTCTGATAAATTCGTTTATAAATTCTGGTGTCAGTCTATCATTTCATCTTTTACAAGCAGAATTATTCTGCGCCGGAAAGGGTTAAAAGATATGCGCTGCTTCACTACTTTCAGATTTAGTCAAAAGAAACAACCTACACTTGAAATTGGAGAAACTGATCAAATATGACACGGTTAGTCCATGAATGAATGTACCAGTTACAATGATATATTACAACACTTTAATTTAAATTATTTTCAACAAATCATACATCAAATTGAAAGTAAACTAATCTAGTTTTTCTTACAAATGTTCAACATGTGAACCTTTAGTTCAACGCACACATCCAAACTAATGTCCACTTTTTTTTCTCACTTCGGTGAACAAGTCCGGAGTAATGGAAGCAATAGGCTCTTCAATTCTGTGTCTCAACTCTGGAAAATCATTAGTTAGCGGCGGAACGTAGAGACGATCTCTCGTAAAGCCCCAAAGGAAAAAATCGCATGGCTATAACGGATTTTAAATGTAAAGACTATCAATAATGCTTTACTATCAGGAGTCGCCATTTTGCTTTAGCACTGCAAGCAAGTAAATAACAAAGCAGTACTCGCGCATGCGCTTACTTAAAACTGTTGGAGTTACTCTTTATTTGTGGCCTTTCAATTTTCGTCTAAAAAAGGGAAAAAAAGCTTGCATCAACCCAATAGCTGATCAGCTACACCATGCATTGAAGAGTTAAAAAATTATATTTAATAGAGCTTCTACTTGAGGCCTCCAAAAATATACAAAACACATTCGATAATTAACTTTATTACTTGAAGAGCCCTCTATGTTTAAACCTTTCAGTAAAAATTTAATAATAATGCTGTTAAAATATTAATTACATAAATTTAAAAGTCTCTTTAAAATATTTCTTAGTCCTGGGGATAATGAAATTATTTGAGATATCTTTAAAAGTAATTAAAACTTTAGAATTACATATTATGAAGAGGGATTTATTAACTGAATAACAAGAGCACTCTTAATTAATTTGATTGAGAACTCTTTCGAGGCTTTAACGAAACTTTTCCAAGTTAAATATTTGTTTCTGTTTCAGATTTCCCTCGGAGAACTTTTTGGTATAATTAAAATCTCGTTTATTTGCTTTATGCGTGATATGAAGATAAGGAACTTTTTTATTTAATAAGTTGAAAACCTTTATTTTGTGAAAGTACGATTATTTAAAGAAAGGGAAAAAATCCGAATAGCTTTTTAGAATTAAGGGATGGCTGGGATCTTTTAAAAACTTTTTCGTTTCATATTTAAAAACAATATATCCAAGCTCATGCTGTGCACATACAGTTAGGCGATATTTATTTTCTTGAACTATGGTAAATATACGAAGTCAGGGTTTTAGAACTATATTTGGTGAAGTTTAAACAACTTTTGTGAATTTCCCAGTTGGAAATATTTTAACCTTTGTTTATATGACGGAGAGTCACCGAAATGTATGTTAAGATTGTCGTGCCATTATTTTCTTAAACTAGGATGAAAATAGCACCTCATGTGTTTTAGTCCTATATTTATTGAAGTTTAGTCAACTTTTATGAACTTTTCCGAAAGTAAATATTTGAATCTTTATTTCAAACGACGAAGAGATATACACGTCACCGCCTTGAAGCTAAAGAGTGGATGCCATTATTTTCTTAAACTAGGATAAAGAATATCACCTCATTGGTTTAATTACTATATTTCTTGAATTTCGGACAACTTTTATGAACTTTTCAAATAAATAATATTTGAAGCTTTATTTCATATGACGGAGGGTATGTCCAAGTCCCCGCCATCTCGTTAAAGATTGAATGTCATTATTTTCTTAAACTATAAAGAAGATATAACCTCGTGGGTTTTAGTCCTATCTATATTATAAAGGACAAACATATCTGTGCGTAACGCATCCGTCATTCTGCGAATGGCAACACTTTGAAATTTAAAATAAAATTTTGGTTTTGCAATTTTCTTTACTGCAAATTTTTAAACTTCTAACCGTCGCACATTTTAAATTTTTAAACCGTTATATGAGGAAAAAAATGTTCTTTTAAATGCAATATGTTTGAAAGCTGTATCTCAATTTATTTTTGAGATATTAATTTTTCTGTAGTTTTTAATATCATTTTTCTAATCGTGGCAACAAAAGAACCCCATTTCTGTTGAAAGTCATTGAAAGTAAACGGAAATGAGTCGAAAATAGGAGATACTGTATATTTTGTTGTCATTTTCCCATAAAACCTAAAAAAAAAAAAAAAATAATTAAAATGCTTGCTATGTCAGCGATTTTTAAAATTTCTAAGTATCGCGCATTTTCAATTTTTACGCCGTCAAATAGAGAAAAAAACCTACTTTCAAATGCAATTTGTTTGAAAATTGTATCTTAATTGACTGAGTTATTATGGTTTTTAAAATAACTATTCGCCCGTGGCGTCCCTTAAATGTATCCTAGGCATTGAATCATGTTACTTTTATTCATAATTTAATTTACTTGCTCGATCCTTCGCGAAAGAGGAAAATTCTAATAGAGAAATCAAGAACTCGGTATTTTTATGTTAGTCGGGCACAGGCGGTAAATCGCCAAACATTGTACTCGTTTTTCATATTTCATGATTAAAATATAATCCTTTCACTCATTTTATTTAAAATGGATAGCTTTAATTTAAAACTGAAACGTTTAAAATTCATGACTTTCACTTAAAAAGAAAATCTTTATGGTATTATTTATTCTTTTTTTTTTTTAAACTATTTAATTTCAACATCAAAGCATTGTTTTAATTTACCCATCGAAAAATAAAAAAATGTGCTGGCGAGTTAAAAAATGCCATTGGCGAGAATTGCGCCCAGCTAACATTAAAGTACAAACTCTTTCTGATCATAGCAACTTTTATGTAGTTTTATTCGAAAAAAATATTTTGATTAAATATATTGCCAGAAAGTACGTTGCCAAATTTCTTTCTTCGCCATGGACCTTTTCTCTATTTCGCCAAGTACCTATACTGGAAAAGTACCTTTATTTATTGTATTTTAAATGAGATGAAGTCGTATGTTTGTTGTTCGATAAATAAATAAATAAATAAGTAAAAGACGGCACAGATGTCATATACGCACCACGTTGGCGCGATTTTTTTCTGACGCCAATGTCATATACGCACCGGGATACTTAACTGGCGCCAAAGTGTCGTTATTTTGCTTGATATGGTAACCCGGATGTTGTTGTTTATTTATTAATAAATTGTTTATTTGCTTTTATTTTTTTTATTATATAAATTGTTTTTTCTATAGTTATTAATTAAACTTTTTTTTATTTATTGTTATTTCCTTTTGAAAACTATTACACAATAACCAATGAGATGCGTTTCATTCGGGGGTTGCCATTAAACAATTAACAAATAATTGAGATTTATGTGCCACGTGCGATAGCGTAATATATATATATATAGAGAGAGAGATTTTCAAGCATGAATTATTTTTAAATGTATCTCTATCACGTGTAGCTCGATTATGAAATATTAATCCGCTTGCCTTTAAAACAATGTAAAAATGTCAGCATTTGTTTCCGTCTGATGTCCCATAACAAAATTAAAACTTCCTCTATAGAAAAATAAATAAAATAATGTAAATAAGAAACAAATTTAACAAACATGGAATTGAACCACGCGCTTAAAGGACTGAAATGATCGGAAAGACTGCTTTAAGTCGCAAAATCTTGGGCTAAGAACTCCTGGCATGTGAAAGTAACGCTGTTAATAAATTTTAAAACTTTATTTGATTGCATAATTGATATTTTTCATATAAAAATTCTTTTTTATGTTAGTGGGCAATCTAAAATATATATTACATGTAAAAAAATAATAATTAGAGTTAAAAAAAAGAAAAAAAAGAATTGTTTTTACCTATACTCTGTAACCCGAAGAGCTCGGGTTCGATCCCCTAGTATTTATTGAAGTTTAGACAAGTTTTATGAACATTTAAAATCGGAAGTATTTGAAGCTTTACCTCATATGACGCAGGGATTATCTAAGTCTCCGCCGTGAACCTAAAGATTGGATGTCATTTTTTTTCTTAATCCAGGACCACCTCCCATTTTTTGGCCTTATATTTATTGAATTTTGGACAACTTTTAGGATTTTTCCAGCTGGAAATATTTTAATCTTTATTTATATGACGGTGAATATATCCAAGTCGTCGCCGTGAAGCTAAATGCGGAAATATTTTAATCGGTACTACTTTATTTACCCGTCGACCAAAAAACTATCGCCAAACTATAACATTAATTGCCAATAATGGATGATCGTAAATGTCACATTCACTTGACATTAAACACGTTACACGTATATGTTACAACATCAAGTGATTTTTAATTCGACGTTTTATTTGTATTTTTAATAATGTTGTACTAATTTATTTGTTCTTTCGTTATTTAAAATATATATATATGTCAATTTGTATAATTTGGGGAATAGTTTGGCGATTTGTATAATTTGGCGAAATTGGGAGACGGGATAATCAAGTAGGACCTTTTATTTCAAATGAAAATCAAATTTCAAATTAATTCCTTCAAAAGCGCAAAGCCAAGATAGTGAAAAAGATTCCTTGCCGGGATTCGAACCCGGGCCATCAGTATAGCGTACTGACATTCTACCAACTAAATCACATGGGATATTTTTCATTTAAAAAATATTCCATGGGAATGGTGAAATATTTTTCACTATGTTCGCCTTTGCGCCATTTAAGCAATTTGAAATTTGATTTTCATTTGAAATATTGTATGCAAGGCAAATGTTTCTCGCTAAAAAAAATCCAAGTATCAATATAGTTTCAGTCGATGTTGGATTTAATTACGTTTTGTGTTTGCCCCATGTTGTTGGCTCACGGGAAAAAAAGTATTCCATCTTGGGTATTATATGTATTCGAGTATTACAAGTATTCCAGTATAAAAGTATTCCAGTCTTCTATTTATTTGAAAGCCTGAAAGGGATTGCTCAGACGAGAAGACCAAGTCTGTAGAGTCAATCCTGTACGTTTTATTAATGTTAAAAATATCAACCGGAACTGGGTCCACCAATAAAAGCGACAGGTGGTGGAGTAGAAAATAATATATACAGAAAGTGTTAGAAAACAAATTATGGCCTTTCGCCAGAAATGTGAGGAAAGCGGTAGATAAACACTGCCGCTGCCGTAATCCGAATGCGACAGTGTCAGGGTACAGAGATGAAAGAAAATAGTGGCGCGCAAGAGACCAGCTCCTACCGACAGGGCCGCTATGGTACCACCAGAAAAATCTCTACTCCCGACAAGGGGCGGTACAACTCGGTGCAGTAAACTTAGGCAGGCTGAACTCAGACAACAAATTTGTTAGGATGAATAAGTGCAGAAGGTGTTGGTGTATTCATTTAAGTTTTGTGAAAAATGCGGGGCGACTTAGAATGTTTTGTAGCCATTATTTAGGTGAAGTGGTTGGAGGTTTTAAATGGAAATTTTTTGTAAATGGAGAGTTATAGTACGGACGTACTGTAAAGGGCCGTGTATCTTTAGGAAGCCTGTTGTATGGCGTGTGAGCTTATAAATATCGTGTGTGACTTTGGGGATTAGGTCATACGTGTGTGTGTGCTATTGTCAGTGGAATCCCAGTACTCCTGCCATTCAATGAGAATCCTGGATTTTAATACCCTCTTAATAAAAGACACACTGGAAGAAAGACACTGGAGATGATATTCCATGCTGATGTTTGTGGTGGCCTGTTTGGCATTTTGGTCCGTGAACTCATCGCCTTGAATGCACTTGTGTGCAGAAACATAGCCAAGATGTATTCTGTGAAGGAGAGACTTTAACTTTACTTTGATCTAACGTACCAGTGGATTTTTGTTCTGGGTACTTGGATGACCTTCAATCCAGACAGGCTATTGCTGAAGATCGGGATCATGAAGAAGCCAGGGTTATTTTCAACACATTCCTAGGCGAATAACTCTGTCTGGAAAACTGAGTTACTGTCGTCGAGTCTGGAGACCCACTGATGAATTACCCACGTCTTATTCTGTGGCGTCAAAGACTGCTGTAACGCCGGTATCTGTGTTGTCGTAATTTTCTGAAACTAGGATAAAAGTAGCCCCTAATAGGTTTTAGTAGTATATTTATTGAAGTTAAAGCAACTTATATATATCAATCTGTCGAACTCTAACGGCCGGTTCGTTCAACCGATCGAGATGAGATTTCAGATATAGTTATTCAAAGGTATGAGTTCGGCATTCTGTGAACGGCAACACACTGGCGCTCACGGTTACAGTTATACGTGCAGAAACTAGAAATTTTCGAATGGCAACGCTCGTATTTTTTTTCGCAAAATGCCAGCGCATGCGAAAACCCTAAAGAGCGTTTGAACGGTACGTGTATCGCAATAAATGGACGCGTTATGCATGCACAAGAAAACACGATCAGGGCGCAGGGAGGAAATTTGCATATGACAGAGGCAAGATACCAATCACAGAATGCCGTTCGGCAGATAGTCAGCGTAGAAAACGGATAAAAAGTGGGGTGGGAATGTTAGTTCTTCAGTTGGGAGCTCGCACATGCCTACGAAATCACTCTGCCGGCGAAAGTTCGTGGTGAATTGGTAAATCTCTATTATCAAAATGGGGTGAATGTTGTGGAAACCTTGCGTGTTTACAGTCGAAACCATCGCCAAATACGTTGCCCATGTAGCCCGCCAGCTCTTCGTGATTTAGTAAAGAAATTCGAAGAAACTGGCTGCACCTGTGATAGACAGTGATCCGGACGACCAACTGTTTCTGAGGATACTGTTATGGAAGTGCATCACATAGTGACTACAGGACACATGCAAACTGAAAGAGGTGCAGCTCGTGTGTTGGATATACCGAAATCAACGGTCCTAAATCTACTGCGCTCTGTAATCCGCATGTTTCCATACCTGTACCAGCGCGTCCAGATGTTGGAAGTGTGGGACCTTCAACAGCGTATATACTTTGCAAATGAATTTCTTATCCGATATGATGGCGATATCAACTGGCCTCTTCCCATATTATTGACATACGAGGCACATTTCACCTTAACTGTCAACGTCAACACCAAAAAATGTGTGCACTGGGCAGACATGAATCCGCACGCTGTGCCACCAGTAACGTTATACGACGTCAAAGTTACTGTGTGGTGCGGCATTGCAGACTCAATTATTCTCGGGCCGTGCTTCTTTGAGGAAACTACACCAACGGGATTTGTAATTTGCTCAGTGACAGGAATCCCGCTATACAGCAGTGCTGCAAAATTACGTCATAGCAGAAATGGTGCAGCGAAATGCATTGAATGACATCGTTTGGATGCAAGATGGTGCACCCCACGTATAGTGAAGTCTATTCGCAGGGCACTTAAGTGACCGTGCAGCATTAGTGACCAGCATTTCAGTGACCGTGCCATCTCACACGCATTTTCCATTTCCGTCGTTCTCACTACTATCGATTTCTGGTTCTGGGGATATCTCAAATCTAGAGTGTACTGTACATGTACAATCCGCAACCTTTGCCGGATTTGAAAGATTCTATCAAACGTAAGATTGGAAACATCCCTCATGCGATGTTAAGTTAGGCTGTATTGTCCATAGTCCCTCGCATGCAATGTCGCCTGTGATGGCACCCATGTGGAAAATGTGTAATCAAAATAAAAGGTTTCTTTTCTCCTATCTGCGTTGTAATCAATGATTGATGTATTGACTCTCTGTCGTATACAAATTTCCTCCGTGTGTCCCTATCGTGTATTTTTCCCCGTTCGCAGAGCTGTTTTTTGCATAATGCATATGCGTCCATAATTGCATAATTCATATGCGTCCATAATAATTGCGTGCATAATGCGTCCGTTTCTTGCGATACTCGTATGGTTCCAACGCTCTTTAGGGTTTTCGCATGCTCTGGGCATTTTGCGATGAAAACAAATGGGCGTTGCCATTGGAAATTTTCGAGTTTCTGTACCTATCACCGTAACCGTAAGCACCAATTTGTTGCCGTTCACAGAATCCTGAACTCATACCTCTGAGTAACTATATCTGAAATTTTACTTCGATCGGTTAAACGGACCGGCCGCTAGAGCTCCATATATCGGCAAATTTTTTATATGACCACCCTGTATACCATTTATATAGATTTCACAGTGGTGCTTAAATAATCATTTTCGTTTGGTTTAGAGTTCCCTTGTATCCTGAATCATTATAAACTGTATTAATGTTTTCTGTATTTACTTTAACCCCTTAATCCTCGCGCCCGAGACATTCACGGGCAAAACTGTATGAACAAATTTCGTCGCGCCCGTGACACTCACGGGCTGGACGTCTTTCGACTTTAGCTATTTTTTTCAGATATTTACTTTGCATTTTTCTTTCCCGAAAATATTTTTAAACCTTAAATACGTGATTCTATTTTTATATTCAGTTCGCACCACTATATTTTTTAAGTATAGTCTTTAGCAAATTTGTTTTGCATTTCTTGTCGGAAATCAAGTATAATTGTTCCTTAAACAAATAGTGGTGCCCAAGAAATAAATTGTCTTAAACGCTTAAAAGAAGGGAAACTCAGAAATGACAAGTTTGTTTTTAAGATCATAATGCTTAATTTAAGAAATTGTACGAGTTGAAACACATTTTTTTACTTGTTTCAAATCTGAATACATCTGGGTTACCGTTTTATAAATTTCTATGCTGAGTAGCTCAAGTGAAGAGAATTATTTTAGTGTTGGGATATCTAGAAAGGAATCAGAAGATTCCATTTTTTCAGATGTTTTTGACTCCGAAAAGATAATGATGATGACCCAATATTAAGCACCTCCATGCTTGGAATTCAAATCGGAGCCTAAGATTAACGTTTAGTTGGAAGCTATTTCGGGTATTCTGCAGAACCATGACCATTTTATAAATAATGAATAAGCGGATAATATTGTAATAGAAACTAATCGCTATGATGAGAAATAGGGAAATGTTGTTTGAGAAAAAAGAGAGAAAGGCAGATTGGAATGGCAAACTATTTCTTAAAATAAAATGCTGTTGTTTCTTACTCTTACTACTGTTGAAAAAATTGTAAAAAAAATTGTTAAAAGTAATAGTTAAAGAAAATATATTTTGAACTGCACTTTATTTGTTAAAGCTCCATTTTTTCGCGATATTAGGAAGTACAATAGGTATAGCGAATTCGATAAAAAAAAATAATACATTTCTGGAATAACGATCCTCAAAATCCACCTAATCCAAAACTGTACAAAATTTCGACTGTTTGTGCGCACCTGAATGAATTGTAAAGAACAATTATCAACATCAAGTAGTTTATGTGAACACCATTTTCTGGATGTTATGACCCCTACGGATAAAACCTTACACGGAATGAAAAATTTGTTCTTCCCATGAAAATAAATACGGAAACAAAATTTTAAAATAAACCAAATATGAATGGACGGATTGTAATGTAGGACTATGCATGTCATATTTCAAAGTTATCCTTACATTGAAAATTTACTAAATTTTGAAAAATATATTGAATACCGATTTTCAAATTAAAATTGAATGAAATTATCGTCCTTGTAGTAATATAAAAAATTTATTTGATTTATTTATGTCTTTACCTTAACTTAAAATGAAACCACAGGTTGCAGCCTTGCATCGAAGCTTCTCTGCACGTCATGTGTGTACAATATAATCAAATAAAGATAAATAAAATTGAAAGTTTTAAATATTTTATCTATCCTGAACACCTTCAGGACCAAAGCCTCTTCTTTGCTTAAATGTCGAAATAAAGGATTGACATCGGAATTTATTTAAAGATATATTTAGAAATATGAAGGAGCCAAATTTCGCAAATTTAGTAAAGAAAAAATTTTGTATTAAATTTCTTGGATTAGTGGACTTTTGGGTATTAAAATTGAGGGATTTCATACACTTCAAACCACCCTTAAAAGGGCTAAATATTAAGAATATGCTCTGTTTCTTTTACTAATGAACTCAGAATTTTATGAATAATAAAATCGGGCAATAAAAAAAATCGACGATTTTTGAAGGGATTTTTCCAAAATTAACCCTCCGTCTACCAGACGGGTCCATTGGACCCGACAGGTACATACAGAATATTCATTCAAACCAGAAATTTCTTTAAAATAAACTAAGTATATAATCCAGACAAAAATAAGGTAAATAAATAAGTTAAATAGTTTTAAATAAAAATTCTGGTGTAGAACGTTTTATTAAAACTTGAATAAAATTCCCGGTAGATCTAGGGTTAAGCGACGATTAAGGGGTTAAAATTGCTGGATTTTCTTTAGAGAAATAGCTAATAATTAAATGTAATAATTAAACAAGTGGCAGAAGTAAACTTTGGCTAAAATGATCATTTGATAACACAATAATATTTTTTTATATATAATTCAAGGGAAACCGCTGAAAATACATTTTTCTTGAACGCGACAAACCAATTCAATCGTTTATATTCCTTTTTCTGACATATTTTCAAATGCTAATCCTTTGAGAAGTTCTAAATTCTGTATAATTACTGTACACTGTAACTAAAAATGTATATGAAAACTAAACGTAATTCGAAATATTCAATTAAACAATAAGTTTAAAATTTTACAATAACCTTAAGTTCAACGAGTGGCATTGTTTTCATTAGGCAAAATAAATTGCAAGGAAATGGAATATCGCGCAACCGCTTTAACCGATTAAGGACGATCCTCTTTTACATTTCTTTAATTCTTCGACACCGGTTTTTTCCACATTGTAATTTTGATTTATTTAATCGCTCAAAATCTGAGTTTAGATAATGTGAAAATTTCCAAACTAAAATACAGGGATTCAAATTTAAAAGTTTTGTTCGGCTTGCATGGCAAGTTTTCTTGCCAACCGGCTTTAATGAGTTAATCCTTCGCAGTCGAGTGTCGGCAAATAGGCACCCATACTTTATATACATGATTCTATTTTTATATTTTATTCGCACCACTATATTTTAAAAGTACTATTTTTAGTAAATTCCTACTTAAAAATTCATTTTTTTTCCTTTCTTTCTTAAACTTCTTTATTTTCCTTAGTTAACTTTTTTTACTCTTCTAGTAGCTTTGCTACAGTTTAACTTTATCCCAATGGCTCATTAAAACATAAGACATTTCAATTTCCTAGTCTGGGTGTTAAGCTGATATCAGCTAGGAAACCCCTCAATGCTGATTACCTGTTCAGTTGCAAAGTGCAGGTAAAAATGTTTCGTTAACCGTTTAAAGGGCAAGCAATAATGTCTCCGTAATATTGAATTCTCACCGAAATAATCGAAAAAAATTATTTTTAAATAAGGAAAAGCAATTTTTCAACATCCCCCCCCCCCCCAAAGTTAAAAAAAATAAAATTTATTTAAAAGTTTCCGGTCCGAATCATGTTTAAATTAGGTGGGATATAATATATTCCACCGCTCCTCAAGGGGTTAAAAAAAGCTGTTGCCAAAGGTGTAAATTCGTGTAAGAGATGCCTGTGCCTAGAAGGAGAACTTCGGCCGTCAATGTTTAACCCTTAAAGAGCTGGTGGGAGTTTACTCCCCACTTACTTTTAATTAAAAGTAAACAAAATAGTACCAGAAATTATGAACAAAATATATTTTGCATTTATAATGAACGTGACGAAAAGTCTTTTATTTATTTTCAAGTTAATTCTTCCGTAGATTTTCGTGGTAGTGAATCTTTTCAAATGTTCAGCAGCAGAACTGATTTTCCCGGTAAAGGGTTAAAGATTTGTTCTGAAATCTCTTCAAAGAGCTCATCTGAAACCACTTTAAAATCGTTGATCTACACACTACAAAAATGTAAAAATAAAATATTGAAATTTTTGACGAAAAGAAGTTCCTTCAGATAACAAATCGTGTATAGATGTCTCAAAAAATCCGCTTTAGTAAGATATTCTAAATGTATTAATTCACAAGTATGTTTCAAGAAAAAAAGGCTAGTAGCTTGCATTATTTTTTTGTATTTTTTTTTTAACCCCTTGAGGGGCAAGCAAAAATGTCTCTATATATTGAATTCTCACCGGAATAATCGAAAAATTTTATTTTTTAGTAAGGAAAAGCAATTTTTTTCAATGATTTTCCTCCAAAGTTAAAAATATAAAATTTAGTTAAAATTTTCTGGTGAGAATCTTGTTAAAATTGGGTGGGATATATTTTATTCCTCCGCCCCTCAAGGGGTTAAATTAACAATAATCAAATTCATCCGGATCATAGGGTTTTAACGGCTGAATGTAATTACTTCCAATTCACTATCAGTTTCCGTTTACTATTTCAAGTTAAATTTATTTACCTACTTTTGTTATTAGCTTTCATTCTTTGTATCATACTACTTAAATGAAACCACCAAATATTTTCTTTTTGTCAAATAAAAAGACTAATCTATGGCAATTCCAAAATCTTATGGGTGCCATATGAAAGCAAAAATTCCCTACTTCAGGACATTTACATCGGATAAATGTGGTTATCCTCTCTTGTTTTTTATCTAAAAAAACCCGGAAATGTCTTAAGGATTAAATTTATAGAAAGCATTTTCTTTTCAGCTGATGTTTATGCCACTGGAAAATGTACAATATATTTTTTAAGCAATGAAATGCGTACTTTTACATCTTAACATATTTTGTACGAGTGTCACGTATACTTACCCCATCCAGTGTGTATGGATTTTATTTTTAGCTCCAGAAAAGTCATAATATTTGTTTTGTTAAATGGTAGCATCCTTAAATTAAATAAAGAGAAAAATACTACGAAAAGTTACTGGTATATAAGGTAACAAGGACCTTTAGACTTTCAAAAAATCAGTTCCGGGGTTTTGTTTTATTCTGCATTTTAAAAATTTTCTTATCAATATTAAAATAACCCATTCAAAAATCTACATTATTTCTTGATTTATAATCATTTATAGACGGTCAGTACCATTGTAAGTGCGTAGATATTGAAACATTAGGACGCGTTTTCTCAGATTAGTAGATTTGGAGTTTGCGCGCAGTGTTGCATTCAAACTACATAAGCTACAAATTTAAAAAAAAAATAACCTAATATGCGTTTTTTTATAGTCTTCAAGCTAAAACCAAAATAATTCACACTTTTTTTTTTTTTTTTTTTTTTTTTTTTGCACTTGAAAAACGTGGGGAAAAAATTAAAAATTTGGAATTTTTTTTTTTGCTAAAATTAAATTTTAAACAAAACTTTTTTATGTATTTTGGTTTTAATTGAGATGTAGGTATGTTATGATTCTATTTTGTTCAAAAATTATTTTCTATAAGCATTATTTAGATTTTTATCCTGAGCGCAGCACTTAATGATTTTAATTAACGCATTATTGAGATTTTTTTTTTTTAATTTAAAATTTAAATATTAATTTTGTATCTACAACATTTATTTTTCTGTATAATATAACTAAGAATATATACATTATGCAGAAAGCGAAAAAAGAGATCTTAATGGCATAGTATTTGTGTTTTGGTACTTTGAAAATGGCGATGTTTTTGATAGTTTCCACAAACACAAAGGTCCTTTGTCCCCCTAAAACAAAAATGTCGTTAACCTTTTGAGGAGCGGTGGGATATACTTTATTTACTATGTATTTAAATACAGGAATATTAACTCTTTAGGAATGGTAGCTTTAAATGCATGATTTATTTTAATATTCTGTTTACACCACTATATTTTAAAAGTAAATTATTTTGTAATATTCTCTTTTACTTACATTAAATTGCAAGTAAAAGTGTTTCGTAAAACAAAGAAAACTTCTATTCGTATACTTTCATGTATTTTCTGAAAATTAATTTATAAAAAATAGCTTTAAATATTCCAGAAATTCTGAGAAAGTGATAGCACATCATACTCAAAGCAACACATAAATTCTATGTTTTATATAAAACAATTTTTTTTAGGTTTTATATAAAAATAGCAAAGAATTTTAAGCAGACAAAGTAACTGGTTGTTCATCAAAATATTATTTTTCAGAAAAAAAATAAAGTTTTTATTTCTGAATCTTTAACAAAACATTTCTTTGAAATTTTTAGAACTATTCAGGTTTAGATGTCGCAACTCCATTAATCTTAACATTTGAAAATACTCCTTTCTTAACCCTTTGAAGATCAGTGGTTCATATGTTGTACAACATATTTTCATCCCTAAATGCCCCATTGGCATCAGAATATTAGAATGAAAAACTTCCTTTTATTAAGTACGTGAATAAAGGCTTTTGCTTATTTTGGAATAAATTTGTTTGTAAATTCTGGTGTCATTAACTCATTTCAACATTTTGCGAATAGAAGTACCTTGCCCCTGAAGGGGTTAACGATCGTTATGTACTGAACTCATGAAAGTTTTATCTTCTAAAGCATTTTACGTGAATTTTTGAAACAACGTTAGAAGATTTACAGTATCATTTAATAAATTTTAGAAGGATTTTAGATGGATTTAGAAGGATTAATTAAATTTGCATTTATAGGGATTTTGTGCAATATTTATAACCCCCACTCAAATCTTTTACTTTAAATATTTTTTTTAGTATTTTGTAGAATTAGGAAATGTACAAATATAATGTTCTTACGATAGAAATATAGAAATATTACCTAATTGAAAATCCCCCCCCCCACCCCCAATGCCAAGAAAGCTGAAAAGATGCAAAGGCAAAATATATCATCCTATTAGAAATATTTTTATTTTGTGTAACCAATAATGCTTTTGCAACAAGATACAGTAATGCATCTATAACTCATTCTAAACTGCATTACTACTATTCGATGTATTAAATAAATTTTATAACAAAATATTCTAATGGTACTTATAAGTACCGTCAGTAGATAGATTTTCCTAATTCTACTCTCCCATAAAATAAAGGTTTTTTTTCCTTGTGCTGGATAACATAGGTTTTTGTGCTGTCGGCTCTTGGACTATAATGATCCATGTCTGCCGGAAGTGAAGTGGCGCATAAGCAAAAATTAATACCACTAGTGGTTGACTCGTAGGTTTATCATTGCGTTCGTCTTACAAACAAATATATGAAAACATGCAGGAGGCCCACCGTGGATGAGTTGATAAGACACCACGCCCCTAATCGCTTGAGAGCGTAGGTGGGGGCGGGTTCTAATTCCGACGGTTCCGTTGCACACTCTTTGTTGAGCCCCGAGGATGTAGTTCTCTGGTGTTGTAAATTTCCTTGTGCTGTCTCGTCCCTGTATATCGACGATGACTTATAAGCGGACCCTGGTGTCAAGCACGGTAGTATGATGCACGTGTTCAATAAAACAAACACACATGCAGGACTGCGAGCAGAAAAACATAATGATAAACCTACGAGTCAACCACTGGTGGTATTAATTTTTGGCTTATGCACCACTTCACTTCCGGCAGACATGGATCATTTCATTCCCCTACTTCTATTTTTCCATAAAATACAGGTTTTTTTTTTATTGTGCTTGATAACATAGGTTTTTGTGCTGCCGACTCTTGGACTATGACCATATATGATAAAACACGGAAGGGCACTTACGTCACTGAGGTTAATGGTTAGTAATTAATCCAAGAAAATTTATGACCGAACTAGCAGAACTACCCGGCTTCGCCCGTGTCAATTATAAGAAGCCTTCCAGGTAAGATAAATTAAAACAAAATAATACGGCAATCACAATAACTGAAATTTGTGCATTCCCATCCACAAATCGTTATAAAGACAATCAAAAAACATGGCGTTATTGTCTTGCAACCATAGTAAAATCCCTGAGCAGAATGCTCGTTTTCCTTGGCGGGTATAAGAGAAAAAATATGTGATTTTCCTGACAATACGAAAAAAAGAAATTCCTCCAAATCGCGAGGAGAGGGTCCGAGGTTGGTCTCACGGAATCCAGCGATCCTTTGTACATTGATAGAGTATTGTCAATACATAAACATATCAATAGGATAAAGTGCAATATTCAGGGGGGGGCCGTTAAAAACGAGCCCCAAAGTTCACCCAATTGACTCTTTAGTATATAATCCGATAAATTAAGTCCCTTTGCGGCAAGCTCGATAGCGCAGTTGGCAGCGCGCCAGCCTTCTAATTTTCGTTTTGACGGATATCTGCAGGTTCGATCCTCCAACGAGGATTTTTTCCCCCCGACAAAATAATGATAAATTATTTTTGAACCACAATTAATATATATATATATATAATTATTTAAATGCAAGACAAATATAAATATTGGCGCATTCACACATATTTATTTATTTACAGAGAGAGACAGTTTTATTGCATCCTTATGGATATAATGAAAAAAAATGCAAGAATCTTATGCAGTATATACGTATTTTTTTGCATTCAACATTTTTGTAAATTTTATATTTAGTTTTATTTACAATCATTTATATTTATTTTACAATTACTTACATATATTTCACAATGACGTACACTTATTTTACACTTATTTAAATTTATTTTACATTTCTGTCTATACTATCTATATTATAAAGGACAAACATATCTGTGCGTAACGCATACGTCATTTTGCGAATGGCAACACTTTGAAATTTGAATTAAAATTTCGGCTTTGCAATTATATCTACGGCAAATTTTTAAACTTCTAAGCATCGCACATTTTAAATTTTAACACCGTCGTATAAGGAAAAAAATGCTCTTTTAAATACAATTTGTTTGAAAGTTGTATCTCAATTTATTTTTGAGATATACATTTTTTTGTAGTTTTTAATACAAATTTTGTATTTGTGGCAACTGAAGTACTTCATTTATTTTGAAAGTAAAGAGGAAATAGTCATGGTTTATTATTTTTATTGATTATATCCTTATTGATGCCATTTTCACAATACAAATAAAAGTAACCTTTTTATAATTTTTGAACAAAAAATGATGTCAGGCATAAAAAAAAAAAAAAAAAAAAAAAAAAACACGCATTCTTCTTCATGAATCAGTTACATTTCAATATTTTTACATTACGCTGATACTGAGTTTGAGACGCTAGGCAGAATGATTCAGTGAGTAAAAATTAGGTCATATTTAAAACAAAACGATCATTTATTTTGATAAAACTATATATATCATAAAGGACAAACATATCTGTGCTTAACGCATACGTCATTTTGCGAATGGCAACACTTTGAAATTCGAATTAAAATTTTGGCTTTGCAGTTATATCTACGGCAAATTTTTAAACTTCTAAGCATCGTACATTTTAAATTTTAACACCGTCGTATAAGGAAAAAAATGCTCTTTTAAATGCAATTTGTTTGAAAGCTGTATCTCAATTTATTTTTGAGATATAATTTTTTTTGTAGTTTTTAATACAAATTTTGTAATTGTGGCAACTGAAGTACTTCATTTATTTTTAAAGTAAAGAGGAAATAGTCATGGTTTATTACTTTTATTGATTATATCCTTATTGATGCCATTTTCACAATACAAATAAAAGTAACCTTTTTATAAATTTTGAACAGAAAATGATGTCAGACATAAAAAACACGCATTCCTCTTCATGAATCAGTTACATTTCAATATTTTTTACATTACGCTGATACTGAGTTTAAGACGCCAGGCAGTGAGTAAAAATTATGTCATATTTAAAACAAAACGATCATTTATTTTGATAAAACTAAATATTTGACCAATACTAAATGGCCAATACTATGGCAACTAAAGTCAAATTTCTGATTTTTTTTCTTTCGCGGGTATTGAGATTAGAACTTAAAGTTTGTGCCAATGTTCACATGAAAAGTTGTATCGGACAAACGTGACTTTAAGTTTAGAAATACATTCATTAATAATCTATTGCGCATTAAAATACATTCAAATAGTGAATTTGAGTGGTGCGTATGTAAACTATGGGAATGCGAAAATAACTTACAATTTAGATTTCATGGGGGGAAATTTTATGATGTGACACAGCGAAATCCTTTTTACCGATTTTTCATCCCGTAAAAACAAACGTAAGAGCCTCAATCGATAACTTCAACACAATTACTCATCTTGATTACGTTTTCTAATACAGTTTAATTTTTCATTAATTTAAGCAGTTGAAATTTTTGGAAATAATATTTTGGTAATTTTAGGTTTAAAATATTATTTGTTTTAAGAGTGAGACAACCAATGTTAGATGAATTTTTTATTGTAATTATTTTTTTTAGGTTTATTATAAATTCGATCTAACAGTTCTTTCTAACATTTTAGTTCGTCGAATTTCGACGGGTTCCAACTCGTGTACTTAATAAATAAATGTATTCTATTAAAATTGAGGTTCTGATTACGGGCAGGAACCGGGATGATAATTTTCATAAAAACATATGAAACAGAAACTTTTGCGACAGCATGCACGAATAATAAAAGAAGTGTTTTTACAGGAACAAGGCGTTTTAAAAAGATCATTTGGAAAACACACTTCATTGACATTCATAAATATTATTCTTTTATGTGAAAGTTTCGATGTATTCAGGCGTATTTTATCATGTTACAAAATATAGGTGAAGAGAGTTGATAATGCACAATTGAATGAATTTTTATACAATCCTAGCGAGAATTAATTTTTCTTTTCTGTTCAATTAAACAATTACAATTTTGTAAGCGCTTAATCATATTTTTCACCTGCCTATAAAAATAAACGTCGCCTGGTTTTACCAAAGCTGTGCTTCAACTATAAGTTTTTCTATCACAAAGTAGTTCTAGATTATTGTGAAAAAGTTCATTCCCGGATAAGCTTGGCTTCACAAGAAATAGCGTCTGAAGACTACGATGAAATTAAATTATTTTCAGAGAGTAACTTTGCGTAATACACGACTACATCTTTTAATATCAATTTTGATGATTCGCTATGAATTGTGTATTATGAAATTCGCTTTTCAATATTTGTAAATTTAGAAGCTTCTTCACTAGACATTTTTTACAAAATAACTTTTTTCATTTTAATTATGACACTATAATAAAGAACAACGTCTAATCAGCTTAAAACTTTAAAAACAAAATGCCGTACTCATTCGCTCTGCGGCAGATGGGTGCTTAAATTTCAACAAAAGAAAGGTAAACATTTAAAACCCACTCTTTTCATTTTCTATAGCGTACTTGTTTTGCTTAAAAACCACCTGCAAATCTACGTAGAGGTCTGCACGGGCCGGAATTTCCAGGCCCGGGCCCGGCCCGGTGTAAAAATTATAAGTTCGGCCCGAGCCCGGCCCGGCCCGTTTGCATTTTTACAGTTCTCGGCCCGGCCCGGCCCGGCCCGTACAAAAAATCAGTGAAAACAGGCCCGGCCCGGCCCGACACAATTTCTATTTTAAAAAAATCCTTTTTTTTCTCAACATACAATTAAGATTCTTTTAATGAATACTACATACATATTTATGGGAGCATTTTACAGTATATTTTACATTACTATGATGTTCACAAAACACAAAACACACAATAGTAAACATTAACGATTACTTATAGTGTTTTAGTCATCGTGTCTACAGACATTTCAAAATGGAAATAAGGATTCATTAAAAAATTAATGTAGTTCAGAATAAATGATTAAAAACATGGTAACTTTTGAAGCTGTATAATAAAAAGTAGATTTGTGAAAATATTTCTCTCAATTTTAAGGCTTTTCTCAAATCCAAAGGAGCTACATTTCGACACATTTATGAATTCTTTTCTTTTGCGGAAACGCGTCAGATTGGCAGGTATTCTTATTCAGAAGCTATGTAAATGTCGATTTTTTTTAATAGATAAAAGCAATATATCTTTCTGAAAATACTGTCAAAGTTAGCGTTTTGAATCGAATTTCCGGAAGCGATAGCACAGGAAAGGAGCAAAACGTACAGTCACGTGACAGGAATCTCTGTTATCTCTAAGTAATTTATCAAATATGGAAAAAGCTATTCGTTTCCTAATGCTTTCAATAGGCAGGCCTGTCAATTTTATGCCTTCATAGTTAAAAATTTTGTCAGAAAATGTGTCTGAAAGCTTCGCATTGCTGAGCAGTGAATATGAGAACCACCTTATGTTATATTTCCAAAGATACTGTTAAGAAAAGTTCATTATTACTATTAATACTACAAAACACAATGACTGTTCTACACATCCTGAGATCGATTAAGACCAGTTCCGTCCCGGCACGAGTCTGCTGAAAAAAAAATTAAACTCGAAATCAGACATCTTGTAACTGTACGATGCCGATCTCTACGATGGACATGTTACATTTCTGTTCTGATGTTGTGAAACTCGCATCGGCTCGCATCATTTATACTTCTCGAGAAAATCATATTCATTGAAAATGGCTCGTATTTTATCTTTTTCGCTTAAATTCTTATATCGGGCCGACAGGCCCGATTAATTTTTTTGCCGGCCCGGCCCGTTGAAAAAATTGTCCTAATTCTGCCGGCCCGGCCCGGCCCGTTTGAAAATTCGCCTTCATTCCGCCGGCCCGGGCCCGTGCAGACCTCTAAATCTACGTACAAAGTTTTTAACTGAAAACAGTTATTCTAATTCCAAACATGAGATCCCATGATAAAAAATAATTATGTTTTAAAAATTAAAAAAATAAAAAATAAAATAAAAATTATAACATTTTAAATTGACAAGAAAAATGTAAAATAGCATATTTTAATTTTATGTAGCGTATTTTAATCTACTTTGCTGAAAACAACAGGTATCTATTCATAGAAAAGTCTATAAATAAATGTGAATAAAATTAAATTTTGTCGACTGAATAATTCAGTTATTTTCCTTTTTTTCCCCCATTAGATCCATAAAGCGGCAATATCTCTGTAAATTAATAAACACATAATATATATAACTGTGTGTGTGCGTGCAGAAGCATATATTTATGAATATTTGTCTAACTTTAAATAATTAGATATATATTTTTTAATTATGGTTTGAAAATAACTGATCATTATTTTGTCTGAAAAAAAAAAAAAATCTTGTTGGAGTACCGAACTCGCAGACGTCCCAGAAGAAGAAAATTAAAGGACTGGCGCGCTGCCAACTGTACTACCGAGCCTCTTGCAAGCGACAGTAATTTATCCGGTTATATACTAAAGAGTCAATAATGGGTGAACTTTGGAGCTCGTTTTTTACGACCCTCCTGAATATTGCACTTTATCATGTTGATATGTTTATCGATTACTTATACTCAACAATGTACAAAGGATCGCTGGATTCCGTGAGACCAACCTCGGACCCTCTCCTTGTTAGTGAAATTCTCGTTTGTATGGTATTATCTACATTATAAAGTAAAAACACTATGTCAGTGCCCATAAATTGTGCCCCATAAATTGTAACCCATAAAATGTGCCTTTACTGCAATTTTTCTCACTTTTAAACATCACACAATTTCATTTTCTACAATGTCGAATAGAAAAAAGTTCTCTCAAATGAAATTTGTTTGAAAATTGTAACTCAGTTTTTTTTTATTTTAATGGATTTTAAAGTAATTTTTAAGCATGGATATTTTTAAAGTTGAGTGCAACCCGATTACGAAAGATGAACCTGTTTACACTTAATGCAACAGTATAAAGAAAAGGCATGTCTATGAGTAACGCTGGTATCATATTTCCGGTTGCAATAACCTAACACAACAAATTTCCCTTTTATTGCAGTTTAACGTCTAAACATTGTACATTCGATTGTTCCAACGTATCATAGAAAACAAAAGTACTTTCAGTGATATTTGTTTGTAATGTTTATCTCAATTTACGAATTTTTTATGGGTTTTAAAATAATTTTTAAGCATGCATATTTTTAAATATGCTTGCAACCCAAATACAAAAAATTAACTCAATTGTTCAAAAACATTGTAAATAATTCAGAATTTGTTTGCTTTCGCGTAATATTCAATAACTAAATTGGCAAACGAAATTAAAACGCCAAAAATAAAATAAAATAAAACACGAATTTAACAGATATTAAATCAAACTACTCAGAATAACCTGATAAGTATATAAAATTCAAATGGGAATTTCGTTTCGGGTGCATATAACTTGAATTCTTCTGAACGGATTTCCATGCGACTTGATCTAATAGTTTTTCAGGGAAGATTTTAGCGCGTAACATATTGTTTTCCGTTGCTTAGTCATAGAATTATAGGGGAAAGTTATATAATCATGTGAACCCAATTATGAAAGATTAGTCTTATTAGCTGAATGAAAAATGCAGAAATATTTTTATCTCTAACTATATTGACGGGTTTACCTTCGGTAATGGGGCTGTGCGCTAGGATATTCTTATTTTAGTGAGTGTGCCTGACACCTATTATGGCATGCACCTTTGTTTAAAACAATATAGAATGACTTATGTTTTAAGCGACTACCTGGCATGCAACTTGATTACAAAATACTAAACTGCAAATGCTTAAGGTGCTTCTCCAGTTCCCTGCTCAGCAACGCGAAACTTTCTGACACATTTTCTGACTCATTAAACGTAAAGGCTTAAAATTTGTAGGCCTGATTATTAAAGCGATTTGGAATTGAAATGAGTTTTTCCTTTTTTCATAAATAAATTACTTATCGAGTTATGAACAATTGTGGTTGCGTGACGGCCGGTATCCTTTATTGCACTGTTGCGTCGTAAATTCAGTTCAAAAAATCAACTGAAAGATCTTATACTTTTACCGACAAATGGAAACTATCTTTCGATTACATGGTTTCTAAATAAGAACTCCTGTCAATTTCATGCGTTTCCGAACAAAAATTAATTAAAAAATATGCCAGAAAATAGCTCCTTTGGATTTGAGAACAGCCTTAACTTTATCAACAGCCTTAACTTGAAGTTTATGAAAAAACTCACATTTTTAGTTTTAATTTTGGAACTCGCGAAATTTAAATTCAGAAAAAGGATTTTCTTTTGACACATTGTGGTAATTTTTTAAACTTTTAAAATTAAAATACATGTTTTCTTTGGCGCGAGTAACAGAAGTATACAACATCTTCACAATACGCGGAGAAATGCAAAAAAATACATCCAAATGAGGTAGTAGTTACTAAAATTTTATTTGGAAAATTTGAAATTTTATTGAAATTAAATCTACAATGATTAGATGAAATGATGTCATTTTCCATAAATTTTAAATCGAGACATCTATCAAGATTTTTTTTTTGAAAATGTAAATAACCGCTCTCTTTTTGCTATAAATCACAGAAAATGTTAGCACTGAATCTAAACCAATACAGCACTTAGCGATAACGTAATAGCTATAAGATATGCCTGTAGTATACAATCGAAGTAGTAAGCAAAATATAGGAGCCTTATGTTTACATTGAGTTTGATTACGCGTTGAAAATATTTGATAGAGTGTGACGTCATATCTAGCCTTTTTTTTCTTTTTCTTAAAATGTTTTCATGAAATTTGACTATTTGTATTAAAATAGATGTTTTAATTAAAAAAAACTAAAACATTCAAATTGAGGTGCTACGTTATTTTCCCGCTCTTATAGTTAAAGTTTTTATTTTATATACAAAAAAATGTAAATTTTCTGTTTAGAATGACGTCAGTATCAAAGACGCAAAAATATAGCAAGAAAATCTGAATTTTTATTGGCAAATAGAAACAAAATACACGCGTTATCTTTATTTTTTTTGACATTATTATGTCATATTTTAGTGTTTGGCAACAGGAAAGAAACGAATTATACAATCAAATAAATTTTTGAAATTTATCAACAGCGATATTTTCTTATCAGCTGCATGCTAAGAGTTATTTGCCAAGATTTTGCTACTTATGGCGTCATTTTATATTCCGATAATTTTAGATCTTATACATGTCTGTTAAATTTGTGGTTTATTTATATTATTTTATTTATTTATTCATAAGGAAGTTTTTTTTTTAAAACGGATATTAGCCGTGAGAAAATGATGAACTCTTTATTTTGTTTTAAGGGCAAACGGATTAATCTTTCGTAATCGAGTTCCGCGCGATATAGATAAATTTAAAAAAAATATTTCATGCTTTAAAATAGTTTTTAAAACCATAGGCAATTAGTAAACTGAGATGAACTTTGCAAACAAATTCCATTTGAAAAAAAAAATCCTATTTGGTGATCTAAATATTTAAATTGTACGATTACAAATATGTTGTGCTTATAATTGTGCTTTTACAATATTATTCTTTTATTTGTTTATAAAAGAAATATTAATTTCGTTAATTTGTCTTTCACAAATATGTTAGATTGGTGGTTCCTTTATTATTATTCTTTTATTTGTTTATAAAGGAAATATTAATTTCGTTATGCAAAAATAGTCAGAAACAAATGCTGAAAAATGTATGTTGCTTTATGTGCAAAATGTTATTATTATTATGTATTGAAACCCGCACGTGATAAGATAAACTTTAAGAAAATCATGCTTAAAAATTATTTTAGAAAATATAATACATCAGTCAATTAAGATACAGTTTTTAACAAATTGCGACGCAAATAGCAAAAACGAATTTTTTCCCTATGCGACGAAAATTGAAAATGTACGATGGTCAGAAGATTAAAAAATTACAGTAGCGAAAATTTCAAGACCGAAATTTGATTGTGAAGTGTTGCCATTCGCAAAATGGCGTCAGCGTTACGCACAGATACGTTTGTTCTTTATAATATAGATACTTAATCAGTGAAATGTAATAAAGATCAGTTATTAGGATGTGGTTATCAATTGAGGCTCTTATGCTTGCTATTCCGGAATGAAAAACAGCAATTTTCACCTTCTCAAAATTTGCATACGCGCTTCTTGTATCCATATTAATCTTTTTTTTTTTTTTTTAAATTGTATTTTGTTTGATCATTTAAAAATCATTTTAACTCAAAACGTGAAGTCACGATTGTCAGAAACATCTTTTATGTGAACAGACGTACCCTTTACTTGAGATTCTAATCTCAATTCCGGAGAGTAAAAATTTCCCTAATTTATGTTTTTAGACGCATTTGTGTTAAAATGTTTAGTTTTATCTAAGAAAATGATCGTTTTGTTTTAAATATGGCTTCATTTTCACTTAAATAAATATTTCGCCTAGTGTCTGAATCTTAGTATCAGTACACATGCAGCAGGAAAAAAAATATATAGAAAATGTATGAGGAAAAATGCGTGTTTTCAAAATCAGTATGTCATTTTCCGTTATTATGCCCCTAATATAATATTCTGTTCCCAATGGGATTTTGCGACACTAAACGATATACAACAATTTTGAATTTTTATCAGAAAATAGCATGAATAAAAATAAAAACACCTCATTGTTTGTCTCTTGTCTGCAATAATGAAAGCTATCTAATTTTCACCATTTTCAAAAAATTTCCTAAAATGCGTTTAAAATTAAAATATAAAAGCGGGGGTATTTAAAAAAAAAAAACAGATAGTGCGATCACATCTACAAATGAACAGCCTTCAGTTAAAAAAAAAAATATTAGTAAAATTGGTTCAGCAGAAAGATCAGGGCAGATGACTTGTGTTTTAAATATATAGATTATATAAAATTATGAAAAATTAAATTAAGCAAATTATGTTATTTTGATAAAATTACAGTAGAATGTCCTAAAGAATAGCATTAAAGTTTTATTATTCGAGAGAATATATGATAAAACCTTCAGGAACATAATATTATTTTAAAGCACGAATTATTTGTTTGCTTGTTTAACTCGGCGAAGCAAATTCATCCAGGCGAGAATCATCAATTTCTATGATATAAATCGCTACTATTTGCATGTCACCTCTCTTCTATAAAGACTCTCTAAATCTTTTTAAACCATTGCGTTTTATTGGTGTGTGATTTCAATTACATTATTTTCAAAATTGAAGCATTTTCACCTGTGAAGAATTTCAAAGCAGCTGGGCTGTGAAAATGACGCACTTCTACAAAACATAATTCAGGTTTAAGAATTAAAATACAAGCTTTTTTTTCATAAAATGACGTCATTTGCATCCGCTAAAGCAATCCACTTTTGCAATCCAGTCTTAAACTTCGTCTATAGAAAAGTATGAATATGACGTCATTATCTCGGAATAACAGACAATATTCTTGACATAGCCCATATTTTAATTTCAACTTTTTTTTCAGGTTCTATGAGAAAACGGCAACAAAAAATACAGTATCTCCTATTTTCGACTATTTTCCTTTTACTTTCAATGACTTTCAATAGAAATGGGGTACTTTTGTTGCCACGATAAGAAAAATGGTATTAAAAACTACAAAAAAATTAATATTTCAAAAATAAATTGAGATACAGATTTCAAACAAATTGTATTTAAAAGAGCATTTTTTTCGTTATACGACGGTGTAAAAAATTAAAATGTGCGATGTTTAGAAGTTTAAAAATTTGCATTAGATAAAATTGCAAAACCAAACTTTTATTTCAAATTTCAAATTGTTGCCATTCGCAAAATGACGTATGCGTTACGCACAGATACATTTGTCCTTTATAATATAGATAGATTTATGTCCTTGTACCGTATGTTTCGGTGTGATTATAAGCGCGTTTCACGTCAAACAATATGTATAAGTATTTGTGAACTGGAAAATATAACTTATAGACACGTAACTCGTGGTGAACAACAATAGCGATAATATAAGATGTGTTTATATCATGATAAATTTGGATAAACAAGCCGACACTGCCATTTATAAGCGGATAGAAGAAAAAGTATGATTCTAAAAAAATAGGTTGCGCGCAAATCACTTATTTATTAGAACCACATGATCACTTCCATTACAATATTTAAAATATGGTGCCTTTTACACTTTCAACATAAGATAAGTTGCATAGGACAGACGTCAGTGATGAGAATTTTAAATCTGGTGATACAATTCGACAGAAAGAGATAACTACTTTCGGTTACCTTCTCGTACTAGATAATACATACTGGTTGAAGCAGTGTTGCCAGATAGTCGAAAGTAAATTTCCCTAAAATTTCTGAAATTTTCCCCAAATCAGTGTTATTTTTCGACAAATTCCCCAAAGCAGTTTCTATTCAAAAAAGTAAATTTTCAATTTTCCAATATAAAAAATGTTTAACGAATTTAAACTCAACTTTTTCTCAAAATGAAGTATTTTTTTTTGGAAAAATTCCCCATTTACAAAAAATAAACATTTAAACTCGGCAGAATTTTGCATGCATATTCGCAGCAAAACGAGGAGAATGAGACATTCATTTGATACATTTTTCATGAGATACATTTTACAACGACTAGTTCGTTTACACTTCTTTTAGGTAACTTTCATTACAAAAAGCTACCTATTGCAGCCGTTCGGAGGAAAGCGATTTCAAAATATTTTGGTATATTTTCATCGATCATGACCCCCAGACCCCGAAACCAGCCTCCGTTCAAAAGTTGATATATATATATATATATATACAAGGTTTACTCTGAAATTATTGAGATACGCGCAAACGAGAATTTACAAAATAAAAATAACGGTTTAATTTAAAAATACAAAGTATTTTAACACAGCAGACGATTTTTTACCGACTTACTGACTTGTTTAGCGTAGAATAAATTTTAAACAGTAGAGAAAGTAGAGTTGACGCGAGAACATTTTCACGCTATGATTTTCTACGATTTTAAAGCAGGATTAAATCAAGAAGAATGCGTTCAACGGTTGAAATTAGCATTTGGTGATGAATTTCCAGCTCGTGCTACTGTATTCAGATGCTTTAAAGAATTTAGCGGAGGTCGCAATTTTCTTCAGGATGAAGAACATACAGGAAGGCCTCCATCGGCAGTAATCCCGGATAATGTGCCTGCCATACGAAAAATGTTAATGGATGATAATCGCCGTACCTATCAAATGATACAGAAGGAACTTAACATTGGATCCGCAGCCATACACAAAATTATTCATGAAGAATTGCGTATGAAAAAAGTAGTTTACCGTTGGGTTCCCCATAATCTAACTGAGGACCAAAAAGAAGAGCGTGTCAGAATCAGTAAAGAAACTCTTAAATTGCTAAATGATGGTGGCCACCGCATCATTTCTAAAATTCTAATGAGTGATGAAACGTACATACCGTTTTTGGACGTTCCAACACGTCAAGAAAGCAAAGTATGGGCCTTTGAAAATGATCCCACGCCGACAATGGTGAAAAGACAACGCGCACTGAATAAAGTGATGTATGCCGTTTTCTTCAGAAGTACGGGATTGGTCAAAGCCATCAAGTTAGAAGGGTAGAAGACAGTAACAGCAAACTGGTATACCACTAAATGTCTTCCAGAAATTCTACAAGAAGTGAATGTTAGGGGACTAATGCTTCACCATGACAATCCATCTTCGCATACAGCCGGATTAACAGTTGAGTTTCTTAAACAAAAACGAATTAAAGTGATAGAACATCCGCCGTATTCACCTGATCTAGCTATGTGTGACTTTTGGTTATTCTTTAATCTAAAAAAAAACTTACGTGGACGTCGTTTTCATTCAGAAGAAGAGATTGATGTGGCTGCAAATCTATTTTTTTCATGTAATCCAAGAAATGAATGGCTTGAGGCATTTAATCTGCGGAAAATTCGTCTACAAAAGTGCATTGATGCTGGAGGAGACAACTTTGAACACACCTAAAATTTTGTAAGTATAACTTTAAAAACCTAGTTGTATCTCAAAATTTTCAGAGTGACCCTCTTATATGATCTTTGTCACGCTGTAACTCTCGTATTTATGAACCGATTTAGATGTAACTTCGTGTATACATAGCGCATACCAATGCCTAGACCGAGCTTCATCCGCCATATTGTTTCAAAATGGCGGCCATTTAAATTTTTTAAAGAAATTTAAAATTTGAAATGTGGTACAAAAAAATTTGAAAATGAAAAAGATTTTTTTCGTATGTGTTTGAACTTGATACAAAGATTTCGGAGCATTTTTTGTTTCGTGTATATCTTAAAAAAGGGCTGAATTATAGCACTTTGAATTTCTACCTTGGCTGACATTTTGAAACGACCTGATTTTCGTCACGCGATAACAGGCGTATTTATGAATCGATTTGGATGTACCTTGGTGTACACATAATACGTACCAATGTCTTCGTTGGCCAGCTTCATCCACCATCTTGTTTGAAAATGGCGGCCATTTTTTTTAATATAAATTTGAAATGGGGTACCAAAAAATTGAAAATTGAAAAATATTTTTTTTTCTTATGCGTTTGACCTTAATACAAAGTTTCCGGAGCAGTTTTTGTTTCGTCTATATCTTAAAAAATGGCCGAGTTAAAGCACTTTGAATTTCTAGCGTGGCTAACATTTTGAAACGACCTGATTTTTGTCACGCGATAACAGGCGTATTTATGAACCGATTTGTATGTACCTTGGTGTATACATAATACGTACCAATGTCTCGACCGAGTTCGTTCGCCAGCTTCATCCGCCGTATTGTTTCAAAATGGCGGCCATTTAAATTTTTTTTTAATTTTAAAAGTAAAATGAGGTACCAAAAAATTGGAAAATGAAAAAGATATTTTTGTTTGTGTTTGACCTTAATACAAAGATTCCGGAACAGTTTTTGTTTCGTCTATATCTAAAAAAATGGCTGAGTTATAGCATTTTGAATTTCTATTGTGGCTGACATTTTGAAACGACCTGATTTTTGTCATGCAATAACAGGCGTATTTATGAACCGATTTGGATGTAACTTCGTGTGTACATAGTGCATACCAATGTCTCGACAGAGTTCGTTGGATAGCTTTATTCGCCATCTTGTTTCAAAAGGGCTGCCATTTAAAAAAATAAATTTTAAATTTAAAATGAGTTATCAAAAAATTGAAAAATGAAAAAGATTTTTTTATGTGTTTGGCCTTGATACAAAGATTCCGGAGCAGATTTTGTTTCGTTTACACTTCTTTAAGGTAACTTTCATTACAAAAAGCTACCAATTGCAGCCGTTCGGAGGAAAGCGATTTCAAAATATTTTGGTATATTTTCATCGATCATGACCCCCAGACCCCGAAACCAGCCTCCGTTCAAAAGTTGATATATATATATATATATATACAAGGTTTACTCTGAAATTATTGAGATACGCGCAAACGAGAATTTACAAAATAAAAATAACGGTTTAATTTAAAAATACAAAGTATTTTAACACAGCAGACGATTTTTTACCGACTTACTGACTTTTTTAGCGTAGAATAAACTTTAAACAGTAGAGAAAGTAGAGTTGACGCGAGAACATTTTCACGCTATGATTTTCTACGATTTTAAAGCAGGATTAAATCAGGTATTAAGCAGGTGTTTGACCTTGATACAAAGATTCCGGAGCAGATTTTGTTTCGTATATATCTTTAAAAATGGTTGAATTATAGCACTTTGAATTTCTAGCATTGCTGACATTTTGAAATGGTCTGATATTTGTCACGTGATAACACGCCTATTTATTAACCTATTTCGATTAAACAAGTTGAATTATAGCACTTTGAATTTCTAGCATTGCTGACATTTTGAAATGGTCTGATATTTGTCACGTGATAACACGCCTATTTATTAACCTATTTCGATGTAAGAAGGCATGTGGATAGTATATCGTAATGTCTCGACCAAGTCCGCTGGCCAGCTTCATCAGCCATCTTGTTTCAAAATGGAGGCCATTAAATAAAATAAAATATTATATTTAAAGTGAGGTGCAAAAAAATTAGAAATTGAAAAAGTTTTGTTCTTTAGAAAAGTTCTGAAAAGATTGTTTCTTTCTTAAGTATTTAGCCATGATATAAAGATTCCCGGAGCATTTTTTGTTTTGTCTTTATCTTAAAAAATGACTCAGATTTAGCAGTTTCAATTTCTAATGTGGGTGACATTTTGAAAAATCTGATATTTTGCCTGAGACAGCACTTGTATATATCAGCCGATTCCGATGTGAGTGAGCATGTGCACAGGAATTACTAAGGTCTCGACCACATTCACTCGTTAGCCTCATCCACCATGTTGCCTTAAAATGGCAGGAACTTCAAGATATCGCCGAATTTGGCAAACAAATATAAGTTATTTTAAATAAAAGCAGCTTGGATAAAGCTGACTAATTTCGCGAAATTCTCATTCATAATGATTTAGTATTGATAAAAATTAGTATTGAATATTCTATAATCGATTTCCACTAAATTGAGCTTCGTGTGTTTGAATAATATAAGCTTGCTTTTAAGCAATAAGGAATATGAAAGCTACCCCTTCCTCCCGGAAATGGCCGGAAGGACTTTTTAAATTGTTGCCAATCAATGATGCTGGCCTGTCATTACAATAGTTCTATCTACGCTTATACCAATAATTTTCTCAAGGTTTAAATCATCTCTAATCAGATGAGATTTGAATGAATCTGAGATAGTGTTGGCATCATCTGCTTCTGTCTGACTTAATGTATGAAACTTTGTTTCCCATTTTTTGTCATACCTACTGAAGTACCTAATCGTAATCAAAGCACCTTCACTGTATCAATCACTGTGCTTTCTTCAATAATGAAAGAAAAATAGCTGCTTTCCAAATCTTTAATTAAATCTTTTAAAAGACACGGCAAAAGAACGTTTCGGATAACCTGAAGATTTAGTAATGTGAAGGTTTATGCCGTTTCATACCTCAGAGGTTTTTTTTCTATTTTCTTATAAGGAGAAACTAGCGGTCTGCTGCATTCATTGAGCGATTTTCAGTTATAAACGTAGCAATGTGATTCTAGTATGCAATGGAGGATATTCCATCTACGTTTTGATCACGTGATCAAGGTAAAAACATCTAGCGTAAAGAAGGGAAGTCTCCGTAGACGTAATGAAAAACCCTCGCCAGCCAGTGAAATAGTTCAATCGGAAAGCAGTAGTAGACTCCCTCCTTATCAGTTGGAAGTTATTTTTGTAAATTGTCGGTATCACGTGACTTTTTCAGCCTCGAACCCAGATTTGGAATAAAGTCCATTGCATGCCTTGCAAAAATCTCTACTGTCATTCCATGAAGCATAAATTAACCAGCCTCAATCAAAATAAAAGTTAAATACAGTAGAACCTCTTTTATCCGAAACTCTCGGTTAACCGAAATCCATTTTTAAAGTTTTTTACTATCACATTCCTCGCATGCAAGCGGTCGTTTCCGAATCACGAGTACGGATAAGTATTTTGGATCCCTTTCTTAGAGTTTCTTTGAATTTAACTTCAGTTTCCGTATAAGATTTTTACTAGAGCAAGAATTTTCATTTTTATCATGTGTAAAAAACAAACAAACAAACAAAAAACATTACTTTCAGTATAGAAGAGAAAAAATTCGAATCATAAACCATGTAGAATCGGGTAAGAGTACGACAAAATAAGCTCAAGAATACGGCATTGGTATTGCAGCGGTTAGTGTTATGAAGAGAGATGCTGCAAAAATAAAAAGTTTTAACTAGAAAGCAGCAGAATGATTGTACTGTGATACTGGCGAACCAATAGTATTAAAAAAACTTCATGATAGAGCTATCGAAACCTCAACAAGCAAAACTTTGTTTCAAACCCTTGTGAAATATGTAAAAGGAACTTAATTTCAAAATTAAAATTCAGGTAGTTTATTCTTGTTTCTATTTTGCTATTGATTTATTTTTATTAATCACTTGTTACCATAATAAGAAATAGGGCACATATTTGTCCTTAATCTTAAAATTGAAGCATTCTCGATTATCCGAAAATTTCGATTTTGCGAAAGGTGGTCGGTCCTAATTACTTCGGATAATCGAGGTTCTACTGTATTTGTTTTTATTACAGTTTTATAACTCTATACTAATAAAAAAAAAAGTGTATATGTATGTGTGTCTATCCGCGATGAGTAGGAACATCTGCCGCACTTAGTGATCTGCAAATTCAGGTGGGGATAGTGGAAGACAGTTCGTAATGCACTTGTGATACGTGTAAGCTATAATGTTGAAAACGATGAGCACGACCACGAAAATAATGATTGACATCTCAGATTTCTGTATTTCATTTTCGTTTTCCAAATGTAAATAGAGTTCGCGGCAGATCCAGTGCTGTTAGATGACTTTCGTAAACTTTACGTGAAATAGAGAAAAAAAATTCTCTAAGTTTTCCCCCAAAAATTTTAATGTCCCCAGGAACAACTTGTCCCCAAAAACTTCCCCTGGGTTCAAAATTCTCCAAAATGGGGACAAAATTCCCAATATTGCAACAGTGGTTGTAGAACAGTAAACTTTGATAAAATCTAATATATTTATACTTTATCCATATATATTTTCTGGTAATAATGAAATTCAGTTTAGAAATTTTAATATGGGTGTTAGTGATTTCAAATCTTCTGTTTGTAAATAGTGTCATACAAAGTGTCATTCTCATTTCTGTTTTAGTTATTTCTAACAATAAAATTATTCATTTATGCAATTGCCTCCAATACTTTTGAATGATGAAAGGTATTTGTCAATTTATTAGGTTACATACCGAAATGATATATTAGTGGTATGTAGCTTTCATATATGTTTTTTTTTCATGCAAATAAAATTAATAATATATATATATATATATATATATTTTTTTTACACCAACAGAAATGCAGTAACAAATGAAAAGTGCAATGGGCATGATTTGAAAATTATTGAAAGTTTCATTTGCGATTTCATAATAGCTAACTATTCCAAAAATCATTATTTTTCTTTATTGACTTTGAAATTATAATACCAATGATGCAATTTTACATTTACTTTAAGCTTTCCGTTTCAACTTTTACGTAAGAATAGAAATTCCGCATGAGCTACTGTTAGTATTGGCATAAAGTTAATACATTTTATGCTATTTAATACAAAGTAGCGTCCATTTTAAACTATTTAATTCCCTGCATTGAATTCTGTATCAGACATAAATTTATACCACAAAGGGGATGAACAGAGTATAGATTAATAAGAAAGAGGGAGGGGCAAAGGCCCAAAGAAACCCTATAATTTTCTGTGTAAAATATGTTAATAAATGAACTCATTAATGCTTTAACTTTACAATATTCCAAAAACAAAAGGGAGACAATACTTTAATATTATTAGAAATGAAAAAAAAAATGTGTTATTTTGAGTGTTTCAAAATTCTGCATACATGACATGCCTGCCTGCCAATTTTTTAGCACTTGAAAAGCAATATTCCTGATTAGAAATATTCAATTTATTTAACCCTCCAGCCGCGGGCAACTTTTTCAATGGGTTACTTTTTTTAAATTTAGATTGATCCCACCACATTTTTGAAGTGGAAATATTCACTTTATTTAACCCCTTCACGGTCGCTAAATATTTGGAAAAAAAATCAAAAAAGTACCTATTTCTTTTATTACAGAAATTGAATAATTATAAGCTTTCTAAATAAAATATGCATTTTTTTTTTTTTTTTTTTTTTTTTAAGGCGGAAAAAAAGATGTTATAGAAAAAATGCACATTTGTAGAAAAGCATTCATGCGAGAATTCTGCGTCTTAATGTTTGTTTTACACCATACAAATTAATGCGAATAAGACCTTTATTTTTCACATCTTAGATCTTTATTTATCATAATCACACAATTTTTTACGGATAATATTTAAAATAATATATATACATTAAATTATGATTATTTTAATTTTTTTAGTGTTATATATTTCGAAACATGTAATACAAATCCCAGCATTACAATTAGCGCCAAAAACCAAACCCAAACGGTAATATTCAAAGACTTCACACGGAAATGCCAGTTAAATTTTTCTGGTTTCGGAAGTTTTTTATAGCAATTAAATCTCCAGCCCAGAAATATGACGGGCACGATAAATAACGAACGACACCTCAGCCCGGGATATTGACGGGAGCGAGAATTAAGTGGTTAAGTACAGATTAAATAATGCCAGAATAAGGCGAATTATACGCCCTTAAAAAAGTGGAGGGAATTAAACAATCTGAATTTTTTTTTAAAGTAGCAAACAGGAACGCAAAAATATCGTTTCCCGCGACTGTAGGTTTAATGACAGAATTCTGAGACTATATATACCGAATATATCCTTTAGATTTTTGTTTTTACATTTAATGAAAATACTGGAAACTTATGCACTATCCATGTCGGGCATGTAGATTTTTTTAAACTACAGTTAAGTTGTTTAAAATCTTATTTTTTTTCTCTTCCTCTTTTTCCGAATTTAAATTTGATTATTACGAAGTTTAATGTGCGATAATGTAGTGTACGCATTATTTACAGGATAATGCTTTCATTAAGTCACTTGCCATACATGCTTTTATCATGTCAACACTTCTTAGATGGAGCTTTTTTCAGTTTTTTCTTCATTCCTATAAAATGTATGCAAAACTACCTAACATTCAATTTTCGAGTGCTTGCGGTGTTTCTGTTAGTTTTAGCAAGTAAAACTAGCAGTTTGAAAGCATAACTTCTCCTTTTCCATCCTATATTTATTGTTACATTAAACATTTAATAGTAGAATAATTTCCTGGTTAATATTTACCTCCAAACTTGATTGCGGATCACTAATAATGTCAGATGTATTGCTGAAATTAAGTATCACTAAATTATGGAAATATTTGATAGGTTATAGTGAAATCCCATGACAACAACTTACATATTTATAACTGACTGTCGCCACTGTGTTCCAAAATAAAGAAAATAAGAAGGGGTCATTTCGAACATATACATTCGTTTAGAAGGCATATTCTATATTTGGGGTTACAGACAAATGGCATATTTTGGGGATGAGGTTTGGTGCTTAAATATTAAAAAAATATATATTAACTCGATTCTATTTTTTAAGACAAGTTATTTCGTAAATCAATCTACGGACGATGTTGTAGTTTTATCGCACTGTTTATTCATCAATGTAAATATTGCCATACATTTGAAATCATATTGTTCTCAATACTGATAATATTCAACGGAAAACGTGAAAGTGGATCCGATTACGAAAAATTAGCCTTAAAAAAATAATTAAAGACAAACAGCAAAAGGAGAGAGATGCTTCTTATGTATACATCGCAATATGATGGTGAAATAAACGATTTCCCAACAACGCACAGCGGGACGTTTTGATGATCTACGTGGACAAAATCAATTTTTCCGATTATCTCGGAATTTGACAAAACCGCTTGTACTGGTAGCTAAATGTCTGTATTTTCGAGATCCATACTAGTTTTGGCGTAAAAAATCAGAGGTGTCGATTAATTGTGACCGTAATTTAGCCATTTGCGCAACTGGTTTCAGGGAGTTTCAAAAGTTGCACTAGCTTCCTCTAAGTTTGAAAGCACGTCGTGACGATTCTGATTTATTTGAAAGCACGAGTTTGCTGATCTAATGTCACAGATTTATCAAGGTCAGATTTAACCCATTTTTGTATGAAAAGAAGCGATATTAAACCCGCTTTGCCACTTTTTTCAAAGCCTGAAATTCTAGATGATCCTTGATGTTGTTTACAAATTTCCTCTTGACTTTTAACAAATTATTCAGCATTAAGCATTTTTAAAAATCAAAGTGCCATTCCTAAAGTATTGAAAAATTAATAGCTGCAGATAGCTGCAGATCAGTAAGTTTTCATTAATAAACAAGCATCATATTAACTTCCAGTGCATATATGTATGTTTAGTTCAAATCTTGCAAGTCAAATTTAAATCAGTTTTAATTATCCTATTAAGCCGAAACAATGAATATATGCGTAATTTGAATAAGAATACAATATTATTATGATTTATAGAACGTAGAAGTTTGTTTAGAATACTGTTTCTACAGGGCTTCACAAAAATTTAGATTGCAAGTTAATTTTAAACCAAATTCAATAATCTAATTCAACTGTAACTTAAATCAGGATATGTAATTCTGATGACAATGCAATATTATTGTAATTTATGGAACTTAGCAGTTATACGCTATTTTACAGGGCCGCATAAAAGATTAGTTCAAATCTTGCAAGACAATTTTAAACCACTTTGAATTATTAGATTAAGCTAAAACTTTGCCTACATGTGTTTTTCCGATGTCAATTCTATTAAATTATAATTTGACTAACATAACAATTATGCATTTTTTACAGAACGACATAAAAAATCACGGAAAGATTGTTGCTAAAAAGTAGAAATATTAATTAAATTTCTACAAAATTACTATACGTTATCGAGATACACAATAGCATTTTTTTAATTGAAAACAAAGTGCGTAGCAGTTGTATTTATTTTACTGGGACATATAAAAAATTCGAATACATTACCGTCCATATACAGAAATTTTATTTCAAATTCAATAAAATTTATATAGGTTATTTATTCACATAACAGCATTTTTCTAACTGAAAATAATTTTGGTAACATTTATATGCTTTACAGGGTACCACAAAATATTAAATATTTTTGTAATATGATTTTATTTTTTTAAATTAGTTTGTTCAGAGTGGTTACACAAATTTCTCGAGAAATTCTAAGTAGATAAATATACAAAAAAGAAATGAATGTTAACTTACATGTGTGCATCAATTTTTTTTAACTTATTTGTAAAATATATATGTTTAACGCATTATTTGTAATGCATTATACAGGGTGCCCAATAAAGTCCTTCCAACGTTCTTATTTGCCGAACGGTTGCAGCTATACTCTTAAAAGTGGTTTCTAGGTGTAGTAAAGTGGCTATGCTTTACCAGATGACACCACTTTCAGCGTCACCTCGTGCAAAACAGCTGTTATTATTCCTATCTCGAAAACGAGATTCATGCTCAGATCGAGATTCATTTAGCATTCATGTTCACAAAGTGACCTTTCGAACTAAATCGTTGATGCTCTACAAATTTGTCATTCACTTTTATCCCATATTTCTAACCGTTTTCGTGATAGGAACGTTAATGCCGCCAATTTGCAAGAGGTGACGCTGTAAGCGGTCTCATCTACTAGCGCATAGCCCCTTTACCATATCTAGACACCAGGTTTATGAATATAGATGCAGTCATTCGGCAGTTAAGAGGGTGGGGACGGACTTTAGTGTGTACCCTGTATTTTGTTTTAAGACATTTTTATTAAATAACCAAATATTTATCACTGTTTGAGTATTTTATTAGTGATGCATAAAAAAAACAGCAAAAACTAATTAAACTTCAACGAAATAATTTTGTCCACCTAGATCGTCAAAACGTCCCACTGTGCAACGGTCCGAAAATTTACCACAAACGTAGGTCTTTGTAATGTAGTCACAATGGCAAAAGTTTGAAATACTGTATGTGGCCTAAGTAATTACAAGTGTCTTAGTTATTATTTTCAAAGAAAGGAAACGTTTGTACTGCCGTTGTATCGGATGCCCCGTTTCCTTTTATGTTTTTTTTTTTTTTTTTTTTTTTTTTTTTTTTAAGGGAGTAGGACCTTTGAACATGTCGGAAAAGGAAAAAATACCACTATGTTCCAAGCTTCAAAACTTTTGTAATAAGTTAAAAATAAAAATCAAACTTCATTTAAATATAAAGCTCATATTTATATTTATATTTAAAAAAATATATATATACTTGTAAATTCCTAAATAAATATTGAAATGATAAGTTTGAAAATATATGATAATGAGAGAAAAAAATCTTGCGCGCATCATAAAATCTGAAAATGTGCATATAAAGAGAAAATTTGGTTGAAAATAAATACATGATACTGTTACCTTTATACTAACACCAGAATATTTGTAAAAAATATTGACTAAATTTAAAAATTAACAAAAAGTCAAATTTTTCCCTTTTTTAAAGATATTTTCAAAGTAAACAACAGAAAATAAAATAAAATCTTACATTTTTCTGGTTTTAAGTTGTAGATAATACAGTAATGAATATGTGGTGAAAAATGTTTTGGATTGCCATGCATGGTTTTTTAGTAACACTGCGCGCAGTATCAAAATTCATCGTTTTGAATAAACGCAATGCAAAGTTTAATTATCCTATGTAGTCTTAATATTTAGTCTTAATAAAATAGCCATAATTAGTAAACTAATGGGAATTCTTTATTGCGGTTTTTTGCATATTGTTCAGAAATGATTACGGAATCAAAATATGTATTAAAATGTTTTTGAAAATTTTGCAGGTTTAAAGGTATCCTACCCCCTTAATTAGAAAGATTTTGGAAAAATTATTAGATTCACCTGCACTTTTTATTCTGATATTGTGGGTTGCCACAGGTGGCTATTTTTCTATTCAATTCGTACCATTGTTTAAAAAAATAAATTTCTAGTATATTTCGCTTGCAAATGTTATTAAACTGTATGTCAAAGACATTTGCTTTAAGAAATTGGTGTGAGGAATAATTACAAAATGGTCGTCTGTGCCAGCTCCAGACATTTGACAGAAGTTCTGAGTTTATATTATATTTAGAACATTACTATTCCAAAATGGTGATGAACGTTTCGAATTTTGATTTAATATAGTAGTTGTTTTGGTCGAACTCTATTTAAATTTCCCTGGAATCACATAATTTTGCAATATGCATGACATTGCTAATAAGACTTTTGCAAAGTATTACGTGTTTAATTAGTATTTTCATCTGGAAGCTTGTAAATGATAGTAAAAAAAAAAAACGAATAACCATTTTTAAAAAAGTCAGTCATCTTTTAGTTTGGAGAACATACAATCAGCTTCATGCAATACGAGGCGTTTGCGAAAAGTAATGTTGCAATACCGCATATTCATTCGGAGGAAAGCGATTTCAAAAAATTTTGGTATATTTTCATCGATCATGGCCCCCAGACCCCGAAACCACCCTCCGTTCAAAATTGATATATATATATATATATATATATATATATATATATATCTGACCTATGTCACACTGTAACTCCCGTAATTATGAACCGATTTCGATGTAATTCGGTGTGTACATAGTACATACCAATGTCTCGACCGAGTTCGTTGGCCAGCTTCATCCGCCGTTTTGTTTCAAAATGGCGGCCATTTAAAATTTTTAAAAAATTTTAAAACTTGAAATGTGGTACCAAAAAATTAAAAATGGAAAAATATTTTTTTCTTATGTATTTGACCTTTATACAAAGATTCCGGAGCAGTTTTTGTTTCGTCTTTATCTTAAAAAATGGCTGAGTTATAGCATTTTGAATTTCTAGCGTGGCTGACATTTTGAAACGTCCTGAAGTTTGTCACGCGATAAAAGGCGTATTTATGAACCGATTTGGATATAATTCAGTGTGTACATAGTACATACCAATCTCTCGACCGAGTTCGTTGGCCAGCTTCATCCGCCGTTTTGTTTCAAAATGGCGGCCATTTAAAAATTTTTAAAATTTTTAAACTTGAAATGTGGTACCAAAAAATTAAAAATGGAAAAATATTTTTTTCTTATGTATTTGAACTTTATACAAAGATTCCGGAGCAGTTTTTGTTTCGTCTATATCTTAAAAAATGGCTGAGTTATAGCATTTTGAATTTCTAGCGTGGCTGACATTTTGAAACGTCCTGAATTTTGTCACGCGATAAAAGGCGTATTTATGAACCGATTTGGATGTAATTCAGTGTGTACATAGTACATACCAATCTCTCGATCGAGTTCGTTGGCCAGCTTCATCCGCCATTTTGTTTCAAAATGGCGGCCATTTAAAAGTTTTTAAAAAATTAAAAATTTGAAATGTGGCACCAAAAAATTGAAAATGGAAAAATATTTTTTCTTATATATTTGACCTTTATACAAAGATTTCGGAACAGTTTTTGTTTTGTCTATATCTTAAAAAATGGCTGAGTTATAGCATTTTGAATTTCTAGCGTGGCTGACATTTTAAAACGACCTGATTTTTGTCACGCGATAACAGGCGTAATTATGAACCTATTTGGATGTAACTTGGTCTGTACATAGTACATACCAATGTCTCGACCGAGTTTGTTGGCCAGCTTCATTCGCCATCTTGTTTCAAAAGGGTTGCCATTTAAAAAAAATTTAATTTAAAATTCAAAATGAGGTATTAAACAATTGGAAAATGAAAAAGATTTTTTTATGTGTTTGGCCTTGATACAAAGATTCCGGAGCAGTTTTTGTTTCTGAAAATTTGTTCTTTTGTTTATATCTTAAAAAATGGTTGATTTATAGCACTTTGAATTTCTAGCATGGCTAACATTTTGAAACGATCTAGTATTTGTCACGCGATAACACACGTATTCGCCTATTTCGATGTAAGAAGGCATGTGGATAATATACATCAACACCTCGACCAAGTTCGCTGGCCAGATTCATCAGCCATCTTGTTTCAAAATGGCGACCAGTAAATTAAAAAATATATATATATTTAAAGTGAGGTGCAAAAAAATTAGAAAATGAAAAAGGTTTCTTTCTTAAGCATTTGACCTTGATATAAGGATTCAGGAGAATTTTTTGTTTGTCTTTACCTTAAAAAATGTCTCAGATATAGCAGTTTCAATTTCTATTGTGGGTGACATTTTGAAAAATCTGATTTTTTGCATGCGACAGCACTCGTACATATTAACCGATTCCGATGTGAGTGAGCATGTGCACAGCAATTACTAAGGTCTCGACCAAGTTCACTGCTTAGCCTCATCCACCATGTTGTCTTAAAAAGACAGGCACTTTAAGAAATTGCCGAATTTGGCAGCCAAATATATGTTACTTTAAAGAAAAGCAGCTTGGATAAAGCTGACTAATTTCGCGAAATTCTCATTCATTATATTGATAAAAATTAGTATTGAATCTCCTATATTCGGTTTCCACTAAATTGAGCTTCGTGTGTTTGAATGATATAATTTGGCTTTTTTTAAATAAGGATTATGAAAGCTACATCTTCCTCCCGGCACTGGCCGGAAGGACTTTTTTCAAATTTCACTTAGTTGGTGTCGGAAGGAGTGAAAGTGAAAGTTAATTTTTAGATCCGGAAAACATTGGAAAAATAAAAATATGGATATAGAGGGAAGTAGAATATTACGGGTTTTATGATTGTTTAAGCAAACTGAGCCAAATTCTGGTTATATTTTAATATTTGGAGATATTGCAAAATGAAGTACATTCCAGGACTTTTCGAAAAACTCAGACATGCATTTTTTCGCTTTGGCGTAAACTTAATCGCCACTCCCCCAATAAAATTAAAAGATCTAGTTAGCGCCAAAACAGACCCGATGCCGAAAGATGAAATTTCTGGAGTATATGTAATTCCACTGAAAACAGAAAATATTTGTCTCGAATACATAGGAAATGATTTACCATAAACTTAAAGATCGTATTAAAGAACATTTTAGAGATTTGAAGTACCGGCCAACAAGAGCCGTATCAAGACAACCAGAAGCAGAATATACAAGTTAATTTCGAAGATACAAAAATTATATGCCCCTTAAAGAATTACAATGATTTAATTATCCGTGAATCAATAGAAATTATTCCTAAAGAAAATACTGTTTATAATGTCGTTTTATCCTACAACATACCCAGAATTTGGCTCAGTTTGCTGAAAGAATCATAAAACGCGAATATTCCACTTCCCTCTCTATCCATATTTTTATTTTCCCAATGTTTTCCGGATCTAAAAATTGACTTTCACTTTCACCCCTTTCGATACCAACTACGTGAAATTAGAAAATAAGACGCGTGTATTTCTGGTTTGTTTTCTTGGGGAAAACTTGTTGCGTGTTATTCAGCAATATGTGCTTGAAATAAAAAATATATACTCTAATATTAGTGATGAGTGTTATACGCGAGGGCGTTTTATATGACGGTGTATACGGTATATGACAATGCATTTTTTCTAATGAAAATGTATTTATTTCTTCTAAGGAAAAACATGCGTAGGTGAAACAAAGTATTCAGTTATTCACACAGCTTTATTTATTAACTTTTAATTCTCACACAGCTTTAGTTATTAACTTTTAATTCTAAACTCGAATATAGGTTTGTGACTGTTAAAAAAAGTTTAAATAGCATATGTATAGGGATAGATGCTAGTAAAACACGAGTTTTTCAAGCTAGTCTATAATGTCGTGGAGTATATTGTGTGGAAATCAACAAACATTGTTTGTTAGAAATACAACAACATACACAACAAAATGTGTACGGTGTTTTACATAAAGAAATTTCTCATCTAAAATATTAAAGTTGTTTCAAGTGTAAGGAAACTGACATTTTAAAAAGTAAGTATTCTAAATTTTGCAAAATACGTTCTCTAAGACTTTTATAGCCTTCATATTTTTCACTACTTCAAGTATTGCTATTACTTTTCGAATACTTTTGAGTTTCGAAGGATATTTGTCTTCTGTAAAATTTAATTGAATATTCCAGGAGGTGTTGGCATTGGTGACAATCTGCTAATTATTTTAAATTCAGATTTCTTGATTTGTTGCTTATTTTCATCTTTTTTAATCTGACATTAAATAATGTGAATATTACTACATCAAAACACAGGCTGCAATCTAGCATTCGGTAATTTAAAAAAATCCCACATTTCCATCATTTACTCGTATTACCAAATTTGGAATTTTCGAACGCTGAAAAAAAAAAAAAAACTCCAAGAAAACAATTGCTTATGTATGAAACATATTTTTTATTTCACTAACGAGCTACGCTAGCCAAAACCCGTTCAGACACCCCAGATTCTAAACGTACGCTAATTTGATCGGCTTTAAAAAGATTGAATTATAATTTAATAAACAGTGGCGATCTCTCTGTAAACAGGTTCGTTTTCCTTCGATTGGGGACATTTAAGACCATATCAGCTGCTGTTAAGAGATACTATGGCTGTTTTCGTCTTTGATTAAAAAAAAAATAGTTTAAAATTTGAAAATAAGCTAATGTAAAATGAAGCAAGTAAACAGTGTTATTGTAAGACGGTATTTTTTAACAACGCTATAAGAATGTTCTTTTAAATAAGTCACTTTAAATGTATCGTTTTAAATCTGACGTAATTTTCAACAAAGTTTTCTTTTCTTATTAATAGTCACATGCAAATACTTTTGTTGTTAGAAAGGAAATATTATTTGCGCTGTCTTAGAATTCACAACAATAGTTGAAAAGATTGTCTCAAAATATTATATAAATGTCTCGCAAAAATATATTTTAAAATTTAAACTGTCATGGATTATTATTTGGCTAATTTAAATATGACGTAATTTCCTCTATTTACGACTTTTAACGCATAATATTTCTTTTATTTTAACATTTTCTTTCTCTTTTAAAATTCAAGTGTAAATATAGTTCTTATGACGTAATTTTCAATATTTTTTTGCGTTTAACATGAAATCATTTAATTCTAATTTGAAAGTTATTTCTCTGTTTATAATAGCCACGTATAAATAAATTTTAAATTTGAAGGAAATATTATTCTTTGCAGTGTTTTTAAATTGACAACACTTTAAAATTTCTTTTCTAAAATATGTAAAAAATATCTCTCGAAATGCTGAAAATTTTAATTTAAACTGGAAACAAATCCTGAAAAAATGAATCAAATTAAAAAAATAAATGCATCGCACAACTTCAAATGTATAAAATGATCTAAAAATGATTAAATTCCTAAGTATAGTTTTTTCTCCTATAAAACTTTTTTAATGGAATGATTTTGACCAACTTTAACATTAAAATCTCTTAAAATAATTATTCGATTTGTAAAATGTCTGCATCAACGTGGATATCAATCATTTCTCTATGATACCACCGATTTTCATGTTTTTGTATGTAACAGTTTTTTTTTTAATATTAACGAAGAAAGACCACGATTAAGCCTTCAAAATGGAAGGGGAACTACCGGGAAGATCTACACAGATTTTCGCTGGTCGATTTCCAAATCGACACTTTTTTTGTATGTATATTGAAAATTTTTGTGGTACACGTCTGTTTTTCTTGCAAGACATCAAATCACGGACACGAATTTAAAATCATCAAAACCAAACTAAGTGTAAAATTTTTTAAATAAACTTTTACACCATAAAAAATACAAAAAAATAACAACTTAGAATAGTTCTGCACTTTTGCTGTTATATAAATTTAAATATTGTTCACATATTCTTGTAAGAAAGAGTAACTGAAATCAGTATACTCTTTCATTCATAGTAGTTAAATATAATTATTGTAAAAGTTACGTTTCAAGGCACAATGCCGTTGTGGTTAACAAAGACTTGTGTTCGATTTTCTATTTCTTTTAGAAACTGGATTGTTTCACTAACACATTATGCATGATTTTTTAGCTCACAGTCTATCAAAGCCTGAGAGCTTATGTGCCCGCCTGTTCTGTATGTACGTACGTATGTAACGCGATAACTCTTGATGGAAACATCCGATTTGCTTCAAATTTGTTTTCTAAGTTCATTTTGATAAGGCGCTTTCCTGATAAGTTTAGGGGTTAGTTTTGGGGTTGTTTAAGGATAAAGTGTGAAAAGGAGGGTTAGTCCCCCCTTAATTTAGATAAATGGGTTTTTCGTGCAGAAATAATCGATTTGCTCCAAATTTGGTATATCAGTTTATTATGTTAAGGAGCTTCCCTGATTAGATTTGAAAGTTCATTACTTAAGTGTAAAGGGGGAAAGGGGGGGTAGCCCCTCCCCCCTTAATTTATGTAAATGGGTTTTTCATGTAGAGTTGTTCGATTTGCTCCAAATTTGGTATACCAGTTTTTATGTTAAGGAGCTACCTTGATTGGATTTGTAAGTTCCTTACTTAAGTATAAAGAGGGGAAGGGAGTTATCCCCCCCTTAATTTAGATAAATGGGTTTTTCATGCAGAAATATTCGATTTCCACCAAATTTGGTATACTAGTTTATTATGTTAAGGAGCTTCCCTGATTAGATTTGGGAGTTCATTACTTAAGTATAAAAGGGGAAAAGGGGGGCAGCCCCCACTCCCCTAAATTTAGATAAATGGGTTTTTCATATAGAATTTTTCGATTTGCTCCAAATTTGGTATGCTGGTTTATTATGTTAAGGAGCTACCTTGATTAAATTTGGAGATTCATTAGTTATGTATAAAGGGAGGAAAGGGTGGTACCCCCTTAATTTAGATAAATAGTGTTTTCATGCAGAATTATTCGATTTTCTCCAAATTTTGTATACCGGTTTATTAAGTTAAGGAGCTTCCCTGTTTAGATTTGGAGGTTCATTAGTTAAGTATAAAGGGAGGAAAGGGGGTTAGATCCCCCCTTAATTCAGATAATTGGGGTTTTTTTGCAGAGTTATTCGATTTTCTCCAGTGTTGGTATATCGGTATATTATATTAAGGATCTGCCTTGATTAGATTTGGAGGTTTATTGGTTAAGTATAAAAGGGGGACGGCCTTAATCTAGATAAATGGGTTTTTCATGCAGAATTATTCGATTTACTTCAAATTTGATACACCAGTTTATTCCGATATGGCGCTTTCATCGTTTGATTTGGAGGTTCATTGGTTAAGTATAAAGGGGGGAAACGGGGGCTAAACCCCCTTCATTTATTTTTTGAGGGGCATTATTCTTTGAAATAAGAAAATAATGTGCAATTAGCGTGAATAGCCTGTGAGCTCAATGCCATCAGTTTAACTGGGCAATTTCTTATCAAATGTTTCCATTCCTTCGCGATCTCATTTACTTTTTTTTTTTTTTTTTTTTTTTTTTTTTTTTTTTTTTTTTTTTTTTTTAACCGTCATAGTGTGCCACAGGTATAGCAGCCAACTTCTACGATTTTTTGTCACCGCTCTTTATGATTAATGCCATAAGATCCCATTTCCTCGTGACCTTCAATCATCTATTATTGTACCGTTATAGCGTGCTAAATGTATAGCTTCCAACCATGTTTTTACACCGCTCTTTGTCAATAGTATTCATCACGTTATTTAATCGCAGAAATTATGGAATTAATAAACCGGATATCTTTATTCGGAATAGGTGGGGACAGAAAATTGTAGCAGTTAAGCGCTATGCCACATGGCACATATGTAATTTGAACCTGTTATTCCGCTACATATAATTATATCGATTTCTTTGCAATTACGATATAATTTCGCTTTTTGACTTAGCTGATTTTTAAAATTTTATTTTTTGTATATATATAAACAAGCACAGTCTATTTTTTAATTTGAATATTTATCTGTCTGATGGAAAAATGATAACACTATAAAAAGTTCTCGAAAATGGAAGCATTTCATTTAGGGAAATAAAAATACACTAGTTAGTGCCCGTCAAGATTTGACGGTAAATAACTTAAATGTTTTATTAGAAAAATTCTTGAGTTGCTTTTTAATTAATTATTGAATGACGAATTATGTGACGAATTTCTATACCGCATAAGTGATTCTTATTTCTTTAAGGCCACAGATGGTGCTGCCAGTCTAACCTACTCAATGAAGGGAAATAATTTTAAGTTTATAATTTACAACTAATTATGCTTGCTTTTGATCAGAAATTTACCTAAAAACACCGGGTAGAGAATTTATTTTTACTTACTACGACCTCATCTTTTTTATAACAATATCTATTTTCATTTATTTATTAAAACTACACGGCCATTAAAAGCTGCTAGGAATTTTATTTTTATCTGTCTCATTCTCTAAAAACCCAAATTTGAAACTTGATGCAGCTAATGATTTATAATATATATTTTTTATTACTTTAATTTTATTTTACATTTTTTAAATATTAAGCCTGGATATCAAACTAATTTCTTTTATATGTCTTATACGAATATTTTTCTTTCTTTCCGTTTTATTTTTTAGGAAAATGAATGACAAACTTTTCTTTCTGACACACACACACACACACATATATATTCTTGATAATGGTCAGAAAATATAACGAAAATTTTAGATCAGCTCAATTTATTTAATTGATAATTACATGCAAAATATTTTCGCTTAAATATTTTAAATATAAAATCATTATTTTTTCAAAGTATTATTGAGTGTTAAATTATATTTAATTATAAAGCATTCAAATAATAATAATAAAAAATAAAAATCCTATAACTTCTCTTCCTAATAAAATGTGTCATTATTGAAATGAATTACCGGCAAGACTGTTACACATTTTCCCATGCTTGGGGTTCGAACCTGTGTCCTCTACAAAAGTTCAGAGCTTTATAGTACTGCGTTAACACGCTACGCTAGCGGGAACTCGTTTTACTTCCTTCTAAATTGAAGAGGTTCGGAAAGCAGTTGACGCATACGAATGTCTGGAATTTGAGTTCTGATCTTACAGATATAGTTTTGCGTTTTAATATTATGATACCTTATTTTTTCATAAAAGTATCTACAACTTAATATGCTAGTTTCCGTCCTGTCTAACTACTGGCAATTCATAAGACGGATCACCATCAATAACTTTTAACCTCAAATCACTGTGTTTATCTTTTACGTGTAATATGACCAAAACAATGTGACACCCCCGAAATAAACTGTATCTAGCTCTTAATGTAGATACTGTCATGTTTGTATTTCAGTTGATTAACTCTAGATGGCAGCACCAAAACTTTCTTTCTTCCCACAATTCTTTTCCAGAGAATTCTCTTATGTTTACATTGGTGTTGTCATGTGATCTATGTTCTGTAAGTGTTGTGTTTGCTTGTGAAGTACTTATTAAATGTTTAAATGTCTACCAGCAACCTCGTTATTCAGAGTTATGTTAATTATTATTAATTAATTACTATAAATATATACAAAAAATGGCGACGTTGGAAAATAAAGGTGGTAATTTAACCAGAAAAAGTTTAATGAAAATGATAATCGAACCGATGAAAATGGCTATACTTATGGGTTTCAATATTATACGGTTCGGTGGAATACTACAATGCTTTAATAATACTTCATAGTCTTCTACACTATTTACGGCGGTGGTAAGTGTTATTACATTTACTTTTACATTGTTACATGCTTTTCCTACGTTTAATAAAGTAAAATGTTTTCCTACTTTAAAGAATTTGATGAAAAAGTTGAAAGTTTCACAACGTACGTGAAACGACTGGAACAAAATTTCGTTCTGCATGATATAACAGAACAGAAGAAAGTTCCTGCTATTTTAGCATTGCTTGGACCAAAATTATATGGTTTATTATCTGATTTATGCTTACCTAAGAATTGTGAATCTTTAAAATATAATGAAATTGTTGACATTCTGATTAAACACTTAAGCCCCGCCCCCAATAAATTCATTGAGAGAATTAAATTTAAAAAATGTTTTCAGAATAAAAATGAATCAATTCAAGATTTTGCTGCTAGATTGAAAAAGGTTACGACCTTTTGTGCATTACTGGTGATACTCTAAATGAAAATTTGCTGGAACAGTTTTTGCGCGGTCTGAAAAACGAAACTATTCAGAATAAATTGATTACCCAAGTTGATGATTTAAATTTCGAAAAAGCTGTTGAGAAAGCTTTAGCTTTATATAATATATATATTGAAATTGCTGAAATTAAGCATAAAAATTTCAATGTAAATAAAATTTTCAGTACGAAAAATGTACAAAACAAGAAATTACAAAATTGTTCTCAAAAACAGAATGTCAACAATCATGTAAATAATACACATTCTGACATGAATAAAAATAAGTTAAAATGCTATCGATGTGGAAATGCCTCTCATTTAGCAAATTCATGCAGATCATTTAGCAAATTCATGCAGATCATGCAGAGTTACTTGCAATCTTTGTAGAAGAAAAGGCCATTTAAGCAAGGTATGCAGAAGTACAAATTCTCAAAAACAGGTTAATTCTTTAAATACTGTAAATGTTTTATCTGTTAAGTATGATAAAGGCTCTAATCCAATTAAGTTGTCTGTTTTCATTGAAAACAAGGCTAGAGCTGATATGGAATTAGATACTGGATCCGGAATTTCTGCTGTTCCTTTAAAAAGATTTCGCAGAATTTTTCCTGATCATAAAATTTTTCCTCCAGATGTTCAGTTAAAAACTGCAACTGGTGAAATTTTCAAACCTGTAGGTTATGTTGAAGTAAATGTTACTTATGAAAATAAAACTAGAAAGGTAAAGTTGTATTTGATAAAAGAAGATAATTTTCCATTATTATTTGGTAGAGATTGGGTATCTGAATTTGATATTTTTCCACATAATTTAAAATCAGTATACGTGAATGAAGTTGTAAAGTATTCTGATAAATTACAAGGACGCTACAGGAATTTTCTGATTTATTTACTGATAAGGCTGGGGAGATAAAAGGCTTACAGGCAGAACTTTATCTTGAAAAAGATTCTACACCCATATTTTGCAAAGCTAGGACTGTCACTTATGCACTACGTGCAGCAGTCAATGACGAATTACAAAGATTACAAGACGCAGGTGTTATTAAACCAGTTACAAACAGCAAGTGGGCAACTCCTATAGTTCCAGTGGTTAAGCCTAATGGGAAAATTCGTTTATGTGGTGATTTTAAAGTAACATTAAATAAATTTCTGAAAGTTGAAAAATATCCTTTACCTAAAATAGAAGATATGTTAGCTACATTATGTGGTGGTGTACATTTTACAAAAATTGATTTAAATCAAGCTTATCTTCAGTTACCTGTAGATGAACAATCACAAGAATTATTGACCATAAATACAGCAAAAGGATTATTCCAATTCCTTAAGTTACCCATGGGTCTTGCTAGTTCTCCTGTTATATGGCAAAGAAAAATTGAGCAAATTTTAAGAGGAATTGAGGGAGTTACAATGTTTATAGATGATATTGGGGTTACAGGTGAAACAGATGAAATTCATTTAGAAAGATTGAAGCAAGTATTAGAAAGATTAAGGGAATATAACATTAGGATAAATAAAGAAAAATCATTCTTTATGGCAGATGAGATTACTTACTGTGGTTATAAAGTTGATAAACATGGTATTCATAAAACACAAGATAAAATTGAAGCAATTTTAAATGCTCCAAGACCAGTAAATGTATCTCAGGTTAAAGCTTTTCTAGGCTTAGTTACATATTATGCTAAGTTTGTAACAAACTTATATACTATTGCAAATCCTTTGAATAATTTGCTTAAGAAGAATGTTAAATTTCATTGGTCTTATAAGTGTGAACAAGCATTTAAAAGTATAAAAAAAGAAATTACTTCTGACAGGGTTCTTACTCACTTTAATCCTAAGTTACCTATAGTTTTAGCTACTGATGCTTCTCTTTATGGTATTTCTGCAGTTCTTTCGCATATGATGCCAGGTAACACTGAAAAGCCTATTGGTTTTGTGTCCAGAACTTTGACTACTGCAGAAAAACGGTATAGTCAAGTTGCCTATTGGTTTTGTGTCCAGAACTTTGACTACTGCAGAAAAACGGTATAGTCAAGTTGATAAAGAAGCATTAGCGATTATATTTGGTGTGAAGATTTTTTTTCAATATTTGTATGGCAACAGGTTTACCTTATTTACTGACAATAAACCTTTAGTGTCTATTTTTTCTCCTTCTAAAAGTATCCCTGTTTTATCGGCTGCTCGAATGCAACGATACGCAATTTATTTACAAACGTTTCAATATGATTTCCGTTATAAAAAAACTACTGATCACGGAAATGTTGATGCTCTTTCACGACTTCCTTTACGTAGAGAAGATTTACCTCAACAATTAAATTCGAATGATGCAATTGATGAATCCGAACTGCTTCAAATTAATCAACTCTCTATCTTACCATTAACTTCGAAATCTATTGCTTCAGCTACAAAATCTGATCCCCTTTTACGTCAAATTTTTCATCACCTCATTTCTGGTTCTGAAATTCCTAAAAATTTACTTTTTGGTGGTAAACAAGAAGAATTCACTCTTCAACATAGTTGTATTTTAAAAGGATGTAGGGTAGTTATCCCTGAAATTCATAGAAACCAAATCTTAAAATAATTACACTTTGGTCATTTTGGTATAGTTAAAATGAAGTCTTTAGCCCGTAGTTTTGCATGGTGGCCAGGTATAGACCAAGATATTGAAGATCTTGCACGAAATTGCACTACTTGTGTAAATTTGAAAAATAATCCTCCCAAAGTTGATACACATCATTGGGAATGGCCTACTACTCCATGGCAAAGAATTCATATTGATTATTTTGGTCCTGTTATGGGAAAAATGCTTCTTTTAGTGGTTGATGCCCATAGCAAATGGCCAGAAGTTTTTATTGTTCCTAATACAAGTTCAGAAAATACCATTACTTGTCTCTCTTCACTTTTTGCACGATACGGTTTTCCAATTTCTTTAGTATCAGATAATGCTAATCAGTTTACATCTGAAGAATTTGAGACATTTTTGAGAAATCATGGTGTAAAACATAAGTTCAGTGCTCCATACCATCCAGCTACAAATGGACAGGCGGAGAGATATGTGCAAATTCTTAAACGTGGATTAAAAGCCTTAGCTTCCGATCCTGGTACTTTACAAATGAAATTAAATAGCTTTCATTTTGCAATATAGGAAGATGCCTCATGTTACAACGGGAGAGAGTCCTGCATCTATATTTCTAAAACGTCATATAAGGACAAAAATAGATTTGATAGTGCCAAATGTTACAAATTTCGTTCATGATAAACAAGATGCGAAAAAGTCCAAAGTTAAAATAAAAGAATTTGAAATTAACCAGAAAGTAGCTGTAAGAAATTATACTCCAGAAGCCAAGTGGAAAATTGGTCGAATAATAGCAAGAGAGGAAAAATTACATTATAGAGTTGAAGTTGGTTCGAATATCTTAAAAAGGCATGTTGATCAAATAACAAATGTAGGTTCAGAGATTTCTTTAGTTAATGATACAAATTCTGAAGAAGGTGATACAGGAAATTTCAGAAGTGAAAATGCAATTGTGAAACAAGGTGATTTTCCACCAATACAGCCTAGTATCGCAGCTCCACAACCAGTTGATTCTCATGAGCCATGTACTCCAGGTCCTACACCAACTGACTTGCATCCTGATTCTCCAAAACCTTCTGTGCCCACTAGTTCAATAGTTGATGCTGCTGAACATAAATGTAATTCTTCTTCTCCTTCTCCACAGGTACTCAGACGATCCGGTCGATACAGAAGACCTCCTGACAGATTCAAATATTAAGTGGGGGAGAGCTGTCGTGATTGTATTTCAGTTGATTAACTCTAGATGGCAGCACCAAAACTTTCTTTCTTCCCACAATTCTTTTCCAGAGAATTCTCTTAAGTTTACTTTGGTGTAGTCATGGGATCTGTGTTCTGTAAGTGTTGTGTTTGCTTGTGAAGTATTTATTATATGTTTAAATGTCTACCAGCAACCTCGTTATTCAGAGTTATGTTAATTATTATTAATTAATTACTATAAATATATAACAGATACAATATTTTTTTTAATTAATAATGCTGAAAGAGCCAAATAATATTAACTTTGTGAAAGAAAGAAAAGCTTGTTTAGAGTAAGATCGAATAGCAGACGAACTTAATACAACTTCGACCTGTGATCTAATAGTTCAACTGAGCGAGCATCTTTGCGCATGTGCAGCACGTCACTCCAAAGGGAGACTTGTAATTATATAGTGCGCATGCGCAACTGTAGAATTTTAATTTAACATTACGGCTAATTAATAAAATATCTGAAAAAACGAATGGACTATAACAAATCTGCTGCCAAATATCTTTCATTTAAAAAAAGATTTGTGTAATTTGATGCAGTAGTTTCTTCTCACGGACTGTCGAAAGAAAACGCTTAGCGTTTTAAATATATAGATTTTTATAATATTTGCTATAAGGACAAAAAATTATTGCCTAATTTCTTATCTACTATTTTGGTTAACAAAGATCCTTTTTCAGAAGTATTCTGTTAAACTTTTGTTTCCAATACCATTTTTCTTTTGTTTTTATTCCAGTGAGAACTAAACAAATTAAAGATATAACATTAACCCTCCGTCTACCAGACGGGTCCATTGGACCCGACAGGTACATACAAGATATTCATTCAAACCAGAAATTTCTTTAAAATAAACTAAGTATATAAACCAGACAAAAATAAGGTAAATAAATAAGTTAAATAGTTTTAAATAAAAATTCTGGTGTAGAACGTTTTATTAAAACTTGAATAAAATTCTCGGTAGATCTAGGGTTAAAAAAAATTCTAAAATGTTTTTGTTACAGCTTTATACTTTAAATGCTTGATTGTTTTTTGAAAATTTTGCTGTTTGAAAAAAAGTTGTATATTATCATTGTAGCATCGATTTGAAGACCGGGTTCTAAATGCTAAAAAAAAAAAACTCCAACTAATAATTTACTGGGCTTACTCTTTATTTAAAACATCGTTAGGTGGTTCAGTTAAAAAATGGGAGAGAGAGACCCCCATAAATACATGGGACGCCGAAGCGCCATTTCTTTTAGACAACTTTACATCTCGAAAGCTGAAACAGAAGGGAAGTTTTTGCACAAAGTCAAGAAATCTTGGCGTTGCACAGAATCGCCAATTTACAAACTTTTGGAGACTGCGCGAAAATGAACAAAGGCTTTTGGCGATAAACATTACCGCAAAAATGTGGTGACACAACCGGACGGGTGAGGCTGAGATTGCAAGCAAGCGCTTCTAATACGATGAGAAATGCGTCAGAAAAGCGAAACTTGTCTATACAACAGATTTTACAAAATAGACCGCCGCCAGAGAAAAATGCTGGAAATCACAGGCATTTGGCTTTTAGCTCGACCACAAAACACGATAAATACATGCTTCCCATAAGATCTGTTCATTTTTACTTTTTTTATTGTTAATACATATTCAACGTTCACGTATTAGTAGAGATAAAAATTTCTTATCAATGTGGCGCGCAAAAATCCGATGGAATTAAATGCAGACCTTGATACTAGCAGATGTGCCATTTAATTCTTATTTATTTCTTTGCACTGGGAGCGGTAGCTGACAGATAAGGAAAAGGGAAAAAGAAATGAATCTTTGCGGCTGGAAATAAAGATGTTTTTAGAAAGAAGAAAGCAAAACCTTTTAATAAAAGCTGGATGGTTTTGAGAAATGAATTTAATTACATATTTCAGTATAGGAAAGAGGGGGGGGGGAGGATAATGTGATTTAAAAGTAAAAAATTATGTTTAAATTAATTTTGAATAAAAATTATAGGTATGGGACAGAAACGCTGTCACAATCATGATGCCTCACGCTATACTCAGGATAATTTAATGAAGCGTCGATAGAATATTTTAGATACACTTTCAAATAAATTAACTAAAAGGTTTGATATAGTTGTGATATATTTTTTTTCTGTGAATGCCTTTGTTTGATTTAAAGTTGAAAAGTTTTGGAAAATAACATATTAAATTTTAAAATAAGTTATTTTTGTTCATTTAATTTTTTTAGATCTTAATTCAGTTTGAAGATTTCTGTCATTTCTAACCTGTGTATAAGAGAAATTGAAATAGTTACATTTTAATTTAATATTTTATATTAGCCGTTCTTTTAACATTTTATCAAAAAATATTTAAAATCGTTCAATTTTTCAAAAATAAATAAAAAAATATACTACAAAAGCGAAATATCATACGTCAAACATAGTTTCTAAACACTCTCCATGTGTAAAGGGATATTAAAAGGGGATTTTCATTTTTTATTAGAATGAAATAAAATATCTAAATAAGCAACTTAACTCATCAACGACGAGCCTCTTTTACATTTCTTTTAATTCTTCGACACCAGTTTTTTACACATTGTAATTTTGAATTATTTAATAGCTCAAAATTTCTAGTTAGACAATTTGAAAATTTCCAAGCTAGAATACTTTTATTCAAATTAAAAATTTTTGTTCGCCTTTCATGGCAAATTTTCTTGCCGGCTTTTATGATTAAAACAAAAAAAAAACAAAAACATTACTCCGTAAAAATCCATTTCAGTAAGTGCTGCTCGTGTCCTGTAATTTGTACAAAGTCTTTCATTTAGCCCTGTATGTGATATATCGAACTTACACACAATATCAAATACATTCAAAATTAGATCAGTTGAAAGATGAAATACTGATACCAGAAAACGCACATCTAGCAATTTTCGATCTTAGTGAGTCCTTTAAACAAATCATTCTGTGTGTCTCTGTAAATGAACAATGATTGCAATTCATTCTATAATCTATAGAAAACATTCAGTGCACTTCAGAGTTTTGTTATATTTGAAGTATCATAGCAGCATTAATGTGCTATGTAAAATTGAAGTGTAAAATTGAAAAAAAAAAGAACGAAAGAAAGAAAGAAAAAGAAAAAGGAAAAGAGAAAAGTTTTTTAAAGAATTATCATTCAAATAAATGTTTATGCTCGACATCCATATTTGGCAAGTTTCCCTTATTTTTATTTAAAAATCGGTTTGTTTAATATCAGTAATCGGCCATTAAAAAAAGGCGAGTATTTCTATTCGAGAATACCTTTTTCAAAATAGTTAAAAATTGACAGCCTTGTAGAACTTTTAAACCTCAAAAATAACACTAGTTTTTTTTTTTTTTTTCATTTACTGTTATATTAGAACAATAACACGTTTCACATCGAATCTTATAAGTACAGTCGTGCGGAAAAAAAGTAAACACCTCCTACTAACTAATCAACAAATTATCGTACAAGAAAGTTACTGGTACCGAACGATTGGGAATAAAGTCTACTTTTAAATGATGTATATACATCATTTGCTTAAATAAAATTTGCTTAGGGGACCATCTACATAATAAAATTACCCCAAATTTCATTTTCTTTCAATGGCAATAACTAATTTTAACAAGATATTTCGAATCGTCGGTTCAAACTATGCTTAGACACCAAATTTGAAGTCATTTGAATGATAAGGTTTGAATTATAAACGTTCAAAACTTACTGCTTCTAATGTTAAATTACATTGTCATATTTTATTAATATCTCCTGAAATTATACTCCTAATGTGGTAATTTTTTTGTGTAGAAATAATACTAAAAGACCCAAGCTTAAATAATCTGAATTTGCAATTTTCATAATTTTATGATATGAATTATGAAATTAATATTCGAAAATATTATGAATTGCAACGTACATTTTTTTTGATGGAGTTAGAATTATTAAGTACAGCTTAATGAAAAACCAAAATTTCACATTTTCCTTTCAAGTTTTTTTCAAATTATGCTTAAAAAACGGCAAAATGGTGGTTTAAGGGGCCGTCTACGATAGAAGTGACTAGATACTTTGAAATTTTTTCTGCTATCCTGTAATCTAGCAGTCTTCAATGACTGCTTGAGTGGCGTTTAAGATGCCTTGATAAAGAAGGGGGCTCTCTCGGTCAACAGTCGAGTACCGAACTTCAATTTGGATACAGACCTTGAAATACGCTCGTTAAAATAATTAATTTCTCCGAAACTCATCGTACGAATTGCATAAAAATTGGTTTTTAGGCTAATTGAAGGGTGTAGGGTTATTTATGCTGTCAGAATTGTGTACTGATATTATTAAAAAAAAAACAAAGTTATGTTTCGTTTTAATATGTAGATGGCCCCCTAAGCAAATTTTATATACATCATTTAAAAGTAGACTTTATTACCAATCGTGTGGTACCAGTAACTTTCTTCTACGATAATGTTTTGCAGAGTTAGTAAGGGGTATTTACTTTTTCTTTTACACAACTGTACTTTTTATCATTTTGTTTCTTTCTCTTTCTTATTATTTTTCACTATACACTCCACCTTCGTGGTATAAATTCAAGCATAATATTATAAACTTGAACGCCGAGAATAATTGAAATTAATTATTAAATTCATAAATAAAAATGGATGCAGCATTGCCTCAAGTCCGTGATATATATTAGCATAAAATACGTTATCTATATTAGAGATAAATGATTCGCAGAATTATAAACTCTAATAAATTATCGTTTAAGTAGTGTAATCAAGAAAATTATCCATTAACATGTCATCGGATTTTCCAAAAGAAGAAAAACACATCACTTTATATAATACAGTCTCTGAATAAGCTCTTAAAGCATAAACAGGGCAGAATATTTTTCTGCATTTAATATGTCAATAATTATCTTTAATGTAACTACTTTTTATTTAAATTTAATTTAACATTTAATTTTATTAAAATTAATAGTTCCAGATATGAATTGATCTGTTAATTTCAATTCATCTAGTGTCTTCATGTTGAATTGGATATAACAAAATGATACCATACTCACCCATGACACCGATTCAATGATGTATCAATCAATTTAAGAGGATTTACCTTAAATAATTTTAAAGTACTATTTATGTGATTGACGACGAAAAGCTGAAAAGGCTGTAGTTCCCAATTTCCAATAAACTTTAACACGTAACTGGAGACGAGAGTATAGGAGACTCCGCGTTGTTCTTTGGCTCTAATTATCACGTGTTTTTTGTCCTTGAATGCAATCATCTCCTCAGTACCTTCAAGTTGATCTTTTATCAGTATGTTGGCAGAAGTCCAAGTTTGAACACGCACATATATCCCAGTTATTCTTTTTCAAAGTTTTCGTTACTATTTATGGAGTCAGATTGACTCCACGTCTCTGATACTGTGACTGAAAAAATATATAACGCACCAGATAATTTCTATGTATTTAGCATTGCAATCCGCTTCCTTTGTCTAGAATTATATATTGTTGTTTAAAACAAAATGAGTAATACTCAACCAGGACCTTCCAGGAAAGAACTTCGGCCATGGGATCCAGATTTTGAAAAAACTGTAATGCAATGGTTTGAAGAATGCAAAGTTGCGCAAGATGACTCTCATATTAGACATATTATTATTTATTATTTTATGACACTTTCAGAAGAAGATAAAATGTTGCAAAAACCAACGCAGGCAGTTGTGCGCTTGTCTGCTTGTATTGCAGGCACAAACAGGAATATAATAGCAGACAACTGGTTTTCATTAGTTGAGCTTGTAAAAGTTTTGAAGGAAAAAAACTTAACCTATGTTGGAACATTAAAAATAAAAATAAATAAATAAAAATAACAGAAATACCTAAAGAATTCCTTCCAAACAGAAGCAGAATAGTCGGGAGTTCAATTTATGGCTTTTCAAAGGATTTAACCTTGGTATCATATTTCCCTAAAAACGGCAAATCTGTATTGCTAGTGTCGTCTATGCACTCATACTCATCAATATCCTAAGATACAGACATCAATAAGCCGGAACTTATTGTTTTTTATAATGCAGTAGCGCTCAAAAGTATTTTGACAACCTTATATTCTCTCTTATTTTATTTAATATAAAAATGTAAAAGAAAATATATTCCCTATAATTGAGAACACTATGACTGCAGTTATTCAAATGTATCAATTTTCAACTTGTTTGTTTATATTCGGCGCCATCGAAGAAATATGACTCCTCCTTAGCTCAAAAGTATTTTGACAATTAGTTTTCATTTAATTGTTGAAGGTGTCAGTGGCGCTATAGCTTCGATTAGTGTTTATATCGACTTATTGTGATTATTTTTAAATGCCGAAATGTAAAAAATACTGAAGTGATTCTAGATAAGCCGCTGTAAATGCACTTAAGAATGGTAGACTGCAAGCAGAATTAGCTCGTTCTTTTAACGTGTCTTGACAACTTGTTATTACATGGAATAAAGTTTTTAATAAACAGAAATGCATCGAAAATAAGCCTCAAAGTGGCCATCCGAAAAAAAAAACTTGAAATGCTGACTGTATTATAAAAATGATATCTACAAGTAATTGTCGTAAATCCGCTGTAATAATAAAAAATGAATTGAAAGAAAATTACGGCATAGAAATACACGTTTTATCAGTCAAACGACGCCTAAACCTCTATGGCTTACATAGCAGAAGACCAGCAAAAACACGTTTGTTATATACTAAGAATGGGAAGGCTAGAGTTGCATTTGTAAAACGGCATAAACCTTTCAGGAGCAAAGCCATTCGATTACTAAAGTGTCGAAATTAGTGATTGACACCGGAATTTTGGTTTTAAAAAATTTGGTTTATTATGTGTGTGAAATATAGCTTTTTCATATTTACAAATAAATTTGTTTTCAAATTCCGATGTCAGACATGAAATTCAACACTTTAGCAATGGAATTGCTTTGCCCCTGAAAGGGTTATGCCGTTTTACAAATGCGACTCTAGCCTTCCTATTCTTAGTAGATAACAAATGTGTTTTTGCTGGTCTTCTGCCATGTAAACCATAGAGGTTTAGGCGTCGTTTGACTGATAAAACGAGTATTTCTATGCCGTAATTTTCTTTCAATTCCTTTTTTATTATTTCAGTGGACTTACGACAATCACTTGTAGATATCATTTTTAGAATACAGTCAACATTGCAAGTTGTTTTTTTTTCCGGATGGCCACTTTGAGGCTTATTTTCGATGCATTTATGTTTATTAAAAACTTTATTCTGTGTAATAACTAGTTGCCGAGACCCGTTAAAAGAGCGAGCTAATTCTGCTTGCAGTCTATCTTTCTTAAGTGCATTTACAGCGGCTTTTCTAGAATCACTTCAATATTTTTTACATTTCGGCATTTACAAATAATCACAATAAGTCGATATAAACACTAATCGAAGCTATAGCGCCTCTGCCACCTTCAACAATTAATGCAAACTAATTGTCAAAATACTTTTGAGCTAAGGAGGAGTCACATTTCTTCTGTGGAACCGAATGTAAACAAATAAGTTGAAACTTGATACATTTGAATAACTGCAGTCACAGTGTTTTCAATTATAGGGAATATATTTTCTTTTACATTTTTATATTAAATAAAATAAGAGAGAATATAAGGTTGTCAAAATAGTTTTGAGCGTTACTGTAATACCAAATCTGTTGTTGATGCCTTGGATGAAAAATTCGTCATATATTTTACTGGTTGGAGAACCAGAAGGTGGCCAATAGCTATATTTTTTCGCCTTATGTATGTAAGTGCAGTTAACGCATTTATTATTTACAAGGCAAAACGAGACTATAGAAAAGAGTCAAGGCTAGATTTTATAAAAAACCTCGCAAAGCAGCTTGCCGGAGAAGAGTTAGATAGGAGGTAAACAAATACCCGTCTTCGACATGAGGTGAGATGTTCAATTGCGAATTTACTTGGTAAAGAAGAGGAAAAAGTAGATGCAGATAGCAGTTTAAAATTACCTACTAGAAAATACTGTACCATTTGCCCAATAAAGTTGAAAAGGAAAACATCCACTCTATGCCATTCTTGTAAACACCCAGTATGTGGACAATATTCCGTAGCCGTATGCCCCAGCTGCATTTGAACGATGTATAAATCAAAAAGATTAAAAAAAATATTCTTAAGGTAATATTTTAAAATATTGTATTCTTCATTTTTGTTTGTTTAATTCTAACAGTTATTAACATTAGTGTCATCCCATGATATCTAAACGAAGTAAGTACTCATTAAAAGATTGTTTAGGTTTTTCTTATATTATATTTCCAACAATTAATATTATAACATTTAACAGTTTTAATATAATTATTTTTAATATTTTGGTAATTACATGATTTCCAAATTATATTGCGTTTCCAAAATAAATTCCAATGCTGTTTATGAAAGATAAAAAAGAAAAATAACATCGGAGTAATTTTGACTTTATGTCTCTGACAACGTAAGGAAATTCATGTCTCCAGTTACGGGTTAAGTCGATACAAGTAAGTAGTCCAAGTTTTTATTCTATACGTAAAGGTTGAACCGGAAAGCATAAAATAAAGGGAAAATTACATAAGTTATATTATAGTTTCAAAAGAACCAAATGAATAAATGATAGGGTTTTTTTTTTTTTTATTACCAATGAAAATTCGAAACTAAAACTTTATTGTAAATTACGCCAGGCACATTTTTCGTTTGTTTTCATAATATTGTTCATGTAAACAATGCAGATATTTGTAGCTTTATTTGCAATGAAAAACAATATATTTACATATGCCTAACGATCTTTTTTCAGTATGTAATCTAATAAGTTGCCGAATGTTTTCGGTCATTTAAAAGTATTGTGAGAAATTGCAAAAGTCGATGTTGTTAGAACTCAGTGAAATAGGATTGCCAATGACTCTATATGACAGCATTTGCAAAGAAATGTATTTAAATTAATAATGATCATATAAAAACTTATTAATTAAAATATAATTACTACCATAAAACAAATGCAGATAAATTATAAATAAATTATACTGTGACGAAATCTCTTCGTCCCTCAACCACAATCAAACTATCTAGTACGAGAGAGTGTCTGAAAGTAGTAATCTCTCTCAGGCTATTTTTGTTTGCAGATTCACCGCTGAGGTTACATGTTCCCTGTAGCGATGTGCTGAATGAATGATTATACTAGTCGTATGAATCATTCGGGCATGAGCAAACACATAGCAACGCATATTGTAGATAAATGCCGAAAGTGTGCGTTGGGTATAACATATAAATATTTACAAAAATATGTGTAAAGAACAATAAGATAAATTTAAAGGTGTTATTTGCGGCGGAGCTACTCAAATTTGACATCCGAAGAATGTTAGTAATAAACACTTTAATGAAGAAAAATTATAGTTTAGTTTCAACCTTTTGAAATTAGCAAGTTGCTTTCGTTTCTACCTTGTTTAACCCTTTCCGGCACAGGCAATTTTTGTTGTAAAATGATGAAATGATTGACTGACACCGGAATTTTAAAACGACTTTTTTTTATAATAAAAAGACGTTACTTTACATGTTGATAGTAGAAGCAAAATTTTACTAAAATATTCTTGGTGCCGTTCGTAAGTTTGGAATTAAAATTAGGTATCCCGACCCGGGCACAGTGTGCCGGAAAGGGTTAATTTTTATGACTAACTCATATTAACCACGGCTCCTTGAAATTGATTCGTTGTAATGATAATATTCGATTTGATACGATGTCATCTAAGAATCATAATCCAAAATGTGATTTTTGTAGAAGTTTCTTGAATAAAACTTGTGGTTACAGAAAAAAATCGAAAACAGACAAAGAATCCATATTCTTTTCAATGTCGACTGGCACTATGTTATTAGTTGGAAAATATGCAAAACATTTTTCTCATAACTAACACTTTTTTCGTGAAACTGAGAATTAAATCCCTGAACACGACTATGTATTTGTATATATGTTTATAAATATATTTGCACAAATAGCTATGTCTTTACAGTACGTTTTACTCCATTTTAGACTAATTTTTATTTATTTATAAAAACATGTTTATCTCATCAAAAATTAAATGTCTCAAAATGAAGGAAATATATTTTTAACACTAGTAAGCACGCGAGCAGTCATTTTGACTGCTACCAAATGAATATATCTCGGTTCGAAACTAATTTTTTTTTTATAAAACTATTTTCAAAGCTAAAAAGAAGACTAGTTAAATGTATAAGTTAATAATTTAAATAAAAATTCTGGTGTGAAATATTTTTTCAAAAATTTGAGTAAAATTCTTGGTCTTTCTAGTGTGAAATACAAAGCATCATCCAGTGTTGTTGGGTTTGGATTTTCTTTTCTTTATTTTTTGCTGAAAATATGCACCATTTTCCCCTAATATTTATATTCGAATTAAATGGCCACAGAAACCTACCATTAAACAATTCAAAAATTGACAGTTGTATATTTCTTGAATAAAAAAATGTCTATTACTACACAAACCTGGTGACATCTCAGAAATAAATGAGAGTAATTGGTTTAAATATAGTTATGTAATATTCATAATTTACTGCGACGATTCACGCGTTAAAGGTGACGAAACTACTTATTCTTATTACTTTTCATTAAAAGGTGTGAGAATAATGTTTCAATAAAAGTCATTATAATACCTATCGTTGCATTTCGATATCGACGAATGTTGCTCTTTTCCAAGCAAAAATATTTTTCTCTATTCGTTACCGATACAAAACGTTAATTTTCATTATCGGCAGGGTATCGACAGCGTTGAAAAAGATGGACTATATGCTTATTGAAATCTAAAATACCGAAGATGACACGTTGTCCGCTGACTTTGTTCAAAAAATTCTGCGGATGTCGAATTTGAGTGGCTCCGCCCCAAATAACGCCTTTAACCCGTTGAGGGGCGGTGGAATAAAATATATCCCACCTAATTTAAACGAGATACTCACCAGAAAATTTTAACTAAGTTTTATATTTTTAAATTTGATATTTTTAACTTTGGAGGAAAATCGTAAATATTGCTTTTCCTTATTTAAAAATAAATTTTTTCCATTATTCCGGTGACAGTTCTATATTTAAAGACATTTTTGCTTGCCCCTCAAAGGATTAAATAAATTTTATGTACTCTTACACATCTTTTTGTAAATATATATATGTTATACCCAATGCACACTTTAAGTATTTGTATATAATATACGTGTACATTAGGGTGGAGCTAAAAAACGAAGTTTCGAATTTTATATTCTAATAGTGATTATTTTTTTCCTTTTTAAGTCCATAAAAAGAAAATATTTTTCTTTTAATTTTAAAATGATATTTTCCGGTTCCTCAAAGCCCTGTCCCGGCGCCTGACTTTCCCTAAAAAACGAAAAAAAGCCAATAATTGCATGAAAATATTTTTAAGCTTATTGTTAAATTTATATTTTGCAAAATTAAATTAATTAAGTGTTAATCTCCTGTAATAAAGACAATAATTTAGTTTGAGTGCCTTAGAACAGTTAGCCCCACTTTATTTGACTTTTGTAGAAGCCAGCGTCGTGGGCGTCGGCTTTCATTGTCTCTGATTTATTTGGCTGCGACACTTAACAATTTAGACCGATTTAACGTGTGTTAACAATTTCTTTAATTATTTTTCAATAAACATTCGGTGTCAAAAGCGACAAAGTCTGTTAACGCGTACCTAAATCTAGATAATTGTTGAAGTGTCCTGTATTTCATGAACCAAAACAATTAACATTTGACTGTCATCTTTGACGAACATATGAAGATGTTATGAAACATTATTTTTGGGTTCAATTTAACTTAAAATCTGACAGCTGGAATCTGGTACACAGTATTTCTAAAATATCTAAAGCTGTTGATGATACAATTAAAAGTGTATAGCTGAGACCTTCAATTCCAACGGTTTCTGATACACAAATCATGAAAAATGATTAGAGACTAGCGCGAGAAATGTCAAAATTAGAAGAAAAATATTAAGATTAGAAAGAATAATCCCACATCCAATATAAAATTGCAAAATGTTAGGTAATCCTGCAAAAAACATTTCTTTGTGTAAAATCAATAAATATTATCGTGTATCAGAACAACAACGTCACTTTCATAAAGACCAAAGAGAGATGGGGTGATGGCAATAGGATCAATACATATAAAAACTACAAAAAATGTGCAACAAATTAAAACAAAAAAAAAAAAGGTATTTTGATTGAATGATCGTCAAGTGTGAAAAATAGTTCAGAAGGAAATAGTTAAACCGGTTGTTTTTCTAAACCTGAATTTGATAGTCAACAAGGTGAAAGAACCAGAGTATTAGACAGAACTGCAAACATTATTGCAAATGGCACCTTTGAAGATATGGGTATTTATGATGATAACAAAGAAAAGGTAACTGAAAGAAGGACTCGAAGACGACAAAGAGAAAAGAAAAGGAAGAATTTGGAAGAACAGGAAAGACGAAATGAGTTAATTTTAGAAGGTTAGTATTTTGATGGCAGAAAGGATAACACTATGATAACTGAAGCAGAGGGAAAAAAGTGTAACTAAGAATCATTAAAGACGAACACCTGATCTCAGTTCAAAAACCAGGATAAAAATATATTGGTCATATTTCATTGACATCTTTTTCTTATATTAATATAGCCACTGCAATTTTGGTGTATTTTCAAAATAATAATACAGACATTTCAAGTTTGAAAGTTATTGGATGAAACAGAAACGCCTTTAATGCAGGATGCAAATCTGGAGTTGTTAAAACATCGGAAGCAATACCCTAAAAACTTTATAATGGATAATTTGATTATTACATGCAAATGAACTTTTTTCTGAGATACTTATAACATCTTGCTGGAAAAACTACAGGTCAAAAAGATTTTCTGGACCAGTAGGAAAGCGACTTGAAAAAATGCGAACATATTGAAATTATAGACTATAAAAACATTGATCCTATCTTGACAGACTGATCGGATGAAGAAAATAAAAAAAGTACAAACAGCGGATACACCTGAATTTTAGATTTTCCTTGTCATACTCAAACAGTGGAAGCGTGTGTCAAAATTGTCCCGCGAGCTGCGTCAACCGTCTTTAAAATTAAGCAAAAGATGGCTTAATCTTGGGAAAGTTGAATTCCTACAATGTAATGACAAAGTTTGTCTAAAAAGGCAGTAGGTTGAATATCCAGCTGAATTAATCCATAACAAAGTGAGGTAAGGAGGGTGGAAGTCGATATTTAACCACCTCCTCGTGGTGACTTCTGGATAGTATTTGCTGAATAAAAGTAGATATGAGCTAACAGCTACGTTGTTTACTTTAAGTTACTTTATACTAAAATTTCAAAATTTTGACCTCCTTGAGGAACCGGAAAACAACATAATTTAAAAAAACCTTTTCAGCCAAAAGTTTAGACATCCAAAAATAAAAAAAGTTTTAACTATTACACAATAAAACAAAAAAGTATTTTTTTTTACTCTATACTTAAGTTCCACCCTAGTGTAGTTAGGGTGGAACTTAAGTATAGGGTAAAAAAAAAAAAACTTTTTTGTTTTAATGTGTAATAGTGAAAACTTTTTTTCCTTTTTGGATGTCTAAACTTTTGGCTGAAAAGGTTTTTTTGAATTAAGTTGTTTTCCGGTTCCTCAAGGAGGTGAAAGTTCTAAAATTTCAGTATAAAGTAACTTAAAGTATACAACGTAGCTGTTAGCTCATATCTACTTTTATTCAGCAAATACTATCCAGAAGTCACCACGAGGAGGTGGTTAAATATCGACTTCCACCCTCCTTACCTCCCTTTGTTATGGATTAATTCAATTGGATATTCAACCTACTGTCTTTTTAGGCAAACTTTGTCATTACATTGTGGAAATTCAACTTTCTCAAGATTAAGCCATCTTTTGCTTAATATTTAAAGAGTGTTGACGCAGCTCGCGGGACAATTTTGACACACGTTTCCACTGTTTGAGTATGACAAGGAAAATCTAAAATTCAGGTGTATCCCCTGTTTGTACTTTTTTAAAGTTCTTCATCCGATCAGTCCATCAAGATAGGATCAATGTTTTTATAGTCTATAATTTCAATATGTTCGCATTTTTTCAAGTCGCTTTCCTACTGGTCCAGAAAATCCTTTAGTACCCGTAGTTTTTCCAGAAAGATGTTGAAACAAGTATCTAAGAAAAAAGTTCATTTGCATGTAATAATCAAATTATCCATTATAAAATTTTTAGTGTATTACTTACGATGTTTTAACAACTCCAGATTTGCATCCTGCATTAAAGGCTTTTTTGTTTCATCCAATAACTTTCAAACTTGAAATGTCTGTACTATTATTTTGAAAATACATCAAAATTGCAGTGGCTATATTAATATACGAAAAAGATGTCAATGAAATATGACCAATACATTTTCATCCTGGTTTTTGAACTAAGACCAGGTGTTCGTCTTAATGATTCTTAGTAATTCTTTTTTCCCTCTGCTTCAGTTATCATAGTGTTATCCTTTCTGCCATCAAAATACTAACCTTCTAAAATTAACTCATTTCGTCTTTCCTGTTCTTTCAAATTCTTCCTTTTCTTTTCTCTTTGTCGTCTTCAAGTCCTTCTTTCAGTTACCTTTTTCTTTATTATCATCAGAAATGCCCATATCTTCTAAGGTGCCATTTGAAATAATATTTGCAGTTCTGTCTAATACTCCTGTTCTTTCACCTTGTTGATTATCAAATCCAGGTTTAGAAAAACAGCCGATTGAACTATTTCCTTCAGAACTATTTTTTACACTTGACAATCATTCAATCAAAACATCATTTTTTTTGTTTTTAAATAACTTTTTTCATTGATATTTCCTTTTCCAGTCTTGTTGCACATTTTTTGTAGTTTTTATATCTATTGATTCTATTGCCATCACCCCATCTCTCTTTGGTCTTTGAGAAAGTGACGTTCTTGTTCTGATACACGATAATATTTAATGCTTTTACCCAAAGAAATATTTTTTGCAGGATTACCTAACATTTTGCAATTTTATATTGGATGTGGGATTATTCTTTTAGGTAGATTTCGTTTGAAATACTACCTATTGGGATCGTTCCTATGTTGGAATTTCGGAAAATTTTTTGCAGATCTACACCGATCATGACTCCTAGAACCCAAAACCACCCTCAGTAAAAAACTTTAGCTATCTATCTATCTATCTATCTATCTATCTGTCTGTCTATCTATATATATCACTTTCTTCTGGACACGATAACTTTCGTAATTCTACACCAATCTCTTCCAAACTGAATCATAAAATCAATGGGCATAAAGTCTCGGTCAAGTTCGTTAATGGGCAAAATCGACCCAAGGGGATGGAAATAGGTAGGGGTTTTGTGAAAACCGAACCCCCCACCCCATAACTTCTTAATTTTTGTACATATCAAACCAGTTTAAAGTTTTTATTACTTCTAAAGATAGGGCCAAAATTTTATGTATCACGGATTTTTGATAAAGTTAAAAATGGGCTCAAGGGTCGCAAAAAATGGGGTTTTTGAGAGGAAAAAATTCATAACTTCGTCAATTCTCAAGATATCAATTCGAATTAATTTTATTATAAATCTCCTTAATATTATCTACAACTTTTATATTCACAAGTTTTTGATAGGACCAATTCGTACCGCAAAAAAAATTAAAAACGAAAACAAAAAGGGGGTTTGAATAAGTAAAAAATCCTTAACTCCGTCAATTCAAAAGATATAAAATCCCCATGAATTTATCATATATCTTCTTAATATTGTCTACAACATCTATATAGACAAGTTATGGATCGGACCAATTCTTACAGCAAAAACAAATTGAAAATACATAGCGGTTGAAGAAAAAAATCATTGAATTAAGGGTGCATTCAAATCCAAACTGTCTATTTTCTTACTCATTTTAAAATTCATTTTTGCTCTCAAATGCATCCAATTGCTAGATTCTCTTATTCAGAAACTATATAATGTACAGTAATGATCGGTTTTTTGATAGAGGCAGAATATATTTCAAAAAATGATGTCAAAGTGGGCATTTTGAACAGAATTTCCCGAAGCGATTGTGTTAGAAACGAAAAATATTGCCCTACTGAGAAAATAATTGGTTATTAATCAAGTTTTAATTAACTGAAAGTAAAATAAAAACACAGGTCGCTTATAAATCTTTTCAAAAATCACGTCAGCATGTTTCATATTTTTTTTTATTAAAAAGGAATATGAAATTGTGCCAGAAAATTTCGAGTTGTTGAGCATGGAAAAATATTTTTTTTTTAATATTGCCTTAACATGATTCTGATAAAACCAGCTATTTTATAAAAAGGAAATAAAAACTCGTCAAAAGCTGACAGATAAAACTGTTAAAGTGGATTTATATCTAATAATGATTTAGTTTTTGTTGGTGAAATTAGTATACTTAACTTCGAAATCTACCTCTGCCTGTAGGCCGGGCCAGCAGGGATTTTTTTAATCTTAATATTTTTCTTCAAATTTTGACATTTCTCGTGCTAGTGTCTAAGCATTTTTTATGATTTGTGTGTCAGAAACCGTTGGAATTAAAGGTCTCAGCAATACACTTTTAATTGTATCATCAACAGCTTTAGATCTTTTAGAAATAGTGTGTACCAGATTCCAGCTGTCAGATTTTAAGTTAAATTGAACCCCAAAATAATGTTTCATCACATCTTCATATGTTCGTCAAAGATGACAGTCTAGTGTTAATTGTTTTGGTTCACGAAATACAGGACACTTCAACAATTATCTAGATTTAGGTACGATAACAGACTTTGACACTTTTGACACCGAATGTTTATTGAAACATAATTAAAGAAACTGTTAACACACGTTAAATCGGACTAACTTATTATGTGTCGCAGCCAATTAAGTCAGTGACAATGAAAGCCGACGACCAGGACGCTGGCTTCTACAAAAGTCAAATAAAGTGGGGCTAACTTTTCTAAGGCACTCAAACTAAATTATTCTCTTTACTACAGGACAATAACACTTAATTAATTTAATTTTGCAAAATATAAATTTAACAATAAACTTAAAAAAAATTTCATGCAATTATTGGATTTTTTTCGTTTTTTAGGGAAAATCAGGAGCTTTGAGGAACAAGAAATACCATTTTAAAATTAGAAGAAAAATATTTTCTTTTTATGGAGTTAAAAAGGGGAAAAAATAATCACTATTAGAATATAAAATTAGAAACTCCGTTTTTTAGTTCCACCCTAGTGTACATATGAGGAATTATTTACAAGAAAATGGTAATTTTTGTATACCATAAGATATTATTTTTATTTTTGTAATTTTTTATCGCTATTTCACACATTTAATAAACACATTATCACACAATTAATAAACAGAAAATTATATAAAAGTTCCCAGTTATGCATCTTTGGTACCTACATAACTCAATTAATAACATCAAATTCGGTGCAGTAGTTTTGGAAGAAATCGATAAAAAAAAAATCTCATGAAATATCAATATTTATAAGGTGATAATAACTGGATATATTGTCAGATAGGTAGCCACATCTGGGAAAAAAAATCAGAAAATTTGATTGAAAACCATTGTTTCCAATGCTTATCGGGCTCCTTTTATCTTCGAAATTTCTGAAGATGATAAAATAAAAACTATGAATGTCGGCAACTGTGTTTTTATTTCTTTTTTATGTACTACTTAGTTATCCCGTCGACCAATTTCGCCAAATTATATAAATCGCCAAATTATACAAATTGACATAATTTTTATTTTAAATAGCAGATAAATTAGCATAACATTAATAAAAATAGTAATAAAACATCGGAATAAAAATCACTTGATAACGTAAACACGTGTAACTTGCTTAACCCTTAAATGCCGAGTGTTGCCTTTCGGCAACATGCCAAATTTTGGCTTCTAGAATACTATTAGAATAATTTCGATGCTATAATGCCTGATGTTGGCCATAAAATACATTCTGAAAATATTACTAAATCGATTTTCAACATATAGATGACAACACTTGTGCTGTTTAAGAATAAAGATAGATTTATTTTTTCAATTGTTGCTACATGTTCTTTTTGTTTTGTTTGGAAGCTTGCGAAATAACCTTATTTTGTTCTGGAGTGAGCAAGTAGAATTTATTTCTTATCATAGTTCCTAAACTTCTTGGGTTCTTAATATTATAGAATTTTATCAAGGAAAATTATTTTTTCGATTACAGACCAGTATTACCGATTAGAAACACACTGTTTTTTAGCCATAAACCATACTTAAAACAAAATATGATTTTTAAAGTATTTTTTCCATGATTTATTTAAAAAATGAAAGCCGAAAAGCATTATTAAAATTATTTTTGAAAATTCAGACATTTAAGGGTTAAAGGCAAGTGAATGTGACATTTACGGCCAACTGTTATTTGCATTTAATCTTATAGTTTGGCGATAAACTTTTGGTTGACGAGATAATCAGGTAGTACCATTTTTTATACAAAATCTGTGGTAGCAATTGATTAAAAATATATACAAAAGTTGGAAACATTTTTTTTTTTTTTTTTGCGAGTATCCGAATGGTTCGTTCGAAAAATATAATCATTCTTTTTTTTCCATCGCTAGTTCCGAATATAAACATATATTTTACTGAAAGTTTTAAAAATGCGATCATTTAATTGTAATGGAAAAAACCGAGTGATTGTAAAAACTAAAAATTTGCGCGCAAGCTATTTTCTAGAAGAAGAATTTTTCTTCTATATGTGGCAGAGATGATATAGTTGGCAGCTTCTGTGCGATTTGTCCGATTTTCTCATGATTTACAAACTTCTCCTATGTCTGCTGTCATTGGTTACAACGTGTTACTTCCTTAACTATGAACTATATTTTCTAGCATACGAAAATTTAGATATTATTTTAATTTCATGTTGCTGATTTCTGAAATGCTTTGAGACATAAAAGAAAGATGGACCATAAACCCATCGGATGTTGTCAAACATTTCGTTGAAAGAATTGGGAATGGTATTTTGTAAAAAAAGTTTTGCAAGAGATAAAATAAATTAGGAAAAAATACAACAAATATGATACACCAAATAAAATATAAAAATCTCAGTTTGTGTAAGTATTAACATACGAATTGCGGTTTTGTAATGAAAGAATCATGCAATCGAGAAGCCATGTACCCACCCCTCCTGTGTATTTGCCTCCTGTCTATTTTCGTGGATAGACAAAGGACTTTTAGAAACGTATGGAAACGTAAGTAATGCCTAAAATACAGTCATTCTCCAAACATAAAATTTATTTACAAGGGAAGGGTAATTTTATTGATGCATCTCTGTAAGAAATCATTTTGTAAATGACAATTAGTCTTAATCATTTGTTCAAAAGCAAACATTTTACCCTATTCTAAGCAGCTAAAATTAACATACATACATATTAACATACACAATCCTTGATAAAATTTACCAACTACTTGAGGAGTTGTACGAAGATTTTAATGTAAACGTTTAGAAAATGCTCAGTTGTGCTACACATGCAGCATTAATCAAGAAAACGAGATTCAGATAGCAGTAAATCTTTATATAAATAACATCTGCTTATACTTAAACAAGCCACAGTAAAAAAAAAAAAAAAAAAAAAAAAAATGCATTTGAATCTGCTATTTTATCGCTTAAAAATTTTGCATATATACAAATATATCTGTGCACTAGCGCCCAAAAAATCGTAAACGTAGGGAAATAAGTTACTTTAGGAGCTTCAGTAGTTCATAAGAATGTTTCTTTTAAATAATACTGTAAATGTACTCCGATTTATTTTGCTAATTAGCTGAGATATCATTTAAAAACTCTTTATCAAAATAGCTAAACAAAAGAACACCTGCTCTCGATTTGAAAGCCCTGGCGAAGGAATTTACTAATTTTCACTAATTAGCAAAAATTAAGAAAACGATTTGAGATATCGTTTTGGAAGCTCGGATACATAATTAGAAAAATTATTTTGCATCGAAATACCCATTTTTTTATCGGCAGATAATTTTTCTTAATTTTTGCGACGGGTCAATTAAAAAACGAACCAGACAGGTGTCCGAAATCATTAAAGAGTGAACTAAAAAGAGATCTTTTAGCCACGCGTCCATTTACATTCCGAAAATGAAAGAAAATAATTGCGAATCTTTACTATTGGGCGAAAATGACAAATAACTAATTAAAATATAGTTTAGAAAACCGTTAAACATATGTATGTAAAACTTGAATGTCAAAACGGGAGGTGTGTGGGAACATATTCACAATGGATCGAATTAATAAAGAAAACGGAACACCTGTGACACCTAAAATAACATACACCCTTTTAATTCGATCTGAGTTTTACTTGAGCACCTTATATCGCCCCTTCTTGGGAACTTGACCAAAACGGCAACTCGCTACGGTCAGACAGTGTTCTCTCTCGTTTGTTCCCAGATCATTAGGAACTTAGTTGCCCTCCTTTTGGGCACTTTTCTAAGATTTTCCGAACCCGTCATGTGATATATCATTGGACAGTCCTTTGACCACTCTTTCATATTATGTATCCCCGCCCCCTGTTATCCTCTTTTCAATTTTAGTTAAGTAACATGACACCTGATTAACCTGACTCCTTATTTTACACATTCTTGAAAACATTACCAGAAGTGTAACTAGGTACGGACCGACCGTTTTCCCTGCGGTGAATTCTGGGGACGCTTCCTGGGGCATACTTTTGCAACTTTTTCCGACCCGCGCATGTCATATACCATTGGATTGTCCTTTGACCACTCTTGCTACGTACCTCTATACCCTTGACCCTCATGCACCCCCAAGGGTTTTTCTCTTATTTGAGTCGTCACCCCTCACCTACACTATACATCCAAATATATTAAATAGCGGAATTTCGTTCACTTAGAGTTTTGTTTAAAATAGAGTGCGTCCCACCTATAGTGCCCCCCTCTCTGGAAAGTTTAACTAACAGATTTTGATCGTATATATATTTAAGGTTATGATCGCAACCACGGGAGCATCAGCTAGTAACAATTTATATGTAACACTGGCGGTAATATAACATATCAAACACATTTTACAATTTATTTATGTCTATGTATTTAAAGGGAAAAGTACTAGATAAGCCAATGGTCTAGTGGTGGAAAATTATAAATGTGTTTCACTGTTTTAATAAAGTAAGGTTTCTACTTTATCAAATTGAAGTATTCTTCTGTTTACCGTTAAGAATGTAGAACATTATTATAAATTTGTATATTACATTATTTTTAATTTAATAATTGAACATATTTATTTAGATATCTTAATGTTAGAACCTGCTTTCATAACAAAGTAACAGATATCATAATTTAACAAAGCTTCAGTAAATTTGCTAATCCATTTTATTTTTCGAAATGCTCTTTAGTTTAAATTTTTATTAAAAATTTCTGTCTCGAGAAAGTATTTAGATGAAAGTTTAAAGCAAACACAGCACTTTAGATAATAATAACAATAATTTCCGCTCTTATTTGATGAATTTTTTAGTTATATACATTTTGGCATAACCCTCATAGCATGCATGGTCACAGTGACGTCATTGTGACGTCACTGTAAGTCACTGTGGTCACGTCACATCTGTGACCAAAATGCCACCACTCAGTGATGTCACATTGTGACTGAGATGTGAACTTCTTAGAAAACTTTAAAAAATTACAAAAATTATTAAAAACATGTTATTTACTGTAAAATATATTTTTCTGCCGGATTAAAAATTTTTTTAAACCGTGGTCCAAGTTGCATCTGTGCCTCTAACAAAAACTTTTTATTTTCATATAACATAAAATGTAATTAATCCATCAGCAACACAAAACGATTTCCTAATTATGAGAATTTCATATTATTAAAAAAATGTTTTAGGTAAGCAGACCTCGACTTATCTTTTATAAAGATTTTTGTAAATGATCATCTGTTATACTAGAAGTTTCTCAAAGAGTAGTCGAAACATTTTTGTCGTTTCAAACTAAAAACTTTCTATTACAGTTAAGGCTGCAGCTTTTAATGAGCACGCAGAAAGCGTCTTCAAAGTTCAGTCATATATGCATTTCTTGCTTTATAATTTGCATTCAAGTCATTTTTTTTCCTCTTAGTGTTTCACTATTTTAAGTATTTTTTTTTTTTTTTAATTCTACTTCTTTGAAACGTTTAAAATAGAATTGACATTTTCCGAATATAAAATTAATGTACAAAATTTAGGCAAAGCCCACGACATAATTAATTATTCATGTTTTATTTTTTGTTTTCAAAATATATCTTTAAAAATTATTTTACAAGTTTTATTCTACAGAAAATTAATATTAAGAGAATGACAGATTGACAAAGAAAAACTCATCTCTTCTCGATAATCTTGTTGTATTTTTTAAGAAGATATTTTGTATATATTACCTGTGATACAAATTTTACTTTTAAAAAAAAGGAGGGAGTCATCATTATTACCATTAAATTAATTTGTATACATTTTGAAAATTTAAGCAATGTTTTATCTAGTAAACTCTAATTATGGATAATATTATTATTATAATTTACGTAAATGAAACTTTACAATTCAATAAAACTGATAAAAATAAAAGATGAAATACAATAAAACATTTTCAAACAGGAAATTGAATTAGAGACAATTTGACAAAATTATTACGCATTTAATTTCCTTCCGAAACTGTGGTATAGAAAAACAAATAAAACCAAAAAACATCTGCTTCGAACTTCGAAACTTAAAAATCGTCTGCATCTGCACTATTTCAGTTGTTACCACTCGACCGCAGAATAACGGATAAAAGTAACAGTGAAACTTTTTAGAATAAACGCGGGACACTGGACAGTTCTGTGGACACTGTGGACACTGAAGTTCTGTGGACACTGGGCAGCATAGATGTGTTGACACGGATTTAAAAACAGAAACAAGAACGTTCTCAGGATCCAAGTTAGTTCAGCTAACAAAATATAAACCCGAGAAAATTACGGTAGCTTTGACTTGTTGAAGATGATTCAAGTCATTGCTATCGTACTTATAATCGGATTTAATTGGTTCCCCAAAATCAAAGTATCACGTACAACGTCAATGAAATTAGGTATGTAAAAATATTATTTTCCCTGTTTGCTTTTTTTTTTTTATTACAACAATTTTAGTTAGTTTCTCATTAACATGCTGTAGAACATAAATATTTCATTACATTTATTTTTTATTTTGCTGAAATATCTAAAATATTTATCTAAAATATTATTTTCCTTGTTTGCTTTTTTTTTTTTTTTTTTAATTACAATGATTTCAGTTATCTTCTAATAAACATGTTATAGAACACAAATATTTCATTACATTTATTTTTTATTTTGTTAAAATATCTAACTTCCTTTTCAACAGCTTTGATCAGATTATTAAAATTAGTGATTTAAATTGCATTTTAATCTGGTTTATTTTCTTATTTAAATATTGGGTTAAAACCACATGGTGGCATAAATATAAAAGTATATGGGCAAGTATTATCATCAATCATTAACATAATTAATAGACATTTAAAGATAATTAAATTATTTAAAATTTTTGGATGTTATTAACGTTTACCATAGCAAGACCCCTATTTGTAATGAAGTTTGTAGCATGTTATTTCATTTACAGGGACAGTCAATTGTATTCCATTACATTACGGCTTGTGGGAAAAAAATCGTTTCAAATGATTTTTAATGATTTTACACGCTTTCAAACAGAATAAAATTGATATGCATTTATGAAGCGCACTAAAATGTGCATTCCATAGAATATGCGACGCAAAGAATAGTTATTGTTCATTTACAGGGCTAAAAAAGGAATTCCAATACATAATGATATAGGGGTGGAGGGAATTGTTTGCGGAATAAAATTTTAATTAAATAGTGGCGTGTAATAAAGGTTCTAGGTAAACTACAAGGTTGTACAAAATTATTTAAGTATGTTTCCATATATTAGTATAAATTGCTGAAAGAGAATTTCAACCTGTTATGCGTTTCCTTGATAAACTAAATTTTTCCATTATATAGTATATACAGTGTCTCACATAAGTGATGGGACACTTGTGCTTTACAAAAGGAAACTAATCAAATAAATTAAAAAAAACATGTACACATTTTTTTGTGGGTGTGTTTCATACTTAAATTTAGTAAAAATTATTACATAACATACATTTTGTCAAAATATTAAAATATTAATTTAATAAAAATACAAATGTTTAGAACGGAGCAAAAAATAGCTCACATAAGTGATGGGACACCATTATATATGCAACAAAAATCGTCTGAAATAAGCAATAAAAATATTTTTTGGCGTTTTATTTTTACTTAAAAGCAATTGGCAATAATTTATAAAATCGTCTGCAGTATTTCTCTCCAGTTTGTTTTGGAATTTTTGTGTTTTTTAGCTCTGTGTAGCCATGAATGCTAAACGAAAAGAAACTTCGCCTGAAATTCGAAAATTAGTTATTAATTTGCATATTGAACGTGGAAAATCTATTAGAAAAACTGCTGAAACAGTTAAGTTGAGTCGTTCAACAGTTTTCAATATCATTAAACGATATAAAAAGAATCATATGATTCAGGATAAAAGAAGACCTGGCCGACCATCAAAGCTATCCAATGGAATAAAGCGAATTATCGTTCGAAATATAAAAAAAAATCCAAGAAATAGTGCTCCAAAAGTTGCTGCTGATTTACAAGCATTATATGGAATAATTGTTAATCCTGAGACTATTAGAAGGGTAATTCGATCTGCTGGATATCACGGTAGAGTAGCCAGGAAAAAATTCTTCGTAAGTGAAAAGAATAGAACACTCAGACTAGCTTTCGCAAAATCCAACATAAATAAGAATTCTGATTACTGGAATAAAGTTATATTTGCTGATGAGAGTAAATTTAATATATTTGGTTCTGACGGTAGAATCTTGGTGTGGAGAAAACCCAGGGAAGAATTTCGCAAACAGAACTTGGTACCAACAGTAAAACATGGTGGAGGAGGAGTTATGGTATGGGGGTGTATATCGTCCGCTGGAGTTGGTAATCTTGTTTTTATTGACAGTATAATGGATCAGTACAAGTATATTGATATTTTAAAGCAAAATTTGAAATCTTCAGCACGAAAATTGAACCTTCATAACGATTTTAAATTCTACCAGGACAATGACCCCAAGCACACTGCTCTGAACGTTAGACTCTGACTGCTATATAACTGTCCTGAAATAATAAAAACACCACCACAATCTCCAGACTTAAATCCCATAGAGAATAATTGGCAAGAATTGGAATCAAGAATTCGCAAACACACCATTTCTTCAAAACAACAACTAAAATCGGTGCTTCAAGAAGAATGGGGTAAAATCACTCCAGAAATCACAAACAAATTAGTCGAATCCATCCCAAAAAGATTAAATCATGTTTTAAAAGTAAAAGGAAATCCAACGAAATATTAAAACCTTTTAAAAAGTAAAATTTTTGGATAAATATTTGATGGAAAAGTAAGTGTCCCATCACTTATGTGAGCTATTTTTTGCTCCGTTCTGAACAATTGTATTTTTACTAAATTAATATTTTAATATTTTGACAAAATGTATGTTATGTAATAATTGTTACTAACTTTAAATATGAAACACACCCAAAAAATTTTAGCACATGTTTGTTTATTTATTTTATTGCAGTTTCTTTTTATAAAGCACAAGTGTCCCATCACTTTTGTGAGACACTGTATATATCAATCTACAGATCAAATACAGGACTGTTTAAAAGAATTTGAAAACATATTTGGCTGTGGATGGTAGGGTGTCAACGATTTTAATCGGTTGATTTAAATCAGCGATTAAATCATGATTTTAATCAACCGATTTTTTAAAAAAAAATCATTGATTAAAATCAAAAATTTTCTAAATGTTTAAAATGTCAAAAAAAAGTATTAAAATCTAACAGGAACATAATTTGAATGTTTCTACAGGTATTTTGACTTATTAATAAACAAAAAAAGAGCTTTAAATAATTGTTTCTAAGTTTAACTCATTAGTATTGTAAAAAAATTAAAAACAGTTGAGTTTGTAAAAAGCATTGTTTTTAAGTTTTTATCCAAATTAAAACAGTTTCATTTAAAAATGATATTTAAATCTAACAAAATTTGCAATGTCATAATTTCCTTTAGGTAATCAATTTATGCATTATTTTATATAAAATACACATAGCAAGTATAATTACATTTCTACAAGTAAAAGAATAAATAGTAATTAATAGCAATCTCAAGTTAAAGAAGAATGAAAGAATGACATCTGCTCAGCAGCTAAATTGTAAATGAATGCATAAGAGAAAAAGAAATAATTGGTATAAAAATGCTAAGCACAGCAAGAGCTTCTTTGGTATAGGTTGAATAAATGTTTATTATTATTATTATTATTATTTTACTTTTTTTTTTTTTTGTAACTCATATATTTAAAAAAATTGAACCATTGAAAGCTAATAGAGGTAATAATGCTGTTACTTAAATATTTTGAGGATTTCAGATATTAGTGGCTAACTTATATTTATTCTATATGAATGGGTTTAACTCATTTTCATTTTTTTTTTTTTTTTTTTTTTTTTTTTTGGTTAGCATACACGTACATGTATGTAAGTATAGATTTTGGTGGTGTACAGAAATTTTCCTAAATACAAATGCAAAATGAGCTGCAAATAATATTTGTTAGCTTTGTTATTTGTGCTACTAACTAATGAATTTTACTTATTTGCAGTTTTTATTAATTCTGTAATTACTTATACTGCTTCTTCTAGGCCATTTTGTTTAATGGTGCCACACCATGCCCCTTTTGAAATTGGCAAAATGCACCCTGCCTTAAAAAAAGAAAAAAAAAAAGTTGAAATTTACCTGTAGTTGTAGCCAGAGATTTCTTGTAAAAAACTTCCCCATTCAACAGTATTCTAAATTCATGTGGAAAAAATCTTGCAAAAATATAGAACTTTATTTCTTTAGAAAAAACAGGATATTATTAAAATATGTTATTTAATTGTATTTTTCAATTTGTTATTCATAAAATTATTAAAAATTAAGGACACTTTACTTATAATGCTAAAAAATATTCTTTTTTTTTTCTTACATCATTACTAAACACATTACTAATATATTTCCTCATGAAATAGTGCCCGTTTTTTGAACTAGCATCCTGTCCCTTTTTCTTTCTAAAATGAATTATTATCATTTTAATAATTAAGGCTTAAAAATGTATAATATGTTCCTAATTAGAGAGTTGATTGTTTAATAATTAATTTGAAGTAATGTGTTATTATTATATTTACTATTTAATATCAAATGCAGTTAATAATTTTCATAAATGTTAAGTATCTCTAGTATTTATAAAGTTTTACATAATTATTACAATATTAATGTATATAACATTATTGTATAATACTACCTAATGAAACTACTAATTTGCAGTTTTTATTTCTGTAATTACAAACTAACAATTATAATTTTATTAATTAAAGTGTAAAAACATAGATTATGTTAGCAATTAGTGGTGTAATTGTTTTGGAAACCTAAAACTCATGATAGCTATTCAGTATTTGAACGCTGGGAAAAAATCATACAAATCTGATTTAAATAAAAAAAACCGATTTTTTTTTATTTTTTTTTAAAATTATGATTTTTTTACACCTTAGTGGATGGTAACTGCGTAAATCAGTTTTTAAATGTTTTGCGCGTTTTCATGTTTACTTAGTTATCTTATTTACGTTATTTCCCCCGATGTCTTGATAAAACATTTAGGAAGAGTTGGAAAGTGTTTTATAATCTATGCCTAACGCATGATATATCTTACTTGTTGTTTCTATTTCCCAGATCAGCCTTTTCATATAAAACATACCAAATCTAATTAGCTCATATTCACAAAATACAATATATACGGGAATAAAAAAATTAAATAAATAGGGCTTATCATGTAGTTCTATAAGTAACAGTTGTATTAATGTCCGTTAGACTCCATGTTCGTATTTAAAAAAGCAATGACAAATCACAACACATTAAAAAGCTTACACATTCTTAATATTCAGCTTGAATTCAAGATCAAGCTAACTTAATAAAAAAAGATGTCAGGTAATAAGCATTGTTTTTTAAATGGAAAATTAAAAATATTTTAGAAGAATAGGACTCCAAAATAGCGATATCTTGCTAAAAAGTACGGTAAAAAGATAAAATTTTATATTTCAAACAAAACTTTACTTTAAAATTATCGTAGTTTTTATGACAAGAATCATCACAGTATTAATACTTGGACATTTTCCCAGAGAGAAACATTCGCCTTGCATACAATATTTCAAATGAAAATCAAATTTCAAATAAATTGCTTAAAAGGCGCAAAGGCCAACATAGTGAAAAATATCCACGCCGGGTCTCGATCCCGGGTCATCAGTATAGCGCACTGACATTCTACCGACTAAACCACATGGAACGATACCCAGCCTGGAAATTTTCTCCTTATTACATGTTGGCAAGGCTACAAACGCCGCACAAGATGGAATATTTATCGTGAGCCACCGTCATGGGGCAAACACGAAACTTAATTAAACCAGCATCGATTAAATCTATATTAATACTTGGAAATTTTTCCAGAGAGAAACATTCGCCTTGCATACAGTATTTCAAATGAAAATCAAATTTCAAATTAAAATTGCCTTTTAAGCTATTAATTTGAAATTTGATTTTCATTTGAAATATTGTATGCAAGGCGAATGGTTCTCTCTGAAAAAATTTCCAAGTATTAATATAGTTTCAATCGATGCTGGATTTAATTAAGTTTCGTGCTTGCGCCATGTCGGTGGCTGACGATAAATATTGCATCTTGTGCCTTGCCAACATGTAATAGTGAGAAATTTTCCAGTCTGGGTATCGTTCCATGTGGTTTAGTCGGTAGAACGTAAGTGCGCTATACTGATGGCCCGGGTTCGAGTTCCAGCATGGAATCTTTTTCACTAGTTCGCCTTTGCGCCTTTTAAGCAATTAATTTGAAATTTGATTTTCATTTGAAATCATCACAGAGTTTATGACAAGTTCGTCACAAATGACACATATTTCACAAATTGGTCACAGTGTGACTTCAAAACATTGTCACTTTCGTCACAAGTTCGTCACAAAGTTAATGCCAAAATAGTCACAAATGACACACTTTTCACAAATTAGTCACACCGTGACTTCACAGAGTGGTCACAATGTGACGTCACAAACGACCTCTAAAACGGCCATAACGACCTCACATTCTAGTCACTGTGACGTCACATCCACGTCACGTGACGTCACATCGACGGTCACAAAATCACAGTGTGACTTCACAACGACGTCGCCGTGACGTCACCATGCCTTACGGGAAAGTTAAATGCTAAGGCTATTAAAATGTTAATTGCATACACAAAAATTGTATTGATTAAACGAATTAGTCGCTTTCCTTTGCTTAATTAGCGGAAAGACTTAGAAATATCTTGAAAAGTAATTAAAATTCTTTATAATTATTCGTTGAGAACACTAATCAATTAAATTAATAATAAAATAGTCATTTTTATTTAAATTTCTAATACGCAGTCGATACATCATGCAAACAAACATGCCATACACGTAATCTTCGTTTCTATTTTCTATTTCCTTTTTTCTGACAATTTATGGAATTATTTATTGTATAATTAAAATTGAATTGACTTCTTTTGTTAATAAATTAATTTTAAAGCCTTAATTTGATTTTCATATTAGATTCAGCTGTAAAACATGGATGACATATTCAAAATATTTAAAAATAAATGACTATATATTTTATCATTTTAAACGGCAATTTCTTCTTTGTTTAACAGTTGTTATGTATAAATAAATCACATAAATCATACTTTGAAATATGGCTTATATATTAGAAAATATATATATACTAAAATTTGAAATTGCGTTTTCATTAAAGTATTTCACTGAATGAAAATTTTTTACTTTAAGCTTTAAAAATGATGATGCTTAGAAAAATTAGTAATACAATTTCAAAAACTGCTTATCATTAAACCCTCTGGTATAAGTTTAAATAAAATTGTTATTAAAATGAGTGTGAGATATACTACATCAGGGTTGCAAGTTTGACCTCCATTTTTATTCAGAAAATCCGAAATAGTGCCAGAAATGAATATTAGTGTTTCTTACTTTATTTTGTGACAGGAATTTTGTGCTTACTTAAAATCCAGATTCATCTTTCAAAATTTCCGGTATGGATATCACGTACAAAAATAAATAGATAAAACGGTCTTTTTAATCAAGATGAAAACGAGAATTCTTCAATTCCTCAGCTGATGTATACATATAGACTCTAATTTGGTAACCAAGGGGTGTATGCATTTCTTGGCTACCCTATTTAATAATATTATAGGGAATTGTTCTCGGATTTTTATGAATTTCTAGATATATCCACTCGGAATATTCTTTAAAATAATCACAGTTTTACAATATATTCGTTATGAAGAGATACTTATTTCATGCTTGCCAACATCGCGCTTTTTTTTAAAAGGAAAAAACACACTTTCAACCAGAAAATTTATTAAATTATATGTTTCTTGCTTTTATGTGGTAGTTTTTAACTACATGCTGTCATTTATTAAATAAAATTCCTGGTTTAAAGTATGTTTTGTTGATTTAAAAAAAGAGGAATGTTGTCAAATATGTCACTTTGTGAAAAGTTTGTTTGTGGGATTTTTTGTAACTGGAACACAATGATCTTCTTAAGTAAAACTGTTAGCATTTTTATTAATCTTAATATTCTTGTTTAACTTAATGATATTCAATGACCTTACACAAATGTGTTGCGAAACAAACATTAAGTATGGCGCACATGAACGATTAGAAAAAGTGTATTTTAAGTTTTATTTTTATTTTCCAAAATATTACATACATCTGTCAAATTATTAAAATTTCAATTTAAAGGAAGTTACTCTTGAAGTTCTTAAAAATATACAAACACTTTATATAATGTTGACCTCTTTTATTTCAAGAACCCTTTGGCATAAAATGAAATACAAATATTATTAAACTGTTAATTACTTAGTCTTGAAGAAAAAGATTTGCTGTTTTGATTTGCTTAATGAATGAAAAGACTTTGTGATATATTTGTAAGTAATAGAAATTTCACAATTTCACTCAACCTTGATAAAAAAATTAGAATCAGAATTTTTATTTAAAACTGTGTAATATATTTTTAACTTGAATTTACTCCATGAAAAAAAAAATGCTGTATCTACACAATATTTAATTGCAGAGAGAGCGAAAAAAATTACTTCTGAGAATTCTATAACTTTTCGAATTTATAAACTTATCTGGTGACAATACACATAAAAGTTGGCAACTATGATAACTGTAATCTCATCAACGGACGGCAAACAATTTTTTATATGACTGGAAATTCTATCGGTATCTATGCAGAATTTCTTTTAAAAAATAAGTGTGTATTTGATTGTATTGATGAGATTATAGTTATCATAGTTGCCAACTTTTATGTGTATTGTCACCAGATAAGTTTATAAATTCGAAAAGTTATAGAATTCTCAGAAGTAATTTTTTTCGCTCTCTCTGCAATTAAATATTGTGTAGATACAGCATTTTTTTTTCATGTATTTAAATAGAAAAGTATTGTACTAAATATAATTATGTAGTTTCTTTTATATAAACGAAAAATTCTTTAAATTTTCAGTAATCTAGCTAGCTAGTAAGAATGCTTCAGTAATCTAGTATTCTGAAATATTACAGAATGACGATGTCACTTCTATTGATGTATTATTTCTCGCCAATATGACCATTTCACTCGCTTAATATGTTTCGACTATTGGCAGACCAAATTTTTCAATAAAACGAGTAAACTATGCATATTTTCAAATTATGTTTTTCTGCTCATCATAGACCATGATGTTGATGTTTTTTAATGATAATTCGAAAACTATTAGAAAGAAAAATTTGAAATTGAGAATTTGGATAAATCTGGACATGACAAATATAAATCTATCAAAAATATTGTAGGTTGCAATTCATATTTTTTTCGAATATCAATTTCATAATTCATAATTTATAGTATAAGTGTAGTATATAATATACTAGTTCAATGTATTTATGTTTGGGTTTGTTGATATTATAACCACACACAAGATTATAACATTAGTATTATAATTTCAGGAGATATCAAGAAAAAAATGAGAATGTAATTTAAAAATATAATATCTAAATTTTGAATGTTTATAATTCAAAAACTTATCATTCAAATGACTAGAAATTTCATTTCTAAGCATAATTTGAGCCGAAGATTCGAAATATATTGTCAAAATTGGGCGTTGCCATTAAAAAAATGTAAGTCTGATTTTGATTTGTAGATGGGCCCCCCAATCAATTTTATATACATCATTTAAAAGTAGACTATATTTCTAATCGATTGGTACCAGTATCTTTCTTCTCTTATAATTAATTGCAGAGTTAGTAGGTGTTGTTTACTTTTTTCCCACGACTGTACATATCGTTGTATTTTCATTGCAATGTTTTTATTTTTTTCACAGTCGTGACCGTAAACCCAATTCAGTTAGGATGAAACACACTGTATTCGTTACTAAATAAGTGATTTGCAACCCATGTTCTATGGCAATCTTTCATCCTCTTGATGCCCCCTATAACCACTCTGAATTTGTCGGTCGAATTCGGCAATACCCTGTATAACTCAATATGTCTTCTAATAATATATAGAACGCAACATGTTATATATCATTATAACTTCAAAAGTCCGGCATCATCGGGACCGACGCTATGCCGGATTTTTGAAATTTTTAGATGTTTGAAGGAATATCAAAAGTTGTAACTAGGAATATCAAAAGTAGTACTACTATATTCTTTATGGCGCCTTTAGCCATTATTCAGTTCATTATTAAGTCATAATTATGTAAGAAAAGAGAAAATTACATATAAAAAAAACTTACTTTAATTGATATTTTCTATGTTACAGAAAACAAAGAGTGAAATTATTCTCGTGTAATTTCGGGAGCATCGATGAGAATTTTTTTTTTTGCTTCAATTTTTTTACTCGTTCTTTAACAATTTTTTCTTGTATTTTATACAAATGAAGAATGTCAATTTGGGAAATACAGTCTTGTTTCTTTAAAGCCTCTAAATCACCTTTGAAAAATAAGAAAAGAAGCCAAATATTATTTTTTTGCATTTCCTACTTTCGATCTTGAAGTTTTAATTCATAAACAATTGCTATTTTTCTTCTTCTATAACTTGAAAGTGTAAAAGGAAAAGGAAAAGGAAAAGGTAAGATAGTTATGATACCGAATTTTTGAAGTTGCTGAATTTATGAATGCCGTATTTTTGAAATCGCACTGTATTTATTAGATGGAATTTTAAACTTTTTAATTAAATAAAGTTTCTGGTTGAAAACCTATCCTTCAACCAGACTCCGTAATAACTAAGAGATTTTGGCAGTTTTGTATAAATGTATATTGGTGCTATAAATATTAGTTACATAAATATAAGACAGTATTTAAGAAATGCACTGCTTTTCTTTGCTTAATTAGTGAAAAGTTGTCCGTAGATTTTTTTTTAATTGATTAAATATTATCAATATTAATAAATATCAATTATCTAATAATCACGCACAAATTTAGTTAATAAATACAGTGCTGCCACAGGCGACTATTTTTCTATTTTACCATTCGTACCATTACTTTAAAAGGTTAAATTTTCTAGTATATTTCTCTTGCATAGAAGTCTCTCAAAGTATATGTGAAGAATTTTTGTTTTATAAAGGTGGTGCGCGATAGAATAAAAAAATTGTCACCTATGGCAGTCCTGTTAATATGACTGTTAAAATTCTTGCACTATCGAAAGCACACAAATTTTCATGATATTAAATATTCGTCTTTGGCTGGCATTTATCCATGTAATTAATTTTTTATTAATCCATCAATAGAGGAAACCATTTAACTAATAATAAAAGTGTTTTATATTATAATATAAATCTTAACTATTTAAATTTTAAAGAATAAATGTTTTAAGATTTATAAAGGAACAATTAATTACTCTTTATTTTTAATTATATGAAAGATAAATCCTTTAAATAAGATCTTGAAATATTTTTACGTATTAGTTAGCTGAAATGTATATTTTACTGTATACTTACCATTAGAATTTTTATTGAAATATTTCAATTAAAGAAAATATCATCTTCAACGTTTTAAATGTACACAGCAAATTTAGAATAATTACAACTCTTATTTGAAAAATTGCTTATCATTAAAGCCTCTGGCGTAATTTGAAGTACTGATGCTATTAAAATGCAAATTATATAAAAGTTTTATATTCTTCAAATACAGTATTTCTTGTTGTGCTTTGTTTAATTAGTGAAAAGATGTTGAGATAGCTTTAAAATTAACTATACTTTTATAACTGGTCGTTGAGAGAAGGATTTAAGTAAAAAAAAGGTTTCAATAAATTTAAATTTTAGTCTTCCTAGATGTATAATTTAATTATGAGTACATTTAGAAATTAATGGAGCTAACTTCGGGATTTTTATTCAGCACTGGAAATTTTAAATATTGTTTTATTATTTATTTTAGCAATCATAAATAAGTAATTATTTTAGTATAAGTAGGACAGAGAAAAAAATCTTTAAAGGAAATTATATTAACTATTTCAAAATATTTCAATAATCTAGTTTTCCGTTAATCCTACTTGATATTATAAAATACATATATTGTACATAAAATGACAAACATAAGCTTAATGTAAATGAACCAGTGTTGCATATTTATTTATTTATTTTTCTAAATACTTTATTGAATTTTCATTGGTGAAAAGATGTTATGATATTTTTAAAAGTAATTACATTTTTATCATTATTCATTTCGAAGAGAGATCTAATTAGTAACTAAAAAAGACACTTTTAATTAATAAAAAAAGTACTTTGATATATGATATTTTAAAACATCCGACAATTTAGATTTTAGTGAAGGATGGTTATTTTTCTTATGATTATATTAGCGTTTAGTCGTCTTATTGATTACAGGAACTTAATGTTAAAAATATAAATATTCCCAATGGGATAAATTAAAATAATGTTTATAATTAGTAAAATAAAATAATAAAATAAAATAAAATACCATACACGTTGTGCGTTTTTATATTTACCCAATTGCTAATTTTTAAACCCTTAGTTTTAGAAGAAAACATCAAGTTGGTTATAAACTTTTAACAAAAAAAAAAAAAAAAAAAAAAAAAAAAAAACTTTGGTCCCGCAGCGTTTTTACACATAGGTTTTTAATTAACCTTTAAAAACACGGGTCTTGTATTCAGTGAGTCATTCAGTGCAAACTTGTCGCAAATCCTATAGTAATTATGTGATTAATACAAGTTAAATTAGTCTGTTTTTAAAAAATTGACGTTTATTGCTTTAATAGCACTACAGGGCATTGCATTACAAAGATGTATTATTAATAGTTGTTATCTAGGATTTAAAAGCCGATGGCTCATAGAGTACGCCGCCCGTATCTTTATGTATGTTCAAACCATCAAATTCTTTAAAAGTTAATATATCGGCTAGATACCGATAATGTTTTTCGAAAATCTTTATTAACAATCCTGTTATACTTCTGCGATGATAGGTATATCCAGCGCTCCTCAACTCCTTTGCTGAATGCCCGCAAATCGACATTTGTTCGCCACGGAAAAGTACGATTTTCTCAAACACTATGTGCCTAAGGTCACTGTAGTTTTCCTACAAGATTTAAATAAACTTCTTCTACCCCTAATTTTTTTTTTCATAAATTTTGTTTCAATAGATTCTGAAATAGATGAGGGGAACACATTTTTGACGCTATCTGTGGAGATGTAATACAGTACAAAGTCTAAAGTCCGGAATCCTCGGGAAATTACCAAGTCCGAACTTCAGATTTTCCCAAACTTTGGGTTATCAAAAACATTGATTTTGCAATAAAGAGAAAGAGAAAATGACTATTTAAAAAGGCAGAATATGACGTTCATATATTAAAAATTGCATATAACAACTATTAATACTAAATTAAACAATCATTTTCGTTAAATAAATCCTAACAAAATAAAAAGTAAAACAAAAACATTTATTTAAGGCTGTTCTCAAATCCAAAAGGGCAACTTTATGACATAAGTTTTAAATTTATTTTTGTTCGGAGATGCATGAAACTAGCAGTTGTTGTTTTTAAGAAACTATATAATTGAACTGTGTTTTCCTTTTTTTTTGTAACGCTACAGAATTTTCAGAAAATAGCGTTAAAGTGGGCGTGTTTCCGAATTCCCGCGCGAAAGAAGAACAGCCATTCAAGGAATGGCGAAAAACGCTTTTGTCACGTGACTAAAATCGCTTGTAACTCAATAGGTAATTTATTCATCAAAAAAATGAAAAATACAGTTCGATTCCAAATAACTTCCATAGTCAGGCCTTCAAATTTTACATCTATCCGTTAAAAAAATGAATTTTTAAATGTGTCAAAACATTTTGCGCTTGCTGAGCACAGCAGTTGGTAACTTTCTTAACTATTGAACATTTTAGTTAATGTGAGCTGTTTTATTAACTTAGGTATGTTATTAGTATGTCTTTCTTTTATTTTGTACACAGACATGAGTTCAGATTCAGTATTAAAGCTTCTTTGCTCTTTTTTTGTTCAACAATTTTGTTTTTTCACTTCTTTCTTGAAAACTGCCTCAGGGAAGTCCGAACTTTGGGTGTCCGAACTTTAGACTTTGTACTGTACTTAAAATTAAAAGAAATGTATTTTTGAGTTCGGCGTTACGAAAGCTTTCACATTTTTTTTTCTTTAAAGTATCTTGGGGTTCTCGGACCTCCAAGTGATCTCGAATCAATCCGGCCTTGGCGCGGAAGGATGACCGAGAGCTTGGCCGAGGTCGCCGTGGCGGTCCTTTTCCATTTTCGGAGAGGAGACTAAAGCGGGGGCCCAGACGGGTCCTGGTGGCCGATGGAGTTCTACGTCCAGCGACCGGACTACGTCCGAGGGCGCAACGTGAACCCTGGTTAGCTTGTCGCTGGCATGTCATCGTGTGGAGACGACTGCTTTGGGGACCGACGAGCAGTTACCGGCTTGACCGAGGTGAATGGGGCGAGTGCGGTCTAGCTTTTCTGAGCGAGCATGTGGGTGGGGCTCGGAGCTGCCTTGATGTGAATTTTCAAGGCTGTCGAGCGGTGCGGTGTCTCAGAGGAGCTCGACTTAGCGTCGTGACCCTGTGCCTCGGAAAACAAAGGGCTTGCGAGTCGGGAACCAAGGTACCCTGTGTGGTCTTGGGTGTAAATGCCCATGGATCGTCGAAGCAGGTGGATGTGTTGGCGGCTTGTGAGCGAACAGAACACAGGCGGTCACCAAATGGTCCGGTCGGACCAAAACTTTTTTGCTTTTTTCTCTTCGTTCAGCACCCGGAAATAGATTGTCCACTGGGTGGGCTGTTGTCCTTGGGTTTCCTTGGATGATGGTCCTAGGGGATTTAGCGACCCCTTGTGGACGATCCGATCGGGTGTTGAACTTTTAATTTTCCTTTTTTTTATTTCTATCTACTAACTCTGTGTTGTGTGTGGAGTCCTCGGGATCTGGACATAGACTGAAGTGGGCCCTTGAACATCTGGGAGGGTTGGTCCCCCTCCGTGCCCAACGAGGTCCGATCAGATCCCGAACCCTTTTTGCTTATTTCTCTTGGGTCTCGTTCGGTGGTCTTAGGGCAGGACGACCGTACTGACACGTCACTCGGTCCGGTGCCTTACGGGACTCTAACTTTCCTAATTTTTGTCTCTATCTACTAACCTACGATCCGACGTTGACTAGGAGGTGGGAGTGTCCCTCGGGGGACGCGAAGCCTCTAGGTCCGAAGGGTCGCCTTTGGGTCCGGGCTCAGCCTTTGACTAGTGAGCATCGCTACCTACACGCCCCTCAGGGTTTGTAGCTCACGGGTCCTCATGGGCACGGACTCGCTTTTGTAAATAGTTTATTTATTTTAAAGTGTTATATTATGTTGTCTTCCTGTGGGTTCGGGTCTTCCTCGGTGGAGTCAAGGGGTGGACTGGGCATGTGCGTCGTGTGTGGTTCGTCCCCTACGCACGCTGTCTCGGTATTCTGCCTTGACTCTGCTTGGGACTTCCTGGGCTCTAAGGCCTATCATTATACCGAAGTAGACCTCGTCCGGGGTCGTGAGGTATCGCCCCTACTTCCGTTCTTGGTCCGATGGTGTAATGACGTGTTTATGTTTAGATTAAGTATATGTTGTGTTATCTTTCCTTCTCCCTTGGCTCATTGCTAGCCATCTTCACTCAGCCAACGAGTTGGCTGTGGGTTGGCTATGGGTCGAGTCTAACTTTCCTGTTTTTTACTTTCTACTAACCTTTCATCCGCGGGCTGAAATCGCAGAGATAACCTTTATAGGAGTTTCTCAGTTTCAGCACGCGGTAAAGCAAGCTGGTGTGGAGTCCCCCTCGCTAGTTTCCGAGCACGGGCTCTTCCTATGAAGTGTCCCGCGATTAGGAATCGATGATGCGACGGTGGCTTTGCATCAGGTCGAACCTGTTCCGACCCCTCTTTCGAGTTATATTGAGCCGGGTTGCTTGGTCAGCGTTCGGACGTTGGTGTATGGGATTTTCGGGGGACCGTCATTGACCAACATGAGTGTTGGTCCGTGGTTCCCTGAGTGTGCAATGCTCCAGAGGAGGCCAAAGCGGGACAATCCTGCTTGGGACCCTATTGAGGAATTCTGGTGCCGGTCTGAATGGCTGGTCCGTCCTCGTAGGTCATTCGCAGTCGGTGCCGTGGCGGTCCTTTTGGAGGGCACCGTGTGATAATCAGTAGTGATTAAGTACACGTACATAGTTTGCCTTAAAGTATCTTAATCAGGCCCTCTACAGTTTTCCTAAGTATGTTTGTGAATGGTTAATAATCTATAAATATGTGGGTCAATAGGCTTTATTACTTCCCTCAATTTGGACTTTCCCCGTTCTATAATTTGTGACAGACGGAGAGATAGACAAAGGAGTAGTAATCTTAAAATGGTTCCGTTTTTACTTTTAACCCTTAAATGCCTGATTTTTTAAAAATCATTGTAATAATGTTTTTCGGCTTTCATTTTTTACATAAATCATGGGTAAAATAATTTTAAAAATCATATTTGTTTTAAGTATGGTTTACGGCTAAAAAACAGTTTGTTACTAATCGGCAATACTGGTCTTTAATTGAAAAAATAATTTTATTTGATAAAATTCTATAATATTAAACACACAAGAATTTTAGGAACTATAATAAGAAATAAATTTTACGTGCTCACTGAGAACAAAATAGTATATTTAGCAAGCTTCCAAACAAAACAAAAGAACACGTAGCAACAATTGAAGAAATTAATCTATCTTTATTCTTAAACAGCACACGTGTTGTCATCTACATGTTAAAAATCGATTTAATAATATTTTCAGAATGTATTTTATTGGCAACATTAGGCATTATAGCTTCAATATTATTCTAATAGAACTTTAGAAGCCTAAATTGGGTATGTTGCCGAAAAGCAACACTCGGCATTTAAGGGTTAAAATACGGAACCCTAAAAAGGGTAAATTGTTTTGACCAGTAGTATATCTATATTTACGTGGCTTTTAATTATTAAAAAATTTTACTTTTATTCCACTTAATGGGACTGCGGACGTTAAAAAACTTCTTCTTTAATTTTCACCGTAGATACATACGTGAAATTTTGAGGAAACATACCTTTTACTATAAGTATATAGAAAACCTTAAAAGAAATTTCTCATCTTATTATAATTTTATGATTTGTCGAAAAATATAAAATTTTAAAATGCTTCATGCGTCTTAATTTCTGAGATATTTCCTTGATTTTGCATTTTAAGCACTTTAAACTCTATTGTAAATAAATCTGTGTATCGATTTGTTAATCCCTTGAATATTTAATTTTTTAGACATATTTTTCTGAATTCAATATAGATTTTCATCAAAATTTTGTCTTTTAAAAAGTTAAAAGTTACATTTAATTATCTTAATGAAGTCGAATTCTAAAATGCATACACAGTTACTTTGTAACAATATCAGCATTCTACCTTATCAATTTCATGAATTTTGGTCAAACATTAAGGGGGCTAAGGGCTTGATCGATAACGAAAAACATGTAAACAGAGCTCTCGCTTCGAGTCCATATCAAAACAGTAGTATTCAATGTAACTAATTTAAACTTTCTGACATTTTTAAGGTATGTTTGTAGTCTTATATAATTATAAATTGAAGTACTTCAATGTAATAAAATAAAAAATATAGCAAAGTTTGTATAGCACTATTTTCGGAAAAAATTTTAGGTGTCATATCACCATCCGTAAGATATCTTAACGTTAAATTGAGATAAGAACCTAATTTTTGCTTTACAATGATCAGGAAGCTTTATTCTATAGAATGAATTAAGGATATAACTATCACTCAAAGGAAACCTTATTAAAAAAACACTCAAATTTAAAAATTTAAAAAACACTAAAAAATACAACTTTTTTTTCATTAAAATTACACAAAATATTAAACTATCTAAAATATATATGCATGCATGCATGCAAAAAAAAAAAAAAAAAAAAAAAAAAAAAAAAAAAAAAAAAAAAAAGCCATTTTATTAAATAGTTTTTTTTTTTAAATCTTACGGATAGTCGTCAAAAATGAAGTTTTGAGAAAACGCGACTTTGTAACGATTGTTACATAAATGCTCATAACTCCGTTAAAAATGCAAATATTTTTATGCGGTTTTTTGCAATGTGTTCAAAATTAATTAAATAATAAAAATAGATAATAAAAGAAAAATCGATTTTTAAAAAAAAAATTCATGCCCTCAGCCCCCCCTTAAGACGCATAGAGCATTTTAAAAATCTAAAAACCTTGAAAAATCAGTTTTGAGAAAAATAGATTTAAAGTATATTAAAGATCCGAAAAAATATTTCAGTACAAAAACTCAAACGTTTGTAACTTTGCGAAAAATAATCGCATCTACATGCGGATTTTCGTAAATTGATCTAAACAAACTCACAAAAAAGAGTGCCAATGTATTGTTCTTTAAACTGAACGAAGAAGAGATTTATTTTACTGAATGAGAAGGGAAAACGCTAAACGTAAAGTATACATTTAAATTGAAATATCCCAGTTTAATACGATCATAAAAAAAGGAGATATGAATATCTAATAAAAAAAAAAAAATCAATATCTTCAAAATCTATAAAATTTGACCTATCCTTTCAAAATTAAATATTTAAAAGGTAACAAAAAAAAATCACATTTGGTACGTTTTAGTTAATGTATTATTTTGATAGTAAAAGAAAGAATTAATATAAAATCTTAATTATTATAAAAAATATTCATATGCAAAATTATAATATATTAATATTCACGTACCATACTAAGAATATCATTGATAAAAAATTAATGAATCCAAAACTATCTGAGATCATTTTATTATTAGAAAATACAGAACTCTTATATTAAAAAAAAAAAAAACCATGCTTCAAATTACTGAATAGATAGTTATTAAAAAGGAAATAAAGAATTGTCTGGAAAAATAAAAGTCATATTTTTTTCATGCACACACACAAACTCCTTTTTCTTATGCAATTGAGTAAAGAAAATATTTGACATTTAGATCTTGGAATAAAAAAATACTTGATTAATGAGTATGAAATATGTCAAAAGTCAAACGTATCTTTTTAAAAGTATTAATTAATTTTTAACCGTATTATGTACATAAGAAAGGAGAAAAATATCGACCTTTCATAGCTTATCTTTTTCTTTTTTTCAAGAAATCCTATAACGAAAAACTTTTATGTTAAAATAAAAAATATGTCTACGTATCTAAAAAATAAAAACCCTCACATTCATCTGTTAAAAATCAGTTTGCCCGTTTATTTATTACGTTTTAAGTAGTATAAATTGAAAACATATCCCGCGCAAAATATTTACATATATGTTATGTATGTGTGTGTGTCTACATATACAGGGTGTTTTCGAAAACATGGGAAAAACTTTAAGAAGTGATAGTACACATCTAAACAAACAACTTCGATCAAAGAATGCATGGTCGGAAATAGAACGCAAAGCTTCCAACGCATGTTGAAACTTGGTCCATACAAAACGTTAAAGCTCCATTCCTGTTGGGAGTTATATGGTGAAGAACGACTCTAACAGCATACAAATGCAATACGGGGAAGAAGAAGAACCCGTGTACAAAACTTTCGCCTTGATTAATACATAAAAATCGCTGATCCGAGAGTGCAACTGTCAATCGCGGTTTGAACGTATCGAAAGATGTTGTCTTTCTCTAATAGGAAAAAAGCTGATATGAATTTTATCTACGGAACTGCAAATGGAAATTGCTCAGGGTGTCAACGATTGTACGGAGAGCAGTTTTCCAACAGGCGGTTGCCACTTAAACCTTATTTATGTGTTTTTGCCTCGTATAACATCACCTTGGGTGCCCTCTAGCACCCTTGCGTTTTATTTACGACTGTGCATTCTTTCATATAAGTTGTTTGTTTGGATGTGTTCTATCACCTCTTAAAGTTTTGTCCATTTTTATGAAACAACCTGTATGTTTTCAACCATTTTCCTACATATCTATATTTTCCACAATTTTCCATTTCAATCCATTACTAGATGCAGTTACCATTGAGAGTTTCCTATCCAGTGCTTTGGTCATCCAAATAACTGAATCTACTTTTCTGATTTCGTTGCTCCATCTTTTATGATGTCGTTATTTCGAATGGTTTAGATCTTTTGGATAAAGCAGTAGGGTGTTTGTACTCAATCTATTTTCTTTTATTTTTGAAAAGTACCATTCCTTTCCATTATAACCTTTTAATTTTATCGATGATGTCAAAAACTTTCCTGTGACTACTTATCAGTTTATTGTTTTATAGATCTCTTATAGTGACCTCTAGTACTTATTTTCCATTATTGCGCTGTATTGTTTTTATTAGGTGCGTTCGTAATTTTACAAATGCGTAGTACCTATAGTCATCGACTGGTCCGTTTGTCTGTTTGTCTCTCCGTCTGTCCTCATATAACAGAGGAAAAAATACCCAACCGAATGGTTTGAAATGCAATATATATAATCGTCGCAGAATTTCGTCGAGTCATTTCAAATTTTATGAAGTTTGAATCAAAACTTAAAAAGATATTTAAAAAAGATTTATTTATTCTATTAAACCTTATCATGCGTAATTAATCCAACGATAGCTCATGATGGGTAATGATTCTAGGTTGTCATGGTGATTACGTCCTATTTAAGATGGAGTCCTATTATTTATGTATTACATAGTTTAATATATATAATCATAATAATTTTTGTATTCATGCACTTTTGCACAAGAGTGCGACAGGTATTGCACCAAGATCTGAATATTTATGAAACTAGTTTAGTACGAACGTACCTCATTTGCCTAGTTTGACGTACAATTTCCGACTTGTTTTTAATCATTTCATCTTGTTTAAAACAATGGGATCTAATACTCTCCAGAATAATATAGTTCTTCAAGAAACACTAGCCATTTATTATTCTTCTGTTTATTTCATTCATGATGATTTGTCAGGTTTTATCTTTTCTAAAGTATAGTTGAGGGGGAAAAGTAAACACCCCCTACTAACTCTGCAACGAACTTTTGTAGAAGAAATCTACTTGTACCAAATGATTTGAAATAAAGTCTACTTTTAAATTATGCATATAATATTTGTTTAGGGGGGCATCTACATATCAAAACTAACCCAAACTTCGTTTATTTTCAATAGCATTACCCAAGTTTGACACCATAAATAAATTCTAAGCCTAGTCAGGCTAAATCTAAATTTTCATGAAATTCGTATGATTAGTTTCCGAGAAATTAATTATTTTAAAATGAGTATATTTTAGAAATTGTATCCAAATTGAAGTTCGGTACTCGATTGTTGAAATGCTACAGAATGGCTACGTCGCTTTTATTAATGTATTATTTCTTGGTAATTTATTATTTCCCTTGCTTAATATGTTTCGACTGTTGCCATCCGAAATTTTTCATTAAAATGAATAAAATATATTTCTTTCAAATTATGGTTTTATGGACCGTCATTTTGACATTTTTTGCTCATAATTCGAAAACTACCTCGAAGAAAAATTTGAAATTGAGAATTTGTTTAAAGCAGGACATAATAAACATAAATGTATCAAAATATTTGTAGGTTGCAATTCGAATATTAAATTAATAATTCATAATTCATGTTATAAAATTTTTCAAATTAAAAATTCAATGTATTTATGTTTAGATTTTTAGTATTATAATTAAACAAATAAAATTATCACATTAGGATTATAATCTCAGGAGATAGTAATAAAAATATGAAAATGTAATTTAACATTAGAAGCTCTAAATTTTGAATGTTTATAATTCCAATACTTATCATCCAAATGAAATCTCATTTCTAGGAAATGTTTGAACAGAAGATTTAAAATATATTGTCAGAAATGGGTGTTGCCTTAAAAAAAAAGTTTGGCCTGATTTTGATTTGTAGATGGCCCCCTAAGCAAATTTTATATAAGGTTCTTGTACCCAATATGGACAGTGCTCTCAATATGGACACCCCTAATATCCTTAAAAATAACAATTTTCATGACGAGATGGCTCTATATGTTCTATGAAGAAAAGCAATTAAAAAGATAATTATGCCTGGAAAGTGCAAAAAAGCGCGCTGTTCGCCATTTGAAATGAAACTTGTTGTTTTGTGGTGTGCCGATCGTAATTACAGGTAAGTTTAAATTCATATTAGATATGCTAAAGTTACTTTAAATATTGAACAGTGGAGTGTTTTAGAAAGCTAATAAAACACATTTCGATTGCTATTATATATATTGCTTAAAAATGTTTTCTTTGTTTATTTATTACAAGATTGAGTAAAACTATGACCGATTCCCAATATGAACAATTAATGTCCACATTGGAAATACAGCAAGTGAGATTCACAAATTTGTAAAATATCTGTTTAATGTCATCTCAACAATCCTCCGAGAAAAAAATCATCCAAAAAGCCATTGCAGAAAAATCAAAAGAAGCCTCCCCTCATTAGGATATCTGTTGGCGAAATCGCAGGTAACAGCGGTATGAGTTCCTCAACAAAGGAGAGCTGGTACTGCTTCTTATGCAGTATTGATGCTGTTGCAGACATGCAGCAGATATGTCCATGAGGACTGTGTGGGACTTTCCGCTTATGATGAAGAAGTTTTTATTTGTCCATCGTGTGAGGACTGAGCAATAACAGACGTAAATTCTGCAGACAGATGCAATAAAGCTAAGCAAAAACAACAATATTATTTCATAAAATTTTGTAGTAACTGAGGTGGTTTGCATGGGTCTTCGAAGAGCCACAATCGAAAATGACCCCCCCCCCCTTTCTAAAGTGCACGTTCTGAAGATATTTACTGTCCCCCTCCCCCTCCCCCGCAATACTTTAATATATATTTATTTTATCCCTTCTCCTCTAAAATTCCTTCGAAGAGTGGCTCTTCCATACACCCTGTGTAGGTCAATAAGGACTCACCTGTCCCTAATATGGACATGCATGTCGATAATAGGGACTGGTGGTTCCTTATATGGACACTTGTAAACATTTTTTGTTTTTATCATTAAAATTAAACCAGAATAATTACAAAGTCGCTAATTTTATTAATTTTAGTCAACAGTCCAGGGATAGTAGTCATAATATATTTTTGGAGTCCTATGATGTGTACACGGGGATGAAAAAATCAATTTTCTTTAGGGTGTCCATATTGGGTACAGTTACCTTACATCATTTAAAAGTAGACTGTATTTTCAGTCGTTTAGTACCTCTAAATTTTTTTCTATTATAATTAGTTGCCGAGTTAGTAGGGGTATTGAATTAAACATTGTCTTAACGTTTTATTTTTTTAAATCTCAGTTAAAGTAATAATTTTTGTTTTTTTTTTAATGTTGACTGCTTTCAAGTGTCCTAACACACCTTCCACTTTTTCCAGATTGTTACTGAAAAATTAAAATGTCGTCAGCATCCCTTTAGAAGACTTATGTGTTTTACATTTATTCTAATATCGTTGTTTAAATCATTTCAGTTTATCGAAAGCATTCTCTAAAACAACAGAAAAAATAAATAAAATCATATGACGAAACGCATTATTCCACCTTGATCCAATTATAAACATAATATGAACTTTAAAAACCGCACCGTTTACTTAAAAGGAGAAAAATAACAATAATACTGATGTAACAAGTTTAAAAATATACAGTTTATATGAATTTGTGAGTACTTTCGGTCTGCAAACCCTCAGTCATCCTCAGGGAATATTTTCATTAAATTCCATTCATTTCAAATTCGGAAATAAAAACACTTTTTTAAAAAACAAATTGTATAAATATATATATATATATAACTGTTATTTTAATAAATTTTTAGATTTGTGCTGAGCATATGGACCTACTTTAATGAAAAATTTTGGTTTACTGATTTTAGTCAACTATAAGGACATGGACTTTCCCCGGCGCAAATCGTAGGATCCAAGTTTGAACAGCTACAGCACCGCCATTTTGTTTGTTTTTTCAACATTATTTTTTTTCTTGTATATTTTAACGCCAATATTATTTTGTACTTTTCTGTGATTGAATAAATGTTCTCGTTTTCTTTTTAATTGTCTGAGCGAAGCGAAGGCTAATACTCAGCGAAATATTACTGTCCGGACACTTTACTACTACGATGGATATTAACGCCATGTCCTACTAAAAAAAAAAAGCCTAATAAAAACCTTTCGTCAAGCATAACTCAAAAAATATTTGTCGGATTTCGTTTCTGATTGCACCAGAAGGTACCTATGAGGGTCGCCTACTGAATGCACCTACTATGAAAAATAAGTTCCAAACCGTTTAAAAATTATATAGAAAAAACTCTTTAAAAAGAACAATTTATCTGCATACGTCACAGAAATTTGGTGTGCGTCACTTTCACCGGTTGATGTTTTCGTAGACAACTGGTTTGAACACATGGAGCAAATAAAAAAAAAATACGCACGCAGTAATATTGAATAGATCAGTTTCAACCACGTGATCACAAACCTTGCAACAACCCGTGGCAACCAGTTTTGGTGGGCAAACAAATAATAATACAGTATTCCGTACCACGGTGACCGTTTTTAGCCTGTTGTATAAAATCTGGCATGTTGTATGACATACAATTGTGGATGATTAAAACAAAAGACATGAGTGTTTATTGATCCGGAGGTAATCTTTCTCTGGATGTCTGTCTGTCTGTCTGTCTATCATACAGCATGCAATTTTCTTGTAAAGGATGATATTATTATGCAGTAAAACCTCCATAACGGACACACCCGATTAGTGGACACCTCTATTTAGCGGGCATTTTTTCGATTACCAACCCTTAAATAACTGTACATTTTTTACTCTCAGTAGCGAACACCTCCAAATAGAGGACAAATTCTGCCCTCCCGAGGTGTTCGCTATTCAGAAGTTTTACTGGTAAAACCTCCATAGCGGGCACACCCGATTAGCGGATACCTCTATTTAGCGGACATTTTTTCGATTACCAACTCTTAAATAACTGTACATGTTTTACTCTCAGTAGCGGTCACCTCTAAATAGAGGACAAATTCCGCATTCTCGGGGTGTCCGCTATTCAGAGGTTTTACTGTATATAATATTGGTAATTATTTTACAGGGCCGCACAAAAGAATAAGAATATATGAAACGAATATAAACTAAATTCGGGATTGGTTGATCGCTGATGGTAATGTAATTTTAGGATGTTGTTACAGTCATCCGCAGCATATTTTTAGAGTTTCGTCCATCTAACGAAACCCTACCTGTCTCACTCCTTTGTCTGTGAGTTTGTCCGTCTGTCACAGAGCCCGTTCTCAGAAACTATATATGTCGGAGACTTGAAAATTTGCATACTTATAGCTGAACACCACACATGAAACGGCAAATAATAAAATTTTGAAAAAGTCTAATATTTAACCCTCTGGGCTCTAACTTGTGTATTTTAAGCAATTTTTCTAACTCAGCCCCTAATTAAGTTGGAGACATGAAAATTTGCATACTTATAGCTGAACATCTCACATCAAACGACAAATAATAAAATTTTGAAAAAGGCTTAATATTTAACCCTTTGGGCTCTAACTTGTGTATTTAAAGCAATTTTTCTAACTCAGCCCCTAATTAAGTTGGAGACATGAAAGTTTGCATACTTATAGCTGAACACGTGCAATAACACGATAAATCATAAAATTTTGAAAAAGTCATATTTAACCCTCCGGTCTCTAACTTCTGTATTTTAAGCAATTTTTCTAACTCAGCCCCTAGTTAAGTTGGAGACATGCCATTTTGCATACTTATAGCTGAACACCTCACATCAAACGACAAATAATAAAATTTTTAAAAAGTCTAATATTTAACCCTCTGGGCTCTAACTTGTGTATTTTAAGCAATTTTTCTAACTCAGCCCCTAATTAAGTTGGAGACATGAAAATTTGCATACTTATAGCTGAACATCTCACATCAAACGACAAATAATAAAATTTTGAAAAAGGCTTAATATTTAACCCTTTGGGCTCTAACTTGTGTATTTAAAGCAATTTTTCTAACTCAGCCCCTAATTAAGTTGGAGACATGAAAGTTTGCATACTTATAGCTGAACACGTGCAATAATACGATAAATCATAAAATTTTGAAAAAGTCATATTTAACCCTCCGGTCTCTAACTTCTGTATTTTAAGCAATTTTTCTAACTCAGCCCCTAGTTAAGTTGGAGACATGCCATTTTGCATACTTATAGCTGAACACCTCACATCAAACGACAAATAATAAAATTTTTAAAAAGTCTAATATTTAACCCTCTGGGCTCTAACTTATGTAATTTAAACAATTTTTCTAACTCAGCCCCTAATTAAGTTGGAGACATGAAATTTCGCATACTTATAGCTGAAATCCTCACATCAAACGACAAATAATAAAATTTTGAAAAATGTCAAATATTTAACCCTCTGGGCTCTAACTTGTGTATTTTAAGCAATTTTTCTAACTCAGCCCCTAATTAAGTTGGAGACATGAAAGTTTGCATACTTATAGCTGAACACTTGCGATAACACGATAAATCATAAAATTTTGAAAATGTCATATTTAACCCTCCGGTCTCTAACTTCTGTATTTTAAGCAATTTTTCTAACTCAGCCCCTAATTAAGTTGGAGACATGAAATTTCGCATACTTATAGCTGAAATCCTCACATCAAACGGCAAATAATAAAATTTTGAAAAATGTCAAATATTTAACCCTCTGGGCTCTAACTTATGTATTTTAAGCAATTTTTCTAACTCATCCCCTAACTAAGTTGGAGAATTGAAAGTTTGCATACTTATAGCTGAAAACTTGCGATAACACGATAAATAATAAAATTTTGAAAAAGTCATATTTAACCCTCCAGACTCTAACTTCTGTATTTTAAGCAATTTTTCTAACTCAGCCCCTAATTAAGTTGGAGACATGAAATTTTGCATACTTATAGCTGAACACCTCACATCAAACGACAAATAATAAAATTTTGAAAAAGGTCTAATATTTAACCCTATGGGCTCTAACTTGTGTATTTTAAGCAATTTTTCTAACTCAGCCCTTAATTAAGTTGGAGACATGAAAGTTGGCATACTTATAGCTGAACACTTGCGATAACACGATAAATCATAAAATTTTGAAAATGTCATATTTAACCCTCCGGTCTCTAACTTCTGTATTTTAAGCAATTTTTCTAACTCAGCCCCTAATTAATTTGGAGACATGAAATTTTGCATACTTATAGCTGAACACCTCATATTAAACGACAAATAATAAAATTTTGAAAAAGGTCTAATATTTAACCCTATGGGCTCTAACTTGTGTATTTTAAGCAATTTTTCTAACTCAGCCCCTAATTAAGTTGGAGAAATGAAAGTTTGCATACTTATAGCTGAACACTTGCGATAACACGATAAATCATAAAATTTTGAAAAAGTCATATTTAACCCTCCCGTCTCTAACTTCTGTATTTTAAGTAATTTTTCTAACTCAGCCCCTAATTAAGTTGGAGACATGAAATTTTGCATACTTATAGCTGAACACCTCACATCAAACAGCAAATAATAAAATTTTGAAAAAGTCTAATATTTAACCCTCTTGGCTCTAACTTGTGTATTTAAAGCAATTTTTCTAACTCAGCCCCTAATTATGTTGAAACATAAAAATTTGCATACTTATAGCTGAACACCTCACATCAAACGACAAATAATAAAATTTAAAAAAAAAAATCTAATATTTAACCTCTAATATTTTGTCTCGCGCAATTTTTAAATTTAAACTGTTTTGCAATATTATTTTTTGTTCATTTTGCATAATAAGTGTAATGTGACGTAATTTTTTCTATTTCAGATTTCTAACGCATGTTAATGAATTTATTTTACAATATCCTTTCTCTTTTAAAATTCACATGTAAATATAGTTTTTATGGCGTAATTTCCAATAAGTGCCTGCTTTTTACACCTAATTATTTAATTGTAATTTGAAGGTTTTTTTCTGTTTATAATAGTAACGTGTAAATAATTTTTTTTTTTATTTGAAGCAAACATTATTGTTTGCGCTGTTTATACAGTTGGCAACAGTTTAAATTAATACCATTTTCTAAAATATGTAAAAAATATTTGTCAAAATGCTGAATATTTGTATTTAAAATAGAAATAAAACCTCAAATAATGAGTCAAATTAAAAAAAAATTAATGAAATCTGCAGACCGGGATCTTCTATTGATTAAAATGATATAAAAATTATTAAATTCACATGTATAGCTTTTGCTCTTATAAATTTTTTTTAATGGAACGATTTCGTCCAACTTTAGCATTAAATATCTCTTAAAATTATTCTTCGATTTGAAAACTGTATGCATTAGTGTGTTGATCAAACATTTCGCTATAATACCACCGATTTTTATATATTTGTATGCAATAGTTTTCTTAATATTAACGAAGAAAGATCTCCGGTCACAAAAAATTCAAAACCGGCGGCGGCGGCTTTGACAGCGTTAGTTACTTTTCATAGAATAGAGAGATATATAAAAATGAAAACTTGTCTATCTGTCTGTTTGTAATTCTATAAAAAAATCCACAATTTGGAAGCCAAAATTGTGAAGATATACGTACATGTGTATTAAAACATGGCCGAGACAACTAAAGTAATCCGCAATCGAAATAACTTATAGCTAATTTTTAATTAATAAAAAAACCCCAATTTAACAGCAATTTCTTATCAAATTTAAACATGTTTCGTTATAGCAGTTGCCAACAATTAAAAAACACAATAAAATTATTACTACAACAATTAATTTTCTACTGCAAGATTTCCACGTGAAAAATGAAAATGAAATAAATAGTTTGCCGTATTTTAAAAAAAAGGTGAATATTACGTCATAACTTTTTTATTGCAAGATATTCACGTGAAATATGAAAATGAAATAAATGGTTTGACGAATTTAAATGAAAGTGAATATAACTTCATAACTTTTCTATTTCAAGTTTTCCACGTGAAAGAGGAAAATATTACGTCATATTGGAAATATAAAGGGCATGGTGGATATAGTATAACGTCATATGAGTGTGAAAAATGTATTGAAGCATAATAAAAACCCGATTAGGGAAATATTGGCGTATTTTAACAATATTGCTCCAATTATAAATTGAAATAAGTTCATTTATAGCTGTATTCTTTTGCGTCTGTTATATACATTTATACATTTTTATATAGCGTTTTCATATGATTCATTCAACAACATTTCGACTGCTTTTTTCAATGTTTGTTTTGTGTTGTATGTTAAATTTTGAAATTGATTTTTCAGAACAAACATCCTTCAAATTCTGAGCAACGCCGTCACTTTAGCTTGTAACAGATAAATGGCTTTTGTATCTGTACATCTAATGCTAATATTATAAAGCGTTATAATATTATAAAGTATATAATATTATTAATGCTTGTACATTTGTGAGGTGTTATCTCTGAAACTACATAGCCAACTTAAAAAAATGTTGGTGGCCATCTCTGCTCCGAAAAAAAGACTATTTTATGTCAGTGCAAGAACCTACATCGCTGCAGGAGCAAAAAAGTTCTGAAATTGTGATTTCTGCGATATTGATTGTGTTAGAAACTTTAAATTATGGTCGGTAGTTACTTTTAAGATGTAAATACTCGTAATGTACGCTCTCTAAAAGGTTCAATTTGACGGATAAACGTAAAAATTTCTAGAAAGGTTCTAAACTATGATTTATTTGGAATACTGAAATTTTTGGGATACTGTTGGGGTTAGAAACTAGAACTTTGGTATGCTAGTAATTAATAAGATGTAAATGCTCGTTGTAGAACGAATTCTAAAAAATAGAAAGACTAAACAAAGCGGAAAAAGATCTAAAGATGATCTAAGTAACGAAGAACATGGAACTGTTAGGAATATAAACATGAAAATTGACATGGCTGTATTTATCATGACGTAAATTCTCGCAATAGAACAATTTCTAAAAATGTCGCTATAAAAAACAGTGCAGAAACAAAAAACTTTCAAAAATTTTCTATTTCTCTGTTACTGCTGAGCCCAAAATCTTGAAATTTTGCTTCGGGTTAGTTTTAAAATATACAATTGTCTCTATGAATGGTTTCTAAAAAATTTAAAATTTAAAAAGATGAAATTAACGGAAAGCGATCTCAATTACCATTAATTTGGAATTATTATGTACAGCAACTTTAAATATTTCATAATGCTGCATTTCCTCCGCAAAACATGCGATTTAAATGCAACAAAACTGATAGATACCCACCTAGCATTAAATAAATTGTGTAAATATTGAATGAAGACCTGTATGAAACAGTGAGTAGGTTGCCCGAAAGTACTTGTTAAAGTGTTCCTTCTCTAGGCTTTTCTCTCTCTCGCCAAGGTCACTAATAGAGGGAAGTGCCGTTTTAAATGTGATATGGATTTTTTATCCGATTCATTTTTCTAGACATTTTATCATAAGGTCATATTCTCAATTATCATTAGTAGATTTTTTATATATTAACTTATTCTGGTGAAATTTTGTAATCGGGTTCATATTGGCGTATGTTAGCTTGCATGATTTGCTGAATAAATATGTATGGATTTGTAAATTACTTCAAATGACACTTTGACAGCTCAAAAGTTATGCAGACGATATATTCAGATCTTGTGTCATACTTTATGTTGTAATCATTGCCGATTTCTTTTATTTAATACATGCTAAATACAGCTCAACTTGTGCAGAATATGTTTGAAAACAAAACAATACAGCGTATGTAGTGGCCAGCATACACTCATCATTTAAATGCGATCGAGCATTTCTAAAACACACTCTAACGAAGCATTGCATGCCACTTTTGATGTATTCGGTACTTTGATACTATATTAGATTTTGAGAAGAGAATTCCTTAAATGTTATCGACAACCTCATTGCATCCGTGGAAAACAGATATTGTACAATATTAACTATTCCGGTGGAGCACACACCATATAAAGTATAGTCCATTCTTTTTAAACATCATATATTTGTCATTTAAAGTTACTCACATTGGTGCGGAGCGTCTGATTATGCTCTTGACATCATTTTATACAGTTAAAATTCCGATATAAGTAAATTAGTATTTCATTTTCTATTTTACTTTTAATATATTGCGTACTTTCAATTTTATATCCATGCATGGCTGTCTTGAATGGTTTGATTTCCCATTTTTTTAAACAGTGTATACGAATTTATATATAAGATTTTGTAATTCTACAATTCGTTTATTTTCATCATTTCAATTTTTCGCAGTATATGGACAATTAAAGATAACATCTCATTTTCTTTGCTTCCACATGTTATTATTAAATCTATGTTCTCAGTAATATCGCTCAGACTAATCCCTCTGAGGGAAGTCCTAGTAAAATCTTGTAAAACAACAGCGTTTTACACGAGTCTTAATCCTTAAGGCACAAGAGAACAATTTCGTTTTAAACACCCACTTTTTGTCACACTCGACTTGACACACATAGTTTAACTTCACCGCACTGTGTTCATCTGGGTGAAATTTGTCTGCATACCTTCCTAAAGTGTTTTGATCAATGTTATGTTCTTTTTCAGAGGCGTGAACAATTAACATTTTTGAAGGCTGCTGCTTTTTTCCGTCCTAGTCTTTCCTATATCTGCTATTTACGTACTATGGGGGCTATTTAAATGAATAAAAGTTCCTATCATATTCACAATTTATATTTCATTAAATTTTTTCTTGCTTGTATAGCATTTTTTCACATCTTCCTTTAATCAATTTTCTACATTTTCCTTCCTATCACAGCATTTTACTGTAGCTTTAAAAAATAAGTTTACATTATTTTAGAAATAGAACCAATAGCCCTTTATTATTTGCAGTGTATAGTTAAAAGTTTTAAAAACACTTATTTAAGGGAAATTTTACCATCTGAACAACCTTCTCTCACATTGATTAGGTCAAGCCTCCCCACTTAGCCACTTTTAAACTATAGTAAATGTTTATGTTTAGCCTAATTCACTGTTTAGTTTTTATACATGGAGTGAAAGCTCAATATTTGTGCATTACCTAAAACCTACTTACTGAAATTTCTATGATATATTTTATCTGAGAAAATCTTACAAAATGTTTCTAAAAATACACTTTTTAAGCTGAAAACTCTTCGCAATTGATTTTTCCACAGCTGTTTCAATTATTTGCATGAAACAAAGACTGTAATTCTTTGATCATTTCCGATCCGTTGTTTACAACCTATTGGCAAAACTCTGAAATTATTTTAACTTTGAAAACTGAAGGGTCAAGTCTTCCCTATGGTGAACACTCCCCTGTCTCCTCTACTTGATTGCCTTTACACAAAATTTATATGGATTCTTTGATAATGGATGCGTAGTAATTAGATATTGGGTATATAATTTTTGCTTGATCAAATCCTATTGTGATGTTCTGATTAAATTATAATAGTGACAGAACTGTGGATTGACGATAAAAATTAATATCTGCTTTAAGTTCTTTTATTCCTTTTTTCAAGTTTTTTATCATTTGTATGTATTCCATTGTGTTACTTTTGGTAGCTTTGATAGGGATAGCATACACATCCGCCAATCCGTCCTTCGTTGTTGGGTCTTTTTTCGTACAAATTAATTCATTTAATTTTCTAGGTGGGCAGGCTATTAAAGATATGTTGTGTTTTAGTAAAGCATATCTCAAATTTTCGTGAAGACCAGGTTAAAATTTCTGTATTCCACTTCTTTATGGTTTACGGTCTTAATATTTTCATGAAATCTGAATTCATATATCAGTTTAATACAGAGGTTTTTTGAAAAAAAAAAACATTTTCTTCTGCGATATCTTTAATGGTATTAAGCTCTTTTTCTAAATATTCATCTCAACATATTTTAAAGGCTTGTCCAGTAAAATGTGTACGATGCTATTTTATATAAAAATGCTGATGGGCTATTATATGGGATTGTGTTATTTGATCTCATTGGTTTTCTATAAACAGCTCTGTCAATATTGAGGTTTTCGTTGATTTTAATCAAATTAACGTCTGCAAAAATTAAACATCAATTTTCTCAATTTGAAGAGTGTATTTTATATTTTCACCAGCCTCATTTATTTTATCAAGGAAAAGGTATAATTCATGCAAACTAAGCCCCCAAACAATAAAAAAGTCGTCAACGAATCTGTTCAATACTCTAGACTTTAAAACAAGGTCAGTTAAAATTATCATTTCCAACGGCCGTAATTTAATTTCTGCAAAACGTCCGAAAATAGGAGAACCCACTGGAGCTCCCTCTATTTTTTAGAACGAACAATTAGATGGAACTGAGATGAGTTGTCGATTCATTTCTCGATTTCTAATATTGATGCTGATATTTTCCAAGTAAAGAATAGCTCTAATAAATATTTTAATACGCAGAAGAATTATTTACTAACAAAATTTGAAGTTTTATGTATTGAGTAGTTATACATATATACGTTTGACTAAAAATAAATCTTATAATGATCCTAGTGTATCAAAATCTGATTGCCAGTAGATAAAGTATTGCAGAAAATAACTATGTCCTTTTCTTTTTAAGATAAGTTATTTTTTACAAATTTCAGCAATATATCACAACCTATCTGCTGCTGTTTTGCCAATTCTACAGACGAATTTTTTAATCAGGGACTTGAAACGTGCACAAGACATAGAAAAAACTCTTGTCAAAATATTATCATGCAGAATAACCCAATTGTAATAATTGTAATAATTGTAATATAATATGTAGATAATAAAGGGCATACAACAATACAGCGTTATTTTACATGATTCAAACGTTTTCATCGTTTAATGCGGATTTCAGTTAGAAAGGAAGAAAAAAGACCCACGATCTAAGTACTTACTAACAACGAGTAATCAGTCTGATTATCACTCAAATTATAACTTTATGAGAAAACTATTGTTAAAATATAAAGTTTCAATAATAACACAAGCCTGCGATTGTTGTGTTTTTAACTTTTGATAATTGATTTCTAGGTACTTATTAGCGCTAAATCCGAAAATGACCTTCATTTTTAACCGTCATGTACTTAGTTTTCGCAAATCGTACATTTGAAGGATAAAAAGTAAAAAAAAAAAAAAAAATAGCATAAATCTGATACTATAAAATAGTTGTAATGCTCATGTTTTTTTACTTTTGACAGTTGATTTCTACGTATTCTTTCAGCACTGAAACTGAAAATGACCTTCTCTTTTAACCATCACGCCAGGACTTTTCGAAATTTGTAAATTTCAAAGTTAAAAAGTAAAAAAAAAATAGCGAAAAATCTGTCAAAACAATTTGTCAAAGCCTTACCGAAAGAATGCAAATGTTTTAAATACATCTGCGAAAATTTTCCTACCTTATCAACCGCCAAAATAAAAGAGGTCACCTAGATAAACTCCATAGAAAATGTAAAAGAAAAAACGCGAGACAGAGCATGAGCGGTTCAGAGAAACTTCCACACATGGAATAAAATTGTAATGATTTTAAATACACAATGTTTTTTATGTTTAGCTGTAAAAATGCATAGTATAAGCCAGAAAGTGAATAAAGTATATGAAAAAAAATTATGTCTATTTTATATTATCAGATTTTCGCAATATTTAAACTTTTTAAAAATTTGCGATTTGCAAAAAAACTTGAGTCGATAGTAAAAAATGAAGGTCACTGCCGGATTCTCGCTACGAAGTGCATCAGAATCAATTATCAAATGGTAAAAAACACAACCATTCCATCTATTTTATAGTATCAGATTTTCACTGTTTTTTGACATTTTAACTTCGAAATTTACGATTTGGGAAAAATTCTGACATAACGGTTAAAAGTCCTTCCGGCATGTGCCGGGAGGAAAAGGTAGCTTTCATATTCCTTGTTTTTTAAAATATAGCCTTTTTTACTGAAACACACGAAGCTAAAATTTGTGGAACTCTATTATAGTTGATTCAATACCAATTTTCTTCAATACTGAATCTGTGTGAAGAATTTCGCCAAATTAGTCAGTGAAATTCTAGTTGGATTCATTTAGAGTGATTTATGTTTGGTCGTCAAATTAGGCGATATATTGATGTGCCGCCATTTTAAAACAGCAGTGTCAACCGTGGATGAAGCTAACCAATGAACTTGGTGGAGACCTTAGTAAGTCCTGTACACATGTCTAGTGACAACGAAATCTGTTTAATCGAGTGAAATTGTATGACCAAAAATATAAATAGTTTTAAATTGTCAGGCACACTATAGTTTTAAAGTGCAGGTGATTGTTTTAAAGGTGATAAAAAATGCTCTGGAAACTTTGTATTAAAGTGAAATAATTAAAAAAAAACGTTTTTTTTTTTTTTTCTTTTAAATTTTTATTATTTCTGTACTTTTTATTAATTTTTTAATTTGTCGCCGTTTTGAACCAAGATAGCGGATGAAGCTGGCTAACAAACTCGGTCGAGACCTTGCTATGTACTGCTAAAATGCTTAGTCTCATCCAAATCGGTTAATTAGTACGCGTGTTATTGCATTATGAAAATCAGATTGCTTCAAAATGTAGCCACCTAGAAATTGAAACTACTATATCTTCCCTTTTTTTAAATTAAACATGAAACAAAAATGCTTAGGGATCCTTGTATGAATATCAACCGCTTACGGAAAAAGACTTTTTTAAATTTCTAAATTTTTGTACTAATTATAAAAAATTAAATTAAACGATCTCCATTTGAAACAAGATCCCGGCTGAAGCTGACCAATGACCTCGGTTAGAAACATTGGCATGGACTATGTGCATACCAAATTACATCCAAATCGGTTCATAAATACGAGAGTTACATCATGACAAGAATTAGATTGTTTCAAAATGTCAGCCACCCTAGAAATTCATACTGCCATGTCTGAGCAATTTTTTAAGATAAAGACGATACAAAAAATGCTCCGGAATCCTTGCAAAGTCAAACGTTTAAAGAAAACATATTTTTCATTTTTTTTTCAAATTTATTTGCATTGCTTTTTAAATTTTACAATTTAAATATTTTTAAATGGCATTTTGAAACAAGACGGCGGATGAAGCTGGCCAACAAACTCGGTCGGGATATAGGCATGCACTATGCACACACTTAATCTCATTCAAATTGATTTATAAATACAAGAGTTACAGAATGACAAAAATCAATTTTTCCCAAAATGTCAGGATGGTGTAGGTGTTGATGTTGTTTATGACGGCCAAATATCTAGACGAGGAATATGGGCCACAAGGGGGTGGGACTGCCCTCCGCGGGTGTCTTTGTAAGGGAACCTAACCCATATGTACGCAATAGAATACAAGGTTTGAAGTAAACCCCTCAAAATTTCAGGAAACCTAGAAATTCCAACTGCTATATCCCAGCCATTTTTTAACAACAAATGCTCCGGAATCATTGTATTAAGATCAAACGCTCAAAGAGAACATATTTTTTCAATTTTCAGTTTATTTGCACCGGTTTTAAATTTTTTTAATTTTAACAAAATTTTAAATGGCCGCCATTTTAAACAAGATGTCGGATGTAGCTGGACAACGAACTTGGTCGAGGCATAGACATGTACTATGCACACACTTAATCTCATTCAAATTGGTTTATAAATATGAGAGTTACAGCATGACAAAAATCAGATTGTTTCAAAATATCAGCCACTCTAGAAATTCAAACCGCTATATCTCAGCAATTTTACGTAGCTTTCATTACAAAAAGCTACCTATTGCAGCCGTTCGGAAGAAAGCGATTTCAAAAAATTTTGGTGTATTTTCATCGATCATGACCCCCAGACCCCGAAACCACCCTCCGTTCAAAATTGACATATATATATATATATATATATATATGTATATCTGACATTTGTCACACTGTAACTCTCGTATTTATGAACCGATTTGGATGTAATTCGGTGTGTACATAGTACATACCAATGTCTCGACCGAGTTCGGTGGCCAGCTTCATCCGCCATTTTGTTTCAAAATGGGGGCCATTTAATTTTTTTTTAATTAAAATTTGAAATGTGGTACCAAAGATTTGAAAATGGAAAATATTTTTTTCTTATGTAGTTGACCTTTATACAAAGATTCCGGTGCAGTTTTTGTTTCGTCTATATCTTAAAAAATGGCTGAGTTATAGCATTTTCAATTTCTGGCGTGGCTGACATTTTGAAACGTCCTGAATTTTGTCACGCGATAAAAGGCGTATTTATGAACCGATTTGGATGTAACTTCGTTTATACATAGTACATACCAAAGTCTCGACCGAATTCGTTGGCCAGCTTCATCCGCCATCTTGTTTAAAAATGGCGGTCATTTAAATTTTTAAGAAAAATTTAAATTTGAATTTTGGTACCAAAAAATTGAAAATTGAAAAAATATTTTTTTCTTATGTGTTTGATCTTGATAAAGAGATTCGGGAGCAGTTTTTGTTTCGTCTATATCTTAAAAAATGGTTGAGTTATAGCATTTTGAATTTCTAGCGTGGCTGACATTTTGAAACGTCCTGATTTTTCTCGCGTGATAACGGGCGTATTTATGAACCGATTTGGATGTACCTTGTGTGTACATAGTGCATACAAATATCTCGACCGATTTCGTTGTCCAGCTTCATCCGCCATCTTGTTTCAAAATGGCGGCCATTTAAAAAATTAAAAAAAATTAAAAATTAAAATGAGATACCAAAAGTTTGGAAAATGAAAAAGATGTTTTTCGTATGTGTTTGACCTTAATACAAAGATTTCGGAACAGTTCTTGTTTCGTCTATATCTAAAAAAATGGCTGAGTTATAGCATTTTGAATTTCTATTGTGGCTGACATATTAAAACGACCTGATTTTTGTCAGGCGATAACAGGCGTATTGGATTAACCGATTTGGATGTAACTTGGTCTGTACATAGTACATACCAATGTCTCAACCGAGTTCGTTGGCCATCTTCATTCGCCATCTTGTTTCAAAAGGGTTGCCATTTTTTAAAAAAAAATTAAATTTAAAATGAGGTATTAAAAAGTCCTTCCGGCCAGTGCCGGGAGGAAGAGGTAGCTTTCATATTCCTTATTTTAAAAAAGCCAACTTATATTATTCAAACACACGAAGCTCAATTTTGTGGAAACCGAATATAGGAGATTCAATACTAATTTTTATCAATATTAAATCATTACGAATGAGAATTTCGCGAAATTAGTCAGCTTTATCCAAGCTGCTTTTATTTAAAGTAACTTATATTTGGCTGCCAAATTCGGCTATTTCTTAAAGTGAATGCTATTTTAAGACAACATGGTGGATGAGGCTAACCAGTGAACTTGGTCGAGACCTTAGTAATTGCCGTGCACATGCTCACTCACATCAGAATCGATTGATATATACGAGTGCTGTCGCAGGCAAAAAATCAGATTTTTCAAAATGTCACCCACATTAGATATTGAAATTGCTATATCTGAGCCATTTTTTAAGATAAACACAAACAAAAAATGCTCCTGAATCTTTATATCAAGGTCAAATACTTAAGAAAGAAACCTTTTCCAATTTCTAATTTTTTTGCAACTCACTTTAAATATATATTTTTTAAATTTAATTGCCGCCATTTTGAAACAAGATGGCTGATGATGCTGGACAGCGAACTTGGTCGAGATATTGATGTATACTATCCACATGCCTTCTTATATCGAAATAGGCGAATACGTGTGTTATCGCGTGACAAATACAACATCGTTTCAAAATGTTAGCCATGCTAGAAATTCAAAGTGCTATAATTCAACCATTTTTTTAAGATATAAACTAAAGAACAAATTTTCCGAAACAAAAACTGCTCCGGAATCTTTGCATCAAGGCCAAACACATAAAAGAAATATTTTTCATTTTCCAATTTTTTAATACCTCATTTTAAATTTAATCTTTTTTCTTTAAATGGCAACCCTTTTGAAACAAGATGGCGAATGAAGCTGGCCATCGAACTCTGTTGAGACATTGGTATGTACTATGTACAGACCAAGTTACATCCATATCGGTTCATAAATACGCCTGTTATCTCGTGACAAAAATCAGGTCGTTTTAAAATGTCAGCCATACTAGAAATTCAAAATGCTATAACTCAGCCATTTTTTTAGATACAGACGAAACAAGAACTGTTCCGGAATCTTTGTATTAAGGTCAAACACATACGAAAAAAAATCTTTTTCATTTTCAAATTTTTTGGTATCTCATTTTAAATTAAATTTTTTTTTAAATTTTTTAAATGTCCGCCATTTTGAGACAAGATGGCGGATGAAGCTGGACAACGAAATCGGTCGAGATATTTGTATGCACTATGTACACACCAAGGTACATCCAAATCGGTTCATAAATACGCCCGTTATCACGTGACAAAAATCGGGACGTTTCAAAATGTCAGCCACGCTAGAAATTCAAAATGCTATAACTCAGCCATTTTTTAAGATATAGACGAAACAAAAACTGCTCCCGAATCTCTTTATCAAGATCAAACACATAAGAAAAAAATCTTTTTCATTTTGCTATTTTTTGGTATCTCATTTTAAATTTAAAATTTTTAAAATTTTTTTTAAATGGCCGCCATTTTAAAATAAGATGGCGGATGAAGCTGGACAACGAACTTGGTCGAGATATTTTTATGTACTATGTACACACCAAGGTACATCCAAATCGGTTCTTAAATATGCCAGTTATCACGTGACAAAAATCAGGACATTTCAAAATGCTAGAAATTCAAAAATCTATAACTCAGCCATTTTTTAAGATATAGACGAAACAAAAACTGCTCCCGAATCTTTTTATCAAGGTCAAACACATAAGAAAAAAATATTTTTTTCAATTTTCAATTTTTCTGTATCACATTTCAAATTTAAATTTTTCTTACAAATTTAAATGGCTGCCATTTTTAAACAAGATAGCGGATGAAGCTGGCCAACGAACTCGGTCGAGACATTGGTATGTACTATGTATAAACGAAGTTACATCTAAATCGGTTCATAAATACGCCTTTTATTGCGTGACAAAATTCAGGACGTTTCAAAATGTCAGCCACGCTAGAAATTCAAAATGAATTAACTCAGCCATTTTTTAAGATATAGACGAAACAAAAACTGCTCGGGAATCTTTGTATAAAGGTCAAGCACATAAGAAAAAATTATTTTTCCATTTTCAATTTTTTGGTACCACATTTCAAATTTTAAATTTTTTAAAAAAAATTAAATGGCCGCCATTTTGAAACAAAATGGCGGATGAAGCTGGCCAATGAACTCGGTCGAGACATTGGTATGTACTATGTACACACCGAATTACATCCAAATCGGTTTATAAATATGAGAGTTACAGTGTGACAAAGGTCATATATATATATATATATATATGTCAATTTTGAACGGAGGGTGGTTTCGGGGTCTGGGGGTCATGATCGATGAAAATATATCAAAATTTTTTTAAATAGCTTTCCTCCGAACGGCTGCAATAGGTAGCTTTTTGTAATGAAACCTACCTAAAAATTGAAAAATGAAAAACATTTTTTTTATGTGTTTGGCCTTGATACAAAGATTCCGGAGCAGTTTTTGTTTCTGAAAATTTTTTCTTTTGTTTATATCTTAAAAAATGGTTGAATTATAGCACTTTGAATTTCTAGCTTGGCTAACATTTTGAAACGATCTTGTATTTGTCACGCGATAACACACGTATTCGCCTATTTCGATGTAAGAAGGCATGTGGATAGTATACATCAATATCTCGACCAAGTTCGTTGGCCAGCTTCATCAGCCATCTTGTTTCAAAATGGCGGCCGTTAAATTAAAAAAAAATTATATTTAAAGTGAGTTGCAAAAAAATTAGAAATTGAAAAAGGTTTCTTTCTTAAGTATTTGACCTTGATATAAGGACTCAGGAGCATTTTTTGTTTGACTTTATCTTAAAAAATGGCTGAGATATAGCAATTTCAGTATCTAATGTGGGTGGCATTTTGAAAAATCTGATTTTTTGCCTGCGACAGCACTCATATATATCAATCGATTCCGATGTGAGTGAGCATGTGCACAGCAATTACTAAGGTCTCGATCAAGTTCACTGGTTAGCCTCATCCACCATGTTGTCTTAAAATGGCAGGCACTTTAAGAAATCGCCGAATTTGGCAGCCAAATATAAGTTACTTTAAAGAAAAGCAGCTTGGATAAAGCTGACTAATTTTGCAAAATGCTCATTCATTATATTGATAAAAATTAGTATTGAATCTCCTATATTCGGCTTCCACTAAATTGAGCTTCGTGTGTTTGAATAATATAAGTTGGCTTTTTTAAAATAAGGAATATGAAAGCTACCTCTTCCTCCCGGCACTGGCCGGAATGACTTTTTAAGATAAAGGTGAAACAAAAGAAAAAACTCCGTAATCCTTGTATTAAGGTCAAGCGCTCAAGGAAAAAATAGTTTTGCATTTTAAATTTATTTCCTCGGTTTTTAATTTTTTTTTTTTAATGGCCGCCATTTTTAAACACGATGGCGGTTAAAGCTGGATAATGAACTCGGTCTAGACGGCGACATGACACAGCAAATTACATCCAAATCGGTTCAAATCTGTTTGTAAATACCATAGTTATAGCATGACAAAAATCAGATATATATGTATATATATGTTTGTATGTGTGTATATAAATCACATTTGAAGGAAGGGTGATTTTAGGGTCTAAGTGTCAGGATCAGTGAAAATATACCAAACTTTTTCAAATGTACTATCCGCCGAACGGCTGCAATATGTAGCTTTTTACTAGCCTAGTCTAATTTAAGACTACACCATACGGAAATTTTGCTCTTGTTATGTAAAAAAAGTGATTTTTTTTTTAATTCCACTTTTTATATTAGTTTTTTTCTATGTAGTGCAAATAAACTTTTACAAAAAAAAAAAAAAAAAAAAAAAAAAAAAAAAAAAAAAAACTGATTTGAATCGTAATGTATTTACTTGCAAAAATTACTTCTATTTTCTCTCTAGTTAAATTTTATAAACCGCAAAGTTGATATATTCAGTATAATATGTCAAAATCTAATTCCGTATGTAAACTTTTGTTTAAGTGCAGCGATACATTTATCTATATGAAACACTAGATATATTTCAAGAATTTCATTTTAACTCATTTTTTGATTCCTCGCATTAGTTGTCAAACACAAATTTCAAAACTGACTTATATCTTATTTTAGATTTACAATTTTAGATTCGCGCACATGCCAAGACTTTACGCGGCGTAAGGCATTCACTGAAATGAATAGTTCTTCTAACCTCAATTCAAAATTTCTGAATCAAGCGTACGACTAAAACTTTTTTCCGAAGAAACTTTGAAAATTCCACGTATGTAACTTTCGGAGTTTCAGTTCGAACAAATTCATGCGTACTTATTTTCAGAAGAGACAATTGCTGACGTCAACAGAAATCTACTCTGAAAAGAGAAAACGTGGAATATTTTGAAGAAAATTTAAATCCTTGAAATGTAGTCAGAAGTCAACAGTAATATTAGTTTTTAAGAATTAAATGCTTAACCCTTTCAAGGGCGGTGGCATGTTTATGAAATCACTTAATTTTAATTTACGAATGCCCCAATGACACCAGAATTTTTGTATAATTTTTCTCTTTTTAACATGTATGTGAAATATAGCTTTTTCCTATTTCAAAATAAATTTGTACGTAAATTCCAGTGTCATTCTTTCATTTCAACATTTTAGAAATGGAAGTGCCTTGCCCTTGAAAGGGTTAAAAGAAGCAGACAAAACTCTGATTATTTGAAGAAAAGAAAGACAAAAAAGAAAAAGATATTCATTAGAGAATATGTATAAATGTAAACACAGATTTTTAAGATACACTCTTTTATCAACATTCTATGTTTACCTTGATAATCACGCCTAATTTTGTGACTGTAATTAATTATTTTTCACAAACTCTTCCTTTAGAATACATTAATATGTTATGCGCTGTGAACCCTATTATAGCAAATTCACCGCCTTTTTTACACTTAGTAGAAAGTGCGCGCTAATGAAATCCGCTATGTTTAAAAACAATGCCGTTTTTTCTGTGTGTCAAGATACGACAACAAGAAAAAAAACCTGTTTTAAAAAAATCTTTTTTGGCATTTTTAAATTGATTTCTCTAGGTATAATGATAATTTAATCAATATAAGCTATTAATTGATTAAAGCCTATTTTTTAATATATTGTACTCTGTTTGCTAAAAAAAGGCTTTGCTATTTCGTGACTTATAATGTTTTATTAGAAGTAATGTTTCATTCACGTTAATGTTATAAGGTATAACTTGAACAGTCATGTGATACATTCTTCAATAAATAATACTTCAAATTTTACGACAAATGACGAGAGTTGAGAAAGGTATTAGTTCTTTTTAAAAAAAGTTTTGGCAAAATTCGTGTTTGAAAGAAATCAGATTTGTTGCAAAGTCGTATTAACATATATCAAAACAAACCTGAAGAACTTTTAAGCTTGTTTAGATATATATGAGGCATTCTCAAATAATTTTGAAGATTGGAGAAATCCCTGAATAAGAATTTATCATTTTAGTACATATTCTTTTTTTTCTCTTATACTGTAAAACATCCCCTAACGAGATAAATAAGTTTTGGACAATGTCGGGGGTCCAAATATACCACGTAATTCCTTACCGTCCCGTGTCCCTGATGCAGATTTCTAAGTTTCGAGCTATCGGTATAAAATTGTTTCAATAAAAGTAATTCGAGGTAATTTTTTTTTCCGAAACTGGGACTATTGTTTTATATAAATATGTAGCAAAAAATTAACCTACACACATTTTTACGGCTGTTATTATTTTTTATATCTCTGTGTCTGTATTTTAGATTTCTTACCTTCCTTCTTGGTAAAATTATCCAGAAAATCTCTTCAGATGCAGCTACAGAATTTTTTTTCAACATTTTTCTCCTGCAGAATTATGCTAGAGAAAGAATGAATAAAATTCATGACAGGAAATTTACTGCAGAATTTAACTCAGCATTTAAATATCAATTTCAAGCATTGTGTCTTTATTGGTAGTCTTACTGTGCCCAAGGTTTATTCCTGATTTTTTCGATGTAAATTATTATTTTTTTTTTTTTAGTTTGATTCAATGTAATAAGTGTTTCTAAAAATCAATGAATATTGTGGCTATCACTTAATTTTAACATGATTTGCCTAAAATTAGGTGGTAATTCTCTTTTCTGTCACCCCACCCGTGGCCGAGATGGTCTGCTCTCGAAGTTGGTAGGCGGGAGGTGCTGGGTTCGTTCCCAATCGCGTCCGTCGGCCTAATCGTTCGGAGTTTTCATGGTTTTCTTCTAACCTTGGTTCTTCAAGCTTAAATACGGGTTATCTTCCCTTAGAAAGACCCCCAAGGGAGGGCACTCCTCCTTATGGCCTATATCCCTTGTGTTGATAATTTGCTGTCATAAACGCAACCAAACCGAACCCCTTATCGTCCCTTCCTTAGGATTCTTTTAGGACAATGTTATACCAAACTTTTTGTACTAAAAATACTGCATTGTTATCATTTCTTACTTGAATGTTCTATGGCTACTATGCAAATTCATTATAAGTAAAAATTTAGAAGAAAATAAAAAGTTGGGGAAGTAAAGGGTGTAGGGGATGGTAAGGAAAATTAAACTCGCAAGTTTAACTTAAAACTCAGTTAAATAAAAAAAAATCGTCGCTGCTGACCATTTTTCCTTTATTTTGAATCATTAAGACATTCGTCTATAAGTTTAAAATGTTATTTTATTAAGTTTAATTTCACCAGATTTTTATTCCTGAAATTTAAAATTTTGTGAAAATACCTCATATATTACGAAAATTAAATTTCAGCGCTACAATAAAATATCCATATTACTTTCCAATCTATTATAATTTTTCCGCAAACCACATTCAAATGAACCAATTTTCCAACTTTTTATGAATTTTAAAAGTATTAACGAATTTGTGGGACACCCGTTATTTGTATAATATATTCAAATATATTTGTAAACTTTAACGACATTGCAGAGATCAATAAATTACTGGCAATGAAATTTCTGCAGATGTCAGATTTTACTTTTAAGTCGCTAACGATCGCAATAAGTTTAACTTACGTTTCGATTTAAATATATTGTATGAAATTTCGTTATGGCTTTTTCCATTTCCAATACTTTTTTATACATATGATTAAGGGGCCTCAAGTGTCTTACTTTTTACCTGGCAGTGCAATTTAGCAACATGTCATATTTAATTTTTTTTTTCAGTCTCTATAAAACATAAATGCATAAAATTTTTAATATAGACAACCTAATATTTCTTTTATTTAAAATATTTTTTTAATATTCAATATTGAAATTTTATTTTATATTTTTTAATGTTTAATTTTGATTTTAAAAAATTTAATTTTTTTTTACTTGCATGCACTGTGCGCAACATTTTTCACAAACTAATAAAACAATTTGCATGAAACTTGGTAATTTTCTTCATTTTAAGGTAAAGAATAACTTATACTTCGAAATTAGTATCGTTGATTATTTAAAATTGGCAATTTTTCAATAAAAGAACGAATTTTTTCAAAATTTAATAATTTAAATTTAAAATAAAATAAATACATAAATTGCGTAAAAATGAGTTATACGTTCAAGATACATTAGTTTTACATCATTATAAATATTTTGGATGTCTCTTGAACCAATGGTTTTGCTACAGTCTTGCGCGCAGTGCATGCAAGTCAAAAAACAATTTAATTATTTTTATCAAAATTAAACATAAAAAAATTAAATAAATTTCAATATAGAATACATAAAAATTTATTTTAAATAGAAGAGATATTAGGTTGTCTATATTAAAAAAATTATGCATTTATGTTTTATAGAGACTGAGAAAAAAAATTAAATGTGACACGTTGCTAAATTGCACCACCACTTAAAAAGTAAGACTCCTGGGACCCCTTAAGGTGGAACGTATATTACATAGATGGAAATTATGACGGATTTTTGTTAACACTACGTTTTAATAGTAAAAATTGTATTAGCTAATACAGAAGAACCTCTTTCATCCGAACCTCTTTTAACCGAAACTCTCGATTAAACGAAATCCATTTTTAAAGCTTTTTTTTAAACTATCAAATGCCTTGTGTGAGAGCGGCCCAAAATATTTATCGGTAATGGTGGTTAGGAAACCACCATTACCGATAAATATTTTGGATCCTTTTTCTTAGAATATCTTTGAATTTAACTTGAGCTCCCGCAAGCAGCGGAGTGACATAGAACATGGCAAGAGGAGAGAGAATCGGAATGTGTGAATGTGGTCTAGAAGGCGAAGAAAACGAACAAATTAGCAATTCTGCAGCTTTTGAATGTTTAGCGAAGGGTTTGGCATGACTGGAGCACCAGAAAGACTGTGATACTGGTGAACTAATAGAATTTAAAAAAATTTCGTGGTAGATCTGCAAAGCAAATGCAATTGAAACTGTGGCAAACAAAACTTTGTTTCAAACCCTTGTGAAATATTATGTAAAAGGTACTTAATTTCAAAATTAAAATTCAGGTAATTTATTCTTGTTTCTATTTTGCTATTGCTTTATTTTTATTAAGCACTTCTTACCATAATTAGCAATACCGCATATATTTATCCTCAATCTTAAAATTGAAGCATTCTCGATTATCCGAAAATTTCGATTTTCCGAAAGATGGTCGGTGGCAATTACTTCGGATAATCGAGGTTCCACTGTACTTAGATTTCCTCAGATTATACAGGGTAAATTTTAGGTATTATTCTTCTTTTGAAAAATACTGGTAGAAAAATCTTAAAAAATAGGCATTCATACATATACTATAAATCAAATGCAAATTACAATAATAAATTTAGTTTGATAATCATGTTTTTACACATTTGCGATGAATTACTGTAAGCTTCAATATTATCGTTGATATGATGTTATATGTACACGTTTTGAAGTCATTCTATCTAATCCGCATTTTCAAAGGTTCATTACTTTTCACCGAAAATATTTCTCTTAATGTAGGATCCTTGCATTAATACTAAAGTAGTTATTTATGAATTGAATAATAGTTCTTACTGATTATTTCGGTATAAACATATTGTACAAATCTAGATGTTCAGCTATTTTTTTTCTCTAGACCATTTGTTAAGAGACCTGTAAATCTTTTCTATTTGTCAAATAAAAAAATTATCAAAGAGTATTTCCAAATCCTCTGTGGGTCATTTCAATCCAACACGTCTCTGTTCAGGAACGTTGTGTTCGTATAAATATGGTAATCCTTAATTCGCCTCTAACCGTAAAGTTTTTTCTCTGAAATTGTATTGTATCTTTTTACACTAACTAATGTTCTTTATCAATGTTATTTATCACGTCATGTGCGTAAATTCTAATATATGCATTAAAAGTTTCTACGAAATATTATCATTAATGCATAAATATAGATGTTCGGCTGTTTTTTCCTCTATAATATGATTTAAGACAGACATGCAAATATTTCCTCTTAATCAAGAACAGAAGAGACTTTCCAAATCCCAAGATGGTCCGAGGCTAACAAAAAAGGCACGCTACCGCGGTGGGTCCGATTCTTCTATTTTTACAGACCGCTGAAGTCACGTGATGCTCGAATGCACCAATGAAGCTGTGCGAAAAGAGCATCACGTGACTCCAGCGGTCTGTAAAAAAAGAAGAATCGGACCCACCGCGGTAGCCTGTCTTTCTCGTTAGCCTTGAAGATGGTCGTATCAACGATACAGTCCTCTAATTTAGAATTTTGTGTTCAAATAAATATGATTATCCTTTAATTAGTCTGTCTACTCTACCTAATGTTCGTGTCTTTATCGTGTGTGTAATTTCTAATAATTATTTTTAAAGTTTTTCGCACCTTTTATTTCGATCTAATGTAGCACAAATTTAGATTTTCGGTTATTTCTTTCCTTACAAATTTATTTAAGATAGACTTGTTAATCTTTTCTTTCAGAAAAATAAAAGACTATTCAGAAAGAGTTTCAAAATCCTATAGGGCTATATCAACGCAGCAGTCCTCTGAGTTAGAACATTTTGGCAAAATAAACATAATTATCATTATTTCATCTCTAACCACAAAATCAGAAATTGACTTAGCTTTAAGTTCATTATATCTCCCTACCGTACTTAATGTTTATATCATTACCATATGTATAAATTCTAATATATATTTTAAAAGAAAGCTACATTATTATTTTATTTAAAAATCATATTATAATTACCACAGTATCTATATATTGCTTTTAGTGTCGCCAAGATGCGTAAACACCTTTGAATTTCTATTGCGTTAGCATGAATATTTCAGACAAAAAAGTTTCTATCAATTATCATTAGAGTAGTTTGCTTTTTACCGCATAATTTGTAGTTTTTTTCAACGAATTGTGGGGGTCCGGGGCTAAAAATTCTCAGACAAATGCAATTCTTTTTTTATTGGCTTGAAAAAAATACTGAGTTTTTAGCGTTAAATACCGCAAATCCCATGCTTTTATCTTCATTAGATCCATATATATAACACCTTTTGCCTTGAGAAGCGATGCATCAGTTGGCCGCTGCCGACGAGAACTGTAGCTCAATTTATCTCAGAATTAATTTTTTCCGGGTTTGTCAACTTTAAAAGAATATATCTAAAGTTCCTTGCAAGATATATGTATGAAATTTTAACAGAGATTTTATGCTATATTTACAACAAACTTTCTTCAGGATTTTTAATTTTGAGTGATAATTGTGAATATATGCTAATTTATGCAAAACTCACTCATAAAAAAACTTCATTTTTTTACTTAATTTTTTTTATGAAATTCCGAATCAATATTTTAAGAAATCCTAAAGAGAAATTAAACTGACACATTTTTTGTACACAAAAGTGTAAAAACTTTGTAAATCGAGTAAGTACTTCCAGAGTTATATCAAAAATTAAATATGTTTAAAATTTTACAATTTAAATTAAAAAAAAATATTTTAAAATTTTCAGATTTTTTTTTTACATGCAATATTCTCATTATATTGAAAGATATTTCAGAAAAAAATTCTATAACAAAATCTCTATAAATAAAAAAAAAAAAATAGAATTTTGAGCTCCGGACTCTCTTGATAGAGCGAAAAAAATCTGTTCAAAAACTGCGGTAAAACCGGAATCACACCTGTTAATAAACGAAAAAACAAAAATAAAAATTTAATTTCTTTAATAGTTTTTTTTTTTTAATTATTATAAAATTAGACAAAATCCTACAGTAAGAATGAAATACACTTTCTGATAGAGGAAAGTGATAAAATTTACTGCATATCAGGTCATTAAAAATTGTATATATTTTTTAATGAAACATAAATTACTTTAAGGGGGGGGGGGGATCATTTTCAGCAGCTCGATATTGCGTGATTTTAACACAGTATTAAAAAACATTTTAGAGCTGTAAATATTTCTTCAAATTAAATAATTTTCTTAAAATATATTGTACAAATCTTTGTTAACGTATTCATTAAAATAATTTTAATAATACATAATTAGAGTTTAGTTTAATTAAAACAAACTAATTATGTCTTTTCAATGACATACAAGTGTTGAGCACAGGATTATAAAAAATATATTCAATATATCCACTCAATATTACATATTTATATTCTTACAATATCGTACTTTAAATTCAACTTAAAATAATAATCATATTCACAGATGAGAATATTTTTTTTCAGGCAGTTAAACTATAAAATGGAAAGTCTATGATAAAATATCAATAAAAATTAAAACAAATATACAAATATATTACAGATACTTACTTAAGAATTGAATTACAGTCGAGCCCCGATTTAACGAATTTCTCGATTTAGCGATTTTTTTTATAGTCCCGACGAAAATGGAACAAAAATAATTCGATTTAACGAATTTATAATCCCGATTTAACGAATAATTTTCGTTGTCAAAAAAGAAAAAATTGAAGGAATTTTCTAATATTTATTATAAATTTTCAATGTATCTGATTGTTAATTTTCTAAATATGTATCTTGTGATGCAGAAATATCTACATGCAAAAATGCACGTTACACCGAGGTCATTAATCGCAGTTAGTAGTGGATCGGATGAAGAAGATGAAATAGAAAAGAAGTATGTAAAGTTCAAAAAAGCAGCAAGCAGTTTGGATACTTTGAAACGGTAGTTGATGGCTCCTGATGTTGGTGACACTGTTTTCACAGCTTCAGAAAAAAATCGATAAAGAAGTTAGGAATACAAAATCGAAACAAAGGAAAGAAACATCTATAAAAGATGGCTTATAATTTATCGATAAAATTTGAATAAATGAGATTTTTTCTGAATTACAATGTTTTTCGATTTATAGAAGTACATAAAAAAGAATCAATTTTTATACAGAGTATTTTCTTAAAGTAACAAATGTTTAATACCATTATTAAGGTAAGTGACCATTGTTTTTCTTATTTATTGCCACATTTTAACTTGTTCTGTTGTATAAAAGTATTCCTTTCATTATCTCGATTTAGCGAATAATATCGATTTAACGAACAAAGTTACTGGTCCCGAACGATTCGTTAAATCGGGGTTCGACAGTATAAAGATATGTAAAATACAGTATAATCCAAAATTTTAAGTTTCTATGTTACTTGGTACTTATTTAATGAAATATGATGCGCGCAATATCAAGAGTATCTGGTTTGAGAAAAATTACTTTAAAGTTCAAATTTACCTTCATTTGTATAGGAATCGCTCCACATTTTATTTATTTATTTATTTTTTTAAAGTTCGGTAACATGTTATTCTTTCATAATAGAAAACAAGTAATATAAAAATTGTGTTTTTAAAGTCAATTCCTACTTAGGCCATCAAAGAAAAATTTAATATATTCCCTTAAGCTAATATTAGTTTTTGTTGCATTAAAATATCTCAATTTGATGATTTTCTATAAGCAAGTAGGCTTACAATGGAAGTCTCTGGGAATTTGGCGAAATATTAGAGATATCGCCAAGTTGGCGACTCATTTTGGGCGCCAAATTTGGCAATATATTGCCAAGTTGGCGACAAACTTGGCGGTATTTGGCGAGAGAACAGGGTCCCCCCTATGGTAACCCCCCTTATAGATATGAAAATGCATTAAATGCTTCAAACCAATGGCCGCCATTTTATGTCCCGTGTAAAACTAAAATTAATTAATTAAAATTTAATTAATGAATTAATATTTGAAAAAAACTGTATTAACATCAATTGTCATCCAGTACAAGTTTAAAAAAATTTATTTCAACTTGATAGGATGAATAATAAGTATTTTATTAACGATTGAAAATTTGAACAAGATATATAAATAAATAAATAAATATATAAACATAGGAGAGTGTGAACTAATAGTAGGAATTGAAAACAAAACCCGGAATTTAAAAAAAAGTTTAAGGTGATCTTTCTTCTTAAGAGACTTCGCATACCTCATGGGATTCAGGCGATTCAGAGGATTTGAATACCAATCTTTTCGTAAATTAATGGTTACCATATTAAAATAATTTTTTCTATTATTATTTACTGTACTAAAAATGTGCTATTCTTCTTCTTGCCTTACGAAACCTTTATAAGCAACTTAATTTAACAAATATGATTTTACAAACTGACGATTATTTACTGAATTCTGGATTTTTTTTCATTATGTACGTGTATGTATGTGTCTTTTCATATAACAAATTGCAAGTATATATATAACATTTTAACCCCTTGAGTTGCAAGTAATTGTGTTTCTGTAATGTCGATTTCATACCGGAATCTGCAAAATGATTTATTGTAAAATAAGGAAAAGTAATTTTACGACTTTTTTACACCAAAGCTATAAAAGTAAAATTTAATAAAATGTTTCTGGTATCTTTCATTAATCGTAGGTGGATAAAATATATCCCACCGCCCCTCAAGGGTTTAACACCTTGTAATAATATACTTCGTTCAAAAACTAAAATGTGTAAGATTAAAACATTAAAATCATTTCAACGTTCTAACGACGCAGCATCATTTAACTTAAGAAAACAGTCTAATAAAAGCTTTTTAATGTTTTAATGTTTTTATCTTACACTTTTAAGCATTTGCAGAAAGTCCTTTCAAAGCATTCAAATTAAGCTGTAAATTTGAAAATTTTATTAATTTACTCTATAGAAATGTTAAAAATTTCTAATAATCAACTTATCATATTAAAGTAATTGTTTAGGACCAGAATAAAAGGCTTTAGTTAATATTTGGAAGTAAACCGTTCTTTGGCTTTTGGAACTTCATTTCAGTGAGACCTGCAAGTAATTTCTTTTAGTCAAGTAAATATACTAATCCGACAGAGTTCGAAATATCACCGGTGTCCATATAAATGCTTTTATACACCGCTTTAAAATTTGTTGTCTGATAAATATTACCATCCATATTTGGTCTCTAAATCAAAAATCAGGAATTTATAGTAGTTTTGTATCAGTAGCTTACATTTATTGTAGCTTTATTGGTCCTATGGTTTGTGTTTATGTCCCTCACGAATATATAAATATTATACATTTATATATAGAGATTTTACTGCTCTACATTTTCCATTAAATGAAAAACGCAAGTATTTCAAGGTATTGTTCAAACTTAAAATTTTATTTAAAAAATAATATACAATTTCAATAAGTTATATTTTTTAACTTATTGAAAAAAGAAATTTTTTATTTCATAAATATATTTATACTAGGGGGCTCTGCCCCCTGCAAGCTACGCTCGCCAACCCACGTTCGGACACCGCAGAAACTAAAAATCAAAAAGCATGCTAATCTGATGGGTTTTAAAAATATTAGAGACGATTAAATCATACTGAAAAAAGTTGTGCAGATCTCCCTGTAAACGGGTTTCCACTCAATTCCCTTTGATTGCAAAAATTTAAGGGCGAATCAGTTGCTGTTAAGACATCCAATCGTTGTTTTCGTTTTTGATTAAAGAGGATCAGTTAAACATTTGAAAAGAAGCTAAAATAAAATGAATTAAGTATTCAGAGTCTTTGTCTCCCGATATTTTAAAACAATCTCTATAACAATAACCTAAATCATGTGACTATCATCGACAGTTTCCGGCAGAACACTTCGTTTTTTATACTCTAGGTGCCATTTTGATACTTTAATGTTATCCAGGCACATGTGATAAGTCGCCAAATATTATTCTGTCTCCATCATTTCATCTATATTATAATAGTCCAAGTCAACAAATACGGTCTTATCCCTTCGCCTTTCATATGACGGTTTGGCACAAATGTCATAATGTCAATGTGCCCCATATTGGCGCGATTTTTTTTCCAACGCCAATTTGGGGAACGCATCAACAGCATAAACAACAACATCCGGCTTACCATATCAAACAAAATAACGATACTTTGGCGTCAGTTAAGTACCCGTTGCGTATATGACATTGGCGTCAGAAAAAAAATCGTGCCAATATAGGGCCGTATATAACATCTGTGCCGAAAGAAAAAAAGCCGGGTGCAAATCTCGCCAATATCTTTTTTGTATCGCGCCAGATAGAATTTTTTTATTCTTCGAGTGGTAAATTAAAACATTGATTTGAAGTTGAAATTAAATGTCATGGTTTGTTACATAATTTAATATTTCGCCAGATGTCATATACGCACCACATCTTTGGCATGATTTTTTTTTTTTTTTTTTTTTTTTTTTTTTAATGAAAATTTGGCAAAAACCTCGTTTTTGAATACCAGGTACATATGTATTTTTGGTACTACTTAGTTATCCCGTCGACCAAGAATCTATCGCGAACTATAAGATTAAATGCCAATAACGGTTGATGGAAGATGTCACATTCACTTGACTTTTAGCAAGTTACACATGTTACGTCATCAATTGATTTTTATTTGGAAGTTTTATTTTTATATTTATTAATGTTATACTAACTTATTTGTTCTTTCGTTATTTAAAATAAAAATTTTGTCAATCTTTACAATTTGGCGAGTGGTTTGGCGATTTATATAATTTGCGAAATTGGTTGACAGAATAAATACGTTGTACCGTATTTTTTAATTATTTTCTATTATTTTCAAAAGGAAATAGCAAAAAAATAATTAATAACTATAGAACAAAATAATTTATATAAATTAAAAAAAAATAAAAGTAAATAAACATTTATCTATACTTCCTATTATAAAGAGGAAAAAATTGTTTATTTGTCGGAGATAAGCTCTTTAACTACCAAACCGATTCCAAAAGTAATGGTATCAAAATGATGGTGTTAGTCCAACTTAGAACATAGGCTATATCTTATGTCGCTGCCACTACCCCAAAGGGGGTGTAGGAGCAAAAAACGTTCTAAAAATGCGATTTTAGCGTTACTGAAGGGCTTAGAAATATGAAATTTTCAATATTAGTTACTTATAAGATATAAATGATGTCTAAGAACAGTTCTTAAACAATTCGAAATTTAAAAGGGTTGAAAATGCACAAAAAGTGTTCTAAAAAACGTTCTAAATGGTAGTTTCTACACAATCTCAGGAAATACCAAACCGATTTAAAAAGTATTGGTGTCAAAATGACGGTCACAACGCTTGCTCCAAGATAGGCTATGTTTTATGTCGGTGCCACTACCCCAAAGGGGGTGCAGGAGCAAAAAACGTTCTAAAAATGCGATTTTAGCGTTACTGAAGGGCCTAGAAATATGAAATTTTGAATATTAGTTACTTATAAGATATAAATGATATCTAAGAACAGTTCTTAAACAATTCGAAATTTAAAAGGAGTGAAAATGCGCAAAAAGCGTTCTAAAAAACGTTCTAAATGGTAGTTTCTACACAATCTCAGGAAATATAAACCGATTTAAAAAATATTGATGTCAAAATGATGGTGACAACGCTTGCTCCAAGATAGGCTATGCTTTATGTCGGTGTCCCTACCCCAAAGGAGATGCAGGAGCAAAAAACGTTCTAAAAATGCGATTTATGTGTTACCGAAGGGCCTAGAAATATGAAATTTGAAATATTAGCTACTTATTAGATATAAAGGATTTCTAAGAACAGTTCTTAAGCAATTCGAAATTTGAAAGGGGTTAAAATGCTCGAAAATCGTTCTAAAAAACGTTCTAAATGGTGGTTTCTACACAATCTCAGGAAATACCAAACCGATTTAAAAAATAATGGTGTCAAAATAAGGGTGTCAAAATGACGGTGACAACCCTTGCTCCAACATAGGCTATGTCTTATGTCGGTGCCACTACCCCAAAGAGTGTGCAGGAGCAAAAAACGTTCTAAAAATCGAATTTTTGCGTTACCGAAGGGCCTAGAAATATGAAATTTGAAATATTAGCTACTTATTAGATATAAAGGATTTCTAAGAACAGTTCTTAAACAATTCGAAATTTAAAAGGAGTGAAAATGCGCGAAAAGCGTTCTAAAAAACGTTCTAATGGTGGTTTCTACACAATCTCAGGAAGTATTAAACCGATTTAAAAAATAATGGCGTCAAAATGATGGTGACAACGCTTGCTCCAAGATAGGCTATGCTTTATGTCGGTGTCCCTACCCCAAAGGAGATGCAGGAGCAAAAAACGTTCTAAAAATGCGATTTATGTGTTACCGAAGGGCCTAGAAATATGAAATTTGAAATATTAGCTACTTATTAGATATAAAGGATTTCTAAGAACAGTTCTTAAGCAATTCGAAATTTGAAAGGGGTTAAAATGCTCGAAAATCGTTCTAAAAAACGTTCTAAATGGTGGTTTCTACACAATCTCAGGAAATACCAAACCGATTTAAAAAATAATGGTGTCAAAATAAGGGTGTCAAAATGACGGTGACAACCCTTGCTCCAACATAGGCTATGTCTTATGTCGGTGCCACTACCCCAAAGAGTGTGCAGGAGCAAAAAACGTTCTAAAAATCGAATTTTTGCGTTACCGAAGGGCCTAGAAATATGAAATTTGAAATATTAGCTACTTATTAGATATAAAGGATTTCTAAGAACAGTTCTTAAACAATTCGAAATTTAAAAGGAGTGAAAATGCGCGAAAAGCGTTCTAAAAAACGTTCTAATGGTGGTTTCTACACAATCTCAGGAAGTATTAAACCGATTTAAAAAATAATGGCGTCAAAATGATGGTGACAACGCTTGCTCCAAGATAGGCTATGCTTTATGTCGGTGTCCCTACCCCAAAGGAGATGCAGGAGCAAAAAACGTTCTAAAAATGCGATTTATGTGTTACCGAAGGGCCTAGAAATATGAAATTTGAAATATTAGCTACTTATTAGATATAAAGGATTTCTAAGAACAGTTCTTAAGCAATTCGAAATTTGAAAGGGGTTAAAATGCTCGAAAATCGTTCTAAAAAACGTTCTAAATTGCGATTTCTATGCAATCTCAGGAACTACTGAACCGATTTCAAATATAATGGTGTAAAAATGATGGTGACAGATCTTGCTCCAAGATAGGCTATATTTTATATCTGTTTCCACTACCCCAGAGGAGATGCAGGAGCAAAATGCGCGAAAAGCGTTCTAAAAACGTTCTAGATGCCGATTAGTCGGCAATATCTCAGGAAGAATGAATCTGATTTCAAACGTAATGGTAGGAAATTGATGCTGACAGCCTCTGCTCTAACATAGACGCTATTTTATGTCGGTATCACTATCACCAAGACGTTGCAGGAGCAAAAAAGCGTTCTAAGTTTCGATTTTTGTGATCGGTAGGGGCTAGAAACTTAAAATTAGGCAAGGTACATATTTATTAGCTATAAATGATCTTTAAGAACAGTTTCGAAAAAATTGGAAATTTAAAAAGCGGTGAAAATGCGCGAAAAGCGTCCTAAAAACGTTCTAAATTGCGATTTTTACTCAATCTAAGGAAATACCAAAGCTATTTCAAAAGTAATGGTTGCAAATCAATGGTGACAGTCCCTGCAATAACATATGTTATATTTTATGTTGCTGTCACTACCATCTGAGGGTTGCAAAAGCAAAACATGTTCTAATTTGCATTTTTTGCACAACTGAGGGGTCTAACACTTTGAAGTATGGCATGGTATTTACTTACAAGATGCAACTGCTTTCTAAGAACAGTCGAAAGAATATTCCTAATTTTAAAAAAATGAAGTGAGTGAAAAGCGTTATAAATTACAATTTTTAAGCAAACTGATAAATTACCAAACCGATTAAAAAAATAATGATGACAAATTTTGGTGATAGAGCCTGCTCAAACATAAGCTATATTTTATGTCTGTTCCACTACCACCAGAGGGTTGCAGGAGCTAAAAACTTTCTAAATTGCGATTCTGTGATACTGAAAAGGCTAGAAACTTTAAATATGACATGGTAGTTACTTATAAAATATAAATGCCCACGAAGGAACGTCGAAAATAAATTCGAATTAAAAAGGGGTGAAGCGAAGGGGAGGTGCGAAAAGCATTCTAAAAAAGTTCTAAATTACGATTCTATGCAATTTCAGGGAATATAAACCGATTATAAAAGTAATAGTTGCGAATCAGTGGTAACAGTCTCTGATCCTACACAGGCTATATTTTATGCCGGTGATTCTACCACCTGGGGTTCACAGGAACAACAAACGTTCTAAAAAAGGGATTTAAAAGCTTTTTTAATTACGTTTCTGTGGAATATTAGGAAATAACAAACCGATTTCAAAATTAATGTTGGCAAATTAATGGTGTCAGTTCCTGTTTCAACATAGCCCTTTATGTTGAGAGAGGTGGTAGGACTTGGAATTCGACATGATGGTTAATTTTAAGATGTAAGAAGATGGTTTCTAAAAAATTCAAAACTTCAAATGAATACTGAAATGAGCGTATTAATTGAGCATAAAAGTTTCAAAATATTTTCCAAATTATCATTTATTTAGTTTTATTTCATTTTATTAATTTAAGTCTCATTTCTGCCTAATAAAGTGTAATAATGATGTTTAGTCAAACTGTGTTTTAAATAGTAATTTTTGAATTATTCCTAAAAGTAATAAGTACCTTTTAATAAAATAAAATATTACCTTTTAATAAAATAAAAATTTAGTTAGTACCTTTTGATAAAAATTAGACATATAAATATCACTTGGCATATTTCAAATATTACGCGTGCAAAGCCGCGGGGTTTGCTAGTTATTAAATAAACGACAATATCCATGTCAATTAAAATAATGCCACTTTTTGCGCCAATTAGGTACCACAGTGCCTATATGACATCTGTGCCTAATATTTTTCTTTTAGTTTTGTTTTTTTAAAAAAAGAAAGACGTGTAAGCCATCAATTTAAATGTTTCATTTTTAAATGAAAGTTTTGTATTAAATAAAATGATAACGAAATACAAAAAAAGCATTGTTCTTAGCATAGATTTAAAGGAGGCCAAACTGGTCGACAAATTAATGTAAAATACTAAACTTTTCTGAATTATGAAAAAAAAAATATATCTGTTATGATTAAAATTTGAGTTGCCATCATTAGAAAAATGTATTTAAAATTAGAGAAAAATTAATATTTCAAAAACTAATTCGAATTTAAAAATTCTAATACCAGTTTAGAGATCTGTGGATCAATACGGGTTTTTGGTGTTAATTTCATCGCGAAGTATTGCATATTTTAGGAGAAATTGCCGTGAAACATAATCAGTTGTTTAATCAGTCGATTCAAAGAATCGATACACATTTCAGTCGTTTCATATATTCGTTTCATAAATTCGTTTCATTAGGATTTTATATATATGGGGTAGATGTAATATTGATATTAGATTATATGGATTTTTTTTTTAAAGTAACTGCATTCAAGTGAAATAGTTAAGATTTTATTTCCTAATATCAAGACACTGTAAGTACATTTTTTGAAGTAAAAATTGCTTTAACTAAGATTGATAATCAAGAACTTTACTCATTACAGACGAACAGCAGTAAGCTGTAAAAAATGCCGCAATGTGTGTATATACGTTTTTATACATTTATTTTAAATCGCATATTTAAAAGTTTCACTACTACACCAAACGAATATGAAACACTGGTAGCATTGGAATATCCTTTTATAACCTTATAGTAGTTAATTACGACTGGAATAAAGGTGTCTATTTTCTATGTTGTTGAAGTAAAAAGATTAATCAGGCAGAGTTCCCACGGGTGCCATACGAAGGCAACAAGTATCTGCTTTAGAAATTTTGTTGTCGGTTAATTATTTTTATCCTTATTTCGTCTAATATAGAAAAATTTGAAACTAACATTGCTTTAAATTTATTGTATTTTTGAATACTAACTTATGTTTAAGTCTTTAGCATGCATATAAACTCTAAATCATGTACTGTAAAAAAACCTTTCTGTCAAAAACTTAGTTATCTTCTATTGCTTTATATTGTTTTATAAAAATGACAAAATTGAAAATTTGTAGGAAAAAAATTTAATTAATTATTTTAATTACAATTCTTATAACCGTAGACAAAATCATGCAGTAAGTAAAATATTCAATACTTTGCACAGAAAATAGAAATGTGTACGTCACATAAGGTCATTATAAAATGCATAATTTTAACGTACATTTTATTAAACGTAAATTTTATTAAATAATTCGGTTTGATATTTATGATTTTACACACTGGTCGTAAATTACAGTAATCTGTATTTTTTTTTTCATTATAATGCAAATTGTATACCATTGAAAAACATTTAAGTTAGCTTAACAACAGAATATTTCATTTTTTCTTATTTATGAATTTGCAACATTTGCTATTTTAATCATAAAGCAGATATTAACTCTACAAGGCGCAGTGATGCATACATTAAAGTAAAACTTGTAATAAATAAACTCAGTTCAAAAGAAACACTGCATTTAAATAAAAATATTTATCTTATATAATAGCAGAAGTCTTATCATTAAATAAGGGGAAGATTTTCTCTTGAAAATTTATTATCTAATTGTAAATATGAGTATAAAAAACATGTACTTCTAATAGAACAATTCGTGCGGTGTGGGGTTAACGATCGTAATATTGGCTGGCTATTTTAATCTGCACTTATTGCAGGTGTTCTGTAGATTTTTTCTCAAGAAAATTTTTTTGAAAAAGAGACTTGTAAATCTTTTCTTTTAGTGAAGTAAAAAAAAAATAAACAGGGAGAGTTCCCAAATCCCGCGGGACTCACAAGACCGCAACAAATCTTTGATTTAGAACGTTTGTGGTAAGATAAATATGATTATACTTATTTCCTTTCCAATGGAATAATCTGTGAATGACTTTTTAATTTTTTTTGTATTATTACATTCTAACTTATGTGTATGTCTTTATTATATGTATAAATGAGTGCTAAAATACAGGGTGTTTATAAAGTCTCGGACCCATTTTGATCTTTAATAACTCATAAAATAATAAAGATAGATTAAAATTAATAACATAAATGGTTAGATAGACTCAAAAAGTTTCATGACCCTTGTCAATGAACTTCCACGTGTGCTCCCTTCGTCGCACGGAGAATATCAAGTCGATAGTCAATTTCACGCCAGGTAGCGGCAAGCATGTCGGCATCCACAGGGCTATTGCGGTTGTAATTCTGGCTTTTAAGTCATCAATGTTCGACAATCTCCTCCTGTAAACATTGTCCTTTACAAATCCCCAAAGGAAAAAGTCCAGCGGCGTTATATCAGGCGATCTGGGGGGGGGGGGGCAAGGAATTGGACCTACTCGCATAATCCATCTTCCTGGAAAATGGTCATTCAAAGAAGTACGAACGATAGTACCCAAATGAGGTGGTGTACCACCCAGATCACCTGATATAACGCCGCTGGACTTATTCCTTTGGCGATTTGTAAAGGACAATGTTTACAGGAGGAGAGGGTCCGGGACTTTATAAACACCCTGTATATTTTTTAAAGACATGCTTTCATTAACATTCAGACATGTTTTCATTAACATTCACAAAAATGTAGTTTATAATGGACAAGTACCGAGAATTTAATTTCTGTATCCGACTATATAAATCACATTAACATCAGGCAGTTAGAAACTCATATAGTACAGCGCAGTTTAGTGGCAGTTATGTTATTAGTATCATCGGGATGAAGATGTTTCGTATATTACATTTTAAATTCTGACCCATAGATTTTGAAAAAGAAAAAACAGGAGTTAAAATTAAATTGCGCGGAGCTCAATAATGGAAGATAAGTGGGGTTCAATGGTAATATCTCCATATTAGCTAACTATCGTCAAGTTGGCTTCATATATTTCCACATATTTTTGTCGTTAACTCTTCACCACCCCTTAGGGATCGAATTTAAAAAAAATCAATGTCCAATTCATGTATAGTCCTCAGAAATACACATATATTCCAAATTTCAAAGCTCTATGTTAACAGGAAGAGAGCGAAAATGAGTCACAAGATTTGATTACCAAATGCAAACAGAACTGTAAGTTAAAAGAAAATGTTGGCTTGTCTGTATTTTAAATTAATGCTACACTAGCTTTTTATTTAATTTTCTTATCAGCGTATAGAGCTATTGATTTTCGTGTCAAGAATAATTAAAATCAAATGTTTGTTATAAAATTTCGATTATTAGTTATTTATTAAAAGAAAGGTAAATCATAGAGTTACAATGAGATAAAATTACTCGCATAGCAAATTAAAAGAAAACATTAATTAAGGCTGTATAAAGTGCATACTTTTAAAGTAAATAAAAAAATTAACTAATTTAGTTTGTTAATTGTAATTTTACACACTGGTGATAAATTACTGTGATCTGTAATTTATCATCACTAAGACGTAAATTGTATACATTTTTAAAGGACTCGAATTAAGCCAAACTTTTAAAAACATAGTGGAAGAACATGTTATGATACGTTTATTTATTTATTTATTTTTATTTTATAATGAAAGCGTTATGAAGTATTATATCATAGGGTAAATCTAAAGTGCTAAAATTCTACTTAATTTTGAAGATATGAGACAGTATCCATTAATATTTAATATTTTTATATTTAACAATTTAAATGGGGAAAATAATTTATAGTGTTTGATTATTAAATGGTCATGTTCTTAGGTAGGAGAGTTTAGCATCATCTATTAACATTAAAGCATATGCTACTAAGAGATAAATAAATAACAAAATTACATCAAAAAACTTTCATTTAATTTTTTTTTTCTCGAACTCTAATTTTTTTTACATAACATCGTCTTCCACCCAGGTATTCATTTGTAAATTTCCTTAATTGTCACAAAAAAAATAAAAATTGCTAGTAATAATTTTATTCTTTATATTATTTTTTTTTAAATTATTCTGTTGCTAAACTCTAGAAATCACTGAATGTCATTAGATTTCACGAACAAAATTGATATAAAAGAAAAAATATTTTCTTCGCGTACATTATAAAAGCAATATTTTATTGAAAAATTCTTGCAAACTACTTGGTTTCTAGGAATTAAAATTAACTTGTATATATAATAATTCATCGAGTTTAAAATGATGATGTAGTTATTTAGAACAATTAAGAACTTGATGTTGTAATATCTAATACAAAACAAAATAAGTGTTACTATCCAACTACACTTTATTCACCAACTACTACACTTTATTCATAAATTAAAACATGATATAAAATAAACACATGAATAAAATAAATCTCAACGTTTCGGTTTACTCTTTAAAACCGTCATCAGAAGTAAAATTTTCTAAACTACAAATTGGCAGGAAAGTTAATTTTTAAAGATGTAGCATATTGATTGTTTCCTGCCGAATTGTAGTTTAGAAAATTTTACTCCTGATGATGGGTTTAAAGAGTAAACCGAAACTTTGAGATTTATTTCATTCATGTGTTTATTTTATATCATCTTTTAATATATGAATAAAGTGTACGTTGGATAGAAACATCTATTTTGTTTAGCAGTTATTTACAATTGTAAGTTTTGTCTTGCACTTTCAAATTCATCTTATTAAACCAATCAAGATGTTTTGCTGTTTCTTTCTATAGAACTTTATTTCTAAGAAGATAATATTTCGAGTCTTTTAGTCTAGTAAAAAGAATTATCGGACAGAGTTTCCATATTCCGTACGAGCCCTAAATACTCTACAATATTCTCTGCTTTTAAATTTTGTGTTCGAATATACAGGGTGTCCACGTATAACCTGACCGACTTTTATTTTAGCAACCATTGGTCCAAGATGCATTCTTCCAGTTACAAAAGTGGTCAAAATTAGGTGCTCAGTTAATATAAAGAAGTTTGAAGCGAAAAAACAATTTAGTGAAGAATTACAGAAAATACATTTTTATACGGTCCCCCTGTCCTATGATTTATGCTTAGTAAAATTTTCCTGTTACACTGACAAGTAAGTTTTTAAAAAGTCCAGTTATTCTGCGATTAAAATTGACCGGGTAATAACTGCCTAAAGTTGGAGCCCATTTGTTTGCTGCAAATTACGTGTCATTCACAATTTAGTAGAAATATAATTTCGTGAGATATATTAAAGAAACGGTTGAGAGTAGAATTGGCATTGCAATATAAATTTGAACTCTTTAATCATTCTGACATATTACTCACGGTACTTAGAATACACGGTAGGGTCCACGAGCGAGATGCGCAGTAGATCGTCCAGTTCGTGACGTCACTGGCACCCATCATTCAAGCTCTCCCTGTGTGTTTCCATTTATTCGCATTGCTCTCTTTCTCTTTTCCTGACAATAAATGTTATTATTATTTTTTTTTCATGTAATCATTTTATGTCTTATTTTTATTGTTAGTTTTTGAAAAGGATTTGACATTAAAATAATTAGCAACGCATTAATTCTTCTAGATATTCCAAAGGAATTTCATTTCATCTTTTTTAACAAATACTATAGCATGAAAACCATTTGCTGCACGCATGCAAAAGATCAGATAATTTTTGCATTTATTATTCAAGAGTATTTTCAATTTACTTTAAAGAAACAGATTTGTAAAAGAATTTAAAAGCAAAACAGTTTAATTTTAAACCAAACCAAATTGTAAGATATAAATCAGTTTCCACATAAAAATTTTCAGCTCTACTACTACTTTAGTATTACTTTTTACTAATGATATTGCTGAAAAATTAAAGAGAGAAGAATGAGTTGTCGAGATACATGAAAGGAAATAAACTTTTTCTTAAATAAAAATGAATGTGATCAGCAAGATAAATCCAATCCTGATTTGTTTCTTCTCTCTTAATAAGAACAATACAGTCACTCATATATCGCTGATAAATAATTCAGATATTAGATGAAATTAAATAAGAAAATTAAACTAAATTAAATAAAAAAAATATATGTATATCAACAGGTTAGGGGGGAACTTGTACGTAAAAAATCAGAAAATTCTCGTTGTAAAGAAATTATGAAACAATATAAATTTCAGTTTTCTCAAAATTCTATTTTAAAAATAAAGTTGCATATTCAGAAGAGGTGAACTTAAATATTCTTCGCCTAGTGAAATCGTTGTGTTACAATTCCTGAAATTTATAGAAATTAGCTTTAGTTTTGAGTACTTATATAGTTAAATGTACTCAAAACTAAAGAAAAATAAAATAAACACTGTAATTTTTTTTTCGATGAAATGTAAGGGTTTGTAAGCAATATGGGACCTTAAATCAAAAACTTATTTCAGATTAATAAACAGGCATGGATCTAGAAGTTTCAAAAATGCATATTGTGAGAAAAAAAATATGTTGGTATAGCAATAGAATAAAAACTCAATTTTTATTTGAAAATATAGTCCATAATTTTTATTTATTTTAAGGTATTGAGATAATCCACATAAAATAATATTCCACTCACAATTTGTAATTTAAATTTTTTCTGATAATACTTTAGTGCGTACTAAAAATTTAAGGGTGTATACCCAGCTAGAAAATGTCTGCACTTTTTTTGCAAAATAGTATATATTGTACACAATTTGTGCAAAAAAAGTGACTATTTTTGAACACTTCGAAAAGTATGCACCTTTTGTGCAAACTGTCTGTATTTTTTATACATACAAAAAAGTGTATATCCTATGTTGTCAAAAACTGTGCACATTTTTTGCATAAAATAATTTAATATTCCGTGTTCGCGAAAAGTGTGCATTTTTTATGCAAAAAAAAAAAAAAAAAAAAACTGTAGATTCCAATTTTCCAAAAATTATATATTTTTTATGGATGTAATAATTAGTACTTTCATTTTAAATAGTATATTTACCCCCCCCCCCCCCCGGAAAAAAACGAAAATTCTCAATTCCATTTTAATTTTAAGGTAAACGAAATAAATACATTTTACTATGTTTTTCAAAATAAGAAAAAAACAAATTTTAATTATTTAAATTTCAAAATCCAGGAAGAGGCAATGGGGCTCCCCCCCCCCTCTTTCTTTAACGGAAATTTCCTGAGTTCCCCCTTTATTTTAAGTCGCTTGAAAAAAAATCAATTTTACTATGTTTTTCAAAATAAGCAAAAAAGAATTTTAATTAATTAAATTTTAAAATCTGCGGTACGGGTAATGGTTCACCTAAACACTCTAACTTTACAGAAAAATATTTAATTCCTCTTTTATGTTAAGTTACTCGAAAAGAGAAAATTTTACTGTGTTTTTCAAAATCATTAAAAATAAAATTTAGAAATAATTTAGATTAAATCAAATTCGAGGGAGGAGCAATGGCTCTCATATGACCCTTTCTACCCAAGTAAAAGTTCTTAGTCCCTCTTTAATGTACTCGAAATAAATAATTTTGCTGTGCATTTCAAAATTGGTGAAAAACACATTTTAATTAAATAAGTTTCAAAATCCAGGGAGGGGCAAAATGGACCTCTCCTCCCCCCCCCCCCTCCTTAACAGAAAATCCACAGTTCCACTTTTATTTTAAGTTACTTGAAAGAATAAATTTTATTTTATTTTTTTCAAAATCGGAGAAAAATAAAATTTAGTTAGTTAAATTTTTAAATCGAGGGAGGGGAAATGGCCCTCCTAAGCCCCCTTCCCCCAAAGGAAAATTCTTAGTTTATCTTTATTTTAAGTTACACGTAAATAATAAATTTGACTCTGTATTTCAAAATAGGAAAAAAATAAATTTTAATTAATCAAATTTTAAAATGCAGGGAGGGCAATGGCCCTCCCATGCCCTATCAGAAAATTCCTTACTTCCTCTTTTATTTTAAATTCTTCGAAAATAATACATTTTATGAAGTTTTCAAAATTATCAAAAAAAAAATTTTAGCTAGTTAAATTTTAAAATCGAGGGAAGGGCAGTGGACTCCCCCCCCCACACACACACACTCACGCAAATTCTCTTCTTTTTGATGATTACTAATAGCATCCCTTATCATCGATCAAGCATAAATTCCAGTTATTATGAAAATTACTTCTGCTTTCAAAAATCAAATGAAAAACGTTTATTTCTTATTAATTTCTTTCAAATTTCTATTTAAACATTTGGGCAGAGATCCAGATACATTTTTCGATATTAGCCAAACGAGATTGACCAATCAGAAGCCTGCATATTTGCAAACAATGAAAAGGTCGCAAAAATACAGGCTTCTGATTAGTGGATCTCGTTTCGCTAACAGCGAAAATCTATCTCGATCACGGCCTTGATTTTTATTTTCGCATGTGTAGCTGCAATTCAACTCAACACTCCTTTCCTTGTGTTTACATGCATCGAGCTGCGTGGCGGGCGTTATTAGTAGCGAAATTTGTAAGAAGAGTAAAACTTGGACTTCAAAAAGGATAAAGCCTAATACTAGGAAAAAGGGATTGATATCTTCTAAAAATGAAAGTGAAGAAAATGCAATGGATTCAAATGCCCTCACTGAAAATAATGGAGAAATGAACGACAGCAAGATGGAGGATGATACCGTAGCAAACGGCGTATCTTCAGTTCAGGAAAACAACGTTTATTATTTGGATATCTCACCAAAGGAAATAATACAAGCAGGGCCCGCTTAACACTTGGAAGTAGGGGAAGCCCGACGTCACACAGGGTCCCCTATTACTCTACAAATTGCTTTTTTATTTACTAAATCCCTTTTCCGTATGCTTAAATAATTTGAAATTTTACCATCAAAGTTTAGAGTAAATAACACTTAATATTAAACTAAAACTAACTACCTATATATACATACTATGAAAAAGTATTTTATTATATTTTTAATTGTAAATAACCAATTTATTTTGTAAATGACAAATATGGAACTACAGTATTTGAACTTCAAAATATCTTTTGTGATTTACAAATTGCCACATAGTAAGAACAAAAAAATTTCAAAAGAAAAATAATGCATTTTTTATCCTGATTGAGTTTCTTTTTTCTAATAATTAGTTTTGAAAAGTAAAATTGGGGGCCCTTTCGTATCTCAGTGGGTAAGCACGGGCTTCATGGGCCTATTCCGTAAACAGGGCCTGAATACAAGTGCTGCAGAGTGATATGTACGAGGAAATTAAAATCGGTACTTTTCGGTTAGCCGGGTGCTAGTATTATGTATATATACATATGTATAGATATACATATATGTGTATATATACAATATATGTATATACATACATGTGCATATATATATGTATACATACATGTGTATATACATATATTTATGTGTACATAACACTGGCGCCCGGCTAACTGAAAAGTACCCTATAATCTTTTTGGAAGCAAATGGGGCTCTCCCAAGCATACACCCGCGTCGTCTAAAGAACGGAATTCAAGAAATTATTCAGTCATGACCAAATTAATGAGTTGAAACTAACCTGGCGAGGGAAAATCTTAGCAACGACAAGCTCTCTAGAAACAGCGCAACAAATCTTAGACATCCAAGAATTGGAAGAAATACCGGTATCACCTGTTCTCCAACATGAAAGCATTACCACGTGGTTCCTGCTGCATGGCATCCCCACAGATGTATCGTGTGAAGAAATAACTGGAATTTATAGCTTGGAAACTCATCAATTTACTACGAAGATAGAAGGTCAGATAGTTCCTGCCAAAACTGTGTTGATAACTAAAATAGGTACCTACTTGCCTAAAGAAATTAACCCTTTGTATCCCTGTGTTGCAGATCTGCAACATACCCAAAAAGTCAATGATATTTTGACAGTAAAAATCAAAACACGATTTTGTTGAATGTTGTTATTCTACTACACTGCTAGTAGTACAATTATGTCATTAAATCCGCAACAGATGGCGAATATTTATTTTTTTTTTCCCGCCAAAGTTTCATTTATCGCTTGATCAGCTAAATGTGATTTTTTCTGAATTAAGCTTTGAAATAGTGGAGTTAAAAAAGTCTGCAGACAAGTATATTGTTTACAAAGGTAAGTTTAAATTCTTTATTTAAAGACCATTTTCGAGCTAAGAAATTTATAATATGTATAAAATAAGCGTAAACTTTTGATTGTTGCAGATCTGCAACAACGTGCCATGTCTTCTCTTCTAATGGTTGTTGATAATGTGCGGGAAAATCTCAAATTTCTTTGATTCATGGAAAAATAGTGAACTTTGTCGATCAAGAACAGGAAAAAAAGGGGAATTTCGTTGAACGGATGTGGGAAAAAAGTGAATTTTGTTGAACGGGTGTAGAAAATCATGAATTTTGTCGATTAGGAGTGGTAAAATCTCAAATTTCATTGATTCATGGCAAAATAGCAAACTTCGTCGATCAGGTGCAGAAAAAAAGGAAATTTTGTTGATCAGGTGTCGAAAAATAGCGAATTCTGTCAATTGGGTGTGAAAAAATAGCGAATTTCGCTGGTCGGGTATGAAAAGATTGTGAAACTTGTCAATCCGGCGTAGAAAAATTGCGAATTTGTTTGATCGGGCATAGAAAAAGTGTGAATTTTGTCGATAATGTGCGGAAAAATCACAAATTTCGTTGATTCACGGAAAAATAGCGAACTTCGTCGATCAGGTGCGGCAGAAAAGGGGAATATTGTTGAACGGGTGTGGAAAAAAAGAGAATTTTGTTGAAAGGGTGTAGAAAATCGTGAATTTTGTCGATTAGGAATGGAGAAAATGTCAAAATTTCATTGAATCACTAAAAAATAGCAAACTTCGTCGAACAGGTGCGGGAAAAATTAGAGTTTTGTTGATCAGGTATGAAAAAAAGGGAATTTTGTTGATTGGGTGTCGAAAAGTAGTGAATTTTGTCAATAAGGTGTGAAAAAATAGCGAATTTCACTGGTCGGGTATGAAAAGATAGCGAAATTTGTCAATCTGGCGTAGAAAAATCGCGAATTTGTTTGATCGGGCATAGAAAAAGTGCGAGTTTTGTCGATAATGTGCGGAAAAATCTCAAATTTCGTTGTTTCACTGTAAAATAGCAAACTTCGTCGATCAGGTGCAGAAAAAAAGGAAATTTTGTTGATCAGGTGTCGAAAAATAGCGAATTCTGTCAATTGGGTGTGAAAAAATAGCGAATTTCGCTGGTCGGGTATGAAAAGATAGCGAAATTTGTCAATCTGGCGTAGAAAAATCGCGAATTTGTTTGATCGGGCATAGAAAAAGTGCGAGTTTTGTCGATAATATGCGGAAAAATCTCAAATTTCGTTGTTTCACTGAAAAATAGCAAACTTCGTCGATCAGGTGCAGAAAAAAAGGAAATTTTGTTGATCAGGTGTCGAAAAATAGCGAATTATGTCAATTGGGTGTGAAAAAATAGCGAATTTCGCTGGTCGGGTATGAAAAGATTGCGAAACTTGTCAATCTGGCGTAGAAAAATTGCGAATTTGTTTGATCGGGCATAGAAAAAGTGTGAATTTTGTCGATAATGTGCGGAAAAATCTCAAATTTCGTTGATACACGGAAAAATAGCGAACTTCGTCGATCAGGCGCGGCAGAAAAGGGGAATATTGTTGAACGGGTGTGGAAAAAAAGGGAATTTTGTTGAAAGGGTGTAGAAAATCGTGAATTTTGTCGATTAGGAATGGAGAAAATGTCAAAATTTCATTGAATCACGAAAAAATAGCAAACTTCGTCGAACAGGTGCGGGGAAAAGGAGAGTTTTGTTGATCAGGTATGAAAAAAAGGGAATTTTGTTGATTGGGTGTTGAAAAATAGTGAATTTTGTCAATAAGGTGTGAAAAAATAGCGAATTTCACTGGTCGGGTATGAAAAGATAGCAAAATTTGTCAATCTGGCGTAGAAAAATCGCGAATTTGTTTGATCGGGCATAGAAAAAGTGCGAGTTTTGTCGATAATGTGCAGAAAAATCTCAAATTTCGTTGATTCACGGAAAAAGAGCAAACTTCGTCGATCAGGCGCAGCAGAAAAGGGGAATATTGTTGAACGGGTGTGGAAAAAAAGGGAATTTTGTTGAAAGGGTGTAGAAAATCGTGAATTTTGTCGATTAGGAATGGAGAAAATGTCAATTTCATTGAATCACGAAAAAATAGCAAACTTCGTCGAACAGGTGCGGGGAAAAGGAGAGTTTTGTTGATCAGGTATGAAAAAAAGGGAATTTGTTGATTCGGTGTCGAAAAATAGTGAATTTTGTCAATAAGGTGTGAAAAAATAGCGAATTTCACTGGTCGGGTATGAAAAGATAGCGAAATTTGTCAATCTGGCATAGAAAAATCACGAATTTGTTTGATCGGGCATAAAAAAAGTGCGAGTTTTGTCGATAATGTGCGGAAAAATCTCAAATTTCGTTGTTTCACTGAAAAATAGTAAACTTCGTCGATCAGGTGCAGAAAAAAAGGAAATTTTGTTGATCAGGTGCCGAAAAATAGCGAATTCTGTCAATTGGGTGTGAAAAAATAGCGAATTTCGCTGGTCGGGTATGAAAAGATTGTGAAACTTGTCAATCCGGCGTAGAAAAAATGCGAATTTGTTTGATCGGGCATAGAAAAAGTGTGAATTTTGTCGATAATGTGCGGAAAAATCTCAAATTTCGTTGATTCACGGAAAAATAGCGAACTTCGTCGATCAGGCGCGGCAGAAAAGGGGAATATTGTTGAACGGGTGTGGAAAAAAAGGGAATTTTGTTGAAAAGGTGTAGAAAATCGTGAATTTTGTCGATTAGGAATGGAGAAAATGTCAAAATTTCATTGAATCACGAAAAAATAGTAAACTTCGTCAAACAGGTGCGGGGAAAAGGAGAGTTTTGTTGATCAGGTGTGAAAAAAAGGGAATTTTGTTGATTGGGTGTCGAAAAATAGTGAATTTTGTCAATAAGGTGTGAAAAAATAGCGAATTTCACTGGTCGGGTATGAAAAGATTGTGAAACTTGTCAATCCGGCGTAGTAAAAAACGCGAATTTGTTTGATCGGGCATAGAAAAAGTGTGAATTTTGTCGATAATGTACAGAAAAATCTCTAATTTCGTTGATTCACGAAAAAATAGCAAACTTCTTCAATAATGCGTGGAAAAAAAGGGGAATTTTATTGATCATGTGTGTAAAAAAGGGAATTTTGTGGATTGGATGTCGAAAAATAGTGAATTTTATCAACTGGGTGTGAAAAAATAGCGAATTTCGCTGGTCGGGTATGAAAAGATTGCGAAACTTGTCAATCCAGCATAGAAAAATTGCGAATTTGTTTGATTGGGCATAGAAAAAGTGGAAATTTTGTTGAACAGGTGTAGAAAATTATGAATTTTGTCGATAATGTGCGGAAAAATCTCAAATTTCCTTGATTCACGGAAAAATAGCAAACTTTGTCGATCAGGCGCGGCAGAAAAGGGGAATTTTGTTGAACGGGTGTCGAAAAAAAGGGAATTCTGTTGAAAGGGTGTAGAAAATCATGAATTTTGTCGATTAGGAATGGAAAAAATCTCAATTTCATTGAATCTCGAAAAAATAGCAAACTTCGTCGATCAGGTGCGGGGAAAAAGGAGAGTTCTGTTGATCAGGTGTGAATAAAAGGGAATTTTGTTGATTGGGTGTCGAAAAATAGTGAATTTTGTTAATAAGGTGTGAAAAAATAGCGAATTTCACTGGTCGGGTATGAAAAGATAGCGAAATTTGTCAATCTGGCGTAGAAAAATCGCGAATTTGTTTGATCGGGCATAGAAAAAGTGCGAGTTTTCTCGATAATGTGCGGAAAAATCTCAAATTTCTTTGATTCACTGAAAAATAGTGAACTACACGTTGATCAGGCGCAGGAAAAAAGGGGAATTTTGTTGATTGGATATGGAAAAAAAGAAAATTTTGTTGAACAGGTGTAGAAAATTATGAATTTTGTCTATTAGGAGCGGAAAAATCTCAAATTTCGTTGATTCACGGAAAAATAGCGAACTTCGTCGATCAGTCACGGAAAAAAAGGAATTTTGTGTTTTATCGGGTGTAGAAAAATAGTAAATTTTGTCAGATGGGTGTGAAAAGATAGCGAATTTTGTCAATTGGGTGCAGAAAAATTGGAATTTTATCGATTGGCTTTGGAAAAATTGTGAATTTTGTCAATCATGTGTCTAAATATCCCAAAGTTTTTTTTATAGGGCATGGAAATTTACAAAAATTGTCTTCAAAAGGTATACAGTAAATTAAACTTTGAAGTTAATTAAAAAAATATATATGTTGATGACATTGGGTGTCGAAAAATAGCGAATTCTGTCAATTGGGTGTGAAAAAATAGCGAATTTCGCTGGTCGGGTATGAAAAGATTGCGAAACTTGCCAATCCGGCATAGAAAAATCGCGAATTTGTTTGATCGGGCATAGAAAAAGTGTGAATTTTGTCGATAATGTACGGAAAAATCTCAAATTTCATTGATTCACGAAAAAATAGCAAACTTCTTCACTCGCAGGCACGGGAAAAAAGGAGAATTTTGTTGATCATGTGTGTAAAAAAGGGAATCTTGTGGATTGGGTGTTGAAAAATAGTGAATTTTGTCAATTGGGTGTGAAAAAATAGCGAATTTCGCTGGTCGGGTATGAAAAGATTGTGAAACTTGTCAATCCGGCGTAGAAAAATTGCGAATTTGTTTGACCGGGCATAAAAAAGGTGTGAATTTTGTCGATAATGTGCGGAAAAATCTCAAATTTCGTTGATTCACGGAAAAATAGCGAACTTCGTCGATCAGGCGCGGCAGAAAAGGGGAATATTGTTGAACGGGTGTGGAAAAAAAGGGAATTTTGTTGAAAAGGTATAGAAAATCATGAATTTTGTCGATTAGGAATGGAGAAAATGTCAAAATTTCATTGAATCATGAAAAAATAGCAAACTTCGTCAAACAGGTGCGGGGAAAAGGAGAGTTTTGTTGATCAGGTATGAAAAAAAGGGAATTTTGTTGATTGGGTGTCGAAAAATAGTGAATTTTGTCAATAAGGTGTGAAAAAATAGCGAATTTCACTGGTCGGGTATGAAAAGATAGCCAAATTTGTCAATCTGGCGTAGAAAAATCGCGAATTTGTTTGATCGGGCATAGAAAAAGAGCGAGTTTTGTCGATAATGTGCGGAAAAACCTCAAATTTCGTTGTTTCACTGAAAAATAGTGCACTACGTTGATCAGACGCAGGAAAAAGGGGAATTTTGTTGAATGGATATGGAAAAAAAGGAAATTTTGTTGAACAGGTGTAGAAAATCATGAATTTTGTCGATTAGGAATGGAAAAAATCTCAAAATTTCATTGAATCACGAAAAAATAGCAAACTTCGTCGATCAAGTGCGGGAAAAAAGGAGAGTTTTGTTGATCAGGTGTGAAAAAAAGGGAATTTTGTTGATTGGGTGTCGAAAAATAGTGAATTTTGTCAATAAGGTGTGAAAAAATAGCGAATTTCACTGGTCGGGTATGAAAAGATAGCGAAATTTGTCAATCTGGCGTAGAAAAATTGCGAATTTGTTTGATCGGGCATAGAAAAAGTGCGAATTTTGTCGATAAAGTGCGGGAAAATCTCAAATTTCGTTGATTCATGGAAAAATAATGAACTACGTTGATCAGGCGCTGGAAAAAAAGGAAATTTTGTTGAACAGGTGTAGAAAATTATGAATTTTGTCGATTACGAGTGGAATAATCACAAATTTCGTTGATTCACGGAAAAATAGCGAACTTCGTCGATCAGGCACGGAAAAAAGGGAATTTTGTGTTTTATCGGGTGTAGAAAAATAGTAAATTCTGTCAGTCGGGTGTGAAAAAATAGCGAATTTTGTCAATTGGGTGCGGAAAAATTGGAATTTTATCGATTGGTTTTGAAAAAATTGTGAATTTTGTCGATCAGGTGTCTAAATATCCCAAAGTTTTTTTTATAGGGCATGGAAATTTACAAAAATTATCTTCAAAAGGTATACAGTAAATTAAACTTTGAATTGAAGTTAATTAAAAAAAATATTATATGTTCATGACAGGGTTGCCCTCTTTTAGCCAGGCCAAAAAAAGCCGGCTGGCTTTTTTTGTTTTAAATTTGTTTTAACAAAATTTGTTTTAACAAATTTGTTTTAAATTTGGATCAATTAATTTATAATACACTTATAAATATTTTCTACTAAGAAAATTATAAATTTCTACTAAATTTTGTCAAATAACTAAGTCTTTAACTGCTAGAAGGCAACTGTGAAGGCATTATGTCTGAAAAAAAAAAAGAAATATATATATATATATATATATATATATATATATATAAATATTGAAAAGAATATTAAGTTAGACTCCAAACTGGTGTTTTGAAATTTTATATTACATTATATAGCTCCACATATACTACACATTTTAAAGATCATATTTAATTAAACAATGACAAAATGTAGCACATCAAAATGGAAACATTCTTATGTGTCCATATGGAGAGTTAACTTATAAATGTTAAAAGAAAAATTAGAAAGGATATAATATTTGAGGAGAGTTAGGTACATAAGTGTATAAAAAATAGAGCATTTAAACAAGAAAATAAATAAAAAAATAAAATTTCTCTAAATAAATTTTCGAAAAGCTTGTTGTTAAGCATATTCATGTATATGCTATTCATAATGTTTTTTTAATAGTGAGAAATGATGTTTTTATTATATGACTATGTATAATTTTAAATGTTTATTAGAAATAAAATAAGACTTGTATATTAATAGCTCTTAAAATTAATTAAGTAATGAAACATGTAACTAAGTAACTATTGTCCTCTTAATTAAAAACACTTTAAAATATGTAGTTTATAATTACAATGCTTCATTGTAAAGCCGATTATGGCCAAAAAAGGCCAACTTTTGGCCAAAAAAAGCCGTTTAAAAACAATAAAAGCTGCCGGCGTGGCTTTTTTTAATTTTAGCCGGCTTTTTTGCAACCCTGATTCATGATGAATGTTTATGTGTATTTATAAACACATGCACACAGAGGAGTATTACCCCTAAGCTCACATCATGTGCACATAAGTGCTTTTTTCTTGCACACAATTACTTGGTACTCACAGGAGTACTTGGTGCACCACTCGTAAAAATATTAGGTAGTTTTAGTTTAGCCGAGTGCCAGTGTTATATATACATACATATATATGTATACACACACACATATGTATATACATATATTGTCTATATCACCTATATACATATATATGTAGTATATATATTTATATAAACATGTATATAGACATATATGTATCTATAACATTGGCGCCCGGCTAACCGAAATAAAGTACCAAATATTACAAGCATTTAACCTTCCTTCAGCTGTAATTAGAAATTAAAAAATTGTGAAGAATTCATCATAATGTTTTAAAATTTAAAATATAGCTTCATCGTATGTTATAAGGTTCAATTTTAGGTTATATTTATAGAAACATCTTTTTTTTTTTTAATTTCATACTATTATAAGAATATTGCTCAGCTCTCTGTTGTGCCACTGTTCCATTACAGGTACACCAATAAATTTATGCTTGTTTTTTGGTCTTATTATTGATTTTGCCGTATTGATATTGCAGTGTGAATTATGTATGTGATAGCAATATGTTTAACCCTTAACCGGAAATGTGAAAATCCTGTGCACAAACAGACCACTTAATAATTTATCAAATAGTGAACTTAAACATTTAATCTTTAATAGTAATGCATTAATAGGAGCAATTTTTTTATATAACAGCATAAAAATAAGTTTTGAATGCCGGAGTGCGAAAATATTAAGGGCAGATATATCGACGAAACCATCTCACAGATGGTACGTTTCGGGTTAAGGGAACTGAACTGGGCTTAGATGCCTTATGTTCCCTCAGCCGTTGTTTTGAATTGTTTGGCGATTTTTTGTTGGTGTGTTGGCGGTGTTTAAAATATGGCAACCTCGATATGTGGAACCCCGTGTGACATATGTATTCTGACGTGTTGTGTTCTGGCAACCACTGAGAAGTGGTGGATTTTGTGGATGGATTTTGATATTGTGTTGTATCGCTCTGTCTTTTTATTTTTATGTTAAATTTATTGGATGTATTTAACTGACTATATGGTTTCTGTAATCTGTTTAAAAGCTTTTGCTGAAGTAATTAAGAAATATGAGGAAATTTTGAGAAGAAAAGTAGGTTTGTTTATTGTGTCTCAATGCATATTCATAAGCCTATTTTGGAAAATGATGGTGGTGTTATGAGAAAGATTTCGTACTGGAGCTTTCAAGAAAGCAGATATCTGTTAAGGTATGTTGATAATTTTAAGTATATTTTGCTGCTTTAAGAGTTTTTTACATTTTGAGATTGCTAGAAAGTGAGAACTTCGGAATCTTAAGAATGCTACACCGGGAAAACTGCTGAATGCAGTGATGGTTTTTTTTTTCTGGTTGATGTGCGCGAAGCGCTCATACAAGATTACTGATTGCCACTTTAGCGAGTTTCATTTTTTATGTATATTCTGCTGCCTTAAGAGTTTTTATATTTTGAGATTGCTAGAAAGCGAGAACTGCTGAATTTTGAGAATGCTACACCGGAAGAACTGCTGAATGCAGTGATGGTTTTTTTTCAGTTAATGTGCACGAAGCGCTCATACAAGATTACTGATTACCACTTTAGCGAATTTTGTTTATTATTTACATTTTATTTTCGTTAAGCGAAACATGCATATAAACTGGTGCTTGGCGACATTTACTACTTGGCGGAAAAGGGGTTTTCACGCCAAGAAAATTCCAAGGTGGCAGCCGTGGGAACTTATGACATCTGTTCCGGGAACTGCAATAATTAAGCCTTTTTGTGGTAAAATTTAGATGGGCAAAAAAAGTGTAAAAAAATAAGTGCACAAAATCTGAGCGTATTTGGCACCACTGATTGTGTATAAAAGGTGCACAACTCAGGTATGCAAAAAATGTGTAAACAAAAAAGTGCACAAAATCCGAGCGTATTTGGCACCACTGATTGTGTATAAAAAGTGAACAATTTAGGTATGCAAAAAAAGTGTAAACAAAAAAGTGCACACAATCCGAGCGTATTTGGCACCTCTGATTGTGTATAAAAAGTGAACAATTTAGGTATACACTTTTTGTGCACAATTCAGTGTGCACTCATTATGCATAAGCAGAGGTGCCAAATACGCTCGCTTTTTGTGCACTTTTTTTTTTACACTTTTTTTGCAAACTTTTTCTAGCTGGGTATATATATTAATCATAAAAAAAATATTTGATTATATAAAATTTTTTAACCGTAATATCGTAATATGACATCTATTTTTTTTTTTTTTTTTCAAATTTTGAATGTTATGCAACCTAGTTTTTATTTGACTTTGAGAGATAGACAATTTGAGATTTACTGAACCGGAAGCCCAATACATAGATTATAACTTAGACTTGACATCGTGTTAGTTAATCGCAGAATCTTGTGTGCGATGATTATTCTGTTCCTAAAGTTAAAAGTTGTACGGACCTATATTTATTAATATTTTGATACTGATTTTAACTTATTTTCTAATTATTTGCAAATAAAGTAAATTGTTGATTTTGAAACAAAAGTTGTTCTTTCTGAAATTGCGCTACCCTTTCTCACATAAAAGCGGACGTAACAATATGTTCTCTAGAAGACTATCTAGAAAGACTATTCTTCTGATATTTTCAATAATTTTATAATTTAAATTTCTGTGTTAGTGTATACAAAAAATTTAAAGCGTTTTTTTTATTTTTTTTTAATTATCTATAAAACGTTATTTAAGCTATTACGGCTATTTAAGAAGTTTTTTGTTTACTTTGTTTACTCGTTTTGTTATTACACATTATTTTAAAAAATATTTATAAACTCGAAAAAATCCCAAGTATCAATCCAAAAAAGCTTTTCTTACATTTATCTAAAGTTGCCCTGAAAATGCTATTAATATTTTTCAATGCCTGTGTTTTAAAGTAATTAGTACTATAGAGTTTTTCAGAGTTATACTCGTAACTTTTAAAAACATTATTAAATCCGTTTTATGTTTTTAGAACATTAAATAGGGATTTAAAATAAAGTATAAAATTATAAATTTTAATAGCATATAACTTTATGAGTGTATATTATATATATTTGAAAATATACAACATAATTATAAGTGCATTTTTTGCAAAGTTTTATGAATTGAAGCAAACATTTTACGAGTTTTCTCAAAGTATTTTGGATTAAAGCAAAATTGCAAAAATGTTATGAAAAGACGGTGTCTAAAATATTGAAATACAACAGAGCAGGTAAGAAAACCGCTTTTTTTTACATATGTGTTTAAATAAAATAATGATAATTGCGGCGAAAGTTAATACTTCCAAATAACCAAATGAAAACAGAAGATTTACGCTTTAGAAAACTCTAGAAAATAAAGACATGTACGTATATAAACTTTGAATTTGAAAAATGTTTAATTAGTAGATGTTCCAAGTGTCACGCACCTCAGTAATATCATACACTGGATATTAAACAAATGTTGAACATCTTTTTATGAAACGGAAAGCTTTATACAATGAAAAGTGCGTTACCCAAGACCGGACTTGGGTGCCAGTGACGTCAGAGGGAGAAACGAAACCTGCGCGTGGACCCTACCGAGTGTTCTACTTACCGTGATATTACTGCAAAATATACAATTTGTACTGAGCATATAAGACGATAAAAATAACAGAATTATTGTTAAATAAAAGGATGAAAAACAAATACCTCAATTCTTTACAAAATTATACATATTTTAAAATGCTGTTAGATTACACTGTCTTTCAAATTTTGGGTTGTGCCATGTTTTTTAGCTTTTGAAAATTGATTCTTATGTATTTTTTAGCGCTGAATCCGAAAATGACCACTGTTATAAAAAACAATTTTTAGGAATGGTGGTTTTTCAGAGGAAGATGTTGACCGATGAAAAAGAAATGGACGATATGATAGAAGAAGGGGAAAATTAAGGAATAATTTATCACCTGTCGTTTGAGGATTACGTTTGGATTAATGAAAATGATGTGACTCACAACCGATGACAGATGAAGATATTCTGGCCGATCTAAGAGGAAGAGCTGAATAAAATGGATGCTGATGGAGAAGTCGAAATCCCTTCCGAGTCCTTCAATGAAGTAACAGATACTTTAAAAACTATTCAGTGGTTTCTGCTTCAACGAGAAAATGCCAATTGTACTTTGGAGAGTTTCGAAAAAACGGACGCCTTTATAAACAAATGTAGAATGCAAAAATTGAAATAAAAATCAATAAAAGATTTTTTTAAAGTCTAATTTAAAGAGGTAAATATATTTTTACATTTTATTTCTCCTTACATATTTATTTTTTATAAGAATATTACAGTACATATAGTATTACTATCGACATGTGTGTATCTGTGTGAATATGGGTTTTGTGCTTTTATGGTGACGTTGAAATGTACTTTTTTGAACAAAAATACTATAAAATATTTTTCTGCAGATATCATTTGCATTCTTTGATATCTTTGTTTTATTGATTTATTTTTTAAATTATCTTATATGCGTTTTGCTGTTTTATCGGTTAATACGAAAAGATTTTTACGGCCCTGCGACTTCGTCTTAACGAGGTTCGACTGTATTTATTGTAGTAAACCGTCTGAGCGCGAGTAATACTCGCACTTGACAGCTTATTAATATTGCAGTTAATTTCATTATGCTTGTGTTCGCGTAATTTTTGTTTTTGTTTACTAGTTTTTCAATTTGAATTTTTGCGAAAATATTTTTATCATTTTTTTTTCTTAAGAATGTTGCTATCTGCTGCAATGAAACACGTCGAAGTGTAAATAAATAAAGGTATATTGCCGTTTAAAATTTATGTTTAACACTTATAGCAATTAAAGTGTACTTTGATGTTTTGAAGTCATTTTTAATTATAGTTTAGTTATTCAGTTATATTCAGTTATTTATTTAATTCCATCATTAAAAGATAGTTAATATATTTTATTTTGCAAAGTGTAAGTACATGTTTAACATGTAGTCAACGTACTCGGAAATGACTACTCAGATTTCACGAAATTTTCTTTGTTTTTGACGAAACCGTTTCCTGGAAAATGCTCCGAGCGAATATTTCGTCAAATTGATGAAGTTACTTTCTTCACTTCCTTGACGATATAAATTTCGTCAAAAGTTTCATCAAAAGAGGGCTCGTCGTACAGTCTATCGAACAGTTTGGAAGTTCCTGTATTTATTGACAGTGGGAAGAAAAAATTCACTTCTCATTTTCCTAGGGGTGATTCGAACCCGCGACTTTTGGAGTGGGAGAGCGTTGCTCTTCCGACCTTGCTATTGGGGACTTGTATAGATGCACTTTTAGATTGCTGTAATGAATTCTGCTGCGTGTTTATATTTTTATAAGGTAAATTGTAATTTTATCGGTGCTGCTATAATTTCTGAAAGTTTTAAGTAAGGCTAATTTATTATTATTGTTTTTGGTTGTTCAGTGAATAATTATAATATGGCTTGATTAAATAATTTATTACTGAAATTTTCTTTGTTCAATGAATGATTAGAATATGGTCTGGATAATTTGTTGCTCACAAATAACGAATTGTGAAGTGCATATTCCGTGAGATTTTATCACTTTGATTAGGTGGATAAGATTTTAACACTTCACTGTTTATAAAGGGGAGAGGGATCAATTATGTTTATTTTTAATTTGATTGAAAACAGAATATACTTCTTAAATAAATTTAAAAAAATGATATCCTGGAAGTTTGAAATTTTATTGACCAATTTTCTTTTTTGAATGGTTTTGATGAACACAGGAAATTTATTCATTTCGAATTAAAACATAACAAACAACAACATATAAATTAATAAATAAAAATAGTAATAAGCATTCTTAAAAATTTTAAGAGCTAAAAAAATAACTAATGAAGAAACAATAACTACCTATATTTCAGTATTTTCTGAAACGCACTAAAAACTGCTCTTTTAAAATGAATATATACAAGACTAACATAAACAAGTAAATTTCTGCTTGCTAAAATCGCAGGATTTGAGGAGGTACAACAACCGTTTCCATAAAATGCATTGAGTCTGACCGTGATTGAGGCAGAACTTTCGTCAAATATTTAAGAGTTTACGTTTCGTTAAAAGTCACGTGATGTTGATAGGAAATGATCGTCAAAAACGACTAAATACAGCTCAATGATTGCTGAATAAACAAAAGTGGGAGTTTTATTTCTGAGAGTGAAGTTAACATTTTAAACCTGGGTTTCCGATTTGGAAAATTAAATCGTTTTCCGTATTTTGTTTATTCTTAATAATTTATATGTGTGAGAATTGCCGTTTACAGTATCGTCTAGATTTACAGTATCGCCAGAAGAACAACTCCTTCCGGCTTAATCAGACAATAGGTTGTTTCTGTCTGTTTTTTTTTCAGTACATTCATTATATTTATTGTAAATATACAAATCTCCCTCACTTCTTATTAGTTCACTAATTTGGCGAGAACGATATCAGCATGGAAATATTAAATTAGGCCTCCTGAATGTAAGTGAATAGTAATAGTCTAATAATAGGCTCGAAGTAGCATGAGTCGTTTGGTAGCTTCATCGCTAGAGTGTCTTTTACTCGGGACGTGGATGGGGACCTATGAACCTTGTTTCCGCAAAAGAGTCGGAATAAGTGGAAGAATAAAGGGGTGCGGACGAAGAGAGGCCATTCGCCGCGGCGGTTGAGGCAATTGAATCACAAATTCTAAAACATTGTTGAAGTTATGAATTAAAATTCGACTGTAGTCTGTAGAATACGGAAAACATAAAATTAATATTATGGAAGAAAATGTGTATTCATATAAGCAAACAGTAAAAGCAACATGCTTGATTACGAATAAATTCAAGATGCTTTCAATATTAATACACTGACTCAATTAAGTTTGCATTGATCCAGTCTTTAAGACGTTGTAAAAAGTTCTAAGTATGTCAAATCAAATTGTAAGTTTGATGGTAGCGCACGACACACCTTTCTTTCGAATCTTAAGCTTAATCTTTATTGCCCAAAAGCCGAAAAAAAACTTATTACATATTATTTTTTTAGTTGGGATCTTGACATGATATCTCCAGTTGTAAAACGGAGTCTGGATTAATATCTTAGAAGTACTTAAAGTCTATAAATATACAAGTGCACACGCGCTGAAATTCATAGTCTGATAATATAAGCAAACAGTTTTTAAACGTTGAAATGGTCTATCACATTCTAAATATTCCAGGACAGATATTTGTCATCATTAATAGTAGTTCAAAGCACGTTCGTGTTGAGCCCCGATGATTCTCCACTTTTCGCAGCTTTTTCCTCTATCACGTCAACATCATTTTTTTCTCCACCAAAAAAAATCGCTCTCGCTCCCAGAGAGCTTGCTGCCACACTCCTTCGAGACTCTTTCTCCAACTCTCTTCTCAACCCCTCTCCAACGGGAGGCGTTTATTTCGTCCACTCAAATTGTAGCCAAGAGGTGAGGTCACTCATAATCAGACCCGTTCCTGGATCTCTCCCTAGGAAACACGAAAACGCAGTGCACCTCTCACCAAGGTGATATTTTTTCCCACAGCGGTCATTTGTAACCGAAGTCTTTTTCTTACCAGGGTGGAATTCTTGGAAATTCTTTTGTTCAGGATCCTTCTCAACACAAGAAAAAGCAGTGCTATTGAGATCACTTAAAAAGTTACCGACATGAGAAAATATTCCAGTAAAGTTAGTTTCACTATGCGGGGGTTTTCCTCAAGGCTATTCCCTCGCCCAGAGAAATTTCTCATTTAAAAGGAAATCGTTACAACACCCGCCCTTTAAGAGGATACTTTCGGGTATGGCACGAAAAATCACCAGAGAGCAATATCAAATCCGTAAGCTGTATTACATCAGAGTGGCAAAAAATAATTAAAAACATTGTACCTTATATTAATTCGCGCTCTGATAAAAGCTGATACACTTTTTTCACTATTTGAGAATGCTCATTTTTAAATGATTCAATACTTAATAAAAAAAAATATCTGACCAAACTTTTAATTACACATAATACACAAATAATTTACAAAAATAAATAACTATATACAAAAATTTCTTTAATGAGTTTATTCTACCCTGCTAAGGCAGTCAACATGAGCAATGTCTTCGCCAGGCCGATGTTTAATTGCTTAATGGTACGGTTGCAGAGTTAGAGCCCATCTAAGTAATCTAGGATTATTTCCAGAATTTCTTTTCAAAAAAAACTAACGGATTATGATCCATCTCAATAGATAATTTCTGGCCGTCAATATAATGCCTTAATTTTTTTATTGCAAAAATAATTCCGGCACACTTTTTTTCAGTTGCACTAAAACTTTTTTCGGTCTCGGAGAATTTTCTGCTTAAGTAGATTATGGGATGTTCTTCGGAACCTTCTCTTTGCGCTAGAATTATTCCAACCCCTTTTTGGAGGCATCTGTTTGCACTATAAATTCCTTTCAGTAATTTGGAACATATAAAATTGGTTTTTCGGTAAGTTTTGTTTTTAAGGCTTCAAATGATTTATTCATTTGTTCACTCCAAACTATGCGCTCCTTTTTATTTTTTCCCTTCAATGCACGCGTCAGCGGTTCTATAATGATAGCATAATCTTTTTTGTAACGGGAATAGTACCCCGCCATGCCTAAACATCTGCAAATTTCAGTCTTATTCTTCGGAATTGGTAATTCCCTTATCGCTTGTATTTTTGCTTCTGCCAGGCTACGGCGCCCCTCCCCCACTACGTATCCAAGATATTTCACTGTTTTTTGGGCGAACTTGCACTTTGCTAATTTAATTTTCAATTTCGCTTCATTAACCCTTTTAAGTACTATTTCTAAATGCCTCATGTGATCTTTCCAATTTTCTGAAAAGATGGCCATGTCATCGAGATATGGCAAACAAAATTCCTCAAGGCCTCTCAATACCTTATTTCCCATATCCATAAATTTCGAGAATCTGTAGGAAGCATTTAACAATCCGAAAGGCATGACACATGGTAAAAAAGAACAAAAACTAGTAACGAAAGCGGCCAATCGTTGAGTCCCCAGAGTCATAGGAATTTACCAGTAGCCTTTCGTCAAATCTAAGACCGTAATGTACTTTGCACCTGCTACTTTTTCTACCCTTTCTTCGATATTCGGTAATAGATAAAATTCTGCATTCGTGATCTCATTTAGCTTCCTATAATCGATACAGGGTCGCGGGTCTACCTGGGGCATCAATTAAGATCATTGGCGAGTTATAGTCCGATTCCCCTTGCACTATGAGATTTAGATCTAACATTCTTTTTATTTCCTTACGTAGTATTTCCGTCTGCCTGGGTGACATTCGGTAAGGCCTCAATTTAACCGGTTTATTCTCTGACAATTCAATATCGTGCTGGATTAAATCTGTGTGATCTGGATCGTTTGAAAAACTACCCTAAATCAATTCAACAAATTTTCTAATTGCTGTAGTTGTTCCAAAGTGCATCGGGATTCCAAATTACTCTCTTTTACGACTTCATCGAATTTGTAAATTTCAGAATCCGCACTAGGAAATATGATTTCTAGATCTTGATTTTCATCAATATCATTTATTTCTCGCGTCAAAATATTAACTAATTCTATCCGTTTCCTATAAGGTTTTAACAAGTTGATATGGTAAATTTGTGATTTTTCCAGCCTACCTGGCATATTAACAATGTAATTTGTTTCGGAAATCTGTGCTTCTATTTTACCAGGCCCTATCCAACTAACTGACATCTTATTCGGCTTATTAGTTACTAAGACAAGGACCTCATCTCCCACATTGAATTTCCTTTCCACAGTTTTTTTTTCATACCAAACTTTTTTTTTGTCTCGTGCTAAAGTCATATTTTCGATAGCGAGATCCTGACATCTTTTTAGTCTGTTAACGAGATTAAAAACATATTCCGTTACGAGTTCACTTTCATCTGCCTCTCCCATCCATTTTTCAAATAATAAAGTTTCAGGTGTTCTCAAATTTTTCCCATATACGAGTTCGGACGGGCTGAAACCTGTGGAGTCATGCGTTACAGTCCTCAAAGCTAGCAATGCGTACGGTAAGTTCGCCTCCCAATTTGATCCATCCTCTACACATAACACTTTTAGAAGTCGTTTAACCGACCTGTGAAATCGTTCGACATTATTGCTTTGGGGGTGATACACCGATCAACGTCCTATCTTTATCCCGAATTTCTTGAGAGACGCCTTCGTTAATTGACTCGTAAAACTTTTACCGTTATCTAGTTTTATTTCTACGGGAAATCCTAATCTAATGAACATTAACATTAGTGCTTCAACAATAGTTTCAGATGTCATATCAGGTATTGGAATCGCTTCAGGGTATTTCGAAGCTAAACACATAGCCGTTAGTATGCACCTGTTACCATTATCCGACTTTGGAAGATGGCCAACTAAATTGCAAGATAATTTAGCAAATATGTCTCCCACTATAGGCACAAGTTTAAGTGAAGCCTTTTTTATCTCCGGCTTTTCCGATTCTCTGACAAGGGTCACATGTCTTCAAAAATCCTCTGTCTCTTTTATAATATTTGGCCAAAAAAATAACGCAATACCTTATCTTTAGTTTTTGTTTCACCTAAGTGTGACGCGATTCCTCCATGACACGCACTTAATATATCTCTTCTGTATTTTAATGGAACCACCAATTGCACACTCTCGTTTTCGTGATTATCCATTGTACATCGTATCACGAGTGAATTTCGGATTTCATAATGCGATTTTTTTTCTGTAGCCTTTTCCCAAATTTCTTTAAGTGAGGGGTCTAAGTCTTGCTCCCTTTTGAATTCATTCCTTCCTATTGTAGCTAAACTCACAATCCCATCTTTTTGTACTAATAATCCCGGTTCTATAATTTCTTCGTCCGCTTCACCCGTCAAATTTTCTCCCTCTTTCAAAGGATCTACGTTTAAACTTTCTTCACTTTCTATCGGCTTAGCGCGTTCTTCCCTTTGTCAATTTTCTGCTCGCTGTCAGCATCAGACAGATCAAGATTTCTTTTTGTTTGCGCTCGCGTAAATACAGCGTTTAATAATTGAGTTTTCTGTTTAGCTCGCTCCAATAACTTTTGAGTTTTATTCCCTAACAAATAATATTGCATATCTGTTTCGCCATCAGTTACACCTACCGTGGTTTCAATCACCCCTACTCCATCAATTTCTAACGTGATTTCAGCCATAGTTAAACAATGTAATCTACAATCCAAGGGTGTTTTTACCCAGACATATTGTCCATTCATGTGATCATGAGTGACAAAATCACTTGAAATGATATCTAAACAGGTCCCACTGTCTCTTAAAATTGTTGCCTCCCTCCCATTTACTAATCCTTTACTCAAATAAGGGGAGAATGATCCTTCGAACTCTGGTTGTTTGCTAACATGATTGGCACTCCCTATATCTTTATCTTTCTTTTTAAGTTCCGGACAATTATTTCTATAGTGCGATGAGGAATTGCACATGAAGCACGTGTTGACACGCCTTTTTTCGAAAGCTTTCTCTCTCTCTTTGTTCTTACTACGATCCCTCCAATTTAGGTTTTTTTCAGGGCTTTTGTTATTGCCACGCGTTTTCTCCCAAGACCTAATCATTTCCGTTTTATTTTCAAGAAGAGGTTTAGAATTCCATATTCTTTTAGGTGGGCGTTTGATTGCCTCGTACGCATCTAAATGCTTAACTAATTCTTCCGAATCTTTGAAATTTGCCCAATTATCTATAAAATGGTCTCTCATTTCCTGAGAAGCTCTTTTCTTAATCTGATCGGTTACAAGCAGTTTTTTTAATTGCTCAAAGTCCCTAATTTCTAAATTCTCAAGCCACCCTTCCAAGTAACCGTTTAATTCGAAAACTAAATCTTTCCAAGGATTATTTGGATTTCTTGCGTGTTTATTAAATTTCTTTCTATACGCTTCTGTAATCATCTTAAAACGCTCTAACAACTTAGTTTTTAGAAAGTGGTAATCGTCCACTTTATCTTCCGGTTCTCTCAAAATCAGTTCAGCAATTTCTACTGGCAAAAGAGCTAATAAATTAGTTACTAACTCATCTGATTGTAAATTGCATTTTTTTGCTTGTCTCTCGAATAAATTTAGAAACAAAGTAATTTCTGAATTTTTTTCATCAAAACGATGCATAATTGTTTTAAGCGGTAATTTGTTCGTTTTTTCAGAGGTATTATTTGACGTGCTACGTGCCTCTGTTTCCTGAGTTAATCTCAATTTAGCTAATTGGAATTCACGTTCTTTTTCTTTTTCTAAACGCTCTTTTTCCTTTTCAACGCGCACTCTCTCCGATACCTCACGCTCTAACGCTAATCTTTCCTTTTCTTTCTCCTCGCATATTTTATTTTCCTTATCTTTCTCTATGAATTTAACTTGTGCTACCGCGAAATCCTCATCATAATTACCCATCGCTTCTATCTTTCTTATTATTTCTTTTATTGTATCGCTTTCATCTAAATATACTTGAAGTTCTTTAGCTAACACTTGTAAATCAGGTTTCCTGTAATATTTTAATTCCGACATTTTTTTTTTTTAGGATTTTCACTCTCACAATTTTAAAAACAATGAAACAAACTTTAGGCTTTCACCTACTATACGACTTCTCAGATATCTGATTTCATCTCAAACATATACATACATAACAAAAATACTCTAGAAAAATCATTATGCATATAATATTTCTCAATTTTAACCTGTCCTTAAAATTCACTGACGAATTTGGGCACAATATGTATATGGTTTAAAAATTCTCTCACATAATACAATTAAACAGAAAAAAAGAAAAAGAAAAAAAATACATAAATGTTTTTTTTTAACAATTTTCCCCTGTTACCAAGATACGCTATCTCTGCAACCGCAGCTGAGATTTTGAAACATTGATATGCTTTTTAGCTTAAACGTAAGAAAAATAGCAAATTTTTCAAGCATAAAATTTACTTATTAAATTGAAGCAAAATTTACGCTATGTTTTGTGTGAATCATTACAATGCTCAGCATGCTCATTTATTGCTATTATTTTTAATCCCCGATTTTAGCTCGACGTAATTTCTTAATACTAGCTAAAATTTAAAATACAGTTATCTTCCAATGCACAAAAGAAAAATAGGCACTCTTATTACCTTTTTCAATCTAAGCATTTCAAAATAACAATAGTTAAAAGATAACCATTTTTTTTCTTTACAGAAAAATGACACTATAACTAACACACAGTCACTTTGTTTACTTTTTGCCCCAAAAATAACACAACCAAAAATTTCTAAGCCACTCTAAATGTACAAAGAGCTTACCTATTGTCAATCCGATCATCACTCTTTGTCCACTAGCTATTCTTTTCATAAATTCCAGGATCTGTCACACATTTTTCCTGGTATGATGAGTCTCGCTTGTTGTCATCTAATCCTTTATTCCGGCATTCAGATGAAGGCTGGGGGAATTCTTTCAACTTATAAGTTCATTTTTTTAAATCACAGTTCAATAAAATGTCTATTTCACAGAGCTGTCTATTTCACAGTAATGGAGATTTAGTACTTTCACAAAAGAAAATCTTTATCCTTTAATCTGGCGATCTTTATCATAAAACATCCCTGAGCTGCCACCATCTGTAAAAAGTTCTAAGTATGTCAAATCAAATTGTAAGTTTGATGGTAGCGCACGACACACCTTTCTTTCGAATCTTAAGATTAATCTTTATTGCTCAAAAGACGAAGAAAAAACTTATTACATATTATTTTTTTAGTTGGATTCTTGACATGATATCTCCAGTTGTAAAACGGAGTCTGGATTAATATCTTAGAAGTACTTAAAGTCTATAAATATACAAGTGCACACGCGCTGAAATTCATAGTCTAATAATATAAACAAACAGTTTTTAAACGTTGAAATGGTCTATCACATTCTAAATATTCCAGGACAGATATTTGTCATCATTAATAGTAGTTCAAAGCACGCTCGTGTTGAGCCCCGATGATTCTCCACTTTTCGCAGCTTTTTCCTCTATCACGTCAACATCATTTTTTTCTCCACCAAAAAAAAATCGCTCTCGCTCCCAGAGAGCTTGCTGCCACACTCCTCCGAGACTCTTTCTCCAACTTTCTTCTCAACCCCTCTCCAACGGGAGGCGTTTATTTCGTCCACTCAAATTGTAGCCAAGAGGTGAGGTCACTCATAATCAGACCCGTTCCTGGATCTCTCCCTAGGAAACACGAAAACGCAGTGCACCTCTCACCAAGGTGATATTTTTTCCCACAGCGGTCATTTGTAACCGAACTCTTTTTCCTACCAGGGTGGAATACTTGGAATTCTTTCGTTCAGAATTCTTCTCAACACAAGAAAAAGCAGTTCTATTCAGATCACTTAAAAAGTTACCGACATGAGAAAATATTCCGGTAAAGTTAGTTTCACTATGCGGGGTTTTTCGTCAAGGCTATTCCCACGTCCAGAGAAATTTCTCATTTAAAAGGATATCGTTACAACGTTATCGAGAAGAAAATTTTTGCTTGTTTCGCTTTATGTGTATCTCTGTAACCACCGAACCATACTTTATTTTAAATATTCCAAGAAACTTTCAAGATCACTGCCCCGACTGGGTTTAAAGGGGACAGTTTTCCTTTTCAACAATTAAAAATATGGATTAAATTGTGTCTATTTCAATTTAAAAAAACGTATATTTGAAAAAAAAACTGCATATTTAATTAAAGTTTTTAAAAAGTTTACAAAGAATTGAATTTTTAAAAATTCCTATTACTTTTTTTTAATATCATATTTTTTCCCATTTTTTTTAAAGATTTTCAAATGTATATAACACAAGACTGCATATGGATTTTTAGAAACATCCAATATTACATTTAATATAACTTTTTTACTGATTTATATAGGGTGAAATGACGAAATCCAACACATCTTCATATATTTTTATTTAAATAAAAAATATGAAAAAACATGAAGGCTAATTCCATATGTAGATTTATTGCATATATAATAAAGAATATGTATAAACAAAATTCAATATATATTTGAAATAAAAAAAAAAAACCTTAATATTTTGAAAACATGAAAGTGAAGAAAATATGAACATGGAGAAAAAATCGTTTAAAGTTTTAATTTGTGTGGGGACTGGTTGTATTGTCAAAATTTACAATCTCGTAACATAATTACTGTATGCGTAAAAATAAAGAAACAAAATATTCACAAACACACACATATATATATATACAAACAATGTATACAATATATCAACAATATATAACAAACAATATATATATAGATATATAATCTACGTTTTAAACGCTTTTGAGGTAAACTGCCCTTTTAAATGGTTTAAATTTTAGATGTCATCGAGAATGTCCACCTGTTCATTTGTTTTTGTGTATCCTGTAAAAAATCTATAAGATAATTACATTGTTCTAACAAGAATCGAATTTTTTATGTACTTCAGAGATTATCGCGATGATCAGTTTTCCTACATTAATAGATAGTTAGGAATAAATATGTACACGAATTGATTGCAATAGGTCATTTTTTAACACTTTATGCACTGAATTATGAACTCATGAAAATTTTATCTTCTAAAGCATTTTTCATCAATTTTCGAAACTACATTAGAAGATTTAAATAATCTTTTAATAAATTTTAGAAGGATTTTAGAAGTATTGAAGCATTTAGAAGGATTAATTAAATTTGAATTTATAGGGATTTTGTGCAATATTTGTAACTGCACTCAAATCTTTTGTTTTAAATATCTTTCTTAGTATTTTGTAGAATTAGGAAATATACAACTACAATGTTCTTACAATAGAAATATAGAAATATTTCCGAATTGAAAAATCCCTCCTTCCCCCCCCCCCCCCAACACCAAGAAAGCTGAAAAGATGAAAAGGCAAAAACAATCATCTTTTTAAAAATATTTTTGTTTTGTGTAACCAATAATGGTTTTGGAAGAAGATAAAGTAATGTATCTGTAACTCATTCTAAACAGTATTGCAACTAATCGATGTATTAAATGAATTTTATAATAAGGAATTTTAATGGCATTTATTGCCGAAACGTCAGTGAAGGCTTACTGTGGAGACACGAAAAGTTTTGATTTCCGTTTGTCTGTCTGTCTGTCTGTCTGTCCGTCTGTTCCGCGATAACTGCCGCAAAAAGCACCCGATCAGCTTTAAATTAATTGGGCATATTCGTGAGATACCCGGACGTAGCTGTATAGTTTTTGGTTAAATTTGGTTCATTCGTTCGGAAAATATGGAAGATTTTATTTTTCTTTATAATGCTTTTCTAAGGCAAGTCAGACGATTTTCAAATTTCCATTTGTTGAAAGAAAATGGCACGTTTGATTAATGGATTTAAATGTCAAATTATGGATACTAAAATTCCAAATAAGGGTTTTAAATTATTCCTATTATATTGAGGTTTTATCAATATATCTATCAGATTTTTTTTTTATTTACGTGTATAATGTTTTGAGGACATTTATACATGTACTCCAATAATATAAAGAATTTTTAAATTAATTTTCTTGTTTTACATGATACATATTTCTTTTTTTCCCTTTCTTCGTTGCCTAGCGACTGTTATTCGTAGCCTATCATTGCGTCAAATATGAATGAAGTTAGTAAATTACGTTAATTTTGTTGCAGGTACTATTAAAAGGCTATCTCAAAAAATATTTTATCGCGCCAAATCGATGCAATTTACGCAATTAACAGTGGGCACGATAATGAATTATTTTCCAGTAGATTTATAGATCTCCAGATATGCATATTTTGGGGGGCTTTTAATATGTTATTGCTATCGTATGGATTAGGGTGTTTAAACTAATGTTTAACCATGCTATAAGTGAAAAAAAAAGTACAGTTAAAGGCATGTAAATCCTTTTTAACACTTTCCAACATGGATGAAAAGTATTTATGACTTCAGTTTTTCTATCTGTCGCCTGCCGTGTTTCTCTACGTGCTCTAACTCGCGTAAATATAGTCGGGATTACATGTAATTGATATACGTTATTGAGGTTTGCCAAAGTATGTTTGGTATTAAAAATGAAGAGTGTAGCATTCATAGCTTAATTACAGGGGCACTCAAAACTATTCCGTTACATTATAGTCTTTGGGGAAAATCCTCTGCGGGGTATTTTAATAATGTTACACAATTTTAAACGTAATGAAATTTATATACTTTATTAAGGTGCACTAGAACCTGGTTACTATAAAATATGTTATGTGTAGCACTTACAGCATGCGTACAGGGAACTCAAAAGTATTCATAATATTACAATCTTTGAAGAAAATCCTTTTGTGGCGTTTTTTAATGATGTTACTCTGTTACAAAATAATAAAATTGATATGTATTTTTGAAACATTTTTGTAGTATATGGGGTACAAAGCATATGTTTTTTTCAGGGTCACACAAAAGTGGTCGATTAAAATGTGGTCTACGGGGGGAAAAAACTCTTCACAGCTTATTTTAACACATTAGCGACGGGAAACGAGAATTCTCGTTTTTATTCAGAATACATCATTGGCTAAGGGTGTGACTTCTACCTTACAGAAAAGACATTTATATTGTGTTGTCCATATTTTTTATAGATTGTAAGACATTATATATTACGTCCGTACATTGAAAGATATTTACTGCTGCATAAACATGAAAAACATATCTCAGAAACCAATTTCCGAGACACTTTCAGAAGAGGGAGGAGCTTCTACTGTTTTTAAACCCAGATTTAATTAAATTGCCTGTCGTCAGTGTGTTAATTGTGTTGCACTAATTCAAACATTATGAAATTAAATTACATTACTGTGGTTGACTACAAGAAGCTTGAATAGGATTTGTATCGTATTTATCATTATCATTTGTATCATATTCATTTATAGGGTCACATAAAAAATTTCGGATACAGTTCTGGTCTATTAGGGATGATTACTGAAGAGCATTTTCGATTATGATGTGCATTTTAACGTTAAGTAAATTTGTGCTTAATAAGTAGTGCTTAAATATTGTATAGACCATGTACAGGGATACACAAATGAATTCGTAAGTATAAATGAAAATGAGCGCGAATTGCTTCAGTGTTTTTTTTAATTATTATTTGAGTTATGTATTTCCCAGCCCAATTACATTTAGTATACTAACAAATGTTTGCAGAATTTAAATAGAACCATATACAGGACTCCGCAGAAACTGGATATATGGTGCACACTATGCATACTAATCCCCGGAAATGTGATATGAGCAGTTTTAAGAGGGTTTTTTGTCTGCATTAAATTTAAATGTTATAGACGACGCGTAAAAATCTTCACGTAATATACAGGGCTGTAGAAAAGAATTCATGTACGTTTCCGTCTATTGGTAGAATTTACTAAAGAACATTAACACAATTAATTGATAATTACAAATGTTAATTAAATTACACTACGAAGGGGTTCAGGGGGGCTCTGCCCCCCTGAAGAAATCTACTTTATTATCTAAAAATTACCAGAATAAGTAGCTCATGAGATTTTCAGAATACCATTACATAACAAGGGGTTTAATTTAACGCTTTTAATGTCAGAAACCTTCGAAATATTTTTTCGTTTTATAAATGTTTATGTAATTTCAAAACTTTAAATTTCGTTTTTTGTAGAAAGATTAATATTACTCAAAGGGTGCTAAACACAATGAATTGTAGAGCTGACGTTGAGGCTCCTGATCTGCAGATTTACTAGTATGTATCCTCAGTACATATAGGGTTAACGAATTCAATTTAACCCGTTCGGGTCTGACCTACTATTAATAGTACATGTCTTTTCATTGAGTATTATTTTGTCTTAACAATTACTTTTTTTACTGTCTACATGTAGTAATGGTAGTATAAGTTTATGCCTTTCTTATTATGACTTCATTTATGATTTTGCATGCATTAATAATAATAATAATAATAATAATAAATGTGTCTTTAATTATCTTCGCACCGTTGGCGATCCTGTTATTTTAAACAAATATTTCACTCTTTAAGTTTTCAATATATGTTGCTTTTCTGATTAAATCATATATGATAAAACACAAAAAATATTAGAAAATGGCAATATCAGTTAAATCCTTTTGTAATGCAATATTTTACAAACGTGTCCCTAAAAATTTTTGCTTAGACGATTGTCATTTGAAATTGTATTTAATTATTCAAATTCGACAATCGTATTGCAAATTATCTTTAAAACTTTAATGGGTAGTCTTTCTCAGTTAGAATAGAATTAGCCTTTTGTACGATACTTCACCTATGTTCAATGAGGTATAACGTAGCCATGGCCCTACATTCAATTTATTTTTAATGAGCGTATTATATTCCAACGTAATTGAGAACTACATTAACAATTTTAATGCGGTATTTGGATGTTCAGGGTGTCCCAAAAAGATCCCTACAACTTCAAAAAAAAAAAAAAAAAGGAAAAAAAGAATAGGCCTACAGAAGAACTAGTTACAAGAACAGATAGAACAACTCAAAAATGCATTTCTTATTATGACTTCATTTATGATTTGGCATGCAGTAATAAACGTTTCTTTAATTCTCTTTACACCGTTGGCGATACTGTTATTTTAAAAATATATTTCACTCTTTAAATTTACAATATATGTTACTTTTCTGATTGAATCACATATGATGAAATGCAAAAAATATTAGAAAGTGATAATATCAGTTAAATCCTCCTGCAATTCACTATTTTACAAACGTCTGCAAAAATTCTTGTTTAGCCTATTGCCATTTGAATATGAATTTAATATATTAATACATGGAAAGTATTCGAGAGAGAAACATTCGCCTTGCATACAATATTTCAAATGAAAATCAAATTTTAAATTAATTGCTTAAAAGGCGCAAATGCCAACACAGTGAAAAAGATTCCATGCCGGCACTGGAACCCGGGCCATCACTATAGCGCACTGACGTTCTACCGACTAAACCACATGGAACGATACCCAACCTGGAAAATTTCTCACTATTATATGTTGGCAAGGCTACAAACGCAGCACAAGGTGAAATATTTAACGTGAGCCACCGACATGAGGCAAACACGAAGCATAATTAAATCCAGCATCAATAGAAGCTATATTAATACATGGAAAGTATTCGAGAGAGAAACATTCGCCTTGCATATTTTAAAATTTGATTTTCATTTGAAATATTGTATGCAAGGCGAATGTTTCTCTCTCGAATACTTTCCATGTATCAATATAGCTTCTATCGATGCTGGATTTAATTGTGCTTCGTGTTTGCCTCATGTCGGTGGCTCACGTTAAATATTCCATCTTGTGCTGCGTTTGCAGCCTTGCCAACATATAATAGTGAGAAATTTTCCAGGCTGGGTATCGTTCCAGGTTTAGTCCGTAGAACGTCAGTGCGCTATACTGATGGCCCGTGTTCGAGTGCCGGCATGAGATCTTTTTTCACTGTGTTGGCATTTGCGCCTCTTAAGCAATTACTTTGAAATTTGATTTTCATTTGAAATATTGTATGCAAGGCGAATGTTTCTCTCACGAATACTTTCCAAGTATTAATATAGCTTCTATCGATGCTGGATTTAATTATGCTTCGTGTTTGCCTCATGTCGTTGGCTCACGTTAAATATTCCATCTTGTGCTGGATTTGTAGCCTTGCCAACATATAATAGTGAGAAATTTTCCAGGCTGGGTATCGTTCCATGTGGTTTAGTCGGTAGAACGTCAGTGCGCTATACTGAGTGCCCGGGTTCGAGTCCCGACATGGAATCTTTTTCACTGTGTTGGCATTTGCGCCTCTTAAGCAATTACTTTGAAATTTGATTTTCATTTGAAAATGAATTTAATAGTTGAAATTCGGCGACGGAACGGCAAATTATCTTAAAAATTCGAATTGTCTTTCTCAATTAAAATAGAATTTAGCCTTTTTTACGATACTTCACTTATGTTCAGTGATGTAGAACTTAAACATGTCCCTACATTAAATTTATATTTAAAGAACGTATTATATTCCAGCCTAATCGAGATTAACAATTTTAAAGCGATGGTTGCATATACAGGATGTCCCCCCAAAAAATCCATACAACTTTACAATTTTATTAAAAAAAAAAAAAAAACGATTATTAAAAATTCAGTTACTCAAAATGGTCGCCCTAGCACTAGTGAAGAATATGTGAAAGGAGTACGTGAAAAATTTTCTAGGAGCTCCACAAAAACAAATAATAGAATTGAAGTAAACTAATTACATTAAAAAAATCAAAACACCCGCCTGCGTAAAAAGCGAACTAATCGATTATTTCTCATCAATGTGAAACTATTTTTTATATTACTTACCTATTTTTTATTTACTTGTATTGATGACTTTTAAGTTGCGTTTAGTTACTCGTTTCTGTCTATAAACACTGTTTTGATGAGGAATATAGATGTCTATGATGGTTAGAATTACAGTAAATCGAGAGATCCTACCTACGCAACTTCCAGGTTGTGTAATACTTAAACAAGGCTTCTGACTGTAACATTGTCAATGAAACATCGTCTTCATTTTGAAAGATCTATCCAATGATATGTCACTCAATAGGATGCGTAATTTTTTTCGTCTCTTCCGCCATTTTGTGTTTTACGGCCGCTATTTTGAATTTATAAAAACAAAACCTAGCCTTTAACCATCGGACGGCAAAGACGAATCGATAGAGACATCATTCATTATAATCCATTCAGCCGTTGGGATGTTTCGAGGGTATAAAGAAATCCACATACTCAGATACGAGTGAAACACATAACCCTTCTTGGCAGTCAGGTAACAAGAGTTCCAAACAGACTACTCTTGAGGCTACTCTTGATGTTAGCTCGCTAAAACTTTCGTATATTGAACTGGAATATTGTTTTGATATTCTTCGTGCTACGAAAAGGTCTCATGTTCAAGTTTATTAAGGCAGAACAAGAAAAAAAAAAAAAAAAAACTCTCTGAGTTGAACTATCTACTGTTGTAACTAATTTTGCTGTAGGAACGTGGAATAAGTATAACAAGAAAAAAAAAATCAGTAAGACGTTTCGAATCAATTATTTTCTTTCTTAATCTAGTATTTTGATTCAAACTATGTAATTTCTCAAGGTACCATATTAAATTTTATTTATATAAACTTCTATGAGATGTAGTAATATTATTTTAGAAAGCATTTAGTATAAAATGACTATGGCCTAATACCTTTTCAATTAATAATTTTTAGTCACGGCCATAGCTTTATCTCGATTTAAAACCGTAACAAATTTCTCTTTCAAATCCATTTCCCCTATCACTCATTGATGATGAAGTATCGGTGTACAATATAATTTATAAACAGTTCTCTTCACCAAACATTATTGTTTAATTCGTGAATCGTACTGCAAAAGATTATTAAAAACTTAAAAGGTAGTCACTGTAAATTACAATAGCTCTTCGCCTTTTTTTTCGATATTCCTGTTATGTCCATTGAAATATAACATTACCGCATTCTTTTTTTTTATATATATAAAATTTTGAAATTATACGGATCTTTTTGAAACAATCTGTATGATAGGGATTTCAAAATATTCAATAGATTTGTTCAAGGAAATGTAACGCATTACTATGTGCTAATCATCAACAACGCACATGGCCCTACCAAATTTATACGTAAAAATATGCTTTTTGCTTTCACAGAAAAGTTGGTTATTTTAGAAAAAAAAAATCATTAAAAGGCTTAGATGTCGTATATTCCCGCGGCCGCTATCTTGGATTTTTTTAGATTTCATGGCGATTTTTTGTTGGCGATGTTGGCGATCTTTATCGATATGGTAACCCCGACGAGTGACATGTTCTGGCAACCATGTTTTTTCGCGAGATTGTGTTTAGCGTCGGGAATAATAACTTCACTCCAGGATTTAGCTGCTGTGAATACGTGACGCTGCTTTTCTCTTGTGATTTTGCCCACGTGATTTGATGCAAGGTTGTATCTTTGTATCTTTTTTTTAATCTTAATATATTGGATTTATTTGATTTACTGTGGCTTCTGTAGTAAGTTTATCCGCTGTTGCTGATGTAATTAAGAAATAAGATTAAATTTTGAAGGACAAAGGAGGTTTGTTTAGAGTGTCTAGTCATAGGCCTATTTTGGGAAATGAAGGTGATGCTAGCAGGTATTTTGTGATTGAGCTTTTTTCGGGATTAAAATATGTTGATAATTTTATTCATATTTTGTTGTAATGTTTTATATTATCCGTTTATTGTATGTTTGTCATGCATGTGGAACTTACGAGTTTCGTGCATTTTTGAGATTACTGCACAACTAGTTTGATGAATCCAGTGATGTTTTTTTTTTCGGTGTATGAACGCGTAGTGTTCATACGTGCATTTACGAACTGTCACTTTAAAGAGTTTCCTGTGTTTTTCAGGTTTCTGCAGAACTAGGTTGCTGTATTCAGTGGTATCTATCTATCTATCTATCTATATATATATATATATACACATTCTCTAATATTTGCATTTTATTTTCGTTAAGCCTAACATGCACATAAATCGCTACTTGGCGACATTTACTACTTGGCGGAAAAGGGGTTTTCACGCCAAGAAAAAAATCCAAGATGGCGGCGGCGGAAATATATGACATCTGTCCCGATTAATATTTTTGAAAGAATATACATCGCTAGAATTTGTTCTGTCCCACACTAAGTTTCCACAGTTCACGCGTCGCTGAAGTTTGTCGAAAATGTTTTATAGAAGTCGGTTTTGTTTGTCGTATTATTGAAAATGAGCGTGATTATACTCTCGATTATAAAATTTTTGAAGAAATTATTGCAAAAAATTTGTAAGCTGGACTAAATTGATTACAAATGCACGTGCTTCTTTCACTATTACTTTTATGTGGTAAGGATTTTCCTTATTTTATTTAGAACAGTGTAACTTTCAGAGTGTTACACTTTTTGAGTGTAATACGTAAAGTGTGTATTCAATGCAAAGCCACTGAGATGAGTACAATTGTTTGTTAAATGTAAAATGTAAAGGTTTTTATGTGGAATAAAAATGCGTTTTTATGCAATGAATATATAATATTATAAGTAATTTCGTATTAAATCATGCAGGGTTTCTTGAACTAAGTAAAAACTGAATTAAGAATGCATAAAATAGAGCTATGCGCAAGTTAATATCGCGTTAGTTTTTTTTTCTTTTAAAGTATGAATATTATAAAAATTGCTACAATACAATCATAAAATATCTCATCTTATTGCTAAAATGTGACATTCTAAATCGATATTCAATTTCAGTCATCTCACTAAATTAAGTTTTAATTTATAAAAGAAGATTTTATTCCAAATTGTGATACAATATTCAGTTACTTTTCATAATTTTCAAAATTTTTTTATAGATATTCCGTAGTTTTATTTGGGTCGAACTGATCATTACGATAAATGCAGTATTGTAAGTACAGATTATATTTCACACTTATTTTCTACTTATGTTTATTATAAATATACATTTATTACTTCTAACATGCATGCATGCTAGATTATGTATATTTATTTAAATTCGCACACACGTACAGGTGATGTGTATGATCAAGAAGCTGTTAAAAATTTCAAATGCTGCCGCAATGATAAGAAGGTTAATGAACTCTGCATTAAGTTTTAAAATTTGTGGTTCATTATTTAACAAAATTTATCTAAATTATTTCATTAAAATTTTCATCTCTAACACACGCTAGAATATACACTATACACTATCGCATATAATATACAATATATAACTTTATTACATAATAACTTTTTTCTCTTCATTAATCATTAAATTGTTTTTATTATGCTTTTAATGAATATAGTAACTTAAACGTATATAACAGCTTGAGTGTTAAGTGAGACCAAAATGTTTAGAATCTACTAATGCCATACACAATAATTATAACAAGAAAAAAATCAGTAAAAATTTCAAATCAATTATTTTCTTTCTTAATCTTGTAATTTGAATTAATCTATATAATTTCTCCAGGTACCATGTTTAATTTTATTTATATAAACGTATATGAGATGTAGTAATATTATTTTAGAAAGAATTTATTATAAAATGACTATGGCCTAATCCATTTTGAATTAATAGTTTTTAACCATGACCGTAATTTTATCTCAATTAAAAACCGTAACAAACTTCTCCTTTCAAATTCATTTCCCCGTTTGCCATTCATGATGAAGTATCAGTGTAAAATGAAATTAATAAATAATTCTCTTCACTAAACATTATTGTTAAATTCGTGAATCGTATCACAAATGATTATTAAAAATTTAAAAGGTAGTCGCTCTAAACTACAATAGGGCTTCGCCTTTTGTTCGATAATCCTGTTATGTCCATTGAAATATAACATAACCACGTTCCCACACTGAAAGCAATTGTAGTCGGCGCATTATACTATAGCTTAATTAGGAACTACATTAACGATTCTAATGCGATATCTGGATATATTGGACATTATGAAATATTTAATGAATTTGTTCAGCAAATGTAATGCATTAAAAAGTTAAATGTTATTGTTTAGCATTTAATGAATGTACCGTAAATAAATTTATCTATATCTAACATTTTAACTTATTTTCTATATATAACATTCGCCAGACCGTGTTTTATATTGTATCTTTTCAATTATGCTAAACAAAAAGGAGATTATTCCTCGAATCCATCCACGTTTTCAAAGACTTATCAGAACTTCAAAGATTAATAAATAATCTCTTTATTTGGATAAAAATAAATATCAGTAGAAAGGTTTTAGCAGTATTGCAATATGACGCTTATTCAGTAATTCACTGCAATAAAACTTAAACGGTGGTGGGGATAGACACTTTGTGATATCTAGCATACATAATAAGTGAAAATGTCAGTTCTGAAATATTTTTTCAATAAATGATGATTATATCACAAACAATGTTCAGGAAGTAGCTAAATACATAAATTTTAAAAATTAAATCAAATGAATTTTTGTGAGTCTCACGAAAAATTAGTTGAAGTAGTGGAGACTAGGGACGATTGACCATACGGGAGGTGTGACACACCCATCGAATTTAATATTTGAAAGAATTTGAGAGTTTTATGAATAGGTGTCAACCAAAGCTACTGAAATGCTCAAACAACAGTCTTCGTTTCATAAAGATAATCGAAACAGGTGTGGAACAAATAAATTGGGAGGCGTTTTCAACGTAAAAATTGTGTTCGTTAGAAATATTTTGTAAACTTTTTTCAGATAAATTATATCATAGAAAATTAAGTAAGTAGCTTTAAAATAATGCAGAAATATCGAGCTTTCATTCCAGGCATAAAGATTGTACAGTAAGTTAGACTTAACATAACAATTTGCTATTCCTTAGAAAAGATCTAAGTAGAGAGGCTTGACCCAGTCAATGTGAGGGAGGGTTGACTAGATACTCAAGGCTCCCTTAATTAAGTGGTTTTGGAAATCTTTTTATTTTACACTGTGCATAATGAAAAGGTAATGGTTATATATATAAAATAATGCAAATTTATTCGGTAAACCTACAGTAAAATGGTGTCATGGAAAAGAAAATGTTTAAAACTTACTAAAGAAAGATGTGAAAAAATGCTAGAAAATGGGACAGTTGATAGGAACTTTTCCACTTAAATATTACTTACAATGGGTAAATAGAAACAATGGAAAAAGCTTGAAAGGATGAAAACAGCAGACATAACCCTTTCAGGGGCAGTAGTATGTTTATAAAAACACTTAATTTTAATTTCGAAACGTCCCAATGGCACTAGAATTTTGCTAAAATCTTTTACATTTTATATGTATGTGAAATATAGCCTTTTTCTTATTTCGAAATAAATTTGCTAGTAAATTCCGGTGCTAGCCATTTATTTCAACATTTTAAGGGGACATAGTACCTTTTAAACTACTTTTTCAATTTTGAATAATACTGTAATATACTTAAATATAATGTCACTAAAGATATTAGGTACTGTAAAGCAAATATAATTTCATATAATTAAAAAAAAAAAATCTTGTAGACCAGCCTATTTAACTAAAATTTAAAGTTTAAAAAAATTAAAAAAATGTTTTTAAATCCCTACTACTTTTTTAAATATAAATATTTTTGCTTCAAATTTTTTTTCCGTAATCCTAAAAACATACTACATAAAATTGTGCATGGATTTAACATTCAAGGTTATAGTTATTGTTTTAAGAATTTCAATTATTTTTCCTTGATTTTTTACTATACAAAAGAGAAAAAGATTGATATTAAATGTAGCACCCCATACATTTAAAAATCCATGCACAGTTTTATGTAGTATAATCTAAGGAACATGAAAAAAAAATTGAAGCAAAAATATTCATATTTAAAAAAGTAGTAGGGATTTAAAAACATTTTTTTAATTTTTTAAAAATTTAAATTTTAGTTAAATAGGCTGCTCTACAAGATTTTTTTTTAATTATATGAAATTATATTTGCTTTATAGTACCTCATATCTGTAGTGACATTATATTCAAGTATATTACAGTATTATTCAAAATCGAAAAAGTAGTTTAAAAGGTACCGTGTCCCCTTAATACTGAAAGTACATTGTCCCATAAATGTTTAAATCATGTTAATAATAAGTTAAGTACTTATGCGGCTGCAAAAGAACATAGCATCAATCGAAAAACTTTAGGAAGGTATGTAGACAAATTTCACCAGGGTGACTACAGTGAGATAAAGCCAATCTATGTGACAACTAGAGTTGTCACATAGTTGACATTGTCATGTCAAGTTTCACGAAAATAGGAGAAGGAGACAAAAAAATGCGGGACAGTAGCTCCTAAATCCGGACATAATAACATGAAACGCTATGAAAACGGAACCTGTCTCTAACAAAATACTCTCTTGAATGTTAAAATTTCATTTTCCCTGCTGTACAATTATACTTGCTTAGATAAAATCCTGTTTAAAACAAAATTTTTCTCCTCTGACTTGCGATTGCGTCTCAACAAGTTTGTTTAAGCATCATATATTTAAAAACATTTTTTAATAATAATTAAAGCATGTAATATAAAGTTTTTTTTTTCTTGACAAATATTGCGGTATAAAACAAAGTGGGTCAAGCCTCCCAAATAGTGGGTCAACCCTCCCATATGTGGGGAGTCTTGATCCGTTATTTTTTCATGATTAAAATCAATCATTTTTTAAATTTCTTATATGTTATACTTATGTAGCAATTTTATTTTGATAACGGATTGTATAACGATTAAAATTATATGCAAAACTTTATTCTATGTTCAATATTTAAAAAATAAAAAATAATTTTGTAAAAAGTGGGTCGACCCTCCCTAGTCTCCCCTAACTAAAACTTAAAATTTTACCACTGGTGCAGCTGAACTAAGATGAACTTCATAACAAATCATGTCTGACAAATTAGATCGCTGAAGGAACTTTTTTAAAAATCAACCTAGTATACAAGGTTATCCGATGAACAAGCAAGTTAAAAACTCATTTATTCAGGCGGACGAAGAACATTGCCAATGTAACTCATATGAATCTCTACACTTTACAATATTAAAACAAATATGCGTAAACTCGTTATCATATTTTGCAAACTACAAAAAACACATCAATATTTTGGAAGTCTCGGCTTAGATGCCTTATGTTCCCTCAGCCCTTGTTTTGAATTGTTTGGCGATTTTTTGTTGGCGTGTTGGTGGTGTTTGTGGATGTGGCAACCTCGATATGTGGAACCCCGTATGACGTGTGTGTTCTGACGCGTTGTGTTCTGGCAACCCGTGAGAAGTGGTGGATTTTGTGGATGTATTTTGATATCGTGTTGTATCGTGCTGTCTTTTTATTTTTATGTTAAATTTATTGGATGTATTTGACTGACTATGGTTTCTGTAATCCGTTTAAACGCTTTTTCTGAAGTAATTAATAATAAGAGGAAATTTTGACAAGAAAAGTAGGTTTGTTTATAGTGTACCTGCCAATGCGTATTCATAAGCCTATTTTGGAAAATGAGGGTCATGTTATGAGAGAGATTTCGTGCAGGAGTTTTCAAGAAAGCAAATGTCTGTTAAGGTATGTTGATAATTTTATGTATATTTTGCTGCTTTAAGAATTTTTTACATTTTGAGATTGCTAGAAAGCGAGAACTGTTGAATTTTGAGAATACTATACCGCGATAAGTGCTAAATGCACTGATGTTTTTTTTCGGTGAATGTGCGCAAAGCGCTCATACAAGATTACTGATTGCCACTTTAGCGAGTTTCGTTTTTTATGTATATTTTGCTGCTTTAAGAGTTTTTTATATTTTGAGATTGCTAGAAAGCGAGAACTGCTGAATTTTGAGAATGCTATACCGCGAGAAGTGCTGAATGCAATGTTTTATTTTCGGTTAATGTGCGCGAAGCGCTCATGCAAGATTACTGATTGCCACTTTAGCGAATTTTGTTTATTATTTACATTTTATTTTAGTGAAGCGAAACATGCGTGTAAAACGGTGCTTGGCGACATTTACTACTTGGCGGAAAAGGAGTTCGTCAAGAAAAATTCCAAGGTGGCGGCCTTATGACATCTGTTCCGAAGGCTCCGACCCTTGAACCGCGCATAGTATTAGATAAAAAAAAATAGATGTTTGCATCCAATGGATGCATTCACAGTGTATTTTTATAATCAGACATATGAATGTTTTCGTTACATATTTTATTCTTGCAAGTTGCTTTAAAGGAAGACAAGATTGGATGCAATCCTGTGGGAAATATGCAAGCTTCAAGATCCATTTTCTCAGAAACTCTCCGACAGATTTTAAGGAAATTTGGAATCCCTATTCATTGGATTATGCTCAAGACAGTTTTTTTCTGCAACTAATACTTTTTATTTCACAGCAATGGAAATTTTCTTTTTTCAGAAATAAGTTTTCTAAAACTAATTAATTATTTTTAATACTGTCTGCCATATATGATCTTATATTTATACTCTACCACCAACAATTTTTTTTATCGAAATCGCTGGAGTATTTTAGGAGTTAGTGGTGTTTATAGCTGAAAAAGTACAATTTTTCGAAGAGCTTAAAATCTTAGACACTTCTAATATGTGTGAAGTTCTTGCACATTTTTATCAAATACTTGAATTGAAGTATACATATAAACACTTGAATAAAATTTAATTACATATAACAAATAAGCATATAATGTTAGAGTGAAATTAATGTGAGTGGGCGTGGCGTCCCAGTAGTGCCTTCTCTTAACTCTCTCCCTGCGCCAGTGTTGCCAGTGGGCTACTTTTTCTTAATTCAAATTTCTTGATTGCCACCACTTTTTTGAAATGGTAAAATTACCTTTGTTTTCGCCTTAATTAATATGTCATTAAATAAGGCGCATTTCACCATTTCAAAAAAGTGGTGCCAAAAAAGAATATGAATTTAAAAAAAGTAGCCCATCTGGCAACACTGCTCTGCGCCAGTAATTCTTCGCGATGAGCGTCTGTTACAGAATTTTTAATCTTTAAATCATTGGTTCTTTAAAGCAGAATTTTTTTACTATCGTAATCGGGGAAAATATCTTGATTAAATCAGTCAAAGTTTGCGCTAAAAAATAACTGGTGGGAATAACCAAATAGTATTAATTAGAGGGAAAAATGCATGCCCGAGAATATCTCGTGTTGCGCAGCGAGAGGGTTAAAATGCAGCCGAATTCTATTAAAACTATACAGGCCAGTTGACGCATTTATGTGTCATTTATAAAACTATCGTTAAGAAATTCTAAATTCTCCTCTAAAAGTTTGAATAGTTTTTTATATTATTATAATGATAGATGTTTTGCGAATAGAATAAAGGGAAATTAGTATTAAACGTTCGATGGTGTCAACTCGAAATTTCTGAATAAAAATACAGCCGATTTAACAACGCTGTTTGCGGCCTGTTAACCCCTTGGGGACGAGCGACACGCATACGTGCCGCGTGAAGCGCTCTGAACCCTTGTTTTTCCTCACCAGTAAAATTTTACCGTAAAATTTGCCTTCTTTAATCAGCTGAACTGAACAGGTAATCAGCTTGAGGGGTTTCCTAGCTGATAACAGCTTAACACCCAGACTAGGAAATTGAAATGTCTTATGTTTTAATGAGCCATTGGGGTAAAGTTAAACTGTAGCAAGGCTACTAGAAGAGTAAAAGAAGTTAACAAGAGAAAATAAGAATGTTTAAGAAAGGAATAAAAATTATTTTAAAGTATAAACTTAAGATGAAAGAAAATTAACGATTAATCTTAAAATATGTAAAGTCAAACTGTAGCTGTATAACTACTATAAGGAATTTAAAAAGTTAAAGTTAGTACTGTTCAGAGAAACTCTCACCAAGCATGGGCAAGACAAGCTAGGGTGGCAAAGACCACATTACCCTACCAAAAAAAGGGACTAATCAGGGCCATACAATATTTTTTTAAAATTTTTTAAAATTTTTTTGGTCACTATAGTATATAGAGAGGTTTTAATTTTTTTTTTTTATATATATATAAGAAAAGAAAATAAAAAGAAGTAAAAATATATAAGAGGCAAAATATAACGTGGAGAACTCAGATGTTACTGAGTGTCCATAATTATGGAAAACCTGGGTCGTTTCCGATGGTGGGGTTCAAAAGCGTCATAATCCGGTAGCTCCGCTACGATTTCGTTAGGGAGGTCGAAAACTTTTTCATAAAATTTTTTGGCTAAGTCGTTTATGCGCTTACGTAAGGTAGTAGTTTTTAGGTCTCTTCGGACCGTGGAGTTGTGAAGATAACGAGATGCGTTGCGGACAGTACGCAGATTGGAATTGTGCAAGCGACTAAGGGTGTCCATAGTGGTCTTACATGTGAAGCCCCAGACCGGACTGGCATAGGTTATGATGGGAAGGATGCATGAATTATAGAGAATTAATTTATTGTGGACAGATAAGGTTTTACTGTTATGGAGAGGTTTTATAGAGTTTAAGGCTCCAGCGACTTTACTAGAGGTGTTGCAAACCGCATGTATTCGTTACTGAGTAACGGGTATTCTCTCTGATACGAACTACCGAATCGTTAGTTCGGAATATGAGTCGTTAGTCGTTACAAAGCCGCCTCAAGACTACAAGCCAAACACGAGGTTTCGTGACGTCACGACGCGGGGCTTAGATCAGCCGTGAAGAGCACATGCGTTATTTAAAACATATTAATTCTTTCCTCTATATACCAACTTATTATCACAACATATGGGAAAAAAATAAAAACGTGTAGTTTAAAGGCTCTAATTAAGTGCTTTTTAATCAATTTCGATCACTCGAAACAATAATAATAACGATAACACAAAAACAAAAATTATGAAATAATATCACTGTGTCAGCCAAAATGTGCACTTAATTAAAGTTACATTAAAGAAAAATGATTGGTTAATGAAAAAAAAAAATCGAAGTATTAAATTTAATTTAGTGAATAGTTTTCATTATTTATTCTATTTTGAAATTTACAAAAATATCAATTATCTATTTTCTATATATTCTAAAACAAGACATTAATAAATATATATAAGCAAAATCTACAAATATGTATATAATATATATATAAACATATATATGTAGTTTTAAACACATAGAGAGTATTACTTTGCTTTCAATTATTTCATTTTCAAAAATAAATAAATAAATACCAATATTCTGTCAATCAAAGCCCACATTTAAAATTAAATTAAAATGGATGAAAAATGATTGTTAAATTAAAACAAATTTAAGTTGTATGCTATTTTTATTATTCATTGTGGCTTGAAATTATACAATAAATATCCTATTAAATATTTAGTGATTTGAAACATGCAAAGGAGTATAATAAATTTAATATAAATAAATAGTAAAACTACAGAGTGCATGAAATTAGGTAACAACACAGATAAATTTTTCTTACTGTAAACTTTACTTAGCAGAAGTGGGTAATTTTCACATAAAATCGATTAAATTGAAAAAACACAAAGCTCTCATAATAAAACAAAACAAGGTCATGAAACAGAAAAATATTATTTTCTTAATTTTTGTATTATTTTAAAATATTATGCAAGGTACAAGCAATACAGTTTTTAAAAAGTGTACTGAAACCTGGTGAGAACAAAAGAAAGAAAGAAAACACTTTCATCAATTGGAATTGAAATATTCCTAACATATATTTATTTTGTTCAGATATTCAAGAATTAAGATTTTGGACTTTGTACTATATATCATTAGAAAACTAATGATTTAAATTTTATTATAACAACTTAGTATTACATTGTTTTCAAAAGAAATTCTTCATACACGTTTTCCTCATAACGAGTCAAGTTGAAATCATTTATTATGGACCAATTGGGGGTATTTTTTTTAGACACCTTATAACATAAATAGAAAAACAAATAAAAGTTTGCAAACAAATACTCCTTTGCAACAAATCCATGATTTTTTTACTATTATTCTACTAATATTTTTTCATAAAGTTATGACCATCTTTTTGTGATACCCTGTATACAAATGTAAATAGTACCTGGTACGAAATGTATGCATGCATACAATACGTATGAAGTTTAGCACTAACCACTTATGCATTATTCGCGAATAATTTCTACGGATAGATAAAAGGGGGGTCCCAGAATGGTGCTTGCTCCGAGGACCTAGATAAACAAAGTCGGGTCCTGACTACACAGAAAAGTAAATTTATAATTATGTAACAATAATTTTATTTATTGTTATTTTTAATTAAACGTTAAAAGTTATATAAAAACACACAAAATTTTTGCGAATTCGGAAGGGGGGGGGGGGCGGGGATAAATTGTTTACAGTCATTGTAAAAATAAAGAGATTCAGACACATCATTCCCATATCTGTAATTGTCATGTATAAGTATGCACTGTGTAACAAATATTATAAAATGAATTTTTATTAAGAGTTTAAGATTAAAAAACACCAATAAATTAGTATGTATATTGATCGGGCTTTAAAAGAAATAAAGAAGATTATGTATCCATAACAATATTATGCATCCATAGAAATTATGATGAAAGTTTCTAGTACATTTAAATTTTTAAGTATGAAAATATCTATAAAAATACATAAATTTTGGTATCAAATTAAAGCCCAATCAATTCTGCCTACAGAATAATCAGAGTTATACTATTCTCACGACCATTGTTTTCTAATAAAAGTCGATCATTAAAAGTCACTCTAGTGAGAGAAAACAGAACAAATTAAAAAGATAGGAAGGTGTGACAAGTTATAAATTACATAATAATTAAGCTTGTAATTAAGACTTTTGGCTGAAAATGTTTTAGCATGATTAGTATCAAGAAACTCAGTCTGACATAAATTTCAGCTATCTGGTGCCAGTATTTCCGAGTAAATAAAGTCAGAAGTTTTAATCGAAATTATTGAATAGCAAGAAAGGTAAAGTTTAAACTAATAATATTTATGCTGTACTTACTGTATACAACATTTCATCAGTTTTCAGTGGTAAATTTCTGAGTAATAATAATTTTAAAGTTTTTTTTTCTATTAATTTGTTTAAATTAAAAGAACTAATTAAAATTTCCACTTGAAAATATAATAGTTGAGGTAGAAAAATATGTCGCATAGGACATTAAAATTTCAAACTGAATTGGCCGTAAAGCTTCCAAAATATAAGGAGAAATGTGTTGGCCCGAACAGAGCTGTCTACCTCTGGCACATATTAAAATGAAGCTATTTTTACACATTTATAAAGAATATAATTAAACAATGAAAACTTTATTAATTAATAACTTTTGTGATAATTCACCGATTCACACCATTCAAGCACCAATTTTTAGCAAATTACGATAGACAGGGAATGATATAAGTCTCGATACGATTTAGTGATTTTTGCCACTTTAAATTACTGCTGTTTTTGAAATGAAACAGAAGTACAATAATATCGTTTTGTTTTGAAACACGTACACGGGATTGTTGACAATACGATACTGGGATTTAATAGTTAATATATTTTAAAGAAGTTAAAAATAAAAGATATTCTGAACACAAAAAATAGAGCTAGTACTAATAAAATATAAGTAGTTAATTTGAAAATAAAACTTACCTTCAAAAGAATATGTTCTATTAGTTAAGTAAACAACACGTGCATACGTTACATTTTAATTCTAAACAGCCAGATACAAGTTTCAAAATCTCGGCATTGGCGCCAGCCCCGAGTCGTTACGTCACATATGTGGGGGAATGAAATCGTGTCTGGCTTGATAGTCTTGAGAAGGCTTTGGTCGTTACTGCAGAACTAAGAAACTAACTTCAAACGTTACTTTCATTTCGTAACGGAGCCGCATTGTCTGATGCGGAAAGATGCTAATTTGTGCTCGGTCTTTGGACTCGGAAATCAGTTGTTCCCGTATTTTAGTATCACATACGGGTATACATATACATTTATAGTCGTTTCGTTACTTCAGCACTCGTTCATTCGCCAAAAATGTCCGTGCGAATACTTTTGGAAGGAAGATTTTGAAGTCACGTGGTCAATAACAAAACAAACTGCTTTTAGAAGAACGATTACTGTGAGATCGTTTATTCTTTCAGGGATTTTACTTTTTATTTCACAGATATGAATGTGCTTTTTTCAAACATGGAGAGAATAATTGATTTTATTTATTTATTTTTTCGATCAGGCGGTTCTATGAATGCATTTTAAAGAAGGAAGCTTGGATCCAAGTAATAAACAGACAAGATGTGTTTATCATTTAATATTTTAATTAGATTAATTTCGTATTAAATATGCATTTGATATATTAAGATTGCTCATAATTTTACTGTAAAAAGAGCTGAAGCTTATAATAGAATAAAATATTCCTTGTAGCTATATTTAAGGAATGATAAAGTTTTTATGAAATATATTATGAAAATTTTATGAAATATAACTTTTTAAATCATTGATTTTTACCCATACTCGCATAAAATCCGTAGGCGCTTTTTATCAAAAATTAAGAAATGGATTAGCGTCTCTCTTTTTCCTTTAAATTCAAAAGATTTGTTTGACGATACTATGAAAATGGGTGTTTTGAACCAAATTTCTGGACGGGACAGTAATTGAAGGGCAGTCATATAAAAGCATTTGATTGTAGATTGAACTGCAATAAACTTATCGAAAAATGTAAAACTCTATTCGATTCCATATCATTCCCATGACTGCCAATTTTATGATTTTATGCATTAGACTGAGTATATGAATGTGTCAAAATTTTGCCATCTTGAGCGGAGGTAAATATGTTTTTGAGAACCCGTTTAATGATAGTTTCCGTTATAGACAGGTTCCATTGTCGCATGTTTTACTGGTTTCAGTAAGCAGTGGACATTTCTATTAAGGGTGTATTCGAAAAAATATTTTTCCACCCTCAAGAGCTCGAAATTTTCTGAGACATTTTCAGACTCATTTTTAAAAGTAAAAACATGAAACTTGCTGGGGTGATTTCTGAAGACGTGTTTAACATGCCGTGTTATTTCATTTTCAGCTCAATTAATTAGAATTTGATTTTTAAACAGTTATTTTCTCAGTATGACCCTTTTTTTCATTCCCAGATCCCCGCTTCGGAAAATTCGGTTCAAAACATCAACTTTGACAGCGTTTTTTACACTATTTTCTGCATTTATCAAAAAATTAAGAAGCACGGCACATTATAGAGTTTCTAAATAAGAGAATTTCCCAGTTTGATGCGTTTGAGAGCAAAAATGAATTTTAAAATGAATCGGAAAATAAGCAGTTTGGATCGGAATACACCTTTAAGATACTCAATTACTATTTTTTTTATTTAATACATATAGTAATACTTGCAGAGACGGAATCGCGAGAAATCACGAAGGAATTTCGTTTTAGAGAGATTTTTTGTATTAGCAGATGGAATTTCATTGTATTATTTTCATGGGAATCGATATTGGAATATTTCAATTCAATGTACAATTCCACTTTTACAGGTTGCATTTATTTATTCATTGTTATATTGTGAATTTTTCCACTTTTACGCTGATTTCTGTTACAGACAGGTTTCGTACAAAATTTTATTATGGCTCTATGTAACGGTAACGAATTTTTGAAAAGACCTCACGTGCGCTATATAATTATAATTACTGTAGTCTTGTTTCCATATATTTCGCATGCAGCATTTTGAACGCCTAGTTTTATCTATACTTTATGAAATGTTAAATTAGTGCAAGCGTCCCGATAGATTTTATCTTTTATTTTAAGGAACAGTTGAAACTAATAATAATCGAAAAAACACCCAGAAAATTAGAAAATACGCCGAATATATGTGTACTAGTACTTAGGATGATTTTTAATATCCGTTTTCTAAAGAGTAACGAAAGTAACGAGTAACGAATATTTTCTAACGGGTAGTGCGTTTGAAAGTAACGAATACATACGGGTGTTCATTTAGTCGTTACTTTTACGCACTAGACTTTACCTCTAATGGATAGAATGTGTCTTTAATCAGCGCATTTTCTCGATTCAAGAAGACACAAATTTCTGTAATTAAAAAACGGTGACAAAAGATTAAAAATTTCGTAAAAGGCTCCCGTCCCGAAGGGGTTAATACGAGACGCAAAGGAATTATAAAAGTCTTCGTATTAGTTGTTATTTGTAATACCTGTAAAAATTTAAAACATCTTAGAAACGCGAACATAATCACACTAAGTACTAGTATTAATTGATAAATTTATTTCAAAGTTAAAACGGTTTTATTATAAAGTAAACATAAAATATTTTTTCAAGCATTTGTGAAAGTAAATTTTGCCATTTTGTTTTAGAGAAAATCGCAGTACTGAAGTCAAAACCTATCAAGATCTAGTAGTCCAAGTAATGGAACTAATCAATATTGTTTTCTTAGTAAAAATCTCTGACATCGCAATAGTTACGACAGTTTTCTAGTTATTAACCCTCAAATGCATGATTTTTATTTTCTTCTATCTTTACAAGAAGAAAGTATTGGATTCATGAAAATTTTCGAATTCCGGTTTTTGACGGATTTACACGTTTTAGGGGTCAGAGGTTCCAAAAAACATGTTTTTACAAAATGTCTGTCTGTGATTCTGTGAGTCTGTCTGTCTGTCTGTGTGTATGTGACACAAATTTTGTGGGCGCTCTATCTCAAGAACTAATGCACGGAATTTAATAAAAAACTGTATTCATTGAGTCCCTAATACAAATTGATGCTGATTAGTTTTTGGTGTAAATCGTTCAACAGGTGGCGCTGCTATGCTGCATTTTTCACGATTTTCGCAATAGCTCTATCTCACCAACTAATGCACGGATTTTGATCAAACTTCAGATTTAGTTAGTCCTTGATATGAATTGATGCTGATTACGTTTTGGTGTAAATTGCCCAACAGGTGGCGCTGTTATGATGAATTTTGCAGGATTTACACGATTTCCCCAATAGCTCTATCTTAAGAACTAACGCACGGATTTTATCAAACTTCAGATTCAGTTAGTCCTTGATATGAATTGCTACTGGTTATGTGTTGGTGTAAATCGCCCAACAGGTGGCGCTTCTGTGCTGCCTTTTTCACGATTGCCTCAATAGCCCTATCTATAGAACTAATGGACGAATTTTCATCTAACTTCAGATTTAGTTGTATGTTGACACAAGTTGTTGTTAATTAGGTTTTGGTGTTAATCACCCTCGTATTTTTTTATGCCAAGGTAGTATCAAACTCACGTTCAGGATTGTACTGTGGGTTTCTGAAACAGTGTAGGATGATTTTGTTTATTGTGTTGGTAATTCATGAATTAGCATTTTATTTACTTTCCATTATAGATAAGATTGCGTAGCCAGTTCTTCAGATGAAATAGGTAATCCATAAGCTGTAAATAAGAGTTTTTATTCTTTACTAGGTTCGTACAAATCGAGAATCTCAACTATCAACAGCCGATGCTGGAGAAGCGACCCTCTACATTTATTTTTACAGAATAAAGATCAAGAGAAGAGTGATATCATTACAATTTTGAGAGAGCAGGGTCATTGGCGAGGAGCAATTTACAAAAAAAAAAAAAAAAAAAAAAAAAAAATCAGACCAGTAGCTATCTGGCCGGAATTAAGTTGAGATGAGACACGTGTTAAATTCCGTTAATGGATTCCGAATGAGCAGGACGAAAGGTCAAAATATGAATTTTAACGCCAACCAAATAATTGGGAAAATATGGACGACCGAAAACAACAAAGCCGCATTTACAGAGGCAAGGGGGGGCGGTTGCCAAACCCTGGTAATTAGACGCGCCGAGTCGTTTAAAGGCAGAATACCAAGAAAAATATTTAAAATAAACGATTTGAGTGGGGTTATAAATATTGCACAAAATTCCTGTAAATTCAAATTTAATTAATCCATCTAAATCCTTCAATCCTTCTAAAATTCTTTTAAAATTTATTAAAGGATTGTGGAAATCTTCTAATGTAGTTTAAACAATTTACAAAAAAATGCTTTAGAAAATAAAATTTTCATGAATTCATAATTCAGTAGATAAAGGGTTAAGAGAAAGTACAGCTTCCGTTGAGGGAGGGGAACTGTTTCCCCTAATGTCCGTAATATCCCTAAATGCCGCATGGAAATTAACTTTTAAGTGAAGTAAAATTTGTTTGAGTTTTTACGAAAACTTACAACGGTTTTTGAAATTAACTTTTAGTTATGTTTTTTATGTTTATACTTTAAAAAATTATCTCAAACGGGTGTTTCAGACCAGTGTTGAATACAGGCTGCAGGGACATCTCCCCTTCCTTATTATGAAATTTAATAAAATAATTCTTTGTCTCCGATCTCAAGCGTGTGGTTCAATCCATTCAGGTGGCGGGCACCCCCTACATCGCAATTTGAAATATCTTAAAATAAATTTTCTTCTTCTCTTATTTTTCTTTTCGAGTAACTTAAAATAGTTAAAGAAATAGGGACAAAAAATTTTTCCAAATGCACCCCCTCTCCTCCTTCGTAAATTCCCTATGGAATACTTCAATTTCCCATACTAAAAAAACTGGCATATACAGACTGTGTATAGAAATAGACATTTTTTTTTCGAAAATAGAATATGTACTTATTTTATGCAAAAACGAATAAAATGATGATTAAACCAATAAAAACCTTCAGATATGCTTTTGATTTCCTACCCTGACGAGGACAATAACCATTTTTCCAAATGGTTAAAAAAAAATCCATCGAACATTTTATTTACATTCGTCAATCCTATTTGAAATAGACTTTAAAAAATAATGGATATTTTCTAATGTTAACAATGGAATCTCGCTTTTCGAAAGTTTCACTTGTGTTCATTGCAACATTACAACGCTCCTACAATGAAATTCATTGTAGAAAATCTATTATGTTCCATCTTAATTAGGGACTCCATTGATGACATATTTTATGCTTAAATATAATGCAGAGTCCTACAAATTACAATAATTTGTTCAGAGAAATATAATGCATTTAGATGTAAAACTTTATTGTTTATTTTTTATTATTTAATTCACATAATTTTAACTAACTGATTTGTGAAAATCATTATTACTGTCATTCATTAGAATTTTATCTCAGAATAAAATTTCTTATTTAAATTAGAGAGAATGTTAAAAAATTTTAAAAATAACTATGATTTGATAAATATATTTATGGATTTTCCAATTTAGATTAAAATTAGAAAATTAATATATAGGCACCTGAAAGATTAGACGTAAAATCTCCTTCAGTAACATGTTTTATGCTCTTCTCATGATACTTTTATTTCTTTCATTCTCATGTTTAATTCACCTCAAATTACTAGACTGGGTGGACGCCGTCCTCTTACTGTCGTTTGATCCCCTCGGCTTTTGCATTTAACTGTTTATTTAGTTTGAACTCTCCTCACTGTAGCTTTTTCTTACATTTTTATTCTCTTTTACTTAAAGTAATTTAAATTCTCTTGTAAATATGTATATATTTAGTTTTGTTTCTTTTCTTTACTGTGTTAAACTTTTTTACTTATCAAGCTATATTAAATGTATGGTCTCTGAATTGAGTCTTTTTTTTTATGGGGCTTCCTTTGGTAGCTTTTTCGCCTGTCCTGGACATATATGTGGATCATATGGAACATTTTTTTTCCCTACTAGTTATACTAACAATTTTTTCTTTTAAAAATTGTCTATCTATTTAGCTTTTACTCTCTATTTTTTGTGGCTACTAGCCGCGTTTAAACGCTCTTTTTTCTAAGGCTCCCATTGCACTGTAACACGATTTACTCTTAGGCTGGATGTAAAGTTGCCAAGCAACTAGGGAATCCATACAACAGCTTTATTGTTCCATTGTAAACTGCTTAAAAATGTTTATAATAAAATAAAATAAGTTTGACTTAATGCAGTTAAATACCCTATAATTAATCTCTATATTTTTATTTGATGGCTCCGTGAATGGTCATAATTTCTGCTCGTCAAATTACAATTTTTGTTATTCATTAATGCTGAATTATTAATACCAAGAATAATTAAGCGATCGTAGCCATCTTAAGCTCGATCATTATTTTTAAATTCGACAATCATTTGATAAATGGTGTTTAAAATGTAATGTGTAGTTTTAAAATTTACAATAGAATTTCGCATTTTATACGATGTTTCACTTATGTTTATTGCAATATAATGAAGCCAGGCCTCTACACTGAAACTAATTCCATAGAGGTTATTATCTTCTGCCATAATTAGGAATTACATTTATGCGATATTTAGATTTAATGGGTAATCTGAAAGCTTTGATGTAATTGTTCATAGAAAAGTATTGTATTTAGATGTAAATAAACAATAAAATAAGCATCAAATACAATTTCAATAAATGTATTTGTTAAAACTTTATGAATGAGATTTGGATGGCAGTTTTCAAATTAAATCCTTAAATTACATTGTATTTAAGGCAGCAAAGTGGAGAAACATTTATTGATGATAAATATGTTTCCTTATTATTTGTTTTTCGCTTACTCTGAAAAAAAGCCCCATTTTGGTATCTGTAAATAGTTATTGTTAATTATGTCCTAGATGCAATATTTTGTAAGCTTATAAATTGTTTTAAGGGCAGTTGGAAGTCCTTATATCTACCATGTTAAATTAATGCCCCTTTTCTCAGAAATTACCAAAGATACTCACTTGACATTTTATATGTAGGGGAGGGTAGTACACAGTGAGACGAAAATTATTATTACCTAACGAATGGCAAAGATTTTTATTCTTTTGAAAAAAAAATACTACATCTTTAAGCTACACGAATACGCTACACATTAATGTATATATGATTTTTAAAAAGTTATGTATAAAAGCACAGAAGCAGAATAACGGAATATCGAAAATTGTCTCACTGTGTACCACTTGTGGTACACAGTGAGACAGTGTATATATTTTCATAAATCATACATTTTTACACTCTATCAATAATTTTCTGCAGTTTATGACTTCTAATTAATATTTCTAGATTTAAAAAAAATTAAAATATGAGCCTCGGATGAACAATGGCAGACATTGTGCTACCTGCATGCAAATTTTCAGCCTCTTACGTTTAGTAGATTTCACTAGCCATCACACGCCCCCCCTTCTCCCACACACACACACAGACAGAGAGATAGAAAAAATATTTTATTAATAAATAACTTTTTTTATATCAGAACAGCATAGTAGATACACAATGAGGCACGTCTCACTGTGTACCACAACTGTGTGTCTCACTGTGTACTTTCGTTACGTTGTAACAAAATCGATCTGTTTCATCATCAATTTCACAGCTTTAAATGCTTGTGTCGTTTTGTCGACATAGTCTATCATTAGATATAACTAGGTTTGGTTAAGTAAGTATACACTATAATGAAAGAAATAAAATCTAAAATGGAGGTTTCTGTAACTTTAACCCCTGTAAAATAAATAATTACTAAATAATTGTTGGACGAGTAACCGAGGTGTCAAAACTACATCCACGTGTTGCATAAGATGAGGTGGTTCAGTGTGTGTTCCAGCTAAGAGAAAAAGTTATAACTATATGTCAAAATGGCTGCTGTCTCACTGTGTACCATGTCTCACTGTGTACTCCCCTACCTTATATAATATGAATATTTCCTAATAAAGTGAAGTCAATTTTATAAATAGGTATTCCTTGTTATCTCTTTTTAAAATCTCGAATAGAAACCACTTTTAAATAACAAAAAAAACGTTCATTTTTCCAAAGAAAAACTATTTTACAAAAAAAAAATGTACAAATGTTTGTAACAAAAGTTCTTTTCAGATTGCTCAGAGATATGTGTAATTATTCCGGCAATATTGTAAACGATAATACTTAGTAGTTTCTATGAAAAGGTAGATCAAAAAGCAACATTTTAAAAAATTGAATTTAAAATTTACGTATATAATATTTATGTACGATGTAAACAAAATTAATTACTTAAATTTTTTAACCTCCTTTCATCGTAGAAACAAAAATAATGTAGCACTGAAAAGCGAAAAACATAGGATTCACAATTTTATTTAAATAGGAAAAAGACTTTTTTCATGAATTTGACTTCAAACTGTCCTTAATACTACTTTAATAACAGTTTAAAATAAATATATTATGATTTCCTTTGATTTAAATAAACCCATATCTTTCTCTTTTTCTTATTATTTCTTTTGTCATATTAGTTCTTTATTATACAATGATTCACATTTATCAGCGTCAAACAAAACCCCAGATTGTTAAATTGTATTCTCATATTTTACAAACCATCTAGAAAGGGTCTTTTAAAATGTAAATGGTAGTCCCTGTCATTTTCAATGGAGATTCGAGATTCGTATGTTTCATCTGTGTTCATTGAAACATAAACTAACAATGTCCCCACATTAAAATTAATTGCAGGCTCTCTATTATGTTTTATCTTCGTCATGAACTACATGGAATTTGTTCAGGGAAATGTAATGCGTATAGATCTTAAATTTAATGCTTATTATTTAATAAAAATAATTTACACTAATTGTCAAAGTCATTGTTGCTATCATTCACCAGGTCATGTATTAATTAACTTAAAATTCCCTTTTTAAATTATAAAAATGTAACAAAAATATTGTGTATAAATATTTTTCTAGGTTTATTTTCTTTACAATAAAAAAGGAAAGTTAAATACAATTCGGTGTGTGAAGGATTCTGTATAAAATTTTCTTCAATAGCATATTTAAATTGAATAAATAACTTTAAATTATTTTGGGTAAAATTAGGGGATTGTGACTAAATCCAATTTAAATAAATTACTTTTACTTACATATATATTATTTCCTTGATTTGAAATGATTGGTAAATTATGTTTTGTTTTAATTAGGAATTACATTAATGCGATTGTTAGATATAATTGGTAATCTGAAACTTTATGTAATTATTCATAGAAAAGTAATGTATTTAGATGTTTAATTTTATTGTTAGAATTCGTCAAACTAATTTCAATAAATTAATTAATTAAAAATTTATCAATGAGATTTGCTTGAAAGTTTTTGCATTAAATCTTTTAACTACATTGTACTTAAAACTACAAAATGAGGAAAAAAGAAAGAAATAATGATGATAAATATGTTGCCTTATTTTATTTTTCCCTAGCCTGGGAAAAAATAAATTCTGTCACATTTTGAGATCTGGAAATATGTCAATAAGGGCAAAGTGGTTGCCTGAGTTTTTGCCGCCGTATAGTGCCCCGCCACTCAGGGACTTCTCGAAACATTCGGCACAGAGGCTGTTAGTATTGCCTGCGAGTTTGAATTGCAAATCTACATTTTTATAGTTCTGAACTAATTTTATTGTTTTTTTTTCACAATTTTAATTATAGGCAAGTGGTACAATTTCTTGATTATAACTAAATAATATGTAGTGGTATAAATATTTACTCATATGCTGTTTGATCAGCGTGAAAAAAACTTTTAAATGATGTGTGTTTGAAATTGCTAAGTCATGTAGATTAGATGATAGGTTACATTTTTTGTAATGGCATCATTTCGGGCAAAGTGGACACAAGGAGATCGAAAAAAAATGGCCAGACGGCTACGTTGCCCGGAAACAATTTTGTATTTATCGTTCATAACAAAGTACTACTCAAAAGTATTTTCCTTGAAAGTCGGGGTAATAACTTCTGCAGAAAAATCTTACTCTCGATATTTGCAGTGTGCATGTCTGCTAGGTGCACGTATTCCTCCATTTGTCATATATATAAATCATTACTCTTTACATTATTGTTTAACAATTTAATCCTTAAAATATTAAACAACATAATAATTATTCTTAATGTGTGTTACTTTAGCTTGTGTTGATTAAACTAGGGGTGACTCTGCCCCCCTGCTCGCTACTCTCACCAATCCCCCGCGTAATCGCTTCGCGACTCCGTTCGGCATCGCGAAGAAATCCCCATTTTCTAGCCAACCACAGACATAATTGTTTCGCATTCGTTTCCATTCTGGATCGCTTCGCGATCCCTCATTTTCTATGCATTCAGTTTTTATATTTCAAATCAAGCAAACATATTTTTGTCTACTTTCACAATTTTTTTTTTGGTAAAAATAATAAAAATGTTGTCAATATAATTATTTTAAATAACATTTTTACTTTTTAAGGCAGGGAAATACGCCTTTTTTAATTTTTGTTTTCTTTAACGGATAGGCAAAGCGAAGTCAGATTATTTTCTCATCAAACAAACATATTTTTGTCTATTTTGACAATTTTTGTGTGTAAAAAAATAAAAATGTTTTCCGTGTAATTATTTTAAAAGGCATTTGTGTAAGGTGTATAGCTTTGTGTTGTACAGGATATGCCTAGTAGAACAGGGTTCCCAGTTTGGCCTTTTTTTATTTTACAAATTTGTGTAATTCTGAAACTACTTAAACGAATTATTTCACGCTCGATATTCGAAAAGGAGATTTTCCTTGGAATCTGATCATGGTAAAACAACCAGCTGTTGGTAATAAAAAGTTTAAGGTCTCATGCAAATTCACTATGTAGGCAATCAGTGAAGAAAATTTAATTACAAAAGGTCTTTTAGAAAGTTATAAACGGAAAACTTTATTGCAAGAAGGTTTATTCAGCTAATTTTAGAAATTAAGTAACTTCCATTATTTCAAATTTTTTGGCGTATTGTACAACAAGTGAAGCCATACACCCAACATTTAAACTTACTTTTAATTTCGCTAACATATGTAGGACGATAACGCATTTTTTTTTTTTTTTTACATCTCGCTGACATTACAGGAGAAATATCTCATTGTGAAAAATTATTTCATAACTTCCTCTTACGTTCAGATACTTAGTTTAAAATGCTTACCCAGAAATATGACAACTAAGAAGAAGATCCGCATTTTATAAAGAAATTTAGTTAAATGGTGCTACAATGGACACGCATCGTAGTGGCCGGTCTAAACTAGCTAAACAGATTGTAGAAGATGTTAAGAAATTTTAATTAGTCACAAGCGTCTAAAGTGTCAGTTCAGTGAGTGATAAAAGTTTTTTAACATTTTCCACAATCGGTTTAGGCACTTTAGATCGACCACATTGAGGCGTGTCCATTGCAGCTACGGTTTAACCCTTTCAGGGGCAAGTTACTTGTATTCATAAACGTTGGAATAATTTAATTACACCAGCTTTTGCAAGAGAATTTATTTGTAAACAAGTAGAAACACATTTTCGCGTACTTAATAAAGCTGAAAATTTCATTATAAAACTCCAGTGCGAATGCGGCAATTAGGGATTAAAATTATCTGATTATCACCGCCCTTCAAGAGGTCAACCTCTTCAGGGGGGATTATTGTATGGTGAGAAAAAAGTTACTTAATTTTTTTGAGATTTTTTTCCTTTTATGACCCTCCGAGTATCTTGAGGGCTTTCCTGCATTTTCATAAAAAATACTTATAAAAATAATATTAATTAAAATTTTCTTTCCCTGTTTGTTTCTAAAATACACTTCATGCTGCTTTATTTGATACGCATCTTGAAATACAATTCTGTTTAAAATATTTTTGTCTACAACACATTAAAGTTGTTTTTGGGAAACTAAAAAATACGTCCAAACCGCTCAAAGGGTTAGGATTCAGAAAGTAAAGTAAAATGAAATAAAATAAAACAAAATGAAAGGAAAAACAATAACAGTTCACAAAAAAATAACGTCCACATCTTTGATCACCGAGCGTTAATGGTAATTTATGAGTCAAGTGATTTCTTATAAAAAAAGATTCTAATAGTAAATTTCTTTCTTACATTTCTACAAATAATTAAAACTCAATATACAGTAAAGTGCCAATTATCGGAACTCCAATTAACCGAACTTCTGAACAGCCTATTTCTCCCAAAAATTTTCAAACTGATCTTCCAGTTATCAGAACAGCTTATTTCTCCCAATTTTTTTAACTGAATATCAATTATCCATTGGCTTGAAATAAAAATTTAAATAAAGAAAAAACTGACAGTGGATCAGAAAATGAGGAATGTAAAACAATAAAGGAGATGGGAAGAATCCTAAGCTATGAAGAAAATTAAGTTAACGAGTGGTTAAATGAGATTGTTCATGAGATGCATGATGAGAAAGAAATTGATGAAAATGAAAACGAATGCTCTGCAAATAACTCAGGTCAGTCACATAACGAAGCCTTTGAAAGTTTGGAAAACTAGTTGGATGTGCCAATCCCAAAACTTTCTTCTATCTTATAGATCTTAATATTTCAAAAACTAGTTACACATGTTAATACTTCAATATTAATAGTTCATTACTATACCAACTTTGATTTTCATCTTAAATTTCTGCTTCAGTCAATTAAATAAACTAAAAACGAGTTAATCTATATCATGATATTTGTTAAAATTAATAGTTTTTCCTTATTCTGTTGTTATCAGATGTTTGTGAATAGCCGGCTTAGCAGGAAGTGAGTTCCCGCCTTTGCACGAGCCGCCGATGGACAATAGAACTACGAAAAATCTAGAAAAGTATACAAAAATCGCCATCACAGAGCCCCATTACCGCGCGATATTTCCAAATTCAAGGAGGACCTGTTGGCCAAAGCCAAAAACATGCACAAAAAATTTGGTTCAATTTGTATGCATAATTTTATACAATTTTCGATTGTACAATAAAGAAAATGGTACAGACATCGTAATTATAGCGCACCCTTCCAGCGGAAATTTTCCAAATTCAGGGAGGACCTTCATGCCATGAACAAAAAGAAACACAAAAAATTTGGCTCAAGTCTCTGCATAACTTCATACACTTTTCGATGGTATAATATTCAAAATGGCACAAAAATCGTTATTACAGCGCCCCCTACCCGCAATTTTTTTCCAAATTAAGGAAGGACCTGCTTGCGATAGCCAAGAACTTAAAATAAAAATTTGGTTCAATTCTATGCATAACTTCATACACTTTTCGATGGTACAATATGCAAAATCGCTATTACAGCGCCCCCTACCGGCGAATGTTTTCCAAATTCAGGGAGGTGCTGCTTGTCATAGCCATAAACTTAAAATAAAAATTTGGTTCAATTCCATGCATAACTTCATACACTTTTGGATGGTACGATATTCAAAATCGCTGTGACAGCGCCCCCTACCAGCGAATGTTTTCCAAATTGAGGAGGATCTGCCTGCCAAAGCCAAAAACTTAAAATAAAAATTTGGTTCAATTCTATGCATAACTTCATACACTTTTGGATAGTACAATATTCAAAATCGCACAAAAATCGCTGTGACAGCGCCCCCTACCGGCGAATTTTTTCCAAATTCAGGGAAGACCTACCTGCCATATCCAAAACTTAAAATAAAAACTTGGTTCAATTCTATGCATAACTTCATACACTTTTTGATGGTACAATATTCAAAATCGCACAAAAATCGCTGTTACAGCGCACCCTTCCAACGGAATTTTTCCAAATTCAGGAAGGACCTTCATGCCATGGACAAAAAGAAACGCAAAAAATTTGGCTCAATTCTCTGCATAACTTCATACAATTTTCGATGGTATAATATTCAAAATGGCACAAAAATCGTTATTACAGCGCCCCCTACCCGCAATTTTTTTCCAAATTAAGGAAGGACCTGCTTGCGATAGCCAAGAACTTAAAATAAAAATTTGGTTCAATTCTATGCATAACTTCATACACTTTTCGATGGTACAATATGCAAAATCGCTATTACAGCGCCCCCTAGTGGCATTTTTTTTCCAAATTCAGGGAGGTGCTGCTTGTCATAGCCAAAAACTTAACATAAAAATTTGGTTCAATTCTATGCATAACTTCATACACTTTTCGATGGTACAATATGCAAAATCGCTATTACAGCGCCCCCTAGTGGCAAATTTTTTCCAAATTCAGGGAGGTGCTGCTTGTCATAGCCATAAACTGAAAATAAAAATTTGGTTCAATTCCATGCATAACTTCATACACTTTTGGATGGTACAATATTCAAAATCGCTGTGATAGCGCCCCCTACCGGCGAATGTTTTCCAAATTGAGGAGGATCTGCCTGCCAAAGCCAAAAACTTAAAATAAAAATTTGGTTCAATTCTATGCATAACTTCATACACTTTTGGATAGTACAATATTCAAAATCGCACAAAAATCGCTGTGACAGTGCCCCCTACCGGCGAATTTTTTCCAAATTCAGGGATGACCTACCTGCCATATCCAAAAACTTAAAATAAAAACTTGGTTCAATTCTATGCATAACTTCATATACTTTTGGATGGTACAATATTCAAAATCGCACAAAAATCGCTATTACAGCGTCCCCTACCGGCGAATTTTTTTCAAATTCAAGGAGGATCTGCTTGCCATAGCCAAAAACTTAACATAAAAATTTGGTTTTAATTCTATGCATAACTTCATACACGTTTTGATGGTACAATGGCGACAGACTGACACACGGACACACGGACAGACAGACATTTTCTATAAACATGTTTTTTGGGATCTCTGACCCCTAAAACATGTAAATCCGTCGAAAACCGGAATTCGAAAAAAATTTCGATTACAATACTTTCTTCTATTGAAGATAGAAGAAAGTAAAAAGTATGAAATGGTTCAGACGGCAGAAGAACGTTGATCCTATTCAAATAACGTATTTAAGAAGAATTATAGATATGGCAGCATTGAAAAGAATGTCTTAGTTGAAGCAATCAACAATCAAAAGCTTTTTTGCTTAAATTATAATCGCTGGAGTTCAGAAAATGATAAAAAAAAGGATTTTTTTTAAAAAACATGCAAGCACTAACTGGTGCTGCCAGTCCTAAGCTTAGGTAACGTGTGAAGGTTTTTAATGTAGTCAGAAATATCCCTTAAATTGTTGGTCCATTTATCTGAACTTTTGCTTATCCGACTAGAGTCGGTTTCGACTTGTTTGGATAATTGGCGTTCTACTGTATTTAATATATCTGATACTATTTTTATGAAATATTTAAGATTTGTTCAAATAATCCAACAACACTGACTACCGAAAAATTACTACACGTTTTATTTTATGTCACTCACAGTGCGTTGTTGCAGCCAAACCTTGAAATTTTTATTTCCGTTCTTGGGGGATTCTTTAGTGAATGCGTTATTATAAAAATTTTGTTCTTTTTTATTACTGACAGTAATTATAATTATAAAAAATAAACGCCCACATATGTGGCAAAGTGCGTGAAGAGGTTAATTATATGATTGTCCAGTTCTGCTACTCTAATATGTCACAAATATTCAAAGTGTCAATTGAGTGTGTGATCAGTCACAGAATTGAAAATTCATCTGCACATGACTTTCTAATCCATTAAATGATTACAGTGGAACCCGGTTAAGACGCGTTTCAAGGGAGTGGACAAAAGTCGCGTATTAAGCGGGATCGCGTATTAAACGTGATTTGTATCATGTTGCAGGAACTGGTCTTATTTACACATTTAATCGTCTAAATGAACTTTTGAGCTTTCGTTTATATGTTTACGGTCGAAAATTGTGTCTTTTACATATGTTTAGTTTAAAATTAAATTGTATTCAACTTTAACTCCTTGTTTCTTTTTATATGACTGAATGGAATAAAAAAGGAAAATAAATGTGGATTCCAACCTGGTTTTGTTGTCGATTTGTACTTTGCAAGCAAAAATAAAACAACAAAAATAATTTTCCTACTAGACTAAAAAATTTTTTAACAAAAAGAATAAGACATTAAAACTTTGAAGCACAACCCATTTTTAAAAATCAAATTTAGTACTTGTATTAATAAGTACCATTATAATTGACCCTTCTTTTTAATATAAGAAGAAACTATTTTTATTAATCTTCGTGTACATAATATTGTTAGCATAACAAAAAGTAAAGAAAACATAAAAGAATTATCCAATCGCAGTCGTATTTATTTAATCTTTACGAGTTTCATTTTTTGTTGCCTATAACATGCATTATAAAACATAGTAGTGATATAACGTACATTTAAAAGCTCACTAACAACAGGCATGATTATCTCTAATCATAATAATTTTTATGATGTATCTGAGTAACCTGAATTTGCCTATATCTCTCTTACTACTGTAAAAACATACACGAAGCGAGAGGCAAAGAATGTTAGAAGGCGGAATCAAAGAAGAATTGCAGTTTTACTAATTTAGCGGGGCTTTGTTTTATTCAAATATCTACCACTATTTCTGATTAATAATTTTTGCGTTAATTAATCTGTTATTAAATAAAGTAAATAATACTATTCGAAAACAGAGTTTTTTATCTGAATAAAAATAATCCGCAAAATTGCCATCACTTGAGAAGAGAGACGGAATTCGCATCTTGATCAATGAATCCGCGTCTTAAGCGTGATTATTTTCCCTCAAAGGACTAAAAATTTATCGCGTATTAAGCGGGATCGCGTAATAACCATTCGCGTATTAAACGTGATATTTTTACATTAGTCTTATGATCGATATTCAAGGGATCGGAAAAAATCCGCGTATTAAGCGGGATCGCGTATTAACCGTGAGCGTCTTAACCGGGTTCGACTGTATCTGCAAAATAGCTGGTATATTAATTTTTGGCTTTAACCCTTTAACCGGCTGGCCCGGATTTTTCCGTTTCTAGATATCATGTTAAAAAGGCTGTAGACAAAAATATTTTAAACAAAATCTTATTTCGAACAACATATAGAAAGAAGTGATATTAAAGTTATTATAGAATTAAACTGCGATGAAAAAAAAAAAAAAAAAAAAAAGAAATGTCCTAGGAATTACAAGCATTCTTACAAAAACACAGGAAAACTCTCGGACGATGAAAGTGTTTTAATGCAGATAAAAATATATATATATATATTATAATTCTTAACATTTTCATTTTATGTTAATAATGATTCTAGGAGAGATACAGCAAATCCTATGAGCACTATTCTATCATACTCATTTTTATGTAATTATTTTTAGATGGAAAAATCGTGAAATATCTAAATTTTTATTGGATCTCGACATACAAACTGTTATTACGAAACAGAGACTAATTCTTTTTCCCTTTTGTGCCATTTAAGTTTGTCCTAATTATTTAAATATATAAAATACATTACGTTACAAGACTATTCAAAGTAGTTACATTAAACTAGCTGCTGTGCGTAAAAGTATCAATGCAATTTTTAAATACATATTTGTAGATGGAGTAAATTTAAATCTTGTAACTATCCATTATATCAAAACATCCAGAAAGTTTATTAACAACAAGGGACTCATTCTGTTACACTTTTGTGCAATTTACTCCTTACTTAATTATTTAAATATGTAAAATACATTATATATTTGATGACACGGCTATTAAAAGCAGGAGTACAGTTTATGGGGCTAGTGAAGACGACGATTACAAATGCTTGAAAGATTTTAAGTAGACAGGTAGCATGTGAAACGTCTTTTTACTTTTTGCAAAATTATTTGTTTTCTACAAGATTATAAATAAAAGTGTTTGTTCTTAATACATTTCTCTTTCTTTGTGCGCGTGCTACTTACATATACAATATTTTAAAGCAGTTTCTTGCAGGCTCTGTTTACATTTTTTAATCCACCATACTTGATATTGAGCGTGGAAATTCTCTTAAAATGTTTCTGAATCACTTCTATACATAAAAAATAAAATTTTGCTGGCAATGAATTTTTAAGATTATAGTTGATACAAAATAATACAATTATTTGTAAATTAAAATCCAATTTTGCAATGAAACAGCTATTCTTTTTTTTAACAACATAAATTATGTATATAAAATAAATAAATAAATAAAAATAACAATGCATCTCCTATTACCCGCAAAATAAAGCTTTACAGAAGAATGTGGGGTCTCAGGACTCTTAAAGCTTCAAAATTTTCGAAATATTAATTTTTTTAGATATTAAACCCCTATCTCATCTTAACATTTTGATATAATTGTTTCTTTGAAATTCACATTAGAACGGAAGTAGAGAATAGTAGAACCTTTTAGAATTATACCCTCTCAACAGCTGCAGCGGTGTTTTCAAAACTTCGAAGTCATTTTTCTCAAAATGACGTTTTTGGGCATAACGCAATACATGAATTCATGAAAAAATATTCAGGCTATCTCAAACACTGCTGAATATTTTTTCACGATTTTTTTCAAAACATACGTTTCATGTTAGTCTGTATAAACTGAACCTAAAATTTTATTTACAACTTTGTATTAAAAATATAAAGCTTTAAATACAAATTTATTTAGGTTCAGGGTAATTATTACAATCTGAAGTATAATTAGGTGCAAAAAATTTCATTCTAGTTGCAAAAATTATTTTGTAATTCTGCGCGTAAGCTGTTATAACAGTTTTCTACTCGATAAATGTCTGACAATTTGGAGCCTAAAGAAAATATAAATGCTAATTCTGCATCTTGCAATTTGTTAAAACATGAAATGAACTTATATCTTTCATTCCAATAAAAATTGTGTTTTTAAATCATATACATTTTAAGATATTTAATGTTGAAATGGCCTTTTTTTTATTTTTCCTAAACCTCCTTAACAAATTTAATTTACATAATGCCTTTATATTCTAAATCTCAGTTGCTAAATTTACTTACTAATAGCAGGCTTTACCCGCTACATTGGTCGGTTTCTTCAAATGAACCTTGAATCAATCAAAAAATATCGATGGATTTCAACTTGTGTTTTAAAGAAATATAGACTTTACGAAACGATACGGAAGCTATTGCGCTATTATATTTTCAAATATTTCAGAAAAAAAATTGATCTGTTAAGGACTATCTCTTGACAAAAGTATTTGGTAACGAATGATATGCAATATACTAAACACCTCCCATATAAATTATGCAACTAACAATATTACCCTATAGATCTATTTAAAAAGGTTAAAATTTCATTATCGTGTTCACCTGATTATAGATTTTACCCCCAGAACTATATGATTATCAACGTGGAAAAATATGCAACTACCACAAAAAAGCATCTATCTAATAATGCAATTCTTATCAAAATCCGATCTGTACAACTTTTTAACGATGCTAATCTTTCATAATCGGGATCACCCAATTACAGAACTTTCCTTCATAAGTCTAACTAATCGCCGTAGAACGATATACAATATACTAAAATTTTTCGTAAACTAGCAGTGTAAGTCTAACCCAAATTCCATTCAGCATAACTCAGGTTATAAACAACAGGAACGAAATTCATGCTTATATTGTATAGTAGATACATTGTAAAAGTAATTGTTGATTTTACAGTATAATACTGGTAGGTGGGGTGCCAGTATTCTACTGTAAAATTACCAGTAATAAACTGTAAATAAACAGTAGTATACAGTTTTATAAATGAAAATGCAGAAATATACCATATATTACTACTTATCGGTATATTACTGTTTATTTTGCGGTTTAGTATTGTTATTTAAAGGTATAATTATTGATTTTACAGCATTATATTGGCACTTCAGCTGCCAGTATAATATTGTAAAATCAAGAATTAATTTTTTTGCAGTGTATTAATATGTTTTATAACATAGAAAAATCATACAATTCCAAAATTATTAAAATTTTCACTCTTAAAATTTCTTACTAGTCAACGATATTTCAGATGTGCTGGTCTTGTAAGTGATAAAAGTTCAATTTGAATTATATTAGTATTTTTAGTGTCATAATAGCAACAGGCGGAATACGAATTTAGCAGTTCTACTAACAATGCGGTGAATTGACATTATTGTAATGACTGTGTTTTATAAAAAAAATAATAATTATACTAGCAGACCCGCCCGGCGTTGCCCGGGCATATAATAATATTCTTAAATAAACCTTAAATTTGAAGAATGCATCTCATTTTATATCTGCTGCACACGCACTGAAATTATGCGATAGCAGGCGAAGCACGCTAGTCCTTGTCATAATAATATCTGTAATGCGGACTAGCTGGGATATTTAATCAAAAGTATTCCCCTCCCCTACCCATTTACACAAATCTAACAAATACAAATGTTTTTTTTTATGCGGGTAGACCCGTTGTCAAAAATATTATTATTTCTTTTAAAATAATTTTCATTTTCTCTGGAAGAATGCATCTCTTTTTAAATCTGCTCCGCACGCACTGAAATTATGCAATAGCAGGCGAAGCACGCTAGTCCTTGTCATAATAATATCTGTCATGCGGACTAACTGGGATATTTAATCTAAAGTATTCCCCCTCCCCTACCAATTTACACAAATCTAACAAATACAAATGTTTCTTTATGCGGGTAGACCCGTTGTCAAAAATATTATTATTTCTTTTAAAATAATTTTCATTTTCTCTGGAAGAATGCATCTCTTTTTAAATCTGCGCCGCACGCACTGAAATTATGCGATAGCAGGCGAAGCACGCTAGTCCTTGTCATAATAATATCTGTCATGCGGGCTAGCTGGGATATTTAATCTAAAGTATTCCCCCTCCCCTACCCATTTACACAAATCTAACAAATACAAATGTTTTTTTTTATGCGGGTAGACCCGTTGTCAAAAATATTATTATTTCTTTAAAAATAATTTTTATTTTCTCTGGAAGAATGCATCTCTTTTTAAATCTGCTCCGCACGCACTGAAATTATGCAATAGCAGGCGAAGCACGCTAGTCCTTGTCATAATAATATCTGTCATGCGGACTAACTGGGATATTTAATCAAAAGTATTCCCCCTCCCCTACCCATTTACACAAATCTAACAAATACAAATGTTTTTTTATGCGGGTAGACCCGTTGTCAAAAATATTATTATTTCTTTTAAAATAATTTTCATTTTCTCTGGAAGAATCCATCTCTTTTTAAATCTGCTCCGCACGCACTGATATTATGCAATAGCAGGCGAAGCACGCTAGTCCTTGTCATAATAATATCTGCCATGCGGACTAACTGGGATATTTAATCTAAAGTATTCCCCCTCCCCTACCAATTTACACAAATCTAACAAATACAAATGTTTCTTTATGCGGGTAGACCCGTTGTCAAAAATATTATTATTTCTTTTAAAATATTTTTCATTTTCTCTGGAAGAATGCATCTCTTTTTAAATCTGCTCCGCACGCACTGAAATTATGCAATAGCAGGCGAAGCACGCTAGTCCTTGTCATAATAATATCTGTCATGCGGACTAACTGGGATATTTAATTTAAAGTATTCCCCCTCCCCTACCAATTTACACAAATCTAACAAATACAAATGTTTCTTTATGCGGGTAGACCCGTTGTCAAAAATATTATTATTTCTTTTAAAATAATTTTCATTTTCTCTGGAAGAATGCATCTCTTTTTAAATCTGCTCCGCACGCACTGAAATTATGCAATAGCAGGCGAAGCACGCTAGTCCTTGTCATAATAATATCTGTCATGCGGACTAACTGGGATATTTAATCTAAAGTATTCCCCCTCCCCTACCAATTTAAACAAATCTAACTAATACAAATGTTTCTTTAAGCGGGGAGACCCGTTGTCAAAAATATTATTATTTCTTTTAAAATAATTTTCATTTTCTCTGGAAGAACGCATCTCTTTTTAAATCTGCTCCGCACGCACTGAAATTATGCAATAGCAGGCGAAGCACGCTAGTCCTTGTCATAATAATATCTGTCATGCGGACTAATGGGATATTTAATCTAAAGTATTCCCCCTCCCCTACCAATTTACACAAATCTAACAAATACAAATGTTTCTTTATGCGGGTAGACCCGTTGTCAAAAATATTATTATTTCTTTTAAAATAGTTTTTAATTTTCTCTGGAAGAATGCATCTCTTTTTAAATCTGCTCCGCACGCACTGAAATTATGCAATAGCAGGCGAAGCACGCTAGTCCTTGTCATAATAATATCTGTCATGCGGACTAACTGGGATATTTAATCTAAAGTATTCCCCCTCCCCTACCAATTTACACAAATCTAACAAATACAAATGTTTCTTTATGCGGGTAGACCCGTTGTCAAAAATATTATTATTTCTTTTAAAATAATTTTCATTTTCTCTGGAAGAATGCATCTCTTTTTAAATCTGCTCCGCACGCACTGAAATTATGCAATAGCAGGCGAAGCACGCTAGTCCTTGTCATAATAATATCTGTCATGCGGACTAACTGGGATATTTAATCTAAAGTATTCCCCCTCCCCTACCAATTTACACAAATCTAACAAATACAAATGTTTCTTTATGCGGGTAGACCCGTTGTCAAAAATATTATTATTTCTTTTAAAATAATTTTCATTTTCTCTGGAAGAATTCATCTCATTTTACATCAGCTGCACACGTACTGAGATTATGCGAAAGCGTGTGAAGCACGCTAGTCTTTGTCATAATAATATCTGTAATGCGAACTAACTGGAATATTTAATCAAATGTAGTTCCCCCCCCCCTTTTCCGTTTACACAAAGCTAACAAATGCAAAGTATACGATAGCGGGCAAAGCACGCTAGTCTTTGTCATAATAATATCTGTCATGCGGACTAACTGGGATATTTTCAATTCCGCTGGAAAAATGCATCTTCCCTCTCCCCCCCTTTCCATTTACACAAACCTAACAAATACAAATTATACGTTAACGGGCGAAGCACGCTAGTCTTTGTCATAATAATATATGTCATGCGGACTAACTGGGATATTTTCAATTGCCCTGGAAGAATGCATCTCATTTTATATCATCTGCGCAAGCACTGAAATTATGCGATAGCGGGCGAAGCACGCTAGTCTTTGTCATAATAATATATGTCATGCGGACTAACTGGGATATTTTCAATTGCCCTGGAAGAATGCATCTCATTTTATATCATCTGCGCAAGCACTGAAATTATGCAATAGCAGGCGAAGCACGCTAGTCCTTGTCATAATAATATCTGTCATGCGGACTAACTGGGATATTTAATCTAAAGTATTCCCCCTCTCCTACCAATTTACACAAATCTAACAAATACAAATGTTTCTTTATGCGGGTAGACCCGTTGTCAAAAATATTACTATTTTTTTTTAAATAATTTTCATTTTCTCTGGAAGAATGCATCTCTTTTTAAATCTGCTCCGCACGCACTGAAATTATGCAATAGCAGGCGAAGCACGCTAGTCCTTGTCATAATAATATCTGTCATGCGGACTAACTGGGATATTTAATCTAAAGTATTCCCCCTCCCCTACCAATTTACACAAATCTAACAAATACAAATGTTTCTTTATGCGGGTAGACCCGTTGTCAAAAATATTATTATTTCTTTTAAAATAATTTTCATTTTCTCTGGAAGAATGCATCTCTTTTTAAATCTGCTCCGCACGCACTGAAATTATGCAATAGCAGGCGAAGCACGCTAGTCCTTGTCATAATAATATCTGTCATGCGGACTAACTGGGATATTTAATCTAAAGTATTCCCCCTCCCCTACCAATTTACACAAATCTAACAAATACAAATGTTTCTTTATGCGGGTAGACCCGTTGTTAAAAATATTATTATTTCTTTTAAAATAATTTTCATTTTCTCTGGAAGAATGCATCTCTCTTTAAATCTGCTCCGCACGCACTGAAATTATGCAATAGCAGGCGAAGCACGCTAGTCCTTGTCATAATAATATCTGTCATGCGGACTAACTGGGATATTTAATCTAAAGTATTCCCCCTCCCCTACCAATTTACACAAATCTAACAAATACAAATGTTTTTTTATGCGGGTAGACCCGTTGTCAAAAATATTATTATTTCTTTTAAAATAATTTTCATTTTCTCTGGAAGAATGCATCTCTTTTTAAATCTGCTCCGCACGCACTGAAATTATGCAATAGCAGGCGAAGCACGCTAGTCCTTGTCATAATAATATCTGTCATGCGGACTAACTGGGATATTTAATCTAAAGTATTCCCCCTCCCCTACCAATTTACACAAATCTAACAAATACAAATGTTTCTTTATGCGGGTAGACCCGTTGTCAAAAATATTATTATTTCTTTTAAAATAATTTTCATTTTCTCTGGAAGAATGCATCTCTTTTTAAATCTGCTCCGCACGCACTGAAATTATGCAATAGCAGGCGAAGCACGCTAGTCCTTGTCATAATAATATCTGTCATGCGGACTAACTGGGATATTTAATCTAAAGTATTCCCCCTCCCCTACCAATTTACACAAATCTAACAAATACAAATGTTTCTTTATGCGGGTAGACCCGTTGTCAAAAATATTATTATTTCTTTTAAAATAATTTTCATTTTCTCTGGAAGAATTCATCTCATTTTACATCAGCTGCGCACGTACTGAGATTATGCGATAGCGTGTGAAGCACGCTAGTCTTTGTCATAATAATATCTGTAATGCGAACTAACTGGAATATTTAATCAAATATAGTTCCCCCCCCCCTTTTCCGTTTACACAAAGCTAACAAATGCAAAGTATACGATAGCGGGCAAAGCACGCTAGTCTTTGTCATAATAATATCTGTCATGCGGACTAACTGGGATATTTTCAATTCCGCTGGAAAAATGCATCTTCCCTCTCCCCCCCTTTCCATTTACACAAACCTAACAAATACAAATTATACGTTAACGGGCGAAGCACGCTAGTCTTTGTCATAATAATATATGTCATGCGGACTAACTGGGATATTTTCAATTGCCCTGGAAGAATGCATCTCATTTTATATCATCTGCGCAAGCACTGAAATTATGCGATAGCGGGCGAAGCACGCTAGTCTTTGTCATAATAATATATGTCATGCGGACTAACTGGGATATTTTCAATTGCCCTGGAAGAATGCATCTCATTTTATATCATCTGCGCAAGCACTGAAATTATGCAATAGCAGGCGAAGCACGCTAGTCCTTGTCATAATAATATCTGTCATGCGGACTAACTGGGATATTTAATCTAAAGTATTCCCCCTCTCCTACCAATTTACACAAATCTAACAAATACAAATGTTTCTTTATGCGGGTAGACCCGTTGTCAAAAATATTACTATTTTTTTAAAAATAATTTTCATTTTCTCTGGAAGAATGCATCTCTTTTTAAATCTGCTCCGCACGCACTGAAATTATGCAATAGCAGGCGAAGCACGCTAGTCCTTGTCATAATAATATCTGTCATGCGGACTAACTGGGATATTTAATCTAAAGTATTCCCCCTCCCCTACCAATTTACACAAATCTAACAAATACAAATGTTTCTTTATGCGGGTAGACCCGTTGTCAAAAATATTATTATTTCTTTTAAAATAATTTTCATTTTCTCTGGAAGAATGCATCTCTTTTTAAATCTGCTCCGCACGCACTGAAATTATGCAATAGCAGGCGAAGCACGCTAGTCCTTGTCATAATAATATCTGTCATGCGGACTAACTGGGATATTTAATCTAAAGTATTCCCCCTCCCCTACCAATTTACACAAATCTAACAAATACAAATGTTTCTTTATGCGGGTAGACCCGTTGTTAAAAATATTATTATTTCTTTTAAAATAATTTTCATTTTCTCTGGAAGAATGCATCTCTCTTTAAATCTGCTCCGCAAGCACTGAAATTATGCAGTAGCAGGCGAAGCACGCTAGTCCTTGTCATAATAATATCTGTCATGCGGACTAACTGGGATATTTAATCTAAAGTATTCCCCCTCCCCTACCAATTTACACAAATCTAACAAATACAAATGTTTTTTTATGCGGGTAGACCCGTTGTCAAAAATATTATTATTTCTTTTAAAATAATTTTCATTTTCTCTGGAAGAATGCATCTCTTTTTAAATCTGCTCCGCACGCACTGAAATTATGCAATAGCAGGCGAAGCACGCTAGTCCTTGTCATAATAATATCTGTCATGCGGACTAACTGGGATATTTAATCTAAAGTATTCCCCCTCCCCTACCAATTTACACAAATCTAACAAATACAAATGTTTCTTTATGCGGGTAGACCCGTTGTCAAAAATATTATTATTTCTTTTAAAATATTTTTCATTTTCTCTGGAAGAATGCATCTCTTTTTAAATCTGCTCCGCACGCACTGAAATTATGCAATAGCAGGCGAAGCACGCTAGTCCTTGTCATAATAATATCTGTCATGCGGACTAACTGGGATATTTAATTTAAAGTATTCCCCCTCCCCTACCAATTTACACAAATCTAACAAATACAAATGTTTCTTTATGCGGGTAGACCCGTTGTCAAAAATATTATTATTTCTTTTAAAATAATTTTCATTTTCTCTGGAAGAATGCATCTCTTTTTAAATCTGCTCCGCACGCACTGAAATTATGCAATAGCAGGCGAAGCACGCTAGTCCTTGTCATAATAATATCTGTCATGCGGACTAACTGGGATATTTAATCTAAAGTATTCACCCTCCCCTACCAATTTACACAAATCTAACAAATACAAATGTTTCTTTATGCGGGTAGACCCGTTGTCAAAAATATTATTATTTCTTTTAAAATAATTTTCATTTTCTCTGGAAGAATTCATCTCATTTTACATCAGCTGCGCACGTACTGAGATTATGCGATAGCGTGTGAAGCACGCTAGTCTTTGTCATAATAATATCTGTAATGCGAACTAACTGGAATATTTAATCAAATGTAGTCCCCCCCCCCCCTTTTCCGTTTACACAAAGCTAACAAATGCAAAGTATACGATAGCGGGCAAAGCACGCTAGTCTTTGTCATAATAATATCTGTCATGCGGACTAACTGGGATATTTTCAATTCCGCTGGAAAAATGCATCTTCCCTCTCCCCCCCTTTCCATTTACACAAACCTAACAAATACAAATTATACGTTAACGGGCGAAGCACGCTAGTCTTTGTCATAATAATATATGTCATGCGGACTAACTGGGATATTTCCAATTGCCCTGGAAGAATGCATCTCATTTTATATCATCTGCGCAAGCACTGAAATTATGCGATAGCGGGCGAAGCACGCTAGTCTTTGTCATAATAATATTTGTCATGTGGACTAACTGGGATATTTAATCAAAAGTAGTGCCCTCCCCCCCCTCCCCATTTACACGAATGAAACAAATACAAACGTTTTTTTTATACAGGTAGACCCGTTGTCAAAAAAGTTTTTTTTTTTAAATTATTTTCAATTCCGCTGGAAGAATGTATCTTGCTGCCTGCGAAAATGGTACACACGTAGGCTCCTGTCATTGAGAAGTCTATGCTCAAACAACTGCCAGATAAAATTTCTCAAAAATTTAAATTGTCAGTTAATTTATATTCGCTAATTGTTGTTTTTCAAAGACTATTTGGATTCGTCGTTGAAAATACTCATAGGTGTGTTAATTTCAACCTGATAAAAGCAATAATAAAAAATATACTAGTAAATCTGCAGATCAGGAGCCTCAGCGTCAGCTCTACAATTCATTGTGTTTAGCACCCTTTGAGTAATATTAATCTTTCTACAAAAAACGAAATTTAAAGTTTTGAAATTACATAAACATTTATAAAACGAAAAAATATTTCGAAGGTTTCTGACATTAGAAGCGTTAAATTAAACCCCTTGTTATGTAAAGGTATTCTGAAAATCTCATGAGCTACTTATTCTGGTAATTTTTAGATAATAAAGTAGATTTCTTCAGGGGGGCAGAGCCCCCCTGAACCCCTTCGTAGTGTAATTTAATTTACATTTGTAATTATCAATTAATTGTGTTAATGTCCTTTAGTAAATTCTACCAATAGACGAAAACGTACATGAATTCTTTTCTACAGCCCTGTATATTACGTGAAGATTTTTACGCGTCGTCTATAACATTTAAATTTAATGCAGACAAAAAACCCTCTTAAAACTGCTCATATCACATTTCCGGGGATTCGTATGCATAGTGTGCACCATATATCCAGATTCTGCGGAGTCCTGTATATGGTTCTATTTAAATTCTGCAAACATTTGTTAGTATACTAAATGTAATTGGGCTGGGAAATACATAACTCAAAAAAAAAAAAAAAAAAAACACTGAAGCAATTCGCGCTCATTTTCATTTATACTTACGAATTCATTTGTGTATCCCTGTACATGGTCTATACAATATTTAAGCACTACATATTAAGCACAAATTTACTTAACGTTAAAACGCACACCATAATCGAAAATGCTCTTCAGCAATCATCCCTAATAGACCAGAACTGTATCCGAAATTTTTTATGTGACCCTATAAATGAACGATAAATACGATACAAATCACATTCAAGCTTCTTGTAGTCAACCGCAGTAATGTAATTTAATTTCATAACGTTTGAATTAGTGCAACACAATTAACACACTGACGACAGGAAATTTAATTAAATCTGGGTTTAAAAACAGTAGAAGCTCCTCCCTCTTCTGAAAGTGTCTCAGAAATTGGTTTCTGAGATATGTTTTTCATGTTTATGCAGCAGTAAATATCTTTCAATGTACGGATGTAATATATAATGTCTTACAATCTATAAAAAATATGGACAACACAATATAAATGTCTTTTCTGTAAGGTAGAAGTCACTCCCTTAGCCAATGATGTATTCTGAATAAAAACGAGAATTCTCGTTTCCCGTCGCTAATGTGTTAAAATAAGCTGTGAAAAGCTTTTTTTCCCCCGTAGACCACATTTTAATCGACCACTTTTGTGTGACCCTGAAAAAAACATATGCTTTGCACCCCATATACTACAAAAATGTTTCAAAAATACATATCAATTTTATTATTTTGTAACAGAGTTACATCATTAAAAAACGCCAAAAAAGGATTTTCTTCAAAGATTGTAATATTATGAATACTTTTGAGTTCCCTGTACGCATGCTGTAAGTGTTACACATAACATATTTTACAGTAACCAGGTTCTAGTTCACCTTAATAAAGTATATAAATTTCATTACGTTTAAAATTGTGTAACATTATTAAAATACACCGCAGACGATTTTTCCCAAAGATTATAATGTAACGGAATAGTTTTGAGTGCCCCTGTAATTAAGCTATGAATGCTACACTCTTCATTTTTAATACCAAACATACTTTGGCAAACCTCAATAACGTATATCAATTACATGTAATCCCGACTATATTTACGCGAGTTAGAGCACGCAGAGAAACACGGCAGGCGACAGATAGAAAAACTGAAGTCATAAATACTTTTCATCCATGTTGGAAAGTGTTAAAAAGGATTTACACTATGACGCAAAAGTTTAGACAATGAAGAAATTCTTACATACTTTGAAAAATATTTATTCAATTTTCAAATCACTGCTTGAAATTAATGTGCTGTACATATAAACAATATTTATAACAAAGAAAAGTGGAATTGTGCATATTGCAATAAATTAAATGGTAACAAAAATAAACTGCTGTCTCAAAAGTTTAGACACAAATTAAATAAAATCGAAATAAACAATTTTTAAAACCTGGTTGCGCATCCATGCTTATGTATTACGTCATATACACGAGATTGCATGGAAGAAACTAAATCTTGCATAGTTTGTGGATCGATATCGTACCATGCATTCTCAATAGATGTCTTAAGTTCCTTTTCAGAAGAGTATTGTCTAGCGTTGCTATAAACTTTGCGACACATGATGCTCCAAAGGTTTTCTATAGGGTTAAGATCTGGGCTACATGCTGGCCAGTCGAGAACTCTTATATTATGGGAATTAAACCAAGATTTTGAATGTTTTGCAGTGTGAATTGAAGCATTGTCTTGCTGAAATTCCCACTGAGGACCCCCTAGAAGCTCAGCAAATGGCAGTAGGTTTTCTTCTAATGTCTGTGTATAATGCTGTGAAGTTTGACGACCACTGGTGAAGGTCAGAGATACTTGTCCATTATAGCAAAAGGCTGCCCAAACCATCACCGAGCCCCCTCCTTGTCTGCGACTAAAAAAACGTCGAGGTTCCTTCCGCAAGTCATGCCAATACGATAAACAACCATCTGGACCATCCAGATTCCACTTTTTTTCATCGCTAAATATGACTGACTGCCATTTCTCTCCATATGACATATGCTTTCGAGCCCACATAAGTCTTTGTAACTTATGATGTGGTTTCAGAGCTGGTTTCTTCTGCATTTTGCTATAAACGATTGTTCCTTTTTCCAAAATTCGTCTACGAATCGTATCCTTTGATACAGAGAGTCCCGATGAGCTTTGAACTCCACGTACGCTCATTTGTTGAGTACTCGCTAGTCTTTGTATCAGGCGATCCTCTCGTACATTTGTCACACGTGGCCTCCCAGACCGACATTTTGCTTTATATTCGGAACCACTCGATAAAACTCGATAAATAGATTTTTTTGACCTATTAATAATAGCAGAAATTTCAGAAACGCTCTTCCCTTCACCTTTCAACAGCCAAATCCTTGAAACCTCATTCACTTGAATTTCTTTAGCTCTCGGCATGTCGACTATGAAGCGCAATCGTTTGCAGAACTTAAGTACTCCAAATTTGTGACATCATCGATTCTAAATTTGCATATGCCAGCGAATATTCAAAGAAATTTAGAATAGTGTCTAAACTTTTGCGACAAGCACATTTGAATTTTTATGAAAAAAATTAGTATTATAGCAAATAAAACGACTGTCTTTTGTACATAGCATTTTAAATCAGTTTTTGAATATATTTACAGGTTTTTGTAATTCTGACGTCATAATTCTACATTTTAAAGCTGAATGACGTCATTGTCTAAACTTTTGCGTCATAGTGTACATGCCTTTAACCGTACTTTTTTTTTCACTTATAGCATGGTTAAACATTAGTTTAAACATCCTAATCCATGCGATAGCAATAACATATTAAAAGCCCCCCAAAATATGCATATCTGGAGATCTATAAATCTACTGGAAAATAATTCATTATCGTGTCCACTGTTAATTGCATAAATTGCATCGATTTGGCGCGATAAAATATATTTTGTGATAGCCTTTTAATAGTACCTGCAACAAAATTAACGTAATTTACTAACTTCATTCATATTTGACGCAATGATAGGCTACGAATAACAGTCGCTAGGCAACGAAGAAAAGGAAAAAAAAAAGAAATATGTATCATGTAAAACAAGAAAATTAATTTAAAAATTCTTTATATTATTGGAATACATGTATAAATGTCCTCAAAACATTATACACGTAAATAAAAAAATCTTATAGATATATTGATAAAACTTCAATATAATAGGAATAATTTAAAACCCTTATTTGGAATTTTAGTATCCATAATTTGACATTTAAATCCATTAAACAAATGTGCATTTTCTTTCAACTAATCGAAATTTCAAAATCGTCTGACTTGCCGTAGAAAAGCATTATAAAGAAAAATAAAATCTTCCGTATTTTCCGAACGAATGAACCAAATTTAACCAAAAACTATACAGCTACGTCCGGGTATCTCACGAATATGCCCAATTAATTTCAAGCTGATCGGGTGCTTTTTGCGGCAGTTATCGCGGAACAGACAGACAGACAGACAAACGGAAATCAAACCTTTTCGTGTCTGCACAGTAAGCCTTCACTGACGTTTCGGCAATAACGTCCCATAACTAGTAAATCTGCAGATCAGGAGCCTCAACGTCATCTTTGCAAGTCATTGTTTTTTAACACTCATTGCATAATATTCAACTTCCTACAAATCGCTTTTTAAAGTTTTCAAATTACATAAATATTTATGAGCATACAAGATACTTCGTAAAGTTTCAGAAATTAAAAGTGTTAAACAAGTGGTTGTACATTGATGTTCTGAAATTCTGATGAGCTACTTATTCTGGTAACTTATTAAATCAAAAATTGCATTTCTTCAGGGGGGCTCTGCCCCCCCCCCCCCCTGAGCCCCCCGTAGTCTATTTAAATTTACATTCGTAATTTTTTATTGATTGTGCGGATGGTTATAGTATATCTTAGATTTTTTTTACGCTGTGATTTATAAGGATAAGCATAAGTTTTTTTTATAAATTAATAAAATTTAAATTTAAAATAAAATATTCATGTTAACCGTACACAGACAATAAATCGTGAAGTGACGCCAAAAATGTAACCCTAAAATCCGCTACATTCGGCACAACACAACGACGTGCTTAAACGGATGAAGTCAAAGAATTTGGTCCCTGTTCCACGTGCTTGTTTTGTTTGGGCCGAATGAGGGCATTTAAATCTGAGAGATAACGCACATCGTATTGCAAATTGTTTTTACGGCATACTGCATCTCCATCTATCTCTTTCCTCCGTGAATAATAGTTAATTTTATTTTACCCAAGATCTTTTTATTCCAGCATCTTTGTTTTCGATAAATGACGTCTAATTCACCTGCTATGCGTACTTACTCAAAACTTTTCATCTTGTTATATTAAGAAATACTCGAAAGTTTTCTTTTTATTTTTAATATGCCGCTATATTAATTTTTCTAAACTTAATTTTATTTTTCATTTTCCTGTTTCACGACAAAACATTTCAACTGAAAATTGTTTAAAAGAAAATATTATTCCGGGTTTTGATTTTCTTAGCAACAATTAAAGAAATATTGGTAAATGTTATGGGAAAATGTTACGTTATTCTCTATGAAAATAATGAACTTCTGTATTTTTAAGCAAAATATTTCAATAAAATAAATGAAATATTGCCTATTATTATTTCTGGGCTAAAATCCTTCTATATGCAAAGATACAAATGCATTAATTCATTTGTTTTGACGTTGGCTTTACTCAAGCATTATACACGCAATTATACTAATATTATTAGGACCAAATTCGTTGCTAGGCAACAGAGAATGAAAAGGAAAAAAATGAAATATGCATTATGTCAATTTGATAAAACAAAATCCTTTATATTATTGGAAAACATGCATAAAATCCGCCCCAATATTATAAACCTAATTAAAAAAATCTCGCAAATATATTGACATAATTTATTGGAATAATTTAATGTTATTTAAAAATTTCAGCATCAAAAATTTACTATTTAAATCCATTTTTCATATGAGCCATTTCTTTCAACAAATGAAAATCTGAAAATCGTCTGACTTGCCATTGAAAAGCATTATAGAGCAAAATAAAATGTTCCATATTTCCCGAACGAATGAACCAAATTTAACCAAAAACTATACAGCTAAGTCCGGGTACCTCATCAACATTACCAGTGAATTTCAAGCCGATCGGATGCTTTTTGCGGCAGTTATCGCGGAACAGACAGACAGACTAACAGACAGACAGACTAACGGAAACCAAAACTTTTCGTGTCTCCACAGTAAGCCTTCACTGACGTTTCGGCAAAAACTCCTAGTGTACTATGAAATGTAGGAACCCGGTGAATGCGGATTTTCAATCTATTATATCCTTTTTGCTTCTATAAACCTCTGGCCTCGGAACGGAGTCCAATTCTAGGCAACCTTAAAGCTAGGCTTGCTATCCTCGCAGGCGGGTGCAATTCCAGTCAGATTGTGGTTTTGAAGGAAGAAATACTTTTTTAATTCGGCCGCTTGATGAGAGGGAGTTTCAATTGTTAATTAATTACTCAGCTATTACTTAAAATTTTAAAATTCTGAGGAGCAAGTGCATTAGGAGAGACCTTCGACTGTCTTCACAAAAAAATTCAACCTCGTACGTGCAGTAGATTTTGTTAGTCATCGCCGACAGACACACACACACACAGAGAGAGAGAGAGATCTGTTCTTTTATTAGTATACATGAATATAACTTACAACTGAATATTTTTTTCCCATTTTTCCTGAGACTTTTTTGTGTTTTATTGTAACTTTTGTAAAGAAGAATGAAATATAAAAAAAAAAGCAATTTAAATAAAATAAAATTACTAGAAAATAGGAATTCTGGGTTTTGAGAATTTAGTGTCGCTTCCGATGAATAAAATATATATAGCACAAACATATATATAGCAAAATATATATAGCAAAAAATATATATATAGCCAGACTAACAAAATATACTAACAATAGTAGATTTTGTTAGTCATCGCCGACAGACACACACACAGAGAGAGAGAGAGCGATCTGTTCTTTTATTAGTATACATGAATATAACTTACAACTGAATATTTTTTTCCATTTTTCCTGAGTCTTTTTTGTGTTTTATTGTAACTTTTGTAAAGAAGAATGAAATATTAAAAAAAAAGCAATTTAAATAAAATAAAATTACTAGAAAATAGGAATTCTGGGTTTTGAGAATTTAGTGTCGCCTCCGATGAAAAAAAATATATATAGCACAAACATATATATAGCAAAATATATCTAGAAAAAAAATATATATAGCCAGACTAACAAAATCTACTAACAATAGTAGATTTTGTTAGTCATCGCCGACAGACACACACACACACAGAGAGAGAGCGATCTGTTCTTTTATTAGTATACATGAATATAACTTACAACTGAATATTTTTTCCATTTTTCCTGAGACTTTTTTGTGTTTTATTGTAACTTTTGTAAAGAAGAATGAAATATTAAAAAAAAAAAGCAATTTAAATAAAATAAAATTACTAGAAAATAGGAATTCTGGGTTTTGAGAATTTAGTGTCGCCTCCGATGAAAAAAATATATATAGCACAAACATATATATAGCAAAATATATATAGCAAAAAATATATATAGCCAGACTAACAAAATCTACTAACAATAGTAGATTTTGTTAGTCATCGCCGACAGACACACACACACACACACAGAGAGAGAGCGATCTGTTCTTTTATTAGTATATATGAATATAACTTACAACTGAATATTTTTTTTCCATTTTTCCTGAGTCTTTTTTTGTGTTTTATTGTAACTTTTGTAAAGAAAAATGAAATATAAAAAAAAAGCAATTTAAATAAAATAAAATTACTAGAAAATAGGAATTCTGGGTTTTGAGAATTTAGTGTCGCTTCCGATGAAAAAAAATATATAGCACAAACATATATATATAGCAAAATATATATAGCAAAAAAATATATATAGCCAGACTAACAAATTCTACTAACAATAGTAGATTTTGTTAGTCATCGCCGACAGACACACACACACAGAGAGAGAGAACGATCTGTTCTTTTATTAGTATACATGAATATAACTTACAACTGAATATTTTTTTCCATTTTTCCTGAGTCTTTTTTGTGTTTTATTGTAACTTTTGTAAGGAAGAATGAAATATTAAAAAAAAAGCAATTTAAATAAAATAAAATTACTAGAAAATAGGAATTCTGGGTTTTGAGAATTTAGTGTCGCCTCCGATGAAAAAAATATATATAGCACAAACATATATATAGCAAAATATATATAGAAAAAATATATATAGCCAGACTAACAAAATCTACTAACAATAGTAGATTTTGTTAGTCATCGCCGACAGACACACACACACACAGAGAGAGAGCGATCTGTTCTTTTATTAGTATACATGAATATAACTTACAACTGAATATTTTTTTCCATTTTTCCTGAGACTTTTTTGTGTTTTATTGTAACTTTTGTAAAGAAGAATGAAATATTAAAAAAAGCAATTTAAATAAAATAAAATTACTAGAAAATAGGAATTCTGGGTTTTGAGAATTTAGTGTCGCCTCCGATGAAAAAAAAATATATAGCACAAACATATATATAGCAAAATATATATAGCAAAAATATATATATAGCCAGACTAACAGAATCTACTAACAATAGTAGATTTTGTTAGTCATCGCCGACAGACACACACACACAGAGAGAGAGAGCGATCTGTTCTTTTATTAGTATACATGAATATAACTTACAACTGAATATTTTTTTCCATTTTTCCTGAGTCTTTTTTGTGTTTTATTGTAACTTTTGTAAAGAAGAATGAAATATTAAAAAAAAAAAAAAGCAATTTAAATAAAATAAAATTACTAGAACATAGGAATTCTGGGTTTTGAGAATTTAGTGTCGCCTCCGATGAAAAAAATATATATATGAGTATAAATATATCATGGAAGACGATAGTATTCCAGTGACACAGCCTTAAGCCTAAAATCGTATCGTATCGTAGAATTCGTAGATGGCGGAACTCATATATACAACTAATTCGACTTCAAAGAAAACGCAAAGAGCCGCCTTTCAATAACTCGGCGAATATAGCTCTTATTATTCTGATTTTTTTAGAACAGTCTTATTTCTGTAGTCTAACGCTATTCTGAAATTTTTACATTTCTACGAGCAGTATATTTTGAGGTCTCGAAACCCATTTGTAAAGTACTTGCGATGGATAATGTTCCTAATTTTCATTTCTGGAAAATGACACGGGCGATTATCTTTAAATTGATATATAATAGGAATCTGTTTTATGTGAAGGGAATAAGATAATATTTGTTTCCGTAAAAACTCAAATTTTCTGTTTAATTCACATTTTTTTCCCTCCAAAAATGATCTTATTAAAATTAATATATAATATGAATCTATTTTAGATGAACCGAATAAGACCACGTTTGTTTCCAGGAACACTCTTATTCGTTTTATAATAAGCATGAAGCATCGGACTATATTTTTCCACCATTTATGGGAATTTCACCGAAAATTTTCCTACTGTATTCATGCGTTTAATTTCTGCTGATCAACGTTTAGCGGAAAGTTTACGAACCTTCCAAGGTTCAGGCGGTTAAGTGCGGTCCTCGCAATACATAGGTTGCGAGGTCTGTCCTCTTTGCAGCAATAAGCAATTTTTTTAAAATAAAAGTAAATTTGATTTTATGTTTGTATAAAAATGTATTTATTTGCGTCATTGTATCCAAACTAGGCGAAATATATGCAAATAGATATTATGACGCAAAGAAATCATTTACATAAATTTTACTTTTGATTTTGGATAGCGTGGCACAAAAGATAAATCAAGTTATTCATATAAATACACTACAGTGCATTGTACAGGTTCAGTAAAAGTGGTATTTTTAACAGTGTATTGGAAAATTAAAATTTTGGTTAGATGTGTAAATATATCTAGCCAAATCGAAAATAATTAAAATTGAATTTTAAAACAAATTGTTTAAGGCTACATCAAGGCGTCACTTAAATTTTGATATCATATCTTTTAAAACTCATAGTTTGAATTTATGAAAAATGTGAATTATAACGCATCAATGAATATGTTTCTACATCCTTTTAAATTTAACATAATTCTTACGCATGCAATTATAAATAAAACAAAAATAAAATGATGAAATAAATAATATAGCGTCACTTAAAATTTGATATCATTATTTTTAAGTTCCATATTTAAAATTCTTATAGCAATAAGATAAAGTGCTGCGTCCCAAACTTTTAACCCGTTAAGGGGTTTTTTAATTGATAGATAATACAAAGCATATTTCAGATTTAAGGCTTAAAACTCACGCAATTATTTTATATAAAATTACGTCATTTTCATCCACTTAAGAATTCTTTATTTGCAATCCAGTTTCACACAACATCTACAGTAAAGTATTCATATGACGTCTGATACTATCGCTGAATAATACACAAATCCCCCCCCCCTCTAAAAAAACAAAAACAAAAAAGAAAACAGATGTCACTCAAGAAACTCGACAAAAAAAAATCGGTTATCTAATGATTCCCATGCCTTCATTTGTTTGTAATATTAATATAATACTTAAAATTAAATATAGTTTATAACAGCTCAATGTTTTATTAGAAATCATTCCTTTATATTTTTTCAAAATAGTAAGTATGTTAATTAATTATTTTTCGGTATAAAAACTAAACAACAACAACAACAACAAAAATCAGTATTTCAAAAAGAAATTGTGATGCAGTTTTCAAATAAATTGCATTAAAAAGTACTTTCTTTCTCCATACGACGGTATACAATTGGAGATGTGCGATGCTTAGAAGTTAAAAAAATTGCAGTAGAGTATTTAACAGTACAATGATACATCTGCTTTTTTACGGCTGGCTTATACAACAGAATGTTATTTTTTGGAGACGACGCTTTAATATCTATGACGAAGAAAGAAATAGCATACCGGTGGCTAAAAATATTCATTTTTAGAGTTCCGTTCTTAAAAAGTAAAAACGGAACCATTATAAGATCACTCCTGTGTCTGTCTGTCTGTCACAGCCATTTTACTCATAAACTATGCAACGTGGAAAGTTCAAATTGGGGGAAGTAATAAAGATTATTGACCCACATATTTGCAGATTAATAAATGTTCCTAAATATATTTAGGAAAAATGTAGAGGGTCTAATTAAGTTACTTGAAAAGAAAAATCTTTTCTTTGTATATCGTGTGAAAGCTTTCATAACGCTGAATTCAAAAATATATTTCATTTAATTTTAAATATTATATTTTCAAAGCTATGGTGGAAAATGCAGTGCAAACATATGTTCTCTCTACCCCCCCCCCCCGCCATCTAATTCCAAATCTATTGAAACTAAAATTATGAAAAAATTAGAGGTAGTAGACATTAATTTAAACCTTGCTGGAAAGTTATACCGATTACTCTAGGTCACATAGTTTTTAGAAAATCGCATTTTTCCGTTACATTCAAATTTCGATGTATGGGCTTCAGCAAAAGTGTTGAGCAGAGCTGGAGGTACCTATCGTAGCAGAAGTATAAAAGCACTAAATAATGATTAATAATGTCGATAATGAATTTTGGAAAAAATTGTCGGTAATTAGCCGAGATATTAACCCTTAAAGACACGGACGGTTTGGACATACATAATGACAGGGACGGCGTACTCTGCTCCATCGGCTTTTAAAGCCTAGATAACAAGTTTTAACCCCCTCACTGACAAGCCCGTGTTAATACGTTCACTAAGCTCCAGGTTTCACTGCAATACAAGCAGTATTTAAAGTAATATAATATTATTGATTTAATGTATTTTTAATACATTGAACAATGATTAATACTTTCAAGGATTGCATTCATATTCGTTATTAAGTTTTTTTTATAAAATGTTCAAAGAATCATTTTTTTTTTAGCATTTAAAACAAAATGCAGAGAAAACAACATTACAATTTTGCCCTTTTCCAAGACAGTCGGAGGGTTATTTATGTAATGCAGTTCCCAGTAGCAGTATAAAAGCAATAAACGTCAAATTGTTGAAAACAGACTAATTTAATGAGAATAATCACATAAATACTATGTGTTTCGCGACTAGTTTCCATTGAGTGGCTCTGTCAATACACCTACTATGTCTTTAAATGTAAAAACCTACATAGAACAACAAATATACAGAATACCTATATTTGCTACTATTTAGGTTCCATATATCTTTGAACTTTCATGATATATCCATTTATACTTTTCCAGTATACAAGGTACAAAGGAAAGTCCCTTTAACCTGAAAATATTTGTGAACGGAGAGAGCTACAGCTATGCAAGTGAGGTAACGGTATAGTAAAGCGACTACGCCTGATTTAATGAAAACGACAGCAGTGTCCCTTAGTGGCGAAATTTGGAAGATAGCCACTGCAAATCGAAAAAAAAAGAGATAGAGCAAAATTTCCAGTTTTAAAGCGTCAATTAATTAGTAGAATACGACATTTGGTTTACATGGATAAGATAAATCTTCGCCTGTTTACCCAAAAATGTCCGAAGTCGATGCGCTCCATTTTGTGGAAACGTTTGAATGGAATAATCAGAAGTATGTAGAAATATGCACAATTTCTGCGATAAATACGTACTTATCTCAATACATTTTTATAACATCACGCAAAAAAAAAAAAAAACTGTCTCACAGTGATAAAAAGTTAATATACAGTATGTTCGAAAAGTTCGCCATTGCTCACGATACACGTTTGTATTCGTGAGAGTAATTCTGCATGCACATTTCCCAGCATGGAACCTAATTCAAGCCTCTTCAATACGACGACATAGATTTAACCCTTTCACCCTAGAAGGTCTAGCCACCTAATTTTAATTCCAAAATGAATTATTTCATCAGTTTACGAACAGAATTCTTCTGGCAATTAAAGGGTTATTCTAAATTTTTAAATGCATTGGCAATTAAATCTTTACAGACATTACAGCATAGTACAATGTCACAATCTGCAATTGTGCACTGCTACATTTCCGGAATGTCAATAGGCAAAGTAGAATCGTCGCTCATCGATTTCGGACATTTTTGGGTATACAGGCGACAATTTATCTTATCCGAATGAACCAAATGTCGTTTCATACTAATTAATTAATGCTCTAAAACTTTCAATTTAGAAAATTTGCTCCACCTCTTTTCGTTTTCGATTTGCAATGAACGCTCCTCTTGTTAGGTGCCAAAATTTCAGTAAGCGCGATAGCGCTACTTTTGTTATGTGCCACAATTGCGGGAAGCACGATAGCGCTCATTTTCTTCTATGTTAAATCTTCGGGGAGAATGATTGTGCTCCTGTTTGCTGTCTCAGTGTGGTATGCATTTAAGTTAGTTGCACTAGCGAAGCGTGCGATTTCTGTGTATATCGTCGGCTTACAAGTATTTTTTTTATTATATATAAATCCAAACACATTCGCATTTTTGGCATATATCTGTCGTAGGCTAATTGAGAAATCCGGCTCTTTGCAAAGAGCCGGGCTAATTGGAGAATCCATCTCCCTTTTTCCAATTAGCCTGATATTTTTCAGGCTTATTGCAAAGAGCCTAGAAAGCGTTAGGCTAATTGAAAAATGACCACTTATTATCCGATCAGGGTGATATTTTTAGCTCACAGGCTATCAAAGCCTGAGAGCTTATGTGCCCGCCGATTCTGTATGTACGTGTGTACGTACGTACGTACGTACGTATGTACGTAACACGATAACTCTTGACAGAAATATCCGATTTGCTTCAATTTGTTTTTCTAGGTTCATTCTGATAAGGTGCTTCCCTGATTAGTTTTTGGGGTTCATTGGTTAAGGATAAAGGGGGAAAAGGGGGGCTAGTGCCCCCCCCCCCTTAATTTATATAAAAGAGTTTTTCATGCAGAAATATTCGATTTGCTCCAAATTTGGTATACCGGTTTATTAAGTTAAGGAGCTGCCTTGATTAAATTTGGAGGTTCATTAGTTACATATAAAGGGAGGAAAAGGGGCTATCCCCCCCCCCCCGTAATTTAGATAATTGGGTTTTCCATGCAGAAATATGCGATTTGCAATAAATTTGGTATACCGGTTAATTATGGTAAGCAGCTTCCCTGATTACATTTGGAAGATCATTATTATGCATAAAGGGGGAAAGGGGCCAATTCCCTCTCCCTTAAATTTAGATAAATGCGTTTTTCATGTAGAATTATTCGATTAGCTCAAATTTGGTTAACTGGTTTCTTATGTTAAGGAGATGGCTTGATTAGATTTGGAGGTTCATTATTTAAATATAAAGGGAAGAAAGGTGGGGGTACCCCCTTTTATTTAAGTAAATGGGTTTTTAATGCAAAATTATTCGATTTGCTCCAAATTTGGTATACCGGTTTATTATGTTAAGGAACTTCCCTGATTAGATTTCGAAGTTCATTAGTTAAGTATAAAGGGAGGAAACGGGGGCTAGACCCCCCCCCCCCTTAATTTAGATAAATGGGTTTTTCATGCAGATTTATTCGATTTGCTCCAAATTTCGTATACCGGTTTATTATGTTAAGGAGCTTCCCTGATTAGATTTGGAGGTTCATTAGTTAATTATAAAGGGAGGAAAGGGGTGCTAGACCCCTTCCCTCTTAATTTAGATAAATGGGTTTTTCATGCAGAGATATTCGATTTGCTCCAAATTTCGTATACCGGTTTATTATGTTAAGGAGCTGCCTTGATTAGATTTGGAGATTTATTGATTAAGTATAAAGGAGGGACAGAGGCTAGTGTCCCCTTAATTTAGATAAATGGGATTTCATACAGAATTATTCCATTTGCTTTAAATTTAAAAAAGTTTACTTTTATGTATTTTAAAAGTTTAAATTTAAAACCAGTTTATTACGATATGGCTTCCTTCATTTGATTTGAAGGTTCATTGGTTAAGTATAAAAGGGGGGAAAGGGGGGCTATTGCTCCTCCCCTTAATTTAGATAAATGGGTTTTCATGCAGAATTATCTGATTTATTTTAATTTTTTTTTCAACCGGATCCGAACTTGAAGGTTCCATTTGAAGTCAATCCGAAAACCGACCACAACCAGGTTTCGGATTGAGTTCAGTTAGAACTTTCAGGTTCGGAACTTGTTTCCGGTGGACGGAGATAATTTTGTCTGGTTTGCATCAGGTTATAGTTCTTTGGAATATTTTTGTCGGCTAAGATTTAGTTCAGGACGGGTTTCAGGTTGACTTCGAATGGAATTTTTAGATTCTGGTAGCGTTGTGTGTCCACGGAAACTAATTCGTCTTGTTCGGATCCGGTTATGGATCTTTGGAATATTTTTGTCGGTTATCAGATTTGGTTCGGGTTTTTTGAAATGGAACTCTCAGGTTCGGGTCTGGTTGCATGTTGACTCAAATTATTTTGTCTTGCTCGGATCGGGGTACGGTCTGTTGTAATTTATTTTTCGGGTTTGGGCAGGGTTATGCGTTAATAAACCTAATAAAAAGAAAATTGCCCAGTTAAACTGATAGCATTGAGCTCACAGGCTATTCACACTAATTGTACTAGCTACTCTTATTTCAAAGAATAATGCCCCTCGAAAAATAAATGAAGGTATTAGTCCCCGTTGCCCCCCTTTCTACTTAACCAAAGAACTTCCAAATCTAATCGGGGAAGCTACTTAACATAATAAACTGGTATACCAAATTAGAAGCAAATCAGATAATTCTGCATGAAAAACCATTTCACTAAATTAAGGGGGTATTAGCTCCCCCATTTGTCCCTTTATGCTGAGCCAATGAACTTTCAAATCTAATCAGAAAAGCTCCTTATTAGAATGAACCAAGAAAAAAACTTAAACTAAATTAGATAATTCTGCATGAAAACACATTTATCTAAATTAAAGGGAGGGGCAATTGCCCCCCTTTCCCCTCTTTTATACTTAACCAATGAACCTCCAAATTAAATGAAGGAAGCCATATCGTAATAAACTGGTATATCAAATTTGAAGCAAATCGAATAATTCTGTATGAAAAACCTATTTAACTAAATTAATTGGACACTAGCCCCTGTCCCTTCTTTATACTTAACCAATAAATCTCAAAATCTAATCAAGGCAGCTCCTTAACATAATAAGCCGGTAAACGAAATTTAGAGCAAATCGAATAACTCTACATGAAAATTCCATTTGTCTAAATTAAGGGGGGGGGGGTTAGCCCCCCTTTCCTCCCTTTATACTTAACTAATGAACCTCTAAATCTAATCAGGGAAGCTCCTTAACATAATAAAACGGTATACGAAATTTGGAGGAAATCGAATAACTCTGCGTGAAAAACCCATTTATCTAAATTAAGGGGGGGGTCTAGCCCCCCCCTTTCCTCCCTTTATACTTAACTATTGAACGTCCAAATCTAATCAAGGAAGATTCTTAGCATAATAAACCGGTATACCAAATTTGGAGCAAATCGAATAATTTTGCATTAAAAACCCATTTACCTAAATTAATGGGGGGTAGCCCCCCCTTTCCTCCCTTTATACTTAACAAATGAACCTCCAAATCTAATCAAGCCATCTCCTTAACATAATAAACCAGTATACCAAATTTGAGCTAATCGAATAATTCTACATGAAAAACGAATTTATCTAAATTAAGGGGAGAGGCAATTGCCCCCCTTTACCCCTTTATACATAATAATGATCTTCCAAATGTAATCTGGGAAGCTGCTTAGTAAACCGGTATACCAAATTTATAGCAAATCGCATATTTCTGCATGATAAACCCATTTATCTAAATTACGGGGGGGGGAGATAGCCCCCCTTTCCTCCCTTTATATGTAACTAATGAACCTCCAAATCTAATCAAGGCAGCTCCTTAACTTAATAAACGAGCATACCAAATTTGGAGCAAATCGAATAATTCATCATAAAAAACCGATTTATCTAAATTAAGGGGGGTTGCCCCCCTTCCCCCATTATACTTAAATAATGATCTTCCAAATCTAATCAGGGAAGCTCCTTAACACAATAAACCGGTATACCAAATTTGGAGCAAATCGAATATTTCTGCATGAAAAACCCATTTATATAAATTAAGGGGGGGGGGACTAGCCCCCCTTTTCCCGCTTTATCCTTAACCAATGAACCCCAAAAACTAATCAGGGAAGCACCTTATCATAACGAACCTAGAAAAAAAAATTGAAGCAAATCGGATTTTTCTATAAAGAGTTATCGTGTTGCGTACATACGTACGTACACACGTACATACAGAATCGGCGGGCACGTAAGCTCTCAGGCTTTTATAGCCTGTGAACTAAAAATATCACCCTGATCGGATAATAAGTGGTCATTTTTCAATTAGCCTAACGCTTTCTAGGCTCTTTGCAATAAGCCTGAAAAATATCAGGCTAATTGGAAAAAGGGAGATGGATTCTCCAATTGGCCCGGCGCTTTGCAAAGAGCCTAGGCTGATTGCAAAGAGCCGGATTTCTCAATTAGCCTAAGACATATCCACAAGATTTGTTCCGCACTCTAACGGTTAATCCATTCGGGGCCTAACGTCCTATAAATGGGTCTCAGGACTCTTAAAGCTTTAAAAATTGGAAATTTAAATTTTTTTATACGTTAAATTCGTATCTTTTCTGAACATTTTGATATAATTGTTTCCTTGAAATTCCTTTTAGAACAGAAGATATGGCTTTTAGAATTATACCCGCTTAATAGCTGAGGCGACGTGTCCAAAACTTTGAAGTCATTTTTCTCCAAATGACGTTTTTGGTCATAATGCGCACGATATCTCAAAAACTCCTGATTTTTTTTCATCACATTTTCAAAACATATTTTTCAAATTAATCTGTATAAACTTATTTCAAATGAAAATCGAATTTCAAATTAATTGCTTAAAAGGCGCAAAGGTCCTAGTGAAAATAGATTCCATGCTGGGACTCGAACCCGGGTCATCAGTATAGTGCACTGACATTCTACCGACCACATGGAACGATACCCAGCCTGTAACTTTTCACTATCACAGGTTGGTAAGGCTACAAGATGGAATATTTTCGTGAGCCACCGACATGGGGCAAACACAAAACTAAATTAAATCCAGCATCGATTGAAACTATATTCCAACGTGTAATGGCGAAAAGTTCCACGCTGGGTATCATTCCATGTTGTTTCGTCAAATATTAATGTATAAACTTAACCAATAATTTCCTTTTTATTCTTAAAAAAAATATTTTTTTAGGTGATTATACGGTGAAATTTTCTATATTTTGCATTAGCTAAATACAACTTTGTATTAAAAATATAAAAATGCTTTAAATACAAATTTATTTAGGTTCAGGGTAAATATTGTAATCTGAAGTATAAGTAGGCACCAAAATTTTCGTTCTAGTTGCAAAATTTATTTTGCATTCGTGCGCGTAATCTGTTATGCCGATTTTCGGCATTTTTCATCTCAATAAAAATTGTGTCTTAAAATCAAATACATTTTAAGATATTAAATGTTGAAAATGGTCTTTTTTTTTTCATTTTTTCCTATTTTAAGAGTCCTGAAACCCCCTTAAGTGACCATGTCTTTCCACTGAGTATAATTTTGTCTTAACAAGTAGTTTTGTTATTATCTGTATGTAATAATGATAGAATCCTAATTCTAGTAATGTATCCATTATCCATTCAATTCCCCCCCCCCTTTTTTTTTACAATGTATAAAATTTTTACTTAAGTTTATAAATTTTATATTTAAGGGAGTGATTGTGTTTCTGTTTTTTTCTTTTTTTATATAACCACTGTTTCCTCCTAATAGCATATTTGCCATAAGAATTCTGATAATAAATAAGGCGAAGATTACTATTTGTTAATAAATATTATAAAAATCTAGCAAAGTAACTACCCGGAAAAACTGTTTCGGGTATATTGGTTATATTGGTCAATATTTTTAGTCATTGCTAACAGAGTTGGCAATTTAGCGGAAATTCTGTATTCAAAATATCTATCACTTTTTTTTAATGGTAATCGTTGTATTTATTCGATGAAAGTCTGCCATTAAACAAAGTGAAAATTATTATTAAAAAATTCAGCTATTTTTTTAATATAAAAACACGCTTAGTTTTCATTACTAATCGCTAACATTTGAACTGAAATACAAATATTGGTAAAATATTAGGTTTACTTTGGAAATATTTGAAGTGAAACATTAACATTTTAATGCTGCATAAAGGTTGCTGCACATTGTAATAACCTCTAACAAAACATCAATATTGCAAAAATACTTACTCTATGTTGGAAATATTAATAGTGAAATCGCAAAATATTTTTTGAAAGCACTGCACAAATATGTACAAACTGTAAGTTGAAACATTTGACTGAAAGTAGATTTTATTTTTATAAATTTTATTTTATCTCATAGAAACAAATAAAATGTGTAAATTTTATTAACTTAAGCGAAAACTTCGAACAATAGGGAAAAACATGAACACTAACGGATAATGAATTCAAAGGCATTTAATCATCTGTTTCATTGCTGACTTCAGCCATACCTTTTCACACTTCCACATGTATACTATTATTAGAATACTATCATTACTAGATGGAGATAATAACAAAACTAATGGTTAAGGAAAAATAATACTAAATGAAAAGACATGTTCTCTTACCGCTTGCGGGGTGGTGGAATATATTATATTCCACCTAATTTTAATCAAGATTTGCACCAGAAACATGTAATTACACATTTATTTTATAACTTTGATAGAAAGAAGTTGTTAAATGGATTTCCCTTATTTTGAATTATTTATTTATTTATTTTTTATATTCCGGTGTGAAATCAATATTACGAAAACACAATTATTTGCCCCTGAAAGGGTTAATGGGACACTTCACCACGAACAAGTCAAATAATAATTTCATGATTCCATGAATAGCGATCGACTTCATATCATAAATACTTCAGAATATTCAGTATTTAATACCAGAAAAATAAACTGAGAAATACATGTGTCCAATCTGAACTGAGCAAGTATTGTGAGAATGCGTGCTGCACTCAGTTTGAGCAGAAAACACTTCAGAAAGTATTTTAGAGTACCGTTCTTGAAAAACAATTGTTTTCTCGTTTACTCCCAATTAATGTATTTAATTTTTCAAAAAAAAAAAAAAAAAAAAAAAAATCACGACTCACTGCGGTATTCATTCAATACAAATTAGGCTATTGAATAAAAAAATAAAATTTAACAAAACGTTGGGCGCACCATCAAACGTTGTATACAACTGACAAAGCTGACTGACTCTCAGTAGAACAAAGAATTTGGAGACACCACTTCTCTTTTCGACCTCCACCAGAGCATATCTGTGTTTGTCAAGATTCACCGGTGATTGTCCGAATACACAAGAATATAATCAAATATTCTGTCTTTCACCGACGTTTTGGTATGAGTTGAAATTCACCGGTGAAAGTCGACATTTTCCAATTTCGGTCTTTCACAGTAACATATATACCGGGTGTCCTATAAAGGACTGATTGATTTTAAAATTCAATAACTTGCAAACGGTGACAGATATTAAAAAATTCCTGCAGGAGGGTTATGCATAAGGTCAAAAGTTTTTTTAGAGTGACTTTCGATTTTAGTTCGAATTACAAAAAATAGATGGCGCTGCCATCAACAGACGCTAAATTCAGGCTCGATTTTTAGCACTTCGGGACCCACTCAATGCATTTTCATCTCCTTTTTCCGCATGGAAGAACAGAAAGACCAAAAAATCGAGCCTGTATTTAGCGCCTACTGCTTACAGCGCCATCTATTTTTTGTAATTCGAACTAAAATCGAAAATCACTGTAAAAAAACTTTTGACCTCATGCATGACCCTCCTGCAAGAATTTTTTAAATATCTGTCACCGATTGCAAGTTATTGAATTTTAAAATCAGTCAGTACTTTTTAGGACACCCGGTATATAAATCTGATATATTCAGCGAACTTTTACAATTCATGCTAACTTCCACTGCAATATATAAAAAGTATCTCATGAGTAAATATTGTCGTATTTTATGCAAAAGAGATGCGAATGTGACATTTTAAAATATGACAATTATTCGTTATTTTAAAAATTTAAAAATTTAATAATTAAAAAAATATATTATTTTATTACCAATTTTCAATATAATTATTTGATATTGCCAGTAACAAGTCTGCCAATTTTCAAAGGAATGTATTGAAAATAGAGGGATTTGGTTTCTGTCCCCTTAACCATGTAAATAAAATATTTTTGTAAAAAAAAAAAAAAAAAAAAAAAAAAAAATCAAACTTTTGTGTTTCTTAATGAATAAAAATAGTCATAACTAAAAATCTTGTGTCTGCAAATAAGTAAATGTAGATCATTTTAAAAATACTTATGTGTTTAGTACCTATATTACATTTCGTAGTGATGAACGCAGTGCCTTACAGAGTAAAAAAGAAAAAGAAAAAAACTATTTTAGTTTCAACGGAACACAAATTCTGTAAAAGATTAGTCTGTTTCTAATGGTGTATATTAAAAAGTACAATCTGTTTAATTAATTGTCGATATTTCACTGTTACACATAATAAGGTTTTGAAGGTACACTAATTCAAACTTTGAGTTTTCTCCTGATTTTCGTCGCGTTTAAAAGGTACAAGATCCCTTAACCCTTTCAGGGGCAAGTAATTGCGTTTCTGAAATGTTGAATTCACGCCGGAATGTTTCAATTTTTTTTTTTTTTTTTTTTTTTTTCAAAATAAGGAAAAACAATTCATCACCCTTTTTTTTACACCAAAGTTAGAAAAGTAAAATTTAATAAAAACTTTCTGGTGCGAATCTTGATTAAAATTAGGTGGGATAAAATGTATCCCACCGTCCCTCAAGGGGTTCAATGGTAAATATTTATTTATTATTTGTTAATAAAATTGCTGTTAACATTTAATTGCCAGAATATGTTTAATTAGAACGAAAGTTTCTAAATTTTCCAAATTATAGAAGTATATTTAGAAATGCATACATAATATTTGAATATGAATTAATTTCAACTGCTATATTGCTTTTATTGTATAATATAAAATTCATATTACAAATGTTAAATTATTATATAATATAAAATTCATATCTAAGAAAATTGGATTTTTTTTTAAACGTACATTAGAAAAATTTGACCAGTTTTTTAATATTTTTCCAATATTGAGAAATAATAAATAAACATTTTTTTTTATAGGACAAACCCTATAAATCAAATATATTTATGAATTTTTAAGGATCCGTAAAATTAAGTAATAAAAAATCTAATCTTAAAAAATATTAATACTATTAGAAGTAAAAAAAATAAATCAATGTTATTTCTCTTTTTCACTAGAAATTAATTGTTTAATTTTTTTTTCTTTAACATTTTTCATTTTAAAACAATCTTAAATCGCATACCACAATTCATTGATTATTTAGTTTTATAATAGGAAAAATCATTTATTTGAAGAGCATAATTATTTATTTTAAAGACCTATAAAAAATAATAATTGTATTCAAATGTTCAACGTTTAAAATTTTAAATACAAATATGAATCTTAAAAAATAGCGTTTTGCCAATGCTTAAGCATAATGTCCGTTCGTGTATTTTAAATAATCTGAAATCATGCACACTGTCTTATCGATTTTTCAACTAAGCTTTTTAATAACACATATATATGTTCATCAAAAACACACTTTGGCATTTTTTAAAAAGTGAAAAAATAATAATTTCAGTTGGTCATTTCTATATAATATTTAGTCATGTTTAGTAAATATATATATATATATATATATATATATATATATTATTTTTATTATTTCTCTTAAAAATTTCATAAGATATACGTTCTTCCATCTTTAATATTCTTAATTTTCAAATAATTTAAATGTATGGCGAACTTTCTAAATCAGCAATATATATATATATATATATATATATATATATATATATATATATATATATATATAAGCATTGAATAAAGAGCATTAGTTTCGCATACAGTGTGGCGCAAAAGTTTAAGCCCAACGCAAATATTTTAATAAAAATAAAATTGTACTACGGAATACTTTCAAATATTTACTGTAGGTGAATACTATGATCATATATACATATCTTAAGTCTGGAACAGATTGATCGTTGCGAAAATCAGAAATTACAAAAAAACATTTTTTGTGATGTCGCAAAAGCTTAAGCACAAATGTGATTTTATGCAAATATCTCCTTGAAATGATATGTGGAGGATCGGTGATACATTTTTCCTAGAGTATAAAGTATACCGATTGCTGTACGAGTTATATAAAAAAAATGCCAAAATCTCTGTAGGTCTCTCCTGAAGAAGTTGTAGAAATTTGGAACCTGAAAGCTGAAGGTAAATCCGTTATGCAAATTTCGCTTATTTTAAATCTGTCTAAACGTGGTATTTATAGTGTTTTGCATCGTGGAAAACAATTCAACAATGCGTATCGCTCAGAAAGGCCGAGAAAAACCACATTTCGTGAGGATAGAGGAATTAAAAGATTGACTGTAACTAGCAGTTTGTCTCTTAATCAGATAAAAAATTGACTTGGATCATAAATATCACGTGAGACCATACGCAGACTAATAACCTAACCAGGATTCTTCAAAAAACAAAAATTAGCTCGAAAGTCTTTTCTGGAACAGTGTTACAAACAAGCAAGACATCATTAGGCAAAACAGTACATGTATTATCATGACGAATAGATTAGTGTTATTTTTTCTGATGAAAAAAGAATCGAATTTAGATGGTCCAGATGGCTTGTCATTCTGTTGGAATGCCTTCAGGAAATATCCGAAGAGCATATTCAGTAGGCAACAGCGTGGTGGTTCCTTCATACTTTGGGGCGCTTTTGGCTACAATGGACAAACGTCTCTTTGCTTCCTAAATAGCAGAAGAAATTCGCAAAAGTATCTGGAATCTCAGAGTGAGCATTTGTGACCATTTCGCGAACTCCTAGGAGGTCTCAACTGGACCTTTCAGCAAGACAATACACCGATTGTCACTTCCCGTTGCACAAATGAATGGCATAGGTCTCAGAATATCAGTGTGATGAACTAGCCAGCACTCAGCACAAATCTCAATCCAATAGAGAACATCTGGGAAATCCTCTCACGTGACGTCTACAAGAATTGGAAGCAGTATTACTCCGTACAAAAGTTCAAATCAGAGATTGAGGAAACCTGGTACAAATTCGTTCCCAAAACTTTAGATACTCTCGTGTTATGAATGGAAAATTGCGTATTCGAACTCATCATGTGCAATGGAAACACCATATACTGCTAAAAGACTCTTGTTCTTGTGAAACGTAAATATTTCGTTTCTGTGCATAAACTTTTGCGACATCACAATTTTGTTTTTTAATTTATTATTTTCTTTACAATTAATTGTTTCGGAATTCAAAACGTGAATTTGAAATCCAATTGTTTTGATACAGTAAAATTTTCAAAGCATTCCGGTGCGTATTGTTCATTTTATAAGAACATTTAGCTTGTGCATAAATTTTTGCGCCGCACTGTATCAGCGTTTGATTTAAGTTTTCCTCTGATACAATATAGAGATTTCCCTTAAATCATTCCAATTGGGGTTTTAATTCAATCAAGTTTTTAACAAATGTTACAGTTTTAACTTTTTACCTGTAACTAATGGTTTAAAATGTCTCAGGATAAATAATCCTTTTTATTTTACACTTTTTTAAAAAATAAACAGGCATCCATTTACAAAACAAACGCTATTTAACAAAGTTAGATACCTCTATGAAAATCATGCATCAAAAATGAAAAAAAACTTTCCAATATGCTTAAATTATTTATATTGTGTTCGTATCGTATGTCCTGTAGTATAAGGCACTCCCGTGTATAACGAGCATCTATACTTTCAGACTTCATTTTTTCATTTTTAGATATATTCACCGTATGATACACACTTCATTCAGTTCAAAGTAACTTTCTAAAGATGAATAACGATAAAATAAAATGAACATAATCGTAAAGCATAACGTATAATACTATTATTTTTCATGTAATCCGACGCCGAAAATTATTTTTTTATTTATAAGTAATGTTTTCATTAAATTAAAAATCTTAGTTCTTATGATCATCTTTGTTTTCAATTAATAATTAATCGTCCTTTTTTTATAACAGCCCTATAACGTGCACCTTTAGTTTTTAATCGATTATATTGTATTCAAAGTGTGTATTATATATAAGAATATACTTTAATATAATTAATGTATATAGAAAAAAATGCAAAGATTTGTCTATATTTATAGAAGCTGAGCCCATATTAAAGTAATAATTGGCTTTTCATCATTTAAAAAGTTTAGTATGTTTCAAAATATGAATTCCTTATATATTACTTTCTTTAACTAGCTTTTTTGCATGGAAAAAAGTTCAGAACATAGATAGAAAATTCTTGTTTTATGTTTGTCATAATTTGTTGAACTTTTAAATAAAAAGAGAAAATTCCTAATTTTGAACGTCTAACAACCTCTTAAAGTTCATACCAAATTTCTTTGCGTCTTTTCCAGCATCCTTTATACGGAATATCTCTCTTGGCATCTTTTCTGGCGACGTACTATCTCCGCCAATATGTGCCTGTAACCCTGTAATCCATCTTTTTCTCCCAAACATCCAGCGTCTGCGGTAAAAGCGTCTTTCGACTTTGACTCGCGATGAACGCGGGGAAGCTTAAGAGGAAATGTGCTGTCAGTGTGCGTGAACTGTTTAAAACATGTGCTCTGTTATTAGATGTTGCAGTTATGTTCTGAGGATCATACGATGAAGGGATGAATTGTTGGTGCAACTAAGAAAGCATGGCTCAACCACCGGGCTACTGGCGGTCAACACTGACGCTAACGGTGAGTAAACTTATATTGCTCATAAGTGTAACGGGTATGGAAGAACAAACCGAGCGGAATGTGTAACCTAGAATGTCCAGCGGTTGTTCAGTTCGATGTTTAAGAAGGAGAGAAGTACTTTAGAATGCTTTAAGTAAAACTGAACACTGACAATAAATTAACAATAAAGAAAAAATAGAACATGCATCAAAATATCCGTGAATATAAGAAGAAATAAAAAAGGAATATTATTGAAAGAAATATATTCTGAGCGAATGAAAATATAATCTTACAAAAATCTACCATAAAATAAACATAATTAATCAAAGAAACACTTATCTTTGCCTGGCATAATAAAAATATTATTGTTATATATTAAATTGATATAATATGTGTAATTGAAATGCGAAATGGCAATATTTTATAATAATCTGCCGCAGATTATGAATGATTTATTTTAAACCATAAACAATTTCCCATATGACAACGATATGACGTAACATGTGTAGCAATAGGTAAAATACATTCTGGTTAATCTTAAATTTAAATTTAAAAGTAGGGAAATATTTCTTAATTTTTTTTTTTTTTTTAACTAATTGTAAAACAGAATGTTTACCATATCGAAAATATGTAACATACTAAGCTAAAGTCTTGAAATTTATTTCGAATTATACTTTTTGCATTAAAGTAAAAGTTATTCACCTTCAAATATGTTAAATTTTTACTAAAAATTTCAAAATAAGACAAGTTTTTTGAAAACGCTAATGCATATTTGTTTCAGATACAATTTAACTTTTAAAGTAAAAGTTGTTTAAAATGTTAGTGGTATATTTAACTGTAAAAGAGAAACTAAGAATAATTGGGAACTAATGAAAAATTGATTTCCGAAACATGTGCATATTTATTAGTACTTGTGTCAAATTAATTCAACAAAAAAATATTTTTTTTTCTTGTGCTTTCCAGCCACACGGGAATACTGAAATAATCCTTAGCTTTTACTTTTAAGAATATGGACACAAATTTCTGTTAGAAATATGTCCAAATTTAATTATTTAAATTAAAGCGATGTTTTTATTTTAAATGTACACCTATATTTCTTTTATATTTCTTTTATATTTATTTTATACAAATATTTAATAAGCTACAATCAAAATATAAAATGTCTATTCTGGAATAAATATAATTAAAACTCATGTCAGAAATGTCAAGTTTCACACCGTATATAATAATCTGAAAATGTTATATCATTCAACCACACTTTTGCCTAAATTTGTAAATATAAACTTCTTCAACGAACCGCAAAATATTTAATTTTTCGGATGTTATTTTCAAATTATTATTAATATAAAATTGATTTCTTTTAATTTGTTTGTCTGTAATCATTTTTCATCTTTTTTAAAAAACGAGCAAATGAAATGAAAATATACATTAATAAGATTTAGTTAAGAAATGAAAAAATAAACTGAATACTTAATGCTGTTGCATTTAACGAGGAAAACATAAGTTTCACATGGTAAGTTAACATACACTAATGACTATTGCAATTACGAACGATTGCGTTAGGTATAGTTATTGTGTTTAACAATCATCATGATATTGAGCCAATGATATAGATTTATAATAAATTTATAAAGATAATGAGTTTCAAATGATACATTTTCTGAATATTTAAATTTTAGCTTAATTAAATAAAAATTTTTAAACATATCAATTTAAAATCATTTAACATAAATATTTAGATATATTTGTTTTATGACTTATTCGGAAACTAAAATTTCGTAATTATTTTAGTTTCGTTGTAACTAGAATTTTTTTAAAGAAAGTTTTAGATGTTTAACGGAATATATAATCATAATTGTAAAACATATTTGCAAATATATAATTTTATTTTAAACAAGATTTTAACCAAAAATATTTATCTCAAATATTTTAAATTATATTTTGTTAGTTCTTTCAAGTTTAGTAAATTATGTTGTTGAATATTAGTTTGGACGTAACATGAATAATTCGTATTGATATTTTTATGTTAGTTATTAGCATTACCATTCGTTCTATAAATAAAAAAATATAGAATTGTAAATACTCCTGTCTGCCTCAGATACATATAATTAAATGATAACGAAATGTATTCCTTTCTGTTTACGATTTTTATGTTGCAAGCACTATATTAAGTTATTCATTACTTTTCCATTTAAGTTATGCAATTACAAATTATCAAACGTTAGTTGTATTTTTTTATCTTCTACTTTCGTCACTTGGTGTTCAACTCAAATATTAAAATGAAACTTTTTTTTTATAAGTAGCGAGGAATAACTATATATTTCTTTTTTCATAAAATCTATTCTTCCAAATATATAAATTTTAAATGTAGACAAATAAAAAAATATCGCATTTTATTTTTCTATAAAATGTCTAAATGAAACCAATGAAATTTCCTTTAAATATTAATTAAGAGCCGAATGCTTTTAAAAGAAATTTCTTCTTACTTGATGTCTTTAATAAATGCGTAGTTCTCAAAATAAGAACTGCAATAATACATATAAATTTGCAGAATTTATTCGGCAGTGGAATGGAATGCTTTTGAAATAAAATACCGCCTTCCTTTTAATATAAATTTCCAGCATTTCTTCTAAAATGGAAAACATTGTGCGAGCAGATTGAAAAGGGAATAGGGTTTATTGGATTTTCCAAATACTATTATTGGGAAGTTATTTTTTATGGAAAGTATTACATGGTAGCAGAATTCTTTACATAAGATAATCTTTATCTTTAGATTCTTAAGATAATTTATAGATATGTTATAAATTCTATTTTATAGTATAATATACTAATATAATACTTTGATAATAAATTAAATCTGAAAAGTGCTCTTCTTGTGTGTTTAAATACAATAAACCAGAATGAACATGTGTGAAGAGAATGGAATTTGTGCGTAAAATAAGAATACGAATGTACTTTTAGATGAATTTTTGTCATGTTTGTGAACACTTGAAAAATATATATCCGATATTCAATACATTTTTTCTTAATAAGCTAACATATTAGGAAATAACTTTTAACTTACGTTTGTATGGTATATATATCAGAAGTTGTAGTTATTTATGTATTAGAATAAAATAAAAATATCGTATTACATTACTTTTTGGAAAACTGATTTTTTCAAAATACTTTATAAAAATCATTTAAACAATACATACAATAAAAATAAATGAAGATGCAGATTTATTATTTATTTTATTATGCTATTTTCTCACGACACAATTTCAATTAAAAAATAATAATATGTGTAAATTAGCAATATTTGTAGGTAATATTACAGCAGTTGCATCCAAACTTATCGTAAATATTTAACTTTCACGTTCATCAGAATAAAAAAATAATATAACTAATTTAGAGGTAAAGAATTTTTTTTTCACCACTGGGTTTTCAATTTCTGAATTTCGCTAGCTATTTAATGCATCAATTGTAAGTTTAATTAATATTTAAGTAATTACTTGATAATTTTAAATATAGTAAATACTTGAATACTCACAAATAGTTAAAAAGGTTTTCCCTTTTAGCATAAATACTGGCTATTAACATAGAACTATTAGAATGATATTTAAGTATTTAAATGATATGTTATGTATTCTATTTTGGTGCTAGAAAAATATGAAATCAAGTTTATTAACATCATTATAATTCATTGGAAGAACGTTGGCTAATGCATCTTAATTATTAATGTACGTAAAGATTGTTTAGTACGTGCATTTTTTTTCTTTTACGTTTAAAATTTTAAAGTTTTTCATTATGTATTGTTAAAATGTTAAAATAAATTTTCGCTCAAAAAAAAAGAAGAAAAAAAAACGAAGAGAAAACGAAAAAAACAATACAAAACAAAAAACAAATTGAATAATACGAGTTACGCATTAGCAAAACAATAATCACATCCCATTTAGCTTCTTCCAATATGATTGTTAAATAATTGTTATTTACGCATGTGACAGAAATAACATTAGCTAAAAATATGTATGAAATGGCACAATTTCTAAATTTCGAATGAAAATGATAGAAATGTTCCATTATTTATAATATGTTAAATAATTGTTATTTATGCATATGACAGAAATAACAATGGCTGTGAAAGATGGATGAAATGCCGCAATTCGACATTTAGAATGAAAATGACTGGTCAGAAAAATATATGAGAGAAATCACCTGAAATGTCATTTACATTGTGTTATCTTTTTTACATTTAAAAATTAACTTTTAATATATTAACATGATAGTTTAAAAATAATGATGAAAATAAATTACTATGTTTAATGAATTTCAAAACACTTTTTAGATTTTTATTTCATTTTACTTTTTAATATTTTAAAACTTGTGCAAAATGTCTCCATTATATTTAATTTGAACAATCGGTAACTGATGCGCAAAATTATTTTTAAGAACTAATCTATAAATATATAAATATAACCGTTGCATTTAAGACAATCTTTTGGAAACTGTGTTTTTATTATACACTCACATGAAGATTAAAAACTGAAATTCGTGTAAACAACATCAGTATTTACGTTCTTATAGTTAAAATTGTTGACAACTTTTAAATAGCGTATAAAGTTTACTATTTTGTATAATAACTTCTGAATTTTCAACTGTTATCTTTCTTATTACATAAATCGTTATTGCTTTTCATTACGCCAAAAAAAAAAAAATTAAATTACAATATAAACCGTTATATACATCTTTTAAAGTTATTATACTTATTATGGAGAAATAGATGGATTTCTTTTCATAAAGTTAAATTTATCTATGAACTTTTAATTACACTGAAAAAAAAATATGGTTCTGGCATCTAGAATCTCAATAGTGGCTGTAGAAAAAATAGCAAAGTTCATTTTTATCAATTCTAGTTCCCTTTGCTAGAGACTTCTAGAGTTTCCTTCTAGAATTCAAGAGCTTTTTCCTATATTCTCGTGGTTAAACGTATTTAAAAATCACTGCACATAGAAGCGAACACAAGAGGCTAGTTTTAGTAACTATATTTCTAGTTTATAAAACCATTCCAGAGATCAAGCGATAATTGTTCACTATTGAAACGATTCATTATCGTTTCGTCACCTAGAAAACAAGAGACTAGAAACTCTAGATCATTTCGTCTATTCATATTAGTTGTGTACCTAATTCGCATAGCTCGGAAATATATATTTCTAGTTTAGGTATTCAGAAAATGACTACATATTCATTCTAGGTGAAGGCGGTATTTTTTTTTTATCTGAGTGTATGCTAAAAATATAATAATAGCAAATAGATAAGGCAGAAGTTATACATATATATACATTTTGAAAGATTTATGTAAAATTAAATACAAGTTAAAATGGAAGATTTCTTACATTTAACTTATTATTTGAATACATATGAATCTGACGAATTTTTATTAATAGGAAAAGTACATGAATTGAAAAGCACTTTATACTTATTTTTTTGTAAAATTATGCAAAAACTTCTCATGCTGTATTATATGTATATTGCAACTCATTTCATTTGATACATTTAGGAATTATTTGGATTATTTAATTAGGCGATTTTTTGGGGTGAATGGATGTAAGCTATATTTTTTTATTAGTTTTTATTTTCCTCATTGTAGATTTTTAACGAAAACACTATTTTTCTAAGGTATACAAAAGAAGTAACTTAGATCACTAATATATGTAACATGAGGAATTTTATGGTATTACTTGAGCTATTATAACTTGAGCTATAATTACTTGAGCTATTATCAGTACATGGTCCGCTACATTAGAGTGTCATGGGAAACATACATTCATTTACGACCTAAAAACAGAACAAATTAAATATATATTTACACGCAAAAATCAATATAAAATTGTTGAGATTGATAAAATATAACTTAAAAGTCTTCTAAAAATTATTCTTTACCTTTTTAAATAGAATTTTTTTTCTAAATTCATGATTTTTTAATGATACCCACTTCATAAATGTTCCTAGTGTTTTACTAAATAATAATAATAATAATAATAATATTAATAATAATAATAATAATAATAATATTAATAATAATAATAATAATAATAATAATTATAATAAAATAAATAAACGAATAAATAAATAAATAAATAAAAGTCTTTTGAAATATATTAAATGATTTATTTTGCACAATTTTCCCAAAATTTTATTTCCCATGAAATACTTTACCAAATGCACGGAAATATTTTCACTATAAAAAGAAGTATATTGATAAATTACAGATGAAAAATAATGAATAATTAAATATTCTGGCTGCAGAGACATATTTATTTGAGAATTCTCTTCGGCAGATAAGAGAAAATATTCCTTCGTATGTGATAACAAGAATATCAATTGAAAGATTGAATATTTAAAATTTATGAGTAGCTTAAAATTTCACACGCAGTGTAACATATTCAAATAAATTTTCAAACGAATAGTATCGGACTTCTTATTTAATATCGTCGCATACGCGTGTTTTGAATCAATTGAAAATTATTCCTGAAATATTTATTCGATATTCCATTCGGAAAATTAAAATATTTCAAATAAAACTTTTTTGTATTTATATTAGATCATATATATTTATTGAATGATGTTTTGATCAAACTATTTTGAAAAGATCTTGCGTATGAACTGTCCAAATAGTTATTATTTTTAAACTTAAAAAACGATAATCAGATCAGTGTGTTTTTTAGTATATTATGCAATGATATAAGTTATATTGCCGTATTGTTATATCCCGTATATTTTATATTATTTAAAAGTTAAAAAAAAGAATTATGTGTCTACATTTTTAGAGAGAGAGTTTAGAGTCTACGTGTTTAGATTTTTTACATTACAGTTTCATCGATATATATTATACTGGTAAGAAATACAAATATATAAATTTAAACCATTTTTATCACTGTTTAGTGATTTATATATTTAAAAAATGTTTAATACTTTATAACTGGATATAATACACCATTAAGTTTCCAACAGTCAAAGGTGCTCTTATTTGTATATAATAGGGAATTTTACGAACAACTTAATATTTTATCAAATGTTTCAGATGAAGGCCTTGATTTTTTGTATTTTAAGTATTTTAAATAATTTTATTGATCTTAGTAGATTTATTTGAACAAATATTATATTTTGCATATTTTTCTTAAAAGTAAATATATAAAGAAACTATTTAGTAATAATTCACAAAATATTTCTATTTAAACAAAGTAAAATGATACATTCGAGATATAAATATAACATATTAATTAAGTAAATATTCTGAATATTTATAGGACATGCACATAAGCGAATTTTTACAATGAAAAAAAAAGGATGATAGTTTCCTTTATAAACAGTAACAATAATATTAATGAAAGATTGAACATTTAATATTAATGATTAGCTTAAAATTTCACAGGCAGAATTAAACATTCACACAAATTTTCAAATGAATATTATTGAAGAGCTTATTCAATAACATCGCATATTCGAATTTTGCATTATTTCAACAGTATTCTTGAAATATTTATACAAATTTCTAATCTAAAAATTAATATGTTTTCAAGAAAACTTTTTCTGTTTATTTATCTTAAGATTATTCGTTTATGGTATTTTCATTCTACTATTCTTATCAAAAATTTAATAACTTAAATATGAATTTTCAAAATATTTGCTATTTTCTAGTTTCCAGCTGTATACATAATGCTAATGTCTTACTAAATTAAAGCGAAAGAAAAAATATACTAATAAGATTATTTTAATTAATACATTTCTACAGTTTTTAATGCATCAGTTCAGAATTTATTAATATTAACTAGCTGTTTAACCCGTTCTATGCACGAGAGTTCATTTCCAATAACTATACGATTTAGAAAAATATTTTTCTACTGCTGTGCATTTTTTGTAATGAAATTTATCATGTTATTATGGCAGTAGACGATAAAGCGATATCTTTGGAATAAGGGAATAAATAGGAAAAAAAGTTTTGCTGATGTTTGTGATACAAATATTTTCCTTTATATTTAAAAAAAGGTTAATAATTAAACACAATTAAATAATGTCTAATTATTTTCATGTGAAGTAAAATAATTATTTTAATATCCACTATAGTTTCTTAGTATAGCAGCGTAGTGTACGTAATATGTATATCTCACATTGCTATAAACATTTACAACTGGTTAGAACTCGCGCGATTATTTGTTAAACATAAAAAAGGCAAAAATTCGTCAAAAATAACAACAAAAAAATATATTTAAAATTTTCAAATTTTTCGCCTCAATCGTTTATGGGCCCCATACCAGCAACCCGTGTGCAAAATTTCTTAGCCCTGCACCCTGTGCTTTCCGAGTTTTTGAGGTTACATAGATACGCGCACGGAATATATTAGGGTAGATTATAATCTATTAACTGTTAATAATATTAATTATAATCCCTTAAGTACTAATTATATTAATTATAATTTATTACGTTTAATTATATTGGTAGAAAGCTGACTGTTACTAATTGATTGTGAACGTTTGTAAAGATTGTAAAGTATGTAATTTGCTTTCTTTTTTCTTTAGTTTATGGGTTGAAGTTTATAAACAAGAATTGTTAAAATGTTAAAAGAAATTTTCACTCAAAAAAAAAAAAAAAAAAGAAAGAAAAAGAAATTAAATAGGAATTACACTTTATGTAAAACTATAAACATATCCCATTCAGTGTCTTCCAATTAAATTCTTTTTTATAATTTTTTTTTTAATTTTTAGACATTATTAGTCGTTTTGTAATTTTATTTTTCAGACAAGCTGGCGAAGCGACGTGTTGATACCGTTTTGTTACATATGTACTTCGCTTCTGGAAATTTATTTTAACATCCGTACCCTGTCTAGCTTTATCATCTTGAGAATTTATTTATAAGATAAACATCAGTTCCAAAAAAAAATTATTAATTTTAAATAGCCTCTGATGATATTTCCAGTTCACGAACATTAATATCGATCTAACATATGTAAAAAAATATATATATTAGTGAGGTCGCAGCTAGTAAGTACTTTAATAAATTACAAAATATGTTAAATTATTGAACGTGGACGCGTCGATAAATCCATGCGTAAGTATTGCCACTTGTACTCGATAGAAAATATAAACATTAACAATTCCACATTCATTTATACATACTTGTCTGCGCAATGCTCAATATGTTAAGCACATCATTTCGACTTTTTTTCTTACATATATTTAACCCCTTGAAGGACGGTAACGGCATCACATAATTTTAATCCCTGATTGCCACATTGGCACCGGAATTTTATAATGAAAATTTCACCTTTTTTAAGTACGCGAAAATATACTTTTACTTGTTTCCAAATAAATTCTGGTGTTATTAAATTATTTCAACATTTTACGAATACAAGTTCCTTGCCTCTGAAAGGGTTAAACAGAAAAATAATTATCTCTTTTTTAATCAATAATATAAATTTTTAACGATTAAACATTATATTTCACTTAACTTTTAATCAAAATTTTTTATATAATTTTGATTCACAGAGAAACACCCAAATAGTATAATAAGGCTAATAGGTACGGTGGTTAAATATTCAGTAAGTTTTATTTTCATTGAGTTAGACAAATTCAGCTATAAATAATTTCCGGTAGTCAATACGTTACATTTTTCAACAATCCTTTGAAAATAAATTCCAAGAGGTCATTTGCACATTTCAAAATCGAAACTGACATTCACGAATGCTTATGTAACTAGTATGCTGTGGCCATCACAAAATTTTCTTCTATATAAATCACGTCAATTAAATCACTTAAATAGTACAAGAAATAACAACGATTTAGCGCCAATTCATATCAAAGTATATCTAAATTTGAAATTGGATGAAAATTCCTGCATTAGTTCTTGAGATAGAGCTATAGCGGAAATTCTGAAAAATGTAGCATAGCAGCGCCACCTGTTGAGCGATTTACACCAAAAATGAGCAGCACTAAATGATATCAAGGTATACCTGAATCTGAAGTTTGTTGAAAATCCAAGCAAGCACCTGCGTTGACTTGACTTGATTAGTTCTTGAGATAAAGCTATTGCGGAAATCGCAAAAAATACAGCATAGCAGCGCCACCTGTTGAGCGATTTACACCAAAAATTAAACAGCACTAATTTATACGTCAATTCATGTCAAGGACTAACTAAATCTAAAGTTTGATGAAAATCCGTGCAATAGTTCTTGAGATACAGCTCTTGCAGGAATGGCGAAAAATGCAGCACAGCAGCGCCACCTGTTGGACGATTTACACCATAAATTAAACAGCACTAATTTATATCAGGGACTAGCTGAATATGATGTTTGATGAAAATTCGTGCATTTTTTCTTCAGTTAGAGCTATTGCGATAATTATGAATAATGCAGCATAGCAGCGCCACCTGTTGGGCAATTTTCATAAAAAAGTAATCAGCACCAAACTATGTCCTAGACTAACTAAATCTGAAGTTTTATGAAAATCCGTGCAGTAGTAGTTCTTGAGATATAGCTATTGCAGAAATCGTGCAAAAATGCCGCATAGCAGCGCCACCTATTGGGCGATTTTCACCAAAAACTAATCAGGTCCAGTTTATATCAAGGTCTAACTAAGTATAAAATTTTGTGAAATTTCATGCATTAGTTCTTGAGATAGAGCACCCACAAATGTTTTGTCACATACCGACTCACAGAGTGACAGAGTGACAGAGTGACAAGCAGACTCACAGACAGACATTTTCTAAAAACCATCAAATCGTGTTCTGGGCATTCTAAAACTTATAAATCCGTCGGAAACCGGAAGTCGAAATTTTTCACGAATCCAATACTTTCTTCTTGTAAAGATAGAAGAAAGTAAAAATTAAGCGAGATAACAAGAGAGCAATAACGTTCTATATACTTATTACATTAGTTTCTTGATAAATTTCAAGATATTTGTTTCTAAGATTATACTATGGCATTATTATACTTCAGATAGTAGGCCCCCCCTACGAGCTTCACTCGTCAACACCCGTTCAGATATTGTTGGTTCTAAAAACACGCTAATCGGTTCTGACTAAAAAAACTATGCGGCTATAGAAGTTTAAATGATCCTATCACGACCAGTGACAATCTTCTATAACCGGCTTCTCACTCATCTCCCGTTGACTGGAAATTTTTTTGGCGTTCAAGGATGCATCTGTTGTAGAGACCAGTAATTACACATTTGAAAATTATCTTGTATAAAATGGTTAAGTAAAACATGTTTCCATCTCCCGGACTTTTATAATGACGGTATGGATAGTAGGGTAAAAGCACCAATAGTCGGCCACTTAAGTGCTTTCTTTTAGAATATAGCTCAAAGCGGAATTTTAAAAAGCAATACAACATTTTTAACAGTGACACATGTTAATGGATACTTTTCTTTTACTGTTTCAGCAATTTTTTTTTAAATTATTATAGTTTTGATTTATATAAAGTTAAACTTAAAAGTAGCAAAGTCGCTAGTAGTGGGCCACTCAATTCTAGTGTTCGGCCATCACTGGACCAGTTGTCGGCCACTTAAATGCTTTGTTATTGTAAATAACTTAAAAATAATTTAAGTATAATTTTTATAAACAGAACAACATTTTAACAATAAAATGTGTTAATTTATACTTTTCTTATAATGTTTTAGTAATAATTTAAAATATTATAATAGTTTTTAACACTTTCCAAAATCATTTAAAAGCGTTCTTGAATTTGGATTGTCTCCAGTCTGCCCGGACTCTAACACTTGTAAATATACTTGAATCTCCCTGAATTTTTTGTATGTTATTGACGTTAACAATAGCACGTTCGCTATTGAAAATAAAGTGTGTAGGATTTATAGTTAATCTACAGGGACAGTCAAAAGTATTCCGATGCATTACGCTCAATGCGAAAAAATTGCTTCAAGTTTATTTTAATGATGTTGGTTATTTCAAAAAGAATGAAAATGATATGCATTAATAAAGTGCACTAAATTATGCATTCTGGACAATATGGGGTCCAAAGTACTTATTATTCATTTATAGGGCCCGGCAAAAGAATCCCTTTACATAATAGCGTATTATAAATCTGTTAAACTATATCAAATATAATGAAATTGATATACTACATTACTGAAACTTACTACAATATACTTGTTGTACAACATGATATGCATATCATTTATCGTTCATTTTCAGAGACATACAAAAAATCCAGATACAGTACTGTATCTTTCTATTAACGATAATTGCTTACAGTGTGATTTCGTTTTTTGGCATGCGTTTTTGAGTTTAATTAAATCTTTGCTTAGTATGCGGTGTGTATAGCTGATATAGATCATATACAAGGTTACACAAAAGTGTTTGTAAGCTTTGCGGAGTATCAGTGTGAATGGTTTAAAAGAGGCTTTTAATTGATTTATGCTCTTTCAAGCTGAACTATATTTAGTACACTAAGAGATGTTTGTATAATATAAATAAAGTCATATACAGGCCACACAAAGAACTGAATACATGACCCCCTAGTGATAATAATGTTTGGAACGATGATTTCAGTAGCTTTAACCACATTTTAGCCTGAGTTAAATTTTAGCTTAATATGTGCGGCGTATAAAAATCTGTTGGTAATATACAGGGCTGTTAAAAATAATTCAAGTATGTTTCCGTATAGTGGTAGAAATTGATGAAGGTGAATGTTCTATCTGTTATGCATTTTCTTACTATACTAAGCTTTATCATACTATGTATAGAATAATATACAAATATTTAGATTAACTACTTTTCCGATTAGGGACCGTAATCCGGTTTTCAAAAGTGTTATGCCTTTTCTAAAATGTTTAATTTTTACAGTATTAAGCAGCTAAATTTCTTTAAAGAATTCTGCAAGTCATGGAAAGTGTTTTTGTAATCTATTCTTGATACATGATTTTTCATTCTTGTTTCTTATGGAAAGTAAAGTTAAAAGTACCAAATTATCTAGTAGTTGGCATTTCAAAGTTTTCGTTTAACCAACTAGGCGGCGGGAAGAGAAAAAAAAATACGTCATCTTGTTTCAAAATGAGATTATGATGTAGGACAAGATTATTAACAGAACATAAATGACTGATCTGTCGATGCATATTTTGGTATGGTATTAGTAGCTGGGAGCGCCAAATCGTCATTTTAGCGGTACTATCATGTCATCGAGCTTCGGGATAAAATTTTAATATGTTGCATATCTCGACTAGAACAATGCAAATATTTCAGTTTGTCTTGGGATTTCGTGATTAGATGTGAGCAGAACGCGGAGCCGATTCTTCTTTTTCGCGGTACTACCTCGTCATCGAGTTTCGAATTTTTTGTAGAAAAAATTTGAAGTTTTTGTAATTTTTCGAAGTTTTTGTATTTTTAATAAGTTGCATATCTCGAATAGTACATTACAAATATTGCAGTCTGCCTCGTAATATCTTTGAACGATATGAGCAGAATAAGCCACCAATTCTTATTTTGGCGCTACTTTCAGGGCATCGAATTTCGAAATAAAATTTTAATATGTTTCTTTCGATTAATGCGATTTAAATATTTCAGTCTGTTCGTGGTATCTGAGTACTATGCAAGCATAACGGGTTTACAACTCCTTATTTAGGAGGTACTATTTCGTTTTCAATTTTGAGCATAAAGTGTTAATGATTAAAGTTACAGATTTGTATAATACAAATGCTTCAGTCTGTTTCGTGATATCTCTATAAGATATGTGAAAAACAGGGCGATAATTCTTAATTTTAGTTGTACCATCGCATCATCGAATTTCGGAATGAAATTTTAATATGTTGCATCTTTAGATGAGAACAGTAAAAATATTACTATTTGCTTCGCGATATCTTGGTACGATACGATCAGAATAGGGCGTCAATTCGTCATTCTGTTGGTTCAAACAGATCGAATTTCGATGTGAAATTTTGCCATGTCATAGACATCGATAATTGATATTATGTGTAATGTATATTTTAAAGTGCCAGTTCCTTTGAAAATGAACAATGTTAGCTTCATGTTTTAAAATTTAAGTTCTATAGAAGCAGAAGATGGGATTTGAAAACCCAGTAGTTAGCCTGTAATTAATATTATTGCTGACTATTGAGATAATCAACCAGATAATAAGTTTTATTTTATATTATTGAAAAGTTACCACAATCCGTGGCTTTGTAGTTATTGATATACTGCAAATAATATTTGTGTGCTTATTAACATTAGGGTGAAATTATATTTGTGTGCCTATTAAAATTAGAAAGATGTTGTATTTCCGCAGAAAGTTTAAATATTATTAATTAAAACGCGATTTGTTAAAATTTTACCCTAATAACCCATTAGATGATTGTGAAAAACATTTCACACCTTTAAATTTCTAATATTCGATAACCTTCTTTGTGAGATCATTTATGTCTTAAATGTAAAACACATGTAAATTTTCAAGTTTCTAGCAACAGCCCTCGCAATTCCCAAATAAATCATCGTTTTATGTAAGCTTTCAGCATATTTCACTCATTAAATTTTCCATATTGAAAAAACCTGTTCCATGCGAGTAAGCATCAGCTATGTGGTGTTTCAATCCAGTATTTAAATTAAGTACTTTTACTTCTATCCCTAACAAGTATAACGTTTTTCAAGTTTCACATTTATCATAACTATTATGCGCAAACATTTACGTTTTATAAATAAATGTCATTTAATATTTCAAGTCTTTATCTTTAACATTTTGATATAATCATAATTTTCAATATTTTTAGAATCTTTTCTATTTATTTCAGCCTTTTATATTTCGCTTTTTTTTTTTTTAGAAACCGTTTTCAGTGGTCATTTATGTCTTTAAAAAACACCATGTCAAGTTTTAAATATGTAACACCCTCAGTATTACAAAAAGGGATATTTTAGAACGTGTTTCGTTTCTGCAGAGACTGTTGCCATCATTTTTTAACTTTTACTTTTAAAAATGATTCGGCAGTTCCAAAGATTTCCTCCTACAAAAGAAACAAAGAAACGTTTCTTCTTTATAACTTTAGTATAATAGAAGGCTTCATGCTGGTCGATTTTCCCAGACGAAATATATCGTGAATTTAACCTTGTAAATACAAGGTTAAATTCACAGTTTATATATTTTCTATCACCGTCATTACAAATGATAAAGCAAAATGAGCCTTAGGCTGAAATGTCATTGCGAATTGAAGTAAAATATATAAATACCATTGCACTATCACATGTTTAATTTGTCAGATAAAATTTTCACACATAATTTCCATTGAACAATCATTCAGTTGATCAGTTACAGTAGGATTGGTAAATAACGGTAGAATGATATAATGCAATATACTAAAACATCTTTAAAACATTATCTAATTAAGAATGAAAATTTCATCAAAATCGTTTAGTGTTTTTTTTTAATGCTAATACTTCATAATCGAGTTCACCTGATTATAGAAGTTTCCCCGTGATGATATAACCAACAACGTAGAATGATATACAATAAACTAAAACCTTTCCTGAAAAATTATCTTACTAACGATGCAAGTTCCATAGATGTCTATTCAGGAAAACTAAAGTTATAAGCCACCGGAACGAAATTCTCATTTGCATTTTATATCAGGTGTCGTGGGGTATAAACGCCAGAATGGGTAATAACGCCAAGTGCTAATATTAGGCGTAGTTATGAAGGAATCCGGGAAAATGGCACTTCGGCTTCTGCGCTGAAAGGTTCTGAGTCATCTGAATCACAAATAACAGCTAAAAGTTAATTTGTTACATTTATAGAACTTATCGCTGGAATAACCTTGTAAGAGTCAACGCCCGATATAAAATTTGCTAGGTAAGTTTTGTGATGTGAAGACTATATCGCTCACCCGTAAGAAAAGTGACACATCTCACAAAAATTCATTTTCGTTTTGCATTTGCGCTTTATTTTTTGCACTCTACTAATATGTCTGTCGTAGGTGCGTTTAGATACATTAAAAATTTCGTAAGTGAAGTTATACGAAAAATCCTATTATTACACTATATGTCCATTTGTGACCACAGAAGAGGGATGTATTGTGCGGAGAGGTAAAATTACGCAACCCTACAAACCTTATCCCACGTCTTCATTTTTAAGGATTTTATGCATTTATGCACGTTTTTATACCTGCATGCAGAGCTAGTGCTATAATTTCGTGTTACAGTACAATCATGAAAATTTTCTTTTGCCTCTCCTGTGAAATTTACTTTTGACGAGATGTCCTTCTTTTCTTGCGGATGAGCGATATATTTGTTCGGAAATACTTTGTTTATTACATAAATTTGTAGCGTATTTCATGTACTACTTTCAAAAAGTTGTGGGAGATTTTGGATGCATTCGCGTGGTAGCTTGTAGCTTAAAATATACTGCGCAAAATGCATACCGGGGTAATAACGCCATCCGCTAGTGTTCTTACCCCGGTTGATTCTTTTCAGTGGCAGAACTACATTTTTTATTTAATTTATTTTTTATTTTATACACGAGAGACAATTATTGTCATTGTTGAAAACTAAAAAATATAAAGATAAATTGTACGAACTAAATGCTGCTAATTTTTTCATGTCAGAAAAATAAAATATCATATGATTATTACTGCATCCTGATATCGAAATTAATCGTAAGTAAAAGCAATTTGTCAATTTCTAAAAGTGTAGAGTTTGTATCTCTATAATTACACAGTTTACATACCATTATTCCATCTTATTTTATAGTTTTGTTTGCATGGTGTTATTACCCACCAGGTGGGTAATAACACCTAATAGTATTGGTCAAGAAGTCACGCCACTACATTTTATAAATAGATATCTGCTAAAAGAGTCTTTCTTGTATACATAATCAATAAGTTGCTGTATCAAATCCTATATTTGTTTGGAGAAAAAATCTAAAACTAAACCGTAAAAATTGGTAGAACCTTAACGCGGCATTATTATCCCCAGGGTACCTTATAGGTAGTGTGCATAAAATAAAATGCAAGTAAAAGTTTATATAAATCTCAAATTGAGAAATCAAATTACTAAAAAAATCAAATTATTAAAAATAAGACTCAAAAAAGTAAAATGGCCTTTTAGCCAGTAGTCAACCGGGGTGGCCGATTACTGAGCATGTAAGAAAACATAATACCCAGTAATCGGCCACATTAAAATTTATTAATACAAACACACTTATTTAATTTTTATGCTGAAAAACATTAGTTTATTAAACTTTTTAATAGTACAGTCTTATAATTTTAGAAAATAAAAAAATAAATTAATAGTAGTTTTTTAAAAATTTTGTCATCGATTAACAAAAAAATAGCAAAAACGGTTATTTGACTGCAACCAAATAAAAAATGTCTGATTACTAATGCAACAAAAATACCAACAATTCTTTGCTGATGACTTATGACGTATAAAGGATTGTTACATATAGGGAGATTCTAATATTTCATTTGAAACCAAAAATAAGCTAATCATAACTTATTTTATCTCAAAGTGGCCGACTACTGGTCCATTTACCCTATATTTACTTTGGGTTTAAGGCTAAAAAAAGACGTCTGATTAGTAATAACATTCAGAACCACGCCCATGAAATGCACAGGTATATAGTTTATACATGTATACGGGTGTAGTTCGATTATTTTTATGGAACTTCATGCATATTTTTCATGTTATTTATAAAATTAAAATTGTTTATTTTAATTGATAGGTATATATTATTTTGGTAAAAAGTATTTATCTCATAGTAAGTCGTACAAAAAATGTCAAAATCACTTTACGCATGCATCTACCTGTATTTATGCTGCATCAAGTGAGGAAATATCTAAACAAACACACTAACCGCTACTTTTACGACGTGATTCCAACCGTAACGTCATATGAAAATTATCTCTAAGAAAATCCTTTTAAATGTATCGTTTTAAAATATGTCGTAATTCAAAATATTTTTAGCATTTAGTATTTAAAAAGTAAAAACGGAACCACATTAAGATAACTCCTGTGTTTGTCTGTCCGTCTGTCACAGGCATTTTACACGTAAACTATGGAACGTGGAAAGTTCAAATTGGTGGAAGTAATAAAGACTAGTGACCCACATATTTACAGATTATTAAACATTCACAAATATATTTAGGAAAAAATTTAGAGGGGATAATTAGGCTACTTGAAAAAAATCTTTTTTATATATATCGTGTGGAGTATCTTGTAAACGCTTTCGTAGCGCTGAACTTAAAAATGCATTTATTTTAATTTTAGGTATTATAGTTTCAGAGATATCGTCGAAAATGTTGTGCAAAAATATGTTCCCCCCCTTCTATTTCTGAGTCTATCCAAACTAAAATTATGAAAAAATTAGACGTTGTAGGCATTAACTTAAACCTTCCGGAAAATTATATCGATTACACTAGGTCACATAGTTTTTGAGAAAAAAGCATTTTCCGTTACACATAAATTTCAATTTGCGGGCATTTAACAAAAGTGTTGAGGAGCGCTTAATGGTACCTTCGGTAGTAGAAGTATAAAAGTATTGGTGATAATGGTTTTCGAAAAAATAAGTCGGTAATTAGCCGAGATATTAACACTTAAAGACACGGATGGCTTGGACATAAATAATGACAGAGGTGGCGTACTCTATGTAGCATCGGCTTTTAAAGCGTAGATAACAACTTTTAATGATACACTTGTGAAATGCAATACCCAGTAGTAGTATAAAAGCAATAAGCGTCACATTGTTAAAAACAGACGTATTTAATTAGAATTAATCACATAAATACTACGGGATTCGCCACTATTTTCATTGGGTGTATATCTTAGTACGTCTCTCGTGCCTTTAAAAGCTAATTAAAAATCTATCTGAAAAAACGCATCACGGACAAAGGCGGCGTTGCAACTTTGCGGCCTCCTTTCGAAGCACGCTTAGTACAATGCCAAGTTTAAACTTTGAACAAGAGTTTTGTTTTAGATACACTGTAAAAAGAAAAGTTTATTACTTACGCTGAATTTAGTTTTATGAAATGCCAAATGAAGTTTAAATATGTACTACTTTTACTGTCAGTACCGAATTAAGTTCATCATAAACAGATTACAGTAGGATTAAAAACAATTATACAGAATAACAATATTTGATATTATTTAGGATCTTTGAACTTTAATGGTATACCCATTCACACTTTTATAGTATATACAGCTATATCCAACCTTACGTTGTATAGTTTTTACAAAGTCTTATTATTCTTTTAGTAACGATTTTTTTAATAATACAGTTAATAATTCACATATTTATTGAACGGAAGCCTTAGAGCACGAGTTATACTCGCTTTTGACGGTTTATTGTACTTAACAATTTAATAATTTTAAAGTTTTCTTTTGTTTTAAATATTCACGTGCAAATATATTTTAAATAACAGTGCTCGGAAACACTTTAAGAAAATGAGTCTAAAAAGGACATTTTAACTTTGTCATGTTTCGTCAACGTCATGTCTTCAGTATGACGTAATTTTCACCATTTATGCTTTTGCACTCACTATACTAACTATTTTCATTCTTTTAAAAAATACCTGTGTAAATATATTTTTCATTTGAAAAGTTTGTAAATATTATTATAAGGACATTTTAAATGTTGGCAACAAATTATAAAAACTGCTTTTATTATTATTATTTCGAAGTATATTAATTCAAACTACACTGTAAAAAAATACGACCAGTTTTCCTGTAGGAATCGGAAAAATACTTGCCTTTATCCTACCGGAAAGTTTTCCGAGCTGGATCGGAAAATTTTCCTGTACGATAAGGGCAACTATTTTTCCGATTCCTACACGAAAACTGGTCGGATTTTTTTTTTTTTTACAGTGCAATGAAAAATTTAAAAATGTATAAAAAAGTATATTAATCAGTTATCTGAGCTCGGAATATAGTTTTTTACATGCTATGCTTGAATCCTGTCTCTAAGAAGTAATAGAAGATAATAATATTTATAAACTTTTCAAATGAAAAATACATCTACACGTGAAATTTTAATAAGGAAGAAAACTTTAAATAGTTAAGATATTACATGCATAAATGTTAAAAGCCTAAATGATATCCTTAAGTAAACACTTTATGTTCACTAAACATGGCTTGCGGACAAACATGATAAATTTAGAAAATTAAGGTTAATATTAAAATTAATAATATTTTGTTTCTCTTGCATGGCCGCAGATTCTGTATGTACGTATGTGCGTATGCATGTACGTGACGCGATAACCCTTGATAGAAATATCGATTTCCTTCAAACTTTGTAAATAGGATCTTTCTGATATGGCGCTATCCTAATTGGAATTTCATTGGTTCAGTATAAAAGGGGTAACGGAATGGCTAATCCCCTCCCTTAAGAAAGATAAATGGGTTTTTCATGCAGAATTATCCGATTTGCTTCGCTACCCTGAATGGATTTGGAGGTTCATTGGTTAAGTATAAAGGGGGGGGGGGGCGGGGAGCTAATCTCATTCTTTATTTAGATAAATGCATTTTTCATGCGGAATTATCCAATTTTCTTTAAATTTGGTATACCGGTTTAATCTGATTCTAATCCCCCTTAATTTATTCATCCCTTTGCTCAAAAAGAGTGATTTCTATTTTATGAAGAATAGACATAAATAACAGTATACTATACAATTTGTGTGAATAGCCTGAGGGTTCAATGCCATCAGTTTAACTGGGCAATTTTCTTATTATTTAAACTTCATTACTAGTAAATTATACAGAATTGAAAATATTAACGGATTTTATTTTGTATGATATTCTTTAAGCTAAATTTCTAAACAAAATTGCAGTAAACAGTTGTAACATATTTCAGTAAAAAGAAAGTATAAAAATTCCTTTCAAATAGTAGCAAAACTATCATGTAATTAAATATTCTGTGCTGCAGAGACATATTTATTTGCGAATTCCTTTTGCATGAAAAGGAATGAAATTTACCTTCGTGTGCGATAACAAGAATGTGAATGGAAGATTGAATATTTAAAATTCATGAGTAGCTTAAAGTTTTGCACGCAGAATAAAACATTCAAATAAATTTTCAAATGAATATTATCGGATACTTTATTCTATAGTGTCACATATGCATGTTTTGCATTATTTTACCAGCATTAGGAAATAGTGTTTTGAAATTCCATCTAAAAATTAAAGTATGTTTATGAAACATTTCATTTTGGTATTGATCATTGATATGTTTCTTTAATGATTTTTTTTATGAAAGTTTGCATTTTTTAATAACAATCCACTACCATGAATATGAAATTTACGTACTAGATATATAGAGATTTCAGGAAAATTTTTGTTATTTTCTATCATAATGTTTTACATTGTTAAAATTTTTGTGTTGTTTATATTATTTGGAATCCTATATAGTACTGTTTAAAAGAAATAAAAATTCCATGTCGCTACTGGATTGAAAAGTACGCGATCACACAATAAATTATAAGTGTATTTTACATATATATGCAGCGAAATTTTTAATATTTGCCAACATTGTTTAACCCTTTATGTACCTACGAGACTAAATTACATTAAAGGAATTACAATATAAAATTTATTTAATTCATCTACAAATAAAAGTAGATGGTAATTTTCATGCAAAACTTTTTAACAGTCGAAGCTAAATATTTTTTAATATGGCTATTTTCTTAACCTTTTATATGGATTTAGCTTTTCTTCTATTAAAAAAAATATTTTACGTAAAATTTGCAATTACAAAACACTTCTCTGTTGCAGCAATAGGATCAGAATACATTTATATATATTTTCTTATAGGAATTGTGAGGTTTCCATGACAGTATTTTTTGTTAATTAATATAATTATTCCTGTAAATATTTTACAAAAAGAAAAACACTAACTACCGATTTATTAAACCAGTTTTATTAAACAATCTATGTAAAAATCAAATTGTTATTATTTAAGTTGTTTTGAGCTTCAAACATTAACGAAGATATAATTATTGAAGAGGACCAAATTTCTGATTTATAATGCGGGACAATTTCGATTTATAAAGGGTTGAAAGTGTTTATGATTTCATTTTGCCTGTCTGTCTATCTAAGTGTCTGTTTGTCCTGTAACGTCCGTATATACACTCGGATTACAGTGTAATTTCTTTATATAAAAAGGGGGAAGGATTGTACTTTGTGTCAATATATTTAGAAAGAGAAACAATGTAGAAAGACACAAATATAAATGTATATAAAACGCATGCAGCTGTTTTGAAAGAACCTCTATGATTTCACCATCAGTGCTTAAAATTAAAGATAAAATTAAAGCTCTGGATTAAACGTGGGGGGGAGGGGGAGACAAACAACCGCGGAGTCGATCTCACGCGCACACTGGGAGACCAATCAAAATTGCGCAGTTGCTCCGGGACAGTTCAAACAGAGAGGAGAAAAAAAAGTGAGGGAATGAAGAGAATGAATTATACAAAATTAAATCATATCTTTGAAAAATTGGGCGTACTGGACAAATCGTTAACTAAACTGTTTGATTTTTTCCCCAAACTGTTTGATTTTTTTCCCAAACTGTTTGATTTTTTTCCCAAACTGTTTGATTTTTTTCCTAAACTGTTTGAATTTTTCCATATGTAATATTTATCACATATGGAAAAATTCAAACAGTTTACTTAATGATTTGTCCAGTACGCCCAATTTTTCAAAGATATGGTTTTCTATAATCCGCACTCCACCTTTTTTTTTCTTCTCTCTGTTTGAACTCTCCTGGAGAGCAAATGGGCAATTTTGATTGGTCTCCCTGTGTGCGCGTCTGATCGATTCCGCGGTTGTTTTTCAATCGGGAAGACGCGTTTCGCTGTTGAAAGTCGAGCTGTAAGGTACGTCTTTCTGGATTTTAGTGCCCCCCCCCCCACTTTAATCCAGAGTTTTAATTTTAAGCACTGATTATGAAAACTTAGAAGTTTCAAAACAGCTGTATGCGTTTTATACATATTTATATTTATGTCTTTCTACGTTGTTTCTCTATCTTAATTTCTTTATTTTATTGACGTTTACCACAGAATGTTTGTCATTGAAAATTATGGGCTTAGTTTTTGTAGCTTGTTTACATGGGCACACAAAAGAATTCTTTTACATTATGCTCTACAAGGAAAATCAATTTCGACAAACGATGTTACAATACTTTAAACAGTGTAGATTAAAAAGTTTACTGGTATGCACTAAAATACTGTAGATTAAGAAATGCACAGCATTTTCCGCTCATTTGCTGAGATAGATAAAATAATTCGGTTATAGAACTAAATATGGTCGATTTCATTCAATAAAAAAAGGTCATTTCTAAATAATATTCTCTTACAGATGGAAAGTGTTTCATAATCTATGCCTGATGCACGACTTTTGTTATTGTTTATTTACTTCTATGGCGTGGTGTTTGATATAGGGAGAAATGCTTACAAAATTCTGCCAAAAAATACTTCAGTTAGTTATTGTTGAAAAAATAATATGTATGGATTTAAAGAAATTCAAGTTTATAGTATCAACTACTGATGAGTAGAATACTAATTTCACTAATAAATAAATAAAAAAAAAACATATATGGGAAACTAAATCGCTAAAAACCAATGTTTGAACACACAACTTAAACACACATAAATTAAACACTATGAACATAGTCACACGTATACGTTTCCTGAGTACTGTTACTCACATCATCAGTGTGACACTGATACATCCACTGATGATGTGACTCCCAGTACTCACGAAACGTATCTGTCTAGCTATGTTCACAGTGCCTATTTTATATATTGTGTGTTCAAACGTTGGTTTTTAGCGAATGATTTTACTATTCGAAGGCATTAATCGAGCATGACAAAAGCATAGCTGCCAACCATTGCTTTTAAAAATTCAATTTCTACCAGAAATTTTGAATAGAATTTTTTTTATTATTTTAATAAGTATTAACTAAACACTTCTTACTTTATAAAAAGTTATAAAAAATCTACAAAAAAATTATAAAACATTTGAAAAATCTTATAAAACATTTGAAAAAAATCTTATAAATTTTTTTTTTAATTTGATAAACTATAAAAACTTATCTAGTTGTTGTAATGCTCTACTTAAACTTCCTTTTTCATATTTCTTTTCATGAGCTCTTTTCCCTAGTAATTCTGTTTTTTAGGTAGATTTCGTAAGAAATACTACCTATTGCAGTCATTACCATGGTGCGACTTTTGAAAAATTCCTTCATAACTTTTCATTATAGGACCCCAGGAACCCAAAACCACTCCCACCTAAAAAGATTATATATATATATATATATATATATATATATATATATGTATGTATGTATGTACTAAATTTTGTCCGCACGATAAAAGTCGCAATTATACACGGATTGTCCTGAAACTCGCCAACAACATTGATATGGCTAATATCCCGGCGGGGATTGAAAATGGGCGAAATCGGAAAAAGAGGGTGGAAATGGGGAGGGTTCAAAATTTTGAATACTGTCTTAACACGATTCTGATAAAAACCAGCTCTTACACAACAATGGCAGGGAAAAAATAAAAGTTTTCCGTTATAGCAGTTGCCAACAATTAAAAAAAAAACAACAATAAAATTCTCATCACAACAATTACTTTTCTTTTGCAAAATTTTCACGTGTAAAATTAAATAGTTTGACAAATTGAAAACAAATTGAATATTATGTCATAAGTTTTCTAGAGCAAGATTTCAGCATGAAAACTCAAAATAAATAGTTTGACAAATTAAAAAAATAGGTATATTGCGTCATATTGGAAATATAATGGACCTCAGAAGGTGAATATGTAACGCCATGTAAGTTTGAAGAAACGTATTAAAACATGATAAAAACCTGACTATGGAAATATTAACATATTTTAACACTTTAAGGTTCTTTGAATTTTTTGTAGCCATTTTTTAAATCTATTCCATATACATGTGTGTGTGTATTCGTGTATATTGTAATTTTCACAAAATGTTTAGCTCCCTACAGCTCACTCTTTGTGAAGAAACTGGGTTTTATCTCTAATCTTGATTTAAGTTTTGTTGGAGTATTTAGTACTTAACATCGAATTCTACCTCCGCCTGTAGGCCCGAGCCGGCAGGGATTTTTTTTTTACTAGTATGTCCTCCATTTCCATTGCTACCAGGTATGAATTTGCAGTTAACCTCCGCCATCTTATGTTTCAGGGATGTGGGACAAGGGCCCCAGGCTCCTCGAATAAACTGTCTTCGAAACTTAACTAAAGAACCAAATAAAAAGAAAATATAAATACTTTTTATCTTCAAAATTTCTCAAGATAATGGATGTCCTTAATTGACAAAGATTGATAATTAAGACTGGCAACTATGCCTCTTTTTTCTTTTTACAAAATTTCCGGTGAAAATTGATTAAAGTTGGAAACTATGTTTTTGCGCATGCCCGAATGATTCATTCAATAGTAGAGTCATTAATTCTTCCCACACAAGTATTAACCATGATTGAAATAAGCTTTAGTTATAAATAAGTGCAACATAATTAAAATCGATTTATTTAAAAAGAAAATATAATGTTAATGAAAATAGATTTATTACCCGACTGCCAAGAAGGGTTATGTGTTTCAAGGGTATCTGGGTATGTGGATTTATTTAACCGAAAACAATTAAAATTGAATTTTAAAACAAATTGTTTAAAGCTACATCAAGGCGTCACTTAAATTTTGATATCATATCTTTTAAAACTCATATTTTGAATTTATGAAAGATGTGAATGATAAAGCATCAAGGAATAATTTTTTATACATCCTTTTAAATTTAACATAATTCTTACACATGCAATTATAAATAAAACAAAAATAAAAAGATGAAATAAATAATATAGCGTCACTTAAAATTTGATATCATTATTTTTAAGTTCCATATTTAAAATTCTTATAGCAATAAGATAAAGTGTTGCGTCACAAACTTTTAACCCTTTAAGGGTTTTTTGAATTGATATCATTACTTTTTTTTAGGTTAATAACGAAAAGAAAAAAAAAGACCAACGATAAGAACTCATAATTGTGATATCCATTCACCGTTAATCCCACCCCCCCCCCCCCCCCGCTCAAAAAAGCATACCTCATAATTCAATTGTAAAGAGTGCTGTACTATTTGAATTTTTAAGAACTTTTTAGTAAGATATGGAAGTATTATACAAAATGGGAGGTTTTTTATGGTTCGTTTCATAGATATAGAAAGCTTTGTTAAATTTTGCTATGCAAAAAGTTTACTTTCTTAAGAAAAATATCAAGAAATATTACTCTTTAAGCCTATATACTTATACTTATTTAAAATACAATAACATTGTAAGCACAGGAGAACAACGAAGATAGGCTTTTCATCACAGAATTTGACCTCGAAAGTAATACTCGTTTTGTGGCGCTAGTGTACACAACCTGCCGATCACGTGATTGATTGGATGCAGTTTCGATTTTCGATTATAGATGGCGTCATCAACTGCCATTGAATATTTTATTATTTTCTGTTTGAGTCTTGAAAAAGTGTGCCATAATTACAATAAATATGAATGAAAATAAGAAAAGCAGCTGATTGATAAAGATATATGTTTTGGTTTTTTTTTTATTTTTTAATTTAAGTTCATAGCAACAATAAATTTCTATCAAAATAGCCATATTTTCGGGTAAGATTTAATCATAAAATTTGTACATTAAAAAGTTTTTCTCACTAAAAGTAAAAAATAAAAAAAATAATGCATCATTTTATGATTTTTTAATTTTGTTAATTAAAATAGGCATTATCATTTGATTTTTGTACAAAGAGATTATGTAATCTACAATTTAAAATAATATTTAAAAAACAAATATTTGAACTGAAAAATGCCTTTTTGAAAAATATTGGAATTGAATACCAAATTTTAAATATTTCAGCATGGAGCAGGAAAAGATTAAAGTTGCATTGCATTTGTAACAATAAATATATATATTATAGGTTAACTCTATAAAAATTGTTAAAAATATTTTTGCATACTCATATTATAGAAGGCAATTTGACAAAAAGACTTACAAATTATTTTGCTAGTCAGAAAATAATTTTGAATTATTATGCAAAACATTAAACAGCAAATTTTTAATGATTTTAATTTGCATCATTTCTCAAAACAAAAAAGAAGTAGGGGAGACCGGGGCTAGTAGGTGCAGTTTTTAGTTATTCATTTTTATTAATTTTTTGTTTACGTTTTTTATGAAACTTTAACTGCACTTTTAAAGAACATGCATTGGGCTATAAATACCCGGAGTTTCGAGTTTGTAGCTTTTGTAGTTTATATTTAGCAGAAGCCTAAAGTAAAAGGAAAATTGTGCGCCAACCTATCCCGTCATGAGGCAAGTTGCCTATACCTATGGGGTAAGTTGGCACGCACTTTATAAAAATGTAAATGAAACTCAAATAAGACACGCAGTTAAAATAAATGAATTTCATTATTACCAGTAAGTTTAAACAAACGCGTTATCGCCGTACAATGTAAATTCTAAATTATACAGACACAAGAATAATGAATAAAACATTAACATTGAGTAGCTTCTATCCTACTCGATATCGTCATCAGAGTTACAGTTGTCACAAATAAAAAATCGCGTGTCTCCGTTTGGCCCTCTTGTGCCCAAAATTTTGCATTGCAACAACTTTCTTGGTGTTTGCTGTTTTTAAAGCTACCAGCACACACCAGACACCGAGCCAACTTTCCCCGTGTTCAATGCGCCTACTAGCCCCGTAATAATTGTTTTCACGAAAGGGATACGTAACCATCTAAGCATAAATAATCCACGTAAATCACATATGGGTTAGGTACAGTTAATCATACACTAAGAAAAACTGCACAAGTTAAATCGCAATTATTAAGATAAGTATTAGAAATTAGAAAAAGAATGAAACAAAAAAAAAATTACTTATGAGTGCAAAAAACAGAAAAATCGTAATAAATGTCCGCTGCACGTAGGTAACGATGCAAAACTACAATGAGGATTGTAAAAAGCAAGAAGAAAGGTACTTTGTGACTGGTTGCGCAATCTATCCACAGGCGATTTATGAGGACTGCGCCTACTTACTACTGTAGCCAACAAGCCCCGGTCTCCCCTACCTAGTCTAAGGTATGATATTTTCAACATATATAAAAAATAAATATGACAGTTAGTTAATAACCTTAATAAATAATTTGAACAATTTCAAGAGATCCTTATTTTAAATTACATTAAATTTTTTATACTCCTTAATATAGGAAAAGTAATTTCTGCAGTTTTTTTTTTCACACACACACACACCTTCCCGGAGAAAAATGTCTGAATTTAACACTATATGGAAAGTATTATAGTTCTTTTTTCTTTTAGCAGGTTTAAGAAACATACATCAGACAAGAAAAGAGACTGTATATATATATACATAATATATATATATATACATAATTAAATGTGAAAATAATTCCTGAAACAGTTAATCTGAGATTTTTAATTTTTATGTGGAGGTAAGATACATAATTACAAAATATTTGAAATGCATAGAACAAAATTCATTATTTAAATTTAGATAAAGATTTTTAACTGAATTACATTTACGAGTTAATAAAATCATTGCATTAGATATATTTCCTGTGTGATAGTAACACTCTCAAAATATCTAAAGGATTATGAAATAACACTGAATAACATTTTCCAGTTATCGTTATTTAAAAAATGTTAAATGTATATATATCTATATTCTATATGAAATGTTAGAGTTTAGGTTTCTATCCAAAATATAGACGACGCCACATTTACCAGCTGCAGGAAATGGCATATTTTGTTATTGAAATTTATTTAAAATGAAGTTCTATTTTATTTAGCTTAGTTATAATTGCAATTTAATTTTGTTTAACTTGATAACAATTAAAAAAGTCTTAAATTTTATTTAATGATCTAATTAGCAATAAAAATATTACAAAAGAACTCATAAAAAAATCAAAAGGCTGCACTGCGGATTGAACCCGAGATATCGCGCGTATGAGAGCAGCGCTCTTAACCGCTCAGCTAGTGTTTGGATATCTAGCTGTTCCCAAAAGTGAATAAAAAGAAAGCATGCGCAGGAATATATTAATAACGTCTTGCGCATTTGCGGTAAATTCTCATAGAATGGCGAAAAAATACAGTCTCATTTTTCATACCGATTACATAACAAACAACAGTTTTTCTGCAAATAAGTGTTATGTTATTCGCTTTATCTCAAACAGATTTATATTATATATTAATTTTAATAAAATCGCGCAGGTCATTTTTGAGGGGGGGAAATGCGAATTATATAAAAAAACAAGAGTTTTCCCGGACACAAGTATTATTTCATCCCCTTCATCTTAAACAAAATCATATTATATATCAATTTAAAGAAAATCGCCCGGGTCATTTTCCAGAAATGGAAATTAGGAAACTTATCCATCGCAAGTGCTTTAAAAATAGGTTTCGAGATCTCAAAATATACTGCATGTAGAAATATAAAAATTTCAGAATAGCATAAGACTGCAGATATAAGACTGTTTTTAAAAAATCAGAACACTATGCCCTATATTTGCTGATTTATGAAGTGGCGGCTTTTCGCGTTTCTTTTGATCTCGAGTTAGGTGTACATATGAGTGCCGTCACTCTCACGATTTTAGGCTTAAGGCTGCGTCACTGGAATACTACCGTCTTCCATGATCTAGTTATATGCCAGTTTTCTTTATAATAATGATAGTTAAAAGAAAATAATGTGCATTGTTGTTTTAGTGGCTTACAATAATGAATCGCCGTGAAACAAAGTCGTATTGCTACATTATTTGTCGTAAATTGCGTTATATATGGTGAATATGATGAGTTATGAATTTTGAGTCATTTATGACATATATATATATTTGACAAGTAAATAAGATTTATACTTGACGTGCATGTGTTGTTTTGCGATGTATATATAGCGTATATTTCCCGTATATGATTTATGAAATATATATATGTTAAGATACAACCTTAGAGAAATAGTAACTGCAACACTGGTGTAGTTATCATAACTAGGGCTTATTATAACAAAATACCGAAAATAAATATACGGTAAATGCATTACGTTTCCTTAAATTTATTCAGCTAAATTTAGTTTACTGTAGCGCTAATTAATTGCTATTTTCGTATTCAAGAATATAATAAATATTTTAAGCATTGTATTTTCCTTAAGTAAGTTATTTAATGTTGTCCTTGACTAGTTTACATACGTAAATAATTAAATTTATAAATAGATTAAAATTTGAAGCTTTATTAAACTTGATACTTCGGATTATATGGAGTAAAAAAAAGATCTTTTTCTAGATGTTTATGTTATTTTTCGATTACACTTGGATGAAGGAGAATTGTACCTATTATTACTTTAGTTAAAAATTATCATAACAAACACATATATACATATGAATATACAAATTTAAACAAAATTACTTAACTTGCATCAAGACGTGAAATAGATTTCAAGGATTCAAATTATATCCCAACAGTTTCAGTGACACTAGTGACTATCATCAGGGGTAGATTGGACTGAACTTCTATATTTTCTCTCGCCTTGCATGAGTCGAAATGAACATTTAAGGAAAAAGCAACAGAAAAAGGAAAGAAAATAGCCGGGAAAATTAACAATCAAGACGAGAGTCATCTGTTGTGGTGAATTTTATAAGATTTTCCTGGCTATTTTCGTCCCTTTTCCCTTTTTCTGTTGCTGTCTCCTTAAAAGTTCATTCCGACTGATGGAAGTCCAGTTAAAATATCGAAGTTCTGTTAAATCTATCTCATGGTCACGAGTGTGACTAAAACTGTGGGGATATAAATTAATTCCTTGAAATCTATCCCACCATTAAAGCAAGTTACTTACACCTAAAGATCGACCGAAACAGGCTTTTACGGCCGAAACCGAGACCGAATTTCGGTGATCTCCCTATTTTCGGCTGACAACTGAAACGAAAACGCCTCAAAAAAATTTTAAGCAGTTAAATTGTGTGTATTAAAATAATTAATACATACATAAATATGCATAATTATTAATGAATTATACGTATTTATTAACTATGCTTAATTATTAATTAATTATGCGTATTTATTAAATATACATAAATATTAATTAGTTGTACGTATGGCCCAAATTGGCTCTCTGTGCCTTAGACCAAAAGTTTTTTATTTTCATGTAAAATAAAACGTAATTAATTCATCAGTGACACAGAAAGATTTTCTAATTATACGAATTTCATTTAATTAAAAAATATTTTATTTTTATGTATACGCACCTCGATTTATCTTTTATAATATTTTCTGTAAATGATCATCTGTTATTTTAGAACTTTCTCAAAAAGTATTCGAAATACTTCTGCGGTTTCAAACTGAAAATTTTCTACTACTGTTATGCCTGCAGCTTTTAATGAGCACGTGAAAACGTTTAGATATATATGAATTGCTTGCTTTACAGTTTTTAATTTTCGTCTTGAATCAGTCATGACTGATAATTATGCACAATGAAGTTTGTAGCAATGAATAGTCTCATTTGAACCGATAAAACTGAAATCGATGAGTAATGTTAAAATTTTTCGAAGGAAGAAATGGGATGTTTGGAGTAATTTCGGTCGATTTTTGGTCCGTCCGAATTTTCAGCCGCATTTTCTGCGAAAACGAATTTTCACGAAAACGATTTTAGGCCGAAAACGGAACCGAATTTTCGGTCGATCTCTACTTACAACACATTTGTTTATTGTTATATCTTCTAAAAATAAAGGGCGTAAACTAACTGAAGCATTTTCCTTGATAATAATCCGCCATATTAATTACATAAAAAATCAATTTATTATTAAAATAAGGTAAGAAAAATAATAAAATACTTGTAAATATAGCTTTGAGTTGACCAAAACTTTATATATATATTTTTTTTAACTCCAAGTATAAGCTAAAAAATATTATTAAAAAATATTTGATTATATTCTTCGTTTAAACTGTAAAATTTTAATGAACTCGGCTAAATTAAAGAATACCGTACTATAAAACAATGAAAAGGAAAAATAATTGAAGTAAAAAAGAAAAAAAATTAATTAGTAGAAAAACCTATCATCGAATCCGAATGTTATAATAGAAGGATAGAAAAACTAATTTTATTATATTTTTAGTAACATTATCATCCAATTAATATCATTCAATATTCTATAAAAAGAGACAAATGAAAATAATGTTTTCCTCTTCTTAATAATTAATTTATTTTAAATTCTTAGTTTATGAAAATATATCTGGGTAAAACTATCATCAATTTACACAGCAGTGTATATATGATATGTTTTCACTAGTATGATATAAACATATTGGTCTTAAGCAGCACCCATACACTCGTTATCTAACTCAACCGATAAATCAAAGTTTTGCAGTCGTAAAATCATAGTAAAGAGTGGAAGATCAGGCCGACATCCATTGGTAGTTTACCGGAAAATAATAACTGAAGCCTTTATATTCATCAAATATTTATTAGATGATCATAAAGTTCACTTAACCTTTAGCTTACGGGGGGATTACCGTAATCCCAAGAAAAAGAGTGTCGAAAAATACGGTGTTGGGATTACCGTCTTCCCGAAGATTTCCACCCCTCAAAGATGCTGTGCAGGAAATCATTAAGATCATTTTGCTCAGTAGGGGTCGCACTGCGAATCGGAGAAGGGAAATTCTGTGGGGAATACATTAATTATCCTAGGGAAAAATCAAGGATTTTTTTTTTTTTTTTTTTTTTTTTTTCAGTAAAGAAATGAGACATTTTTTTACGCGCGTGACTTAAAGATGTTTCTACTCCCACTTGTTACAAATTATTCGAGGATAGTTCTTGTTTGTGAGACATGACAGTGAATAGATTATTTTCAGTAAATTGTTTTAGTAGTTTAGTGTGGCTAATGTTGCTTACGTTTCTGTTCTTAGAATGTCAAATATAGCATTGTTTTTTTCTTACTAACGCGCTAGATATCTTAAATTATGTAAGCAATTTTATATCTTGAATTGAAGAAAAATCAAATGGTTATACATATTACTATATTAATAAAAAGGTAGTAATTTTATAGCATTTTCTAATAGCATAATTAATCGAACAAAAATAAGTTTTTTTTTTTCTTTTGTAGATTAAGAAAACAAGTTACGAAACTCTTAAGACTATTCTCAAATCCAAAGGATCTACTTTCTGACGCATTTCTAAATTCATTGCTGTTTGAGAACTTATGAAATTGGCAAATGTTCTGATTCAGAAATTATGTAATCGAATGACGTTTTCAATATATTAGTAAAGGCATAAGAAATTACAAATATCTGTCAAAGTTGGCGTTTTGAAGAGACTTTCCGAACGCGACAGCGCGTGTAAAAATCTGGTGCCACGCGACAAAAATCGCTTATAAATTGATAAGTAATTTATTTAACAACAAAAGGAAGACTGCATTCGATTACGGATCCCTTGAATAGTCAGGCAGGCCAATTTTATGCATTCACGTTAAGAGGCTACTTCAGTCAAGTGAAAAGACCCGTTCGCTAATGCTAATCCTATGGAAGAAATTTATAACGATATGTTGGTTGCATTTTAATATTTTTAAATGATTTTTTTTGCATTGGATAGCTGAAACCGATCTGTACAAAGGGCGTTTTTCACTTTTTCTATTTTGTTTACAGATATTTTTAATGAGGACACTTTCATTTTGGGAACCGGTTTCGAACTGAAAGCATCCTCATTAAAAAAATCTGCAATCGAAATCGAAAAAGTAAAAAACGGCCTGCATACAGATCGATCTTAGCTATCCAATGCAAAAAAAAATCATTTAAAAATATTAAAATGCAACCGAGATATCGTTATAAATTTCTTCCATATGATTAGCATTAGCGAATGGGTCTTTTCACTTGACTGAAGTTTCACTTTCACTGCCTCTTAAAAATAATTAACAAAATGTGCCTGAAAATTTTACTTTTGTTGAGCAGGGAACTGGAAAACCACCTTAATTCTATGCTCACAAACAACTGAATAATGATGTGTTATCCCGTGCGTCTGAAACAGTATATTGCTTGTTTCAGAATATTAACAATTAGTCGATATCTAGTATTATTTCTAAATAATTTATTCAACAAGCATCTGAATCAAATCAAATAATATTTATTTATCCAAACCATAATAAATATTGCATTTGCAATCCCTTAGCTATTTTTTAACCGGCATAAAAAAGGGTTGAGGTTCTCATTTTTATACGTATGCATTTTTATGTGTATATTCACCGATTACTCCGAAACTACGCTACCGATTCAAGTGATTTTTTTATTATTATTGAAAGAGGATATTCTCGAATTGGTCTTTTTTTAAATTTTATCAAAATTGGTATGGTAGGTACTATTTTAGAAATTCAACAAAAATAAAAAAATAAACATTTTTAAAATATTTAATTTTTATCAGGTGGCGTAGTGCTATCTGTTTGGCGAGTCACTGTCATGAGATTATCCTACCTCTTTATACTATGTTTTAATCGTTAAAACTTTTATGACGCAAGCAATCAGTAATAAATAAATAAATAAATAAATATAAAGTGTTTAAATCCACCCAAGATTTCTGCGGTAGACTCGCTTCATTTGAAGAACTATATTTTTAAATTGGTGAGATTTGTACGCTAATACAGTGTGGTTGAAAGGTCGCTGGAGAATTTTTTAATTTATATAAAATCAAGTATTTGATATCTTTTTTTGCGCATATCAAAAATCAGTTTATTTTACAGTATTTTCTGAAAATGCCTCTGTCTTTAAAGAAAAAAGGAAAATGCTATTCGATCTCTTTGTTTCTAAAAAAACATACCTTGAAATTTCATGAATTTAAGTTAAAAAATGAAATAGTGAACGCCTCATAAATGTAACCAGTTTGGATTTCAGGACAACCTGTCTTTTTTTTTTTTTTTTTTGGTGAGGGGTATTTGTTTACTTCCAACTCACTGATATTATGGAAAGGTCTGAACTAAAAATTTCGAGTCTTTCAATATATCCACAGATAATTTCTCACAGAGAACACCAATACATTTAAACATTACCGTTCCAAATTATATAGAGATGATAATGTTTAAACTGGACATGTCTGATGAGATAAAATGATCCACCTAAACTCCTTTTAACATTCCTCCCGGAGGCAGCGTGTACCCTTTTCACTCACCCCCCCCCCCCTTTATTTTTATTCCCTTATATTTGGTCAGCTTACTTTGAATGTATTGTATTTATGTGTTACTTTTATTGTGTGTAGATACAGTGAATCGTAGTCCATACTATTTTACACAATTAAATAATATTTGTGATGAGTCTAATCACACATACCCCTCCCCCCATTCCTAGAAAAAATAAATTCTAGCATGCATGCATAGTACGTGTCAAGGGATAAAGACGTGTCAAGCGTTACAGAATCATATTCACCAGTAAAAGTAAAATATATAGATTTCTTTTTTGAGAGAAAATGAATTCTGCGTCTGAAGAATAGATTTTTTTTATGCTGATATTTGTCTGATATTTGCGCATGCAAAAATTTCAGTAAAAATATGCTAAATAGTGTAAATTGACCAAAGTTTTGTGAGAAATGGACAAAATTATAACTCTTTAAAGGAGATCCAACCCCCCCCCCCCCTCTCTTTGTGAACACCAGGGTTACTATTTTAAAAAGAAAAGGATTTTCTGAACGTCAAATGAACAGAATTTGTTCCAGCTACTTAAAAAAAAAAAAGTAATGAAGTAGAATAATGGATATTAAGTAAGCTAGGAGAGCAAATTATTGGGCGAGTTGTCATATAAATTGGCGTCTCTGGTCTGGCGGAAAAATAGCATTGAGTTTATTTAAAAATAATTCAGCGCATATGTAAAAAATTACGTGCATAGCCTTATTTTATTTATTATTTATTTTAATTTCTTATGAATTGTCGGTTTTCTGAATCTAGGGATATTTTAATTATCTTCTCATTATCTCATTTTTTGCTCCTTAGAAGTTTTGAAACAGATATTTTTTCTTAATAATCACATTTTACATAGAGCGAATATATTTAGATTAAAAGCATTATAGTGCACAATTTTATAGGATACAATCTATTATTTAAAAAAAAGAAAAAAGAAAAGAACCGTTTATTTAAATGGAAAATATTAGTTGTATAAAGACTGTTCTCATTTCAAAACATTTCTGGTGGTGTCATACTGGAGTTTAAATTACTGATTTTTTCAATAAAATTATGTCTGATTAAAAAATTCTAAAAAAAGTTTAAATATATATATATATATATATGTGTGTGTGTATTGTGTTTTGAGGTTTTGTGAAATTAGCTTTCTTCTGTTTTATCACTTTTTTGACATTCTTTAAACAATTACCTTAAAAATACCTAATACATCTTGGGAAAATTTATTTATTCAATCTCATGTGCTATACCAAAAAAATATTTAAAACAGGAAATTTTGTTTCGAATTATTTTACCACAAACAAAATTTTAGGGATATTATCACTTAGCATTAGGGAAACGGACGCAAGAAATTCTACTCTTCATTTGTAAAAAATTTAGGTACTGCAACTAGAAGAACTTGTCATATTTTTATTTCTTCTCAGTTTGAGTTACAATATATTCTCCATATTATCCTCCCTAATTTAATATATATTTGTGAGAGAAAATCTGAAATTAAGTTTAACTACATTAAAGAAATTAAAATATATGTATCTAAAATTGTATGTTTAAGTATATATATATATATATATATATATAAACATAAATATTATATATAAATAAACATAAATATTATATATATATATATATATATATTTTTTTTCTTTTGTCAATTATTTTATCTTTCTGAAGACAAAAATGAGAATTCGAGAAAAAAAGCCTGTATTTATTTCATTTCTTTTATTTTACTTATTTGTAAAATTTTATAAAAGTCACCCATATTTCTTGAGATAACATAATTATAAACACATCTTTGCAATACAGCTGACCTTGTCCTTTTCATGTAAAAAAGCTTGGTAGTAGAAATTTCGCTATTCTCATATTTTCAATCGTTCCACACATGAAGGTGAATTTCTCAAAGTGTAAAAATATATTGCAATAAAATTAATGCTTGATATTATATATTTAGAAATTATGGACATAAAAGTACCCCAAAAATAATAACTACATAAATGCTTTAAGTAAATCATAATGAAATGAAATCCTCTTCCTATACAGATTTTAACTTACGAAAACTTCAAATTACATTTAGAAAAAATTCCTAAATTTAAAATAAAATGCAAATAAATAAAGGAATTTTTTACACTCATTTTGTGTATTTAGAATTTACAGTATATATTATTTCATTATGTAATATAGATTAAAAATAATTCAGTTCTTCGATGAAAGTATGCATTTCCAATACATTACTCCAACATTCTTTTCCAGTACCCCAATTTATTTAAATATTCACCGTGAGAACATCCAACCAGACTAATCTTCAAGTACTTATCAAGTACTATTCAAAAGGATAAACAATTATCATTTTACAGCAGCAAATGATTCTATCTGATTGCATTCGGGGAAAAAATTCCCCAAGAAGCAAAACGAGACTCTAATAACTGCAACCAGATGCGCTAATCACCTTACGTCCACAGACCACCTGCGTGTATCTCCTTACTGAAAAGGGGGATGCAGACTCTTTAAACTTCCTGTAACGAACCAACATTTTAAAGTTAGAGGCCCCGTTTTTTAAAGGTTAATCCACTAGATGGTACCCATATTCTGGTCGTAGCTACGTAGTAAAATGTAAACCACTAGATGTTAAATATTAGAACAGCATGACGAAAATTCAGTAAACAAAGCTCTCCATGTGACATGGTTATTTAAGCAAATCAATAATCGTAATATTATCTGTCCCGCAGCCAATGCAACAGGTTAAATACTTGCGAAAAAGAGACGCATGGGAATACATTACAAGTGAAAGAACCAACTCCGTAAAAATACCCGGGAGTACGCGACGAGAGGAGGGCTACGATAGGAGTTCCGGTTGAAGGAGGGAAGTATGAGTGACGTTTATGATGAACTCTTTAGTCTCGGCACCAGATTTATAACGCAAACAAATGTTGGAGGAGGGCTGGCTAGGAATTATGGGATATCGAACAAATAGAACAAATGATCTTAAATACATTCGAAAACAAAAGAATTTAGTTTCAGAATAAAATGAAAAAGAAGTAATTTAATGGGTTTTGTAAGATTAGACGAACGGTTTTAAGGTTTTAGAATAATAAAAGAATACGCATTTAAAGAATGGAGAAACATAAAAGATATTTAAGATAATATTAAAGCTAAGTAAAAAAGGTAGATATCATCAGGGTTCGTATGGGTCCTTGAATTTCCAGACTAAGAAATTCTTCGCTAACAGTATTTTCCTATGGAAAAGTCTCTCCTTAAATAAGGGGAAATTTCGTCCGTTTAAACTAAATTTATTTTTCTATAAAAAAATACTAATATTTGGATATGAAAATAACGGTACCCGTACGAACCCTGATCATAGTAATTTGGAATAGTTTATTAAGATGAAAGCGCGTAAATTTTTATTATTACATATATAATGTGTAAAATATATCTTTATATATTTTACAATCGGATCAATAAAAGCTATTAACGGGCAGAAATTTTTGATACTGAATTTATTATTGCCCATAATTATTGCCTATAATTATTCAATTATCATATAGCAGACAAGCACCTTCATCTCCGACTACAAAAGAAGGAATAATATCACGTACACATTGCCAATTCAGAATAATTTTATATGCTTACTTTCTTATCACTGTGTTTATTTTTTTCTAAACTATATTTATTTTGGGAGTTTTTTTGTTTCAATGGATATAGCACTAAAGGTTAAAAGAAATAAAATTGACCGATTCTACACAGTTTCACAAATTGCGAAATTTCGCGGGAATAAAATGTGAAATGTTTCGTAATTTTTATACTGTGACCAATTGATCAAACATTGTTCTGAAATGTATTTTAAAAGTACATTCGAAATATAGAGAAATGTATATTCAGCTGAAAATACATAATTCTTCGTCTCTGTGTTACTTTTTAAAGATATTTTTATCGGAGTTTGTTTTGTTTAAATGTACTTAACATTAAAGGGGTAAAGAAATAAAATAGACAGATTTTACACTGTATCACAAATTGTAAAATTTTGCTCCCATAAAATGTGAAAGGTTTTCAAATTTGTATACTATGGCACTTGATCAAACGCTATTCTGAAAGTACATTCGCAATATAGGGTAATGTATATTCAGCTGAAAATGCATAATTCTTCGTCTCTGTATTTAATTTTTAAAGATATTTTTATCGGAGTTTGTTTTGTTTAAATGTACATAGCACTAAAGGGGTAAAGGAATAGACAGATTTTACACCGTATCATAAATTGTGAAATTTTGCTCCCATAAAATGTGAAAGGTTTTCAAATTTTTATACTATGGCACTTGATCAAACGCTGTTCTGAAAGTACATTTGCAATATAGGGTAATGTATATTCAGCTGTATATGCATACTTCCTCATCTCTGTGTTTATTTTTTTAAAGATATTTACATTGAGAGTTTGTTTTGTTTAAATGGATATACCACTAAAAGGGAAAACAAATAAAACAGACAGATTCCACCCAGTTTAACAAGTTGTGAAATTTCGTGCCAATAAAATACAGTGGAACCCGCTTAAGACGCTCACGGTTAATACGCGATTCCGCTTAATGCGCGGATTTTTTCCGAACCCTTGAACTTCGCCCCTAAGGCTAATGTAAAAAAAATCACGTTTAATAAGCGAACGGTTATGACGCGATCCCGCTTAATACGCAATAAATTTTCGGTTCTTTGAGGAAAAAAAATTACGCTCAAGACGCGAATTCATTGATCAAGATGCGAATTCCTTCTCTTTTCTCGAGTGTTACCGATTTAGAGGATTTTTATAATTCAAATAAAAAACAATGTTTCCGAATAATATTTAATTTATTTAACAACAGATTAATTCAGGCGAAAATTACTAATAGGAAATAGTGGTAGATGTTTGAATTTAAAAAAAAAAACCCGCTACGCATTAATCGACAATAAAGTTATGTTGGAATCTATATTTATTTTCCCTTGTTATTCCAGTTTGTCCTAAAAAAAGAAACAATGCGGATTCAACAAAGTGAAATACAATTAAATTTCAATCTGAATATATGTAAAAGATACAATTTTCAACCGTAAACGTATAAATAAAAGCTCTGAAGTTCATTTAGGTGATTAAATGTGTAAATAAGCCCAATTCCTGCAACATTATAGAAATCACGTTTAATACGCGATCCCGCTTAATACGCGACTTTTGATCCCTCCCTTGAAACGCGTTTTAACCGGGTTTCACTGTAATGTGAAATGTTTCGAATTTTCTATACTATGACATTTGATCAAACACTGTTCTGATGTGTATTCTAAAAGTACATTCGAAATATACAGTAATGTATAGTCAACTGTGAAATGACATTTGGGTAAAGTTTAATGTTTAAGTAAGTTATTGCTTTAGCCATCAATTAAAATGTTAAGTACTTTTCCGGTACAGAGACCTTGGTGAGATAGAAAAAAATGGCCTTGGAGAGAAAAGGAAATTTGGCAACATATTTTCTGGTAGCCTATTCGCTGTTTCATATACACAACCAACATTTTCAATATTTGTATAATTTATTTAATATAAAAAGCAGTTTATCTATTTTTATGTACTAACAGAAGTATATGTTGTCTTATAAAAGTGTATCCAAGGAATCTAGGTGAGGCTGGCTTTTACAGGGGACAAACTAAAGTGAGAAAAAGTTCAAATAATTTCTGAACGAATAAAGCTAGAATTATGGAACAAGTATTCACCTACTGCTATCTAAAACAGCTATGCGCTGTTATATGAAAGTGATTGCAGCGAACTTATTGGCGAGATTGGAACGTTGTTTCCTATATCGAAAATCCTGAGAGTAAACGAGTCAAAATGTCAATTATAAAAGCTTAAAACATTTCCGATATAGTATAAAGTACTTAAGTACTCTCCGGCAGAGGGATAAATTACCAAATACTGGTTTTCAGTCGACAATGTAATATATTATATCTATATCTATGCTATATCGTATTAGAAATTATTTCGTACATAAATACATCTGCCTCTGACAATATGACAACTATATAATAAACTATGCACTAAAAATGAAGATAGCAAATAAATAAACAAATGAATAAATAAATAAAATTGTTACTATAATTAATATTTCCATTGCCATCCTTGGAGTAGAGAATATGATCTGGCCTGGATTATACGTAAGTACTTATTATGATATGAGCTGAACATGTAAAAAGTACTTTATTAAAATCCCTTAAATGTTAATTTTATGATGAGTAATCGTCGACTTATATACATCACTTTTCGCTTTCAGAAGTGTGATGCCAGAAGGTAGATGCACATTTGTTAATAAATGTAACATATGAAAGCAAGATACAAGTTATACTGATGAGAGAATACAGTCATAGATATTCAATATGCTCACATTTGGCACCATTATACATGCACTTCTGCAGATAATGAACGAATTAAACATACACTAGATTAATATTAACACAATTATTCTAATTGGTAAACAAATCATATTAGATGTAAATTTCCAACTGGGCGAAAATGTCTGGACCAGGATTCGCAATTTTTTTTTTTTATTATTAAGATAAAAATTCCCTTTTTTATATGTGTTAGTACTATTAATAAATGTGCATTTGCTAATAAAGGTAACATATGAAAGCAAAATACAATTTATACACTGATGATAGAATACAGGTGTAGATATTCATCGTGTCCACCATTGACAACAATACACGTGCATTAACATGCATAAACATGTATAGCTGCAGATAGTGAAATATGTAAACAAAGTTAACTTGATTAGTTTTGCTAAAATAAAATATTCTGATATCTTAGTTCTATTAGTAAATGTACATTTTCCTCGTAATATTTCACGTCTGCATGAAATTAGTGACATATCGGTGATTGGGTATCGAAAAACTTACATTTTAAGGCTTCTAATAAAGTTATTTTATATTGAAGCCGTCATTTTGTTCTAAATTGCGAGTGATCTAACTTTCGTAATTAACCTTTTTTCTCTTTAATCGATAATATGGGAGTTAGGATCGATTACTTCCGTATTTATCAACTAAAAATGATGAATTCTCTTTCATATGGCCCCACCAGTGGCCGAGAGGTTCTGCTCTCGAAGCTGGTAGACGGGAGGTGCTGGGTTCGATCCCAATCGCGCCCGTCGGCCTAATCGTTCGGAGTTTTCGTGGTTTTCTTCGAGCCGTGGATCTTCCATGCGTTAATACGGATTAGGTTCCCTTAGAAAGACCCCCACGGAGGGCACTCCCCCCGGGCCTATATCCCTCGTGTAGATAATTGGCCGTCAAAAATCAACCCAACCCAACTCTTTCATATGAAAGCACATAGTTTTAGTGTGGACTTTAGTGTAGTTTTAGTGGGCATTTTTTGCACAATTTTAGCTTTATACGTTGATATGTTAAGTATTTCCTGAATTCATTTGGTCTTTGCATTGATTGTTGTAACTAAAAATTAAATTATACTTTTCTGTAATTTAGGAAAGGAACTCTGTGTTAGATATCTGTATATCTATGAGGTTGCTGAAAAAAAAAAAAAAAAAAAAAAAAAAAAAAAAATTGATGATTTATCAATGCTAACTTAAAAATCTATAACTTTTTTCAAACTAATTACATTTGATCCATGTAGGACCTATTACAGTCAATACATTTTCACCAACGAGAAATGAGCTTAGTGATTCCTGTGACAAAAAAGTCTTGGTTTCTGATGGGGACAAACTCTCGAGAGACATTTCAGACATCATCTTGATTGACGAAATTTTTTCCTCTCAAAATGTTGTCTACGGCTTAAAGAACTCTTAGTCGGTTGACGAAAGTTCAAGTGAGTACGGTGGGTGAGGTAGTGTTTCGTAGGCCAACGCCTGTAACAGTTGGAGGGTCAGTCTGCGACAAGAGCTATGGTTCAACTCGTGCGTCACGAACAATCTCCTTCATGAACTTTAAAGTATATGAAGGAGATTGTTCTCCTAGTCGTGGCTGATCGTAAAAACAAAACACACAACAACCAGTGTAGTGCAAAATGTTAAAAATACTCCAATATGATGGAGGAAGATGAATTTATTGTGTCATTATTATGTTATTGTGCACTTTTTTAGCACAATATCCAGAGGGCGAGAGCAGAAGTGACTGACTACGCGTCTAAAATGCACGTGCTTGGCGTGATACAATATCTCCAATATACAAGCACTTATTTTAGCACAACATCCAGAGGGCGAGAACAGAAGTGACTGACTACGCATCTAAAATTCACGTGCTTGGCGTAATACAATATCGCCAATATACAAGTATTTTGCGCCATGCACAAGGGAAAATCAAAACATTGGCTGGTAAGGATTAGCCAAATACAAGCGGTGACCGTATACATATTTGAATTGCATAGGGGTACCATATTTTGAGGTTACTAGATTCTTGTGGTATGGGAAATGAAAAAAAGGACTTCGTACTTCGGATATAATGCGTTTTAAGTAATAACGGAAAATGTTTTCGATCATAGACAAAGGTTGAAAAAATTTAAGAATCGTTAGGCGATAGGCGTGTGAATGCGGTTGGTAAGACAGTTGTGAATACGAAGTTCAGTCTGAAGTGCAGATAGCAGCTGCTGCTAAAATATGGAGTATTCTAATACATATGAACTTAGCGGTCTGGATTTTAGGGTGCAGTGCGAGAATAAATGTAATGAATAGACTTCAATTTAAGTACTTTCGATCATGCGCCAGACACATTACCAAATAAGGATAGCTCAGAAACTAAAATGTTTTTGTATTAACTGACAGCCGTAACTTTTTTTTCTTAATGCTAAATATAAGTAGAATTGGAGTAGAAATAAAAGTAGAATGGGAAGACTGAATTACTGGTTTTATTTTATTAAAGTAAATGAGTAATTAAAAATAGTTTAATTTAAATGTGAGGGGCTATTAATACAAGCGATATATATTTTAAATATTAGATTTAATTTAGGAACCGCACTGGGTGAAAATAGTACATTAAAATAAATAAAGTATCAAATTGAATTTTGAAGTGAAACTGTGTGGGTGGGGGAAGTAGGACGAAAACATATATAACATGATAATCGTTCTAATGGTAATCTTTCATCAATCTTTATAATACTATATTGCATTATACGTGCAGCGTTCATGAAGATAATTGACTGTACACAGTAAATCATATCAGTAATTAGTGAAAACTCTGTCAATTTTAATATCAGTGGAGGAAACATTACGTGCATCATGTCATACTGGATCTTCTTATTTCATCTTCTTCACAGAAAATTAAAATCAGATTATACAATGTTCTTTCTTGGAGGTTGATAGGCTGCCTCAAATTGTACGTTCAGTCTGTGCCAAGTTTCAATATATTTGATGAGTCCATCTGTTGCATGTTTAACATTTGTACTTTGTGCAACAACACTATTTATAACACTAGTGACTAAATAATTTTACGTATAAACCATGAAAAATTTGTGAAAGTTTATTTCAGAGGAGGAATTTTCCTTTATGTATGGCAAATCATACTGTTATTCCATTTTTACATTTTTGGGAGCAATTTTGTAACAAATGTGTAATTCCACATTTGAGACCTCGGCGTAATTTCAATTCCAAATTGTGTGTTGAATGTGTGTCAGACTTCAGTCCGCTTGATATTTATATCTGTTCCATGTTTAATAATTGAACTTCGTGCAACCGCACTTGGAATTTTTTGTTAACTGATAACCCGGGTGACTAAATAAATGAATATATACAGAATATAAACTTTATCAATTTTATTTTCAATAGAGGAACTTCGTGTGCTATTTCGTACTTTATCTTCTTCTTTCACCTCCTTTATGACCGTTTTTAAGCAGATTGTGCCATACTTGACACCTCGATGGGATGTAATTTTCAAATTATTCGTTCAATCTCTGTCAAATCGTAACTACAGTAGATATACCAACAGCAACTAAATAAATGAAAGTGCAAAGAGCGAGAACTTTATAAATTTTTCTCAACGGAGAAATTTCACTTCATGTGTAACCTTTCATACTGGATCATTTTATTTCATCTACTTCAGGGCCATTTTTAAACAGATTGAGCAAGTTGCATATTTGACCAACTCGACAGGATGTCACATTTAGATTGCTTTTTCAATTTATACCAAATTTCAATAGCCTTGATATTTTCATATGTTACGTAATACTAATTGTACTTTGTAAAACCGCACTCATTATTTTGTGTTAACTCATGGCATTAGCGACTATGTGTTAACTTATAGCATTATCGACTATGTGTTAACTTATAGCATTAGCGACTAAACAAATGACGTAACTATCACCTTACGAAGTTTTAAAACGTAAACAACTTATCATAACTGTCATGATAACAAGTGTAATTTTTTTTATTTATCTTAAAAAGACTCTCTTACATTTAATTTACGCTGGTAGTTTCGGTAACAGCATTAGGAAAAACTCTCCATAAACATATAAAAGTTTACACTTACGATAAATCGTACTTCCACACCACAACATAATAAATGTGTAATAATACGCGCATATAATAATTTCGGAAATGTAGGTAATATTTCGTGAAAATAAATAATATATGACACAGTATAGAATTAAAAGCAAGTTTAAAACTTGCGCCATGAAAATGTTCTATGAGCTCGAAATTTTGAATCTTCTTCATAAAAAAACCTGCTTCAGGTAACAAAAAGTCACTTACCCTACTGTACATCCTATCAATTCAAGCGACGGAAATTTTACTATCGTACCAGACTTTCAAAACAATTGTTACGGTAATCTCTATTTATATTATAAAAGTCAAACGTGTATATGGGTAACGCTTACGTCATTTGGCGAAGGGCAACACCAAGTGATTTTATTTAACTTTTATTATATTTTATTGTAAATTATTAAATTTCTAAATAACGCACATTTTTAATTTTTACACCATCGAATGCAGAAAAAAATGTACTTTCCAACGCAATTATTTAAATACTGAACTTAAATGCTGCATATTTCCGCGGCCGCCATCTTGGATGTTTTGAGATTTCTTGGCGATTTTTTGTTGGCGATGTTTTACATTTTATTTTCGTTAAGAATAACACGCGCATAAATCGCTGCTTGGCCACATTTACTACTTGGCGGAAAAGGGGTTTTAATACCAAGAAAAAATCCAATATGGCAGCCGCGGGAATATATGGCATCTGTTCCGAAAACTATATCGCAATGGATTTGAAAACTATATCGCAATTTATGAAATTTTCATCGTTTTAAAATATTTTTCAAGCATGATTTTTAAAAATATATATATCTGCAATTTGCAGACAAACAATTACAAAAGGTAATTATATCTCTGTCATTTGCAGTAAACGTTTACAAAAGATAAACCTGTTTGGACTAAAATTAATATAAAACAAATAGGTCAGCATTTGTTTCTGGCTTATATTCCATAATGAAATTAAAATTTTGTCAATCCATAAATATTTTAATAAAATACAAATAAAACACAAATTTAAGACAGTTAATCGAACCATGCTTAAACCACTGAAATTATCAGAATAAAAAAAAAAAAAAAAAAAAAAAAAAAGGCTAGCGATCTTTTACGATTTCTCCGACTGTTAAAAATATATTTTTAAATATATATATATTATAAATATATTTTTTAAGCAATGGAAAGATATTCTTTAAATATGTTAAATCTGGATTCAAAATCCCAAAAGAATATTGCTTTTCAAGAAATTTTATCTTGGAAATCTCTCATTTTTATTTTTTAAATAGGAATGAATTCGACATTCCATTGTTTTAATATTTTCTAGGATTTTATTTTTCTCAAATAAATTCTGATGCTTCTGGCAGAATCAATATTAAACTGGTCTGAATGATTGTATAGACCTGTTTTATTTGAATATTTTTTATACCTCCAAAGAGATTTAAATCAATAATCTAATTTTATTTGCAGGGTTTGCAATGGATATCTATTCTAGAAGGGCAAACATATCAATTCGTAGATATTTTGTGTTCTCTTTTTTTTTTTCCAATTCTTTGAATAATTGAATAACAAGGTTGCTTGGGGGTTTTAAGTACTTCAAAGTGATTGATTTTTTAACTTATTTCATTATTTAAAAAACATCAGATATTTTCAAAAGGACAGAAAATTAAATACTGAATTTCTTTTCATCATCTGGCATTTTAACACTAGAACGGCGGGAAATTTTACTCAAGTTTTATAAAAATATTTCACATCAGAATTTTTACTTAAAACTATTTAACTTATTTATTTAAGTTATTTTTGTGCAGCATATATTAATTTTAAATTATAAAACGTTTTCTGGTTCGAATCGACATGTATTCGTTTGGCAGGGGTCAAAATGACCCCTTGCCGCCGTTCTAGTGTTAAATAGGTAATGAACGCGATTTTCAAAGACAAATAAAAATGGTGAGTATTTATTTCGTTTAACAATATGAAATGCAAATAAAGGTTCAAAAATACTTTTAACTTATACTTCAGTTTATTCATATTGTTTGTTTTAAACACATTTTTACATAAATTGCTTTTTTTTTTATCTTGTAAATATATTTTTGACGTTGCTAACGCTCTGAGGCATCACATATTTATTTTGTGAGGTTTTTGTGTAAACCTTATAAATCAGATCTTTTTAATGTTTTTCATAATACTGCTAGTTTACGCGTTTTTTGGCTCTTAGCCTTTATGTTTATTGCTGAAATTACTTATTCTTTGTACAAGTTTTTATTTTTACAATTTAGAAAAGTATTAATTATTAGATACCTTTTTCATATAAAAGTAGAAAAAAATGAACTTCATTGCAATCGTAATTAAGTTTTACTTGATTTCGAATTGTTTTCTGTACAAGTTGTTTTAGACTATTATTGTACAAATTTTGAAATCATAATCTCAAGAGATGTTGTTTTTTATGAATTTTCACATTGAAATATTTTTGTTTATATACTTTTAATCTTTTCAGGGGTAAGATACTTCTATTAGCAAAATGCTGAAATGAATGAATGAATGACACCAGAATTAACATACAAATTTATTTCAAAATAAGCAAAAGCTTTTGTTCAAGAACTTCATAAAAAGAAATTTTTCATTCCAATATTCTGGTGCGAATGAGGCATTTAGGGATTAAAAGTACGTGGTCCAAAAATGAACCACTACCCTTGAAAGAGTTAAAAGAGGTATAAATAGGACGATGAAATTTTTCTAGGATTTCTGTAAATAAATTATGAACATTAGGGCGGTATAATGTTCAATTGCCGTAAATGATTGAATAGACTTATTTTATTTGAATATTTTTTTATGCCATCATATTAATAAAATAATATTGTTCACAAAATAGCATAATTTTGTTTTCGATTATTTCCGATGAATAAAAAGTACATATTAAATAAAGCAAACACATCGTTTTTTTAACCTAAATGTATTTTGTCATTACGAGTTGAATAATTTAACCACCAGGTAACTTGGGGGTTCTACCTACTTCAAAATAATTTATTTTTTAATCGTCTTTTGTTATTTAAAAACATTCAAATAATTTCAAAAGAAGATGAAATTTAATGATGAAGAACTTTTCATTACTTTGTATTTCAAATATTTGATGAATACGATTTTCAAAGAAATGAATTATGAGAATTTTTCTCCTTTATAAATGTTAAATGCAAATAAAGACTAAAAAACACATTTAATTTTATATATACTACATTGCTTTTTTGTTGCTTTTAAACTGATTTTAGCGTGAATAGCTTTTTATTTGATTTTGTAAATAAATTATTTACACTGTTACCGCTTTGAGGTATCGCATTTTTCTTTTATGATCTTTCTATGAAGCTTCTAAAATGAAAGTTTTAAAAATATTTACAACATTATCTCTAGTTTAATCCTTTTTTTTTCGTTTCATGTTCATTGCTGAATATTTTTTCCTTCTTACTGAACATAATCTTAAGAGATATGAAAAATATTAACCAAAATATTTATCTTTTTGCAAAAACTACAAAAAACATAATTTAAGTACGATTATGATTACGCATATAATATGTATTTAGCATTATTATTTATACACGCTTTTTTAACTGTTTCATGTGCATTGCTTAAATTATTTTTTCTTTGTCCCCACATTTAATAGTTACAGAAAAATATTATTTACAATATTTGTCTTTGATCGGAACTTACGAAAATAAAAAACAGCCAGACAATTTCATTCCGATTATAGTTATGCTTATAATATGCATTTCGAATTATTATTTATGCACACTATTTTTAAATATTTCTGATGCAAATTCTGCTATTTTAATTCACTGAGGATACTGCTTTTAAGATATTTCCCCTTCAAATTATCTCGTTTATATCATTTAAAAATAAATATGAAATTTACGTTCCATTTTTTTTACAATTTTATAGCAATTTTCCAAATAATTCCTGATGCTCCTGGCAGAATTAATATTAGATTGCAATAAATGATTGCAGAGATTTATTTTACATGATTACTTTTTATGTCAACAAAGAGACTTACATCATTAAAATAATTTTGCTTGCAGTGATTACAATGAATAAAATATATATTATAAGTCAAATACTTCGATTCTGTAAACACTCGTGTATCTTTGTCATACTCATTGAACAGTTGACTAACTAGTTAGCTTTAGTGTTTTAAATACTTCAAAATTATTGGTTGCTTTATTTCCATTAGTTATTTAAAAACATTTTAATAATTTCAAAGAGCATCAAATTTTGTTCTGATTTGCATTTCATTACGTGGCATTTTAAATAATTAAATAACAATATTTTGAAAGAAAATATTAATGCTGAATGTTTTTCTCTTTTTTAAAAGATAAATACAAATAAAGATTCAAAGGTGCTTTTTTGTTTAACTTCATTATTATTATTATTTTAACAGATCAGTAGAAACAGTAAAAAAAGATCAGTAGAAACTGATGTATTATTTTGTAAATAAATTGTTCTTGTTGTTACCGCTGTCAGGCATCTCATATAACTTTTGTAATCTTTTCTTAACGAAGCTTCTAAATGCGATTTTTTAAGTTGTTATCAAGGTTTCTGATAGTTGATGCGTCATTGGTTCTTTTAGTTCATGTTCATTGCTGAACATTTCTTCGTTGTCCCAGAACATAATCTTAAGAGATATGAAAAATCATACATATTAAAGCGAAAACCTGATTCTTTAAGACCCCGATCAGTAAAACCATATTGACACATTTGCACATGCGTCAACTTTCTTTCGAAGCTCTTTAATTTAGATGAACATTGAGAGAGTTCATGCTAGCGCAGTGATCAAAGACAGCAGTTTAACGCTCTGAATTTTTGTAGAGGATGTTGGTTCGAACCCAACGCCTGGCAAAATGATTTCTGCTATATTTCCGGCGATGATTCTCTTCAATAACGACATGTTTTATTAGCAGGAGAAGTTGTATGATTTTTATTTTGTTCTTCTTCTTATTATTTGAATGCTTTATAATTAAATATTACTATTATTTGGATGCTTTATAATTAAATATTATTATTATTTGAATGCTTTATAATTAAATATTATTATTATTTGAATGCTTTATAATTAAATAAAATTTTATACGCAACAATATTTTTAAAAATAACAATTTTTTATTTAAAATATTTTGCATGTAATTATCAATTAAACAAATCGAGCTGATCTGCATTTTTTGTTATATTTTCTGACCATTATCAAATATATATATATGTGTGTGGCAGAAAGAAAATTTTGCCATTTTTGCCATTCTTTTCCGTAAAAAGAAAACGGAAAGAAAGAAAAAAAATATTCATATAAGAATTATAAAAGAAATTACCTTGATATCCGTGATTTAATATTTAAAAAATAAATAAAAATGTAAAATAAAATTCGAGTAAAAAAAAAATTATAAATTGTTAGCTGCATAAAGTTTCAAATTTATGTTTTAGAGGAATTAGACTAATAAAAATAAAATTCATGGCAGCTTTATATGGTTGTGCATTTTAAAATAAATTAAATAAAAATAAATATCGCTATTTTTTTCAAAAAAAAAAAAAAAAAAAAAACGTAATAAAATAAATTAGACTGACAGCGCCCTCTATCGCCTTGAAGAAATAGGAATCACTTATGCAACATAGAAATTTGTCACGATTTCAATAATTAATTTAAAAGCAACTAAATTAAAAATTCAAGAATTTTTCTAATGAAACCTTTAAGTTATGTACTGCCAAATCTTGACGGTCATTATCTAGTATTATTTAAAATATCTACCTTTGTTCTGAACTTACAAAAAAGACATAATTTCATTAGGATTATAATTACGCGTGTAATATGTATTTTGAATTCTTATTTAGTCACTTTATTTTTAAATATTTTTTGTACAAATTCTGCTATTTTAATTACAGAGAATACTGCTGTTTAAGATATTTTCCATTAAAAATATCTGGTTTATATCATTTAATAATAAGTATGAAATTGACGTTTCATTTTTTCACACTTTTATAGCATTTTTCCAAATAATTCCTGATGCTCCTGGCAGAATTAATATTAGATTGCAAAAAATGACTGCAGAGATATATTTTACTTGAATACTTTTTTTGCAAACAAAGAAATGTACATCATTAAAATAATTTAGTCTGTAGTGTTTGAAATGAATACAATATGTATATATTATACTAATGCAAACATATCGATTCTTCGAACTCTCGTGTATTTTTGTCATACGCATTGAACAATTGACTAACTAGTTAGCTTGAGGCTTTTAAATACTTCAAAATTATTGATTGTTTTATTTCCTTTTGTTATTTAAAAACATTTTAATAATTTCAAATGACATCAAATTTAATGCTGAATTGCGTTTCAGTACCTAGCGTTTTAAATAATTAAGTAACAATATTTTGAAAGATAATATTAATGCTGAGTATTTTTTTTGCTTGTTTAAATGCTAAATGTAAATAAAGATTCAAAGGTACATTTAATTTAATTATTTTATGTTTTTGTTTTTAACAAATCAGTAGCTTTTTGTATTATTTTGTAAATAAATTGTTGACGTTGTTACCGCTTTGAGGCATCTTTTATAACTTTTGTAAGCTTTTCTTTATAAAACTTCTAAATGAGATTTTTTAAAGTTGTTGTCGATGTTTCAAATATTTTTTGGTTCTTTTATTTCATGTTTATTGCTGGACATTTTTTCTATGTTCTAGAACCTAATCTTATGAGATAGGGAAAATATTAATTAAAATATTTTCCTTTGAATTAAAACAAAAAATATTTTATTAAGAATATAATTGAGTTTTAATAAGACGTTTAAAGAATTGTCGTAATGATTTTTTTTTGGTTCTTTTATTTCATGTTTATTGCTGAACAATTTTTCTATTTTCTAGACCTTAATCTTAAGAGATAAAAAAAATATTAATAAAAAAATTTTCCTTTGAATAAAAACAAAAATATTTTATTAATAATATAATTGAGTTTTAATAAGACGTTAAATGAATCGTCGTAATGATTTAATATCAGCCTCCCATCTTTTACAGTTAAATATTCTTAAAAAGAGGTAAGAAAAATGTGCAATGGATTTTTTTTCTTTTAGAACTGACTAAATACATATGTGTATATGTTTTCCATCCTTTATATGACAAAATTAATTTCACTTGAAACTTTTTTTACCCCCTTTCCTTCTAATTTAATGAAATTGGAAAGTATTAAAATAAGACCTTACGAAATAATGTATATAAATAGAGAATTATGTGTTTTATTTGAAATATTACGATGCATTAAGTGTAATTATTGTTTGTTTATATTAAATTCAAAACAAATATAAAATCCTACAAACACTTTTCTTTACAAAAAAAATAGTTAAACATTAAAGGAATGTTAATTAATTCTTAAATGTAAATGGTATATGATGATGACAAATAATGTATTTTTTTTCTTTAATGTACAATTTAAAAGTATACTTCCTCTAGATATATGTTTTATACAGGGTGTCCGGTCTCAACGGTGTCCAATGACTAATTCTGAAACCGTTAGTCATAGGCATATAGTTCCAATTGCAAAAATGTTTTAAATCAGGTAAAGAAATATTTTCAAAGCCATTTGGGTCAATAAAAACATTTTTTAAAAAATTACGAAATTTAAATTTTTATACGGCCCCCCGGTCCTATAAGTTATATTTAGTAAAATGTTCCTTCTAAACTGACAAGTAATACAAAAAAAGTAACGTTATTCTACGATTAAAATTGACCGAGTAATAGCTGTTTAAATTTGGAGCATATTTTTTGCTGCAAATTGGGGGTCATTCATAAATTCAGTCGAAATATAATTTCGTCAGATATATTAAAAAAATGATTGAAAGTAAAATTAACATTGCAATATAAATTTGAAATCTTTAATCATTCTGAGATATTAATGCAAAATATACAATCTGTAATAAACATTTAAGAAGAAAGAAAAAAACAGAATTTTTGTTAAATAAAATGGTGCTAAAATAACAGCCTCAATCCTTTACAAAATGATACGTATTTTAAAATATTATTAGATTGCACTAGACTGCAAAAGTTAGATTATGTCATGTTTTTTTGCTTTTGATATTTGATTCTTGTGTATTCTGTACCGCTGAATCCGAAATTGACCTTCATTTTTAACCATCACATCAGGATTTTTCGCAAATTGCAAATTTCAAAGTTAAAAAGTTCAAATTTAAAATTGAATCTCCTCCCCCCTCTCATCGGACCACACAGCCCCGATAGCATGAACATTAGCAGCAAGTTTGATTTTTTCTGATATTATCTTGCCGTGACAAATATGAATTGAGAAATTCGCAGCAAATCTCCCGCAAGGTAGACCATCACCCACTTGTATAAATAGCTTGTTGAGAAACTGATGGCAAGATTGTCTTTAATTCAAGAAAGTGACGAAAGCAAAATATACCTCTGTTGAGAGAATAGACAATCAGCAGATACGCAGAAATTGCTGAAATTTTATTCAATAGACACCACTTTTTTAAAACGCTATACTTATCAAATACCAAAAAAAAGGCCCGAATTGAAAAGTACAAATATTACCCTATTTGTTTATGGTGGTAAAAACGATGCGTGTGCGTCAATGGACCTGATTAGGTCTGTGGACCCCTTCGAAGGGGTTAAACTTATAGTGTAACAGTTGTATGCAGTTAATATGGCATGGAAAGCATACTACTTTGCAGTATTCTTGATTATTTGTTTGCCGTTAATTTGCAATAAATTTGATTCAGCATGAATTTAACTTGCACGACAAGTTAGCTGCAAATTCAAAGCATGGTGACTTCGGCGTTTGCATTATTTTGCTGCAGTCTTGTTATGAACTTTCAGTCTTGTTATGCTGAGCTTGCTGCAACTTTGCAGGTTTTCAAAGCAAGACTTCTGCAGATTTTCTGCAAACTAAAAATGCTATGTGGGAGTTGTTTAGCTGTAAGAATCCCAGGATAAGCAAAAATATCGAATAAATTATTGAATAAAAAAATAAAATAAAATAATAAAATAAAATAAAAAAAAAGTTTTACATATATTTTATAGTATAAGATTTTCGCTATATTTTAACTTATACATTTACGATTTTCAAAAAAATTCTAACGTGATGGTTAAAAATGAAGATCATTTTCAGACTCAGCGGTAAAAAGTACGTAAAAATCAGTTATCAAAAGTTAAAAAACACAGCCATCTCCTCTACTTTATAGTATCTGATTTTTGTTATTCTTTAAATTTGACAATTTATGAATTGCGAAATATCCTGACATGATGGTTAAAGATTAAGGTAATTTTCGGATTCAGTGCTAAAAAATACATAAAAGTTAAAAAATCCAACTATTGCAGTCTTGTATTATCTAATCTAAAACTTTTTCTTAAACGTCTTGGCGGTAATCTATCCGAAATTTTTTGTGTTATCGTGTAAAATAAGTATAAATGGTAACCACCGAAAATCATAATAATATTAGACACTTTATCGGATTTGTGCCAGTATGTAAAATGTAATCTAAATTGGATATTTGAAAGTGAGTTACAGTTCGAGTTCAAATTTTAAATTGGAAAAACGTAAATATAATCGTTGAAGTAACATAAAAACTTTAAAAAATAACATAATTTTTGTTAAAAGAAATCGTAAAAGAAACAGTCTCAAATCCTGACAAAATAAAACAAATGTTATTTTAGTCCATCGGAAACTTAATAAATGTTAACTTAATCGTAATACTTGTACAATTTTTTTCAAAGCGCAGATACACATGAAATAAGATCTTCGAATACTTTAAGCACTTGGTATGTGACCCCTCAAAGCCAATCCACACTCATTTGTTTTCAGAGCAGAAAAGTGGCATAAGTCATGCATTTTTAAAGTTTCATAACTCGCTCAATTTTAGTGTTATATGAATGGGACTTTTTTTGTCTTACTTGTCAGTGTGATAGGGAAATTTTACTAAATATAGCTTATAGGACTGGGGGGGGTATAAAAATTTAAATTTCGTAATTTTTTAAGAAATGTTTTTATCGAACCAAATCACTTTTAAAATATTTCTTTACCTAATTTAAAACATTTTTGTAATTGGAACTATATTTCTATGACTAACGGTTTAGGAATTAGCCATTGAACACCGTTGAGGCCGGATACCCTGTATATATATATTGCATAGTTTTAAAATCACATATTATTTTACATTCATTTAACTATTGCCTTTGTTAGAAAAAGTGTTTGTGGTATTTTAGGATAATTTTGAATTAAAAATAAACTAGCAATAGTTATACAGAATATATCACGATATTTCAAATATAAATTATGATTCTTAATTTTTATACGTTACACTATCATATTTTGAAATGAACTCGACCATATAATACATCACATTTTAAAAATTTTAAGAAGAATATGTAAATATCTCAGAACAGATTTCACAAATATGTTACTCAAATATTTATATGCGTCAGCAAATAATTTATAAACTAAGTAAATGTGCGGAATTCTAAAGTTATACAAGCTTTTAAGTGCCTTAATTGAAAAATTTTGCAAGCTTAAAGATATTTAATAACATTTTATAGGAAATAAATTATGCCGTTTGTTTTGAAATTGCTTACAATTCAGTGAATACTTAAATTATGTTTCCTATAACTTACAGTTGAAAATATATTGTTTCTCTTTAAATATACTAACACATAATTTATAGCTTTAAAGTTACGACACATTGTCACTTATTCAAAATCTTATGAATATTTTAGAAATATAACGTTCTACAAAAATAAATATTGTACGAAATTCCAGTGACTTAAAAGCGTAGGAAAATTTTGATAATGTATATATATTTAGTTTTTACGTTTGATCTTGAAAGCCTTTTATACAATGTATTTAACAATATTTATGTAACAATCTAATATTTTAAGCTTGCATTGTATGCGGTATCAGAAACAACAATATTTATTTTTATAATATACATCAGAATCACTGTCTCTTTTAAATTACGATTTATATATGTTTTATAGCTTTAAAGCTATATAATATTATATCATATTTTAATAATAACAGACAGAATTTAGAAATATCACATCGAAGTTTCTTAAAATGTATTATCTGAAGATTTTATCAGCAGTAACAAATATTTTCCAATAAAGAAAAGTTTGTTTATTTTAAAATTATTATAATATCCAAGTTATCAGAGTTGTAATAATTTCTTATGATATATTTATGTGGCGTGTAACTGCCTAATAACTGTAATACTCGGTTGTCCGGAAATTTCGAACCGATTCATGCCAACTGGTTTTTATATACTATTCTTACCCCTATTTAAAAAAAATACGTTTTATAATATGTTTCTTTTGCAGATGTAGTCAAGGTATATGTATTTTTTTTCCAAAAAGTGGTGCGCGATGAATTTTTAAAAAATCACATGAGTTGAGAAACAAACTTTGACTGTCAGTAACAGACTCATTGCATTCGTTTCACACATTCTGACTCTCCTCCCTACTGTCAGGCCATTGCTCCTCCAGACTTTTTTAACCATTTGGAAAAATGGTTATTGTTCTCGTCAGGATGGGAAATCAACAGCATATCTGAAGGTTTTTATTGGTTTAAATCGCATTTTATTCTTTTTCTGTTTGGTCTATACAGTAATATGTATTTCCCTTTACTTTCAACAGAGATCTGTTGCCACTATGACAAAAAGTAATAAAAACTACAAAAAAAATATTAATAACTCAGAAACAAATTGAGATACAGCTTTCAAACAAATTGCATTTAAAAGTACATTTTTTTTCTCTATACAACGGTGTAAAAAGTAATATTATGGGATGTTTAGAAGTTTAAGAATGAAATTTCATTTAAAATGGGTTGTCAGATTTCTTGGAAATCTGACGATGGAAAAGAATTTTTCCCGAACAGCCAATGAAATGCTTGGATAATACATAAGTTTCAGGTGGATAATACGACTTGCAGGCGATTTCCGTCGCTTGCAATTTTTACGTGTAATAACACTATTAATGATTAATTCATGGCGTACGTAATGTATGAGCAACTCCGTGCTATTTTTTATGCCTTAAATTTTAGTCTTTGAAAAAATCATTTTCCAAATGGTCGTTGTAATTTGTTTTCTTTTTTTTTTTCTTTTTCCTAAAAAATTCTCTTGATTAAACAAAAAGTCTCTTTGAATGACATAAAAAAGCATATCGATAAGTATTTTCCCATCAAATCACAAATATTTTGGAAAGAAAGCATTATGAGACTTCTGGACGGATGGGAGAAGGTTGTAGATCATTATGGCACCTATATATTTTAATAAATGTGTACTAAATTTTAAATACTTTGAAAAGCTGTACTCTGTTAAAAATAACAAATGTTTCAAAATATAACAACATGTTACGAATATGTAACATAAACTCCTATGATTTACGCACGATTGCGTAAAAACGTTTCTTCATCGACAGAAACTAAAATATATACGATATTTAAAGTATTTCTGAAACAAAAGTTTCTTTTGCAGCTCGATTAAAACATATGAAGAAAATAAAACGTTTCCGAGAATTTTTAAAAATGCATTAATCAGTTTTCCCGAAACGAAATATTAGTTTTTGAATGCCACCAATTCGCAAGTAAACGTTTTCATCTTCAACAGATACACATGCTAGATTAACAGCATTACCATTAATATTAAAATAAATATTATTTTTTTATTCTTGCATGCATAGATTATACAGGGTACCATATGAAACCTCCCTGATTTCAAATGTTAATTGTACGGAAACAATGAGTTGTAGAAAGTTGCCGTTTGCGGTATCATGAATAGCAACACAAAAAGTTTATTTTGCTACAATTTTGTTTTCCGAAAACAGTTAATTTTTGTTGTATGCATTATTGATTTGTGACGGTAACAAGTTTACTTTGCTTCAAACTTTTATTTGTCTGAAAAAGTTTAAATTTTTATCTATGTGTGCAATTCCATATGGGTTCCGTTCGTAGATCTTCCAAGGTAATGGTTGTCATGGTAATCACAGATTTTGATTATTTTTACATATCGCTCACCCGCAAGAAAAGTGACACATCTCGCAAAAATTCATTTTGAATTTTATTTTAGTAAAAGGTCTATCATAGGTGCCTCTTGCTATATAAACAGTTTCATAGGTTGTAGTTATACGGAAAATCCCTTTATTACGCTATATGTTCATTTGTGACCACAGAAGAGGGGTGGATTATGTTGGGAGGTAAAATTACCCAGCCCTCCAAAACTCATACTACGTCTTCATGCTTAAGGGCTTTACGCTTTTATGCACGTCTTTATTCCTGCATGCAGAGATAAGTGCTTTAATTTCATGTTACAGTAAAATCAGGTAAATTTTCTTTTGTCTCTCCTGTGAAATTTACTTTTGTCGAGATGTGTCACATTTCTTGTGAGTAAGCGATATGTTGTAGGCCATTTAGAGCCAAAGGCTTTCATGTAACCCTTCAGTTCTCGAGAAACAGGAGGTCTAATATTATATCACAACATAAATACTTACTTTGCAACGACATGACTACGTTGGTGTTAGCTCAGTTGGTACGGCATTTGTTCGTTGATACGAGTGCTCGGTTTCGATACCGGAACGCGCTACAGTTGTTTTTTTTCATTTTTTTGTTTTATAAATATACTTAGGTAATTCCACGAGCACTTGTCGTTTAAGTCACATACCATGCTTGTTGGCCATCGTTATTTTATAAAGGTTTGCTGCGCCTTGTTCAATTAATGAGATATTTCCTATAAAAGAAGTCATATTTTCCGTTCTAAAATACTGGTAGCCAAAAATCTAATGTGTGACTTACACGACAAGTGCTCGTGGAAATGCCCACTTGTAATTAGAATTTAATAATCTCAGTGTCAATTAAAAATTATTATATTATGTATCAATTATAATTTTAACCTATTTATCTTTTTATTTCTAAATATATTGTTGTATAAAACATTATAAAACTGTTATTATTTTAATCACTTTTAAAATGTATTTCATATATTCTTTATGAATGCAATGAACAATTGTGTCAATTCATGATTTTAAAGAAACATCATTTAAGTATTGCCTTAACAAGGGAATCAATACTATGATAATATTACTTTGTTTTTAAAGTAAGAATCACAGTTTTATTAAAAATTAGCATAAGAATTAAATTACAACCTATTTTTTGCATATGAAAGATTTCTGAATTTTTAATACTTATGCTTGCGCTTTGAATTGCATATTTTGCTTTCCCATTTATCTTATTTCTACATTTATTTTTATTTTATTTGAATACTAGCAGATCTACCCGGCTTCGCTCGTGTCCTCCCGGGTAAAATACATTGAAATGAAATAATACGACAATGACAATAACTGAGATTGTTGCTTTCCCGTCCACGAATCATTAAAAAGACCAATAAGAAATATAAGTAAAATAATCTTAATTGCGTCTACTATTAACTATACCATAATAATATATATTCCAAACAAATGTCAAAACATATATTAAAATACAATTATTTGCTTAAAAGACATCATTTCAATACAAAACACATTAAAAATACTAAAACTTTACATGTTTCGACTCTTTCATCGAGTCATCTTCAGGATATACAAAAAACTACAAACACAATGACAATTGTGACATTATACTGATGATGACAACATCCTAATCCATAAATTTTGCCTTTACTGAATTTTTTCTTAACTTATGAACATCATACAATTTAGTTTTTCACTCTGTAGAATAGAAAAATGTTCTGTCAAATGAAATTTATTTGAAAATTGTATCTCAATTTTTTCATGTGAATGAATTTTTAAGTAATTTTCAATCATGAATATTTTTTTAATTTGCATGCAGACAGGGATGATATTTCCGCGTTTTTGCACACCAGTATTTTTTTTTTTTTTTAGAGAAAATGACACTTCATTTAATCGGAACACTCTTGCGATATAACAGAAAAACATTTTTTCTAAGAATATACCGGAGAGCAAAAACGCGGTAATCTCATCCCTACATGCAACATAATTACGAAAGATATACCTGTTTGATCGTCATGCTATATTATAAAGTAAAGACATTGCTATGAGTAACTCTAGCATCATATTGTTGGTGGCAATAACCTAACCCAACCATAAATTTAACTTTTACTGCAATTTGACCTTTAAACATCGCACATTTGATTAATCTAATAGAAAACGAAAAGTACTTTCAGTAATACTTGTTTGAAAAGTTTACCTCAATTTACAGATTGTTTATCCATTTTAAATTAATTTTCAATCGCGGAGATATTTTTAAATATACTTGCAACTCAATCAAGAAAGATATATCAGTTTTCTATTAATGCAATATTATGAAGAAAAGACATATCTATGAGTAACGCCTAGCATCACATTGTTGGTGGCAAAAACCTAACCGTACCATAAATTACGCTTTTACTGCAATTTTATCTCTAAACATCATGCATCCCATTATTTCAACATCTAACAGAAAACAAAGAACACTTTCCGTAATTTGTTTGAAAAGTTCATGTCAATTTACAGATTTTTTATGTTTTTTAAAGTAATTTTCAACCTTGAATTCTTTAAAATATGCCTGCAATCTAGTTACAAAAGATTAACTTAATTGCTCAAAAGCATTGTTAATAATTCAGTATTTGTTTGTTTTCGTGTACTATTACATAACTAAACAGGCAAATTTCAGAATTTGCTTTCGTTTTTTTCGTGTGGCAATCTCCTTCCTGCTGTTTATAACCTGGGTTCTTCTGAAATAATTTTAATTCAACAAGCATTATTAGTTTTTCAGTTAAGGTTTTCTTGCGAAATATTGTTATATGCTGATTAGTCATAGGAGAAAATTCCATAATCATGTGGAACCCGATTATGAAATATTAGTCTTTTTAAAAATTCTGAATGGACTTCATTGGAATTTGTATTGTTTGTTAGATAATTTTACAGGGATGTTTTTAAAATATTGCATATAGTTTTACGTCGCTTTGTAATAAAATTATAGAAGAAAGTTCAACAGTCAGGTGAGCCCGATTATAAAAGATTAGAGTTTTTTACTATTACATAACTAAACTGGCAAATTTCAGAATTTGCTTTCGTTTTTTTCGTGTGGCAATCTCCTTCCTGCTGTTTATAACCTGGGTTCTTCTGAAATAATTTTAATTCAACAAGCATTATTAGTTTTTCAGTTAAGGTTTTCTTGCGAAATATTGTTATATGCTGATTAGTCATAGGAGAAAATTCCATAATCATGTGGAACCCGATTATGAAATATTAGTCTTTTTAAAAATTCTGAATGGACTTCATTGGAATTTGTATTGTTTGTTAGATAATTTTACAGGGATGTTTTTAAAATATTGCATATAGTTTGACGTCGCTTTGTAATAAAATTATAGAAGAAAGTTCAACAGTCAGGTGAACCCGATTATAAAAGATTAGAGTTTTTTTAAAGTTCTACTGGACAGATTTTGATGAAATTTGCACTCTTAAATTGCACCCAACTTTCTGGAATAGTTTTAGTATATAACATTTCGTTGTACATGTTTTGTTAAAGAATTTATTGAAATGTTCTATAATCAGAGGAAACCAATTCTGAAAGATTAACCTTTTAAAAAAGTTAGATAATTTTTTAGGAATAATTTTAATATATTGCTTATCCGTCTATCATTCTTAGACCAAATCCTACTGTAAATGATCAACTAAAAAATAGCCGAAGTTTTGTCTAACACATTGTTAAATGTAATAGCGCAGTGATGATCGTATCGTTTTCAGCTATACGAAAGGACAGTTGAGATAAAGATACTTATTGCTTTAAAATGGAATATCAAATTACCCATATACTTCCTTTAATTAACACGTTCAAACCGGCGCGGTGAGTCACACTCGACTATCTCAAAGCTGCCAAGTCTCCGGCTTTGTGGCTACCAGTATTTTAATACAGAAAATGTTGTTTTATTTAATTACAACGATTGGGAGATTTAAAGGCACAACATTTTTTCCAAAATAACAGTGGTGTGTAAAAAGTCGGAGACTTGACAACTCTGAGACAGTCGAGTGTGACCCACCGCGCCGGCGTGAACGTTTTAAAGATTTGTTGGGAGAATTTGTCCGCAGCGGGTGAAATGTGCTACTCAGATAAATAAGTGATCGCTAAAACGAAAATTCCAAAAATACTTTTCCCTGTAGTTGTTGAGAAATCTAACAAATATACTAAGGGTTAAAAATATATTCGTGTTTCAAATTAAAAACGATTTTTATTTATGTACTATTAACGGTCAGTATATCAGTCATCTTTAACACATGCATACAAAGATTTATTGCCGATAATTTTTAAATGGAAACTCATATTTCCATTCATAAAATCCAAATCCGCAGCCGTGTTCAGTTGTAATGTCAGTCATGAAATTTTGTTTAAAAAAGAAAAATGCTTACCTTAAATAATAGTAGCTATAATTTCTATTTAATATAAATCGTAGAAAAATCGTATTTTATATAACCGTATTCGATATAAATCGTAGAATGTTATCACTGCATTTCATGTATTAAAACATTTATCTAAATGGTATAATTAAAGATACAGCTTTACAAAGAAATAAGAAATAAATTGTAGCAGCCGGTTTTTAGAACCAGTTTGAAATTATATTGATGAAATTGACGTCATATCTAGCAAACGATTTTTTATTATTATATTTTTCCTTAATTGATTTCTTGATATTGAAACGACTTCATTAAAGTTGATTTTTTAACTTCAGAAACATTCAAATAAGGTACTACGTCATGCTAAAACACGCTTAGTTAAAGGTTTTACATAAATATATGAAAAATGTGTATTTTCTACTTTGAATGACGTCAATTTCAAAAACAGCAAAAATATAGTGAGACAATCCGAATTTTTAATGGCTTATAAAACAAAGTACTCGAGTTATTGTTTTATTTTAAATTATTGAGCAGTTTTTTAGATGTGCGGCAACAGGAAAGAAACTACTGAATTTGAAAATTTTGAATAGAAATTTTCTTTTATTTTATTTCTGGAATACCTATCATCTTATAAATTAAAATAAATAATAAAACTTACTGGTGAGAATTCGGAATGTCTAAATAAAAAATCCCCGAGATGCGGCAACACCGCTAGCAACAATTGGTCATTTCTATCAGATGTTAATTATATACGATGTACAGTCGTGGAAAAAGAAAGTAAGCACCCCCTACTAACTCCTCAACGAATGATCGTAGAAGAAAGTTACTGGTACCGAACAATTGGAAATAAAGTCTACTTTTAAATGATGTATATAAATTTTGCTTAGGGGGCCGTCTACATATTAAAACAAACCCAAACATAATTTTTTTTCAATGGCAATACCCAATTTTAACAAGATATTTCAAATCTTCGGTTCAAACTATGCCCAGACACCAAATTTCAAGTCATTTGAATGGTAACTTTTTGAATTATAAACATTCAAAATTTAGTGCTTCTAATGTTAAATTACATTTTCATATTTTTATTAATATCTCCTGAAATTATACTCCTAATGTGCTAATTTTTTGTGTAGCAATAATAGTAAAATACCCAAACATAAATACGTTGAATTTGAAATTTTTATAATTTTATGATATGAATTATGATTTATGAAATTAATACTCGAAAAAATTATGAATCACAACCTACAATTTTTTTGATGCATTTAGATTTATTAAGTCCTGCTTTATGGAAATCCAAAATTTCACATTTTTCTTCCAAGTAGTTTTCAAATTGTGCTCAAAAAGCTGCAAAATGGTGGTTTAAGGGATCTTCTATGATAGAAGTGACCAGATATTTTGACATTTCTTATGCTATCCTGTAATCTAGCACTCTTCAGTGACTGCTTGAGTAGCGCTTAAGATGCTTTGATCAAGAAGGAGGTTCTCTCGGTCAACAATTGAGTACCGAACTTCAATTTGGATTCAGCCCCTAAAATACGCTCGTTTTAAAATAATTAATTTCTCGGGAACTTCTCGTACGAATTGCATAAATTTTTTTTTAGAAAAATTGAAGGGTGTAGAGTTAATTTATTCTATCAAAATTATGTACTGATATTGAAAAAAAACAAAGTTATGGTTCATTTTAATATGTAGATGGCCCCCTAAGCAAATTTTATATACATCCTTTAAAAGTATAGACTATTACAAATCATGTGGTACCAGTAACTTTCTTCTACGATAATTGTTTGCAGAGTTATTAGGGGGTGTTTACTTTTTTTTCCCCACGAATGTACGTTCCTAACATGTGCAACATTTTCACCAATCTAAACAACAATAATTTTATGAAATTATCGAAAAATTCAATGCCATGGAAAAAGTTTTGTATTTTAAATGCAGCCAGCGTAAAAATTATCAACAATATTTCAAAAGCTATAACATGATGTATTCAAATATTTATATTTTTCTAAAAAATATTTTAAATAAGAAAAGGAGACACATACAAGCAGCATCCAGTTCACTTAATTAACATATGATAAAAACTGAATAAAATTTATAAATATGTTTATTAATCCTAGAAACTATTGGTCATTTCTATCTGATGTTAATTAGACGAGATGTAATGTTGCTCATAGGCGCACCCATTTCACCAAGCTAAAAAAATATTAATTTTACGAAATTGAATGACTTAACCCTGAGATAACGAACGCCGATTGCCTATTTTTATTGTCGAAATGTGTTTCCGGTAGGACACCATTATTCTCGAATAATACATTTCATCATATCCAATATCAAAATTTCAGCAATTAACTAATACAAAAAAGATTGTAAATAAAAGTGATGCCAAAAAATAATAATTGAAAACAAATTGAGAATAAAAATTCGTTATCGAATATGTCCAGCAAAGAAAGAAATAGTGTTCCACCAGCTGGAAAAAAGATGGCAGCCAGCATTGCCATCAACGGTAAAGTGTAATGGTGCCAGTACTTAAACCAGTACAAAAGTGTCCGTGCGGAATGCAACTGGGCCATCAGTGATGGCCAACAGCCAGCCAGCATTGGTATATCACATTACTTCAATCCGGCACTTTTCCTGCAGTGCTAGCACCTATCCTACTGCTATTCCTTTGCTGTCCAAACATTTTCCCTTACAAAAATTTCTTATAGAATTCTATACAAAAACTTATAGCAATATTATTATTGAATAAAGGCCCGTTTTTCTACGTGCTAATTTCACCTACAGAAATGTATATCTATTATAGAGACCTTTGAACTTGCAGCTGTTTCCACGTGGTCACCCTCCCAAGTACTGACCGCGTTCGGTGTTGTTTGGTTTTCGTGATCGGATATGAACAAGTACTTCCAGCGTATTCTACGAATGCTCGTTGTTTTTAGGCTCTTAATGCACTATTTCAAGTTTGTTTCTTTTGTGATTTGCGTTCCTAATCATTAAACTTGTATAGAAATTATTGCACTGTATAGAAATCCTATATATTTTAATAGATTGATTCTTAACTGCGTAAATTACGAAAACCGAAATCCTTTGTACCTTAGTAAAACCATATTTAATAAGAATAAAAAGTGCGTTGAAATAAAGAATTTATTTATTTATTCATTTACTTATTTAGTGGTTCTATATTATTTATAGTTTAAAAAAAAAAAAAAAAAAAAAGAAGAAGAAGAAGCTTGACAGCTTAAATTGTGTTAAATTATTCATTTCAGATTTGTGTTCAAATTCATTAATCTGCCGCGGGGTGATAAAAATAACTCTTACTTTAATATATACTGACAAAATATTTAAAAGTGTAATAAATTATTATTTGTTAGATTTGAAACGTAATTGTTTTAATATTTTTACACTTCAGATTAAAATATTTGAATAAATATTAGAATTAGTTAATTTTTTTTTAACTTAGATGAATTACGCAATCTAGCGTAAGGCTTCCCAGCAATTATACTGCAAAAGTTCGTGCACTTCCATGGTGTGGTGGGCCAGCGCAGGAGATAAACGGAGACCCATCAGAATTTTATCTGAATATTTACAACAGCAAAGTTGACTGAAGCTGTCCAGCAGTGGTTAGGTCATGCAATGGAGGACCATTAGCCAGCACTTCTCCTTCATTGCCAGAACTTCTCCATCATTGCTAGAACCTATCTTGTTGCTGGCCAGCAATTTCTTCTTTGCTTTTTCTTCTATTCGTTAGTTAAGTGTTAAAAACTATAAACGATACAGATTATGTATATACATATAGTATAGTATATATATTAGCCAGAAAACACTTTTATAAAATGCATTTTCAAATAATTGTTTAACAGAAAATTCTACAATCTTAAATATAACAAACTTCTAATTTAGATTTCAAATGAATATTTTTCCTCCTAAATTGCGAGTTATATGTTTTCTATAGCTTTAAAGTTATGTCATATTATCAAAATTTCTGAATCATATGCAAAATTTAGAAATATTATAGCAAATTTTTCCAAATATATATTACTCAAAGATTTTATCAGAATCCGAAATAGTTTAATAAAATAAATGTGTGGTATTTTAAAGTTATCCTGATATTCAGCACTCCGGAAGAAAAATTCTTGAAGCTTAAGTGTAGGCAGTCTGTGAATGACTGATAATTTTTCAAAAGATTATAATGTGAAATATTTGGAAAATTTACATTTAGCTCAAAAAATGTTAGGTGGATAGAAAAATATTAAAGAATAACATTGCGTGAAATTGAATGACCCGGGATTTTCAGAAAAGCGAAATTACATACACATTTTCTGTGTAATTTTTAACTTGAAAGCACTTTTATTTAAATCATTTAAACGTTCACTCTACTTTAATGAACATAAATCATATACAGTGTAAAAAACAACAATATTTGTCTTCTAGTTTTTACATCTGAAATATATCATACTTTCTCTTTTAAATTATGACTTATATTTTTTTATAGCAATAAAGCTTCTCCATATTATAAAATTTTAGAAATATGATGCAGAATTTATGAATAACAAAGAGAAATATTCATATATATTTATATTACTTAAAGATTTTGTCAGAGTCCGGAAATCTTTCATAATGAAATAAATGTGGGTATTTAGAATTATCCCAATATTCAACTCACAGGAAGAGAAATTCTCGAAGATTAAATGCAGGCAGTCTGTGAATGACTGATAACTTTTAAAGAGTTACTGCCGGAAATACTTGGAAATTTATATTTTACCGCAAAAATGGTTGGGATGTAAAGTTGCTGTCAACTCGGAAGCCCGTCAAAATGCAAACACTGTTAAGACACCATCAAAATGTGAAAAAGGAAATATTGCATGGAATTTAATCGCTCAGAATTTTCAGAAAAGCTACATTATATGTAATTTCTCTCTTATATGTTTCATTTGAAAATAATTTTTTCGCATCGCATTTTTTTTTCTATAATGACACTTAGTTTTCTGATATGTACTCTCATGAATTTCATTTTTTTTATTACTACAATTTTCTTATTTCAAATGATCATTAACATTATTGAGTAATATTTGGACTGTTTTGACCAAACATAAAAATTAAATTTTACTCGATTATTGGCACAATTGTTTGATTCCCACCAATTTTATAAAATAGTATAATTGGCTTTATTATGGTATCATTTTACCTTTCATTAAATAAGGTGAATATTTGTTTTTCAAAAAAAAACTGGTGCTAGTAAGCAATTTGAATTTTTAAACCGAAATTAATTCGAGCGTCAAGGGGTTAAATAGATATTTCGCAGTTTTGTCAATAAGAAGTATTTGTTTCTTGAATGCTAATTATTCTAAAGTGAAATTTGTGATGTACATAAACTTTTTCAACAGACAGACATTCTGAAATTAACAACATTCACATTAGTATTACAATTGAAATAATTTTGGATGTATCATTTTTCATTACGCAGCTAAAAATGTTTACATGAGAAATAATAGCATAAAAAAATGTAATACTTTTTGTAAAATACTCTTTAATACTCTGCAAAAACTTCTCAAAAACGTTTTTTTTTTTTTTTTTTTTTTTTTTTTTTTTTTTTTTTTTTTTTTTTTTAAGAAACGAGCAGCAAAGAAGCTTTTGTGCAAGAAATGGTTTTTAACAAACCGTAAATATATTAGTCCATTACGTTTCTGAAAAAAGGAATTCTATTTGCAGACGTGGATAACTCAGATGTGGTTACATTCTATTTTCGTAAAGATTTGCTAGATACATACATATTTCTTTCTCTCTCTCTTTTTTTTCTTTTTTTTTTTTAACAGTGCATTGCCATTGTTGCTTAATTCTACTTATATTCAACGGCAAAAAATTTTTGAGATAAAATCTTTAAATTAAATTGCATATAACTAGGACCGTGCTTAAAGTGGTTCTCAGGAGTCACAAAAGAAGGGAATTTAAGCTTTGGTTAAAGAATTAAAACCTAATTTTGTCAGATTTGACGAGTTTGTTGCCAGTCGTGAAATTTATATTGGATATTAGATAATGGTTATTATTCACTTATGCTTGTAAAACTACCTTTAAATTATTAACTGTCCGTGAACGAAAAAGCTATGCTTTGAATTTTCTATAAATATTTCATTCTTACTCCTAATTTAGACTAGTATGTTGTGGCCATCACAAAACTTTCTTCTATATAAACCACATAAACAACACTAATTGATATCAAGTTATACATGAATCTGAAGTTTGATGAAAATTCGTGCATTAGTTCTTGAGATAGAGCTATAGTGGAAATTCTAAAAAATACAACATAGCAGAGCCACCTGTTGAGCGATATGCACCGAAACGAAAACAGCACTAATTCATATCAAGGTATACCTGAATCTGAAATTTGTTGAAAATCCAAGCATTAGATCTTGAGGTAGACCTATAGCGAAAATTGCAAAAAATGCAGCACAGCAGTGCCACCTCCTGAGCGATTTACACCAAAATACATAAAACGTCAACTCATGTCAAGGTCTAACTGCATCTGAACTTTGGTGGAAATACGTGCATTAGTTTTGGAGATTGGGCTATTGCGGAAATCGTGAAAAATGCCGCATAACAGCGCCACCTATCGAGCAATTTACACCAAAAACTAATCAGCACCAATTCATATCAGGTACTAACTTAATACAAATTTTTATTAAATTTCGTGCATTAGTTCTTGAGATAGAGCGCCCACAAAATGTGTGTCACATACAGATAGACAAGCTCACAGACTCACAGACAGACATTTTGTAAAAACATGTTTTTCGTAAAACCGGAAGTCCAAAATTTTCAGGAATCCAATATTTTCTTTTTGTAAAGATAGAAGAAAGTAAAAATGTATTAAGATTTAAAATCAATGAGTATTACTATTCTAGCATTACTGTTGGATCTCTCTTTTAGTTTAAATTAAAAATAACATTTAAGTAGAAGGTATCGTTATAATTCAGAATGTAACATTCCTTGAAACTGAAAACATTTTCAAATATTAGAAAAATGTATAGTTAAAATTTCATTCCACAGTCACATTTCTAACTTCCATAAGTATTTATTCTCAGAAATAACTGAAATTTTAATATTACGCTTGAGAAAGAACTCTTATCTTAATAATGAAATATATCATTCTTGAAAGAGGTATTTTGAATGTGATTTTATTTCTGCTTAAACAAAAAAAATATATAAATTTACAAGAATGATAAATTTGCCGTCAGAAATGCGTTTTAGATTAAAAAACAATCATAAAAAATATACTCGTAGTTTCAAATGCATAAATATTTTAATAATAAAATTCACTTTGAATGTGTTTTTCGCGTTTTATTTTTAAAGCAGATAAAACGTTAAATAAATTTTGAATTGTTATTGTTATCAATCTCATACAAATTGAATAAGCTTTCAAAAGCATTCCAAATATGTTATTTATAAACGTTTAAAGAGGTATATCATTTTAAACAATGAATAATTTAGAGCAAGCGAAAAAAAAAAAAACTAAAGATTCTTCGAGTAAATCTTAAGAACGTAATATTGATTAAATTCGTACTGACGTATTAATTACTCTGCTGAGTAAAAATAGTTAAATATTAAGTTAAAGAAATAAAATTGAATGTCAATATTGACAAAAATGATAAAATATTAAAGTGAATAATATATGAACGAATATATAGACATTCTGAAATATGTGTTGAATTTACAGAATAAAATTATCAATAAAGACGCCAATAAAACAACGATTTATTTTACGGAAATAATCTGTATTTACTACGAAATTTATGCTATTTTAACAGATTTTGCGCCTAATTCCGTGATAGAATAGACTATTTACATAAAACAATTTTTATCGGTGTAATATGGCTGGCAGTTTTTTTCTGTAAATGAAGCAGTTTCTTTTTTATGTTATTTTCTTTCTTTACAATGTATAAGAAAGTATTATTATTTTTATGTATTTGTTTGCGCAATCAGAATGTTGTATTCAGATATATAAAGCTTAACTCCGATAAATGTTAAGTGTCGTTCTTCTATACCCCTACTAGACATTTTTGCTTAGGAATATTTGTATATCATTTAATGTACTAATGATAGTGCATATATTTCCTTATTTTGTGGCCGATTATTTTATAAATGAATTTTAAATGAACATCTTCACTGCAGTATAAAACGTAACAACATTTTTTAAGTTTCAATTAAAACTTGGTAATCATTTTACAATACATAATTTTAAAAATATAGTAAAACATTTAACAAGAAAAATTTTTATAGCATTTAATGTATTAGTGATAATGTATATTTACTTATTTGATGACCGACTATTTTATATATGAATTTTAAATGAACATTGCAGCATAAAACATAACGATATATTTAAAGTTTCAATTAAAACTTGGTAATCATTTTACAATACATAATTTTAAAAATATAGAAAAACATTTAACAAGGAACATTTGTATATCATTTAATGTACTAGTAAGAGTGTATATTTCCTTATTTGGTGACCGATTATTTTATAATTATCAACATCTTCATTGCGTTATAAAACGTAACAATATTTTTAAAGTTTCAATTAAAACTTCATAAACATTTTAAAATACATAATTTTAAAAACAGAGAAAAACCTATAACAACTGAATTCTCGCACCCGTGAATTTCACGGCAGTGAAAGCTATTTTTTTTTTCGGATTGTTTGATTCCCACCAGCTTTTTTAAAATAATAAAATTGGTTTTATTCTCTCAACAATCTATTTGCCATTAAATAAGGTGAATATTTCAACTTAAAAAAAAAAAAAAAGTGGTGGCAATCAAACAATCTGAATTTTAAAAAAAAGTAGCCTACACTTATCGGGCGCGATGTTTAAGGGGTTAACCCATTAACTGCCGAAACTATAAAATAGTATTTTAAACCTTTTTTGCTCATAAATGATTGCCACCACAAATTTTGAAAGGTAATCTTCGCTTCATTTAATGGACAAATTTTCTTTTTTTAATAAAAAATTTTATAAAATTTAAAAAAAGCCCTCCTTTCAAACCACTACCAGGACTAAAAAAAAGGGAACTCTGAGTCATCTCAAGCTGCAAGGGCCACTACTAACGAGCGATAGAAACTCTCGCCCGCTTCTTGCATTTAAAGCATAAAAAAGTAAAATAACATAACTGAACACTGAGATTGTGGCTTCAGCATCATTTTTTTTTCTTTTTTTGCTTGCACGGTAAATTTAAAAAAATACTGGTTGTCTGACAATTAATTTGAGAAATAGCATTTATTTCTAACTTTGCGTAAATTCAACATTAGCATGCAATGGGTTAAATAACGAACACCTCTTGACAGCAGAAATACCTGCTATATGGAGATTATCCTGTTCAATAATGAAAACATAAAAAATAATTAATGGTATTTCCATGCGTATTTTTAGTGTAAGTCACATAAACGCAAACTGATGTTTGACTACCGGTATTTTAGAACGGCAAAATGTGGTTTACTTTGTGGGAAATATCTCGTTAATTGAAAAAAGGCAAAGCAAACTTCTCGAAAATAACGGTTGTTAAAAATCATAGCACTTATCCGCTATGTCATTTACGCTACAAAAACCCGTGGTAACAAAACCCCACCCTCATACGTTTGGGATTGAAAAAGTGTTTGAAAAATGCACGTGTTCTCTATACGTAAATGTCCGTTATGGGGATATGACTACATTATTACTATTCGGTACATGTTTAACCCTGAAATGCCTGATTTTTCAAAAATCATTGTAATAATGTTTTTCAACTTTCATTTTTTAAATAAATCATGGGAAAAATACTTTAAAAAATCATATTTTGTTTTAATTATAGTTTACGGCTAAAAAACAGTTTGTTACTAATCGGCAATACTGGTGTTTAATTGAAAAAATGATTTCCCTTGATAAAATTCTATAATATTAAACACACAAGAATTTTAAGAACTAAAATAAGAAATAAATTTTACTTGCTCACTGCAGGTCAATATAGGGTATTTCGCAAGCTTCCAAACAAAACAAAAAGAACTAGAAGGAACAATTGGAAAAATATATCTATCTTTATTCTTAAACAGCACAAGCGTTGCCATCTACATGTTGAAAATCGATTTAATATTATTTTCAGAATGTATTTTATTGGCAACATTAGGCATTATAGCTTCAATATTATTCTAATAGTATTTTAGAGCCTAAATTGGGTATGTTGCCGAAAAGCAACAACAGGCATTTAAGGGTTAAATATGCATTAACATCAAATTAAAAAGCAAAGAAGACATTAAATATTTGCAGTCTGATATTCTCTGAAGATAAAATTATTTAAAATACTGTAAAATGTTTGAAAAATTTTACTTCGGAAGATAATTTTCAGCATTGCATTCAAGGTTTTGAATTATGCTATTAAAAAATAACACATATTTTGTTAGCAAACAACTTCATCTTAAAAAAATCTAGTTTTTTTAAAAGAGGTACTTTTGCGAATCGCATTTGGATTCGTTTTACTTCTCTCTAGATAAAAAAGAAGATAATTTTGCTATTAGGAATCCATTTTGAATAGAAAAATGTCATATGATGTACTTTTAGAGTTTTGAATAACATCATTAAAATTCACCGCATACGATTTTACTCCATAGACCTAAAGTAAGGGAATGCTTTTTAGTGTTCCTGTAAATGAACTACAAGTACTATGCACTTCATTTTCAATACCGAACAGGCCGTGGTAAACCTCAATAAAGTATATGAATTACATAGCAATCCGAATATATTTACTCGAGTTAGAGTACGGCCAAAAAAACAAACAAACCGAGGTCATTGACACGTTTATAAATTTCACTCATAAGGAAGATACAGTTTTAAATAAATAATCTTAACTTTCATGTAATGTAAAAAGTTTTGTAAAGGACGGTATTTTGAACGTTGTTTTTATGCATTTCGATTTCAAAGAAGTCGTTTCTATGGAAACAATATTTTTCTCTATACTAGCGCTGACAACACCAACAAAATTGAAATCATATCGACTGAGTTCAGAATCGGGTTCTAATACCAACGTGATATTGGTGACTGAGACCGATTCCATAGCCTTTAATCTCCTTCCTTCACATCAATCTAGTCCTGAACGCTAACACAAATTTGGCGGCGGTCGAAGGTGGATTTTTTTCAGTGTGTTTATCCAAAGCGATATAAGTAAGCGTACAAACTTAATACTGGAATAGGGGGTAAATTAACACAGTTGCGTCATCTTGTGGACGTGGTGATAATCCACATACGCGGGCTTTTAGTGTGACGTCATATATGACAGGATATCTACCATCTGCGCATATTTTCTAAATCTTTAGTCGTTCATGGAACTGAATTTTGTTTACCGCATTTATTGCAAATTGATGGCTTATCGAGAGGGACGTCCAGGTGCACTTGACACCACGAAGTTTTCTTCGCCTTGTCAGAAACATTTCAGCTATTAATCAAGGTGAAAAAAACTCTAAAATGTTAGTGGTGTAAAGTAAAAAACAGTTAGGCATCTTCCTGTAGTTTAACCCCGTCCGCTAGGTGACGAGCGACCTTGATTTATGAGACCTCGCCTTTAATCTTGCGGTTACCTCTCCCATTTAAAATAGGACGCTTACTTATATCACTTTGTGTGTATCCCTTGGATTTTGGTAGCCGTAATATTTTAATGTTTTTTCCACATTATTTTTCTGAGATTAAATGAGTTAAAGAAATATTTTAAAAATACTGGTGCCAAACTTTAAGGGCCCGTGCATACGTTAAAAAAAATCCGCCTTCGGTAGCCGCCATTTATGTCTCAGCTCTCAGGCCTGGTATTCAGAGGCGGTGCATCAATGCTTAGTGACGTCAATTTCGGCCACAACTGAGCGCCTATTGTTCTCAGCGCCATCTATTACTGTAATTCGAACTAAAATCGAGAATCACAGTAAACAAACTTCTGAAATCATATATACCCCTCCTGCACGAATTGTTTTAATATCTGTCACCGTTTGCAAGTTATTGAATTTTAAAATCAGTCAGTCCTTTTTGGGACACCCGGTATAAAAATACAATGAAACATTCCACATTTTAAAAATTATTTAATAATTCGTAAAATTTGAATAAAAATGTTTAAGTATTCATAATATTTTACTAGCAAGCGTTTAACGGGATATGTTGTGTTAATTATTTATATTACTGTAATTCAATTCACATTTTCAAACATGTATGCGCATCATATACGCGAACAACTAAGGGTCAATATCACAAAATACGGAAATTGTCCGCACAATAAAATTTTTATTTAATGCTATGTAATGCAATTTTCTTTTTTACATTCTAATAAAAAATATTCTTAGAAGTATTTTCAAGAGATAGTATATTCATAAAATCACAAAAATAAAGCAATTAAAAGACTTAAAATTTCAGATTGTCATTTTCCTGGCATGTCACACTGTGATGCGTGCAAAGTAAAAGGCTTTCTACTATCATGTACAAATATCTTTTTCTAGTTATTATTATTATTATTATTATTTCTAATTAATAATTATACCTTATATAACACATGTATGTAGAAGGTAAGAAGTTCTGTATTTTACAAACAATTTTCCATAATAAAAATATGATTGTCACTGAAAATGAATGTCATAGTCCTGGCCTGCTCATTTTAGTTCTTTATGAGGTATAAAGATAGCGCTGTAGAGTAATTCTTCTTGTTCTTGACATAGCCAAAATCAGAAGTAGTAAAATCATTGCACCAGCAAGATCTTTTAGATATTTCTTTGAAAATAATGTTTTTAAAGTCTTTGTATAAATTGAGTAGACTTTTATTGTGTCATTTACCTGTCTTCTAAAAATTAAAAATAAAACTGAACATTACACTGAGATTAAGGTATTATAGAGGAAACATGTTCCTTTAAACAAAATTAAAATGTTAGAACTAAAAAAAAATAAATAAAAAAAAATAAAAAACAAGAATGTGAAAAATGTTTTAAAATGAAATTGCCATTATCCTGGCCAAGAAAATGACACATAATTATAATTACATAAAAACTAACGTAAGCTCTTCAAACCTTAACAATTTTACATATAAATTCCTTTATTCAGCTGTTCAGTCAACATTTTTAAAAAAATCAGAAGCTTTGAAACGATTTAAATTTTGAAAATTTTTGTTTTCAAAATCTCACATTTTGTGATATTTACCCCCTAAAGATAACAAATATTAAAAAATAAATACAATTTTGTTTTTAAAGCAATTACCGGAAAATTCGAAAATTCCGCAACGCTGCCATTTCATCAATCAGAGAACTGTAATAATCCAATCATGCTTCTCTAGATTTTTATAAAATGTCGATTTTTTTTCTTCAAAAAAGATGTGCTTTATATGTGATTTAATTTAATATTTAATGTTTATTCAAATTATTAAAAAAAAAAATTGTAAAACAACATTTTGTACTCACACAACTATAAATTTCTTTCAAGAAATGTCTATGCATTTAACGGAAAACCTTTAGTGCATTTTACTATGCATCTTTCTAAAACAAAATTAATTTTATAACATCGATATCTAAATATGAATAAGTCATAGTTTCAAAGATGAAAAAGTGATATTTACAAATCAATGGTCACTAAAAAACACTAATAAAATAATAAAAACATCCTTCGCAGAACATTTTTCCTAGCGCAGTCAGTGTTGATCTAAATATCTTAATATCTTATTTAAAAATAACGAATAGTGAAATATCCTGTTTGCGAGTAACTCTATCAATTTAAAATCTCATTTCTAAAAAAAGGTATTTACGCAAATTCTCTTTGAATGCGATTTATTTCTGTTTAAGCATAAAGAAAGATAATTTATCCTTCAGGAATATGAGTTAAAAGCCTTCATGAAATATATATTCAGTGGTTCAAATCATACATATTTTAAGAACAATTTCAAATGTATTTAAATAGCAATTCTTTCTTTTCTTTTTCAAGATGCTAAATCTTTAATTTCACTTTGAGATTTTAAAGTATTTAAGATCTAAAAATTTCTAAACATTCAGAATATCTTAATAGCAAATGTTTAAGAAGTTAAATGTTTTAAAAAAGGAATTATTTAGAGTAAACGAGAAATTTGGAGATACTTTGGCTAAAGCTCACGCATATTAAATTGATAATATTTATACTAATAAAATAATTACTTAGTTGAGTTAAAATTGCTTATATTGCAATAAAATTTAGAGCGCAATATTTAATAATTATTACATTCATAGGATATGTTTTTTGTAGCAAATAATGTTTAACGCGTACTGACTATAAGAAATAATGCAATTAATATTGCATAAATGACACATTTGATTTTTAGGTGCGTTCGTAATTATATAAATACGTAGCACCTATAGTCGTCGTTTAGTCCGTCCGTCCGTCTGTCCGTCCGTCCGCATATAACAGAGCAAAAACTACCCAACCGAATGGTCTGAAATTCTAAATATATGATTGTTGCAAAATTTTGTCGAGCCATTTCAAATTTTATGAAAATCGGATGTATAGTTTAATTACAGGGACATTCAAAAGTTTTTCTTTACATTACGGCCAATGGGAAAAATTATTGCAAGTGAATTTTAATGATGTTACAGCCTTCCGAATTGTCGGAAATTTTAAATATATAATTTTTGCAAACTTTAGTCGTGTCATTTTAAATTTTATGAAAATCGGATGTACAGTTTAATTACAGGGACAGTCAAATTTTTTCCGTTGCATAACGGCCAATGAGAAAAAAATATTGCAAGTGCATTTTAATGATGTTACAGCCAACAGAATGGTCTGAAATTTTAAATATATAATTGTTGCAAAGTTTTGTCGAGCCATTTCAATTTTTTTGAAAATCGGATGTATAATTTAATTACAGGGACAGTCAAAAGTTTTCCGTTACATTACGGGGGATGGGATAAATACATTGCAAGTGCATTTTAATGATGTTACAGACTATGCACTTATGAAGAGCTAAAAAATATACATTCAGTACAATATGGGGTGCAAAAAATAATTATAAAACTAGTTATAGTACGAACGCACCTTATTTGCCATGTTTGACGAGCAATTTCCTACTTGTTTTTTATGTCATGCAGTAAAATGAAATTACTTTATCTTTTTATATGGAATTAAAAAGCATAATTTTTTAAATGTATTTTATAAGACATCATTTCAATAAAACCTCAAATTGGCAGCAATTTGATATGCTTATTTTTTAATTAAAATATATGAATTTTGTATAAAGCATTTTCCATTAAACGCACGAATGCCAAAAAAAAAAAAAAAAAAAAAAAAAAAATGTTATTTCATAATATTGCTAGTTTCCACGTCTTTAGTTTTTATATATCTTGTTCATTTCTGAAATTATTTACTTTTTGTTCATGTTTTGATTTTTTACAAATTAGAAATATATCAATTAAAATTTTTATCTTTCATCTATTATTAGCAAAATAAAACGAATTTAATTGCAACCATAATTAGGTTTTATTTAGCAATTTTGAATTGTTTTAAATACAAATTTTTGTACTATTTTTTGTCATCTTAAAGTATACTACTTTTTAAGAAATTTCACCCCGAAATTATCTTATTTTTAGTCTTTAAAAAAAGATTCGAATTTTTATAGCATTTCTATAAATAAATCATGAAGCTCCGGGCACAATCAATGTTGAATTGCAATAAATGATTGCATAGAGTTATTTTATTTAAATATTTTTTTATGAAATCATATTAATAACACAATTTCGTTAACAAAATAACATAATTTTGCTTTTGATTATTTGCAATGAATAAAAAGTGCATATTTTCTAAAGCTAACGCATTGATTTTTTAAACTAAATGTATTTTGTCATTACCGGTTGTGTAATTTAATAGCTAGGTAGCTTGAGGGTTATACCTACTTCAAAATGATTGATTTTTTAAACGTATTTTGTTATTGAAAAACATTCGGATAATTTCAAAAGAAGATGACATTTAAAGATGTAGGTCTTTTCATTTTGCTTAAATGGTTTTTATGCCATCAAACAGATTTATATACATAACATAGTTTTGGTAACTGTGTTTACATTGGATAATATATATATTTACTAAAGGAAACAATATTTCAAGCCGAATTTATTTTGTTCGTATGCGTTAAACAATTCTAAAACCTCGGTAATCCGAACTAATTGGGACAGGTGCCTGTTTGGATTACTCGAAATTCCAAAAAAATAGAAAAAAAAATGACGCGTGCTAAAATATATATATAAGTCATAAGTACTCAGTACTACAGTAAACATGCCCTAATCCGTCCTCCTACGGTTTGGCATGCTGGATAATCCGTTGTCGACGATGGTGGAAGAAAAAATCATTTCTGAAAATAATTTGCGAATTCAAACTGTTGAAAGGAGAAATAGATTTTTATCATTTGAATTAATTTCTTTTTGCATTTTAGAAAAGAATTTTATATTGACTTGCAAATAAACTGTTACTCGAGATTTTTTTAAAAGATTGATTCTACGAGTAGACCTTCAGTTCACGTTTTCATTTTATGTTTGTGTACATGTGTCGTACTTTTAATTTATTGAGTATTTTGTTTAATTTTATTCAAGCTGTTAAAAGAATAAAATATCTTTACTGCCTTTTTTTTTTTTTTTTTTTTTGTTTAATTCTAACTTCTACACGTTTTTCCCGACATTCATCTTGTAATCCGGAAAGTTTCGTTAGTTAATATTTTCAGTTAATCTGTTCAAGTATAAATTTCGAAAATAAAATCGCATCGGATGAACCGGAATTTCGGATTAGCGGGGTTCTACTGTAACATAATTTTGTTAACAAAATAACATAATTTTGCTTTTGATTATTTGCATTGAATAAAAAGTATATATTTACTAAAGCTAACACATCGATTTTTTAAACTAAATGTACTTTGTTATTACGAGTTGTATAATTTAATACCTAGGTACCTTGAGGGTTTTACCTACTTCAAAATGACTGATTTTTTTAAACGTCTTTTGTTACTTAAAAACATTCGAATAATTTCAAAAGAAGATGACATTTAATGATGTAGGTCTTTTCATTTTGCTTAAATGTTTTTTATGCCATCAAACAGATTTATATAAATAACATAGTTTTGGTAACAGTGTTTACATTGAATACAAAATATATATTTACTAAAGAAACAATTTTTCAAATTGAATTTATTTTGTCCGTACGCGTTAAATAATTTAATAACATAGCTAGCTTCAGGGCTTTACATACTTCAAAATGATTGAATTTTTAAGAACTTCTTTTGTTATTTAAAAACATTAAAATAATTTCAAAAGAACATGAAATTTAATGATGAATTTCTTTGCATTATCTAGTATTTTAAATATTTAATGAATGCAGTTTTCAAAGAAATAAATTTATTCCTGCGTAATTTTCAAATGTTGAAAGCAAATAAACATTAAAAAAATATTTTCATTTAATTTAGACATTAAATTCTTTTTTTTTAATTTATTTATTCTTTTTGAGTTAATTTCAGCATAAATAGCTTTTACTTTGATTTTGTTTATAAATTGTTGACGCTGTAATCACTTTGAGGTATCACATCTTTAATGTGCCTTCAATAAAAAGCTTCTAAATGAAATTTTTTTAATGTCTGCCACATCATAACTAGTTTATGTATCTTTGGTTTTTTCTCCATTCATGTTCGTTACGAAAATTATTAATTAAAATATTTATGTTTGATCTAAATTTACAAAACCCTTAATTTTATTACGATTACAATCGAGTTTTTATTACATGTTTTGTGATTATATTTTATATAAGTTATTTTGAAATAATTCTGGTTCGAAGTACTTTTACTTGCCAGAGGATATTGCATTTTATAATTTTTTTCATTCACGTTATTTCGTTTAGATCCTTTTTAAAATAAGTATGAAATCAACTTTGCTTTATTTCAAAATGCTCTGTCATTTTTTTTTCAAATAAACACTGATGCTCCTGGCAGAATTTAAATTAGATTGCAATAAATGATTCTAGAGACTTATTTTTCTCGGATACTCTTTTATATCAACAATAAGATTTATATCATTAAAATAATATTGTTTGCAATGAATAAAATATAAGTTATATTTAAGTAAACACACCGATTCTTCGAAATTTTTGTCATAGGAAATGAACAATTGACTAACTAATTAGCTTGAGGGTTTAAGCACTTCCAAACTGCTGATTGTTTTATTTCCTTTTGTTATTTAAAAACATTCAACTAATTACAAAAGGACATCCCTTTTAATGCTGAATTGCGATTCATTACCTGGTATTTTGAACAATTAAGTAATAAACAATTAAATAAAAAAAAATAAAAAATAACTGACTGCGTAAAAAGCGAACTAATTAATTATTTCTCATCAATGTGAAACTATATTTTTCAATTCCTACTATCAGCTCACACTCTCGCTACATATATCTTGTTCAAATTTTCAATCGTTAGTAAAATACTTATTATTCATCCAGTCAAGCTCAAATAAATTTGTTAAAACTTGTTGTGGATGACACTTGATGTTAATCCAGTTTTTTTCAGATATTAATTCATTAATTAAATTAAATTAATTAATTTTCAATAATCGAGAGAGCCCTCTTCTTGATCAAGGTATTTTAAGACCGAGAGACCCCTCTTCTTGATCAAGGCATTTTAAGCGCCACTCAATGGGAAAGAAGAATGGGAGGAAAAAAATTGTCTTATTGACCTAACTAGGAATTGACTTTTTTTTTGGTTTTTTTTTTCTTATTATATTACTTGCTTATATTACTTACCTTTTTTTTTTTTTTCACTTGTATTGGTAACTCTTAAGTTGTGTTTAAATGTTAGTTCCTATCTATAAACACAGTTTTGATGAGGTCTATAGATGTCTATGATGGTTAGAGTTGCAGTAAAGCTAGAGATCCTACATACACAACTTCCAGGTTCTATAATATTTAAACGGAGCATCTGACTGTAAAATAGTCAATGAAGCATAGTCTTCACTTTGAAAGACCTATCCAATGATATGCCACTCAATAGAGTGCGTAATTTTTTTTTCGTCTCTACCGCCATTTTGGATTTTACGCCGCCATTTTGAATTTATAAAAACAAAACCTAGCCTATAACCATCGGGCCGTTGAGATGAATTGATAGAGACCTCACTCATTAAAATCCATCTAGCCATTGGGATGTTTCGAGGATATAAAGAAATCCACATACGCAGATACGCGTGAAACACATAACCCTTCTTTTCAGTCGGGTAAAAATGTTTGATAAATAAAATTAATGCTGAGTATTTTTGTTTTTTAAATTTTTATTGAAAATAAAGATTCAAAGGTACTTTTCATTTAACTAATTATTTTGTTCATGTTTTTTTTTTTTTTTTTTTTTTTTTTTTTTTTTTTTTTTTTTTTTTTAAACTGATCTGTAACTTTTTGTGTTATTTTTCATATCAATTGTTGACGCTGTTACCGCTTTGATGCATCTCGCATTGCTTTTGTAACTTCTTCTTTCTTAATCGTCTAAATGCGATTTTTAACACTTTCCAACAAAGTTGAAAAGTGTTTATGCATTCGGTTTGCCTGTCCGTCTGGTCACACTCTAACTTCCGTAAATATATACATTTGATAAACGTTATTTAGGGTCATCTAGGCATATATCGTATTCTATATGAAGTATGTTAATAGTTCATTTACAAGGGCAACCAAAAGAATTTCATTACATTATAGTATATTGGGAAAAATCGTTTGCAGAGTATTTTAATGACAATACGCTATTTGAAATGTATTGAAACTGATATAAATCACTGAATATTTCACTACAAGATGTTTACGGTAGAATAGGGCATTCATAGCATTTGTCGTTTATTTACAGGGACACACAAAATAAATCGATTACAGTACTGCCTTTGATTAATAATTGCTTTAAGTGCGTTTTCAATTTCGGCGTGTGCTTTTAAATTTAACTATTTTAATTTAACTATTTCTTTGCATTTTACTAGTTGAGCTTTACTATTCTATACCTCATATACAGGGCTGCACAAAAGAATTCATATGTCTCCTTATTAGCAGAAACTGCTGAAAGGAAAATTTCAACTAAAGTATATATGTATTTCAGAAACTGAATTAAATTTTGGCATGCATGTGGTTAATAGACAGAAATTTTTATATCATATACAGGGCAGCTCAAAGAATTAGGATAATTTTCCGATTTTAGATGGGAACAGCTGAAATTGGGTTTTCAAGTGTGCTATGCATCTCCATATGATTGAATTAAGGGGGTCCGAGCCGTATTTTAAAATAATTTTTATTTATTGAGTTAAAATTCTGATTTTTTTTGTGGTGGCTAACCATATTATTTGTAAACAAAATCACATCATAAAACTTCTCATAGTTTAAAAAAAATTAAATTTAAAATTTATTTAAAAAAGTGGGGTAATTTAAAATTCTTATAACTCGAAATATTATTTATATAATTTAAATTTTTTTCATTTAAAAAAACAGAAATATTTAAGTTTTAATTTTGATTCGGCATTTTTAAAAATACTAATTCATAAAAAAATTAAAAATATTTACGAAAAATTAAAAAAAATGTGGTGCAACTTAAAAAAAAAATCATATTTTCAAAAGTAAATATTTTTTTTTTAATATGCTGAATCAAAATTATAGTAAAATAATTGAAAAAGATATGTTCCAAGTTTGAACCCTTTATTTTTAACGGTTCTCGAGTTATAAGAATTTAAATTACGAGAAATGGTAAAAAAGTCTGTCATGAAGAAAAACGCATTTTTACAAGAAGTCGTTTCCGTGACAGCCATTGCTGGAAAACTAGATTTTGAAAAGAAACCAAAAAGCAAAAATAAATATTTTCTTTGTTCTAATTCAGATAGAAACATGATTTAAATGTCATTTTAAGCAAGAAAAAAAGAGAAATTTTTAATGAAATAAAACGTTTTTGCGAAATTTTAAGATTTTTGTGTGCCGGACCCTCTTAAACACAATATTTTAACTTATTAAAAGTTGAAGTTTTGTTACATTATACTTAATGTGTTTGAAAGTGTTTCATAAGTGTTTCTTGAAGCATGATTTTTTTCTTTCTTGTTGCCGGTTTCTCTAATATTTTGCACATTTATAGTTCTCTTTCTTATTGTTTATTGCTGAAAATATTTTTTCCAAGTTAAGAAACTTTATTTTTTTAAACAAAAATATTATTAATTAAAATACTTCTCTTTGATCTGAAACAGAAAAAAAACATTTAATTAAGAATATAATTAAGTATTAATAACGCATTTTGAAAAACTATTTCTCATAATGAATTAGCATCAACGTAATACGTTTTACAGATAAATATTTTTCAAAAGAGGTAAAGAAATATGTGTTGGAAACTGTCTTCTTTTGGAATTGACATTCCAACTGTATATTTATTTTTCATATTTTATATGACAATTTTTGTTTCTTCCAAATTTAATGAAATTAATATATATATATAAAACAAATAAATAAAAAAAAGTATGCAAATTAAGAATCATAATTTATACTTTAAATATTAGGATGTGATAAGAGTACTTATTGTTTGATTATTATTTAAAGTCAAAATTATGATAAAATATTACAACTATTTTCCTAACAAAAGAAAAGGGTTTACATGTATTACACTCGCAATGTTAATTATTTTCTTAAAAGTAAATGGTATATGATGTGAAATAATACACAGTTACATTTCCTGTAACTTACAATTTAAAAGTAAACTGCCTTCAGATACATGTTTTATGTGTATTTTATAGCTTTAAAGGTATAGCCTTATTTACTAACACTTAACTATTTCCTTTGTTAGAAGAAGAGTTTGTAGGATTTTATGATAGTTTTTAATTAAAAATAAACTAACAATAGTTACACTTAATTCATTGTGATATTTCACATATTAATATGAATCTTAATTTTTATACATTACACATTATAGTTTCAAACGAGTACTATCATACAATAAAAGACGCTATGATGTTTTCAAAACCTTACAAAGAATGTGGAAAAATCTCAGCTCAGAATTCAAAAATATGTAACTCAAATAATTTACTTGCAATTAATTTTTAAACTAAGTAAATGTGAGGAATTCTAAAGTTATACAAGCTTTTAAGCGCCTTAAAGGAAAAATTTTAAAAGCTTAAAGATGTTTAACAACATTTTTTAGGAAATAAGTTCGACCGTTTATTTAGAAATTTTTTACAATGTATAATTAAATTATGTTTCCTATAATTTACATTTGAAAACGTATTGTTTCGCTTGAACTATGCTAACACTTAATTTATAGCTTTAAAGTTATGACGCACTCTGTCATATTCAAAATCTAATCAATAATTTTGAATTATAACGTGCTAGAAAAATAAATATTGCGAGAAATTCAATGACTTAAAGTTTAGGAAAATATAGATTATCTATACATATTTTGTTTTTACATTTCAACTTGAAAGCACTTTATAATTTTTCGAAGGATATGGAAATATTTCAGACCAGAATTCACAAATATGTAACACAAATATTTGATCTGCGTTACCAAGTCATTTATAAACTAATTATATATGCGGAATTCTAAAATTATACCAAATTTCCAGCTCGTTGGAGGAAAACTTTCAAATATTAACGATATTTAACAACATTATATGGAAAATACGTTCTACTATTTAATTTCAATTTGTTTACAATATAGTGCACACTTAAATTATGCTTCCTATTATTGAAATTTGAAAAATGTAATCTCCTGAATTATACATAATATACATTATTATTTGTAGCTTTAAAGTTGTGACATAATGTACACATATTCAAAATCTTTTGAATAACTTAAAAATATAATATGCTAGAAAAAATAAATATTGTGCGAAATGACGGGATTTTTTCAGAAAATGTACATTTTTTTTTCTTGGAAACACCTTTGTACAATGCATTTAACAATTTTATATGACGAAGCATTATAACTGCAAATAACAAAGCATAAATTGTATACAGTATCAGAAAAAACAATATTTGTTTTATAATTTACATCTGAATATTATTACTGGATCTATTAAATTACGATTTATTAGCCCCCGATATGCTATTTCTTTAGAGCAACAATAAACTCATTAAAGCCGGTTGGCAAGAAAACTTGACAGGTAAAGCGAACAATTTTTTAAAATTTGAATACCAGTATTTTAGTTTGGAAATTTTCTTATTATATAATCTCGGATTTTGAGCGATTAAATAAATCCAAATTACAAAGTGGCAAATAATGGTGTAGAAGAATTAAAAGAAGTGTAAAGGAGGCTCGTCGATAACGGGCTAAAATATCGTCTATAAAAAAATAACGTTCCGTTGTGTACGCCAACTGAATTTAGAAATATCACAGCACAGTTTTCGAAAATATTTTACTTATATTCAAGGTTGGAGGTAGCACAGTTGAAGTTTATTCCAACAGAGCGAAAAATGTCCAAACCAGGGATCGAACTTGGATAGTTGGCGTTAACACAGTTAAACTTCAACTGTGCTACTCCAGCCTTGAATATGATTTAATCCAGTTGGAAAAAATATTCGTTCCCTTCATTATGACCTAATTACATGGTATACAGGAGTTTCCGTGTTAAAGTACTTTCATCATGTAAATGCTATAGTTATAGCTCGGATGAATGAAACTAGCGCTGCAGTTCGCAGCCAAGTCCAACTAATAAGAGTGAATTATGTCAGCCAGGTATCGTCCGGATAGCCTATAGGCAAGGCACGCCAAGTATCCAGGTTCGATCCCTGGTCTGGACATTTTCCGCTCTGTTGGAATAAATTCCAACTGTGCTGTTCCATCCTTGAATATGATTTAATCCAGTTGGGAAAAATATTCGTTCCCTTCATTATTTTACTTATGTTTTTATCAATGTCAGCGAATCATTTATGATAAGGTAAAGTGGGATATTTTATAGTTATCCAAAATGTCAACGCTATTGAAAATGTTTTGAGAAAGTTTTGAAAAGCAGGCATCGTAAAAATTATTTAAAATTTATCAAAAAGATACAATATTGAGTAATTTATATTTTACTCAAAAATGTTGTACAGCAAAGTGACACAAATGGGAACAGCATCCAGTTAATCGTATTAGCAACTGATAATCTTTTTTTTGAAAATGTTGGTAGTTGTTAGTAATACTATAATCTACTGATCATTTAAAAAAATATTTCTATCTTATTTTAATTGGATAAGATGTATAGTCGTGGGAAAAATAAAACTAAACACCCCCTACTAACTAAATCAAAACCAGACCATTTTTTTTTCAATGGCATCACGCAATTTTGACAATACATTTTAAATAATCGGTTCAAACTATGGCTAGAAAAGAAATGAAATTTCAAGTCATTTGGATGATAATGTTTAAATTATAAAAATTCAAAATTTAAAGTTTCTAATGTTAACCCTTAAATGCATAGTGATGTAAATTTCCATCACCTTTTTATTTAATTTTTAATACATAAATTAAGTTCTTCAACCACTATATTTATATAGAAATATTACTCCTGAAAAAAATACAAAATTATGCTACTAAATAAAGTTAAAAATCTATCTTAAGATTTCTGGTGTCTAATCATTTATATAAAAATAAAAAACACAATTCTAAAAGAATACTTCATGCAATTAAGGGTTAATTTAGAATTTCATATTTTTATTAATATCCCCTGAAATTGTAATCCTAATGTGACAATTTTTTCTTTGATTATATTACTAAAAAACCGAAAATAAATACACTGAATTTGAAATTTTAAAAACTTTATAATATGTATTATGAATTACGAAATTAATATTCGAAAAGAATATAAATTGCAACCTACAATTTTTCTGATCTATTTATACTTATTATGTCGTGCTTTATGCAACTTCACAATTGAAATTTTTTTTCAAGTAGTTTTCGAATGAGTGAAAAACGTCAAAATGACTGTTTAAAGGGCCATCTATGCTGTCCAGAAAAGCATAATTTGAAACAAAATATGTATGTTACTCATTTTAATGAAACAGTTGGGCTGGCAATAGTCAAAACAAGCGAGTGAATTGGCCATATTGACAAGAAATAATACGCTAATAGAAGGTGACATAGTCATTTTGTAGCATTTCAACAATCGAGTACCGAACTTGAATTTGGATACAGCCCCTAAAATAGGCTAATTTTAAAATAATTAATTTCTTGGAAACTAATCATGCGAATTTCGTGAAAATTTGGTTTTATGTTAATTGAAGGGTGTAGAATTTATTTATGATGTCAAACTTGGGATTACTTATAGATTATCTATACATATTTTGTTTTTACATTTCAACTTGAAAGCCCTTTATAATTTTTCGAAGGATATGGAAATATTTCAGACCAGAATTCACAAATATGTAACACAAATATTTGATCTGCGTTACCAAGTCATTTATAAACTAATTATATATGCGGAATTCTAAAATTATACCAAATTTCCAGCTCGTTGAAGGAAAACTTTCAAATATTAACGATATTTAACAACATTATATGGAAAATACGTTCTACTATTTAATTTCAATTTGTTTACAATATAGTGCACACTTAAATTATGCTTCCTATTATTGAAATTTGAAAAATGTAATCTCCTGAATTATACATAATATACATTATTATTTGTAGCTTTAAAGTTGTGACATAATGTACACATATTCAAAATCTTTTGAATAACTTAAAAATATAATATGCTAGAAAAAATAAATATTGTGCGAAATGACGGGAATTTTTCAGAAAATGTACATTTTTTTTTTCTTGGAAACACCTTTGTACAATGCATTTAACAATTTTATATGACGAAGCATTATAACTGCAAATAACAAAGCATAAATTGTATACAGTATCAGAAAAAACAATATTTGTTTTATAATTTACATCTGAATATTATTACTGGATCTATTAAATTACGATTTATTAGCCCCCGATATGCTATTTCTTTAGAGCAACAATAAACTCATTAAAGCCGGTTGGCAAGAAAACTTGACAGGTAAAGCGAACAATTTTTTAAAATTTGAATACCAGTATTTTAGTTTGGAAATTTTCTTATTATATAATCTCGGATTTTGAGCGATTAAATAAATCCAAATTACAAAGTGGCAAATAATGGTGTAGAAGAATTAAAAGAAGTGTAAAGGAGGCTCGTCGATAACGGGCTAAAATATCGTCTATAAAAAAATAACGTTCCGTTGTGTACGCCAACCGAATTTAGAAATATCACAGCACAGTTTTCGAAAATATTTTACTTATATTCAAGGTTGGAGGTAGCACAGTTGAAGTTTATTCCAACAGAGCGAAAAATGTCCAAACCAGGGATCGAACTTGGATAGTTGGCGTTAACACAGTTAAACTTCAACTGTGCTACTCCAGCCTTGAATATGATTTAATGCAGTTGGAAAAAATATTCGTTCCCTTCATTATGACCTAATTACATGGTATACAGGAGTTTCCGTGTTAAAGTACTTTCATCATGTAAATGCTATAGTTATAGCTCGGATGAATGAAACTAGCGCTGCAGTTCGCAGCCAAGTCCAACTAATAAGAGTGAATTATGTCAGCCAGGTATCGTCCGGATAGCCTATAGGCAAGGCACGCCAAGTATCCAGGTTCGATCCCTGGTCTGGACATTTTCCGCTCTGTTGGAATAAATTCCAACTGTGCTGTTCCATCCTTGAATATGATTTAATCCAGTTGGGAAAAATATTCGTTCCCTTCATTATTTTACTTATGTTTTTATCAATGTCAGCGAATCATTTATGATAAGGTAAAGTGGGATATTTTATAGTTATCCAAAATGTCAACGCTATTGAAAATGTTTTGAGAAAGTTTTGAAAAGCAGGCATCGTAAAAATTATTTAAAATTTATCAAAAAGATACAATATTGAGTAATTTATATTTTACTCAAAAATGTTGTACAGCAAAGTGACACAAATGGGAACAGCATCCAGTTAATCGTATTAGCAACTGATAATCTTTTTTTTGAAAATGTTGGTAGTTGTTAGTAATACTATAATCTACTGATCATTTAAAAAAATATTTCTATCTTATTTTAATTGGATAAGATGTATAGTCGTGGGAAAAATAAAACTAAACACCCCCTACTAACTAAATCAAAACCAGACCATTTTTTTCAATGGCATCACGCAATTTTGACAATACATTTTAAATAATCGGTTCAAACTATGGCTAGAAAAGAAATGAAATTTCAAGTCATTTGGATGATAATGTTTAAATTATAAAAATTCAAAATTTAAAGTTTCTAATGTTAACCCTTAAATGCATAGTGATGTAAATTTCCATCACCTTTTTATTTAATTTTTAATACATAAATTAAGTTCTTCAACCACTATATTTATATAGAAATATTACTCCTGAAAGAAATACAAAATTATGCTACTAAATAAACTTAAAAATCTATCTTAAGATTTCTGGTGTCTAATCATTTATATAAAAATAAAAAACACAATTCTAAAAGAATACTTCATGCAATTAAGGGTTAATTTAGAATTTCATATTTTTATTAATATCCCCTGAAATTGTAATCCTAATGTGACAATTTTTTCTTTGATTATATTACTAAAAAACCGAAAATAAATACACTGAATTTGAAATTTTAAAAACTTTATAATATGTATTATGAATTACGAAATTAATATTCGAAAAGAATATAAATTGCAACCTACAATTTTTCTGATCTATTTATACTTATTATGTCGTGCTTTATGCAACTTCACAATTGAAATTTTTTTTCAAGTAGTTTTCGAATGAGTGAAAAACGTCAAAATGACTGTTTAAAGGGCCATCTATGCTGTCCAGAAAAGCATAATTTGAAACAAAATATGTATGTTACTCATTTTAATGAAACAGTTGGGCTGGCAATAGTCAAAACAAGCGAGTGAATTGGCCATATTGACAAGAAATAATACGCTAATAGAAGGTGACATAGTCATTTTGTAGCATTTCAACAATCGAGTACCGAACTTGAATTTGGATACAGCCCCTAAAATAGGCTAATTTTAAAATAATTAATTTCTTGGAAACTAATCATGCGAATTTCGTGAAAATTTGGTTTTAGGTTAATTGAAGGGTGTAGAATTTATTTATGATGTCAAACTTGTGTATTGCTATTGAATAAAACAAAGTTTGGTTTCGCTTTTTTATATGTAGATTGCCCCTAAGCAAATTTTACATACATTATTTAAAAGTTGACGTTTGGTACTAGTAACTTTCTTCGACAATAATTTGTTGCAGTGTTAGAAGGGAGTGTTTACATTTTTTCCACGACTGTACCTTGCTCACATTAGCACCCTTTTCACCTAGATAAAACAATAAATATTGTACGAAATTAAATTAATCAACTCTTAGCTACAGAAAACCGATTGAAATTGTTTATTGTCGAAATGTACTGTTTCTAGTTGAACACCCCCATTTTTACAAAGAAAATTTCCCCTTACCTAATCTTAAAATTCCAGCAATGAACTAATACAAAAAAGATGCTCAATAAAAGTGGTGCTAAATCAGTAATACTTAAAAACAAACTATTTGGAGCATGGGACTATGAATTAAGAGGAACTGGCCTATCCTCAAAATGGTGAAGGTTCTATTGTAAACGGTTTCGCAATGGCTCATTACTACAGGGGCCAGTTTCTACCAGTAAATTTGGAAAGAAATTTTCTCCTTACTTAAACGCATTATTAATGCAGAACTTCAGCCTTAATTATGACATCAGATATTCACTTTTAATGGTGCAAAGATGCTCAATAAAAGTGGTACTAAATCAATAATACTTAAAAACAACCTATTTGGAGCATGGGACTATGAATAAAGAGGAACTGACCTATCCTCAAAATGGTGAAGCTTCTATTGTAAACGGTTTCGCAATGGCTCATTACTACAGGGGCCAATTTCTACCAGTAAATTTGGAAAGAAATTTTCTCCTTACTTAAACGCATTATTAATGCAGAACTTCAGTCTTAATTATGACATCAGATATTCACTTTTAATGGTGCAAAGATGCTCAATAAAAGTGGTACTAAATCAATAATACTTAAAAACAACCTATTTGGAGCATGGGACTATGAATAAAGAGGAACTGACCTATCCTCAAAATGGTGAAGCTTCTATTGTAAAAGGTTTCGCAATGGCTCATTACAACAGGGGTCAATTTCTACCAGTAAATTTGAAAAGAAATTTTCTCCTTATTTAAACGCATTATTAATGCTTAATTTCAGTCTTAATTATGACATCAGATATTCACTTTTAATGGTGCAAGTTTACTTTGGTAGTAGTTAGGCACTGCGTTTCCGTCCTATTGCCACAACCTAAACAACCTCCTATCATTGTCAGTGGAAGACATTATAATACCCAGGTCAACTTCCGACAGCAAAAACGAACATAAATGTTTACCATATACTTGAGAGAAATTTTGCATAAATAAGCTCTTAAAATAAGGTGAAAGTTTCTATTCAAAATTTACTTGTGGAAGTTTGTTCCGGATGTAATCAGAAACTGTTGATACCATGTAAAAAAATCAGCCGCCATCATGACAATCTTCTCAGTTACTTCACTCGCAACTGGTAGATTCTACACTATATGTCTCCTCCTCTTTATTTATAACCCCATTCATTGGAGGATAAAAAATGGTTATCGAGAATATGAGGGCATTCGTCAGCTAAGGTTTAAAAGATTTTTAAAAAAATCAAGATTATGTATAACTCTTTAAAAGAAGTTGGAAATTGCACGTCAAACGTGGCACATGTGGTGCGTTCGTGCTATGACTAGTTTTATAAATATTTTTTTGCACCGCATATTGTACTGAATGTATATTTTAATACTCTTCATAAGTGAATATCAATTTCTTTCTGATCGAAAGACTGTAACATCATTAAAATGCACTTGGAATAATTTTTCCCATTGGCCGTAATGTACCGGAAAATTTTTGACTGTCCCTGTAATTAAACTATACATCCAATTTTCATAAAATTTGAAATGACTCGATGAAATTTTGCAACAATTATATATTTAATATTTTAGACCATTCGATTGGGTAGTCTTTGCTCTGTTATATGCCGACGGACAGACGGACCGAACGACCACTATAGGTGCTACGTATTTATATAATTACGAACACACCTACAAAATCCTGAAAATTATTTTATAAAATACATGTAACGATATATATTTAACAAAAAAATTCTACTATCTTAACACGTTCACGCCGGCGCGGTGGGTCACACTCGACTGTCTCAGAGCTGTAAAGTCTCTGGCTTTTTGATACTAGTATTTTAATACAGAAAATGTTGTTTTATTTAATTAGAACAATTGGGCGATTTAAAGGGTCAAAATTTTCTCTAAAATATTAGTGGTGTGAAAAAAAGTCGGAGACTTGACAACTCTGAGACAGTCGAGTGCGGCCCAACGCGCGGCGTGAGCGTGTTAAACATAAAAAGTATGCAGTGTCAAAAATATCAATATTTGTCTTCTAATTTAGGTTTGAAATGAATTATGTCTCTCCTAGATTGCTATTTATATATATATTGTTTTATATCTTTAAAGTCATATTCCATTATAATATTTTTAAAATCTGACAGTATTTAGAAATATCATATCGCAGTTATCCAAAAATATATTACTCAAAGATTTGATCAGCCTCCGAAAATGTTTTATATTAAAATAAATGTGTTGTATTTTAAAGTTATTCCAATATTCAGCACTCCGGAAGAAAAATTCTTGAAGCTTGAACACAGGCAGTCTGTGAATGACTGATAATTTTTCACAAGATTATAAAATGAAATATTTGGAAATTTATATTTTCTGAAAAAATGTTATGTGGATAGGAAAATGTGAAAAAATAAATATTGCGTGAAATTGGATGACTCGGAATTTTCAGAAAAGCTAAATTATACATAAATTTTCTCTGTTTGAACTCGAAGGAACTTTTATCTAAACCATTTTGCGACGACGATTTAATAAAACACTCTGTCTTTAAACTATATATAAAAATCACTTCAAAATAACAAAATACTCAATAATTGCTATGATATTCATAAATTTAAAAACAAAAACAAAATACCTTTAATTATTTACGCTTCGACATGTTTCATTGCATCAGACATCAACATTCTCAATAAAATAAAATGATAAAAATATTTTCGCAAAATTTCAAATTGAAAATAACTGCAATATTAAAATGGAAATTTGTGAATGTGAATTATTTTACATTATTGTTTCATGATTCTGTGTAGCATTTCTTTCCAAATTTTAGGCATTTAATTAATATAGCAGGCATCAAATGCAACAAAAAAAACTGCAGCTCTGGCCATACTAAATAACAGAGAACCTTTACAAATACTAGATTTTAAAATACTAGAATAATTTCCCCATCAAGAATTTCTTTGCTATCCATCAATAGAAATCATTTTACGCAATGAGAATATTTGCAATGATTCGACATTCACGGAGCTCCCTGAAAAAATTCTTACTACTAGTGTTCCGCTGAAGCGTAAATAAATAAAGGTATTTTGCCTTTTTTAAAATTTATGTTTACCACTTATAGCAATTATTGAGTATTTTGACACTCTGTCTTTATTAACATAAATTGAATGCAGTGTCAAAAACAACAATATTGGTCTCCAGGTGTTTACATACATAATATGAAATATATTATGACTCGTCTAAATTGCGACTTATATATTTTTATAGCAATAAAGTTATGCCATACTATAAAATTTTCGAAATCTGATGCAGAATTTATTAATAACATAGAGAAGTTTCAAAGATATATTACATAAAGCTTTTATCCGCGTCAGCAAATCTTTTGTAATGAAGTAAATGTGGGTATTTAAAGTTTTCCTATTATTCAGCGCACCGGAAGAAAAATTCTCGAAGCAATTTCAAGCAGTGTGTGTATGACTTATAACATTTTACAGCTTATAATACGTAATATTTGAAATTTATATTTTATTCAGCAAAATGTGAAAGAACAAACGCATGAAATTGGATGGTTGAAACATTACAGAAAAGTTAAAATATATATAATTTTTTTGTTTAATGTTGAATTTGAAAGCACTTTTATTTAAGGAACTAAACAATAAATACATAACAATTTAATTTACTTTCATAAACACAAATGTTACGAAGTGAGAAAACCAACAATATTTGTCTTCTAGTTTTTACATCTGAAATAAATATTATTGACTTTCCTAAATTATGACTTTTAGATTTTTAAAAGTTTAAGTCATTCCATATTATAAAATTTTCGAAATCTGATGCAAAATTTATAACATAGAACAATTTTCAAAGATACATTACTTAAAGGTTTTATCAACGTGAGCAAATCTTTTATAATGAAATAAATGTGGTTATTTAAAGGAATATCAATATTCTAATCACCGGGGGGAAATTCTTTAAGCGTTAATGCAGGAAGTGTGCGACTGACTGATAATTTTTCAAAAGCTACTACATGAGATATTTGGAAATTTCGATTTTGCTGGAATAGGTGTGTGTGTAAGTAATAAAGGTATTTTGCCTTTTTTTAAATTTATGTTTATCACTTATAGCAATTATTGAGTATTTTGACACTCTGTTGTCATTTTTTCTCACTCATTTGCTGGCTAGGTGTTTAAAAGAATGTGAAAAGAAGAGAAATATTGCGTGAAACATAATCGCTCAGATTTTTCAGAAAAGCTACATTTTAGGTATTTTTTTCTTAAATTTTGCACTTGAAAGGCTTTTTATATGTTACACTTAAAATCCATTGTTTCATATCATATTTTTCTGTAATGATGCTTAATTTTATAAAATACATCGTTATGTTTTTCATTTGTTTATTATTAAAAATTTCCTAGTTGAAAAAAAAAAAGATTAACACTAGAACTACCGAAAATTTTATTCAAGTTTTAAGAAATCAGCATTTTTTCAAAGCGATATAAGTAAGTGGGCTATCTTAAATGGGAGAGGTAGCCGCAAGATTAAAGGCGAGGTCACATGAATCAAGGTCCCAAGTCACGTAGCGGACGGGGTTAAACTACAGAAAGAAGCCTAACTGTTTCTTACTTCACACCACTAAAATTGTAAAGTTTTTTTCATATTGATTAATAACTGAAATGTCTCTAGCAGGGCGAAGAAAACTTCGTGGTGCCAAGTGCATCTGGACGCCCCTCTCACTACGCCATTATTTTGCAATAAATATGGTAAATTAAATTCAGTTCCATGTGTGGCTAAAGTTTTAGAAAATATGCGCAGATGGTAGATTTCCTGAGTCCTGTGATATATGACGTCACACTAAAAGTCCGCGTATGGAGATTATCACCCCGTCCACAAGATGGCGCAACTGTGTTAATTTACGCCCTATTCCAGTATTAAGTTTGTACGCTTACTTATATCGCTTTGGCATTTTCTTGTGCTACATGCGTGTAACATATCTTATAAAGACAATTTTTGTGCGAATCGACTATTATGAATTTGAAATGGGACAAAATGAATCGTAATGGCGGTGCTAGTGTTAATCTTATTGAGTAATATTTGGGTTAGTTTGATTAAACATAAAAATTGCATTTTTCGGTATCGTAACCATTGAAAAATCTTACATATGTTTAAAGTATAAATGAAACAATATTCTAATAATGCCTTTTGAAAATATTTCTTGAGAAGATTAATCCTTTCAGGGGCAAGGTACTTGTATTCGTAAAATGTTCAAATAATTTAATGACACCAGTATTAACAACAGATTTTATTTGTAAGCAAGTAAAAGTAAATTTTCGCTTACTTAATAAAGATGACATTTTCATCATAAAATTCCGGTGCCAATGTGGCAATTTTGGATTAAAATTATGTGATGCTGTGACGGCATCACCGCTCTTCAAGGGATTAAAGAAAAAAATATTTATATTTTACTAAATAAATAAATATTTTAAGGATTATGTAAAGTAACCAAAAAATTGCTTGTTCTAAATTAGTTTTAGAAAATGGAACGAACAAGAAAGAAAATTTTTACTTCATAGATTATTACTTCAAGCTATTTTCTGAAGCATGTAGTGAGTTGAAATTGGGGTAAACATCATTGCAAACTGAATTAGATTAATTAAATATCTAGGTTAAATGAAGTTCTATTTACTATAGATATAATACAGGATTACTACATCTTTGCGCACATGGTCGAACACACTGTCTTGAGCACTGTTTCGCTCAGTAGTCAGGTCACAACTGGCTGTACATTCTAATAACACGGGTTGATCTCAGAGATAAAGTACTAATTTTTTTACAAAAAGAGCACGTCACTTATAGACCGGGAGCCGGCAGGACAGACAATCACCTCATCGAATTGGAGGCTGAAAATCCAGAATTAGCTAAAACCCGATTCCCATATTAAAACGCAATCGGTCTGACAAGTCATATCTTAGTGGAAAACATTTAAAAACACGATTTTAGCGGTCGACTCGTAGGTTTACCATCTACTAGTTACTTCTAGCATTATAAAAATGCTGTTATGAGTCTTCTGAATCTAATAGTTATGTAAATGCTGTTACAATTTTATCTTTTTCCACTTGCCTTAAAACACACGCATAGACAAAATGCAGTGTATAGTAAACGTGTCTTTTAATTTTCCGAGTTATCCACAATTCCTAAATGCATTTCTTTATCATCAGAAAATATAGACATCAATTGATTTTAGAGATTTATTGAAGCATTTCTGACACACAAAGTTTTTCTTCTGCGATTTTTAAATAAATAAATAAATAAACACAAAACGTTATTGAATAGTTTTTACAGTGTATATAGTTTTATCAACATACAATATCGGTTTTTTATGCTATCAAATTTTTCAATTCGCATGCTATCAGGATGCTACCATTTTTCGATGTTATCAAATCGGATGTAATCGAGTGCGTTCTTATGAATTCGGATCAAATAAACATCTTAATGTTCAACAAAAATGTTTAACAGACAAATCTACTAAAATGATTATAGCATAATGCTATAATCATTAAGGTTAGCTGGGTGAGAAAGTTTCCCCAGATTCGTCCGGGATAGCTCAGATGGATCAGCACTGGCGGCTTCAGGCAGGAGATCCCTGGTTCGAATCCTGGTCCGGACATTTTTCGCCCAGTTGGAAATTTACATCTAATATGATTTATTTACCAATTAGAATAATTGTGTTAAAATTAATCTAGTGTAACAGAATAACATTAATATCAAAACTAACATTATTTTTTACTTCTTGGAAGTATAAATTTTGCTGCACGCATCAAAATTTTTATTTGAGAATTGCTAGATTAAAAAAGAAAAAAACTGATATTTCGTTATGAGAAATCAGATTATTTGTACTGTAAGAATTTCTCAGAAACGTTTTAGTCCTTTTTACCCGACTGCAAAGAAGGGTTATGTGTTTCACACGTATCTGAGTATATGGATTTCTTTATACCCTTGAACCATCCCAACTGCTGGATAGATTTTAATGAATGAGGTCTCTATCGATCCGGCTTAACCATCCGACGGTTACAGGGTAGGTTTTATTTTTCTAAATTCAAAATGGCGGCTGAAAAATAGAAAATGGCGGTAGAGACTAAAAAAAGATTTTACGCAACCTATTGAGTGACATATAATTGGATAGGTCTTTTAAAATGAAGACGATGTTTCATGGACTATTTTACAGACAGAAGCTCCGTTTAAATGTTACACAACCTGGAAGTTGTAGAGATAGGATCGCTAGCTTTACTGCAACTCTAACCTTCATAGACGTCTGTAGACCTCATCCAAATAGTGTTTATAGATAGGAACTAACAAATAAACGCAACTTAAAAGTCATCAATACAAGTAAATAAAAAAATAAGTCAGTAATATAAAAAATAGTTTCACCCTTGATGAGAAATAATTAATTAGTTCGCTTTTTACGCGGTCGGGTTTTTTGATTTTTGTAAATATAATTTTTACTTGTTTCTTTAAGTGTTTGTATAGAAAACAATCTTTAAATCTCAGGAATCTATTGGATTGTGAGTTTTCTGGATATAAAATCACGCTGTTCGGAATCGCGAATGTCATAGAAAAGGTCACAATATTTTCGTAAAATTTGGCTAGATACGGAAACATTTCTTTCTTTTCTTTTCTTTTTATCCAGTGTTTTATTATGTGTCAGATTAATTATAATACAGTCGAACCTCGTTATCCCGACACTCTAAGGACCAGAACAAAGTGTCGTCATAAGCGGGGTGTCGCGGTAACCGGAGTTGGAGAAAAATGTTTATGAATATCTGTATTTTTAATTAATTTAAGATAATTTGAAATTCATAACTGTTCTTGCAGTTTTAAGCTATAAAACATTATTATTAAACAAAATAAACACAAAAACAAAATTGAAAAGAATAAAAAACAGATTTATGATGACTTGTTTTTTTTATTGTTGCAGGAAATATTGATGAACTAAGGTTTGCTTATCCCTAGATGTGCTTCCTACAATTCTTTTTTCAATATTATACAATGGATTGTAATCAATATTCGTTTTTTCAGAAATGGATGTTAGATAATTTCTGATCGTTTCAATTCAATGCAATGCTTCGGTTTTAGCCGGATGAAAAACGCCGTGTAACCACAAGAAAGCGCCGCCTGACCAGGACAAAAAGACCACATGTAGACTGATACGTGTATCTGGAGCGTGGTCGTTCATAGTGTTTGGGTTCATTTATTCAGATAAAGGATTTAAGTAAAATTTCTCATTTATCTCAATGGGTGTTTTAGACACTTTTGTGAAAAGTTTGACTAAGACATTTCTTACCGCTTAATTTACGTGCTTATAATATGGATTATGAAAAATAGACAATTTTCTAAATCGTCAGGATATCCGGAATTGAAAGTTATACAACGACGTAAAATCCGGAGTTTATTTACATTAGAATGATATACAGAAAATCTTGACTTTGAAAAACTGACCTGATAAGCGGAGTGACGTGAAAACCGGGTGTCGGGATAACGAGGTCCGACTGTAATTCAAAAAAACATTGTTGAAATAGCAACATAATAACAGAAAAACATTGTTGATAAAATATTCTGACCAAATTGCTTTTAACCCTCTCGCTGTGCAACCCGAGTTTTTGATGCATTTTTCCGTCTAATTAACCCTGCTTGATTATTCTCACCAGTAATTCTTTGATTGTAAATTTTGTCTTATTTAATCGGAGCATTTTCCCGATTAAATTAGACAAAAATTTTTGTTTTGAAAAACCGGTGATAAAAGAATAAAAAGTCTTAAAAGACGTTCATCGCGAAGGGTTTTTGTTAAAACAATTACTCAACGAGATGGTTAACTTGGACCGTTCTTGAAGTGGTTCTCAGGAGTCGCAAAAGAAAGATATTTAAGCAGTTTTAATTAAAGGTTTAGAACCTCATTTTGCCAGAATTGCCAACTTTATCACCAAGCATGATATTACATTGAACATTCGATATCTTTATATTGAACATTCGATAAAGCTTATGTTTTACCCTGTGCTTGCAAAACTACATTTTAAACATTAATTGTGCATGAACGGTAAATCTATTTTGTGTATTTTGTATAAAAGTTTAACTCTTACTCTTAATTAAATATTTTATTAAGACTAAAAATCTAAGTGTTTAACTACTCTAGTGTTACCATTGGATCCTTGTTTAACCCTTAAATGCGTGATTTTTTTGTTTTTTTGTTTTTTGTTTCGTAAAAATTATGTATGATTCTCTGAAAGGCTTATTACACAGGAAAAATAAGGAAAAAAATCAGACACACATTTTTCATGTAATACGTCAATCTTTTCTTCTGTTGCACAACTGCAATACAAGTCAAAACTACTGTCGTGGGCTATTTTACGCTAAAATAATGCAAATTAGTAAATATTTTAAGAAGTATGTCTCAAAATACCTTATTTTATATAATTATTTATTTTATAAAACTTAAACTTTAACCCTTTAATTCCCATGATAGAGTACGTTCTAGAAACTGCGTATTTCAGAGAATCTGTCTTTACACCAGAAAGTTTCAATGGTAAATTTTGCTTTATTCCATTACGGAATGTCTTTTATTAAGTAAACCAAATATTGCTATTTTAATTTTCTCGTGTGAATTAGGTATATACGAATAAAAAATATCTATTAATTTCAAAACACTGTTTTGGAGTTTCAGTAGAAACTCTTTTAACCGAAACTCACCGTTAACCGAAATCAATTTTAAAAGCTTTTTTTTTCTTTTAGTATCACATTTCTTGAGTGCAAAATCCACTTGTAAGTTTTTTTTTTTTTTTTTAAACTATCATATCCCTTGTGTGCAAGCGGTCCTTTCCGAACTACGAGTACGTATAAATATTTCTTTCCCCTTTCTTAGAGTTCCTTTGAATTAAACTTGAGTTCTCGTAAGCTGTGGGGTGGAACGAAGAAAACGAACAAATTAGCAATTCTGCAGATTTTGAATGTTTTGCATTGAAAGGTTTGGCATAGCTGGAGCAGCAGAAAGACCGTGATACTAGTGAACTAATATTATTAAAAACTCCGTGATAGAGCTTCAAAGCAAAGGCAATCGAAAGTGCGACAAACAAAATATTTGTCCTAACCCTTGTGATATATGTAAAAGGTACTTAATTTGAAAATAATTAAAATTCAGGTAATTTATTCTTTTTTCTATTTTGTTATTGCTTTATTTTTATTAAGCACTTGTTACTATAATAAGAAATATTGCATATCTTTAATCTGCTTAATCTTAAGATTGAAGCTATATCGATTATCCGACAATTTCGGTTTTCCGAAATATGGTCGGTTCCAATTACATCGGATAATCGAGTTTCTACTATATTTTAAAAAAATCGTCAAAATACTCTTTGAACTTAAATAAACATAACTTTTTTTCACGAAACTTTCAATACATTTAAAGGAAAGCTTTTATTGTATTTTACTATGTACCTTTCTAAAATAAGATTAATTTTATTCCATTGATACCTAAATATGAATATATAATATTTTCAAATACGAAGAAATCATAATACTTACAAATCAATATTCAGTGAAAATGAATTTTTTTCAAACACTAATAAAAATAATAAAATTATCCTTCGCAGACAATTTTCTGTAACTCAGTTTAAGTTGATCCTATTTAAAAATAACACATAATATAATATTCTGTTTGCAAGTACTAACTCCATCTATGCAAAATCTAATTTTCACGAAAAAAGTATTTTAGGAAATTCCCTTTGAAAGTGATTTATTTCTGTTTATATATTAAAAAAGACAATTTATTCGTCAGGAATCCGTTTTGAGTCAAAAACCTTCATGAAATATATATTAAGTGGTTCAGATGTATAAATATTTTAATAACAACTTCCAATGAATTTACATTCGCAGTTCTTTTTATTATCTGTTTGAAGAAACTAATACCTTAAATTCCTTTTGAGATTTTAGTGTTACAGATCTCAAATATGCATATATCAAATATACATTGAAAACATTAAGAGTATTTTACATGTAAGCGATCAAAAAGTTAAATTATTTTATAAAAGGAATTATTTGGAGTAAACGAAAAATGTGAAGATACGTTGAGTAAAGATAAAGCGTTGATTGAAAATTGCTAATGTTGTGTTAAGTTAAAAAGCTCAAGATCTAACGATCACAAAAGTTAATAACAGATAACAGTAAATAATTTATACACAAAGGAGTCCTTCATTAGAATCCTTAATTAATTAAAATAAAATAAATGTTTTAAAGTAAAAAATGTTAAAAGTAAACAAATAAATATTAAACACGTTTTTGTGGCATCATTTTTTCTTAATGTTGTCCGAAGGTGTCCGAAGCAAATAGTCGGCCGATCTGAACAAACTGACTATACATGTGTGTTGTTTGAAACTGACAATATGTAATACTTTTCGATATTGTCTACTTTTACTGTCCCAATAAAATAAAAAAAAAAAATCAATTTTTTAAACTCTTTTTTTTTTTAGATAAACGCCATTTTAACAAAATATGGTAAAATTGTCAGTTTTAAACTTAGCCCTTTATAGCACCGAGTTGCATATCTGAAACATAGCCAAAAGTTAATGTTACTTATATAGTGGACTTTAAAAGAAGATTTTGTTTATTGCTGCTGTCTTCCAGCACTGTAGTTAACGTAAGTTGTACGTAGAATTTTCAAAAGATGGCGATACTAAGTTAATTTATCATATCTAAGTTTCCTTTATCGCTTGAGCAGTTTCACAGCAGTATTGCTAAAATGATCTTTGTAAATACACTGAAATTAAAAAACCCGAAGATCTCCAAATATATATTTTTCACAAATACAAGTTCATATACTTTACAATTCTTTATTAGAAAACTGACAATATTTATGAGAAATATGTAGTTTTCTCTTTATTATAGATGCGATAAAAGTATCTTTTAATGATTTATTTTTTTATCGTTATGTGCTAAATTTTTAAAATTATTTTTTTATACGCTGTAAATATACTGAGTAAATATTTTTCAAATCGTAGTTGTTGCGTCACAAAGGGTTATCTATAGGCTTACAGTTTTTAAAACAGGTTATATTCCAGATTTATAGATCCGCTGGAACATTACAGCTGAGGCGCAGAATCAGAGGGCCGCATAATCAAATACGCCATATTGTTATAAAAGAAAATGTTTTATTTTTATCCAAGAAATTCAAAAATATAGTTTAAGGTACAGCTAATTGTAAAATAAAAACACTTACAGTTATATAGATATTTTCAAAATAAAAAGCAAATCTACTAAAATGCCTAGATATAAGCAGTACAATACAGAAAATCTCTTAAGTTGTCTGCACTAGTCACACTTAGACACTCGCATGCTAATGATAAACCTATAGGAGCATTCTTTTAAACTTTTCATTTGCATTCGGTATTTTTAAATGATTTTAAAGTTACTTTCACATATCAAAGCGGTTCAAAAAACGAAAGTACCCCATAAAAATAATTACTACAAAAACAGAAAAAATAAAAACTAGCCCAGTTACAGATCGACGTTAGATATCCTATTCAAAAAATTATTTAAAAATATTAAAATACAAGAAAAAAATTTAAAAGGAACACACAAATATCTTGCGAGTGTCTCGCGTGAATATGGTGTTCTCTTAAGGAGATAATTATCTCGTTAAAAAGAAATTTCTAATATAATTCTTTCGATAAAAACAATTCGATTTTTTTTCATAGAGTTACATGCAAATGGAAGATTTAACTATGTGTTACGTTTCAATGAATTTTCTTTATGGTGTTTTTCCCCAGAGAATCTTCGACTGCGATACCGACAATTATAGCGAGAGAAAAAAAATACTATAGTCTGTCTCAAAAGTTTAAGCACAAGCATGAAATTTTGATTTTTAAAGAATAATACAAAATTAAAATAAATAGCATTTTTTATATGTGTATTTCGCAACTTCATTTAAATAAATGATATCGAAAGTAGAAAAATTTAAATTGTAAATTTGTAAAAAATATAATTTGAAAAATTTTTAAATAAAAATGTCTCAAAAGTTTATGCACAATGATAAAAATAACTACCTTTATCATTTTTACAAAACTGTTTCATACAAATTATTCTTCCGTGATTTCGGATTAGTTCAAATAAATGCGCGTATATAGAAATTATTTGTTTTTGTAGGGTTACTGGTGGCAAAGAGTACCATGTTTTCTCTATGGCCCCTTTGAATTCTTCAAGAGAGTCATACTGTTTTCGATTGCTGTAAACATGACGGGTTAAAATGCCATAGACATTGTTAATCGGGATTATCCGAGGACTTAAAGCTGAAGAGTCAAGAATTTAAAAAATTTCTGCGAAAACCATGGTTATGTAATATGTAATATGTACATTGATGCATTAACTTGCTCAAAGATCCATTCAGTTCCCCCCCCCCCTCTCTCGAAATATCACCAAATGAAAGGAAACGTCTGTTCAGCGTCTCTTGATATTTTTGGAATTTTATCTTCCATTTAGAAAATACAGAGAGGGCTGGCAGTTGAAACCGAATACTCCCCAAACCATAACAGGCTTACCGCCTTGCTGCCTGTTGAAAAGCACCTTGGTTTCTTTCGGAGATCATGCCAATGCATGTTGCACCCACCAGGGTCATCTAAGTTCCATTTTTTACCATCACTGAATAAAACAGTAAGCCACTTGTCCCTCGCAGGACATGTATTTAGCCCAGTTCATTCTTGCTTGTTAGTGATGTAGTTTGAGACATGGTTTGTCAGCCATATTCTTTAGTATGGTGTAATCACATTCTTTAATACGTCTGTGTGCAGTAGCTTTGAACATCTGTACACCGAGATTATTTTTAATTTGCTGTATGGGCATATTTTATCTAAATAGGAATCGCCGTATTCTCCTATCTGTCTCGAGAAATGTCATACGTGATCGCCCACATCTTGGTTTCCTGTTGAATTTATCATTTCTAGCGAGTACTTGAAAGAGATACATTGTTTTGATCAATTTAAATTTTTTGAAATTTAAGAAACAGTTTTATTTTGTGATTTAAATTTAAAAACTATTAAAATCTCACCTTTTGTGAATTCTTTACACTTCGGCATTTTTAAAACAAGTGGAAATGATTTTTTCATTTTCATATTTTATTGGAAAATGACGTCAAACAACCTTATTACACCCATCCAATACCGTGTTTCTAAAAAAAAATTGCATAAAGTGCTTAAACTTTTGAGACAGTGTTTCTTCCAGAAAAAAGTAAATTAAATAAAAATTAATGTAATTTTTATTTTAACCAACAAAAACTGCTTATTTTATTCGATTTTGATTAAATATCGAGTATTTATTGTAAATTGGCTCCATATATTATCTTCTTCAAATATTTTTAACCATATTTGAAGAGTGCATAAACTTTTGAGACGGACTATATTTGAAAATATTTTTATTTTCAAGTAATTCTGAATTCTGAATTTAATTTAATTTCTTGTCCTTTAAAATTTCTATTTCGTTATGTTGAAATATGTATCTACATATTTAAAACGCCGCAAAACGTTTTCTTTCCACAGTTCGTGAGAATAAACTACTGCATCAAATTACACCAATCTTTTTTTTTTTTTAAATGAAAGATATTTGGCCACAGATTTGTTATCGTACATTCGTTTGTTCAAATATTTTATTAATTAGCGGGAAACTTTAAATTAAAATTCTACAGTTGCGCATGCTCAGTATATAAGGACAAGTCTGCCTTTGGAGAGACGCACTGCACATGCGCAATGGTTCTCGCTCAGATGATTTATTACATCGCAGGTAGAAGTTGTTTTAAGTTCGTCTGCTATTCCATCTTACTGTAAGCAAGCTTTTCTTTCTTTCACAAAGTTAATATTGTTTGGCTCTTTTAGCATTATTAACAATTAAAAAAATTATTGTGTCGATATTAAGAGCTAGTTGAGGTTTATTTCGTGGGTGTCATATTGTTTTGGTCATATTATACACAGAAGATAAACATAGTGATTTGAGGCTAAAAGTTATAGCTGGTGATCCGCCTTATGAATTGCCAGTAGTTACACATGAAGATTGGGAAACTAGCAGGTTAGGTTATAGCTGCTTCTTTGAAAAAAAAAGTACCATAAATATTAAAACGCAAAACTATTTCTGTTAGATCAGAACTCAAATGCGAGAAAATTGCGAATGCGTCAACTAGTTTTCGAACCTCTTAAATTTAGAAGGAAGAGAAACGAGTTCTTGCTAGCGTAGCGGGTTGGAGCAGCAGTTTAAAGCCCGGAATTTTTGTAGAGGACGCAGGTTCGAACCCAAGCTTGGAAAAATATGTAATATTTTTGTCGATACTTCATTTGAATAATGACATATTTTATTTGAAGAGAAGTTATAGGATTTTTATTTTATTATTATTATTATTTGAATGCTTTATAATTAAATAAAATTTAACACCAATAATATTTCGAATAAATAATGATTTTATATTTAAAATATTTGCTAAAATATTTTGCAAGTAATTATCAATTAAATAAATTGAGCAGATCTACAATTTTCTTTAAATTTTCTGGCCATTATCAAGAATATATAAGTGTGTGGGTCAGAAAGAAAAGTTTGTCATTCATTTGCGTAAAAAATAAAACGGAAAATAAGAAAAATATTCGTGTAAGAGCTATAAAAGAAATTACCTTGATATCCAGATTCAATATTTAAAAAATGTATAAAAATGTAAAATAAAATTCAAGTAATGAAAAATATTGAGTAGAGCGCCTATTATCGAAACTCCAATTAACCGAAATTCCAATTATCCGAGCAGCCAATTTCTCTCAAAACTTTTTAAACCGAACTTCCAATTATCCAAACACCCTATTAAACCTGGTTATCAGATATTAAATGATGACGAGATTGTGGATGAGATTCAAGAGGAAAAATAAATTGAAGAAAATGAAACCGAATGCTCTAAAAATGATCCAGATCCATCACATAACATAGCCTTTGATTGTTTGGAAACAGCTATGAAATGGCTCGAACGGCAGAAGAATGTTGATCCTATTCAACTAACTTATTTAAGAAGAATTCGAGATATGGCAGCATTGAAAAGAATGTCTTCTTTGAAGCAAGCAACAATCGAAAGTTTTTTTGCTTAAATTATAATCTCTGGAGTTCAGAAAATGGTATAAAAATAAAACAAAAAAAAATGAAAAGACAAAAATCAATTTTTAAAGATGCCAGCATTCACTACAGCTGTCAGTCTGAAGAGTGGATAAAGTGTGAAAATTTTAATATAGTCAGAAACATCCGTTAAATTTTTTGTCCATTTATCCGAACTCTTGCTTATCCGAACTACGGTCGGTCCGACTTGTTCGGATAATCAGCGCTCTACTGTATATTATAAATCGTTAGCTGCACTAAGTTTCCAATTTAAGTTTTAAGAGAATGAGACAGACAAAAATAAAATTCATGGCAGCTTTTAATGGTCATGTAGTTTAAATAAATAAATAAATAAATGAAAAAAAAAAATATTGTTATTTAAAAAAAAAAAAAAAAAAAAAAAAAAAAAAAAAAAGAGGCCGTAGTAAGTAAATATAAATTATCTACCCTGTATTTTAGGTAAATTTCTGATAAAAAGCAAGCATACTTGGTTGTAAATTATAAACTTAAAATTATTTCACTTTATTGAATAGGTTAGAATGACAGCACCATCTATCGCCGTTAAGAAATAGGAATCACTTATGCAATATAGAAATTCGTCACGTAATTCATCATTCAATAGTTAATTTAAAAACAACTAAATCCGAGAATGTTTCTAATGAGACATTCAAGTTATTTACCGTCATATCTTGACCGGTATTATCTAGTAAAATATAATAATTCTTAATTTATAATAATACATAGAGAAATATTTATAAGGATTTTCATTAACCTGTTTTTTTTTTCTGTTTTATGGGAAAAAAGGCTTTTGCGATTTTTTTAATAGTTCCAATAGAATAATAAAAGTATGTACACATTAAATTATAGGTTTTCGAATAAAAATAAATTCTACACCTTTTTTGAACTACTGAAAGGGAAATGTGATTGTATGAATCCAGTGTTTAGAATGATGACATTGTGTGGTGACATTTCTGAATTCTCAAGAAATCGCGTTAATAAAAAAAATATGATCAATCTTATAATTTGTAGATGTTTGGATAAATTGGAGACCGGGATAAAAAAAAATATAATTTACAATGTCGGGGTGAATTACAGAAATATAAAGCATTGTACAAAATAATCTCTTTTGACCTCTTTAAATATTTGAATACAATATATGCTGAATGTTTTTGAAATATTATTATTTTTTTAAGAAATAAGCAATATTAGAGTTTCTATTAATGATTAAAATTTCATTTTCATCACAAAGAAAATACAAATAAGAATTTAAAAACGCAGAAATGTGTTAGTAAGAAGTGTATATATTTAAAGAAGCGACTATACAAATAAAGAAGGTTTTTTTTTTTTTTCTCTCAAATTGGTTTCTTTATGGAAAATTCATCTTTCGTTTTATTTAAATAAAAATAAATAGCATTTAAAAGAACATCGTTGAATTGCATCTTTCGCGAAAACTAGATTTTGTTGAGAGAGAGTTATTTTGAAATAGAATATTATATTATGTATCATTTTTGAATAACATATTTGAAGAAGCCTTGAATGTGATACCGTTAAATATCTGCCGAAAGGAAAATTTTAATATTAAAACAATATTTGAAAATATTTCCGTTTACATGGAGTTTGATTTTTAAATGTATTATGAATTCCTTATCTCAGAAATTAATATTTGTTCAAGCTCAAACGTTTCCCGTTAACTATTATTCTTTTTTTTTCAGAATAATATATAATAAAATATATCTCGTGGATTAATTTTAAACGTAAAGTATTTTTCTCTTTGAAAGGGAAAATTCTATCAAATAATTCTATTAAGGTACTATCAAATGATTAAAAATGTAGTGTCTATAAAATGTAAATATCTGTAATATCAAAATATGCATTCTACATTCATAAAGCATGGGTATAGTTCAGTTAAAAAAATAGTTTCCACAATACTAAACAAAATTGATGTTGCTATCGAACGTACATGTTATTCAGAGTTTAAAAAATGGTATACTTTAAGGATTTATGATGTTTCCGTTGAGTTTTTACCAGTTTGAATTTAATTTTTAAAGATGTAGCATATTGATTGTTTCCTGCCGATTTATATTTTAGAAAATTTTACTCCTGATGATGGCTTTAAAGAGTAAACCGAAACGTAGAGATTTATTTTATTCATGTGTTTATTTTATATCATCTTTTAATTTTTTAATAAAGTGTGCGTTGGACCGCAACATCTATTTTGTTTAGTATTACATATTACAACGTAAAGTCCTTAATTATTAGTTTCCACAAGATGAAAACACACTTAACTAGTATGTTGTGGCCATCACAAAACTTTCTTCTATCTCATACTTGTCAATACTTCAAAATTCATTATCACAGTGCATCTATGCTGATCATGAGGATTCTAAAAAGATGAAATTCCGTGCATTAGTTCTTGAGATATTACTGTCCATGAAATCGTGTAAATCCATCAAAATGCAGCATAGCAGCGCCACCTATTGTGTGATTTACACCAGACCCTAATTATCATCCACATGTGTCAATGTCTAACTGAATATGAAGTTCGGGGAAAATCCGTGCATTAGTTCCTAAGATAGAGCTATTGCGCAAATCATGACAAATGCAGCATAACAGCGCCACCTGTTGAGCGATTTACACAACCACATAATCAGTATCAACATTTATCAAGGTGTACTTGAATCTGAAGTTTGATGAAAATTCGTGCATTAGTTCTTGAGATAGAGCTATTGAGGAAATAGTGCAAAATGCAGCATAGCAGCGCCACCTATTGGGTGATATTCACCAACACGTAGTCAGCATCATTTCATATCAAAGAGTAACTGAATCTGAAGTTTGATGAAAATATGTCCATTAGTTCTTGAAATACAGCGATTGAAAAAATCGTGAAAAATGCTGTATAGCAGCGCCACCTGTTGAGCGATTTACACCAAAATGTACAAAATGTCAATTCATATCAAGGATTAACTGATTCTGAAGTTTAGTGAAAATTGTTGCATTAGTTCTTCAGATACCGCTATAATGGAAATTGTGAAAAGTGCAGCATAGCAGCGCCACCTGTTGAGCTATTTGCACCAAAACACAAACAGCACTAATTCATATCAAAGTATACATGAATCTGAAGTTTGTTGAAAATCCAAGCATTAGTTGTTGAGATAGAGCTATTGCGGAAATTGTAAAAAATGCAGTATAGCAGCGCCACCTGTTGAGCGATTTACACCAAACTGTACAAAACTTCAATTCATGTCAAGGATTAACTGAATTTGAAGTTTGATGAAAATCCGTGCATTAATTCTTGAGATAGAGCCACTGCGGGAATTGTAAAAAATGCAGCATAGCAGCGCACCTGTTGAGCGATTTGCACTAACATGTAATCAGCATCAAGTCTTATCAAGGACTAACTGAATCTGAAGTTTCATGAAAATCCGTGCTTTAGTTCTTGAGATAGAGCCATTGCGGAAATCATAAAAATGCAGCATATCAGCGCCACCTGTTGAGCGATTCGCACCAACACGTAATCAGCATTAAGTCATATCAAGGACAAACAGAATCTGAAGTTTTATGAAAATCCGTGCATTAGTTCTTGAGATAGAGCCATTTCGGAAATCATACAAAATGCAGCATAGCAGCGCCATCTGTTGAGCGATTTGCACCAAAAACTAATCAGCATCAATTTGTATTAGGGACTAACTGAATATCAATTTTTATTAAATTCCGTGCATTAGTTCTTGAGATAGAGCGCCCACAAAATTTGTGTCACATACACACAGACAGACAGACAGACTCACAGAGTCACAGACAGACATTTTGTAAAAACATGTTTTTCGGGTTCTCTAACCTCTAAAACGTGTAAATCCGTCGAAAACTGGAATTCGAAAATTTTCATGAATCCAATACTTTCTTGTAAAGATAGAAGAAAGTAAAAATGTTTGTATTTGTAAATATCTCCACAAATAGGGTAACTCTAGGGTAGATGACCATAGCTTTTTAAGATTGGAATAAAAATTCTTAGAATGGAAATACAAGAAATATTTAGGCATATTTCAAATTCTTATGCATATAGTCACTATATTTTGGGTGAAAAATAATTAAATATTGAGAACAAAAAGCAAAAAGCAAAATTAAAATGGTAAATGGTCATCTCTCCTTGAAGCCTAGGAGAGATGGCCATCCAATAGAAGAAAAGGTTAAGCTAAAATAGCAAAAAATAACATATTTCATATAGTTAATCATGGAAAACATGTAACAATTTGTAAAGGTACAATTTTATAAAGGAAAATGAGTGAATAAAACTCGAGTAAACAAAATTTGAAGTATAATTTCAATACTTCCTTTTTCGTAAAATCTTACAACATTTTTGGCAAAGGTCTTCATAGCTTGTACACGTTTCATGGAACCATTTCAGGCACCTCATGCATTCTATCCAGACATCCTTTTCGGTTATTCTCGCCTATTACTCGGTTATTATTCGGTTCGGGGCGACAAATTTTTTCAAAAAATCAATTTTTTGGAGGATTGCCGGGTGAAATTTTGGTGGGAAGTTACAAATTCGGATTCAGCGACGCAAAAAACATAAAGTGAGTCGAAATCCTACCAAAATTTCACCCGGCAACCCACCAAAAAATTTATTTTTTGAGAAAATTTGTTTTTTGAGAAAAGCGCGCGGGGAATGATCCGAGGCAGTCCCCTCTCTCCCCGTTTATCCTACTTCATAATGTCATATATCCTATTTGTTGCAAATTTTGTCTAGTTTCTGAATTTCATAATGCTTTTCCCCTAAAACAATAAGAAATTTAAGTTAATAACAACTCTTTTAGGGGGGTTTCGGGGGGAAAAATTTTTGGGGTAAGTTAAAAATTCGGATTCAGTGACCAAAAAAACTTAAAGTAAACCTTATAAGGAAAGTTCGGAGGGGAGATGGGAGGGCGAATGTAAACGTGTGAGTGGTTAAGTGAAATTGCGCAACTTAGTCCACGCAGCACCGCGCGCATGTTCCGAAGCAGATCCCCCCTTCCCCTTCATCCTAAGTCATAATGTCATATATCTAATTTGTTGCAAATTTTGTCTACGTTCTGAATTTCTAGCTACTTTTCCCCTAAAACAATAAAAAATGGATTTTTTTAATAAAAACCTTTTTTGGGGGGGCTTTTTACCAAAATTTGGGGGGTTGCCGGGGGAAATTTTGGTGGGAAGTTACAAATTCGGATTCAGCGACCCAAAAAACATCTAGAAAGCCGATTTCCAGTACTACCATTAATTTTGCTAGGTAAAATTCCCTATTGCCTGGACTATAAACAAAATTTGAAGTATAATTTTAATACTTCCCTTTTCGTAAAATCTTACAACATTTTTGGCAAAGGTCTTGATAGCTTGTACACGTTTCATGGAACCATTTCAGGCACCTCATGCATTGTATCCAGACATCCTTTTGGGTTATGGTATTGTATTGTTCTCTACATCCAACACAGTTATTCTCATCCAATTCTATTCCCTTGGAATCTGTAGAACCTGATAATTTTAAATGAATTTCATCTTCTTCGCTGCTGGAAGTGTCGTGTTTTTTGTTTTCTTCTCGAATTTATTTTAGACTTTTTCACAGTTTTAAGTTTATTTAGAAACTTCTGATTTTGGGATGGAAGTTTCCAACGTTTTTCCACATTTTCAATATTTTCTGGAAAAAAAAACATCATTAGGCCCTATTATATTATTATTATTGAAATATTTATATTAGTTAAAATGTAAACAATTACATCAATTAATATAATTATAAACACAACAGTTATATAATTATTTTAAATTTAATTACATATAGTTAAGATCTTCACTCAGTATAATTTTGAAATATTTATTAAAGATGGTCACCTCGCCTCGATCTGATGTGGCCATATATCTTGAAATTGATGGACGACCAATTTAAAGCGCCACTCCGCTATTGTAGGTCATAGTTTTAGGCTTAGAAGCAAAGATTGGATTATATACGTACTTTAAATGTTTATATAGTAAATATATATATATAATGTACGTACTGCAAAACATGCTCAGCAAATATATTCAACCACTAAATTAAATAAATTTAAAATTACACTTACTTTTTATAATCGAAAAACACAGCTGCACGTCGGAATGAATGAACTCGTTAAACTATTTCCTACGAACAAAGTATATGCTGCAATCTGTGATCTAGTTTTGGAAATAATTAGACTGGTCATCTCTCCTCTTTGGTCATATATCCCAAAGTTACACTATATCACAAATAATAATCTATTGAAATATTTTTATGTAGAGTATTAAATATAGTAATTAATATTTAAATATTTTTCTCTTTAAATCCAAATTTGGATATTAGTAACATTATTTCTTTTTTTAATTGGGTGACCACAAAACGTTACAAAAAGAAACATTTCATCTAACAACAATAAAAAAAAAACATAGTTTTCTATTAAAAGCAAAAAAGGAAAGACAATATGCCGAATCTCATTCCCTTAGGGAACATCTAATATCAGTCGTCACTCGACTGGCGAAATGCGATTATCTTCTGGAAATATCAAGTTACGAATCCTAACTCAGTATTGATTTCTTTCTTTTTGAGTGTATCCTTTGTACTTCATAAGATATACTTTTATTTGTAATAATAAATACTGGGTGAGTCTGAACATATGATTCTGTACCCACCTATCGATTAACACAATTATATTCATATTATCAATGTTCTAATAGGTTTTTGAGCACAGCCAATGGAAAAACATTTTTTTGTGAAAATAACTAGAGTTAAAAACTACTTATTTATTCAGAAGTACTGGTCTCATTTCCAAGATAAACTGGATTTTGTTTACAATTTCAAAAAGAAGAAAGTTGCGTTCGAGAAATTTTAATAGCACCAACTTTACATTAAGGGAAATACGATGAAGTCACGACAAGAATAGAATTTAGCTTTTCGGCTGTTTTTAGCTTATTAACCCTCTCCTTTATGCTTTTCCATAACTATCTTTCTAATGCGGACTTCCCATTACATATGAAGCCAAGCCTGCCCTATATTCGGATTGGCTGTTTGCACACCGTCTGTTTAAATAGACTTTTTTCTCTTTTTACTTCTCATTCAATCCTCAATCATCTAGGTGTTCGCATCATATGTTTGTTCTACGGTGGAGACAGTCCTTTTAAGGACTAATTTCGTCTGCTACCGGCATTCTTTGTGGGTGCTTTGTTGAGTTGTTCTCATTTTCCACTTTACGCTTTTTGCTATTCTTTCGCCTTTCTACACTTTCTTTCTCAGCAGTCGCATTTTAGCGCTACAGTTATACTTTTTCACTTCTTTTTCAAGTTGAGCTCGACTATTACTGATATACAGAGCGTGGAGTTGCTTCGCATCTAGGAATTCCCTGGAACTTTTCACCTGTTGACTTGTTGTTAGCTGTACTGTTAATGCAGTAACAAGACATGATGTGTCACCTTTATTCTGAATTCTGGAATGTTCGGATGCCAATATGCAGCCATTTTCAACATTTTTTTGATACAATTGATTTTAACAAGAAGCATGGAAAGCCTTTTGAACACATAATTCTATATTTACATATCGTTTAATAAAGTTATATTGGAATTTTCAGTGGTCTGAAAGGTTGTAGAGCACAACATCTGCAACGAACCTTTTTTTGCAAAATTACTCAGATTGCTATATTTAATTAGTCAAAAATGCAGGTCTAATTTCCATGAAAAAATATTTTCTTTATAACAGTAAAATGTAAGAAGATATTTCCGAGAAACCTTTCTAAACACCAGCTTTTCTTTGAGTGAAACATGAGGAAATCACGAGAAATACCGGAATTGCGCTGTAATTTTACCAACAAAAAATTTTTACTCTCAGCATCATTCTGAATTCTCGTGTGTCTACTTTTGTCTTGTTTGTATGCGAATGGTAGCTATTTCCGATATTATTTTGATGGAATCACATATGACAAGAAGCAAAGAAAGCCTTTTGAAAATTGTTTAGAATAACATCTCCATTGTTAAAGTTATGAACGAAGGTCGGGTTCGGCTTGAGATCTTATATCTTTAACTGTATAAGTATATTACCATCCAGATCAGTCACGAAAAAAGTATTCATCTTGATTGGTAAAATCTCTCCTCTTATTTCTTTAATACAGTTTTTGAAAAATCTTTGAAAGAAAAAACAATTCATAGAATATAAATTGTCATATCTTCTTATGTTGTTTTAAAACCTCTAACACTAGAACGGCCAAGGCGGTCATTTTGACCGTAAACACATTTTCATTTCGCATATCTCTGTTTTGCTTTCACCTATTGCTCCGATAATTTTTGACTTTTCCTACATATTCATTGGAAATATACAAAATAATTTTCATTCAAATATTGTTGTTAGTTTTTGAAAAAAAAAAAAAACTTATATACCTAGAACGGTCAAAAACGGTCAAAATGGCCGGCGCCTGATAATGGTGAATTCAAACATTTTTTTCCCTCGAGGGATTTCTGTGGCTCCGAGGGGGACATTATAGAGTTCCGGGAGCGTAAATTGCACTTTTTGACTATTGAAAGCACAAAATTACAAATCTTCTATCGGAACATCACATCTCCGGGGGGAAGCCCCCCTCCCGGAGCAATCATTATTTTCATCTCCTGAATTCAACACTTGTCAGATAAAATCATTATTTTCATCTTGTGAAAGAGGTTTTTATACAAAGAAAGTATAGATGTGGGGAGAGAAGGGTGCTAAACAGCTGGTTTATTCCGGTTTCTTCGAAAGACACCTGTCCCTGTTGCTTCCGCGAATACTCCGACGGCAGAGATACCCAGAAAAATGTTTGAATAAGTGATCGCTTTACTAGTGAAGCAATTCTTGTTTTGTTACTTCCGTTTGAAAATGATATGAACAGATATTTTCAGTTAAATAATAATAATTATTATTATTCTAATAATGTCTCGTAGAACTGTCGGGGGAAACTTTCTGACTGTGGGAGCAATTGTGCAGTCAATGCAAGATTTATCATCCGAAAATTCTGCTTCTGAAAATGAGGATGAAAATGATATCGAAAGTGATATCGAGTGCAATGATATCGAGTCCGATTCGAGTTTTGATTTCAAAATACATCAAATGGAAAACCCGCATAATATTTCATCCTCTAGTTCTGATAATGAAACAGATGAAGAAGTTGTTCAAGGACGTAGTCGTGGACGGAAAAACAGTCGAGGAAGAAGACAAAATCAACAAACTAGTAGTGATGAAAATAATTTTGCAGAAGTAATAGGCACAGATGGAACCATATGGAAGAATATATCGGAAAATACTTTCGGAAGACAGCCAATGCATAATTTCTGCGTGAAAACGCTGGCCCCTCATCTAACTCTAAAAGAAACATTATCTTTGATAATGCAAGCAGTGCTTGGCGCCTTTATCTAACTGAAAAGATTTTGAAACACATACAATATTGCACAGAAATTGAAGCAGTACAGAGATCTGGAGATAATAATTGGAAACTTTCATTAGATGAACTTGATGCCTTTATTTCATTACTATATATTCGGGGTGCTTTGCATGCAAAAGGATTTTCGATCGATGGCATGTGGTCTAAAAAATGGGGGAGCAGATAGTTTACCGAAACTATGTCACGAAAAATATTTAAAGAAATTATGCGATATTGCGATTTGATGTTAAGTCAACTAGATCACAAAGATTGCACAATGACAGATTCGCTCTTGTTTCCAAAGTTTGGAACAATTTTATTGAAAACTGTCTATCGTGTTACAAACCTGGGGAAACCATCACTGTTGATGAGCAGTTATTTCCAACCAAAGCAAGTTGCAAATTTATTCAGTACATGCCGCAAAAGCCTGACAAATTTGGGATAAAATTTTGGTTAGCTGTTGATTTATCAACGAAGACTGTTCTGAATGGGTTTCCATACTTAGGAAAAGAAGAAATGCGGCCACTTCATGTAACAATTGGAGAACACGCAGTATATCGTTTGTTGGAACCCTTTTATAACAGTGGGAGAAATGGTACGAATGACAATATTTTACAACACTGAATCTGGCAAAGAATTTGAAGAGAAATGGTCAAAGTTTGGTGGGAACAATAAACAGAGCAAAAAAAGAGGTGCCATGTAACTTGAAAAACAAAAACAAAAGATGAGCTCTATTCTAGCAAAATAATTTCACATGAAGGTATTACTTTAACATCATACCAGTGCAAAAACAAAAATGTGCTTTTGCTAAATTCATTGCATAAAAATTTGAATGTATCAGACAACGAAAAGAAGACTCCGGAGGTTATCCAATTCTACAATTCTACTGAGTATGGTGTTGATGTTTTGGATCAAATCTCCCGAAAATACTCTACGAAATCTTCTTCCAGACAATGGCCAGTGCATGTTTTTTTTAACATACTTGATCTAGCTGCAATAAATTCATGGGTGATATACAAAGAAACATTTGACTGAAACATCAGTCGTCGGGAATATATTTTGAAAATATCTGATGAACTCCGTAAAATCTATATTCATCGAAACAGATTGTATGATGACAATCAAATAAAAATGCTTCCCGAAATTCAAAACAGAAAGCGAAACCAGTGTCAAATACTCAAGAACTGTAAAGGAAATAAAACTTCCAAACAGTGTTCAAGATGCCAGAAACACGTTTGCGGGCCATGCATGTTAGAAGAAAGGATAGTATCCGTCTGCTTTGCTTGTGCAATAACCTGAGGTACGTTACATTTTTCAGTATAATATTTTTTTTTCAATCTATTAATAAAATTACTGACTTTGAAAAAGAATTTGAAAACATATATTATGTTTATAATTATAAAAAAAAATATGACACTTACATTATCTAATTTCAGTATTCTATATCATTAAGATTGCCTAGGAAGAGTAAAAGAATGTAAAATGTTTTACTTTCTTGAAAAATATGTTTAAAATTAAGTCTTTTTTTAGTTTGTCATTAAACCTGTTTCCTGGAATGGAGGTTTTAATATTATTTTAGTTAAAATTACATTTTTTTAGTTTTTTTTTCGAAAGAGCGGTCAAAATGACCGTTCACAGCCGTTCTAGGTATATTGAAAACGCGGCCGTCGTAGTGCTAAAAGAAAAAGAAATGGGGCAAGAATTTTATCTTTAGGGATTATCTGACATCAGTCGTCCAGCCGAATACAAGAACGCTATTATCTTTTGCGAAACATCAGGTTACGAATTCGAACTCAGTATTGATTTTTTCAGTTTGCATTTATATATTTATATCTTGTACTGCATAAGGCATAAGGATGTTTATCTAGAGAAATTTTGGGTGTTTCTAAATATATTTATCTTCTCTTAAGTATCTATTAAAAATTTCATAATAAAAATTTACAGAGTGTTTAAACAAAAGATAAGGCAATCTTTAAGAGGTTGCACTGCAAAAAACTATTTTTGTAAAAAATAAATAAATAAGAAATGAGTAGCAATACACCTATTTAGTCAAAAATACATGATGCATTACTTCCATTCACACCATGATTTTGTTGGTAAACAAAATTTTTAATTAAAAAAAACATGTTGCCATCACAAGCCGCACTGGAATTGTACTGTAGTTTATACGTCAACACATATCTACTATGAGCTACAATCCAAAATATACATTATCTAATTCCATTGTCTTTGTTCTAAAATGTTAGGCATCGATGCATAAGTAGTGTCAGGTACATTCTTAAATATGGATCATCTAATTTCAATCTTCTTTGGATGAGGTTAGTGGTGCTTTACATCACTTCTCTTGATTTTATTAAATTTGACAGAAAGCAGAGGAAGACTTTTGAAAATCATAATAAATTCTTTATTGTTAAATGTATGAAAGAATTTTGCTAGGAATGAGGCATCTTATATTTTTATTATGATTATTATTATTAATTGATTAATGAATGACGAGTCTATGAGTTCCCGGAAAACTTTTCGTTTTTATTAGTTTTATCACTCTCCTTACTTTGTTTATATAATTCATAAACAATGTGTATAAACAAACAAGTACCCTATTATAAAATTCCATACCGTATGCTTTTATGTTATAAGCTAGTGGAGAAACAACTAATGTAGAAAAATTTATTTCCTTAGGGAACATCTGATGTCAGTTAGTCATTCGAATGGCAGAAAGTAATGATCCTTCTCGAAATATCAGGTTACGATTCCTAACTCAGTATTGATTTCTTTTAAGCAGCATTTATGAATTTATCTCATGTGCAGTATAAACACATTCTTGTTTATATAGAGAAGTATTGGGAGTTTCCGGATATATAAGTTGTATCCTTAAACATTGATTAATTAATACTCAATGAAATTTTTCAGAGGGTTTAAGCAAATGATGAGATAAAATTTAAGAGGTTTTAACGGGCACTACGACGAACAATTTTTTATATAAAAACTTGAGTGCCATTCAACATATTTAGTCAAAGATATAGTTATATTACTTCCATCCCACCCTGTTTTTTGTTCATAATGTAAAATCTTTAATACACAAACTTTGAGGGCATTGTGAGTAGTGCAGGAAGTCACAATGTGACCATTCATACAAATTGAATGTTAGCTACATCGTAATTTTTGGATAATTTAGTTTGACCTTATTTATACTTAAATAGTGGCTGTTTCTATCACTTACCTTGATGTAACTACATTTTACAGAAACCAATTTTTTTTCAAAATTGCTACATTTGTGAACACAGTTCTAAATTTGTTTTGAATAATGACAATTAAATAATAAGAGAATTAATTATATTAAACTAGAAAACAGAAATTTCTGCTTTTTCAGAATTTAGTGTCGTCCCGATGAAAAAAAAAAAAAAAAAAAAAAAAAAAAAAAAAAAGTATATAAATATAGGTAGTTCCCTTTTAAGATTCCAAACGCGTGCTTTTATTTTATATAAAATGACGTGATCCGCATCCGCTAAAGTATTTCTTATTTACGATCCAGTCTTAAACAACATCCACGTTAATATATGCATAGGGTGTGACTATCGCTGAATAATACACAAATTAAAAAAAAAAAAAAAAAGATATTTCGTCATTCAAGGAACTGGGCAATAAAATCGGCTGTCTCATTATTCATATTCCTTCATTTGTTTGTAATATTAATATAGATACTTAAAATTAAATTTTGTTTATAATAGTTCTGTGTTTTATCAAAAATCATTCATTTATATTTTTTCAAAATAACACGTATTTTAATAACATTTTTTTTCCGTTTTTATGAGAAAATGGCAACAAAAAGATATAATTGTTATTTTTCTACTATTTTCCGTTTACTTTCTACAGAAATGGAGTACTCGAGTTCCCAAAATTAAACAAATGGTGCTAAAAACTACAAAAAAAATTAATATCTAAAAAAAAATGGCGATGCAGTTTTCAAAAAATTGCATCTAAAAGTACTTATTTTTTTCCAATACGTCGGTATAAAAATTGAAAATGTGCGATGCTTAGAAGTTAAAAAAATTGCAGTAGAGATTATTCCGTACAATGATACATCTGCTATGTTTTACAACAAAGCTTATACAACGTAACGTTATATTTCGGAGGCGACACATTAATAGGTGGGAGAAAGAATTAGCATATCGGGGGCTAATAAGTTAATTACAAATCTGCTTTCGAAAGCAAAGGATTTTAGACTTGATTAGAATTATTAAAACTTATATTTCATTTGTATAGTTTATAAACAGCATATATAAGTAAACAATTCATCTAATAAAAAAATTATCCTTTATGTTATTGCACTGAAATTAGCTAAAAAAATATACAATGTAATAAAGCTTAATTCTTTAAGGAGCATCAAGTATCAGTCACTCTCTGGATTGGCTTTAAGTAATAGTTGGTCTTGAAATATCAGGTTACGAAACCTAACTCAGTATTCATTTCTTTTACTCTGCTTTTATGGATTTATCTCTTGTGGCACTTAAAGAATATTCACGTTTATGTAGAGTGGTATTGGGTATTTCTTAATATATAATTTTTATCCTTGTATAAAAATAATAAAGTGAGGCTGAAACTGTATATGAAAAAAAAGGATAAAAATTGTTATATATATACTGCATGGTTTTATCCTTTATTGCGACAAAAAGTATACATGAGGTCCCTTCTTACCTTTTACGAACAGTTAATTCTTAACGAATTCGTTTTAGAGGTATAGTTGGAACTGCAGTACTAATACAAATGTTATGCTACATGATATGAAAATAACGTCCAAATAGTTAACTTTTAAAATTTACGAATATTAAAATTATCCATCATTGCGACAAAAAATACACATTATGTCCCTTCTTACATTTTACGAACAGTTAAATCTTAACGAATTCATTTTAGAGGTACTGTTAGATCTGCAGAACTAATACAAATGTTATTCTTCATGATATGAAAATCCAATAACGTCCAAATAGTTAACTTTTAAAATTAACGAATTTTAAATTTTTTTGCGTTACATAGTTCCTATAAGTTAGAAACACTTTCTGTTTTCTTTAAAAAGTAAAACAGTAGAACTTTGATTTTTATATGAATAAAATTTATCGAGTTATGATATTTTGAATTTTATTAAGTTGCAGCATTTTTTTAGAACTAAAAACATTAAAGAAAATTGTTTTGTAAATTTAACTACAATGTGGTCTTCAATTCTATAATTGTTTTCTGCATAAGTTTCGTGTGATAGTATATGATGGTTTATACACTAGAACTGATAGGCGCATCATAGTTTAGGAACAACTAATTTAATAAATGTAAATGATTGAGAACAAAGTACCGCGAGTCATCTGTTCGAGAAATAGCGGTCGTAGACTTAAAAACCGCTCGAACCCGCCGTGGTCGTCCTAAACATTACATGACCCGGTCTGCCCGAACCCGCTGGTTGATGTCTTAAACTCATCGAATTCGGCTTTTAAATTTTGTTGTTTATTTTCACTTAAACTGAAAGCAAATCGAATTGTTCCTTCAGTAGGTTTTCAACCCCCTGCATGATTTTTTAAAATTTTGTTCGGAAGAATATATATTTGAGTCTATTTTTCTTAATCATCCACTAGAAAAACTCAAATTATTTATGTTTTTGTTGGATATAATGTCATAATGTCACACCTTAGTTGCATAATACAAATCCTTTTATCTATAAAAAAAAGTTTTGATTTGGAAATGGACCAATGAAAATCTGCGTAGATATTCCGGCCGATCAGCATCCAATTTGAATGCTTGGCATTTCTTCGTTAATATTAAAAATCTATTGCACACAAAAATATGAAAATCGGTAGTTTTATAGAGAAATGTTTGATAAACACGCTGATGCAGACAGTTTTCAAACCGAAGAATTATTTTAAGAGATATTTAATGCCAAATTTGGACAAAATCGTTCCATTAAAAAAGTTTTATAGGAGCAAAAACTGTACATAGGAATTTAATCATTTTTAGATCATTTTATGCGTCAGAATTTCCCGGTGTGCAGATTGCATTTAGTTTTTTAATTTGACTCATTTTTTGGGATTTTATTTCTATTTTAAATTCAAATTTTCAGCATTTCGAGAGATATTTTTTACTTATTTTAGAAAACTGTATTAATCTAAACTGTTGCCAACTGTATAAACAGCGCAAACAATAATGTTTGCTTCAAATTAAAAATTTATTTTACACGTGACTATTATAGTCAGAAAATATAAAAAGCAGGAACTCATTGAAAATTACGTCATAAAAACTATATTTACACGTGAATTTTAAAAGAGAAAGACTATTGTAAAATAATAAATTCATTAACATGCGTTAGAAGTCTTAAATGAGAGAATTTACGTCACATTTACGTCACATTACACTTATTACGTAAAATGAACAAAAAATAATATTGCAAAACAGTTTAAATTTAAAAATTGCGCGAGACATTTATTTGATATTTTAAGATGATCATAATATTTCATTTCTAACAAAAGTATTTTTACGTGAATATTAAAATGAGAAAGAAAAGTTTGGTGAAAATTACGTCAGATTACAATTGTCAGATTCAAATTATAATTCAGTCTTCCGAAATCTTTTTAAAGCCGATCAAATTAGTGTGCTGTTAGAGTCTGCGGTGTCTGAACGGGGTTGAGGAGCGTAGCTCGTAGGGGCAGAGCCCCCAAGTTGCTCAAAAAATATAATTTTAAATTATATACTTACTATAACGTGTACACACTGCACAATAACAACAATTCAACTATAAAAAAAATAAAACATTTAATAATTTGCAAAATTATAATGACTACCTTATGAAGTTAGAGCAAAAGCGCCTTTGTTGTAACGTCCCGTAATAAATAATCAGAATAAAAAGAGACTTCAGGACAGAATTCCATGCATGACTAAATTCATGCATACGTAAGCAACACATAATAGTTCACTAAAAGTTACACTATTCAGCAGACGGTTAAAGAGCTAAAAATGATATCTGTAAAGAGTGAAAAATCTGGAATAAGGAAATTTCCTATTTATTATCCGAAAAGCATTTAAGAATTTGACATTTTTTCTAATGATAAATTACTTGCATTTTTACGCTCTGTTCAAAATAAAAAATCTGAGTTCTTGTGTATAGCAGATAACATTAATTCTTAGAAATAATAACTTAGTATATTTCATTTTCATCGACAACATGTTGTTTATTCGTATTTTAATAGGACGAAAAGCAATTTAATTCTTCATTAGCTCTCAGAAAGTAGCTGTAACAACGAAATTTTATTTGCTGAAATTCCTTAATGGATCTCAGAACTCTTAAAACTGGAAAAAAGAAAAAAAAAGACCATTTTCATCTTAAAATGTACACTGTCTAAAAAAAAGCAATTTTAATTGGGGTAAAAGATATAAGTATGTTCTTCAATTTCACTTATTTAAAAAATTGCAAGATGCAGAATTAGCATTTACAGGGGCTCTAAACTGTCAGACATTTGACGAGCAAAAAATTAGAGTAACAGTTTAGGCGCACGATTACAAAATAAATATTGCAACAAGAAAGAAAATTTTGGTTCCTACTTATACTTCAGACGACAATAATTACTCTGAACCTAAATAAATTTGTATTTAAAGCATTTTTATATTTTTAATGCAAAGTTGTATTTAGCTAAATTTTGAAAATTTCAACAATATAATACCGAAAAAAAAAATATTTTTTTAACAATAAAAATGAAATTTTAGGTTCCGTGTATAGAGACTATCATGAAATATAAGTTTGGAAAATTTCTTGAAAAAATATTCAGACATCCTTGGGATATCCTGCGCGTTATGCTCAAAAATGTCATTTGGAGAAAAATGACTTCAAAGTTTAGGAAAAGTCACTTCATCTATTGAGCGGGTATAATTCTAAAAGCCATAACTCCCGTTCTAATGGGAATTTCAAAGAAAAAATTATATCAAAAAGTTCAGAAAATGTAGGAGTTTAAATCTAAAAAAATTAAAATTTCGAAAATTTCGAAGCTTTAAGAGTCCTGGTATCGCTTATAACTCCGAATTATTTGGCAAATTATCCTACAATACATATAAAAAAATATATGCATAAAAATTTATTTTCTCTTAAAATAATTGGTATCCTTTGATTTTTTTTCAGTATGTTAATATACCTTTTTGACATATTATTAAATGTTTGATGAAGAAATTGATTTAATATAACATTTCGTTAAAAAATAAATAAATAAATAAATAAATAAATAAATAAATAAAATTTCTACTTTTCCTATAATTTTTACCTTTAAATTTCTTTTCATACTTTTCTTGGAAGTGCATTCTATAAGGATAACAATCAGATTTTTATAAAGATAATTGGTTCACAGAAATGTGCTGACCTCGGACCTTGCGAAGGTATATTTATCCAGACTCAAAGGCTTTTTTCATTATAGGGAATAATATTAGTTTATTCTATCACCTACTTTTTTAGTGTTAAAGTATGCAAAACGCTCATAAAATTTTTATTTTTGTTTTGCTGCTGGATACGAATGATATAAAGAGAGTTAATTTTTATATTTTTCTAGCGACAAAGTAATCATGTAGGAAATATTTTGAAATATTTGCAGATTTTATCTCTTACAAAAAATTTAAATGTTGTGAAAGGCTCATAATGCAATTAAAAATCTTTTTAAGTGCAGAATAATATTAGAAAATAAAATTATAAAAAAAATTAAATTTCACAAGTTCTTCCTTCAAAAAGATATTTTCTAATTTTAATTTATTATATTAAATCCCATTTTATTATAAAATATATAACATTTGAGCCGAAATAAAATTGGTATGTTTCCATAAATTAAAAATAATATTTTTGAGTAATATTCGTGTGTACATGTTACATGTCAAAATTGTGATATCTCATGCATTGAAAAAAAAATATATTAGTAGATCTCTAAACTGGTTCAATTTATCCTAAATGCATAAACATATGGAGAATAAGTCATAAATAACATCAAAACCTTTACTTATTGTAAATTGATATTTATTGCAAAAAACAGATATTTAGCATTACTTATACGGTTATGGTTACTTATATGGTTTTTCGGCTTAAGGGAAAACCGATATCGTTTTTGCGCATTCAAGAATGAATTCCGAAAAGTATAAGAATCTTCTTAAAGATCAACTAGCCATATGCGGTGAACTTCTTTGTGGCGAAAACTATATTTTCCATCACGACAACGCGTCGATTCATACATCACACATAACAAAAAGTGGATTTCAGAGCAAAGTATCAATGTTCTTCCGTGGCCTTCTCGCTCCCCAGACATAAATCTCATTGAAAACTTGTGGGAAATCTTAGCTCGTGGGGCTTACCGAAATGGGAGGCAGTTTACATGTGTCGAAGACCTAAAGAATGCTATAAAATGTGCTTGGGAAGAACTGTTTTGAGTATTTTGTTAGAATTGATATATTCGATGCCGAATCGCATCTTTCATGTTATAAAAAACAATGGCAGCTCCACTAAATATTGAATAACCAAGTTAGAGGATTTTCTATTAAACCTGCTGTCTGCTAATTATGTTGACCACTGTATTTGGAAAAAAGGGTTGGTGTCTTATTCTTTTGTCCTGTTTCTAAGTTTTTCCATTAAATTGTATGAAAATATCATTATTATAAAATAATGATGTATCATAACGGAGTAAATTTATGTTTTTTTCATATTTGATACAATGCATTTTTAAGCTTCATATCGTTTCTTTAATTCTATGTGAAATTCGGTAGATGTCTTATAATTATGTCCACCACTATACTTGTTGAAATCTTTCTAATTGAGTGGAAAAATTGCCCAGACCGAGTATCGAACACAGATCGTTTTCGATTAAATTGCCAATATTTTCCTAATGTATCTTGTACGACAACTGATTTATAAATAATTTATTTATCAAAACCTGTTTTTTATGCATTGAAAATTTTCATAGTTTTCATGATATTAAAATGTTTCATGTGCGTTAATTTTTTTTTTCAATTTTATTGTCGTTATTTTGCAGATGCTCTCTATATATGTATAACATACGTTGTGGAGAATTCTTCTGTCAAGTCAGCTAATAAAGTAGACATGGCACATAGATCGGGAGCCGGCAGCACAGACAACCACCTCATCGAGTTGGAGGCTGAAGTTCCAGAATTAGCTACAACTCGATTCCCATGTTAAAACGCAATCGGTCTGCCAAGTTATATCTTTCTGGAAAACACCTAAAAACCCGATTTTAGCGGTCGACTCGTAGATTTACCATTGCGCTTTCCTGCACCCAAAGGTATGAAAACATGGCGGACTGGGAGCAGGAACCTACGAGTCAACCGGTAAAATCAAACGTCTAGGTGTTTTCCACCAAGATATGACTTGGCAGACCGATTGCGTTTTAACATGGGAATCGAGTTTTAGCTAATTCTGGAATTTCAGCTTCCAACTCGATAAGGTGGTTGTCTCATGGTTCGTACGCCTCCTTGAACTTTGCAGACCAGGAAATTTTTTGGCACAAGTATTATCTTATAGGAAATCTCTTATTAAAAGAAGGCGAAATTTTGCCCGTTTAACCTAGATTTCTTTTTCTATTAAAAGATACTGGTAGTCCTCCTGGAGAAATAACGGTATCCGTACGAACAACGTGCCAGTGATGCCGTTTCCCGGTCTGTCAAGTTTAACAGTGCATTAACAATTTATTTAAGGCAAATAATATAGCTAGGTGGGAAATTTTAAACGTATAAATTCATAAAAACTTTCTTTTACTTAAGAAAGGCGTTATATAATGTATAAAAATATTGTTCTTATGTATTATGTAACACGTTTCATAAGAAACAGAAAGATTTATGGATTTATATATTTTGATAATGGAAGGTGTTATTCTTCTTTTTAAATTGAAAGATTAAAAGACCTTTTTAACCCTCTCGCTGCGCAACCCGAGATTCCTCGGACATTCATTTTTTTCCACTGTCGATTATTTTTCAATTCAACTCGGACTACTTTTTAAAACAAAAAATTCCATATAGACTTTAACAACGCCTACAAGCGAAATATACTACAAAATTGATTTTCTTAAAATAGTGGTGCGGGAATATAAAACCAGTGACATCCCTGATTTAAATGTTATATTCACAATTTTTAAACCTATTTTGATAAAAAGAGGGTTAACCGGCAAGTTTTAAAGATTATCGAAGTTAACCTTGAAACACTAAACACTTTTTGATGGAATGCTATCCCCATGCAATTTACTAAATTCAAACCCTAGCTTAACACAAAAAGGCCGGAACATAAGAAAAGTTCGATTCAATTCATTATGAAATTGTCACTAGAAACAGAAGATATTTAGAAGTCAGCTATATAAAATATCACTTCAAAATGCTGCGATATTACTATCAAGTGAACACCGTGAATTCTAATACAGTTGAACCCCACTAATCCGAATTTCCGGTTAATCCGAACCGATTTTATTTTTGAAAATTACTGGACTTGAAGCATGCCGAATTAAGGAATTTTCTGGATTATAGGATGAATGTCGAGAAAAACATGTAGAAGTTAGAATTAAACAAAAAATGGCATTAAAGCATGTTTTTTATTCTTTAAACAGCTTGAATAGAATTTAAAAAATGCTCAGTAATGTAAAACTACAACATATGTACGCGAATATAAAATGAAAGCGTGCACTGTAGGCCTACTCGTAGGAACCGTCTTAAAAAAAAAAAAAAAAAAAAAAAAATCTGGAATATCAGTTTCTTTGCCTGTCACTATAAAATCCTTTTCTAAAAAACAAAAGTATTTAATTCAGCTGATAAAATTTTATTTTTCCTTTCAACAATTAGATTTCGCAAATTACCTACGGAAATGTTTTTTTTTAATTCCCCCTAGTCGACGTGGTGACTGGGCCATTTATAGATTCACGATTTCGAACGGTTTACAATGGGTTGTTACGTAATTCCTCATTCTGAAATTCCATTGGATAATTATAAACATGAGGAGTGATTAAATAAGGAACACTATTTTTTCCGAAAGTCGTGCCGGATTAAACAGCAGGCCGGACGTTAGGATGCCGGATTACATTATTTTTACTGTACTAATGAGTACTTATAACTTATATTTTTTTAGCACGCATCTTTTTATTTTCTAATTTTATCGGAATTTCGGGTAATCCGAACTGGTACCGGTCCCAATTAGTTCGGATTAGCGGCGTTCTACTGTATTGTTATTTGGAATGCCAAATTTGCATCGTCTTAGCCCAAAGGTGAACTCCAAAAACAGCACGTGGAAGGTTTCATGAAGCTCGATTCTAATTTCAGATACCACATATGGTAGGATGCTGCAAAATCAGCTAATTTTAACTCTTGACACTGTATTTATACCAGTTAACTGACCACATAAAATAAATTATGATATCTTTCACAAATTAGGTGCGACAGTTAGACTACCAGAGATTCAGACACTCTTTGCAAAATTTAACCCCAGTGTTGGAAAATTATCGCAGAGGTGGAGCCTATTGACACCACTAAATTTTTACAGTATTCTTCACCTTAATAAAAAACTCACAAATTCTGTCATTAGATAAGCCGAAAATACCACTAAAATTTAGTGGTGTCAATAGGCTCCACCTCTGCGCCAATTTTCCCGCACTGTAACCTTGTAATGCAGGATTTTTATTTCTCCGCCTTTCCCTCAGATAAAAAAAAAGAGTAATAACTGTATATTGAAGAAGAGAAATATTTTTAAAATCCCCTGTCATCTTTTATACATAATTTAGGAAAAAAGTAAAGTGTGTCAAATGACTACATTATAAACTGAAAATCATATAATGTGAAATTTGAAGTATGACAAATGGCTACACTATGCATTCTACGAATGAGGAATGACAGAATAGGAAGATGATTTGACCCAACTGATAGAATTCAGAACACCTCGATCGTAGGCAAAACTCAAAACCGATTCGGCCACAAACTACCTTCATAAGAGGGTAGCTATGTAGTTATGATACAAAGTTACAAAAAGTAATGTCTTTTAAAATTATTTTTTTTTAAGTGAAAAATGTAATTTTGTAACTAATATCTATAGAATCCAAATTAACTTCATTTTTAAAAGTTTTTTATGGAATAAACCAAAAGAAATTTAGTAACTTTTATTTTATCTGTAAAATGATTCTTGTAAAAAAATGATGAAACTATTCATAAAAATAAATTGTGCATGGAGAGCTGTGAAAAATGGTAATAACTAGTGATTTTAAAATTTTTAGTTTTTATTATTTGATGAAACATTAAAAATATTTCATCCGAAATTTGCATATTTACATCTAATAAAAGTATAAACTCTTTGCATACTTAAAAAGAAAAAAAAAAGTGGTAAATGCACTTTTGAAATTGTGTACTCTTAAATTGCAACACGATTACTCATTACTGCCGTGTTCAGAATGAAAAAATATATATGCTTAAAAAATAGAAATAACAAACAAATAAAAAATAACAATAAGAAAACAAATAACAATATTTGTAGTATAAATCAACTATATTAATTTATCGTTTTATTTTGTTTATAATTATTAAAAAACACCATTTCATATTTGGGCTTTTGAAATTGTGTACTTTTAAATTACTTGTACAATTACCTCTATATTCTTTTGAATAACTGCAATAAAAAAGTACATAACAATCTCTTTTGCAATTAATAACGGAGTTTTATTCATTTCTTTATCACCTGCTCGTTGTTTATAGTTACTTTAAATAAGACCAAAAACAATTTATTTTTTTATTAGCTCGTAGTAGCTTAAGAATAAAATATTATGATAAAGTTTAAACTATTTTGTTCTTATTTGTCACAAAAACATATATGAAATTTAGATTTTCAAAATTGTGTAGTGATTTATGAGTTGTACAATTATCGTTTGATCAAAAGGAAACGTTCTGGTTGTTTTCTTGAAACTCACAATTTAATGGCCTTTACCAATAAAAAATTAGCTTAAACCATTTTGATCACCATCATGTTGTTCATTTTTACTTTAATTGGACAAAAAACAAATTATTTCATCAGTTGATATTAGAAACTGCTTAATATATTAATAATGATAAAATTGGAATTATATTTTGTTCTTAATTAATTGTCACAAAATACATTTCAAAATTAGACTTTCGATATTCCGTACTGATAAAGTACATGCACCATTAATCCTCGTTCAGAATGAAAAATTCATTACCGTTTGAGGGAACACAGAAGCGACAGAAAGTAAATCTCTCGTCTTCTGGAAACTCGCAATTTAATGGATTTGCAAATAAAAAATAAGCTTAAACAATTTTTATCATCATCATGTTATTTATTTTTATTTTAATTGGACGAAAAACAGAGTATCTCTTCAGTTAGAAAGTGCTTAATATATCAAGAATAACAAAATTGGAATAATATTTGTTTTTAATTAAGTGTCACAAAACGCATTTCAAAATTAGACCGTACTGATAAACTACTTGCACCATTAATGCCATGTTCAGAATATCAGAATGAAAAATTCTTAAGCCAAGAAATAAAAGTACAGATAACAATCTTTCTTGCAAATAATAATTTAGCTTAATTCATTTTTTTTTTATCGCCAACACGTTGTTTATTCTTACTTTAATAGGGGCAAAAGCAATTTATTTCTTCATTCGCTCTTAGAAAGTACTTATGAAGGAAATATAAAGAATAAAATATATGGAATAATATAAAGCTAAAATATAATCTTTGAGAATACAAAAGGAAGATGGAATAATTCCACTTTATTCTGGAGCCAAGCCAATTTCTCTTTGAACTCAACGTATTAGATGGAGAGAAACTAACACGTTAGTAGACTTAAAGGAATCGAAGAAGAGTGATTGGGTGCAGTAACTCATCGTTTGGAAGTGACTTAACGATGTACTTTGCAAATGGGCGTGGCCAGAACAATGCAATATTTAGTTTAATGCTTTTGATGGTATAAAGGAAGTTAAAACATATAGGGGATTGGTGTTACATTTACGTATTGGTTCCATTTTATTAGTAAAGGTTTTAACACCTTTGATATTTATAGATGGGATTTTAATAAATGCAAATCTATTTTGAATTGTTACACCTCATTTTTCAAACTGAAATTGAAACATATGGGTGTTGGTGTTACTCTTATCTATGATTAATATTTTCTCTATTTTACATCTAAAAGTGTGTAGGGATATTGAAATTTCATGACGGGATTATTATAAGTGAATTTTTATTTTAAAATTCGTAAACCTCGTTTCTAAATCTGACGTAAATTGACATAAATAAACTCCAATTATAAACATCTTTAAGGTTTCATGGTGGGTTTGTAATAAATGTATACTTCATTTCGAATTGTTAAAAATATTTTCGTAAGTTTGGAAGAATATTTGTAAAATTGGCAGAGAGTATGCATTGATTGATGTTATATTTATATAAAAAATGCATTTACCTTTAGTGCATTGAGATACATTTGATATTTCATGATATACACATATTGTTAATTTTGCGCAAATTGGAAGGTAACACGTTGAGTGCCACGGTGACCGACACTGAAGCTAAAAAAATTTACAATGTTTTATGTAATTTTTAAGAAAGTATAATCCTGTAATAAATAAAAGGTAAGTAAATTTTAAATAAATTTTCAGTAATTACTTAAAACAATATATATATACTTAGTTTTATATCATATTTTAGACCGTCAGTCATCGGTGAATGACGCATTCTAAACGAAAAGTTCAGTCTCAGTCACTGGCGCTTAACGTGTTAAATCATATAGCGATATTTACATTTATACACGAATTATGTTTTCTCCATTTGGTAAGTTTAAGGACACGACTCATCCCATATTTGATGAAATGATTGTAAAACATATGGTATTACTTTTTGTTTCATATTTAAATATCTTTTTCTCCGATATGCAACATTTAGTGAAATGTTTTAAATGGCATAAAGGATATTGTAGTTTTATTTTTTAGATCTACGTATTAGCTCCTTTTTTTTTTTTTTTTTTTTTTAATGAACGGATCTAACATTATCTATATATATAATATTTATATAAATGGAATTGTAATACTAAATGTATTGTTAGTTTAACATGCTAAATCTATGTACTTACTGTAAATTAAAAGAAAACATAGAGGAGTTGGATTCATACTTAAATGCTTATTGTATTTGCCCCATTTGATTAGTGTAAAATCACCTTTCAGCTTTCACCTTTCAAGATGAAATTATAATAAATATATTTTTTCATTGCAAAATATTAAATGTATTGTTTCTAGTTCTCTTTAACCCGGGAGAATGCGCGCGTACCCAGGGTATGAATGTTTTTTATTTTATCACCAATAAATACAAATAAAGATCGTCATCTTATTTAATTGGAGATAATTTTGTGATAAAAGAAGTTGAAGGCTACTTTTATAAAGATAGTGGTGACAATTGTAAAACCGTACGCACTCCGGGTCTTTCAGGCCCAGCGCGTGTCCTCGCGGGTTAATTCATAGATACGAGGATAAGAATTCAAGTCACATTTAAGTAGAGATTGCTTTACTTTATATTATTATTTTCAGGATATGTACCTTTGATATTTCATGATGGTATTATAATAAATGCATTTTTATTTGAAAAGATATATTAATTTTTACATCCTACTCGTAAATTGGAAATTAACCCATACCGCTCCGTTGGCTCCGCTGTGGAGACATTATCAGTCTTTGCAAAATTTGTTTTTGGTACCAGTAATAAAAAATAATAAAATTTACCTTATTTAATCAGAGCATTCTCGAAATTCTGTACTTGGAGGAAACTTCTTTTTAATAAGTGGTGCCGATCGAATAAAATTTGTGCAATAGACGCCGGAGCTTTAAGGATTAAAACAAATGAAACAACGGTATACGAATTTATTTACGAATTGTATTGGCTACATTTTATTATATAACGATCTTTGATGTTTTATGATGACACTTTATTAAATATGGTTTAATTTATTTTCATTTTCGAGGTATTTTCTGAACAATGCAACATTTATTTTATTTAAATAGTAGAAAGGAGGTTAACAACAATTAATTGTATAGATATGTACGAATCTCGTTTTTATTATTTCAAGGATTTAAATAATTTTGATAAATTTACATTAAATGGTGCATTATTATACTTTTTACTTAGGCATATATCTACAACAACGCAATATTTAGTTGAATGATTTGCATCTCACAAGAGCTTTAAAAATTATGCTTATCGGTGTTACATGTAAGCACATATTTTATTGATCCATTTTATGGAAATTACGTGTATAACACTATTGATATATCATGTTGCGATTATGTGATATGTAAATTCTATTAATTGGACGTTGTGTTTCATTTATTCGCAAATTCCACAACATTCACTCTAATAGTATAAGGGTATAAATCCTTGATATTTATGCTGGGATTGTAATACAGGGTTATTCTAAATGATGGACCCATTTTCAAAAAAATATTAAATATATTAACACGTTCACGCCGGCGCGGTGGGTCACACTCGACAGTCTCAGAGCTGTCAAGTCTCCGGCTTTTTGGACAGCAATATTTTAATACAGAAAATGTTGTTTTATTTAATTAGAACAATTCGGCGATTTAAAGGAATAACATTTTCTCTAAAATAATAGTGGTGTGCAAAAAGCCGGAGACTTGACAACTGTGAGACAGTCAAGTGTGACCCACCGCGCCGGCGTGAATGTGTTAAAGTACAAATCCAAAATGAACAATCTTTATACCAATGAAAAGAGGAAGTTTCTAAGTTTTTTTAAGACATTATAAATGTTCAATGTGTCGACCGTTTGCTGCACGGCAAACATCTACACAATAGCCAAACTCGTCCCACACACGAGAAAGCGTATCTGCTGTTACTGAGTACACGGCTTTCAAAGTGGTGGTGGTTCAGAAGCAGCCGGTAGAAGCAATAAGTCGCGGTTTTGTTTCACTGACAGTTGTGATTGAGATGGCTACTGTGGAGCACAAGGTTTTCTACGTTCTTGAGTTCCCAAGAAGTGAGTCGCAAATTGCAGTGCAGTGGTCATTTAGTACCAAATTCGGTGTTAACGGTGGACACATTGAGCATTTATAATGTCTTAAAAAAACTTTGAAACTTCCTCTTTTCATTGGTATAAAGTTTGTTCATTTTGGACTTGTACTTTAAAATACAATTTTTTGAAAATGGGTCCATCATTTAGAATAACACTGTATATGTATTTTAATTATATTTTATACAATATCATATATTCTGGCACATAACATGCACTTTTGAAGCAAGAAAATGCATCGAAAGGTAGAGGCGAGTATTGAACGTCGCGTATAAAAATGAAAGAATGTATCATAATTAAAATTTATGTATTCTTGACCAAGTAAAAAAGACTTTATTATTTGAATGATACGATTCCAATCGTTTAGTATAGAATTAAGCAGACAAATAGTCTTCGTAATATCATGTATTAAAGCTTCGCATTTGCCCCTTTTTTCCCTTACCTTACCTTATCTTTTATTTATTTTTTTTAGGTGATAACACTACTTTTAGCGGTTAAAATTTTCGAATAGTTATTTTCTTTGAAAGTACTCTTTATACACATATAATAATTTTTCATGTGTCAATCGTTATGCATAAAATCTAATCCATACAGAAAGACAACATTGAAGCTTTAGCTAGTACGTCATATCGCATAAACAGAAACGAAACTTTTAGGGCATTACTATTTTTTAATCCGAAAGCAATGAACTTTTCGGGGGGAAATGTTACATTACATTTTGAGTTGATGTCAATTCATTAATGTCATTGAATTAACATTAGAATTATATAATGCTGTTATTTTTGCATGTATAAATGCAATTACGTAGCTGAAAATGACTTATTTGAGAATAAATAACATCCAAGAAACCAATATTCCTGTTGTAGACACATGATTATTGCACCATAAAAACTACTCGGAAACGTTTCCGAAAATTATTGGCAGCAAAAGAAACATTGTTTTTTGTAAATTTTTCATTAAATTTCAAAAATATATTTCTGAGGTCTCTAATAATTAAGAAAGCTTTTCGGGATCATGAATAGTTCGGAAGCGGGTTTGAATATTTTCTTCCAGGGTTAAATTGTATTTTCGTAGATTAGAAAACATTTGTCTTTTGTTTCACAATGTACTTACATATTTTCTGAATTATTATTATTATTTTTTAAACTTATCGTATCACGAAACATTGCTTAATAATATTTTTCGTAAAAAACGTGATTTTTTTCCCGGCAATTAAGGATCAAATAAAATGTACAGCAATGGTAAAACAGTCTCATCTTATTACATCATTACAATAGCATATACTTTTTCATGGATTAAAAATAGAAAATTTTTGAAAAGTTTATACAAATCTATTCTAAAATGATAAAAAATTTATCTTAAGAGTAAGCACTCATGAAACTTTCCTTGATCAACAACTAAGGTAAAAGCTAGGACAGTCTCAGCGTACATTTCAAAATAATAAAACTAAAAAGATCTAAACATTAATTCTTTTCTAAACTATGCATGATAATTTTGACTTCATTTGTTTTTTACGCATTTCCATTGTTATTTTGCTATTGTGCTGTAATTTAATAGAACAGCATTAATAAAACTAAGAAAACAATTTTGCACAATCTCTCCTTATTGGTAAGATTGCGCACATGGGTAGGAGAGATTGTGCACATTGGTAGAAGAGATTGTTATTAATAATAACTACAATTAAATTGTTAACAATAATAATTACACAAAAATTACATTTTCGTAAGTAATTATTATTGTATTAAGAGTGAATATTTCAACCTAGTGTTTAAATTAAAAAAAGAAAGAATTTCAACAACAGTTTAAAGAAGATGATTAAAATCTCAGAAAAAGCAAGCACTGCTAAGATTACAAAATAACACTAATCTACTTTATAACATGGTTAACTTAAAAATTACTTCATTTTCATTTCCACAGTTTCAATGTACACTCATTGCCATAAAAATTTGCGCACCAAGAAAAAGACGTCCAAATGAAACGAAATTTTACACGCGTATGTACTACTGTGATATAAGTTAGTGAATAGAAAACCAGAGAAAAGAGATCATTTATTGCAGAAAAAAGTACAAATAAACGGAAATTTTAGTACTCTGTTGGACCCCCTCTAGCGCAAATGCTCGATGCGATACGAGCGGCCATTGAGGCATACAAATTCCGTATGATGTCCCGAGACATCTCGTTCCACAGTTGCTGTAAACGCGTCTCGAGTTCAACCAAACTCGTAGGATGTCCAACTTGCCGTCCCAAATGATCCCAGATATGCTCGATTGGTGACAAATCTGGAGAACGAGCAGGCCAGGGAAGGGTGGTAATGTAGTGGAGGCAGGCTTGTGACATCCTTGCTATGTGTGGCCAAGCATTGTCTTGCTGAAAATGGGACCTAGGAGCCCTGCCACAAGTGGCAACACATGTGGCTGAATGATGTCCTAGACGTACCGCTGGGCTGTCATTGTGCCACGGATCAATATTAGGGGTGACCGTGTTTCGTAAGCAATGGCACCCCATACCATCACACCAGCAGTGGGAGCGGTGTGTCGCTGTAAAGCGAAGGCAGGGTTGAGGCGTTCACCACGGGGCCTCCACACACGAACACGATTGTTATCGCTGCTCAAATTGAATCTAGACTCGTTGCTGAAGATGATCTGGTTCTACTCCGTTACAGTCCAATCCCGTCGTGCGCGACACCACTCCAAACGGAGGCGTCAGTGGGTGGATGTCATTGGCAGCACACGTAAGGGGCGCCGCGATACCAGATGCCCTTCAGCAAGGCGGCTTGTGATGTTTCGGGAAGACACAGGGGTCCGTAGTGAAGGTGCTGCATGTGTCTGGATAGCGGCCAATGAGGCAGTTGGCTCTACGCGTGCGTTTCGTGTGATGTGACGATCTTCTCGACGACTAGTCTGTCGAGGGCGTCCCGAGCCTGTTTGCCGTGTAAATGACGTCTCTTCAGTCCATTGGTCCCAACACCTCCTCACAGTAAAATCAGAACGGCCTACTTGACGAGTTACACGCCGAGCTGACCACCCAGCTTCCACCATCCCGATGATTCTTCCACTCTCGAACTCTGACAACTGCTCATATTGTCTTCGATGACTGCGTAACGACATGTCTACCGCAGCATTTCCTTTGCAAAAGAAAAGGTACGCTCAGACAAGTTCTGCTTACCAGTTTTATACACCAAGGAGGATGAAGTTCAACGCCCTCTAGTGGCATTACGCAATGCGCAATCACGTTGCATATCTAATCATTTGCATATCTTCCTGATATGTACCTTCATGCCAAGTTTCGTTACAATCCCATAATTATTTCTTGGTGCGCAAATTTTTATGGCAATGAGTGTATTTTGTTTGCTAACCGAAGTATCGTTGTACACGTCGTACACGTCGTACACACAATCGTCGTAACGTCGAAGTTATCGTCGTGCAGTTTCGTCGTAACGAAGTTATCGTCGTACACGTCGTATGCACTTATTGTTGTAAATCGTGATATCACCTGCAGCAAGCAATACATTGAATCCACTCACTGGTCGAAGCTGTCTCTTGGTACAATTCTAGACATTCAGTGCACTCATCTTCATTAACCTTTGTTTTTTCTGTCAGTTTTTATCCCACTTTTGATGGAAGCACTTTATCTTCAGCTGTTTTTTGTAGCGGCAACGCATTTTTCTTAAGCCTTTTTTATGTATATTTTGTAGATCAGTAACATTAGTTGCATCTTGTTTCCTATTTGATTTCGATGGCATTAAACTACTTGGAATGGGTGAAAGCTTTTCCAAAACATTGTAAGTGTTATTAGAAAATTTATTTAAGTTAACAAAATTAATTTATTAGCAAATTCATTGTTCATAAATTAAAATAAAATCTATAAATATTTAATTAGTTTATTAACAAATATATTATTAATTTATTAACAAAAATAATTACGTAAAATTAATTTAATCACACCAGTATCATTAATTAAATTTAAAAAAAAAATTCTGCAAAAGTATTTTATGTTTTTCCAAAATTATTTCAAAATTGATTGATTCATATGTTTTACACGTAATTTGAAATTCATGCAAATTTACCAATAAGCTGGGTAATCTCTCCTAGCACTGAAACTTATGGGTAATGGGCCATCTCTCCTAAGTAGCAGATGGGTAAACTCTCCTATTTTGGCAAGGCAGATTGCGCGGCCTTTTATTTAAACATGGTCACATCTAAAATTAATTGTTGATATTGGCATCCTTAGTCTTCGTAAGTATCCTATAAGAAATCGTTTAAGTTCAATATATTTTGTACTACTGACATCATATAAAAATTCTGACGAACAGTTATGAAAATTCAAGCACTTACTTTGGAAATACAAAACAAAATAGCAATGCTTTAACCAAGACGCTCGAAAAAATCAATGTGCACATTCATGTAAACACTGCACTAATGCTGCTGTACAGCTACCTGTAGTGGCTGCGCGCATACTCTACTCCTTACCGTCGAATATCTTTGTGCGCGATCTTTCCTACCGCGCTGTCTCTCCTGGCTTTTCCTTATGTTTAACAGACAAACATACTGAATAATCAGTGTCAATGCACAATACTTACTCGTGCATGTAAAAAAAAAATGTTATTCAGCTGTTTGTTTGATGATTGAGAACAACAAAATAACCGAGATTTTGTGTTGATATTGGATTAAGAAAGCACATTAACACTCTATAAAAACTACACGGAAGTTTTTCCAAAAATCATTGGCAGCAAAAGAAACATTATTTTATGTAGATTCTTCTTCAAATATGTTGGTTTCTGAGATCTCAAATGATTAAGAAAGCTTTTCGGAATCATGGATATGTCAGATACAATTTTCGTATACTTTCTTTCATGATTACATTGTTGATAGTTGCGTGCAGTACATCATTACAGGTTTCAGACTTCGATGAGATTATTTCAATGGCTTCTGTTATTAATGCGTAATTTAAACTATTGTAATTTGCTAATTTTTTGACATTTTAAAAATCTATTGTGATGGGGGATTTATTATTTAGTCTTGCTATTGCAGTAGAGGATTTATTAAGTCGTATATCTCGTTTATGTTCTTTTCTTCTGTCTTTCTGTTTCCTTTTTGTCATTCCTGTATATGACATATCTTTTCCTTCATTCTTTTTGAAGTATGGGGTATATGATGTTATAATATATTTTCATAGAACTTTTTATTTTGAGGATCAAGAAACACTTATTTTTGTTTATTTATATATTTTTTTTACTGTGAAGATACAGACCTGTAAATTTTGTCGTTGATGATTTTTTCACATATTTTCTTTATGTAATTTATAAAATTAGCAGTAAATTTAAGGAAAGTCTCTAATATTTAAAACGATAATTTTTTTACACTCACACCTTTCACATGAACTTTTGGCGATCAGTTTTTATAGATATATAATGCAATATTTTTTTTTTAACACAGTTTGTTCATAATGATAATGTTTATTAAAGAAAATCGGAATTTGTATGTCAAACGTGGCAAATGAGGTGCGTTCGTAATATAACAAGTTTTATAAATATTCAGATCTTGGTGAAATAGCTGTTGCACTCTTATGTAATAATGCATAAATACAAAATTTATTACGATTATATATATTAAATTCACTAATATTAAAATAATATGACTCCTTCTTAAATAAGACGTAATCACCATGGCAGCCTAGAATCATTAACAATCATAGAGTATCATTGAATTAATGACGTGTTAATACGTATTTAAAAGGAAGAAGAAAACTTTTATTAATAACTTTTTCAGTTTTGATTCGATTTTCATAAAATTTGAAATGACGCGACTAAATTCTGCACAGATTTTATATATTAAATTTCAAACCATTCGGTTGGGAATTTTTTGCGCTGTTATATGCGGACAAACGGACATACAGACAGGCAGACAGACGACTATAGGTGCTACTTATTTATTTAATTGCGAAGATCCCTAAAAATGCGTTTATTTTATTTATTTATTTATTTATTTTGAAAATCTAATAGAAGTATTCGACTAATTCATAATTTTATAAATCTTCCTTGACATTAATATTAGAAGTCTGTCTCTTCTTTTAAGCACTTTAAAAAGCAACTCCTAGGTACTTAGTTACTCAGGTCTAGTTTTAACGCTGAAAAAAATCACTGTTTTTGATAGATGATTGTACAGTCTTTTAAATAACGCATTCGTAAAAAAATATGATACTTGTGCAAAAGCCAGGCTGATAAATGTAAAAAATTTGTAATACTTAAAACATTTTATGTGATTTAGTTTTGTTTTGTACTTTTATTTTAAAACTCGTTAACTTGTGTTTGTTTTGAGGTATTATTATATTACTGAAAAAGTTTAAATTTGTTTAATAATATTTTTCATACGAGGGTGTATCAATAAATTTTTGCCCTCACATAGAAATAATTCAGTGAAATTTATGAAATTGCTACATTTTATCAGTTCTTTTATATATAGTCACCGTGCGGAGCAACACATTTGTGCAACCGGTATTTCAAAGTGAGAGGGGAGGATGTATTCCAAGAGGCGCGATAGTAGACCTAAAGGGGGACATTTTTCTAACTTTTACCGATCCCCACGTGTGACATATTGTTGGAAAGGCCTGTGACCACTTATTCATGCTATGCACCTCCCGAACCCCTCCCCCCAAATTCGCCATCCGGGAGCACTTTTCTAAATTTTGCGTATATCATTTATGCCCCCCAAATGGAAAATTTAAAGGGAGGGGCTCAGGACGTGCATAGCATGAATAATTGGTCACAGACCGTTCAGACAATATGTCACATGTTGGGGCCGGTAAAAGTTAGAAAATGTCCCCCTTTGGGTCTACTATCGCGCTTCCTGGAATACATCAACCCCCTTCTCTTTGAAATGCCTTTTGCAGAAATGTGTTACTGTGCACTGTGACTATATAGAAAAGTACTAATACAATGTAGCAATGTCATAAGATTCACTCAATTGTTTCTATGTGAAGGCAAAAACTTATTGCTACTCCCTCGTAAACGAAAAATAGGCGAAGTAAAACATTTATAGGCAGTTAAAAGTCAAACATTTCAAGACAAACTAATAAATTGTCCGTGATTGTGAATTGATTATTCCCAGATAACATAAATTCCCTCTTTTTACTAATAAAAAAATTAAACTTATTTAAGTAATATATAAAAAAACGAAGAATACATTTTGATTTTTTTCCAGAAAATTTAAACAATTTACAATACAGTAGAATTCCGTTACAACGAATATCTCTTTAACGAAAATTCAGTGTAACAAATATCGTTTGAACTTGTTTAAAAAAAATCCTACTTCTCTATTTCATTATAAAAATATTCACATTATTGAATTTTTCAGCATAGCAAATTTAATTAGTGATCCCCAGATATTCATTGTAACATGCTTTTACTGTATTCAAAACTGAATCTATTATCAGTTGAAATTTTATAATAAAATATTTTCCTTACATGCCAATCTCTGGCTGTTTTAAAATAAAAATGGCATATTTCGAACGAGAAACTTATTTCAAGTAGATAGCAAATAACTACCACATACAAGTATGATACATTTAATTACACAATTTTGAACACAAAAAAAGTCGGAGGTTGGGGAGTATGTTTTACTCATTTCTAAAAACATATTTTAAAATTCTTTGGGATTGAACTATTCATACTCGAGAAAAAAATACATAAATTTGATGCATGTTACATATATTTTACGTGTGCAACATTATGCAATATCCGTTATCAAAGAGAGGAAAGATTCTTCTATATTACATTTCTGCTCCTTGTGTTGTACGGAAAATATGAATGCTGAGTTATAAAGAATATTTTTTTTTATCTACGAATGGCTGAACGAACTGATTTAAAATATGTCTATATTTAATATAAGTTAACTATAAAATAAAAAATATACGTTTAAATTTGTTAAAATTTAAATTTGTTAAAGTTAAACGTTTACCAAGTTATTGTTTTTGTTAATTTTGTGAAAATATTTCTATCATGAATGATTTTGAAAATGTCGCCGTTTGTGTGATGAAACGTTCGTCAATCTAAATAAAGATATTTTATCACATTTTATAGCATTATTTAGTTGAATCTGTTTATAAGTGATTATTATACATGCTTAAGATTCTATCTAATTTAAATATTATAACAAATGTATTTACAACTCTTCGAAAAATTTTATATATAAAATATATCATTTCGTTATATCATGACAAATTCTTAAACTTACTCAATATTTGTCATGTCAAAAATTGTAAAGATGAAAGAAAACATTTCAAGGCAGTTAACGGAAATAAAAACCTTTAATTTCAACTTTGTTTACAAGCAATCCTCCTAATCATAAACTCTTTAAAATGAATAAAAATTAGTAAATTTGATTAAACTATATGAAAACGAAAATAAGCCTTAATTTTTTGGCTCTTTTAGCTACTTCATTTTGAATTAGCTGTTTTAGAATCTACCATGTCATAAAGTTAGTATGTGTGAATTTGTCATGTGTTAGTATTTTGTAAATTATACTCTTTTGCAGTTATTTCGCAAAACATTGCGTTACCTTTTTCTAAGGTTTATCTATTCATGAAATATATATTTTTGATTCATATTGCTCCCTTTATATTTTTACAACTTTAGGCAAAATTAGTTATCAGAAACAGATACAATTCCATTTCGAAACGCTTCTACATTGGATTTTTTGGTCTTTGTGTCGTATGAATATTTTTTTTTGGACTTTTAACTCTGAATGGTGTTAAAAAACGACTAAATTTAAAAATTCTTTCATGTTCTTTTTCCAATTTTCTTGTTATACCTTCCTTTTCCGATTTCAGTTTTATAACATTTGATATATCTATTTGTTTTCACCTCATCATATCGTAAATGTTCTTTGATGTTTTATGTAAAATTACAGCAGATGAGGAAAAACTTTTTACGACAATTAAAGGTAAAACAGATACAGTGTTCCCCAGATTGTTGATTATCACCGCTTTTTTGAAATAGAAATATTCGGCATATTTAAAAGACATATTAAACTTTCTGAAAAATAAGACGAATTATACTATTTTTAAAAAGCGGTGGAGTCAAATAATCTGAATTTAAAAAGTCCCCAATCTGGCAACACTGAAATAGAATTTAAAGAAAACGCCTACACCTGATTACAAAGTAATTTCACAATAAATCAAAGCAAACTTAAATTAATGCATCAGTGGTAATTTTGTTTCAAATGAATCAGAAATAATAAAGTTAGTTCGCTTATATAATGAAAAATCAACGTTATTTTTCTGGCATTTTTATCTAACATTTTTATTGTTAGATATTTCTTAATGTATTTCACGTTTTAAATTATTTACGCTAATTAGGTCATATTAGGCATGTGTGTAGTTGAGCGCTAGTGTTTAATTTAAATATCATTATTTTTTTTACATATAACGCTACTGTGTTGGTTCAGCACAAATACTAAACACTTAAAAGTGCAGCTACATTTATTATCTATCACTTTTGTTTTTTGTATTTGTAATGAACCTTAATGGTAGACTTGATTACTTTAACACAATCCAAATTGGTAAGAAATTACACGATTTGCAGTTTTCCAACCGATCGAAAAGTGTTCAGATGAGAATTCGACCCCGGATACGAGTTAAAGGTCCCCGGTTCGAACCCCGGATTGGAAATTTTGTCACCCGTTAGAAAATTACAACTTCTGAATGGTGCAGTTATAAAAAAAATAAGTTAAACACTCGAACCCCTTTTATCCCCATTCATCAAATCACACAGTCTACCCTATATGTGACATTATTATATTTGGATTTCTTGTAAAGAAACAGTTTCGCACTTACTTCGTCAACATCACGTTTCTATTTATTTATTCAATGATAATGAATGAAATATATTTTTCTGCATGTTGCTCACTTTATATATCTGTAACATTACGCAAAATCAGTCGCCAAAAAGAAACAAAATGTTATTTCGAAATGTTTCTACATTACATTTTCTGGTCTTTGGGTTGTATGAAAAATTTTTAATGCTAGAGAAATCTTTTTTTTTTATGGTCTGAATGCGGCAAGAAAATGGCTAAATTTCAAAATTCATTCAAGCTTTGAAGATGCTATCTAATTTAGTTGTATTTTACCATTCCTTTTATAAATCTTAGATACATTCTGCATTTTTAAATCATCATAATCTGAAAGGTTCTTTAACCATTCTTAACCATTTCTTAAACCATCTTAAACCATTTTAATTATAATTAAAGGAAATCAGAATTAAAAGAAAACGCCCACACTGATTGCAAAATGCATCCAAGCCTTGGAATTAATGTAGACTTACATTATTAAACCAGTTTTAAACTCTTTCAGAAGAATAAAAGTAACTAAAATTGGTTCGATTATGTAATATAAAATAAACTTTTTTTTTCTAGAATTTTTATCTAAAAGTTTTCGCAGTAAAATCTGTAAAGTTACTAAAATTATTCTAGGAAACTGGGATTCCTTGAACTCTTTATATGACGGCAACAACAAAAATTCATGTACTAGACACACATTTGCACTGTACATAAAAAAAAAAAATCTGTTAGGCTACTAAGAATTTTTTAGGAAACTGAGACATAGAACTTTTTATGTAACTGCAACCCGGTTTACAGATAAAATTTTAATTAGATTACTGTAAATTTAGTAGATTCTTTTGTAAAGCTACACATTTCGGTAGCTTTACAAAGTTAGTTTTGTAGATTTTGTAGGTTTTTGTACAGTGTACAGATAAAATTTTAGTAAGCATTCAGATTTCCGTAACTTTACATCTGTAGAATTACAGATTATTTTTTACAGCGTAGATATTTCCTAATTGCCACATACATGGGGCGTTTCAAGCTCTTTTATATTAAATTTATTTTGAAATTAAATGGTATATTTTAAAATTTTAAATTGAGAATTTTATCGTTATGCAACATTTACCTATAGTATTATACTATCATGGATATCCTGTTACAGAAGATTTTTGTACAAAAAAGAGACAACGCAACGCAAATTAATATGGAAAAAGTTATGATTTAGAAAATCAATCCTACAGGGATAAAAGTGCTGCGCCACAAATGACCGATTGCTACCACTAAATTATAATAGCATTTCTCGACTTATTTAATAACAAATGTTTGAGATTTAACAAGGTCAAGAATACCATTAAAATTTAGTAATGGAAATCAGCCATTTTAGGCGCAGCGCTTTCATCTCTGATCCTACTGCGATGGAAAAAAAAACTTATTGGGCAAACGTAAAAATATCTAACCTTTTGTATTACGGGACTACGGACTTTTTTTATATTCACTTTTACTACAATTTACAAGAAAATTGTTATTACATGTCAGTGTTGCCAGATTGGGGACATTTTTGTCCCCAGATTGTTGATTGTCACCGCTTTTTTGAAAAAAGAAATATTGGGCCTATTTAAAAATGCATTAAAAATTCTAAAAAATAAGACGAATTATACTATTTTAAAAGAGTGGTGACATTCAAATAATCTCAATCAAAACAGTCCCGAATCTGGCAACACTATTACAGTGTTCGCACGCTATTAAGCCACGCCCCATTTTGTAAGGACTCTTGCACCAGTAATCACATAAAACTATCTTCTAGCTAACGAATCGTGAAAAATATGATCTTTATAATAATACTGGTGGTAGTGCCCTTACAAAATAGGGCGTGGCTTAATAGCGTGCGAACCCTGTATTAAGAATTGACCGATACAGGTTTTTAAGACGGAAACGGAAACCGAAACCGAATTTCGGTAATCTTCCTGTTTTCGGCCGAATACGAAACCAAAAATGTCCAATTTTTTAAAATAATTAATACATACATAAATATATAGAATTATTAATTAATTATAAGTGTAACTATATGTGTAACCCAAGCTGGCTCTCTGTGCCTCTGGCCAAAATTTCTATTTTCATATAAAATAAAATGTAATTATTTCATCTGCGACAAAGAATGATTTTCTACTTAAATGAATTTCATCTAACTAAAGAAGGTTTTAGGGGTACCTCGATTTATCCTTGATAATGATTTTTGTAAACAATCATCTGATATGCTAGAACTTTTTCAAAGAGTATTCGAACCACTTCTGTGGTTTCAAACTAAAAATATTCTTAAAAAGCAGTAAACCAACGTTTAAAATGCACAAATAATTCGTGAAAAGCAGCAAACAGCTGTTTCGAATCTACAGCGAGATTCTTCTTCAGTGCGAAATAGGGAAAAAAGAACAGTGTGCTAGAAAAAGCAAGACTGGGCGCTAGTACGCTGTTCTTTTTTCCCTATCTCGCACTGAAGAAAAATGTCGCTGTAGATTCGAAACAGCTGTTTGCTGCTTTTCACGCATTATTTGTGCATTTTAAACGTTGGTTTACTGCTTTTTAATATTCCTGCACAAAGGCTTTAATTGCTATTTTAATAAAAATATTCTATTACTGTTAAGTCTGCAGCTTTTAAGGAGCACGTGGAGAGCATCATGTATGCATTCCTTGCTTTATATCTATATGCACACCCGTCTTGAGTCAGTCATGACTGATAATTATAAACAGTGAAGTTCATAGAAATAAATAAAGAGCGTCTCATTCGAGACGATACTGTTCAAATCAATGAGTGATGTACATTTCTGAAGAAATAAACGAGATTTTTGGAATACAGATAGTTTTGGTCCGACCGAATTTTCAACCGCATTTTCGCAGAAAACGAATTAATGGTGAAACTCAGATTTTAGGCCGAAAACGAAAATGAAACCGAATTTTCGGTCGATCTTTAATTGTTGTAGATTTCCATTTTGAATTATCCTTGAATAAGTGCAGGAAATTATTATTTTTCAAAATGAAGCAGGAATAAAATAAAGAAATAGTCTGTGTGACGATCTATGTCCCGACAGTATAACCAAATTGTTCATTTAAATATTTGGTATTTAAACAATTTAAGTACAAAATTAATTTATGTGTAAAGATGTCAGACACGTTAACACCCTTAACCCCTTTCACGCTAGAATTAAATTGCGGTTAAAAAATTCAAATTACTTATTGGCACCACTTTTATGAAAAAGAAATATTCACCTTATTTAATGACAGGTAAATCCATACTAAAATATAGCCAATTCCACAATTTTATAAAACTGGTGGAAGTCAAACAATCTGAGTAACAGACGCAGCCCAAGAATATGACGGGAGCGAGAATTAAGGGGTTAGACATGTATTTAGCATAACATTTTCCCCGTTTTAAAATATTTTCGGTAAATGGAAGGAAGTAGTGTCTGGTGTTAACTGGGTACTAGTGTTTTACTATTTTTTTAATATAACTCTACACACTTGGTTCAGGACAAATACAAACATTTGAAGGTATAGAGGCATTCATTACCTATCAGTGTATTAGCCTCCGATATGCTATTTCTTTCTCCCACCATTTAATGTGTCGTCTCCAAAAAATAACGTTCTGTCGTATAAGCCAGCCGTAAAACAAAGCAGATGTTTCATTGTACAGTTAAATACTCTACTGCAATTTTTTTAACTTCTAAGCATCCTACATTTCCAATTTTATTCCGTCATATTAGGCGGAAAAGTTTTTTTTTAATGCAATTTGTTTGAAAACTGCATCTTAATTTATTTTTGAGACATTAATTTATTTTTGTAGTTTTTACCGCCATTTGGTTAATTTTGGAAACTCAAGTGTTCCATTTCTGTGGAAAGTAAAGAAAAAAAAATAGTTGAAAATAGTAATTATATCTTTTTGTTGCCATTTTCCCATAGCTTCTGAAAAAAAAAAGAAATTAATGTACGTGCTATTTTGAAAATATATAAATGTATGATTTCTGATAAAACATGGAGCTATTATAAACTATATTTAATTTAATTATGTACATTGAAAACAAATGAAGGCATATGAATCATTAGATTGCCGATTTCTTTTCTTTTCTTTTTTCTTTTCTTCTTCTTCTTCTTCTTTTTTTTTTTTTTTTTTTTTTTTTTTTTTTTTTTTTGGTTCTGTGTATCATTCAGCGATAGTGATGTCATATGAATACTTTACTGCAGATGTTGTTTAAGACTGGATCGTAAATGAGGTATTCTTCAGAGGATGCGAATGACGTCATTTCATGTAAAATAAAAGCATATGTTTTAAGTCTTAAAACTGAAATATGTTTTATATTATCTGTATTTATATACATATATTTTTTTTCATCGGGGGCGACACTAAATTCTGAAAAAGCAAAATTCCTGTTTTCTATTTTTTTTTCTTAACCAAGAATATATAGTTATAAAAAGATAAACAAAACACCAGAGACGAATTATCTCAAGTCTCAAATTCTCTCCAGTTTACACTATATGTAACATTTCCATGCATTGATATTTTGTAAAAACATGCAGTTTTGCAGTTATTTCGTAAAACATTAGGAAACTGTTTCTTAAGATTTATCTTTAGAGATTCAGAAAGAAAATATGTTTTTGATGCATGATGCACATTTTATCTATCCGTATGATTAAGCAATATGATATATCATACAGAAAAGACTATCTTTCGAAATATTTCTGTAGTAAAATTTCTTCTATTTATACAACAATAAATGCGAGAAATGTATCTACGAAAGCTTCAATAGGCATTAAATAAGTTTAGTTGTTGCGAGAATATTTTTATGACATGGGTACATTAAATTTGAACTATAGTTATAATTTTTTAAAAAGAAATCTATTTCTAGGAGCTTGAATTTTGCGAATTGAATAATCAGCCAATAGTCAGCCAATTCCACAAAGTAGTTTTTGAGTTACGATTTAAAAAAATTACCTCATTGCAGTTTAATTCGCAACTACTAAAAATAAATTAAACATTAGGAGTTTAAACTTTATATTTTTACTATCTTGTACCCGGCATTGTCCGGAAATTTTAGAATGTTTGTTTAGAAAAAATCAATTTTGAAAAATTAACGATTGCGTGTTAATTTACGTACTTTTCAATCTTTTTTTCATTTAATCCAGATGACAGAATACCTACTTACTTAATAAATATAATCTGTGATCTAGATTGAGAACGAGATTAAAAACTTTTGATGATTCGTTGTTACTGAATATTTTGTTATTTAAATATTTGTTTCATGATTAAAGACAAATGGCAAGTACAAAAATTCTATGATTTTTTTTTTAAATCTGAAATCTTTATTCAAGTTCTTCACTAAGAATGAGCTCTAGGGACCTAAACATTTGTGGGAATTCTAATATACACGCATACACACACGTGTTTGTATGGAATAGATTTAAAACTGGCGAAAATAAACTCAGAGAATCTCAAAAACGTTAAAATATGGCAATATTTCAATAATCGGATTTTATTTTGCTTCAATATGTTTTTTCAAACTCATATGACATTATATATTTACCTGCTGACGCCCATTTTATTTTCAATATGAAGTAATAGTCACTTTTTTTAATTCGGCAAACTATATATTTCATATTTTAAGTGGAAATCTTGCAAAAGAAACTTTATGACGTTATATTCACCTCCTTTTTAAATTCGTCAAACTATTTGTTTCATTTTCCTTTTTCACGTCGAAATCTTGTTTAGAAAAGTAATTATTGTGATAAGAATTTTATTGTGGATTTTTGATTCTTGGCAACTGCTATAACGAAAAATGTTTAAATTTGATAGGAAATTGCTGTTAAATTGGTGGTTTTTTATTAATTAAAAATGAACTATATATTATTTCGATTCCAGATTACTTTAATTGCCTCTTCCGTGTTGTTTTAATACACATGTTTGTAGCATTTCATAATTCTGGCTTCCAAACTCTGTATTTGTATGGAATTACAGACAGACAGACAAATTTTCATTTTTATATATTATATAACTCCTGACCAAATTATATCCTGTTTTGTATTAGGAATTGACATACAGACAAATTCAAATACCATGTTACAATTGAAGACTAAGCGGAAGAAGACGTTATGTAACAAAAATTTAAATTCGAGAAAAATTAATTCAATGTTTTGGTTGTAATTTAGTTATTTACTTAATCCCTTCTCAGTAGCGTATGTTTGAATGTTAATAGGGAATACTAAATTCTCTTAGAAAAGAGCATTAACATTTAATTATTAAATATTAGAAATTATTTTAACCATTTAAATTATTAAATGTAAAAATATTAAATATTAAATGATACTGTCTCATATCTTTATTACGAAGTAGAATTCTAGTATTTTAGTTTTACCATATGATATAATAGCTCGTAACGGTTTCATTCATAAAATAAAACAATTTTTAAAGAAAAGTATCATAACATGTTCTTTCACTAAACTCCTCAGTTGTAGAATTCTTTAGATCGTAAAAAAATTCCACACATTTAATTGTATTTCACAATTTGATATACTATTCTTTCATCGTCTCTAATTTTTAAAATTATATCGCTGAAAATCTTTAAAATTTTTATCCCGAAATTTTTTGGGGGGTTCCAACTTCTTCAAAAAATGCAATTTTGCTTTTTTCTTCTATATACAAAAAAAGTAACGATTTGGAAATAGGCCAAAAGATTTGGAAAGGACCAATGAAAATATGCGTCGAAACGCATGCGATTGGTTAGAGTTTTCTGTCTCTTTTTAGCGGGAATTTTGCTTGGAGAAAACCATGAAAGTAAAGAATTTACTTAGGATGGGCGGGGAAAGGGAAGAATATTATGCATTTCGATAGACATCTGTTTTTTTTTTTTTTTTTTTTTACGGGTCGATGGCAAAAGTGATTTCTACAGAAATAAGATAATTTCAATTAACTAATGAGAAAGGTGGGAGTGTTCATCTGTGTTTAGAATCTAAAAATTGAATGCATAGAAAATAAGGGATAGCGAAGCGATCCAGAATGGAAACGCGAAACAATTACGCCTAGGGTTGGTTAGAAAACTGAGATTGCGGGATATTTCGGTATCGCGAGGAGATTACGCTGGGGGTTGGTGAGAGTAGCGAGCAGGGGCGCAGAGGCCCCCTAGTCTTCTAAAAAAGAATAGAAAGTTACATAAATTAAATAAAGCACATCGCGTATCTCTTCGTTGATTATGTTAGCAGATAGCGCATTTTGTGTTGCACAATCCATTCTTCTGCAACTAAAGCTGGTATCAGATGCACCAACTTTTGGAGCAATTTTTGAGCCAACACTTGATTTCCTCCAACTTTTCGCGAAGTATTGTCTCAACATCCAGTATGACAGCAAACAGGAATATCCCCAACTTTTTATCCATAGCTCTAAAAAGTCTGGTCCAGTCGCGACTTTCCCCCCCAACTTTCAATATTTCAGCCATTTGGAGATAAGCGATTGATACGAATAGGCGATAAATATTAACGGCTGGTACTAGTAGTACTGGTTTTCCTCCAACTTTAACAACGACAATTGCAACCTTTTTCTCCCTTTGAACAGGAAAATTTTGGGGTTAAAATCGGCTGAAAAGTTCGTTGCTCGAAAAGTTGGTAAATCTGATAGCAGCTTAACTAAAACTTTAGTACATTTATTTCAGAATGGATTTTTTTCACGATTTGTCTGGTTTACTTGGGTATATTTAACTTTCCTTGAAAATATATAAATGAAATTTTGTAGAGAGTATTTATGTTACATTTTTAATAAAATGTCTTTAAGATTTTTTATTTTATGCGAGATTTTTGAATTTCTCAAAGTAAAAATAAGCAAAAAATCCTCCATTTTTTAATGCCTATACTATGTTTATTGTAAGTAATATTTTTATAAATTTGGAAGACAAATTAAGATGAAACATTTCATGCACACAATAGTCAGAAAATAAATTTAAATAATTCAATTGTAAATAAATTTAAATTTTTTAGTTTTAAATTTAAAAAACTGATAAATTTTCAAAAAAAAATCTTTTAAAAGTAATTTTTATAGACAGACAGGATTGAAAAAATGTCTATAAACAATCAAAATAAGAGTTTGATCACTGAACCCCAACCCTTTAAGCGCCCTTACCGTGTTTTTCAAGTACGTAGTTTTTGAATTCAAAGGCTAATTAAACACAAAATAGATGTTAACGTCATTTTTTTGAGTGTATAAAATAAATAAATTTGTAAAGTTATCAATTGCAAATTTTCATACAAAAACTTTTCTTTGGTATTATTTTATGAATCGTTAAACAGGATTCTGCAGGACTGTTAAAGAGAAAAGAAAAACATTTTACAACAAAATCAGAAAAATTAGCATTAATTGAAAATCATTTAATTTATTGAAATCGATTTAAGGATGTAAAAAAGAAAATGAAAAAGAAACAACAGCAATATTTTTTCTCGTTTTTATTTGTACCTTTATTTTGACATCTTTAACTTAAATAAAATATAAATATATATTTTTTTAATTGCACTGGTATTTTCTAATAGCATTGTTTATTGCAGAGCTTTCATAAAACATGTGTTACAGATTTGTAAGATATATCTACTCATGTTTCGCATAGAAAAGTAAGTACTTAATGGAAGTTGCGCAGAATATATGTCTGCATTGTTAGGCAATATCCGATTTTAGGCCCAAGTAAAACAATCTTTCGAAACTTTTCTTCCGTTTCAAATTCTTCTCTCAGTGATGTCTAAAAAATATGGAAATTCTTTTTAAGAAATACATGTTGGGAAATATTTTTATTATTCGTTAAATCTCGATTTTGTGAGAGACTACTTCTGGATCAAGAATTCTTTCAAGCTAAGTCATTTTTATTTAAGATAAAGTTTAAATGTTCACTTTTAAAATGTTCAATTTTACAATATAATTTGTTGTTCTCTTTTGAAACTGCTTGTTGTTTTAAATTTTATAATTTATTACAGGATAAGTGTTTTTTATAATTTAATAATTTTTGTCATCAGATTAACTTTAAAAATTCATGTTTCCCTTTTTTACTGTCAAATATCACTGGGAAAAATTATTTTCAAAGAAACCTGACCAGAAAATAGTGTCGAGTATTCGGAAGGGCCGAAATTATCTGTGTCATTTAAATCTCTTTTTCTCCTTCTGGAATTGTCATCACCATACATAGATTTGAGCTGTATTGGCTTAACCCGGGAGAACTCGCTGCATGAGATTTTCTCTCACAGTCGTACCTTTTTAAGACTCTTATTTAAATCATTTTTCATTTTAATTAAAATTTCAAAATGTTTTTCAATTATTTTACCTCTTTTGTGAATAAAAGTACTAAGCCAACCAAAAAAAGTTGATATTATATGAATGTAAAGTAAAAGAAAATCAATTGGGCATTCTCACTAGCGAGTTCTCCCGGGTTAAATAATGGTCTGATTATTTATTTCTGTGAACTTCAATGTTTATTATGACAATACATATATGATTAAATTTTGAAAACGCTTTCATGGGCTCATTAAATTGTGCAGACTTAATAGTGATAGAAAATTACCACAGCAGTGTTTTGAACGCGCTCCTAGGAAGGTGGAGAATAGAAGTGCAGAATAAAACAGGCGCTGATCATTTACAAAAGTCATTATAAAAGGCAAAACCTGGTATGTATAATTAAAACATTTTTAGTTAAATGAAATTCTTGTAATTAAGTAAGCATTCGATGTTATTGGTGAATTACGTCTTATTTCATACGAAAATGATACGAAAATACTTGGTCAGCGGCACAGAAAGATAAAGAGATAAAAATTTTGAGATAATGCTTCCAAACACATGTATATGTATGTGTGTTTGTTAGAAATGTGTTTCTTTATGCATATGCAGCTTGATATGATACTTAATAATTACATATATTAATTTATATATACAAGGTGTTATTAAATTCATGGTACAAACTTTAAGGGTTGATACAGGACACTGTAACAATCATTTATTGTATATGAATGCATGGGCGCAAGTGACACACTGAGGTACAAACATAGGGGGCCTATTTGGCCCTTTTTGTATTTAAAAATTTCTCCTTCATACCAGAAAATTCTTATACGAATCTTTCCTTTATTTAAGACAGACATTTCATGATTACTTAACGAAAAAAATCTTCTTTGAGCTGTTCCGGTATGAAATCGAAATATTTGAATAAAAAAAAAAAAAAAAACAATTTCTATACATTTTCATGTATTTTATGAGTTTCATAGATTTGCCAGTTTTGCAGATTTTTAATTCAAAAAATTTCAATTTCATGCCGAAAAATTTCAAAGAAGAATTTTCCTATATGTAATCATGAAATGTCTGTATTAAATAAAAAAAAGAATAATGTAAAGATTTTCTGGTATGAATTAGAAATTTCGAAATAAAAAAGGGCCAAATTGGGCCTTTGGTGCTTGTACATCAACGCGCCACTTGCGCATATACATTCCATAAATAATTATTACAGTGTCTTGTACCAACCCTTAAAGTTTGCATTATGAATTTAGAATCTCCTATATATATGTATATACCGGGTGTTTTAAAAGTTCGTTGCGAAAGCAAAACGCGATAAAAAAAAAGACCTATGGGTCGGAGAGACATGCAGTTTGAAGATAAATATTCAGTGTCGAACGGAATTTGTATGACAACAACAAAAAGTTAATTCAAAATCTCGACAATAGAGGGCGCTACTGCAGATAAGTCCATAGAATATTCTCATATTGCTCACACAAAGCATGATTTGGATACAAAAACATTAGATAATACTGCATGTACACATTTTTTATCCAAATCTTGCGTTCCCAGCAAAGAAAGAAACAGTGGGCCATCAGCTGGAAAAAAGATGGCAGCCAGCAGTGCCATCAGCGGTAAAGTGTAAGGGTGCCATTACTTAAACCTGTCGAAAAGTGTCCGAGCCGAATGCATCTGGCCCATCAGTGATGGCCAACAGCAGGCCAGCATTGGTATGCCATCACATTACTTCAATCCGGCACTTTTCCTGCAGTGCTAGCACCTATCCCACTGCTATTCCTTTGCTGGCCCAGCACTTTCCCTTACAAAAATTTCTTATAGAATTCTATAAAAAAACAAAGTATTATATAATTATGGCTCTTTTTTCTATAAGCTAGTTTCACCAAGAGCTATTGAAGTGTCTATAATAGAAACGTCTATAGAAATATTTGAACTGCACGTGGTCACCCTCCCAAGTACTGACCGCGCTCGATGCTGCTTAGTTTTCGTGACCGAACATAAACAAGTGCTTTCAGCGTACGCTACGACTGTTCGTAGTCTTCAATCTCTCATTACACTATTTCAAGTTTGTTTCTTTTGTGATTTACGTTCCCAATCATTAAACTGTATAGAAATTATTCTATTCTATAGAAATACTGTGTATTTTATACACTTTTTTTTTTTTTGATTCTGAACTGCGTAAATTATGAAAACCGAAATCCTTTGTAACCTAGTAAAACCAGATTTAAGGAGAAAAAAAAAAGGCTGTTGAAATAAAGAATTTATTTATTTATTCATTTACTTATTTATTTTGTTGGTGGCAGTGGTGCTATATTTTTTACAGTTTTAAAAAAAAATTAGCTTCACAGCTTAAATTGTGTTAAAATATTCATTTCAGATTTGTGTTCAAATACTCAATGTCTTCGATATTCGCAGCGCCACCTAGCGTAAGTATTCCCAGCAATAATACTGCAAAAGTTCGTGCACTTCCATGTAGTGGTGGGCCAGCGCATGAGATAAAATGGATGCCCATCAGAATTTTATCTGATGATTTCCAACAGCAAAGTTGAATGAAGCTGTCCAGCAGTGGTAGACCATCAGCCAGCACTTCTCCAACATTGCCAGCACCTATCTTGCTGCTGGCCAGCAATTTCCTCTTTGCTGGGTTGTGTGAGCAATATGATATTATTCTATGGAGTTTTCTTTATCTCTCTAATGTCGAGATTTTGATCTAATATTTTTGTTGGTGTTTTACAAAGTCCCTTATCACGCTGAATATTTATCTGCAAACCGTATTGTCTCTCCGACCCATAGAACTTTTTTTTTATCGCGTTTTACTTTCGCACCTAACTTATTAAACACCCGGTATATGTATATGTATGTATGTAAGTATTAAATATTTAGGACAGTTTCATTTCCGTTACCGGGCGAAACTATTAATATAACCGTAATTCAGTTTCAGTAATAAAAACTTGTTTCCGTTGAACACTAATTTATTCGTTAAAACAAGGAGAGAGGATTTCTAGACATAACCAATGGAATACAAGGATATGAATATATAAATTTCGCAAGTTTTAAACAAAATTACATTAGATGAATTTTCATATGATTTGTATTCATATGATTTGATACTTAATTTGAAACATTTTTGTAACTCACACTATACCTCGAAAAGAAGTTGTTTAGGAATTTGATATTGGTAAACGAGAAGAAAGGGCAACTGTATATAAAAATGAAATAAGTGAAATATTTAATAAGTAATTAAAATATATATATACACAGTAATTTAACAATTTGTTTAAATTCTATTTTAAAATGTCGAAATTTCCTGTCAAATATATTAAGTCTTAGGCTAATATATAAAACTGGATCTAATATTTATCCATTTTTAGTCGTTATTAATTTGAGCATTCTGATTAGATAAATGAGAAAAGCTATCAAAATATGAACTTTTTTTTTTTAAATTACTGTATACAAAATTTTGAGCTAACTTAGACTTGACTCTTTGTCACTACAAACGGTTTTTTTAAAGCAAGAATAGATGAGGATGGTAGTGGAGCGGCAAATGATTAACTTGAGATGATTGGATTGTACGCTCAAATACTTAGAGGTAGAGAAACTAACACAAAAAATCTCTAAGTTCAAAAACTAACTTTAGACAAAATGACTGACTTGTATTCTGGAGATTGAGAAAATCTACTACAGAAAATGTTACTAAAATAGCTCTGAAAAAAGTATACACAATAGCACTAGAATATATGCTAATGTCGCTAATTGAAAGCAACTCCAGGATTCTAATGTAATTTTATTTCAAGTTACAAAATATTACCACAGACACAGACACAACTGATGAACATTAATCGAAACTCATTTGAAGTTGAACGTCAGTGCTACCGACATGTGGTCCGATGAAAGCTCAGAAACTGTTCTAAATTTCCACGACGGGTGAAAACGACATAATAAGACGATACTCAATACTACCTCCTTATTTAGACCAGCTAGTTGATCACATAAAACTAATTAACGTATTGATCATAAAACAATCGCGACAATCAGATTCTTGACGATTCAACCAAAAGCAAAAGTAAAATAATGACAGAATGATTGGCCCAATCACTCACATAAAAACAGGACAAAAGGTTCATATCCGAAACTCAACAAACCATTTGATCTTCGACTTCTTTCATAAAAGAGTAGCTAGGCACTGACGCTACAACTTATAAATAGTTTACTCATTTCATTTTAACTTTTGTTGTTAATGAATTATTAATTTTGAAATTTTAGGTGGAGGTTTTTTTTTTTTTGTTTTTTTTTGTTTCAGTGGACAGAGTATACTTGAACATAATATATATTACTAACTAGGGAACGTTCCCAGGTGCAAGTTGTGTATTTGGACGAGAGTGGTATCAAAAGAAAGGTCTCGTCATGTACATCAAAAAGTCCAATGGAACTACCCGTTGGAATCCAACCGTTTTCGAAATATCCTCACTTGAAGTGTGAATAAGTAAATAAATAAATTGGCAGGCAGGCATATAAATTGTTCCCAAGTTAAAAGTTTCTTTGCATTGTTTTAATCCTCTACCAATACCTTTTCCCGAGCTACGAGAAAAGTCCTTTACACCCACACATTTGCCGAAATATTTGCATAAAACAAGGTGCTGGAAATAGCAAAAACAGATGGAAAAACTCTCCGAATGCAGCCCTACACGAAAACTTCGTAGAATGCGAAGTGCCTGTCTAATAGAGGGGAAATAACCGGCAATGTGTGGGTGTAAAGGATTTTGCTCGTATCTCGGGAAAAGGTATTGGTAGAGGATTAAAACAATGCAAAGAAACTTTTAACTTGCGAACAATTTATATGCCTGCCAGCCAATTTATTTATTTACTTATTCACACTTCAAGTGAGGATATCTCAAAAACGGTTGGATTCCGATGGGTAGTTCCATTGGACATTTTGATGTACATGACGAGACCTTTCTTTTGATACCACTCTCGTCCAAATCCACAACTTGCACCTGGGAACGTTCCCTAGTAAGACGAGAAAATTTACACATTTATTTCTTCAATAAAATACTTAAAGTGTTATTAAAGTACTTATTAAAATGTAAGCCTGCTAGTCACTCAGCTTCCGAATTTCCCTAGATAATGTTAAGTCAATGGGCTTTTGATGCGTTCGTATATTTAAAATATCTCCTCGGGAAATTTGTTTTTAACTTCTTTTTTCCGTGTACTCTTCTTAAAGGATATCTCTTTTATCTTAGTCTTGAAAATATTTCTAAAATGTATGATTAATTTTATATGAAGCATTAAAATTTTACACCCAGTTCGTCAGTTTTTAAAACATAAAATATTACATTATGCATAGATTTTAGAAATATTTTGACAACTAAGACGAAAAGTGACATCCTTTAAGAAGGGAAAAATAATAATTCCCTGGGGAGGTATTTTAAATATAAGAATGCATCTAACCCTCATAGACATAACATTACAGAGGGGAATTTGGAAGCTGAGTGACTAGCAGCCTTAAGTGTGTTAGTAAATTTTTACATGGAGATTCTTCATTATACGCTTTTGAAATAAAAGCTGAAATAATATTTTGAAAACGGTGGTATTGTTTAAATCTGGATATCATGGTTTTATAACAACCAATTATATGACAAATGTTGGAGAGAAAAAAAAAAGAATTACATAGCATAAATGGAAAGTTTTCCACACTTTAAGTACTGCTGTTTTCAAATGGATATCGTATTAGCTTTATTTAATGAGAAAAATGTCCTATTATATAATACAAAAACTCATATTCGAAACAAATTTAACACAAAATACGGGAAGGTTGGAAAATATGATATTGTTCAAATGCGCATACGTCATCAGTCACATCTCCACCTTTGGAGATTTTAAAATCATGAATAAATTCTTTATGATTAATAAACAACTCTGCAACCAATACGTAAGCTGGATTTTTTTTTTTAAGTTATATAAATTATATAATTTATTTTATATACAACAAATATTATATACAAACCTACAATCATTTAAAATTTTTTGTTGTTTGGGGAGGCATGATGTTCTTTCGCAAAAACATGTTGCTGTTTAACTCTTTATTCTTTTCCCTACAATGTTTCTGTTTTAAAAATATCTATACTCTTAACTTTTTAAATCAAACCATTAATTCTTTATATCAAACATTCTTCTTGAAAAAAAAAATCATTTTATGTTGTTTTATTATTAAAACACGTGTCTCCTCAAAAACTGAATTTTTGCTTTCCCGATATTTTTATATCAACATCTGTTTTCTAGAATCCGAAATTACATTTTGAGGTAAAATAAGATCTTTGAAAATATATAATATTATTTATTTCGTTACGGATTCTAGATAATGAAATTTACTGAATGGAATATCAGAACGTGTTAATTAAACATAAATATACAGTGAGACCTCCATTTAACGAAATCTCATCGTTATACATAAACACTTCGTTAAACAATTTGTTAAATAGAAATCAACTGAAATTCATGTATAATAAAATACAGATGCATAAAATGAAAAATGCACATAAAATGGAAATATAAAAAAAAAAATGTGTTTTAAATCGGGCAGTAACTTTTTTTAATGCAATGTAGACATATGTGTAAAATTTAATTAGAATAGTGTCTAAAAAATCCCCTATTAACACGTTCACGCAGGCGCGGTGGGTCACAGTCGATTGCCTTAGAATAGTCAAGTCTCCGACTTTTTGAACACCATTTTTATTTTAGAGAAAATGTTGTTCCTTTAAATCGCCCAATTGCTCTAATTCAATAAAACAACATTTTCTGTATTAAAATACTGGTATCCAAAAGACCGGAGACTTGCCAGCTCTGTGACAGTCTAGTGTGACCCATCGTGCCGGCGTGAACGTGTTAAACAGAGGTAAACAAAAACTGAAGCATAGAGTACCTTTTTTTTTTTTTATTTCCTCAGTATTCCGATTCCTTAAGGGGTTTCAGGATTCTTAAAGCTTCAAAATTTTCGAAATTTAATTTTTTTTAGATGTTAAATTCCTATATTTTCTGAAAATTTTGATATAATTGATTTCTTAAAATTCCGATTAGAACAGAAGTTATGGGTTTTAGAATTTTACCCACTCAATAGTTGAAGCGGCGTTTCCGAAATTTGAAGACATTTTACTCCAAATGACGTTTTTTTGGCATAACGCGCACGATATCTCAAAAACTACTGAATATCTTTTCATGAAATTTTTTAAACATATGTTTCGTGTTGGTCTGTATCAACTGAACACAAATTTTCCTTTTTATTGTTTAAAAAAATATTTTTTAAGTGATTATACAGTTGAAATTTTCTAAATTTTGCATTAGCTAAATAAAACTTTGTATTAAAATATAAAAATACTTTAAATACAAATTTATTTAGGTTCAGGATAATTATTATAATCGGAAGTATAAGTAGGCACTAAAATTTTAATTCTACTTTCAAAACTTTGTTCTGTAATCCTGCGCGTAATATGTTATTGCCGATTTTCTGCTCGTCAAATGTCTGACAATTTGGAGTCCCCTGTAAAAGCTAATTCTGCATCATGCAATTTTTTAAATACATGAAATGAAAGAACATAATTACATCTTTCATCCCAATTAAAATTGTGTCTTAAAATCAAATACATTTTAAGGTATTAAATGTTGCAAATGGTCTTTTTAACACTTTCCAACAAAGTTGAAATGTGTTTATGCATTCGGTTTGTCTGTCCGTCTGTGCGCTCTCTAACTCCCGTAAATATACTCGGATCGTTCTGAAATTTTTGGATGTTAGTCACCTCTACCATACCACGAACCCTATTGCAAATGAAATTTGTAGCATGTTTAATTCATTTACAGGGACAGTCAAAAATTTTCCGTTACATTATGAACTATGGGAAAAAATCGTTTAAAATTATTTTAAATGATGTTACATGTTTTCAGACACAATAAAATTGATATGCATTTACCAAGTGCATTAAAATATGCATTCCATAGAATATGTGGTGCAAAGAATAAATATTATTCACTTACAGGGCCACACAAAAGAATTCCATTACATAATGATATACGGGTGTAGGGAATTTTTTCCGGCGTATTTTAATTATGTTAAATTATTTCATGTATAAATAAATTGATATACGTCACTGAGGTTTACTATAACTTATTTCATGTGTAATACGAAGTGCATAGCATTTACAGGGACATACAAAAGATTTCAGATACTATATTGTATCCGACGTACTGTACGGTAGCGATGATTGCTGGAAATGCATTTTTAATTATGTTATGCGCTTTTATGTTTCAGTATATTTATGCATTGTATATGATGTGTATAAATGCTGTAATTCATATACAGGGCTACACAAAAGAATTCGCAATGGTTACTGGGTATGATTGTAAATTGCCTAAAGGTGGTTTTTAAATGAGTTATGCATGTTTACGTTGAACTGCATTTTGTTTACTAAGAAATGTTTGTATAACATAGATAAAATTATATACAGTGTCATGCAAAGAATTAGATACATGGCCGTTTATAAATGATAATTTCTGGAAATGTGATTTCATTAGTTTTAAGAGTGTTTTACTTTGAATTAAACTTTAGCTAAATTGTGACGTGTAATAAAGGTACTAGGTTAACTACAGGGTTGTACAAAAGTATACAAGTATGTTTCCATCTATTAGTATAAATTTCTGAAAGAGAAATTGCAACCTGTTATTCGTTTTCTTACTAAACTAAATTTTCCCATTATATAGCAAATATATCAAACTACAGATCAAATACAGACCTGTTCAAAAACTTTTGAATACATATTTGCGATGGATGGTAACTGCAGAAATCAGTTTTTCAAATGTTTTATACGTTTTCTAAAATGGTTAGTTAGTTCTGTTATATACGTTATTTTCCTAAATAACGAAGTTTTGTTAAAGCATTCAGGATGTGTTGGAAAGTGTTTCATAATCCATGATTAACGCATGAATTTCTCTCTTGTTTTTTTTATTTTTTCCAATTTTAAGAGCCCTGAGATTCATTAACTTAAAAAAAAGTTTGTACAAAAAAAGCTTTATACAAAAAAAAAAAAAAAAAAAAAAAAAAAAAAAAAAAAAGATTGTTCATAAAATTTTTCGTATACCCGTGTTGTAAGTACCCGAACATTCATCTGTAGCATTCTCGTGAAACTGGAATCCCTTTCTTATTGAAGATTTTTAGAATTTATTCTTTTAAATGGAAATGATTAAATAAATAAATAATTTCATTTTCATACAATCCGCTGAAATAAATTTAATAAAATTTCACGAATCCATCGCAACAGCAATGTTGTAAACGCACGAAAGTGGAAGAAACTTCGTTATATAGAATATATATAGTTATATAGTTTTATAGTTATATAGTTGTATAGTTATACAGTTTTGGTAATATGGGCATTAATTTCTTCTATGTTAATGATGTTCAATGTCAAGGTTCAGCAGAAAATTTCGTTAAGTGAGAAAACTCCGTTAAATAGAGACTTTGTTAAGAGAAAGTTCGATTATATTTTCCGATCAATAGAAAAAAAATATTGTAATAATATTGGCTTCAGAATTACCTCAAACAATTTCTATTTCGGTGAACTAAATTTGAAAATATTTTGGGAGGCTGAAATGATTTGGAAGACTGAAAATTATATTCTAGAAAATAAAAATATAAATTAAATCCCGAGGCACATTGAGAACATTTTTTTGCTGGAAAATTAATATAGATAACCAAACAAACAATAAGATCAAGTAATAATCTTTAAATGACATATGACATATTTACAGTAGTTAAATGCTTTGCATTATACATTATTTTACCTACGAATTTCTATAACCAATTTACATTAAAATTCTGAAAACAATTGCAATTGTTAACCCATTAAAGACCAGCATGTTTTACATTAATTTTATTCAGTTCTCACTCCTTTTTTTAAAACACCTACTTTTACGTTTTGAATCACTGAAATGTGTTCATTGAATAAGGCAAATTTTACTTTTCTCTGTTACTGGTAAAAAAATTTAAAAGATCACAAATATAATGTTGCGAAAACTCAACATCAATCTTTAATAGGGTTCGCTCGCTATTAAGACACGCCACACTTTGTAAGGACTCTACCATCAGTATTCTTATAAAGATAATATTTTTCACGATCCATTTGCTAAAAGATAGTTTTATGCGATTACTGGCAGTAGTGTCCCTACAAAATGGGGCGTGGCTTAATAGCGTGCGAACCCTGTTTAATGAGTTAACGAATTTAACACGTTTGCCGCCAACTACGAGTATACTCGTAGCTTTAATATTCGTGGCTTTAATTTGTTAATTACTTTGTCACCATTATTTTAGGATAAAAAAAATTGCCTTATTTATTGCAAAAATTTCGCTGTATTACTAAACCGAAATTTACCTTTCTGAATTTGTGGTGGCAAAAGACTTTCAAGAAGAAATTTCAAAATTCTTACTTTATCGTTTTGGCAGCGAACGTGTTAAACAAAAATTACAAATTTTTTGACTGATGTAACAAAAAAAAAAATTTTGACACCACATTCATCTAAACATAAAATATTTAGCAAGACATGTACGTCTTTTGAAAAAAAGGAGTGGCTTTGTAGTTTTTATTTTAAAATATCTCAGGGATGCCACTGACGACTAATTTTATATTCTATTCTCAACACTATTTTAAGAAAATTATTTTTGTAGACCACTTATCTTGCAGACGTTGAAAAAGTAAATGAAATTTCTTTTTTGCTTTTAAAAATTGGTGCGAGATAGAATTAAAAAAAAAAAATGTCTCCAGTAGTAGTCCTGATATTTCTGTTAACCGTTTATAAGTAGAAACTTAAGAAACAATACTGAGCACTTTTTGTCTATGTCATGAGATTTTTGTAGCCAATATTATTTTTTTACAAAGGAAAAAGTGAAAATATATATTCCATGTTGTTTTATCATTAAGACATAAGTCTCCTGAAAAATTGAATTTCTGTCTTGTCGGTATTTTTGGATCAGCATCTTGTTGTTTTCCAAAACCTGGGATTACTTTTTTGAGTAAAATCAGATTGTAGAAAAAACATATCGTCTTATTCTTTATAGGATGTTAGCAAAGGAAATGTCCTGCATGGAATAACGAACAGTTGTTATTTATGTCTGAGGATATGTTCACGCTGCAATTTTAATACAGATAACAGAAATACTTTCCAGCTTTGAAATACGTCTGCAATTTTTTTTTTTTTTATTCCGTCTGCTATATTTTTTATTCAAGTACGTATTATATGATGTTCATTTTAAAAAAGAGAACTTTATTAACAACATTTATATATTGAAATAGTACATAAACACCCGGATTTTCAATTAACAAATATTTAAGGTACATTAATTTTACTTTTATTATCATTGGTCAAATAAATTTAAATTACAAATTATGTTTATCTTTTGATAAATGGAATAAAATTAAATATAAAATACACAATGATGAATAAGGTAAGGTGCCCTATTTTCGTCCCCCCTAGTCACTTTTAGGCCTTAAATGTTGCAATTTTCAGTGAAAAACTACTTGGATTTTACATGGAATAACTATCCACGCACATAGAAACATAGGAAAATCTCGTACCGAAAATTTTTTTTAAGAATACGAAAAATTGTTTTATCGAAAGTATCTGTATATGGCAAAAGAAAAAAATGGTCCCAATTTCTTTGACCTCAAAAAATCAAATACGCCGAGGCTTAATTTATAACTAAATCAAAATTTATTTCTAAATGAGTAAGTAATTTAATTTAAATTAAATTAAGGCACAAAGAAATCTACTAATTATCAGTGGAAGAATAAAATGACGAAACATTAGGAAAAAATTGAAAAAATTGTCATGAAAAAAGCAATCCTAATTTCATCCCCGGGACGAAAATAAGAACTGCAAGGAGGGTGAAATTGGGACCACGCTACTTCCGAATATGGCGGAGCTTCAGTTCCCGTAAGAGGAACTGTGCGTCCTAAAACTCACTGTATGTACGGAGCATATTGCCTACAGCATATTACCTACGTAAGATACATGCAATGAATAAGAAATAAATAATTGCAGTACAGTAAATAACGTTCTACAAACAACGCAATAAGAGCTCAGGCCTTCTAAAAATAGGAAATCCCCGGTGTCTGTATGTGTCTTGGCCAACGAAAAATCCAAGACTGACCCCTTTTACCTTCCGTTCCCTGTGCCTTGCGTGATAAGTGGCGCCACTATTGCAGAACCGGAGAAGAAAAGGGGTGCGAAACTGGGAAACTTTACCCTATGTTACAAAAATATATTTTTATGATGTTTTATTAGACTTCAGTCGCATGAAAATAAAATTGTGTTTCCGGAATTTTTGGACTAATATCACATTATATTCAAGAAAGTAGGTTTGTGTCTTTTGAAAAAGGTTTGTCAAAATTATATATTATTGTTATTTTAATTCAAGATAATAGAAATGATATTTTCAGAATTGAACAATGAAAAGGTATTAATGGAATCAGAGCCTATGTCCATGTGTCGAGGAAAGTTTTTTATAACCGTTAAAAAAATATATTGTCATTTCAAACTTTCATCAAATATTTTTATGTTATGCAAACTTTCAAATGTTGCTCTGACACTGTAATAAAAACATCGTATTTCTATATAAACAAAGAAAGTCTAAATTAAGTGCTGTCAAAAATTGTGGAGATTTCTATTTAGGAATTTAATATATGAAATAAAAATAATTTTCTATTATTAATTTTTTTTATCATATTTTGATTAGGATATAGGGGAGACTAGAGAGGGTTGACCATACGGGAGGCTTGACCCACCCATCAGTTTTCATATTTAAAAGAATTTCAGAGTTTTATCAATAGGTGTCAACCAAAGCTACCGGAATGCTCAAACAAGAGTTTCTGTTTCATACAGACAATGGAGATAGGTGTGGAAAAAATCAATTGTGAGGCGTTTTCAACCTAAAAGTTGTGTTTTTTAGAAATATTTTATAAGCTTTTTTCAAATAAAATATATCACAGAAATTTGAGTAAGTAGGTTTTAAGTAATACAGAAATATCGAGCTTTCATTCCAGGCATAAAGATTATACAGTAAGTTAGGCTTAACGTAACAGTGTGCTATTCTTTAGAAAAAGGCTATGTGGGGAGGCTTGACCCATTCAATGTGAGGGAGGGTTGGCCACATGTTCTTTAACATATTCACGGCGGGAAATAAGAATTCTCGTTTTCATTCAAAAAACATCATTGAATAAGGACGTGGCTCTATCTTACAGAAAATGAATTTATATCATGTTGTCTATATTTTTTTAGATTGTAAGAGATTTTTTATTAACATCGTTTATTGAAATATATTTACTGATGCATAAACTTGGGAAAACTATCAAGAACACCAATTTACAAAACACTTTCAGAACAGAGAGGAGCTTCTACTGTTTTAAAATTCAGATTTGTTAAAAATTGCCCAGCTATGTGTTTCAGGGGCAGTGGTATGCTTATGAAACCACTTTATTTTAATTCCCAAATTCCACAATGGCATCAGAATTTTGCTAAAATCTTTTCAATTTAATATGTCTGTGAAATATAGCCTGTTTCATATTTGCAAATAAACTTGTTCGTATATTCCGGTGCCAGTCATTTATTTCAATATTTTATTACTGAAAGTACTTGCAAAAGAACATAGCAAGAATCGAAAAACTATTGGAAGGTATGTAGACAAATTTCAACACAATGTATAGAGTGAGATGAGGCCAAACAATGTGACAACTATAATTGTCAGATCGATTGTCACAGAAAGTAGGGCAGGGAGACAAAAAAAAGCGCGACAGTTGCTTCTACCGGACTTAATAATACATGAAACCCTATGAATACGGAACCTGTCTGTAACGGAATAATGTCTTAAATATTAAAATTTCATTTTCCCTGTTATAGAATTATACCTGCTCAGACAAAATCCCGCATAAAACAAAATTTCCCCCTTCTGACATGCGATTGCGCCTAAACAGGTTTGTTGAAGCCTCATATTTTCAAAAATATTTTTTCATAATAAATAAATCATGTAGCATAAAGATATTTTACCCTTTTTTAATCTGATTTTATTTCTCTTCACAAATATTTCAATATAAAACAAATTGGGTCAAGGCTCCCTTCTAGTGGGTCAATCCTCCCGTATGTGGGGAGCTTTGACATTTCTTATATATTACACTTATGTAGCAATTTTATTTTGATAACTGACTGTATAACGTATAAAATGATGTACAAAACTTTATTCTACGTTCAATATTTAAAAAATAAAAAATCATTTTGTAAAAAGTGGTTCAACCCTCCCTAGTCTCCTCCCCTATAATGTGTTTTGCACTTGTTAAAAAGTAAAAAAAAAAAAAAAAAAAAAAAAAAAAAAAAAACTTTTTACAGCCAGAATTGAAATTATTCAACTACCTTGTTTTCAATTAATAAAAATTTTAAACGAATTTAATTATATTTGAGTGTCGCTTTTTGCTGGAATTCTTGTAATTACATATATAATTTTTCAATTAATCAAACATTGACTGTTCATTTTATAAAATAAAATGAAAATGTTTAGCCTTACTTTGGAGACAGCAGAATCATTATGGAAATAATAAACATTTATGTTAAATCGTTCTGATTACTTTTTGTTATTTCTTGCTAGAAAATTAAGACATCAAACGGAAAAAAAAATTTCAAGATTATAAAACATTAAGCGACAAATTAGTTAAATGATCATACAGTGTCTAAATTAGTTTAATCTATTGTAAGTTTTGTTTTATACAGTAGTTTGTCTACGGACAATAAACAAGTTTGTAACGAATACTGCAAACAGGTCTGTAACTATGCTGCATGCTCTTTTTCTTCAAACTCTTTCTTTCAAAACATATAATTTTTTACTGATCTCATCGGTACCATATCAAACTATCCAATGTGAAAACAGTGGGCTATTTTTTGAAATTCAGATTTTTTTATTAACACCACTTTTCTGAAACGGTAAAATTCTCTTTTTCTTTCGCTTTAATTAATTTGTTATTAAATAAGTTTAACTAAGACAAAATTTACTATTTCAAAAAAGTTGTGCCGATCAAAAAATCGTAATATAAAAAAAGTAGCCCACTGTTTTCATATTGGATAGTTTGACATGGAGCCGACGATATCACAAAAAATTTATATAATGGCACATTCATTTAAATAAGTAATATTTTGCCTGAAACGTGAGCTGTTTTGGAAAAATATTTTTATTTTATGTTTAAACATTTTTGTAAAGATTTTATAAATATATAGATATTAAAAAAGAAAACTGAAAAAAAGTTTCTTTTAACATAAAAAATTTATAGAAAATATTATTTTTCAAAAAAAAAAAAAAAATAAATAAATAAATAAATAAATAAAATAAATTTGAAAAATTTAGTTGTTTTCATTAGTTGTTATCATTATATTGGATTTAGTTGTTATCATTAAGAGATGCGTCTCCTCTACTAATGAATGTTTGTTTAGCTGGTGTATATATATATGTTACTGTGAAAGGCCGAAATCTGTAGGATGTCGACTTTCACCGGTGAATGTCAACACTCACATAGTCGCTTGGTGTAAGTCCGAAATATTTGCTAAATATCCTTATTTCTGAGTTACACCGGCAAATGTCGACATTCACCATGCACTAATGGTGAATTTTGAATATGTCGGAAATTGCATTTACTTCTCCTTGTTTCAGGCGCGATCATTAATTTTTAAAACATAAAAAAGTTTTAATCGTCTGTAATCCAAAGTTGCTGCACTTAGTTTTAGCAGAAATCACTTCAGATATTATTTTAGCGTACTGTTCTTGAAAAAAAAAAAAGAAAAAAATAACAACTGTTTTCTCGTTTACTCTCAATTAATGTATTTAATTTTTCGGGAAAAAAAAAATCACGGCTCACTGCAGTATCCATTGAATATAAATTAGGATATTGAATAAAAATAAACAATATTTAAGAAAACGTTGTGCGCGCCATCAAACCTTGCATAAAACTGCCAAAGCTGACTGACTCGCAGTGAAACAAAGAATTTGGCGACAGACTGCCAGCCTCTCTGTTGAACACAGCTTCTCTTTTCGACCTCCACCTGAGCATATCTGTGCTTGTCGATATTCTCCGGTGATGGTCCGAATGTACAAGAATATAATCAAATATTCGGTCTTCCACCGACGTATTTGGTATGTGTTGACATTCACCGGTGAAAGTCGACCGGTTGAACAGAGAAAATTTTGTCTTTAGTGGGTGGGATAAGATTTTAAATGAAACAAATCCTATTTATATACATATGTACTTAAAATGTGTAATATAAGTATTATATATAGAAAGAAATGTGTTATATTGTTTTTCAGAAAAGCAAAAGCCCCAGAAAAAGATGATTTTTTTTATGACCATTACGTTTTTTGTTTAATCCCCAGAAAGAACATTTGGAAAAAATATTTTTTTTTTTTTTTTGGGGGGGGGGGGGGAATAAGCATTTTCTGTTTTTATTAATGGTATTAGAAATAATAATTATCTGGGTAGAATGACAAACATGTGTTGTTTATGTCGAAATTTGTTTAAATAATGAGTTCGGGAAATTAATTTTATAACGGAACTGGCTTCAGAATACATTGTTATATTTTTTCAAAGACAATTCTGGTCAAAATATCCAGTGTTTCAAAAATTTTATTTAACAGTATTTTGAAGACTACAAATAGTACTCGAAAAATATTGAAAATATGAGTTTAATCCTGCCAAATGTTGAGATAATTTCTTGATAGATAATTTTCATGAAAGAATGTAATAACGTTATCAATATATAACTAAAATATTACCCATATGATACTCATATGATTGCCCATATGTATTTCTAACGTTTGGATATTTTGCATCATTTATTAGTTTCTAAAAAAAATAAAAAGTAAACAACTTTGAAATCAAGGTGCCTGCTGCATATTTTCTAGATACTTAAAATTTTTAAAAAAGGTGCATTTTGTTATTTATATGATAAAAAGATATGGGATGCTAATTACATATAAATATGGAATTTTTGACTAGATATTTTTCTTTTATCATAGAAAAAATATCCATCTATCTATATCTATCTATATGTGTCTCTTTATCTGCATATGTCTATCTATCTATCTATCTATCTCTCTATATATACACATACATATATATATATATATAACATGGATAGGATGGTGTTGTTTATGACAGCCAATTATCTACACGGGATATATAGGCCCGAAGGAGAGGGGTGGTTGCCCTCCGTGGGGGCCTTACTTAAGGGAATCTACATGGATAAGAAGTCAGACAAAAGTTTTGACACCATCGAGATAATTAAACAGCTAAAATGGAAACGTTTTGGACACATTCCAAGAAATGAAGGCAATAAATGGAGTATAAACTCCCTACAGGGATATCCCAGAGATGTAAAATGATCAAGAAGACGAGCTTAAGCAAGATGGAGTGAAGAAACCAGAAAACTGGCCCGTGTTAATTGGATGAGTAAAGTACTAGAGTGTAAGTAATGCAAAAATCTGGGGGAGGCCTACTTTCAGCATTAGACTGAAAACGGTTGATTATGCTACTCACACACACAGACACACACACATATATATGTACACTGTATGGCCATCAATAACCCGACACTTTTAGTTTTAGATATTTTGTCGAATATTTAAAGATATTCTTGTCGGATTTTACTGGAACTTCAGGTTTATGAAGAATATGTTTGGCTTCATATTTATCAATGGCGATTTGATCAGCGGGACAATTTGGCGGCCTGCAAAAAATCACAGAAAAATAATGATATTTAGGGTCACCCTGTAAAATAAAACGTGCGAGATGATCTACCGCTATAGCTTACGAAGATATGGATACTGGTCAATATGTGCATTCATTTGTGTCAGAATAGCACGTATATTCATGGAGATATATCGATTTTTTTTTTTTTAATCTCAAAAAAAATTCTTGCATGTTTTTTGTTTATATCATTCAGGGTTTTCTACCAAAATTAACACCCGTTTCTGAAAGTTTCACAAAACATAGTAAAAAATATATAATTTAATTGGAATGTAAATATATTAAACCTTTGATGAAATATGAGCAGTTGTATGAAAAGTTTTTATCTGCGCATGCGCGCACGATAACAAGGGTTTTTTTTTTTTTTTTTCATGATTTATAGACAACTCTACGGATCAACTCATAAAAAAAATAAAATAAAATGAAAACAGTCAAATATCCTGAAAATTCAGAAAGTTATCGGCGATTGAGTGAGATGATTTTTAGTCGTTCTCTCTCGTCAGCTAAATGATAAATGGTTTTCCATAAATTGCCATTTAAATTCTTTTTTTCATTTTTATTGATACTTTAGTTTTCGTTAGAAACCCACCAGAACGAAATTAATCCAAGAAACAAGTGGGTAAGTGTGATCACAGATCAAACAGAGGGTTTCGTTTAATATTGCTTTCAAAACACTTTATCCTTTTGAAAAATCTGTTAGTTCCACATTTCGCAACCAGGGGCGCACTCTATTCTAAAAAAACCTCTATCCGAACGAAACTCCGTTTTACATACTATCCGTACATATATTAGTCGAAGGGATTGGGCCCATAGCACCCAAGATAAGTAGGTGCCCCTGGCGGTAAAAGTGGAACTAAAATATGTAAGGCTATGGTGCATAATATGAAAGATTGGTCAAAGGGGTGTCGGCAAAAGTTGGAAAAGTGCTAACGGGGTGAAAAGGGCGGAGGTTAGAAAAATTGCTTAAAATATACAAGTTAGAGCCCGGAGGAATAAATAATATAAGACTTTTTGAAAATTTTATGATTTGTCGTGTGGTCTGAGGTATTCAGCTATACGTATGCAAAAATTCATGTCTCCAACTTAATTAGGGGCTCTCTTAGAAAGAATTGCTTAAAATACATATGTGGTAGCTCAAAGTGTTAAACGTAAGCCTTTTTTAGGATTTTATGATTTGTCGCCTGGCTTTAGGTGTTCTCCTATAATTATGCAAAATTTCAAATCTCCAATTTAATAAGGGGCTCATTTAGAAAGAATTACTTAAAATACGCATGTGGGAGCCCAAAGGGTTAAATGTACGACTTTTTCAAATTTTTATGATTTGTCGCATGATGGTGTTCAGCTATAAGTATGCAAAATTTCACGCCTCCGACCTAATTAGGGGCTCACTTAGAAAGAATTGTTTAAAATACACATGTTAGAGCCAAAAGGATTAAGTGTACGACTTTTTCAAATTTTTATGGTTTGTCATTTGATGTGAGGTGTTCAGCTATAAGTATGCGAATTTCCACACCTCCAATCTAATTAGGGGCTGACTTAGAAAGAATTGTTTAAAATACACGTGTGGGAGCTCAAAGGGTTAAATTTACGACTTTCTGGAAATTTTATAATTTGTCGTTTGATGCGAGGTGCTCAGCTATAAGTGTGTAAAATTTCACGCGTCCAACCTAAATAGGGGCTGACATAGAAAGAATTGTTTAAAATACACATGTGAAAGCCCAAAGTGTACGACTTTTTCAAATTTTTATGATTTGTCGCATGATGGTGTTCAGCTATAAGTATGCAAAATTTTACGCCTCCAACCTAATTAGAGGCTGACTTAGAAAGAATTGTTTAAAATACACATGTTGGAGCCCAAAGGGTTAAATTTACGACTTTCTGAAAATTTTATGATTTGTCGTTTGATGCGAGGTGCTCAGCTATAAGTGTGTAAAATTTCACACGTCCAACCTAAATAGGTGCTGGCATAGAAAGAATTGTTTAAAATACACATGTGGGAGCCCAAAGGGTTAAATGTACGACTTTTTCAAAATTTTATGGTTTGTCATTTGATGTGAGGTGTTCAGCTATAAGTATGCGAAATTTCACACCTCCAATCTAATTAGGGGCTGACTTAGAAAGAATTGTTTAAAATACACATGTGGGAGCCCAAAGGGTTAAACTTACGACTTTCTGAAAATTTTATGATTTGTCGTTTGATGTGAGGTGCTAAGCTATAAGTGTGTAAAATTTCAAGCCTCCAACCTACATAGGGGCTGACATAGAAAGAATTGTTTAAAATACACATGTGAAAGCCCAAAGTGTTAAATGTACGACTTTTTCAAAATTTTATGATTTGTCGTTTGATGTGAGGTATTCAGCTATAAGTATGCAAAATTTCACGCCTCCAACCTAATTAGGGGTTCACATAGAAGGAATTGTTTAAAATACACATGTGGGAGCCCAAAGGGTTAAATGTAAGACTTTTTCAAAATTTTATGATTTGTCGTATGATGTGTTGTGTTCATCTATAAGTATGCAAAAATTCAAGTCTCCAACATGTATAGTTTCTGAGAACGGGCTCTGTGACAGACAGGCAGACGGACAGACAGAGGAGCGAGACGAATAGGGTTTCGCCAGATGAACAAAACCCTAAAAAGAAGTATCAAAATCTACGCAGTTCTTCTGTATCTACTCGTTGACATACATTAAATAAAAATACCTTTGCTGAAAACCAGTTAATAAAAAATGACAATTTGTGGAAAATCCCTTATCATTCAGTAGCTTTTAGGAAAGCAACTAAAAATCGGCTCGCTCAATTGCCGATATCTTTCTGAATTTTCACGATATTTGATTGTTTTTTTTTGTTTTTTTTTATAAGTTGCTCCATAGAGTTCAGTATTAAATCATGAAGAAAATATTTTTTATCGTGCGCGCATGCTCAGATAAAAAATATTTCCTACAACTACTGATGTTTCATCAAATATTTAATATATTACTTAATTAATATTACTTAATATTATAACTAATGTACTATTTATAATATTTAATAATTTATTTTATTATTAACTTATAATATAACAATTTGTAATATTAATATTACACTTATATAATAATATTACTTAATTAACTTATTTAATATTTAATGCATCACAATTACACTATATAAATTCTACTATAGTTTGTCAAATTTGGAGTAACTGGTTTTAAATTTGGTAGAAAACCCTGCATGATATAAGCAAAAAACATCCCAGAATGTTTTGAAAAAAAAAAATCTATAAATCTCCATAAATGTACGTGCTATTCATACACAAGTGAATACACATATCGTACAGTATTCACGTATTCGTAATCTATAGCAATAGATCATTTCGTGCATTTTATTTTACAGGGTGACGATAAATATTATTATTTTTCTGAGATATTTTGCTGGCCCCAAAATTGTTTTGCTGATGAAACTGCCTTTGATAAATATGAAATCACACATATTCTTCATAATCCTGAAGTTCCAGGAAAATCCGACAAGTATATCTTGAAATATTCGACAAAGTGTCAGGGTCAATCCATTTCAAGTGGTCCAGAAAATCATTAATTCGTTGCTCGACCATTTTTTAAAAAATCTGAAATTCTTTGTACAACAACCCTAACATGATGGAAGTTTAAAATGACTATTATTTTAATTTTATTAATTTTTGTTTGTGCATGGCGGCCATCTTTGTTTCCTCGTCTGCCGCAATTTTCTCAGAAGAAGGGTTTACGGAATTGTAAATAATTCATCGTTTATTTATCCAATTCAAGTGCGGATTGAAGCAATTTGTACAGAATACATTGGACTAAAAATGTGGTAATAGAGTAGTTTCCGGAAATAAATCCTTATTGGTGAAATTTAAGCATAAATTTCCAGTTTTTTTCAAAAATTTGTCCGTTCACAAAAGGAAATTTTTCTAGCAAGGAAAACTGTAAACATGACATAATTTTTTTTACAAATAGGCCAAAAGTACTTGTACTCACACGCCAAGTTCCAGACCTGGGACTTCGTTTCTCTTCGCTAAAAAAAATCCCAAATCTTTCAAAAATGTCAAAAATCGCACTTTTTAGGCTTTGATATCTCTGGTGGGGCACGAGATAAAAAATCTGAAGTTCTGGTTTCTAAGAGTATTGTATGGTAGTGCTATGCACAAGAAATTTCAAGATGGAGATTTGAGTACCAGCTGAGATATGACAAGGGCAACATGTCAAAAGAATACTGCCAAACTATTGTTTTGTTGCAGTCACAGCTAAGTATTTATCTCAGAGTGTCACTTAAATTTATGTTTTTGATTATCTTTAATTAATAGTAACAGAAAATAAAGCCCTTTGCAAAGCTTAGCAATTAATTAAAAAATAATTATGCCTAAGTCCATACATTTTGTATGGTTTCAGTAACTTTTGTTGAAAGTAATTTTAGTAACTAAAAGAAACCTCAGCACTTTTACATAAAGAAAAAAAAATATTTTTATAGAAGACCTGAAACAAAAACAGAACAGGGAAAGAGAAAAGCTTTTAATGTTGTCATACTTGTTGAGACATGATCAAACATGTCAAAGCACATTCTTACTTGTTGGTTTAAAAACCACAATTTTGATCTTTCTCAAAATTTGATTTGTAGGAACCAAATCTTGTCATTTCTTGATAACTTGATTGAAGATCTTGGCCCTGCTGGCTCATAGAAGTAAACTTTGAAATCACTATGTGCAAGTCTCAGTTCATTAATAATTAATTCCTAGCTTACTTCTTCTGCAAAAATGTCATTTTCTGAAGTATAAATTTTGAAAGGGCTTTGGCTATCTTTACTTTCTAAAATTTACTTGAGGCTGATGCATGATAACATCGTATGATGTTTCATTTACAGGAATATACTTATGGTAGGAACAAGTTTCAGGGACTGGCAAGCAGCACTAAAATTGTGGTTTTTAAACCAACAAGCAGGAATGTGTTTTGACACATTTGATCATGTCTCAACAAGTATGCCAACATTAACAGCTTTTCTCTTTCCCTATTCTGTTTTTGTCTCAGGTCTTGTATAAAAATATTTTTTTTCTTTATGTAAAAGTGGTGAGGTTTCTTTTGGTTACTAAAATTACAAAAAAAAAATTACTGAAACCATACAAAATGTAGGCCTTAGGCATAATTATTTTTTTAATTAATTGCTAAGCTTTGCAAAAGGCTTTATTTTCTGTTACTATTATTAAAAGATAATAAAAAAAATAAATTTAAATGACACTCTGAGATAAATACTTAACTGTGACTACAGCAAAACAATAGTTTGGCAGTATTCTTTTAACATGTTGCCCTTGCCATATCTCAGCTTGTAGTCAAATCTCCATCCTGAAATTTCTTGTGCATAGCACTACCATACAATACTCTCAGAAACCAGAACTTCAGATTTTTATCTCGTGCCCCACCAGAGATATCAAAGCCTAAAAAGTGCGATTTTTGACATTTTTGAAAGATTTGGGATTTTTTTTAGCGAAGAGAAACGAAGTCCCAGGTCTGGAACTTGGCGTGCGAGTACAAGTACTTTTGGCCTATTTGTAAAAAAATTATGTCATGTTAACAGTTTTCCTTGCTAGAAAAAATTTCGTCTTGTAAACGGACACATTTTTCAAAAAAAAACTGAAATTTTATGCTTAAATTTCACCAATAAGCAGTTAGTTTCGGAAACTACTCTATTACCAAATTTTTAGCCCAATGTATTCTGTACAAATTGCAACAATCCGCACTTGAATTGGAGAAATAAACGATGAATTATTTACAATTTCGTAAACCCTTCATGTGAGAAAATTGCTGCACACGATGAAACAAAGATGGCCGCCATACACAAACAAAACATAATAAAATTAAAATAATAGTCATTTTGAACCTCCATCATGTTAGGGTTGTTGTACAAAAAAATTCAGATTTTTAAAAAATTGGTCGAGCAACCAGTACTGGACCACTTGAAATGGATTGACCCGTCAAAAATTGAAAGTATCCGGTGATTATTTTAATGTGTACTGAATTATGAATTCATGGAAATGTTATCTTCTAAAGCATTTTTCGTGAATTTTTTAAACTACATTAGAATATTTCCAGGATCATTAAACAATTTTTAGAAGGCTTTTAGAAGGATTGAATGATTTAGAATGATTAATTATATTTTAATTTTTAGGGATTTTGTGCAATATTTATAACCCCACTCAAATCTTTTATTTTAAATATTTTTCTTAGTATTCTGCAGAATTAGGAGATGTACAAATATAATGTTCTTAGAATATAAATATAGAAATATTTCCTAAAAGAAAAATCCCCCCCCCCCCCCCCCCCAACGGCAAGAAAGCTGAAAAGATGCAAAAGCATAATAAATTTTAGTTTTGTGTAACCAAATTTTAGTTTTGTGTAACCAATAATGTATTTGGAACAAGATAAAGTAATGCATCTATAACTCATTCTAAACTGTATTACTACTAATTAATGTATTAAATGAATTTTATAACAGGTTATTTTAATACTACTTATAAGTGTCGTCAGTAAATAAAGGGTTGATAATGTATTTCTTGGACGATGTCTCTTTTTCTACGTTGTTCACCCTTTTCAGTACAAAGTTAATATTTTGTCCCATTCGTAGTACCTTAAATTTTCTTCATCATCTTCTTCAGGTTCTCATATAAAGGATTAATGGCCATATAGTGCACACACACACACACACACACACACACATATATATATATATATATAATATATGTATGCAAATACATTTATCTAATAATGTTGTGAAAACAGATTTTTTAACAGTAACCTGTGCACTCCAAGCATCATCCAACCCACAGTAATGTCATTTGGAATTCCGTAACTTTAATTGCATATAACTGAAGTATCGATATAACGAAATATTACTCTTTATTTCTATACAAAATATATTGAGAAATCAAACTCTTATGTTTATTATTATCAAAAGTTTCATTTTGTGAATGGAAACAGCCAATCAATGATTGCATATTGAAAATGAAAATCAAATTTCAAATTAATTGCTTAAAAGGCGCAAAGGGCAACATAGTGAAAAAGATTCCATGCCGGGAATCGAACTCGGCCCATCAGTATAGCACACTGACGTTCTACCGGCTTAAGCACATGGAACGAAACCCAGCCTAATAGTGAGAAATTTTCCAAGCTGGGTATCGTTCCATGTGGTTTAGTCGGTAGAACGTCAGTACGCTATACTGATGGGCCGGGTTCGATTCCCGGCATGGAATCTTTTTCACTATGTTGCCTTTGCGCCTTTTAAGCAATTAATTTTGAAATTTGATAATCATTTTAAATATTGTATGCAAGGCGAATGTTTCTCTCTGGAAAAAATTCTAAGTATTAATATAGTTTCATTCGATGCTGGATTTAATTATGTTTCTTGTTTGCTCCATGTCGGTGGCTCACGATAAATATTCCATCTTGTGCTGCGTTTGTAGCCTTGCCAACATATAATAGTGAGAAATTTTCCAGGTTGGGTATCGTTCCATGTTGTTTAGTCGGAAGAACGTCAGTGCGCTATACTTATGGTCGGGGTCCTATTCCCGGCATGGAATCTTTTTCACTATGTTGGCCTTTGCGCCTGTTAAGCAATTAATTTGAAATTTGATTTTCATTTGAGATACTGTATGCAAGGCGAATGTTTATCTCTGGAAAAATTTCCACGTATTAATACAATGACTGCATATTAAAAAAAAAAAAAAAAAAAAAAAAAAAAAAAAAAAAAAAAAAAAAAAAAAAAAAAAAACCGCCGACATTACAAATATTGGTAGGTGCTAATACGCACCAGTGGAAAATTCAAGGGCTAACACAATAAAATTATTTTCATCCAATACTTACTTTTGAACAATATCCATTACAATATTTAAATAGAGAGAATTTTAAAAATCTAGTAATATGTGCCATGTGGCAACAAAAATGAGAAGTAAAAGAGAATTTCTACAAAGCTGAAGAACTACATCAGATGTTCATATTATATGGTCTGGAATTCAAGATACACTGGCGAGAAATAAAAAAGAAACATGCATAAAAATGCAGATAACTTGGACGATCTTGCAGCTAAAAACATGGAAAATGCAAAAGATCTTTATTTTGGGATGCCTGTCATATCTTTAAAATACAGAATATCCTTTTTCTGATTTTTTTTTTAAATAAGACTTTATGAAAGATGACATAAAGCTGAGTAGCGTAAAATATGGTTACAGTATACTCAACTTTTTATAAATTACAAATAAATGCACGACAGTTACGTGATGTAATCGAAAAATGTGTGTAGATTTTATAAAAATATGTATGCTAATCACTTATAATGAAACAAAGCTAAAAAATGCTATAATAGTGATATAATACCTTTATTTAGATTAACGCTCGATTCATCGCACAATGGTGACATTTTCAAAATCATTTATGATAGAAATATGTACTATGTAGTAAAAAAAAAAAAAAAAAAAAAAAATAGAACTAAATCAGAATTTTTACAAAGCTGAAGGAATACATCAGATGTTCATGTTATATGGTCTGGAATTCAAGATACACTGGCGAGAAAAAAAAGAGACATGCATTAAAATGCAGATAACTTGGACGATATTGCAGCTAAAAACATGGAACATGCAAAAGATCTTTATTTTAAGATGCCTGGCATATCTTCAAAATACAGAATATTCTTTTTCTGATTTTTTTTTTAAATAAGAATTTATGAAATATGACATAAAGTGGAGCAGCGTAAAATATGGTTACAGTATACTCAACATTTATTTTAATTGCAAATAAATGCGCCACAGTTATGTGATGTAATCGAAAAATGTGTGTAGATTTTATAAAAATATGTATGCTAATCACTTATATTAAAACAAAGTTAAAAAATACTATAATAGTGATATGATACCTTTATTTAGATTAACGCTCGTTTTACCGCACAACGGCAACATTTTCAAAATTATTCATGATAGAAATACTTTTGCAAACGAATTTTAAAAACAGTGACTTGGTAAATAATGTCCCGAGACTTCATGCATAAGGAAAATCCGTGCAAAGATAAAATAAAATGAAATTGGATATTTGTGAGTATGGATTAATTTTTACTATTGTTACGAAAACTGCATAGCATCTCTTTCCAAATTTTAGGTTACTCAAGGGACACTGAATCATTGAAAATATTTTCGTTGCGTAAAAATATCTCTATTGATTCCCGGATAATGGATAGTAGATAAAATCTTGACGGATAAATTATACTGCTATTTTTTTAATCAGTCTGTAAAGGTTCGTTGCTGCATAATCTGGTCAAAGCTGTGGTCCTTTTGTTGTACTTCAAATTAAAACTAGAATCAAAGAACATATAGCAGACATCAAATACAAGAGGAGAACCACATCTTTGGTCAGAATATGTAGCAAAGAACCTTTACAGATCGATTAAAAAAACAGCAGAGTAATTTATCCCTCAAGATTTTATCTACCATCCATTATCCAGGAATCAATAGAGATATTTTTATGCAAGAGAATATTTGCAAGGATTCAATATGCCTTGAGTTACCTAAAATTTGGAAAGAGATGCCATGCTGTTTTAGTAACAGAAGTAAAAATTAATCCACGCTCACTAAACAAATTTCATTTTATATTATGTTTGCACGGATTTTCATTATGTATGAAGTCTCGTGACATTATTTACCAAGTTATTGTTTTTTAAATTTGTTTGCAAAAATATTTCTATCTTGAATTGTGGCAGCTTTCTCTGCAACATATCGGTTCCCGCCCCTCCCCCCCCCCCCGTTACTCAAAATCTACTTTGAACAAATAAATTCATTAAATTAATTCATTTTTTAAAACAATACACAGTTCTACCTTCATATATATATATACATATTTGTCTTTCGCTCTCCTTTTCACAACGAACTTAACACGTACAAAGATTTATGATTTCATTTTTTCACTTATTCAAAATCCCATTCTCGCATATTTACTTTTGTTTCTTAACGGTTTTTAGTTAAAAGTAATCAAGGACACATAAACCTAAGTATATCTGCACTTTTTTATCATTTCATTTTCTTTTACCGCATTTCATCGGCGGTATAAATAAGTGTCTCTTAATTGCTATTAGAATTTGACGGGTAAAAATAAATAAAAAAATTAAAAAGTATTTTATAGGAATTGCGGTTTCAAATATATTTCATTTATTTTAGCACATATGCTTTTTCTCTCTGCATTTCCATACATTCGTTAAATATTTCACAATCACATTTGTTGCTGTTAAAGTAAACAAATCGAGACTTCATGACGCTCTTACTTATGAAATACAGTAGGGCTGTTTACATTCCGTGAGTGTGTGCTGAAAGGGAGGCTGCCACATTATTTTCTGCTAAACCTGCTGCCAATGCTTTGTCTCTGTTATTCCGGCGTCAAAAACTGTCTAAATTGGTGATAATGTAATACGCCAAGTCATGTGATTCAATACGCAAAAGGTCCAGTTGGCTCCATACCCCTGTGCTGTAAGGGGCCATCCACAAATGATGTCACGCTTGGAGGGGGGAAGGAGGTTCATGAAATTGTGGCGGTTTGTGACAAGGGGGTGGGAGGGGTAACAAGAAGTGTGACATCACGCATTTTGGTTAAAATAAAAGCATTAAAATCAGCAGATTAAATTTTAAAGTTATTTTGAAATTAAAGTATTTTGTGTTCATACAGCAAATATAACATTTAAAGCCAAATATATTAAATTTCATTTCAAATTCCAAAATATTACTGCTTTTAATTCTTCTTTCATATCAATATTTTATTACTATTGTATATTAATTATGTTTTTTGTTGTAAATCTTAATCTTATTTCATACAAAGTAAGTGCACGATTCATTTTTATTATTATGCTCACAAATGTCATTAAAACACATAGTTAAAAGTTTCAAAATAAAATTTGAAATATGATCTATAACATAGTACTTTGTTTTTGAACTGCAAGTATATGTTTATGTAATATAGCGTGACATGTGACAAGAGGGGGAGGGGAGGGGGTATGATGAAGTGTGACACTTTGTGACTAAGGGGGGGGGGGAAAGGGGTAAAAATATTGAAAAAAAGTGTGACATCATATATGGATGACCCCTAAGGTCCGAAAAAGGGCCGCTGATTTTTCTCCTTTTGACGTTACGGATCACTTCTCTTCATACATATGTACAATTGGATTTAAACAGTGTCTACATTATGTATGTTTCCTCGCTTCTATCTACATAAAAAACATCCATGTTGGCATGAATTACTGGAGTTTTTTCCCTTTTATTTACGAACCTGGAATCACCGTTTTTGGAGAACCAATACCCCTTTCACACGAATGATTCTGAAAATTTCGTTTTTTGTTCGGCGAAACGAGCATTAATCTAGATAAAGGTATTATATGGCTTTTGTATCATTTTTTAGCTTTGTGTGTAGATTTTAACGATATTTTGACTTAATATTTATATGTTATTAGTTCGAAAAATGTGCATGATTTTATGAATGCTAAATTTGTAAAAACGTGTAAAATTCGCAATGAATAGTCCGAAATGAGCTAAAAAATCTGATCCAATAATAGGACGCTAACATCTGCCAAAGTAAATTACCACTTGAAGCTACGTCTAAGGTTTAGCTCAACTTCAACAAGTTTTTGCCCATAAGCGGGTATCTTAGTATTGTTAGCAGCAAAAAGACAAAAAGTTGATGGGTTTGATTTGGTGGCATAGGGAATTACAGAGACATCTGCACCTGAATCGATTAAATAACTTGTCTTAGTGGCTGGATCATAAATACATAAGCGACTATTGTGAGGAGGTTGTGTGCGATCACATGCCGCCCTCGAATTGAAACTATTCTTAATACACATTTTTTTGCAATTAGATTTTAGCTTTTTTTCTAAATTCCCATTCAATGTTTCGGTTGAAATTATTATTATTATTATCGTTGACTCAAAAATGCTTGAGTCAACTATAATAATAATAATAATAATAATAATAATAATAATAATAACTGAATTTGGCGCGATTTTGCTGAATGACCGATAGCTGTTCATTTATTTTTTTTTTCTATGAGTGCATAAGTGTCATTATTTAATTCCATTTTTTAATTCGCTTGAGAAAATGTCTAGGAGAGTTTATACCTATTTAGATAGTGTATATTTATATACACTATCCACGAGATATTAAAGTGTCATTTTTTGAAATATATGAATCGTTAAATCTCCGAAGAGCAATTTGTTGATAATAATAATTTCTTTTAAATAGCGGGTAACCTATTGATTCGGTAATGTATTGATTGAAATTAACTGAAGATAGCAATGAAGAGTTATTAGAGAATTTTTTTTATAAATAGTATTTAAATACTCTTATATGAATAAGATTGAGTTTTTCTAATCTGAGTCTTAACTAAAAATACGGCTTCTTTATTAAATATATCATTAAAATCCACTAGAGTTTAATGTAGGAAAAGCTATTTTTACGTGATAAAACTTGTATTATTAATTTCCTTTTTAAAAATTCTGTAATTTCCTTTTTAATTTCCTTTCCTAGTAATATCTCCAGATGCGGTTTATCCTTACTTAATTCTATTAATTTTCCCGGCACCGGTCATTAATCAAATTTTCTAAGGTTAGCAAAATCAATATTTACGTTTCTTGTGAAAGGAGATTAAACTGACATGATTTTTTAAAAGAACAAAACTTTTTACCAAAATAATTGCATGAAGCTTTGCGGTAGATTTGTGGTAGATTTGTGAATGATAAAATGAATGATGCCATGCAGCGTTGCATGTAAAAATATCATAAGTTCATTCATGTTTATTTAGGGGGAAAAGATGCCTAGGGTTTTGTATGCTTAAATTGGCATAATCCTCGATTCACAAAAGAATAAAAGCAGAACTAGCATTTTCTAATCTTGAGTTTCATCTGTTGTTAGTATTTTGTAACAAAATATGTATTTACAGTCCAAAAAATGAATAAAAATCCCATACTATCCAATAAATAAATTCAAGTAGAGAGACACGGGTTTTCACATGCTTAAGATGAAACATTCCTCGATTTACAAAAAATTAAAACAGAAGATAAATTTTCCATCAATGGAATTTATCTGTTCTCCGTATTTTGAAACGAAATATTTTTGTACAATCCAGAAAAAAAATAACCCATATTATCCAATCAAAAATTCCAGAAGACAGATATAGAGATTATATGTTATATTATATAATATACCTTAATCTGGAATAATCATGGATTCACACAAAAAAAAATTCAAACAGAACATAACTTTTCCATTCTTGAATTTATCTATTCCAAGTATTTTGTAACAAAATATATATGTACAATCCAGAAATGAAGAAAAATCCTGTAACATCCAATCAATAAATTCCAGAGGAGAAACAAAGTGTTTTGTATGCTTAAGCAGAAACATTATTGGATTTACAAAAAAATTAAAACTGATAATAAATTTTCCATACTTGAAATTTATCTGTTCTCCGTATTTTGTAACGAAATATTTATATACAATTCTGAAAATAAAAAAAATTCTATTTCATCCAATTAATAAATTCCATACTAGAGAAGCGAAATGTTTTGCATTGAAAACATTTTCTAACGAAGTTGGTGTGAAATTTTATCAAGCGAGTATTGGTTAACAAGTTTCCTCTGAATATGTTGTGCTTTTCAGAGTTTTTAAAAACTTGAATTATCCAATATTTCGATTTGACTAGGGTCATATTATACGAGTTTTAGTATATTTCAATGTAAATTGCACGTTCTATTTTTTTTTTCCTGATAAGGTAAGTTTAACAGTCCATTTCAATATTGATAGACAAATAATACTACTACGGATTTCAACAGCAGTAATACAAACTTTTACGCGACATATAATTACAGTGTAAATTTTAGATTTAAATACCAAATTTCTATACCATCGAAATGTTTGAAAATTATACCGAGGTACAATTTTTATGTTTAAATGTAAATTAGTAACACATTACCATTTACTTGAAAATTTGATTGTCTAAAATGTAATTATCTGTTTATCTAACTGTAAGATTTCTAACTAAAGTTGAAAATGATTGGATTGTTAGAAAAATTAAAATGTTTTGCAGAGTTATCCTTGAAAAATATTTTATATTAACATATTTAAAGTGCTAAAATTCTATATGCAATAACTTTATCACAGTCTAATCCCGTTGTCCGTGAATTTACATTAAACACGTATCACCTTACAGATAAAACTCTAATTAATTTATAAATGCATCATGAATAAATACATTTTTCTTGAGATTTGGAGTTTTGGAAATTTTGAATTTCTTTTTGAAAATCATCAGTTTTATTTTAATTTGAAAAAATTGTCAAAAGTGATCCAAATTCAACAACTGGTTGCATAAATTGGAGACCAAGTCTCCCAAATAGGACCAAACAATATCAGGTTGTTTAATGATTATGGAATATAACTAAATTTATTAACAACAAAGTTTGCGATTAATGAAACAATCACCCATGAAATATAATTAAATCAAATATCTGAAAATAAGAGTATTTGTTTTAAATCCAAATGTATTCAAAATACAAATCAAAGTTATCAGTAATTAAGAACAGAAATTATGGAACTTATTGCCAGTTACTTAAATATCATGCAAGAAGTGATGCAAAGCTTACACATGAATTTCGTTTATTCATTTTTGATTCCAGCACGCACAACAAGGAACCATATTTAGCAATCTGAACCCATGAATCGTTTCTGCTATTTTATTTTTCTTACACATTTAGCAAAACCACTGTCTAGAATTTTCTTTTTAAATTCTGAATCATTAGACATTTTTTTAAAAGAAGTTTTCTTTACATTATGTTTGGATTTCTTCCCTTCTATCATTTTCTTTCCAATTGCAATCTATTTTTTAAAACTTGATTTTCCAATTGCTTTTGTGCTGTGATAGTTTCCCTTTTGTCGTTCTTTTTTTCATTTCAAGGTTTACTTTACATGGCAAAAATGTTAACACAGCTGTTTTTTCTCCCCCTGTACTTTGATTTATCTGAATTTAGCAAGAGGGATAACATTTCTAATGATTCTTTGGCTTTTCGGGTGTATTTGTAGCTGCAGCCTTCTTGCATGTCAATTTCTTCACAAATTTATCTCTCCTTTTCGTTTCCTGTATCTTTAACAGCTTTTTTCTGTCACGGGTGTTTTTCTTGCAGACAGTTTGTCTGTGTCGTTTTAACATTTTTCAATTATATTAAAACAGTGTTTAAAAAACATGCTATATGGAAAAAAAAACACGCTACAATTAATTAAACGTAAAACATTATATATTCAAATAGTGTTGAATTCAGGGGATTCCCCGGTGCCTAGACCCTCCCCCCCCCGGAATGTTTGAGATTTTATGTGTCTTATGTGTCTTAATGGCAAAAAAGTATAATCCCATCCTTCGGAACTGTGAAAAGTCACCCCCCCCCCCCCGCTCTCACGGAACCACACATATCCACCAGGAAGAAAATGTTTGAATTAAACTCTGTAAATCAAATACGCCATAGGAATAAAGAATTCAAAGAAAATAAATACACATACATACAAGTTAAAAGAAATTGTAAACAAAATTTATTCCATAAATATGAAAAATAATTTAATTTTTATATAGGCGTAATAAAGAAATTGATCTCTATATACAAAAAAATAAAATATTCAAAAATTTGCATGGAGATACAAATCCAGTATGTAAAAAAAGTAGTAAAGAAAGCGTAACAGCCTTCGAAATTCATTACTTCCTTTTCAAATTTATGATCATATATCAGGTCCAATTTAAGCAACTTAAATTGGCCCAATTAATGTATCTGCGCCACTATTTTAAACAGATAATCTTAAGACTAAGAACAAAAACGAAATCAAACAAATCCGCGTGAAAAACATGCGCAATAAACAGATGAATTTAGATATGTATATGAAAATATAGCAACTTACCTTATTTTTAAAGTATTCACTTACGTTTAGTAGGAAAAAATTAGTCCAAAACAGCTAATTTTAGATTTTTTTAAATTGTCTGAAAACACCACTGGTACGCGGGTGATTCTTCTACTTATAAATGACGTCATTCGGCTGAGTAGGATTTCAGCGGTAGATGTCGTCTCTTTCTGTAATCAACGGCAGACTGGCAACGGTCCATTTAAAGCGGCGGTCCAAATATGGCTACTCTCCCCTATTGAAGCAGATAATAATGTACAATAACGCATCAGTAATCGATCACAATTCGTTCAGGAATTAAATTCGTTACCCGAATTGCTCTTATTGCTCTGAAACTGAAACTGATTTTACGTCCAATTAAAATACAATTCTTCTGTGTTACGTTAAGGCAGGTGTTGATGAAATCGTTCATAAGCCAAATATAGTTTTATTAGTTGAGTTACAGTGTCTAGAAATATTAGTGTGGAAATCAACAAGCGGTACCGTATCCAAAATATTACATTTAAACCAAAGGGCAGTATGATCGAGTCTATTGATAATAATGAATTGAAATACAATGTGTTTTTAGATATTTATGATGCAATTTAAACTACGAAAATTTTGCGAAATGCAGAATTAAAAAGATTTAAGCTGTAATTCGCAGTAATGGACAAAAGCGGTTAGCAATGAACGAAAATTCAAACACATATTAGAACATTAAGAATGAAACATCCGATTTGAAAGCAATTTATAATTTAAGAATTCCAATTTCTTACCAGAAAATTTTAATAGTTATTTTTACTTTACAAGATGATAGATATTTCACAAGAAATAAAATAATATTAAAAAATTCTTTGCTATGAATTTAGAATTTCGAAACAAAAAAAAACGCTTGCAAATCAGACGTTCCGTTCTTAATGACCTAATATTTTAAATGCATTTCACACCACATATTTCTAGTCTCTATATCTTCGAGTTTACACTCTTAATCATAACATTCGAAGTCAGCGCCGCCTAAGAAAATGAAATTTTTTGTATACATACATTTTTTGTATACAAAATCGCAGTCTTGTATTATCTAATCTAAAACTTTTTCTTAAAATTCTTGGCGGTACGGTAATCTATCCGAAATTTTTTGTGTTATCCTGTAAAATAAGTATAAATGTTAACCACCGAAAGTCATAATAATATTAGATTGTTATCGGATTTGCGACAGTATGTAAAATGTAATTTCAATCGGATATTTGAACGTGAGTTAAAGTTCGAGTAATAATTTTGAGCTGGAAAAACATACATACGATCGTTGAAGCAACATAAAAACTTATTAAAATAACATAATTTTTGTTAAAAGAAATCATAAAAGAAACAGCCTCAAATCCTGACAAAATAAAACATTTGTTATTTTAGCCAATCTGAAACTTAAATGTTAACTTAATCGTAATACTTGTACGATTTTTTTCAAAATTCAGATACAAAGGAAATAAGATCTTCGATACTTTAAGCACTTGGTATGTGACCCCTCAATGCCAAGCCGAACTCATTTGTTTTCAGAGCAGAAAAGTAGCATAAGTCATGCATTTTTAAAGTTTCATAACTCATATTTTTTTTTTCATAATATTTTCTTATTAATTAATTAATCTAATTTATTAATCTAATTAATTAAAGTTTCATAATTTTAGAGTTATATGAATAAGATTTTTTTTGTCTTACTTGTCAGTGTAATAGGAAAATTTTACTAAATATAACTTATAGGACCGGGGGGGGGGGCGTATAAAAATTTAAATTTCGTAACTTTATAAGAAATGCTTCTATTGACCCAAATCGCTTTTAAAATATTTCTTTACCCGATTTAAAACATTTCTGTGATTGGAACTATATGTCTATGACTAACGGTTTAGGAATTAGCCATTGGACACCACTGAGAGCGGACACACTGTATATATCTAAACATAGCATATACAATTGCAACTGAAAACTTCATCTTTAAAACGGAACAACCAGCTATTTATACTTTAATCCTACGTAAATATGGAAGATAGTAAAATGTTTTTCACTTATTTACCAAGAATTTTATGTTTCAGAAGTGTTGGTTCAGAAGTGAAGTTATGGTTCAGACATTTAGATGTGCATCTTTTATCAAAAGCAATGACTGAGATAATTGCCTTTCGCGTTATCATCCAAGACGTTCTCAATTATTTGATAAATTTCCTCTGAAATTAGGCAGATCCTCATTTGCTGAAGTTAGAAATTCTTAGCTTCTTAAGAATCTAATCTTAATTTGTTCCTGAGCGTAATTAAAAAATTGTAATTTCTAGGAAAATACTGTAATTAGCAAGAATATTATTAGAGTAATTGTATTTATGCAATTAACGTATACTAATACATAGCCTATAAATAATTTTAAAAGATAAAAGATTCGTCGTACATTATTTTCATGAAAACCAGATTAATAAATATGTGAATTATAGCTTTTTTCGTATTTAGAAATAAATTTTTTGGATAATTCCGGTGCCAATTGTTTATTTCAATACTTTATCATTGAAAATCCTTTGCCCGTGAAACGTTAAAAAAACTATTTTTTTTTTTAAATATAGGTTTCGATCTTGTTAGCAGTCCTTTAATTATGCGACGTCTATATTCCAGGGACAGCATACTCTATCGCATCTCCACATATGCAATATATGAATTTACATATCCTATTTCAAACATAACAAAAAAAAGTGCCACAACATTTTCGATTTCCTATAAAAAATAATAATGAAACACAAAAGAAATAGTAGGAAAATTATTACTACACTACATTTCAGTAATTGCATTTTAAAGCAGATGAAAGCGATGGATAACTACACAGACGAAATGTAAACAAGAAATTATTTTCTCCCACACCCAGTGTGCTGACGGTTCTTATAAGTACCACCACGTAATTCAACTGTTAAATCAAATACATACACCGTTCACCTAAAATAGCCAGTCAAATTGTATTCTAAGATCATTAATGCACGCATTAAAAAAATCCAAAACTTATATCCTTTACTGCGTTTGCAGCAATATATATATATATATATATATATACAAAAAATATGTACAAAATATATATATGTACAAAATGTCGGCACAAAACACATCGACTGTTTCAAAGACATCCTCCTCCTCGCCAAAATAACAAACCCAGAACTACTTCGGCCATGTACTCGGATAAAGTGGAGTTAAAAGAGTTTTTTTTTTTTTTTTTTTTTTTTTTTTGCAAAGTACCGTTAGAATATTAGGAATTTTTCAATGGGATGGAAGTTTAAAGTGAGTAGTACTTATAAGTACCGTCAGTAGATAAACGGTTAAAAGACTATTGCCATTTACTTAAAATTAATACAGAGAAATTGACAAATTGGCATCTAATAAGATCGAAACTAAAAATATAAATATTGCTTTAAAAAGCCATTTATAATATATATACATATAATTTTTTATTTATATTTATATAAACAATTTTCGATTTTTAGAGCAACTATTAAAAATTATAGTTTCAATCTGACATACGGAAAACTATTAAAGGAAACCGTTAAATATAAATGAAAAAAATGCTACTTAATATATAAATTATTTACATTAAAGTAATACTTTGTGCATAAAATATATTTATTACGTTTTAGACTACTGACTGAAATTATATGTAGATTGTAGCACACACAAAACTACTGCAAGAGACAAAAAAATAAAATAAAGTAATACTACTTTTCATGAAAATTACTTTAGACATGTAACATGATTCTCCTATTTAATTAAGTACAGTGTAAAACTACATATAGAATTTTACATATCAAGAATTAATGACAGAAAACACAGAAATTTTAATCATGAAATGCTATTTTACATATAAAGTAGTTATATTCTTTAAAAATTCGCTTTATTTATGCAAATAAATTTAAATTTTTCCTTCCGAAAATGCATTCCTTTAGAAAAATTTCTTTTAATGTTAAAATATTTAAAACAACTTTTAGGAAGATTTGTCTTATCTGTAATTCATTTATTTTCGAAAGAAACGATATATTATCTGCGTCTACTTTTCAAATTAAAGGAAAGTTCAATAAATGCTTTCAATAAACATAAGAATTGTTTTCCTTACATAAATACGTATAAGAAAAAAAAACAAGTTACCTCTGAAATTCATTTAAATTCAACTGGATCTTAGATTGTAAATTTATAAAAACTTCTACGATTGTGAACATAAATTATTAATGTCTGATTTCGTGTTACTAGTTGTAAGCGTTAAAATCATTTTTCAAATTTCTTCACATAAGTATTTTCAAATTTCATTTCTTTGGGAATTAATGCATTCCCTATGCCAAAAGTATAGATTAATGATTTTCTTTTGTTAAGCATATAAAACGAATTTATTCTTGTAAATTTAAAATTAAAGTAAGTCTCTTTAAAATAAAAAGTTGGATAAAAGAATTATTTATCAAGTGTTTTTGATTTTAATACTCTGAAATGGATAACTGAAGTACCACCTCGAGGTGGTTAATCTTTACAACTCTATAGCTTTATTGAAAAACCGGGAACATTAATACCTTTAAAATAAAGAAATTTATTTTAATACCTTGAAAGTTTTGTTAAAACATTACACAATGTTTAAATAAAAATAATTTGATCTCAAACATAAAAAACTGTTACTATTTTATAACTCGTTGAAGGAAATCACAAGTAAAAATGGACTTTGGGAAAACAGTACACATTTAATGATATTGATTTACATATATACAATTTTCAATATAAATAATTCTCTATTTTTATGGATATACAGTTTCTGTTTCAAGACAGAAATTTATTCTTATCATTTAGTCTATTAAAAAGGTACTCAAAGTTCATTCAAAGATAGTTTAAAAAAAAAAAAAAAACCTAAAGGAAAATTGGACTTATCTAATATTCAGAGCATTAAAAAAAGGTACTTTTTCGTGTGTAATGTTCTGAAAAAAAAGTTTTAAAGATTTTTTTTTTTTTAATTTACTGCTACATAAAAAATGTTTCTCAAAAAATATTAAAGCGATAAAGCAACTTATTGTTCCGTTTCATTCAATTTCATCTGATTTTTAGGCTATAAATTTCTGATGAATTTCTCTGATTCAAGAACTAAATCAGCGGTTCCCAATCTTTTCTCTCTCACGTACCACCATTCATAGGCATTTTATATGTAGCCTTTTATTGCTTGCTGCTTTCAGACTTCTTCACATAAATATTTGTATATTTCATTTCTTTGAAAATATGCTCTTCCTAAGCCAAAAATATAGATTGGTGAAATTCTTTTGTTATGCATATAAAAATAATTAATTCGTGTATTTAAAATCGTAGTATATTTAAAATATCGTAGAATATTTAACTCTAAAGTAATTCTCTTTAAAATAAAAAGTTGGGTAAAACAATAGTAACTGTGCTTGATTTTAATACTCTGAAATGAATAACTGGAGTACAACCTCTAGGGGATAAATCTTTATAGGTTTATAGCTTTATCGAAGATCCGGGGGACAATATTAAATTAAAATTAAAATGTTGATTTTCGTACCTTAAAAGTTTTGTTACACAATGTTTAAAGAAAAATATTTTGATTTCATGCATAAAATACTTCTACTATTTTATGACTTGTTGATTGAAGTATCGGATAAAATTAGACATAGCGAAAAGTAATGTACAGCAGAAATTTGAAGCTATCACTTTACATATAGGACATTTTCATTCTAAGAAATCCCTTTTGGTTATACATATACAAATTTTGTTTCCCGACAGAAATGTATTCTCATTATTTAGTCTATTAATTATGCAAACAAAATTGATTTAAAGATAATTTAATAAGAACCTAAAAGGAAAATTAGAATTATCTAATATCCATTTAATTTAAAAAGAAATATACATTTTGTGCGGAATTTCCAGAAAGAAACGTTCAATAAACCTAAAATTCTTTTGTTATGCATATATAAATAATTAATTCGCTTATATTTAAAATTAAAATATCTTTAAAATAAAAAGTTGGGTAAAACAAATGATTATTAACTGTGTTTGACTTTAATTCTCTGAAATGGATAACTGGAGTACCAGCTCCATGGAATTAATATTTATATCTTTATGGAAAATCCGGGGATCATTAAAAACTTAAAATGAAAACATTGTTTTTAATACCTTAAAAGTTTTGTTACACAATTCTTAAAGAAATATCATTTGATTTCATGTATAAAATACCGTAATTTCCGGTGTATAGCCCGAGGATCAAACAATTAAGTTTGGACCCAGAAATTTTATTCAGTATTTGAAGACCGATATTTACCGTGATCTAAAAAGTTACATTTTATTTAAAAAACTTTCTTGGTCGAAACACGATTGTTTGATTCGTGGTCTATACACCGGAAATTACGGTACTTCTACTATTTTATGACTTGTTGATTGAAGCATTGGGTAAAACTAGACATAGCAAAAACTAATGTACAGCGCAAATTTAAAGATACTGCATTACATATAAAACATTTTCATTCTAAAAATTCCTTTTGTTTATGCATATACAACTTTTGTTTTCCGACAGGAATGCATTCACATTATTTAGTCTATTAATTATGTATACAAAGTTCATTTGAAGATAATTTAAAAAGAACCTAAAAGGAAAATTGAAATTAAGGGATCCCCCGACTTAGTAAGTAATACTTTCCGCAAACTTTTACGTAACTTGAATTTTACATAAGTCGAATTTCTAAATTGTTTAGGTGAAATTTCGTAAGAAACTGCAATATTTAATATATATATATATATATATATATATATATATATATGTATATATATTAACGATAAGAACGACGATGATTTTTACGATTTTAGTATGGTACCCTATTTGTGAATATATATATATATATATATATATAAATAATTGACACAGTCTTATTTTATAAATAAAGCATCATGCCGCACTATTTACTCGGATATAAGCTATAAAAATGTGAGAAAGTATAAAAGCAAACTGAAAGAACACTTTTCAAATAAGTAACCTCTTATGGAATGCGGAATTAATAACGTTAACATTGATGAATTGATTTCAACAATTTCCAATCCACATTAAACGAACGGTGAAGACAGAAAAAAAAATCCACTCGTTCTTCTTCATAACATAATTACTAAGGTTGAACCCCCAGATTTTTGTCACATTTTAATTAGATATGAGTTCGTTTTGTTAAAGATTTGATTGTGCATCCCAATAAATATATAACTACCACTAATGTATAAAACTATATTATAGTTGCGGTTTTTATCTTCATATTTTTTTAATAAAATAATTATCGAAATTATGCAAATGCATATCAAACGCGCTAGTGTGTTCATAAATTAGTATTCGAGATTTATTACGTAACTGCGAATTGACGTAAGTCGAGAAATGTCTGTATCTAATATTAATTTATTTTAAAAAGAAATATACATTTTTGTGAATAATTTTCAGGAAAAAAAAAGTTTGATCAACCTTATGGTTTTTACTGCGACATAAAAAATATTTACCCAAACTTATTTAAGAGATAAAGAAACTTACCGTTTAATGTAATGTAAGTTTGCCAGCTTTTTAGATTATAAATTTATGATGATTTTCTCTGATACAAGATGTAAATCAGAGATTGCGAACCTTTTCTCGTTCACGTACCTCCTTTCATAGGTATCCATTTATTGCGTACCTCTTATCGAATAAACTTCATCCCAAAAATATTTTTTCCGTTCATTAGTAATGTTCTTTTACCAGTTACTAATAATAATTTCTGCTCTTATGTGTATTGAGTTGCAAATTTATAAAACGTCTACGATTCAACATGCGATTGCAGATGAGAGCGTTAAATTCGTTTGTCAAACTTTTTCATATATAAGTATTTGTAAGTTTCATTTTTTTAGAATTAATGCATTTCCTATGCCAATGCAAAACCAGAGGGAGAAGGGATGGTATTAATGCCTTAAAAATACTAACATTGATTTTAATATCTTATGAGATTTATAAATAAAATATTTATAAATTATTTATATTCATCTAAAATTCACTTTACTTATGCAAGCAAATTTAAACTTTTCCTGCAGAAATGCATTATTTTTGCTAAATTTCATTTAATATAAAAATATTTAAAAGAACTTTTAGAAAAACTTGTATTATCTGAAATTGATCTATTTTTGAAAAAAAAAAAACGATACATTACCTGTGTCTATTTTTCAAATTAAAGAAAAATTGAATAAATGGTTTCGCTAAATATCGAAACTGTTTTCCTTACATAAATACGTAGGCGGAAAAAAAACTTACATTTGGAATTCATTTAAATTTAACTGCTTCTTAGATTGTAAATTTATAAATACCTTTACGATTCTGAACATAAAATATTAACTTCTGACTTCATTTTACTGGATGAGTTAAAATCATTTTTCAAATTTCTTCACATAAGTATTTCAAAATTTCATTTCTTTAAGAATTGATGCATTTCCTAAGCCAAAAATTTAGATTTATGAAGGTCTATTGTTATGCATATGAAAAAAAAAAACTTAATTTCTTTAAAAAAGTTAATTTCTTTATAATTAAAAAGTTTTTGTAAACCAATCATTTATCAACTGTGTTTGATTTTAATCCTCTGAAATGAATAACTGAAGAAACACTTCGAGGGGGTTAATCTTTAAAGCTTTATCTCGTTAGTGAATGTCGGGGGAACATTAGTACCTTTACAATATAAAAAGTGATTTTAATCTGTCAAATGTTTGTAAAATTTTGTATAATGTTTAAAGAAAAATAATTTGGTTACATGCATAAAATACTTCTACTATTTTATGACTTGTAGACTGAAGTATCAGGTAAAATTGGACATAGCGAAAACTAATGTACTATACAACACAAATTTAAAGGTATTGTTTTAAATATAAACTTCTTTCTTTAAAAAAAAAAATTCCCTTTTGTTTATTCATATACAGTTTCTGTTTCTCGACAGAAATTTAGTCTCGTTATTTGTTCAAATAATTAAGTTTACAAAGTTCATTTAATGATAATTAAAAAACAACGTAAAGGATAAATGGGTGTTATATATTCATTTTCATTTATTTCATTTATTATGGGGTTCATTTATTTTAAAAGAAAAAAATATTTTGTGAGTTGTAATTTTCAGAAAAAAAAAACAGTTATAAAAGCTTTTTTTTTCTATATTACGGCATAAAAATTGTTTGCCCTAAAAATAATTAAGAGATAAAGCAACTTACCGTTTAATGTTATTTAATTTTCTATTGTATTTCTTATGCCCAATAATATAGATTGGTAAAGTTCTTTAGTTATGCATATGAAAAGAATTAATTCGCGTATATTTCGCGAACAAATCTGAGTAAGGCATTCATTTTTCAACTTTGTTTGATAAAAAACCCCTGAAATGGATAACTGGATAACAAACTTGGGGAGTTAAGATTTAGAGATTTATAGTGCCGGAATTAGAAGTCCGGAATTAGAAGGGATGGCATTAACCCTTTATGTACTGAATTAGGAATTCGTGAAAATTTCATCTTCTAAAGCATTTTTCTTGAATTTCTGAAACTACATTATAAGATTTAATAATCATTTAATAAATTTTAGAAGGTTTTCAGAAGGATTGAAGGATTTATAGGGATGAATTAAGTTTGAATTTATAGGGATTTTGTGCAATGTTTATAACCCTACTCAAAATTTTTAGTTTAAATCTTTTTCTTAGTATTTTTTACAATTAGGATATGTACAAACATAAAGTTCTTACAATAGAAATATAGAAATATTTTCGAATTGAAAAATTCCTTCCTCATCCCTCAACGCGAAAAAAGCTGAAAAGATGCAAAGGCAAAAGAAATCATCCTTTTAAAAATATTTTTGTTTTGTGTAACCAATAATGCTTTTGGAACAAAATAAACTAATGCATCTATAACTCACTCATTCTAAACTGTACTACTACTAATCAATGTATTAAATGAATATTATAACAAATTAGTTTAATGGTACTTATGAGTACCGTCAGTAGATAAAGGATAAATGCCTTAAAATTAAGAAAAAATATTTTAATGCCTTAAAAGTTTTATAAATAAAGTATTTATAAATTATTTATACTCATCAAAAAATCGTTTTATTTATGCAAACGAAATTTAATTTTTTTTTCTTGTGGAAATGCATTCCTTTAGATAATTTTTATTAAAAAAAATATTTTAGCAATATCTGTATTACCTGAAATTAATCTATTTTCGAAAGAAACGATACATTACCTGTGTCAATTCTTTTTAAGTGCATTTAAATTAAACTGCATCTTAGATTGTAAAATTATAAAAACTACAATTCTGAACATAAAATATTAACGCCTGATTTCATGTTACTGAACGCGTTAAAATCATTTTTCAAATTTCTTCACATAAGTATTTCCAAATTTCATTTCTTTAAGAATTAATGCATTTCTTGAATAAAAATTTAGATTGATGAATTTCTTTTGTTATGCATATAACAAGAATTTATTCGCGCAAATTTAAAGTAGATATATGTAAAATAAAAAAGTTGTGTAAAGTATTCATTTTTCAACTTTGTTTGATTTTAAAACCCTGAAATGTATAACTTCATAATAAACTCAGGAAGTTAAGCTTGAGAGGTTTATAGCTTTAGTCTAAGTCCAGGGGGATGTGGGAGGGAGGAGGGAGATTATTACCGTTAAAATTAAAACATTTATTTTAATATCTTAAAAGTTTTGTTAAAGCGTTGTATATTTTTAGAAAAAAAAATCATTGATTAAATTTATATGCAAAACATACTTATAAATTTGTATGACATGCTGATTCAAATAACAGACAAAATTGGACATAGCTGAAACAAATGAAACAACAGCATAAATTTAAACATACTGCTACCCATATAAATCATTTTCATTTCCATTCCTCCTTGTTTATGCATTCACAATTTCTTTTTCCTCAGATAAATTTATTTTCTTTAATTCAAATGTATACAAATTTCATTGAGAAATAAAAACAACGTCGAAGAAAGTTGGCATTATTTAGACTTTTATTTTTTTTTTTAAGAAAATTTATCTTTTTATTGCATAATTTTCAAATTTGAAAAAAAAAAAAAAGTTTTCAAAATATTTTTACTGTTACAGATAAATTGTTTCCATAAAAAAATGTTTGTAACTAAAGCAACCAGTAGTTTATTGCTACTAAAATTCAACTGCTTTTAAGATTATAAAATTTTGATACATTTCTGTGATTTTATAACAAAATGATTAATGCCAAGTTCTTGAATTTTAAAAACAGGGAGAACCTCAATATTTATAAAAGAAATATGTTATTAAATATATATATATATATATATATATAATACATTTACAGCAATGAGAACCATTACAAAAAAATTACAGATTTATTTTCTCATGTTCAAAATTCATGTAAGAGAAACACAAATATAAATTACACTGTTAAAAAATAAACGTTCTGCTTTTTCCGAATTTAATATCGTCCCCGATGAAAAAAAAAAATGTATATAAATATGGATAGTACAAAACATATATCAGTTTTAAGACTCAAAACACACGCTTTTATTTTATATAAAATGACGTCATCTGCTGAAGAATTCCACATTACGATCCAGTCTTAAACAACATCTACAGTAAAGTATGCATAGGACATCACTATCGCTGAATCATACACAAATCTAAAGGAAGAGATGTCGTCATTCAAGAAACTCGACAATAAAAATTGGCTATTTAATGATTGATATATATGCCTTAATGTGATTGTAATATTAATATAGATACTTAAAATTAAAATTAATTTATAATAGCTCCATGTTTTATCAAAAATCATTCATTTATATTTTTTCAAAACAGCACGTATATAATTACATTTTTTTTTCTTTTTTGTTATGGGAAAATGGCAACAAAAAGACATAATTACTATTTTCCAACTATTTTTTCTTTACTTTCTACAGACATGGAGTACTTGAGTTGCCAGCATTAAACAAATAGTGCTAAAAAAAATTAAGATATCAAAAATAAATTGAGATGCAGTTTTCAAACAAATTGCATTTAAAAGTACTTTTTCCCCTAATACGACGGTATAAAAATTGAAAATGTGCGATGCTTAGAAGTTGAAAAAATTGCCATAGAATATGTAACCGTACAATGATACATTTGAATTCTTTTACGTCTGGCTTTTACAACGGAACGTTGTTGTTTAGAGACTACATTTTAATTGCTGGCCGACAGAAACAACATATCGGGGTCTAATATATTGTAAAATCACGAAAAAAAAAAAAAAACAATAAACTCTGCTGAGTTACTAACGATAACGAAAAGCTTCTCTATCTTTAAGAATCTCAAAAACCAATGTATTTTTGAGGTTTAAAGTGGTATTTAAAAAAAAGAAAATTTCTTTTGCGGCCAATCAGTTTCGAAAACGTTCCCGAATATCAGTTTTCACAATGCAGAATATAGATTTATGGATCATATCAAATTGTAAGTAAACCTTTTAATGTTATCCATTCATGTTTTACAGTCAAACATGATAAATTAAGCGCATTAACATTAATTAATAATATTAATATTAAAATATTATTTATTTATTCTTGCATGCATAATTAAATTACGCAGCTCAAAGTGATTAATTGAGGATTAATAGAATCCTAAAAAGCGATATTCTGGTTTCAGAAAACTAATCAATAAACTAAAAATCTAATCAGAAACATTTCCGAATACCAATGGCAACAAAAGAAATTTTATTTTTTTTTACACTTGATTCATTAAATATAAATAATATATTGTTTTCGGAGGTTTATAATAATAAAGAATTAATTTCCTAATTAGGGGTAAATCGGAAGAGGTTAATTTATATATTCATTCGTGGTTATATTATATTATATATAATAAAAAGCACCTGTCTTTCTTTGCAGTTTATAAAATTCTGCTTTATATATAACATAAAAAAACTTTCTTTAAAACTCGCGTTATTCAGGTTTCCGAATTTACATTTTTTTTTTTTTTGTTACATTTACAAGTATCCAGTTTTCTTCAAACGTAAATAACTTTCATTTAAAGTTTGTGAAAAATATCCCTGAGTTGAATAACTTTATGTAAAGTTAATTTATTTTCAATTCAATCTATTTATTGTACGTGTCTACTTTTCAAATTAAAGAAAAGTTCAAAATATATTTGTATTATAAAATGAAAAACTATTTTACTTAACGAAATATTTAGAATCAAAAACTATCTAAAATTATTTAAATTCCTCTTTTTCTTAGGTTGTAAATTTTTAATAAACTTCTACGCTTGTAAACATAAATTAATAATGTCGCATTTCGTATTCCTGTGTGTAAGCGTTAAAACCATTTTCAAACATTTTCCGAGGAGCATTTGTAGGTTTTTATTTTAAGAAGTAGTGTATATTTTTTGTCGAAAATGTAGATTGGTTTAATTATTTTGCTATAAAAAATATCAATAATTTAAAATTAAAATAAGTACTTTAAAAAACAGCATATTTTGAAGTCATGTTCCAAATGTATTTTATTGTCAGTCTAAAACGAGGATACAAAAAAGTTTTATTCAAAGATTACGTTAAGTTTTATTTTTAAATTAACGTTCCTTCTTTTCTTCAGAAAACTGTGTTGGAATTAAAATGTTCCTAGTTTGCAGGTTATTTTGCGGGTATGTATTTTATACATTCAATAAAATTATAAAAGATTGTTTCAATCTTCCGACAATTCTGATTTAGTTATAAAAGGATTAATAAGATGATACTTCGCGCAATATCATATAAATAGAAAATAAAACTTTAATAGCTCCAGAACTTTTAAATTTAAAGCATACTAGTTTCGGTAGCCTTAAGAGTATTGTCCTCAGTGCAAAGAATGAAGGAAATTTCCTCTAATATATTGGAGAGAAGCGGATGCAAGTGAAAGGTTTATTGACCGATAGGAAAAAAGGAGAATACGGGAAATAACCAACTAATTCTGAATGTTAACAGTTGTGTAACAGTTAATTGTGAATTCGCTATTCCCTCATTATCAGATTGTTGGAAATGTCTTATAAAACCTCTTTTTCCCAATTCTTTCCATCATTTTTCACATTTTCTAATCCATTCCCAATGCTATTTTACTATTGGCTGTTACTCGTCATCTTCTGTTTTCCTATTGGTTGATAAGAATTTCACTTGGATCCGCTTCTGTCCTATATATTCGAGCCCATTTCCGTCATTCTTTGCACAGAAGACAGTACACTTAAGTCTAAACAACATTATAAACTAGTATGCTTTAAATTTTAATGTTCTAGCGTTAGTAATGTTGTTTTTCTATTTATAGTTATAAAATAATAAACAACAGGGTTTCTGAAAAAGAACCATTTAGTAAAATCCGTTTTCTATTAAAATTGTAAATATGAATTAGTGATAGGGTTAAAAAGCAGGTTATACATTTAGTATACACGGTCATTTAAAATAGTTATCTAATTTTTATAAGCAGGTGATACTCAATACATACAGAAATATAACTATTATACATGAGTTCGGGCACTTTTTCAAGAAGACAGACCAACGATTTGAAATTCAAGACCGAAAAATTTTATATTACCGCAATCCGAGCCCGCCTGATCCTGAGCCTGATTCTTACATTACGCAGTATCAAATCGTTAATTATTGATAATATAATATTATAATTTCTGTAATATCTAGTCAGTTATAGCACAGGTTTTGTTTTGGTTTTAGTTTTGTGCGTTTGTTCATAAAGGAATAATTAGTACGAGATTTATTTTATTTTTTCAAGGAGTATACACTGTACTCATTTAAAGAAAATGACATTTTCATATGAATGTTATAAATATTTTAAAACTTATTTCTTCTCTAACAGATATATGTAATGAAAAGAGATAGCTATGATTAGTTGCATCTACAGTGTTTTTCATTTCAGAGAAAATCGAGAAACAAAAGTTTTAATAAAACTAGTGCAGAATTATTTCCTTTGAGAAACTCATACATCAATCAATAACCATGAGGCTAAGAGGCAATTATCTATAACAAAATATCGGTTTAGAACAGGTGATATTGATTTCCTAAAAGGACAGTAAGGATTTTTACGAAAAAATATAGAAATTAAGTAGGCTAATGAACAGGAACAAAAGAAATGAATCGAGATATATCTTCATATAAACGCTTAATAACTATCACGAAAAGCATTTTTAACTCATTTATCCTAAATATAATAATTTTCAGTTTATAAAAAGTTAAAAAAACTCTTCTCCATGTTAATTATATTTCATACAAAATATTTTTAAATTCAACGATCCTTTTTTCTTTTCGTCTTATATGAGTTATTTTGCAATGAAATATTTTATTTAAATACTTTTATCAATTCTGGATATAAATACAGCATTTTGATAACACCTAAATTCAGCTCTTTAAGGTTATCACTTGGAGGAAAATTGTAAAAACGTAATAAAAGTTTATGTTTATGCTAATTTAAATGTGAAAATTTTGAAGGTAATTACTTTAACCTTCTCCCGAACAAAACCGCTTTAATAGGTCCACCAAGCTCCAGGTTTCATTGCAATATAAGCATTATTTAAAGTACTATAATTCTATTGAATTAATGAATTTTTAATAAATTAAACAATGACTAATGTTCTTGAGGATTACATTCATAACCAAAAATAATTTTTTTTTATAAAGTTTAAAGATCGAATTTTCTTAACACTTAAAACAAAATACAGAAAAACAAAAAAATAGGAATGAAGTTGCTTACTGCTTATGTATGCCGATATATCTCTAATGAGAAAAAAGAAAATAAAAGCTGCTATATCCTTTCAATTAGTACAGGTTTTATTTTGTTTATAGTTTTGTGTATGATGAAATAATTAGCAGAAGATTTTTTTTCAAGTAGTTTTCACTGTATACTCATTTAAACAAAATTATATTTTCATATGAATCTTATATATATATATATATAATCTTGTTTAACAGATTTTCTGCAATGAAAAGGGGTGGTTATGATTAGTTGTATCTGCAGTGTATTTTATTTCAGAGAAAATCGAGAAACAAAGGCATTTACAAAAGTAGTGCAGAATTACTTCTTTTGAGAGACTCATGCATCAATCAATAACTAAGAGGCTAAGAGGCAATTATCTGTAACGAAATATCGGGTTAGAATTCCTAAAGTGATATTGATTTTCTAAAAGGACAGTAAGGAATTTTTACGGAAAAACATAGCTATTACGTAGGCGAATGAACTGAAACAAAACAAATGACTCTACATATATCTTCCGATAAACGTATTATAACTATGATGAAAAATCATTTTTAACTCATTTATCCTAAGCAGAATACTTTTCAGTTTATAATGAATTTTAAAGAAAGATTCTATAATATTTATATAGTCGTATATTCAGATATATATAGAGAGAGAGGGTTGCCAGAATTAAAACACTCTTACCTCGACCTCTCTATAAACTGATCTACTCAATGTATAAGCTTCAAATTTGGAAAGAATACTGTTCAAGACATGGGGAAACGGATTATGCATAAAGGAAATTAATTCGAGACATCCAAGACGTGCAAATGGATAAGCTCTTAATTTACTTTTTTTACTTAATTACTTTTACTTTAATTTAAGCATAAAAATTTCAAAAGATAATTTATCTATTAATTTCATGGCTATTATTACATGTAAATTTAGTGTTTAATCAAAATTTATTAAGACAAAAAACAGAATTTCCCTTTCTAACACTGTAGTTAAAAAAAAAGCAATTTAACAAATTACAACGACCATTTGGAAAATGATTTTTTCAAAGACTAAAATTTAAGACTTAAAAAATCGCACGGAGTTGATCATACATTACGTACGCCATGAATTAAACATTAACATTCTTGGACCCATCATGAACAAAATTTAAAAGAAATTTCAGTTTTACAATTTTCGGTACTGTAAATTTTTAAACTTCTACGGAGTTGGTCATACATTACGTACGCCATGGATTAAACATTAATATTTCTGGACCAATTTCAAATGAAATTTCATTTTTAAACTTCTAAACATTCTACAATATTACTTTTTACACCGTCGTATAGAGAAAAAAATGTACTTTTAAATGCAATTTGTTTGAAAGCTGTATCTCAATTTGTTTCTGAGTTATTATTTTTTTTGTAGTTTTTATTAATTTTTTGTCATAGTGGCAACAGAAGTATTCATCTCTGTTGAAAGTAAAGGGAAAATATAGACTACTGTATAGACCAATCAGAAATGAATAACATGCGGGATTCAACTAATAAAACGCTTCAGATATGTTTTTGATTTCCTACCCTGACCGAGGACAATAACCATTTTCCAAATGGTTAATAATTACATATCTATATCATAAAAGACTGTCCGTGCGTTACTTGACGTTACTTTTACGTTTCAACACCAGAAGATTAAATTGTGCTTTTGCTGTTTTTTTCCCCTAAACATTACACCATTTTCAATTCTTACACCGCCATAACTTTTACTTTCAGACGTTTTTTTCTTAAATGTATCACAATTTGTTTGAAAACTGTATCGTAATTTGTTTGAAAATTATATTATAATTTACTCATTTCGTATGGTTTTTAAAATATTTTTCAAACATTATTTTTTTAAAAATCTATCTCTATCGTGTCCAGATATTTATGAAATATATAGACAAATACGTTTGCACTTAAATAATTTAAATATGACAACAATTAGTAAGTACAGAACTTGTGTGGAAATATAAATTATTTAAAAACAACGTTTAAACACACAATAAAATAAGTTGATTTGATCAGACGTATACGTTTCGTGGTTACTAGGACTCACATCCTGTATTATTACCATTTTATAATAGCATTAGCCTTAAGATGGCTAATATCTTAAGACATTATGATTTTAGTGTGGTTTTTAAACCAGTTAATAAATTAACTTTTTCGCAACTTAAGGATCAAATTCCTACTCATAATTATTGGGGAGTCTACAACATTCAATGCCAATGTGGTTTGTCCTACATTGGACAAACTAAACGAAAACTCCGTTACAGAGTCAATGAACACAGAAACTATGTAAAGAAAAAAGAATTACAGAAATCCTCTATCGCCTCTCATTGCTGGGAGGAGGGACATAATTTAAATTTTGACTCAGCTACCATTGTTAAGAAATGCATTACTCCTCTGGATTTAGACTTTTTCGGGGCTGTTCATTGCCATAAATTTAAAGACTCCTTGGTTAATAATTTATCTAGTACACCATACATCTCAACTTTCTGAGTGGATTTGCTGTGTCACGACACTTCACTTCCGCATTAATTCCATTGGCTGTTGGAACTTGATGGTCTTTTGGTATTTTGTTTTGACATTTGGGTTTTCACCGTGCATGTAGTTGGGGGGATATTGTTTTTAAAGTTTTTTACACTGAGGATGTGAGTCCTAGTACTCACGAAACGTATACGTCTGATCAAATCAACTTATTTTATTGTGTGTTTAAACGTTGTTTTTAAATAATTTATGCCAGCAATTGTTTCCGGCTTATATGTAACACGAAAGTAAATCTTTTAATAAATTTCAAAACACTATTTAAATACATGATTGTTATTTTTAATAATAAAAATGAACTGATTTTTGGAGTTGTTAATGGACAATCGAAAAATATATATTAAATGTAAGAAATCGAAGTTTGAAAAGAAAAAAAATATAAATTCAGCTATATTTTGTAACCCGAGAAGAACGAGTTGAATCTCCTAGTTAATATAGAAACAGCAATAATAAAAATCACATAAAGCTCTATATAAGCTTTTGCGGTAGAAGTGGTTGAGAGAATAGTTTCACTTTATTCTGGAGTAGAGCCAATTTCTGCTTGAACTGTTAGGCATTAGGTGGATTATTGTTTCATGTGTAGTACTTAAAATGAAAAAAGGATGCTAGATAAGATGATTTAATTAATATAAAATGTTAGGTTAGTATTTCATATGAAGTTTTAGCAAAATAATTTAATTTTTAGATTAAGCAAAATATTTATGTAATTCTTATCATATAGATAATGAAAATGAAATAATAAAAGTTAGAAAAGGTCGAAAATCTATTTTTTTTTAAGGGTAAGTTATAATTTTTCTTATCTTTTTAGGGTACCGTACTTAAAAAGTGAAAACTGATCAATTATAAGATCACTCCTGTGTCTGTCTGTCGCAGCCATTTTGCTCGTAAACTATGGAACGTGGAAAATTACATGTAAGCTCTTTCACAAAATAACTTTGTATTTTATCGAACAATGACACTATAAATATATTTTTAACACTTTCCTACTTTTAGTTGAACAGTGCTTATAAGTTCGATTTGTCGATAGAATTATATAAGAACTAAAAAAAAGGCAATCCAACCGGATTAGCTCTGAGGCGCGCAGGGGCAGTTGGGATTTTATGCCGACGAACTGCTTGAAACCTTCCTAACGCTGTTGCAAGCCCCCTAACGCTAAGCGATAACTTCACCTTACTATCCAAAGGCTTTGTTACTATCTCCCCCCTTTTCCCGCAAGTGCTCATAGTAATTAACGAAAGAGAAAAAATCCGTTGGCAAACAGCAGCCAGGGAAGATGCAATGCAAAGTTATGCTTATTTTCCTTCCGTCTTAGTTTTACTACCATGGGTCTGTCCGCCTGTCTATCCATTTTCTAACTCGTGGATACTTGGATTTTCATGCAATTGATTTATGTTGATGATGTTTACCATGGTATGTTTGGTATTGAATATGAAGTGTTTAGCATTAATAGTTCATTCACAGGGACACTCAAAAGAATTCCGTTAGATTATGGCAATTGGGGGATATTGTTTCCAGTGTATTTTAATAATATTTCGCTATTTGAAATGTATTGAAATGGATATAGATCGCTGAATGTCACTACAAGATGATTACTACAGAAATAGCGTATTCACAACATTCATCGTTCATTAAGAGGGACACACAGAATAAATCGCATAGAGTACTGCCTTCGAGTAAAAATTGCTGGAACACCGTTTTGAAGTTCGGTATGCGCTTTTAAATATTTTGCATGTTATTTTGCAATTTTTTGCATTGTTTGCTAATTTTTTGCGTGTTACTCGTAGTGTATAAATTCTATACTTCGGGTACAGGACTCCACAAGAGAAATCACGTACCATTTTGCTTATTATCGGAAATTGTTGAAGGGAAATATTCAACTGTGGTATGTACATCCTAACTGAACTATTTTTTTCCATACATATAATTTATACAGGGTGATTCAAAAAAGATGGGAAAAATTTTAAGAGGTGATAGTACACACCCAAACAAACATTTTGTATCAAAGAATGCATGGTCGAAAACTAAAGGTAAAAAAGTTAGAGGGCGCCAAAAGTTATGTTCTTATACGAGGCAAAAACACACAATGAACGATTAAGTTAAGTTACGAAAACAAATTTAATGGCATTTGATTACAATAAGTGCTCAAAACATTGACCGGCAGTTGTTATGCACGCAGTACAACGGCGAAGAACAGATTGGCGAATTTTCTGAAACACACCAGGCATATCGCAAACTTCCCCTACAGCAGCCGAAAGCTTGGCGACAAGTTCTTCTGCGGATTCAATGGGAGTATCATACACAATAGCCTTTAGCTGTCCCCACAAAAAAAATCGAGACATGAAAGATCTGGCGAGCGCGGTGGTGCCTGTTGTGTTTCAGAAAATTCTCCAATCTGTTCTTCGCCGTTGTACTGCGTGCATAACAGCTGCCGGTCAATGTTTTGAGCACTTATTGTAATCAAATGCCATTAAATTTGTTTTCGTAACTTAACTTAATCGTTCATTGTGTGTTTTTGCCTCGTATAAGAACATAACTTTTGGCGCCCTCTAACTTTTTTACGTTTAGTTTTCGACCATGCATTCTTTGATACAAAATGTTTGTTTGGGTGTGTACTATCACCTCTTAAAATTTTTCCCATCTTTTTTGAATCACCCTGTAGATACAAATTTATATATCAGATACAAAGTTGCTAAAAGAATTTGGATAATTTTCCAACTGTAGATGGGGATTGCTGAAATTGGGATTTCAAATGTGATATGTATTTCCAAATGGTTCGGTTAGACATTCTATTTCAACTTTTTAAACGGTAAAGTTTTGCTACATTATTCCGAGTTACTCGTAGTGTATAAATTCTATACTTCGGGTACAGGACTCCACAAGAGAAATCACGTACCATTTTGCTTATTATCGGAAATTGTTGAAGGGAAATATTCAACTGTGGTATGTACTTCCTAACTGAACTATTTTTTTTTCCATACATGAAATTTATAGATACAAATTTATATATCAGATACAAAGTTGCTAAAAGAATTTCGATAATTTTCCAACTGTAGATGGTAATTGCTGAAATTGGGTTTTTAAATATGTTATGTATTTCCAAATGGTTCGGTTAGACATTCTATTTCAACTTTTTAAACGGTAAAGTTTTGCTACATTATTCCGAGTTACTCGTAGTGTATAAATTCTATACTTCGGGTACAGGACTCCACAAGGGAAATCACGTACCATTTTGCTTATTATCGGAAATTGTTGAAGGGAATATTCAACTGTGGTATGTAATTCCTAACTGAACTATTTTTTTTTCATACATGTAATTTATAGATACAAATTTATATATCAGATACAAAGCTGCTAAAAGAATTTGGATAATTTTCCAACTGTAGATGGGAATTGCTGAAATTGGGTTTTCAAATGTGTTATGTATTTCCAAATGGTTCGGTTAGACATTCTATTTCAACTTTTTAAACGGTAAAGTTTTGCTACATTATTCCGAGTTACTCGTAGTGTATAAATTCTTTACTTCGGGTACAGGACTCCACAAGAGAAATCACGTACCATTTTGCTTATTATCGGAAATTGTTGAAGGGAAATATTCAACTGTGGTATGTAATTCCTAACTGAACTATTTTTTTTCATACATGTAATTTATAGATACAAATTTATATATCAGATACAAAGCTGCTAAAAGAATTTGGATAATTTTCCAACTGTAGATGGGAATTGCTGAAATTGGGTTTTCAAATGTGTTATGTATTTCCAAATGGTTCGGTTAGACATTCTATTTCAACTTTTTAAACGGTAAAGTTTTGCTACATTATTCCGAGTGTGTTGGAAAGTGTTTCGTAATCTTTGCTTGACGTATGATTTTTTTTTTTTAATTTTTCAATGAGGTATTAAAAAAACAACTTACAATAAATGACATAATATCTGACATCACACAAACCCAACATATATCATACTTCAAGGTACGAATGTAAGAGAGAATAATTTCATTTTATTCTGGAGATGAGCCTATTTCTCATTGAATTCTTAGGTATTAAATGGATTACTGATTCATGTGTAATGCTTAAGAGAAAAACCTAAGTTAAATATGATGATGTACAGTCGTGGAAAAAAAAAGTAAACACCCCCTACTAACTTCTCAACAAATTATCGTAGAAGAAAGTTACTGGTACCGAACGATTGGAAATAAAGTCTACTTTTAAGTGATGCATTTAAAATTTGTTTAAGGGGCCATCTACATATTAAAACGAACCATAACTTTGTTTTTTTTCAATAGCAGTACACGATTCTGACAACATAAATGAACTCTACACCTTTCAATTAGCCTAGAAACAAATTTTTATGCAATTCGTGCCATAAGTTTCAGAGAAATTAATTATTTTAGAATGAGCGTATTTTAAGGGCTGTATCCAAATTGAAGTTCCGAACGCGAATGTTACCCGAGAGAGCCACCTTCTTGATCAAGGCACGTTTAAGCGTCAATGAAACCTGTTTGATTACAGGATAGCAGAATAAATTTCAAAAAATTTACTCACTTCTATCATAGACGGCCCCTTAAACCATCGTTTTGCCGTTTTTTAAGCATAATTTGAAAACTACTTGGAAGAAAAATGTGAAATTTTGGATTTCCATAAAGCAGGACTTAATAAATCTAAATCCATCAAAAAAAATTGTATGTTACAATTCATAATTTTTTCGAATATTAATTTCATAATTCATATCATAAAATTAAAAAAATTTCAAATTCAACGTATTTATGTTTGGGTATATTAGTATTATTGCTGCACAAAAGATTAGCTAATTAGGAGCATAATTTCAGGAGATATAAATAAAAATATGAAAATGTAATTTAACATTCGAAGTACTAAATTTTGAATGTCTATAATTCAAAAACTTATCATTCGAATGACTTGAAATTTGGTTTCTAGGCATATTTCGAACCGAAGATTTGAAATATCTTGTTAAATTTGGGTATTGCCATTGAAAAAAATGAAGTTTGGATCCGTTTTAATATGTATATGGCCCCCTAAGCAAATTTTATACACATCCTTTAAAAGTAGACTTTATTTCCAATCGTCCGGTACCAGTAACTTTCGTCTACGATAATTTGTTGAGGAGTTAGTAGGGGGTGTTTACTTTTTTTTCCACGACTGTGCAACATATCAAGACATTACGCATTTCTTACACAATTTTGACAGTAATAATTGAATTTTCATATTTAAAAAGATTACGTTTTAAATAAAATCTCAAGACTAAACACAATATTTCACCTTTATTCAATAATAAAATATGTAATATGAACTTATAATATGCAGTGTGTATGATATATCAATGGCAAGGTATTATATGAGTATTTTCTAACGATTTAAAAGCATGGATTTTTTTAAAAATTGGAGAAATCTAAGAAACAATTTTATCAAAATGCCACAGATGCATATATATGAATTATGTTTTAATAACATATTTCACTTTATTGACATACGAAAAACTTATGATTTTATAAAATTTACAAAAATTGTGTTTAACCAGAAAATAATTATAAATGTATTTTTAAACAAATAAGTAATTTTTTTTTTGAGAAACTATAATACGAAATTTTTTACAATGTTGAAATACTGCAGACAGACATACTCGAGTTACGCATTTTGCAGTAATTGTTGATGAGAATTGATTTTAATGTATTTTTGTCCAGGTAGTATGTGGCTAGCAGCAAAACAGTATTCGGAATATATTGTTTCTATTGATTATGACTTTTCTTAAATATTGACATGAAATATGGGCGCAACATCGGAATTTTTAAATGTTACCACTCATGTCCGAATAGCGGCAAGACCTAATTTGCAATTTCTATGTTCAATTCAAAAATTTTCAACACAAAGTCAATGTTAAGCCAATAAATATGTATGGGGGAAAGAAACCCCTGTGTGTTTTAGACATAACTAATTTTTCTGCTGTGAAATTAGTGAATCTTTTCCAATTTATTAGTTCCATTTTGAATTTTGCAAAGTTTTCAGTGTATACTTCACGGTCACCATGATGAGTAAAAGCTAATTTATAATTATAATACAAATTTTAGACAGCATTAACATTGCATTTAATAAAATGAAATTCATCATTTTAGAAACCTGAAAATCAAAGTAGTTAAAAATTCAAAACTTAACCTCTGTCTCCTCTGAGGACTTGTTATATGCATTTTTTCTGATATTGTGTAGTTTATCAAAAATTAATCAAACATTGTGAGCAGTTTAAGTAGGTTTCAAATAGAAAGAGAAAATTGAAAAGTAATGAAAACCTTATGTGCATATTTTTTTCAGAAAATTACATTCTCTAAATTCAAAAGTTTAAAACAATTTTTTTAAATCAAATTTACCCTTTTTATGTGAATCAGTCCTAACAGTGTAAATGTAAAAAAGAAATAAGAAACAATTACGCCTAATAATTACTCAATAATGTCTTCATTTAAATTTTTGACATGTAAATAACTTTTCCACTAAACTCCGTGGCCGTGTCAAAATTAAAAACATCAAAAACATGTGAAAAGTAAATTTCAACACCAATATAAGGTCGTTAGAATGACCAATATCAGTTTCTTTACTATGATTATATCTATATTTTGTTTTCCTATTTTAATGAAAATAAATAAACGCTTCGTTTTGCTTTCTTAGGAGTAAAATACAAAAACATTTAATGTGAAATTTATTTAAAATTTTCAATATGAATGTATTAGCTTTTATACAATAAAAGAGTAGTACTATAACGCGATAAAAACAATTTAGTTTTTCAATGAGGAAATAAAATTTTAAACTTAAAATAAATAGCGTAATAACAGAGATCACATAAACCCGGTATATATCATCGTTTCAGGTAGAAGTGGACGTGAGAATAATTTCACTTCATTCTGGAGAATTGCCAATTTCTCTGTGAGTTCTCTAGCACTTGGTGGATTATTATTTCAGGTATACTTAAAAGATAAAGGACGTTTGATAGGATTACATTACTCATATTTTTAAGAGGATTAGCTACTGTTTCCTAGACAATCATGAGAATAATAAATATATTTTTCAATTTAAAATGATTATATTTATCTTTATGTATAGAATAAAAGGAGATTGGTAGATAAACCTCATAGTATCAAATTTATTTTTCCGTTTCATAAGATATTCTGACCGTTTTAATGTATTTTGGTATTTATATTTACTGCCTCTCGATTGATTTGTGTTTGAAGATTATTCCAATATTTTTGATTAGATTTGACTGCCTAATACTGACTGCTCAGATAAGGAAACTAAGTCTGTAGTGCATAATGTCCCCACTGGTGCCCTTTATTGAGGTCTTAAAAATATATGCAGTAAAACCTCCCTAAAGCGACCACGTTCCGTTCCAATAAAAATTGGTCACTCCGAAAGATGGTCGCTTAATGGAGGTCATGATTAAATCTAGATTTTAATTGTTGAAAAAGTAACAATTAATGTTACTAAAATTTATTTTTCACATTAGGAAAAAAATATGAAAATTTAAGTATCAAAAGAAAAGTTAATTATATAAGTTAATTACTGCAGAGTTTAAAAAATGAATAAATTGACATTTACTTTGATATTACGGTTTTATCTTTTATAACTTTCATTTCGAAGTTCAGTAAATAAATGCAATTTTTTTTGAACGGGAACAAATAATGACGATTTCATTAATTTACCTATTTCTTTGAGAGTTTCCTGACAGAATAGGGCAGGGGAGTTTATTGACCGGCATTCTTAACTGGTCAACAGAGTTAACCTTTAACGGATTTTACCGGTCTCTCAGACCGTGGCTTTTTTCAATTTTTATAGTTTAACTTGCAATTTTCAGTTTAACTACAGGCGCTAGCGAAATTTTGTTCCGTTTGGAACTTTAGTACTATCACTAGAGACATTTGACTAGGTAGATTTTAATTGTACAGTCATGTACAAAAACTTTAGTACAAAAACACCATCCAAGAGTTAATCGTGCGTTTTATTCATCTTTCGATGGAGCGGTCTCACAGACTCCTTCACACTAGTTATGTGACGATTTCTGCGACATCAGTTAAAGGTTAAATTCGTTGGCCTAAAAAGGTCCAAAGTTGTTTAAACACTTAAAAGTTACCGAAATAAAAAAATCTAAACTTAGTTTAGAAGTTTGATGAATAATGCGCTCTCTGGAATTATTTTTCAAATAATTCTTTCTTAAAGCGACCAGGAAAAAGCGGAATTTGTTTCATTTTCTTCAAAGAAATGGGTCGCTCATGGAGGGGGTTCAACTAGGGTGGTCTCTGAATGGAGGGAAAATTAGTATTGAGCCTACGGGAATAAATTTCGTTCCATAAAAAAATGGTCGTTCAAAGAAGTGGTCGCACAGGTAGGTTTCACTGTCCTGAGGTGAAGCCGCCTGAAAACACGGTAATGGGCGAAATCTCCATAAATGTGAGAAAGAAAGAAACTGGGTCTGCGGTATGCCCTGCTAGGGATATACGAATCGTGAGCAAGGGGCAAGAACAGATTAAGGCTTTTAAAGGAGAGTTCCATCGTGACAAGGGCGTTTTTTCATAAAGAAACCCTACTTGCGATAAGGGAAACACAATTATAAATGTGGGCCGACAGGCAGGTTCCATAGGTTAAATTCCACAGTTAGGTTAGATGGTGATATATGTTTTGGAGTTTTTTCCTTAAAATTGGTCGTGTGAGGTTATTTGTGAGTTATTCACTTACTGTAATCAAAATAGTTTTCGACTTCAGGTTTTCGACGAATTTAAATGTTTTTGGGGTCAGAGATCCCCCAAAAACATGTTTATAGAAAATGCCTCTCTGTCTATGTGACCGTCTGTCCGTGTGTTTGTCGACATTGTACCATCAAAAAATGTATGACGTCATGCATAGAATTGAACCAAATTTTTGTAAAATGTTGTTGGCTATGGCAAGCAGGTCCTCCCTTAATTTGGAAAAATTCTGCCGGAAGGGTGCGCTGTAATAGCGATTTTTGTGCCATTTTGAATATTGTACCATCGAAAAGTGTATGAAGTTATGCATGGAGTTGAACCAAATTTTTATTTTATGTTTTTGGCTAAGGCACACAGGTTTTCCCTGAATTTTGAAAAAATTCGCTGGTAGGGAGCGCTGTAATAGCGATTTTTGTGCGATTTTAAATATTGTACCGTCAAAAAGTATAAGAAGTTATGCATAGAATTGAACCAAATTTTTTTTTTAAGTTCTTGGCTATGGCAAGCAGGTCCTTCCTTAATTTGAAAAAAATTCGCCGGTAGGAAGTGCTGTAATAGCGATTTTTTGTGCGATTTTCAATATTGTACCATCAAAAAGTGTATGAAGTTATGCATAGAATTGAACCAAAATTTTTGTGTATGTTTTTGGCCATAACAAGAAGGTACCCCTGAATTTGGAAATATTCCGACAAAAGGGGACATTATAATAAAAAATTTTGTGTAATTTTCTTGATTTTTCGTAGACTTATTGTACACCGGCGGCTTGTAAAGTGACGGAAACTTCCCATCCTGATAAGCCGACTATTCCCGAACAGCTGATATACAACATGATAACTGAAAACTATTGAGTTTAATAAATATTATGATGGATATTAACTCGTTTTTACCCGATTGCCAAGAAGGGTTATGTGTTTCACGCGTATCTGGGTAAGTGGATTTCTTTATACCCTTGAAACATCCCAACGGCTGGATGGATTTTAAGCAGTGAGGTCTCTATCGATTCGTTTTAACCGTCCGATGGTTTTAAGCTAGGTTTTTGTTTTTATAAATTCAAAATGGTGGTTCAGACGAAAAAAAAAATTACGCACCCTATTGAGTGGCATATCAATGGATAGGTCTTTCAAAATGAAGACGATGTTTCATTGACTTTTTTACAGTCAGAAGCTCAGTTTAAATGTTACGCAACCTGGAAGTTGTATAGGTGGGATCTCTAGCTTTACTGGAACTCTAACCTTCACAGGCATCTATAGGCCTCATCAAAACAGCGTTTACAGATAGGAACTAACAATTAAACGCAACTTAAAGTCATCAATACAAGTAAATAAAAAATAGGTAATTAATATAAAACATAGTTTCACAATGATATATTTAATTAGTTCGCTTTTTACGCAGTCGGGTTTTTTGATTCTTTAAATTTAATTTTTATTATTCCGATTAATTGACTGAAGCATAAATTCAAGATGAAAGTCAAAGTTTATATAGTATTGAACTAATAAAAATGTAATATTGACATTTGTAATAGTATTTTGAAATAGTAAAATATATGAGATAGGAGAAAGTTTTGGGATTGCCGCATCCAACTAGTTTTAGGAGGGTTTTTAATGCATGTGACATGCCATTGCTTTCTCAATGTGCAGTAAAAATTTGGGGGTGACACTGTACCTTGTTCTTGGCACTCGTATCGGTCTGAAGATACACAGTTCAATTTGTAAAGGTACTGGTAGTAAGGTTCATAGAGAATGAGACTCTTAACTGTATATAGCAATATTTATTGCATTTCAGGTGAATTAATTTCATATTTTTTCCTATGTGAGGCGCTCATAAAACACACACAGATTATATTTTCAAATATAGTTAATATTTATACCTTAGGTTTGGCTGACTGTCATATGCCGCTTTCCCGTGCTTTGATTCTCGCATATAAACTGGAATTTACATATAATTGTTATATGTTACATCTTTTATATCGCATGTTCGCTATTAAAAATGGATTGTGTATTAATTATATTTCGTTTACAGGGATACTCAAAATAATCACATTAAACTATGATCAGCGAGAATCCTTTATCGGGCTATTTCAATACTATTGCAATATTTTAAACATAATGAAATTCACATGCATTAATGAAGTGCACTAAAACATGCTTGCTTTCCGTTGAATTATGATGGTTAAATAATTTATTATTTATTTATATGTTAATTGAAAAGTATTGCATTACAAAATAGTCAAGCGCATTCCTATCTATTGGTGGAAATTGCTGAAGGTCAATGTCTTGTAAATAATCTAAATTTTAGCTCACTTTCAAGTGTATGTACAGATTTATAGAACATATTAAATGATACAAAAATATATTACAGTGCTGTTCTAGCTATAGACAGTAATTGTTGAAATCTAGTTTCGCATATTTAAACGTCGAAGTTACGTTGTCGTATTCTGCAACTGTTAGAAAGTGTTACAAAATCTATGCCTAACCTATGACTTTCCTTCATGTTTTATATGATAATATCTTTATCAATAGGTAAAACATATATAAAAGTCACGGTGATACTGTGAGTGCTTCATATTGAAAGAATACGAAATCTATATAAGTGAAATTCCTTTAAATTTACGGTACTTTTATGTTAGACACGAGTAGGTAATAAATCACCAAATGTTGCTTTCATTTCCATCATTGATATTGCATTAATTTCATTAAAAGTGTAAATCTTTAATTCTTTTCATTTAAAATTCATAAGTTTAATTTTAAATGCATGCAATTGAAATGCATACATTGCAAGCATTTAAACTGCTCACTTTTATTAAATTAATTTAAAGTGCAAAATAATAATAATAAATTGAACCATAAGCGGAAATTTTTAATTCGAACTTCAATTACATAGACGTTTCTTAACAGTTTTTACTCTATCAAAATACACCTATTAAATTTTTCATATTGTAACACAGTTGCAATTGTTATAAAACAACATTCGTGGAAGTAGAATTATTATAAAACAACATACGTGGAAGTTCAATTACACATTGTTGCATTATTCGCAAATCTAACCCCAGAGTCATGTGATTGTATCATTGTCCCACACTAAGAATCTAGTATAATTTTTCAAATTATTTACTCCATTTAGCATACATGTAAAGACTTTTAGTTCGACATTAAATCGATTAAAGATGCAAATTGCAAGGCTCCAAAGAATGACTAACTTTAGTTTGAAAAATATCTGAATATGGTATAAAACGTCAACAACGGATGATTTTCAAGCCAATCCATGACAACAGCTAATCAGAACAAATACATTTTATGCAATTTCCAAATTATGTTTTAGTGATGATATTCCACTGCTTGTCAGGTGATTAGAACACTGAGTATAGGTAAAGCGGTGTGATGTTTATAATGTATTGGATTCCAAATTAAACAGAAATACCTTTATGATCAGTCATTGTTTGCAAATGCTAATTGTAGTTATATTGTTCAATATTTTCCGAAATTATGGGTCAATGCTTCACCTTTTCAATATTTACAGAAACTAGATAAAAAAATGTAAAATTCTTTACCATTTGAGCGTCATGTATGCAGGTACGATGACACCAAAATTTAATTCAACCAAACACTAAAGTATTAGCAGCTTTGTTCACATCAGTATAATTAACAATCAGTGTTATTCACAAAGAAAAAGAAACGAAGCATTACAATATGTTGATTTTCATCTTATTCGGTTGTTTTCAATTTGGAGAAAAAAGATGTTCATATTATTAATATGAGTAAAACTTATTATCTGAATTTTGCACATTTTATGAGAATATAAAATTGATGCATCAACTTTTTCTTCTCCATATAAAGTAAAATTTCGAAAAAGAATTATTTAAGGAATAATATTTTGAGAAACATATGACTATAATTCCGAGAAAAGTGCAAAGTCAGTATTTAAGTGAGCAGATGTTGTGGAATATGTTTAAAATTAGATACAGCGGAAAGCAAATGTTGCGTATACTGTATTTTGCATTACAATTTAAAATAAATTATAATGAAAGAAAGTTTAATTCGTAAACTGTAAAAAAAAAAAAATACGAATAAGTTTCCTGTAGGAAACGGAAAAATAGTTGCCCTTCTCGGGACGGAAAATTTTCCGACTCAGCTCGGAATAAAATCCGATAAATACCATTTTAGTTATTATTTAGTTTTTTTTTCGGATTTTATTCCGAGATGGGTCGGAAAATTTTCTGTCCCGAGAACGGCAACTATTTTTCCGTTTCCTACAGGAAACTTGTTCGGATATTTTTTACCGTGTAGAGGGCTCAGTGATTTCTAATTTTGATCACACTGGTTATAATAACTGAAGAGTAAAATTAAGGTTAATCAAGTAGTTTAATTTACCAAACAGAAAATAGTTTATTTTTCTAATTATAGTATAATTATAGTATAATTTTCTAATTATAGTAAATTTCTAATTATGGTATACAATCTTTATAATTGTTTTAATTATTTGGATGCCAAACAATGAAGATAAGTGTAAAATTAAGAAAAAATGTTCCTTTTAGTTCAAAAGCATTAGAAGTTCCTAAATGCTTATGACCTTTAATCTGAAACTAAATTTACACTTTTCACATCCTACTCAAAAATCAAATCAATTCAAAAATCCAGTATTGTTCTATTTATACCTATTATACATAAGAAATTTACAACTAATTCTATATAAAGCATACATGTGTTCACTTAGCATTTTCTGTTAGCATTTTCTGGAACAGCAGATGCGTTATTTTTCTCTTGAAAGCCGTTTAATAATAGTTTTAAGGAAGAAATCCAAATAATATCCAATCTTTACAGGGCTTTCTTGTATTATAAAACAAAAAGAATTTTATCTTTATTCTTTATCCAACAATACAATTTCAAAACATACATTTCTAGCATTTTGATAGTTGAAACATAAATATGAAGTTAACAATGAATTATGTATTTTCCGTAAACAATGTCATATTTGTTGAAACTAATATTCCAGTTTTGTAAAAATAAATTCAATGCTTTATTTCTTATCACTCTGGAGTGGTGAAGGTATTATAAAATGCAATAATTTAAGAATAAATAAAACGATTACGCTCGCTCGAAGATATTTCACAAAAATTGTATATGAGGCATTCTCACAATCCTTTAACTTCCAGGAATAAAAATCTGGTGAAATTAAACTTACTAAAATAACATTTTAAACTTATAGACGAATGCCTTAATCATTCAAAATAAAGAAAAAATAGTAAGCAGCGGCGATATTTTTATTTAACTGAGGTTTAAGTTAAACATATGAGTTTAATTTTCGTTACTATTTTACCACTATAACTTTTTATTTTCATCTAAATTTGGACATACAATGAATTTGCATAGTACCCACAAGACATTCAAATAAGAAATAATAACAATGTAGTATTTTTAGTGCAAAATTTTAGTTTAACACTGTCTTAAAGGGGTGTTAAAGAAGGCACTGTAAGGGGAAGAAAGGGGGTGGTATGGGAAAAAAAGGGACGGTAAAGATGGTACGGTGAGTAAAATTATTTTTAGACAAATCATAAGATAAAGTAACAGTCACAATGTTCATTGATTTTTATAAACAGTTATTTACATTGGATTAAATAAAATAAAAAAAAATAATTTACCTTGAAAAGTGCAGGAATAAACCTTGTGTACGGTAAGGTTGCCAATAAAGCCACCATGCTTGAAATTGATATTTAAATGCTGATTTAAATTCTGCAGTAAATTTCCTGCCAATGAATTTTAGCCATTCTTTCTCTAGCATACTTCTGCATAAGAAAAAAGTTGAAAAAAATTCCGTCGCTGCATCTGAAGTGATTTTCTGTATCATTTTAGAAGAGGGATGGTAAAAATCTAAAACCCAGGGACAGACTTAAAAAAATAATAACAACCGTAGAAATGTATGCGGGGTAATTTTTTGCTACATAGTTATATAAAAAATAGTCTCAGTTTCGAAAAAAAAAATTACATCGAATTACTTTTATTGAAACAATTTTATACAGACAGCTCCAAACTTAAAAATCAGTATCAGTGACAGGGGACGGTATAGGAATTTCGTAGTATATTTGGCGTTCAGTATCGTCCGAAACTTATTTATCTCGTTAATATTGTTATGCAGTCGTGCAACGGAATGTTTTCCATTATATAAAATAAAATAAAATAAAATAAAAACGAGAAAATGACTAATATAAAAATTATTATTCAGGGTCTAAAACGTCAAAAGATTGTGAGAATGCCTCATATATATATTTCATGAAAATTGTAACTCCTGTATTATCCGTTTGATTGTTGTCAGAGAGAAGGGATACGTTAAAATCATTCGACCACGAACAAAGTGCTTATTTAAACACTGAAATGTTTTGTGAAAACAAAGATTGATAAAATAACCCCTTATTTTTTTTTCTATTTAATAAATAATGTCACCCTTTTTATCTTAAAAATATATATTTATTTTTTTTCTTTTCTCGGATATATCGAATACCATGATAGTTAATTGCTGAAAATAACTGCAAAGACACATTTGATAGTACATATATTTTGAAACGTTTAGAAATTAGATAGGGTGTTAGTCCACCAGAACTGAGACTTTTGTAATATTCTTGCTGGGCAACATATAACAATAATATGTTCCCGCACCATGTTGGCTAAGTCAAAGTAAAGTTGCGTAATTTGTTATTTCTGTTTGTACAAATTATTTTTTATAAAACATAATTACGAGTGTAAAATTATAATAATTATATTTTCGAGTAAAATAGGAGTGGAAGTTCATACAAAAAGTATTAAGTTTTTTAAAAATGTTTTCATTTACTCTTATTATTATATATATATATATATATTTTTTTTTTTTTTTTTTGCAAGAAAAATAATTCTCTTCCATTTTTAAAATACCTTAATTATATTTAATTATTGCTTTTGTTGGATCTCAGATTGCTCTCTACCATAAAATATCATAAAAGGATATTTATAATTTCTCATATAATTAAAGTGGTAAAGAAAAAGATTAATGTAATACCTTGAATCATATACGGGATGGTGGCCTTTATTCATCAAATTCAGAGCTGTCGCGATGCTAAGGATCATATCCAAACATCATCCGGATTCATCTTCTCATCAGAGCGGCGAAATCGGGATGGCGGGATGCATAGCTACGAACCGCAGTAGGACAATCCATTTTATTTTGACACCAGGAAGACATCATCAGGTCAATTAGGCTAGCTTAGGCTCTCTCCGATATGTCCATCTCGCCTGGGCATTACAAGGGCTCGATTGATGCATGACATGGGCTTTCAGGATCGCTCTTGCGTCTTCGACATCTTTTCTTAGACTCCCTTTTTCAAACCTTTTTCTTCTTGCACACCAACTCTTGGAAGTGGGTGGAACTATTTTTATAGTCCTCCCTTATTGGATGTGAGAAGATTTTGCATTATCCTTAGATAGACCTATTAGCTAACAGTCTGCCATAGCCCCTTACACATACTTTAATATTATTATATGCCTTAAAGTTTGGGTGGTCTAAAGCCATAAATTTATTCCAACACTTTTATTAAGGCCATAAATTTATTCCAACATTTTTATTATTTTACGATTTCTAATTATACACCACATTCCACTGGCTTGTCGTAAAACGACACCATGGCGTCTGGTTATTGTTGTTATCTGAGATCCGAACTATATTCAACATTATACATTCATTTTACAATAAAACATTTTTTTTAAAATATATATTTAATATTTAAAATCAACTTAATACTTTTTGTATGAACTTCCACTCCTATTTTACTCGAAAATATAATTATTATAATTTTACACTCATAATTATGTTTTATAAAAAAGAATTTGTACAAACAGAAATAAGAAATTACGCAACTGTACTTTGACTTAACCAACATGGTGCGGGAACATATTATTGTTATATGTTGCCCAGCAATTCTAAAAGAAATTATCGAACATAGTAAGTGTTTCTTGTAGATTTGTCACTAAGTTATTTTTTACTGGTTCTTATAACGATTAGTGCGTAGTGATTTTATATTTAGGTATACGGTTTTTAAGTAAATTTACTAAAATATACTACTTATTACATTCTCTCCTATGCTGGAATTTCTGAAAACTTTTTGCAGATCTACGCCGATCACGACCCATAGATCCCAAAATCACCGCCAGTTCAAAACTATACATATATATATCTAATCACTATTTCATGGACACGACAACTTACATAATTCTCAGACATCTCTTCCAAACTGATATATAGAGTCAATGGGCCGAAAATCTCGGAAAAGTTCATTAATGGGCAAAATCTTACGAATAGCGTGGTAATGTTGAGGGGTTTTGTGTACTTCTTAACTATTATGCATATAGAATCAGTTTAAAGTTATTACTTCTAGGAAAAGGACCAAAAATTTATGGATGACAGATTTTTGATACAATTAAAAATGGCCTCAAGAGAAAAAATAGGATTAAAAAAAAATCATAATTTCTTCAATTCACAAGATATCAAATCCATTTATATTTATTACAAATTTACTTAACATTATATGTTTTAAATTGACAAGTTTTTGATAGGACCAACTGTTACATAATAAGGGGGAGGGGTGTGAAGATGAAAAAAAATCATAATTTTGTCAAGTCAAAGATATCAAATACGCTTAGATTTATTATAAATTTTCTTAATATTATCTACAACTTTTATACTAACAAGTTTTTAATAGGACACACTGTTACAGCAAAACAAAATTAAAAACAAAAAAAGGGTTGTAGAAAAAAAATCACATCTCCGTTAATCTGCCACTAAGGCGATAAAAAAGTATCATTGGCATGATGAAAATTTTTGACAAAGCTCAGAAATTCTGTATAAAGGGTTGCATTATTAAATGACCTCATGTTTCAATAAAAAGAACGTCAGAATTTAAAATATAGTGTGTAATTCATTTAATGAAACGATTACCACACGTTTTAAATTTATTATATAAATCTTCTTAATATTATCTATAACTTTTGTAGCAACAAGTTTTTGCTAAGTTGAATTCTACTAATGGGTGATATTACTAAAAATATTCTCAAGGGACGAAAAAAATAGGGGTTGGTGAAAAAATATAGTATTAACGTGATTCTGAAAAAGCCAGCTCAAACAGAAAAATAAAAACTCGTCAAAAGTGGCCAGATAAAATTGCTAAACTGGGTTTTTCTCTAATCTTGATTTTAAGTTTTTTTTGTTGAAATTACTACTTAACTTCTAAATCCACCTGTGCCTGTAAGCCAAGCCGGCAGGGATTTTTTAATAACAGGAAGGATGTATTATCTAAGTTGCGAAAAATTCTTTGTTAATCTAGAAATTTTGCTTTAGTCTTAAATAATCATTAATAAAATATTGATTACTTAACAGTTTATGTCCCAAATAATGGATTCAGAAAAATTCCTTAATAATTTTATCAAAAAACATTTGTTGGTTGATTAGAAAATGGGGTTTAGAAAAAAGTGTTTTCAAATCGTTGTTGTATCTCTTCTTGTAAAAATTATTAATATTTAGATTTATTAATTAGATACTTTAAAAAAAAAATCTTCCAATTCTTATGAAATAATAACTGCAATTATGTTGTGATTTTACAACAAATTATACATTATTTTCATTGCAAAATTCTGTACTACGCATCTTTCAACAACATAAATGCTATCCAAGCGTAAATGTATGAGAAATGATGCTTTGTAAAAAATTTAATTTTGTAATATCGACTATTTTTTAGAACAGTGTGAAAGAACTGTATTTTTAATATAATGTATAATTTTCTTTTATTAAATGATGTATTAAATAAATTTTATGTCAGATTTTTTTATGGGAATTTAAGCTTATATATATACGCATAAAGGGTTAAGTGTAAAGATGCTTCAGAAAGAATGAGCAACGTTAGATAACATAAATGAATGTATACAAAGGGTGAATACAGCTGTTTCGGTGCTTCTAAAGCTCCATCATAGGTGCAAAATTAAAAATTAAAGCTTAAAACATAGCGAGCCAAAGAAACGCACCCCATACCTCGACCATCAAAAGAAAAAGCATTTCACCTTTGACGTCATTTGTGAGGCATTTTTCCTTTGATGGTCGAGCTGTCATGTGCATCTATCTGGCTTACTATGTTTCAACCTTTAATTTTTAATGTTGAACTGATGATGAAGCTTTAGAAGTCCCGAAACAGCTGTATTCGTCTTTTACATACATTCATTTGAGCTATCTAAAGTTGCTCCGTCTTTCTTAATGTATTGGCACAAAGTACAATCCTCCCCACTTTTATGTAAAGATGCTTATTCTTTTCTCTTTACAATGGTTATTAATGGGAATTTAAAGTTATATCTGAGCATAAAGAGTTTTAAAAAAAGTCACAGAAAGTGTAGCCCCTAGACGTTTAGAACACTCTTAGTTGGAAATTTAAAGTTTCATCTAGGGGTTAAAGATTTGAATATAATAAATATCTACTGTCTTTAGTTTAGAACAGATAGGATTTTATATAGAGTTTATAGGTTTTAACCCGAGAATAAATTGTCGTCCTTATAGCTGTTTAAAATTTTTTATCTGAGAATTCTGTCAGTTATTCTTTAAAATAAAACGGTATTTTTGATTTAAAACTAATGCATTTCAATTTAAAAATTTATATAATACAAATCGTAAAATTTGTCGTTTGGTATGCTTAGAAATAGTAGACACGATCAATTTTCTATTGAAATCCGTTTAACGGTAAATTCAAGATGCAGATAGAAATATCATTCAGTTTTTACAGAATTACTACTCTGTTATAAAAAATGTATAAAAATATATAGTTGTTCTTTGTTCGAAAATACAACATTAAAACATCTATTTCTAGCTTTTATACTGCTGAAACCCATGTTTGACGGTACAATTGAATTATTATTTTCTTTATTTTCAGTAAACAATATTACATTTACTGAAACTAGGATTTCATTTTTGTAACAATAAAGTTTACGTTTTATTTATTCTCTGTCTGGTATTGTCAAGGTATTATAAAACGCTATTGTGTAAACGTAAATCAAAATTTATATCCGTTTGAAGAAATTTCACAAAAGTAGATTACGGCAAGTGTTTAAATAAAGAGCTGCAAATACAGAATTACCCAATTTATTTATTGTTTAAAATCCCGGAGGTGAAAAATTTATTTTTTTATAGGTATATTCTAATGAATTATTTTCCTGTAATGTATGTTTGTACAAAAATTACCTTCCTTCTTCAGTTAAATCTTTGAATGAAGATTGTTTGGTTTAAATCAGCTTAAACCAAATGTTTTTTTTTAAACCATGCTGGTTTTTTTAATCTGTTTTTTTTCTTTTTCCTTAATGTTTTCATTTATTTTACACAATATTGAAAAATGCAAATTCCAAGTTATACAGAAGCTACAAGCAAAGCTTCAAGCAAAAGCTTCAAGCAAAATAATAAACTAATATATTTGTAAAGTGACAAACATTTTTAATAAATCCAACTTTTCTTGTAAGATATTCCAACTATACATATAATCAACATGGTAGAATATTTTTTCTTAAATTAGCTGGAGGAGGAAAAAAGTTAGTAAGTTAGTTAGTTTTCTTTCTTCTTTTTTTTAAGCCTTTTATTTTCTAAAATAGCCGAAATGGCAAATTCGAGCTACAAATGCATTCTCTACTTAGATTGCTGGTTTAGTTAAGATTTATTAAGAATTACATCGTGCCTCACTGGTGACATAATCATAAGTAATTCTCTCCATAGGTTACTCTTTATTCTGTATGCTAATGATTGATTGGCAGTAAGATTTATTTTCACTATGGCTATTGGGTTTAGTTAGCGTTTGTTTTTCTTACATTCCTACATAGGGATTGGGGTTTTTCCATTATGATTTTCTTCTGTTTTCAACAGCATTGCCACAGTTTAAACCAATTCTTTAACTAACTAGTTTTCTCCCAAAAATTAATTTAAATTACTTTTAAATGAAGTTATATTACTTATATACCCAACAATGTTCATTTTTATCAATAAATATGCATGTATATGCAATAGGAAAATATATTTAAAAAACCCCGGTGTAAACAACAAAAAAATATGGTTTAACCCAAATAAACCGTTTTTTTTGTTTGTTTGTTGTTTTTTTTTCATAAAATTATTTTAAACATATTTAATTTTATTTCATTTAATTAAATTCATTACTTTTCTGAACTATTGTGTGCGGAGAAGTTTCATTGTTAATTAAATGTTTGTAAAAATATTACGTAAATAAATTATTAAAAATTTTTAAATTAAAAAAAGATTTATGAAACTGACTTTTACTTTGACGAATATATTTTCGAAATATTCATAAAAAAATTAAAACTCTGAAAACATTTAAATAAAAACATGACATAAAAACTCTGTAAAAAATGTTCATGCACATACCTTGGATGGATGTTTAGATAAGTATTTTTAATCCATTAAAGCTTAACGTTGCCTCAAGGTAATGGCACACCAGTAAACTTGAATATAAAGATTTGCTTTTTTTAATGACAGGAACTTCGCAAAAAAATAGGACAAAAATTTCTATATCTAAAAAGTGGTGTGAAATGAAATATTGCTATTCTAAATAGAACAATAATTCGGGCTTTTATGGGTTAAACATGACAAGTAATGAAAGAATCCATTTTGAGATAAATGGATTTAAATATTTAATTATGGGCAGTGTAAAATTGATAGTGCAACATAAAAATTGGTACATCTTCTAATATAATCATAATAGAAATATGCGGTTCGTTTTATTTAATCTATTTAATTTTGTAGTACTATATAAATTTTTTAAAATGCATTTTATAAGAATTTTTATCACCGGAGACCTTTAACTGTATGGAAAGGGTATATATTGCTTCTCAGATAATTATACAGTAGAGCGCCGATTATCCGAACTCCAATTAACCGAGCTTCCAATTATCCGAACAGCCTATTTCTCTCAAAAAATTTTTTAACAGAACTTCTAATTATCCGAACAGCCTATTTCTCACAAAATGCTTTTAAACCGAACTTCCGATTATCTAAACACCCTATTTCTCTAATGTTTCCAACTTCAGACTTAGCATATGAAATTGAATCCTCGATTAGTGTATCGTTAGGAGCAAAAACAAGAGAATAAAAATAAAAGTCTTAGTAAAAGGGGTGAAATAAAAGAAAATGAAAGCGATTGCTCTGAAAAGGATCCAGGTCCATCACATACCGAAGCATTTGAATGTTTGGAAACAGCTATGAAATGACTCGAACGGCAGAAGAAATGTGATCCTATTCATCTAACATATTTAAGAAGATCTCGAGATATGGCAGCATTTAAAAGAATGTCATCTTTTTAGCAAGCAACAATCGAAAGCTTTTTTGCTTAAATGGGAGGATCTCTGGAGTTCATAAAAAGAGAAAACGAAAATTTTTAACTGACAAAAAAAATAAACAAAGAAAAATTATTTAAAACACGCCAGCACTAAGTAGTGCTGCCCGTCCTAAGCCTGTATAAAGTGTCAGGAACATCCCTTAAATTGTCTGTCCAGGTATCCAAACTTTTGCTTATCCGAACTAGGGTCGGTCCCGACTTGTTCGGATAATCGGCGCTCTACCGTACTCGTTATCAAATAAATATGATCGTAACTTTTCTGTATGAAATTCCATATATTCTGATGAAGGTTTGGAAACATAATGACGGTCTTGAAATTTCTATTCTTCTGAATTGAATATACACTAATGAATGATGATAATATGTAACATGTATGCGAATAAGTTTAACCCAAATTATGGATTCCGAAGTACCAAAAATCTGGTCTGGACTGAGCGCCTATTGCTCTCAGCACCATCTATTGCTTGAAATTCGAACTAAAATCAAGAATCACTGTAAAAAAACTCCTGACATCATACATAACCCTCGTGGAAGAATTTTTTTAATATCTGTCACCGTTTGCATGTTATAACTTCTAACATAAAAAAAAAACTTATTTATAAAGCCATAAGCTTCATTGTTATCTGAAACTATTTTTCTATCGTACACTAATTTTTCATTTTTTTAATTATTTCGAACAAAGTTTTTTCTTGGTATGAGAAATTAGATAAGCGTTTTATTCTTAATGTAAAAATACATATCGCTGTTAAAAGTTACGTTGCGTCATTGTACCACATTCTCTTTTATTTCAGGCTTGTCATGATTTTTCTTTGCGTTTTAACAAGTACACATGTTATGTAAATTGTTTTCTGAACAATTTTAACAAGTTTCTCTGAATAAATGACAACGTTTTTAAATCATATTGTTAAACATTTTTTTTTTTTTTCAGATTAGACAAGTTAGATTTCCTTTCCCGAATTTCTTGTTTTAAAATAAAATAAAATATACAACAATATAAATCCCTTTTTTAAGCCTAGTTCACTTAGCTAATATTTAAAATATGGAAAGAAAATTTTTATTTATCTGTATATATGACAACTAAAATATATTTTGAAAGTTTCCTTCAAGAAAGGCGTATAATTTTTATTTACACATTTCCAAACTCCTGTCATGTTCTGTTCGTTATTATGGTTTTATAAGTATATTTATAATGTCACATCATTTAATAATTACTTAAATATTTTGTTTATTTTTTCACATTGTAAAATTATTTATTTTAAAATGAACTAAAAAATATGAATTCAAAGGCATTTAAAAAAAAAAATAAAATGAACTTGTAAGACTTGTTAACTTATAGATCTCCTTTTTTACTACATAGAGAGATGAAAATTGTATATCAATATTCCCATAATGTTTAAAAATGGCTATTAATCTATGCTTAGTGTATCTTCTTTCTTGCTTTATGCAGATTGTAGGAAGTTTCTCTGTTATCTAGTATTTCTTTTTATTATGGACACTTAGCCAAAAACAGGTTAAAAAGACCTACAACTGAATTTTGAATAATTACTATTAGAATTAATGTGTTTGACTGTTCAACACTGCACTATCCTTCTCATAAATTAATAAATCAAAGTATTCTCATGCAAATAAACATAATTTTACAATAATTAGTGTAATCCACTGAAAACTTTTAACTGAAATGCGGCATACAAAAGTTATAACATCTCTTTACAAAAAAAATGTATTTAACTTAAAAAAAAAAAAAAAAAAAAAAAAAAAAAAAAAAAAAACACCTTAAAACTTGTTTAAAATATCTAATCAATTTCTTGAATAAAAAATAAATTTTCTTTTATAATTTGCTTACTTCTATAAGAAAGTGTTTTTAGCATACTTTAAAAATACTTTTTAAAAATGTATTTTATACATTAATGAAACCTCTTAACTATTCATATCTATAATAAAAACTGATCAATAACGTATTACTTTTTTTTTTCAAAAAATATTTAACGAAGTCTCATTCAGAAGATGTTATTTTTGCTTCCTTAAAATTTTTTTGTTAAAATTTTGCCTGCCTAAATGAGCTTAATTGAACCGTATTGCAGGGTTTAAAGCAATTTTTAGCATTAAAAACGCTCTTATCGTAGAAATGGACAAAGCCAAAAAATAGACTAACAGACATCCTCATAATGTAAATGACAATGTTTTTTACAAAATTCAAATAACGTACTTTCATCTAACTGTCATTTTTCGTACCATTTATTCATAATTAATACTATTCGAATGAATATTTTCTTCTATATTTTATAAGAAAATTATATCTTTTGGATAATTTTGCATATTCTATCCAACATATCATAATATTGGAAAGTTCGTGCCGATTCGTGCCCACTGCTAACTATTTTTATATTCTATTCGTACCGTATTTTAAAAAAATGCGTTTTACAGTATGTTTCTTTTGCAGATGTTGTCAATGTATAGGTGAAAGATTTTTATTTTAAAAAAGTGGTGCGATATGAATTTAAAAATTTCACGTGAGTTGAGAAACAAACTTTGACTGTCAGAAACAAACTCCTTGCATTCATTTGAGACATTCTGATTCTCCCTCCCTACTCTCTGGACATTGCTCCGCCCGACTAATCTTTGTTTTTTTCTCTTAAGGGGGTCCGGGGCTAAAAATTCTCAAAAAATGCAATTTTTTTATTGGTTTGAAAAATACTGATTTTTTAGCGTTAAATACCGCACACCACATGCTTTTATCTTCATTAGATCCAGAGATATAACACCTTTTGCCTTGAGAAGCGATACAATTTAACCCCTGCGGGACCGGAGGCTTTTACACAAATTTTATTCCGTAGAAAGCACTTTTTCTTTTAAAGTTACCTTTACTTAAACAAACAGGAAATTGCTCTAATTAAAGAAACTAAATAATAAGTTTCTTTTTTACTGGTGCCTGAAACAAATTCTGTATACTCTTTTTGAGGGTGCATATATGCACCCATGGTCCGGAACGGGTTAACTTCACTTTAACCGACTTTAACTTCATTTATCTCAGAATGAATTTTTTTACGATTTGTCAACTTTAAAAGAATATATCTAAAGTTCCTTGCAAGATATATGTATGAAAATTTCAACAGAGATTTTATGCTATATTTCCAACAAATTGTATTCAGGATTTTTAACTTTGAGTGATAATTATGAAAATATGCTAATTAATCAAAACTCACCCACAAAAAACTCATTTTTTTTACTTATTTTTTTTTTTTTTTTATAAAACTCATAATCAATATTTTAATAAAACCTGAAAACAAATTAAAATGACACATTTTCTGTACACAAAATTGTAAAAATTTTGTAAATCGGGTACGTGCGTCCAAAATTATATCAAACATTATATATGTTTAAAATTTTAAAATTATTTTTTTAAATATTTAAAATTTTTCTGATTCTTTTTACATGCAATATTCTTATTACATTAAAACGTATTTTGGAATTAAATTTCATTACAAAATCTCTATATATAAAAAAAAAAAAATAGAATTATGAGCCCTGCACATTACTAAAAATTCTCTTCGCCAAAAAAAGTTACTCTTATGGCATAAAAAAAACTATCTGGATAAGTATTTTGTCATCAAATCACAAATATTTTAGAAAGAAGGCATTATGAGACATGTGGATAGATGGAAGAAGTTTCTAGAACAAAATAACCCCTATCGGGTGAGTCAAAAGTTCGTTAAAACTTTGAAAACTCATAAAAAAAGGAGATATTAGGATAAAAGAGCGTGGTTTGCAAGAAAAAGCTCACAAAGTAGTAGGGGGTTTTTTAGCAGCAAAAGAAAAAAAAGTTAAAAAATCACATGCAGAGGGCGCTGACGACCCGAAACACAATGAACTATGACAACGCCTGATTATGTCGTAGAATATTTTAGAGATCACGTTGAACATTTGGTATCGGAAGAACAAATGAATGAAGCGTATTGTCCTATTCATGGTGTTTTGGGTCGTCAGCGCCCTCTACACGTGATTTTTTAACTATTTTTTTTTCTAAAATAAATCCGACTGCATCGGGAGTCCTTTCTTGCAAACACCAATCCTTTATTATATTTCTTCTATTCAGTTTTTAAAGTTTTAACGAACCTTTGGCGCAACCGGTATATAATTTAATAAACGTATACTAAAATTTCAAAATTAACTTTTGCGATTCAATTTTCCTTCATAATCTTTCCGGACAGCCCAATATTTCGTTTGTGTACTTTTCAATCCATTTGCGACTTGTGCAATCTAGAGTATTTTACCTTTTAAAATTCTAGTGATATTCCAGTAATCCGGTTTAACAATAATCAAACCTAAGGTCTCTGCTTGAATGCATTCGAAAGTTTCAGATGCATATTATGTTGCACATAGTTGTCTTCTGTTGTATTGATTATTTCGCAAAAATTTATGCTCAGTTGTACATTACAAATCGAGTCGTAATATGAGAATAAACTTGCATTAATTATTCAGTTTTATAAAAAAGGTATAGTTTAATTATTACCGTCATTCGTTTTTAAGACTTATAATGTCCTTTATAGGTACGTTTGTAATTATATAAATACGTAGCCGCTATATTCGTTGTCTAGTTTGTAGGTCTGTCCGTCTGTGTATACGTTTGTCCGCTTATAACAGCGCAAGAACTATCCAACCGAATGGTTTGAAATTTATATATATATAATCGTTTCAGAATTTTTTGAGTCATTTCAAATTTTAAGAAAATCAATTCAAATCTTAAAAGATATTAATAAAAGTTTCTTTTATTCTGTTAAATACTATTATTCGTACTTAATTCAATGAGATCCGAAGATAAATAATGATTCCGGTTTGTTATGGTGATTACTGAATTTAATATACTATAGAATTGTAATATATTTTGTATTCACGCATTTTTGCATAAGAGTGCAACAGCTATTGCACAAAGATCTGAATATTTATAAAACTAGTTATAGTACGAACGCACCTCATTTGCTATGTTTGACGTACAATTTACGACTTGTTTTAAAGTATGCCAAAATACCCTCTCATGGGCACTTCACAAAAGTAAGTGTATGTCATGAAGAAAGCTTTTCCACACGGTAATTCGTCATGTGAAAGTACTCAGTTAAAAATACTTGTTGAATCTTACAAGTTTTTTTCTTATTTATGCAATGAAAGTTTTCTAGAATGTTCTTACTTAAAGATGAATCGAAATGCTCTGAAAAAAAGCTAAATAGTCTTAATATACGAAAATACATAACCAGGATCGATAATGAATAATAAGCTTGTGCAAGTTTTCCACGATTTCGAAAGGCAATGTTTATCTTTAGGAAATTCAGATGCCAATATATTTTCTAGATTTAAAGACGCAATTATGGAAACATTGTATTTTTAGCTGCAACCAATTTTCTGTTTCCGAGAAAGTTTTATACAGTGCGTCTCAAAAGTTTACAGACAACCATTTTTTTTGGATTTAAGAGCTAACTAAACGAGTAAAAAAAAAAAGAAATAAATTATGAAAATATATAATGACGAAATAAAAACAATAAAATACCCACGTAACTTTTATCAGTCATAGATTTAATATAAAAAATTAAAAACAAAAAATGCTGTCGAAAAAAATATAGATAACCCGTGTTAAAAGCTGATTTAAGCACTGACGTCCGAAATTTGCATATTCTAAGGTCATGCACTTGGGACGCAATAGTTTCCTGAGCTAAAATCTAATCTGTCTTTCCGTTTCCGACTGATTGAAAAGATGTCTCGTAATGTGTAGTTTTCCAAAGAGGGAATTTTGGAAGTCTATCGTTTAAAGGCTCGTGGATGGAAAGTTGTGGACATTTCAAGAAAAACGGGATGCATCAGGGTTGGTATTTACCGAATTCTGTCAAAAGGTGACAATCTGAAGCAAAATCTCGTTCTATATGACCAAAGAAAGCAAATAAATGATAAGACAGAGAAATTTTGACATTAATTTTAACCTAGAACCTGTGTGTACGGTTACTTTCTGTAGTCGTAAACGTTTCTGTACCGATATCCACGATCCAACGACGGCTGTTAGCAAGTATTTTTCTTGATTTTCGCAAACTGCGTCATTCGCCAAAGTTTACAAAACGAAATAAAGACACTTGCGTTCAGTGGACTCAAAATCACATGAATTGGTCAGATGAATGATTGAGTGTTCTTGCAATGATGAAAAGAAATTCAATTTAGATGTCCACGATGGTCGGGCATATTAATGAAACGATATTCGCAAGGATTCAAGGGAACTTTTTTTAGTATACAACAGTGAGAGGGTACACTCATGGTGTGGTAAGCATTTTATTATGATGGAACAATCCATATTGCTTTTTCGAAAGGTCGGCAATGTTCCGAAGATTACCAGAAAAGGCTTGAAGTGCAGTTACTTCCATTTGAAAAGTTGCTAGGGTGTAGAACAAATGGATATACGGGTAAGACCATTTCTCCATTCTGATGTCCATCTCTACAATGCAGTGGTTTTGAGAAAACCAAGTAACTGTTATGGACTGACCAGTCCTCAGTCTTGTCATGAACCCAATAGAGAACCTCTGGGGAAGATTATCTGGAGAAGAATATGCTGAAAGGCGTCAAAATGCAACGGTTCAAGATATAAAGCTGCAATTTGAACGTAGTTGATTTTCTTTAATGTCAGAACTTCTTCAAACTCTTGTTTGGAGCATGCCTGATCGAGTTTTTAAAGTGATTAGAAGAAACAGCTTAAACATTTGAACGTTACAGGAAAAAAAAATGAGTTGTCTATAAACTTTTGCGAGTGTCACATTTAAGTTTTAATTTTTCTAACAAAGTTTATGGTTGTGTAATATTATTTGTGTATAGTATTATTATTGTCTTGCTATTATTTATAATTATAAATTGTTTTGAAACTGTTACTCTTCCTTTTGAATTGGAAAATTAAAAAAAACAAACATTGTCTATAAACTTTTAGGCACACTGTAGCGCATTAATCAGTTTTATCAAAACGACATATCGGTATTTTAAATGATATTAATTCTCAACTAATTTTAAGCAACATAACAGAATTTATACATGCAAGAATAACAAAATAGGTTTCGTTTTAATATTAATGTTAACTTTTAATCTATGATGTTTGTATGCAAAACATGTTTGTTGAGCATGAAAATACTTACTTGAGAATAGATGAAAAACCCATATTCCGGATTGAAAAAGGTGATTAATATACTGTTAAACATTCTCGGAAATGTTTCTGAGAAAGTTTTATCGCGTATTAAACTATTTTCTCAAACTGGAATTTTGGATTTTTAGATGGTGTTAGTTCTCAAGTAATTTTCAGCGACCTAACGGAATTTATACATGCAATAATAACAAAATGATTTTCATTTTAATACTAATGTTAATAATGTTAATTTATGTTGTTTGTGTGTAAAACATGTTTGTTGAACATAAAAATGCTTACTTGAGAATAGATTGAAAACCCATATTCCGGGTTGAAAAAAGTGATTAATATACTATTAAACATTCTCGGAAATGTTTCTAAGAAATTTTTAGAGCGTATTAATCAGTTTTCTCAAACCGGAATATTGGTTTTTTAGAGATATTAATTCTAAAGTAATTTTCAGCGACCTAGCGGAATTTATGGGGCATTCTTACAATCTTTTGACTTTCATGTCCTTGAATAATAATTTTTATATTAATACACTTTTTTGTGTTTTTTTTATTTCATATACTTGGGAACATACCATTGCATGATTGCACAGCAATATTAACGAGATAAATAAGTTTTGGACGATGTTGGGGGTCCAAACACCTGGAAAACTCCTATACAGTTGCGTGTCCCTGATTTGGAGCTGTCCGGATAAAATTGTTTAAAAAAAAATAATTCGATGTAATTTTTTTCTGAAACTGAAACTATCGTTTTATATAAATAAGTAGCTAAAAATTAGCCTGCACATATTTTTTGGGTTGCTATTATTTTTTAAACTCTGTCCCTAGGGTTTAGATTTTTTTATCATCCCTCTTCTAAAATTATACAGAAAATCACTTCAGATGCAGTCACAGAATTTTTTTCAACTTTTTTCTCATGCAGAAGTATGATAGAGAAATAATGTCTAAAATTATTTGGTAGGAAATTTACTGTAGAATTTAAATCAGCATTTACATATCAATTTCAAGCATCGTGGCTTTATTGGTAGCCTCACCGTCCCCAAGGTTTATTCCTGCACTTTTCGAGGTAAATTATTTTTTTTATTTAATCCAATGTAAATAACTGTTTCTTAAAATCAATGAACATTTTGGCTACCACTTACTCTTAACATGATCTGCCTAAAATAGGTGGTAATTTTCCTTGCTGTTCCATCCTTACCGTTCCTTTTTTTCCCATTTCGTCCCTTTTTTCCTATATCATCCCCCTTTTTTTATATTACCGTCCCTTCTTTAACACGTTCAAGGCAGCGCGGTGGGTCACACTCGACTGTATCAGAGTTGTCATGTCTCCGGCTTTTTGCACACCACTATTATTTTAGAGAACATTTTTTTCCTTTAAATCGCCCAATTGTTCTAACTAAATAAAACAACATTTTCTGTATTAAAATACTGGTATCCAAAAAGCCGGAGACTTGGCAGCTCCGAGACATTCGAGTGTGACCCACCGCACTGGAGTGAACGTGTGAACACCCCTTTAAGACAATGTTATACCAAATTTTGTACTAAAAATACTACATTATCCTTATTTCTTATTTCAATGTCCTATGTACACTATACAAATTCATTATAAGTAAAAATTTAGAAGAAAATAAAAAGTTTTAGTGGTAAAATGGTAAGGAAAATTAAACTCGCAAGTTTAACTTAAACCTCAGTTAATGCATTTTTTTCGCTGCTGACCGTTTTTTTTATTTTGAATGATTAAGGCATTCGTCTTTCAGATTAAAATGTTATTTTAGCAAGTTTAATTTCGACAGATTTTTTTTTCCCAATAGTCAAAAGATTGTGAGAATGCTCCTTATACATGCTAGAATAGCAAAATGATTGTAATTTTAACACTAATGTTAATGTTAATTTATGATGTTTGTGTGTATAACATGCTTGTTGAACATGAAGATGGTCACTTGAGAATTGATGAAAAGTTCATATTCCGGGTTGATAAAACTGATTAATGCAATATGAAAACTACTCGGAAGCCTTTCCGAAAACCAGTGGCAGGAAAAGCAAGTTATTATTATTTTACATAAGTTTTTGTTTTGTATTTGTATATATATATACTTTTGTCTTTAAATATAAAAATATATTGTTTTGTGACATTTCTAGAGATAAAGAAGACTTTGTGGAAACTTCGAGTTATCAGAAGAGGTTATTGCACAATTTTTTCATATCATATTTTGATTGAAAAAAATATGTTAAACGCAATTTATTATTAAAATAAGATTTCATGTTAATTTTTTCTTATTTTAGGGTATAATTTAATCAATTCCACAACCGTTTCCATAATTCTATTTCAGCAAATCGAATTTTCAACATGTTAAACTATTTACTGTATTAAAATTGCTGAAAATTCAAAATCAACATTCAGATTCCATATATATATATATATTATTTAAAGAGTTAAAATTAACAACTCAAACAATAAAAAGAAATTACACTAAATAATATAATGTCATCAGTAACATTTATAGAATTTCGTTTTTTACACCAGAAAATTTCAGCTTCAATTTAGATTAGTACCTACATTACAGAAAAGAGTGACTTGAATAAAATAATCTTTGTGCGTATACTTTTTACACATAAAGTCTAAATATTATTATATAATGATTTTTGAAAAAGCAAATTGGGAAATGTAATTATGTGAGTCAAGAGCCGTTACGCAATATATGTATATTTTTATTTGGAATATATTTTATTCCATGTGAGATTGTCTATTTCTTTAATACTAAACATATATAAAAAAAAGTAGATTATTCTCTCCTTTGATAAAAAATGTTATCCAACATCTTATTGGACTTATCATCTCAGTTCCAGAAAATGTTTCCTCATCATATGAGTGTTCCCCGAAGATTATATGGAAGCATCTTATAGAAGCTTAATGTAATCGCCTTTTTACATTAGCATTATAGAACTGATCGAAATAACTTCTGATAATTGAATATAAATCTATTTATTTCGAAAGTTATCTTTCTAATACTTTCTTTCTATTAAAGAACGTATGAGAACAAGCCAACTTTTATATACAGGGTACAATATGTTATCTATCGCCTACCTTTAGATTCTCAACCGTTGGTCCTAGACATATAATTCCAATTACAAAAATGTTTCAAATGAGGTCTGTGCAGTGCATTGTTTAATGTAAAAAATCAATTTTATAAAAATTAAGAAATCTATCTTTTTGTACGGTGTCCCCCAATCCCTATAGTGACATTTAAAAAACGTTTACACATAACATAACATATATAACGCAAAATGTTTGACTTCTTTTCAACAAAAATTGACGCAGTTGTTAAATTTCAAAGTTTGAGATTTTTATACATGATTCTGTCTGTCAATGAGGGATCAGTTAAAAAATGAATTAAAGTAATCCGATATAGAAATTAGGGTGCAATATCCTTTTTACGGCGAAAGTACCTTTAGCTAGTATCGCCAAAGCGATGTATCACCAAAGGAGGTTATTTCATCTAAAAATTTGAACTGAATTTTAGGGGTCGTATACAAAGCGAAGAATGAAATATTGAAATTAAACATAAAAATAAATATCAATTTATTATCATATCAGAAAACTGTATACTATAAAAATATGAATACATCAAATGCCAGAATCTACTAGAGATATTGCTCAAAGTGTTCTCCATTGGTGACAATGCACAATTGAATGCGTGACAATACTGAGTATTGGACACGTTAGAACAAAGCAGGTGTAACTGTGCGACAAAGAAGGATGATGCGCCGCTTCAGATCAACCAGAGAAGTAGGCTCAGCCAGATAGACCTGTGATTTGATGTAACCCCAGTGGTAGAATTCCATGTAGAATATTTTACAAACACGAACAAAATGCAGCGAGTAAGCATCGCACGACGACTAGTAAAAACGGAAGATACAATTGCAGTTAATTCTGGCAATGCTCGTGGAAGCTTTGAAAACTGTTATGAACATTTGCGAGCCTAGATAGAAATTTGATTTTCGTGTACGACACGCTACGTCACATGTGCCTTAGTAAAAAAGAACGCAAATGATTGGAAATGGGGACGATAATTTAAAGTATAATATGGTACAGGAAAACATTATTTAGGCATTGATATTTAGGAAGCGCTGGTCCGCAGGGCTTTATGGCTCTGTTTTTAAAAGTTCCGGTGAATTCTGATTAATATTTAACTAATCACTAAAAACAAAGAAGTACCGAAGCTAAGCTCCAGTAAGCTCCGGCGCATTTTGCAACTACTGCAGCACCAAAAGTTGGATCAATTAGAAACAAAGTTTTCCACAGTATATATCTAAATTTAAAATAACATTTTTTAAATATTTTTTGTTATACAAACACATTAAATTTAATATTTCCTAACATTTGCGATTTGTATTCCGATTGCCACTTAAAAAATAAGTTTTCTTTATAAATGACATATCCCACATAGCATTTTTAGTTTGCAGAAAAGTTGCAGAAGCCTTTTTTAAAAACCTGCAAAGTTGCAGAAGCCTTGCTTTGAAAACCTGCAAAGTTGAAGCTAGCTCAGCATGAAAGACCCTAAGCTCATAACAAGACTGCAGCAAGATAATGTAAACGCCGAAGTCACCACACTTTGAACTCGCAGCTAACTTGTCGTGCAAGTTAAATTCATGCTGTATCAAATTTATTGCAAATTAACGGCAAACAAGTAATCAAAAATACTGCTAATTTACTGTAAAATAGTAATTTTTTCATGCCACATTAACTGTTTACAAGTGTTACTCTATAAGTTTAAACTCTTCGAAGGGGAACATGTACCTGATCAGGTCTATTCATGCATGCGCACCGTTAAGGTGCATGCATCGTTTTGACCACCATAAACAAGATGGGGTAATATTTGTATTTTTTAATTCAAGCCTTTTTTTAGTATTTTATAACAATTGCTTAAAAAGAAACGGTGCCATTTGAATAAAATTTCTGCAATTTCTGCGTATGTGCTAATTGTCTATTCTATCAACAGAGAGATTTTTTGTTTTTGTCACTTTCGTGAATTAAAGACAGTCTTGCCATCAATTTCACAACAAACTACTCATGCAAGTGGGAGATGGTATACCTTGCGGGAGATTTGCTACGAATTTCTCAATACAAATTTGTCACGGCACGATAATATCAGAAAAAATCAAACTTGCTGCTAAAGTTCATGCTATCTGCGATATTTCTCTCTCAGAACATTGATTCATAATTTTGAATAAAACATTTTTCGAAAGCGGTATGTATTATTTCTTTCCGAACACATAGTCCGATGAAAGCTATATTCAATAAATTTTGAAGTAATGTTCCCAGTTTCTAACAAATGATTCTTCTTTAATTATTATTTTAATAGACAATGCGAATTTATTATCTTCCATATAATTAGACATAATATCGTTTAATCCACCAATTAAAATATTGTGTAATATGTAAATATTTCACAATAAAAAGTTATAATATCTGTTTCGAAACGTGAATAAAATAATGAATTACATTTCCAAGGTAATAAAGTATCCTCGTTTCTGCCGACAAAATTAATTAAAAGGAAACGTGTACGTTACATTTAAAATAACGTTTTCATAAATGGGCAATTGAATAATGAAATTTAAACATTCTATTTAAAGAATGAGAAAAATGAGATGAAAAATTTCTGTCTTGAAATAGTCAATTTAACTAGAGAAAAGAATTTTCAAAATAATCAATTTAATTAGAGTTATTCATTTCAGATTCATCCTTCTAAATGTGCTCAAGGGTAGTTAAAACTAGAACTTTGTACATTTTTATAGAAAGTACTTTTGATTTATGTTTTAATTTTGATTAACCATTCTAAATATATTCTGTTTAACGTGAAATAAACTGTGTCAGCTAATATATGTATTTGTTTTTATTTCTTTGATAAAAATGCAAGTACTGGTCTTTAATACTAGTTTTGATTTTATAAAAAAATGTATATGTATAAGCTTGTTTTCATTTTACTAAGAACTTGTCTTCATTTTAATTAGAGTTATTCATTTAAGATTCATCCGTCTAAATGCGCTTTAGGGTAGTTAAAAGCTTAGAACTTCGATGTACATTTTATTAGAAAGTACTATAGATTGGTGATTTAATTTTGCTTAACCAATCTAAACATATTCTGTTTAACGTGAAATGATCTATGTCAACTAATATGAGTATTTGCTTTTATTTATTTTTTAATGCAATTATTGCTCTTTGATACCAGTTTCGATATCAAAATAAAAAAACATATCTGTGTATAAGCTTGTCTTCATTTTACTAAGCACTTTTCTTCAAATTAATTAGAGTTATTCATTTAAGATTGATCCATCTATTTTTTTCTTAAGGGTAGTTAAACAGCTAGAACTTCGATGTACATTTTAAAAGAAAGTACTCTAGATTGGTGATTTAATTTTGCTTAAACATTCTAAATATATGCTGTTTAATGTGATACGAACTATGTCAGCTGATATATGTATTTGTAATTATTTTTTTACATGCAAATATTGCTTTTTAATACTAGTTTAAATTTAAAAAAGCATATCTCTGTATAAGCTTGTCTTCATTTTATTAAGAACTTAATGAACTATGAACGAAATAAATTATGCCAGCTAATATATGTATTTGTTTTTATTTATTTGGAAAAAATGCAAGTATTGCTCTTTAATGCTAGTTTTGATTAAAAAAAAATACAAAAACAACATAATTAAGTATAAGCTTGTCTTCATTTTACTAAGGATTATTTATTTGATGCAATTATTTGGAAGTTTAAGTGAAGAACTATACTAATTTAACATCGCCTTAATAGAACATTCGGACTTCTCTTAAAATGTTTGTAATTTTTTTTTAAAAATCAGGCATCAACAAAAGTTTAATACTACTCGTTGTTTATGACAACACTTAAGACCACTTGCTATTTGCGAGAGCAATACAAAATTTTTGCATAAAAGCTTATGTATGGTCATCAAGCTGACATTTCTTCCTAGCGCAATCAAAGCTGCCTTTAATTTCTTAGATTTACTCCTAATCGGAAGCAAAACTTTTCGGTGCATGATATTGTCATCTCGTGATGGTATTTATCTTTGTCAACCTGATCGTTCCCTTGTAGCTAAATATCCCATCTATGGCAATCTAAAAGAATCTACATTATTGATTAATGATTCTAAATACACCATCTATGGTAAATTTAGATTATCCCTATCCAGTTAAATACCCCATGTATGACTATCTGAAAGAATCTATTCTACGGATCTAAATAATCTAATCTATGGACAGCAGTATTCCATACATTTATTTCTTTTCCGTGTTTGATGTTTAGAAAATCCTTCACCCTTCAAAACGATTATTTGCCCTATGTAAACATCACTCATATCGGTTTTTGTTTTCACTGCGTAATTCACAAAAAAACACTAGCACACTACATAAGCATCTGAACAAAAATGCTTTTAACCTTCTCCCTGTCGTGCGGGAAAACGTATGACGTAATACATGGTATGCAACTTCGTTCTCATATTTTAAGATTACTTGTTTTATGCTTACGCGGTGCGAGTCGTCTTAAACTTTTGCTAACGAGCTTTCAATACGCTAATAAATAAATGTTTAACGCATAAATTAATATAGCAAAAACTAGCTAAATATACTTTAGACCAGAGGTCCCGAACCGGTGGTCCGCTAGAAAATTTTGTGATCCGTAGAAAATAGGGGTCCGACATTGGAGTCAAGCATCTCTGATTTTATTTCAAACAAGCAGGAACAAATTTCACGCAAATAATATGTAGGTAATATATAAGTTTCGTGTGTATTACCATGTAATGTAAATAGTAATCAATGCAAGTATTAAGTAATGAAAGTATGTGTATTAAATGTGTTTCGTGTGCAATAAATAATGTAAATATGTATAATAAGTAATAAATTTAGGTAAGTGTAATAAATATATCATGAACAATAAATAATAAATTTAGTTATGTGTATTAAATATCTCATGAGTAATAAATAATAAATTTAGGTATGTGTAATAAATGTCTCATGAGTAATAAATAATAAATTTTGGTGATGTAATAAATATATGTCGTGTTCTTATAAAAATAAGAAATAATAAGTAATGTAAGTAGTATGTGTATAAGCAATAATAAGGTAAGAAATAAGTTTCAATTATTTTATAATAACTGAACTAACATAGTTTGTTTTGTTTTAGTTATACGACTTAAGCAGATTTTTGTTATGAATAAATAAGCTGTTACATTTTTTTATTACTAAATAAGCATTTATAACCATGTCATATTAGATAAGTAGATTTTTTTATTTACAAAATGGAAGTTCTCGTTTATTATTGACTATAGTATTTATGTTTAAAAGAAAATCATATAGCGGTTCCCGGGATTTAAGAATCTGAAATTATCGGTCCGTGAAGTCGGACATTTTGGAAACTCCTTCTTTAGAATCAGAAGGATGTTTTTTTAACTAATGAAGAACTAAGCTTCTTTAGAACAAAAATCGATATCGTTTATTAGAACATTTAAATAAAGACCGTTCTTAGATCTAAACTGAAAGGCAGAAATACTTCTTGCATTATACAATTCTCAACATCAGTCAAACGTATCCATTGCATCCAAAATACTATTTCCTCCAATCCCTATATCCACGTTTAATATTTTCTATCATACTGAAATGTAACGCCATTAACCCATTAACCGCCAAAACTATAAATTAAGAATTGTCAATTTTTTTGTTGAAAGTTGTTTGCCACCACAAATTGAGAAAGGTAAATTTCGATTTAATAATATAGCGAAATTTCTGCCAATGAATAAGTCAATTTTTTTAATTCTAAAATAGTGACGCCAAAGTAATTGATTTAAGCATGAGAAATTATTTTGACCGTTGCGTGAACGCAACATCAGCGGGAAATGGGTTAAATCGCCCTGTTAAAAAATTATGTGTTATGCAAATTGATTATGAAACGTAATAATATAATTTCGAATCCATGAAAAAATTAATGCGTCACATTTTAAAATTATTCTTTTCGTTTCTATTAGCAAAATTAATTTAGATGAAACGTACGTTACATTTGAATTTTTTTTTCCATAAATGGGCAATTCCGTAATGCAATTTACATTCTGGTTATTGAAATTCAAATGAAAAATCTCTACTTCGAAATACTTAAATATAATTAGACAGAAGTATCGGATAAAGTAACTGTTTTAACTTAAATTTTTTCCTAAAAAAGAATGTTTTGAAATTAATTTTAATCTGAACAGAATTTATAATTAAATTTCTAGTATATATATTTTTTAATTTAGTGTGCTTATTTCTATTTTATATTATGAAAATGCATACAACGGTTTTACATTTTTTAAAAATTATATTTTTGTTTTAATATTTTCTAGAATTTCTTTTATAATTTTACAAGTATTATTTCCAATGTAAAACGAATGTTATGTATGAATGCATTATGCATCAATATTTTGATTAAATTTTAATGTTGAATGTTTAATACAGTATGGCATACGCAGGAAGTAGAACGTATGCAAAATGTTATGCAACATGGTCCAAAATATTGGGCGAAAGCAGCAACTAGAAATAAGTCCAGACAGTAAGAGATGCTAGTCAAGATGTTAACTTGAGTATTACTTTTAAAGAGTTTCACCATAATCTTATTATAAGAAATTTAAAATAAAGATACTAGATATACTACTCTTGAAGATTTAAAAAAAAAAGGTAAAAAACAATTACTGTAAGATAAAACTGTATTATTGTGTCGGTGCACATAAAAATGTACATTTCATTAGTTGACGAATCATTTCTGTTTAGATGATTAAGGGTTTACAAGACTCTTAAAATTGGAAAAAATGAAAAAAAAATTAGATAATTTTCAACACTTAGTATCTTAAAATGCATATAATTAAAAAACACATTTTTTATTGGGTTAAAAGATTTAAGTATGTTCTATCGTTTCATGTATTTAAAAAATTGCAAGATGCAGAATTAGTATTTATAGGGAGCTCCAAACTGTCTGACATTTGTCGAGTAGAAAACTGGTATAACAGCTTACGCGTACGATTACAAAATAAATTTTGAAAGTAGAATGAAAATTTTGATGCCTACTCAACAGAATAAATCGCAGGTTGCAAAACTGCGATTTATTCTTTTCAGCTGAACCAGATTTCAGACCAAATGCTATAATCAATAAGGTTAGCTGGGTGAAAAAGTTCCACCAGATTCGTCCGGGATAGCTCAGATGGTAGAGCAATGGTGGCTTCAGCCAAGAGATCCCTAGTTCGAATCCTGGTCCGGACATTTTTCGCCCAGTTGGAAATTTACATATGAACTGGAGTTACTGTTCGTTTTCGAAAGCACCGTCTAGCACTCTGGGACTTCGTTCACTACTACGTTGTCACTAAGATTGGCACTTAGCCAAACGCAGCTAAACAAGCTCCGGTAACCCCTATTTTGATAAAATCAAAGCAGACTTGCCGCATGCGCAAAAATGCGGAGGGTTTCGCTTCCCTAACATTAGCAAAAAGTGAATTACAAGTCAACCCTTCAAATATCTAATATTTCTTGAATTATAACAATTGTTTAAAGATAGAAGGACTTTATTGTCATCTTGTGCTTTCTTTTTATTTATACTTTTCTTGGTCTCATAAAAAATTATGATATGAATTTCAATTCAACTGGATACTTTATCTATGCTTTATTACAGTGTGATATATTACTTAAAAAAAGAGGTCGTTTGGTAAGTTCATGCAGAAGATATCGAAATACTATTCAAAATAACTTATAATTTTTTTCAAGTTAAAAATGATATAAGATATCAATTTCTTGAAAAATGTTAAGTTAAAAATGCAACAATTTCTGGAAATCCTTAAGGATCCTTAAGGATCAACTGCTCTACTCAACAAGCACAAACATTTTTGACACATTTACAATTTAATTTTTTAACGGAAAGATATAAAATTGGAAATCCTGACCATGGAAATGATTTGGAATCCAACTGTGTTTTCCTTTTTTTGATAAACAGATTACCTATTGAGTTATATGCGATTTTGATCCCGTGACAAAAAACTTTTTTCACCCTTTCTTGAGTAGTTACTCTTCTTTCGCGGAAATTTGGTTCAAAATGCCCGCTTTGACACTATTTTCTGAAAAATCTATTGTATTACGTTTGCAAAAAAGCGAAAAAAACCCAGTTCGATTACGTAGTTTCTGAACAACAACACCTGCTAGTTTCAAGCATTTCCGAACAAATATTAATTAAAACTTATGTCATAAAGTTGCCCTTTTGGATTTGAGAACAGACTTAAATTCACCTTACAATAACAAGTTTTAAAAATTCCTAAACACAAACAGTATTCAAATTACTTAAAGGTGTTTATTTATTTATTTACAATATACCCTTTTCACTTTGAAGTTTGGATCAGCCCATCTATATAAGGGTCTCAGCCTCAGACTTTTTATTGTTTTTAACCCTGATGATGAGCATGATATGCTCGAAAGTACTAGTTTTTTTTATCGTATTATAAATACTAAAACATCTTTAAGTAATTTGAACGCTGTTTGTGTTTACAAATTTTCGAAACTTACTTTTCTTTTTAGAAATTACTTCACATTATTTCTTTGCATTTGTTTACATACCCAATATTTATGTATATTTCGTTTAAAGCTACATCCCTATCATAATTTAATCTTTCCTACAAAACACTGTCTTCTAAACCAATGAAAAAAAGCTCTAAATGCTCCAATACAATCAATATAAAACTAAAAAAGAAAATTTATATAGATGAAATAATATAACTGTCTTCTTTGAAATATATGCAACAGCTGCGGTTTTCAAAAATGTCTTCGAAGCAAAAAACGAACTGCATGAAATACTCCCTTTTATTTATTCCATTATTCATTTTTCTTTTTTATAGTTTTTTTGTGAAATGAGTTGTTTTCTTACTATAAAAAAAACACATTTATCATATTATTTCCAACTTAATGTGATGCTTTGATTATGCTTTAGTGTAATGTGATAACATTAGAAAAAAAAAAAAAAAAAAAAGACATCGTTAAATCATAGATTCAACTTTTATGCTATTTTGTTACTCTGGTTTACGGATATTAATATTTGTCTTATTTAATCGATGAATAGCTGAGATGAAATAAGGTGAAGCTTAATTAATATAATTCCCTTACATGATAATGATCTCAACTCATTTATTACCGCTATGGACAATATTTGTAAATACATAGTTTTGTTTGTTTGTTTGCATCATTAAACAGGCCTGCAACGGTGGTGTTTTTAAACTCTTGATAAAAGGATTTTATGTATTTTTTAGCACTGAAGCCGAAAATTACCTTCATATTTATCAGCCATGTCAGGAGTTTTCACAAATTGAAAATTTCGAAATTAAACCGTCAAAATAATAACGAATATCTGATACCGTAAAATAGATGTGACGGCTAACTGGATACTTTATTTATGCTTTATTACAATGTGATATACTTTTAAAAAAAAGATGTTTTTGGTAATCTCATTATAACGATCTTGAAATCCTATTCAAAATTACTTTTTACTTTTTCTTTTTATGAAGTCAGTTTGCATTATATATTTGCATTCGTTTACATAACAGATATTTTTAAATGGTATATTTCGTTTAAAGCTATATCACTATCGAAATTTAAACTTTCCGACAAAACACTGTGTTCAAAAACCAAAGAAAAAGCTGCATTACAATCAACATAAAACTATAAAAGGAAATATATAAAAACAAAATAATATAATTGTCTTCTTTGAAATATACACAACAGCTGCAGTTTGTCAAAAATGTCTTCGAAGCAAAAACGAACTGCTTAAAGTACTACCTTTTATTTATCCCATTATTCAATTTTTACTTTTTATCACTCTTTGCGAAATGAGTGTTTTTCTTGGTATTATAAAAAACGCATTTATCATATTATTTTCAACTTAATGAAATGTTGATTATGATTATGCTTTTGTTCAATGCGATAACATTAAGAAAAAAAAAAAAAAAATCGTTAGATCATTATATCATTGGCCAACTTTTATGCTAATTTGTTACTCAGATATACGAATATTATTATTTGCCTTATTTAATCTATGAATTTCTACGATGAAAAAAATGTGAACCTTAATTAATATAATTTCATTACTTGATATTTATCACGACTCATTTTTTACCGCTATGGGCAATTTTTATGCCTATATAGTTTCTTTGTTTGCTTGTTTGCACCAATTACCCAAGCCTGCGATGGTGGTGTCTTTAAACTTTTGATAATTAATTTTTAAGTATTTTTTAGTGATGAATACGAAAATGACCTTCATATTTAACCATCATGTTAGGAGTTTTCGCAAATCGAAAATTTCAAAGTTAAAAAGTCAATAACGAAAATCTGATACTATAAAATAAATTCGACTGTTAACTAAATACTTTACTTATGCTTTATTACAATGTGATACACTATTTAAAAAAAAGGGTATTGATAATTTCTTGAAAACGAACTTGAAATCCTATTCAAAGTTACTTTTTACTTATTTTTACGATGTCAATTTGCATTATATGTTTGCATTCGTTTACATAAAAGATATTTTCCAAGGGTACATTTCATTTAAAGCTATATAACTATCGAAATTTAGGCTTTCCGACAAAACACTGCCTTCTAAACCAAAGAAAAAAAGCTGCAATACAATCAATATAAAACTAAAAAAGGAAACACATGAAGATGAAATAATATAATTGTCTTCTTTGAAATATATGCAACAGCTGCGGTTTTTAAAAGATGTATTTGAAGCTAAAAAAGAACTGCATGAAATACTCCCTTTTATTTATCCCATTATTCATTTTTTATCGCTTTTTGTGAAATGAGTGTTTTTTTAGTATATAAAAAAAACATTTATCATATTATTTTCAACTTAATGTGATGCTTTATGCTTTCGTGCAATGTAATAACATTTAAAAAAAGATATCGTTAAATCATCAATTCCAACTTTTATGCTATTTTGTTACCTTGGTTTACGAATATTAATATTTGTCTTATTTAATCGATGAATAGCTGAGATGAAATAAGGTTAAGCTTAATTAATGTAATTTCCTTATATGATAATGATCTCAACTCATTTATTACTACTATGGACAATATTTGTAAGTACATAGTTTTGTTTGTTTGTTTGCATCATTTAAACAGATCTGCAATGGTGGTGTTTTTAAACTCTTGATAAATGATTTTTATGTACTTTTTCGCGCTGAATCCGGAAATAACCTTCCTATTTAAGTATCATGTAAGGAGTTTTCGCAAATCGAAAATTTCGATGTTAAACAGTCAAAATAATAACGAAAATCTGATACTGTAAAATAAATGCGACGGTTAACAGGATACTTTATTTATGCTTTATTACAATGTCATACACTTTGAAAAAAGAGGTTTTTGGTAATTTCATGAAAACGATCTTGAAATCCTATTCAAAATTACTTAATACTATTTTCGTTTTACGAAGTCAGTTTGCATTATATATTTTCATTCGTTTACATAAGAGATATATTTAAAGGGTATATTTCGTTTAAAACTATATCACTATCGAAATTTAAACTTTCCTACAAAACACTGCGTTCAAAACCAAAGAAAAAGCTACATTACATTCAATATAAAACATAAAAGAAAATATATAAAAACAAAATAATATAATTGTCTTCTTTGAAATATACACAACAGCTGCGGTTTCTCAAAAATGTCTTTGAAGCAAAAAACGAACTGCGTGCAATACTCCTTTTTATTTATCCCATTATTCATTTTTCTTTTTTATCGCGTTTTGTGAAATGAGAATTTTCTTAGTATTATAAAAAACGTATTTGTCATATCATTTTGAACTTAATGTGATGTTTTGATTATGCTTTAGTGCAGTGTGATAACACTAAAAAAAAGACAGAAAAAAATCATGCTTCAAGCATAGGTTATGAATCACTTTGTAACACATTCAGAATAATGTAACAAAATTACACTGTTTAATAAGTTAAAATATTGTATTAGATGTAAATTTCCAACTGGGCGAAAAATGTCCGGACCAGGATTCGAACCCGGGACCTCCTGGCTGAAGCCGCCAGTGCTCTGCCATCTGAGCTATCCCGGACGATTCTGTGCCGGAAATATTGTGCCTAATTCAACCATAGGGGAAGGTATAATACATTTAAAAACACAATTTCCGCTGTTCCCATCTACAATCTGAAAATTATTCCAATTTTTGGAGCTGCCTTGTATATGGTACATAGATTTGTATATATTAACTACATGCATTCAAAAATTTAGTTCGTTTAAGAAATATTTACCGTAGCTGATAATTCCCCTTCAGCAATTTCCGTTAATAAGATGAATGATAAGTAAATTGTTTTGTGCAGCCCTGTATATGAGGTGTAGAAATTATATACAATAAGTAACAAGCAAAAAATTTGTTAAATTTAAAAGTGCATATCGAAGTTGGAAACGCACTTTCAGCAATTTTTACTCAAAAAGTGTATTGTAACCGATTATATTTGTGTGTCCCTGTAAATGAACGACAAATGATATGAATGTCCTATCTTATCGTAATCCTCTTGTAGTGAAATTCGGTGATATATATCAGTTTCAATACATGTGAAATAACGTAGTGACATTAAAATACTCTGCCGACCATTTTTCTCCATATACCATAATGTCGTGGAATTATTTCGCGTGTCCTTGTAAACGAACTATTAATGCCACACACTTCATATACAATACCGAGCATGCCATGGTAAGCCTCATTAACATATTTCATTTGCATGAAAATCAAAGTATATTTACGTGAGTTAGATTAGGAACAAACGGACAGACAAACCGTATTCTTGAAAACTGTTCAACTTTGTTGGAAAGTTAAAAAGATATCAGTAGATCATATCTGCCAGTTTATATTCAATTTTGTTACCCCAGTTCACGAATATTAATATTTGTCTTATTTAATTGAAGAATTTCTACGATTAAATAAAGTGAAGCTTAATTAATAAAATTTCATTAGATGTAAGGACCACAGTTTGTTTTTTGCCGCTATGGGTATTTTTGAAACTGCATAGTTTTCTTTTCTTTTCTTTCTTTTTTTTTGCATCAATTATTTCTCCATAGTTCCCTTCCTGTATTCTCATTGGAATACATATTTTGAAATGTGAAATCAGTATGTCCTATGGTTGCCTGTTTCGAGTGTTCCAAACACTGACACTGTAACTTGAATCACACTGAACATAAAAGAAAATCCACTGTTTCAGGTTTTCATTTTTTAGTAAGTGTTACTTAAAAATGCAAAGAGTAATCAACCGCCAGAAGATTCATACAATGAATACGGCGACACTTAAATTGGCAAGGCTTATTATATTACTGGAGGTTCCAGATTAAAATAAGGAACAATAAAAACATACATGCCTATAGAAACATTGCTGAAAATTTTATACAAAGCAGAAATTGTAGCTAAATAAGAAAACAAATCAAAGTAATGCTTACATATAACTTCTTAAAATAAAATTAAAATCCCAACCTCAAATTAAATCTTTAACGATATAGCCATATGTGACACTGATAATCATGTTTGAATTGCTAGAAAACAAGATATTTTTCATTACTTCATACATTAAGTTGCAGTTTACCACACATTGAAAAAAATATTTTTGTAAACAATTCTATAACAGAATAATGAAATAACATAAGAAAAACGTTAAATTAAAAATTTTCTCATTACTTTATGGAGCTGTTCTAGCATAATGATACATTAATTAACAATAAAGAGCTTAGTGCGATATAATAGAAGCGTGACAAATAAACAACGTAAAAGCACCAAATTTTTTTAATTTTATGCATTTAATTTTAAAATTTTAATTAATAAAATTTAAAAATTTTGGTGCTTTTAACGTTGTTTATTTGTCACGCTTCTAATATAATGATACATTAAACTATTATATATTGTGTATATTATATTGACCAAGTACTCAGCAATACTTGGCTTTAAGCAGCAAAAATGTATAAAAATTGTTATGATTAAATTTGAAAAAAAAAAACTTTAGCATTTTTTCATATAATTATTTATTTAGGAAAATTTAAAATCATGTGAGATTAAAATCGTAAAAAGTTTTGAACATCAAAAGCCTAAAAAGAAAAAAAATTGAAATTTTAACATTGAAATTAATTTAACAAATGGTCTTTATCGATCTCAATATTCAATTTAGTATAGCTAAGCAAAAATTAAAAAGAAATTTTGCTTGTTAAAATCCAATAAACTGAGATGTAATTTGTAGATCAAAATGGCAAAACATGGATCTAATTTCTAATTCTAAATACCTGATTTTTGCAGAAATAAAAAATATGATTTTAATAGTGAAAATTTTATAAACTGAGCTGTCCTATACATATGAAAAAGGTAAAATGTGTGTTTAATTCTTATTCTTATATCTGATTTATCAGACATAAAACATACGACTTTACTTACAAAATTTCAAAAAAAAAAAATGCTATATTACGTGTCAAAATACAATTAACTGAGCAGTGATGTACAGGGTGTCCACTCTCAACGATGTCCAATGGCTAAGCTACTTGGATCAATAAAAACATTTCTTAACAAATTAAGATATTTAAATATGTATACGGTCCCCCGGTCCTATAAGTTATATTTAGAAAAATTTTCCTATTACACTGACAAGTAAGACAAAAAAAAGTCCCGGTCTTCTGACACTAAAATTGACCGAGTTATGAAACTTTAAAAATGCATGACATATCCCATTTTTCTGAATCTGAACACAAATGAGTTCGGCCATGCTCTGAAGGGTCATATACCAAGTTCTTAAAGTATTAGAAGAACTTATTTCATGTGTATCTGCGCTTTGGAAAAAACCGTAGAATTATTACGATTGAGTAAACTTTTATTAAGTTTCATATTGGCTAAAATAATTGTATTTTAACATATGTTTTATTTTGTAAGGATTTGATACTGTCTGTTTTCATAATTTCTTTTAACAAAAATTATGTTATTTTTATAAGTTTTTATTTAACTTCAACGATCGTATGAATGTTTTCCCAGTTCAAAATTTGTACTCGAAATTTAACTCAGTTTCAAATATCCGATTGAAATAAAATTTTGCATTCTGACATAAATCGATGACAATCTAATATTATTGTGATTTTCAGTGTTTACCATTTATACTTATTTTACAGGATAACACAAAAAGTTTCGGATAGATTACCGCCAAGAAGTTTAAGAAAAAGTTTTACATTAGATAACACAAGATTGCGGTGGTTATGTTTTTCTTTACTTTTTTGTATTTTTTTAGCACTGAATCCAAAAATTATAATTTTTAACCACCATGTCAGTATTTTCCGTAAATCTAAATAGTCAAAGTTAAAAAATAACAAAAGTCGGATACCATAAAATAGAGGAGATGGCTGTGTTTTTTAACTTTTGATAATTGATTTTTAGCACTGAATCTGCAAATGAAATTCATTTTTAACCATCACGTTAAAATTTTTTGCAAATCATAAATGTCAAAGTTAAAATATAGTGAAAATCTGATACAATAAAACAGATGTAAAACTTTTTTAATTTAATTTTATTTTATTTAATTCAATAATTTCTTCAATTTTTGGCCTATAGTGGAATTCTTACAGCTAAACAGCTGAGGGGTCCGATGGGGTGTTGGAGGAGGTTCAATTTTAATTTTTAACTTTTTAACTTTGAAATTTAAATTTTCGAAAAATCGTGACGTGATGGTTAAAAATTAAAGTCAGTTTAGGATTCAATGGTAAAAAAAAAATATATATAAAAATCAATTATCAAAAGTTAAAAAGACAATAATCACATCTATTTTATGGTATCAAATTTTCACTATTTATTCTTTTTTTAACTTTAAAATGCACGATTTGCAAAAAATCTTTACGTGATGGTAAAAAATAAAGGTCGATTTCGGATTCAGCGGTACAGAAATCATCAGAATCAGTTATGGAAAACAAAAAAATATGACATAACTCAACTTTTGCAGGCTAGTGTAATCTAATAACATTCAAAAATATGTGTAATTTTGTAAAGAATTGAGGCTGTTAATTTTCATAATTTTATTTAACAAAAATTTTTTTTCCTATGTATATGTTTATTACAAATTGTATATTTTGCATTATTATTTCAGAATGATTAATGATTGCAAATTTATATTTCAATGTTAATTTTTCTCTCAACCATTTTTTTTATTATATCTGACAAAATTATACTTCTACTAAATTTGTGAATGACCCCTAATTTGCAGAAAAAAAATTGCTCCAACTTTAAACAGCTAGTACTCGGTCAATTTTAATCGTAGAATAACGGGACTTATTTTTTCTTACTTATCAGTATAACAGGAAACTTTTACTAATTATAACTTATAGGACTGGGGGACCGCATAAAAATTTAAATTTCGTAATTTTTTAAAGAAATGTTGTTATTAACCAAAATCGCTTTTAATATACTTCTTTACCTCATTTAAAACATTTTTGTAACTGGAACTATATGTCTATGACTAACGGTTTAGGAATTGGCCATTGGACACCGTTGAGACTATTCTTCAGAATCATTGGTCACCCTGTATACATGACAAGGGTAAAAATAGTGGTTAAATTATAATTCTAATACCTGATATATCACAAATTAAAAAATGCGATTTTACTTGTGAAAATACGATAATCTGGGCTTTTCTACATGAGTGACGATGGTAAAATATGGTATACATTCAAAATTATGCCACTCAAGTTATACTGACGACTTTATATCATATACATTTATGATAAAGAACACTATTATAACTTTATATTGTTCTAATTTATATAGTATTTGGATTTCATTGGATTGTACATTAAAATATTCAAGAAAAAATACCACATGATGCACAAAATCTTTCATTAAATATTATTTTTTGAACAAAATAATACATACTATACTAAATATACCGAAAACAATTTTCCGCTAGAGTTTTCAATTTATTGAAACAAAAAAGTCATTTCTGGTGCATCAGATATTTTGCCTTGGGGTAACATAATTAGGGAAAGAAAATTAAATTTACAATTCTTAAATAGCTTTTAAAAAAGTAATAAGTATCGTTATTAGACTGAGAAATTTTTCTTTAGCTATAAAAAAAACATTTTTTAACTGAAATACTCAAGCGGAAAAAAATGGAAGGTCGAGAAATATTTTCTCATTTAAAATAATACACACACACACATATATATATTTATTTGCAATTTTCTAAAGAATATTTTTTATCTCTTTTCTAGCAAATATTCTAGAGATTGTCTTTCGTTATTAAATGACTGTAAAGTTCAGAGATTTCTAAGAAGACATGCAAATGCTGAACTAATAATTATTTGTATAATGCGTTCTGTTAAAAAGTAATCTTTAAAAATAATGAACTTCGTTTTTTACCTTGCCGTCTGTTTAAACCATTAGTAAAATTAATTTATGTTTGAGTTGTAAGACGCTTTTAAAAATCTCTCTAATGATGGAATAAATGTTAAAATGTAATATATTTCGTACGAAAATAATGTTTATTTTTATATTTTAAAAGGATTACTTTTTTCTTCTTACGTATGCCTGAATTCGTTTCCTTCATATAAAATAATAAAACTGATATTAAATGAAATAAATCACTCTTAAACTAGTTGAAGAAATAATTATATTTTCAACATCTTATAATTTAAAAATTATATCTTTTCTTATCTTTTGTTTTTCGGAATGTTCTGTTATAAAATCATCCATGTTATATTGGTGAAAATATATTTCTAATTTAGCATCCATGTGGTTGCGATTTATTAGACGAAAATTTCGAAAACACAATGAAAATATTTCAGTTCAGGTACAATAAACTACTATAAATTGTGCACATTATATTGACTAAGTGCTCAGCAATACTTAGATTTAATCATTTACTATATATAAATTTTGTTATGTTTTAATTTGACGTGAATATCGATATTTTTTCACAAATTTCTTTTAATTAAGAAAAGTAAAAACTCATGTGAGATAAAATCGTAAACGATTTCGAACTTCAGAAACCTAAAAAAAGCTAATTGAAATTGTTAGAATTGAAATTAATATGATTAAAATTGGCAGTCAACAATCTAAAATTTATTTTAATAGCTAAGCAGAAAATAAATATTCAACTTTATTTGTGAAAATTGATATACTGAGCTGTTCTATATAGGTGACGATGACAAAACATGAATTAAATTCTAATTATAATACCTGATTTAGCAGAAATAATAAGCGCGATATTAAGTGTGGAAATTTTATAAACTGAGCTGCCTTATAGACATAGTACATAGTATATAGACAGTGTATATACAATGAAGATGGTAAAGGATGAGTTAAATTCTTATTCTTATACTTTATTTGTCAGATATATAACATGCGGTATTATTGAAAAAATCAATAAACTGAATTGTCTTTTATAAATGACAATAGTAAATTATGGGTTAAATTCCAGTTCTGTTCTTCTTTTATCAGAGTTAAAAAAATACATTATCATGTCTGAAAATTCAATAAACTGATCTGTCCTATATATAATACGGTAGTTAAAACATGTGTTGAATTCTGATTCTTATACCTGATTTAGATTGAATAAAAAATGCTATATTACATGTAAAAATACAATGCACTGAGCCATCTTATGTATATATATATGACTATGATACATTAAATTCTAATTCTTATACCTCATTTATCATAAATAAAATTTCGATATTACTTGTGAAAATTCTAGGAACTGAACTGTCGTATATAGGGGAGAGTAACCATATTTAGACCGCCGCACCGCTTTATATGGACGGCTGCAATTTTGCCGTTAATTACAGAAAGAGACGCCATCTACCGCTGAAATTGTACTCATCAGAATGACGTCATTTAAGATTAGAAGAAGCACCCGCCTTCCACGGGCTGGTTTCAAACAATTTTAAAAAGCCTCAAATTAGCTCTTTTGATATAATTTATCCTACTAAACTTAAGAGAATACTTTAAAACTAAGGCAACTAAGGCAAGTTTTTATGTTTTCATACACATATCTAAATCCCTGTGTTTATTGCGCATATTTTACGCGGATTTGTTTGCTTACGTTTTTGTTCTTAGTCTTGAGATTATCTGTTTTAAAAAATGGCGCAGTTCCTTTAATGTGACCAGATATACTACCATAAATTTGAAAATTAAGTAATGAATTTCGAGAAAGCTGCAGCTACAAAACCTCTCAAAAAGCCAAAAAATCATTATAAATATTATCTCCCTTGCCCAAAGACAAAGTACATAGGGAGCCAAAAAATAGCTGTGTTAAAAACTTCGCTATATAAAATAATCCTTGAACTGAAAAAAATAAAAACACCAAAAAATAAGCTATGAAAACACATAAACAGAGCTTTCCTGTATGTGTGACGATGATAGGAATTGGGTTAAACTATAAACTCTACCAATCAAATTATGGCCACTTTATATTACCTATCTATATGCTATATAACAGTATTATCAATTTATAAAATTCTGATTCATCTGGCATTTTCGTATTAAAATATGCAAGAAAAAATACCACGTGAAGCATAAAATCTCTCATTAAATATTACTTTTGAAACAAAAATAACTACATACTATACTAAATCTACAGTAATTTCTAGTGCATCAGCTGTTTTTCTTCAGGGTAACGTAATTAGAGAAAGAAAATGAAATTTACAATTCTTAAGTAGCTTTAAAAAATGTATTAAGTATTGTTATTTGACTTTTAAAAGAATTTTCTAAAGCAAAAGAAAATATTTCTCAACTTAAATACTGAAGCGGAAAAAAGTAAAAGTTCCAGAAATATTTTCTCATTCAAAATAATGCATATATATATATATGTATATATGTGTGTGTGTAATTTTCTAAAGAACATTTTTTATTTCTTTTCTAGCATATATTCTAGAGATTGTCTTTCGTTATTAAATTATTTTAAAGAGATTTCTAAGAAGACATACAAAATGCTGAACGAATAATTATCTGTATAATGCGTTCTGCCAAAGAGTAATCTTTAAAAATAATGAACTTCGTTTTTTACCTTTGTGTCTGTTTAAACCATTAGTAAAACTAATTTCTGTTTGAGTTGTAAGACACTTTTAAAAATCTTTCTAATGTTGGAATAAATGTTAAATGCAATATATTTTGTAAGAAAATAATTTTTATTTTTATTTTTTAAAAGAAATACATATATATTGGAAGTGTGCCTAAATTCGATTTCTTCACGTAAAATAATAAAATTTATATTTACTGACGTAAGCCTTAAATTAGTTGAAGCACTATTTTTTTTATAGCACAAGCTTATTATGTAAAAATTGTAAAATTTTAAAGTTCATTGTTAGTTTTTTTTTTTTCATTTTATGAAAAGTAGGGGAGAGGGGATGAATGGGACAAGGGATGGATGGGACATGCTCAATACTTCATGCAATGGACGTTTTTTTAGTTGATTTCTATTCTTATATATGGCCCTACATAAACATTTACATAATAATTTTACATAATAACATTTACATACACATAAACATTTGTGTGCTTTAGAACTAAAAGCAAAACCACGTGGCTATTTTCATTTTTTTGCAAAGTTACATTTTTTTAAACTCTGCTTAAAAGTAACTTTTTTTTTAATTTGAAGTTGTCAAATATTTTATACTTTATAAACAAATAAGATATTTTGTAGTTATTTATTTGAAGGTTCAATATTGGTAATTAAAATGAGCGCATATTAACCAATGTGACAAAATAATTTCTGAGGCAAAATAGCGGACAATTGAATCTATGTATCATAGGGATGATTGGGACAATTTAAATGGGGATGAATGGGGCAGTCTTTTTCATCCCTAGAGATGTTAAAACATTTATTTGTTAACTAAAAAATATGATATAGATTTATGATTTATGTTAATTATTAGTATTAAACTGTACTCGTATTATATAAGTAGTTTATTATTAAAAATTATATTGAATCTTAATTATTGCATTGTAATAAAGGTTAAATAGTTTATCAAAAAATCGCTATTGACACATTATCAAAATAGATAAAATTGTTAAAAGTAGTATATGATGATTATTTGTTTCTAACAGAGAAACTACAAATTAAACAGCGTTAAATGTTTGTTTATTAGCTTCTTTCAGACGTCTGCTATTTTCTCGGTTAAAAGCACTAATAGTTTTTATATGTACTCTTTTCTTTTTGCTATTTTTTATGAATTTACATTCATTTTAATATACTTTCACTACCGGAAGGATACTTTCACTACTTTTTAGGAAATCTAAATTAATTTTAGTTTAAAAAGCAGCAGAAATTGTGAAATTTATTGGTAAGTAAGGTAATTTTTGTAATCAGGAACCACAGTGTAAAAATGGCAAATATATATATATATAACCATTAAATAAACATTACCAAACACCAACAAAAACTGAAATTATGAATAAAATGACATTTTATATATACATATATATATACATACATATATGTATGACCATTAAAAATCAATACAATTTACCAACAAACATAACAAGAAAATACATATATCATATATAACGAAATTGGTTAAATCCATTTATTGAATCTTTGCGATGATAACAATGCAAAATTTAATGGAATTTCCTATGAAGAGGAATCAGATGACTACAGAGTAGAAATGAAATTGATAATACCGAAAGATTATGCGCATTTGCAGCAGATTATATATATATATTATCTAGGATATACACATGGTGTCCCAGGTCTTCATGTACAAACTTGGAGAGGAGATAAAGGACTTCATTAGCAAGCATAATTACATAGGAAAGCATAGGCTGAAACGGCATCCTCACCTGATAAAGAGACACAAAGACACAGTAAGGCCACAATACAGAAAGAAGTGTAAATACACACTTTATTACACAGAAAATAGTAATGTATGACTTACAAGGAATACGGGAACTGTTCGAAATTGCGCCCATTATCATCGATGCATGCATGACATCTATGCGACATGGGCTGGCGAATTTTTTCGAAGATTCTTGTTGTTGCGTTGATAGTAGCCTCAGCGATGGAGATTCGTGCCTCCAGGTCCATTTTAGAATTTACGGCCGTATCGTACTGAATGCTTTTCGTGGCACCTTAGAGAAAATAATCAAGAGATAAATCAGGTATTATGGGGTGTGGGCATACGATGGGACTACCACGCCCAATCCAATTGTTTCAAAAGGTCCTGTCCAAATGGTCACTTACGCCCCCTTACGTAATGAGATGGCGTTCAGCATGTTGAAACCACATTCCGCGTCAAACATGTGCAGGGACATAGTTACGAATTTCCAGAAGAACCTCCTGAATAAAAATGAGACACTTGCGAGCATCCAGTAGAGGTTCTAAGATACATGGACCCTCTAAACTCTCCTCCACGATACTTGTCCACACATTAACAATTAAGATCTACGTGTGCGGAGTTTGGGAGCTTGCATTCAGCGCCACCTATCGATTTCCGCTCATGCTTTCCTAGATAATTATGGTTCCTAACGATGTTCTCAACTTCCCCACCATGTTTGTACACGAAGTTCCGGGATACCCTGTATAATATAACCATAAACGAATATATACAATAACCTTCTTTAATTTACCAACGAATCTCACAGGAGTTCTTTATCTTTAGAAATCTCAGAAACCAATATTATATTCGAGTATTAAAGAAGTATTTATAATAACAACGTTTCTTTTGCTGTCACAGATTTTCGGAAAGTTATCTTATTTATTAATTTAAAGTTAAAGACGTAATAAGATGGCCTAAAAGGTAAGGCATTGGCACGGCACGCCAAGTATCCAGGTTCGATTCCTGGTCTGGACATTTTTCGCTCTGTTGGAATAAACGTCAACTGTGCTACTCCATCCTCGAATATGATTTAATCCAGCTGGAAAAATATTCGTCCCCTTCATTATGACCTAATACATGGTATACAGGAGTTTCCGTGCTAAAACACACTTTCATCTTGTAAATACTATAGATGTAGCTCGGATGAATGAAACTAGCGCTGCATTTCGCAGCCAAGTCCAACAAATAAGAGTGAATTATGTCAGCCAATTATTATCCGGATGGCCTAACAGGTAAGGCATTGGCACGGCACGTCAAGTATCCAAGTTCGATTCCTGGTCTGGATATTTTTGGCTCTGTTGGAATAAACGTCAACTGTGCTACTCCATCCTCGAATATGACGTAATAGTATTTCAATTTATCCAACTTCTTTAGTTTTAACTAGCTGACTGGCCAATAAATTTTACTTAAGTGCCAATAATACAATGCTTGAATATGATTCACACTGAAATGTTTCTACTAAAGATTGCTATATTTAACTTTTAACGTTCTTCTATTAAAGAACCGATGTTTTAAATAAGTAAAATTATAATCAGAACGTATGAGTAGATTGATAATCATTCAACTATATGAAATATGACAAACGAATTTGAAGTCACAGCAAATGGGTTGCAAGTGCAATTAATCTTCTGTGTCTCGACGCAACTTTTTTTTTTATGTTAATAGCATTTTCAAGTGCGAATTACGATAACGGTTAACTAATTGAATTAGTATTTATTTTAATTTTTAGGAAAGACTTTCGGAATATGCATGAGAAAATTGGACATTTAATAATATTTATATTCCATAATTCGCCTCCTTTCTTTTTGACAATTTCTGAATCTGTTTTTATAGTTTTGAAACTGTAATTTAAAATCGTTTCATTAATTTTAACTCATGATTTAATTTATCAGTCAAACTATCATTTACACAAGACTATGTTTTCGAACATTTTACTTAAGAGTTGCACAAAATATTCATTATTTTGATAAATAAAAATATGAAAAATAATGTTAAATGCTATTGGTTCAAATTGGTCCGTCATAGCAAGTAATTAAAATTTTACAACATTACATTACAAAAATGATGTGTACATTTAATTTTACTTTATTATTTAAATAACTAGGGGGCTCTGCCCCTACGAGCTACGCAGCGCCAACCCCCGTCCAGGCACAACAAAATCCAGAAAGCACGCTAATTTGATCGGCTTTAAAAATATTGAATTAGAATTAAAAAAAAAAAAAAACAGTAGCGATCTCTTGTAATTGGGTTTCCATTCGTTTTCCTTGAATTGGGTGTTTTTAAGGCCAAATCTGCTGCTTTTAAGAGAAACAATGGCTGTTTTCGTATTTAATAAAAAAACAGTTAAACATTTGAAATAAGCTAATGTAAAATGAATTAAGTAAACAGTGTCATTGTTTTCCGGCATTTTTTAACAGCGCTATAAGATAGTTCTTTTAAATAATTCATTTTAAATGTATCGTTTCAAATCTAACGTAATTTACACCAAAGTTTTATTTCTCTTATTAATATTCACGTGAAAATACTTTTGTTGCTAGAAGGAAATATTATTTGCGCTGTCTTCGAATTCACGGTAATAGTTGAAAAGATTATCCCAAAATATCTCGCGCAAATATATTTTTCAATTTAAATTGTTTTGCTATATTTTTTGCCATTTTAAATATGACGTAATTTTCTCAAATTACAAGTTTTAACGCATAATAATGATTTTTTTTAATTTTAAGATTTTGTTTCTCTTATTTTAATATTTTGTGTAAATATGGTTCGGGACAGATGTCATTGGCGCAATTTTTTTCTGACGCCAATTTCATATACGCAACGGGTACTTAACTGGTGCTAAAGTGTCGTTATTTTGCTTGATATGGTAACCCGGATGTGTTTATGCTATTGATGTTTTCGCCAAATTGGCATCGGAAAAAAATTGCGCCAATATGTATATGACGTATATGACATCTGTGCCTATGGTTCTTATGACGTAATTTTCCTGCTTTTAACATGTAATCATTTAATTCTAATTTTAAAGCTTTTTTTCTGTTTGTAATAGTCACGTGTAAATGAATTTTTAATTTGAAGTAAACATTATTGTTTACGCTATTAATACAACTGGCAACAGTTTAAATTAATAACATTTTCTAAAATTTGTAAAAAATATCTCTCGAAATGCTGAAAATTTGAATTTAAAATTGAAATAACACCTCAAAAATGAGTCAAATAAGAAAAATAAATACAATCTGCACACCGGGATCTTATAACGTATAAAATGATCTAAAAATGATTAAATTCTCATGTATAGTTTTTGCTCCAATAAAACTTGTTTAGTGGAACGATTTTGTCCAACTTTAGCATTAAATATCTCTTAAAATAATTCTTCGATTTGAAAACTGTCTGCATCAGCGTGTTTATCAAACATTTCTCTATAATAGCAACGATTTTCATATTTTTGTATGCAACAGTTTTTTTAATATTAACGATGAAAGACCATGCTTAAGCATTCAAATTGGATGCCGATCTACCCGGAATCTCTACGTAGAATTTCATTGGTCCATTTCCAAATCAAAACTTTTTTTTATATATATAGAAGGATAGATAAAAAAATATCATGAAAATTTTTAGTGTCATTTTAATAGTAATAAAGTATTTTTCACTGTTGTTCGTTTTAATAAAACATGGACAAAACTGACAATACTAGTAGAAAATAATACTCTATTATTGGAATGTTTATATTTTACAAAATTTAAAGCAATTTTGTCAAAAATAATTCAACAGTGAATTGTTTATGTGTTTCTAGTGTGAAAATAAATTTTTTATAAAAGGACTCTGTTTTATTTCAAATGTTTGAAATGTAAAGCCTGAGTTCTGAAATAATGGCATTTCCCTGTATATCAATATTATGAAGGACAGACGTGTGTCCTTGTGTAATGCTGCCGTCATTTTGACGGTGGCAACGCGGTATGGTTAAATTCAACTTTCAATGCATTTTTAAAAACGTCTAAATATTTCTAATTTTTACGCCCTCGAGTAGGTAAAAAATGAAATTTCATGTGAAATTTGTTTGAAAACTATATTTCAAATTGTTTCAACAATGCATCGCCATTTACACAATTTTTATTATTTTTTAAATAATTTTCAAGAATTAAATTTTTATCTATCTCTATCGCGTGCAAACGCATTACGGAATATAAGTCCGGCACTTAAATTAATATAAATAACTCAGCATTTGTTTTCAAGTTATATTAAATAAAGACATTCAAAAATAAATAAACAAAACAATAAAATACAAATAAATCAGAAATTTAAGACATGCATTCAAAGTACTGAATTGACCAGCATCAAAAGGCTGATTTTTAATAGTGATTTTCGGCAATTTTTTCGTCTGTCAACTATGTGTTAGGCTAATACAAAACTATCGCTTTGAATAAATTTGAAAACTTTATTTGAACTCAAAAAATTTCATGTAAATATGATTTTTTATATTGTTATCGCGCATTCTAAGGAATACATATTAAACTAGGAGGCTCTGCCCCCTGCAAGCTACGCTCGCCAACCCCCGTTCAGACACCGCAGAATCTAAAAACACGCTAATCTGATGGGTTTTAAAAATATCAGAGAAGATTGAATTATACTGAAAAAAGCTGTGCAGATCTCCCTGTAAACGGGTTTCCATTCAATTCCCTTTGATTGCAAAAATTTAAGAGCGAATCAGTTGCTGTTACGACATCCAATGGTTGTTTTCGTTTTTCATTAAAGAGGATCAGTTAAACATTTGAAAAGAAGCTAAAATAAAATAAATTAAGTATACAGAGTCTATCTCTCCCGGTATTTTAAAACAATCTCTATAACAATAGCCTAAGTCATGTGACTATTATCAACAGTTCCAGGCGGATCACTTCGCTTTTTATACTCTAGGTGCCATTTTGGTACTTTAATGTTAGTCAGGCACAGGTGATAAGTCGTCAAGTATTATTCTATCGCCATCATTTCATCTATATTATAATAGTTCAAGTCATAAACAAATACGGTCTGCTCCCTTCGCCGTTCATATGAAAGTTTGGCACAGATGTCATATACGTCCCATATTGGCGCGATTTTTTAACGACGCCAATTTCGGGAACGCATCAACAGTATAAACAACAACATGCGGCTTACCATATCAAGCAAAATAACGATACTTTGGCGCCAGTTAAGTGCCCGTTCCGTAATCTTGTTTTAAAAATTCTAATACCAGTTTTGAGATCTGTGGATCAATGTTGATTTTTGGTGTTAATTTCATCGCAAAGTATTCCATATTTTAGGAGAAATCGCTTGAAACATAATCAGTTGTTTAATCAGTCGATTCATATATCCGTTTCATAAATTCGTTTCATTAGGATTTTATATATATAGGGTAGATATATATAATGTATTCTAGTTGCTAAAAAGGGTTTTTAGCTAAATTCTGTAACCCGGGAAGCTCAACTATCCACTGCAAAAAGAAAAGAAAACAAGTTGGAAATTGCTCGTCAAACGTGGCAAATGAGGTGCGTTCGTTCTATAAATAGTTTTATAATTATTTTTTGCACCCCATATTGTACTGAATGTATAATTTTTTGCACTTCATAAAGCGCATAGTCTGATACATCATTAAAATGCACTTCCAATAATTTTTTCCCATTCCCCGTAATGTAACGGAACACTTTTGACTGTCCCTGTAATTAAACTATACATCCAATTTTCCTAAAATTTGAAATAGCTCAGCAAAATTTTGCAACAATTATATCTTTAAAATTTCAGACCATTCGGAAGGCTGTAATATCATTAAAATGCACTTGCAATAATTTTTCCCATTGGCCGTAATGTAAAGAAAAAATTTTGAGTGTCCCTGTAATTAAACTATACATCGGATTTTCCTAAAATATGAAATGGCTTGACAAAATTTTGCAACAGTTATATCTTTAAAATTTCAGATCATTCGGAAGGCTCTAATATCATTTAAATCCACTTGCAATAATTTTTCCCATTGGCCGTAATGTTAAGAAAAACTTTTGACTGTCCCTGTAATTAAACTATACATCCGATTTTCATAAAATTTGAAATGGCTCGACAAAATTTTGCAACAATCATATATTTGAAATTTCAGACCATTCGGTTGGGTAGTTTTTGCTCTGTTACATGTGGACAGACAGACGGACGGACAGACGGACAGACGGACGGACTGAACGACGACTATAGGTGCTACGTATTTATATAATTACGAATGCACCTAAAAAGGGACTAAAATACTGAAATTGTTCTAGCAGTCGAGGCGCCAGTACTACTTCCGTATTTTAATGGAACTTTTTCCACGTAAATTACAGAAAAATTTCCGTTTTTTTGGAACTTACAGGGGAAAACTCCCGTTAAAATACGGAAATAGTACTGGCTTCTCAATTGCCAGTACAATTTCCGTATTTTAGTCCTTTTTTTTTACAGTGCACCCCCTTGTATTAAAAAACCTAAATCAAATACATATATTTTACTGGAGTTATTTTTATTGAGTGCAATACTTTCACAATTTTTTAATTTAACCATATGGATTCTGTATTAAAAAAAACCCTAAAAATTCTTAGATTTTATGTTATAACAGTCTTTTATTTAGGAATAGACGTGATGAACGAAGAAAATAAATATCATTTAACACGATAAAAAAGAGGCACAGATATGTCAACATTGAAAATGAGATGCAAATGTAATTAATCTTCCATGTCTACGCAATGCTTTTTTTTCCTTTTGTAATATGCTAATAACATTTTGAAGTATGGGTTCCGACAGTGGTTAACTAATTGAATTTCCATTTGATTAACTTTTCTACTATCAGCTTGGTGAGTATGCTTTAGTTTTCTAAACGCCTTTCCCATTAGCGTTATAGACGCTTCGCCTTTTTTAAATTTAACAGAATCCCCTTATTAATTAATTATTTTCTTAAACCTCAATTTTAATTATAATTTAACCATTTAAAAATGTTTATCAGCTTTAATTACACGAACTGTCTATAAGAAATACAATATTTTCTTGTTTTTAAATTTCTTGATGTAAATTTTGCAATTTAAACTAAAAGCACAAGTCACCTATAAAGTAGATAAATGTATAATTTGTTAAAAAGTATCTTTCATTTTCTTTCTTTATCTATATATAGTTTACATCCTCTCCAAATGCCTTTCAGTTTTAAGTTAATACAACCTTGGCCGAAAGTACTGCGTATCCTCATACTTTTAATATACAGGGTGTCTGAATCAAACGTCTCTTATTTGAAACTTATAAAAATAATATTTCTGACGTATGATTACACTATTTAAGGGGTCTCAGGACTCTTAAAATTGGAAAATTAAAAAAAAAGACCATTTTCAACATATAATACCTTAAAATGTAATTGATTTTAAGACAAAATTTTATATTGTGATGAAAGATATAAGTATGTTTTTTCATTTCATGCATTTGAAAAATTACAAGATGCAGAATTAGAATTTACAGTGGGCTCCAAAATGTCAGACATTTGACGAGCGGAAAATCGGTATAACAGATTATGCGCACGATTACAAAATAAATTTTGCAAGTAGAAGAAATATTTTGGGTCCTACTTACGTTTCACATTGTAATAATTACTCTGAACCTAAATAAATTTGTATTTAAAGCATGATTCTATTTTTAATACAAAGCTGAATTTAGTTAATTTAGAACTTTTCAACAGTATAATCACCTATAAAGAATATATTTCTGAACAATAAGAAGGAAATTTTAGGTTCAGTTTATACAGACTAACATGAAACATATGTTTTGAAAATTTCATGAAAAAAATTGAGAAGTTTTTGTAATATCGTGCGCGTTATGCCCAAAAACTTCATTTGGAGAAAATTGACTTCAAAGTTTCTGAAACGCCGCTTCAGCTATTGAGCGTGTATAATTCTAAAAGCCATAACTTCTGTTCTATTAGGAATTTCAAAGAAACATTTATACCAAAATGTTCAGAAAAGATAGTAGTTTAATATCTAAAACAATTTAAATTTCGAAAATTTTAAAGCTTTAAGAGTCCCGAGACCCCTTAAAGAATATGGTAGCCGAAAGTTTAAAGTTTGACGACAGTATTTTTCTGTTTATACCATCACGTACCTGCTGTTGTTGCGATTAGACAAAGGGAAACATGACTACAATATTTATTACAATTATCTCCCTTTGCGTGTGGAGTTTGCTATGGAGATGTTATCTCGCATGGAAAATGATTTCCTCAACGGAACTACGTATAAAGAAGAGGAGACATCTAGTGTAGAAACTACCAATTGCAAGTGAAGTAACTCAGCAGGTAGTCACAAGAGGGCGGTTGATTTTTTACATCGTATCAACAGTTTCTGATTGCTGACGGAGCAAACTTCCACCAGTAAATTTTAATAGAAAATTTCGCTATATTTTAGCGGCTTATTCCTACAAAACTTCTCTCACAAATATGGTAAAAATTTCGGCACTTGTTAGTTATCCCGTCGACCCATTTCGCCAAATTATATAAATCGCCAAACCACCCGCCAAATTATCCAAATTAACATAATTTTTATTTTAAATAACGAAAGAACAAATAAATTAGTATAACATTAATAAAAATACAAATAAAACTTCGAAATAAAAATCACTTGACGACGTAAACACGTGTTGTCAAGGAAATGTGACATTTACAATCAACCATTATTGGCATTTAATCTTACAATTTGGCAACAGTAATTTGGTCAACGGGATAACTAACAAATACCAAAATTTCTATTCGTTTTTAATTGTGGAAGTTGGCCTGAATATTTTAATCTCTTCCATTGACAGGAGGTTGCTTAGGTTATCCAATATGGCGGAAACGCAGGGCTTAACTACTGTCAAATTAAACTTCCGCCAGCAAAATGAATATCTGTTTCCGGCTATAATTATCCCTGGAATTCTGCATTAATAAAACGTTTAAATAATGAGAAAAAATGTGTTCAAATTTACCGGTGGAAGTTTGCCCCAGAGGTGATGAGTCACTGCTATACTGGTTACAGTTAGAGCTTCATCATTTTCTAGATATGTAAGTTCCTCGTTATTCATTGTTCCATGATTTCCTCAAGCGGGCAATTTTTACTTATGAGGAAACATTTCATGTCTCTAACAAAGTTAATAAGCAGAAATGCAGAATTTGAGGCTCAGAAAATCCCCATGCAGAACATGAAGTAGAAAGAAACAGCCCAAAAGTCGATGTGTGGTGTGTACAAAAGGAGCACACGTGGAAGTGCACTGCTTTTTAATAACAAAACTTTGCGAGTACGGTTACCTATGTTTACATTCTTCTCATAATTTGTACCTTTTTGTTATTTGTAGCATTGTATCAAAATCAGGGGCATTTGATTCGGATATCCTGTATCTTAACAATTGAGGAAGGAAATTTATGTTCAACTATATTTAATTCTGAATTTATATTTTAACGCTAAAGATACCCTGAATTTTACTCAAGTTTTATAAAAATATTTCACACAAGAATTTTTACTTAACAATTTTAAAATTTTTATTAAATTTATTTCTGTGTGATCTATATGTTATTTGTTTTAAGACGGAATTTCTGGTTTGAATGGGTATCTTTTCATTTGATACCTGTCAAATGACCGGTTGTTGGTATGTTTAGTGTGAAGTTACGTGTTAGTGTGAGTATTAAGTCATTTAAAAATGACAGCAAAGAAAAAATTCATTTTTTCATTACAAACCGCGATTAAAAAATATTACTAAACTATTTTGCTTTTCTGGAAGTTTCATTGTTCTGTTGTGAACGTGAATAATAAAATTTTTGCATCATTGTTCTGTTATGCACGTAAATAATAAAAATTCTTGTAGAAAATGCCAAAATCGAAAAAAACTTTTTTTTCAGCAAAGAAAATATTATCAATATAATTTTTTAAATATATTTCAATTTTTCATTTATATGTATTTTTTTTAACATTAATTTAGATTTTAGTGAGTTCTAAAAAATGAACATAAAAAATATTAAACATTTTTCACAGTAATGCACATTTTACGAAAAAAATAGAACGCTATTCAAAAGAAGAACAATTTACACCTTCTAAGTTACAATATTACGATACGCAGTGTGATTAAATTAAAATAATAACAGATTTTGGTATTCAAACTTAATTGTTCTTCTAAGAAAAATTATGTATTTTTTCAATACTGGCTTACTTTTACAAAGCTAATAGAATTATTAATAATAAAAATAATTTTTCTCAGTTATTTTTTGATCTTGTGTTTTTATGTCTTTTCAAGTATAAAATAAATGAAGTAAATAAAATATTTATATTGAAAAAATCCATTTAGTTTTTTTTTTTTTTTTAAGACAGAAAGTATACTTCTTTTGAATAGGAAAAGTATAAAAGAGTACAATCCTAGATTTTAATTATAAGTAAAATATTAACACCACTTTTATTTCTAAGAAAGATTATCATTATGAGTTTTCCTTTTTTGTTGTTTTTATAAACAGATTTATTACTTTACGTGAGCAAGAGAAATGAAAAATTAAGAAATGCAACATATGTCTAAATATTATCCTAGTAAAAAATACATTTACATCAAGAGAATTTTTTTTATTGTTATAAATTCCTCGTGATTTATTTGTATTTTTAAAGATGTACACAGTTTTGTAATACAGTAAATAGTTACAAATTCAATTATGTTTAAATTTCGAAAGCTAGTTATAAATAAAAGATATATTATAAAAGTAAGTATATTTATTTTTGGGGGGCAACGCAACTATTAATCAATCATAGTCTTTTCTGGTAAAAAATAATTTTGTTCAAATTTTTAAAACTTTCTTTTCAAATTAAAAATGCAATTTAGTAATGAACTTGAAGACACGAGTGGAATTATATGTTTTAGAAAATATTGATTTTGGGGATTTTGCAAGGAAAACTTTAGTTGTATTTTATTAAATTTACTTCATTCTTAATAGCATGCGTATAAAATGTTAATAGGTGTTATTAATCTGTATAAGAAAACTTTATAAACACTTAACTGATAAATATGAAACCTTATTAACATTATTACGATTTAAAAAAATTCCATTAAAAACACGATGTCTCATAAATTCTTGAATAAATATAATATTAATATTAAAGCTATTCCAAACAGCTCATTACATCAATGATAGATTGAGAAAGGTAGCGTGGGTGGATATCTCTCCTGGACTTATAGAAACCCAGCCTAAATAAAAATCCAATGTTTTACGCCTTTTAATGATAAAAAAGTGCAAATTTCCTTTCAGGATTGTACGATGTCTTCCTCCTGGAGAAAAATATGTGAATTCTACAACCGATATTATATTTTGGTCGCCGTTGTAATTATGCCATCTGTGATCATTTGTGACGTTACAGTAAAAAGGCCCATTAGCAAATAGATACTGGCAAGTTTAAATAAACAGTTAAAAAAGAAAGAAAATCTAATGTTTGCCCTTATAAATGGAAACATCAAACGCATTCACCCTAGTTTTAGTTAGTTTATTTTTTTCCGTTTAAAAGTGTTTTCAATTGCTCAAGAAATTCTTTTAACTTTTCTCTAGTTGCATATTGCAGCCTATATAACAAAATGTGATATGATATTTAGAATGCATTGAAATTTGTAAATAATAATATGTTAGATTATTGACAACAATAATGCCTCTTTTTTTTATGATAGAAATCTTTTTTTACCCGAAATAAATTCCATTAAAACAAATGCGTTCTTAAAATAAATTTCTTTCTTTCTTTTTTTTTCTTTCTTTTTTTTTTTTTTTTTTTTTGCCACTATGGAAAAAAAGTGACTGAGTACTGTAACCAAAGTGTAATTATAATCGTCTTATTTTCATTATTCAAATCATATAATGTGAACGATAAGCTCTATTAGGTGTTGAGATGTCCCATATTGCGACGAATTACATATTGCTGAAAAATCCCTCACAGTGGCATCACGGTAGAATTACGAAATGACTGTTTCTTGGGAGTCAATATGTGAAGACTTAAGGAAGTCACGTTTTAGTCACTATCTTGATTGTGACATCTGAGAACAATTTCGGCATCATAGTGACGTCATATCGACTGACTTTACATTTAAAATATTCTATTTTTCTATATCTAAATTATTTTTCTATTCAGAACAAAAATTTATATTTGAGAAGCCAATAAGTGTTAATCATTTATGTCACCCCTAAATCCACTTTTAAAACTATGATGATTCTGATTTCCCCGCCGAATAGGGACCCGTTCGGTTTTATAAGCGTTATAATTTTATTTCTATCCGTAACATTTTTTCTGACTTGTTCTGATACAGAATAAATATTATAAAAATAGATTATGTGATTCAGGAATTAAAAAAATAAGAAATATCACATAATTAGATTGTAAAATATTAACAGGTATCTTTTTTTTTTTCAATTCTATCACCATTTTCAAGGAAAAACCAATTTATATTCCCAAGTCTATTAATTATATTTCTATTCTTATGAGTATAACTAAAATTGAATGCGTTTTATTTTTTTATTTATTCACATTTTTTACTTTCTTCTATCTTCAATAGAAAAAAGCATTGTAATCGAAATTTTTTTCGACTTCCGGTTTTCGACGGATTTGCATGTTTTAGGAGTCAGAGATTCCAAAAAACATGTTTATAGAAAATGTCTGTCTGTCTGTGTGTCCGTCTGTCCGTCCGTCCGTCTGTCCGTCTGTCCGTCTGTCTGTCGCCATTGTACCATCAAAAAGTGTATGAAGTTATGTATAGAATTAAACCAAAATTTTATTATAAGTTTTTGGCTATGGCAAGCAGGTCCTCCCGGAATTTGGAAAAAATTCGCCGGTAGGGGGCGCTGATATAACAATTTTTGTGCGATTTTGAATATTGTACCATCCAAAAGTGTATGGAGTTATGCATAGAATTGAACCAAATTTTTAGTTTAAGTTTTTGGATATGACAAGCAGGTCCTCCCTGAATTTGGAAAAAATTCGCCGGTAGGGGGCGCTGTAAATGCGTTTTTTGTGCGATTTTGAATATTGTACCATCTAAAAGTGTATGAAGTTATGCATAGAATTGAACCAAATTTTTATTTTAAGTTTTTGGCTATGGCAAGCAGGTCTTCACTGAATTTGGAAAACATTTGCCGGTAGGGGGCGCTGTAATAGCGATTTTTGTGCGATTTTGAATATTGTAACGTCCAAAAGTGTATGAAGTTATGCATAGAATTAAACCAAATTTTTATTTTAAGTTTTTGGATATGGCAAGCAGGTCCTCCATGAATTTGCAAAACATTTGCCGGTAGGGGGCGCTGTAATAGCGATTTTTGTGCGATTTTGAATATTGTACCATCTAAAAGTGTATGAAGTTATGCATAGAATTGAACCAAATTTTTATTTTAAGTTTTTGGCTATGGCAAGCAGGTCTTCCCTGAATTTGGAAAACATTTGCCGGTAGGGGGCGCTGTAATAGCTATTTTTGTGCGATTTTGAATATTGCACCATCGAAAAGTGTATGAAGTTATGCATAGAATTGAACCAAAAAAAAAAATTAAGTTCTTGGCTATGGCAAGGAGGTCCTCCCTTAATTTGTAAAAAAATCGCTCGTAGAGGGCGCTGTAATAGCGATTTTTGTACAATTTTTGTGCCATTTTGAATATTGTACCGCCGAAAAGTGTATGAAGTTATGCATAGAATTGAACCAAATTTTACGTGTTTATTTTTGGTCATGTCACGAAGGTCCTCCCTGAATTTGGAAAAATTCTGCCGGAAGGGGGCACTATAATTGCGATGTCTGTACCATTTTCATTATTGTACCATCGAAAAGTGTATGAAATTACCCATATAATTGAACCAAATTTTTTGTACATGTTGCTGGCTATGGCAAACAAGTCCTCCCTGAACTTGAAAAAATTCCGAAAGAAGGGGGCGCTATAATTCCGATCTCTGTGCCATTTTTATTATTGTACCATCGAACAGCGTATAAAATTAAGCATACAATTGAACCAAAATGTTTGTGCTTATTTTTGGCTTTGGCCAACAGGTTCTCCTTGAATTTGGAAATATTGCGCGGTAAAGGGACTCCGTGCTAGCGATTTTTTGTATACTTTTCTTGATTTTTCGTAGTTCTATTGTGCATCGGCGGCTCATGCAGCGGCGGGAACTCGCTTCCTGCTATGCCGGCTATTCGCAAACAGCTGATAACGACAGAATAAGGAAAAATTAATAATTTTAACAAATATCATGATATAGATTAACTCGTTTTTAGTCCGTTTAATTGACTTGAGCAGAAATTTAAGATGAAAATCAAAGTTGGTATAGTATTGAACTAATAATATTGAAATACTAACATGTGTAACTAGGTTTTGAAATATTAAGATGTATAAGATAGAAGAAAGTTTTGGGATTGGCACATCCAACTAGTTTTCAATATAAATGAGAAATAATATTGAAGCGCCACATTTTGCAATTAATAATAGTTAGCTAGAACTTCATTAAAACGTGTAGAGTTACCGCTTTTCCACAAAGTAAAGGTACTCCTTTACACGCAGATTGCTTCTTTATAATCATTAATTTTTTGCAATTTTTTACAATCATAGGAAATTTTTCTAACATTTTTTCTCCTTTTAGAAACAGCATTCCGGAAAACAATTAGAATTAATACGGAATATATACATTTCTAATGTAAATGTTATAAGAGCAACAATTTTTTTTAATTGTGGTAGATTATTTCTGAAAGAAAAAAATGCGGGATTTTTCGTCTCATGTCCATTTAATTATTTTTTTTTCTTACATAATTAAAATAACATTTGAACGTTCTTTTTTTCATTTATTCTCCTTTGAATCACATATAAATTTAGAAGTTATGACTTCTTGGATGCTTATTTTAATTCGAGTAATTAAAGATTTCGTGGATCTTTTTACTTAATTTATGAGACCTTGTAACGAAAGGAAAATCATTCTTTTCATAACTAATGGTTTTACATTGTATACTGAAATGTCAAAATAAAACAATGAGTTTCTATCCAATGTACATTTTACTTCGAAGTTATTAAAGAAAGATGTAAAAATAAAAGTTATTTATATTTTAAAATACTATTATAAACTCATTTTTAACATTTATTGGAACGGGTTTAAAGAGAAGAAAACTCAAACACGGTTTAACAATTTTCCATGTTATTTATGTTTTAAAGATCCCCCCCCCCCCTTCCACCCGTTTAAGAAATCAACACTTAACTTTATTTATTTTGAATTTCATACTTTTCATGATTTCTCCCCGCAAATAAAATATTTAATTTAATTTTATATTTTACAGATAATATTATACCTCTGTATTTATTCCCTCCCCCCCCTCACATTTGTGTAAGTTTTAAAATAATACTTTTAAAGTTCTCATCAATTAAACTGTTTGCGCTATTTGTATTCCGCGCTGCTACTTCTCCCTTCTCTCTGTATTTTCACGGCCCTTTAAAAGTTTTTAATAAAAGTGTTAAAAGTCCCCTATAATGTTGTTGGAGTTTTTTTATAGCTGCTTTTGGACCTGGGTAAGGAAATATACTCAACACAAGGCTCAAACACGTCAAACTCAAAGCGCTACGAAACACTACTACGCGATGCACTAGTTTGGTGTCGTGCTAATATAGCTATAATCTAAAATGTCGTCTCAGCAAGAAAATGTGTTTTGCGTTCTATAATATGCGAAAACGGTATCTGCATTTATAGTCCAACGTGCGTTTTACAGATGTTTCGGAAAAGATATTGTCATACTGACAAAAGCATTAGTAAATGGTATGACCAATTTGAAGAAAAAAAGCTGTCTTTGAAACCATGGGACTTTTACTTGTGTCCTTCCAACCATCACATTATGTGAATTTTCGAAAAATATGGATGTGTACAGGGATGGTACCGATATACGGCCCCAAAACAGGTTATGCTATGAATTTAATAACACCAGGCGTGTTTAAACGAGTTTCGCACGTATAGGCTATCGTCTGAACATTATCCTTGTGCTGGCGGAATTTACACAGAACATTTACAATGCAATAAAATAAAAATGCTTGAGTTTTCTGTAATTTTGATTCCGTTCTGGTAAGTGTATAATTCAAACTTAGTTTATTATAGTATTTTCAAATACCATTTTGAATAACCCCGTATTTCTTTGCAGAAGAAAAAAAATGATAATTTATTTTGAAAATCGATTTATTTATGTTTAAGTTTCCATGATTAGTAGCAAGACGAAATACATTCTACATTTCGTTTGTTCTTGTTTTAATTAAATATTACTTAAAAATGAATACCAGAAACCACATTTTAAAACTGATAGTGCAATAAATGAGAATCTCAGTTTAATTTAGAAAGAAACTATGAAATGGGAAATTTTATTTAAATTACAGAAAATTGTAACATAAGAAAATGTAGTGTTTTTAGTAAAAAAAAAATTTCTATTACAAATTCAGCTTAATTATGTTTCATTTTCCACGTTTAGGAGCAAAATGAATATGCTCTATATTTCGCGTATTCTTCTTTTCTTAAATATTACTTTAAAATGAACTCCAATAACCACACTTTAAAACAAATATTAGAATTAAAAAAAAGAGAGAAAGAGAGAGAGTTTTAGTAAGAAAAACTAAATAGCTTTTCAAAAAAATTATCTAAGTCATAGAGAAATGTAACAAAAGAAATTTACTCTTTTAATTTAATAGAACTTTTCACAACTTTTTATCGCAGAAGTTACTTCAGAAATTAAAAATTAGGAATTTTAAGTTCAGAAGGAATGATTGCAAATATGTAAAGCTAAAAGACGCTTATTATAAAGCAGACTACGTGTAACATGTAAATATATATTTAAACATGTGCATTACTTTTATTATTTTATGCAAAATATTTATTAAACTATTACTTATCTAATTTACTTAACTATTACTTATTTTATTTACTGAAGTATCTTTTTACCTAACAACAACTTATCAGAATATCGAATCTTATGTTCAACTAAATGAATTAACTAGTAATAAAATTCCTCCGATATATAATTATGTATTTCACCGAAATGTCAACATTATACTCATTAAATTTCTTTCGGTGCTAAATTTTATAATAAAAAGGGGAAAGAAATATATTTTTGCCAATGTTATTTCAACTATAAAAGGTAATTTCAAAAACAATGTGATGCTTTAGATTTTTATGCTCGGAGAACTTTTCAGTGTTTTGATAGTATCTATGTTACTGATTTGCTATAAGAATGTATTATATGTCACCGATAATTTTCTATATATATCTATGTAAACATGTAATAAAATATTATTTCATGTCAGTGAACATGAATTATTTTTTATATGCTAATATTATATCATTATATTGCAGGTAAGCTCAAAGTATTGTTGCATTTGTATCAATCTATTTTCTCAGGTGCGTATTTCAATTTTTGAATTTCCTTTAATAATAAGATTTTGTCGGCAACTGAATAAATTAATAACTAAAATATTACGTTAAACAAACAGTTTTGATATTGAAAAAATTTACTTTAAATATTATTTCGAAGAGAGGCCATTTTTTTTTCTTTTTTTAATGATTAAAGAAAATACTTCTATGAAAAACTATATTAAATTCATAAATTCTTGACATTCAGTTAATGGTCATATTTACATTTAAGAGTATTTCATTGCTTTTATTCCAGAAATAGATGTAATATTGTAGATATTTCAAAATCAAACATATATTTGATCTGCAAAATATTTAATAATGAGACAAATTTAAAATAAAAAAATAATATGGTATTTGATATATAAGACGCTTTCAAAAAGTAATTTCACTATGCAAATATATACTCACTGTGTAAAATATTTAATAATAAAACCAATTTTGATTTCTAAAAGAAAAAATATGAAATTATTTTATACGCAGAACCATTTAAAATGACGTTTAAACTAGTTTCTCATAGTAAGTATTTCTTAAAAATATCCGTTACTTTTTTGAAATATGCTTAAAATAAACTTATAAAAATCATCTACAAATAGTGGTATAGACAAGATGAAGGGAGGAGGTTGTGTTTGAGATTCTTCCAATATCAAAATATAAAGGAATTTAAATAAGTATTGTTATAGTTTATAATAAATTGCCTTTTGCACAATTGCAGTATATTGAATGTACTATGTAAAACTTAATACTGTTACTCTAATATACCCATATTTTAAGAACGGGTCTATCTGAGCATCTTCAATATTAGGCAGGAAACATATTAAACTCTATCGTAAATATTACACAAAAAAATATCAAAATGTGACTAAAATATTTGTTTGTACCGATAGCATATGGATTGTATTTTTTAATCTATCTTTGTTTCTGAAAGTAATTTTGTTATAAAGTTCTAAAAATATTGTGATTTAAATATCACTAAAGAATTAACATTTTTATTAGCCCACGGGACGGTATGCTATTTCTTTCTCCCAGCTTATTTTGTCTCCAAAAAATAACGTTACTTTACAGACACTAGCAATAAACAAAGCAGATGTATTATTGTGCGATTAAATGCTCTACTGCATTTTTTAAAACTTCTAAGCATCGTACATTTTCAATGTTTATACCGTCTTATTGGGAAAAAAAGGTACTTTTTAATGCAATGTGTTTGAAAACTGTATCTTCATTTGTTTTTGAAATATTAATTTTTTTTTGTAGTTTTTACCGACATTTGTATCATTTTGTCAACTCAAGTACGCAATTTCTGTAGAAAGTAAAGAAAAAATTGTTGAAAAATAGCAATTATATCTTCTTGTTGCCATTTTCTCATAACAACCGAAAGAAAATGTAATTAAAATACGTGCTATTTTGAGAAAAATATAAATGAATGATTTAAGATAAAGCAGGGAGCTATTACAAACTATATTTAATTTTAAGAATCTATATTAATGCAAATGACGTCATTTTACATAAAATAAAAGCGTGTGCTTTAAGTCATAAAATTGAAATATGTTTTGAAGTAGAGTCTCGATTATCCGAGTCCCGCTTAACCGAGTTATTTCGTTCTGGTGGACTAGTTGGCTTCAATATTATGAAACAGCCATTATAAATGAAGCGTTAGGTGAAGATGAAAGAGCAGCCGTAAAAAGTTGGAACTCTGATTTTCTGGTCAGAGCGGAAAAAAAAAATGGCCATAATTTTTTTTGGAAAAAAAAATTATGGCCATTTTTTTTTCCATTCTGACCAGAAAATCAGAGTTCTAACTTTTTATGGCTGCTCTTTCATCTCCACCTAATGCTTCATTTATAATGGCTGTTTCATAATAATAGAAACCACCAGTCCACCAGAAGAAAATGAAGTAATGGAAATGCCGGGGATGACACTAAATTCTGAAAAAGCAGAATTCCTGTTCTCTAGTAATAAAATTATTTATTTATTTATTTATTTTTGCCAATAGTAACTTTTTGAATTATTACTGTTATTCATAAGTGTATTAAAAAGTTAAAAAAATATTTTGGATTAATTAAATACAAAAATCTGTAATTAGGATATTAAGTTTCTCAGTGCCGTGAACTGATATATCCGTTCACTATGCTGTAAGTTTCATAGCAAAAGAAGCATTATTTAAATCAATACAATTCTTCAGATCTAATATATGCATGAAACATTGAGTAATAATTAATACTCTCAAAGATTATATTCATATACGTAATCTAGTATATTATATCATGCTCTAAAAATGATCTTTTTTAGCATTTAAAAAAATATATAGAGGAAACAGCATTATACTTTTACCCTTTTCCTATGCAGACAAGGATACAAAATTACAGCGCGTCATATAAAAATATACTAAATATAAATTATTAAACGTTTTCAATAAACGAATTTCACTTTAAAGATATAGATGATCGCTTTGCTAAATCGAAACTGTAATTAAGTATCTTAGAAATTTACCCTGGTTATCAAAAATTAAGGAAAAGTCACAAAATGCTAATTTTCAATTACGCGACTACTCAAAAGGAAATAATATAATTCGGGTAATTACTATCTCTACAACACAGCTAGCCCATATAACATCTGATTCATGTCACAGATGGTCACAAGTGTCACAGTCACTACGGTGAAGCAAAAAGATAGGAAATTCCATACATCTCATTATGAGTCTCAAATGATCACTATATGTGACTCCACTGAGAAGTCAATGTGATTGCTGCTTTGCGACGAGTCACCAGGTGACTTTACAATGTAGTTACACTGTGATTCTCATGTGACTGTCCTTTTTAGACTCAATTTCATAGTCATCATGAACGTTACATTATGATAAGTCACCAAATAATATCATATTATAGTTACATGGAGACTTTTCCCAAAATAGCACAATGTGACTTCACAGTAATCTCTCTGTCACCTGAAAGTCATCATGTGAATTTAATGTGACATTATTTGGTAACATCACAATGCAGCGTTCACGATGAGTTTTAAATTGAGTCTACAAATGACAGTCACATGAGAGTCACTATGTAACTACATAGTAAAGTCACACGGTGACTCGTCACAAAGCAGCAGTCACAGTGACGTCTCAGTGGTGTCACATATAGTGATAATTTGAGACTCATAATGAGATGTATGGAATTTCCTATTTTTTTTGCTTCACCGTAGTCATTGTGACACTTGTGACCATGTGTGACATGAATGAGATGTTATATGGACTAACTGTGTTGCAGAGATAGTAATTACTCGAATTATATTATTTCCTTTTGAGTGTTCGCGTATTTGAAAATTAGCATTTTGTGACTTTTCCTTAATTTTTGATAACCAGTGTATATCACACAGCGAAACAAATTTAATAAATTTCAACAAATACCTATTATTGATATTATACATGCAATTTTTTTTATGAACATGCTAACTATGAACAAATCTTTTTTGCATTTTCAGTTTCATTGTGCTTGAACTAATGTAATAAAAATGAATTATTACTGAATTTGCTTATAAGGAATAAAATAATAGATATAGCTGATCTATCTGCTAAATCAATACTGTAATTAAGTATCTTGCAAATTTATAATCCCACCCAGAAATGAATTCGTTAATTTCAACAAATACTTATTAATGATATTATAATACACATTTTTTTTTTTTTTTTTTTTTTTACAAACGTGCTAACTGTGAAAAGGAAAGACTTCTTGCATTTTCATTTTGATTGTGCTTGAACTAATGCAATAAGAAAAAGTAATGAATAATTACTGAACTTACTCTGCTCTTAAGTAATAATTATTTTACGATATAGCGTAATCGCTCCGCTAAATCAATACTGTAAATAAGTATCTTGCAAATTTACATCACATTTAAATAAATTCGTTAATTTAAACAATTAGCTATTACTGATGCTTTTTTATTATTATTACAAACGTGCTAACTGTGAAAAGAAAATCCTTTATGCATTTTCATTTTTAATGTGCTTGAACTAAGGCAATAAAATGAGCAATAAAATATTATCAAACTTTCTGTGCACTTAAGCATTAACCTGATTGCTCTGCTATATCAATTCTGTAATTAAGTATCTTAGAAATTTATATCACACACAAAAATGAATTTCATAAATTTCAAAAAATACCTATTATTGTATTATACATGCAAATTTTCTTGCGAACATGCTAACTGTGAAAAGAAAATCCTTTTTTCCATTTTCAGATTCATTGGGCTTGAATTAATGAAATAAAAAAAAGCAATGAATTATTACTGAACTTACTTTGCTCTTAAGCAATAAACTAATTATTTTAAAATCACAAATAAACAACTTATGTGCTCTTACATGACTTTTGCCATTTTTTTTTCTTTCTTGAGATAAAAAGCTTTTTACGCAAAATAAAATGCCTCTTAATATAAATATTTTAAGAGAAATTAAATATCTTTTGAAAGAGATTATCTAAAATAAAAGATACCTTGCAAGATAAGCTCCTTTTTCAACATTTTTATTTTATATTTCCGTAAATAAAAATATAATCCATATTTTTTAAGCATTTTAAATGCATCAGTTCAGCATATATATTTAAATAACTAACAGTTATTTAAATCCCGCAAAATTTTCAGAAGATAAAAATAAATTCCAATTTAAATTAGATATTAATCTCTCTTTCTTTTACTGCTTTTGTAAACAAAATTCAAGTATAACAATGCTTGGTTACTTTTCTTATTTCGTTTTATAAGGAATTAAAATTTTATAAGACATATTTATTTAAAACGTTTCAGCTTTAGTATTCTTTTTTTAACATCAGACTTTCGAAGAATGAAGTAAATACAAACATATGTTTCAAAAAACTTGATTTAATTAAATTTATAACTTTATGATGTCTTTTTTTCTTCCATTTTCCATAATACAAACAACCGTTTGCTTTAACGTTTATTTAAATAAACTAAGTTTTCTTCATTTCTAAAAAAAACTTTAATAAGGCTATAAATTTGAGTACAATATAAAATACGTAAGAAAATAAATATTATAAAGCAATTGAAATTCACAAAATTTTTCTCGAAATAAGTAATTTTACGCCTTTTTGTAATGTTTGTTTTAATGCAAATAATAAATATTCCGTTACTTTAATTTTGCATTATAAAACAGGATTACAAGTAAGAATTTAATTTGAGTGTAATATAAAATACTCTTTAAAAATAAATTTTATTTAAAAATCAAATTCCATAATTTCTCCGGAGATAATTATCTGTATGTGTCTATGGTGATTTTCTTGCATTATTATAAGTTACGAATGTTGTAGATTTTTTATTTGAGTTTTATATCATTAATAAAGTTTAAAAGTAAGAATAGAATTGGCATATAAATCAAAATATGGGAGAAAATTATTGCACAGAAATTCAATGCCACAAATTTCTCGATATAATAAGTTTCAGATGTTTGTGAATTTTTTATTGCATTACAAAAAATGCAAAATATCTCCTTTCCATATATCTTTATTAATCGATGATTAAAAGTGAAATTTTTATTTGAACAAAAAGTAATATACCTATTTGTGAAAATAAATAAAATAATAATTTTAATAAATTCCTATTTACTTTTTTTTTTTTTTTTTAAGTAACACGCATTTCACAATTGGATAAGGATTCGAAGGCTTTAATATTCAAAATTTCTGAGAATGCATTCATAAACCGCTTTTATTATCTAAACTAAAAGTTTTAAACATGTTAACTTTTCAGATAAATACTATTTGCCATATACTGTCTCTTTTAGTCTAAACTGACGCGATAAAAGAGAAGAACATGAATTAGAAGCTATACATATACAACTTTATGAACTTTTTGGTAATTTTGAATATATCTTCCCCTTACGATATCATACATTATCAATACTCACGCCCCCCCCCCTTCCTTTGAATGATATCGTTATCAGTATCTAAAAATCCTTTTCATTTTTACATTTTTCCCTTTTTATATGTTTGTAGTGATGTACAGATATTGTTATACATTTATTATTTGCGTACTTTACTGAATCCACTAACAGAAGAAGTTAATAAAATATCACTATTTTACGTGAAATTCGCTCCAACAGTGGAGTATATGTGCATATTGCTGAACAATAGTATTGCAGAACGTTGGGGCGGTCCATATTTTAGAATGAAATGATTTTATAGTCTTTATTGGTTTTAATAATAACTTTGTATTTTCATAAATACAAAAACAATAAAAAAAATGTTATTTTTGACGAAAAGAAAAAGTTACAAAAAGAAGAAAAGAAAAACTTCACTGTATGAAAAAAAGATAAAGTAATGAAAAGACAACCCTCCCTCCCCTAGATATAGCTTAAGCTATCAATCACAAGGAAGCCCCACTCCTCTAAAGTGGTAACGTTATATATGCTCAGCCCCTTACCATTGATATCCTAGATATAGCTTACGATATCAAGTACCAGGAAGCCCCCACTCCTCAAAAGTGATAACGTTATATATGCACAGCCCCTTACCATTGATATCACCATTCTATTAAATTATTAAGTTAATTTATTTCCAAATCCTTACTACTAGATTAAGCTGCTCTCTTCTGTGCTTTCGCCATTCTTTTTATTCTAGCTAAAAAAAAAAAAAAAAAAAAAAAAAAAAAAAGAAAAGAAAAAGAAAAAGAACTCTACGTACCATAAAATACCTCTTGAAATAAACAGTTTAGGATATTTTTAAATGCATTTAAAATCTTCCTAGTTAAATAAATAAACAAATAAAACAAAATGCCTTATGATAAAATAAGCACTTTTTCGAAGTTTTATTATTATTATTATTAATTTGTTACTGTTGTTAAGTAGTATATAAAGTGAAGTTTTTAATCCGTTATAAGAGCGTTAAAGTGACCCATACTCTGAAATAACAAAGAACATATGAATATTTTTTTTTAAGTAAAAAGGAATTGTAATTTAATGCGGAGATTAATCTCCTTTTCTAATATCGCTTTTGTAAACATATTTTTAATAGAAGAAAAGCTCACATTTATTTTGAAAAAAATTATAGAATTAAAGAAAAAAATTATTTAAGACGACTTAGTTTTTCCATTTTTTAATCAACTGCTCATTTTTAAAGAATAGATCAAATATGAAATTAACTTTTTCGTATCATTATCACTAATAACTTTGCTAGTTTATGATAAATATTTTATTACAATATGCATAACACTAACAATGTAACATTGCTTTCTTCTTCTTCTTTTTTTTTTTTTTTTTTTGTTGTTGTTGCTGTTTTCAATTGAAATTAAAAATAAGAATTTTATTTGGTGTTAAAATACATTACATCTGAAAATATATGACGCAAAGTTATCTATATTAGCCAAATTTGTGTCTATTTGAATAAGAATTATCTAACAATGTGTAAGTTCCAAATTTAATATTTTAATATTCAGATTTCAGTAAATACAGATGAAAATTATTTTATTTTTCTCCTACATTAAAAGGCGAAAATAGGAAGATACTTTAAAAATACTAACATTTTTGACCAAATATAATTTGTATCAAAAATAAAAGTTAATTTTAATTTAATTTTAATTTATTTTCAAGATTAGTAACTTGTGTGTGTGTGATATTTTATAAGTATAAAACAAACTTCGTGTTTTTGAAAGAAACGACAAAGAATAATTTCTTTAATTTTAAAAGGGATTATATCTACACTGCTGGCCGCACAAAATGCAACACCGTAAATGAAGCATGCAAATCATGTAAATTTTACATCATGCGTTTGCGGCGATGAAATATGCAAATCATTAGCATTGCAGCGAGGACGCACATCACGGGCGACCGTAGCGCTACCCGCAAGCGCTATATAAGGGGAGAACAGATTGGTAATTTGAAGTACGGCAATTGTTATTTCGTGCTTTTTTTTGCGTAAGCTGTTTGCCTATGCTTCGTGAAAGACATCGAGTGTCTTTTGTCCAAATTTCTGAATTCGATCGAGGAAGTATAGTAGCCTATAGGGATTGCGAATTATAGATCAGAGAAATAGGTCAACATGTTGGACGAAACCAAGCAACTGTGATGCGGATCTGTAATCGCTGGATACAGGAGGGAACGACAAACCGACGGGGCCGATCACACCCACATCTTCGCACCACTGCCCGTGATGACAGGCGGATTGTGCGCATGGCAGTGATGGATCGCGAAGCCACATCACGAAACATATCACAACAGATTCAGTCTGCTACGCATCATTCGGTGTCCGCTCGTACCATTCGACTTTGTTTGCAGCAGAGTGGAATGTCTGCAAGGTGTCCATTGTTTCGTTTACCCTTGATTGGAAACCACAGGCGTTTTCGCTGCCAATGGTGCGATGAACAGCCGACTTGGACAACGGAATGGAACGCCATTGTGTTTACTGACGAATCCCGCTTCGGCCTGCAACATCAAGATGGTCGGATTCGAGTTTGGAGACACGGTGGTGAGAGGCTGCTGAACTGTTCGTTATGCATCGCCACACTGGTCCTGTACCCGGTACCATGGTTTGGGGTGGTATTGGATTTCACTGCCGTACCCTCTAATACGCATTGCCCTACACTGAACAGCCAGCGCAACATCTCTGAGGTGTTTCAGCCCGTGGTCCTCCCATGCATTCAGCGCTTGCCATCAGCCATATTCCAACAGGATAATGCGCCACCACACGTAACATCTTCATTGCCGTAAACACAGTAGCATCGTGCAATTCAAGCTCCTGATGAATACCTAGTTTTTTCAGGAATGGGGTAAGCTAGGGCCTTATGCTATATATCATTCTCTTCCATTTTTTATGCTGAACATTTTGATATAAGGTACTTGAAATTATGTGTAGGGGTTCAAAAGATATGAGTGTTTAAACTTTCTATTTCTTTTGGTTTCATATCTTTGATGAACCAGGCATTAGCCACCTACTAAAATGCTTCTTGTGTCCTTTTAACAAGCATTTAAAGTTCAGAACTTGTTCATTTAATGTACTACGAACATTTCTCTACATTTTAATACCAATTTTGTACTTGTACAGCCATTTTTCACTGTTTGTTAACCCTTTTAAGATCATACACTTTTCAGTGTCATAGAGCCATTTTCAAATTTTAGCAATTTTCACAAGCTTTTAATTTAATTATATCTTGTCAAAATCTAAAAACAATGGCTCTATTCAAATACATTGGAGCACGTAGAACATTTTGGTACAAAATTTTTTAAGTTTTCAACAAGAATTACATGAAAAATAAGCAATTTAAAAAGTGCTGTTTTTGAGAAAATACTTTCGTTTTCCCCATGTTATTTCTATGGCGTAAACATCCAAATTCTGGTACAGATGTTATATTCGCCCTATATTGGCGCGATTTTTTTCGGTTGCCAATTTGGCGAAAATATCAACAGCATAAACAACATAATCCGGGTTACCACATCAAGCAAAATAACGACACTTTGAGGCAAGTTAAGTACCTGTTGCCTATATGATATTGGCGACAGAAAAAAATCGCGCCAATATGGGACGAATATGACATCTGTTCCCAAATTCTTATGTAAATTAAACAATGAAATAGTGCTTAAAGTTAAAAATTATGGTATCATTTTCTTTATTCAGTTCATAAGCTTTAATTTAATACTAAGTTTGATGAGTAACTCGCAGGATTTATGTGAAAAATATGTAAATAAAAAAGTGTTCTTTTTGCTCTTCTCTTGATAGCCCTTATCTCCATAGAGAAGCATGGGATTTTGGAGGCAATTTTTGTCAATTTTAGCATAGCTTAATGTCTTACTTTTCCTGACTATTTTGAAAAACTAATTTAAGATTCAGTTACTTAGATCTTTTAACTTCTCTCTGCCTCCACCCATTCTTTTCTTGGATGATATTTTACATAAGTAATGATTTTTTGAAAAAGTGTATAATTCAGATCAAATTTTTCAGAATTTCCATAGAGTTATATTAGTTGTTTACATTTTTGTGTACAATTTTTCACCCATTTAACTATTACGTTTCCACTAACTATTTATATCTTCTAAAAGTGTATTTTTTGCTCTATCTAGCGGTACTATTTTTATTAAATTGTGTTAACTAAAAGTATTTTTAATTAATGTTTGAAAATTGGTAAAAATTGTTCTTTTGCGGTTGGGTGGAAATTGGTTGCTCATTTAAATACTGTGATTTGTAAGGGCAGATTGATATCGGAATTATAATTCTTAGTTAGATTATCTTTATAAAAGAGAGCTTCATTTGACGTCATTTATTTTTACTGATTTCTGATTGGCTGCTAAATAGTAAACATTAGAAAAATTATCCGACAGCCACTGATTTAAAAGTAAATACTAAAGTTTTACTATGAATAATGATACCAGAATCATTTAAAAGTGCTTTTTAAAAATTGTATTAACTAAACATAGCTCTTTTGGGGTCATGCAGCATTTTAAAGTTTATTAACTTAGCCCTTTACGGGCCGCTGGCGCCATCTTTGACCACAGTAGTTTTCCCTATGGGAAATGCAAAGTAATAGAATTAAAGTAAAGATTAGCCCACGGGACTTATTCAAAATTAAAAAATAATGGTTGTTTAGGACTCTGGTGGTCTTCAGGGGTGTGATGATGGTATATCTTGTAAAAAGTTACTTCTGTTAAGGTTTTAGAGAATGCATTGAAGGGAGATGATAAAAATATCTCGGTGACTCAAATAATCAGAAGGTTTTGTAGAAAAATAAACTTTATTAACACAACAACACATAGTCAAATATTCGCCATCGTCACTGAAAGAATATCTGCCGCTCTCTGTAGAGTTCGAATGTTACTGCGTCACGTGACTTCAAAAGCTCTTCGCAGAAAACGCGGGGGGAGGAAATGCGCCTCATTGCTATTGGCTGGCTCCTCGCGTGCGAGAGAGAGAGAAATAGCAGACGGCTACAGAGTATGCCCCCAGTGACGAAGTCGCGATTACAAAAAGGTAGCAATTAATAAGATACATAAGAAAGGTCTTGAGTAAAATTGAAGTACATATGATGCAAAAAAAAAGAGAAAATATATTATGCATTACATGAAAAACAATACTTTTGAGAAGGAAATAGTATGCACACTATATACATCAAATGTTTTAAACAATATAATCCGTAACGAGATGTTTCGGAAAACGAACTTTACGACCAGATTTGGTGGTAGGGTGTTCGACAGGAGTAGTTGGAATATTTATGGGCTCATTTTGTTTTTGAGGTTGGGAAGGTGAAATAGAATCTGCTAATTGATACGCAGGTTTAATGCGATCAATAGATACAGTACAGCGCTTCCCGTTTATTTCCAAGTCAAACGTTTTCTCAGACCTGTCAATCACTCGATGAGGTCCTGTATAAGGGGGTGATAAGGGAGGATTGACTTTATCTGATCTAAGAAACACGTGTGAACAGGTTTTTAATGAGGGATTGACATAAATTTTAGGATTGCCGTGCATTGCAGTGGCAATGGGATTTAACTTTCTCATTTTTTCAGTTAACTCAGTGACGTATGTAAGAGTAGGTGGTTGATTTATAGTTTCAGTGTTTATGAGATCAGAGGGTAGTCTGATATTTGTGCCATAAACAAGTTGAGAACAGGTCGCTTGGATATCATTTTTAAGAGCAGTGCGTAAACCAAGTAAGACAATGGGGAGGATTTCAGTCCATTGAATTTGATTGTGAGCTTTAAGAGAACTCTTAAGATGGCGATGGAATCTTTCAATAAAACCGTTAGACTGTGGATGGTATGCTGTAGTTCTGATGCGTTTACATCCTAATCTATCTGTAAGCTCTTTGAAAAGAGTGGACTCAAAATTTCTACCCTGATCAGTAGTGATGGTAACAGGGGTTCCAAATCTGGAGATCCAACTGTGTATCAATGTACGAGCAGTTGTTTCTGCAGTCATATCAGATGTGGGTATAACTTCGGGCCATCTCGTGAACCTATCAATGATGGTCATGCAATACTGATTGCCATCGGATGATGGTAAAGGTCCGATAAAATCAATATGAATATGGGCAAAACGAGCATCAGGTTCAGAGAATGTACCAATTGGTGATTTGGTGTGTTGAAAGATTTTAGCTTTTTGACATTTCGTACAGCTGCGAACCATAGATTTTATGTCCTTACGCATGCGAGGCCATACAAATCGTTTAGAAATTAAATCTAATGAAGCTGAGATACCAGGATGCGAGAAATAATGTAAGGTTGAAAAAACTGATTGTCGCATACTTTTAGGAACAAATGGTCGAGGATGTTTTTGTGACATATCGCAATATAAATGTACATCTTCGAGTGGAAAATAATGTTTTTCTAATTTTAATGAAGTGGTGTCAAATTCGAGAAGTTGTTTTAGCTCTTCATCATTTGTCTGAGCAGTGGCAAACTCTTTAAAATCTAACACATTAGGAGAAATTGAATCTATCTCAATTCGAGATAATGCATCGGCCACAATGTTGTCAGAGCCTTTAGTATATCTAATATCAGTAGAAAACTGTGAAATATAATCTAAATGTCTCAATTGACGTGGGCTACATTTATCAGGGTTTTGTTGAAATGCGAATGTAAGGGGTTTTTGGTCTGTATAAATAATGAAATTTCGACCTTCTAGCATGTGTCTGAATTTTTTTATAGAACAATAAATAGCAAATAATTCACGATCATAAGTAGACCAATTTCTTTGAGATTTGTTTAATTTACAGGAATAAAATGCTATTGGTTCCCATTGGTTTTCGGAGAGTTGCATTAAAGATCCACCAATTGCGACATTGCTGGCATCGACCCATAAGCTTAGCTGGGCGCCAGGAATTGGATGTCGTAATAATGTAGCTCGAGCTATAGCTTCTTTTGAAGCAGTGAAGGAAAGAATGGCTTCATCGTTCCATTGTAATTGCTCAGTTTTGTTAGCATTGGAACTGGGATGTTTTTTCGTATTTTTGTGTCCTTCTAAGAATTTAACGAGTGGAGCTAAAATATCGGCAGCTTTGGGAATGCACCGTCGATAAAAGTTGAAAAGACCTAAGTAGCGTCTTAGTTGAGTTAAGGTAGAGGGCTGGGGGAAATCTAGGATGCATTTTACACGATCAGGTAAGGGTTCAATTCCTTCAGCTGAAAGTTTGAATCCTAAAAAATCGATAGTGGATTGGCCAAATTTACATTTATCAACATTAATACACAGGCCATACTCTTTAAGTCTAGAAAACAACAACTCAAGGTGTTCTAAATGTTCAGTTTCATTATTTGATGCAATTAGAAAATCATCAAGAAATGCGTAAACAAATCCTAAGTCACGAATTACGTCATCAATAAATCGTTGAAAAGTTGAGGAAGCGTTACAAAGGCCGAATTGCATACGAGTGCTTTCGAAAAGTCCGAATGGAGTGCAAATCGCAGTTTTATGTACATCATCAGGATTTATGGGAATTTGATGGTAGGCTTTTACAAGATCAATGTGACTGAAGATTTGTTTACCATGTAATTCAGCAGTGAAATCTGCGATACAAGGGATAGGATAGTTTTCTTTAACAGTTTGTGCATTTAGAGCACGATAATCACCAACAGGTCTCCAATCGACAGATCCTTTCTTCGGCACCAGGTGCAAAGGCGAAGAGTAATTACTTTTAGAAGGTCTCATATGACCGAGTTGTAACATGTGCTGAAATTCAGCTTTGGCAATTTTTAACCGATCTGGAGCTAGCCGTCTAGGCTTAGCAGCGACTGGAGGCCCCTTAGTGTTTATATAATGCACAGTATTATGCTTAACCGGTTGGTTAGGATCCGGTAATTTCGTGATTTCAGGAAATTTAAATAATATTTTACCATATATATCATTTACAACATTGGGTTTCACAGAAAATATATTACAAGTACTTAATATAGCAGGAGCTTTTAAATTAGTAGTGGAATCAATAAGACGACGATTCCGTAAATCAAGTTTTAAATTAAAATTATGCAAAAAATCAGCTCCTAAAATAGCACATGAAACATCACAAATATAAAAAGAATATGTAAAATTTCGGCGTAGGCCTAAGTTGATATTAATACATTTACGACCATACACATTAATTTTTGTGCCATTAGCAGCACGAAAGGTTTGAAGAACAGGCTTAGTTTTGTCATTTTTATTCGCGGCCACAAGTGAGGCATCAGATCCAGAATCGACTAGAAAACACATACCTGTATTTCTGTCTCTAACGAAAAGGCGACGAGAAGGTGCAGGGGAGAAGTCCGTCGCCGCTACTCTTCCCGCTTCTGGTTTTCCGAATAAGAACAAGGCGCTAGGCACTTTTTTGCTTTTTCTTGATATTTTTGGTGATACCAACACAATGTTGCATCTCTATGGCGGGACTGAGAACGATTACGCTGATGGTTATCACTTCTAGATACACTTCTTGAACGACGAAGATGAGCGACCTCTTGGCGTAATGCTTGGATTTCTTTTACGAGCATATCAATGGCTGGTGGTGTCTGAGATTCAGTTGTTGGTGTTCGAATCGAAACAGAACTAATGTTGGAAGGCGTTAATTCAATTATTCTGTCAGCAATATCCGCCGCTTTATCTGGAGTAATTTTTTCAATGGAAGCTAGAATCGTTTGCACAGTGGTTGGCATTTGTTGAGTAAACAGTTCTAGAAGAAGATCGTTACTAATATTATGGCTTTCAGCCCGTCTTTTCATTAATCGAAGTAATTCGGTTGGTTTTCTGTCACCCAGGCTTTCTCCAGCTAGCAGTTTCCTTATTTCTAAAGTACGACTTTCTCCGCAACGTTCGATAACTTTTGCTTTCAAAATCTGATAAGGATCAGTTGGATCAGGACTCATTATCACATCTCGAACCATAGTAGCAGTAGCAGGCGGTAGATGCGCTACAACATAATTATATTTTGTTTTCGACTCAGTGATAGCTTTAGGAGTAGCTAATTCGAACGTGCTGTCCAGCATATGAAACCATAATGTAGGGTCCACAGAGATATAGGGTGGAATGACTACGGCAGATGTTTCAGCAGTTGCCATTTTGCTAGTTAAACAAAACGTTCCATGAAACAGTTGAATAGTTCGACGTTCTATGAAATAGTTGAAGGTTCAAAAATCCGCGGTCACCATTTTAGAGAATGCATTGAAGGGAGATGATAAAAATATCTCGGTGACTCAAATAATCAGAAGGTTTTGTAGAAAAATAAACTTTATTAACACAACAACACATAGTCAAATATTCGCCATCGTCACTGAAAGAATATCTGCCGCTCTCTGTAGAGTTCGAATGTTACTGCGTCACGTGACTTCAAAAGCTCTTCGCAGAAAACGCGGGGGGAGGAAATGCGCCTCATTGCTATTGGCTGGCTCCTCGCGTGCGAGAGAGAGAGAAATAGCAGACGGCTACAAGGTCTTGTCCTCCATTTTGTTTCTTTCAGTTGTATTTTCTTTATCTCATATTATTATATTAAGCTATCTTTAAATTTATTTATTATGGTTTTTTCGATGTAAATATGTTTTGGGGGATTCTTTATAACTATTAGTGGTGTTTCTTAACCCTTGAGCCACCACGGGGTCACTGAATTCGCCATTTTCTCTTTTTTCATAGGATTTTTTGCTGAAATTTTTGGACAAATGTATCATACACTATAATTATTAAGAAAAACCTGGTGCCATCCAGTCAAAGGTCATTTGCTTTTTATAACTTGAAACCCCTATTACAAATACATCGACTCATAAAACAGATTTCAGGAAAAGTAATATAAAAGATGATTATTTTTAGTTGTTTTGATATTGTTTTGATTAATATAGCTGAGTTTGATGTTCTTTGTTGCAATCCGCCACTTCTCTGCTCAGTATCTATAATTATCCTCGCAGCATTCTTGTCACCTTGTGAAGAATCTCTGAAGAATGGTTCTGTTAAGGTCTTGTCCTCCATTTTGTTTCTTTCAGTTGTATTTTCTTTATCTCATATTATTATATTAAGCTATCTTTAAATTTATTTATTATGGTTTTTTCGATGTAAATATGTTTTGGGGGATTCTTTATAACTATTAGTGATGTTTCTTAATCCTTGAGCCACCACGGGGTCACTGAATAAGAGTTATTACCATTAGTAATAGTAGAGTTATTACCATTTGAACTGCATGGGAACCGGCTGGATCCACTGGAGAAGCTTCACATTAAACAATTGATTAAAGAGTACAAAATACTATTGCAGCAAAACAACAAGGAAGGGAGAGCAGAATATCCGTCATCATTAATAATAATCATAAGTCATCATCATATCTCGTAAACTATCAACTTTAGCGAAATTCTGTCGCGCCGAAATCTGCTATAAACTGCCTAAGGAAACTTTTCCCCCTCTTTCTTTTCCGCTAATTCGTTTATCTCTAGCTCAATTAGGGGCCCCGTCAGAGGGGGCTGAATGGGGCTCTCACTGTTTTTAGCTAATAAATAAAGTTTTATATAAATTTTTGCCCACTTTTCTTTTATCTCTTATTGTTTTTTCAACTTTAACAATTTTGACACTATTGCTTTCCCCCTCTTACTTAACCTTAACATTAGCAACTTTTCTGTTTTTTGAGCTAGAGACATGGTTTCACTTCTGATATTGTTAATTTCACCTATTTAAGTTGTCCCACTTAATATTTAAGTGTTTGGAATTGGTTGGGCCCAATCCTTAACTTTTGGTACTTTTTTATTTATTAAGCTAACTCTCTAGTTTTTTTCTCACAGCCAACTGCCTTTACCTTAATAACTTGTCCCACTAAAAATTTCACATCCGAATACATCTCAACCTGCTTAACAATAGGAACTTTTTTGTTTTTGGTGTTATGGCCTTCCAATTTGTGATGACATGGAGGTTTTTGAGTGGCAAACAAATCCCACTTTTAAATTTTTACTCACCATATTTTCCCCTTAACAACGGCATCTTTTACATTACTTACTGGTTTCTGTTAAAGTAATCATCCAATTCACTTCCGGCGGTCCCTGCACTGATTTCGGGTCATACACAGAGATTATTCAGCCTCAAAGTTATAAATGGTTTAAATTCCGTAATTACTCCCTACTTATTATAACCAACATAATTTAATATTATAGTTGCTCTTACTAACATGCTTTACAGGCAAGTGCAGCGGGACCTTTTGAGTAAGGTAAGTATACTGCTGTTGCTTGTCTATATCTTAAATAATTAGTTATCCTATGTCCACCCAATAGCTTTCATCCCAGTAATAAAACTTTAGTAAAAGTTACTTAACCTTCTCTATGGGAATTACTGATAGAACGCATTTGTGTGTAAATACCTCATAAATTCATAGGGTTTAATGATACATAGTATACTGCGGTTTGCAGGTTTTTGTCTTGCATAGTGTTGTACATAATTATGAGTTTATCTCACAAATATTATTATAAACTCTTACAGTGAATATTATGCTTTTATTATTTATTGTTATACTACTATATATATATTGTAAATATGTTTTATATCTCATATACGTCAATTACTAAGACATCTTATCTATCTTTTATATTACTTTTCCTGAAATCTGTTTTATGAGTCGATGTATTTGTAATAGGGGTTTCAAGTTATAAAAAGCAAATGACCTTTGACTGGATGGCACCAGGTTTTTCTTAATAATTATAGTGTATGAGCTTATAGACACGGGAAGCATACTCATGTACCTTTTCCCCCTTCTCTCCTTTTGGTTATTTACTATCACTATCATTGTTTTGTTTTATTTTGATTTTGTTTTTCAAAATTCTCCCAATTTTTGGCCTTTAATTTTCTCTCAGTCATTTTCAGTAGTTACGACTACCGGTTTTTGCTTCCTACTTTCTATATTCCCTTTCCTTCAATGATGTATGGCTGGGGCCTAGTGGACCCCTGTTCTTTACCTTGAATTATTATCTTATTATATCTTATTATTTTTAGTTACCGGCATTGGAACGTATATCTTAAATAAATTTTAGTGGTGGTGATGTGAATGAGAGTCTTCTGCTATCAATTATCTAAAAAATTAAATTGCTAATCTATCTAAAGTTTTTATAACTGTGGAAAAACAACCAAAGGATGAATGACAGGCACAGTGTGTCTGCAATGGACAATGTTCAACAAATTAGTCAACAGCTTAACCAAGGGCGAAGGAGTCCAACAGTAAAACTAACAAGACTCGAAACATTAAATCAAACCACCAATACAACAAAAATATCCGAGAATGAAACAATAGCCAATATGGCATTTATCTCAAGCAAACTTATTACGCAAATAATCGAGGATACTAAGGTGGTTCATCCAGACAGATACAAGACGTGGAGAAGTCTGTTGGAGACTCAGCTGGGGCATGCAGCGGCAATAGAGAATGAAACTTATAGATTAAGTCCATACTACAAAATAAACTATAAACCTAAATCAAGCTTACTAGAAAAGTTACTGAATGTAGAAAAATCTAAACTGAAAGGTTCTGGTGGAAGGTATCAAGCAAGAACACAAAAAATGGCCGACTTCCTGGAATATGAAGTAAGGAATGAATTAGCTTTTAAAAACAAAGAATACAAAACTAGTCCTTACTACGACGAAACAAATACTCAAATACACGAATTCTTCAGAGATTTTAACACTGAACAAATAACCGCAATACAAGACAAATTAGCTAAGGAAAAACAGGAAAATCCTGAAATAAAAGAATACAATGAATATTTACTTGACCATTTGCAATTAATGCACTTTATACAAGATGCCGAAGATGTAAGACAGGAAAGAACCAAAAGGATAAAACAGTTGTCACATAGAGAGGAAACACCATCAAGAAAGCAGTCCAATCTTCAGCAAACGATACAACTGCGGGGAGCCTTTCAGAATTCAAGCATCACAAAAACTAAAAACAAGTAAACTCATCTCCAGTAAACAAATTACCGATGACAATGGGTGTAGAGTTATTACCTTTTGAACTGCATGGGAACCGGCTGGATCCACTGGAGAAGCTTCCCATTAAACACTTGATTAAAGAGTACAAAATACTATTGCAGCAAAACAACAAGGAAGGGAGAGCAGAAGCGGAGAATTACCTGGAAGTGATATTCTCTAAGGCACAAAGCAATGAATCCTTGATACTACGATATCAAAATGGAGTCAACAAAGACAAACAAGATCTGGAGGATGAGCTACATTTGAGAATCGATGAGCTATCAAAGGAAATTACAGATTTAAATTCAAAACTTACAGAGAGCTCCAAGTTGGAGGTACTATTAGAAAACAAATTGGAAGAAAAAAGGGAAGAGAACAAAAAACTAAAAGCAGAACTTAATTGTCAGGAAGTAACAATAATAGAAAAATATAAAATAAAAGAACTGCAAGCAGAGAATGATAAACTCAGGACTCAACTCCAAGAAAATCTAACAAAACCAAAAACAAAAGAAAAGAGAAACCAAACAGATATTACTAAGACTACATCGATTAAAACGCAAACAGAAATGACACAGACGGATATAACTGGCCTGGAACAAAATGAAGACTTCGATATGACACATTTAAATGCTAAATTGAAGATGATTGAAAATCTAGTCAGAGAAAGCATAAATGTACAAGGTGACAAGAATGCTGCGAGGATAATTATAGATACTGAGCAGACAAGTGGCGGATTGCAACAAAGAACATCAAACTCAGCTATATTAATCAAAACAATATCAAAACAACTAACAATAACTAAACTCAAGGAATTCCTGAATGAAAAACTCCTAGAAGAAGCTGATATTCCACCAATATACTGTAGAACGGCTAGACAAAAAGACACTATAATCCTACAAACAGAGCAAGACACACATACAGATAAACTACTTAAAATTATTGAGAACTACTTAGAAATTAAAGAAAACATAGAAATAACCTACAAATTATCTAAAAGTTTAAAAATTATCATCACAGGCATACCAACATCGGTTACAACAACAAAACTCCTGAATTACATAAAAGAGAATACTACGATCTGCAACATAACAATTGATAAAATTCTCCAGAAAGAAAAATCACCTAATTATCACATAATCTTAAATCTAGACTTCAATGATGCACAAACATTACTAGCTAAAAAATCATTGTTGGTAGGTCTGAATAACTGTCAAATTCGTATCTATAGACCAATTATCCGTTGCGGCAATTGTCAACTTTATGACCACTCGTCGACCAACTGTCGCAGAGACTCAATATGTGCAAAGTGCTCGCGTGGACACCGTACTAGAGACTGTCCTTACGCCAATGACCCTTCACAATTTCGCTGCACAAACTGTCACACGTGTAATGACTATTAACAACATACAGCCGATTCCAGCTCCTACCCAGTGTATCAGTCGCAGTTGACTGATAGACGCAGAGTTAACAGACTCTGACCTTGACCTTGTCTAACTGAACTTTATATATCTAGAACAATTACTCAGAGGACTATCCTCACTGTATATACATCACTATCATAGAACTTTAAATTATTTAACCATATTTACAATTTTACTTCATTATCTTCATATCTTTTTTATCATAATAAGTGTATCAGCATTTGTCCTAATATTTCTGCTGCGGCGGGGATGGCCTCCAGTTATGGGCAGTGGGACCACCTTCGTTGGGCTTAAATTTGTCCTGTGATTGTCTTTTTAGTTCTACCATCGCTCCGTGTATTTCATATTTTCTGTCAAAAAGAGGAAAAAAAAAAACTTATTTATTGGTAAATAATTAAATCTCTAAATTATTATACTACTTTATCAAAAAAAAAAAAAAAAAAAAAAAAAAAAAAAAAAAAATCATAGGTCCACGTGGTGTATGGAAGGGTGTTTTTGAGATTGTTTTATTTTTAAGAACTTAAATACCACTGGAAATATTGTAAATAAGTATAAATATTTTTGTTTAAAAGGGGGAAAAAGGGAAAAAATATTTCTTATCAAATGTAAAGACGAATGCAAATACTTAAAAATTTTTCAAATAGTACACAAATTCCAAAACATATAAATCATAATTGCAATATATTTCTAGGCTCGCCCTGAAACAATAGGGCAGCCAATTGTGATTGGTAAAGAATCGCCATCTTAAATAATAATAAATTTTCACAGGCTGTCCGAGGACACGGCACTTGCTCTTGTGCTCTCTTGGGGGAGTCAGGCGGGTCGTTCCGAAGTCTTCTTTCCCGGAGACTGGGGATCTGGGCTTGTTACCGCAGATAGTAAAACTTTTCCCTGCCCTGGGCTTGGGGGTTACACCTAACCATAAGCCAAAAGCGGGTTCCCAGGGTGGGTGCTTACTTACTTACTTACCACACGTGGCACGCATGTTCAAGAGTTCTCCTTTACCCATCAGATTGAATTTCTTCCTTGGCCTGCTTGTTCTCCTGATCTATCGCCAATCGAAAACGTGTTGTCCATGCTTGCACAACGACTAACCCGGGATACACCACCCGCTGCTACACCAGATCAACTTTGGCCATGTGTTGAAGTCGCATGGACTGCTGTACCTCAATGAGACATCCAAAGCATGTTTGCTTCTATGCCGAGGCGTGTGGCAGCGGTTATAGCCAACAATAGCGGCTACACTAACTACTGATTTTGTCATCATCCACATGTCACAGTAGGCTGTAATTTTAATCGTTTGATCTTTGTACAACATCTTATCTGCCAAATAAATTTCGCTGTGATATCTCTAGTCCTTCTTGGTGTTGCATTTTGTGTGGCCAGCAGGATATAATTTTAAAGGGGTAATGTCTATGATTTTTAATGCATAATATTTATAATTTTATATTTTATCTTAAATTATTTAAAGCTATTACTCCAGCGGATTGACATTGTTTAAAGGGTTGTTAATGTCACATGAATTTAAAGATATAATATCTATAAATAATATTTGATTTAAAAATGTTTTAAAGTTTTCACTCCAGTGGATTTAAATTGTTTTGTGTTTTTTAAAGGCAATTTATTATATACGTCAGGAATTAAATGCCAATATGTAAATTCTATTCGCTTAATATATTAAAAATATACTTGTTAATACTATAAATGTTCAGTCAAAGTTAGATACAACATTATCTAAATTAGTTACAGTTATTATTAGTTATTTGCCAAATTATTAGTAATAATTTAACTTTAAAAAGACGACCGACACAAATAAATCTAGTTAAATGCAGTAAATAAGATTCATAAAAATTATTGTTTTTTTTTCCTTATAGATTTTTAGTATACCTAAAGAAACATTTCCAGAAAGAAAAACCAAAATTATCGCAGCTATCATTTTGTTTTGGAGCATATTTATTATGTAATTTTAAATCACAAACTTACGTATACGCTCTATTTTAACTTATCATATATATTTTTTCTTTTTTACAAGCTTTCTGTAAATTGTATCGAAAATAGACGTTATATCACAATAATCAAATTGGTTATTTTAAAGATAAACGTCATTTTCACGATGATATGGACATGGAAGTCCTGATTCTTTTCCATTTTAAAATAACGAAACAGGCACATACATTTAGATAACTACAAACATGTAACGATAGTAGTATTAAGAAAAAAAAATATTTTTAATACAATTTACAGAAATAATCGCATTTATCACATAACTTGTATAAAAATATATTTACAAATAGAAAACTTACTTACCCCTTTTTTGTAGAATACTGAAGTAGATAGAAGTTAAAAACGCCACAGTTTTTCTATTTTGAAAAATAACAAAAATATAAGAATTTACGTTTTCGTAATCTTAATATGATTGATTTTATACTTTATGACATTTTATGTTTCGCTATTTAAAACGTAAAAAATATACGTTCTTTTCTTAAATTTCTATTATAAATAAGGATTTAAAATAATAGTCTTTATTGAGAATAAAGTAAAATATACATAAATATAAATATTAAAAGCATTTCAAATTGAATGTATATATATATATACTAATATTAATATAATAAACAATATAATAAATTTTCCAGAAAGATAAGAATTCATTTCACTGCTACAACTTTTAAATTTCTTCAAATACAGATAGCACGAAATTTATTACCTGAATTATAACGACGAAAGCATAACATTCTTAGAACTGTTTAAATTATTACGCAAATAAATTGAAAAAAAAAATAACACGTGAGATTCATTTTATTTTTTATTTGTGCTGAAGATTAAGCAACCGTTATATGTGCTATAAATGCATTTTAAACAAAAATAAAATTGTAAAGGTATAAAGAAAAAAGTTTCATTATTAAAATAGGCTTCAATATAGTTAAATATATCTTTTTTAAAAATAAAAGATTCATTACAATAAGCTAAGTTTCTTTTCTCGCATTGCTTGCGCAAATAAATTTTTAATAAAAGAAAATCTAGGAGTTAGAAAGAGTAAGAAAATATTTATTTAAAACGTTTTAGATTAGGCGATTTTCATTCAACTGCTGATTTTGAAACAAAAAAGAAAAAAAGTTTTGTATTCTTGATATAATTAATTGCACACACATTGATTATGCTATAAAAAATACGGATTCTTACACAGTCATTTTTTATCATCGGTCAAAGGATAGAATGTAAGAATTTGAAATATGAAATATTATATATCGAAAATTAAATGTAATAAAATAATTGAAATTCTGCAAAATTTTTTGTTAACGCTCTCAGACGTAGTTCAAAAGCATTTACGAGTTCTGTTTGTCTGGACGTCTGTCTGTCCGCGCTCTAACTCGCTTAAATATACATGTATTCTCATGTAATTAATATATATTACTGAGGTTTACCATAGCATGTTCGATATTTAAAATGAAATCTGTAGAAATAGTAGTTCGTTTACAGAAGTATTCAAAAGAATTCAGCTGTATTATAGACAATGGGGGGAAATCATTTGCAGTGTATATTAATGATATTATACTATTTCAAGTACATTGAAGTCGATATGTACCACTGAGGTTTACTAGAAGATGAAAACTATAATATATGGTACTCATAGCATTTTTCGTTCATTTACAGAGCCACAAAACAGAATGCAATTAAAGTACTGTCTTAGATCAATAATTGCTGGAATGTCGTTTACAATTTTGGTATGCGTTTTTAAATAACTTATTTTTTCCATATGGCCCGATTTGTATAAATTTTATTGATCTTATACAGAGCTGCACAAAAAAATTCGGGTACATATCTGCTTTTTGACAGTAATAACTGCAGCCGGATATTCAACTGTTTTACGCATTTCTTAACCTCATTTTTGCATACTACTAGTATATATAGAAATCTGGAGATCATATAGAGGAATGCACAAAATAATTTAGATGTTTTCCGAATGGAAATTGGAATTGGGGAAAAAGTGTTTTCAAATGTGTTATACGTTTTCCAAAATGTTTATATATGAAAGGGTAAAGATTAAACCTTTTTTCAAAACAAAAGTAAAAGTTCAAAATTTAAAACTCCCAAATTTTAACTAACTTTTGAAATGCCGTTGTCTAAATCTGATTTGCTTCTGTTAACTTGGTTTTTCAACTCAACATTTATCACTTTCATGCTTCAAAATTGATCCATCTTTAAGAATAAGAAATGCTGAGTAAACGCAATTGTAAGTTCCATCTGCATCCCGTGAGCCGAGTTTGAGCCCAGATTTGCCAAACCCATAAAACGTCATAATGCCTGGATAATTTTTAGCCTATTAAATTAGATCACCTCCTATTTCTGTAGTGCCGCACTCTAGCGAAATATTCCATATTTAAGACGGGACAGCGAAAAACCTGTGCCTTTTTACGACCATGAAGTGCTAAAATAACTGCTGTCCCTCGGCAGCGCATTTGGGACGCAGGCCGCGACATCTCTCAAGTCATCTGGACCTGGAGTTAAAGACAACCTGTAATGGAAATGGCCAATAAAACCACTTCTAAAAAGTTCATCTAAAAGTTCATCTTCTTTGCTTGGACTCACATTTACTCACCATGAACTGCCCACGACTACCAGAAAACCATACCATTCGACAAACCAACCACGGTTCGCCAGCGCCCCTGCACAGTACCAGGCGTACGGAGTGGGCCGCTATGCTCAACAGCGCCGCGTAGTCGCCCCCGAGTCAGAGCACCCCTGATGACTGGGCCTGCATTTATTACATATACATATCATTTTCGCCTTATTAAACGGTGAAGTTTTGTTACATTATTCTGAATTTTATAAATAAGCTAAAAAGTATTATATCAGGTCGTCAATATAATATTTGTAGAAAAAAGGCAAAGTTAGTTGATAATTTGAAAATATAAGGAATTATTTTATTAATGCTTCAAGAAATTATTTTATCCAAACTTCAACTATAATTCATAGGCCCTCGGAGATAGGTCAGACTCAACGTTGACCTTTTGTTCGTTCTTATTGCCATTGTTTCTGGGCGACCGCGTGGCTCATTTGTGAAGTCAATGTTATCTGTACGAAATTTGGAATGTGCGTATTTCCAACCGTCCCATTTTCAACAGGATTAATTTTTAAAATAGTTTTTAATCTATGTCGGATGTTCTATAGTATATTTGAATATACTGCAAGCAAAAATTAATCACAGGCCAACAGCAACAGCAAAGAAAAATCGCATCCTTTATTTTTTCTAAGTAATCAAAACATCCTATTGAAAAGAAAAGAAATTTTTTTGTCCTTCTGACTTTCTAAAATGAGAAATATACGCCAACCAAACAGTTAGTCTCAGTAATATAAAGAAACAGGAATTATTTAGATTAAACTAGTAAATAAATTAAGTTAAATAATGCTATAAAAAAGGATAAAATATCTTTATTAAGACTGACGATCGTTTCGACGTACAAACGGCGACATTTTCAAAATCATTCATCTTGAATGATTGCCATGAAACCGCATTGAATGATTTTGAAAATGTCGCCGTTTTTGCGACGAAACGATTGTCAATCTTAATAAAGATATTTTATCACTTTTTATAGCATTATTTAACTTAATCTGTTTATAAGTGATTATTATACAGTCGGACCTCGTTATCCCGACACCCGGTTTTCACGTCACTCCGCTTATCACGTCAGTTTTTCAAAGCCCCGATTTTCTGTATATGATTGTAATGTAAATAAAATTCCGGGTTTTACGTCGTTGAATAATTTTCAACACCGGCTATCCCGACAATTTAGGAAAATTGACCATTTTTCTTAATCCATCTTTTAAAGACGGAAATTAAGCGGTAAGGAATGTTTTTAGCTAAACTTTTCACAAAAATGTCTAAAATACCCATTGAGATAAATGAGAAATTTTACTTCAATCCTTTATCTGAATAAATAAATCCACATACTATGAATGACCCACTTAAGCTCCATATAGACGTTTCAGTCTACTCGCGGTCTTTTTGTTCTGGTCAGGTGGTGATTTCTTGTGATTACACGGCGTTTTTCATCAGACTAAAACCGAAGCATTGCGTTGCTTTGAAACAATCAGAAATTATCTAACATCTATTTCTGAAACAACGAATATTGATTACAATTCATTATATAATATTAAAAAATAATTGTAGGAAGCTCATATTGGGACAAATAAACCTTAATTCATCAACATTTCATGTAACAAAAAAAAATGTCATCATAAATCTGATTTTTATCATTTTCAATTTTGTTTTTGTGTTTATTTTGTTTAATAATAATGTTGTGTTGCTTAAAACTGCAAGAACATTTATGAATTTAACATTGTCATTAATTAATTAAAAATACAGCTTATTCTAAACATATTTTGCTGCAACTCCGTTTACCGCGACACTCCGCTTATGACGACACTTTTACCTGGTCATTAGAGTGTCGGGATAACGAGGTTCGACTGTACATTTTTTTTATAAACTAGTAATTTTATTATTGAAATTTATGAGCATTTTGACTCTTGGAAAAAAAATAATTTTTTACTTGAAGTGCCGTTATGACTGAATTAATATACTAACAAAAAATAACAACATGAAGTATAAGCATACATTTGAAGTTTATTTTATAACCAAATCACTAACAATGCAATTTTTTTAACAATGCATGACCATCATGTGCAGGTTTATGAATTTAGTTTTATTAATTTCGCTTATAGTTCAATTTGCTTAAGAAAAAAAGCTTTTAGTATAAAGTAAAATGCTACAGCTTTAAATAAATATTGCCAGAGAGCTTGATAATAAAAAAATGTTATTTAAAATAAAAGATACCTTATGATAAGATTAGCACTTATTATTCAGTATAAATAATTTTCTGGCAAATAAAAATTATGTCGTAATTTTTGAAAATGAAAAGAAACTGTTGTTCCTTTTAAATATTAATCCTTCCCTTTTTTATATTATTGTGTAAACACCTTTTAAATAAAAGAAGAGTTAATTTTATTTTACAAATTTCTATTATATTAAAGAAAATATTTATTAAAATGCCTCAACTTTCTCATTTTTTCGTCAACAACTGATTTTGAAAAGAAACAGAAATTATAAAAAATGTATATTTTCATAACCTCGGTATATATATTTTATATGTTTAACACGATCGTTTATACATTATTTAGAATACAAACAATGCGGTATCTCTTATATCATTTTCTTCATTACCAATAAGGATTGAAAGTAATAATTCTTTGTGAATATAAAATATAATTATGAAGAAAGGAAATAGTTTATATCAACACAAATATACTACTTAATCATTTTGAAAACAAAAATTAATGAATTTTGCTATACCGGAACAATTTTTTTTCAAGGTTTTAGTACCAACGTTTTTGTAAATAAAAATAAGCAATACGATTTTAATCTAAATGTACAGCGAACAGACGTAAATCTGAAGGGAAAGAATCCCTGCAGGCCTGGCCTACAGTCGGAGGTAGATTTCGAAGTGAAGTATACTAATTTCACCAACAAAAACTAAATCACTATTAGAGATAAACCCATTTTAAAATTTTATCTGGCCGCTTTTGGCGAGTTTTTATTTCATTTTTGAAGTGAAAACTTCTTTAGGCGCGTTGAGCTTTTTTTGAGATGGAGAAAAACCACTGATTTCGAGACACTGTAATGTAACGACATGCTAGCATTTTGACACATAGACACTAGGGCGCCAAGCGGTGAATGACAGGAACTTTTCCCTCTTCAGCTCAATCCCCAAAAGAAGAAGGAAGCTAAAACTCACTTTTTCTCCCGGCGCCGCGTATTGCTAAAACAAATTATTATTTTGTTTTTCGTCAGTTAAAATGAATTATACCGTATTCGTGACCTACCTATTTCGTGTAACTAAAAACCGAGAACGCTGTATTTTATCGTGTTGATGGTCTGGTCAATAACCAACAGTATTGGCGGGAATTTCGATTACGGAAGATAAAATACGGGGCACAGATGTCAGATACGCACTTGGGTACCTAATTGAAAGCAAAATGGCGTTACTTTATTTTACAAGGTAACCCGGCTACTGTTGCTTATTTATTAATAAATTGTTCATTTACTTTTATTATATATTTTTTAAATTGTACAATTGTTTTGTTCTATAATTATTAATGAAATTACCGTTTATTTATTGTTGTTTACTTTTTAAAACAATAGAAAATAATTTAAAAATATATATTGTAACTGGTATTGGAAAACGGGCTTTCGCCAAATTTACGTTAAAAAATCGAGCCAAACCTGGTTCGTATATCACATCTCTGCCAAATTCTCGGTTTTTTGATTTTTCGACTTTTTATCCAAATTTTCCGGATTTTTTAAATTTCCCCTTTCATTGTATCCCAAACACTACCTTCATACCAAATTTCAAGATTCTAGGGATACATGACGTACCTCTGAGTTTTGATGATCGGTGAATCAGTGTCGAAAAGGCGAAAGTTTAAGTTCATATATCTTCTGAAATAAAAAAGATAGAAACGTGAAATTTCAGCATTTAGTTCCATTTCCACATTACTTTAGATTTACGAAGTTTCAAGCTTCTGGGAATCACCAACACAAAGACTTTAGGGGTCAAAAGTACCCTGAGTTGCTTCCAGAAAAAGACGCTTACGGCTGTGCTTTCAAGACTTAGCAGGGGCACTGCCGTGTCCCCAGATGCTTTCATTAGTGCTGCTATACAATTCAACGCATAAAACATTTCCCGACGATTAAAAAAACACACACGTAATTGTTAAAGTTTTCACTTCTATTGGCACTCCCGGAGTGCAAATGTTTTATATATATATATATATATATATATATATATATATATATATATATATATACAATAGCTGGTTTCATCAGAATCATGTTAAGGCGGTATTAAAAAAAAATACTTTTCCATGCTCAATTACTCGAAATTTTTTGGCACATTTTCAGATTCATTTTTAAAAGAAAAAATATTAAACTTGCTGACGTGATTTTTGAAGAGATTTATAAGCGACCGTGTTTTTATTTTTCGTTCAATTAATTAAAACTTGATTTATAAACAATTATTTTCTCAGTAGGACAATATTTTTCCTTTCTAACACAATCGCTTCTGGAAATTCGGTTCAAAATGCCCACTTTGACATCATTTTTTGAAATATATTCTGCCTCTATCAAAAAATCAATCATTACGGTACATTATATAGTTTCTGAATAAAAGAATCTGTCAATTGGATACGTTTGAGAGCAAAAATGAATTTAAAAATGAGTAAGAAAATAAGCAGTTTGGATTTGAATATATCCTTAATAAGATAATTTTTTTCTTCAACAGCTGTGTATTTTTATTTTATTATTTTTTTTTTCTGTAAGAATTGGTCCTATCAAAAATTCGTCTATATAAATGTTTTAGACAATATTAAAAAGATATATGATAAATAGGGGATTCTATATCTTCTGAATTGACGGAGTTATGGATTTTTTTCTTCTTCAATCCCCTGTTTCTGTTTTCGTTTTTAATTTTTATTTTTTTTCAGTACGAATAGGTCCTATCAAAAACTTGTGAATATAAAACTTATAGATAATATTAAGGAGATTTATAATAAAATTAATTGAATTTGATTTCTTGAGAATTGACGAAGTTATGAATTTTTATCTCCCAAAAACCCCATTTTTTTGCCCTTTGAACCCATTTTTAATTTTATCAAAAATCTGTGATACATAAACTTTTGGCCCTATTTTTAGAAGTACTAAAAAGTTTAAACTGATTTGATATGTACAAAAATTAAGAAGTTATGGGGTTTTTCGGTTTTCTCAAAAACCTTCCCTATTCCCATCCCCTTGGTCCGATTTTGCCCATTTAACGAACTTGACCGAGATTTTATGCCCCTTGATTTTATGTATCAGTTTGGAAGAGATTTGTGCAGAATTGTGGAAGTTACCGTGTCCAGAAGAAAGTGATATACATACATATATATATATATATATATATATATATATATATATATATATGAATATGTATGTATGTATATAAAGTTTTTTACTGAGGGTGGTTTTGGGTTCTAGGGGTCATGGTCGGTGTAGATCTGCAAAAATTTTTCAGAAATTTCAACATTGTGGAGAATGCAATGGGTAGTATTTCATACGAAATCTACCTAAAAATTACAACTTAATCAGATAAATTACACAGATCTACAGTAAAGGAACTTTTTTTCAAAGCTTTGTAGCTGTTCTTTATGAAATTTTTGTCGCTGAAATAAAAAAAAAACACACATACACGCACACACACACACACACACACACACACACACACAAAAATAAAATAAAATAAAATAAAATAAAATAAAATCAGGTATTCAGCATTCAGTATTCAGGTAATCAGCATTCTCGAACAAACTTAAATTTTATGATACATCACATTATTTCAATTACATTACCAAATTTAAATTAAACTGAAAAACATATATAATCATAAGCCGAAACGCAATATTTCACCTTGATACAAATATAAAATATACAATATGAACTTTAAAAATTTATAATTTTTATTATTATATTTATTATTTTTATTACTTTAGTCGCCATTTAGGTAAAACAGTTAGCTTTTAAGAGTTCATATTGTATGTTATATATATATATATATATAAATATGTTTAACATTTTGTTATTGCACAAAATTTAAAGTGTGTGGTGTTAAACATTCCATTTAAATTTTATTTCACTTATTTTGGATTTAATCTTCAGGATCAGAATAAGGCCATTCCGAATTAACACAAAACAGTTTCGCTACCATTTGCTAATTATTGACTGATTGTTTGTTAATTATTGTCCCACGTTGGTCCACTGTAAGATCTATCATGCTTGTTCTACGGTTGGCCAACGAACCATTTGCCAACAATGGCCCAACAATGATCCAACCTTTAGTTGCTCAGAATCCTGCTCAGGCACTTTCCAAATGATAGGTCTCTCTGTACCTACCATTTCCCAACCATTTACCAGTTATATCGATCCAAACTCCACCATTTCCAAATGGTGGGCCAAAATCTGCGCTACTTGAGTTATAAAGTTTATGCATAGGATTTAATAAATTTTACCAAATTTTTTGATAGATTTGTATGAAGATAATCTTAATACCACATTGATCATTGGATGTTTTCCTTGAGTAATTGCCGAAACGTCAGTGAAAACTTACTTTGGAGACGCGAAAAGTTTTGACTTCTGTTAGTCTGTCTGTTATATGCTTTTCTATAGCAATTCAGACGATTTTTCCATTTTTATTTGTTGAAAGAAAATGGCTCATATGATTGAAGGAATTAAATGGTGAATTATGGATAACGAAAATTCCTAATTAGAACCATGCATTATTCATATTAGTTTGAAATTTTGTGTATACATTTGTCAGAGTTTTTAAATTCGGTGTATAACTTATAGAGAGATTTTATATATGTGTTCCAATAATATCAAATAATTTTCTTTTTTAAATGAAAATACTTCATTCTTCATTGTTTTAATTTTCTTTTAACTGTTACCTAACAACCTAAAAATATCGTAAATGTGAAACTATGTGTAATTTTTTGGAGTCAAATCAACGTCAAAAGGTATGAATTAATGCCTTTTGCGTCTTTACTTATAGATGGAATTTACCCCAGAAATAAAGAAAGGCTGTGTTCGATTTATTTTTCTCAAATAATTTTGTTCAAATATATTTGAATGAATATATATACATATATATATGTTCAAATATTTTTCTTTTAAATTTAAAAGTTCATTATTTTGATAAGGAATAAATTGACATTTTGCTAAAAAAATTAGAAATCATTTTTTTAACCTTTTGAAAAAATGGTTATTGTCCTCGTCAGGGTAGGAATTCAAAAACATATCTGAAGCTTTTTATTGGTTTAATCAGCGTTTTATTCGTTTTTTGATTGGTCTATACAGTAATCTGTATTTCCCTTTACTTTCACCAGAGATGGATACTTCTGTTGCCACTATGACAAAAAAGTAATAAACACTACAAAAAAAAATAATAACTCAGAAACAAATTGAGATACAGCTTTAGAGTCCTGCGCGGGTCGGGTTCTGTTCGACCCGAACCCGCAAATTCCATTTTAAGTCAACCCACAACCCGACCCGAACCCTCAAAAATAATTTTCGGCAACCCGCAACCCGACCCGAACCCGCAACTTTTCAACCCGCAACCCGACCCGAACCCGCAATGTAAGGAAAGCAAATCATGTTTAACACCATTATGAAAAATAATCTACAATTGTATCTGTAATAGAGGTCTGCACCGGTCCGACCGACGGGCCGTGGCGGGGCGGCAAAATTTCAAACTGGCCAGGTCGCTTTATTAGGACACTTTTATCAACGGGTCGGGCTGATAAACAAAATAAACGGGCCGGGACCGCAAAAAAATTAAACGGCCCTGCTAGGCCCGGCCAATAACTACAATTAAGACGGTCTACCGGCCCGATATAAATATTTAGACGAGGCCGATAAAATTATAAACGGACCGTGCCGGGCTAGGGTCGAACTTTTAAGTTTTACACGGGACGGGGCGGGGCGGAACTGGAAATTCCGGCCCGTGCAGACCTCTAATTCTCTAATACCAGTTTTATGTTTTACGTAGAAGAATGAATAAATCTATATTCTTTATTATTCAACTATAGTAAAACCTCTGACCCGTCCCGACTCTAAATGATACAAATCAAAAAATCTATTCTTTAAATATGCTTTAAAATTAGTTGCGGTTCCAAAAGTTTCACTTATGTTACTAAGATACACCTTGTTTTACACAAGTGGCCATCTGCCTTTAGTTTATCAGCAGTTATTATTTTGAAAATTTTCCCGTCTAACATAGTGCATCGCGTATAACCACAATTAAATTATTCACTCGATACATTAGACAGGAAGGACCATTTAGCGTTTTGCTGCGTATTGTATTTTTAAAATGCAGTAAAAATATAATGCAGTTTATTATTTCGAAGACTGATGTGAAAGGATGGGTGAAGACAAAACAGACAGGCACACATTTTGCTTTTGTGAAACTGTGATCTGTGGTTTAAATAGCTTTTAACGGGAAGAAATATTTCCCACATTCTTTTAAAAAAGCGGGTCAACCCGAACCCGACTCGCAAGAGTAAAAAAAGTCAACCCGAAACCGACCCGCACCAAAAAAATTAAAGTCAACCCGACCCGACCCGCAACGGGAAAATATAGCGCTAACCCGACCCGATGTAGGACTCTGTACAGCTTTCAAAAAAATTGCTTTTAAAGTACATTTTTTTCTCTATACTTTGTGTAAAAAGTAATATTGTGGGTTGCTTAGAAGTTTAATAAATGAAATTTCATTTAAAATTGGTCGTCAGATTTCTTTAAACGATGGAAAAGACTTTTCCCGAACACCCAATGGAATGCTTGGATAATATGTAAGTTATAACACGTAAGTTTAATTCATGGCGTACGGATGTATGATCAACTGCTTGCGATTTTTTATGTCTTTAAATTTTAGCCTTTGAAAAAATCATTTTCCAAATGGTCGTTGTAATTTGTTAAATTGTTTTTTATTTTTATTTTTTATTTTTATTTATTTATTTTATTTATTTATTTATTTTTTTTTTTACCGTTGGCAAGAAAATCAGGTCCCGGAATAATAATTTATGCTAAAAAGTTAATTTTGATTTGAAAGATTTTCATGTGCAAGAGGAAAATTAAATAAAAAATAGACATGAATACGTCTTCATATTCTAAATAAAACAAAAATAGGAAATGAAAGTGAATTTGACCTCATATATCAAAAATAAAACGAATACACTTTGAGGTTGAAATAAAAAAAAAGTCTTGCGTTACATTAATTCTTATTATTAAAAAAAAAAAAAAAAAAATGTTACCAATATCTCACGGTTTATCGTCTGCACGCGGCTAACAGAAATGTTTAATTTTTAGACCAATGTCAGACGGGCGTCTTTCTTGTTGCTTTTTTGCATAAGTATTATCCATTCACAATGCTATAGCATTGTGAATGGACAATACTTAAGCAAAAAAGCAGCAAAAAAGACGCCCGTCTGACATTGGTCTTAATCGGAAATTTCAATGAGGAAAAAAAAAAGACTTTTGAAAAGCAAATAGATAGTAAATGTCAAAGTTATGCACCGCAAAATTATCGCTGTCGAAAATGACGTCATTGTATCGGGAAATAAATATTTTCTTTCTTAAAAACCAAGCATTAACTAGATTGTCTGAAAAAATATTTTTTGACGGGTGTTACTTCTTAATGCCGCCCCATTTCAGAAAATATGAATGAAAATTATTTTATTTTTAAAAGGAAATTACATTTTCGTTCATAAAACCTAAACTTTTAATATAATTGCCTCAATGTAAATCATTTTCTGTCCACTGGTATTGAAAAATAAGGTTCGGAACTGTAAAAAGAAATCTAAGATTTACAGTAACCATTAGCGCAATCAATAAAAAGTTATGTATCTAAATTTAATTAGACCATGGGGGGGGGGGGGGGTTCTACTTTATGATCTAAAAAAATACCAGAATTAGTAGCTCATGAAATTTTCAAAATATCCTTACGTAACAGTTTTTAATTTAACGCTTCTAATATCTGAAAACTTCGTATTTTTTATTCTTATACATAATTAAATAATTTGAAAACTTTAAATTGCGGTTTGCAAGAAATTAAATATTTCCAAAGTGGGTTGAAAAACAATGACTTGCAGAGCTGACGTTGAGACTCCTGATCTGCAGATTTACTAGTGTTAGTTATTATATATCTAAAAATAAGAAAGCCATTATGTGACAGCCTTCATGTACCCAAATCTTTCTCAGCTCTATCACATATTACACGCGATCCACAAATTTCTGAATTTCTTTAACATATATTTGATAGCTCACCTGATTCTGATTCAAATAATGCTGCTAATTATTTTTTTCAGTGTAACATGGAAATTGATATCTCTTAACTATTTAACACTTTATATACTGCATTATGATCTACTGCAATTTTTTTCATGTAATATTTTTTTTCAGTTACTACAGTGAAAATTAAATGCTAAACATAAAAAAAAAATACTCTCTCATGAAAAATTTAATTATTTAGAGGTAATCAATTAAAGTAGTACTTTAAAGTATCGTCAGTACACTATGACTAAAATATCGTAACAGAAAACCCACAAGGTATTTCAAATAGCAACAGAAAATATTTTCGATTTAATAAGTATGTGAAATATAGGTTTTTTCCTTATTTACAAATAAATATTTTGGCAAATTCCGCTGCCAATTATTTATTTCAACACTTTAGAAGTGAAAATGCTTTGCTCCTGAAAGGGTTTAAAAAAATTTATTGTTTTAAGATTTCGTTCTTGTTAGCAGTCCTTTAGTTATGCGACGTCTATATTCTAGGGACAACATGTTCTCTCGCATCTCCTCATATGCAATATGTGAATTTACATATGCCATTCCTAGCATAGCAAAAAGGAGCCGGTAAAACAACTTTTTTCGATTTCCTATGAAAAATAACAATGAAAAGGAAAAGAAATACCAGGGAAATCATTACCGCACTACAATTTAGTCATTACATTTTAAAGCAGATGAAAACGATGGATAACTGCACAGGCGAAAAGTAAACAAGAAGTTTTTTCCAACACACAATGTACTGACGGTACTTATAAGTACCGCCGAGTAATTCAACTGTTAAATCAAATACATACACCGTTCATCTAAAATAGCTAGTCAAACTGTATTCTAAGATCATAATGAACACATAAAAAAAATCCAACACTTATCTTGTATCCTTTACTTTGTTTGCAACAATAAAAAGACGATCGTGACAATCTGTACACAATGTCGGCACAAAACCAATCGTCTGTGTCAAAGATAGCCTCCTTCCTCGCTAAAATAATACCTAGAATTAGTGCTGACATGTATTCGGATAATGTAAAGTTAAAAGAATCGTTTTACAAAGTAGCATTAGAATATTAGTAATATTCATTGTGGGATGAAAATTAAAAGTGAGTGGTCCTTATAAGTACCGTCAGTAGTAAAGGGTTAATGAATCTGAATATTCTGAATTAATCAGAGGTTTCGAGTATACAAATTTTCACTAATTTCTGATAATCTTTTACAAGACATATTTGAAGCTTCATCTGTTTACGATTCTGATAATGGCGCTGACGATGGTTTTCAGCGCAATATAGACAATGAAGCTTCTTAACTATTTAATGAATCGGAACGTTCTGATTTAATCAGAGATTTGGGATAGTGTAAGAATCTGCTGAATTGTTAGTATCGAGAATAATAATAATAAAAACAAATAGTGACAAACTTTATTGAAAGGATACAATACATCGATTCGCAAGTTTTGCATTGAATATAAAGTCCAATAATAAAGACTTTTTATTGACTACAATAAAATGAATTTTTAAGAGGTCTCAGGACTCTTAAAATTGGAAAAATAGAAAAAAAAAGACAATTTTCAACATATTATATCATGAAATGTAATTGATTTTAAGACAAAAATTTATATTGGGATGAAAGAAATAAGTATGTTCTTTCATTTCATGTATTTGAAAAATTACAAGATGCAGAATTAGAATTTACAGTGGGCTCCAAAATGTCAGACATTTGACGAGCGGAAAATCGGCATAACAGATTATGCGCACGATTACAAAATAAATTTTGCAAGTAGAAGGAAAATTTTGGGTCCTACTTATGCTTCACATTGTAATAATTACTCTGAACCTAAATAAATTTGCATTTAAAGCATTTTTCTATTTTTAATATAAAGTTGTATTTAGTTAATGCAAAATTTAGAAATTTTCAACAGTATAATCTCCTATAAAGAATATATTTCTGAACAATAAGAAGAAGATTTTAGGTTCAGTTTATACAGACTAACATGAAACATATGTTTTGAAAATGTCATGACAAAAAAATTCAGAAGTTTTTGAGATATCGTGCGCGTTGTGCCCAAAAACGTCATTTGGAGAAAATTGACTTCAGAGTTTCTGAAACGCCGCTTCAGCTATTGAACGTGTATAATTCTAAAAGCCATAACTTCTGTTTTAATAGGAATTTCAAGGAAACATTTATACCAAAATGTTAAGAAAAGATAGTAGTTTAATATCTAAAAAAAAATAAAATTTCGAAAATTTTAAAGCTTTAAGTGTCCTGAGACCGCTTAAACTGTTCTTTTACATAGTAGCAGCAATCAAGTCACTGTACTAGTTGTTCTAGGATCAGTACAACATATGATCGTAGATTTTTATTAGATATATAATTATGAAAATCCATAATTAAAACATTACATAAAAATCCAAACACACAGCTTTACTAGTAAAAGAAAAAGGCAATATAATAGTTTTGACTAAAATAATCAATTTAATTTAAATAGTTTTTAATCATTCTACATTTATATGTATATTTTTGTATGCATTTTCAAATAAAAATGTTTTATTTTAATTTATTTGTCGTTATTGTGATTAAAAGGTTATACAGATGTATGTAACCCATGTTGACGGAAATTGTAAAAATACTTTTCGTGATGGAAAGGAACTGATGTCTTTTTTGGAAAAAGGATCCCCCAAAACACATAAAATCAGTATAAATTTTTTCACAAACATAAATATTGTTATCCAGAGTTATTTATAAAAAAGTAATATGTAAAAATAATTTAGATTTAATTTAATTTGAAGTTTAATCAAATTTTTATCATAACTTGTAATAAAAATAAATTACGAAGTCAAACAGAATTTTAATTTTGTAAAAATACTAATTTATTTTAATTATTCCAGTTTGTTTGGATATTTTATAAATATAAAAATTAGTTATAAAAAATTACATTTCATTTCAAATTCTTCTTCAGTAGAATATCACAATCTTGTCCTCCGATATCTCGACAGTAAGTATATTCGGTAATCTCTGTTTTAGGTCATTAAATAATGTTTGATGGTCAACCAGAAAATTATTTTGATACAATTGTAGATTATTTGAAATAATGATATTTAAATTTGTTACCATGTCTAATATTTTTTTAAAAAGAATTTTGATATCCTATAAAGATAATTGTAAGAGAACCAGAAAGTTCATTTGTATTATAATCTTTAAAATCCATTAAAAGAAAAAAACAGGCAAATCAGACCATGAGTAGACAATATTTTACTAGGTTGCTGACATGGGGTATGAAATGTAATCCTTTGAAAAATATTGATCACACCGTGCACTGTTTGTTTGAAAAAAAAAAAAAAAAAAAAAAAAAAAAAAATGTGGTGTGTTGAAACAAACAACTTTTTGGGATTCAGGGGTGGGGTACCTACAGTATAATATAGTGAAATATTTGGAGCTATGTTAGTTCATACGCTGGTTTTTGTTTCAATCAGAGTTCCATATTTAGCATTACAAGATTTTTTTTTTTTCTAGAAAAGACTACTTGTCTTGTCTGTTATGTAAGTATTTTGTTTTAACTTAGAAAATTGTTGAACAGTAAGTTGTGTTTTTCAATATCTGAAATGATCTAGAACATTTTTTAAGAGTAATATTCAGTAAAAGAGTATAAGTTCTGAAACAATATCACTAGTCCGCAAAACTTTCTCCATTTTGGTCCACATTAGGTCGAGTTTCCGAGAATTTACTATATTACCATATTTGTAATAGTAAATCAACAATACAAAAGAAATAGCTATTAAAATTTAATTTAAAAAAATTAAATACTTGTATAAAAGGCATAATTTTACATTAAAAATTCCATACTTAAAGATATTCAGATATGTAATTTAGCTATTCGGTTTCAGATCGCAAATACTTTTGCAAAGACGACACAAAGAGAAGAAATCTGTTAGTTGTTCCAAATAAGAATTATTGCGACTAAATCTGCATTTCTGTTTGTGTAATTTATCAACATGTTAAATAACGAAAGAAAAATCATTTTAGATATAATGTTTCATTCCGGTTGAACTAATGCAAAAACTAAAAAAAAAAAAAAAAAAAAGAAAATGATTTATTAAAGCTCTTAACCTCTCTTAAAGATTAAGCTAATATATTTCAAAATTATTAACAAAAAATGACTTTTTTTTTTTTAAATAAAAAAGTTTTCTATGTAAAATGAAACGCTTCTTAGACTAAACATTATAAAAGAGCTTAAAATGTTGAAAACTTATTACTTAAAATAAAAGATCTCTTATGATAAGATAAGCACATATTTCAATGTTTTACCGTTGTTTTCTTCTTGAAAATGAAAATGAAATTAGTTTTCTTATTATCTTAAAAATTAAAGTTCTGGCGCATATCTTAAAATATCTAAAATATCTAAATCACGTGGATTAAAAATCATAAAAAGATACTTCAACTTAATTTAAAGTATAATACTTTTTATCATACTGCTTACGTAAACATATTTTTAATCGTTTAAGAGATCAGATTTCTTTTGAAAGAAAGTAAAATGTGAAAGGAAATATTTATTAAAAATGTTTCTAATTTGCCTTCTTTTAATTAACTGCTGATTTTTAATGAATACAGAAAATATAAAAATCTTTTTTTTTATCTTGTTATAATAAATTTTGTTAGTGGGGTTATTGGGTTATACCCTTGAAGAAAAAAATCACGCTTAAGATCGAATTCATTGATCAAGATGCGATTTTTTTCTCTCTTCTCAAGTGTTTCCTATTTTGCGGATTGTTTTTATTCAGATAAAAAGCACTGCTTTCGAATAGTAATATTTAATTTATTTAATAGCAGATTAATTAATGCGAAAATTACTAATCGGAAATGAGGTTGATATTTGAATAAAATAAAATCCAGCTAAATTAGTAAAACTCCAATTCCTCTTTGATTCCGCCTCCTAACACTTTTTTGTCTCTCGCTTTATGACTGTAGAGAGATATAGCTGAATTCAGGTTACTCAGACACGTCATAAAAAACTATTATGATTATAGATGATCATACCTGTTGTTAGTGAAGTTTTAAATGTGCGTAATATCACTACTATATCTTATATTGCATATTTTGACAACAAAAAAGGAAATTCGTAAAGATTAAACAAGTACGATAATTCTTTTATGTTTTCGTTACTCTTTGCTATGCTAACAATATTATGTACACAAAAATTAATGAAAATGTTTTTTTCTTATATTAAATATAAGGACTGTTGTATTGGTACTCATTAATACAAGTACTATGCATGATTTTATAAACAGGGTTGTGCTTCAAAGATTAATTTTTTTTTTTTTTTTTTTTTTGCTTTCTGTTAAAAAAATTAGTTTAGCAGGAAAATTACTTTTTGTTGTTTCATTTTTAGTTGCAGCATACAAGTAGACAATAAAACAATGTTGGAATAGACATTTATTTTCCGTATTTATTCCAGTTGGTCTTATGAAAAGAAACAATGCTTTAAAGTGAAATACAATTAAGTTTTAATTTAAATATACATAAAAGACACAATTTTTCACAGGTAAACATATAAATGAAAGCTCGAAAGTTTATTTAAACGATTAAATGTGTGAATAAGCTCAGTTCTGCAACATTATACAGATCACGTTTAATACGCGATCCCGCAAAATACGTGAATTTTGTCCACTCCCTTCAAACGCGTTTTAACCGGGTTCCACTGTAAATGCATTTTTTTGAAAACTTAGACTTTAATTTTGTTTCTACAGATCTAAAATTTTTGCATACACATATAAAAATGATTTTTTTCGGCTAAATCAGAAAGGAGAAAAGTGGGACACTTTTTAAAGTTCTTTAAACTTTTTAGATTGATAGCGTTTTTATAAAATAGAATAAGTAAATTAATAACATATTCAAAATAATATTAACATATTTTTCATAATAAAGATTTTCTAATTTAAAAAATTAAAATAACGCTAGCAAAATCCTCATTATGTTTTTAACGTTGGAAAGTTAGAATACCTTTAGTTGATTAAATTATAGCAATATTATCTATAAGAATATATCCTTAATTCTAATTCCTTATTGTTATCATTCATTATTTATTGTTTACAAAACTATCCTACTATTATTAACTTAAATAAAAGTACCATACTTTTAACATACTTTTAACATATTTAAATTTTAAAACCAGAAACACATTTTACTTGTAGATTTTATTAGTTCAAAAATTTACTGATTCTAAAAGTTTTATAAAATTTTTTAAAGCATATATTTTAATAAAAATTTACTTAAATTAGTTATTTAACAGTTTTTTTCCTCGTATTACATGTATATTTTAAAACTAGATGGATGTGCCAGTCCGAAAACTTTCTTCTATCTCATACATCTTAATATTTCAAAAAGTAGTTACAAATGTTAATACTTCGATAATATTGGTTCATTACTATACAAGCTTCGATTTTCACCACCTGCTTGCCGTATCCAAAAACATATATATGAAGTTCGGTTCAATTCTGTGTGTAATTTCATACACTTTTTGACGGTATAATAATGAAAATTGCACAAAAATCGCTATTTGAGTTAATAATAGTTGGATAGTTTTGTAAACAATAAATAATGAATGATAACAATAAAGAATTAAATTAGGGATATATTCTTATAGATAATATTGCTATAATTTAATCAACTAAAGGTATTCTAACATTTCAACGTTAAAAACATAATGATGATTTTGCTAGCCTTATTTTAATTTTATAAATTAGAAAATCTTTATTATGAAAAACATGTTAATATTATTTTGAATATGTTATTAATTTACTTATTCTGTTTTATAAAAACGCTATCAATCTAAAAAGTTTTAAGAACTTTAAAATGTGTCCCTTTTTCACCTTTCTGATTTAGTCAAATAAAATCATTTTTATCTATGTTTACAAACATTTTAATTCTTTGGAAACAAAATTAAAGCCTAAGTTTTCAAAAAACGCATTTACAGTGGAACCCTGTTAAAACACATTTCAAAGGGTGGACAAAAGTCGCGTATTAAGCGGAATCGCGTATTAAACGTGATCTGCATAATGCTACAGGAACTGAGCTTATTTACACATTTAATCGTCTAAATGAATTTTAGAGCATTCATTTATATGTTTATCTGTGGAAAATTGTGATTTTATCTATATTTAGATTAAAACTTAATTGTATTCCACTTTAATGCATTGTTTCTTTTCATAAGACCAACTGGAATAAAAACAGAAAATAAATGTAGATTCCAACACGGTCTTATTGTCTACTTGTACGCTGCAACTAAAATTGAAAAAACAAAAAGTAATTTTCTTACTAAACTAATTTTTGTTTAAAAAAAGGAAAGAAAAATAAATCTTTGAAGCACAACCCACTTTTTAAAATCATACATAGTGCTTGTTAATGAGTACCAATATAATCAGCCCTTATCATACAGCACGATCGTGCTGTATAGTAGAGCTCAGCCGCATCTTTTATGTTTTGAAACATGGTGAAAGACAATAACTCAATTACAATCCAAATCAGAAAACATTCAGTGATGAATAATGGCTTTTTGGAAAGGTCTTAATTTAGCGATGTGCCTTTCGAAGGTCGGATAAAAAAATACCCAATATTAAAGGAATAGCACCCATTTAAACTTTACATAGCGTTCCATAATTTTACAATACAAAAATATCTCCTTCAATCTTTCTTTTCTGTTGCCACATCCTAAAAAGCGGCACAATAATTTAAAAAAAGTGATAACACGCGTATTTTGTTTTAAATAAAAATTAGATTTTCTCTCTATAATTTTGCCTTTTTCAAATCGACGTCATTCTAATCAGAAAATGAAAATATTTCCTATATATATGTAAAAACTTTAACTAAACACGTGTTAAAATGACGCAGTATCTTCATTCGAAGATGACCTGCTTGCCATAGCCAAAACATATACAAGAAATTTGGTCTAATTCTATGCATAACTTCATACACTTTTCGATGGCACAATAATGAAAATCGCACAAAAATCGCTATTTCAGCCCCGCTTCCCACGGAATATTGTCAAATTCAAGGAAGACCTGCTTTCCATAGCGAAAACCATAAAAAATAAATGTTTATTCAATCCTATGCATAATTTCTTACACTTTTAGATGGTACAATGGCAACGCGTGGAGCGACAGGTATTTTATATAAACATGTTTTCGGGATCTCTAACACTAAAACGTGAAAATAGTCAAAAAAATTTCGATTTCAATGCTTTCTTCTATTGCAGATAGAAGAAAGTAAAAATACCACACAAATAAATAAAGATCGTTATTTTAGAAAATAAGAATTACTGAGATCATTTAAGCATTTTCATTTTTGCAGTTAGTGAACACGTTAATTCTTAATATATATATGGGGCATTCTCACAATCTTTTGACTTTTGGGGGAAAAAAAATCTGACAAAATTAAACTTGCTAAAGTAATATTTTAATCTGATAGATGAATGCCTTAATGATTCAAAATAAAGAAAAAATGGTCAGCAGGGAATTTTTTTTTTTATTTAACTGAGGCTTGACTTAAACTTGCGAGTTTAATTTTCCTTACCATTTTACCCCTATAACTTTTTATTTTCTTCTAAATTTTTACTTATACTGAATTTGCATACTACCCACAGGACATTCAAATAAGAAATAATAAGAATGTAGTACTTTTAATACAGAATTTTTGTATAACATTGTCTTAAAGGGGTGTTAAAGAAGAGATGGTAAGGTAAAAAAAAGAGGACGGTAAAGAAATTACCACCTATTTTTAGGAAAATCATGTAAAGACTAAGTGAAAGCCAAATGTTCATTGATTTTTAGAAACAGCTTTTAACATTGGATTAAATTATTATTTTTTTTTTATTTACCTCGAAAAGTTTAGGAATAAACCTTGGGGACGGTGAGACTACCAATAAAGCCACAATCCTTGAAATTGATATTTAAATGCTGATTTAAATTCTACAGTAAATTTCCTGGCAAAGAATTTTAGACATTCTTTCTCTAGCATACTTCTGCATGAGAAAAAACTTAAAAACTTGAAAAACATTCTGTGGCTGCATCTGAAATAATTTTCTGTATAATTTTAGAAGAGGGATGATAAGGAATTTAAAACCCAGGGACAGATTTAAAAAAAATAATAACAACCCTAAAAATGTGTGCAGGTTAATTTTTAGCTACATATTTATATAATGCAGTAGTTCTAGTTTCAGAAAAAAATTACGTCGAATTATTTTTGTTGAAACAATTTTATCCAGACAGCTCTAAACTTAAAAATCAGCATTAGGGACACGGGGTGGTATATGAGTTTTCAGGTGTTTGGTCCCCCAAAATCGTCCAAAACTTATTTATCTCGTTAATATTGTTGTGCAATTATGAAATGGGCTGTTCCCCAGTATATGAAAAAAAACCCCACAAAAAAGTGTATTAAAATAAAAATTATTATTCAGGTACATGAAAGTCAAAAGATTGTTAGAATGCCCCATATTTGTGTTTTCCATAATTTACTATTATGCTTGGAATACTACGAGAAAAAGAAGAGTTCGCTAATATTATCATACTTCTGAACAGTTAGTGAACATGTTAACTCTTAAAAGGAAAATCATTTTATTTGCTTTTTTTTCACACTTGAAATATTACTATAAAAAGAAAATATTATTAACATTACCATACAAACTGTAAACAGTATCATGTTACATGTATAACGTTATCGCTAACGTTGTCATATTTTCGAACAAATTGTGAAAGTATTAATTATTAAAAGGAAAATCATCTTTATTTACCATTTTATTACTCTTGAAATAACTATATATATAATAGTACTAAGTGTACAACACTTCCGGAGTGAACTCAACCGGATCCCGGTACACCACTTCGCTTTATCGAATTCCATTCGGTCATTTTTATTCAAAATTATTTTTTCTAATAAAACTTCATAAAAGTTACATTTTTAGAAAGACTATTTAAAATAAATTAATATTTGAGAGGTGACTTTCATTCAATTATGTATATATTCTGGAATAACTTCAGTTGAAATTAGATTGACTGCTCAATCTCTCCCTGCAAAAAATGAACATTCGTTCGTATCGCATTCGTTATGAACATGTAGGCTTTGTTGTTGTCATCTACCGGTAGGTAAAATAAAAAAAAAAGAAATTTTGTTTTGAAATTCTTTAAATTCTAAGGACATTGGAAAAAAACGAATATTTCTTATAAAATGTAATTAGAAATAATTTCATGCTTTTTCTTGGTATTTTGCAATGATTTTTAATGGTTTTATATAGATAATATATATATATATATATATATATATCAATGCAAATAAAATTTTGTATTTTGTAGGGAAAATAAATTGGCAATTTAATAAAAGAATTTGAGAGAAAAAATTCTGTTAATGCAATTAATAGTTGCGATTTACTTATGTCATAAAAGATGATTTTTAATGATCAAAATTTATTACGGGTTCTTTATGCATGTTAAAAAAAAAAATCAGGAAATAATCTGAGATATATATATATATATTTTAATTTAAGTTATATAATTATTATTATGGTGCCAGCTATCAGCAATTAATAAAAGCAAATAAATTTTCTGTTGAAACTGTGTTTTATTCTGCATGTTATCAACTTTATTTGCGTTATATATATAATAGCGCTAAGTGTATACCGCTTCCGAAGTGAAATCATCCGGGTCCCGATAATCTTTCGTTAAAATCAGTCATTTTATTTTAATTTTCAGAGATTTAATTTTTTCAATAAAGCTGTATTCAAAAACAATGTTTTGTTATGAATGTTTCCAATTTATTGCTTTGAGATTCATGAAAATACAGAACATCGGGCACATTGGCGTAAGTGTGTCTTAAAGCAAGTGTGTGAATCTTGCAAGCGTGATGCTTGAATCGAGTGCCCAAGTGTGTATTAAATGCAATATTGTTATATTTTTTATATTTGGGCTGTTTTAATTTTTTCTTTATAGCCGTGAAGGATTCAGGTACATTATTTATTTTTCTGATTTATAAGAAAATTGAAGGTTAGTGATTTTTTTTAAATGGAATGAACGAAGACGAAAGTTAATTGACTATGTGTTTTAAAATGGCCTTATTAATGCATTTTTGACCAGTTTTTGTGAAATAGTTCTTCAAATTTTGTGAGTGAAGTTTATTTGGATATTCTACGTCATTATTTTACCAATTCAATTAATATTTTTCTTGCAAATTAAATTTCAATGAAATATGGACTATTTTTATAACCGTTTTACCTCACCTGGCACCATTAGTTAGATAAGATATAATTTATTATTTCATAATTCTTTTTATAATACAATGCTTTATAATTCTTTTGAAAATGCAAACACGTCATTCTGATGGGTTATCTTTTAGTAATACAATAAAAAGGAGAGTTTTTACTAAAGTTATTACTAATATCCTCATGCAACCTATAAACAATATAATGTTACAGCTAACATTATCATGCTTTCGAACAGCTAATGAACACGTTACTTTTTAAATGGAAAATCAATTTTATTACTCTTGAAATAATACTACAAAAAATACAAGAATTGTTACAAATGTTATTATTTTTTTCAACTATTATTTCCCATACAAAAATTGTCTGATATAATCTGTTCTACTACAGTTTAAAATTTCTACATGCGTTTTGAAGCATCTTAAGAAATTTACTATGTGAAAGAAAAATAATAATTAATTTTTAAAAACCTTTTCGAACACATTTTAAAAATAAAATATAAAATACTTTAATTAATCCATTTGCAATATTTTTCGTATTTTAATTATTTTTCTAAAAAGACACAAGGCAAAGAATAAAGCGTCAATTTCGACAAATATGATTTACATAAATTGAATGTATATTTCTGTTTTCCAGCTTATAAGCATACTAAGTCTTAAGAAAACAAACGAAAAGGAAAACGGAAAAATCATTTCCATTTGCGGTATCACTACACCTGAACTAAGGTGCTTAAAAATAATAACATAACTTATTACATCCCACTATCTAATTTTAAATACCAAGCTAATTTGTTTCCAAAACCACGAGCAAACCATACAAATACCATTATTTAACTCTTCCTTTCCTTTTCATTTCTCCCATCCAGATAAAAAGAATTCAAAACAAAATAAAATACCTCTTTAAATAAACATTACAAGAGAGTTCAAATATATTTAAAAAATCATTTTATCAGGAAATAAAAGGAAATATCATAGGAAATAAAAGATGTCATATGATAAGATAAGCAACTTTTTCAAGGTGTTATACTTATTTTCTCGATAAATGTGAATATCAAATTCTGCTTTTAATCCATTTTAAAATTAAGAACGCGTATATAAGTAAAATAACTAAAAACTCTTAAACCTCATAGAATTCTTTCTTACAATATCAAAATAGACTCTCATTTAACATGCTGGTACAAACTCCTTTTTAAAAAAAATCTTATTTTGCTTGTATAAACACATTTTTAATAATAGAAGAGATCAGATTTATTTTGGAATAATTTAAAAATTTGAAGAAAATATAAATTAAATGTCGTTGTGCTTTGGCGCTTTTAGCTGCTGATTCTGAAAGAACATATAAAAAATATGTTTTTATAATCTCGATATAATTAGTTTTATAAGTTTATCAGAAAATTTATGGTTTTTTATTTATAACTACAGACAATGCAGTAAATATTCTATTTTTATTTGTGTTTAATCGATATTGCAGAAAAGTAAACTTTTTTTTTAGTATAAAGTAAAAATGCATACAAAATCAAATATTATAAAGTAATTAAAATTCACAAAAAAGTATTTTACGTTACAGTAACCTTTTATTTTATATTTTTATAATTCAGATTTCAAAATATGGGACTTTCTCACAATCTTTTGACTTTCGGGAATACAAATCTGGTGAAATTAAACTTACTAAAAGAACATTTTAATCAGTTAGACAAATGCTTTAATGATTCAAAATAAAGAAAAAATTGGTCAGCAGCGAAATTTTTTTTATTTTAATGAGGTTTAAGTTAAACTTGAGAGTTTAATTTTCCTCACCATTTTACCACTATAACTTTCTATTTTCTTCTAAGTTTTTACTTAAAATGAATTTGCATAGTACCCACGGGACATTCAAATAAGAAATAATAACAATATAGTTTTTTAGTACAAAATTTTGGTATAACATTGTCTTAAAGGGGTGTTAAAGAAAGGACGGTAAGGTAAAAAAAGGGACGGTATAGGAAAAAGGGACGGTACGGGTGGAGCGGTAAGGGAAATTACCACCTATTTTTAGGAGAATCATGTTAAGACTAAGTGATAGCCACAACGTTCACTGATTTTTAGAAACAGTTGTTAACATTGGATTAAATTATTATTATTATTTTTTTTAATTTACCTCGAAAAGTGCAGGAATAAACCTTGGGGATAATTGTGACTCTCATATGACTGTCATTTTTAGACTCAATTTCAAAGTGATCATGAACGTTTCATTATGATAAGTCACCAAATAATATCACATTATAGTCACATGGAGACTTTTCCCAAAAGAGCACAATGGTGACTTCAGAGTAGTCTCTCTGTCACCTAAAAGGCATCATGTGACTTTAATGTGACATTTTTTGGTATCTTATCACAATGCAGTGTTCACGATGACTTTGAAATTGAGTCTACATATGACAGTCACATGAGAGTCACAATGTAACTACATTGTAAAGTCGCATTGTGACTCGTCACGAAGCAACAGTCACAATGACGTCTCAGTGGAGTCACATATAGTGATCATTTGAGACTCATAATGAGATGTATGGAATTTCCTATTTTTTTGCTTCACCGTAGTGACTGTGACACTTGTGACCTTGTGTGACATGAACGAGATGTTATATGGACTAGCTGCGTTGTAGAGATAGTATTTACTCGAAGTATATTATTTCCTTATGAGTAGTCGCGTATTTGAAAATTAGCATTTTGTGTTTGGTCCTTAATTTTTGCACAGCAGTGTCTACCAATTTCACGACAATCTGACTGTATGTACGTGAGGTACAGCACGGGCGAACATACAGACAAACCGAATCTATAAACACTTTTCAATTATGTTGGAAAGCCTCAAAAATGTCTATGTAAAATAAAATATCTCTTAAAATAAATGCTATAAAAGTGTTAAAATAAGTTTAACCCTTTATGTACTGAATTATGAATTCATGAAAATTTTATCTTCTAAAGAATTTTTCGTGAATTCTTGAAACTACATTAGAAGATTTACATAATCATTTAATAAATTTTAGAAGGATCTTAGAAGAATTGAAGGATTTAGATTCATTAAAAAAATTGAATTTATAGGGATTTTGTGCAATATTTATAATCCCCACACAAATCTTTTATTTTATATACTTTTTAGTATTTTGTAGGGTTAGGAAATGTATAAATATAATGTTCTTACAATAGAAATATAGAAATATTTCCGAATTGAAAAATATCCCCCCCCCCCCTTTCCCAACGACAACTAAGCTGAAAAGATGCAAAGGCAAAAGAAATCATTCTTTTAAAGAAGTTTTTGTTTTGTGTAAATAATAATGCTTTTGGAACAAGATAAAGTAATGCATCTATAACTCATTCTAAACTGTATTACTACTAATCAATGTATTAAATAAATTTTATAAAAAAAGTTATTTTAATGGTACTTATAAGTACCGTCAGTCGATAAAGGGTTAAAAACTTCACTCAGAAAACAAAAGATATCTTAATATAAGATAAGTAGATTGTTCATGGATTCCCACTAAATGTAGTAAAAAATTATGATTTAGATTGGTTTGCACATGCTTTGAAATAACTGAAAATATTTAAATCATGCAGATTTTTTTTATAATTGAGACGAAACTTTAATTTAATTTCGAGATTAATCCCATTTGTTATTATTCCTAATGCAAATACGTTTTTAACAATAGAAGAGCTGAGATTTCTATTTGGATGAAATTAATATATGATAAGAAATATTTATTAAAAAAAAGTATTAGCTATAGAATTTTTAAGATAACGGTGAATTTTAAAATAATAAATAAATGTAAAAATATTCATTTTTGCAATCTTGATATAATTAATTTAAGAAGATTTTTACATCAATGATGTATGTAATACAACGTCGTAGATTCTCTTATTTTCATTTTTTATATTCAATGGGAATTCAAATTAAAACTTTTATATCAAAATAAAATAAAATGTAAATGAAACTGAATATTATAAACAATTGCAATTAAACAAAAGTCTACATTTTTTAAATTAAAAATTCCATCTACGACAAAATATGCCTTCATTCATGGTTTCATTATTTAAATTTAATTAAATACAGAGGGGAAAAAAGGAACATTCTTTTAACATTGTTAAAATTTTTGAACATATAGAATTTTTATTGAAAATAATAAGTAAATTTCAATAAAATTTTATTTAATTTGAGAATTAATCTCTCATTTGAAATATTAAATATACGTTTTTGATAATAAACAAATTTGAAATTCTGGAAAAAAGTAAAATGTTAAATTTAAACCTACAATATTTTAAATCAATTTAGGAATTTTAGCCAATCAGTGAAAAAAAATAATTATAATAAGATACATTCTTGAAATTTCTCATAAATTTGTTTTACATACACTTTTTTATTGTTAAAACTTTGAAAAGGGTAAATTGATATTTCAGTGATATTATATTAGTGTTACATGAAATGGATTAATTTGTTTCATAAATTTTACTTAATATTTAATTCAACAATTATTTTAATAAAAGAAAATCTCCAAGTTTAAAACAGTTCTAATTCTGTACTATGATTCAACATCGGGCGATTTTTAACAGGAAAAATCATACATTAATACTTTTAGAAATGTATTATAATACATAAAATAAGTACAGAAAAATGCCTATAAAATTAATCTCTTTTTAAACGAAAACATGGATGTTTTGTCGCCAGATTTTATAACATCATGAATGGGCGAGAGAATGATCGACGTTTGAGATACAGAAAACATATCATAATAAAACGGTTTAAAAAAACCACTTTACTGAAGTCTTTAAAGAGAAAAAAAAAAGATATTTCAATAATAGTTTAATAGTGTTACCAAAATGAATTAATTTATTTCATAAATTCTATTTAATATTTAGTGTTAATAGACTATACTGAAGACCATCAGTTCTATAGTGGAAACTTCTCGTGATCGTAAGTAATAGTTAACCAGATTGAACCCTAAGATATTGCGTTATTTAAAATAATCGTTGTCGATAATCCAGGTTTCTATATTAATGAATATTAAAAATAAATACACAGACAAAAATAAAAAGACTCCGCAAATTCGAAGACTGTGTGGCATTTATTTATTGTTAAAACAGACATGACGTATGTAAGCGCCATAGATGGACCCAATCGGTAAGAGATGTTACAAATTCCATGTATAGAGAGTGAGTGATTAAGTTGTCAGATATTGCTGCCAGTATGTCGAGCCAAAATCTTGGTACCCTGGACCATTATAATCCTAAAATATATATTACTTAATGGCAACTTTGAATTAAAAACTAGCCCAAGAACCGTTAATTGGCGTGTCAAAATTTTAACTTGCTAATACGAATGCCAAAGCTAGGTAATGGGGTAAATTATATTTAAAAGCAGCAACAAAGGCATTAATCAAAGCCTGACGCCGACTTTAATATAAACATGATAGATTTTTGAGACCGAAAAAGTATTTAGAATGACTTTCAAACTGAGCATAAACAATAAGTGTTTAAATTATTGCGTCAAATAAGCATATGGTCAAAAAATATCTTTATTTATTTATTCGTTAATGATAAGGAAAGTATGCACAAAAAGTTACTGATTTTAGGATGAGAAAAAGATTTGTTTTAAATTTATTTTATTAACGGATGGAGCGATATTGGGAAAATAAAGTGACAGTAATTTAAGCGTAAAAGAGGAGAAGAAATATATATTTTTCCTCAGAAAGGAGACGAAGTTTTGATTAAATTTATAATTGTGAAAGTAGGAATTTAATTTTAAAAAGGGGGATAAATACTGATATGTGATGATATGTTACTTTCATGATAAAAAAATTATTTTAATAAAAGAAACTTTCCAAATTTGAATCATTTTCTATTTTATACTATGATTCTACCTTGAATGTTTCTTAACTATAAAAAATATACTGTTTAGGAATTTATTATTACACAAGATGGAGACAGAAATATGTATAGAAAAGTAATCGGTTTTTTGACGAAAAAATGAATGTTATGTCAACAGTTTTATGACATCTGGAACAGTAAAAAGAATGATAGAGGTTTGAGATACTGAAAATGTATCACAGTAACATGATTTTTAAAAACTACATTACAATAAGGGACTTCTGTTCATAAATCCATATTATATATTTTTAGACAGATCAAACTTTTTCGTTTTTTGTAAATTAATCTTTTCATCCAGTTTCTAGGAACCAGTAAATTTAGTTTCAAAACATAGATTAAGATTATTTTAGGATACAAAAAAGTGTCATAATAAGGGAGTTTAAAAAACTATATTGCAATAAAGGACTTATGTTTGTAAATCCATATTATATAAAGATATTTAAAACTCATCAAACTTTTTTTTTCCGTTAGGGAATCTTTTCACCAATTTATGGAACAATTATATTTATTTTCAGAACATAGATTAAAATTTAGATATTTCAATGCACTTATTTTACATAGTAAATTTTAACACCAAACAGTGTTTTGAAGTTACTACATTAGCATTCGGCTAGGTACATTGCAAATCATTTTATTCCTTTTCCATGATATGCTGATACTAATATATAATTAAAAATATATGCAAATATATATTTCAAAATAGCGTAAGCAAACTTGAATATTTAGAAGAAAACTGAAACTCGGTTGAAATCTAATTTGCACTGGAACTGAAATAAAATCCCTCCCGCCTTTGCATAAAAAATATGTTATATTTTACGAGACTGTGTAAACTGAAAAAAAAAATCATTGTAAATATGTACACGAATAGAAGCACATAACGCGCTTCGTTTCTGAGATTTTCCTAAAACAAAATTTAGATTTCATATTTTTTGTTTACCTAATTTTTTCAAAGTTACAAAGCCAAAATGTCAATTTCGTTCATAAATGAATTGCGTGATATTTTAATATTAAAAAAAAGTCAATGTAAACAACAACAACAAAAATTTTATTCTCAAACGTAAACAGGCTGTGTGTTTACTTATTTACACTACAGATATATTTCTTGGAACATTTTCACTACGAACTGTGATTTCCCGGTAAAAATTATTTCTGATTTTATAAATGATCTATATCATATTTCAAATGAAAATCAAATTTCAAAGAAATTGCTTAAGAGACGCAAAGGCCAACATGGCGAAAAAGAATCCATGCGTGGACTCGAACCCGTGCCATCAGTATAGCGCACTGACGTTCTACCGACTAAACCACATGGAATGATACCCAGCCTGGAAATTTTCTCACTATTATATGCTGGCAAGGCTACAAACGCAGAACAAGATGGAATATTTATCGTGAGCCGCCGACATTGGGGGGGAACACGAAACTTAATTAAATCAAGCAACGATATAAACTATATTAATAGATGGAAATTATTCCGGAGAGAAATCAAATTTGAAAGAAAATGCCTCTTAAGAATTTCTTTGAAATTTGATTTTCATTTGAAATATTTTATTGCAGGCGAATGTTTCTCTCTGGAATAATTTCCATGTATTAATATGTTCTATATAATTTATAACTACTTTGTCCAAAATGCTCGTATTAAACCATTTTCCGGTTGATTATGTTTATATTTGTAATTTCATAGTTACATATTTTAAATCAACATGAGTTTTTATTAAGGATTTTCAAAATACTGCTTATATAAGTGGTACAATTTATATAATAATTATTTAAATTATCCGTATAAATTACACTATTATATATGTTAAATTACTCCATAAAATTAGAGGTAGCATGTTGCCACCTGCTTTATGGAGTAACGTTACATAAAAGTTTCGCAGTGTGCAATTGTACAGAAGCTTAAGTTATAAATCGAAGAAGATATAAATGTTATTTAAGAAATTTAATGATTTACATGAAATGTAGTAACCTGCATAGTTTTGTATTTTTACTTTATAATTTTTTATTAAGAAAAATAATAAAAGAGAAACGATTATATTATTTTGAAATTCATTAAAACTTTTTAATTTTTACTGATAAATAATTTACTAAAATTTTGTCAGGTATAATTACATAGACTCGTAGATAAATAACAATTAAAGAAACACGAAATAATGACAACTTTGAAAAGTAATCATGTAAAACTTTCAATTTCAGTATTAAAATAAAATAAATATTTAGAAATTAGTTTTAACTAGGGCTTTCTTTCGATTTATAATCTTAAAATTTTAAATAAAAAATGTAAATTAAAGTTGTTCTTTTAATTTTTTATTCGTCTTTGCAAAAAATAAAAAATACTTTCTTTCGGTTGAAAATAGTTTTCCTAAATTTTAAAAAATAGAACCTTAGTGATGTTGAATATTTCTTTAGAACAAAAACAGCTGAAATACTTAAACAACCTTTACTTAACTTATATTCTTATAAAATTTTATCAATCATTTATTTTCCTCATTTTTTAAATTTCAAAAATGGATAAAATGCATTTTAAAAAGTGTTTATCAACTTTTTGGATTTTAACTATAGATAATATTTTCATAAATTGCATATTTGTTAACTTTTAAGTAGAATATAGACGTTATCTAAATAGAATCACTGAAGTGGAAAATTATTTTTTTATTATATTAATTTAAATAAAAAAAAAATCTGAAAATATTTAAAAGTTTGAACATTTTTTAAATACTTCAATTTGAAATTCTAATTTGAAATTCTATTTCAAGAAATTTCTTTTATTTATATATGCAAAATTTTCAATAAATGAAATTTGATTTATTTAATGCATTATGATTTTTTTCATTTAATAAATGAAATGAAATTTTATTGTATTTTTCTTAAAACTTCTATTAAAAATTTGAAAAGTATTTGTATTTGAAATGAAAAAGCATTTTCATAAAAAATTAAAACAATGCCATAATTTTGTTGATTACACAAATTTACCTTTAAAATTTTTCTATATTTCCTTATTATTTTTTATGAAAAAGGGTTGTTTTAAAAACTAAACTTCCAGAAATTGATGAATTTGTTCAATTTAACTAGTTAAGGAAAGTTTCGCTGAAGATATTTATTACTTTAAAAAGGCAAACGAAATTCTGTATTTAATTAAATTAAATTGAAATATTTAAAATTAATTTATATATTTGGACTGCTTTATTATTTCTTTGATTAATATCATTTCATAAAGAATATGTCTTTCATATTGCTTTGTCTTATAGATTCTGAATAGAAAATAATAGAAATAGTCTTTAATTTAAAATTGTTTCCCTGGTTTCTAATAAAAAGATAAAAACTGATAAAAGACGATTTTATATAGTCCAATATATAGCACGCAAGTAAAATAAAATATTGGAGGAATTTTTTTTGTATCTTCGCCAATATTGGTCTAAACGTATTGCTCCTATATCCAAGTGCTTACATTTTTCCAATATGCCTGACAATATTTCCAAAATGTCTGAGTTATAGACGTTTCTTTGAGAATATTGCTGATGCGAAATCAATATCCAATCAGTATAAGTATGATATTGTAAGTAATTCTAAATGATTGCATTATTGGGGAGATACTGATTTCCTTCATAGTAGTGTTTATATGCTTCCAAAAATTACTGTTCATTCTGGAATTTTTTCGAATTAAATAATTCAAAGTACATCTACGTTCAACTCGTCTCCAAGATTCCTCAATCTCAGCCCCCTCGATACACCTGCTTCCACAACGCAATTGCTGATCGTGTTTTGGCTTCTGCAGTTATTCCCCCTTCAGTGGTTGCTCCTGCTTTGCACTCCGCGGTCGTCACACTCCCTGCTCCTTCAGCTAATTCTGCTTGTTCACCTCAGCCTTTTCCCGAAGATGTCTTAAATTTTGAAATTCAGCTCGCTCCTACTCAGGCTGACTCTATCGGTACTTCCTCTTCAGTAGGTGATGTTATACCTCTTAGATCCTAAGTTGATTTTTCAATGCCCCATTGCCACAGGACTGTCGTTCCATACTGCCGCAGTGGTGGACAATCATGTTCCGGAATGTACCTGAGTGCCTCTCCTTCTGTTTTTATAATAATTATTGCATTTTATATTGTTCATTGTAAATAGTCTTATATTTAATCTTGTTTTAGTTATTCCATTTATTTCTTTAGTAGTTACAGTAGTTAGTTTTAATTAGTTATATTATATTTTGCTTTTACTTACTTGTTAAGTTTCCTGTTTGATGTTTTTGTGTGAATAGGACGCTCCTTCTCTACTGTCCGTTCTTGAGCTTTTAATGTGCTGTAACCAGCATATATGGTACACTTATTGATGAATCTTAAATTCATCATTGTACCTTAGTCGGTGTCTCATCTTTCTACAGATATTTATAATCGACATTCAATTAAACGCATTCCACGTTCCACATTCGATAATAGTATTAAGAAAGCGATAAGAATTTTTATTATTATTATTATTTAGAAATTTTAGTGTACATCAAAAAGAAAACATTTCACTCTATTACAATCAATTAAAAAAACTGTTAAAAAATACCAGTCAAAGTTGGCATTGTTCTTTACCAGCAACGCTTTAATTCTGGATATTTTTATGTAAACTGACGCATTTATTCACAAAGAATGGTAATCAAAAATTTCCCCGTGAGCAGCAATATATCCCCAAAAAGAGAATGTCTTGCATAAATGGACTAACGTGTGTAACTTATTTGGACCCATTCTGTTTTTGTATCATAAATTATTTTTAATAAAAAGACTGACAAAAATACATTTAATTATTTCAAAAAATGTATGTATTATTATTTTTTGCTTTTAGTTTCGTAATGCATAAGCATCTTAACTCTTGAAAGAAAAATAAATATGATTTGTAAATAATTTATTTCTAAATGAACTGGCTGCAAAGAACGAATATGCATTAGTACAGCGTCTATTGCACTTTTGAACATAAAAAAAAAATAACAAAAAAAAAAAAAAAAAAAACTGCACAATTATCATCCAGGTTCTCTAATTCCATCTTTTCTCCTTGCCTAGATATAAAGGAAAGAAAATAAAACAGTGCTTAAAATAAAAATTAAGAGAGGATAAATATATTTAAAAAATAAAAGATGTCTTACGGTAAAATAAGCACTTATTTGAAGTTTTAATATTGTATTCTCGGTAAATGTGAATATAAATTTCAGTGTTTTATCCGTTTCAACAGCATCAAAATAAAAGCAACTTTGAATTGAAGTAATATACAGTCGGACCTCGTTATCCCGATATCCGGTTTTCACGTAACTCCGGATATCCCGATGGTTTAGGTAAATCGTCCATTTTTCATAATCCATCTTATAAGCACGGAAATTAAACGGTAAGAAATGTCTTAGCCAAACTTTTCACAAAAGTGTCTAAAATACCCAATGAGATAAATTAGAAAATTTTCTTCAATCCTTTATCTGAATAAATAAATCCACATACTATGAATGACCCACTTAAGCTCCAGATAGACGTATCAGTCTACTCGCGGTCTTTTAGTTCTGGCCAGGGGGCGCGTTCTTGTGATTACATGGCGTTTATCATCCGGCTAAAACCGAAGAATTAAAACGATCAGAAATTATCTAACATCCACTTCTGAAACAACGAATATTGATTACAATTCATTGTACAATATTGAAAAAAGAAATGTAGGGAGCACATCTAGGGTTAAGAAAATCCTTACATCATCAATATTTCATGTAACAATAAAACAAGGCATCATAAATCTGAATTTTTATTCTTTTCAATTTTGTTTTTGTGTCTATTTTGTTTAATAATAATGCTTTATTGCTTAAAACTACAAGAATAGTTATGAATTTAAAATTGTCTTAAATTAATTAAAAATACAGCCTTTTATATACATATTTTTCTCCAACTCCGGTTACCGCGACACTCCGCTTATGATGACACTTTTTTCTGGTCATTAGAGTGTCGGGATAACGAGGTTCGACTGTATTTAAATTACTTACATTTTGTTTATTCAAAATAACTTCCAATTTAATTCAGAGATTAATTCCAAGATTTACATTTTTTCAGTAAACATGTCTTTAATCATAGATTAGTTCAGATTTCTGTATATGGAATTTTAATAAATGACGAAACATATATTTCAAACGTTTCAGCTTTAATATTTCTTGCTGAACTGCTGATTTTGTAAGAATTAATGAAATATAAAAATATATTGTATACTTTACAATATCAAATATTTTTTATATTTATTTTTTTATATAATTTCTTATAGGGGAGACCGGAGCTAGTTGGCTACAGGGGTAAGTAGCCGCAGTCCTTATAAATCGCCTGTTTGCGGATATATTGCGCACCCAGTCACAGAGTACCTTTCTTCTTGCTTTTTACAATCCTCATTGTAGTTTTGAAGCGTTACCTACGTGCAGTGGACATTTATTACGATTTTTCTGTTTTTTGCACTCATAAGTATTTTTTTGTTGCTTCATTGTTTTAATAATTTATAATACTTATCTTAATAATTGCGATTTAACTTGCGCGGTTTTTCTTAGTGTATGATTAACTGTACCTACCCCATATGTGATTTATTAGGATTATTTATGCTTAGATGGTTACGTGTCCCTTTTGTGAAGAAATTCATTATGGGGCTAGTAGGCGCATTGAACACGGGGCAAGTTGGCTCGGTGTTTGGTGTTTGCTGGTAGCTTGAAAAACAGAAAACACCGAGAAACGTGGTTGCAATGCAAGATTTTGGGCACAAGAGGCTTGCCCAAACGGAGAAATTCGATTTTTTATTTGTGACAACTATAACTCTGATGATGATATCGAGTAGAATAGAAGTTACTCATTGTTAATGTTTTATTCGTTATTTTTATGTCTGTATAATTTAGAATTTACAGCCTTTGTTTAAACTTACTGGTAATAATGAAATTGATTTCTCTTAACTGCGTGTTTTATTTAAATTTTTATAATGCGTGTGCCAACTTACCCCATAGGTATAGGCAACTTGTCCCGTGACGGGGTAAGTTGCGCACAATTTTCCTTTTATTTTAGTCTTCCGCTAAACATAAACTACAAAAGCTACAAACTCAAATCTCCAGATATTTATAGCCTAATGCCTCTTCTTTAAAAGTACAGTTAAAGTTTCTTAAAAAACTTAAACAAATAATTAATAAAAATTAATAACTAAAAACTGCGCCTACTAGCCCCGGTCTCTCCTACTTTGTTAGGGATGCCTAGGGAAGTCTATTACTTCTTAGAGGTTTGGAAATTTCATTCGGATAGAGGAAGTCAGTTTTAAGTGTGCCTGAGCATAGGGTTTTATTTCTTTTTTATTTTGTTTGTTGTTATTTTTGTTGTTATTATTATTGAACGGAATAATTCTCGTATTTTCTTGAAGTTCCACGTTCGCCAGCGATTTTAACATTCTCGTAAAAGCAATCTAAATTCAATTTTAGTAACAATCATTTAAAGTAACTTTTGTTTTCTTATTAATACAGTTTATTTCGGATTCCTTCAGGGATTTTTGAAGTACCCATTTCGCTAAAAATGATAATTTCGTTTTTTATAAACAAGTTTCTATATGATATATCAGCAGTCTTCTCGCTGGTTTTTGACCAACATTAGCGTGTTGGCGAATAAGAAATAAAAAACAAGCCAAATGGAAATAAATGTTAGCAAAATAGATTCGGCATGAAACACTGATAAAATCTGTCTTTAATCCCTCATTGTATCCATTTTTTGAATGTGTTCTAAAATAACCTAGTTTTTTGTAATTACTCAAAAAGTAGAAATTCAACTATCCGCTACAAAAACTATTAAAAATAAATACATTTTGAATGCCTCTTAAATATGTAAATGCTTCAGACAGTCATTTAGCAGTCTGAATAAAAGTTAAAAACAGCTATCTTTAATTTACCGTTGTGAAAACGTACATTAAAAATTGCTATAAACATTTCGACCGATAGAAAAAATTTACCGACCAATGATACTTTACGTACAACTAATAAATATAATGGTTGATTTCAACACCACATTCCAACAAAACTGTTCAATATTTGACACTTGTTGCGAGTATTTTTGTTTGTGTTTTTACCAGAGCGACTCAAGCGGCATAGACAGTGATTAACTGACAAACCTATCGTATAATCCTTTTAGTGTCTTTGGCTGTTGCTAAACTGGATTGATATTGAGTCTGTATCTCTATAAATAGACCAATGTAAATGGCAAAGTGCGATTGAACATGTGAAGCTAAATTAATCGATTAGAAACCCCGATAAATCTCGGGTGTATTGGCACACGCACAAACAGAGCAGAAATTGAGCACTCGCAATTTGGCGAGTCTGATTGTTTGTTTACTCGCCAAATGAAACCCTTTGTCTCGATTTAGCGCACTGGCGAGCGGCAGCGAGAACCCTGTATATCAGCCGTACAGTCTTATATTTCATACCCCTGTATGGAGCAGACTATCATAAATAAATTAAAAAAATATAAGAAAAATAGTTTTATTAAATTATTAAATAAAGTAAGGACATCGATTTTCTGTTGAAAGAAAATTGTTTCAGCGTTGTTTCTCAAGCAATTTCTTTTATCGGCGAAAAAAGTTCCTATGGAGATGCAATAGACCTCGTAGACGAGAGATATTTTTCTATTTGGAGCAGAAGAGATAAATTTAAATTTAAAGTAAACACGGCAAAAGGCAAGTTAATTTAAGGTAAGTTAAGAAAGGAAGGTTATCATCCCAGCACTACAATACGCCAGCTGGATCTGCTGAACTAAAATGCATATGAAAATAATACTATAAAGCATATCAATTTTACCAAAATTCTGCTTTTCTATGATTTTAAAGGTGTATTAAACTTCGATTTATAGGTTTAATAATTACATTTAAGTAAATAAACAAGCTCTTAAAGGGACAGTCTTTTATACCTGTTAAAAGAATGTAAATAAATTTTGTATAACAAATAACTAAAAAATAAATAAAAAATAGTAAGGTTATTGTTTATTTTCGCTCGTTGTTGAGTGCATTAAAGAAAAAGTGCACTACATTCTTTTGGTACTGCCTCAAGTAAAGATAGAGCATTATATAAATGTTCTTTTGTTTATTCTGAAAATCATTCGTCTTTCATGATATAACATCAATAATGCTTTAATAACAATATAAATTGGAAAAAAAAGAAAAGAAAAAAAAGAAAATCAAAATATCTTTAAAGTAACCTGGAAGATCTGAAATTAATCAACGAAATACTTAAAATCACATTCTTTCACGCATTAAAAATATTTTGCTTATCATTTCTTACCACTAAATTTGCCATTATTTTTCAAACAACATAGGATTTGAAAATAAACTAAACTCAGCCTAGCTCTAATCCTGTATAGCATTTTAAACACAATCACTTCCCTCTTTGCATCAAAAATATTCATTATATTGTATGGTCCAGTATAAACTGTAAAAAAAAAAAAAAAAAAAAAAAAAAATACAAATAAATCCCCCCCCCCCCCCTTCTAATTCTGAAATAAAATCTAGATTCCACATTTTCTGTTTACCTGCTTTATTCGAAAATACAAAACTAAATTGTCAGGTACTGGAATAAAATGACGCGTGAAGCGTGGATGATATTTTAATATTGAAAATAAGTCTGTGTACACAAAGAAAATCCTAAATTTCGTATAGAAAATCTCTAACGTAAACACGGTGTGTTTACTTATTTATACCACAGAGGTTCTGTAAACATTTTCACAACGAACTGTGATATCTACATAAAAATTCATTCGGATTTTTTAATTAAGAAATAAATGTATATGTAGAGATTTTCTGCCTTATATATTAAAATGAAAGTATTAATGAAAATGATATATTATTATTATATATTAAAATGAAAATATTATTAAAAATGAAATATTATTATTATATATTGAAATGAAAAATAATTTGCTCTAAATATACAATGTTACAGCATGAAAGATATAGTAATGCGACGTCCATAAACGCTGGTTGCGTGATTTTAATTTTAATTTGTATTATAAGGATAAAGTACGTTTTGCAACATACAGTTTTTTTTATAAGAATAAAGAAGTAGATTAATCCCATATTTATTGTCATGCTACAAGATAAGCTGGGGTAACTGGACTAATGCAATAACTGTACCATAGAGTATTTTATAATAAACCATTTGTGTCTTTTAAGTTTCAGTTGTTGTGAGCATTGCACCCCCAACTTTACCTCTTAAATCAACGCATGCCAGCGCAATCATAACTGCCTTTCCTGTGATAGGTTACCAAAAATTAAGGAGTTTTTTTATATATATAGATATAAACAACGTCGATTTGGATGAATTTCTTTGACTTCGTACTAAAATTCGCTAAGTAATTTTACTGACCAATTGTTTTCTTTTAGATTAGGTATAAATACTTTAATATCATAAGGTATCTGTGCATATTTACTTCATGTTCCAAATGTAAGGACAGTGTTCTAGCCAATCCATAACAGGGATACTGGGACATATATAAGGGCTAACTTGATCCTGTAGGATGCATCTGTATCTACCAAAACTAAAATAAATAAATAAATATATATATATATATATATATATATATACACTTCCTACTTTTGATAGTGTCTCAAATTAAGATAAACGTTGAATATCTGCAATTTTGTTTATTCTAACAATCACTCTTGTTCCATAATATAATATCATTAAGGCTAGAAGAACACTATAAAAGTCAAATATTTTTTTTTGAAAATTACTTGAAAGTAACCTGGAAGATCTGAAATTAAATATCTGAGATTAATCTACATTTCAAAAACAAGTAAAATCATTTTCGTGCTTGTATAAAAATTCGAATTTTTTTCCTTGCCCCTAAATCTGATATTATTTTCGGAACAACCTTGTATTTAAAAATAAACTAAACTCAGCGAAGGTATAATCCTCTATTTCAATTTAAATACAATCAATTCTCTGTTTGCATGAAAAATATTCATTATATAGTATATATAAACTGTTAAAAAATTCAAATAAATTCCTTCCTCTTCTTCTGAAATAAAATCTAGATCACACATTTTCTGTTTACCAGCTTTATTAGAAAGTACAAAATTAAATTGTCAATTACTTGAATAAAATGACTTGTGTAGAAGCGTGGTTGATATTTTTGTATTGAAAATAAATCTGTGTACACAAAAAACATCCCAAGCTTTGTATAGGAAAACAGCAAAGTAAACAGAGGGTGTTTACTTATTTATACCACAGAGGTTCTTTAAATATTTTCGCAATGAAGTATGATTTCCTGATAAACATTAATTCTGATTTTATTTATTAATTTATTTTTGGCAATGAATAAATGTGCATATGTAGGGTGTTTCTGCATTATATGTATATATTAAATTTAAAAAGTCTTTTTTTTTCTTCAAATACAAGACACTGCGTGAAATATATAATATTGCTATATCCATACACGCTTGTTGTCGGCTTTTAGTTTCAATTTGAATTATACCGATGAAGTACGTGTTGCAAAATATAGGATTCTTTTTATACAATTCAGTAAAAAGAATGAAGTTGATAAATCCCATATTTATGATTATGCTATATTTCATAATTTATAAAACATATGTACGACAGAATAATCCTATAAATGTAAGGAAAGAAGAGATAAAAGTCACCATACATTGTTTTTAAAAAAACTTTAACTCTTAAATGCCGGGTGTTGCTTTTCGGCAACATACCCAATTTAGGCTTCTAAAATACTATTAGAACAATATTGAAGCTATAATGCCTATTGTTGCCAATAAAATACATTCTGAAAATATTATTAAATCGATTTTCAAAGTGTATATGGCAACACATGTGCTGTTTAAGAATAAAAATACATTTATTTTTTCAATTGTTGCTACTTTTTCTTTTTGTTTTGTTTGGAAGCTTGCGAAACACCCTGTTTTGTTCTGCAGTGAGCAAGCAAAATTTATTTCTTATTATTGTTCCTAAAATTATTGTGTGTTTAATATTATAGAATTTTATCAAGGGAAATTATTTTTTCAATTAAAGACCAGTATTGCCGATTAGTAACAAACTGTTTTTTAACCGTAAACCATACTTAAAACAAAATATGATTTTTTAAAGTATTTTTCCCATGATTTATTTAAAAAATGAAAGCCGAAAAACATTATTACAATTATTTTTGAAAAATCAGGCATTTAAGGGTTAAAATTAATCTAAAGTTATAAGTCATGAATTGAAAATAAAATTTATCTTCAGGTTACAGATTCAAAATCACTTCGTGCAGATTGTTAAAGAAGAACTAAAAATCATACATTCAACATAGATTATGAAACACATTCGAGCACATTCAGAATATTGTAAAAAATTTTTTAAGTTCCTTAAGATGAAAGATGATGTCTAAATAAACAAGGTTCAACTAGAGGAGGCCTACCCAAGTTCTAAATTTCCACTAGCTTCACCCAGCAACGTACATTAGACATTTATATTCAGGCAAAGTTTTACAAAGTCTATTGCACAGATTATTTACAGTTATTTTCTTCACAGGAGAATAAGTTCATAGTCTGTGGAAGTTTTAATGAAAAATTTACATATTTATGAAACTATCAAAACATTTTGTAAATTGGCAGCAAGACATTTCGAAATATATGTTGATTATGCTCAATTAGTCTTACGTAATCTATGATTTTCTGAAGTAGGTTTAACTTCTTCAAGACTAAGTAAAACCATGATGATAATGGTGTTGATTGTGCCTTTCTAAGGTGAAAGTGTGAGGTTAAGGTACAGTTTAGGGTATAATGCAATGAATAGTCTATTTGGCCACAGATGCCGTTCGGCGAGAAAACCTCATTGAATTGTAGATGTATGGCGGAAATGGCCCGTGATTTGTCTGTCTAAATAAATAATTTGTAAAATGAGGAACGCATTTTGAAACTCAGTTTCTGCAGTTAACATCAATAATAATAAAAACATTTGTATCTATTTGTACACATTCAGATATGAATACTCAGATTTCACTAACCTTTCTTTGTTTTTGACGAAAACGTTTCCGGGGAAGTGCTCCGAGCGAATATTTCGTCAAATTGATGAAATTACTTTCTTCACTTGCTTGACGATATAAATTTCGTCAAAGGAGGGCTAGTGGTGCCATCTATCGAACAGTTTAGAAGATCTTGTATTTATTGACGGGGGGGGGGGGAGAGAGAAAAAATTCACTTCGAGTTTTCCTCGGGGTGATTGGAACCCGCGACCTTTGGCGTGAGAGACCGTTAGTCTTCCGACCTCGCTATTGGGGACTTGTATAGCTCTGCTTTTAGATTGATGTAATGAATTCTGCTACGTGTTTATATTTTTATAAGGTTGATTGTAATTTTATCTGTGCTGCTATAATTTCTGAAAGTTTTAAGTAACGCTAATTTATTATTATGGTTTTCTAATGGTCAAGGAATAATTATAATATGGCTTGATTAAATAATTTATTAGTGAAATTTTCTTTGCTCAATGAATGATTAAAATACTGTCTGGTTAATTTGTTGCTCACAAATAACGAATTGTGAAGTGCGAATTGTGACATTGTTGACATTGACATGAATTTGTGACAACCAGCCAGCATATCTCGCTCAGATAACCTTATTGGTACGAACATCTGGTCTGTCATGTAGACAGCTCAACAGAATAAACCGCAGGTAAAGGACCTCCATCGTTTATATGGAGGTCCTTTACCTGCGGTTTATTCTGTTGAGCTGTCTACATGACAGACCAGATGTTCGTACCAATAAGGTTATCTGAGCGAGATATGCTGGCTGGTTGTCGGCCCAGTTAGCTTAAACGGAAAAGCATTGGCCTTGTAAGCCAAGGATCTGGGTTCGATTCCCAGCCTGGGCATTATTTCGCTCAGTTGGAAATATTCAATTCGTATGACTGTTAAGTTTAATCTTTAAACACTCAATAAGTTTTTTTTTTACTTCTGTAAAATCTATTATGCTCCAGAAAATGTTCAATTGAGAACTGATAGCATACGAAGAATCGATGTCTTTTAGTGGATAAAATTAATCAATGCACTTTCAAAAGTATTCGGGCACGTTTCCGAAAATGAAAGGTATAGAAAATATTGTTTTTAATATTGATATATTTATTATTTTTTAATATATAATATGTGAACTATCACATTGCTAACGAAGGGTAGAACCAAGAATGTGAAAAATGTCCTAAGCCGTGAATCGAAACTGGAACCCTTTGAATGGCGCTTCAAGTGGTCTACGATTTAAGCTACGAGGACGATGCCCAGCTTAGCATTTCCTACATACGTTGGTGAGGCTACAACTTCAGCACAAGATGGGGTAGTTTTCATAAAGACACATTCCCTTAGCAAAAAATGACATAGAATTACCATAAAAAAAACATACAAAAAACCATAAGTGAAATCTTATGGCTTTTTGCCTAAGGTAAAAAATATCCTATGGAAAACCATAGAAATAATGGCATGGAAATAGTACGTATGGTAATTTTTATGGCACTGTATGGTAAATGTCTAAGGAGTTTTTGGGATGGCATTTGTATGGTAATTTTTATGACACTGTATGGTAAATGTCTAAGGAGTTAGTGGGATGGCATTTGTATGGTAATTTTTATGACACTGTACGGTAAACGTCTAAGGAGTTTTAGGGATGAAATCCTATGGCATTTGTATGGGGTTTCTGAATGAAATCTTATGGAATTGGGTCACAATCTATGGTGTTTTTAAAGTGAAATCTTATGGCATTTATATAGCATAATCTATGGTGTTTTAGAATAAAATCATATGGTATTGATAATTATCAAATAAAAAGGGAGCAATATAGGAGGGAGTGTGGAAGTAATTAGTTAGTACGCAATTAATGCTTTAAAATGATGTCTCATTTATGAAATTCCAAGTAAAATTAAGAGAGTTACACTCAAAAAACGGTAAAAAACAGCCAGGAACTTTTGAAGCAAATTCTTTTAAATCCTTTTTTTTATTTTTTGTAAATTTCCCTTTAAATATTATTCAAGGGTACATTATATGCATTATGGGATACATTTATCACAAAAAAAAAATAAATTAAAAAACAATTTTATTTAAAAAAAAAAAGGAATTTTTTGTAATATTTTAGATGTTATGGAGAACTTTTCAAAATGCCCCATGCCCATTCCATATCAATTTAAATCCCCAATATTTTTTATACAAGTTTGGTTTATACACATAAATAAAACTGTGCATCAAATTTTATATATTTGAATATAAAGGTTAGAAAAAAATATTTTCTGAATTTTTTTTTAATTTTGAGCATTTTTGCACCATATTTCTATAATTAACTACCTTTAACTTTTACAATTATATTTATTTTCAAAAAATCATGCACAGTTTTATGACATATATAATGACAAATAGCTATAAAAAATTTCAAAGCAATTGGAGGAAAAATTATGCTCATGGAACATTTTGAATTAATAATATCGACTAAATTTTTATACTGAGAAAAATTAATTTTAAGGCTTAATGAAGACAGAAATATTAAAATATGCCTTCTAATTGACTAAATTCACATATCACCACAGTTTCAATAAGTTTATTCAATAATTTCATCAAATTAATGCGTTTATACAATTTAAATTTGTTTTGAGAAAAATAAAGAACATAAGAAATCATTCGTTGATGAAAAAATTCGTAGTGTTATGAAGAATTTTTCGAACTGTTCTATGCACATTTCACAGCAATTAAAATCACCAATATTTTTAATGCAAGATTGATTTATACATATAAATGAAACTGTGCATCAAATTTTATCTATTTTTAATATACAAGTTTTTAAAAAAATCTTAGTTTTATAAAATTTTCTGGATTTTTGCATCGTATTGCTGCAATTAGTTGCTTTTAACTTTTGAAATTATATTTAGTTTTAAAAAATCATGCACAGATTTATGAAATATATAAGGACAAACAGCCATAGAAATTTTCAAAGGAATCAGAGAAAAAATTATGCACATGGAGCATTTTGAAATAATCGATACCGTTGAAATTTATTAAAAAAATGAATTTTAAAATTTAGTACATGCACAAACATTAAAATACATCCTGTAATCAACTAAATTCCAATATGCCATAGCTTCAATAACTTTATTAAATAATTTCATCAAATAAATGTGTTTATTAATTTAAATTTATGTTTTGAGCAGCATAAGAAATCCTTCATTGACGACAACGACCACATAAACATATAATTACATATATATATCCTTCTATATATAAAAAAAAGTTTTGATTTGGAAATGGACCAATGGACATCTGCGTAGATATTCCGGGTAGATCCACATCCAATTTCAATGCTTAAGCATGGCCTTTCATTGTTAATATTAAAAAAACTGTTGCATACAAAAATATTAAAATCGGTGGTATTATAGAGAAATGTTTGATAAACACGCTGATGCAGACAGTTTTCAAATCGAAGAATTATTTTAAGAGATATTTAATACTAAAGTTGGACAAAATCGTTCCATTAAAAAAGTTTTATTGGAGCAAAAACTATACATGAGAATTTAATCATTTTTAGATTAGTTTATACGTTATAAGTTCCCGGTGTGCAGATTGTATTTATGTTTCTTATTTGACTCATTTTTGAGGTTTTATTTCAATTTTAAATTCAAATTTTCAACATTTCGAGAGATATTTTTTACAAATTTTAGAAAATGTTATTAATTTAAACTGTTGCCAGTTGTACAAACAGCGCAAACAATAATGTTTACTTCAAATTAAAAATTTATTTTACACGTGACTATTATAAACAGAAAATATAAAAAGCAGGAACTCATTGAAAATTGCGTCATAAAAATTATAATTACACGTGAATTTTAAAAGAGACAGAATATTGTAAAATAATAAATTCATAAACATGCGTTAGAAGTCTTAAACAGGAGAATTTACGTCACATTTAGGTCACATTGCACTTATTATATAAAATGAACAAAAAATAATATTGCTAAGCAGTTTAAATTTAAAAATTGCTCGAGACATTTATTTGATATTTTAAGATGATCATAATATTTCATTTCTAACAAAAGTATTTTTATGTGAATATTAAAAAGAAAAAGAAAAGTTTCGTGAAAATTACGTCAGATTATAATTCTCAGATTCAAATTATAATTCAATCTTCCGAAATCTTTTTAAAGCCGATTAAATTATCGTGCTGTTAGAGTCTGCGGTGTCTGAACGGGGGTTGACGAGCGTAGCTCGTAGGGGCGGAGCCCCCTAGTACATTATATATATATATACACATGTATATGTGTATATATAACACTGGCACCTGGTTAACTGAAAAGTACCAAAAATTGTTGCCAAAAAGGGGCGGTAACGGTTATCAGATGTGTAAAATATTTAAAAACAGCTGCCTAGCGCTCCGCTCGGAACTTTTCCGTTATACAGATGCACCAATTATTTCAACCTTGATCGCGAAAAGGATTTTTATTCTAAACCATGTGACGTATTGCCATATTTCGTAATATATGCCATCATATACCGTAAACATATATAGACATCATATACCATACACCATATACATATAGACATGCCATAGTTCATAAAAGTCTATAATTTTCAAATATTATATAATTAAAAGGCTCACGCCACAGATATCATATATGCCTTATACTGGCACGATTTTTTTCTGGCGAAAAAACTTGTTACCATATCATCTATATCCGGTTACCATATCAAGCAAAATAACGACACTTTGGTGCCAGTTAAGTACCCGGTGCATATATGACATCTCTGCCAGGTTCACTTTACTATCGACAATGCTTCACGTGATTTTCATTTTGCGCCAACTATTATGCTTGGCGACAATAGATTCCGTATAACAGAAAAGTACCATCCGCTCTGCCAAATTGGACTACAGTCAACAGTATTGTTAATAAAAAATTAAAAAAAAAAAACTGAAAATTATTTGAAATTTTGAAAAACAGAAGAAAAAAAGAATCTTAGCTTTCAGTCGCAAAAGGGCAAAGGAACAAAAAAAAAATCAGTTGAATGGGAAGGGGAAGTATCTATCTGCCACAGGATAAAGCCATGAAATTCATTACTCGGTTGCAAAGAAAAATCTCCAAATTTATCAGTTAGTCACAAAGAAAAAAAAAGCCTGCCTTGTGCGACATTATGCAGCCGCTCAGCAGTTTTTATGCAAGCAAAGCAAACATACTATGAACTATTATTTTTACACAATCAAACCGATTAGTAAAATTATCATACAAATTGAATATTTCCAACCGAGCGAAAAAATGCCCAGGCCGGCATTTGTTTGCAAGTCAAAGATCTGGGTTCAATTTACAGCTTGGGCATTTTTTCGCTCAATTGGAAATATTCAATTCATATAACTTTACAAATCAGTTTGATTGTGTTAAAATAATAGTTCATCTACATATCCATTGTTTATATGGAGTTCCATACCTGCGGTTTATTCTGTTGAGCTACATGACAGACCAGATGTTACTACCAATAAAGTTTTCTGAGCGAAATATGCTGGCTGGTTGTTAGCCCAGTTAGCTTAAAAGGTAAAACATTGGTCTTGTAAGCTAAGGATCTGGGTTCGATTCCCGGCCTGGGCATTTTTTCACTCAGTTGGAAATATTCAATTCGTATGACAATCATACTATGACTAGAGGTTCGATTACGTCTGACCAAGCAGAACTTGATTCCAGAAACACTCGAAACATGCACAATTTACAGCTTTCAAGTGTGAGATCTATTTACAGTGAAAGCAGGGTTGACCCCCTGCCCTTTATCCGAGGCAAATGAAAAAGACAGGCTACCACAGTGCATACCAAGTGTCTTTTTTTTACAGACTGCTAGAGTGACGTAATGCTCTTTTCATACACTTACATTGGTGTATTCGAACATCGCATGACTCCAGCGGGAGTGGGCTGACTCTTTTGCTTTCCATGTGCAAGGCGATTATTTCTATAATAAAAAATATTTTTTTGAATAAAAGTAGGTACATAAAAGTTGCAATAATCGCAATGAATTCTTAGTACTTTTATGTTAGGCAGGCGAAAATCTTGCCAATAGCATTTTATAACTTGCCAGATTTTTCGTGTGGTAAATTAAACCAATTCTTTTGATATTGAAATTAAATATCATGGTTTATGAAATTTATTACTTTTTCTCTCTCTCTTTTTTTTTTTTTAAGAAATAAGTGAAAGTCATGAATTTTAAATATTTCACTCTTTAAGTTACGTATTTTAAATAAAATTAGTGAAAGGATTATATTTTAAATTATACTAATGAAATACGAAAAAATGCGATGGTAAAAATGTTTGGCAATTTATTACCTGCATTTGGCTAACATAAAAAAAACAGAGTTCTTGAATAAAAGTAGCATGATACATACATTAAGGGAGACTAAATATATTTTACAAGCTAAAACTCAAAATCTGAAAATTAAAAATTTGTTAATAAATAAACAAACAAATTTTAAGTTTTCAAAGTGCTACTGCACACATTTATTTAAAAATAAAATTCAGAGAGATATATATAAATAAACATTGAAATGAAATGAATAAAAATAAGAAAAAAATTAATTATTAACAGAAAATAGTGGTGTATAAACATAGGTTTTTTCTAGAAAAAAAAAACAGGCTGTAAATAACTGATATATTTACGGGCAGGGACTGGGCGCATCACTAACTCCAGGCCCATTTCAGATGCTTTGGGCTAAGCTCGAAATTGTCCTCGCTGTCCACATCAGGGAGCGAACTTGGAACCTCCTGGTCGAACAGCCAGGCTTAAGAGATGCAGGAACAACAATACTGACACTCGACTCTGCTTTATATGTATATATAACACTGGCACGTGGTTAACTGAAAAGTACAAAAAATTGTTCAAATTGGATACAGTCAGTATTGTTAAAAAAAAAAAAAAAAAAAAAAAACATTGAAAATCGCTTGAAATTTTGAAAAAAAAAATAGCTTTCAGCTGCACAAGGGAGGGTGAGGGGCAAAGAAAAAGACAATAAAACTTTTTAGCTGAATGGGTAGGGGGAGGAATGGTGAATTTTATCTATCTGTCACAGGATAAAACCATGAAATTCATTAATCGGTTGCAAAGAAAAATCTCAAAATTTATCAGTCGGTCACAAAAAAAAAGAAAAAAAAAAAGCCTACCTTGTGCGACTGAAAAAAAATTGTTGCCAAAAAGAGCAGTAAGGGTTGTTGGATGTGCAAAATATTTAATAAGGGTTGCCAGGTGCTAAGCCTTGCCAAAACAGTCTACAGTCAACTATTTTTAGAAACAGTCACTATTTTTAAAAAGCACTGAAAATCGCTTGAAAGTTTGAAGAAAAAAATTCTTAGCTTTCAATTGTACAAGAAACGGGAGAGGGGGTTTCCTTTCAAAATAAAATATTTTTAAAGGGCTGCAGGGCACTGTGCCCAGCCAAATTAGCCAACATTATTGTAAAAAAAAAAAAAAAAAAAAAAAAAAAAAAAAAAAAAACTGAAAATTACTTGATTATTTTTTCTTTTAGCTTTCAGTTACCCAAAGGGGGGGGGGGCAATGGAAAAAACAATGTTTTTCAGTCAGGGTGGGGCAGGGGATTTGGGACTTTTGTACAGTATACAGGAATTTTGTACTAAAGTATTCTTTTAAACATATCTATTCTAGATTATATACAACATTCTGGAATACATATTACAATATTTATTTAATGAAACTGGAGCATGTATTACACACACATAAAGATGATCATTTATATATTATAAATTTTAATGGGTCTGAAAAATTATTATGTTTGTTATTAAAATGTTCGAAAAAATAAACACACACACTAATTTTTCAGTTTTATGAGTTTCTAAGCGATTACAGAATTTAGTGTGAATATCAATGTTGGATTTATTTGATTTTAATTTAATCCTTTTAAAACAAAATATTTTTAAAGGGCTGCCGGGCACTGTGCCCAGCCAAATTTGCCAACAGTCAATATTATTGTAAAAAAAAAAAAAAAGAAGAAGAAAAAAAAACTGAAAATTACTTGATTTTTTTTTTCTTTTAGCTTTCAGTTACCCAAAGGGGGGGGGGGGGGGGGCAGGGGATTTGGGACTCTTGTACAGTATACAGGAATTTTGTACTACTTAAGTATTCTTTTAAACATATCTATTCTAGATTATATACTATACAACATTTTGGAATGCATACTACAATATTTATTTAATGAAACTGGAGCATGTATTACACACACATAAAGATGATCATTTATATATTATAAATTTAAATGGGTCTGAAAAATTATTATGTTTGTTATTAAAATGTTCGAAAACACACACACACACACACGCTAATTTTTCAGTTTTATGAGTTTCTAAGCAATTACAGAATTTAGTATGAATATCAACGTTGGATTTATTTGATTTTAATTTAATCCTTTTAAAATAAAATATTTTTTAAGCGCTGCCGGGCTCTGTGCCCAGCCAAATTAGCCAACATTATTGTAAAAAAAGAAGAAAAACTGAAAATTACTTGTTTATTTTTTCTTTTAGCTTTCAGTAACCCAAGGGGGGGGGGGGGGCAATGGAAAAACAATGTCTTTCAGTCAGGGTGGGACAGGGGATTTGGGACTTTTGTACAGTATACAGGAATTTTGTACTACTTATTCTTTTAAACATATCTATTCTAGATTATATACAACATTCTGGAATACATGCCACTATTTATTTAATGAAACTGGAGCATGTATTACACACACATAAAGATGATCATTTATATATTATAAATTTCAATGGGTCTGAAAAATTATTATGTTTGTTATTAAAATGGTCGAAAAAACACACACACACACTAATTTTTCAGTTTTATGAGTTTCTAAGCGATTACAGAATTTAGTGTGAATTAGCATTGGATTTATTTGATTTTAATTTAATCCTTTTAAAATAAAATATTTTTAAAGTGCTGCCGGGCACTGTGCCCAGCCAAATTAGCCAACATTATTGTAAAAAAAAAAAAAAAAAAAAAAAAAAAAGAAAACTGAAAACTACTTGATTTTTTTCTTTTAGCTTTCAGTTACCCAAAAGGGGGGGGGGGGAGGAGGAAAATTGAAAAAACAATGTTTTTCAGTCAGGGTGGGGCAGGGGATTTGGGACTTTTGTACTACTTATTCTTTTAAACATATCTATTCTAGATTATATACAACATTCTGGAATACATACCACAATATTTATTTAATGAAACTGGAGCATGTATTACACACACATAAAGATGATCATTTATATACACTATTTGGCCAAAAGTGACCGGTCACTTGTGATTTTAGACGTTTTGTTATATATCTAGAAAAATACATGAGGAATTAACCTGAAACTGCAGGTTTATAAACAGTATAGTATAGGTCATATATTTCCGCGAAGATTTTTTCCCGAAACATCATGGGGGACCGTCAACAAATTGAAAAAGAACGGATATATTTTGGATAACCCTGTAAAAACTAATGGAACAAAAGCGTTTAAACTCGAGATTATTAATAAGTGGCTTATTGTAATATACTGTGTTGATTTTTATTAGGATAGCATGTATACTCATAGAGAAATTAAGGTTTTTATAAAAACAGTCCCAAATTTCGCTAAGTTTTTTGCTTATAATTTGCAGAGTTCTTAAAATAAAAAGAAGTTCTTTTCAGAAAATATGACGACCGATATTGTACACGATAACCAGCAATCATAATTAAAAAAATAATAGAAATTGGATGAAAAATGAACAGGTTTACTAAAAAGTGTTTCACTGTGCTTGCGCGACTGGAATCAAAATATAATGTGCATATTGTGTTAGCTAAATGTATAGAGAAACTTTTGTAAAAGTCTCAAAAACATAGTTTGAAAAGTCTGATAATAATCGTTTATAGAATAAGCTCAAAATCTGTTGTTCCCAAAATGAAGCAAAAAGATGAGGGGTTGTATCCATATATTCATTGATTAGTGCCAATACAGCATACACAATATTGTATGTATTATTGTATTTGGATACAGCCCCTCATCTTTTTGTTTCCTTTTAAGAATAATGGATTTTGAGCTCATTCTATAAACGATTATTATCCTTCTTTTCAAACTATGACTTTCACAAAAGTTGCTCTATACATTTAGCTAACACATTATGCAAATTATATTTTTATTACGTTCGAGCATGCGCAGTGAAGCATTATTTAGTAAACATGCTCATTTTTCATACAATTATTTTTTTTCATTCTGATTGCAGGGTATTGTGTACAATGTTGTTTGTCATATTTTCTGAAAAAGAACTTTTTTTTATATTAAGAACTCTGCAAATTATAAGCAAAAAACTTGGCGAAATTTGGGGCTGTTTTTATATAAACCTTAATTTCTCTATGAGTATAAATGCTATCCTCATAAAAATGAACACAGTATATTACAATAAGCCACTTATTAATAATCTCAAGTTTGAACGCTTTTGCTACATTACATTTTACAGGGTTATCCAAAAGATATTCGTTTTTTTTCAATTTGTTGACGGTCCCCTATAGGGTTTTGGTAAAAAATCTTCATGGAAATATATGACCTATACTATACTGTTTACACATCTGCAGTTTCAGGTTAATTCTTGTATGTATTTTTCTAGATATTTAACAAAACGTCTAAAATTGCAAGTGACCGGTCACCTTTGGCCATATAGTGTATTATAAATTTCAATGGGTCTGAAAAATTATTATATTTGTTATTAAAATGTTCGAAAAAAAAACACACACACACACACACTAATTTTTCAGTTTCACGAGTTTCTAAGCGATTACAGAATTTAGTGTGAATAATAACATTGGATTTATTTGATTTTAATTTAAAACATTTTAAATCAGATATATATACATTTTAAAAACTTCAGAAGTTAGTTATTAATTAGTTTGCATTTATAAGTACTTAAAATTATACTTATATTTAAAAAATATATAAACATATTTCAGATTACTAACAGTAAAATCCTTATTTTTATTTTCCAAATCTGTCCATAAATAAATTATTTTAACAAATTGTATGTTCACAAGGACAAAATGAAATCTCTACATTAATATGAATAAAAATACTTTTGAAGGACATATATTTAATTATTTCAAAGTTTTCCATATCCTTGCAGAAAATCTCCATTTTTTTTGTATTAAAAAAAATCGCATAAGGTTTAAATGTTTTCCAATAGGTAAATATACATTATATGCATTAATTGTTTAATATTTTTCACAATGTATTCAGTGTGTAAAATAGAACGTGTTAGCTGAGATTATTTTTAATTTAGAATTTTTATTTTTAAATGTGATATTTCATTTAAGTGAAATTAAAAAAAAACATAGATTTTTAGTTCTCAGCCTTTCCCACCGTTTAAATTTACAATGCATTCATATGGCAAAACTTAATATTTATCACAAAATATCTTGACGTAAATTTGAAATATGTTTTTTTAAGTTGATTTAAAACAAAGATAAAAAAAACCCCATATTGATTTAAATCACGGGCCCACTTAAAAAAAAAACTACTGTGGGTTTTTTCAAATTTTCTCGTGTTTTCACATCTGTATCATTATTTAATCTAAGGTATGAGAATGCAGAAAAAAAAATGTAAAGGGGGGAAAATGCATTGTGCGACTGAAATAATTTGTTGCCAAAAGGAGCAGTGTAAAGTATTTTAAAAGGGCATTATTTCCCTTAAATAAACATTTTTGTAAGTACATCTAATTGAAGTTTTTATTCATTCAAATTGAAAGTACCTTACAAAAAAAGTTCACATCCCTCCCCTCCTTTTTCTCCCCCCAAAATCAAATTATGAGCTATTAGAGTCCCAATGATTTGATAAATATAGCAGGATCACTTAGCTTAATATATTATATTGTCATAAATAAATCAACATGCAAATGAAAAAATTAAATAAGAATCTCATACCATATGATTTTTTCATGGGGCTAAAACGCTCAGTCCTCTTTAAATAATCTCTCATACAATCAACAGCATCAGCTTTCCCTTTCTTAATCAATGTTTCTTCGGGGGCATTTACTAATTTTCTGAATATCCAAAGCAGACATCAGCTACAAACAAAAAATGTAAAACATGACAAACATTATAAAAAACAAATTTACTTTCACAATTTTTTTCTAAAACACATATTTATCAAAAAACATAAATTTATTCAACACACAATATAAAAGTTATATTTAATTAGCCTTATTTTGCTTTTGCATTCTATTGAAACAAAATGCTTCATTTAAAAGTTCTAATTGCTTTCCTTAAAATAAAATTTATACTTTAAAGCCTACAATTATATTGCACTAATGAAGAAATCAGTTATCTACATGACCTTTATCGATTCACCAGAAGAAAAATTTCCTTTACCTAGAGTTAACACTATGGCCAAGCACAGTGCATAGTGGACCTTCTTTGACTTGTCTACTTTATATGTCCTGTAGCCCTATTCAAACTACATATGTGCCCGTTGATCCTTACTCTTCTTTTTGATGTACCTTTTCTGTTAATTTCCTAGCAAAATACATCGATCTCGGATGTAAAAAAAAAGTATCAATTTCATCAATCGGGCGAGGCAAAAAAAAATAATGAAATCTGCTAATCGGCTAAGGAAGAGAGGGGGGGGGGGGGTCTGAAATTTATCAATTGGTCGCAAGAGGGGAAAAAAATAAAATAATTTGTCAATCAAACACAAGGGGAAAAAAAAAAGAAGTTCTTAGATCAAATTATCGTAAAAAAAAAAAAAAAAAAAAAAAAAAAAAATGAAAAATCTATCTGTCCATATATCGTTTAAAAAATGCACACAATTTTCAATTACATCCTGCAAATTTCACCAGTAAGTCGCAGGGACAAATCCAGAAAATTTTAAGTGTTGTCAACTGTGAAAAAAAAAATTGCAAAATTCGTTAAATGGTCAGAGGAAAATATCGTGAAATTCTTCGATTCTATGCACGAATATGTCGCAAAATTCACCAGTCGTTCAGAAAAATATTATAAAATTCTACTAAAAGGGAACACTAAATAAACCATCTCAAAATATGCTTTATGAACAGGGCAAAAGAGTGCCATTTTGGAAAGCAATGTGCCCCTATTTTATTAAATTCCCGGCAGGCAGCCCTTTTCCCCATATTTAATACTATTACAATTGATTCATAATGCAATGACTGTTTTTCAAACCTCACTGACACATGATCAGATATCCGATACTGACAGTTGATACAGGTTTTAAGCTGTGTTTCTTTCTCTTTTTTTTTTTTTTTTTTTATACAGCAAAAGGTTTTCAAAAATATGTCAATAAAACTTAACGAAAAATCCAAACAGCAAAGAAAATCTGAAAAAGTAAATTTTGAATTTTTATGTAAATGTTAGTAGTTTAGTAATACCTACACTAACATGAATTTGCAGCTTTAAATTTAAATTATCAAAATTCATAAGAATACCCCCCACCCCTCCCTCTTCACCAAAGAAAAGGCTAAAATACCTGTGAGTAGTCATTTAGCAAAAATGCTAAAGAAAACCTTGAGTAGACATTCATAATTGGAAAAGGAATTATAGTACAACCATTTACTGAGTGCAATTAAACTACCTTCACCAAAGTAAATATAATATTATAAGTACATTTTAATTGCATTCTAATTTAACTTGGCTTATGTATGTAACGATGAAATTTTGCAATCAATTTTGCACTTTCTTGCGTGCTAGAATAACACAAAATATGTACACAATTCCAACACATTAGAAACATGTCCACAACATCATTTTAATATTCTTAGAACTTCATTTTAAATTAATACATTTTTAAGGCATGTTTCCATTAGCTGGTAACAGGTAATAAATCGCCAAATATAGTTTAGGTTTCAGGGTTTGTAAATATTATATTTTTTAAAATATAAAGAATATGTTTTGAAGATATATATTATATTTTATATGAATTAGAAACTAAAACATAATGCAGATAACATGAAAACTTAATAGGTAAAACACTATTCTGGTTTTTTTTTTTTTTCTTTTTTTCAATATGGCAAAATTGAATATCATCTAATTCAAAACTGAAAAAAACTGTTACTCCAGCTCAAATCGTGGTTTCTCTGTAATTATTTTTATAAACTTCGATAATAAAATTTTTTTATGAAATTAGATTAATAAAATTGATACTATTAATTAAGAGTTTCAGAACTTTACAGAAACGCTAATCTTCATATATACACTATATGTACATACATAAAGATTAGCGTTTTGGCATATAAAGCGGTTCTGCAATAAAAATAAAACTTTTTACATAAGCTATTGTAAAAAGTTTTATTGCAGATTTATGGCATAGAAGGTTTTTTACAAACATTTTGAATATCTTTATGCTTGTAAATATACAGTACATTAAAAATTTTAAAATTGTTCGGGCAATCAATAATGTTGCAGTGACAAACTTAAAATCCACTTTCATTTCAGCGTATCACGTGCAAGAAAATGTATAACAATCTAACAAACATAAGAATATTGTTATGACAAACGTTATATAAGTAAAATTAAGATCAAATAAGGTAAAAAAACAGATAAATAAATATCTGAATATGTCCAGTAATTATGTAGCCAGGATGCTTTGATGGAATTACTGCGTATTCGCTCTTAGTAAACATGACGCGGTACAAGCGACCAAGGAGTAGTGCTGTAAAAGTAACGACTAAATGAATACCCGTATGATGTCGTTACTTTCGAACTCGCTACCCGTTAGAAAGTATTCGTTACTCGTTACTTTTGTTACTGTTCAAAAACCGAGTATTAACAATCATCGTATGTATACTACAAACCTGCAGCAATAGCAAATCTAATTATATACCGCACATGAGTCTTTTGAAGAATTCGTTACTATTTTAACGTAAAATATGTGCTGCCATCTGTACGTTAAAAATACATTTAATTTTCTACGTTTTAATGAAAAACAGGCAAACAAAATTAAAATACGATGCATAATTGAATATAACATGTCTAAATTGTATAATTTCTTACTTATGAAATAAGGAATAATCGGAGAAAGCAATTTAGGAAGAGTAAAAGTTCACTAAATTTATACGAAAACTATGAAATATAATTACACAGACAAAATATTTTACAAACAAATTTACTTATTAATTTTACACTAAAAGTAATTATGTATTATGAAAATTTAATTTCTGGAATAATATGAAAATATTTAAATATATATATATTTAATTTCTTGATTATCCTATCAAATGACACTGTACTTCAGTCACATTATTATTTCTGAAATTATTGATTTATATTTAAAAATACACTTTTTTCAAATATGAAATTTAAAAAGATAGCAACAAAAATATTTGGCACAGATGTCATATACGCATCACACTAGCGTGATTTTTTTTTTCTGATGCCAATTTGGTGAAAACCTCGTTTTTGAATACAAATTACACATATATATATATTAAATAGGGAATAACAATAAATAAAAAATGTGTCATTAATAGCTATAGAACAAAACAATTTATATAATTAAAAAAAAGAAAATAAAAGTAACTATACAATTTATTAACAAATAAACAACATCCGAGTTACCATATCAAGCAAAATAACGGCACTTTGCCGCCAGTTAAGTACCCCGGTGATTATATGACATTGGCCTCAGAAAAAAATTGCGCCAATATGGTGCGTATATGACATCTGTGCCAATTATTTTTACAAGCCAAACAGAAAAAAAAACGAAAAAAAAAAGCAATTTAACAAATTACAACGACCATTTGGAAAATGATTTTTTCAAAGACTTAAAATTTAAGACATAAAAAATCGCACGGAATTGATCATACATATTTCGTACGCCATGGATTAAACATTAACATTCTTGGATCAATTTTAAATGAAATTTCCTTTTTAAATTTCTAAACATCCCACAATATTACTTTTTATATCGTCGTATAGAGAAAAAAATACATTTTTAATTGCAATTTGTTTGAAAGCTGTATCTCAATTTGTTTCTGAGTTATTAATTTTTTTTTGTAGTTTTTATTACTTTTTTGTCATAGTGGCAACAGAAGTATCCATCTCTGTTGAAAGTAAAGGGAAAATACAGATTACTGTATATACCAATCAGAAAACGAATAAAACACGGGATTCAACTAATAAAACGCTTCAGATATGTTTTTGATTCCCTACCCTGACAGAGGACAATAACCATTTTTCCAAATGGTTAAAAAAAATGAGAAAACAGTAATTCTGCTTTTTCAGAATTTAGTGTAACACCCGATGAAAAAAAAAAAAAATGTACATAAATATAGATAGTTCAGTTATAAGACTTAAAACACACGCGTTTATTTTATATAAAATGACGTGATCCGCATCCGCTGAAGGATTTCTTTCGCTATTTAAGAAATTCGACAAAAAAAATGGCTATCTCATGATTCATATGCTTTCATTTGTTTGTAATATTAATGTAGATACTTAAAATTAAGTTCAGTTTATAAAAACTTCATGTTTTATCAGAAGTTATTAACTTATATTTTTTCGAAACAGCAGGTATTTTAATTACCCTTTTTTTTCAGTTTTTATGAGAAAATGGCAACAAAAAGATATAATTGGTACTTTCCAACTATTTTTCCTGTACTTTTACTTTCTACAGAAATGGAGTACTTGAGTTACAAAAATTATACAAATGGCATTTAAAACTACAAAAAAAAAAAAAAAAAAAATAATAATAATAATAATAATAATATCTCAAAAATAAATCGAGATGAAGTTTTCAAACAAATTGCATTTAAAAGTACTTTTTTCCCCAATACGACAGTATAAAAATTGGAAATGTGCGATGCTTAGAAGTTAAAATAAATGCGGTAGAGATTATTCCGTACAATGATACCTCTGCTTTGTTTTACGGCTGGCTTATTCAACGGGGCGTGTTTTTTTTTGGAGACGACACTTTATTAGCTTAGCTGGAAGAAAGAAATAGCATACCGGAGGTTAAAAAAATTAAACTTTATCATAAAAACATTTTTACAAGCAATCTAAAAACTCGTCTTTATCATAAAAAAAAAATATTTTTTTTAATTTAAAACATAAATTCACGTACAAAGATATTTTTATAGGATAAAGAATGCACTGAAAGCAAACCTGTAAATTTTAGAACAGAATTTCTTAAAAATTTTTAGAATATTTAAAAGAAATGTGTTTCATTTTAGACTTTATCATCTTATCAACCAACAGTTTACGTCAATCGCATTATTATTTTAGAAATCTTTGATTTATGTTTTATAATAATATTTTTTCCATTCTTTTTAGTTTTAATGAAGCACGCCTTTCAGATAATATATAACCTGATTTTGAAAAAAAATTCTTTCAGATGGTACTGCAAGCTCAGAGTATAAAATAACTATGCTTCTTTTTCTTTCCATAATGAAGGAATCAACAAGTCCCTACGAAATCAAAATCGTTTGAGATTTGAGAATAAATGATACTAACAGAATGATACGCATACACTGATACGTAAACAACTAACGCCGAAATATCCGAGTCTGAATACAAATTCGCATCTTTTACCGCATCCGGCTATCTGCTCCATTCATGAATTATACAAACGTAAGCAGCGTTTGAAGTTAGTTTCATTTTGTTCGGCTGCGTATTGACGCAGTAACGACTAACGAGTCGTACTTCGAAGTACTGATTCGGTATTTCGTATCTTAGAGAATACCCGTTACTTAGTAACGAATACGTGCGGTTTGCTACAGCTCTACCAAGGAGTTTAACCTCCTTGCAAGCGACGCTAAGGAGTGAGAGGTAAACAAAACAAGCATGGCGATGGCAGGCGTTGCCATTCTCCAAATCTAAACGTATGAGTAGCAGTCTTTATCAGTGTTGAATTCGGGCACTTTTCTCCGGGAGGGATTTTTGTGGTTCCGGGGGAGGGGGGCATTATACAGTTCCAGGGGGAAATTTAATTTTTTGAAATTGAATTTCATTTTGTGTTTTTCATTGAAAACACAAAATCTCAAATCTCCCGGGAGTGGGAGCGGACATCTCATTGCTCCGGGGGTGGGGGGGGGGGGTCCTCCCCCGGCCACCCCCTGTATTCAACACTGGTGTTTATCCAAATCAGATACAAGGTCCCGAATTAGCATACGGCTTTTTTAACACAACTTATTTTGTACTATAGTTACAAAAAATCAATATATTATCAACTTTCAAAAGGTATTGTATATTTTAAGTAGGGATGCACCGAATAGTGATTTTGGCCGAATACCGAATATTCGGCCAACATGTAAACCGAATTCCGAATATTTGGCTTGCCGAATAAGTTTAAATTTCAGAGTTTCAAAGTATTAAAAAGTTAAATAAATCGTCATTATTGGTTAATTTTCTTACGTGATACTTTTTAAATAGCAAGTAAAAAATGTAAAAGCATTCTGTTTTATTTAAATATAATTTTATTTCTAATTATTCTAAATATCATTATTAACTGATAGTTAAAAATAGAAGTTGTTTTACGGTTAATTTTTTTTTAAGGCTTTTTAAATATTCGGTCTGGCCGAATATTCGGTATACCGAAATCTCTTATATTCGGCATACCAAATAGTTTGATATTCGGCCTAACCGAATATTGGGCAACATGGCCCAATAGGCGGGATACCGAATATTCGGTGCATCCCTAATTTTAAGATTCTACCATGCACCATGCTTTGAAATACCATACAATTTATGTTGCAAGTAATTACCATATGATTTTACTATACATCATGCTATGGAATACCATATAATTTTGGTACAAGCAATTACCATATGATTTTACCATTCATCATGCTATGGTATACCATACATCATGCTATGGTATACCATACAGTTTATGGTACAAGCAATTATCACATGATTTTACCATACATCATGCTATGGTATACCATACAGTTTATGGTACAAGCAATTATTACAAAATTTTACCATACATCATGCTATGGAACACCATTGAATATATGGTAAATTTCATTACCCTATAATTTTACCATACATCATGCTATGGTATACCATACATCATGCTATGGTATACCATACAGTTTATGGTACAAGCAATTATCACATTATTTTACCATACATCATGCTATGGTATACCATACAGTTTATGGTACAAGCAATTATTACAAAATTTTACCATACATTCATGTTATGGAACACCATTGAATATATGGTAAATTTCATTACCCTATAATTTTACCATACATCATGCTATGGAACACCATTGAATATATGGTAAATTTCATTACCCTATAATTTTACCATACACTTTGCTATGGAATACCATAGAATGAAGAATGTTTACCATGGATACAGTATGTTTCCATATAATGCCATAAAATTTTTATGATTTTCCATGTAAAACCATATGTTTCCATAAAAAATCCTATGTTATTTTTTGCTAAGGGATTGAGACGAAACATGAGACTCAAACAAACCCAGCATCGTTGAACACATATATACTTTTAATTAATTTTTCAATTAATTTACAGCAGTGCAATTACGCTCGAAATTGAATTTAATAATAAAATAACCTGAGCTGAGCTTTAATCCTGTATTGATATTTAAATATATTTACTTACCTCTCTGCATTATAAACATTTATCATATTTTATGAGCTAGTATAAACTGAAAAAAAATGCAAATAAATTCCTTTTCTTCTGAAATGAAATCTAGATTCCACATTTTCTCTTTAGCATATTTATTCTAAAATAAAAACCTAAATTGTCAATTACTTGAATAAATTGACTTGGGTGAAATGTGGTTGATATTTTAATATTGAAAATAAATCTATGTACACAAAACATTCTAAACTTTGTATAGGAAATCTCAAACGTAAACACGGTGTGTTTACTTATTTATACCCCAGAGTTCCTTTAAATATTTTCGCAACGAACTGCGATTTCCTGATAAAAACTATTTTTTTTTTTTTTTTTTTTTTTTTAGTGAATGAATTAATGTCTATATGTAAGCTATTTCTGCGTTATATATATAAAATTGAAAAAGAACGTTTTGTAAAAATATAACACCACATCCTGAAATATTAATATTGCGATGTCAATAAACGCTTTTACGTGATTTAATTTGTATTTGTATTATAAGGATGAAGAATGCTTTTGAACATATAGGCTTTTTTATACGATTCAGTAAAAAGAAAGAAGTTAATAAATCCCATATTTATGATTATGCTATATTTCAAAAGCTATATAATGTATGAAGGACAGCATAATTGTCAAAATTTAGAGAAAGAAGATACTTAAAAAATCGCCATACGTTGTTTTAAAATTTATTCAAATTTAATAAAGAAAAAAGACTTTTTAATTCAATATCAATTGAAAATAAATTTTATCTTAATTAGAGATTAAAAGTCACTTCGCGCAAACTATTAAACTACTTGGATGCGCCAATCCCAAAATTTTCTTTTATCTTATACATATTAATGCTACAAAATTCGCAATCACAGTGCCAAACTTAAATGACAATATACGTCCATAATGAGGATTCTAAAGATACTGGTTCATTGAATTTTGAGCATTTAAAAAGGTTGTATCAGCATCTCATTTTTCAAACAAATCATTAAATTTCGGCAGCCACTCGCTTATATTTGGAACCAACTTCCCAACCCACAATGCATAAAAGCGACAACTGTTGGGCTGTATACACCAAAGCCTAATGAAAATCCATCTTTGTGAAAGTATATCAGAATATGAAGTTTGAGTAAATTTCGTTCATTTTCTTTTGAGATACAGCTATTGCAAAAATCGTAAATAAGTCAGCGACAACTTTTATATGATTTACACGAAAACCTAATTAGCATTAACTTATATCAAGTCTAATGGAAAATGAAGTTTGATGAGATTTCGTGCTTTAGTTTTTGAGCTATAACTATCACTAAAATCTTGTAGATCTTGAAAAATGCAGCATAGAACTACCACCTGTAGGCGAATTATACAAAAACAATATCAGCAACATGTTATGTCAAAATATTACCGAATCTGAAGTTTGACGAAAATCCGTGCATTAGTTCTGGAGATAGAGCTATTACGGAAATCATATAAAATACAGCACAGCAGCTACACCTGTTCGGAGGTTTACAACAAAAACTAATCATCACTAATTTATATTAAGGTGAAACTGAATACAAAATTTTATTATACTCCGTGCTTTAATTCTTGAGTTAGAAGGGCCAGAAATTTTTTTGTCCCATACAGACAGGCTCACAGACAGACATATTCTAAAACAAATCGTGTTCAGGACTTTCTGAAACATATAACTCCGTTGAAAATTGGTGTTCGAAATTTATCATAAATCCGAAACTTTCTTCTTGTAAAGAAAGAAGAAAGTTAAATAGACAAGTTTTTTCTTAACCCCTTATTTGTCGCTCCCATGACATTCACGGGCAGTGTCTTTTATTGAGATTGTTTGATTCCCACTAGTTTTACAAAATATTGTAATTGGCTTTATTGCGGTATCATTATGTAAGGTGAATGTTTCTTTTACAAAAAAAAAAAAAAAAATGTTGCCAATATAGTCCAGGCAATAGGGGATTTTACCTGGCAGAATTAATGGTAGTTCTGCAAATCGGCTTACTTTATGTTTTTTGGGTCACTGAATCCGAATTTGTAACTTCCCACAAAAATTTCCCCCCTGCAACCCTCCAAATTTTGGTAAAATGCCCCCAAAAAGATTTTTATTAAAAAACTCCAATTTTTTATTGTTTTAGGGGGAAAGTATCTAGAAATTCAGAAAATAGTCAAAATTTGCAACAAAAAAGATACATGACATTATGACGTATGATGAATGGGGGATGGGGGATCTGCCTCGGAACATGCGCCGCGGTGCTGCGTTGACTAAGTTGCGCAATTTCACCTAACCACTCACATCGTTTACATTCGCCCTCCCGTCTCCCATCTGAACTTTCACTATAAGGTTTAGTTTAAGTTTTTTGGTCGCTGAATCCGCATTTTTAACTCCCCCCCCCCCAAAATCCCCCCGCAACCCCTCGAAAAAGTTGTTTTCAAATTTTTTATTGTTTTAGAGGAAAAGTATGTAGAAATTCAGAAAGTAGACAAAATTTGCAACAAATAGGATATATGACATTATCACGTAGGATAAACGGGGAGAGGGGGGCCTGCCTAAGATCATTCCCCGCGCGCTGTACTCAAAAACCAATTAAAAAAAATCAATTTATTTATTTATTTATTTTTTTAATTTATTTATTTATTTATTTATTTATTTTTTTTTTTGGAGGGGGGGGGGGGGTTGCCGGTTGAAATTTTGGTGGGAAGTTACAAATTCGAAGCGACCCTAAAAACATAAAATGAATCGAAATCCAGAACTAGTATTAATTTTGCCAGCTAAAGTCCCGTATTGCCTGGACTTGCGTAACTTAGTGCAAGTAGCGCCGCAGTGCATGTTCAGAGGCAGCCCTCCCCCTCCCCGTTCATTCTACGAATACAGAATATCATATATCCTATTTGTTGCAAATTTTGTCCACTTTCTGAATTTCTACATACTTTTCCCCTAAAACAATGAAAAAATTAATTAAAAAATATATTTTCGGGGGGTTGCGGGGGGGGGGGGGGTTAAAAATTCGGATTCAGAAACCCAAAAAACTTAAAGTAAACTTTATAGGGAAAGTTCGGAACGGAGACGGGAGGGGGGCGAATGTAAATGATGTGAGTGGAATTTGAAATTGCTCAAATTTGTCAACGCAGCACCGCGGCGCATGTTCCGAGGCAGATCCACCTCCCCATTAATCCTTTGTCATAATGTCATATATCTTATTTGTAGCTAATGTTGTCTACTTTCTGAATTTCTAGATATCTTTTCCTTAAAACAATAAAAACATTGATTTTTTTTAAAAATAAAAACCTTTTTGGGGTGCATTTTACCAAAATTTTATTTTATTTTTATTTTTTTTTTTTTGGAGGAGGGGGTGTTGCTGGGGAAAATTTCGGTGGGAAGTTAAAAATTTGGATTCAGCAACCCAAAAAATATATATTCAGACCTTTTTCAGAACTACCATGAATTTTGCTAGGTAGAGTCCCTATACGGTCTCTATTGCCTGCACTAATAAGCAATTAGAATTTTAAAACCGTAATTTAATGCGATCGTTAACGGGTTAATCTAGGAAAATATAAGAAGGAGGGAATATATGCAAAAATCTCTTCCAAATTACCTACGATTCTGAAAATCATATGTTATCATTAGAGGCCAAATAAACGACTAAGTAAGAATTTTTGTTGACATTAAATTCCGGAAATGTTTAAGAGTAGATTTTCAAGTGTTTTAAGAAGTTTTCTAAGTCAGAGATAAGCGTTTTTTTGGATGCTATCAATTCCCAAGGGAGCACCTTAATGTTTCATTAGACTCCATAGTTCGACACCACTGACAATAACATTAAAATTAATACCAGTAAAAAACTCATTAAATTAACATTAATGTATTACCTTTTTCACGTGTAATTTATATTACGTAGTAGAAAATGTTTAATTGGTAATTGATAGCATTTGAAAAATCGTTATTTCTCGAAGAGAAAACTAATTAATGCATTGTAAAAACTACTCGAAAACGTTTCCGAAAATGAACGGCAGCAAAATAAATTATATTTCTATAAATATGTGTTTAAAACTCAAAAATATATCGGCTTCTGAGCTTCATAAATACAAAAAACGGTTTTTGGAATGGGGATTAACTCAGTAGAGTGTATAAATTATATAGATATAGATCATATACAGGGCTGTGCAAAACAATTTAGGTTTTATAAAGCATTAAATGATGTTCTAAACCGAATATATGAGTTTTCGGATACTATAAATTCCCAAGTAAAACATCTTCATAATCATTAAACATGATAAATCGACACCATTGCCGTTAACGCTACAATTAATAGCATAAAAACATAAAAATTAGCTTATAATGTTTTTTCATGTACATATTCTATTACGCAGCAGAAATTGTTTACTTGAGAATTTTAAGCATCCGAAAAACCGATATTCCTGGCAGAGAAAACTAATTAATGCACTATCAAAACTACACGGAAACGTTTCCGAAAAATAATGGCAGTAAAATAAACTTTCTTTTTATAAATGTGTTCTTAAAATTATAAATATATATATTGGTTTTTGGTCTTTCTAAACATAAAGAACGTTTTTTGGTATGGGGGATTAATTCTGAAAAGATTGTATAAATTAAATAGATCATATACAGGGCTGTTGAAAAGAATTTATATTTTATAGGTATTAATCAGTTTTATAAATAACACAAATGATTTTTCGGGTGTTACCAATTCCCAAGTAAAGTTCTTTATGTTCATTAAACATGATAAATCGACATCGCTGAAATGAATATTAAAATTAATATCATTGAAAAAACATTAAAAAAAACATCTTTTTTCATGTATAAATTCTATTACGCAGCAAAAAATGTTTACCTGAGAATTGATAGCATCCGAGAAACCAATATTCTTGGGAGCCAGAACTAATTAATGCGCTATAAAAATTATTCCAAAACGTTGACAAAATTGAATGGCAGCAAAAGAAATTTTCTTTATATAAATGCTTCATTAAAATAAAAAGTAAATACCTGTTTCTATCCTTTTTAAATATAAAAAACTTTTTTTTTAAATGAGTAATAACTCGAAGAGACTGTATAAAGATATAGATCATATATACAGCTGTACAAAAGAAATTAGATTTTATAGGTATTAATCTGTTTTCTAAATAAAATATATGAGATTTTCGGATGCTATCAATTTCCAAGTAATGTACTGTATGTTCATTAAACATGATAATTCGACACCGCTGACATGAACATTAAAATTAAAAGCATTGAAAAAACATTAAAAAAACATTTTTTCTTTTAAGTATAAATTCTATTACGCAGCAGAAAATGTTTACCTGAGAATTGATAGCATCCGGAAAACCAATATTCTTGGGAGTCAAAACTAATTAATGCGCTGTATAAATTACTCAGAAACGTTGAGGAAATTGAATGGCAGCAAAAGAAATTTTCTTTATATAAATACGTCTTTAAAATAAAAAATAAGTACCTGTTTCTGACCTTTCTAAATATAAAAAAACGTTTTTTTAAAATGAGTAAAAACTCCGAAGAGACTGTATAAAGATATACATAATATACAGGGCTTTACAAAAGAATTTAGATTTTAAAGGTATTAATCAGTTTTATAAATAAGAGGTATGAGTTTTTCGGATGTTATCAATTTCCAAGTAAATTTCTTTATATTCATTAAACATGAGAAATCGACACCGCTGAAACGAATATTAAAATTAATAGCATTGAAAAAACATAAAAAAAAACATTTTTCTTTCAAGTATAAATTCTATTACGCAGCAGAAATTGTTTACTTGAGAATTTTAAGCATCCGAAAAACCGATATTCCTGGCAGAGAAAACTAATTAATACACAATCAAAACTACACGGAAACGTTTCCGACAATTAATGGCAGTAAAATAAACTTTCTTTTTATAAATGTGTTCTTAAAATTATAAATATATATATTGGTTTTTGGTCTTTCTAAACATAAAGAACGTTTTTTGGTATGGGGGATTAATTCTGAAAAGATTGTATAAATTAAATAGATCATATACAGGGCTGTTGAAAAGAGTTTATATTTTATAGGTATTAATCAGTTTTATAAATAACACAAATGAGTTTTTCGGGTGTTACCAATTCCCAAGTAAAGTTCTTTATGTTCATTAAACATGATAAATCGACATCGCTGAAATGAATATTAAAATTAATATCATTGAAAAAACATTAAAAAAAAACATCTTTTTTCATGTATAAATTCAATTACGCAGCAGAAAAAGTTTACCTGAGAATTGATAGCATCCGAGAAACCAATATTCTTGGGAGCCAGAACTAATTAATGCGCTATAAAAATTATTCCAAAACGTTGACGAAATTGAATGGCAGCAAAAGAAATTTTCTTTACATAAATATGTCTTTAAAATAAAAAATAAATACCTGTTTCTGACCTTTCTAAATATAAAAAAACGTTTTTTTTAAAATGAGTATAACTCCGAAGAGACTGTATAAAGATATACATAATATACAGGGCTTTACAAAAGAATTTAGATTTTATAGGTATTTATCTGTTTTCTAAATAAGATATATGAGTTTTTCGGATGCTATCAATTCCGAAGTTAAACTACTTTATGTTCATTAAACATGATAAATCGACACCACCGAAATGAATATTAAAATTAATAGCATTGAAAAAACATTAAAACATTTATTTTTCAAGTATAAATTCTATTATGCAGCAGAAAATGTTTACCTGAGAATTGATTGCATCCGAAAAACCAATATTCTTGGGAGCCAAAACTAATTAATGCGCTATAAAAATTACTCCAAAACGTTGACGAAATTGAATGGCAGCAAAAGAAATTTTCTTTATATAAATGCGTCCTTAAAATAAAAAGTAAATACCTGTTTCTGACCTTTCTAAATATAAAAAACGTTTTTTTTTTTTTTAAATGAGTAATAACTCCGAAGAGACTGTATAAAGATATACATAATATACAGGGCTTTACAAAAGAATTTAGATTTTAAAGGTATTAATCAGTTTTATAAATAAGAGGTATGAGTTTTTCGGATGCTATCAATTTCTAAGTATGTTCTGTACCATTTCTGTATGTTCATTAAACATGATAATTCGACACCCCTGAAATGAACATTAAAATTAAAAACATTGAAAAAACATTAAAAAAACATTTTTTCTTTCAAGTATAAATTCTATTACGCAGCAGAAAATGTTTACCTGAGAATTGATAGCATCCGGAAAACCAATATTCTTGGGATTCAAAACTAATTAATGCGTTGTAAAAATTACTCAGAAACGTTGAGGAAATTGAATGGCAGCAAAAGAAATTTTCTTTATATAAATACGTCTTTAAAATAAAAAAAATAAATGCCTGTTCCTGACCTTTCTAAATATAAAAAAAACGTTTTTTTTTAAAATGAGTAATAACTCCGAAGAGACTGTATAAAGATATACATAATATACATGGCTTTACAAAAGAATTTAGATTTTATAGGTATTAATCTGTTTTCTAAATAAGATATATGAGTTTTTCGGATGCTATCAATTCCGAAGTAAACTACTTTATGTTCATTAAACATGATAAATCGACACCACCGTAATGAATATTAAAATTAATAGCATTGAAAAAACATTAAAACATTTTTTTTTCAAGTATAAATTCTATTACGCAGCAGAAAATGTTTACCTGATAATTGATTGCATCCGAAAAACCAATATTCTTGGGAGCCAAAACTAATTAATGCGCTATAAAAATTACTCCAAAACGTTGACGAAATTGAATGGCAGCAAAAGAAATTTTCTTTATATAAATGCGTCCTTAAAATAAAAAGTAAATACCTGTTTCTGACCTTTCTAAATATAAAAAACGTTTTATTTAAAAAATGAGTAATAACTCCGAAGAGACTGTATAAAGATATACATAATATACAGGGCTTTACAAAAGAATTTAGATTTTAAAGGTATTAATCAGTTTTATAAATAAGAGGTATGAGTTTTTCGGATGCTATCAATTTCCAAGTATGTTCTGTACCATTTCTGTATGTTCATTAAACATGATAATTCGACACCCCTGACATGAACATTAAAATTAAAAGCATTGAAAAAACATTAAAAAAAACATTTTTTCTTTCAAGTATAAATTCTATTACGCAGCAGAAAATGTTTACCTGAGAATTGATAGCATCCGGAAAACCAATATTCTTGGGATTCAAAACTAATTAATGCGCTGTAAAAATTACTCAGAAACGTTGACGAAATTGAATGGCAGCAAAAGAAATTTTCTTTATATAAATACGTCTTTAAAATAAAAAAATAAATACCTGTTTCTGACCTTTCTAAATATAAAAAAAACGTTTTTTTTTAAATGAGTAATAACTCCGAAGAGACTGTATAAAGATATACATAATATACAGGGCTTTACAAAAGAATTTATATTTGATAGGTATTAATATTTTTTCTAAATAAGATATATGAGTTTTTCGGATGCTATCAATTCCGAAGTAAGCTACTTTATGTTCATTAAACATGATAAATCGACACCACCGAAATGAATATTAAAATTAATAGCATTGAAAAATCATTAAAACATTTTTTTTTTCAAGTATAAATTCTATTACGCAGCAGAAAATGTTTACCTGAGAATTGCTAGCATCCGAAAAACCAATATTCTTGGGAGCCAAAACTAATTAATGCGCTATAAAAATTACTCCAAAACGTTGGCGAAATTAAATGGCAGCAAAAGAAATTTTCTTTATATAAATGCGTCTTTAAAATAAAAAGTAAATACCTGTTTCTGACCTCTCTAAAAAAAAAAAAAAACTTTTTTTTTTTTTTTTTTTTTTTTTTTTTTTTTTTTTAATGAGTAATAACTCCGAAGAGACTGTATAAAGATATACATAATATACAGAGCTTTACAAAAGAATTTAGATTTTAAAGGTATTTATTCTGACCTTTCTAAATATAAAGAAAGTTTTTTTTTTTTTTTTAAGGGGTCTCAGGACTCTTAACGCTTTAAAATTTTCGAAATTTTAATTTTTTTTAGATATTAAACTACTATCTTTTCTGAACATTTTGGTATAAATGTTTCCTTGAAATTCCTATTAGGACAGACGTTATGGCTTTTAGAATTATACACGCTCAATAGCTGAAGCGGCGTTTCAGAAACTTTGAAGTCAATTTTCTCCAAATGACGTTTTTAGGCATAACGCGCACGATATCTCAAAAACTTCTGATTTTTTTTTCATGAAATTTTCAAAACATATGTTTCATGTTAGTCTGTATAAACTGAATTTAAAATTTCCTGCTTATTGTTCGGAAATATATTCTTTATAGGTGATTATACTGTTGAAAATTTTTAAATTTTGCATTAACTAAATACAACTTTGTATTAAAAATAGAAAAATGCTTTATATACAAATTAATTTAGGTTCAGAGTAATTATTACAATGTGAAACATAAGTAGGACCCAGAATTTTCCTTCTACTTGGAAAATTTATTTTGTAATCGTGCGCATAATCTGTTATGCCGATTTTCCATTCGTCAAATGTCTGACAGTTTGGAGCCCACTGTAAATTCTAATTCTGCATCTTGTAATTTTTCAAATACATGAAATGAAAGAACATACTTATATCTTTCATCCCAATATAAAATTTTGTCTTAAAATCAATTGCATTTTAAGATATTATATGTTGAAAATGGTCTTTTTTTTTTCGATTTTTCCAATTTTAAGAGTCCTGAGACCCCTTAAATGAGTAATAACTCTGAAGAGACTGTATAAAGATATAGATCATATACAGGGCTGTACAAAGGAATTTAGGTTTTATAGGTATTAATCTGTTTTCTAAATAAGATATATGAGTTTGTCGGATGCTATCAATTCTCAAGTAGACGTGTTCATGTTCATTAAACATGATAAATCGATGCTACTGACATTAACATTAAAATTAATAGCATTGACAAAAAATCATTAAAATTATATTATTTTGTTTCTTTTACGTTTATAAATTCTATAATGCAGCTGATACTGTTTACTTGAGAAATGATAGCATGCGAAAAACTTATATTTCTGGTGGGGAAAACTAATTAATGCACTGTAAAAACCACTGAGAAACAAACGTTTGCGAAAATGAATGGTAGCAAAAGAAATTTTATTTTTATAAATGCGTATTTAAATATATATATACCTGTTTCTGAACTTTATAAAGATAAAAAAAACGTTTTTAGAAATGGGTAATAACTCTGAAGAGACTGTATAAATGATATAGGTCACATAGAGGGCTGTACAGAATAATTTAGATTTTATAGAGCATTTATCTGTTTTCTAAACCAGAGGTATGAGCTTTTCGCTTGCTGCCAATTCTCAAGTAAACATCTTCATGTACATTAAACATGATAAATAAATACCACTCACATCAACATTAAAATTAATAGAACTAATAAAAACATTAAAATTAACATTATTTTGTTTAAATTTCATGTATAATTTCTATTACGCAGCAGAAAACGTTTACTTGAGCATTGATAGCATCCGAAAAAACGATATTTCTGGCGGAGAAAACTAATTAATGCACTATAAAAGCTAACTTGGAGACTTTTCCTTAAATTAATGGCAGCAAAAGAGATTTTCTTTTTATAAATGCGTCTTTAAAATTGAAAAACATAAACACCCTATAAATGATATATTTCATATACAGGGCTATACCATAGAATTCGAAAACATTTCATTCTTTGATGGAAATCACTGAAAGGGAATTTTTAACTTCATTAAATGTTACCTAACTAAATTTTATCATAATAAGTTTTATATATACAAATCTATAACGCATGCACAGAGATTCACAAAAGAATTTGAATTATTTTCCAACAATTGATGTTCATTGCCAAAATTGAATTTTCAAATGTTTTATGGTTTTCCCATATTGTTTATTCAGTTATTATCTGTTTTGTTACATTATTCTGAATATGTTGGAAAGTGTTTCATAATTTATGCTGGTCCCCTTTTTTCTTTTTTGTTTAATTTTATAGGTTTCTTTTTTTTTTCTTTAGTACAGAGAAATTTCGAATTTAATGTGAAGCAGACAAAAAAATAAAAAATACTGTGTAAGTGTTTTGATTATTAGATAAAATATAGCCTCCTGCCATCGTTATTATAAAGTGAAATATTTTGTAAGCGTTTAAATTTTAAAATTTTGATTAATACATATTATACAGACTTTTATTCAAATGTTTGGCGTTAATTTGTTTATGGACTATTTAGTATTTTTATTATTATGAAGATATTTTTTCGTCGATTAAAAAAAAAGCTTAATAAAAAAATCTCCATTTTTTCTGTAAACTTCTAATTTTTTATAGGAAACTTGAGGGCGCTGCCCCCTATGAGTTACGCTTGCCAACCCCCGTTCAGACACCGCAGACTCTAAAAGCAGGCTAATTTGATCAGCCTTTAAAAGATTTCGGAAGATTGAATTATAAGCTAAAAAAGAGTGGCGATCTCCCTATAAACGGGTTTCTATTCATTTCTCATTGATTGGGGAAATTTAAGGCCAAATTAGCTGCTGTTAAAAGGCACATTGGCTGTTTCCGTCTTTGATTAAATAAAATCAGTTAAACATTTCAAAATAAGCTAATATAAAATGAATCAAGTAAACAGAGTGTTTGTCTCCCGGTATTTTTTAGCAAAGCGAAAAGAAAGTTTTTTTTTTTTTTTTTAATAATCAACTTTAAATGTATCCTTTTTTAACTGACGTAATTTTCATCAAACTTTTCTTTCTCTTTTTAATATTCACGTGAAATTACTTTTGTTAGAAGTGAAATATTATTTGCGCTATCCTAATAAAAATAGTTGAAAAGATCATCTTAAAATATCAAATAAATGTCTCGCGTTTTTAAATTTAAACTGTTTTGCAATATTATTTTTTTTTCATTTTACGTAATAAGTATAAGGTGACGTAAAAGTGACGTAATTTCTCTTATTTAAGGCTTCTAACGCATGTTAATGAATTTATTATTTTATATATTCTTTCTGTTTTAACATTCACGTGTAAATATAGTTTTTATGACGTAATATTCAATGAGTGCCTGCTTTTTATATTTTCTGTTTACAATAGCCACGTGTAAATAAATTTTTAATTTGAAGCAAACCTTACTGTTTGCGCTGTTTATACAGTTGGCAACAGTTTAAATTAATACCATATTCTAAAATATGTAGAAAATATCTCTCAAAATGCTGAAAATTTTAATTTAAAATCGAATTAAAACCTCAAAAGTGAGTCAAATAAAAAAATAAAATAAATTCAGTGTGCACACCGGGAAATTCTAACGCATAAAATGATCTAAAAATGATTAAATTCCCAGGTATATTTTTTGCTCCTATAGAACTTTTTTAATGGAACGATTTTGGCCAACATTAGCGAACTAGCGGAAAAACATAACATGTCTTATACTTTTAATAAAGAAGCCAAAAAGATTTGTTATAACTGGTTACAATCATTCCTTGCTCGAAATCTAACACTCTCAGTAAGGAAAGCAAAAGGCATATAGCGGTCGTTTGAGGAAGGGGAATGAACAAAAATTAAATATAAATTAATTATATACAGAAATTAATTGTAAGTTTATTTAATTTTCATATAATTAAAGTAAACTTATTTAATTTAATATTATATGTGCAATTATTTCAATAATTTATTGTAGTCCATCTCTCCCATTCATATAGTCCACCTCATCCGCAGAGTTTGGGTCAGATGGACCACACAGCAAAAAATTTTAAAAATTATGAAAGAAATTCCTTTAAAGATATGAACTTCTGTATTACGACTTTTTTTAAGAAACATTATACACTAGATATATACATATATAAAAGTAAAATATATGTAACTATATGGCTTGTACAGCTCGAAGAATAAACGTGGTCCATCACTCCCGGAATTACACTATTAAACATATTTTTGTATTTTCTCAATCTCGCGTTTTCTTTTCTTCTTCTACATCTCTTTTCTATTTTATTTTACTTTTATTTAAATTCTTTCTCTACATTTTTTTTCTGTTGACCTTTACTATTTTATAGGAAATATGTGAAAAAAGACTTACTATTTACTTTCATGCCTATGTTTTTTAAATTTTTAATCTCTCTGCAGTTTTTGTGATTAAATATAAGTTGCATTTTCAATACATGTTTTTGTAATTAATATAATTCTAATTAGCTTTAAACATTTTTTTGTATAATGTCATGTTTTCCTTATTTTCTTTTAGTTTTATCTCTATTTGGATCATTTTAAGACAGGCATATAGTTTTCCAGTAAGTTTATTTTGATTGAGTATAAAAAATAAATATGTTTTAAGAAGCATTTCTAAATGGAAGTAAAAGAAAAAAGAACTTCATCAAAAGTGCAAAAAAATTGTATCACTGAAATTTAACTCTGCAGTAAAAAATATCTTCAGCTTATATAATTATGATTCGGTAAATGTTTGAAAAAAAGAACACCATTTTCATCTTTCGGCGGAAAATACGTGGAGTGTGGGGAGGGGGAGAGCCGACCAGATCCGATAAATCAAGTAATGATTTCCGGTTTTTCATGGTATCACATTTTTTTCCACAGAAAATTTATGGATCGTTACAATCAACAGAGTATCTGATTGTATTAGACCATTTTTTACAGTGTGATATTTACAGATTTAAGCAAAAATAAGTATCTCAACTTTTTGAAAACGTTTTTTGTAGAAGATTTTACTTTTATTTTTTTCAGCTTTAAAAAGACGATATATTTTGATTATAATGAGTATATTTTAAATGACAGAACTTAAGAATCTAAGTTTGATTTAATTTATTCCTTCTCAAATTATATGAATTTAGTTAAAATCAGTCTAAATTCAAACCGATCGCGGAATTTACTAGTTTAAAGGGGTTCCGGGACAGAAGAATCTCAAATAAAATTACTGAGTTTTTAGAATTGTTAAGTTTTTTGAGATCTAATCATAATAAAAGCAGATGCAAACTGCTTACGTTTAGTATTATTAAATCGGAAAATATATCATTATTGTCTTCCGGTGTATAGTTGTTGACAGACTTATCCTTATAAAAATTAAATGATATAAACCAAGTTTACAATTGTGAAATGGAATATTAAAGGTTTATCTTATGGATTTAGCTTCCATATGACTTGTTTTTTTTAATTCAGTTTTTGTCGGTTTTCTATTGCTCTCTCTTCTTTAAGCAATTTATAATAGGAGAATAAAAAATTATTAACGACTTAAATGTCGATGGATTCAATTTATGTTGGTCGTTATGCTGGCCAACGCCACTTTTTTTTTTTTTTTTTTTTTTTTTTTTTTTTTTTTTTAAGCAATGAGTTTTCTTATAATGTTTCACATTTTGTTATTTAATATATATATGTATAATTTGACATAAAAAAGTTGTAACAGTGTACCTTCCGTGGAATTCCGCTAATTTCAACTGGGACCTGCTGGTCATAAGCCAAAACATATATATGAAGCTTAGTTCAATTCTACGCATAACTTCATACATTTTTCAATTTTAAAAAGAAGATACACGGGCAGACAGACATTTGTAATCACGTATTTTTGGGGTGCCTGACCCCTGAAACGTGTAAATCTGTTGTAAACAGGAAATGGAAAAAAGTTTCGATTACAATATTTTCTTTTATCGCAGATAGAAGAAAGTGAAAATAAGCTACGTGAAATTTCTCTTTAGATAGCCAGAATATTATTTTTGGAACTTTCTGTATAAGTTCTTTCAAAGCAATCACCAAATTAATAGATTTCAGAATGACAATATTTTTTAATAATTAAAACTAATTTATTTTCATTACACTTAGATTTTTTTCAAAAGCATGTATTTGTAGGATGAATGCATTTATACTAATGTAAACATTGTCTTATTACACAATAATAGTTTTCTAATTTAAAAGAAAACTACATTCAATAAATAAATACAGAAGCAAATCTGCTTATATAATGAAAGGTTTCTTTTTCAATACAAATTTTATAATTTGTTGCTGATGTGAGTAACACTTTTTAATAACATAATAATTACATTCTAACCTTTGTCAAAACACTTATTAAATTGAAGATGAGAAAATCTTTTTGTGTTGTTTAAATAAAATTAAAAAGAAAATGGTACAATGCTTGAAAACTGCAGCTAATTAATATTTTTCTAACTTCTGTTAATGTATTTTTTTTTGTGGTAACATACATTTATAAATACAAAATACTTTAAGGCATTTTATTGTATTTCACAGGAAATGTCTTCCTTTCTCATATTATTTCAAATGAAAAAATCTATAAATTCAAACACATACACGCAAATGTATATAAAAATATTTTTTCTACTGTTTGCTTTATGCGTACACATTTAAAGTATTAAGACATCAAGCAGTTAAATAACACATTGTATTCAATATCTCTGTGAATATCTTTACAAAGCACTTTACATTACTCTATATTTCGTGTTAGATATCATAGGTTGAAATGAATATATATTTTATAGAAGCAGTATTAATCGTATCATGTTTTACTTAATGTTATACAATCTAAAATAACTAACACAGCAACATTTAGAAAAAAAAATTGGGCTTTACAAATGGGTGTCGGACAAGTAATAATAGTATGTCGATATTCTTTGCTGAAACAGAAAATTTACAAATAATAACAATTGGTTCACCATATAAATTATTATATAACTATATTATACAACAAATTTTGTATGAAACTTAATGTACAATGTTCCACAAATAGATGGGTTAGTTGAAATAACTTTTATAAAAATAAATGATTTCAGAACTATTCAAATTTTTAAAAAAATGTAATTTAGTTAGTAAAATTTACTTCATCCAATTTAGAATTATATATATTTTTATATCTTTGTGCACGTTAAAGAGAGAGTAAATACATTTTTCATTATTTACAATACGAAAACTAATACGAGTTTGTACATGCAATTTTCAATATCGAACAAAATACAATTTTTTTAAATTCTATTTTCTAGGCCTCCATTAATTGTTGTAACATGCATGGCACAAAATGAGAAGCACTCTCAGAGAGGCCCTCTATAGAGGACTTTTTTAAGTGATGATGTTAAAATAAGATAAACTGAATTAATTTTCAAATATACGACGCGAATAACATATTTTATAATCGCATGTTTATTACCATCTTCAAGAATAATTTCTTAATATGAAAATACACCAATCATAATAAAAAAAAATTTAAAGAATATACCATGTGTGACAGTTCATAATTCTTAATTTTCACTAGATGACGATGGAAACAAAGGTTGTGTTCACAGGCTAACTTCTTATGTGATTTTGTAGATATGATAGAACCATTCAAAACGGCATTGATGTTTAAACTCGAGTAAGCGTCATATTTTTTTTTTCATGTGGTTCATCGCGAGTTTCCAGCCAAATAAAAAGCATGCGCGTATTGATTTCTTATTCACTCAAAAGAAAAACGCAAGTGAAAGCCGCCTTACACTTGTGGAATCTTACGATGACAATGTCCCAAAGCAAGATCAAGGATTGACACAGGACAACCATCAACATCCGCCGCAAGGCCAAGTAACTTTCGGAAGAAGACAATGCTATGCATTCGGTGCGATCAGAAGGGAATCGAGTACATTGAGTTTCTAAAACCATGTGAAATATTTAATAGCATTCGTTACCGTCAAACAATGATTAATTTGAACCACGCATTGATCGAAAAGCAATCAGAATGGGCTACAAGATAGTAAAATGGGATTTTAGTGCAGGACATCCCCCCACCATCACATACATGCGTCCCATCACACGCAGTGGAAGCGGTCAGGGACAATATTTCTACACTTGGCTGTGAAATGTTGCTCCACCAGCTGTACTCACGACACTTGGCCACTTCAGACTATAACTTATTTTCATGAATGTCTCACGCACATTCCATGAAACACTTCAACAATTAAGCATTTGTCTAAATATGGCTTGATGACTGGATCCCCTCAAAATATGCATGAATTTTCTGGGAGAGCATCAAGCAAAGACTTTGAATGCTTTGATGAGTATTCTTTTGTAAGTCATTACCGTACCCAGTTCTAATTGATAATTAAATGAACTTGTATTTCTTAATCTGCTTTCATTATATGTGAAATAGAAAATCATTGTATGGGACAGAAAATATAATGGCTGCCATTTATACCTGGGGAAAAATTAAAATATTTTGCTTAATTTGTCATTACCGTGCTCACTTATGTCATTATACCAAGTGCATTAAAATTTAAAAATTAGTTTTAAAATGTTAAATTAGTAATTTGGTCTCTGCTGATGCTTGTATATTTATGTTTATGAGGTAAGGTAATTATTTAAAAACAATTAAAACTTTCTGATTATTTCTAAAAATTTGATTTTGTTATTCCAAAACATGGACAGATTTTGAAAATGACGCACCTATTCCATTGATACCTGAAAAAAATATGTATGCATTATAAAAATTATTAAATTTATTAAAATTAAGCAAGAAATCTTTTTTAATTGAAACTATCGTGCCAATAAGTTACTATAGATTGAAAAATTCTTTTAAACAATTCTTTGAGGTTAACATTGTATACACTTAAAGTTACTGTCTAAATATGAAAATTGTCTCATTCATCTACACTCTGCCCTACTTTTAAAATTATATAAATTTATTGCATATAAAATCCCTGTTGAGATGAAAATAAAGACGTGAGTGTGCAAATAATAGATAATTTACTGCTACCAATTTTTAGAAGTCGACATGCACAATTAAATCTGCGGGGAACATTTGAATAATCGCGGCAAAACTATGCTTTTCACGGTTTTTAAGAAAATTGAAATAATTGTCCCATTATTGAAATAGCGTACTGTGCTTGCTATTGATTGTATAAAAAAGGTTGTAAATATGAAAGTTGTAGAGAATTTTATTTTCTTTAATATTGTAATTGACAAATAATATGCTACGGCAACGAGTCACGAGATATTTCCAAAAAATCAAAAAATGTCCCAAAATTTTGTTGTTTTTCGGCCACAGAAAATTTAGCTTTAAGAAATTTTGTTAGAAAACTTGGTTTTTCCATGTTAGCATCATTATAAACAACTTAGAAATAAAAATCTTTTACCCGACCTTTTGCAAGGTAAAATGTACATTTCCCCTGGACTAATTTAAATACGGAATAAAATGATTGCATATCAATGTATTTAATATTATAAAGCATAAAAGCAAAATAATAAATTTAAATAAAGTGAATTTTTCAGAAACTATATTTTTAAATAGAACGTTCTTTTGGTTTAGAATATTAAATTTTAGTTGATAAAGTAAAGTTAGATTTATTTTAATATTTTTAAACTTTGTAAAAATTTATATCTGATTATGAACATTTTCAGAAACTTTACATAGCAATATCGTAAATGTTAATTATGTTGACTAAATAATTTGTGTCATAAAATTTCTCATATTTTTATTAAACTGCATTAAAAGTTATATTTCCCCCCTAAGTCAAACTTAAGATAATATAAAAAATTCTTATAAGGAAATTTTATAATTTGTTTTCATAATATTTTCATATATTTTTATTCTAAACTGTATATTTGTAAAACTTTATGAAGGACAGGGATGTATAAGTTTTTTTATTACATATAGAAATCATTTATATTTCAACTGAATTAACCTGAAAAAATCTAAAATTAATTTTCTAATTTGAAACTGAAATTTTCTCAAGTAAATTTCTTTCATTTATTTCTCTAATTAAAAAAAAAAAATTCAGTACTTGAAATTTGCTTTATCAAATTTATTAAAAAGATTTAATTTATGAAAATTAAAAAAGTCTCATTTTATTTTATAATATTTAAATTATTTATTAAAACTTGTGTACAAAAATTTAAATTTTTTTTTTCAGGATTAAAGGCTTTTTAATAAATTTGAATTAACAGTGAATTTATTTTACCGGTTATAGATGTTTTATGATCTAAATTTTTACATACGAATTCATTTTCGTTAAAGATTAATATTAAATTTAAAAAGTAAAATTTAATTATGAAATTCTCTATTAAAGTAAAATTTAATTATGAAATTCTTGAACCGAGTTTTTTTCTTCTTTTTTAATAATAGACATGTATAATATTATTATAAACTGCATATTTAATTAGTTTTTATGAATTAAAAATAAACGTTCTCTAAATAAACTATTCGATGTAAGCTTTTTTTCCTTATTAATAGAGGAGATTTATTTTGAATTAAATAAAAAAAAATGAAATTTATGAAAATAGCTTTTAAATTTTGGATGATTTTATATTTTCTGAAATTAAAATTCCAATTCACGAAGAAAAAGTCTTTGAACGGCCCACATTAGATTGCATTTGCTATATAGATTTGTGAATGTTGAATTTTTATTCAAACGTAGCAGTGTTACATTTTCTCAATATTTCATCAATAGTTGCTAGAAGTATTTCGCCATATTATCAGAGATAATTTTGAAATATTATCATGAAATATTGCACATTTATTAGCATTCCTAGTATACGTACAATATTATAATTTTAATTACAAATACTTTCAAGTAAAGCTTATTTTTATATGATAGTGGTATTTCATTGTAAATATTTCTTATGTAAAGCCAATATTAAATCAATATTAGTAATTCATTCATTGGAAGTAATTCATATGAATGTAGTACTGGCAAAACGTTGGACCGCTATTCAACTAATGGTTTTTTGCTTTTAGATTTTTTTAATGTTGTCATTTTATAAACTTTAATTTTCTGAGATATCCTTTCAATAATTAAAGCTTTTTTAAACTATATAAAATTTGTGAAATTAAAGTTCTTTTAAAACTGACTTATAAATGCTTTTATTTGAAGTTTCAGTAAAGGCGCATACTTTTAAATATATTTATGAAATAAAAAGTACTTCTTAAAGAAAGTATTATCCAATTTTCGCCTTTTATTTATTTATTTATTTATTATTATTTTTTTTTTTTTTTTTGCTTTTTCTAGATATTTTTATATTTAATGTATACTTATCAATATTGATGTAATGACAAATTCTAATGCTGAAAGAAATAATGTCAAGATATTTAACGTCTCGATGGTTTAATTTTAGAACAATTTTCTAGAGCGAAAAATCACAAGCTCATTTCTAGAAGGAGCTATAAATATTATTAAAAATAAGTGCATTTTTCTAAACGACGGCACAGATATATTCCAATGATCAGGGGTGATTTTTTTTTTTTTTTTAATAAACTATGCGCAAACTTTGAAAGCTAAAAAGAACAGTCATGCAAATAGTGTCATTTTGTGATTAGGTTTACATGTTTTGGCCATATAATAATAATTGTTAGTTTAAAAAATGTCTATATTTTATACAAATTTTAAATTTATATGAATGTATATGAATGTAGCATTTGAATTTAAACATGCTTTATTTTCTTTATGACGTGCGTGATCATAAAATTAATTGACGTTCTGGTATTTTTTATTATCCATGATTTGAAAGCTTGAGTTATGAAAATACACGATCACGAGATCAAGGTTTGGAGTTCTTCAAAATTAGAAAAGAACCTGTCTATTAATTTTTATCATTCATAAAGCGTCGACATATGAACTGTCAATAAAGCACTGTTAGGCCTAATTAGGCTATTCGAAAGAAAGTGTATTATATGTTTTAAGAGAGAAATGTAATGTATTTGAAGAAGCTACCAACGAAGTGTCGAAACATTTTCTTTATAGATTTATATTAAAGTTCATGTGTTGTTATTTTAACGTCTAGTTATTCAAGTAATCCAATAACTTAATTTTTTACATATCATCTTCCTACATTAATATATATTATTTTTAGAATTTTTGTACAGTTGTAATTCAAACAGGGAAAATTTTTAATTATCGAGTCTTCCTTAATAAAAGCTGTGAGATCAAAGTGAAACCGGATTCGTAGTTCTCATAAAATTTGTATTTCCAACGAAAAAGTTTAAAATATGTAATTAATTAAATACTTAAACGTCATTTAAAATAAAAGTTTCAAGCAATATTGAATATAATCTTACTCAATCTCGTAGAACCAGTTAATAATGTAAAAGTAACTATGTAAAAGTTTATCGGCCAAATAATTGAGTATTACAAACTCTGTGAGGACTATGACTCTTGCTTCACTTCGGCCTCGTAGCTGTCATTAAAAGTTCTATAAAAGTGGTATAAATTTGAAAAAAAAAAATGTTTTCAGTAATTGAAATGTTCTTTTGTTTTGATTTCCTTCTGTAAAAAAAAAGTACTACTATATCAAATAATAAATTGATCTTGAAACTCTGGAATCCATAAAAAGTATATAATTATTATACATTTTATTTTAGAAAATGTAATGCAGTTTTTGGAAGTTCTGTTGCAAAAATCCACTAATATATTATAATATTTTTTATATAGAGCGACATTAAACTTAGTATTTCCTAATGTGATTTAAAATAAGGTAAATTGTTTAACTTTACATTTTAAAAGAATATAAATACCAAGGTTGACTATATTTCGATTATACTCAATTCATTTGAAAACAAAATACTCAAATTGCTTTTTAAAAATCTTATATTTATTATATATAAGAATATGTTATTTTTATAATTTAACAATGACGTCGCAGATAATATTTTCTATAAAATTTCGGGAAATAAATACTAAAAGATAAATTACTTGAAAACCTAAAACGTACATTCGTTTTTTAGTCAAATGAATTAAAATATTTTAAAAAGAAACCATCTTTAAAAGCAACAGAGTAACATAAATAGTTCTATAAAGATGTAAAAAGATATATCTGCCTTGTATTTATTTCGAAAAAGAATAAAAAGAACATTTTACTACTCATTCTTATGTTACCAATGCTAATATTTTATGCATTTCGTTTTCTTTAAGTTATAAAAAAGATTTGCACATCACTTTATAGAGGTATAAATCCAGCACCTCTAATAACGCTGGACATGTACTGCACATGTTGTAGGTATTTTTTAAGGCATAAGAAAATTTTAAAATATGAAAAGACAAAAGTAGCTTTTTATATTTTAATTTAAATTAGATTTTCGCTTCACCTTTAAGGGTCATTTAATATATCTGGAAACCACAAAATGCTCCTAATTCTTTCATTGCATAAATTGAATAATTATAAGATTTCTGATTAACATGCATTTAGTTTGTGTTTCAGGTTAAAATAAAAGAGGTATAGAAAATATTCGCATTTGCAGAAAAGGCATCATGCGGCAATTTTGTACATTAATGTTTGAAACCGGAAAAGCATTTTCAGCTAAGTACTTGAATTTACACAATCAAGGAAAACTAGTTGGATGTGCCAATCCCACAACTTTCTTCTATCTTATGTATCTTAATATTTCAAAAAGTAGTTACACATGTTAATACTTCAATATTATTAGATCAATACTATACCAACTTTCATTTTCTTCTTAAATTTCTGCTTCAGTCAATTAAAAACGAGTTAATCTATATCATGATAGTTATTAAAATTAATAGATTTTCCTTAATCTGTTGTTATCAGCTGTTTGCGAATAGCTGGCTTAGCAGGAAGCGAGTTCCCGCCTCTACACGAGCTGCCGATGGACAACAGAGCTACGAAAAATCATGAAAAGGATACAAAAATCGCTATCACTGAGCCCCTTTACCGCGCAATATTTGCAAATTCAAGGAGAACCTGTTGGCCATATCCAAAATTATGCACAAAAAATTTGGTTCAATTGTATGCATAATTTTATACACTTTTCGATGGTACAATAAAGAAAATGGCACAAACATAGCTATTACAGCGCCCTCCTTCCGGCAGATTTTTTTTCAAATTCAGGGAGGACTTGCTTGCCATAGCGAGAAACATACACAAAAAATTTGGTTTAATTCTATGCATAACTTCATACACTTGTTGATGGTACAATAATGAAAATGGCGCAGACATCGCAATTATAGTTGCCCCTTCTGGCAAAATTTTTTCAAGTTCAGGGAGGACCTACCGACCATAGTCTTACACATACACAAAAAATTTGGTTCAATTCTATGCATAATTTTATACAGTTTTCGATAATATGATAATGAAAATGGTACAGACATCCCTATTACAGCTATTGCCCTTCCGGCAGATTTTTTTTCAAATTTAGGGAGGACTTGCTTGCCACAGCCAGAAACATGCACAAAACATTTGGTTCAATTATATGCATAATTTCGTACGTACACTTTCCGATGGTACAATAATGAAAATCGTACAGATATCGCAGTTATAGCGACCCCTTCCGGCGGAATTTTTCCAAATTCAGGGAGGACATTCGAGCCATGACCAAAAACAAACACAAAAAATTTGGTTCAATTCCATGCATAACTTCATACACTTTTCGATGGTACAATATTCAAAATTGCACAAAAATCGCTATTACAGTGCCCCCTACCGGCGATTTTTTTCCAAATTAAGGGAGAACCTGCTTGCTATAGCCAAATACTTTTAAAAAATTGTACAATTCTATGTATAACTTCATACACTTTTCGATGGTACAATATTCAAAATCGCACAAAAATCGCTATTACAGCGCCCCGTACCGGCGAATTTTTTCCAAATTCAGGGAGGACCTGCTTGCCATAGTCAAAAACTTAAAATAAAAATTTGGTTCAATTCTATGCATAACTTCATACACTTTTTGATGGTACAATGGCGACAGACACACGGACAGACGAACACACGGACATTTTCTATAAACATGTTTTTTGGGATCTCTGACCCCTAAAACTTGTAAATCTGTCGAAAACCGGAAGTCGGAAAAAATTTCGATTACAATACTTTCTTCTATTGAAGATAAAAGAAAGTAAAAATAATTTGAATTTGAACGTTAATATTGATGCTGTTAAACATTTTAGTGAACCTGGAATATAGGTTTTTCGGATGTCATGAATTTTCAAGAAAAGTTTTTGATATTCAACAAACACTTTTTACATACAAACATGATGAATTAGAGCCATTAACACTAATATTCATATTTATATTATTTTGTTACTCTTGCATGTATAAATTGAATCAAGCAGCTATAAATGTTTAATTGATAAATGATTGCATCCAAAAACCGATGTTTTGGTTTAAGAAAAGTGATTAATATACTATAAAAACTACTCGAAATCCGTTCCGAAAATCAATAGCAGATTTTTTTTTTTTTTTTTTTTTTTTTTTTTTTTTTTTTTTTTTTTGTCTAGAAAATACAGGGTGTTGCAGAATTCGGCTGAAAATTTCAGGGGAAAGTTGGTTATAATAGGCATAAAGAGAATGAAAAATTATCTATGAACATGTGGTTACAAGCCATGTGTTTAATAAAAAATACAAGGTGTTTTGCTCTAACTCAATTTCAGTTGACGCTAAAAACTTGCAGAAAGGTGAAGTATATTATAATAAAACTTTTAATAGACATTCTCATCCTTGTTGTAAATGTAATAATATTAAAAAAAAGTGGTAGAAGTTTCCATTATACGCGCCAGCAGTATGCACTTTGTCATTCCACATTTTGGACTGCGATTACCAGTTCATACGGTATCAACAATTGCTTGAGCAACCTGTTTTTCCGGAACTTATCGTGATGTTGTAACAATTCACATAAAGCAAGGTACATATCGTTGCATTTTCAATGCAATGTTTATGTTTTTATCAAAAGTATTACGTCAAAGCAAGTTCAGTTAATATCAAACACTCTGTATTTGACTAAATTAGTGGTTTGAGACACCGTGTACTTGTACATACATGGTTATACTATATTTTTATAGATTAAGAAACATTTGTCTCGTATTACAATTTATTATTAATTAGATAGATCTAAATGTTATGCCGATATATGTCTCTGCGTGAATTTTTATTTAGAGGTATACATATTAACCAATTTGAGAATTAAAAAATAACTATATTCATCTATTTAATTTTAATTAGATTTTAAACCAGATCATGTTTGAAAACCGCTGCCACTTTACCATTACAACAAAACAGTTTTTAATTATTTTATAAATATTATGAAATGTAATAGGTCGGCCAATTTGAGTTATTGATATATTATACATACAATATTTCGAACCATAACGTCATGTACGGTTAAAAAAAAATTATAAGTGATAGATAGAATATTTTTAAAAAAGAAAATGTACTCTATTTTAAAAACATATTTAATTTTCACGCAATTCTTAGTATTTTTATGGTAATTAAAAATGATGATATAATCCACATTTTATGCTCCTGTTAAGAAAGCCGATATACGAACAATGAAATTTACTAGCAAAAAAGGCAGAAAATTGACGTCAATATTAATAAAGCAATTCATTCTTAAAACAAATTCAACAAAAATTAGATATGAAGCAGAAATGCGAACACATACACGCAAAAAAAGGAGGAGAAAAATTATATTAAAATGCGTTTTCCAATGTGCCATTAAAAAGCGAAACAATTTATCTATCAAAAGAATCACCGAAATTGTTCAAATCCATCATACATTATGTCTGAGCCTACACGAAAAGCTTATGATCAAATAAGTAACCTTTTTATGGCAGAATAAATAGAAATGGCTAAAAAAAGTAATTGGCGTTTTTGGAGCGAAAGTAATTCACAAGGTAAAATTAATGAAATAAAATAAGGCAAAACTGGACAAAGGTAAATAATCATTAAAGAAAGCGATCTCTGAAAAGCATTCAGCCTGAAGGTCAAGTTAGAATCTAAGAGAAGTAATGTTAGGTAAATGAAAAAAAAATGAAAACAATTAATATAATCTTTATAAAGAAAAATAGAGATATGAATCAATGGAAATTTTAAAAATCATTTTGATGTGTGCAATCTAAAATGACTCGTGAAAAATTTCATTAAAATAAAGCGAAATGGTTATAAAAAAAACTCACAACAAACAAATTCACAAATTAAAATTAATTTAATAAAATGGGACAAAATTGGACAAAGAAGGTTTGTGACAAAAAAAACAATATCCAGAAATTGCTAAAAAACAATCTGTCTACAGGTCAAGTAAGACTATAATAAAACTAAAATTAGATGAGTCAATAAAGAAAACAATTAATGTCATATCTTAAAAAATAATGACGACATAGATGAAAGGAAATTCAAAAGCCATTTTCATATTTGTGACGTAAAATGCCGCGTGGAAACTTTTTTACATTAAAGCGCAGTGATTATTAAAAATAATTCGTGTTTCTGAAGTGAAAAAGATTCACAAAGTAAAATTAATGATATAAAATAGGACAAAATTGGATAAAGGGAATTAATGATAAAGGAAAACAATCTCCAGAAATTGCTGAAAAGCAGTCAGCGTACAGACCAGGTAAAACTATAATAAAACTTGAGTTAGAAAAATTAATAAAGAAAATAATTAATTTTATATCTAAAAAAATTAATGGCGACATGCAGGAAAGAAAATTCAAAAGGCATTTTGATATTTGTAATGTAAAATGTCCCGTGGAAACTTTTTTACATTAAAGCACAATGATTATGAGAAATAATTCGTGTTTTTTTAAGTTAAAAAGTTTCACAAGGTAAAATTTATGAAATAAAATAGGACAAAATTGGACATAGAAAATTAGCACTATAATAAATTCGCTGCCAAAACTATAAAGTAAGAATTTTCAAATTTCTTCTTGAAAGTCGTTTGCCACAACAAATTCAGAAAGGTAAATTTCGCTTTACCTTTAGCTAGCGAATTTTTTGCGAATAAATAAGGCAATTTTTTTTAAATTCTAAAATAAGGGTGATAAAGTAATTAATAAATTAAAGCCACGAATATTAAAGCTACGAGTATACTCGTAGTTTGCAGCGAACCTGTTAATGACAAAAGAAAACAATCTCCAGTTATTCCAGAAAATCATTCTAACTGTAGGTCAAGTAAGAACATAATAAAACTAAAGTTAGATCAATGAATAAAGGAAAACAATAAATATCTTTTCTAAGAATAATGAAGCCATGGATGAAATAAAGTCAAAAGGCATTTTGATTTATATAAGATAAAAAGTCATGCTGATTTTTTTTTTTTTTTTTTTTTTTTTTTTTTTTTTTTTTTTTTTTTTTTACGTTAAAGAGTAACGATTATGAGAAACATTTGGGGTTTTTGGACGAACAGAAATTCACAACGTAAAATAAATGAAATAAAATAGCACACAATTGGAGAAAGAAAAATAATTACAAAAGAAAATAATCTCCAGACGTAGATGAAAAGAAACTAGCCTAAAAGTCAAGTAAGAAATGAAACAAAATTACAGTTAGCTAAATGAATAAAAGAAAACAATGTTATTTCTAACAATATTGATGACTTGGATGAAATGAATTTGAAATAGCATTTTGATGTTTCCAATGTAAAATATCTCGAAGAAAATTTTTAACATCAAAGCGCCGTGTTTATAAAAAATAAAAATTGGAGTTTATGGAGTGAAAGAAATTCACAGTGTGAAATTTTTGAGATAAAATAGAACAAAATTTAACAATGGATAAATAATAGCGGGAAAAAAAAATAATGCCATTTGTAAAATACCTCATGGAAATCTTCATTAAAATGCAATGATCATGAGAAATTCCGACATAAATAAAAGAAAAATGAGTTAAAGAATGTGAAAACTAAAATGCTATAATAATTCAAATTAGATAAAGACACGCCATTCGCATTATGCATTTAAAACAATTTCTTTAATGTTCTACTTTAGGGTACTCTGAAACTAGAACTTCGTCGCATATCGATTGTTACTATTTGTAATGATTTGAAGGAAAAAGAATGCGCTATTTCATTAAATAAATTTCATTCAGGTTGTGGTAATCTGGTAATATTGTGGCCATGAATTACCCTTCAATTCAGATTTTCTAATAATTGTTATGAAAGTCACATCACCTGTTAAAAACTTAGCAATTACACAAGCCTGCGGTGGTTGTGTTTTTTAACTTTTTATTACTGATTTTCTGAATTTACTTGCGCTGAATCCGCAAATGACTCATTTTAAACCATCACTTCAGGATTTTTCAAAAATCGTACATTTCAAAGATAAAAAGTAAACAAATAGCTAAAATCTGATACTATAAAATAGATGTGATGGTTGTGGGTTTTTTTTTTAATTTTGATAATTGATTTTCATGTATGTTTTAGCGCTGAATCCGAAAATGAACTTCATTTTTCACCATCGCTTCAGGAATTTTCGCAAATCGTAAATTTCAAAGTCTAAAAGTAAAAAAAAAAAAAAAAAAAAATAGCGAAAATCTGTCAAAGCCTTATTAAAGTAAGACAATTTGTTTTAAATACTTCTGCAACTAATTTCCATTCTAATCAACTATCAATATAAAAGAGGACATTGTTGTGAACCCCATAGAGAATATAAAAAGTAAAGTGCGAGGCAGAGCGGTTCAAAGAAACTTCCAGACATGGAATAAAATTTTATGCACTTTAAATACGCAATATTTTAGAGGTTTTGCTGTAAAAATGGATAGTATAAGGCAAAAGATGAATAAATTATTATGAAAAAAAAAGTTTTACATCAATTTTTTAGTATCAGATTTCAACTATATTTCGACTTTATTTTTTTATTCTAAAATTTCCGATTTGCGAAAACCCCTGATGTGATGGTAAAAAATGAAGGTTATTTTCAGATTCAGTGTCACAAAATGCATAAGAATCAATTATCAAAAGGTAAAATGCACAATCATCACATGTATTTTATAGCATCACATTTTCCTATTTTTTGAAATTTTAACTTTGAAATTTACGATTTGCGAAAACAACCCTAACTTGATGGTTAAAATGAAGATCATGTTTCGAATTTAACGCTACAAAATACAAAAGAATCAATCCTGAAAAGCTAAGATACTGGACAAAAACCAAATTTTGCAGGTTAGTGATATATAAAAACACTCTCAGAATGTATATAATGAAGAATATTTTACAGAGACACTAATGATCTTGAAAAAATATAAAAGTATTATAAAAATCATTTAAAGCAATCGATATTTGCGAGTGAACTAAACATATATGAAAACTTTGTAGAAACAAGAAAAAAAAAATTCTGTTTATTTTCAAATAGATTAAAAAGAAAGGATGAACATCTGAAAGATTAATTCCATTATTGAAGTGATAGAAATTCTCTAGGTGAAATTAATGAGATAAAAGAGCACGGAATTAGACAAAGAAAAATAATGAGAAGAGAAAGCAATTTCCAGACTTTTCTGGAAAGCATTCAGCCTAAAGGCTAAGTAAAAATATAACAAAACTAAAGTAAAATAAATGAAGCATGAAAAATAATTATTATCATTTGTATGAATAATGCTAAAAAATGGATCAAAAGACCTTATAAAGTAATTTGAACAGTTGAAATTTCGAATTCCTTATAGAAATTTTAACTTAAATAAAATAATATCATAGCTATGTAAAATTTCAGCAACGAATCGCAAAATGTTTGTCTAAAAAGCTGGTTAAAGATATGCAAAATTTCAATTATGCACGCAATCTTTTAGGAATTACATATTAAAACGATAAAGTTGACAAAATAATTAATGTTAAAATTTAAAAAGAAAAATTTCTTTCTTTTTGTGGAAATCCGATAATCTTGTGACCATGAATTCATTTCAGGTTTTCTAATTATTATTTGGAAAGTTTGAGCACCCAAAAACCCAGTAATTATAGAAAAACGCTTTCAGAATGTATATAGTGAAAAAATTTTTGCATTGACACTAATGATTTTCAACAATAAAAGTATTACGCAAAATATTTAAAGAAATCGATATTTGCGAGTGAACTGCAGACATATCAAAACTTTCTATAAACAAGCAATTTTCTTTCTATTTATTTTCAAATAGATTATAATGAAAGACGAAATATATTATAGAAGTAAAAGAAATTCTCTTGGTAAAATTAATGAGATAAAATAGCACGAAATCAGACAAGGAAAAATAATGAGAAAAGAAAGCAATTTCCAGACTTTGATGAAATGCATTTAGCAGAAAGGTCAAGTAAAGATCTAACAAAACTAAACTACGGTGAATGAATAAAGACACACAATTAATATCATTTTTAATAAAATGCTTAGAAAATTTATCAAACCATATTCAAAAGTAATTTTAACATTTGAAATTTTGAACTCCTAATAGAAATTTAAATTTAAATTTAAAAAATGAAGGAAAATTCATGCGTCCAACATAGGCTATGAAATACTTTCTAACACATTCAGAACACTGTAACAAAATTTCAAAGTTTCAGGACTCGCACCGTTCCTAAAATTTTCGCACTTTGCAACCAGTATTCTAAAAAAGAATTATTCATGGTAGATTCCTTTAACACCTATAAGGGGATTATACAACAAAGATTATCGTTTTAATTTAGTGGTAGTAAAGTGCGAAAATTTTAGAAACGCTGCGAGCCCCGCAGTTTATTAAGGTGAACCATAATGCCGAAATAACCAATTTGCAAAACACATGACGCATTTGGAAATCCAATTTCTGCTACAGTGCTCGGCAAAATTTTAAACACTGGTGATATTTAACCTTTAAATACAATATACGAACACTGGGTTATACAAATGGCTGTACTTATTTTTAAATATATATTAAACATTTTAGGACAGAAATAACGGTCTTACTGTAGGATATTATTTAATTTAACTGAAAAAAGTGAAATTTGCATATTGCAAAAATTTAGACATTTTTGTGATTTTTGGCAACTGTCCACGGAAAAACGCAAATTTCAAACTTATGACATCACATGCGTGAACTATTTAAGTGCACCTCGTGATAGTATCGGTTAGTGAAGATGCCGCGAGCAAGAAATTTTCAGTCAGATGAAGTAATTAAAGCATGGAAGCTGAAATCGAAAGGGAAGACTTTTGCAGAATTTCAGCTACTTTGAATCGTCCAAAGAAGTCTGTCTATCAAGTACTTTCTAAGGGTGATTCTTTCAAAGCAAAACATAGTCTGGAAGGCCTCGTGTGGCCAGAAAACGAGATTATAGAAGTATCCATAAGCTGGCATCTAGACAAATGATGATTGCTAATCGCATTAAGAGTGAGTCAGAGCTCAACGGATACCTTCGCACATGAATTAAAGAAAGATGTAAATTAGTTTACATGAAAAGGATAAGACAACCAGCCATGAAATCTCACAACAAATTGACAACTTTCCGTCGCGGAGTAACTCTGTTTATAAACTGATAAAACAATGGACTGACATCAGAATTTATAAACGAATTTATTAGAAAATATGAAATTGCTTATTTTCACGTACATTATAAAAGGAAAATTTTGATTAAATATTCTTGGTGCCGTTTGTTATTTTTGAAATTAAAATTAGGTGTCCTTTGCCCTCGAAAGGGTTAATGATTTGGGCCTCACTTTGTTTTAATTCTCAAGTATCTCTGGAGTTTCTCAATGGACACCATGCAGCGTAAGACTACGTACATACATTGGAAAACAATTTACAGCCATTTGGTGAACTTTTAGCTCTTTCAAAGTATGTATTTTACCAAGATAACGCGTTTATTCATGTTGGATACAAATAAAAAAATTGGTTAAACTCACTCACAAAATATTACTGTTCTCGACTGGCCCGGGTGTATCCTGATCTGAGCCCAATCGAAAACTTTTGTAGCATCATATCTCATACGGTTTATGCAATTTTTAGACAATACTACTCTGTAAATGAACTTCGATCTGATTTTGAACGTGTTTGGTACGAAATAGACCCCCAAGTGATGCGGGATTTAGTTTCTAAGACAGAAAGTCACATTTTTGCTTTAATAGCAGACAATATAGGTGCATAGGTGTATCTTAATATAGGTGCAGTTCAATTTTTAGTTATGGATATTTTTTTGTTAACAGAAAAATTGTCTACACTTTTGTCACAATGTTAATTTTTTTTCATTATATATTATGTAAAGTGTATAAATTAAAATGCATTGTTTATGAATGAACGATAAGTCCCCAGTAATATATGACAGTTGAGTTACAACAATTCGTTAAATACTTCTCAGTGCAGAAGCATAATCAATCATTGTCTAAGCTTTTGCTACGCACTGTATTATTATCATTAACAGTCGGAAAATAATCCTATATTTTTTTATGCAGCCATGCATATGATCTATAGATTTCTATGTATGTTACATGGTATGCTTAAACTTAGTTCAGATAAATGAATAGCATAGTTGAGAATTTCCATTCAGCAATTTCAATGAAAAAAAAAAACGGAAATGCACTTCTGAACTTTTGATCAGCCCTGCGTATGATCTATAAAATTTATACACTCCAAGTAATATTTAAAAAATATATTTCTATTTAAAAAAGTATTTCAATTTAAAAACGCATACCACAACCAAAAATACACTTTTAGCAATTATTGTTCATAGATCAATTATTTATTTATTTATGCTTAAGTGGAGCAAAATCACCAGATCGCTAGGATCTGGTGTAGACCTTATTTGCTCCACCCGGTATGTTCCCCGACATGCGGTGATTCACTACAAAACTTCCGGTCCTCAGATAGACGGCACATGCGAACGAGGTAGGAAAGAAAAAAACATGAATACATTAACATTTGAATGTCCGTGAAAATGAGCAATAAATAATATGGACGCACTATTCCACAGTCAGCGCCATGTAGTAACTTCAGTAATATAAATAAATTTCCGTATGTTTAAAACAGTGTAATATCATTAAAATACACGGCAAACGATTTTTTCCCATTCACTGTAATGTAACAGAATTCTTTTGAGTGTCCCTGTAAACAAACCGTAAATGCTGCACACCTTGTTTTCAATATCGAACATGCCATAGTGATACCCAATAACATCTAAAATTTCATGAAAATCGGACTATATTTGCGTGACTTAAGAGTACGAACAGTCAGCAGACATGCGGCTGACAGAAGCCACACATCAGACAGACAAACTGAAGTCATAAACATTTTTCAACTATGTTGGAAAGTGTTAAAAAGAACATAACTATGTAAAATTGCAACAATAAAATCGCAAAATGGTTGGATAAAAATCTGTAAAGATATACAATATTTCAATAAATCGCTCACTTTCTACAAATCGCAAATGAAAACGATGTAGTTCTCAAAGAAATAAAATTTTAATGTGAAATTAAAAAACACAAATTCGAGTTTTGATAAATGGACTAACTATGCGGGCGATAGATAACGTATGAAAAATTAAGTACCTTAGTTCAGCCCTTATATTTAGATGAATTTTTGAAATAGCCGTAAGTAACGAAATATTTAAAAAATCGTGTAAACGTTACTAGTGCAGAAAATCTCCGAAATGGGGTTATATTCACAATAACTGGATGAGTTTTGTTCGTAAAAAAGCAGCTTTTACTATTGCGTTTGTCAGAATATGGATTATTATATTTTAAATATAACCTATAGAAACCAAGGATAGCATGAAAATTAAATTTAACATTTTAATATTTAACCATCCATCACAAAGCAAATGCCATATATTAAAACTGCACTTTATTTACAAACTTTTTGTAATTAAAAGTTTGCTTCTGCCATCATGGGTTTATAAGATAATCGATATAACGTCTACTTAAAATCATTCGATATAACTGGGAATGTTCCGTAATTCAAAGATATAGGGTATCCTACCCGGATAGCAGAATATACAAGGTGTATCAGGATTGATAATTCAAATTTGGTGGGCAAGTAGAAAATAGCAGAAGAAGATGATTTCACATAGGAAAAAATGGTCGCAAATGAACGGATGACTTAGTACAGGGCGCTGTGTATCCAAATCTTCGGAAAGCGCATAAAGCTCACTGAGAAGTCGAGCCGTTCGTCATTCGATCTGATGACTTTACAGAAGTAACATGAATCATTATACGTTAAATGAATATACGGATATGCATCTAACTTACAGTGCGATAGGGGAAAATGGTCAGAGAGCTGCGCAAATGTACGCAGAATGTGTATCTAGAAATGTATGCCCAACCGGCGAAACTCTCAAGCACACTTTGCAAGTGTTCATCAACAACTGTGCGAAACTGGATTTGTTACCATTACCTTTAGTAATAGAGGAGAAAACCAATCGACACGTACAGTTCCGATCGATGAAGCTATTTTACTGTCTGTTGAAGAACAAACAAGTTGCGGCACTCAAGGTATTGCTTGCCGGTTTAGTATTTTCGTATTCAGCGGTGTGGTGGATACCGAAAGAGGAACGTTTGCATTCCTTTTCAGTTGTTGATGAACACCTGCAAATATTTGATGCTTTGTTTTGCGCCGGTTGGTGTAGTGCTCTGCATGCACTTGCGCAACTCTCCGACATCTTTTTCCTATCGGACCATAAGTTAGATGCATATCTGCCTATTCTATTGAACGTATAATGATTTATGTTACTTCTGCAAAGCCACCTTGTAGAATAACGACTGGATGGGCTTGTAAGATAGCTTTGCGCATGATCAGATGTTCGGGATACGCAGCGCCCTCTACAAATAAAATGCATTCGTTTGCGCCCATACTTTCCTATCTGAGATTGCCTTCTTTTACTATTTTCTACCTCCCCATCAAATTTCAACGATCAATCGTGATACACCTTATACATGATTTTTTTTATATTAAAATCTCTAATACGTTTTTAGCACTGATTATTATTTTTAGATTGCCTACTAACAACAAAAAAAGTATTTTAATATGAAAAATATCCATAATGTATTCTAATAAAGGTTTCAAATTCATTAAAAGCAATTCTTTTGTATTAATAGCATGCCACGTGATAGTAGTCGAATAAATTGCCAAGCATTTCGGTACTTACACCAGCCTTTTCAATTCTGATAATTTCAGCGGTTTAAGCGCGTAGTTCGATTGCATACCTATTAAATTCGTGTTTTATTTATATTATTTTATTATGTTATTGATCTAGTTTTAGAGTTTTAATTTTGTTATGAAATATTAGCCGGTAGCAAATGCTGAATTACTTATATTGCTTTAATAGGAAATGTTTTATTTATTAGTGCATCAGCTGCACGCGATAGAGGTAGTTTGTTAAATAAATAAATAAATAAAAACCTGATTAAGAATTATTTGCAAAATTCTAAAAGAAATAGTAAATAGGGACACAATTTTCAAACAAACTGTATTTTTAGTAACATTTTATTTCCTGTTAGGGGTTGTGAAAATTTAAATTGTGGGATGTATAGAAATTACAAAAATTACTGTAAGAACTAAATTTATTGCTCAGGTGTTGCCGCTGTAAATGTGACGTCAGCATCACTATAGAACATGTTTTACTGTGTAATATAAAAGTGTTTAAACTAAGCTTTACTTGAAATTTCGAAAAAAATAGTAATTTTAAACTGCACATGATATTTTCATTTTTGATAATTTTAGGGAAAACAAAATATAAAATTTTTTGACAACCGCTCTTAATCCGTTTTCCTAATTGTGACACATCTTTCAATATATATTTTCTTCTAAAAATTATAATGAATGTTAGAGCGCGCAGGTGAAATCAAGCAGTCACAGAAGACTATACTTACATTCTATATAGAGGAAGTTCGGGTATTATGGAATGGTCGGACAATGTGGAATACTTCAATATTTGGCACAAACCGTGTTGCAGCCAAGCGTCAAACTGAAAACAGATTTCCTATGAAGCACTCCCATGAAGCACTTATCTAAGTCCTGTTTGGGTACCTGTTGTTGGAGCTACGCAGTGAAGTAAAATGTTAATCTCGATTTCTGCAGTTTTATTGCAGGTAAATATTATAAAATTCGTATTAATTATAAAATTTCTTTGCGAATGATGTTAATCAAGTTCAGTATAAAGTTAAACAGTTATATGTATTGCTGTGTTAGTCAGCTTTCCTCTGTGCTATCTTGTTGACGAGTAAAGATGTTATGTTTTCAAGATGGTGTGTGTCTATTAATGTGGAATACTCTGGACTTTCAAGGCGTGTCTAGAGAATACGAACAATCATTCCACTAAGACGTATCATTTGAGATGGGCTGTTCACCAGGCTGTACGTCAGATGAGGAAAATTCATTTTGCCTGTTTATATATTAAGATTATATAATGTTATTTAAGCCTGTTTATATAAAATATTAAGACGATGGAAGAGGTGGGTGCAATGTCTTATGTGTGGCCGAAGTTTTGCTGTGGCCGTAACAAAAACTATATTTGTGTTTTTGTAAAAATTAAAAGAATTTTTCAAAGAATCTGATGATTTATAGATGACGCATTAATGTTATTTTAATAAATAATTTGGTTCTTTTTTAAATCGTAAATTTTCTTGCAATTTTAATATTCCTTATAACCCTATTCCATATTACCCGACATGGTTGCCATTATTTGAGAAGTGTAAAAAAAATTCTCAAAGCTAAATATTATTGTGCATTTTATCTTGCACTCTAAATGCATTAAAAATATAAAGAAATAGTCAAAGTTTGTTCTTTAATAACACTTAACGTATCTTTTTTTTTTTTTTTTTTTTTTTTTTTTTTTATGTTGACTTACAAAGAAAGTGAAAATGATATTACATAATACTCGAACTTCCTCTATAAATGAAGTTTCAGACAGACAGAAAGAAAAAATAGCTTTTTCAAATAAAATAATAAGCAAAATCGTTAAAAGCTTTCGGCGGTTGCAAGTAAACTTACATAAATAAAATTGTAGCAATAAACAGTTTTTTCTTCCTTATAGATAAAAAATAAAATAAAAGTAAAGTGTCTTACAAAATATGAAGCAAAACAAAATCGCTAGATTAAAATTACTGAGGGAAAAAAATGGATAAAAGTAGAAGACTATAAAAAAGAAATATGAAAGAAAATGATCTTCAGACATTGCTGAAAAAAAAATTCAATCTATGGATCAAAAACGAATATAACAGAAGTAAAATTAGATAAATGAATGTATGACATCAGTTAATGACTTTTCTTTGAATAATATTAAGGAAACATTTTAACAAAAAAATAATAAGGTATTTTAATTCAGAACGTCTTATGGAATATTCTAATCAGAACGTTTGCATTAAAATCTTTAGAAAGTTTTAATTAAAAACTATATATATATATTACTTAAAATGTATGAATTATATATACAGGGTGATTCTGAATTCATAAGCAAAACTTTAAAGTGAGACAGAAAACAGAGAAGATTCATACAATGCATGTCTGTAATTAGTGCAGTGAAGTGCTACAAGGTGCTTTTTGATTGTGAAATTAAACCTGTTTAATACAAAATTTCGATTTCCAGATTATTTTTATCCGCAGTACCACGATATATGAAACACTGCCCGTATTTCCCTGAATAGTCAAACCAACCAAATTTTGGCAAAGTGCCGTACAAATGAAGATAACTATGAGAAACCACATCTTTATATTAGGTTGGTAATAAAGTTTTGCAACACACAGCACATGTAAAAAGAAAAACATTTTATTTTAACAACAAAAGATTATAATGTAATGTAGGATCCCTCTGCATGTATAACTCTATAAAATCTATATCGCCGTTTTTTGTGGTCTACACTTGATTTCCTGCCGGACCGAGGTTTGACTGCAAAACATATATCACCAGAATGAAAACGCTGATACAAACAGGATACCGTTGTATAATGAACTACGTTAACCTTGAACGCATTGCACATATTAGCTTCTGCGGCTCTCTCGTAAGAACTCGTAGCAAGCAATCGCTCGATGTGCCCTTTGATACATCGTTGCGCATACTGCCTTCGCGGAACAACCCTGCTGCATGTAGGGCTCTAGACTACTCTTGCGTTTACTATTCTCGAATGTTCTCTAACTTCGTCATTAGAAAAATTATTTGGTACTTTTCGGTTAACAGGCCGACAGTGTTATACATATGTACATATTTATACATATATATGTATGTCTATACACATATATATGCATTTATATCTCTCTATAATATATATATATATATATATATATATATATAATGTTTATGTTCTTCTCATCTAATTAACAATAATATTAAAAACTAATTTATGATGCATTCAATCATGGTTTTCCAAAAAAATTCATATATTCATTAATATACAATTAGTACTTACATGATCTAAAAAAAAAAAAAAAAAAAAAAAAAACATGCGTAAACAAAATTACCAAAAATATTTATAAAATAAAAAAATATTTATAAAAAATTAAAAATTGTAAAATAATAATAAACAATTACTATAGGATGGTTGGGTGGGTAGATGTTAGAGTACGGAGGAGGGTAGTGTTGTCTGGATTAATACGCAATGGTTAATTTATAATTAAAAAAATATGGGGCTTTTGTGTTATAACTACATTTCTATTACGTATTTTATATGAATGCTGATTTGATGTTTTATATGTAATTGGTGACTTTTCCTTTTTTTATTTCATATTAAATTTAACTTATTTAATCAAATTTAATGTTAACTTATTTTTAATTTAGTTTACTCAGGACAATATCATATTAATTAATAATAGTATACCATTTTTTTAGTGATTATTATGCATATAGGTTTATTTGATATAACTAATGTTATACTATATGCATTAAAATTGAGTAAATAGTATATATTATTTCTCTATACTCTTTAATATTGTTTTATTTTCAACTTTGTATTCCATGATTAATTATCGGTTTATATGTTTGATTCTCACTATCATATTTTTTTAGCTTTTTTATGGCTAATATAAGGATAATTCACACACTATATTTGTGTTCTTTAGGCTATTGGGAATTTTAGAATCTGACAATCTTATATAAACATCCATCTTTTATTTATTTATTTTATAATTAATTAATTTATTAATTTATTTTTTATTTTTTTCCTGTTCATTTTTTATATGTAATGGTAAATATTAAGACTTTTATATATTTTTATAATATAATTTATTTTATTTTATAACATATAGCTATATTCCATATATTATCAAGTTTTTTTTTCTTTTAATTTCTCAGTGTAGATTTAATGGTATGGTAATAGAATATATTGTAAGCATTTTATTAACATTTAATTTATTTAAAAAAATTTTTGAATAATGATTACAGTATGGTATTGTTTATATTAGGATGTGTGTAGGAATGCAGTTGATATATTTTAATTTCATTAGCATGTATTAGGTCCTTCTTTTTGTGACATTTGTATAATAATAATTGTTTTTAAAATAAAATAATAGATGGCAGCACCATATTTTTTTTTATTTTTAAAGCTTCTAATAAAGTAATAATTTTAATTTTTTACACCAGGTGGTAATTAACGCTCAATACTGGCAATGTTGTAAAATTGTTATTAAACATTTTAAAATTGTTTTTAGGTATTATAAATAATGTAATTATTTTTTTATTTATATTATATTAATTATATTTATCGCGGTGTTTCAACATGGATTAACTGACTCCATGGGTTTTAATTTCTGTGTTAACTTAACTGTTTTATTCACCTTAATCTTATCATGCTTTTTGGATTCCATGTGCGGGAATATATTTTGAAAATCTACTGGGACTAATTCGGTATGTTTTGTAAGATTTCTATTGCTATAGATTGAATATTTCATGGTTTGTAGTTTTTTTTCCATTTCATGTCATTTGATTATGTTTTGTTTTCAACTTGGGGCTATTCCTTTGATTATATTGGTTGTTTGAGTACAGGGGAAAATTTTTTTTCAGCTTATAGCTTTTTTCTCACAGAAAACAACCGATTTGCTTATATCATTGAATTCTGTACTCTTAAAAACGTAATTCAATATATAAGTTTTTCAATTTTTTTCGGATTCCATATTCTTTTTTTTCTTCCATGTTAATTCTTGTAATTAGGTATGAGGTACTTTATGTTATACATACAGTTCTATATTGTTGGTTTGTGGCGCTTTGTTGTCAATCATTCACAATATTGCGGTTTTTGATGATGGTCGGTAATGTTTAATTAATGGTTATATATATATATATATATATATATATATATATATATATATATATATATATAGCACATTATGCATTAAATGCATTTGCGAGACCCAGAATCTTGTACCATAAATAAATTAAGTATAATCATGAAACATCCAAGAAATTTAAACATATAACCTGAACAAGAAAAAAAAAAAAAAAAAAAAGGCTGTGGCCTCTTCAGCGGTGGGCATTTTGAAAAGCACAGCAATGTTTCAGACTAATTACAATTTACAACAAAATATTATTATTCAGTAGTGGCAGTGGGTTTCGGCCAGAGTTTCGCAAAGCATAAATCAAATGCATAAAAACAATGAAAGCATATCACGAACACTCCCCCACCGGACCCGACGCCACAATAAACAGTTCATCTCGAAGAAACAACTGATTCAGAACGTATATGTAATGTATACTGAAACAATAAAATTATTTTACCCAAATCCGAGCCACACAGCCACAAAAAACAATAATCAAATTCCAGTGATCCATAATCTGTCCATGCACGTTCCATGTCTGTTGCCACACAATTGCAGACATCCTTGTAAAACCGTCCAAAAAAAGGCTTTAAGTTATACAAATCATTAACTCTCAATCGCATAGCAACTCCTCAAAAATGAAGACTGTCTGTAAAACTAGTATATTTATTAATGAAATTCAAAGGTATATTATTTTTATAATACAAAATGCTGGTTAAATTAAAAAGTTCTTTAAAGAATAATTTTTTATTCGAACAGAGTTTATAGTAGCGAAAAATCTGACCTATTATGATATTGACATAAACGCGTTTATGGATATTTGAACTCCAATTAACTAAATGGTTAACTTCAAAATTAAAGTTATCCTGTTTATTATAGATTGATATGTGTATACCGTTTGAAATGTTTATTTTCAAATCAAGATAATCTGCAGCACTATTATTTTCATTTGTTTTTTTTTTTCAAAACCAGCATATCAGGATAAATGTTACACGATATCCCCAAAAAATCACGATCACAGCTCAAAATTATCAAATCATCTATATATCTGGAGGCCAGAAAATTAACATTGTTATTGACACTACAAAATTGAAATTTATAATAAAATAAAAATAAGTTAGCTGCCGTTGAAGAATAACTTGTTCCCATTCCTATTCCATTATTCTGTAAATAAATATTTGATCCTGTATAAACATAGTTGTTATATAAACAAAAATTGCATAATAATTTAAATAAATTAAAATCTAAATCGGTGTCAGCTATAATTAAATCGACAACTTTTAAAAAGACATCATTTAAACCTGCAATTGGAATATTTGTGAAAAGATTCTCAAAATCATATGTCTGGACACTTTGTATATCATTTTTAATTAATTCATTCCTGATCTCATAACTGTTCAAAATAATCCAATACATATTACTATCTTTATACTTAAATTTTAGGATATTCAAAATTTTTTCTGGCTATATATATATATATATATACAACACTGGCGCCCGACTAACCGAAAAATATCAAATAATTTAATAAATTAAATTTAAAAAATGAAAAAACCCGACTCCGAAAAAGCGAACTAATTATTTCTCATCAATGTTAATAATCTATTTTTATATTACTTAACTATTTTTTTATTTACTTGTATTGATGACTTTTAAGTTATGTTTAATTGTTAGTTCCTACTTATAAACACTGTTTTGATGAGGCCTATAGATGTCTATGATGGTTAGAGTTGCAGTAAAGTTAGAGATCCTACCTATACAACTTCCAGGTTGAAAAATATTCAAACGGATCTTCTGACTGTAAAATAGGCAATGAAACATCGTCTTCATTTTGAAAGACCTATCCAACGATATGCCACTCAATATGGTGCGTAAATGTTTTTTCTTGTCTACCATCATTTTGTATTTTACGGCCACCATTTTGAAGTTATAAAAACAAAACCCTAGCCTATAACAATCGGACTACAAATATGCCATTTTTGCGAGGTCTTCGTTCTGATTTCAAAAGTTTTATAATCTAGTGCACTGTAAAAAATATACTATCAGTTTTCCTGTAGGAATCGGAAAAAATAGTTGCCCTTATCGTACCGGGAAAATTTCTGACCCAGCTCGGAATAAAATCCTTAAAAGACCGTTTTATTGACTATTTCCCTTTTTTGCGGATTTTATTCCGAGCTGGGTCGGAAATTTTTCCGGTACGATAAGGGCAACTATTTTTCCGGTTCCTACAGGAAAACTGGTCGTATTTTTTTTTTACAATGTGATATGAACTACCCCTCATTTAGTTTTTCAAATAATTTTTACGAGTGTTAGAGCATGAGCGAAAAATCAAACAAAAAGAGCGAAAGACCTTTACTGTGTACAAATAAGGGAAATTAGAAATGAGATATTTAAATAAAAAGAAAATAATTACGAAATAGTTAAAAGCATAAAATATATAATATGAACATTAAAAAGTTCACTGTCTTACTTAAAATGTGACTAAATTAATGAAAAATATGTTTCAAGTTAAAAATATACATTTTATTTAAAACTTCTTACGATTTGAAGTTTAAGGAGAAGTAAAAAGCTTAAAAGAGAAGTTTTAAATAAAATGTATATTTTTTACTTGTTTTTACATCTTTTTCATTATTTTAGTCCCCTTTTAAGTAAGACAGAGAACTTTTTAAAATTCACATTACATATTTTATGCTGAATCAAGGTGAAAACTCGCATATCGTCTTGTGATTTTATTAGTTGAGAGCATTCGACATTTATGTGTAACTATGTATAAATATAATTTAAAATCATGCAACCTTCTTTTATTTTTAAAATTTTATGAATTTAAATTATATATACAAAGCTAGTTCACTGCTGATTCTGTTATTACGATGGGATCTTCTTATTGAACTTCTTATATAGTGAAAATGATTCAGTTTAAATAAAAGAAGAAATATCAAAAACGTCAAATGAACACACCATTCGTCGTGATTATGCGTTAAAAAATTATACAACTAAGTAACTTTCTTTTCTGTGTAAATCCGCTAAAATTAAATACAAATTGTCTGGAAAAGTAACTAGATTTCTGGAGCGTAAGAATATTGGAAGATAAAATTAATGAGATAAAACAGGTCAGAATCAGACAAAAGAAAAGAATTACCAAAGAATATAATCTCCAGACAATAATGGATGATCTTCCAGACATTGCTAAATATCCATCAAGTAACAATGTTGCAAAAGTAAAAGAAAAGAAAAGTGAATAATTAAAAATTCATTATCATTCGTAGGAATTTCTTCTAATCGGTGAATTTCCTAGACCGAAAGAAGAATTACTGTCAGTAATTCTCCATTTTTCACTATCTAGGAATATAAGAATTTAAAACAAGAAAGAAAAAGTCCTCAAGCATAGATTATAAACACTTTCCAACACTTCCTGAATTCTTTAGCAAAATTTCGCTGCTTAATAGGATTTAAGAAAAAAAAAACTAAGTAAATATTTTGGAAAACTCATAATACATTTAAAAACCAGATTTAGCTGTTACCGCCCATAGCGGAAAAGTAGTCCGATTACAAGTAGTTCAGCTCTGCATTTAATCTACACTTTGCACATATTCTACAAAATACGTTACTAATATGTTAATATGCTACTATAAAACTTAGTTTAGTAAGAAAATGCATTGTAAAAAATTCACCTTCAGCAGTTTCTATCAATATACGAATGCATACTTAAATTCTTTTGTACAGCCCTGTATATTGCAAACAGATTTTTATATGTGCTACATATTAAGCTAAAATTTAATTCAGGTTGAAACATAATTAAAACTGATCAAAGCACACTTCTAAACATTATCATCCTTAGGAGGTGATGCATCCAGTTCTTTCAGTGGCCCTGTATATGATTTTATTTATATTATACAATTCTTTCTTTGTATACTAAATGTAATTCAACTTTAAAGTGCATATTGAATTAAAAGCTGCCTTTAAGCCATTCATGCTGATAATCCGCAATGCTTGCGAATTCATTTGTGAAGCCCTGTATAATGATCTATAGCAATTATACACACCAAATACTAAGAAAAGAATTAGTTAAATGCGCATACCATAAATGAAATCGCATTTTCAGCCCTTATAGCTAATAGACAGTATACTTTCTGAAGCTAGTACTCTATCCGAAACTTTTGTGCGGCCTGTTCTTGTAAATGAAAGATAAATTCTATGCACATCACGTTATACAACAAGTATCTTGTAGTAAGCCTCAGTAATATGGATCATTTTCATTGCATTTTAAATAGTGTAACGAATTAAAATAATCTGCAAGCACTTCCCCGTAGACCATTCTTTTGTGTGGCCCTGTAAATGAATAGTAAATGCTTTCCCATATTCTTTCGAATGCATGATTCAGTGCACTACATAAATGCTTATAAATTTCATTATGTTTGAAACTGCCTAAGATCATAAACTTGAAATGATTTTCTCCCACAGACCGTAATGTAATGGAAAACGTTGGACCGCCCTGTAAATGACTCAAAAAAATAAATTAAAATTTTGTGTTTAAAATTTGTGTACCTGAAAAAATTACACCCTGTACAAACTGATGACACTAATTCCATTTATAAGAAGTACTCGTTTTTAAAACAATTTGAATGTAACACATTTTAAAAGAGCCAGGATTTATAGAAAAAAAAAAAAAATCTGGCACAACCTCCCTTCCCTTTAGAAAACTGTGGTTTTCATTAAAATTAGATACATATAGGTGATATGGTATATGTATTTAAAGCATAGAAAACCATTACTAAATCACATTTAAAATTGACGAGAGAGATACACTTTTTTCTCCAGAACTACTGTAGCAATTTTAATACATTTTAAAGAAATTTTTCGATATAACTAAAGTAGAAATTGATCATTCAGCAAGAAATAACAAAAAAAATTACGATAGATATGCAGTGTTACAAACAAATAAAATCTAGGGGAGGTAGGGGTTATTAGGATCACTTTTTGACAATTAATTGCCAGAGAATGAAGCGGACTCCATACTAATGTTAAGAACAATTTTACCCTATAGGTTATTGTTTCTTGAAATGCTTAAAGAATTATTTTCAATGTACCATGTTATCTGGTACATGCGTATTTAAAAAAAATACCTCTCCCAATTACCCCATTTCATGGGGTAATTGGGGGTCAGTGGTATTTTTTATCATGCCTTACAAGGTACACAGTCATGGGTAAATGGGATTAAAAGATCTCGGTGTGGGCTTTACAGGAAGATATTATTGGTTTTAAACTACAACTATTCACACAGTTATAGTATTGGTTAGATACGTACGCTGGAGAAAAACGTTTTTTAAAGGATTTTCAATTTTTATATATTTTACACTCTGCTTACAAAACAAAATCAAATGCAAACTTTTCTATTGGAAATTATTAGCCTTGTTATGTTACTAATAAACTATTTTTTAAAGTTAAAAAAAAAAAAAAAATCATTTTTTTTTCTCAAAATAACACGAAATGCAAGCAACTAGGGGAAAAGGATCAGTCAAAGCTTTATGTTGTGAAGGAGGAAAATATCATTTACATTGAAAGTGTTGAGTCCTAATTAGGCCTAAAACATGGAGTCAAGGCTAAAATTTGGAATAAATGCAAAATAAAATTGTAAAATAAATGTTTTGCTAACACAAAATGTGCAGTAAAGTAAGCCGAACTAGGAGTATTTCACAGGATCAGAAAAGTGAAAGATTAAAATATGCATTTTAAACTACAATTTGATTTAAATAGAAAATAAAATTTGTGATCCCACTTTACCCTTAACCCAAAAAACTTCATGATCCTGTTCGTATTCCTAAGCATTCGAAATTCGTGTGCAACTATGCAAATGTATTTTAGAATTAAGAAGTCTTTTCTTTTGAGATCGATATAAAATAAATTAAAGCGTCTATAAAAAAAATAAAAAAAAAATATCCATGGGACGAAAATCGAGTTAAAATTAAAGTGATAAAATTCGTCAATATTCAACAAATAAAAAGGCAGACGAGGATAAAAGAATTTTCAGACATGTATGATACAGTCAAGTAAAAATATCTCAGGTCTGAAAAAAAGTAACTAATGATGCTGCTTCTGCCGTAATTGAATTTATTGCTATTTCCATTTTCTTGTCTTATGGAAAAAGAATAATAAAAGCTCTTGAATATAAAAAAAAAAGGAAAAGATGTAGTTTTATAGAGAAAATTATGATAAAAAGAAAACAGATTTTAAATCGCATAATTATTTAAATCACTAATGTTGGTATAATTAAAAAGGCTTTATAGAGTAAAAAAATATGCAGTTTTCTGAAAGCGTCTGTAGACAAGTCTTTGCTGCAGCGGCAATTTTCTGAAAGCGTCTGTAGACAAGTCTTTGCTGCAGCGGCAATTTTCACTTTTCCAGTTCATGCAAGGTAATTTTGAAATGTGTATTATATTATAGATCTGACTTAATCAATCACGAAAATAAGCCGTCATCTGAGTGCCGCTTTAAGAACCTGAGAATCCCCCAGACAAAGAATGACAACAGCATTACAGAAGACCGTCACTGATCGTTATAATATAATTCATTCTTACTTAATCCGGTAATCTTCTTAAAGCAGAGAAAATTTCAGAGCAGGCTCTGAATGTTTTCAGAGCCTGCGGTGTATGGACGGGGGTTGGCGAGCGTAGTTTGTCGGATTCAGAGTTCTCTAGTGTAACATAAGAAAAGTTATACAATTAAATAAGAGAAAATAATAAATGCCATTTCCAAGAAGAAAAGGAAGAAATGCATTAAATGAAATTCTAAGTGTATTGTGACGGTCGGAATGTGTAAAGTCTTATAAAATATTTTATTAGATATAAAAAAAAAAAAAAACAGGATCATAGAAAAATCTGAAATTAAAACAGGGCTACAAGTTGACAATTTTTTGAAAACCATTCTTATAAAAATAGTGATATTCTTTATAGATGTTTTTTGCAAAATTGGTAAAATCCTACTTTAATAGTTGTTTATGTTTCAAATGGTTCAGAAACTTACTATGAAAATGATTTCTAGTAAATTCTGGTACTTAAAAAACTAGAACATTTTAATTCTTTAAAAACTTCAAATATGGAAAAATATTTATATTTCAATAATTTTAAATATATACATATATAAATGTTTTTTTTTTTTTATGAATCTAAAACATTGACTTTAATCTTAATTTTGTTCTTATTTGTCTAAACATCGTACATTACTGATGTGCTTCTCATTTCATTTTTTAATACATTCCAACTTATTTAAAAATGTTCATGACTAAGTCGTCTCTCTTGCTGTCTATCATTCAGACTGTCTCTACTTGCTTTAACTCTTGAAAATAAACATTAATTTCTACGTAAATGGTGTATGTTATTCAGGTTTAACATGCCATGCTCTTAATTAAAAAAAAGGTGTAGCATTTGAAATTCTTTTACAGGTATACTCAAAATAATTCAGATATATTATGTTCTATGGACGGAAACTGTCATAAGCACCTTTTATTGATGTTAAACTACTTTAAAAAATACGATAATCACACACTACAACATGTTTATTATTGAAATGTATATATCACTGTATTGTTTATTACAGGGAAATACAAAATAATTCGTTTATATTAAACTTACAAGGAGAGGATCAACCTTGGTAATCATGGATTTTAATTATTTTTATATATGTTGTAAGGTATAGAGGCCCCTTAGTTCAGATTCAACGGATTTATACAACACTCCTTAGTTCTTGAAAAATAGGGAGTGTCTAATCTTATAACACAGCTTAAATACGTACTTTGTAAGGCAACGGCTGCGTTGGTTGTAGCTCATTTGGTACGGCGTTTACTCGGTGAACCCCGGCCTTGAGTTCGATACCGGAACATGCTACAATTCTTTCTCTCATTTTTCGTTTTATAAACATATTGTAAATAGAATTTTAAATATACTTGCAATTAGAATTTTAAATATACTTGTAATTAGAATTTAATAACTTCATTGTCAATTAAAAATTATAATATTGTGTATCGATTATTATTTTAACCTATTTATTTTTTTATTTGTAACTAAATAATTGTGTAAAACATCATAAAACTGTTCGTGGTTTTAAAGAAACATCATTTATGTATTGCCTTAACAAAGGAAGTAAATACGATGATATCATTACTCTGTTTTTAAAGTAAGAAGCAAAATTTTATTAAAGATTAACATAAGAATTAAATTAAAACTGATATTGTCTTGCATATTAAGGATTTTTAAATTTGTACTACGTATGCTTGCGCTTTGAAATATTTTGCTTCCACGTTTATCTTCTTTCTGCATTTATTTTTATTTTAATTGAATATGTTTTATTTTATCATAACTTGAGAGCGCCACAACTGATTTTGTAACGATTTTGGAAAATTTTTTAGGCAATAATAGTTTCATTATTTTTAAATCTCTTTAAACGATGAGAAATGTTTAATAATGGTTTTAAAAAAATGCTAAATTAAAATTTAAATATGTTAACATTATAATTAATGTACGATATTAAAAGTTTTAATTGAGATTATTAAACTCTAATTTGAAATATATTTATAAAACAAAAAATGAAAAAAAACAAACAAATGTAGCGCGTTCCGGTATGGAACATGAGCCCGCGGCACAACGAGCAAACGCCGTACCAACGTAGGTACCATGTTACAAAGTAAGTATTTAGGTTGTGTTACTATAGTAGACTCCTCTGTTTCTCGAGAACAAAGGATCGTTGCATAAAATCCGCTGAACCTGGGGCCTCTACCCTACAACATATGTAAAAATAATCAGAATCTGTGATTAACAAGGGTGGTTCTTTCCTTGTAAGTAGAGAATGATTATTTAAAGTGAATTTTGTGACATGTTCTTGATGTGCACGATAACATCTTCAGCATGGTAAATAGTACATGTAATATTTAATCTTCTTTTAAAGGCCACATAAAAATTAGATATATAATCGTCTATATGCAATAATTGCATGGAGTGTGTTTTCAGTTGTGTCTTGCATTTTCCCGCTGAACTAAATCTTTGTATAAACTATATATTGCGTATAAATGCTACAGAAGATATACAGGTATATCTATTAGAATTATTTGTATTATCAATTAATTATCTTCCATGGATAGGATTTGCTGAAAATGCATTTTTAAATAAGTTACTCCTTTTACAACTGAACTAAATTTAAGTATACTGAATGGTCTGTGTATAATATAAATAAATTACTGAGCGGGTTTCCTAAAATCGTTCGTATGCATTGCCATGCATTAATGGTCGTCTCGGAAAAACGTTTTTATTTGTGTGATGATTTTTCTACCAAAATACGTGGTATAAATTACTGTGCTTAAAAAATAACTTTAAAAAAACCATTTTTTGACTGTGTTGTTAGTTTCCTAAATTGACTTTTTAGATACCTTCATTTTTAGTATTAAAAAAAAAAGTTTTGTTACAAAAGTGGGATTGCGTCGGAAAATGTTTCATAATCAATATTAGGTATGTGCTTTTTCGTTCTTGTTTCTTATTTCAAAAGGGAAAATAAATCTGCCATATTTTTAACTAACGATTTCGATGCTTTAATTCTGTTTTTAGAAGTCCGTTAATATTGCGACCATGAACTGTCCTACAATTCAGTTTCATCCTCAGACATGTCTCAGACATATGAATGTCTGAGCATTAGTGGCAAATAAAGGTACTACAGAAAACACACTTAGTTTTTATTCATAGATAAACTGTTAAAAGGAAATTACAAAAGAAAATATTTCAAAGAATAAAAGAGTTATAAAAATTTTTAAAAGCATTCCAAAGTTTTAGTAAACATACGTAAAAATGTTGTAGAAGTGATTATTATTATTTTTTTTTAGTTGAATTAAAAACAAACGTATAGTATTTTTTTTTATAATAATTAGTTTTTTTGAGCAAAAGAACATAGAATGATGAAATGTAATAATAACAAATAGAACAAAAGTACACAAAGAAAAAGAATAATGAAAAAATTGTCAAGTAGGATGTTATATAAATTATTATAAATTATATGCAGAAAAAAACATTTAATGGTATTTCTGATAAAACATTTTTCAAGGAAAATTTATAATATATATTAAAAATAGAAAAAATAGTGAAAAAGTTTATTAATATACATGTACATCCTTCTCCATTTAGAATAATTTCTTTAGACTTTATATTACTCGAAATCATCTTAAAATTGCTTTCCATTGCTGCATTTTGTTTTTCATTTCCTTTTATTTATATGTAGAAAGATATATAGAAATATGTAACTTTATTTTATTTCTAAGTAACATTAAAAATAAAGACAAAAATGTCTGGAAATTTCATTTGATTTTTGGAGCATAAGAAAATCTGAAGGTGAAATTAATAAGATAAAATAGGACATAACTAAAAATAAATAAGAATAAAAAAGAATGATAACAGAAAATAACCTTCAGACATTACTTCAAAAGCTTTAATATAAAGGTCAAGGAAAAAATACCACAAAAGGGAATTTAGATAAATGAATGAAGAAAAGCAATCAATCCATCTCATCAATAGAATAATGAATACAGTAGAGCGCCAATTATTCGAACAAGTCGGGACTGACCGTAGTTTGGATACGCAAAATTGAATATAAATGGACAGACAATTTAACGGACATTGCTGACTATACTAAAATCATCACACTTTATCCACGCTTCGGACTGACAGCACTAGTTAATGCTGGCGTGTTTAAAAATTGATTTTTATTTTTTTTAATTTTTTTTCTGAACTCCAGAGATTATAATTTAAGCAAGAAAGCTTTCGATTGTTGATTGTTTCAAAGAAGACATTATTTTCAATGCTGCGATATCTCGAATTCTTCTTAAATACGTTAGTTGAATAAGATCATCATTCTTCGGCCGTTCGAGCTATTTCACAGCTGTTTCCAAACATTCAAAGGCTTCGTTATGCGATGGACCTCGATCATTTTCAGATTATTGGTTTTCATTTTCTTCAATTTCTCTTATGTCTTGAATCTCATCCACAATCTCGTCATCATTTAAAATCTGATATCCAGACCTAAAAAGGTGTTTGGATTATTGGCAGTTCGTTTAAAAGAAAATTGAGAGAAAGAGGCTTTTCGATAATTGGAAGTTCGGTTAAAAAATTTTTTTGAGAGAAATTGGCTGTTCGGATAATTAGAAGTTCGGTTAATTGGAGTTCCGATAATCGGCGCTCTACTGTAAATGTATAAGATGAAACTCTTAAAGAGTTTTGACTTTTAAGTTAAACAATTTCTCGCAAAAGTGTATTAGAAATAAAGACGGGGTGGGGGTTATGGTAGAATATTTTGTTTAAATTATAAATAATAATAATAAGGAAACTATAAATATTTCAATAATGACAATAAGAAAATCTAATATATTTCATGTTACCTGTTACAAAATGTAGAGGGAATAACGTTTTCTAGTTACAGTCACGAATTTTTATTAAAGTTTAAACTATGTTTAAAATGAGATTTTGAACCTAAATTCGCACTTCATTTTTATTATATTTTGTTAAAGACCAATTATATACTGTCCTATAAATAAAAAGGCCTTCCGGCCAGCGCCGGGAGGAAGAGGTCGCTTTCATATTCCTTATTTTTAAACATCCAGCTTAAACTATTCAAACATACGAAACTCAAATTAATGGAACCCGATTATGGAAAATTCAACACCAATTTTTGTCAATACTAAATGGGAATGAGAATTTCGCGAAATTTGTCAGCTGCGTCGAAATTGGTTTAATTTAAAATGACTTATATTTGCTCGCCAAATTCAGCAATACATTGAAGTGCTCGCCATTTTAAAACAACATGATGAGTGAAGCTAACCAATGAACTTAGTCAAGACCTTAGTAATTCCTGTGCACATGTCCACTCACATTGGAATCGGTTGATATGTACGAGTGCTGTCGCAGGCAAACAACAGATTTTTCAAAATGTCACCCACATTAGAAATTCAAAATGCTATATTTCAACCATTTTTAAAGATAAAGACAAAACAAAAAAAAAAAAAAAAATGCTCCGGAATCCTTGTATCAAGGTCAAACATTTAAGAAAGAAATCTTTTTCCGTTTCTATTTTTTTTTCTACTCATTTTTTAAAACTTAAATTTAAAAAAAAATGTAATGGTCGCAATTTTTAAACAAGATGGCGGATGAAGCTGGCCAGCTAACTTGATCGAGACATTGCTATATACTGTGCACATGCCTTCTCACATCCAAATCGGTTAATAAATACGCCTGTTATCGCGTGACAAAAATCAAATCGTTTCAAAATGTCAGCTATGCTGGAAATTCAAAGTGCTGTAACTCAGCCATTTTTTAAGATATAGACAAAACAAAAAGTGCTCCGAAATCTTTGTATCAAGGTCAAACATATAAGAACAAAATCTTTTTCAATATCTAATTTGTTTGTACCTCATATTAAATTTTAAACATTTTTAATTTTTTAAATGGCCGCCATTTTGAAACAAGATGGCGGATGAAGTTTATCAATGAACTCGGTCGAGTCATTGGTATGTCCTACGAACACACCAAGTTAGATTCAAATCGGTTTCGTAAATACACCTGTTATCGCGTGACAAATTTCAGATCGTTTCAAAATCTCAGCAACACTAAAAATTCAAAGTGCTATAACTCAGCCGTTTTTTAAGATATAGACGAAATAAAACATGCTCCGAAATCTATGTATCAAGGTCAAACACATAAGAAAAAAATCTTTTTCAATTTCTAACTTTTTTGCACCGCATTTTAAATTTAAATTAAAAAAAAATTCAAATGGCCGCCATTTTGAAACATGATGGCGGATGAAGCTGGCCAACGAACTCGGTCGAGACATTGGTATGTACTATGTAAACATCAAGTTACATATATATATATATATATATGAACATTTGAACGGAGGATGGTTTCGGTGGTTGGGGTTCATGATCGGTGAAAATATACCAAAAATCTTCGGAATCGTTTTCCTCCGAACGGCTGCAATAGGTAGCTTTTTGTAATGAAAGCTATCTAACATGCGTAATAGTGATTTATTGATAATTATATGATGATAATTATAAAAAAAAACCGTTTGTGCTTCACTGTTTTTTTCTAAAATAATAATATTTTTTGAACGAAATAATATAGAATGATGAAATATAATAATAACAAATAGAACAAAATTACACAAAAAAAAATAACTATGGAAAATAAATGTCAATGTTTTCTTAAAAACCTTCAATTGCCAAGTAAGATGTTTGTACAAATGAATATACATTTTATGCGAAAGAAAAACTTTAAATGGTATTTTTCAGAAGACTATATTCAAACATGCGTTCTTATTTTCCTTCTAAATATCTTTAAATATAAAAAGAAAATGTCTGGCAATTTAATTGGATTTTTGGACCGTAGGAAAATCTGAAGGTGAAACTAATTAGATAAAATAGGACAAAACTAAAAATAAATAATAATAATAAGAATGATTATAGAAAATAATCTTCAGATATCACTGTAAAGCCTTCAATGTAAAGGTCAAGGAAAAAATTCAACAAAAGTGAATTTAGATAAATGAATGAACAAAAACAATCAATTAATTTCATCAAAAGAATAATGAATAAATATATCAGATGGACTGGCAAATAGTTTTCATATTTTAAGTGTAACAATGCCTTGCAAAATTGTATTAGAATAAAAAGAAGAGGTTATGGTAAAATATCGCATTTAAATAAAAAAAAGTAAAAAACAAAATAAAGAAACTGTAAATATTTAAATAATGACAATAAGAAAATCTAATATATTTCATGTTACCTGCTAAAAAATGTAAAGGAAGAAATGTTTTCTAGTTACAGTCACAGATTTTTATTAAGGTTTAAGTTACGTTTAAAATGCGATTTTGAACCAAAATTTGCATTTTATTTTTATTACATTCTGTTAAAGCCCAATTCTTTACTCTGCTATAAATAAAACCTTAGTTATAGTTATTTAATGATAACTATTTGATTATAATTATCTACAATACGTTTGTGCTTCACTGTTTTTCTAAAATAATTATTTTTAACGAAATAATATAGAATGATGAAATATAATAATAGCAAATAGAACAAAACTCCACAGAGATAAATAACGATGATAAAAAAATCTCAATGTTTTCTTAAAAATCTTCAAATGTTAAGTAAGAAGTTATACAAATGAATATGAATTATATACAAAAGAAAGACTTTTAATGGTATTTTTCAGAAGACTATATTCAAATATGCAGCCCTATTTTCATTCTAAATATCTTTAAATAATATCGAAAATGTCTGGCAATTTAAATGTATATTTGAAGCGTAAGAAAATCTGAAGGTGAAATTAATAAGATAAAATGGGACAAAACTAAGAATTAATATTTAAAAAAAGAATGATAGTAGAAAATAACCTTCAGACATCACTGCAAAACCTTCAAGGTAAAGGTCAAGGAAAAAATATAACAAAAGGGAACTTAGATAAATGAATGAAGAAAAACAATCAATTCATTTCATCAATAGAATAATGAATAAATGTATCAGATGAAACTATCAAAGTGTTTTGATAATTTAAGTGTAACAATTTCAATAAAAATTATATTAGAATAAAAAGACGGTACTATGTTAATATATTGCATTTACATAAAAAAAAAGTAAAAAAAAAATTATAAAAATAAGGAAACTATAAATATTCTAATAATGGCAATAGGAAAATCGAATGTATTTCATGTAAAATGTTAAAAAATGTAAAGTGAATAAACATTTTCTAATTACAGTCATAAATTTTATTATGGTTTAAACTACGTTTAAAGCGCGATTTTGAACCCAAATTCGCATTTCATTTTTATTGTGTTCTGTATAAACCCAATTCTTTACTGTGCTACAAATAAAACGCTATTTATAGTAATTTAATGATAATTATTTTATGATTATAATTATTTCACGATAATTATCAACAATGTGTTTGTGCTTCACTGTTTTCCTAAAGTAATTAATTTTTTTGAACAAAATAATATAGAATTATGAAATATAATAATAACAAATAGAACAAAATAACACAAAGAAAAATGACGATGGAAAAAAAATTCTCGTTGTTTTCTTAAAAACCTTCAAATGTCAAGTAAGAAGTTATGTAAATTAATATAAATTATATACAGAAGAAAAACTTTTAATGTTATTTTTCAGAAGACTATTTTCAAATATGCAATCCTATTTTCTTTCTAAATATCTTTAAATATATACAGAAAATGTCTGGCATTTTAATTGGATTTTTGGAGCGTAAGAAAATCTGAAGATTAATTAATAAGATAAAATAGGACAAAACAAAATATAAATGATAAAAATAATAATAATAATAGAACATAACCTTCAGACATCGCTACAAAACCTTCCATGTAAAGGTCAAGGAAAAAATACAACAAAAGTGAACTTAGATAAATGAATGAAGAAAATAATCAACTTATTTCATCAAAGAATAATGAATAAGTATATCAGATGAAACTAGCAAAGAGTTTTGATATTTTAAGTGTAACAACTTCAAGTAAAATTGTATTTGAATAAAAAGACGAGATTAGGGAAAACTATTGCATTCAAATCATAAAAAAGTAAAAAAAAAAAAGCAATTTAACAAATTACAACGACCATTTGGAAAATGATTTTTTCAAAGATTAAAATTTAAGACATAAAAAATCGCACGGAGTTGATCATACATTACGTACGCCATGAATTAAACATTAATAGTGTTATTACATGTAAAAATTGCAAGCGACAAAAATCGTCTGCGACTCGTCAAATTTCCTGAAACTTACGTATTATCGAAGCATTTCATTGGCTGTTCGGGAAAAGGCTTTTACATCGTAGATATCTGACGACCAATTTTAAATGAAATTTCATTCTTAAACTTCTAAACATCCCACAATATTACTTTTTACACCCTCGTATAGAGAAAAAAATGTACATTTAAATGCAATTTGTTTGAAAGCAGTATCTCAATTTGTTTCTGAGTTATATATTTTTTTTTGTAGTTTTTATTACTTTTTTGTCATAGTGGCAACAGAAGTATCCATCTCTGTTGAAAGTAAAGGGAAATTACAGATTACTGTATAGACCAATCAGAAAACGAATAAAATGCCGATTCAACCAATAAAACGCCTCAGATATGTTTTTGATTTCCTACCCTAACAGATAGCCATTTTTCCAAATGGTTAAAAAATGAATAAATTATATATATTTCAATAATTCGAATTTTATTAAAAATATGACACCTAAAGAAGTACAAATATTTCACCATTTGTATCACCCCGTTGTATAGCTACAATATACATAAAAATGAATATTACTTATACCGCGGCCTTTAAATAAAGACTTCATTTATTACTGCTATCTCCCAACACAGTAGTTAATATAAATTGTTCCTGAAATTATCAATACACAGCAAAAATAAGTTAATTTTTCATTTCAAAGTTTTATTTATCATCTGAGTAGTTTTCACCATTGTTGCTAAAATGAACTTCGTAAATGTCCTAGAAATAAAACTGCGGGAAGTGTCCAAAAATAGGTTTTTTACAAAGTTATGAAAATCGCATATTTAATAATTTTGTATTAGAAAATTGAATATACAGTAGAACTTCGATTATCCGAAGTAATTGGGACCGACCTTCTTTCGGAAAATCGAAATTTTTGGATAATCGAGAATGTTTCGATTTTAAGATTAAGGAGAAATATGTGCAATATTTTTTATTATGGTAACAAGTGCTTAATAAAAATAAAGCAATAGCAAAATGGAAAATAATAATTTACCTGAATTTTAATTTTGAAATTAAGTACATTTTACATATATATGAAGGGTTTGAAAAAAAAATATTTTATTTGTTGCAGTTACGATTGCCTTTGCTTTGAAGCTCTATCACGGAGTTTTATAATATTATTAGTTCACCACTATCACAGTCTTTCTGCTGTTTCAACCATGCCAAAACTTTTTCATAACATTCAACAGCTTCAAAATTGCTAATTTGTTCGTTTTCTTCGTTCCACTTCGCAGCTTACGGAAGTTCAAGCTAAATTCAGAAGGGCATTGAAAATATTTATATGTACTCGTAGTTCTGAAAGGACCGCTTACGCACAAGGAATATGATAGTAAAAAAAAAAAAAAAAAAAAAAAAAAAAAAACATTAAAAATGGAATTTGGTTAATCGAGCTTTTCGGTTAAAAGAGTTTCGGATAAAAGAGGCTCTACTGTATTTATAAGGATTATGTAATTTTCTGTTTCTTGCAGATGTGAAAAAAGTACCTTTTAGGCAATAATTTTTAGGTGCGTTTCTAATTATGTAAATACGTAGTACTTATAGTCGTCCGTGTGTCCGTCTGTCCGCATGTAATAGCGCAAAACTACTCAACGAATGGTTTGAAATTTAATATATATAATCGTTGCAGAATTTTGTCGAGTCTTTTCACATGTGTCTTTGCAAGTAAACGACAAATGTTACATGCGTCATTTTAGGTAGATTTCCTATGAAATACTACCTATTGCAATCTCCCCTATGTTGGAATTTCTGAAACATTTTTGCAGATCTTCACCGATCATGACCCCTAGAACCCAAAACCATCCTAAGTAAAAAACTTTATATATATATATACTAGCAAAAGCCATGCTTTGTTTGGATTCGCGAAGCATTATTTAATAAGATAAATATTTGCAAGTAACAATATTTTTTTATATTATTTTTGCATCTTTATTAAGCAAGAACGTTATTTTATGTTTTGGCGCATTTTAATTTTAGAAATGTAAATTCAGCCAAATAACTAAAAATTTCATCGGAATTTTTTATTTATGATATAACACTGGTATAAATGAAAATATTTTCGAAGCAAAATTTTACAAAATATTTTTAAATTCTCAACTAAAAGCTCTTTTAAAGATGTTTTTACATTTTACAATAGCCTCTGATGGTTTCTCAAATGTTTTGAAATAGGTATGTTTACAATATTTGTAATTCACATCAAAAAATCTTCGATAGCAATCTTAGATTAATATATTCGAAGAGAGCTTAAAGAAAGTTACTTCTTCAAAATACTATTTTCTGGAAAAACATTTGAAATCTGCATTCGTTGATATTAAGAATTATTAACTGTAAAACTTTTCATTCTAATTTCTTCTTTTTTTCTCCATGTTAGCATACGAAAATTTTTGATATTGTAGACTCTCTCGTAAGGAAATTTTCTATTGAATGCTAAACCTTGAAGGGTTTTCACTCTCGAAACGCTACATATGTTAATCCAACTGATATCTCTTTATCCCCAATATGTACGACTGCTTTATCTAATGTTAAACCTTAGGATTTATGAATTTTAACTGCAAAAGCTAACTGCAGAGGAAATTGTTTTCTTGAGCAATTTATATTTCCATTTTTCCAGAATTTAGTTATTGGTGGAATCGGAACGCAGCCATTCTCATAAGTTGAATGACTGTAGTTTTCAAATTTAACCATGATTATTCGCGGCATCTGGTCTGGTAGCCCGTGATTTTCTTCATAAATAATATCTGCAACTGCCCCGTTTACTAACCCTTTTTCGGTCCACAAATTAGAACGTAACATTACTTTAGACCCAATTGATAAAGTAAGAAATGATTCAAGTCCGTTTCTCATTTCAGAATCGACCAACTTTGCTTTATTACAATTATGAAGAGCTTGAATCAAGGCAACAGGTTGACGCAGTTCTTTTAATTTTTCATTATTATATTCTTTTACGTCTTTATTCGTTGAAAACAGCCTACTTGCATCTTTAAATAAATGCTGTTCGCTTTTTGAAAGAGACTGTAAGCTTCGATTCATTAATATTCCATAGTCTTCAGTAGTGCATTCTCCATTGCTAATTCGATCAAGTATGCTACAAAATATTTGTTGAGTTTCATCTTGCCGGAAGGATGATAATAAAAAAAAAAATATTTTTGAATAGTCGAAGAAAATAACAATTGTCCTTCCAAAAGAAACTCACTTCTTTGATTTTTGTCACTGTAAAGAGGCCTGTCGTTTACTGGAGGTAGTTGTTTGATATCTCCAAATAGGTATAAGAACATTCCACCGAAAGGTTAATCTTGTTTCGATGGCACAGCACTAAGTAATCGTAAATCTACTTTTCGCAAAAGACTGCATCCAATCATACTCATTTCATCTATAATTATGAATTTACAATTTCGAAACTCCTCCAGAAGTTGACCAATCGAATATGGACTAAGATCTGTTATCTTTTGATTTAGTCCCGATAAAAGTTTTGAATGAATCGTTGATCCATTTATATTTACTGCGGCAACACCAGTTGGTGCAAGCAATTGAAAAGAAGATGGACCAAATGTTTCATTTAATCGAGCAGTGAAGTAATGTATTAAAGTACTTTTGCCAGAACCTGCTTTTCCTTGGACAACAATTCTTTTTATTTTCATTTCTCGCCTATGACCGTGCAAGAAATTGAGCTGTTCTTCAAAAATATTTATTATTTTTTTCTGTTCATGGGAAAAGACGAAATTTGGCAAATTAGAATGAACAGTTACACAACCACTTTTTTCACTCTCTTTCACTTTTTCATTTTCAATAAAATTCTGTAATTTATTAAGCAAATCTTGAATTTGAAAGGTATGCCAGTTATACCTTATATCAATTTCCATTCTGCCCAAATCTAATTCATCCTGTGCATTATTTTTTCTTGAAGCGACATTCATCCAGTCAAATGGTTGATCTATTTCAGTAGATTCAATTTCTTCAAATTCTTCTTCATCTTCTAAATTTTGCAACAGATATTCCAAATCCAATCTCTGAATTTCATTATTCTTAAAATGCTGTTAATATATATCTTTCAATAAAGTACTATTTGGATTCATAATTTGAAAATCACGCCAAGTAATATGCAACATAACTTGTTGCTTATAGAAATCTTCATTATTTACATTATTGGGATCATATTTCAATTTCGGTATAATTCTGGGGATAAATGGTTTTTTTCTGATACTGAAATTTTCACCACGTTTATAAGCGTTTGTGAAATAATTCTGCAAGGATATATTTTCAAATCTCACTGGGCGTTGCTCGTACTTTTCTAAAATATTTGAAACGGATATGCTTCCATTCTCCTTATTCATATCTAATTGTTCCCATGCGTTCCTTGCTAAACTAATGGTGACAAACTGACGAGATGATTTATGCAAAGGCCATCCCATTAACACCCAAATTATATTTCCTGGGCAGAAAAATCACGTTCAGCACACATTTTTATTAAAATATTCTGAATTATCTGCTGAACGTTGATATTATCGCGTGATTCTTGAATTGTTTGTCTGATGAAATCTTTCATCCCTTCTGATCTAGGTTCACCTTTGCTAGCATATTTAGCAATATATTTTAGAACTGCGTGAATGGAAATGATTGCTTGGGAATCCATGTTTGCTCGCCAAATTTTTTAAATTTGTGCGCTATGACTGTTTAAATAAGGACTATTTCTTTTTGAAATGTATTCGGGTTCATTAGTAAGGAACTGAATTTTACTTTCGTGAGAACATTCTTCGGGAAATTTGAAACGACATGTGACTTCAGAAGAATCTTTTTTCTTTCTCTTACAATAAGCTTTAGAACATTTATGCATTTGTACTGCACGTATTAAGTGATTATAGTCAGCAACTTCATCAGGCACATCCGTAAAATGAAATTTAGATGGGTGTATATCATAAACTTGATTAGGATCTGGTTGCCAAGTCGATATGAATTCGTCAAAGTATTTTACAATTTTACGTATCTTTTCATCATCATTTGAATTAAGATTGTTTACATCAGGAGCATCTTCAAGCCAGAAAAGACCATGCATGTGAGGACTACCTCTATGTTGAAACTCAATACGAAACCAAAAGTCTCTGACTTTGAAATATTTCTTGAAAAAATGTTCCATAAAAAAAATCCAACCGCTTATGAAAAAAGTAAGCAACGATTAAAGGATTACAATTCAGCAATTTTGATTTTCTGATGAAATCAGAATTTTGGTTACAATTAGTGTAAACATAGTCTGCATCAATGATGCGATAAATTTCAGGCCAGTATAAATCAGCTGCACTAAGTGTAATGAAAACAGTAGGAGTTCCCAATTCCTCAACCATGTCTAACAACTCTCGTGATCTAATAAACCAATAAGAGCTCGATGATCTTAAATTAGCATTGAAAGATAAAATCGACTTGTACAATGTAGGATCTTTCTGCAACAGTTCCTGGAGTTTTTCAACTGTTTCAACATCATGTAGGCGAGAATTTTTTTTTAATACAAATAATTTCATTTTGTAATGCTGTCCAACGCATTATGCTATTGAAAGCAAAAAATCTTAATCTTAGATGCCGTGCAAATCTTTCATCGTCATATATCATAATAAATTTAAAGTATTCTTTTGGTGTAATTTTACGAACTCTAGCATCTCTAGGATCACCTCTTCCTGTTGGAAATAACGTAGGAAAAGCTCTACAAATATATCCATCACATGAAAATTCATTTATAGGCTTAGTATCTATCTGAGGCCAAGGAATGATACTGCATTCATCATTTCTTTCTTTAATACCTAACATACTATTTATTGCCTCTCGATTACATCTGAAATTCACATTTGGGGCTCCGGATTCATATATATTATTTGTCCATGGACATTGATCATCTGCAGAATTCAAAGTTTTTTCAATTGATGGTAAATAAATCTGCTGTTGCTCTTGACTGAGTATTATTCGCCGAAAAATATTTTCATTTTCGGGTAAACTTTGCAAATTATTTTCATCAATAGTAATATAACGATACCAATGATTATTTTCCTTTAGATATTCTAAAACAGACTTAACGTTTTCACGATTTACTATAAAATCTTTGAATTCTTCACCATTTTGTCTTCTAACAAAGATGTTCTGTGATATAGTATCTATGGAATGAGGTAATAACGTACAAAATTCTGTAATATCTTGATGAAAATTAATAACTTGCCCACTGTATCCAAGCTGACCACCTTTAATGCGATAAACAGTAATAACTGGATGAACTTGGGCAATTAATTGCTCCTCAACGAAAGTTAAGTTTTTCAATATTTCCGGTTGTGGATCTGGATCAATATTATTAGCTACAGAAAAAATATTTAGTTCATTATTTACTATCCATTTATGGCAAGTCTTACAAGATCCTTCCGATTGAATATGCATATCAAACCAATTTTACAAAAATATAATTTTAATTTTTTTGTGCATCTTCGAAATTTAAAGCATATTTCCGAGCACATGCATTATCTGTCAGAAGAGATTCGTCATGTCGTCGTTTTTTGCGCTGGTATCTAGTCTCTTGCCTTAAAGCTAAATCATGTTCGCGTTCTTTTCGACCAGTAAGTGTACGTTTTCTCGGCATTCTTTATAATAGAACTAATACATTCCATAAATTGTTTTTAAACGGCCAACATATTAAAAATAATACTAATTGTAATTACTTCTTAATACTAAATATGTTTCACTTGGTTAAATTTTCAACCTTCGAATTCGAATAACACTTTATATAACGAATTTAACATTTAATTTTATTTGTTTACAAATTTTTTTTTGTTGCCACATTACAAAAAAACACATAATATAATTCTTTTAAAATGCGTAAGTTTCGTCTGCGTAAATTATTTCACATAATAAGAATAAGTTGTGTATTTGAATTCTTAACACTAAAAAATACTTAATTTAATTAAATAATTGAATTTTCACAAATTTTAATTCATTAAAAATATGCTATAATTTTCCTGTAAAAAATATTTTATAAATTTCAGAAAAGAAATCGTGAAACTATTATATGATTAAAAGGAATGATAGCCAAAATATGCGCCATCTACAACCAATCTTAATAAAGTATTCTATTAAAATGTATATTTTCCTCTCCAATAACATACATTTTTAATATAAGAAAGTTTGATGTAAGTAAGTTTTAAGCTGTAGCCGATATTACGATAACTCTTTTATCTTACATATTACGTATGCCACGCTGCAATATTAAAAAGCTGTAGCCGGTATTATGCTACGATAATTCTTTTGTCTCACATGCAAATAATATAGAGATATACATATTATGTAAGCCACGCTGCAATATTAAAAAGCTCCAGCGGGTATTACGATAATTCTTTTACCTCACATGCAAATAATTAGAGATTATTTAATTCCGCTTAATTATTAGAATTTTTTTTTTTTTTTTTTAGATAAACGCAAACATTTTATCACAAAGTCGAACAAAACTTTTTATTCTATTTATTCCTTATTCCAAAGATACAGCATTATCGTCTGCTGCCATAGTAATCTGATAAATTAAATTTTATATATATAAAAAAAAGGCACAGTAGTAGAAAAATATTTTACTAAATCGAATAGTTATTTTTAATTTTGGTTTTAGAATTCAATTCATGAACTCCCGTGCATAGAACGGGTTAAACAGCTAGTTGAATTTAAAAAACAGCTTTTGAGGTATTTTGACGGAATAATGAAAATATATTTTATTTATTTAATTAATCATGATTCTATCTATAAGTACTGACTCTATGATTTATTATTTTTTCTTCTGAAAATATACGTGTTTCATTTTTTATTTGCAAGAATGCGCACGTAATGGAAAAACATGTAAAATAAATTAATTAAAATAATAAATTTTTAAGGTTATTCTGTAAAAAAAAATAACATTGTGCAAATCTACAGGTCATAATGTATTTTTAAGTTTAATTTCAAGTCAAAATATTGAATATTTTTTTTGTAAAGTGTACGACAAAATGTAATTTGAGTAGACTAGTAGAGGATTCGCTTCGCTCATCCTAATAAAGTTTTTTATACTATATATATATATATATATATATATATCACCTTTTATGGACACGATAACGTCCATAATTTTGCACAAATCTCTTCCAAACTGATACATAAAATCAAGGGCCATAAAATCTCTGTCAAGTGTTCGTCAATGGGCAAAATCGAATCAAGGGGGGGGGGGGTGGAAATAGGGAGGGGTTTTGTGATCATGCCTCATTGAAATGCCTCATTTTAGGTAGATTTCGTATGAAACACTACCTATTGCAATCTCCCCTAAGTTGGAATTTCTGAAAATTTTTGCAGATCTACACCGATCATGACCCCTAGAACCAAAAACCATCGTTAGTAAAAAAATCTTTCTATATATATATATAACTTTTTTATACTATATATATCTATATATCACTTTTTTATGGACACGATAACTTCCATAATTTTACACAAATCTCTTCCAAATTGATACATAAAATCAAGGGCCATAAAATCTCTGTCAAGTGTTCGTTAATGGGCAAAATCGAATCAAGGGGGGGGGGGGGGGGAATAGGGAGGGGTTTTGTGATCATGCCTCATTGAATGCCTCATTTTAGGTAGATTTCGTATGAAATACTACCTATTGCAATCTCCCCTAAGTTGGAATTTCTGAAAATTTTTGCAGATCTACACCCCTAGAACCAATAACCATCCAAAGTAAAAAAAAATTCTATATATATAACGTTTTTTACACTATATATATCTATATATATCACTTTTTTATGGACACGATAACTTCCATAATTTTGCACAAATCTTTTCCAAACTGATACATAAAATCAAGGGCCATAAAATCTCTGTCAAATTCGTTAATGGGCAAAATCGGACCAAGGGGATGGAAATAGGAAGGGGTATTGTGAAAACCGAATAACCCCATAACTTAGTTATAATTCATATCGAATCATTTTAAGATTATTATTACTTCTAAAAAACGGACCAAAAAATTTTGTATGGCAGATTTTTGATAAAATAAAAAATGGGTTCAAGGGACGAAAAGAAGAGGGTTTTGGGGAGAAAAAAAATCATAGCTTCGTGAGTTCTCAAGATGTCAAATCCAATTAAATTTCCTACTGAAAAAATAATTGTTTATAAATCAAGTACTAATTAATTGAACGAAAAAAAAAAAAAAACAGGTCGTTTATAAATCTCTTCAAAAATCACGCCAGCAAGCTTCGTGTTTTTTCTTTTAAAAATTAATCTGAAAATGTGTCAGAAATTTCAAGTTGTTGAGCATAGATTTTTTTAAAATATGATTCTGATAAAAACAGCTCTTACATAAAAATAAAATTAAAAATTTGTCAAAAACGGCCAGATAAAATTGTTTAAGTGCGTTTGTCTCTAATCATGATTTAGCTTTTGTTGTTGAAATTAGTACATAACTTCGAAATCTACCTGCGCCTGTAGGCCGAGCCTGCAGAGATTTTTCAAAATTCATATCAAACATTCCACTGTAAACTTCAATAAAATGTATGAATTACACACTGTAAAAAAAGTGTAACATTACTCGATGAAATTTGTGGGAGTCTTGCTGCCTGTATTTTATGGAGTAATTTAACCTATATACCTGATGTTACGTTACACCATAATGATGTGAATTTTGATATTTTCTGAATAATATGCTGTAACATTACTTCAGTTATATCAGTTTAAATTACACCATCATATTAGTTAAATTATTCCATAAATGTTTTACAGTGCATAACAATCAAAGTATATTTACCAGATTTAGAGAGCGGACAGACGGACAAACCGAATTCATAAACACTTTTCAGATATGTCGAAAAATGTTAAGAAAATCCTCAGACCTTTTTTAACTAAGGTAATGTGTAACCTTTAAGATAAACTATAGCTAATATATGTGTTTATGTGAACTTCCAAATAAAATTTAATATCCCTCAAAGGTCAAATATGATTATAACGACTGTTTAGTTATATAAACTGATCTAAATAACGACCCCGTAATTTCGCATTCATTTATTTTAAATGTCAAACTATCTTATTCTATTTTTAATACGAGACGGTATGGTTTGATGAAAGTAATTAAAGCGTATACTTATTAATATGACGATTTTAATAATTAGTTTTTTGTCGCAATGCAGTTTAATTTTTATAAAAGAACTAATATGTCAGAGTTTAATGATATTTTTAGATATATAAATCAGCATTTTATGTTGAAATTTACAAAATTTCAGTTTTTTCATAACTTTAATGAAATTTATGTTTCGGCTTTATAGCACTGATTGTTTGGTTAAGCAGAATTTTCTTCAGTCTCAGCATGTCGGCCTACGTTCATCTTGTGACATTTTGTATAGAAATTTAATAATTGAACAGTAAGATCAATAGCCTTTTCAAAATATTAATTTTACAGCATTAAAATATGACATCTGAATTATTAAAAACATAGATTAACGAATAAGATCGAACGCGAAAAAATATTACTTTGATTCGCAATTACAATTATTAAAAATTTAATTAAAAATATTTTACAGTTTATATTCTAATTTCGTGCCAGACTGCTTAAGAAGCTATACATAAATTCTATATATTTTTTTTTATTTTGAAATTATCTTTATGTTGAAATCACTATACTAAATACAAAATTCCGAGAATTACATACAACGTTTTTTAAGTTATAAGATCCATTGAAACAGTAAGGAAAAGACAATTGTTTCTTAATGTAGAACAATATAACACAGCCGCATGAAAAGTTAGCCAGAGTCAGGAATCGAACCTGGGACCACAGCGTACTAGGCTGTTGCTCTAACCACTGAGCCACTCCGGCCGATACATGGGTGTGCAATTTTACATTACTAAACCATGTTGGGAAAGTCATCACCCATCTACTAGACAGCCTTCGATGACGGGACAACGATGAATAGATTTTACAATTCCATCAATATACAATACATATTAAAATATACATACACACATAAATAATGTCTGCATGAGCAGGTAAAACTTAGTAAAAGAAATCCTGCCAAGTCGGAATATGCAGTGACCAAAAATTCCGTTTTAGCGGGTATAATTTTATCATTTTTCTTACGTTGGAACAATCAAAGTATTTCGCTTATAACAAGATTATGTTTAAAACAGGGTGCACTTTTGCAGGTTTTACTGTCAAATGAAAATATCAGGTTGTAGCGAAAGTTTCCCGCCACAGCTAATATCGTCTTTTCAAACAGTTCGCGTCGGCGTGTTTGCTCATATTGTGTCAAACGATTTTTGGCATTTGAAAGAAAGAAATTTGCTTTATAATACTGTGTTGTGAAAATTGTAAAAAAAAATATCGTTATCATTAAATACAGCGTGTCTGAAATGGAACTATCACGCTACCAGATTAGAGTCAGCATTTACTTCCAGTTCTGTTGCAAAAAATCAGCAACAGAATGTCACCGAATCATGTGTACAGCTTTAGGTGCTACTGTCGTATCATATTACACAGTGAAGGTTTGGTACCGAAATTTCAAAAACAAGGACCAGAACATTCAAGGAGCAGGGTGCTCTGGCCAGCCTACTGATGTTGATGAGGCCCGCCTGCGAGAACTTGTGGAACAGTATCAGTATTCAACCACTCAAGAGCTAGCTAAGGAGTTAGACGTTAGTGCCATGTCCATTAGTCGCGCTACGCATCACATAAACTTGACGCACAAGTTCAATCGCTGGGTGCCGCATGAGCTGCCTGAAGCAGATAAGGGCAGACGTGTTCAGGTCTGCACTAATCTGCTCGAACGCAAGGACAAAATTCTGAACCGGATCGTCACTTTTGACGAAAAGTGGATTTACTTCAACAACACAAGCTGGAAAGGTTGTTGGTCTGCGCCCGGTGAGACCATCGGTATCCTCGCAAAACGCAATTTGACTAACAAAAAGATAATGCTTTGTATCTGGTGGGATTGCCGTGGTATTATCTACAAAGAGTATCTGGAAAAATGTAAAACCTTGGAAAATAAGGTATACAGTATGATGCTAGTCCGTGTTGTTGCTGCTATTAAGGCAAAACATCAAAATGAGTTCCGGCACAAACAGGTAATGTTTCATCAAGATAATGCTAGATCACATGTTTCTGCATTCACCGGCTATACTCTTTATGAATTCGAATGGTGTCTTTTGCCACACCCACTATATAGCCCCGACATCGCTTCTTCGAACTTAAACCTTTTTTCACACCTGTAGCAACATCTTGCTGGTGCTATCTTTAATTCTGGAGAGGATGTCCGAAGTGAGGTTGATCTATTTTTGGACTCGCGACCCCCAAGTTTCTGAACCGAAGGCTTTGAAAAACTACCAAAAACTTTGGCAGAAAATCATAGATTCGGGTGGTGATTACTACTCGCAATAAAGTTACTGCTTTGACGTTTTTTTTCTAACTTTATTAAGAACTTTATTTGGCGGAAAACTTTCATTACAACCTGATAAATTTGTTCATATAAAACACCACCATAAAATAATAATAATAATAAAACAGCTAACATTAATTACTTTTCTATTCTTCATTCAAATAAAATCATAGACTTATAAAGGTTTTAACACCTGACAGCTTTCATATTTTCAGCGTGAGGGTTAGAAGAAAAAGATAAAAATCGATTTATCCTGAAAACATGATACATTTTACTTTATCTAAATCTTTTTTCATATAGCCAGGTTATAGATCTTGCTAACCTATATCAGTCATTGAGGCGAAAATGTGAAGACCATTATCGATCGATATCAAAGAAGGAATTTACGAAAGAAGACACATGGTTGTAGAAGACTATATTTTACCGCGATAAATTGTTGTACTAAGTTTTACTGAAAAGGCAAACTATTTTAATATTAAACGAGGCAACGCCCATCGAATTTCGACAGAAGAAAATGTTTAAAAGGAGCTGTTACATTAAATGTAAAATAAACCTACAAAATTAATTGCGGTAAAAAATACATAAGAAATATTATTTTAGACTAAAGTTAACAAAATTCTATTTTTATAAACTCCACCTGTTAAAATTATTGAAAAATTGAACTGTATTCGTATATGTAATCAGTAACATACAATCAAGATAAGAAATTATGATGAGGTCAACGATTCTCCAATTGAAAGGCTCCTATACTGTGTATTACGAAATGAAAATAGTAAAAAAGATTTCAATTTCAGACAATCGTAGATTATTTTTCTCGTGAAATCTAAATATAACGTCATTTTCCCCTTCTTATATCCAGCATTTAAAATATATTTTAATGTTCAATAGATTATTAATAAATATATTTCCGAACTTGAAGTCACGTTTGTCAGATACATTTTCCTATGTGAACATTTGCGCTCTTGAATTGAAGTCCTAGTCTACCGGCGAATAAAACATCCGTAATTTAGGCGCATTCGTGATAAAATACTTCCTTCAATCAACGAAAATTATGATTTCTATCAAATATGACGTCATTTTCACTCACTGAAGCATTTTGCGTAGCATATGAAACTCAGTAACAGCAGGTTCAAAAATATCGAAATGCAACATCTTTATGAGGAAAAATACGTGTTTTGCGTGTCAAAAATGACTTCCCATTATGATAATTTTTTAAGTTATTTTTAATTACTAGTTGAGCAAAAAGTTCTGGGAAATTTGTGAAAGTTGCATTGTTATGCGTAAATTAACAACAAAAACAACAAGGGCTATTCTTTAAAGTAAAGACCATCATAGTCCACGACTTTTTGTCACCGTTCTGCCAGATTCCGGATTTACTGGCTTATTTTGTCGCCATTACCAGCACCTTCATCCTCATTAACCTCATCGACGGCTTTCAGAATCGTTAGGACTTTTCTCTAATATTGCCGGGTGAACACACCCAAACCATACTGTTCAATAGGCATTTTGGAGACTAAGTTCCTGAACTCCTATAAATATACCACTAGCACTCCTATATACGATAAAAATTTTGGTAACTGTTAGATTAAAAATTTCCCAGAATTTTTTGCTCAACTTAATATAATAACAAAATTATATCAATAAATATATAATCAATAAACCCCATTACCTACTGCAAACCCTGTAACTGTGGAAGTAATTCGATAACCACCTTTTTGAAAAAATTTCATAAATAAAGTTAACATTAAAATTAAATTATAAAAATGGGGATATTTTAAAAAATAGCTAGTGTGGGCAGATTTACAAATGAACAGCTTTCATAAAAATAAAAATAATAATAATAATAATAATTAGTAAAATCCGTTCAGTCTGAAGCTCAGGGCAGATGATAAAAGAAAAAACCCTTATTTTTTAATTATATAGATGATTTAGGTTATTTGTAAAATTATTATTTACTTATAAATATTTTACTTCTTGAAGGTTTTAATAGTGTTAGCTTGATGTTACGAAAAAAAATAAATGTACACCAATAAAAGAAAATTTTTATCTATGCGTGTACATGTTTTTTTTTTTTTTTTTTTTTTTTTTTTTGCGATGAGTCAGTGTTGCCAGATTGGCGAATTTTGAATCTCTAGGGGAATTTTTTTGGGACAAGTAGTTCGTGGGGAAATTTTAGGGGACTGCAAAAATTTTGGGGAAAAAATTGGGGATTTTTTTTTTTTTTACTATTTTCCGTAAAGATTTTTTTAGTTCTGGATCTGTCTCGAACTCAATTTTGATTTGAAAAACGAAAATACAATCCAGAAAGCGGAAATGTCAGTAATTATTCTCTTGGATGTGGTCGTGTTCGTTGTTTACTACATTACAGTTTACAGACATTACATATGCATGAGACTCTAAATTCTTAAGCAGCTTAAACCTGAGCATGACTAAATCTGCAGGACACTAACGAAAAATTACTTCGCCGTGCTTAAAAAAAATTAAATTTAAATATGTGGAAAGAACACATTTTTCTCTTTTATGATATACAAAAGCACATCGATTGATACACCGAAAATACTTTGCATTATGATTATGTACTTCAGTATAGGGATGACAAAAATAATATAACAGCGTACCATCTTGGATTCATTCAAATCCCAACTGATAAGAGAGTAGTCCAACATTGTTAGACAATACTTTTAAAAACAAAGGTAAAATAACTTGTCACTGCAAAATATATCTCTCATTCTCTTAATGTAGCTACAGAATATGCATTCAGCCCAGTTTAAAAGTTTGTTTTTTGTAAATGGGGAATTTTTTCAAAAGAAGGCTTGATTTGGGGAAAATTTTTGAGCTTAAATTACTTAAATATTTTTATAGTGGTAAATTTAAAATTTAAAAATTCCCTGTTTAAGTAAAAACTGAGTTGCGGACTTTTTCGGAAAAAAAAACACTGATTTGGGAAAAATTTCTGAAATTTTGGGGAAATTCACTTTTGACTATCTGGCAACACTGCGATGAGTAAAGAAACAATCGCACATAGAGTTCTTCAAATTTTATACAAATCACACAAAGACGGATATTTCCCAATTTTCCAAGTTTACCGCAGATTTTGACTCGCTCATAAAGCAGTCCAAATTGAATCTTTTACTCTGATTTAGTAAGTTTTGTCATCTTTTCAATAAAGTTTATTCGCAATATTTTTTTCTAATTTTTTGTAAATCAGAACAAATTTGTTTGCACAGAAAATAAGGCATGTAGGGGAGGGTAGTACACAGTGAGACGAAAATTATTATTACTTAACGAATTGTGACGATTTTTATTCTTTTGAAAATTTTTTGATACATCTTTAAGCTGCACAAATACGCTACACATTAATGTATAAATGGTTTTTAAAAAGTTATTTATAAAAGCACAGAAGCAGCATAACAGCGAGTCGAAAATTATCTCACTGTGTACCACAAGTGGTACACAGTGAGACAATGTAGATATTTTCATAAATCATACATTTTTACACTCTATCAATAATTTTCTGCTGTTTATGACTTCTAATTAATATTTCTAGATTTACAAAAAATTTAAAATATGAGCCTCGAGTGTACAATGACAGACATTGGGCTACCTTCATGCAAATTTTCAGCTTCTTATGTTTAGTAGATTTCACTAGCCATCGTTCGTCCCCCCCCCTCCCCCCCCACACACACATATAGAGAGAGAGAGAAAAAAACCTTCTTTTATTAATAAATAACTTTTTTACATCAGAACGGCATAGTAGATACACAATGAGGCACGTCTCACAGTGTACCACAACTGTGTGTCTCACTGTGTACTTTAGTTATGTTGTAACAAAATGGATGCCACATCTGTTACATCAATTTCATCGCTTTAAGAAGTTTATGTCTTTTTGTCGAAATAGTCCATTATTAGATATAGCTAGGTTTGGTTAAGTAAATATATTTCATATTGGATGAATTAAACTCTAAAATAGACGTTTATGTAACTTTAACCACTATAAAATAAAGAATTAATTACTATTTTGTCGGACGAGTAACTTAAGCGCCGAAACTACATCTGCATGTTGCATAAGATGAGGTGGTTCAGTGTGTGTTCCAGCTAGGAGAAAAAGTTATAACTGTATGTCAAAATGGTTGCTGTCTCACTGTGTACCATGTCTCACTGTGTACTTCGCTACCCTATTTGTTTTTTATCCATGTTTTTTATCCATGTTTTTTATCCAATATTTTACTTTATACCTCTGAAAGGATCAAACATTTGCTTCCCGTTTAAATCTTTTGAAAAAATACTAAATTCTTTGTAATTATCTAATTACTAAAAATAAGTTCATCATTTTTTTATGAAACATAGCGAAGTTTCTGTGAGCGAAAAATGAGAAGGAATGAATTGCTATATTAACTTTTTATCACCAAAGTTTCCGGTGTTTATTCTTTTCTCCGTGGCTCAAATGACGAAATGTTCCCGTGCGGCGATATATTTTCAAGGCGTCATTTTTTTTTTCCATATTATAAATTGGCAACTAGAATTATTTTGCATTTGAATTTTTTTTTTAATGCTGCAAGTAGCTACCAATGCGTAATGCATTGGTTTTTATTTTCGAAAGATTTTTGTATTTCGTTTTTTAAAGATTGAAAATTTTAAAGAATCGTACGGTTTTTAACGAAATAATTTATATTTACGATTGTTGCTTTAACGATTTATGTGCACCGTCTTAACTTTCAGTGTCTTTTAAAAAAATGTTTTTATTGTAAGGACATTTGTAATTGTTTATTTTCATAAACATATTTTGTAAATTTCGCTTATTAATGATCTGCCTTCGTTATAATGATTGCTGTATCGAACAATACAACGCTCCCTCCGCTATGTCCATTTGTATATTATAATAAAGATAATTTTAGGTATATTTAAGGGTATTTTTTTAGATCCCGGACAACATCGGGCGTATCTGTTTATAAATAGATAAAATTTAGTTCATTCGTATTCAATCACGAGGTAGATTTTATTTAATTTCTGTCCTTCTAGACACATTATTGAAATTTCTTACTACATCAGTCGCTGAAAAAAAAAAAAAATAAATAAATAAAAATGCGAAGTCACTGCCGATCGACATCCAGAGGGAAATCCGATAACAATGCGTTGAAAAAAAGGGGAAATTTAGTTTTACCCGGTTGAACTTTTGCAGCAATTTTACATTTAAAACATCCACTTTTTTAATAGTAAATAATTTATTTCATACGTAAGAATAATATTATAGACTTAAAAACGTTTTAACTCCTTGAAGATGGTGCAACTTTATCAAACGAAAAAAAAAAATACAATTTATCCTTGGATAATTATAACCTATTCTTAATCAAAACTTTTTCTCTTATAGCCATGTTATTGAACTCATCTCTTTCTTACATCAACAATCATTAAACCGAAAGTGGGAAGAAAATACCGATCGATAGGAAAGAGGAATTTGAATAACAATATCAGATCATAACTTTTAGCCGGACAGTCTGTACTAAATAGCTGGTTCGGAAATATAAGGGTATATGGGGCATTCTCACAATCTTTTGACTTTCGGGAATAAAAATCTGGTGAAATTAAACTTGCTAAAATAGCATTTTAATCTGACAGACGAATGGCTTAATGATTCAAAATAAAGAAAAAATGATCAGCAGCAAAAATTTTTTAATTTATCTGAGGTTTAAGTTAAACTTGCGAGTTTAATTTTCCTTACCATTTTACCAATATAACTTTTTATTTTCTTCCAAAATTTTACTTATAATGAATCTGCATAGTACCCACAAGACATTCAAATAAGAAATATTAACAATGTAGTATTTTTAGTACAAAATTTTGGTATAACATTGTCTTTCAGGGTTGTTAAAAAAGGGACGGAAAGAAAAAAAAGGCGATTGTATAGGGAAAAAGGAACGGAAAAAAAAAAAAAAAGGGATGGTAAGGATGGGGCGGTAAGGAAAATTACCACTATTTTTAGGCAAATCATGTTAAGACTAAGTGATAGTCACAATGTTCATTGATTTTTAGAAACAGCTGTTAACATTGGATTATTTTTTTTTCTCAATTTACGTCGAAAAATGCAGGAATACACCTTGGGGACGGTAAGACTACCAATAAAGCCACGATCCTGAAATTGATATTTAAATGCTGATTTAAATTCTGCAGTAAATTTTCTGTCAAAGAATTATAAACATTCTTTCTCTAGCATACTTCTGGATGAGAAAAAACTTGACAAAAAATTCTGTGGCTGCATCTGAAGTGATTTTCTGTATAAGTTTAGCAAGAGGGACGGTAAGGATGAAAAACCCAGGGACAGAGCTCAAAAAAATAATATCAATCGTAAAAATGTGTGCAGGTTAATTTTTTGCTACATATTTATATAAAACAATTGTCCCAGTTTCGGAAAAAAATTATATCGAATTACTTTTATTGAAACAATTTTATACAGACAGCTCCAAACTTAAAAATTAGCATCAGGGACACGGGACTGTATAGGAGTTTTCCTGGTATTTGGACCCCCAACATCGTCCAGAAGTTATTTATCTCGTTAATATTGTTATGCAATCATGAAATGGGATCCGGTTTCGAATACCGGCTTAGGTATTTTTCACTTTGTTGTTTCTACGCCTACACTGTCAAATAAAACGACATTTTTACAGTACAAAGTACTGTTCATCTCGCGCACAGTCTCGATCACAGTGAATGTACTGTATCTTTCTTTGGTTTCCTGACTATATTAACATGGAAAATACAGTAATTGCGTAAAATTAACAGCACAATGTGCTGACAATTTGGACGCCAGCAGTTTGTGCTGTAAAAAAATGCGTCCAAATTGCCAGCACATTGTGCTGTTAATTTTAGGCTACTACTGTAGTTTCCATGTTAATATAGTCAGGAAACCAAAGAAAGATACAGCACATTGACTATGATCGAGTTTTTTCAGGCAGATCTACAGTTGTTTTTTTACCGTGTAGATAGCAATGTGAAAAATCACATATTAAATATTCAATAATTTTGAACGTAATTTAACTGCTGAAAATTAATTGAAAAATTACTTAAAACTATATATATTAGATTTTTTACGCTAAATATTTTTCTTAGATTACTTACTAAAATACCAAAAATAATACTTATATGAAAAATAGTAATTAGTTTAAATAAAGTTTCGAAATTCATTAAAAGCGATACTTTTGTAGTGGCATCGCGCCGGGCGTTAACAACAGGATAAATCTTCAAATATCACTATTTAAAATCGGGCTATTTTTATTCTGATCATGTAAGTGCATAGTATGATCGCATCTCTTAAATATGTATTATATTTATATTTTATTGTTTTATTTATTGATTGACGAAAGTTCTAATTCCGTTACGTCATATAAGCTGGAAGCAAAAGCTGAGCTACTTACAGGATTCGTACGGGTGTTTGAATTTACAGACTGAGAAATTTTTCGGCACCAGTATTTTCTTATGGAAAATCTTTCCTTAAATAAGGCGAAATATCTTCTGTTTAAACTAGATTTGTTTTTCTATCAAAAAATTCTGATATTTGGCCTTGAAAATAAAGGTATCCGTAAGAGCCCTGTACTTATATTAATTTAAATACAAACGGATTTGTCTTACGCAATCCTCTGTATTCGATAGTCATACATTTTTAAAAATCATGCCTGGAATTTTTTTAAACAATAAAAAGTGAGTAAAAAGCGATGGATTTTCAAAAAAAATTGCAAAACACTTTTCAAACAAATTTATTTTGAAAGTACATTTTTTTCCCAATCCGATGGTTTAAAAATTTTAAATGTGCGATGTTTAGAAGTTTAAAAAATTCTAATAAAAGATAAATTTAATTGTTTGGTGTTCCCATTCGCAAAATGATGTCAGCGTTAGGCACAGACACGTTTGTACTTTATACTCTTAGTGAAAGATAAAAAATGCATGTCACATAGAAATGTATAAATACAAAGTTTAGGCAAACTATTTTGCAATTAATTACAATAGATGAGCTCAAATGTATAACTAGTATTAGCTAGTATTAGGTTTAAAAAACAATTTACCATTAAAACATAACACACTATTTTTTTCTGACTTTCCGAAAGTTTTATTTTTCTTTATGATTATTATTATTACTATTATTATTTTGTTATAGTGTAATAGGAAATACCGATGAAAAGATCAATGTCATGAAAATGTTACGTGTTTCGTTGCTTAACCATTTTTCTTGTATGTTATTATTATTTTTTCTTTTTCAGAGAGAGAGAGATTTTTGTTTCATTCATGTAATGAAAGATTTGATTATATTTAAGAAAAATACTGATTTTTTTTTTAACTTTTTTATTAGTCAATTTTATTCACTGAAGTTTTATTATGAGTTATAGAAATCAAAGAAAATTAATTTTCTATCAACTTAATACAGTAAAAAATAACTGTTTCGTTTCTTAGCTATATTGTAATAATAAAAATATAATTCATGTAAAAACAGCTTTATAGCATAGAATTTTCGAGTAATGGCATATATGCAGGCCTCGCAGCGTTCCTATAATTTTCACATTTTTACGAGTATTTTAAATCAAATAACTTCCTGATAGATTCCTTTAAGGGTTCTAAGGATTCTTAAAATTGAAAAATAGAAAAAAAAAAAAAGAAACCATTTTCAACATTTACCATCTTAAAATTATTTGATTTTAAAACACAATTTTTATTCGGATGAAAGATATATGGATGTTCTTTCATTTCATGTATTGAAAAAATACCAAAATACACAATTAGCATTTATAGGAGGCTCCAAATTGTCAGATATTTGACGAACAGAAAATTGATATAACAGCTTACGCGCGTAATTACAAAATAAATATTGCAACTAGAATGAAAATTTTGATGCCTACTTATACTTCAGATCACAATAATTATCTTGAACCTAAATAAATTTGTATTTAAAGTATATTTATATTTTTAATACAAAGTTGTATTTAGCAAATACAAAATTTTTAAATTTTCAACAGTATAAACACCTAAAAAAACATTTTTCGGACAATAAAAAGGAAATTTTAAGTTAAGTTTATACAGACTAACATGGAACATACATTTCGAAAATTTCATGAAAAAATATTCAGAACTTTTTGAGATATCGTGCGCATTATGCCTAAAAACATCATTTGGAGAAAAATGACTTGAAAGTTTCAGAAACACCGCTTCAGCTATTGGGCGGGTATAATTCTAAAAGCCATAACTTCTTTTTTTAATAGGAATTTCAAGGAAATATATCAAAATTAAAAATAAAAAAAACAGTTTAACATCTGAAAAAACTAAAATTTCGAAAATTTTGAAGCTTTAAGAGACCTGAGAGCTCTTAACATCTACAATAAAAATTATCGTTTAAAATAGCGGTAGCAAAGTGTGAAAATTTTAGAAACACTGCAAGCCCAGTATATGATAAACGATATGATTTATAATAAAATTCTGTAGAGTGTTGTATGTTACTATAGATTTTAAAACTGTCGAATATTTTTATCATACATCAGCTATGTTCATTCATCTTTCCTGTTATAATAGTTTGGGAAAATCGTTTTTCTTAGTTATTTTTTTAATAAAATACTTTTCTATAAAAGTATTTTCGAAAATATAAACTATGAAAATATAGTAGAACGTTCCTTTAACGAAGTTTTCTAAGTTGCGAAATTTTCTGCTGAACCTTGACTTTGAACATTATTAACATGCAAATTAATCTCTATATTACGAATACTATATTCTATATAACAAAGTTTATTTCATTTTCGTGCGTCTACAACATTCAAACGGAGAGGTCATTGTTGCGATGCATGTATGAATTTATTTCAGCGGATTGTTTGAAAAGAAATTTTTTATTTATTTAATCATTTCCATCCAAAAAAAAAGAAATACAGGGTGTCCATAATTAAATGACCCTACTTTAAAGTTGTCTGCAGACGAAACTATTAACCAGAAAGTTGTGAAATTTTGTGGCTGACAAAATGAACAAATGGGAATTTGTTTGAGAGAAAAAAAAAAGAATTAGTTCAAAATGTCGCCACCAGAGGGCGTTTATTAATGAAATACATGTTTTTAAAAGCTTTTACGGTTTATTTTTATCAGATTAAATAAGACAAATACACAGACCGCCCACTGAAAAAAATAAAGCGTAAAAACCTTTAAAAATTATTGGTGTTCAAATTGAACGGACCGTAAAAAGTCTCTGAAAAAAAAAAATCCGCCTACACTGTTAAAATTTTTGCAGTATTCTGGCAGGTCATTCGACCGTTTTTTGAAAAAATGGTTTCATAACCATAATTTAACTATATTCTGACCATAAAATAGCCAATAATATGGTCAGAATAGTGTTAAATTACGGTTGTGTAACCGTTTTCGGAAAAAAAACGGTCAAATGACCTGCCAGGATGCTGCAAATTTTTAACAGTGTATGACAGCCGCCATTTTTTTCTAAGGGCTCAAGCCTTGTATTCAGAGGGAGATAGCTAAATATGTAATTCATTAAAAATCGCCCTCTGGTGGTGAAATTTTGAACAAATTTTTCTTTTTCGCTCAAAGAAATTCCCATTCTTTTATTATGTCCATCACAAAATTTCACAGAATTCTGACCATTAGTTTCGTATGTAGACAACTTTAAAGTAGGATCGTTTAATTATGGACATCCTGTACTAAAAGCCTTCGATACAATAAGAACGGGATTCCATTTTCCCGAGGATGTTATAGATGAATTTTTCGAGAACTTGCAAAAATACGAAATTTTTTATGAATAATTTGTATGTATTTTTTTCAAAAGAACCTGTACAAAGTAATATTATATCAGTGGAGACTTTTTTTAAGTTAAGGAATTGAAATCCTGGGAAAACAGAGAAAAATGTGTATTTTTTATACAAATTTCATTTTTAATTTAATTTCTGTTTAAGAAATTTTCTTCATAACGAAGAATTTAAGTGTGACGATGAGACTTCGTTAAATGGAAGATTAGCTGTATTTAAATATATGTATAATTTATTTTTTTTATGATGAAATCTACAATATTAATTCCATGCATTTTTATTTTTTTTAGGTAAGTGATGGAGTGAATTTTTCATCGCAAATGCACAGAATGCCTTTATTGGTAAATATTGTCGCAACTTTTTTAATTTATTATCCAAAAGACACAAAAAAATTTCATTTAATTCAATCTATTTAAAAAAGTATTTTAAAGACAGAGGAAGAAAAATTCCATCAGAGAAATTCAATTTCATTCCTTATGAATACGGGATATACCTAATCTGATGGTTACAAAGGCAATTATGAATTTTCCGTGGTTTTATAAAGCCTAAGTTAGTTTTATTATTTTTTTTCTTAAAAAAAAAAAAAAAAAAAGACTTATAGTTTTTACTTTTTACTTTCTTCTATCTTTACAAGAAGAAAGTTTTGGATTCGTGAAAAAATTCGACTTCCGGTTTTCGATGAATTTATATGTTTCAGAAGATCCAGAACAAGATTTGATGGTTTTTAGAAAATGTCCGTCTGTGAGTCTGCCTGGGAGACTGTATGGTGACAAAAAGTTTTGGGCGATCTATCTCAAAAACTAATGATCGGAATTTCGCAAAACTTTAGATTCAGTTAGACCTTGATATAAACTAGTGCTGATTAGTTTTTGGTGTGTATCCCTCAACAGGGAGTGCTGCTACTGTGCATTATTAAGGTTTTCCGCAATTGTTCTACCTCAAGAACTACACTGTAAAAAAATCTGTAATTCTACAGATGTAAAGTTACAGAAATCATTATGCTTACCACAATTTTATCTGGACACTATACAAAAAAGATGTTAATCTACATAACTAGTTTTTGTAAAGCTACATAAATCTATAGCTTTAGAAAAGAATCTGCTAAAATTATAGTAATCTTACTAAAATTTTATCTGTAACCCGAGTTACAATTACATAAAAAGTTTTAGCATACCAGTTTCCTAAAACATTCTTTATAACCTTACAGATATTTTGATTTACAGTGCAAAAGTGTATCTGTTAGGGTAGACCGGGGCTAGTTGGCCCACTTTTTCTTCTAATATTTTTTTTAAAAAATTACAATTCAACAATTTAAATTTCTTTTTTTGTTACCACTATCAGTTTACTTTCAGGAAGAAGCCACAATAGTAAAACTTGAAAATATTAACTATAAGTATTAGTTTAGAAGCTCAAATTGACACCAGTGTCGCTTGGGCCAACCTGCCCCGATTGAGGGGTAAGTTGGCCCACGTCACTTTTTAATGTTCCGATAGTGTAACAGTTTACGAAATGATCAAAATTTTACCAAATCTTAATTTTTATTTCTTGCAAACGAAAACACAATATAGCCTCCTAAATTAAATTAAAATTTTTAAATACTAAAACTGTGAGTTATTCAAACTATTAACTTCGACAAAAAATTGCTTTAAAAATTGCTTTTATTTTCTCATTAAAATGTCTTTAACACATTACGGAACAGTAATAAATTTTAATAAAGGCATGCTAGGTGTTAAAACACTGTAAATCTTAAAGTACAACAATTTAAGAAATCATTCATCCTTAATTAGATGATTTATTATAAACACCAGATGATAAATAAATTGTATCAACGCCTCTGTACATCTGTTAAGTGCAATAATTCTTTTCTTTCGTTTATTATGTTTTCTAACGTATCATTCCCTTCAAATTTCTATCAGTAAAATGCAAAATTGATTCATGATGCTTTGGGTAATGCCAGCTTCTTTGAAATAATGACAATTTTCGTTTATATGAAACTTTAATTCCTAATCAAGTATAAAAAAACAGTCTGTATATCATGAAATATATATATTATTGATTCCATTCATGATTTATTTTTGGTATATTGAGATTTAGATAACCTAATAAAAATATAGCAATGTGTTTGATATAATTATCTTGGATGATATCAATTTTTATATATTATGTTTGAACTGATGATTTTTATTAACGGTTCAGGAAGTGTGGATCTATTTTGTCTATGGAAGGGACAACATGTCTGTCAAAGGAAGATATATTTTTTGATAATTAAAAATTGTTTCCTGAAACTGCCCTTTTTATGGATTATGAAGACAAAAGGATTATTTAGTTACAGCGATTACGTTATCTAGGTAAGAGGTTTTCACTTCCTAAAATGTGATGTTATTAAAGTATTATTTGTGGCAAACTCTTCTCTGGACGGGGGAACAAGGAGATTTTATTAATAATGGAGAAACATCAGAGTCGGGTAGATTTTAAAGTATGTAGCACTAGGAGGTCAAACTTTTAGGTAGATTTCGTAAGAAATATTACCTACTAGTAAACCCCGCGGCTTTGCTCGCGTAATATTTGAAATATGCCAAGTGATATTTATATGTCCAATTTTTATTAAAAAGTACTAATTAAATTTTTATTTTATTAAAAGTTTTTTTTAATTAAAAGGTACTTATTACTTTTAGGAATAATTAAAAAATTACTATTTAAAACACAGTATGATTAAACATCATTATTACACTGCATTAGGCAGAAATGAGACTTAAATTAATTAAACGAAATAAAACTAAATAAATGATAATTTAGAAAATGTTTTAAAACTTTTATACTCAATTAATACGCTCATTTCAGTACTCATTTGAAGTTTTAAATATTTTTGAAACCATCTTCTTACATCTTAAAATTAACCATCATGTCAAATTCCAAGTCCTACCACCTCTCTCAACATAAAGGGCTATGTTGAAACAGGAACTGCAACCCTTAAATGGTAGTGACAGAAACATAAAATATAACCTATGATATAGCAGGGACTGTCACCACTGATTTGCACCCATTACTTTTGAAATAGCTTTGCTATTTCCTTAGATTGAGTAGAAATCGCAATTTAGAACGTTTTTAGGACGCTTTTCGAGCATTTTCACCCCTTTTTAACTTTCCTATTTTTTCGAAACTGTTCTTAAAGATCATTTATATCTAATAAATATGTATCTTGCCTAATTTTAAGTTGCTAGCCCCTACCGATCACAAAAATCGAAATTTAGAACGCTTTTTTGCTCATGCTACGTCTTGGTGATAGAGATACCGACATAAAATAGCGTCTATGTTAGAGCAGAGGCTGTCAGCATCAATTTCCTACCATTACGTTTGAAATCAGATTCATTCTTCTTGAGATATTGCCGACAAATCGGCATTTAGAACGTTTTTAGAACGCTTTTCGCGCATTTTGCTCCTGTATCTGCTCCGGGGTAGTGGGAACAGATATAAAATATATTGGAGCAAGATCTGTCACCATCATTTTTACACCATTATATTTGAAATCGGTTCAGTACTTCCTGAGATTGCATAGAAATTGCAATTTAGAAAGTTTTTTACAACGCTTTTTGCGCATTTTGACCCCCTTTTAAATTTAGATTTTTTTAGGAAATGTCCTTAGAGATCATTGATATCTTATAACTAACTACCATTCCAAATTTCACGATTCTAGGCCCTTCCGTAGCGCAAAAGCCGCAATTTAGAACGTTTTCCTCCAGCACCCCCTATGGGGTAATGGCACCAACATAAAACATTGCCTATGTTGGAGCAATGGTTGTCACCATCATTTTGACGCCATTATTTTTTAGATCGGTTTGGTATTTCCTGAGATTGTGTAGAAACCACCGTTAGAACGTTTTTAGAACGCTTTTCGCGCATTTCCCCCCCTTTTAAATTTCAAATTGTTTAAGAACTGTTCTTAGAAATCGTTTATATCTAATAAGTAGCTAATATTTCAAATTTCATATTTCTATGCCCTTCGGTAACGCAAAAATCGCATTTTTAGAACGTTTTTTTGCTCCTGCACCCCCTTTCGGGTAGTGGCACCGACATAAAACATAGCCTATGTTGGAGCAAGAGTTGTCACCGTCATTTTGACACCATTATTTTTTAAATCGGTTTGGTATTTCCAGAGATTGTGTAGAAACCACCATTAGAACGTTTTTTAGAACGCTTTTCGCGCATTTTCACCCCTTATAAATTTCAAATTGTTTAAGAACTGTTCTTAGAAATCCTTTATATCTAATAAGTAGCTAATATTTCAAATTTTATATTTCTAGGCCGTTCGGTAACGCAAAAATCTCATTTTTAGAACGTTTTTTGCTCCTACACCCCCTTTCGGGTAGTGGCATCGACATAAAACATAGCCTATGTTGGAGCAAGAGTTGTCACCGTCATTTTGACACCCTTATTTTGACACCATTATTTTTTAAATCGGTTTGGTATTTCCTGAGATTGTGTAGAAAACATCATTTAGAACGTTTTTTAGAACGATTTTCGCGCATTTTCACCTCTTTCAAATTTCGAATTGTTTAAGAACTGTTCTTAGAAATCCTTTATATCTAATAAGTAGCTAATATTTCAAATTTCATATTTCTAGGCCCTTCAGTAACACATTAATGGCCTTTTTAGAACGCTTTTTGCTCCTGCACCCCCTTTGGGGTAGTGATACCGACATAAAACATAGCCTATCTTGGAGCAAGCGTTATCACCATTATTTTGACACCAATATTTTTTAAATCGGTTTGATATTTCCTGAGATTGTGTAGAAACCACTATTAGAACGTTTTTTAGAACGCTTTTCGCGCATTTTCACCCCTTATAAATTTCAAATTGTTTAAGAACTGTTCTTAGAAATCCTTTATATCTAATAAGTAGCTAATATTTCAAATTTTATATTTCTAGGCCCTTCGGTAACGCAAAAATCGCATTTTTAGAACGTTTTTTGCTCTTACACTCCCTTTGGGGTAGTGGCACCGACATAAAACATAGCCTATCTTGGAGCAAGCGTTGTCACCATCATTTTGACAACAAAATTTTTTTAATCAGTTTTGTATTTCCTGAGATTGTGTAGAAACCACCATTTAGAACGTTTTTTAGAACACTTTTTGTGCATTTTCACCCCTTTTAAATTTCGAATTGTTTAAGAACTGTTCTTAGACACCATTTATATTTTATAAGTAACTAATATTCAAAATTTCATATTTCTAGGCCCTTCAGTAACGCTAAAATCGCATTTTTAGAACGTTTTTTGCTCCTACACCCCCTTTGGGGTAGTGCCACCGACATAAGATATAGCCTATGTTCTAAGTTGGACTAACACCATCATTTTGATACCATTACTTTTGGAATCGGTTCGGTAGTTCCAGAGCTTACCTCCTACAAATAAACAATTTTTTCCTCTTTATAATAGGAGTATAGATAACAATCTCCCACATATTGGAATTTTTGAAAAACTTTTGCTGATCTACACTGATACCCCTAGATCCCAAAACCATCCCCAATTCAAAACATTATCTATCGTCTATCTATATATTACTTTTCTAGGGACACGATAACATAGCTAATCAGTTTAAAGTTTTCAAAACTTCTAGGAAAATGTCCAACAAATTATGCATGACAGACTTTTGATATAATTAAAAATGGCTTCAAGGAGTGCAAAAAACAGGGCTTTCGGAAGAAAGAAATTCATAACTTCGTCAATTCACAAGATATCACATTCACTTAAATTTATCATAAACCCTCTTAATATTATCTACAACTTTTGTATTGACAAGATTTTGATAGAAGCAACTCTTACAGCAAAAAGCAATTTAAAACGAAAAAAGTGTGAGGGGAGGGAGGTTGTATAAGAAAAAAAAATCACATTTTTCTTAATCCATTAAATTCTTGGTGAAATTAGTACTTAACTTCGAAATCTACCTGCGCCTGTGGACCAAGTCAACAGGGATTTTTCTATAATTATGAAAGTTATGAATGTTTTTGTACAATTTAAGCAGCTGATTTAATTTGGGGAGGAGGTAAACAACATTTTAACTTCATTTTTTTAAAAAGATTGACTGGAATAACCAGGAATTCAATTAATAAAATAATTCCTTACTATTAATTAATAATAAACTAATTAAAATATTAATAAATGTTTATTAAAATAATTCATTAAAACTATCAAAATTCCAATACCCCACAGCCAAATTCCTACGGGGCATGTTGGCACGCCGGCCAACATGCCCCGTGCCAAATGGGCCAACTAACCCCATATCACAATTTTTGCTTTCCATGTCTGTAAGGAATTATTATGAAAGTATTTCAATAAAAAAACATGCCCTACAATAACTACGAACAATTATTTTTCTGAATTATTTTATATCAAAATCTAAAATGTAATCTACAGACAAATAAAGAAAGATTACTTATTATAAGAGAGGAAGTTAACTCACCTTTGCAAAATTTTGAAAATTCTCAATAATTCTTTAACGGACGCTCCGACTTCAATGGTGGTGATGTTAACGAGGAAAGGACTGGGCCAACATGCCCTATGGCTAACTAGCCTCGGTCTACCCTACTTGAATTTTTGTTGTTGCCGTTACATAAAAAATTCTAGGAATCTCAGTTTCCTAGAAAAAATTTAGTAACTTTAGACATTTTTTTTTTACAGAGTAATGCACTGATTTTCATCAAACGGCAGATTCAATTAGTCCTTAATGTGAATTGGTGATGATTAGGGTTTGCTTTTAATCGCTCAACAGGTGACGCTGCTATGCTGCATTTTTCACGATTTTCGCAATATCTCTATCTCCAGAACTAATGCACGAATTTTCATAAAACTACAGATTCAGGTATATCTTTATAAACATTGGTGCTGATTATGTTTTGCTGTAAATCTCCCAACAGGTGGCGCTGATATGCTTTAATTTGTATGATTTACACGATTTTAGCATTTTTGGAATTCCCTTGATGGGCATAGATTGCCTTTTAATTTTGGCACTGTGATAGTGAATTTTGAAGTACTAACGTGTATGAGACAGAAGAAAGTTTCGGTATTGGCACATCTGATTAGTTTAACGTTTAGCTTATCAATGCTAGGGGGCTCAAACGAAAATGAAATTCCTTGATTGCCAGGTTTTCCTTCTGGAAACTTTTATTTGAATGTATAGTGCAAAAATGAAAACACAAATTGAATGTTGTTAAAATATTTAAAATAACATAAGAAAATATATTTTTTCGCCCAGTTGGAAATTTACATCTGATATGATTTATTTACCAATTAGAATAGTTGTGTTAAAATTGATCTAGATGTATTTCTGTCGAATTCATCTAATTAGAGGTAGAAATGTAAATTCAAAAATTTTCCATTACTGAACTTTTTTACAGAATTTTAATTTTGAGCTTTTCCCAATAGTTCGAACTTCCTGAATTGATAAATTAAATATGTTTGCTTCCAAGAAATCACAATTCGAATCAAATCTTTTTTAATAACAACTCTTAAATAATTCAAATTTAATTGGTATGTAACAAACAAAGGATGATAATTTTCCCTTAAGCAAGTCGACTTTAGTAAAAGTTTAATGAATAGAAATTTTATCCAAAAATACTTTCCTATTAACTTCTCTTTTATTTTCTAAGAGTTTTGGTTAACTGGCTGTAAAATTTATTGAAGTGGTGTAAACAAATAAAAAACTTTAAATGTGAAAGTTTTTTTTAACTATTTTCCACCTTTTCAAGAAAGTTTAAGCATTACTTGTTTGTAAATTTTATTTAGTTGTTTATAGAATACTGTCACTTATTAACAAATCTTTTTAAATTAAATGGATGAAGAATATTATCACAATTTTAAAAATGTAAATATCATGTAAGAATTTTCGTTATTTTGTACTTTAATATTTAGATTACACTAAATATCAAAATATGCCATTTGAATGCATTTTTGTGGTAAAATTAAAAAATAAAATAAAAACAATAATTTTTAACAATTAATTTTTAAATAAATTTTTACAAAATACACAATATGAACATTAAAAAGGTCACTATTTTACATTAAGGCTAAAAAATTTTAAAAATAAAACTGTTACAAGTTTATTTAAAATTTTAGTACTTTCGGCCTGGTAAAAATAAGAATAATATAGATGTTACTTGTTACCAGTTAAAAATATACATTTTATTTAAAATTTCTTAGTACTTTCGGCCTGGGAAAAATAATAATAAAATAGATGTTACCAGTTGAAAATATACATTTTATTTAAAATTTCTTAGTATATAGTAAAACCTCCCTAAAGCGACCACGTTCCGTTCCAATAAAAATTGGTCGCTCCTAAAGGTGGTCTCTTAATGGAGGTCATCTTTAAAGCTATATTTTAATTGTTGAAAAAAAGTAACAAATAACGTTACTAAAATTTGTTTTTCACATTAGGAAAAAATATGAAAATTTAAGTATCAAAACAAAAGTTAATTACGTAAGTTAATTACTGCAGAGTTTAAAAAATGAATACATTGACGTATGCTTTGATTTAATGATTTTATCTTTAATAACTTTTATTTCCAAGTCCTTTCGAATTTCAGTAAATAAATGCAATTTTTTGGGGGTGGAAACAAATAATGACCATTTCATTAATTTAATTATTTCTTTAAGAGTTTCTTGACAGAATAGGGCAGGGGAATTTATTGACTGTCATTCTTAATTTGTCATCAGAGTTAAATTGTTATATTGCGCCTAAAAAGGCACAAAGCGGTTTAAACACTTAAAAGTTACCGGAATAAAAAAGAAAAATTTAAACTTAGTTTAGAAGTTTGATGAAAAATGCGCTCTTCGGATTTATTTTTCTAATAAAACCTTCTGCAAGCGACCAAGCAAAAAAAAAAGGAATTTTTTCCATTTCCTTCAAGGAAATTGGTCGCTCATGGAGGAAGTTCAACTGGGTGGTCTCTAAATAGAGGTAAAATGAGTATTGAGCCTATGGAAATAAATTTCGTTCCATGAAAAAATGGTCGTTCAAGGAGGCGGTCGCACAGAGAGGTTTCACTGTACTTACTAAGAAAATTCCAATACGGCCGAAAGTACAAAGAAATTTGAAATAAAATGTATATTTTTAACTTGAAACAGCTGGCCGAAAGTACTCAGAAATTTTAAATAAAATATATAATTTTAGCTTGTAACATCTATATTATTATTATAAATTGCACGCCGAAAGCACTAAGAAATTTTAAATAAAATGTATATTTTAGACTTCGAACACCTATATTATTATTACTTTTGTCGACTTTATGTAAAACAGTGAGCTTTTTAAAGTTCATATTGTATATTTTGTAATTGAATCAAGGTGGAATATTGCGTTTCCTCTTATGATTTTATTTAGAAAAATTTCCTTTGAAATTACTTTTATTATACAGAAGAAATACCGTGCGCATAATGAAGGATGTAAATTTGATAAAAGTCATCTTAGATTTATTGTATGTGTTATAGAATAAATATTAAATTTAAAAAATGACATAATAAATAAATATTAAATAGTAAAATAAATAGTAAATAATAAAATAAATAGTAAATAGTAAAATAAATATTAAATAATAAAATAAATAGTAAATAGTAAAATAAATATTAAATAATAAAATAAATATTAAATTAAAAATTTTAAAGTGAAACATTTCCAATAAACTTAATGAGAAGTGAATATTATTTATAAAATTTCCTTTTTATATATCCCAAACATTTTATACAAAATTTGTTCAAAAAAATGCTATTAATTTTCTAAACTTTTAAAAGTCAATTTTTCTTTATTTAGCCCGTTGATTCCGGTCCAAGAAGAGCGACTATTTTTAAATTCACTGTTACCACATTTTGCAAAACATTTTCTATCTAGAGGATCTCTATTGAAAATATCCTAATACAGAGTTGGCGAATCTTTATTTATCCGCGTGCCAACTTTTTCCAAAAATATAATTCACATCAATGACGTGCCATCTGTAATCTTAGATTTATTGTACGTGTTATAGAATAAATGTAAAATTCATTAAAAATTTTAAAATGAAACTTTTTACAATAAACGTAATAAGTATATCTTATTTATAAAATTTCCCTTTTATATATCCCAAACATTTTATGCAAAATTTACTCAAAAAAGTTCTGAACTTTTAAAAGTCAATTTTTCTTGATTTAGCCTACTGATTACGGTCTAAGAAGAGCGAAGATTTTTATATTAACTGTTATGATATTTTGCAAAACGTTTTCTATTTGAAAGATTTCTATTAAAAATATCCTAGTACAGAATTGACTAACCTTTTTTTATCTGCGTGCCAACTTTTTCCAAAAAATACAATTCGTAGCCATGACGTGCCATCTGTAAAACGAATTTAATGGGTAAACTAGTGGAATGTGCCAACCCAAATCTTTCTTCTATCTCATACATACCACTTCAAAATTCCCTTTCACAGTGCCACAAATAAATGATAATCTATACCCATAATGTAAATTCTAAAGATATAAAATCCGTCCATTAGTTCTTGAGATATTACTATTGGTAAAATCATGTAAATCCTACAAAATACAGCACAGCAGCGTCACCTGTTGGGTGATTTATGATAAAACCTAATCATCAACAACTTATATCAACATTTAACTGAATCTGAAGATTGATGAAAATCCGTGAATTAGTTTTTGAGGTACAGCTATTGCAAAAATGGTGCAAAATCCAGTATAGCAGCCTCTCCTATTGGATGATTAACACCAAAACAATAACAGCAATAACATGTCAACGTCTAACTTAATGTGAATACCATGAAAATTCGTGCATTAGTTCTTGAGATAAAACTATTTCGGAAATCATGAAAAATGCATCATAGCAGTGTCACCTGTTGGGAGATTTACGCAAAAAATAATCTGCACCAATGTTTATTAAGGTATAACTGAATCTGAAGATTGGTGAAAATTCGTGTATTAGTTATTGAGATAGAGCTATTGGAAAAATCGTGAAAAAAGCGCCATCTCTTTAACGATTTACACCAGAAGTAATCAGCACCAAATCATATCAAGGGCTTACTGAATCCGAAGTTTAATGAAAATCCGTGCATTAGTTCTTGACATAGAGGTATTGCAGATATCATGAAAAATGCAGCAAAACAGCTTCATCTGTCTGGCTTATTTACACCAAAAACTAATCAGCACCAATTTATATCAGTGACTACCTGAATATACATTTTTATTAAATTCCGTGCATTAGTTCTTGAGATAGCGTGCCCAGAAAATTTTTGTCACATAGGGACAGACAGTCACAGACTCACAAACAGACATTTTGTAAAAATATGGTTTTCAGGATCTCTAACCCATAAAACGTGTAAATTCGTCGAAATTTTCATGAATCCAATGCATGCATATTCTTGTAAAAATAGAAGAAAGTAAAATACCAAGAATGAAAATTACTCTAAAATTATTTATTTTGATTTTAAAAATATGGGCAACAAAAATGTCATATTACACTGTGATATTTATAGAAATATATATAAATATATACACTGTTCAAAACAATTAAAGGATATTGCAGTTTTAGGTGGATTTTGTATCTGGTAAACTGTTTAGCTGATTGATACATGGTCGACAGACATAGTAGGTTATATTACACATGTGATACACATTGAATAAATTACACATGTTTAGCAGAAAAATTTGCATTCTATTGCGCATTTGTGTACTAAAGGAAAAAAACACAATTTGTGCATATGAGAAAAAAAGAATAAGAAAAGGTGTTTTCTTCAAAGAAAATCATTTTCAGTAGGGGGTATGGTTTCCACGGGCGGCCAGCAACGTTGAACACCTTTGAGGCATGGACTCAATGAGGCTATTAATGACGAGTTGGGGTATTCTGCCCCACTTTTCCAGAAGAGCTCTTTCCAGTTCTTGGAGAGTTTGTGGGTGTTGTTGGCGGCCAGAAACTCGTCTTCCTAGAGCGTCCCAAACGTGCTCGATTGGATTCGAAGGAGAACTGGAGAACACACTGGCCGTTCCATTCGAAAAATTCCTTCCTCGAAAAGGAAATCCTCCACCATGTTTGCACGATGTGGCCTGCAGTTATCGTCCATTAAAATGACGTTATCTCCGATTGCTGCAGCGTAAGGGACTACAATAGGTCTGAGGATCTCATCCCTATATCGGCGACCACTCAGAGTTCCATCTCGAATGATGTAGAGGTCAGTGCGCCCGTCAATGGAGATGCCACCATACACCAACACTCCTCCACCGCCAAATCTGACACTTTCGTGCACGAACGCAGGATTATTCCTACTGCCACGGTCCCTCCAGATGAAAATACGCCTATTATCCGGATGCACAGAAAAAGGGGACTCGTCAGAAAACAGAATATTGCTCCATTCATTTCTCCTCCAGTTGACATGCTCGGTTGCCCACTCCCTGAAGTCGCGACGGTGCCTTGATGTTATTCTAACACATACCATCGGTCGGCGAGCATACAGACCTACAGCATGGAGCCGGTTTCGGACAGTCTGAGTTGAAATCGTGGTGCCTGTAGCCGAGCGAAGGTGTTGTTGGAGAAGAGTAGCGTTCATGGTTCGGTGTCTCCGAGCTGTTAACGCTAAATACCGATCTTCATTGGGCGTTGTTGTCCATCTACGACCTTGCCCTGGTCTTCGGCCTGCACATCCACTCTCCAAAAAACGGTTCCAGATCCTGGAAATGACACTTTGTGACACTCCAATGGCTTGCGCTACTTCGGCTTGAGTTTGGCCCCCTTTTAACCTACCAACAATTCTCAAAGCTTCTGAATCTGTCAAATGACTTCGCTGAGACATCGTACCCATCGAAACAAAGCAATCACTGAATGCCGATCATCCTTGTCTTCATTCTCTTTTATCCAGTTGAAAGTCAAATTTCATTCGCTGCCGCTGAAGCGACGTTTTTGACGTCGAACTCAAAATTTGCATACTCCACAGTTTGAAAACCAGAAAAATTTGCATTTGTGATTCTCTTCTTCTATTTTCGGCAAAGAAAATTTCGTTTATATCTTTATTTTATATAAAACTTCAAATATCCTTTAATTGTTTTGAGCAGTGTATATAAAGAAAAATTAATGCCATTTCTGTTGTTGCATCTTGGCTGAAACATAATATGAGGTTCATAATTAATTTCATTTAACAAAATGCAAGCTGATCTGGTTTTATCTGACAAGTGGTTTGTATATCCGTTTAATATTATTTACTTGTGAAAATAGTGATATGCACTCATAGATAGGCGGAAATTTTTTTAATGCCAAATACCAGTTTGTTAAAATAGCTCTGGAATTAAATTCCATGTTTTTGTCATTTTATCATCAGCATTTTTACCTATATTTCTTAATATTTTTTTCGATATTTTCCATATCTCGCCTTCGTTTGATAAAATTTACAGCATATGTTCAACTAGATTGGAATTTAATAAGCTTCAATTTAAATGATTCAATTTCTAAATAATCGAATGTAAATAACGCATCTAAATCGCTATATTTTGTGTAATGGTCACTGTATCTTGATTTAACCTCAATCAACGGCGTGCCAAAAATGTTCTTTTGCGTGCTTCTTCTGGCACGCGTACTATAAGTTCGCTGAAGCTGTGCCTAGTAAGCGTGTTTCGAACTAATTGTTTTTTCAAAAAGTTGTACTACCATAATAAAAAAAAAATAATATATTGAGACATACATGTCCCAATCCGTAGATAAAGGGTTAATGACGCACTTTTATTTATGATAAACATGATAAATTCTATTAAATATTTATTTTTTACATGATCTGATTTTTTTTTTCGTAGTAGCTTAATAAATTAATCATCCACCAATCTTTTATAAGTAGAATGGCATCAATTATCCAATTCAATTATATGCTCACAAAAACAAATTAAAAAAATTTCAAACATATTAAAGAACTTTTTAATAATGCTTTTAAATAAAAATATTTGCTGCACAACATTTATTTATTTTTATTATTAAGGTATTTTATCATGCAAAAACATAGCGTATTTTTTTTTTTTTTTTACCTTAAAAACATCTAATTTAATATCCCAACGTAAAAAAAAAAATTAAATTATTTCTATATTATCAAGTAAATTATATTTTGATAGTTAATTCTTCTTTTATTAATGTAATAAAATATTCATTCGAGGAGAACAGTAAAAAACAAAAACAAGGAAGATATAACATTAAATTTTCTATTATTTTCTATAGATTGCATATGAGAATCTTTTATATTGTTTATTTCTTTTATCTAAAAGGTGCTAATAAAGAAAATATACTAAAAAGGATTTTAATTTAAAATTAATTATTCAAGAGTAAATTTTATTTTATTTTATTTTTGCGAAATTAATTTGAATCTCTCTTTATTTTTCAAAATTAATTTATGAAAATAATAGCTTAAATCCCTTAATTGGAAAAAAAAAATTAATTTTAGCTTAGCTCATTTATGAAGTTACATACAATAGTATCTCACATACAACAACAATTTATATTTTGTAAAGCATTTAATATTTTGCAATTAACTTCCGTGAATGGAGATTATAAAAATTAAACTGATTTTACTTCATAAGTCTGTTTACAAACATGACTAGATTTTTTTTTCTTCTTATTTCAAAATAGGATATTAATTAACACATTTTTTTTAAAAAGTCAAGATACGTAGCACAATTATGTATGTGGATACACGAAGATCGATAATAAAATGCATAAAGTAGGAAGAAAACATTAAAACCCGGAATTTTTAAAGAAGATAATAATATTATCAACTTTGCTAAAACAATACATTATTTTAGGCCATGTTCCTTGATGGAATTTGCTAGTTATTATTCAAGCGCATATTTTAATATGGCGTAGAAAATTAATTTAAATCTCTTGTTTTTTTTTCCTAAAATTTCATTATGGAATTCAAAGTTCAACTTCTTAAATTAATTTTTTTATTATTATTTAACTAATTTCGGAAATCTCAGAAACTCTTACACAAATATTATTTAATCTTAGTACAAAAATCCATTCTACCTGTTCACCATTACAAAGTTTCTAAATTTACGATTAAAACGTTCCCTAACTTGAAAATAAGGTATTAATTAAACCATTTGGCTAAAAACCAAGGTTTTTTCACTAACATACTCAAGTTCAAGAAATTCAATAATATACAGGGTATTTCATAAAAGATGGGCAAAACTTTAAGAGGTGATAGTACACATTCAAACAAAAAACATTCATCAAAGATTGCATGGTCGGCAATGAAAAACAAAGGTGCTGGTGCATTTGGAATCTTGGTCCATGAAAACGTTAAATCTCAATTTTGGTTTCGCGTTATCGGAAAAAGAATGACACTAATAGCATGAACATGTAATATGGGGAGGGAGAAGAACATTTATGCGAAATTTTGCCTCTATTAATACATAAAAGCCGCTGATCTGAATGTGAAACTGTCAATCATGGTAGGAATATATCGGGAGATGTTGCTTTTAACTAATAGGAAAGGTCTGATAATCATTTATCTACGGAACTGCAAATGAAATGATTCAGAGGCTCTACGATTGTACGGAGAGCGGTTTTCCACCTTGGTTTTGTCACTAAATCGTTCTTTGTGTATTTTTGTCTCCTATAATAACGTCAGCTTTCTGCGACCCCTAGCACCTTTGCTTTTAATTTCCGACCATGCATTCTTTGAAGTAAGTTGTTTGTTTGGATGTATGCTATCACCTTTCAAAGATTTCACCATCGTTTTTAAAACACGCTGTATAATATATATATATGTGTGTGTGTGTGTGTGTGTGTGTATCAATGAAAAAAAAAGTTCCAAATATTAAATTTTTAGTCTGTTTACATAATATTTTATTATTAAGTGCATATTTCATTACAAATCTCAACACTTATTGAACGTTTTGTTTAAAATCCCCCCCCCCCCCAAAAAAAAAAAGTTTAACAGACTAACTGTTCGTGTTTAGCGTTTAATTTCGATAACTAATTAAAAATGTAGCACTTCTGGTAAAGAACTATTAATAATGTAACCGAAAATATTTAAAGAAATCTGATGAAAATGTAGTGATAAAAGATTATGTTTAATTTTATGATCAAAGGGCAGACGTTAATGCTACCTTTAAATATTAATTTATATATCTCTGACAATGTCTGGAATTTAATTATAAAATTTGAATACCAAATTCATTACATAGAAATAAAATTAAATTTTGGCTTAAATTATTAAGAATTCATACAAAAGCTCTTTGGAGAAATAATTCATTTTTCACAAAACCCATAATATTACGGATATTACATTTCAGTGAGTTAAAAAAAAATATATATATATATATATAATTAAGTTTATTCTTTATATCTGTTACAAAGTTTCTAAATACTGTGATTAAAATATACTCTTGTCTTGAAATGGGATAATAATTAACATGCTTGGAATAATGTCAATATATGTGGTCGTTTCATGTTCAATATCCTAAAGTTCAATATTATATTAAAATGACAACTGTTACAAAGAAGGCTCTTTTATATTGATAATTTTTTTAATCTCAAAGGTACTAATAAAGAAAATATACTAGTAAATATTTTACTTTAAAGTTAATTATTCAAGAGTAAATTTTATTTTATTTTATTTTTGTGAAATTAATTTAAATCTCTCCTTATTTTTAAATTTAATTTATGAAAATTATAGTTTAAATTCCTTGACTGGAAAGAAAATTAATTTTTCCACTTAGCTCGTTTATGAAGTTACATACAATATTGTTTCGAATACAATAATAATTTATTGATCATAAAGTATTTAATATTTCGCAATTAACTTCCGTGGAGGAAAATTATAAAAATTAAATTAATTTTACTTCATTGTTACAAATATTCTAAATCGATGACTAGATTTTTTTTCTTATATCAAAATATGAAAATAATTAAAACATTTCTAAGAAAGCCAAGATATGTAGCAGTTACTTATGTGGATATATAAAGATCGATATTTAAATGTATGAGGTATGAAAAAGAAATAAAGCAATAAAACCCAGAATTTTTTAAGATGATAATAATATTATCAACTGCTAAAAAAGCTCATTATTTTAGTCCTTATTTCTTGATGATATTTGGTAGCAATTATTTAAGCGCAAATTTTAGTATGACATAGAAAATTAAATCTCTAGTTATTTTTCTAAAATTTCATTATGAAAGTCTAAGTTCAACTTCTTAAATTAATTATTATTCTTTTATTTAATTCATTTCAGAAATCTCACAAAGTCTTAGACAAATATTATTTAATCTTAGAAGAAAAAAATTAATTCTACCTATTCTCTTTGTTACAAAGTTTCTAAATTTATGATTAAAATGTTCCTGAACTTTAAAATAAGATATTAATTACAGCATTTGGCAAAAAGACAAGACTTTTATCACTAACATATTCAAGTTTAGAAAATTCAATAACGTATTTTTTTTTTATTAATAAATGTATGCCAATGAAAAAAATATCTAAATATTAAATTTTTAAGTCTGTTTATATAATATTTTAAGAAATGATTAACTCCATATTTCATTACAGATAATCTGAAAACATTTTCAATGTATTGTTTTAACATTTTCAAAAAAAAAAAAAAGTTTAACAGACTAAAAGTTCGTGTTTAGCGTTTAAATTCAATATCTAATTAAAAATGTAGCGTTTCTTGTAAAGAAGTAATAATAATGCAAGCAAAAATAATTAACGAAATCCGAGGAAAATATTGTAATAATAATATTATGGTGCCTTTTATGATAAAAAAGCATATATCAACGTTACTTTTAATATTAATTTATATATCTCTAAAAATTACTGAAATTCAATTATAAAAATCGAGTACCAAATACATTACTTAGAAATAAAATAATTATTTTTTTAATTATTAAGATGTCATACAAAAGTTCACTTGAAGTAATAATTCATTTCTCGCAAAACCCGTAATATTACAGGTTACATATCAGTGAGTGAAAGAAAAAATAAAAAAGTATAATTAAGTTTATTCTTTATGTCTATTAAAAGTCTCTAAATCTGTGATTGAAATATCCTATTTTCTGAAATCGGATAATAATTAAAGCACTTGGCATAATGCCAAGATATGTGGTCGTTTCATGTTCAGAATCATAAAATTCAATATTTTATTCAACCAACATCTGTTACAAAGAAAAAAAAGAAGATTTCAAAGTAGTATTAAATGTTTAATATATTTACATACTGTTTTATTAGGTTTCAACTCATTTTTATGAAAAATAACGATTTGGAGGTGATAAGTAAATAATTATCTTTCAGAAGTACATCTTAAAATCAATTAATAAACATCCAATTTGGTGTTAAAGTACAACAAATAAATGGTGGTAATTTACTACACCAAAAGTGATATTCTTTGCACCAGTTAATTATTGGCGTTTTATTACACGAATGTGCTCGTGGTATTTCCCACATAACTATTTCCATCAATTAATAAACATCCAATTGGGTGTTAAAGTACACCAAATAAGTGGTGGTAATTTACTACACCAAAAGTGGTGTTTCTTTACACCAGTTAATTATTTGTTTTTTATTACACAAATTTGCTTGTGGTATTTCCCACACCACTGTTGGTGGCACCTTAGTTGCTACAACTTTTGGTGTAAAGATACACTAATTTTTTTACATTCTACAAATAACATATAAGATGATATGCATTGTAGGTATACATTTCTTAACACGCTTTAGAATATTTCTAAATTACTGTGCTTTAAGTATGTGCGTGCATGTGGGGGAAGGGGTCAGTATGAAAGACGAAAACAAAATAACATTTCAGAGATTATTTCATATAAGTATGAATAAAAACGTGAACTTTTGAAAGATTTTTATGTTTTAAGCGAGTTTCGTTTATATTTCCATGAACAAAATTTCATATTTTGTCCTTGCATTCATGTAAAATTTGGTGTCCTGAAAACGCAGTTTTAGCTGGCCACTTGCAGTCCTGAAACAAGAAAAAACGAAAGCTCTTAAAGAAATTTATTTTCATTGTCTCGCTATGGCGTAAAGAAGAGTTTTTTCAAAAGTAATATATATTTGTGAAGAAGGAGACACTTAAAAAAGCAAATTGCTCCCTATAAATGACCTGAAAATAGTTGTAAAAAATCTAAAAAGGAAACTATAAAAAAAAAGACAATATAATTACGTACGTTTGTTTTAAAGTTTAAAGGAAATCGATCGAGATTTCTGACCTCCTGGAGCAGCCCAGGAGGTCAGAAAAATATATAGTTCTGACGAAAATATCTATAAATTTTAATGTTTGCTTAGCGGCAATGAGTTTTATTGTCATATATGTCGCTATAACTTTTGTAATAATCCGAAAATAAATGAGAATATATTTTCTGAAAGACTTAATTTGACGTTTCCACTTAATTTATAAATATGCTCAGACTGAACTGAAGCTCCCTTATTGTCTTCCATATGCCACGTTTTCCTGCATGAAAATTATTCAAAAGTGAAAATCTTGTTTCTTTTATTTTCCATTTTCATTTTACTTGTGAATGTTTATAAAATATTACAAATGACTTAAGAAGATTTTATTTTTCACATTCATGCATTTAGAGGTGGAGAAATGTAAATTCAAACTGTTTTTAGTAATTTTCTTTAACATCTTTTACAGAAAGTTTTAATCTTCTGAATTAATGAATTAAAAAGTTTACTTACGAGAAAACAGATTTTGAAAGAAATCACTTTTAAAATAAACTGTTACATGATTTAAATTTAATTGGTATTCAACAAACAAAGGTTAATAATTTTCCTTTAAACAAGTCGACTTTAAAAGTTTAATGAATAGAAACTTTATCCAAATGTACTTTCCTATTAACTTCTCTGTTATTCTCTCAGAGTTTAAGTTAATTTCCTGTAAAATTTATGGAAGTTATGTAAACAAATAAAAACTTTAAATGTGAAAGTTAATTGAACTATATTCTACCTTTTCAACTAAGTTTAAGTCTTACTTGTTTGACAGTTTCATTGGGTTGTTTATGGAGTACTGTTCCTTATTAGCAATTTTTTTAATTAAATGATTTAATGAACAATATTTTATTAACACACTTCAAGTTGTTACTACTGTGTAGCATTTTTTACTATTTTATACTTTAACATACAGTTTACGCGGAATATTAAAATGTGCGATAAGGCGAGGCCATATATTTGTATTAGATTTGTATTCGAAATTAATCTGTTTTCAAAATTTATTTCCCTTTCTTCTATTTAACGCTTGCATTCAAAAAATCATTTCTAGGTCTAATTTAAGTGCAATCGTTATACCCACATAAATATTCTTTTATTGTTTCTGTTAAAAGCTATCAGTCAGATTAAGGATTTATTTGTTATTTCTAATTTAAGAACATTTCCGTTACCCGCATAAATATTCTTTATTGATATTTTATTGATTAAACGCCGCTTCTTTTACAAATCTGTTTACATAATCTAAAGATCATATAGTTAATTTTAAGCTTGCTGGCGTCTCGTATATGCATTAAAATACACATAAATTTCATTTTCACTTCGACCGGTAAATAGATATTTGACATTAATTATGCTCACCGTTATACTCTATGTAAGCTATAATAGGTTTACTTTATTATTTCACTTATTAATTCGTTGCCAAATGTGGTTTCTGTCCTTGGCGTTTATCTAGTTCAAATTTTAATATATCTCCCAGTTTAACGGTTATTTTGTGATTGGCGTATTGGCTCAAGACAGATGTATTCTTGGCGTATTAAATTACGCAGATTGAAAAGGACTTGTTCTCTGATCTTCGTACTGTAAACAGCTTAAAAATATGCTGAGTTAGGGAGGCCACCACTGCTTTACATCTTATGCCCACTTCCGTAAAAATAAATACTTTTCCATGGAATTTTTTTTCTTCTGAATTATTGCCTGGTGGATTTTTCTTGGAAACAGATCATCTCATCTGGGTTTGCATTTAGTAACGTCGTCTTTGTACTCAACGATTGTGTTTAATATCACGACCGGAGTATTAAATAAAAAATACTCCATATAAATTATGGTGCCATGAATCTAAATCTATCGGGTGATTAAGTATTTAATAATGAAAGAACAGGGCTTGTGGTGATCTCCCAGTTGGTTCCAGAATTTTCCTGTTGTCTCCTGTGGCCTGTAATTTTTTCAATTATTTTCCATGGATTTAGTAGTCTCAAGTATCCCTAGACTATTTACTGCACATTTATTGGAAACATTTTGCACGCAAATTCTTGTGTGCTGCATTACATTTGCCTCTCAAATGACTTTTACTGAGTTTCAACGTCCACTGATGCAGTGACAGCTTAGCCGACATCGGAGTCTTAACTTTCTCCTCTCCTGGACTATGTCAGCGCTAACTCTCTAATAACAATTTCTCTGATGCAGTCATGGAGCTAACTGATGCCTGAGGACCCTCACTGATGTCGTTCCTTTTTTTTTTTTTTTTTTTTTTTTTTTTTGCCATCGATAGTGCTGTTCTCAGAATTTCCGTCTCGTTCTTCTCTGGGGCAACAACATCGAAAACTGTAAATTTTTCGCTGTGATCGGTCTAAAAATTCTAGGAAGTGTCAGCGACTTTTTATCACCGCATCTTTGCTTCTTGGATCCTTCCCTATCCGACTTGAAATCTGTGCTCCTTGATGTCAGAGCGAAATTTGTTTTAAAGTGTGTGATTTGTGTGCCCATCTGTCGCAATTTTATGCCTGTCTGCTGTGCAAACTTTGTGATAGTGAATATACGTGCAATACAGCGTGTTCTCCTCACTGGTGAATATAATTTGGTGGTGAAAAATCTTCCGAAGTGTGAAAATTTGGTGCAAGGTTCCTAAGTGTCCATCGAAAAATAATTTTAAAAATAAGGTTCGGGAAAATATGACGAAATTTTTCTCTGCCTTGCGAGTGAAAACAACGTTCATATCGATCCAACATATGTCAAGTAAAATTTTCGCCCATTGCGCGCGAGCGGGTTTGTCACACATTTCTGATGACAGCAGGAGAAGGCTATTTCGACACAATTAATATATGGATATGAGAAAGGTATCAAATGCATTTTTTTATAATTTTGATCTAACTGAAATTAATGTTATGTAAATTAATTTTTGAATAAGTGCTTTGACAGTGCATTTTCTATTCTCATACCCATACATATGCATACAGTGTATTTAGTTATATTTAATATATATGTGCATATTCTGATTTTTTTAAGCAAAGTATTTTTATATAATGTGTTTGCATGCATGCACTTTTGATTTAAGATTCGAATGTTCATAAAATTTATAAATGTGATATGATTAACTTTATATCGATAAATATTTTTTTTAGGGTTCCGTACTTAAAAAGTAAAAAAGGAACCATTATAAGATCCATCCTGTGTCTGTCTGTCTGTCACAGCCATTTTATTCGTAAACTATTGAACGTGGAAAGTTCAAATTCGGGGAAATAATAAAGATCATTGACCCACATATTTTCAGATTAATAAATATTCATAAATATATTTAGTAAAAATATAGGGTGCTAATTATGGTACTTGAAAAAAACTCTTTTCTTCGCATATCGTGTGAAAGCTTTCGTAACGCTGAACTCAAAAATACATTCCTTTTAATTTTAGGTATTATATTTTCAAAGATATTGTCGAAAATGTAGCGCAAAAATATCCCCCCCCCCATCTAATTCCGAATCTACTGACACGAAAATTATGAAAAAATTAATGGTAGTAGACGTTGATATAAACCTTGCCGAAAAACTATAGGTATTACCCTAGGTCACATAGTTTTTGAGAAATTCGCCTTTTTCTGTTAAACACAAATTTCGATTTACGGACATTCTGAAAAATTATTGATCATCTCTGGATGTACCTATCGTAGCAGGAGTATAAAAGCATTGATTAATAATGAATTTCCAAAAAAATCATTGGTAATTAGCCTAGATATTAACCCTTAAAGATACGGCCAATTTGGACATACACAATGACAGGGGCGGCGTACCCTATGCCTAGTTAATTTTTTTAATGATATATATGTGTAACATAATGTCCAGTAACAGTATAAAAGCAATAAATGTCAAATTGTTAAAAACATATTAATTTCAGGGATCTCAGGGCTCTAAAAATTGGAAAAAAATTACTATTTTCAACATTTAATGTCTTAAAATGTATATGATTTTAAAACACAATTTTAATTGCGATTAAAGATATAAGTATGTTCTGTCATTTCATGTATTTAAAAAATTGCGAAATGCTGAAATAGTATTTATAGGGGGCTCGAAACTGCTAGACATTTGTCGAACAGAAAATTGGGATAACAGTTTGCAGGATTACAAAATCAATATTGCACCTAGAATGAAAATTTTAGTGCTTACTTATACTTCAGATTGTAATAATTACCCTGAACTTAAATAAATTTCTATTTACAGCATTTTTATATTTTTAATGCAATGTGGTATTTAGCTAATACAAAATTTTGAAAATTTCAACAGTATAATCACCTAAAAATATATTTTATTGAACTATAAAAAGGAAATTTTAGGTTCAGTTTATACAGACTAACTTGAAATATATGTTTTGAAAATTTCATGAAAAATTATTCAGAAGTTTTTGAGGCGTTATTCCCAAAAACAACATTTGGAGAAAAATGACTTCAAAGTTTCGGAAACGACGCTTCAGCTATTGAGCAGGTATAAATCTAAAAGCCGTAACTTCTGTTCAAATGGGAATTTCAAGGAAACAATTATATCAAAAATTTCAGAAAAGATAGGAGTTTAACATCTAAAAAAATAGGTATTATATTTTCAAAGATATTGTCGAAAATGTAGCGCAAAAATATTCCCCCCCCCCCCATCTAATTCCGAATCTACTGACACGAAAATTATGAAAAAATTAATGGTAGTAGACGTTGATATAAACCTTGCCGGAAAATTATAGGTATTACCCTAGGTCACATAGTTTTTGAGAAATTCGCATTTTTCTGTTAAACACAAATTTCGATTTACGGACATTCTGAAAAATTATTGATCATCTCTGGATGTACCTATCGTAGCAGGAGTATAAAAGCATTGATTAATAATGAATTTCCAAAAAAATCATCGGTAATTAGCCTAGATAATTACCGATCGAATCGGTAATTAGCCTAGACCCTTAAAGATACGGCCAGTTTGGACATACACAATGACAGGGGCGGCGTACTCTATGCCTAGTTAATTTTTTTTAATGATATATATGTGTAACATAATGTCCAGTAACAGTATAAAAGCAATAAATGTCAAATTGTTAAAAACATATTAATTTCAGGGATCTCAGGGCTCTAAAAATTGGAAAAAAATTACTATTTTCAACATTTAATGTCTTAAAATGTATATGATTTTAAAACACAATTTTAATTGCGATTAAAGATATAAGTATGTTCTGTCATTTCATGTATTTAAAAAATTGCGAGATGCTGAAATAGTATTTATAGGGGGCTCGAAACTGCTAGACATTTGTCGAACAGAAAATTGGGATAACAGTTTGCAGGATTACAAAATCAATATTGCACCTAGAATGAAAATTTTAGTGCTTACTTATACTTCAGATTGTAATAATTACCCTGAACTTAAATAAATTTCTATTTACAGCATTTTTATAATTTTAATGCAATGTGGTATTTAGCTAATACAAAATTTTGAAAATTTCAACAGTATAATCACCTAAAAATATATTTTATTGAACTATAAAAAGGAAATTTTAGGTTCAGTTTATACAGACTAACTTGAAATATATGTTTTGAAAATTTCATGAAAAATTATTCAGAAGTTTTTGAGGCGTTATTCCCAAAAACAACATTTGGAGAAAAATGACTTCAAAGTTTCGGAAACGACGCTTCAGCTATTGAGCAGGTATAAATCTAAAAGCCGTAACTTCTGTTCAAATGGGAATTTCAAGGAAACAATTATATCAAAAATTTCAGAAAAGATAGGAGTTTAACATAAAAAAAAATTAAAATTTCTAAAATTTTGAAGCTTCATGAGCCCTGTGACCCCTTAACCCTTTCCGACGTGGAGTAATTTTGTTTAGGAACTTATGAAATAATGACTGACACCAGAATTTATAAACGAATTTATTAGAAAATACGAACTTGCCTATTTTCACGTACATGATAAAAGGAAAATTTTAATTAAATATTCTTCGTTTGTCTCCTTTGGAATTAAAATTAGGCGTCCTTTTTTAAGGACACCGCCCTCGAAAGGTTTAATTAGAATGAATCATATAAATACTGTGCGATTCGCGACTAGTATGTATTGAGTGTATCTCTCAGTACGCCTCGGGTGACTTTAAAAGTTAATTAAAAACCTATCTGGAAAAACGCGGCACTGGCCATGGCGTCGTTGCAATTTTGTGACCTCTTTTCGAAGCGCATTTAGCACAATGCCAAATTTAAACTTTGAACAAAGGTTTTGTTTTAGCTCCACTGTAGAAATAAAAGTTATTACTAGGCTGAATTTAGTTTTATGAAATGCCAAATGAAGTTTAGATATGCACTGCTTTTATTGTCAGTACCGAATTAAGTTCATCATAAACAGATGATAATATAAAATAATGAGTTATACAGTATAGCTATATTTGATATTATTTAGGTTCCATATCTCTTTGAATATTCACGATATATCCATTTACATTTTTCTAATATATACTTTTATACCCAACCCTACGTTGTATAGTTTTTTTGTAAAGTCTTAGTATTCTTTTAGCAACGGTATTTTTTAATAATACAATTACAAATTTATATATATTCTACGGTACCCTCTGTGCGCGAGTAATACTCGCACTTGACCGTTTATTTAATTGTTCAGTGCAAGATAAAATATACATAATAGCGATGTGCATAGTTCATTCATATTTCGTGTCATGCATGCATTCACAATGTTTTTTATAAATATACTAATTTTGCATATAATTATATAAATGTTTTTGGTAATAGTTATTGATTTTGAGAACTATTTTTATTTTAAAATGTGGTTTCTAGATAATTTGGGGCAGGATAGAAATTTTTGCATTTGAACCAGTTATTTTATAGATTTTAAATTCTGAATCATCTAGCTTTATGTAACAAAATATTGCGTAAAATTATGGTATTTTGCTTCATTTTAGAGGACAATTTTGGCACAGGTAAGTTTTTTTTTTTTTTTTTTTTTTTTTTTTGTTACAATTATCAACCTGATTTAGTGAATAATTTTTAAGTTTGCATTCTTAGTATAATTTTCATTTGTTTATTTTAATTTAGTCAGAGAAGTAGTACGGATGATATTAATTGTTTAAAAATTAGTGCCATAAAATGTGTTCTCTGGGTCATGCAGAATAAATTAAAACAAATATGTCCAGGGTATTGCAGCGTTTATTTTTCTGGCAGCAAGTTTCAGGCTTTCATTTAATAAGAAAGAATGAAAAATATTTTTTAAGGTATAAAGTCTTTCTTTTTATTAATAAAATATGCACGCATAGGTACTATTAGTACTTATAATTATCTTTAAATGCAAATATTTTAGGGCAATTTCATTGGGACTGCCATGCGTCCATGTTCATTAAAAAGAAGTATGTAAGTATTTTGATACATTTCGTACATTTTTGAATTGACAAACCTTTAAAATTTTTTGAGAAAATGTGGTATTTTACTTAATTTTGGAATTTCATTGCCAGTCGAGTACACTGCTATTTAACATTCAGTACTTTTATTAATTTTTACTGCTAGTTATCTATTGTTGCTATCTCCTTACATTTCACATGGAATTTCTCTGATTTTGTCATAAGATTCAGTCAGGCTGTTTGCTACGTATTTACATTTTTGGCATATTTCAACTCATGCATAGGCATTACATTTCATGTTAAAATTTTTTTATTTTAAGTTTAGGTATTCACTATGCCTAGGCAAACAATATTCATTGTTCCGATTGTAGGTGTTTCATTAATTAGGCTGTTTCTTAGGGATGTTTCCTAGGTACTGCTCGGTTATGTTTGCATATGTTTCTCTTCGGATGTAGATGAGGTTTTCCTCTTGTCTACTCTGATAGGAGGCGTTGCCACTTTCACTCTTTCTGTTAGACATTGTGTTTTTTTATTTGTTCACTCACAAATATTTAAAAATTTATTTTATTTTTTCCTCTTAATGCGAATTTTTGTTCAGGTTTTGCTTCGCACATTGGTGGAATTTCACAGAGGCATTGTTTCAGGCTTTCTGATTAATTTATTAAATTGTATACTTGCATTTCAATTTCTAGATTTCAATGTGGCATCCAACATAATATTTGAACACCTTGCATAGTCATATTTTTGCTAATTTATTGTTACAATTAGTTTTTTTGTGTGTGTCATGTGCACGTTTTGTTTTTGCATTTGCTTTGTGGCTGGTCCACAGATGTCTAGGCTATGCGTATATAGATCGTACACTGTATTATTTCTTCTGCATTTGCATTTTAATCCTGTTTTTCCAATTTTATTATTGTCATTCATTCAAGATGGCTTTTACCGGTTACACAAACACAATTATTTCATGAGAGGTTTTCAACGATTTTCCACGATTTATTTAAGCCATGTTTGAATATGTCTTGAAGATTGATATTTTTGGGACTACTCGGTTTTATGCTTTCTAAATTGTACAATTTTTTATTGTCATTTTATATTCTGTTATCCTTTAAAATTATTTTTTGTCCTATTTTATCGCTTGTTGCATCTTTTGGATATTTTGCTGGTGCTTAATTTACAACGGTGTTAAACTTAAAAGTTTTTCTCGTTAAGCATTAGCGAATATTTTTCAGATTTTTTCTTTTTGTGCATTTTAACAGGCAGTTACTTCTTACAAAGGTTCATACAAAGGTTATTTACAATGGTTATTCATAAGTACTGCGTGTGGAATTGTTCATTTATATATTCAGCATTTTTTTATATGGTAATTACACATTATCGTAAACAATAATTTAATTTTTCATTCTATATCATGTTTGGCATTTCTTAATGAAAGATTCAACTGTATTTTTTTATATACACATGGTAATTCTGACTCTCTTGTAGTCAGGTGATTTTCTTTATACATTCACACGTAGTTCATGGTAATTCTGACTCTCTTGTAACCAGACTATTTTTTAAACTTTCACACGTAGTTCATGTTAATTCTGATTGTCTTGTAGCCAGAGGATTTTGTTTACACTTTTACACGTAGTTCATGGTAATTCTGACACTCTTGTTCTCAGCAGATTTTGTACCTCTTTTGTACACACAAACTGTTGAATTTTTCATATTTGAATTTATATTATACAAGTGTCGGTTTGTACTTTTTTTACATGGTGCCATATGGTTTCTAGCTAATTTTGGTTACTCTATAGGAATTCGTATATTTTTAATAAAATTCTTGGGAGATAGATTACATCATTCATGTAATGGTTTGAGACATTTTAGTTACATCATTCATTTTATGGTTTTAGATATTTCAGTCGAAATTTTACATTTTTCTTTTTGGTCTTTCATGTCACACTTTGTTTACGCATTTTTACATTTGTACATTTATGATATATTATTTATCCTACACCTATCGATACTCCATGGTTGTTGCGAATTATAATCGGCTGGTGCATGCATGTCATATTTAATAAAAAGAAAAAAAATGAAAGTATTTTAGGCGTTGTATTAATTATAAGGTAGATTATTTTAAGGATTTTTTTTTAGATTTGATTGTCGGCTTTTGCATTTGAATTTTACACAGGCACATTACTGTTTTTTTTTTTTTTTTTTTTTTTTTTGCACACAAAAATTTTTCTTCACTTGTAGCAGGGATATGTACAAGGAAACATGAGAAGTTTTTACATGTCGCTATGCATTTTCCACCCCTTTTTAAAGGATCTTAAATTTTATACTTAGGTAATATCATTGGGATACTTATGGCGTACAGAAGCACTCCTTTTTTTCACACAATTACAAGCAAAAATGTTCAACGGTCAACGGTTTTTTTACACACGTGCTTTCTATACTGCCATGGTGTTTTATGTACTTACTTCTTCGTTCAAAAGCATTAATTTGGAACTTATATTTGGAAACAAGGTTCACTACCTTCTAGATATAAAATTTTGTCAAGTCATTGAATTTCACATCCCTATTGGCACACATGGTTACAATTTGGTATAAAAGAAGAGAAAAAAGATAGTGTTTATACGAGTTTATTTTTTTTTTCATCCATTTTCGTTTGTAGACACCAGCCACACTTTCAATTCAGTCATCTTGGTAGGATTTTGTTTTTAACATTATTGTTTATCGCCTGATATTACACATCTTAGGCTTTTACATGCAAGTTTAATTGTTATATAGTTCATTTTTAGGTCAGGCATTACTGTGGTTATATTACATACTATATAATGAATTTTTTAGGTAATTCAGCTTATTTTATATTTTTAGATATTACTCAGATATTTTTGTGCACTTTTATGCAATACATTCACTTGTTGCATTTTTCAAACAGGATGGCAGTTGGCAGTGCCCAAATATTTTTCCTTTATTATGATTTAACTTCTGCATTTTTGTATGTTTAAGTTCAAAATTAAAAGGTCTGTTTAAAGTTACAAATACATGTACAGATTGCACTGTGCATTGGTACGGAATTTTTGATTTTTGAAATTTGAATATATTATAACATTGCTTTATTTACTTTTGCTTAGTTGATTTTTATTATTGCATTATATAAATAGACTATGCTAGCAATTGAATGCCAGTTGGCATAAAAGATGATTTGCATACTGAGTTATGTCTATGTAGTGTATTTCTAAGTTTTGTCTAATTTAAGTGCAATCGTTATACCCACATTAAAATTCTTTTATTGTTTCTGTTAAAAGCTATCATTCAGATTAAAGATTTATTTGTTATTTCTAATTTAAGCACATTTCCGTTACCCGCATAAATAGTCTTTATTGATATTTTATTTGTTAAACGCCTCTTCTTTTACAAATCTGTTTACATAATCTAAAGATCATATAGTTAATTTTAAGCTTGCTGGGGTCTCGTATATGAATTAAAATACACATAAATTTCATTTTTAATTCGGCCGGTAAATAGATATTTGACATTAATTATCCTCACCGTTATACTCTGTGTAAGCAATAATAGGTTTACTTTATTATTTCACTTATTAATTCGTTGCCAAATGTGGTTTCTGTCCTTGGCGTTTATCTAGTTAAAATTTTAATATATCTCCCAGTTTAACGGTTATTTTGCGATTGGCGTATTGGCTCAATTCAGATGTATTCTTAGCGTATTAAATTACGCAGATTGAAAAGGACTTGTTCTCTGATCTTCGTACTGTAAACAGCTTAAAAATATGCTGAGTTAGAGAGGCCACCACTGCTTTACATCTTATGACCACTTCCGTAAAAATAAATAATTTTCCATGGAAACTGTTTTCTTCTGAATTATTGCCTGATAGATTTTTCTAGGAAACGGATCATCTCATCTGGGTTTGCATTTAGTAACATCGCCTTTGTACTCAACGATTGTGTTTACTATCACGACCGGAGTATTAAATAAAAAATACTCCATATGCTATTTTATTGCGGTTTTTGGGTAGATTTCCTATGAAATACTACCTACTGCGATCTCCCTTTTGTTGGAATTTCTGAAAAAGTTTTGCAGATCTACACCGATCATGACCCTTAGAACCCAAAACCACCCCCAGTAAAAAACTTTATATCTATCTGTCTATGTATATCTCTTTTTTATGGACACGATAACTTCCATAATTCTGCAGAAATCTCTTCCAAACTTATACCTAAAATCAAGGGGCATAAAATCTCGGTCAAGTTCGTTAATGGGCAAAATGGACCAAGGGGGTGGAAATAGGAAGGGGTTTTGTGAAAACCAAAAATAAACCATAACCTCTTAATTATAATACATATCGAATCAGTTTAAAGTTATTATTATTTCTAAAAAAGGGCCAAAAATTTAGGTATGACAGATTTGTGATAAAATAAAAAATGATCTCAAGGGGAGAAAAAAATTCGCAACTTCGTCAATTCTTAAGATATCAAATCCAGTTAAATTTATTATATATCTTATTAATATTATCTACAGCTTTTATATTGACGAGTTTTTGATAGGAACAATTCTTACAGCAAAAACAAATTAAAAATACATAGTGGTTAAAGAAAAATGAACGTATGAAGGGTGTACTCAAATCCAAACTGCTTATTTTCTAACTCATTTCTAAATTCATTTTTTTCTCTGAAGCGCATGCAGTTGGTAAGTTTTCTTTTTCGGAAACTATATAATGTGCAGTAATGGTCGATGTTTTGATGGAGGCAGAATATATATCAAATAAAAAAGAAAAGTGCCCAGCTATACTGATGGCATTGAGCTCACAGGCTATTCACACTAATTGTACATCATACTATTATTTTAAAGAACAATGCCCCTCAAAAAAAATAATTGAAGGGGAATTAGCCCCCGTTTCCCCCTTTATACTTAACCAGTGAACCTCCAAATCTAATTAGGGAAGTTCCTTATCATAATAAACCGGTATACCAAATTTGGAGAAAATCGAATAATCCTGCAAAAAAACCCATTTATCTAAATTAAGGGGTGGACTAGCCCCCCCCCCTTTATCCTTAACCAATGAATCCCCAAAACGAATCAGGGAAGCTCCTTAACATAATAAACCGGTATACCAAATTTGGAGCAAAGCGAATAATTCTGCATGAAAAACCCGTTTATATAAATTAAGGGGTGTGGACTAGCCCCCCTTCCCTCTTTATCCTTAATCAATGAACCCCCAAAACTAATCAGGGAAGTTCCTTAACATAATAAACCGGTATAACAACTTCGGAGCAAATCGAATCATTCTGCATGAAAAACCCATTTATCTAATTTAAGAGGGGGAGGGCAAACCTCTCTTTTCCCCCTTTATCCTTAACCAATGAACCCCCAAAACTAATCAGGGAAGTTCCTTAACATAATAAACCGGTATACCAAATTCGGAGCAAATCGAATCATTCTGCATGAAAAACCCATTTATCTGAATTTAAAGGTGTTGACTAACCCCCCTTTTCCCCCTTTATCTTTAACCAATGAACCTTCAAAACTAATCAGGGAAGTTCCTTAACATAATAAACCAGTATACCAAATTCGGAGCAAATCGAATGATTCTGCATGAAAAACCCATTTATCTGAATTAAGGGGTGGGCTAACCCCCCTTTTCCCTCTTTATCCTTAACCAATGAACCCCCAAAACTAATCAGGGAAGTTCCTTAACATAATAAACCGGTATACCAAATTCGGAGCAAATCGAATCATTCTGCATGAAAAACCCATTTATCTTTTAAGAGGGGCGGGCTAACCTCTCTTTTCTCCCTTTATCCTTAATCAATGAATCCCCAAAACTAACCAGGGAAGTTCCTTAACATAATAAACCGGTATACCAAATTCGGAGCAAATCGAATCATTCTGCATGAAAAACCCATTTATCTGAATTAAGGGGGTGGACTAACCCCCTTTTCCCCCCTTTATCCTTAACCAATGAACCTCCGAAACTAACCAGGGAAGTTCCTTAAGAAAATAAACCGGTATACCAAATTCGGAGCAAATCGAATCATTCTGCATGAAAAACCCATTTATCTGAATTAAGGGGTTGGACTAACGTCGTTTTTCCCCCTGTATCCTTAACCAATGAACTCCCAATACTAATCAGGGAAGCGCCTTATCACAATGAACCTAGAAAATTTTTTTGAAGCAAATTGGATGTTTCTATCAAGAGTTATCGCGTTACGTACATACATACATACATACATACGTACATACATACAGAACGGGCGGGCACATTAGCTCTCAGGCTTTGATAGCCTGTATAATAACTTCGAAATCTACCTGCCTGGAGGCCGAACGAGCAGGGATTTTTTTGTTGATATATTTGAACAATTGAAAACAATAATTTTTTAATAGTAAATTTTAAAAGAAAAAATTCACTTGCAAATGTTTTTATTATATGGAACAAAATGCAGTGTTCTTAATGAGGAATGAAAATTTGATAAATGTCATCTTGGATATATTATATGTGTCATCGAAACAACGTTAAAACAATGTCATTAAAAGTTTTAAAATGAAGCTTTTCCAATAAACTTAATCAAAATTATATGATTTAAAATTTCATTCATCATTATCGCTAAAAACTTTATACAAAAATTGCTTTAAAAACTACTATTGATTTTCTGAACTTTTAAAAGGCAATGGTTTTTTTTTTTTTTTTTTTTTTAACTTAATGACGCACATGCAAAAAACAATACGGCATTTTTAAAAACTACAATATATCTAATTTAACATTCCAATTCAAAATAGATTAATATTTTGAAAATATTTCTATATTATAAAGAAAATTATATTTTGATATTTCATTTACTTACATTGAAATAATAAAATATTCATTCAAAAGAACAGTAAAGAAATGGAAAAATTGAAGAAAATAAACAATATATTTTCTCTTGTGTTTTATAGATTACAGACGAGATTCTTTTAAAATGATTATTTTGAAACCTGAAAGGCACTAATAAAAATATACTAGTAAAGATTTTGCTTTAAAATTAATTATTCAAGGGTAAATTTAATTTTTCTTTGCTAATTAATTTAAATTTCTACTTATTTTAAAAATTCATTTATGAAATGTATAACTTAATTTCGTTAATTTGAAAGTACTTTTTTTTTCACTTAGTGCATTTATGAAGTTACATATATTAGTATCTCACACACAGCAATAAATTATTGTTCATTAAATATTTAATATTTCGTATATAATTGCAGTGAACGGAATTTGTGAAAATTAAATTAATTTTTCTTCATGCGTCTGTTACAGATATTCTAAATCGATGATTAGATGTCTGTGGTCTCAAAATGGGATATTATTTAACCCTTAAATGCCTGATTTTTCAAAAATCATTGCAATAATGTTTTTTTGGCTTTCATTTTTTAAATGTCATGGGAAAAATACTTAAAAAAAATCATATTTTGTTTTAAGTATGGTTTACGGCTAAAAAACAATTTGTTACTAATCGGCAATACTGGTTTTTAATTGAAAAAATAATTTTCCATGATAAAATTCGATAATATTAAAAAAACAAGAATTTTAGGAACTATAATAAGAAATAAATTTTACTTGCTCACTGCAGAACAAAATAGGGTATTTCGCAAGCTTCCAAACAAAACAAGAACAACAAGTAGCAACAATTGAAAAAATTAACCTATCCTTATAATTAAACAGCACGAGTGTTGCCATCTACATCTTGAAAATCGATTTAATAATATTTTCAGAATGTATTTTATTGGCAACATTAGGCATTATAGCTTAAATATTATTCTAATAGTATTTTAGAGCCTAAATTGGGTATGTTGCCGAAAAGCAACACCAGGCATTTAAGGGTTAAACCTTTTCTCAGAAAAGAATACCTGTCGCGGTTTTAAATATGGATATAGGAAGATCAATATTAAAATATTAAAAGTGTGAAAAAAAATTAAACCATTATAAACGGAAATATTTAAGATAATAATACCAAGTTTTAAAAAATAAAAATAAAATGCATTATTCTTCATATTTCTTGTTATTCTTCCATAGGGACTACATGTTGAAGTCATAGCATCGGCCAGGCAGCTCCATTCATTTATATTACTTCATAGTATTTGGTAGTAATTTATTAAGCGCATATTGTAGTATGATTCAAAAAATTGACTTACATTTTGATATTTATATTTATATATTTTTTTATGTTTTTATATTTATTCTTTCTTTTTGTACTGAATTTATAAAATATTCCTTCGAGGAGAACGGTAAACATGCAGAAAGAAGAAGATAAAACATTTAAATTTCTATTATGTTCTATAAATTACAGACTATATTCTTTTATATTGATTTTTTTTTTTTTATCTGAAATGTACTAATAAAGAAAATATGCTGGTAAACATTTTAATTTAAAATTAAATTTTCAGGAATATTTTTATTTCGAAATTATTTGAAATCTTATCTTATTTTTTAAAATGAAAAATATAGCTTAAATTTCTCAATTGTAAACAAAATTTATTTTTCATTTATCTCATTTATGAAGTTATATAAATGATGTAGTGATGATTTTATGATGTTACATAAAATAGTATCTCATGTACAATAATAATTCATTGCTTTAAAGTATTTAACATTTCGCAATTATCTTCCGTGGACGAAAACTATAAAAATTAAATTAATTTTACTTCATACATCTCTTACAAAATTCTAAATCGATGACAAGATTTTTTTTCTTATTTCAAAATAGGATATTAATTAAAAAAATTCTAAGGAAGTCAAGCTATGTCGCACTTATATGTAGATATACAAAGATCGATATTAAAATTTAGAAAGTATGGAAAAAAATAAAACAATAAAACCCGGAAATAATTAAGACTATTATAATATTAATATTTTTTCTAAAAAATGCACACTATTCTAATCAATATCAATTTTAATAATATTTGGTAATATAATTATAAGCGCATATTTTAGTATCGTACAGAAAATTATTTTAAATCTCGACTCATTTTTCTAAAATTTGATTATGAAATTAAAAGTTCAATTTCTTTAATCAATTATCTTTTTTAAACTAACTAGTTTCGGCTGTCTTAAAAATTCTTAGAGAAATATAATTTAATCTCAGAAAAATTACAAAAAGTAGAAAAAAATCGATTCAACTAATTCTCTATTACAAAGTTTCTAAATTCATGATTAAAATGTTCCCTAGACATAAAATAGGATATTAATTAAAACAATTGGCAAAAAGCCAAGATTTCTCTCTCTATCATACTCAAGACCACAAAATTGAACAATACATTAAAAAAATAATAATTAAAAAAAAAAATGTGTGTCAATTAAAAAGAAAAAGAAAGTGAAAGATATTACTTTTTAATATGTTATGTTCTAATATTATGTGTAACATATTAATGAATTATTAAGTTCACATTTCATAACGGATAATCCAAACTGTTTTTGTATATATAATTTTAAATAAACGGTCAAGTGAGAGTATTACTCTCGCTCAGAGTGTTTCGTACACTAAATATATGAATTAGTAATTGTATTATTTAAAAAAAAAACCGTTGCTAAAAGAATACTAAGACTTTGTAAATAAATATACAAAGTAAAGTTGGGTATTACAGTATATACTAGAAAAACGTAAATGGATATGATTTGAAAGTTCAAAGAGATACGGAACCTAAATAATATTAAATATAGCTATTCCGTATAACTCATTTTTACTTTCTTCTATCATTACAAGAATAAAGCATTGGATTCGAGAAAATTTTCTAATTCCGGTTTTCGACGGATTTATACGTTTTAAGGGACAGAGATCATGAAAAACATGTTTTTACAAAATGTCTGTCTGTGAGTCTACCTGTCTGTGTGTGAGAGAAACTTTGTGGGCGCTCTATCTTAATAACTATTGAAAAGAATGTAATAAAATTTTAGATTCAGTTAGTCTCTGATATAGATTGGTGCTGATTACGTTTTGGTGTAAATCGCTCAGCGGCTGGCGCTGCTATGCTACATTATTCATGATTTCCACAATAGCTATATTTCAAGAACTAAAGCACGGATTTTCAGAAAACTTCAGATTCCGTTAGTTCTTGATATTATTCGGTGCTGATAACCTTTTGGTATAAATCACACAATAGGCGGCACTGTTATGCTGCATTATTCATGATTACTACAATAGCTCTATCTCAGGAACAAATGCACGGATTTTCATCAACCATCAGATTCAGTTAGCCCCTAATATAAATTAGTGCTGCTTACTTTTTGGTGTAAATCGCCCAACAGGTGGTGCTACTCTGCTGATATTTTCACGATTTCCGCAATAGCTGTATCTGAAGAACTAATGCATGAATTTTCATCAAACTTCAGATCCAATTAGTCCATGATATAAATTGATCCTGATAAGTTTTTGGTGCAAATTGTCCAAGAGGTGCCACTGCTATGCAGAACTTTACACGATTTCTGGATTAGCTCTATCTTAAAAACTAATGCACGGATTTTCATCAAACTCCAAATTCAAATATAAGTTCACATAAGTTGACCCTGATTAGATTTTGGTATGAAGCAACTGACCAGTGGCGCTGCTGTGCTACATTTATCAGGAAGTATTATTATGTATGAGATAGAAGAAAGTTTTGGGATTGACACATCCGACTAGTTTAATATATCTTAATATGTTTATAATGAACTTAATTCGGTACTGACAATAAAAGAAGTGCATATTTAAACTTAATTTGGCATTTCACAAAATTAAATTCAGCATAGTAATAACCTTTCTTTCTACATTGTAGCTAAAACAAAACATTCCTTCAAAGTTTACATTTGTATTGTGCTAAGCGCGCTTCGAAAGGAGGTCACAAAAATATGTAACGCCGCCTTGGTCAGTTTGCCTTTTTTAATTGATTTTTTAGCATTGGATAACTGAGGGCCATCTCTACATCCTTTTTTACTTTTTCGATTTTAGTCGCAGATATTTTTTATAATGACACTTTCATTTTCGGAACTGGTTTCGAAAGTGAAAGTAACTTTATAAAAAATATCTGCAACCAAAATCGAAAAAGTAAAAAAGGGGGCGATGTAGAGATGTACCTCAGCTATTACTGTAAAATAAAATATTTAAAAATGTCGAAATACAACGAGATAGTAGCAAATAGTCTCCCCATAGGTTTAGCATAAGCTCGAGGGTAATTTCGCCTGACTGACAGGAGCCTTTAGAGGCTAACCTGAAAAGACCCGTTTGCTAATGATAATCCTATGGAAGAAATTTTTAAAGATATCTCGTTTACATTTCAGTATTTTTAAACAATTCTTTTTGCATTGACTAGCTGAGATCGATCTGTACAAAGGGCGTTTTGTACTTTTTCGATTTTGTTGACAGATATTTTTAATTAGGACATTTTCATTTTCGGAACCGATTTCGAAAGTGAAAGCATCCCCTTGAAAAAAATCTGCAAACAAAATCGGAAAAGTGAAAAAGGGCAGATGTAAAGATCAATCCCATCTATCCAATGAAAGAAAAAAATCATTTAAAAGTATTAAAATGCAAACGACCTATCTTAAAAAATTTCTTCCATAGGATTAGCATTAGCGAGCGAGCATTTTTAGTTAGTGGAGCAGCTCCTTAATCTAACCATATCTGAAAGAAGATATTCTACTTGTTAGAAACATCTCAGTCGACTAGTTAACCCATATGCCAATGACCAAATTTTACCCTTGTATCAAATGACCCGGGTACCTGCTGCGATTTTAATATACGCGAGCCATAAAACACCCCCTTTTCATACAGTGTAACTGTTTATCATTAGAGAAGAGGAATTTGATGCATTTTTATAAATATTAATTACAGTAGAACTCCGTTAATCCGAACTAATTAGGACCGGTACCTGTTCGGATTACAAAAATATCGGATTATCCTGAATTTCGTTGAAAATAGAAAAGAGAATGATGCGTGTTAAAAAAAAAATGTAAGTTATAAGTACTCAGCAGTGCAGTAAACATCCTCTAATCCGGCATGCTGGATAATCCGGCACCCGTCTTTCGGAATAAAATATTATTCCTTGTTTAAAACCTTCTGATGATTATAATAATTCAACGGAACTTCGAGATGTAATTACGTAACAACCCATTACAAACTGTTCAGAATCTAGAATCTGCAAATAGCTCAGTCACCACGTCGATGAAAAGAAATTTCTTTAGATAATTTACGAAATCAAACAGTTGATAGTAAAAAAAAAAAATGTATCATCCGAATTAACTACTTTTTGCACTTTAGAAAATAAAATTATTGTACTGGCAAACAAACTGATATTCAAGATTTAATTTTTAAGACGGAGTTCTGCCAGTAAGCCTACAGTGCACGTTTTCATTTTATATTTGCGTACATATGTTGTACTTATACATGTTGGAGTATTTTGTTAATTCTATTCAAGCTGTTTAAAGAAAAAAAAAAAAAAAAAAAAAAAAAAAAAAAACATGCTTTACTGCCATTTTTTGTTTAATTCTACTTCTTCGCGTTTTCTCCGACTTTTATCCGCTAAATAAAATCGGTTCGGATTAACCAAAATTTCGAATTAGCGGGATTCTACTGTACTTGAGGTGTCAACAATTCAAACAAAGATCACACATTACAGATGTGGAAAACATATCCGTTTTATCGAGCATGTATAAGTGTAGACCGATTCTGGAATATTTTTAGATTTATCCGTTTTCACAACCAGAACACACGAGTGGAATATCTTCAAAGTGTTAAAGCTGCAGTAATTCGTGATTTATGGGCTACGATAAAGTCCTAAACTATTGAATATATATATACCGACGGAAGAGTAAACGGTTGATGAGCAGTTATTTCCGCTTCGAGGAAGAAAAGATTCACCCAATATATTCCGTCTAAACCGGCTAAATATGGGATCAAAATATGGTAGGTATGTGATACAAATAATTATTACCTCTTAACGGCCATCTATGCACAGTAAAAGCAGGTACGAACCGCAAAATAAATCAAGATGAATGTGTTGTGAAAGACTTCGCTTCTCTGTTCAAGGGTTCTAGACAAAAAATCACCACGGACAACTTTTTTACTTCTTTTTCTTTGGCCAAGCCTTTATTATAATGTAATTTCACAAAGGTTGGCACTTTGAAAGAAATAAACCTTCTATACCCCAATAAAACGTGGCTATGTAAATCGAGCACGTTTTATCTACGGAATTTGGATTTCATGATGACATAAGTATTTGTTCGTATGTTCCAAAAAGGAACAAAGTTGTCATTCTAATGTCTTCTATGCATCATGATAAAACCATCACAGGGCCGAAAGATAAACTCAAATTGCTTCGGTTGTATAAGGAAACTGAAATATTGAGTGGATATAATGGATAAATTATTAGGGCAATATACAACACATAGGCGTACAACCACATGACCACATGCATTATTGTTCTATATTGTGGATATAGCAATACTTGCTACTTACGTTATACATACTGCAAATAAAGATATGGTTATAAATAAAACAGACAATCGTTGCCTGTTATTGCGGGAATTTGGTGAGATCTTGAGGACTCAAGCAATTCAAGATCAATCGCAAAATGCACAGGATATGATACACTTTTCGACCTAATCGGGAATTGAAAGTAAACTGAAAACAGTCTTTGACCATATTTGAAGCTGTCACACGTTCAGAAACCAGTCCAAAAAGCTTAAGGCGAGATGAATCAAGTAGGATAAAAGCAGTTTGTGTCAGATTTGCTTGTTAGAGCCTCAAAAACGGCGCAAAAAAACCCAGAAAATTATGTAAACAATGTGGAAAGCCAGTATGTGATGTACATTCCTGCACTTTGTTCGTCTTGCACAGCCTGTCCACAAAATTTCGCGTAAATGAAATATATTTTACCTTAAAAATATGTCAATCCCCTTTTTTGAAATTAAATTCAAGTTTTATTTATCTAAATCTAAATAATCTATCAATTTCCGTATTTTTCCACAGAAAATTCGCATGGGTACCCGGGCACCCTGGTCATTCATGACAAGTATAAAAATGTTTAATGCCCCGAAAATGTAATAAAAAAATTCAAATTTTAAAGTGATTATACTAATGGACAGAGAATACTACACATACTGGGGATCTAAATTCGTTTTAGTCTCTTTTGATATTAACACCGTGAAAACGAGATGAAAAGAGAAAAAAAGGTACCCGGGTACCCGGTAATTGACATAAGGATTAAGATCTGCAGTTGAACAAGCTATCCACAGACTTCAGATTTTAGATCTTCATGAAGGAAATCATATTGAGTAGCATTCCGTGCGTAGAGAAAGCCCTTGTCACGTGAACGTTTAATTAATTCAAATAGTTTGTAGAGATGTATCTTTTCAGGTTTTGAACAGTTTTACAGCACCATCTATTAATGATTTCTGAATCTAATGTTTAGAAAATTATCCCACAAGTGTAAAAGAGGTGTAAAATAAAACTATTAAATTAGACAGCTAATGTTCCTTAACAAAATTCATAATAAAAGGTAAAACGTTGTATGTATACTTTTTTTTCGTCATAAGAGATTCATATAATTAAGAAAGCATTCTGCGTTATTGACAAATTACATCTTATTTGATACGAAAATTAGGAGTTATGGTCAGAGGCACAGGAAGCCAAATTTGAGATGTATTTTCAAAACATGGATACATATATATGCATGTGTGTTTGTTAGAAATGTGTTTATTTTTAAGTATAATTTGTTAATAGTAATTATACATGTATATATATGTGTGTGGCAGATGTTTATCTTTTTTACATATGAAACAGGATTTTTATTGAATAAATATTGATGATCTACAGACAGTAGATGTCATTTTAATAGTCCAGATGAAACATATATACTAATAAAATAATAAATCGCTATGTGTGTCTGTGTGTAATGGCTATCGAAAATTACTGCACGTATAAGTCTGAAAATTTCGATGTGAATAGTCCAAGACGGGTCCTGTCTCTCATGAGTCTCATATTTTTAATTTTTTAAGGGCCCTTTTAAGTTTTCATGGACTAAATTGTTAATAACCTGCCCCCTTTTCATCCAATCTTCTTCGTTTTGGGGGACCTATCACCATTTAGTGATTATCGCCTTTCTACATTTCAGTTAAGACCCTGCCCCCTTGGGGCCTGATACAGGGCTCCTTGGAGTTTTTGTGCAAATAAATTGTTAATAAATTGCTTCCTTTTAATCCGATTTTCATTTTTGGTATCTCTTTACCATTTAGTTATTCTCGCGTTTTTACATTCCTGTTAAGACCCTGGTCCCGCTGGGGTACGTAGGGCCGGACTAGGGCCCCTTGGAATTTTTATGTGCCAATCATTTTTAATCCACTATTTTTCTCATTTTCTCAGTGCATAATTTTAAAGTTGAGTCTTAGACTCTTCTTCCTAGACCAATACCCTCATATTTTTATTGGGGCCCTAGGGCCCTTTTTTAAACATTTACCCCCTTTTGTGCGTTTCTTTAAAACATTATTTTAGCGAATAATTCATATTATTCCCTATGCTTAATTTTGACTAATTGAAGATCTAAAGCGCTAACTACTAAGACATTTTAACATGTTTTCATGTTAGGGCCCTGTTTTTAATTATCAGTTGGTCCCTTTTGGGCCCCCTATTGTAGCTGCCTTAAAAATGGTCTGACTCAGAAGATTTTTTTCTAAGAACTTCTTAGGTCCTCCAGCTATTACATGAGTGACAAAAAAAAATTTCACAGGCTTCAGCCACCACCAATTTTAAATATTAATCTCCTTCTTGAGGCCCTTGGTGCAGCTTCTTTAAAAATGATCCAAATTGGTTGTAATTTTCTTTAACATAGTTGTAGCGTCCTCCGATTACTTTATAAGCTACTAAAAATGTATTTATACCCAACTACATGCCAGTTATGTCCCTGGCCCCTTGGGGCCCGTTGCAGGGCCCCTTGAAGTTTTTGCACCATAAATTGTTAATAAATTGCCCCCTCTTAATCCGATCTTCATTTTTGGAACCCTTTTTATATTTAGTTATTCTCCCGTTTCTACATTCCAATTAAGACCCTGGGGCCCCGTATGATCCCGTAAAGCCCAGTCCCTTGAACTTTTTGTACGCAATGCATTTTTCACTCCCTAATTTTCTCATCTCCTCAGTGCATAATCTTTAAGTTGAGTCTTGGACTTTTCTTCCAGGACCAACACCCTCATATTTTTATTGGGGCCCTAGGGCCTTTTTTGAAGAAGTTAGTCAATTTTTTGTGTATTTCTTTAAAATATTATTCTAACGAAAAATTCATACCCTATGCTTAGTTTTGAGTAATTATAGATCTTAATTTGTTAAGTACTAAGACATTGTAACATGTTTCTATGTTAGGGCACTGTTTCTAATTCTCAGTTGGACCCTGTTGGGCCCCATGGTCCGATTCGAGAAACTTTTTTTTTTCTAACAACGTCTGAGGTCCGCCAGTTCCTACATAAACGACAAAAAAAAAAAAAAATCAGACTTCAGCTACCACCAATTTTGAACATTAATCGCCTCTTTTGGGGCCTTTGTGCAGCTTCTTTGAAAATGATCGTAATGGCTTGCAATTTTCTTTAACTCATTTCTAGCATCCTCTGACTACTTTAAAAACTACTAAAAAGTCACTTTATACGCAACTACATGCCACTTAAATCCCTGGCTCTTTGGGGCCCGGTACAGGTCCCCTTAAAATTTTTGACCATAAATTGTTAATAAATTGAATCCTCTTAATCCGATTTTCATTTTTGGAACCCTTTTTCCATTTAGTTATTCTCCCATTTCTTTATTCCAGTTAAAATCCTTTGGCATCCACGGGTTCGATAGGGCCCGATCCAAAGCCCCTTAAACTTTTTGTGCGGCATGCATTTTTCACCATCTAATTTTCTCGCATTATCAATGCAAAATTTTAAAATTGAGTCTTGCACTCTTCTCCTCGGACCAACATACGCTTATTTTTACTGGATCCTAGAGCCCTGTTTTATGCATTTCCCCCTACATTTTGCGCATTTCTTTAAAATTTTATTCTAATGATTAATTCATACCGTATACTTAATTTTGCCTAATTGAAGATCTAAAGGGCTAGAACTTAGACCTTTTAACAAGCTGTCATGTCAGGGCCCTGCCCTTTACTATCAGTCGGCCTTCTTTGTGCCCTTCGTTATAGGTCCCTTAAAAACGGTCCGATTCACTAGCTTTTTTTAACAACTTCTTAAATACTCCTGCTACAACATGAATGACAAAAAAATTTCTCAGACTTCAGCTACCACCAATTTTGAATGTTAATCTCCTTCTTGGGCCCTTTGTTGCAGCTTCTTTACAAACTCTCCGATTCTATTAAATTTTTCTTTAACATAGTTTCAGCGTCCTCCAGCTACTTTAAAACTACTAACAAATTTTCTTATACCCAACTACATTCCAGTTAAGACGCTGGCCCCAGGGCCCGGTCTTTCTTTATACTTCAGCTACCACTTTTTTCGGAAATTAATCTCATTTTTAAGCATCAACTTACGTTTACTCACTACAGCCGAAAATTTAAATTGCGTTAATTTAAATGTAACTTTAGATAATGGATTTCATTAGTTTATTAAATATCGTGTTAATGTTAAATGTAATTCATGAAATTTACAAGAGGAGAGGCCATCTTCCACCCCTTGGGGGCGCATTCTTTCCTCCGATTCCTTCTGATTTTTTTTTTGTGTTTTCACTTATTTGGTCTGGACAGATGAAGGAGGACGTTCTGCACACAAAATTAGTTAAACTCCGCAGACCATGTCGTTAGCCATGCTTGCCTGTCTCCAACTTTGGTTTTCTCAGTTATTCATGGTTTTGTTGTTTCACATTTTATTAGTTGAGGTTTTGTTATTTGCTTTTACCGTGTTTTGAATTTAATGAAGAATAATTCATCAATATATGCATCTATATACGAGGATATATGTATATATATATATATATATATATATATATATATATACATACATATATATATATATATATATATATATATATATATATATATATACATATATATATATATATATATATATATATATATATATATATATATATATATATATATATATATATATATAATATATATATATATATATATATACACACACATATATATATATATATATATATATATATATATATATATGTTATATAAAAATTTTACCTTTTACTATTCATTTAAATTATTCTAAATTGCCGGCCTATTCATTATTTCCTTTTTTTTTAATACGCTCTATTATTTATTCCTAGCTAAATTCCTATATTTTTAAAACGCGTATCTTAATAATAGATTTATTCCAAAACATAATCTAAACTTTTAATCCCTTCATTAATTTTTATCGTCTACCAAACTGTAAAGTTCTGAACGCAGTTACTTATTTTTCGAATATTTATAAAAGCCATTTTTACTTTTTTATTCTATTTCATCTCATTTTCCCGCTCGCGAGGCACCAGCCTTTTTACATCGAAATCATTCCATTACCGGCGCTGGGATTCTTTCCTGTGACGTTTCTTGATCGCTCTCCATTGGCTGAGTGTCGGATCCCAGTTTCACTTCGAGGCTCGTTCGTGATTTTCGTTGGTTTAGCTTGAAGTTGTCATTTCAATCGGAATTCCTCCGCGCATTCTCATAAATAGCGAGAGCATGAACTCAGAACGAGAGATTTTTGTGCTGTGATTGTTTACAAACCCTGTTACCCGGTGTCCGTAGCCATGTGGAATAATCATTTCGTAAATTAACAACTATTTAGCATGAGTAATTAGTTTATGCTCGAGTGAAATGCTCTGATTTCTCATCTGCGGGAATTGTTCAGTGTTGGTATGTTCTGATGGAATAAACAGTTGTTCTATGACTACGTTTCCATGTGTTTAATTGGGAAAACCCCATATTTCTTCATACGCCTTTTTTCCCCACTCAAGCTGCTTTGTTTTCATAATGAAATAATAAGTGTTTGATTGGACTATACCAATATTACCATCGCTCTACAGCTGCTATATTTTCAGAGTTGATACCTCCGCTATCAATGCTTGTGCTAAGTGGTAGGATTGCTTACAACATCACCAACGGCTGATTAAAATGTGGTATGACTCCAGTAATACGTAATAAGCACGATTTCAACTACACCCATTAAATTGTTTCGTAACATATATATATATTATATATTATATATATATATATATATATATATATATATATACATACGTATGTATGTATATATGTATGTATGAATGTATTAATTACTTTAAATTTATTTTTAAGACAGTTTAGCTTTCATTTTTATTTTCGGCCGAAACTTTTGTACCTCTTAAAGCATGAAAAATATTTCTAACATTTAAATGATGAAACATTTTTAATGCAAAACTTGCTCGTTTAAACTATGTTCTTGTTTAACGCGCGCTATTAAACAAGCTCGACTGTCTTAATTTCTATCGCTTTCAAAATATCTGATTTTGAATAAATTCATTATTATTATGTATTTTTTAAAGATATTTTAATTCTTTTACGAATTCATACAAAGACTTACATATAAAATAATTGATTGTGCGTAAAACTTTTAATATTTCATGTTTAATCTCAAAGAATTAAAATAAATGATGTTCAACTTATCTTTTAAAAAGTTTTCAAATCCATTATTAAATTGTTTTTGTGTATTAAAATAAGATATTAATTAAAACATGTGGAAGAATGCTAAGATGTGTTTCACAGCCGTGCTCATTTCCGTGAAAGTTAATTTTAAGTTACAAATATTTAAAAAAAAATCTGTGTCAATGAAAATCCAGTAACTATTAACCCTTTATATCCCAAAATATGAAATCCTGAAAATTTCGTTTTCTAAATCTTTTTTCGTGAATTTTTGAAACTACATTAGATGATTTACACAATCGTTTAATAAATTTTAGAAGAATTTTTCCAATTAAATTTAATTATCAAAATTTGAATTTATAAGTATTTTGTGCAATATTTATAACTTTATTCAAATATTTTACTTAAAATATTTTCCTTAGTATTTTATAATACTAATAGAATAATGTTACAATAGAAATATAGAAATCTTTCCTAACTGAAACTATTCCCCCAAAATCTTTCAGCGTCAAGAAAGCTGCAAAGATTCACATGAAAGGGAAACCATCCTTTTAAAAATATTTTCCTTCTGTGCAACCAATAACACTTTTGGAACAAGATAAAGTAAAGTATCTATAACTCATTCTACACTGCATTACTACTTATCGATGTATTAAATTAATTTTATAACAAGTTATCGTAATGGTACTTTAAATTACCGTCGGTGCATAAAGGGTTAATAAAAAAATACTGTCCGAGATTCAACTTTTAAAATAAATTTTAAAGTGTAAATTTTAGCCTTAATTTAAAACTTAATTTAAATATGTCTGAAAATACAGAAATGGATTATGAAAGTCAAAGTTCGTTAATTGAAAAATAAAATTAATTTTTGTTTTAAACTCATTTGTAACTATCATTTTAAAAATTCTTTGCCTGTAAAAGGCTTAATATTTTCCATTTAATCTCAGTGAATAGAGAAAAAAACAACTTTAATCACTTAGTCAGATGCACAGATTCTAAATCAATGAATAAAATATTGTTATATCTTGAAACGAGGAATTAATTAAAACATTTGGAAGAGATCCAAAAAATTCACCGTATTACGTTCAGGCACATAAAATTCAAAATTATATTAAAACGAAATCTGTTACAAAGGAGAAATTATAACTCTAAGAATTAAATATTTAATATATTTACATCCTTCACAGGTGTGATTAATTAAACGACCCTATTTTAAAGTTGTCTACAGATGGAATTATTGTTCAGAATGTTGTGAAATTTTATAGAGAATATAATAAAAGTAAGGGGAAATTGTTTGTGAGGGAAAAAAAAGGTCAAAATTTCGTCACCAGAGGGCATTTTATAACGAATTACACATTTTGCATATATTTACGCTAGTTTACATATTTGATTACAACCAAATATATTCCACATGTTGGTCATCATTTTGAGATACCATTTGGAATCGGAAAATAGCATGTTCCACAGCTGACCGCAGTGTCGCTGTGGTCAGCAGACCGCAGACCGCAGACAATTTTAAGTGCATGTTGTGAAATGCTGTAATTAAGATCAGGTAAAGTTAGTAAATAAAGATTCTAAACAATCGTAAATGTATGCTAAATGTGTAATGCATTAAAAAGCCCCCTCTGTTGGCGGGAGTCTTAACTTTTTTTTTCTGCTCAACAAATTCCTATCCCTTTATTATAGACCAGGAGCCGACAGCACATACATCCACCTCATCGAGTTGGAGGCTGAAATTCCAGAATTTGTTAAAACTTCATTCCCATATTAAAGCGCAATCAATCTGACAAAAAAATATCTTACAAGGAGAGGGCCAACCTTGTTAATCACAGATTTTGATTATTTTAATATATGTTGTAGGGTAAAGACCCCTTAGTGTCAGAATCAACGGATTTTATCCAACGCTCCTTAGTTCTCGAGAAACCGGGAGGTCTAATATTAGTACACAACTTAAATACTTACTTTGCAACTAAAATGCTGGGTTAGTTGTAGCTCAGTTGGTATGGTTTTACCGGCTGATCCACGGGCCCGGGTTCGATACCTGAATGCGCTGAATTTGTTTTTCTCATTTTTTGTTTTATAAATATACTTGTAAGTATAAATTACTAACCTGATTGTCAATTAAAATTTTTAATATTGTATATCAATTATAATTTTAACCTATTTAATTTTTTACTTTTAACTAAATAATTGTAATAAAATATCATAAAACTGTTTGTTTTTTTAAAATCACTTTTAAAATGTATGCCATATATTCTTTATCGATGCAATGATATTGGGCAATTATGTCAATTCGTGATGTTAAAGAAACATCATTTACGCATTTCTTTAACAAAGGAAGTCAATGCGATAATACTATTATTCTGTTTTTAAAGTAACAAGCATAATTATATTAAAAATTAGCATCAGAATTAAATTACAACCGATTTTTTGCATATTAAAGATTTTTAAATTTTCAATAAGTATGCTTGCGCTTTCAATTATTTTGTTTTCCCCTTCACCTTGTTTCTGCTTTTATTTTTATTTTATTTGAATATTCTTTTATTTTATCAAAACTAGATGGCGACACAATAGATTTTGTCACGATTTTGGAAATATTATCATTCAATAATAGATCCAATTTCTTTTTAAACCTCTTGAAAGGATGAGAAGTGATAGTTTACAAAAAAAGAAATGATAAATTTAGGTTTGTTAACATAATAATTAATGTATGATATTAAAATTTTTAATTGAAATTATTAAATTATAATTACAAGTATATTTATAAAACAAAAAATTGAGAAAAGCAAACGTAGCACATTCAGGTATCGAACCCGGGCCCGCGGAGCAGCCGGTAAGCTCCTTACCAACTGAGCTACGACTAACCCAGCACTTTGGTTGCAAAGTAAGTATTTAAGTTGTGTACTAATATTAGACCCCCCGGTTTCTCAAGAACTGAGGAGCGTTGAATAAAATCCGTTGAACCTGACACTAAGGTGTCTCTACCCTACAACATATATTAAAATAATCAAAATCCGTGATTAACAAGGTTGGCCCTCTCCTTGTTGGTGAAAAACACCTAAAAACCGGATTTTAGCGGTCGAATCGTATGTTTACCATTGCGTTTTCTGCACTCAAAAGTATGAAGTCCTGGCGGTCTGGGGTCAGGAAAGCACAATGGTAAACCTACGAGTCAGCCTGCTAAAATCGGGTTTTCAGGTGTTTTCCACCAAGATATGACTTGGCATACCGATTGCGTTTTGATATGCAAATCAAGATTTAACTAATCCTAGAATTTCCTCCGTGAACTCCATGAGGTGATTGTGCTGCCGGCTCTCGGTCTATAATGTTCGATTAAAAATCTAGCCTTTATGAGGAAAATATAATAATAGTCTATATGGGAAATAATCAAAGGAAAATATTAATAAAGATATTTTTTAAATAATTTTCAAAATTTGAATTTCCTTATAAATTTAAATATTAATATTTATCGCTTTCAAATTCTCTGAAACTCGATTATAAAAGTCACAGAATAAATTCATTATTTAGAAAAAAATGTATATACTTTGTTTAAATTATTTTAAAAAGTCGTACAAAGACTTGCACATAAAATAACAGATTGTTCGTAAAATGATTCATATTTCTTATTTAATCTCAAAGGATAAAAAAATTAAAAAAGTCAGTTTCTTTTATTAATCTATGCTCTTAAAAATATATAAAACCAATGATTAAATTGTTCTTTTGTCTTAAAATAAGATATTAATTTAAACATTTGGAAGAGCGTCAGGATGTGTTTCTCTATTGTGCTCAGCTCAATGAAATTCAATTTTAAATTACAAATATAAAAAAAAAATCTGTATGTGTAAAATTCCAGAAATCTGCTATATATACGTATATATATATAATGCAAATGAAAATGTCGTCCCGCCAATTATAATTTGAGTTCTGGTAAATGGATTTTAAGTGGACTTGCACTGTTAGTTTTATAAATTTCCAGGAAAAGTTTTAGTATTTTGGAGCTACTAAAAAACAACTTTTCAAAAGTAAAAAATAAGCCAAGCAAAAAAAAAAAAAAAAAAAAGAAAAAAAAGAAAGAAAGAAAAAAGGTGAAAGTTGTGGCTAAAAAATAGTGTGATATCAAATTTCCAAGCTTATATTGCGGTACTTATTTAACATTTTTTGATAAAAATTTACCATATGTAAGTCGAGTACCTAAGTATGCGTTGATAGAAAGCCTTTTCTCCTTTACTAAATACATCATAACGTGTTTCTGAAAATTAATTTTTTTTTAATTATGCATGATGGGCTTGGCGGCCATCTTTCCATATTTTACACAAATTTCTAATCACACAAGTTCATTGTTAAGATTGGAAGTTCGAAATTGTTACTAAAGCAAACATTTTATTCTTTTAATTTATGGAAATGAGTGCCTAAAAATTTGTGTCTAAAAATAAAGCTGAAGTTACTTCAGGTTTCATCTTATGATTCTCTTTTTTCGGAGGGGGGTTAATTAATTAGTTAAAGCAGTAAAAATCAATTTGTTTTTTCAAAATAAAAAACTTTCTTAATTTATCTGTCTGTAGCTAAAACTATAAGGTCGAAATTCTTAATAATGCAAATATGTTACGAGCTTGAGTGCTTAGAAATTTGTGTAAAATATGGAAAGATGGCCGCCAAGCCCATCATGCATAATTTAAAAAAATTAATTTTCAGAAACACGTTATGATGTATTTAGTAAAGGAGAAAAGACTTTCTATCAACGCATACTTAGGTACTCGACTTACATATAGTAAATTTTTATCAAAAAATGTTAAATAAGTACCGCAATATAAGCTTGGAAATTTGATATCACACTATTTTTTAGCCACAACTTTCACCTATTTTCTTTTTTTTTTTTTTTTTGCTTGGCTTATTTTTTACTTTTGAAAAGTTGTTTTTTAGTAGATATCAGTTCTTTTTTTTAAAACAAATGATATATAACTGAAATAATTCTACTAGCTCAAATTAAAATTAGTCCTTGTATAGCCTTTATAAGCAGGGAGCAAACACAATATTATACATTTTGTTTACCTATCATTCATTTTTTATAGTGATTAATAATTTAAAAGTAAGGAAAGTCAATTTCTTCTTTCAAAGTATCAGTCTTTCTCAATTTATATCTCCTTAAAATATTCTACGAAAGATGAAAATTTAGTAAAAAACAGAGTCGAAATAAAATATATATTTACAGTTAGTCTGTCAGTTAATTGTTTTTTCTAACTTTTTTTGCTGACGGTTTTGCAAAATAAATTTACCTTTACAAATACCTACGGTTAATCCAAGAATGAAAACCCGCAGGCATCTAAAGAATCGAAGATCTGTAAATCCAGCAATTCTAGACATAATAAAGGAACATTTTTGATAAAAAAAATCTAAAAATTTAAAGATATAAACTGTACATATAACTTCATCTTCATTTAGATCGTGTTATAGAGAAGAAAGAATAAATATGTAATTTTACTCAAGTCTGTTTATCCATACCTATTTGCATAAATGTGAGGATATTAATTTACTATAAAATTTCCCCTAAATTGATTATCTTTAATAGTCTATTATTAAAGCCGCATATACATTAGAATTAAATATTTTTCGGTTAAAAATTGCCTGAAATCTATAGTCTTATCGTTCGTTAAATTTGTTTTTTTTTTATGCCGAGACTCTTTTTCTGAACTCTGACAAAAGATCACAGACATATTGAAGCTATCCAATTTCTTATATCTTTCTATCGCATTTCCTTTTTTGAGGGGGGTGTGAGGAAGAGCCTTAAGAACTTCGTTTTGTTCTCAGAATTCTGAATTATTCATTCAAAAGATCTACCTACATAAGTCTTGTTGCAGAATTTTCATTAGTTAAGAGTTGCATCAAGTTATACATCATGTGAATCTATTAAATTAATTTTGTGAAATACTAGATGGGAGCCATTGATATTTCCAGACCATTTGCCTATATTTTAAACTTGAGTCATTTACTACTATTCATAAATTTTCTATACGAATTAAAGAAGTCGTTGTTTCCATGCCAACTGTACCTTTCACTATTGCTTGCTTGTTTGTTTGTTTGATTTATTGAACACATATATGATATCACATGCGGATCACGGCGGGATTCGAATCTGCTTCCACCTACGCTCTCAAGCGATTAGCGGCATCGTGTCTTATCCACTCAGCCACAGTGGGCCACTATTGCTTTCTCTAATGCCCAGATACTCAAATTTAACCAACTGCACTTAGAATCATGGTCATAACACAGGACATTTATATGTTAGAGCAGTGTTGCCAGTGGGCTACTTTTTTTAAATTCAGATTTCTTGATTGCCAGCACTTATTATAAACGGTAAAATTAACGGTATAAACGGCCCATTGTTTTCGCCTTAATTAATATGTCATTAAATAAGGCGCATTTTACAATTTCAAAAAAGTGGTGCCAATCAAGTATCTGAGTTAAAAAAGTAGCCCATCTGGCAACACTGTGTTAGAGTGTAACACAGTGATATGCACAGGGATATGCACAAGTCGTGTACTCATATTCAATTTTTTGTCCAAAGTACGGTAACTCAGTTTTCAGTAATAGACGAGGAAAATTTCAATTAAACTAACCAGAAAAGTTAACAAACATTGGCTTCCTGATTTGATTTTATTCAAAATTGTTTTAACCAACCTAAGTTAATGTCCGGGATCCAGATAAATTTTTCTCTGTTAGTAAAATTACATTGACCAATCAGTAGCCTTTATCCTTGCAGGATTTTCGGTGTTTACTGCAAACATCAAAAAGTTCGGAAAAATGCAGACGTCTGATTGATCAATCCCATCCCGCTAATAGCGAAATATCTATCTTGATCCCGGCATATTCAACGCCCTTTAAATATTGGAGAAAGCCTTGACACGTGTCAGAAAAACGTCACACAAAGCAGGCAAAACAAAGAAGAAAAATCATTCATTGGCTCGTTCATATTCACGAGCCGATGAATGATTTCGTTTCTTTGCATTGCCTGCTTTGTGTGATGTTTTCGTGACGCGAGTCACGAAAACATTCTCAGATATTTAGGATGCTTTGGCGTATTTCACCACCATGAAGTTATGAAAAGAGAGGAACAGACATGTCAATCTTCCCGTGTGAAAAACTAGTTACCAAAAAAAAAACGAGTTATTTCCCTCTCTTCTGCCCTTTTCTCTCTTGATTTTGACCGATAGCAGCCCATTTAGCAGTCTCCAGTACAAGATGCCGCTATATACGGTGGACGCAGGAGGGAGGGTGTTAGCGCGACCAATGACATAATAGGCCAGTTCATGATGTTTAAAAGTCACACGCAGTTGGATCGAGGCTAACGAAAAAGACAGGCTACCGCGGTGGGTCCGATTCTTCTTTTTTTACAAACCGCTGGAGTCACGTGATGCTCTTTTCACGCACCTTCTTTGGTGCATTCGAGCATCACGTGACTCCAGCGGTCTGTAAAAAAAGAAGAATCGGACCCACCGCGGTAGCCTGTCTTTTTCGTTAGTCTCAGAGTTGGATCATCTTTACACGATGATTAGTACAAAGCTGCGAGCCGATTTTTTTTGTGTCCATTGCCGTGTACAGATAATCAACTCCGTGTGACGTTATGAACTGGCCTTATATGTTGTTGGCCACAGTTTAGGAACAGCTACAAATGACTTCATCTATATCTACTCCGAGGTAAACGAAAAAGACAGGCTACCGCGGTGCTACAGCGCCTAGAATATATAGTGTGGAAATTGGCTATCCCAGTAATACTTTAAAAAGTGCTAATATATTGGATCTCTTAAATTTCAAAAGCTGCTGAAATCCAATGAGTCGATCACAGCGATATCTGCAGGATATTTCCTAAATCTTCATGACGATTTGGTAACAGCGTCTAGAATACCTAGTGTGGAAATATTTTATTAAACAACGCTAAAAATTTGTATCCCGTAAATGATCGACGATACTGCTAAAATTCCAAGTGTCGATCGCAGCAAAATCTGCGGGATTTTCGCATTACATTGTATAGACTAGCAATATCTTTCAGTTATAGAAAATATCCTGCAGATGTCGCTGCGATTTGTATATTTCAGCAGCATCGTTGCACATTTAAGGATACAATATTTTACCACTTTTTTAAGTATTACAGGGATAGCCAATTTCCACACTATATATTCTAGGCGCTATAATTTGGTCTAGACGCTGTAGCTTTTTTTTTTACATTTTATTAACATACATCTGACCTGTGTGCTTGGCGTCAAGCCCGCTGTAATAATACGATGTTTACTTTGAAAGTTTATCACAGATGTCGCTGCGATCAGCTCCCTGGATTTCAGCGTCAGTGCACATTTAAGGGATACAACTTTTTAGCGCTGCTTGGATAGCAAAATTCCACAGTATGTATTCTAGACGCTATAGCGGTGCATTACACGTGTCTCTTTCTTCTTTAAAAAATATCCTGCAGATGTCGCTGTAAATGATAGTTTGGAATTCAACATCGTTGTACATTTAAGGGATTCACTATTTCCGCGCTTTTTTAAGTATTGCTGGGATAGTCGATTTCTACAACATATAATCTAGGCCTATAACGGAGCTATAGTACAGCGCCTAGAAGATACAGTGTGGAAAACGGCTATTCCTATAATGCTTTAAAAAGTGCTAAAAACTTGTATCCCATAAATCAGCAACAATGCTCAGCGGCAATATGCTGATACGAGCGCCATCTCGTAACTCTTTTCAATATAAACACTGAGTTTTCAAAAATTACAGAATGTTAAATATCGGAAACTATAAATATAAAGATATTTTGGTCTGTTATAAGCTAATTTAGTTAAGGAATGACGTGAAATAGGTTAAAGAGTCTCTTTTAGAATGACTATCGTTTTTAAATCACTACGGTGGCACTACTATCGACATCTTGTTATTCAGCATCGTTGTACATTTATGGGATTCAATTTTTTAGCACTATTTTGTATCCGTTTTCCACACTGTATCTTCTAGGCGCTGTATATGTAGTGTGGAAATTGGCTATCCCTGTAATACTTTAAAAAGTGCTAAAATATTGTATCCCTTAACTGTGCAATGATGCTGCTGAAATATACAGATCACAGCGACATCTGCAGGATATTTTCTCAAACTGCAAGATATTGCTAGTCTATACAATGTAATACTAAATCCCGCAGATGTCGCTGTGATCGATACTTGGGATTTTAGCAGTATCGTCACACATTTAAGGGATACAAATTTTTAGCGTTGTTTGGATAGCATATTTCCACACAAGGTATTCTAGACGCTGTAGCCATACTTTCGGCAAAAACTTGAAATGAGCATGCTTCCTGTGCATATATCACCACTCTTATGTGTGAAGGCTCTCTGTTATGGTGTTGATTCTGAGCGCTCTTTGTTAAATTTCTATATTCGTGTTTTAGAGAAAGCAATACAGAAAAGTACTGTTACTATGGAAACAACAACTTCTTTAATATTGAAAGGTATAGCAAAGGAGTTCAGAATCAGTGGCTTAAATAGTTTCTAATATGTATTGTTGTTATGACAATTAATACCCTACCTGGATGTGGAAATGCAAAGTTGTGTTCAACATAATGGAGGATATTCCATCTACATTTTGATCACGTGGTCAAGGTAAAAACTTCTATCGTAAAGAAGGGAAGTCTCCGTAGACGTGTAATGTAAATTCCCGCTAGCCAATGAAACGGTTCATGAGGCAAAGTAGTAGTATCTTCCCTTCTTATCAGATAGAAGTTCCTTGGATAAATTACCGGTATCACGTGACTTTTTCAGCCTCGAACCCATATTTGGAATATCCTCCATTGTGCGCAATCTAGATAGATTTTTGGCTGTCAGAGAAACGAGATTCATCAATCAGAAGCCTGCATTTTTGTGAACTTTTCGCTGTTTGCAGAAATGCAGGTTATTGATTGGCGATTCTCGTTTCGCTAACAGCGAAAAATCTATCTGGATCCTAGCCTACATTTCTACAAACATTGCACTTCATCCACGGCACTAAAAAAAATGACTCAAAACTTTCATGACATAGGCCGGGATCCACAAACAGCAAATATTCTCAAACATGCAGGCTTCTGATTGGTCAAACTCATTTCGCTAACAGCGAAAAATCTATCTGAATCTCAGCCATAGTTATCTTCGATGAAATCAATGCAAAAGGATAATATAAAAGAAAAGTATAAGATTTCTAAAATGTTTTGGCGGGTTTATCGCTATTTGGCATAATTTGTAAACTTTAGAACTAATTAACAGTTTTTCGCTAATTATGAATAGAAAATTAATGTTTTTAAAGCTGAATTTTATAAAAGCACGTAGATTGAGTAAATATCTATCCAAAAATTCACTCCTTACTTTTTTCTGTCCATTATTTAAGTCTCTACCTCGATTTAAACATAAGTTGTGACGAAGAAAATAAATCTGTCATTTTCAGTATCTCGACGTTATTTAAAAAAATCTATATATGTGTTTATAATTAATTTATGAGGATGCATTTGATCTCAAATTGAAGATCTTCTTTATTAGGTCCTTCTAGTGTTGGTTTTATTTTTCTGCGATGATTGCTTCTTTTGATATGGGAAATTTAACGCTGGCATATTTCGTTCATTTAACATGGAGAAGTTGTCATCAGTATAATAAGCAGTTACGATGTCTTGCCTTAATCTTGGCGTTTGTTTGTTTGGCGGGGTTAGCATTTTTTTTCAGCTTGGCTTGGCAGAACGACCGTCCTGCTTGATATCGTCGTTCTAAGTTGCTTAAATATAGCATTATGGAGGAAATTTTTATAATCAAGTGAATCCGATTATGAAAGATTATTCTTTTTAAAGATTTTTATTCACAAATGTTAGTGAGACTTGCATTCAAAGTTGGGCAATTTTTAAGGGATCGTTTTACTATATCGCATATCGATCATTATCAAATCCTATCGTAAATATCCAACTAATAGAGTTCCTCCTTAAGGAGCTAGTCACTCAGCTTTGGAATTCTCCTCCGTAATGTTAAGTATAGGGACTTTTGATGCATTCGGATATTTAAAATATGTTCTCAGGAAATTCATATTTTTAACATGTTTTTCCTGTGTACTTATCTTAAATGATGTCTCTTTTTTTCTTAGTTTTCAAAATACTTCTAAAATCTATGTTGAATTTAATATTTTATGTGTTAAAAGCGAGCGAACTGTGAGTAAGATTTTAACACTTCATATAAAATTAAGTCTATACTTTAGAAATATTTTGAGAACTAAGAAAAAAAGAGACACCTTTTAGGAAGTGTACACAAAAAATAGAAGTTAAACATATTAATTTCCCGAGGAGATATTTTAAATATACGAATGCATCCAATGCTTATAGACCTTACATTAGTGAGGGGAAATCGGAAGCTGGGTCGCCAGCCCCCTTAACAGCCGAAATTTTCTCTGACCCATTAGAAAATATAATATCGGAATGGCACTTGTATCGCCTTCAGCAATGCGGAAGGAGATTCGAGTTAATGGTCCACATTTCTTTAAAACACAAGATAAAACTCACTGATATATTTCGTTAGATTAGAGTTTCTTTAGGAAAAACTGACCAGCGTACAGGGCGAAGTTATTAAATAAAAATAATAATGTTCAAGATTCAATTTAAAAATAAATATTAAAAGTGTAAATTTAAGTAAAGGTTAAAAGTTTATTTAAATATGTCTATAAAATCCATAAATAGATTATAAAACTGAAAGTTCGTTAATTGATGATAAAATTAATTTTCGATTTAACTAAATTATAAATATCAGTATAAAATTTCATTGCTTGTAAAATGTTAATATTTCCAATTTTAATCTCGATGAATGAAGAAAAAAATAGACTTTATTCACTGCGTCAGATGGATATTTCTATATATATTACTAAAAATTTATCTTAAGGGGATAGCAATTAAAACCATTTGGAGGGACGACAACATATATCTGACTGCTATTCTTAGAATTTTAAAATTTAATGTTCTATTTTTCTTAAAAGCGGGTAAGTGTTTTCGCAGATCGCAGATAGGGTTTCGTTTAATATCACTTTTAAAATAATTTATTCTTAAATTAATAAATCAAAATTGTTAATTTATAATTCTCAAATCCTTAGATAAATGAAAGAACCGATACATTTAATTTTAAAATAATTAAATAAATATTTAACTCAATTGAAAATATCAGTAAAGCAATTCATTGTTTGTAAAACTTTAATATTTCTCATCTAATCTCAGCTAATAGAAAAAAAAAATTCACAGCGTCAGATGCAAAACTTCTTAGTCTATTATTAAAATGTTCTCTAGTCTGGAAATGGGATAAACATTAAAACACTTGGAAAGCTGCCAACAAATGTTGGACTGATATTCTGAGACATAAAATTCAATATTTCATTTAAAAAAAAGGGTGTATATAAAAAAAAATCCTAAAAATTAAAATTTAATTTGTTTATATACAATTATAACACATTTTTAAGTGCATATTTCATTGTAGGAAATTCGAACATTTAGTAAATATACTGTTCTAATTAAAATTAAGTACGTTTACAGGTAATTATGCAATTACTGGTATGTAAACATAACTACTTAATTGTAATTATGCGTGGAGCTGTTTTTCCGATGGCAATGTAGTATTTTAATATATTTAAAACACAATTACAAATTACTAAATTAATTTTAAGCCATTATTTACCTTAGCAGAGCACACCGGATAAATCGCTAAATGTTAACACTGACGTATAATTTACGTGTTGCGTTATATTTTTAATCTTTTATTATTTCTCTAATTTTGTATAATAGCAATTGGACTCCGTAAGGGAGTTTGACGAACAGGTTAGGTATGAATCTCAATAATGTTAAAATCATAAATATTTTATAAAATAAATCAAACTTTAGTTTTTGATGTATGGAAATAAAATATATTTTTTCAGCATTTTAGCGTTTACTTTAACGAACGATTACTGCACAATATTTTAATGCTTTAAACACCCTTTTTTCCGTTGAAAAGTAATAAAGTATTTATTCCTTATTCGCAAATCTACATAAAAATTCATGTGTAAAGAAAGGGTATTTCGATTTTAAATTTGTGGTATCGATAGAGTTGAATTAAATCGAATTTTCTTTGTGAAGCCATCGACAATTTAAAGAGAAATGGAAATATCGAAGCATTATCCATAAATGAATAAAAATTTATTTACGTCGCTTGAACGTTTTCCAATCCATTATCTTTTTCAGCACTGCAAAAAGAAGCGTCTTTAATTTAGACACATATGTGACTGAAAAAGAATTTTAGATGCTTAAGTGTCTTAATCTGAAAATTCAGACATTATAGATGTCTTAATTTAAGATACATAAGTGTCTTACTATGACCATGGTGTAAACGAACTGAAAATAATGTCTAAAATATCCGCAAACGTCTTATTTTAAGACACTTCATTGCTTTAAACGTGTCTTAATTTAAGACGTTTTGATTCTTCCGACGCAATCACCACCAGGGGGCACTAGCACTCCCAGTTGCGCATGCGTTTTAGATGTCTTCGTTCGAAATGGTATACGTTGTAATTCAAACAAAGTTTGTTTTTATGTACGCGTGTATTTTAATTCGTTTTTTACGAAATGTGAAGTACTGTGATTTTAATTCGTATTAACTTGGATTATTTATTTATTGAATACATACATCTGACGTGTGTGCTCGACATGAAATGTCTCTTAGAAGCTGTCGTCGATATAAGGGCGGGATAGACACAGAACAGAAGTAGACGACGGTTGAAGATTACACCCGGAAATTCTACAAAGCGTGTGCAATGGGCTTAGTGTTAACTCGTATTAATTTATATCAATAATATTGTGTTATTCATCTTCGTCCTGTCGAAGCTGGCAAAAAAAAAAGAAACTTTTGTCTGGCGGACCCTGTTTTGAGGATGAAACATCTCATTCTTTAAACATGGCTAGTCGGATGTATTATGGAATTACCTTTTAAACTGATGAAAGTCTTTCTCCCTCACTGTGGTTGTGGTAGTTTTTCAAATTTCAAATCGAGGAATTTTTCTTACCTCTTGCAAACAGCGATTGAAGTAAGTGTTATAATTTCTTTATAGTACTAAAATTAGTGTCTTTTATGATTTTATTTATTGTACTAAACAAAATCTGACATGAAATTTAATTAGTTTTGAATCTTTTTGCAAAAAAAAAAAAAAAAAAAAAAAAAAAAACACTAATTCTAGAAGTATATATTTTAAATTTATGACATTGTCTTTTATTACAAATTATGTATTATTTATTCTCATCTTTTTTCTCAAATTTAAAATAATAACATCACTAAAAAACAGACATATTTAAAAGTTAAGTTCATTCTCTTGTTTTGTTTTGTTTTCAATATGGCAGTTCATAGTTTCAATGGCAAATGCTTATCTCATACTAAACGACCGGAAGGAAATTAAAAAAAAAAAAAAAACTTTGAAAGATCTCCTGTGGATTCGAAGGTCATTTTCCAATTAGACTTTACTGATAAGCATCGCAAGTGTGTATCATAGTGATATCATGTGGTAACTTTTTTTTTTTTTTTTTTTGCGTCTTTATTTTGCTTTAAAGATGTCTTGTTTAGTAGTTCATAGGAATGATAACAATAAGTCCATGTGGCAATATAAATTTTTAAAAAATCTAATTTTTAAATGATAAGGATTTTCATTTGTTTTTCGGGGAGGGGGGGGGGGGGATTTTGTATGAAATTTTCGTAAAGCTGATACCTTAAATCTTGCACTGATTATAATGAAAGTTTTGAACTTTTAGAGTAGGACAAGATAAAAAACACAAAATATAAATAAACAAAATACCGAAGTAATTTTTTTTCAATATTAACCCTTTGAACTCGAGGGCTCCGGAGCGGAGCCATTTAAAATTTGTCTTCAAACTCGAGGTCTCCGCTACGGAGACAATGCAAATAATTTTGTGATACCATGTAATCTTGGCTTTTCTAGACAGGTATCACAAAATTATTTGCATTGTCTCCGTAGCGGAGCCCTCGAGTTTGAAGACAAATTTTAAATGGCTCCGCTCCGGAACCCTCGAGTGCAAAGGGATAAAGTAGAATATTTATTTATTTATTCATAGTTAAATAGCTGTTGTGATTATCATCTGATATATATGTAAAATTGCCTATGTGGCAATATAAATTTTTAAAAAATCTATTTTTAAATTATATGAAGTAGAGTAGGAGAAGATTATAAGAAATATATATATTTATCCATGTACTTTAAAAGCCCTCAATAGCCCTTGCCGTTCAATTTGTCCCATAATCGGAGATGTCTGCTTTTGTGAGGTAAAAATATACAAATATGTATGCCATGCGGATTAAAAAAGTATTCGCTAAATAGATGTTTCAGAATAGCTATTCGGGAATGTCCATTAACCTCCACAACGGATACTCCCGAATACCGGATATCTCAATTTAGATAACAATAATGCAGGGTTGCATTTTTTGCAAAAGAACTTCTTGATTAAAGAATGGGCATACTCTACGATTTTAGTGCCCACATATTTGATGTGCAATATTTGTAAAGCTTATATTTTAAATGTGTCTCGAAATTGTATTGATTATAATCAATATTTTGAACTTTTAAAGTAAAATAAGATTAAAAATAAAACAAATTTTAAAAATCTAATATTTAGATAAATATTTTTTGTTTTAATCTTGTTCTACTCCTGAAGTTCAAAATATTGATTATAATCAGTAAAATGTCGTAAAAGATTTAAATTATCAACTTAACAAAAATTGCGTACCAAAATTGGGACCACCAAAAAAATCAAGTTGTAGGGGGGGGGGGGGGGGCAGGACCGCAGCCAAATATTTTTCCAGGATTCAAGGTGGTCAAACATGGCTACGTATGATGCTTAAGAAAAAAATGGATGCTATTAAGACGTTTGAAGTGTCTGAAATTCAGACACAAAAAGTGTCTGAAAAAATTCAGACATTTTAAAATGTCTGAAAACTGAACACTCCGTTTCAGACACTTAAGTGTTTGAATTTCAGACATTTTAATTTACAGTGAGGCCAGCAAAATATATTCAATACGGATACCAGAATAACTATTCACTTTGTTTACCTTTCAAAATAGACATAAGTATTATTCCTGAACAATAAATATCTGTATATCATGATGTATTTTCAAAATACAGTAGAACCTCGATTATCCGAAGTAATTGGGATCGGCCTTGTTTCGGAAAATCAAAATTTTCGGATAACCGAGAATGCTTCAATTTTAAGATTAAGGAGAAATAAATGCAATATTTCTTATTATGGCAACAGGTGCTTAATAAAATTAAAGCAACAGCAAAACAGAAGCAAGACTAAATTACCTGAATTTTAATTTTGAAATTAAGTTCCTTTTACATATATCACAAGTGTTTGAAAAAATGTTTTGTTTATCGCAGTTTCCAATGACTTTGTTTTATAGCTCTATCAGGGAGGTTTTTTAATATTACTAGTTCACCAGTATCACAGTCTTTCTGCCGCTGCAGTCATGCCAAACCTTTTGCAAAACATTCTAAAGCTTCAGAATTGCTAATTTGTTCTTTTTTTTCGTTCCATTCCGCAGCTTACGGGATGTCAAGTAAAATTTGAAGGAACTCTAAGAAAGGGAATCGAAAATATTTATAGGTACTCGTGTTTCGGACAGGACCGCGCACACAAGGAATATGATAGTTAAAAAAAAAATCTTTCAAAATGGATTTTGCACACAAGGACTGTGATAGTAAAGAATAATAAAAAAGAAAAAAAAAAAAGCTTTGAAAATGGGTTTCGGTTAACCGAGAGTTTCGGATAAAACAGGATTCTACTGCACTTTTTTCTGATAAAAGCATAATTTATTTAACCCTTTACGTCCCGACGGTACTTTAAAGTAACACTGTTTTCTATCCCAATTAAAACATATTCGTTGAATGCATTCGCAATGGTAATTTTAGGAAACTATCGTAAATACATCCTTCGACCAACACTAGATAGCAACAGCACTTCCAGTAAGCTGAAAATTTTTAGAAAGCTATTTTGGAGCGTGTGTTTCTCAATTTTGCTTCTATTTTGTTGTCTGACTTAGCATACTCAACTTTTGCTTTGAAACATCTGCAATTTTAAACATAAGGCTACCATATTTTTTTTCTTGTATTAAATAGATCACGTGACAACACGTTATGCTAAAAAAGTACTTTTAGTTTTTTTACTTTACGAAGTACTTTTCAAAGCGGTACTTTTGAGTACCGTCGGGATTATGTAGAACAGGACTTTTACTTAGATTTTTAACTTTTGAATACGCATGGTGCATAAAAACGTATATATTTACTAGGGATGCGTGGTTGCTAGAAAGATGGATTTTCATACGATGTATTAGAAGACATTGCATGATTTATGCATGATATTGATGAATAATAAAGTAAAAAAGATGTTATATTGATCTTTTGAAAAAGTATTGTATTATGTCGTTCGGAAAGGCATTTCCATTTTAGAAAATTTATCTGTACCTGAAAATTGTATTATTTAATTATTGGACATCAATTCCGATATATAACGTCTAAAAATTAACGGGAATAATTTTCCAGTATAAATTGATTTTCCCAAACGGAAGGAATTTTATGTACGACTAAATATTTTTACGAAATAAAATAGAAAAAAAATATAAATTAGAAAAAAATTCTAAAAGAATCTTTTAGCATTTACATGAATCCTTTTGAGTTTTCCACGACTAAAAGTTCGGAAATTTCTTTCAAATATGCTTTCCATCGGACTATTAGCACTACTTACAACACGTTACAACTGTAGAATATTCATCTGACGGCGAAATGTTCACTGATGATAGACCAACAGCATCATATTCTAGTCATGCACTATATGGCCATTAATGACAGGCAACTTTCAATTTTAGACATTTTGTCGAATATTTAAAAATATACTTGACAGATCCTTCTGGAATTTCCGGATTAAAAAGGTATGAATCCCGGATCATACCGGAACAGGTATGACCTTATATTTAGCAATGTCGATTTGTTAAGGGGGGCAATTCGGGGGCCAACAAAAAATCCAAGAAAAAAATAATACTTGGGACCACCCTGTAAAATAAAATACACGAAATGATCTATTGCTACCTGTTCCCGCCAATAACTCAATCACAAATAATCACTGCACACAACTCACAATAAAATAAAACTAGCGGACTGTATTACTAATTAAATTTTAATTCACAAACAATAAATTGATCGAGAGCCGATATTTACACTACTCCTCGGATCGGCGTCTCGAACCCAACTCACACGTTTCCAAACAAACCACAGAGATGGCGCTTCTAGCGGCAACATACCGCCGGGCCTTGAATGTTTCAAACATTCAATACTATAAATATGATATCAATTTAGAATACAATCTCAATAATACAATTTTTTTTACAGCATATACACTAAATGAAATGTTAAATTTACAAATATAAACACAAAAATATAATAATACACTACACTACAAAATTTTTTTAAATTAAAATAAAATGTATGAATTCAAGTAGTTAATGTGGTTTCATTCACATGAGGCAAAACAACAATTTTTGTTAGTGGCCTTTTATATGTGTCATTCTTATCCTTTAATGTTACAACTCTAATTATACCATCTTGGCCTGGATGGATTTTAACAATTCTTGCCAAATGCCATTTTAAAGGGCTATAATTGTCAGAATTTTTTATTAAAACTAAATCTCCCTCTTTTATCTCTACTCTTCCTTTATGCCATTTGGGCCTATTTAAGAGCTTATTTAGATAGTCTGCTGACCATTTTTTCCAAAGATGTTGTGTCAATTTTTGAACTACTTGCCACCTGCTCAACCTATTCATAGGGATTTCAGTATAATTCGGTTCAGGTAAGGCCATTAAAGATGAGCCAATAAGAAAATGAGCAGGTGTCAAAGCTTCAACATCATTTGGATCATTTGAAAGAGGGCAAAGGGGACGAGAATTAAGAACAGCTTCGATTTGAATAATGAGAGTCAAGAGTTCCTCATAACTTAAAATAGTTTTACCTACAACACGCTTTAAATGATATTTAAGTGATTTAACACTTGCCTCCCATAAACCTCCAAAGTGAGGGGTTGAAGGGGGATTAAAATGCCACTTGATTTCTTCATTAGCTAAATAATTTTGAATTTCCTCCTCACTTTTATCCTTAAATAAAGATCTGAGAATTGCTCTTAATTCTTTATTGGCACCAACAAAATTTCGACCATTATCACTAAAGATATCAGAAGGTTTGCCTCGCCTCGCAATAAAGCGTTTAAGTGCTGCTAAAAACGCTGCACTTGTTAAATCACTGACAATTTCAAAGTGCAATGCCTTTGTAGTAAAACATACAAAAATACAAATAAAAACCTTTTTTACCTGTTTACTCCTACCTGTGGAATTTTTTACCTCAAAAGGACCGCAGTATTCTAATCCAGTGCGCGTAAATACTCTGGATACCGTTACTCTTGTTGCTGGCAAATCAGCCATCTGTTGCTGCGAAATTTTAGAATTAATTTTCTTACAAATAATACAATTAAAAATAATTTTTCTAACTACATTTCTGCCAGCTAAAATCAAAAATTGAGTTCGGATGAGAGACATTGTGGTTTCTGAACCTGCATGAAAATATAAAACATGAAAATAATTAATAGCACAAAATGTAAAATTATGTTTTGCAGGAATAATCATAAGAAATTTTTGGTGATCGTATAAGTTACTGTTTTTCAGTCTACCATCAACACGAATGCAGCCATCACTGTCTAAAATGGACACAAGTTTATCAGTTTGCTATTGTTAGGGATAGCAGTACCCCTTTCTAAACACTGGATTTCTTTCACGAATGAAGTCCTTTGAATGTTCTTTACAATGCACAATAAGGACTGAGAGAGTTCACTGCTAGATAAAGTTCCAGCTGTAGGATATAAAGGGTTTCTACAGTTATATATGAATCGTTTACACCATGATACTACTCTTTGTAGTTTGATGAACGAAGAACAGTTATTAATTATGTCTAAAGGTTCAAAAGTGTTAACTAAGGCACATACTTGAGTCACTGATGGTGATTTCAATTCGCGCAAAAACAGCTCATTGGTTTCAGCAGGATTGCTATCGGGACACTCGACCACCTCAGGCTGTTGTAGGAATGCTGGACCGAACCACCACAGTTCACACTGTTGAATCTTGATGGGATCTATACCTCTAGAAATAAGGTCAGCAGGATTTTGCTTAGAAGGTACGTAATGCCACTGTTCAACCGAAGTTAAACTTTGTATAATTGATATCCTGTTTGCTACGAATGTCTTAAGATCACTGGATTCTTTTTTTAACCATGCAAGTACAATGGTGCTGTCTGTCCAAAAATAAGTTTTAGAAACTTCTAGTTTTAAGGCACTTAACACCTTCTTCATTAACTTACATAGCAGGACTGCAGCAGAAAGTTCAAGACGCGGAATAGTGACATGCTTTAGAGGAGCTACTCTGGACGTACTAGTGAGTAGCTTAACAGCAGAATCACCACAAAAATTAGTAGATTTCACGTAAATGACCGCTCCATAAGCAATCTCAGATGCATCAGAAAATCCATGTAGTTCTACACAAATAGACTGATCAATAACAATACATCTAGGGATACTGATCAGATTTACACATTTTAAGGACGTAAGAAATTCATTCCACTTCTTATTTTCTTTCACTGGGAGATAATCACACCAATCTATTTTCAGCAACCATAATTTTTGCAGAAACACCTTGGCCCTTGTAATTATTGGACCTATCAAACCCAAAGGGTCAAATATTCTAGCAATTTGTGATAAGACTGATCGTTTAGTGTATAATTCACTTTGCTCGATAATTAAGTTAAACCCAAAACAATCTGATTGAGGCTTCCACAATATTCCCAAAGTTTTTGTCTCGTTAGAAAAAGAATATTCAGATTCTGAAGTATTACATAAAAGAGCAAAATTATTTACTGCCCATTTATGGAGATCCATGCCTCCTCTATTTAACAAAGATATCAGTTGTTGCTGAATCTCCTTCGCTGTGTCTAAATCATCTGCTCCTGTTAGGATGTCATCCATGTACACATCCTGCAACAACACATTCGCAGCTAAAGGAAATTCATTTCCTTCGTCTCTGGATAATTTCATTAAGGTTCTTGTAGCTAAAAAAGGGGCACTAGTTGTGCCATAAGAAACAGTACATAACCTGTACACTTTTACTGGCTCATTCACCCCAGGTTTAAATACTATTCGTAATAAATCACGTTGACTCGGATGTATTAATATCATACGATACATTTTTTTAATATCAGCTACAAAAACAAACTGATGCTTTCGAAATCGCAACATTATAGAAAATAACTCATCCTGGATTGTTCCTCCGTTAAACTGCAAACTGTTTAATGATTTCCCTGTAGAAGTTAAGGAACTGGCATTATACACGACTCGTAATGGTGTACTACTTGATTCTGTATGGAATACGCAATGATGTGGAATATAATAAGTGACTTCTGGCTCTTCAGATTCTATCACTTCTTCCATGTGACCCATACTTAGATATTCTTCCATAAATGCTTTATAAAGATCATTAACTTTAGGTTCTCTAACTAAGCGTTTCCATAATGAATTTAAAATATTCATTGCCTTTTGTTTTGATTCGCCAAGACAAGATGGATCTTCATTTAGCGGCATTTTCACCATATATTGTCCATTTTCAGTTCTAGAATAATTTTTCCGAAAATGTTCTTCACAAATTTCTGCTTCCTTAGTTTTAGAAATCTCAGACTCTCTCTCTATGTTTTCTATTTCCCAAAACTCTTTAATTATTTTTTCTAATTCCAAATTATTTGTAATTAACCCACAATGTATACTACTTTCACCCCTAGCCGGAAGGCTTCCACTGACAATATACCCGAAAACACTGTTTTGTAACACAATTTTAGTATTTAATGTTTGCGGATAAATTTGACCTGGTCTTAAAAATTCATAGAAATTTTCTGCACCTAAAAGCAAATCAATCGGGCCTGGGACATTAAATTTTTCATCGGCTAATTTGATGTTATTTAACACTGGGATAGAAGTCTCAAGCGGCCTAGACGGCGTAAATTCTGTAATTTTCGGAACGACTAAAAAGTCTAATTTTAAATGAAAATCCTTATCTCTATTTGAAACAGTTGTGTTAACCTTAGATCTAACATTCAACGATAAATTATTTATGCCTGAAATAGAAATGTTAGTCTTTTCCCTTTTCAAATTAAGTTTATCTACTAATCTTTTACTCATAAAGTTAGAGTTTGCTCCAACGTCTAATAAACCTCGTACTTCATGAAAATTACCCAATTCATCTTTTATTAAACAAACAAATGTACTAAGTAACACAGCTTTCAACTCATTAGCCAAATTACATGTCGTTGAAAATAAACTGTTTTGAGTATTAGCTGGGAAAGGCTGAAATACTGGAGCCGAAACATCCAAATTAGATTTATTACCTCCTTTGTTTATATGACTCATTTCCTGTGAAATTACCTCTTGGTTTTCAACTTTATTTATTTTTTGTTCACGAGGAAAATGCAAAGTTACATTGTGCCTTTTCCGACAAATAATACACGAGAATTTAGATTTACAATCGACTACTTTATGATTCATAAGACAGTTAAAACAAAGATTTTTTGCCTTTACCAGCTCAACTCTATCACTCACTGACATATTTTTATAAACAGGACATTTATGCAAAGGATGATTTTCATTACATGACAATATACATTTAGAATTCTTTACATCAGTTAGAAAAACTTTAGAAACTGGCCTGGAATAATTATTTTTATTATTCGACCTAGAATTATCAACCACAGGTTTTCCCTTTGATGTGTAATATAAATCTATCTCCCGAGATAACTCAATTGGGTGAAACCAAGAATCTCCTTGTCTAACATTTATAAAACAAGTAACATCCTTATCAAGCGTCTGACAAATTTTATCAGAAATCACTAACTTTTTTAAAGTTTCAAAATCGGTCACATTTCTCAATTTTAAATAATAATCCCGACTCGTTGTTAATCGGGATGCAAATTGCACATACGTTTCATTGGATTGACGTTGTGCTTTTCTAAAATGTTCTAAACAAGTTTGGGGAGTTGGCTCAAATTCTCTAAGTACTATAGCTTTCACCTTTGAATAATCTTCTAATTCCCCATCCTTAATGTACGTAATAACATTTATTGCCCTTTCCCCTAACAGATTTAGAAGAATTTCCGATTTATACTTTTCTGGGACATTTTTTGAAATGAAGCCCCTTTCTAAAGACGAGAAAAAATACCCCCAACCTTCCGGTCTAGACGGTATTTTGATTGTAAGCGTTCTTATGCTCTTAATGAGAGAGTCTAAAGATTCTATGCTTTCTCTCTTCTCGAAATCATTTAATTTTTCACTTTTGTTTTCTGCACGGGCCTTGGCCAACTCAAGCTCTAATTTTGTACGTTCAATTTTTAATTTTTCAAGTTCTAATACCTTCGCTTCCTCATTTTTTCTCTCCTCTATAATATTATTGGCCATTTCTTCGACCAATTTAGAATCTGCTTTATATTTATCACTTTCCTTTATTAAATTCATTAAATCATAATTAGTTAATTTTGTGTCAGAAATATCAATCCCTAATTCAAAAGCTACCCTTTGGTAATCTTCTTTTTTCGCACTTTTGAACATTTTAATAAATATAATTCACAATAAATAAATAAATAAATCTCACATACCTCCAAAAATAAAGATGAATCACTTTTACCAAACTGTTGAGTTACGGCAGAAAAATATTTCGTTTCTTTTATTTATTTCATTTGTCTTCTCAAAATCAGCATTTCGAAATAACTTTGTTATTCTCTGCTTTAAATGATCGCTTACGATTGCGCAACTCTGCACTGAAAGAACATTATTATTTTTGTTCTTAATCAAAACAACTGCTTGACTAAAACTCTTCGTAATAAAGTATATATTTTTAACACCATACTATTAAAGAATATTATAATAACGTATTAAAATGCACAAATTCTCATAAAAGGAAAACACTTAATTCGTTACGGTACACTTATCTCGTTGACTCTAAAATCGAAACACTTTAAATACGTAATTAAACGCTTGTTCTTTATTCCGGTGAGGGGGACCAAAAATAGGTGTTCCCGCCAATAACTCAATCACAAATAATCACTGCACACAACTCACAATAAAATAAAACTAGCGGACTGTATTACTAATTAAATTTTAATTCACAAACAATAAATTGATCGAGAGCCGATATTTACACTACTCCTCGGATCGGCGTCTCGAACCCAACTCACACGTTTCCAAACAAACCACAGAGATGGCGCTTCTAGCGGCAACACTACCGAATATAAATAAACAGATATTGTGCAATATGTGTATTCTTTTATGTAAGAATACCATGTATATTAATAGAGATATAGCGATTTATTTAAAAAAATTAAAATATTCTTGCATGTTTTTTGCTTATAACAAGTAGGGTTTTCAACCAAATTTAACGCCGGTTTCAGAAAAATTGACAAATTATAGTAGAAATAATATAGTGCAATTGGAATATAAATATATTAAATATTTTAGGAAAAAAGAGCAGTTGTATGGAATAATTTTTATCTGCGCATGCACGAACGGTAACCAGGATCATTTTACGTAATTCAATAGTCAACTCTATGGAGCAACTTATTAAAAAAAATCTAGTCAAATATCGTAAAAATTCAGAAAGATATCGGCATTAGAGTTAGCAAATTTTTAGTTGTTCTCTAAAAACAGCTGGATGATAAGGGATTTTACACAAATTGCATTAATATATATATGCAAGTCATTGATATATCTTTGGGCGATTCGCTAGATTTCTACCCTAGTATCATTCCAAGTACATTATTTGAGAAGACGCTCCCTTTCCTTGAGCAGCCCCATACATGAAATGCATGTCGGCAAGCTCCGCATTGGTGTGATGCTCGAAATACTTGCGGGGAATGCCGATTCAAGACAGCGAAGTGCTTTCATCTACAGAGTCCTCTACTTCTTCAATGCTGGATTTCCGCACGCGCATTCCTTTATGAAATATTCTCGTTTTGTCTCTTCTATCTGCATATAGTTCTGACATATAGTTTTGAAACACCCTTTATAGGGTAATTTACATAAAAGGCCAGTCGAATATTGTGAAAATTCAGAAATATATAGTAAGCTGATTTTCAGCTGCCTTCTGCAATCAGCTGGGTGATACGGGATTTTTCAGAAATTGTCGTTTTGAATTTTTATTTATTCATTTATTTTTATCGAATCTAAATTTCTTTTTGAAAGAATTATCAAACGAGGAAATTAAAAAAATAAAATAAAACCATCTTCAAAATCAAAGCAACCATTCCATAGCTACACATTATGTTAAATATGAACTCCTTTGTTAGAAGTCACTTAATGAAACATGACAATTTTTGAAAATTTACCTAACTTATTAAAAAATGCTACATTTTTTTGTCCAGTTATAATTTTTTTGTTAAATTCAAAGAATATATAACATTTGAATTTTCATTTAAATTTTAATCCAATAGCAAAGAAAAAAAAGAAAAAAAAAAGGTTATAATTATCGATTATGTTAATTAATAAGAGTGGTTACGTTATCGATTTCAATATGCTAAGGAAGAAATCTGCCGAAAACATCTGCAGATATTGATGTGAAAAGAAATATTTTAACATCGGCTTCTAATTAATGATTTTTATCATTTTCTAATAAAATTTCTCTCTTTTTTGTTAAATATCAAACTTTTATAATAGTATAATTTAAAAACTCTTCTTTGATTTAAAGCAAAAGTATATTGTTAAAGTTATCTTTATTATACGCTCTACATAGCAATTTTCGAAGTAAGAAATAATATTTTTTCACGATAATTTTCAGCTTTTTAATTAAATTAATGATAATAACGGAATATTGATGACAAAGAATTTAATCAGAAAACCACTACTTTTCTTTTGTTTTTAGGACTGAATAATTTTCATATTTATTGTAACTTTTTTATAGTTAAGTAATGCAGCTATACTGAGGAAAATTAAAATATTAAGTCACATGAAATATTTGTAATTAGATTTTCTTTATTAAGCAATTATTGATATTGTGTAAAATTGTGTAAAATATCTTTAACGAAATTAAAAATAAATTTTCTTAAATTAAACATGGTACTTAATTAAATGTGGATATTAAATGTAAAGAAAAAAATCATTAGCATTTTAGTGTAAAAAAAAAAAAAATAACGCACATGTAAATGTCATTTCCTGTGCTTTACTTTAGTGTAAACATTTTGGACCATGAAGACAACAACCAAGAAAAAAATTACTGGATGCAGCAATCTTGCTAAGTGGCAACCTAAAAAAAGCATGAAATTCGTTAAACCGATATCACTGAAACGCATGTGTGACCAAATCTACCATTTAGAATAAAGAGAGAAAAACCGTAGGCGGATTCTGATAAGGGGCTGTTCAAATATTACGTAAGCATGTTTTTGACAATTTTTGACCCCCCCTCCCCCCTTGTCAGCAAAAATAAGCAAATAGCAACCCCCCCCCTTAATAATTACGTAAGAAAATTGCACCCCCCCCCCCCCCCATCCACTTAAAAAAAAATTAGGATACAATGCAAATTAAAAAAAACTCTATTCGACTTAAAAAAATAATAATAAATGCTTGTTTTATTTCCTTACAATTCTATTTAAGAAAATTTCTTAGATCACAATTTTAGAAGAACTTAGCCATTTGAAAAATTTAAATTTGAACATGCCCATATCTATTCCGATGCTGACCACGGCTGCTCAAGCCATTTTTCCATATCTGTTATGACATTGGTTTCCAGTTTCATTTGATTATCTTCATCGCTTTCTTTTCGGATGCAATCGTGATCAACTTCATCTTCCTTGATACACTCGACATCTTCTGTATCTTTCATGAATTTCACGAAGCACATAAGTTCATTCGCTCCACGAGCAGCAATTTTCAATGGTCGTATAAGGCAGGCCTTCTCGCTTTTTTCACTGTGTTGAATTTTTTTGTGTCTGTTTGCTGACTTCTGAGATGCATGATATTGGCCACAACTTCCACAAGTTCATGGGGATAATTTCAATTTTATGGAAGGGCAAAAATAATCATACAGCATCTTTAAAAGTCCCTTTGCTGTAATATTGAGATTTAAGGCCAGACGGAGACTTAAATGTATAAATTCCCCCTCCTCACTTGTAATGATGTCATTTGACGATTGTATCATTTTAATTGGAGGAGGAATGAATCGTCCTTTTAATATACGAAATAATCCACTACGTGCAGGAGAGCAACAATTCTTTTCTTTGCATTTTATAATTTGCAGCAAGTATGGATTTTCTTGGAAGTGCTTCGAATACCAATCCAAGTCATAACCAAGAGAGTCTGGCTCGCCTGAATCAACATATGTGGTAATAACAGGATAACCCGCAATGTTTAATGAGTTCCAGATATCTGCGAGAGTTTTACCAGCATATGCAAAGTTATTTTGTTCCATTTTTTCATCAATAGTGCTACCGTTCTCATCGAGATGGGAACCATAATGGTCATAAGAGTGTATAAGACCAGACAGTTCGCGACTGAGTGGTGCCATTCGCCTTTCTACTCAGTTATATGCACTTCTTAAAGGAGCATTGCACGCAATGACATTTCCATCCAAATCATGCTTTTTGAAATGGTTAATAGCAAACGATATAACTTTCTGGTAGCGGGGATTCTCGTCTGGAGCTCCATCAACCGTAACTATGATTACAGGTTTGATGAAACCCTCTTCTGTTTTCACTAATTTTTCAAAGTCTTTGAGTATTAATATAGTTTCAAAATCCTGAACATGAGTATTTGCTGTGGAAGAACTGTGTTTTCCACTTCTTACGTTGGACCAGAAAAACCTATGGCTTTACTTTGACCTGCCATACCAGGAGCAATCACAATACCAGAATAAATAGATGGGATAAGTTTGTGGCGTTCAGCGATGACCCACTCGTGGTCGGGTAAGGATACACGATACTCCATATGCATCAGTATCGGGGACTGTTTATTGGCTGCTGTAATTCCCAAAGGTACACGCACTATGTCATCCCGTGAAAGAAGAAACACTTGCATGGGTCCAAGAATTGAAGTTAAAGTTTCTAAATAGCGGATGGATGTTACTGCAAATTGGTTATCAATGTGAGATCGGTAATAATCAGTCTGAACCCAAGAAAGTTTTATCGGCACTCTAGTGACATGTCTTCGACCCTCGATGGTTGAGGAATTTTTTGGAAGCAAACGAAGATATGTTCCACTCATGCTTATTGCAAAAACCAACCTTTTTCAGTTCTACAGTCAAGTTATCGAGAGTTTTGACACTTCGTATTGACTCGCTTCTTCTTTTTGCATCTCCAGCGCTTCCAATAATAGCTATGTCTGTTATTGCCTTAAGCAATAATGGTTAATCTACATATCTTGGTCTTCCTAATGAATCCCTCAAAGCTATTTTTTTTTATGTCTGGATTATCATGGCAGATTTCTTCAAGCTTTGTCCGTTTGGTGGTTCGATGTTTTCTTTGGTATTCATAATTTTGTCGTTTCCTTTTTAAGGATTGTTTTTCTTTTTTTAGATCACTGGAAACCTTATTTATCTGTTTTTGAATTTGAGATACACTGGTTTCAATTCAAATGGATTAGTAAGGTACAAAATTTGAAAACAGTTAGAAGATTATCTGCTACAAAACTTACGTATTTTTTTTAATTTTTCCCCCCTGGATACATTAATTTTCGAGTTATTTGAAAAGAAAAAACAAGGTTTAGCTTGGCTACGCCATATTTAAAAAGTAATAACTCATTTTTTGACATTTCTTTGGTCTTTATTTATTCCCATTCTGACCATGTTTCGCCAAGCCTACACGGTCATTTTATCTTATCTAACTTTTTTCCAATTTTTACAAGTAATAATGTAAACTAAAAGTTATGATAAAATATATTTAAAATTTTAAGAATAAATTGATTATAATTACCTTTATAAAATAATCAAGAAAGACTGATTTCTTTTTGGTTGCCTTACGCAGTTCGTCCTCAATTATTTTTAGCACCAATACCTCTAACTCTTTGTCAGTTTTAGAAGACTTTTTGTACTGCCGCCACACATCATTAGTTTTACATTGGATATCCTTCAAAGGTTTATCTGATGCAGATTTTTTGAAACTTTCAAAAAGTTTTTTACACAAGATTTCTTGAAATGAAGACATATTTCTGATTTATTTATTTTAAACACCACTACACTACAGTACTGAGAGGCTTTCAAAACTCAAGAGACACCAGACAGTAGAGCAGTCGGTCATTATGGTTATGGCGTTCAACCACTTGACAGAGTAGGGGTGGAAACAAAAAAGATGGAATTTTACTTACGTTTTGGAAGCTTTCCCGGAAGACTCATATTGTCACAATACAACATATCGCATCCGTCTATTAAATTCTATTCTATTCTATTCTCACAGTTGGAAATAGTAGTAAGTTCTCAGAGATAATAAGCCCTCATGCACAGGGCTTAATTTGCACCGGAGCCGACCGGATCTCAGCTCCGGTACTTCTCCGTTCTTAGTAAATATTTAAATATTGGTCAGAATTCAGCGGAGCTCATAAATACAGGGCTCTGGAGCCCAGTGTAGCAACGCTTCCGAAAAAACGAAGCCTAAATTACCCTTTCATTCCTTCCCATCTCCAAGTTTTGCATTCTTTTTTACCAAAACAATTATATGTGACGTAATGTGTCGCACACGTAGGAGATGGAGACGAAACGGATTCAATTTTTATATCAGTTTTTGGTCTTGGCTAGAAAGCAGTCGAGCAGGGTTTCCCCTTTTTCTATAAAAGCATCGAATCTTTCCAATAACGGTGTTAAATTTTTAATTTAATCTGATTTTCAGGGGCTCACCACAAAAGATCGTTATACGGAAGGAATCGATTGCAGTTTAAGATATGCACCTTTTATAGGAAATTGAAAAACGTTGTTCCATTCTTCAACATATAAATATAAATCTCTGTAAATTTGATTCATTTTTCATAAAAATGCATAGCTGCGAACTATTCCTTTTTGGTGTTAACACTATTTCCGAATCATAATCCTTACCACATTTAATCGCAGAATTCGGCAATTAACAACATTAAAATTAGGCAAAGAATTCTATTCGGAAGGAGTGATAGCTAAAAAGTGGAATAGTTCACAACTAAGTATATGCTGATAGATACATTTAAATATTTTATTTTTCTATAGAAAAAAATACTTTACATTTTGGCAAATAATGTATGAAATATAAATATGCAGATTGCAGTGGCAGGAGGGGAGGGCGACGGTATGGCTGTTAGTACCGGTACCGCAGAATAGTAGGGCTCGGCTCCGGTACTTTTTTTGTTAGAAATTAAGCCCTGCTCATACATCAAACATGAACAGTTACCTCTAGATAAAAGAGAGTGTTTATGTTTTCCTTGTGCGGTCAAAATAGCTGACATCAGAACTTCAAGTTAAGTATTCTTTTGCTATTTCTTTTTTTCAATTTGAAATTTTTAATGGTTTTTTTTTACAAGTTAAGAGATTTTGAAAATGTCTTACGTAAGCATCATTCAAACTCCCCCTCCCCCATTGTCAGCAAAAATAAGCAAATCGCTACCCCCCCCCCTTAGGTGCTTACGTAATATTTGAACGGCCCCTAAATCGTTTTATTGAAATCTCTAAAAAAGGAAAATCGTATTAAAACCGAGATCTCTATACCGAATAATAATGGTTTGTCATATATTGGACAAATTAAAAGGCAACTCCGTTTGAGAGCCAAGAAACATATAAACTATGTAAGGGAAAATGTATTACAAAACTCCTCCATTGCTTCTCGTTGCTGGGGGGTCGAACTTAATTTCAAATTTGCTGCCACCACTATTATCAACAAATACAATACCCTTTTGGTTTTGGACTTTTTTGAAGCCGTTCATATTCCTAAATTTATAAACTCCTTGTTTAACGATTTTTCTAGTGTACCTTAAATCTCACCTTTCTGAGTAGATTTATTATGTCACAATGCTTCACTTTCGCTTTGATCAAGATTCTTCTACCCAGAGTTGCCAGATTGGGGATTTTGTCCCCAATTTGGGGAATTTTGAACCTCTAGGGGAATTTTTTGGGGACAAGTAGTTCGTGGGGAAATTTTTGGGGACTACAAATATTTTTGGGGAAAACTTGGGGATTTTTTTTTTTTTTTTTTTTTTTTTTTTGTAAATGTTTTCCGTAAAGATTTCTTTTAGTCCTGTAGGATAAACTGGATCTGTCTCGAACTCAATTTTGATCTGAAAAACGAAAATACAATCCAGAAATCGGAAATATCAATCATTATTCTTTTGGATGTGGTCGTGTTCGTTGTTACTACATTAAAGTCTTAAGCAGCTTAAACCTGCACGTGACTAAATCTGCAGGACTTAAACAAAAAATTCTTTCGTCGTACTTAAAAAAAAATAATTTAAATATGTGGAAAGCCTATATTTTTGTCTTCTGATATACAAAAGCACATCGATTGATACAGCGAAAATACTTTGCATTATGATTATGTATTTTAGTATAGGGATGACAAAAAAATTAAAACATTGTACCATCTCGGATTCATTCAAATCCCAAATGATAAGAGATTGTCTAAAGCTATGGAGCTAATCTAACAATAGTCCAACGTTGTTAGACAATACTTTTAAAAACAAACGTAAAATAACTTGTCTCTGCAATGTATATCTCACTGTAGCTGCAGAATGTGCATTCAACCCAGTTTTAAAAGTTTGTTTTTTGTAAAAGGGGAAATTTTTCAAAAAAAAGCCTTGATTTGGGGAAAAAAATATGAGCTTAAATGACTTCAATATTTTTTATAGTGGTAAATTGAAAATTTAAAAACTCTCCTTTTGAGTAAAAACTGAGTTGGGGACTTTTGCGGGATAAAACACTGATTTGGGGAAAATTTCAGAAATTTCGGGGAAATTGACTTTTGACTATCTGGCAACACTGCTTCTACCTTCCTTTCTACCAAGGTTCGTTCTGCTTTGATCTCATTGGTTGTTGGAACATGATGGTCGTTCGGTATTTTATTTACTGACATTTGGGTTTGCGTCTTGCATGTTGTTGGAAGATGTTGATTTTATACACTGATAATGTGAGTCCCTGTACTCATGAAACGTATACGTCTATTTTCACAATGCTTGATTTATATATTGGATGTTCAAACGTTGGTTTTTAGTGATTTAGTGATTTACTATAAAGAATATCTAAAAAAATCATATAATATAAATTGGTTATATTGTTTCAAAATGTTTTTTATAACTTAATTAAGCATTGAAATATACAAACTTTCCATTATTTTTTTATTGAAAATTTTTTTAACCTATTATATATTGGAAAATCAAAAAAATTAATTTCCACTTTTCAAACTTTCCGCGGCTTTGATTCGATTTCAATCCCTCAGATTATGAGCCAAACGACGTACTAAAACAGTTGGATGTGCCAATCCCTAAAACATTCTTCTATCTCCTATATCTTAATATTTCAAAATGTTGTTGCAGATGTTAATACTTCATTATTATTAGTTAAATATTGTACCAACTTTGATTTTCTTCTTAAATTTCTTGCTTCCGTCAATTAATCGGAGTAAAAACGAGTTAATCTCGATCATGATATTTATTAAAATCAATAGTTTTCGTTATTCTATTGTATATCAGCTGTTTGCAAATCTAAACATATTCTCCAACTTTCAATTACCTTTTCATGATGACCGTCACATATACGTGACGTACAGGGTGCTCAGAATCTTTGATTACACTGGTGTGCAAAAAAAAAAAAAAAAAAAAAAAAAAAAAAAAAAAAAATATATATATATATATATATATATATATATATATATATATATGTTTTTTTTCCCTCTCTGCAAACTAAATATGTAAAGTGTACAAATCTAATATTCCTAATTCTAAATGTGTTATCCAAATTGCTGAATTGCTTCTATTAATTTGCAGAGCTAGATAAAATTGAAATCATGAAAAAAATTTTTTCACTGTCTTAGATGTCAAATTGATAAAATAAAGCATGAAAATCTAGGTTGTTCATAATTGTATAGTGTCAAACCATTGAGTAGCTCGAGCCAAATTTTCGGTAAGTGAAATGATGAAATATGGCTCGAGCTACTCAATGGCTATGAAAATAAATATAAAATAAATATCCAAGTAAATTAAAAAATAACGTACATGGTATGAAAAAATACGTGGTAAACTGAATTATAGCGTTTCATAACCGTGCAAATTTGTAAGAGTTGTATTTATTTGTATCGAAAATGACTCGAGATTAGTCAAAACATGTCAACAGTCGAAATAAATGTACTTTGACTTATTTTAAAGTTTTAATTTACACCTTTTTTAGCATTTCAAATTGGTATATTAGTACAAGGTGTTAATTTGCTAAATGCAGGGAACCCTATAGCAGTATCTCTAGTAGTTTCCGGCGTTTTATGCATTCATTTTTTATAGTAGACAGTTTTCGATATTATAATAAATTGATATTTATTTTTCTGTTTAATTTCAATATTTCATTCTTCCCTTTGTATACGACCCCTAAAAGTCGCCTCAAATTTTTAGATGAAACAACCCTCTTCGGTGATATCTCGATTGGGCAATACCGGCTAAAGGTGGTTTCGCCGTAAAAAAAGACATAGCACCCGGATTTTGATCTCGAATTGCTTTAATTCATCTTTTAACTGATCCCACAATGAAAGACAAAATCATGTGCAAAAATCTCAAAATTTGAAATATAATAAGTCTGTCAATTCTTGTAGTACAGATGTCAAACTTTTTGTGTTATATGTGTTATGATATGTGTAAACTTTTACTAAATATAACTATAGGGACAGGGGGACCGTATAAAAAGTTAGATTTCGTATTTTTTATAAAATTGATTTTTTACTTTAAATAATGCCCCAACATGAATATTTACCTCATTTGAAACGTTTTCGTAATTGGAACTATATGTCTACGATCAACGGTTGAGAAATTAAAGGTCGGTGATTGGTAATATATTGCACCCTGTATTTAGAAGAGTGCATTTAAATAATAGAACTTTGGATAATGAAACTTTCTTTTTTATTTAAAAATATTTTGAAAATAATGATCACTACTAAAATACAACGATGTATATCATATCATTCAAGCCTATGGATATCTTATTACTGACTCTAATAACTAAACAAGTAACGCTGAAATGCGACATTTAGCAAAGACGTTTGATCAAGACAATCACTTATTTAAATTAAAAATGTAATTTTATCACATAACATGATATATTAATAAATATCATTATAGAATTCATTTTTATTTTCTTAAAATATATACTACCTATTATCCACTGAAAACAAATCGTTATTAGTGACAGGCTTTTAAATAATAAAACGCGTTCTGTAATTATACTTTAAATTATAATTGAAAAATGTTTGCCTATGTCATCAAGGAAACTTAAGACTTTCTTTTTATTTAAAATATTTCAAAAGTAATGATCACCATTAAAATACAACGATATAGTATATCATATCATTGAAGCTTATGAATATCTTCTAATAACTGCTAATAACTAAGCAAGTAAGTCAGAAATGAGACATTTAACAAAGCCATTTGATCTAAACAAACTCCTAACGTAAAATAAAATGTAATTTTATCACATAATAAGACCTATGAACAAATACTATTATAAAATGAATTTTATCTTCTTAAAATATATATTTACCTCCGCTGAAAAAAAATCCGTATTAGAAAAGTGCTTTTAAATAATAAAACGCATTATATAATTGTACCTAAATTATCATTTTAAAAATGTTTGCCTATATCATTAAGACAACTTAAAACTTTCTTTTTTATTTACAAAAAAGCAATAAAAAACACAGATATTGATCGATCTAATTAGATAAAAAAAACACTAAGTACAGTGTAATTAGTGAATTATTTTAACTGAACTAAGGTAGTAAAATAAAGAAAATTATGTTCTGATATGCACTAAGAGCAATTTTCCTAAGAGAAACTAAAAAGCTTTAAAAGCGATTAATTTTTTTTTCAACTTTAGCTCTTCGGAGTATTTGTCAAGCTGAATAAGTATTGCTATTACTTAGTAAGATATCCTTAATGAAATATTTTTTCGCCATTTTATTCTTTAATTAAGAGAGAAAAAAATAAAAATAATGTCCCTTTTCTTTACTGATTTAAGTTAAGTGTCCTTACGTTAAGTAAAAACCTAGATTTAAAAAAAAAAAAAGTATGCTAATCTAAAAACTGACCTTTCTATAAATAATCCAATTAACATTTTTAGAATTCTATTTCCAAAATTGCACAAAGAGAAACTAATTTTGGTATTTTCTAAAGGAATAACTGTTTTAAAAAATAATTTCAAGTAAAAGTGTCAAAATCAGTATTTGTTTACGTTACAAAGGATAACATCAAATATGTAAATATAATAATATTTGCACTTTTTTATTCGTTAAGAAAGTGCATAATATTTGTATAAATCATATAAATAAAGAAGAGTATAAACAGGTGAAGTTATAAATTATTTTTTGCGCAACATTGAAGAAAACACTGCTAAACTGTAAAAAAAAAAAAAAAAAAAAAAAAAAAAAAACTGTCCTATAATTTTCTTTAAAATTAAATTATTTATTTTTTTGTCGTTGTTTTTCTTGAATTTTTAAATTGATATAGTTTCCAACAATATACCAACTTCAGTAATTCCAAAGGAAACATATCTCAAATGATGTACTAAAAGTACAGAATTTACACTTTTATTTAATAAATAAAAGGTAAATGTATAACAGAAGTATAGGTTCTCTTTTTAATGATAAATGGTTAAAAAATATTACTTTTCTTTTCAACTTTCTACTCAACTTTCTGTCTTTATAACACTAATATCATTGTAAACAATATTAAAAGATTTCAACACTTTTAACATTCTCACTGTCGCGAACTGATATATCCGTTCACTAAGCGGTAGATTTTACTGCAGTACAAGCGTTATTTAAATTTATATATTTCTACAGATATGATCCTGAATTAAAAAAAAAAAAATGAGTTATGATTAATAATCTCAAGGCTTATATGCCTATATTTAATAATAAAGTGTATATCATGTTGGAAAAAACATCATTTTTTAGCATTTAAAACATATTGTAGAGAAAACAACTTTACAATTTTGCCTTTTTGCTCGCCGGTCAGGGAGTTAAAGCTTTAAAAAATTTTTAATTAATTTTTTTTATATACACTATATGGCCAAAGGTGACCGGTCACTTGCGATTTTAGACTTTTTTTAAATATCTAGAAAAATACATGAGGGATTATCTTGAAACTCCAGATATGTGAACAGAATAGTACAGGTCATATATTTCTGTTAAGATTTCTTCCAGAAACCCCATAGGTGACCGCCAAAAATTGCAAAAGAACGAATATCTTTTGGATAACGCTGTAAAAACTAACGTAGTAAAGGTGTTCAACACAGTAGATTATGATTAAGTGCCTTATTGCAATAAACGTGCTCATTTTTCTGAGAATAGCATGTATATTCGTAGAAAAATTAAAGTCTTTATAAAAAGAGTCCAAAATTTTGCCACTTTTTTGCTTATAATTTGTAGAGTTCTTAAAGTTCTTATCAGTAAATATGTCAATCGTCATTGTACACAATACCTTGCAATTAGAATTAAAAAATAATAAAAATTGGAAGAAAAATGAGCAGGTTTACTAAAAGATGTTTCACTACGCATGCGCGAATGCAATCAAAATATAATGTGCATAATGTATTACCTAAGTGTATAGAGCAACTTTTGTGAAAGTCTCAAAAACATAGCTTGAAAATTCTGAAAATGATCGTTGATAGAATAAGCTCGAAATCCGTTTTTCTCAAAATGAAGCAAAAAGATGAGGGGTTGTATCCAAATACAGTAATACGCGCAGTATTGTGTATGCTATATTGACACTAATTAATGGATACATGGATACAACCCCTCACCTTTTTGCTTCATTTTGGGAACAACGGATTTCGATCTTATTCTATCAACGGTCATTTTGAGAATTTTCAAGCTATGTTTTTGATACTTTCACAAAAGTTGCTGTATACACTTAACTACTACATTATGCACATTATATTTTGATTGCATTCGCTCATGCGTAGTGAAACATTTTTTAGTAAACCTGTTCATTTTTCATCCAATTTTTATTACATTTTAATTCTGATTGCAGGGCATTGTGTACAATGTTGTTTGTCATATTTTCTGAAAAGAACTTTCTTTTATATTAAGAACTCTAATAATTATGAGCAAAAAACTTGACAAAATTTGGGACTCTTTTTATAAAAACTTTAATTTCTCTACGAATATACATGCTATTCTCATAAAAATGAACACAGTTTATTGCAAAAAGGCACTTAATCATAATCTACTGTATTGGACGCTTTTTCTACATTAGTTTTTACAGGATTATCCAAAAGATATTCGTTCTTTTTTAATTTGTTGACGATCACCTATGGGGTTTCGGGAAAAAATCTTCACGGAAATATATGACATGCACTAGTATGTTTACACACCTGAAGTTTCAGGTTAATTCCTCATGTATATTTTTAGATATTTAAGAAAATGTCTAAAATTGCAAGTGACCGGTCACCTTGGGCCATATAGTGTATGTTAAACTTCTATTTTTTCTGAACGTATTGATATAATTGTTTCCATGGAATTCTCATTAGAACAGAAGTTATGGCAGAGGTCGACAAGTAATTTTAAGTGGGGTCCGAATACTTTCGAAAAATTTTACCGAGGTTCAGAGAAAAAAACCCACATAAGTAATATAAGTACTTATTACTTTTATTTTTTTTATTTTTACACACACATACATAAAATATAAAATAAAAAAGTCAGGTATTCGTCCTGAAAAATTACTACATACACAGGTAAACGCTCTGAAAATTTTTACATTCACATAATAAAATAGAAAAGGCGTTAAAAAATTAATGCGAAAAATTATAGTTGCGGTCTTGAGCCAATTTTATATAGTTTGATTTATATGGTGAACAACTAATACAAAGAGCGTTTTCAAGGTGGGTGTCCGTTAATCTCGAACGGCATTTGTTCTTAAAAGAAAATCATTTTGGGGAAAGTTCTGTCGCATACATATGTGAAGCCAAAAATAGTAGCCAAGTTATTAGCTAGTTTTTTGCAATTTTCATACGTTTCTGAGACACGTTTACCCCAAAATTCTTCAGGGGATGCAATTTTATACATTTGCAAGGAAATATCTTCTTGCAAGTCAATTATCTCCATTTGAAGTAAAGGTCTTTCAAGACTGAACAACTTCGCAGTCACATGAGTCCATTCGCAAGCGTATCTATTATTATGTAAATATTAATAAATTATTTATTCAAATTGAAAATTTTTGGCGGTCCAGGCTTCAACCTTCCGCGGTTCGCCTGTTGCCGACCGTGGAGTTGTGGAATTTAGAACTATACTCGCTCTATAGGTGAAGTTGCTTTTCCGAAACATGAAGTCATTTTTTTTAAATGATGTTTTTAGGCATAACGTACAGGTTATCTCAAAAATTTCTCAATATTTTTTTATGAAATTTTCAAAATATATGAATCATGCTAGTTTGTATAAACTGAACTTAAAATTTCCTTTTTATTGTCAAAAAACATATTTTTTAGGTGATTATACTGTTGAAATTTTCAAAATTTTGTATTAGCTAAATACCAATTTGTTTTAAAAATATGACTAATGCTTTAAATACAAATTTATTTAGGTTCAGAGTAATTTCTACAATACAAAGAATAATTTGGTACCAAAATATTCATTCTAGTTGCAAAATTAATTTTGTTATCCTGCGCGTGAGCTGTTACACTAACTTTCTGCTTGGCAATTGTTTGACAGTTCGAAGCCCACTATAAATATTAATTTTGCATCTTATAATTTTTTAAATACATGAAATGAAAGAACATACTTATGTCTCAGCTAAAAATTGCTAATAGGGATAAAAAATACCTTTATTTAGATCAACATACATTTCATCGAACAAACGGCGACATTTTCAAGAAAGTGTTACTTCTATGACTGTGGTTACAAAATCTTGTACCTAGACTTAAAAATGCTTAGACAATGACGGCAACTGCACTGGTACACAAAATTAAGAGTATTTTCAGATACAAGTCAATTATCTCCTGAACTATGTACTGGAGAGATTATGATGACCGTACTTCGAGAATTATTGTTTAGGCACATCAGTGAACAGGATGGTCCCCAACTGATACCTGGTCTGATGTCGATGATCTCGGCACCATGTTATAAGTGTTCTCCAGTATGCAGAATTGAGCTGGATGCAAGCATCAGGTCTTATTGGAAATAGCCCTTTCTCATGAAGCCGTCTGCAAACAGTAATCCTTGAAACTCTACTTCCTGATGCCGTATAAAGGTCACGATAGAGCTACGAAGCTGTTGCACTCCTCTTCCACCGTCGCTGTAATGAACAAATAACGATCTTCCTTGCCCATCAGGGCACTTGGGCGACCTTGCCCATGCTTTCTCGCTTTGTATCTAATGTTCTTAAACTGTTACCATAAGTTGGACCGGACGTTTGGCGTTAAATGGATGTCTTTAGGAATCTGCATTTGACATTGTCCTGTTTCCAGTCTCTACAAGATTTGCCACCTCATTCCATCATCCAAACGTTGTTGGTGGTTACTGATTTTCCTACTGTTTTATTTTGACTTTCAACGAATGTTGCAAAAGAAAGAAAAAAAAAACAAACACGATATTTGGCGAGGTGTGTGAGAAACGCCCAATTCAAAGTGCGATCGAAACGCGAAAATTACAAAGCTCGCTTTTAAAGCTTGTTCCTCTACTCACTCCGCTCATACACACGTGTACAATTACGTATTCCACACTAAAGACTTGCATCTTTGTTTCGAAGCATTAGTTTTGCATTTCGTTAAGTACTTTTCATGAAATTCGACAAAATATGCAAATTATCTTAATTCTGCACACGACTGTATGTCAAAAGATAAGGCTTATACCAGTAAGTAATTTGTAATAGACATTTTATCAATTAAAAGTTTTTTGAATGAGTATGCGGCATTGTATCCTTACTTTTCGAAAACCCTCGCATAATCTAAAATGCATTAATATATAGAAGACAATTCATAATATTCATCAGTAATGAACAACACGAACTAAAACCTTTTCTGGAAACATATATTTTGCGTCGCTAAAACATTTAAAGTTGATTTGATTTTTCTAATTGAAAAACTTCAATTTTCATTAGAAGCATATTTTGGCAGAAGGACTATAAATTTCCACTAGCAAGAAAAGCTTTAAAAAAGTTTTAAAATAATTTTCATTAGTCAAGCGAACGTAATATATATTATAAAACGCTCATTCCCCTTATTGGATTTTCAGTGATATTAATAAAAACCATGAATATTTAAACGCATTGTAAAATAACATTGTTTTGTCCAACTGGTATAAATCACGTTATCTTTATAGACATATTTTGTTCTTATGTGACATTTTTGTTTGTTAAAAGTGCTAAAATGAGAATTTTAATAAATAAAAGATTACTTCAGTCTGCATTGTAAAGAAAAACATGTCCGTTGGTAACGCTATACTCAATTTGACTGTGCCAAGGATCTGGGCAATAAATTTAGCTCTTATTGAATTTTGCAAACTTGCAAAAACACTCATTGTAAAATTTTGCACCATCGAATAAGAAAAAAATTGTATTTTCAAATGTAATTTGTGTGAAATCTGTATCTGAATTTACAGATTTGATTAGGAATTTAAAAATAATTTCTTCTATCAAATTCAACCTAACACTATCTGTATCATGTGCAACCAGATTACGGAAGATAAGCCCGTTTGCTCTTGGAACAATATAAGTAGTTCGGCATATTTTTCCAGCTAATATTTCATAACGAAATTAAAATTTCCCAGTAAAATAATTAAATAAAAGTTAGTAGACAACGTGTGAACCCGTACTAATCGAACTGCTATTCCTTTTCGAAACCAGCTCCCAGCACTCTGAGACGATTCTACTATCCAAAGGGGTGTTACTCTGAGATGGACATTTTTCTAAGTTCTACCCCAGCGTTCCTTTGTTTCATCAGCTAAAAGATTGGAACTCATCCAAACGCAGCTAAAGAAACAACGCCCATCCCCATTTTGATAAAAGCAAAGCAGATCTGACGCATGCTCAAAAGGGTGGAAGGTTTTGCTTTCCGAAAACACACAGTACACGCTTACAATGTAATAAATATTTAAAAAAACAGCTTCTGTAAATTGTCAAAACTGCAGCGATTTTTTTGGCTATGCAGCTAGTACGAAAGCACAGCTTTTATTAAATTTCGAAGCTTTACACATAAATTGATTTTTTTTTTTTTTTTTTTTTTTTTTTTTTTTTTTTAGAAAATGCATTTTTGCCTGCATAGTGCGCTACACAAAAAATATATTAAATGTAAAAAAATTATTAGAGTTTTCTATTAAAAATGGTTTACACTTGCGTTCTGTACACAAAGCCATATATATCTTCTATAACATGAAAGCTCATGTTTGATATTCTGATATGTGTAAGTCAAATTGACTTTGAAAAAAGAAGATCTCTAATGAAGTTATTAATTGCATTTTTAAGTTTAATAGAAAAACAGGAATTTTAATACATTACATAATCAACTTCATACAAAAATCATTTAAAGTAAATATTTTTACACCTACGTGTATAATAGAATTTTACTTGAAAAATTCTTCGGCGGGAGGATCATATATTTTAATTTGCAAGAAAAAGCATAAAAATGTGGTGTAGATTAATCTTTATTAGCGGCTTTATTATGTAATTCTTTTGGTAGATAGTAGTTACGATACATGCTAAAATAACATGTTTTTATTCAAATAAAAATACAAAAATATGTGCAAAATATATTATCTACATATTTTTCTATAGTAATATTTTTAAACTTGAATAAACAAATTATTTGATAAACATACAAATGTTTTAAAATGCTTAAGACATTTGATAAGTAATATCAGAAGGCCATTATCAAAGTTATACAAAAAGAATACTGAATTTTCTGTATATATTCTTTGTTGAAAATTTAAAACAAATAATTAATTTGCTGCCGTGTGTGATAAAAAATTACCACATTGTAGCAGAAGGGGCATAAATGTTTATAAGCATGAAAAATAAAGAGGCATTGAAAAATTGTGTAGATTAATCTTTATTGTACAAGCATACCAAATGACGCATATATAAAATATTATGGGTTTTTTTTTTTAAGTTACGCAATGTCATATGATATTTTTGTTTAAAAAAAAAACTGCTGATCAGAATGGAAAATATTAAGAAACATTAGTTAAATGGTCTACTTCAGTCATGCGAAAACACTCGTTCGCTAATATTAATCCAATAGGAGAAATTTTTAAAGCTATCGCGTTTGCATTTTAAGGGGGATGGTCACCTTCGGAATTCTCCTCCGTCTATGGGCTTTTGATGTATTCGTATATTTAAAATATCTTCTCGGGAAATTCATATTTTTAACATCTTTTTTCTGTATACACTTGTTAACAGCGTTGCCAGATGGGCTACTTTTTTTAAATTCAGATTCTTGACCGGTAACACTTTTTTGAGATGGTAAAATGCGCCTTAATTTATAACAGATTAATTAAGGCGAAAACAAAGGTATTTTTACCGTTTCAAAAATAGGTGTCAATCAAGAAATCTGAATTTAAAAAAGTAGCCCACTGGCAACACTGCTTCTTAAAGGATATCTCTTTCTTTCTTAGTTTTCAAAATATTTCTAAAATAGGTATATGCTGAATTAAATATTGTATGTGTTAAAAGTGGGCGAAATGTGAGTAAGATTTTAACACTTCATATAAAATTAAGTTTATAATTTAGAAATATTTTGAAAACTAAGCGAAAAAAGACATCTTTTAGGAAGGGTACACAAAAAATAGAAGTAAAAAATATTAATTTCACGAGGGATATTTTAAATATACAAATGCATCATATAGACTTTACATTCGTGAGGGGAAATCGGAAGCTGGGTGACTAGCCTCCTTAGCGCTAGAACCGCCATGAGGGGTCATTTTAACCCTTGCTAAATTGATAATAGTCGATTTAAACCAGAAATTTCTTCATAAGATATGTTAAATGTACAGAACAGAAAAATGGGCTAATTAAGAAAGTTCAATAATTTAAAATAAAAATTCCGGTTTTAAATACTTTTAATAAAACTTCAGTGAAATTGCCGGCGGTTCTAGTGTTAATAATTTTAAATGATTTTTTTTTTTTTTTTTTTGTATTGGATAGCTGAAGTAGATCTGTACAACGGCCATTTTGCATTTTTTAAATTTTGTTTGCATGATCTTTTATGAGGTTGATTTCACTTTTGAAACCGTTTCTGAAAGTGAAAGTGTTGTAGTTAAAAATACCTGAAAACAAAATTCAAAAAGTGCAAAACGGCCTTTGTATAGATCTATCTCAGCTATCTAATGCTAAAAATCGTTTAAAAATATAAAAATGCAAAGGAGATATCTTCCCCCATTTGATTAAGTTTATATGTATGCATGTGAACACACATAATATACCGATAATGTTTTGCTAATCTCTATGTTTCAATAACTTATTTATGGATATACTAAAATAGCATTAAAGAGTTTTAGATAACTATATTATAATTTTTAACAAGTATTGAAAACAAAGACGAGCATAAATACCCCTTTTTTGGTACAGTAATGCCTGATGAAAATCTTGAAGGTGTAAATACATATACACTGGTGGACAAAACTTAAGGACCAAGAAGAAATGTACACGTAAATGAGAATCTACGTGAGAGTCTGTGTCAAGAAGCAAACAATAGTATTAACGGAATGTTCCACAGGATTTAATATAAAAAATTTGTTGAAAGGATGTATACAGGGTATTACCAGAGGTTCTTTTTCTGAAAAGCGAACATTGTCCGAAAACATCACTGTACAAAGAAAGCAAAATACAAACAATTAACAATCACCAGTGCCATATCCAGAAGGGATGTGGCCACCGTGTAATGCGAGACAACTTTCAACACGGCGTGGCAGACTCAGAACAAAATGATTCAGTAGCTTTTGAGGCAAGTTGCCCCATTCCTCCTTCACCGTACAGATGAGGGTTTTCTTGTTTGTGGGAGGAAATTGTTGAGCAGCAATACGTCTCCCTAAGGCATCCCATACATTTTCAATGAGATTCAGGTCAAGGGAACGTGCTGGCCATTCTATGCAATGGATATCTTCGGCCTCAAGACAATCTTGTACAGATTGTGTGCGATGACAAGGTGCTTTACCGTCATAAAACGAAATTTTTCGCTGACAGCACCTCGAAAAAGTCAAACATGTGTAAGCAGGATGTCTTCAATGTACCGTCTACCGGCCATGAACCCTTGGTCAAGCACATAGATATCCGTGCGGCCATTGAACATGATGCCTGCCCACTCCATAATATTTGAAGTCGCATATCGATCTCTTTCTAGAATATTTTCGCGACAGTGAGCACTACCAAACTCGCGCCATATCAGTTTACGTCCACAATCAGACGATAGACTGAATCTACTCTCATCTGAGATAAGCATGGTAGACCAGTCTTCATCATTCAAATCGCTATGCCTACCGCACCACTGTAAACGGGCGCAACATTGGCATCTCGAGAGTGGAACGCACACAACATGTCTTCTGGCGTATAGTCCACCATTTTTCAAACGTCTTGCAACAGTTTTCCCCGATATTTTAGTTCCTGTGGTAGCACAAAATTGATTTGTTTATTGACCGGCTGTGCTGCTTGGGTTCCTTTTTGCCGAAATACCAATATAGCGATCTTTTGGGGACATCGTACTGCTAGGACGACCTCCTCCCTTGCATCTAGTACATATTCCACTCTTTTGGAATGCCGCCCATATCCTAGAAACAATACTGTGTACGATGTTAAATTCACGGGCAACATCCCAGCAAAGAAAGAAACAGTGCGCCATCAGCTGGAAAAAAAGATGGCAGACAGCACTGCCATCAGCGGTAAAGTACAATGGTGCCATTACTTAAACCAGTACAAAAGTGCCCATGCAGCTGGCCCATCAGTGATGGCCAACAGCAGGCCAGCATTGGTATGCCATCACATTACTTCAATCCGGCACTTTTCCTGCAGTGCTAGCACCTATCCCACTACTATTCGTTTGCTTGCCAAGCACTTTCCCTTATAAAAATTTCTTAAACAATTCTATAAAAAAACAAAGTATTATGGCTCTTTTTTATAATCTAGTTTCACCAAGAGCTATTGAAATATCTGTAGAAGTGTCAATAATAGAAATGTCTATAGAAGTGTTCGAACTTGCAGCGGTTTCCATGTGGTCACCATCCCAAGTACTAATCGTGCTCGATGCTGTTTGGTTTTCGTGATCGGACATGAGCAAGTACTTTCAATGTATGCTACGACCGCTCGTTGTTTTCAAGCTCTCATTATACTATTTCAAGTGTATTTTTTTTGTGATTTATGTTCCCAATCATTAAACTGGTATAGAAATTATTGTATTGTAATCCTATATATTTTATACGTCTTTTTTATTATTGATTCTGAACTGTGTAAATTATGAAAACCGAAATCCTTTGTAACTTAGTAAAACCAGATTTAAGGAGAAAAAAAAAGCGCGTTGAAATAAAGAATTTATTTATTTATTTATTCATTTACTTATTTATTTTATTGGTGAGAGGGGAGATATATTATTTACAATTTACAAAAAAAATTAGCTTCACAGCTTAAATTGTGTTAAGATATTCATTTCAGATTTGTGTTCAAATACTCAATGTCTTCGATATTCGCAACCCCACCTAGCGTAAGAGTCCCCAGCAATAATATTGCTGGAGTTCGTGCACTTCCATGTAGTTGTGGGCCAGCACATGAGGTAAAACGGAAGACCACCACAATTTTATCTGATGATTTCCAACAGCAAAGTTGACTGAAGCTGTCCAGCAGTGGTCATGCAGTGGTAGAACATTAGCCAGCACTTCTCCATCATTACCAGCACCTACCTTGCTGCTGGCCATTAATTTCCTCTTTGCTGGGATCTCTCATTTTGCTTTGTTCTTCCAACTTTCCGATTATTCTACTACGAGTAATATCATCTAAATGATGTTTAGAAGACATGTTCAAAATTTCAATGTTCAAGCTTCACTCCATCTCTCTCAATTTTTACATTTAATGATAACTCATAGTACCCGCCGATTGCCTAAAATCTCTTATCTCTGCTGTCACGTGATCGACAAAAGCGGAAGTACAAAATTTGCATATGTTTCACAAAACAGAGTGCATTCCGCATTCTTGCAAATTTACACGTGCTGCTATGGATCTATTTCTAACTGTAATTGTTGAAAATAACAGTGGTCACTTCCTTAAGTTTTGTCCACCAGTGTAGATGGATATGTTGACAAAAATATTAATAGATAACTTCATATGTATGTATGTGAACATACATATATATGATCATAATTCTTTCCCAAAAACTCTATGTTTCAATAATGGTACTGTTTTCCGTACTGTGTTTTATGTGATGCAAACATTCTTATAATGAAAGTAATTATAAAAAACGTCATCTCTAAGACATCTGTTATTCATGCGTAATTATCATTAAGAATCATAATTTATGTTAATTCATTAAACATCATTTATGTGATTGGAGTTTATGAATTTATAATATACAAATTATATATTGAAATTAAAATTATATTCTACTTCGTATTCAAATTCATTATTAATTACTCTATTCAAATTTATTTTCAAATTCTATACTCATTTCTATATTAAACTTAAAATTGAATTTCTGTATTCTTTATTATATTCGAAAATTCTTTATTCGAAAGTATAGATAGATATGTTGACAAAAAGATTGGTAGATGTATTTATAAGTATATGTATGTAAGTAATTATATATGACCAAAACTTTCTACTAAACTCCATGTTTCAAATTTGTACTATTATTTATCAACCATGTAAGAAACATTTATTCTACATTTGTTAAACTTATTTTCTTCTCTTTTTAGGTTTCTATGGTTTGTGTGATAGCTTCTGTTATGGCCTATAAGAAACCTACCTTTTGTGATCATGTAAGTTAATAAAAATAGAAGTAATACACATTAACAGGGTAACTAGACTAGTCTTTGATTAATTTTCTGCAAATGTTGACATAATATTATATCGTACACCGTAAGAAAATGAGATGTTTATCTTATTTGCTCATATAAGCTTAGGTTTAAGAAAGTATAAATTGTTCCGAATTACTAACGATTTTGAAAAGCAAACCGTTATCTTTAGTGACCACAGAAACTAATAGATTTCTAAGATTTAAAGAAGAATTTCTAAAACAAAAGTTTCTTTCGCAGCCCGTAATTTTCGGAATTCTTTCCGAATAGCTTTTATAGTGTCGTAATACGTTTTTTCAATGCGTAATATCTGTTTTTCGGGTGCTATCTATTCTGATTTATACATTTTCATGTTCAACAAAAATGATAAATTAACACTATTATTATTAACATTAAAATTAGTATTATTTTATTACTGCAGCATATATAAAATCTCAAGCGCAACTTGACCCCTTAATTCTCACTCCTGTCAATATCACGAGCTGAGGTGTCGTTCGTTATTTCTCGTGCCCGTTGTATTTCCGAGCTGGAGATTTAATTGCTGGAAAAACGTCTGAAACCAGAAAAATTTAACTGGTATTTCCGTGTGAAGTCTTTGAATAATTTCTGTCTGGGTTTGGATTTTGGCATTGATTGTGATGTTGATATTTGTACTGCATGTTTTAAATATATCACATTCAAAAAAATTATTAATAATCAAAATTTATTGTACATATATTATTTCAAATATTATTTCTATAAATTGTGTGATGCTGATGAATAAAGATCTAAGAATTGAAAAATAAAGGTATTATTCCTATTAATTTGTATGGTGTAAGACAAACATTAAGACACAGAATTCTCGAATGATGGCTTTTCTACAAATGTGAAATTGTTCTATAACATCTTTTTTTTTTTCGCCTTAAAAAAAAAAAAAAAAAAAAAAAAAAAGAAACTCCGTATTTCATTTAGAAACTTTATAATTATTCAATTTCTGTAATAAAAAATAGGTACTTTTTTATGGTTTTTCCAAATATTAAGTGATCCTTAAGGAGTTAAAGTAATGACTTGAGAATTGATAGCATTGGAAAAAAGAAACTTTTCTTTCAGAAAATGGATCTCTAAATCTTCGAATTCTTTTGTCTTCGGAGGCTTCTAAATGTGAAGGAACATTTTTTAGAATTGTAGGTAACAGAAAATAGATTATACAATATGCTATTATAAATCTTAAGATAAGAGCAGGATGAATAAACATAGTTTTTTTTTTTTTTTTTCAGTGTATGCAATAAAGTTTTGTACGTACGATATTTTTATGTTTGCTTAGCTTTAATTATTTATTAATTGTGGTATATTTTTAATATCTGTTTCATGATTAAATAGGGAATATCAGTAACGATGGACAAAAGGAATGATTTTACTATTCCAATGAATCAGTCAGCATGCACAAAAACATAGCTGACATGACTTTTTTTTTTTAATTATTGAATTTCTACCAGAAATTTTGTATCGAAAAACAATTTCTTCATTTTAGTTAGAATTCAAGAAACCTGAAAAATATAAATACTCTATTTATCTTTAAAAATTACTGAGGGTAATTGATTAAACAAATAAGGAAGGTTGGCAAATATGATTTTTTTTTCTAATTTCTGGGGTATTTGATTAAAAATATGTAAAAAGTAGGAAAATATGTATTAGCGCATGTCCGAATCATTCATTCGATAATAAATCTCTAAATCTCGCTTGGCGATTATCTGCTATACTAGATTTGTGGAAGTTAGAAGTGAAAACACGAATTAACGACACGCAACAGACAATTGTGCTATACACAGTACTATTCAGCATAAAAAATTGCTAAGAAATTCGATATTTAAATATATTTTAGAGGGAAAAGGGAAGACGAGATAAGCTTTTAGAGTAAACACTATTTTTAAATGAACAACTACTAAGTGAATAATCCTATGACTAATTCGCTACGCGTCATAAATATCACTAGAAAATAGTTAATATAAGGAAGTTTTATCTACCAGATAAATCAACACTTAAAATTTTATGAAATTTCCTCTTTATTCATAAATTAAATGTATGATGAAATCAAAGCCCGTAATAATTACATGTGCAAAGTATATTTCTCTAAAATAACCTTTAAATTCAAAATATTAATACTTCGACAAACATTTTAGGAAATATTTGCAGTTTTAACAGTACTTTTTCAAAAATTAAGTGGCTATTATTATTTAAAAATATGTTTTGGAATACTTTCTTAACCCGGGAATGCTCGCGCTTATCCAGGATATGAACGATTAACACTTTGCCACCAATAAATTCAAAGAAAAATCGTCATTTCATTTAATCGTTGACATTACTCACAAAAGTAATTTGACGATTACTTTTCAAAAATCAGTGGTGAGAAGTGTAATAACCGTGACCAGCCTAGGTATGGCATACCCTGCGCGAGCAATCTCGGGTTACCTACGTATGCTTTAGCTTGAAAAACCCGTTTTGCTCATTCTTTTTTATTCTTATCAGTACATTCAAAATAATTTATCCAAATATACCATAAACACTTTTGCATTTTGTATCTAATAAGTTTTCAGCACTATTTTTGTAGAATTAATTATAGTTTGAAATAGTCGGAAAATTTTAAAGACTACTACCACACTGTTAAATTTTTGCAGCAAATTGCCCAGTCATTCGCTCATTTTTATAGACAACGGTTAGAAAACAGCAATTCAGTTTTATTTTGACCTTAATATGGGCAATAACATTGTCAGAATACAGTTAAATTACGGTTATGTTACACTTTTCTATAAAAAAGATCGAATGACTGTACAGTTTGCTGTAAATTTTTATCAGTGCATATTACATTTTATATCAGCAAAATTACAAAGTCCGCATAAACCAATTTTAAATAACTGAATTCGTAGAATTTAGTTGGATTCAAGCTTTTATCTGTTCTTTCCTGCACCACCAGTATTCCTCATTTGAAATCTACACTGTTAAATTTTTCATAAAATAAGGATACGTTCCTGATGCATTGTTTAACCCTTTAATGCATAGGGTAGAATGCGTTACCGAAATTTCATAATTCAGAGAATCGGAATTCATACCAGAAAATATAAATGGTAAATTTCGGTTTATTTAATAACGAAATGGATGTTATTAAATGGAGTGAAATTTTCTTTTTTATTTTTCTGGTGGAAATACGAAATATGTGAATAAAAAATCCAATAAATAGGGAACAATTATGGTATCATAAACGATACCATATGCATTTAAGTGTTAAATTAAAATTTGCACCAAACTGTCCAGTCAACGGATATTTTGTAACGGTTACTTGAACATATTATGAACCGCAATCATTCGTTAAAATTGAAATAAATTGCAGTTAAGTAACCATTTTCTACAAAAAAGTTTGAATTACTGGACAGTTTGAATACTTTATTATATATTACTAGCAGCCTTCGCTCGCTACTCTGGTCGGTTTTTCTAAATAAACCTTCAATCAAAAGAAATATATTTGTAAATTTGGTCATGCGGTTTAAAGCAATATGGACATTTACCTGAAAAGTCCAACCGAATTGCTGAAAACAATATGAACGTCATTACGCAATTATATCTTTTATTGAGTCATACAAAATTTAGGCTGTTAACGACCAACTTTTTTAGTTGATCATTTAGTGTAGGATTTGGTAAAGAACGACAGAACAATATGTAATATACTAAAAGCGTTCATAAAAATTATCAATGAAAGTCTCATCAGAATCTGTTAATTGTAATTATTGAAAAGGCTAATTGTTCATAATAATTGGGTTCGCCTGATTCTATAACTTTCAGTCATAACTCTACAATCAAGCAACACCAATCAAATGATATATATGTGCTTTATACTAAAACATTCACTGAAAAATTAACTAACCGATCAAGTTCCATGGAAATTCACTTAGCAGAATCTTTTAAACTGGAAAATTTACCGAAACCTTCCCTAAAAATTATCTAATTAACAGTTAAAATCCCATAAAAATTCATTCAGCGGATCCTTTATAAGAAGCCAATCATTCGAAATCGGGGTCATCTGGTTTAGAACTTTTACCATAATTATTTAACTAAGCAAAGTAGAACGTTATGTTTTAAACTAACATCTTTTCTGAAAAATTAGCTAACAGTCTAATTCCCATCAAAATCTATTCAGCAGAACTCAAGCTATAAGAAGCCGGAAAGAAATTTTTCTTTATCTTTTATATATATTGAGATAGTTAAATGTAGCTTTCATAATCGCGTTAACCTGATTATAGAAGTCTCAGGAATATAGGGATAGGTATACGCCGCATCACTTCTTGATTTTTTAAGAAACGACAAATGACCAAATTCAAATATAAACCATTGAAAATGAAAACTTTTTTAAAGCCGTACAAACATTATTTTTATATTTAAATTAACTGTTTTCCTTTTACAATATTTATTTCTCATGAAACCTTCTTTCTTTGTAGTTGAAATCAAATCAGTATCTGTTTTGGTTTCCATTATGCCAACACCATTGTCGCCAAGCGCACAATGAAATGAAACTTTTGAAAAAAAAAGAAATAATTGTGTTGATAAAAAAAAATTAATATTTTAAAAATATAACTTTTGAAAATTAGACTTTGACCTACCATTTTCTTAAATCAATAAAAATATGTACTTGAATTAGAAGAACAAGTAAATATTTTACAAGAAATAAAATATAGTCAATTTAAACTGCATGCTTGAAATTTTAAATGTCTCTTAATATTGCAGCGTGGCGTACGTAATACGTATGTCTCACACTGCAACAAACATTTCATTTTTTGAACGAAGGCATTCATGGTATTTTGAACAAAAGAATTTTATATGTATAATTATAAGTTCCGAAATAATTTTATTGTAGCTTCCTCATCATCAGATAATTTTCCAAATGGTAAAATCCATGTCAGTATCAGTAATGAATGTAAGCTATAATTAATAATAAATATTTTCTATTCAAAAGATAAGAAATTAAAATGCTTTGCGAGATTACAATTGAATAATACTCATAAAAACAGTCAAATTACTCGACCGTTTGCTGCAATTTTTTAACAATGAAGGTATCGGTGTAGATGTATTTCACACTGTATTTTACTATTTATTCAAAATCAGTAAAGAACAGTAGAAATATCATTTATTTAAAAATATTTCGTTTAATAAATAATTTAAAAAACGAGAGGCAGCAATTTTACATGATACTGAAAAAGTAACCGTAATTATATTGCTATCCCACACTGTTGTTAAAAATCTTCAGGAAATTCTTTAAGTCGTTCAACTGTTTTTTCAAATGGCGATTAGTTGATGCTATTGTGAAGGTATTATGGCCATATTATTGGCCAAATTACGGTCAGCATTGAGTAAAATTCGGGTTAAGCAAACATTCTCTAGAAAAACAGTCGAATGACTATACAGTTTGCTGCAAATGTATAATAACATTTTTTCTTTCTGCAAATTTTCTCACTGTGAATTCGATTCATAATACGGTTACATAACCATTATTTCTGAAAATGGTTTCACGGATGTATAGTTTGTTGCAAGCGTTTCACAGTGTCATTAATACTGATTATACACAGCAAATGAATTATCTGTAAGTTTATATTCAGGATCATGGAAAAGCTTGGACACATTAAAAAAAAATTAGAACTGGAACTGTATTTGAGCAATAATTCTCTTCAATATTCAATATGCCCAACAATTCTCAGAGATTCCTTGTGTTTAATAGTGTTGTGTATAGTGACTTCAGACAATGCACATAGAGACTCGTGATAATAATTTTTGAAATTTGCCCAGCCTCTTTCGGTACTATTTACTGATCACTTTCTACTTATAAAACCATGTATAATAATCACTTATAAACAGATTAAGTAAAATAATACTATGAAAAGTGATAAAATATCTTTATTAAGATTGACGATCGTTTCGTCGCACAAACGGCGACATTTTCAAAATCATTCAACGATAGAAAATATTCTCACATATTTTTTAAAAAAATAAACATTAGTGCGACGAAACGATCGTCAATCTTAATAAAGATATTTTATCACTTTTTATAGCATTATTTTACTTAACCACTTTCTACTTCTTTGTATTGAATTAAATTTCAAACGAAAAAAAAAATATTAAACCACTTCGTTTTTAGTAATTTCCATATTATATAGCACGTGTTTTCTACATTTTTTATTCTATAATGAAGGCTTTTTATTTGCATTGTCTTGTAGGACACTGACCCGTTCTCGTTTCTTTGGATGATCAAGCGGGAACCTCCTTCTTATCTTTTTGGCACCATCCATGTTCCTTATACCAAAGTATGGGATCATATCCCGGATAACGCTAAACAAGCTTTTGCTATTAGTTCTCATGTTTATTTTGAGCTGGACCTCGTCAATCCAACAACAGTGTCTGCCTTGTCTACCTGCCAAATGTTGCCGCAAGGGAAGAATTTATCGGATGTTCTACCAGGTGACCTTTACACCCTCTCCATTATGTTTTTGAAAACTACTCTCTTATGCCAAGTCCTTTGAATTGTAACCCTACATTAAGGGGACAAGGGACCTTTAAAACCTTAAAAATCAATTTTTTATTTTTTGTAAATTTCGCTTTAAATATTATTCAAGGGTACATTATAAGCATTATGGCAAGCATTTATCACAAAAAAAAAAAAAAAAAATGAAAAAAAAAATTTTTTTTTGAGAAAAAAATAGAATTCTACGCGTTGTCTTAGAAATCTTCGAAATGCCCCCTTCGCGTTCCATATCAATGAAAATCCCCAACATTTTTTATAAAAGTTTGGTTTATATATATAAATAAAACTGTGCATCGAAATTTATATATTTGAATATAAAGGTTGAATTTTTTTTTTTTAATTTTTCAAAATTTTTCAAAGTTTTTTAATTTCAAAATTTTTTATTTTTTTAATTTTTTTTTCAAATTTCACTTTAAATATTAGTCAAGGGTTCATTATATGCATTATGGCATCTATTTATCACAAACAAATAAAAAATAAATTATTTTTGAGAAAAAAAATGGAATTTTACGTCGTCTTAGAAATCTTCGAAATGCGGCTTGCGCGTTCCGTATCAATGAAACTCCCCAATATTTTTTATAAAAAAAATTTTTATGTATACAAATAAAACTGTGTATCGAATTTAATATTATTTGAATATAAAAATTAAAAAAAAAAATTTTGAAAAATTTTGAAATTTTTTCGAAAAATTTTCAAAAAATTTTGATTTTTTTTTTTTTTTTTTACTTTTATATTCAAATATATAAAACTCGATGCACAGTTTTATTTATATATATAAACCAGACTTTTATAAAAAATATTGGGGATTTTCATTGATATGGAACGCGCAAGCCGCATTTCGAAGATTTCTAAGATGACGCGTAAAATTCCACTTTTTTCTCAAAAATTAAATTTTTTTTCATTTTTTTTTGTGATAAATGCTTACCATAATGTATATAATGTACCCTTGAATAATATTTAAAGTGAAATTTACGAAAAATAAAAAATTGAATTTTAAGGTTTTAAAGGTCCCTTGTCCCCTTAACTAAAGAAAAAATGCATTTTTATTTTAATCACAATTCCTATTCATTTGAAGAAACTAGGATAAAAATTTAAAATATTATACCTATATTAGTTTTAGACTGACGAATTAACTGTTACGAATATATACAAGGTGTATCAGAAAAAGGGAGCAAAACTTTACGGGGTGATAAAACGCAGCTATACGAGCAAATTTCGTCAAAGAATGTATGCTCGGAACGCAAGCGGTGAAAAGTTGAAAGATATTTTTCCACTGTCGCAGTTAAAGAATTAACACAAGAATGAGAGGGGATACTTCAGAAAGCGTTTTATTAACAGGAATGCAATTAATGTATATGCTCAAAGAAATCACTCAAAAGATCTTCCGCCAGCTGTAATGCACGCTTCGAATCTGCGGAATAGGGACTGGCGCACATTTGCGAAGACACCAGGAATTTCCCGAATATCGCCGGAAAAACGACAATCTTGGCGACTAGATCCATATCGGTTTCAAAGGGGCGCTCGTAGATTAGGCTTTTCATATACCCCAGAGGAAAAAGTCCAAGCACGAAAGATCCGGCGATCTTGGTGGCCAAGCTATGGGACCACCTCGACCAATCCATCGCAGTACGACAGTGGAAAAGTACCTTTTAACTTCTCACCGCTTGCGTACTAAACCATAAATTTTAAGACGAAATTTGTTCTATCACCCCGTAAAGTTTTGCCCACTTTTTCAGATAAAACCTGTATATATACAAGATGTTCTATCTAATCGTTATCAAATATGTAGATAATTCTGAATAGTTAACTTCAGTCGTAAGGTTCCAGTTGCAAAAATGTTTTAAATCTTGTTAATCATTACCAAAATCGATTATTGTTGTACAAAAGTTACGAAATGCAAAATTTTATACATTTCCTTTTTCTTGGTGAAAAAAAGCAATTTTAGTGACAGACAAACTTGATAATTAATAAAATTCAATTATTATAACTCGGTAAGTTTTGGTTGTAAAAGAATGATTCTTTTACTGGCTTACTAGTTAGAGCATGGAGAAACTTATTCTAAAGCTAACCTAGGAACATATTTAAAAAATGGCTATCTTTAAACAGAAAATCTATTTTGACGTAAATAGGTTCAGAAGTAAAGAAGATGAGTCACCTTGATGCGTAACAGAGACAGCTGACCAAGGAAGTAGCAATTGAGATATTTACCGCTTTTTGAATATAACATTTTGGATAAAACATTAAATATGCTAATAAAAAATGATAATAAATAGTGCAAATAATACAAGATGTGCCGGATTACTCAGTGCCTCGCGTCAGCCGGCGATGAGAACAGGGTGATGGTTATCAGAAGTATCGAAAAATACATAAAACTAAAAAAATAATATTATTAACAAAGTCAAATTAAAAGAAACATATTATACAAAGTGCACTATAGTAAATCTTTCGTGTCAGTTGGCGCATCCTGTTAAACAACTGCATGTGGAAATTAAAAAGAAGATATTCGATGAACATTGGAACTGGTGTTGTACTACGGGATGATTACGTTGAAGGATTAGTGAAGTTCCTAGAAATTATAGGTATTCTGGTGGCTTTGTATGTACATTTGCCTATTGACTCTTTGCATTCGAGTGGTAGCTTTCACTCACTAGTAGTGCTGCCACGTGCCCCGTGTTAATCGGGAATCCAAATGCACTGTACACCAGTATTTTAAGTCTCCTATTATTATGTATAATTGCACTTTTAGTAGGAGAGCTGTTGAACATTTTTGAGTAGCTATTTGAGGCACCCTGAAAATTTGTGCAACACTTCTTTTGTAATGCCTGAATACAAAATCGAATGTCTGGCTGAAGGATCGTGGCCCAAAAACTGTGCCAGACATTCGATTTTGTATTCAGGCATTACAAAAGAAGTGTTGCACAAATTTTCAGGGTGCCTCAAATACCTTCCCTAAAATGTTTAACAGCTCTTGGACTATTTACTATGCCACTGTTGTGTTAGACGGCTAATAAATTACTAATTGGTGGCCGATGTTTCAACTTCCCAGTCGCAACGTAACGTTCCTGAACACATAAGTTTGCGAAGGTATCTGCGGAGCACACCATGACATGTCCCCGGCATGTGATGATAAGTTATAAAAGACGATGGAAGCTGTAGGTTATCGTTCGAACATCATGGTTATAGCAGCCTTTAAGGGCGTATCCCCAATATTTTGCTAATGTTTAATAATATTACTTTTGAAAACATTTTTAAGGTAGAAAGAGAGAAGCAAACACCCTGAATATACCGGGTGTCCTAAAAAGGACTGACTGATTTTAAAATTCAATAACTTGAGAACGGTGACAGATATCTAAAATATTCTTGCAGGAGCATTATGTATGATGTCAGGAGTTTTTATAGTGTGACTTTGGAATTTATTTCGAATTACAAACAATAGATGGCGCTGCGAGCAATATACGCTAAATCCAAGCCTTATTTTTGGTACTTGGGGACCCACTCAATACATTTTAATCTCCTTTTTTGGCATGTGAGAAGAGAAAGGCAAAAAAATCGAGCTTGAATTTAGCGCTTATTGCTTGCAGCGCCATCTATTGCTTGTAATTTGAACTAAATACGAGAATGACGGTAAAAAATCTCCTGACATCACACATAATCCTCCTGCAAGAATTTTTTAAATATCTGTCACCGTTTGCGAGTTATTGAATTTAAAATTAATCATTCCTTTTTAGGACACCCGGTATATCGCGTGCATTTCGGTGTAGAACACAAACATTGAAACAAGAAAATATATCAAAACTTACTTGTGAGGGTTATACGCCAGGTATAAAAAGTTTAATTTAAAATAAATAAATAAATTAAAACATACGCATAATTATTAATATTTCCACATTAATTAAAAAGAGCAGGAGACATTATTAATTAAATAAATTAGAGTACGATTTCGAGCCGTTTCGGAGGATTGACGTAATCTGATAAGACTTTGCACTGTCGTATGTCCTTGCTTCAAACTGCTTATTTCATTTTTATTTATGCTTTTTTTCTAGATATTGTACTTTTGATTATCCTTTATACAGGGTGTACCAGCTAAGATGTTACAAACTTCGAGGGAAGGTAGGGTACACCTAGACGACTCGGAATCTCATAGGAATACCGGGTCCGAAACGACTTTCTGACGCAGTAGAAAGTATTGAATCAGTGTTGACAATGGGCTACTTTTTTTATTTCCGATTTCTTGATTGCCACCACTTTTTTGAAATAGCAAAATTCCCTTTGTTTTCAAATTAATTAATAGGTCATTAAACAAGGAGGATTTTATCATTTCAAAATAGTCGTGTTAATCAAGAAATCTCAATTAGAAAAGGTAGCCTAGTGGCAACTCTGCCAGGGCCAAAGATCAGATTTGTGTGATCCAGCCTCAATGCCCAATGTTACCAGTGCAAAACATTTTTAAAATTCGGACTTCCCAATTGGTTCCAGTTTTTCGAAATAGTAAAATTCGCCTTATTCAATGACATATTAATTAAGACAAAAAAAGGGAATTCTACCATTTCAAAAAGTGATGCCAAGCAAGAAATCTAAAATTTTAAAAAAGTAGCGCACTGGCAGTATGGTCAATGCCCTTACCGAGTCAAGAAGGCATTTCCGACCCGACATTCCTTTGTGATTCCGAGTCGTCTAGATGCACCGTACGTCCACTCGAAGTTTGTAACATCTTAGCTGGGACACCCTGTATATTTTATGCAAGATATCTCACGAAATGTTCTTTTCGAAGTACGGTGAACGAGAAATACAGCGAATATATTTAAAAATATGTGAAGGTAGACTCAAATCGTAGGTGATCGTCCTGCGCCGGAGCACGTTATACGCCGTATATTTAATTGTACATACTTGCTGTCTGAATATTGTATTGTATTGTATTTGTTATTAGTGACATATGATACATTAATGCGTTGTATTGTTTCAAGGTGACCTTTACAGTCGTTTAAAGAAGCACCTCGAGTACGTTCGCGGTATGATGCCACACTGGATGACGGCAGATCAAAGAGGACGGGGACTGTACGCAGACTACCTTTTCAACGCAATTGCTGGCAACTGGGAGAGGAAAAGACCAGTCTGGGTCATGTTGATGGTAAATTCTTTAACTGAGAGTGATGTGCAATCGCGGGGCGTCCCAGTTTTAGATTTGTACTTGGCTCAAGAAGCTGAAAGACTAAAGAAAAAGACAGCAGCTGTTGAAAAAGTAGAAGAACAATGTCTGCCATTGAACGGATTGAACTTTTCTCAGGTAAACTTCTAAAAAGAAAAACATTTTTTGAATTTCATACTGTTATGTATGTTTTTTTCTTAAAAATTATAATTTAAGAATGTTAAATCTTCTAATTAATTAATAACAAAACTTCTTTAGTTTGTAATATTTTTTTTAATCTAGAATATTTTAGCTTGTATAAGGTAGTATACACGTTTCTAGCACTTGTTCAAACAAAGAATTATTAATTATCGTCGAAAATTGTGCACGTTTTTCTTTATAAAAATCAAACAATAACAACAACAAAAAAAAAAACCTGAATGAAAAGTATCAAGTTTGTTTCTAAAAAGATACATTACGTATGACGCTTTTGGTTTATATACTTATGAACCAGCTAGTACATTTTTATTTATTTATTATAACCTTTATGTGTAATGGAACTAAAATATTTTTTTCGTAAAAAAAAATTAGTTAAAAGTATTAACATTTTAAATATACTAGTTGCGTAGCAACCCGTTGTGTTGCTTTTGAATTGCATGAGACAATCGATCTTTTTGCGAAAAATGAAATCTTAACTTTATTGTAAATTTAGAAAGCCATTGCAATATTAATTTTATTAAATACAATATTTCAAATAATAAGTTATATTTACAATTTAAGTCAAAACTTTCCCAAAAAAAATGCACATATTCCATAACTTTATTTGCCTAGAGCTTTTCGCTCTTCCAAGATTTTGCTTCGAATTTCGGAGTTCGTAGAAATGATGTCATTTGGGTCAACTTATACAAAAATGAATTTGTTTGGACGAATTTATTCAGAAGCATTTTATATTTATGAATTAAAATAAATATTTAAAGAATTTTTTTTTCTCGATAAAACTTTTCTCTTTTTTTCTCTCGCTTTTTCGCATTTTAATGTCCGCTTCTGAAATGTTTTATTAGCCATCTTAAGGCAGTGGTTGAAAATCTACTTTACGACTTTAAACTAAATGAAAATAACGTACGATGTTTTTTTTTCTTTTGACGTCAACAGAATTTATCTCAATGTTCCAGTCGAGAGTCGAATTTGTGTTTCTATAATAAACGGATTCATGAAGCTTGAATATGTGTGAGTTCGTATTTCGTGAAATTTTCTTGAAGACTACAATCATTTTTTCACTATTTATTCAAATATACGTTAATTTCAATTTAAAAATGATTTCAAACAATGATACCTAATAATCCTTGTAATTTTCCCTTTTCTCTCTTTTATCCACAAAAATGGAGCAATTTTAGTTTCCATCATTACAGAAATATCATCAAAATAACGTAAAAATTTATATCTCGAAAACTAAGCAAATTTAAAAATTCTACGACCACGTTTAACATCCTCGGACCCATGCGGATAACTGGCGTTAATTTGATCACCCAACATTCCATATTCTAGGAGGAACAGCTGTGAAATACAAATGGACAGTCACTTTTTAATATAATAGATTCATGAAGTTTTAATTTCGCTATAAAAAATTAGTCAGGGACAAATGCTGAATTATTTATATTATTTTAAGTGCAAATGGCTTATTCCGTAATGGAGCCTGTACGCAGTGGATATAGATTAAAAAACATTATTCTTGAAAATTATTTAAAAAGACATAATAAATAAATCAATTAAGATAAAGTTTTCAAGAAAATTGCATTTGAAAGTAGATTTTTTTCCCTATATAACGGGTGTAAAAATTGAAGATGCGCGATGTTTAGAAATTCAAAAAATTGCAGTAGCAAAGATTGCAAATCCAACATTTAATCGTCAAGTGTTGCCATTCACAAAATGACGCCAGCCGTACGCACGGACATATTTTTCCTTTAGATAGATTTTCAAACGTGAAGTTCCGTTTGTCAGCTAAAACTTTGCATGTGAAAATGTATTCTTTTGGCTTGAGGGTCAAATTTCAGTACCGCGAAGTACAAATTCCAGAAACTGATGTCTTTTAGATGTATTCGTGTAAAAATATATAGTTTTATCAAAGGAAAGGGTTGTTTTCTTTTAAATATGGCACTTACTGAAGCATTACGCCAAGTGTCTCAAATTCGGTATCAGCCGAATGAAAATATATTGTAACATTAGATTTATGGGCGAAAATGTTTTTTAAATAGTGACGTCATTTTCCGTTCAGACTTAAAATAAAGTTATTTTTAATTGTAATGAGTAAATGGTATCAATAAGGATAAATAAACCCCAATATTTCTTTTTTTCTGCAACAGTGGAAATAATACGATTGCTACCATTTTGACGAAATTTCAAAAAATCTTTTCAAATTAAATTAAAAATATAACAGTGAAAATATTTAGAAAAATAGCCAGTGAGAGGACATCTACAAATGAACAGCTTTCATTTAAAAAAAGAATTATTAGCAAAATTGGTACAGTAGAAAGTTCAAGGAAGATGCCTAAAAAAGCTATCTTGTGTTTTCAATATATAGATTATTTTTTCTCTTTTACTTTAACAGTTGCCTAGCAACTCTATTTCATACAAATTACATTTAAAAGCACATATTTTTCCCAATTCGGCTCGAAAAAATTAAATTGTTCGGCTACATATATGTTAAATTCGTGCTTTTTAATATATTATTCTTTTATTTATTTATTGATGAAGCTTTAATTTCTTTGTAGAAAATTAGCGGGAGAGAAATTCTGAACTTTTTTTTATGTGCAAATTGTTTATTAATATTTCTCAATGGAGCCGGCACGGCAAAATCATTTAATTGATAAATAACAACGAAATAAAGCCAAAACTCACTGGGTTTTATAACAGACGATATTCTTGACATAGCACTATTTTAATTTCAATTTTTTTCGGTTTTTATGAGAAAATGGCATCAAAAAGATACAGCAGTCTACTATTTTCATTTTTTCCCTCTTTAGTTTCAACAGAAATGTAGTACTTCAGCTGCTACGATTACAAAAAAAGTAATAAAAACTACAAAAAAATTAATATCTTAAAATTAAAATGAGATACAGCTTTCAAACAAATTGCATTTAAAAGAGAATTTTTTTCGTTATACGGCGGTGTAAAAATATAAAATGTGCGATGTTTAGAAGTATAAAAATTTGCAGTAGAGAAAATTACAAAACCAAAATTTTACTTCAAATTTCAAAGTGTTGCCATTCGCAAAATGACGTATGCGTTACGCACAGATATGTTTGTCCTTTATAATATAGATTGGCATTTGTTATAATATATTATAAATGTATCGTGGGTGATAATCTGTATTATATCATTTTATACTAACTGAGGCCTTGTGGGAAGTCGTCTAATTATATTGTTATTGAAGTATAGTAACATCCACCCCAAAAAGAAATAATAGTAATAAAAATAAAAATAATAAGAAAGCGTCAAGCATAGACTATGAAACACTTTCCAACACATTCAGAATAATGTAACAAAACTGCACCGTTTAAAAAATTAAAATTTGGTGTCTAATTGAACCATTTGGAAAAACATAACGCATATGAAAATCCAATTTCACCAATTCCCATTTACAGAAGGAAGAAAAGTATCCGAGATCTTTAAGCATCCTCGTATATAATATATAGAGATGTATATATAAACTGCTTTCATGCAAAAATTTAATAAATTTATGTAAAACATAAAAACACAGTTAAAAGTTCCCCTTCAGCAATTTACGCTATTGAGGAAAATGATACCTGAATTCTTATGTGCAGCCATGTATACGAGGTATAGAATATATACGCAACGAGAAAAATATAAAAAATTAGTTAACCCTTAGATGCCTGGTGTTGCTTTTTTGCAACATACCCAATTTAGGCTCTAAAGTACTATTAGAATAATATTGAAGCTATAATGTCTAATGTTGCCAATAAAATACATTCTGAAAATATTATTAAATCGATTTTCAACATGTAGATGGCAACAATTGTGCAGTTTAAGAATAAAGAAAGATTTATTTTTTCAATTGTTGCTACTTGTTATTTTTCTTTTGTTTGGAAGCTTGCGAAATACCCTATTTTGACCTGCAGTGAGCAAGTAAAATTTATTTCTTATTATAGTTCCTAACATTCTTGTGTGTTTAATATTATAGAATTTTATCAAGGGAAGTTATTTTTTCAATTAAACACCAATATTGCCGATTAGTAACAAACAATTTTTTAGCCTTAATCTATACTTAAAAACAAAATATGATTTTTTGAAGTATTTTTCCCATGATTTATTTAAAAAATGAAAGCCGAAAAACATTATTACAATGATTTTTGGAAAATCAGGCATTTAAGGGTTAAGTTTAAAAGCCCATATAGAAATGGAATACGAACTTCCAGATATTACTGCGCAAAGAAAGTACTGTAACTAATTTCTTTTGTGTGTTTTTGTACGGTAAAGGATACGAATGTCCTATTCTATAGTAATCATTTTGTAACGAAATTCCGTGATTTATGTCAATTTCAATACATTTGAAATAGCGTAATGTCATTAAAATATGAAGAAAAATTTCAAAGACAGTCGAACATCAACTCAAAGAAGGAGGTGCTTTCTGGGATCTTTTCTTTAAATATCTAATGACTATTTACAGATCATGATTATATACATATATACAGCAAGAATTATCAAACAAATGATCCGGTTTTTCGAAATAAGGGAGGCTTAGCCTCATCAACAAACTGTAAAATATTACAGCGATCATACCTTTTAAAATCACAACATTGCTTCGTATCGTTCCAGCCACAACAAAACGCAATCGCATTATAAAGTGGGATGCGCGCGCATCGCGCGACCTTCGTTTCCATGGAGAGCAGAGAAAAGTTTCTCTTCACACTCCCCACCTGAACTCTTAAAGAGTTCACAAATCAGAATTCCATCATAAAATCATAAAAATTCAATTTTTCGTATCAGTGGTTCAGTAATCTAATACAATTTTTAAAATTCGAATACAAAATACTAAATGTAAGAATTCAAACAATATCTAATTGATCACTTAATTAGTCAAATTCAAAATATCAATAAATTCTAAATAAAACACTTTAAATTACACACTAAAAATAATGACTGTTAAATAACACACACATTTTTTTTTTTTTTTTCAGTTAAATCATATATTTACTTATACCAAAATTCAAAAAGATTCTATATATAAATAATACTAAAAATTAAAAAAGAGAAAGAAAATATTTAGAGTCCTAAATGCAGAAAAAACAAACTAAATAAATGTCTATAAAAGTTTATGAATGTTCATAAAAAGTCTGCAAAAAGTCACTTGTTAGTCGTTTTGTATTTCAAAGGGATACAAGTGCTGAATGGATCTTTTTAAGATTCCACTCGCTGTTTTTATTTCGTATGAACGAATATTGCCATCTCTTCCAGGAATGACAGTCTGAATCTTACCAAGTTTCGAAAGAAACTAATTTTTTGCGTCATCTTGAATTAAAACAATATCGCCCACTTTCAGTGGCGAATGAGCATTAGGATTTTTCAAGGAATGGGCTGTTTTCAAATCCATCAAATATTGTTTTTTCCATTTGGTCCACAATTATTTCAATAGTAAAGATTGATATTTTTTTCTTTTCAGGAGTGTTGATCTCTTCGAACAATCTTCCATTATTTCAAAAAAATTAATGAGAAATGAAAGTTCTTTTCCAAAATTTAAAAAGTGCATTGGAGTAAGAGGTTCTGGTTCATTGCTGTCGCTATATACATACGTCAATGGTCGCGTATTCAAAACTGCTTCCACTTCTGTCAACAGAGTCGCTAATTCATCATAACTTAAGAATACTCTACCAATTACTTTTCTCAAACAGTCTTTGACTGACTTTACTAGTCGCTCATAACAACCTCCCCACCATGCAGCTCTTTGTATAATATTCTTCCATACAATTCTCTCTTTTGTAATAAAATTTAAAAATACATTGTCTGTCAGTATGTTGTATAAATTTTCGAGTTCATCTTTGGCCTTTTTGAAGGTTTTTGCGTTGTCAGAATAAATAATTTTGGGATTTCCTCGTCTAGCTGTGAATCTTCTGAATGCCATCAAAAAGGAATTTGTTGTCATATCAGACGCGAGTTCCAGGTGAATGGCTCTAGTCACACCGCAAGTAAACAGGACAATGTAAGATTTTTGCGTTTCTTTAAAATTTCTGATATAGATCGGACCGGCGAAGTCTAAACCGCAGATTGCGAATGGCGGTGCTTCACTACCTCTGTCTTTTGGTAAAGGTGCGGTGATCTGGTCTGCTGGTTTGGAGAAATATTTTTTACATATTATACAATTCTTGATAACACTCTTGACCAACTGACGACCTTTAGGTATCCAAAAACGAGATCTAATTTTTGCCAAAGTACTGGCTGTCCCTCCATGCATAATTTTCTCGTGCTCTTGACGAACTATTAGAGTAGTTAACCAAGAATGTTTGGGGAGAATTATTGGGTTTTTCTCTTCTGCGGACAGGTTAGAAAATTCGAGCCTTCCGCCCAACCTCATCAACCCGTTTTTGTCAATAAAGGGCATGAAATTTGATAAGGATGACGTCTTATCCACTGATTTACTATTTTTTAGAGATTCTATTTCTTCCTTATAAAATTGTTTTTGTTCAGATTGTATCAAAAAATTTTCAGCTTCGAGTAATTCTTCGGTTGTTACTACGTCTTGCACTTCAATTGATTTTTTCAGCTTCATAATGAATTTCTTTACCCAAACGGTAATTCTCAAAAGTTTCTCTAAATTACTATATTTTGAAATGTTTATGGGATTTTCGGGTTTTTTGACTAAGCACTCGCTCTGAAAAACATCGTTAGGATTTTTTTTGTATTCTAATTCATCTGAGTAAGCGATTTCTTTGTTTTCTGATATTGGCCAACACTCAGGAGGTAAACTTAGCCATTCTGGTCCTTGTAACCAAGTTGTATCATTGATTATCCTAGAGATTTTTGATCCTCGAGAAACTATATCAGCTGGATTGGCAGTACCAGGACAATGATACCAGTTATCAGGTGAGGTCAATTTATGGATCTCTTCAGTTCTGTTTCTGACAAAGGGTTTAAACTTTTTAGGGGATCCTTTTATCCAAAAATAGGATATTGTTGAATCTCTCCAGTAATAAGTCGGTACATTCAATTTTAAAGCTTTCAAAATGTTACTACTTAGCTTGGCCGACAACAATGCGGCCATCAATTCAAGCCTTGGCAAGGTAAGCGCTTTCAGTGGAGCAACCCTGTTTTTCGAAGCAACAAAAACTGTTCGAACATTTTCGGTGGTTGTTGCTACACGTAAATAAGCAATCGTACCATAAGCCTTCATGCTCTAATCGGCAAAAATATGTAATTGTAGGTCATAATCATGCCAATTGGTGATGTCAGAAAAATAGTATCTGGGTACTGAAAAGTTTTTCAAATGAGGGAGTTCGTTACACCAGCTACTCCAAAGTATACGTAAATCTTCGGGTAAGGTGTCATCCCAATCTAGACCCAAATTCCAAATTTGTTGAATTATACATTTTAGTCTTAATGTAAATGGTCCTAGGAATCCAAGTGGATCAAAAATCCTACCTAAAACTTGTAGAATAAATCTTTTGGTGTCTATTCTTCTTGAAACGAAATCAACTAAACCTCGAACATCAAAATAAAGTAAATCTTTGGAATTATTCCAAGCGATTCCTAAAACTTTATAAGGGAGATTTTGTTCTCCAAAAGCTTCAGAATTAACTTCTGAAGTTATGCCATTTTCTTTCCATAGTTCACTAAGTGGTAAAGAGTTCGTATGCCATTCGTGTAAATGCATACTTGCATTTTCATATAGTATATCAATACATTGTAAACTCGTGGATAGGGCTTGATCAATATTTTCATGACTTCCTATAACGTCATCAACGTAGGTATTTTCATTTAAAAATTTTACTGTGTTTGGATATTGTTCGGTGTATTTTTTCAAGTGGTGTTTAATTGTTGCAGCCAATAAAAAGGGACTGCTACTAATTCCAAATAACACTCTGGTGAATCTATAAATTTCAAAGGGTTTAGAATTATCAAACAAATCTTGTGAAAATAAAAATCTTGTTACATCACGATCTTTTTCATCTATAATTATTTGTAGAAAAGCTTGTTTTATATCAGTTGTAAAAGTTATGGGATTAAATCTAATCCGTAACAATACATCAAATATTTCAGGATACAAATTTGGACCTACATGCAGGCAATTATTCAAAGACAGTGAGCCTGTGTCATGAGCAGAGGCATCGAAAACTAAATCTGCTCGTTGTCCTATCAGTTCTAATTATTTCGCGATGAGGTAAATAAAAAGTTACATTTTGTTTTTCTTCAGGCTCTGTAACTAACTCAATAATACCTTGTTTCAAATAATCTGCTAACACCTCCTTATACTCAAAAAATAATTCAGGGTTTTTAATCAATCTTTGTTTGAGTTTAAAAAATCTATATTCTGCAATTTTCTGATTGTCATTTAAATGTTCCCTTTCAAGCTTCCACGGAAATCGAACTGTATATCGCTTATCATTCTATTTAATTTCTGACTCAAACTGCTTCATAACATTGTTTTCCGAAAAATCTGAATCCTGTTTAGTATTAAAAAGGCCAGATGATTCGATATTCCAGAATTTTTCAATCTGTTCAGAAATAAAAAAATTTTCTACTATTACATTAAATGCTAAGGGCGTATAACTGTCAGTTGTTTTTCCCTGTAGACACCAACCAAAAATGGTGTCGACAGCTACTAATTTTTTATTCAAATGTTTTATATTTCCAGTAACAATCTCATAATAATAGTCAGCACCTATAAGTAATGTAATGGGTTCTTTGGATGTGGGTGTTTCCGCAAGGGTTAAATTTTCAAATTGTTTACTTTTCATCAAATCATTGATTTCAGGTGGGGGATTTCAGTAGCTGATATTTGATTGGTGACTAGCGCTTCTATATCTAATTTTGAATTAGGTACATTTTTATTTTCAATAGTTAGTTTAACTACTTCAAAGGTTTTTTCAATGGGGTTCTCATTTCCAAATGTAAAAACCGACAATTTTCCTTTTCTTATTGCCTGTAAATTCAATTTATTTGCTATTTCTTCAGATATAAAGGTGCGCATGCTCCCACAATCTAAAAGTAACCTAATTAGAGATTGTTTTCCGTTTGATTTTATTTTTACACAACAAGTTTGTAGAAGAATTTTATTATTTTCTGTAGAGGAAATAGCCGAAATCACATTTTCCCTAGCTTCACTTTCATTACCTTTTAATTCGGGTGTAGTTACTTCTTTTATTAATTTAGATTTTAGGCATATCGTTTGATTATGTCTGCCTGAACAGTTCTTGCAACTAGTTTTAGAGTTACAATTTTTGATAACGTATTTCCTGCCTAAGCAAAGGTAACATCTTCCTTGAGATTTCAAGAAATTTCTTTTAGTGTTTACATCAACAGCCTCACACAAATCAGATGAATGTTTACTATCGTTGCAAAAAATACAATGAGCGAGCTGCCTATCTGAAGTCGATTTATCATTCGAAATGTTCATAAATTCACAAGTAGATTTAAATTCAGATTTTGTTGTTTGACTCTTGATTTTTGTTTTATTATTTTCAAATGCTTTCATTCTCGAAAAAAACGTGTGTTCTCTGCTTTTTATTTCAGCGTGCAGAAAATCTAATAATTTATGTATATCTGAATGTGTTAAATTATCTACATTTTGTCTATTATATTCCAAAGCTAATTCTGCCGGTATTAATTTTAAAATTACGGCGATAAGCATGGAGCCATAATTTGCTGGTTCGAGTCCTAATGTGGACAAACATCGAACATTTATTTCTATATCACTGTGCAATTTTTTCAATTTTTGAATTTCGTTAGCCTTATAAACAGGGGATAAATTAAGAAGCTTGTTCAGGTGATGATTAATTATCACGTCTTTTTGACCATAACGCGATTCTAAAACTTTCAATGCTGCGTCATAATTAGCTTCTGATATTTCAAAACCTTCTACAGCATTAGCCGCAGCTCCAGATAAATAACTCTTCAAATAATGAAATTTTTCAATTTTCGAAAGCGATTTATTTTCGTGAATTGTATTTTTAAAGGTATTAAAAAATGAAATAAATTGCGTACAGTCGCCATAGAATTTTTGTATATTGAGTTTTGGCAATTTAACAACTGAGTTTTCATCATTAATCACATTCGATTTTAAATCTTGACTGTTATTTAAATCAACATTAACAATTTTTTTGTTTTCGGTTAATTTTTTCTTCACCCGGAATTTTGCAACTGATATTTTATCCACGTAATCATAAACAGATTTGATTTCAGTTTCATAGTCGTCTAACTCTAAAAGGGGCTCAATTTTCTCGTCAACTGACTTCAATAATTCTGCTTTAGTATCTAACTGAATAAATAATTCTTCTAAATTATCAAAATTTATTGGACTATCCTTCATAACATTTTCTATATTATTAATCAGCTTTGTTACTGCTGTTCTCAAAACTGTACGGTTCTTTTTTAACTTTTCTAAATCAGATATTTCGAAATAAATATGAAAAACTTAATCTTACCTTTGCCGTCTTATTATCACTTACTATGCTCTATTTCCTTATTTGTGTTTTGAAGACATTAATAGGGTAACGAATACTTTTTTTTTTTCTTTCTTTCCGGCGTGATGCACCATGAAGAAAATTTTCAAAGACAGTCGAACATCAACTCAAAGAAGGAGGTGCTTTCTGGGATCTTTTCTTTAAATATTTAATGACTATTTACAGATCATGATTATATACATATATACAGCAAGAATTATCAAACAAATGATCCGGTTTTTCGAAATAAGGGAGGCTTAGCCTCACCAACAAACTGTAAAATATTACAGCGATCATGCCTTTTAAAATCACAACATTGCTTCGTATCGTTCCAGCCACAACAAAACGCAATCGCATTCTAAAGTGGGATGCGCGCGCATCGCGCGACCTTCGTTTCCATGGAGAGCAGAGAAAAGTTTCTCTTCAAATACACTGTAAACTATTTTCCCCATTGATCATAATGTAGCGGAATTCTTTTGAGTGCGCCTATAAATGAACTATTGACGCTGCAAGCTTCATATTCAGTACCGAACATGCCAGGGTAAACATCAGTAACATCTATCAATTACATGAAAACCCGAGTATATTTACGCGAGTTAGAGCGTAGACAGAGAGATAGATGGACAGACAAATGAATTCATAAACACTTTTCAACTATGTTGGAAAGTGTTAAAAACGAAAAAGTTTCATTTCTCCTATTCTAATACTAGCAGAATTACTATATTTTTACCAAAGCTCTTTGTTTGTTATTTTCTATAATCCTATTATAGAGAAATTTGCTTGAGATGTTGTCTCGAAATTGTATCGAACTTCATAATTTTGGATTTTGGTGCATAGTTTAGACATTATATTTGAGGAAGTGAGTTTCAAAATTCGCCTTATACAAAACGTAAAAGTTTGGCAATTAAAAAAAAAAAAAGAAAAAAGAAAAAAAACTCTAACTGCGTCCATTGGTTTTCATTGTAAACCAAGATTTTAAAATGCCAGAAATACAGGATCAACGAGATTTTTTTTTCAAATGGTAGTGTTTCTTCGGTGTACGTTTACCAGCAGAATTCATTGATAGAGAATACACGGTTATGTTTTATTTATTTATTTTGATAAGCGAGTCTTGAAACTCGCATCCTCGTTTAGATTCTTCGGTAACCTTTAGCTTTGGATATCAGGCGAGAATTAAATCACTAATTGAAGAATTATACACGCTTAAAGTTAGGAACTCTTAACGTTACTTTTTTTTAACTATTGCAAAACATATTGCAATTCTGGTATTTTCTTAAACAATTCATAAAACGTAACCACTAAGTATGTTTTAATAGTACTTTAAAAATAGATTTTGTGGAATTATCTGTAAAATTAGATCATCATATTTGAAAATTTTTGAAATTGATTTATTTTTTAGAAAAATATTGGTTACAATTTATATAATTTTTCGACAATGATTTTCAAAAAAAAAAAAAAAAAAATTTTGAAAGAAATTCGAAGTAATATAATCTATGAATGTTTTAATGGAAACAAAATTCTAGAAGCTTCATATATGCGTATCTATAATTAAAAGGCCATTCTGCCAGGTAGTTTGAGTTATGCTTAACCCCTTGAGGGGCTGTGGGATATGTTATATCCCACCTAATTTTAATTAAGATTTGTACCAAAAACTTTTAATTAAGTTTTAATTTTATAACTTTGGTGAAAAAAGATGAAAAATTGTTTCTTTTTATTTTAAGGCAGTTAGAAGAAAATTTTTTGGAAAAAGTCGTTTTTTATTCTTTTAATATTTTGAGTCCTTTGTTTTCTCCCTTTTGAATGGTATATTAATTTTGTTTCTATGACAACTAGAAGTTAAAGGAATTAAAGTAATTCAGTTTGTTAATATCATACATAAACATTACATGCATAAAATTTAAACTGAATTTTCTCAAAATGTAGCTTTTTGAACTTCGATGTACCTTTTTATAGAAACTACTACACATTATTGTTTACAATCTTGACAAAATATTTCTCACATATCCCTGATCAATCTGAAGTGGACTTTTGTTGCAAACATTTGTACAAAATTTTTATAAAAAAGATTTTTTTTTAGAAAAATGCAAGTTTTTTGTTGTTTAAAAGTGGTTTATTTTTTACACATTTAAGGGGTCTTGTACCTTTTAAACGCGACGAAAATTAACGAAAAATTCAAAGTTTGAATTAGTCTAGCTTCAAAACCCTTTTATGTATAAACATGAAATTTTGGATATTGATTAAACAGATTGTGCTTTGTAATATGCTGTCATTAGAAATTTATTAGCCTTTTACAGAATTTTGAATTTGTGTATTGTTGAAATCAAAATAGCTCGTTTTTCTTTACTCCATAAGTCATTGCGCGCATGATATCTTGAGAAAGTATGTATGGATCGTCATGAAATTTGGTAGAAATACTAAACATATATGTGTGTTTAAAATGAACTACCCTTAGGGCACAATTATTTCATTAACCGTATAAAAAAATATTTTTTGTAAAAAAAAAAACTCGAAATTTTATATTTCTAATGAATAAAAATATTCATAACTGAAAATATTACCATTGTGAATACTTAATAGTAGTTCGTTTTTAACACATATATTTGTTTAGTATCTTTACAAAAGTTCATGACAATCGATACATACTTTCTCAAGATATCATGCACGCAATGACTTCTGGAGCAAACAAAAAGCTATTTTGATTTCAACAATACACAAATTCTGCAAAAAGCTAATAAATTTCTGATGATAGCGTATTACTAAGCACAATCTGCTTAATCAATATCCAAAATTTCATGTTTATACTTAAAAAGGTTTCTAAGATACGCTAATTCAAACTTTGAAGTTTTTCGTTAATTTTCGACACGTTTAAAAGGTACAAGACCCCTTAAAAAAAAGTAACTCAAACAAATCTGTTTATAAAGTTGACTTCACTTTATTTGGAATTACTCATATTATGTATAACAAATTTCAAATGAATATCTTTGGTATTTTCTGAGAAAAAGTACATTAATTTACTGTGGTAAGTATAGGGACTTGCAATTGCCCTTAAAGAAAATTTTTCGAAATTTCCGGTTGGAATTCAACATTACAGAAACAAAATCGCTTGCCCCTCAAAGGGTTAAACGACACGTATTGCAATCTGTTTTCAAACGATTAAAAATAAACATAACATTAACTAATATTTTTATCAAAATATGTTAAACATTGATGATTCTTTTATTACATATTTGATATCTACATATATTCTCGAGTTAAAATAAGTAAAAATGTTTTGTAAAATAGTTTTTTTAATATAGAATTAGATCATGAAAAAGGGTTATCAAAAAACATAATTCGAAAAATAATCATATAAATGTGAAATTCTGAAAGATAATCTTGGTTAAATTATGATTTATATTATGAAATACAAAGGTAAACATATATACTAATGTAAATATGCAACATACTTACAAAATTCGAGTAGAAATGATGTTTAATATATTTTGGAAAATGTCGAGTGGTCAGTTTCATGCTGTGGAGGCATCTTTGAGCTTTTAAGCCTTTGAGGGGCAAATAATTGTGATTCTGTAATGTCGAAATCACACCGGAATCTTCAAAAACTTTCATTGCAAAATAATGAAAAGCAATTTTACGACTCTTTCACACCAAAGTTAGAAAAGTAAAATTTAATAATTTTTTTCTGGTGCAAATCTGTATTAAGTGTAGGTGGGATAAAATATATCCCACCGCCCCTCAAGGGGTTAAAAGTGCACGCGGTATGCTTCTAAAACGAGCTTGTGAACTTCCCAGTAATATCGAAAACAAACGCTGCATGTTAACCCAAACTTGAATCAACATTTAAACATCACAGAAAAGCCAAAGAGAACCGTTAAATCGGAAAAGATTGGGTTGTGCTTTTAAATAGATAGAAAAAATGCATCCTCGCGGAAATCAGGGGTTATGAAAATTTTGCTACATTTACCCTTGCCCGTGGATATCTCGGGATATGCAGCGAGAGGTTTAAGAACACCAAAATTTAAATATGCATAATTCCTAAACTATTTTAACATATTGACATGATATTTCGTATCCGATTGTTAAATTTACCTAAAAATCTATATAATACTGTAAAATTAGATGTTAGTGCTGAAAATAAAGTTTCAGCATTCATACAATTTCAGTATGAAGAAATTTTTTTATCACATGATAGCAGAATATATTAAACAGGGAGATTTATTGCATTCAAATTTATTCCGTTGCTTTAGAATATTGAACAACATTCGGATTTTTATAGGGTACAATACAGCTATATTTACCAATTTTCATCATGTTATATTTTTTAAAGTTTGACAAATTTTAATGCTATTTCTTTTTAAAGATTTGTTTAATTCTTATTATTAATTTTAAGTTTTGTAAAAATGTTAAGCACACTATCTGCAGAACCAATACTAGTATATAAAATTTAATTATGGCTAATGTATACAGTCTGTCGCAAAAATATTGACCTCGGATTTTATTCCTTAAATATTAATCATAGGCATATATTATTAAGAAGAAAGTTCCATAAAAAAGGCACAGAATTTTACAAAATCGATTAAAAGTTTGAGATTAAATCTGAAGAAATACTAAATTTTAGTTTTTTACGGTCTCCACACAAAACGTTTCCCAATGATTGAAATGTGCCCCATACACTGATAAAGTCATGTGGAAAATTTTACTATTTTATCATAAAAAGTCACGGAGATCTGTTTAATTACATTTGGTGAGAGTTTAAACATAATTTTAAATGTAAAGGTAATCAATTCAATGTTAATCATTGTTTTCTTTCGTAATTTGTGTACGACCCCTGACACGCGATCATCCGACATGTTTTTTGCGAGATCATATCCAGGCATCAAAAAGTGTTTAAGTCAGCATTTATGTATTTTCATACCTCTGTATCTTTTTATGATAATGCTGAGAATTTGTATTGGATAGGAGTGTGTAGAACTCGTATTGTGCAAGCTGTATAGTAATATGTTCATGCTCAAATACATGCCATTATTAAACAGAAGGGTAACACCGAAATTTTTGGGACAGGTGCACACGATACGCTCCAAAAAATATATTATTGGTCAATTTTTTTTTTTTTTTTTTTTTTTTTTTACGTCCTCTGATGATACTTTGTAGCGACAATTATAATTTGGCTATCTTAGAACAAATTTTAATAAGGGGAAATTGAGTTGACGCAAGAGAATGATTGTACTATGATTGTCTATGATTTTAAAGTAAGGTTAAATCAAGAATAATGCCTTTAACGCCTACAATTAGCATATAGATATAAACCTCCTTCTCGTGCCACTATATTTAGATGGCTTACAGAAATTAGAGGGGGTCTACATTCTTTCTCGAATGAAAAACACACAGAAAGAGCTATGTGTGCTGCAGTCCCAGAATATTTGTCGGTCATACGGAAAAAGTTAATTGATGATAATCTCTATACCTACCAAATGATTAAGAGTGAACTTAGAATTGAATTCTCAGAGATACATAAAGTTATTCAAAGAGAACTGAATACGAAAGATTTTGACTTTGGTTCCCCCATATTTAATCAAAATACCAAAGAGGGAAGTGTTTCAAGATGAGTAATTAAATCTTAAACTTACTTAATAATGGTGGGCAACACATTATTTCCAAAATAATAGCTGGTAATGAAACGAACATACCTGTTTTTGACGTTCAAACACATCAAGAAAATAAAATATGAGTGTTTGAAGATGCCTCAAACTGAAATTCGTGAAAAGATAATTATCCAGAAAAACAGTAATATATACCATGTTCTTCAGACGTATAGGCTAGAAATAGCCATAAATATAGAGAAACATAAAATAGTTAATGCTCACCAGTACATCTCTGAATGTCTTCCAAGAAATTCTTAAAGAGATGAATGTTAGATAGCTCATGATCTTCTCATTTAGAAAAGATTTCAGTCGGATTTCTTGAACAAAAGAACAAAGTGATTGAAAATCCATACTGTTCTGCTAATCTTTCTATGTGGACTTTCGGCAATTTTGTTATCTGAAAATAAAATCGCGGGTGTCGTTTTCATGCCGAAGATCATGAGATTGATGAGGCTATCAAAGCATAGTTTTTTTTTTATCTCTTCCAAGAAATGGCAGTCTTGAGGCATTTAATCTTTAGAAAATTCGCCTACGAAAATGCATTAATCTTGGAAGGAACTAATTTGAACACGCCTAAGACACTGCGTGACTTTCTCCAATTTTCTAATATTAATATAAAATCGTGGGCGTCGTTTTTATGCCAAAGATGAGATTGATCAGAATATAAAATCACATTTTTCATCTTTTCCAAGGAATCTATGACTTGAGGCATTTAATCTTTAGAACATCCGCTTACCAAAGTATATTCATCTTGGAGGGTACTTAGAAGGATTTATGTTAAGGTAACCGTGCCAATTATTAGAAGAGTTGGTAAGTTTAATTTCTACTACTTCGCCGTGCCTCAAACATTTCAGTGTGACCCTCATATAAAAATAACTATGATTAAAACCACTTTAAAATTCAGAATTACATAACATTTATTTACAGACGTACAATGTTTGAAAGCATGTACTCTTGAGATAATATATTATATTTATCGCATCGTTTTTTATTTGTGTTTGTTTTTAAATGAGTGATTCAAATAATTGTTTATGTATTCAAATAAATAAAGTTAAAAAATTGTTTTCTTTACGCCAATCAGAAATTCAAATATACTCCAAGCATTTTATAATTAGCATAAATATGTTATTACTCTTCTGATAGTCGCCTAAAAAATGTCTATATTAATCGGGTATTTTCGTACGAAACACATTTTATATTCCATAAAGAAAAGTTATTTTGCATTAACTAGCTTTTAATTTCTATAATAAATCAAGTTTAGGCAAAATATTTCCTGATACACTCTACTTGAATTATCGGAAGTCGAGCGTAAATTTTTGTCCGCCTGAAGAGTTTAGCTAAATAACTATTTGGCTTTCGGTCGTTAAGTAAAAGTATTTTCTATAATTAATTTTGTGGGATTAACAATATGTTATTCTCCCTCAAACAGAACTTATATTCTGTAGTTTTGTCAATACAAAGTGCTTTTAATTCCTTCAAGTTCTTTTAATTATGCTTGGTAATTTGACAATGACATGTTAATTGTCCTTCACTTTTAATATTTATATATGAATGTTAAACTACTGAAAAGATAAATGAGATTATTTGTACTTATTTTCCTCTATTTTAAGCATAAAAGTTTCATTTAAATCACATTACTAACAAAAATATTTATCAGATATTTTTTGCTTTATTACCCTATCTTGCCTAATTTTAAATAATAAAGATAAAATATAAATATATTGATAAATATATCTGATATATTGAATATTAAATTTGATATATTATGTTATGTTATTACCATATGTACACTTTTAAAACGTTAAACACAACTTTAATAAAGCCGTATCTCAAACATTCAGTGTGAACCTCGTATAAAAATATCTATGATTAAAACTAATTTATACTTCAGAATTACAAAACGTTTATTTACAGACGCACAATGTTTAATATAGTTACTCTTGAGATAATAGGGTAAAGTGCCCATATTTCGTCCCTCTCCTAATTTCGCCCACCTTAACTTCTCTGTTTCTGCGAAAGTGGCGCCACTTATGACACAAGGCACAGGGTACGGAAGGTAAAAGGGGTCAGATTTGAAAGTTTTGTTCACCAAGACGCAAACATAAATTAAAGACACCGAATTTCCTATTTTTAGAAGAACTGGGTTCTTAATATGTCGTTTATAGAACGTAATTTACTGTAGTGTATGTATTTATTTCTTATTCATTGCATGTATTTTACGTTGGTAAGATGCTGACCGTAGCATATAGTGAGCTTTAGGACACTCAGTTCATCTTACGGGAACTGAAGCTCCGTCATATTGGGAAGTAGCGTAGTCCCAATTTCGTCCCCCTTTAAGCCTCGGCGTATTCGATTTTTTGGCGAGACGATATTAGGACCATTTTTTTCTTTGTATTTTTTAGATACTTTTGAAAAAACAATTTTTCGCATTGTTAAATTTCTTTGTAAGATATTTGCCTATGTTTCTATGTGTGTGGGTAGTTAGTCAATCTAAAATTCAAAAATGGTAGCTTTTCTATGAAAATTAAAACTTCGAAGGACCTAAAAGTGACTGGGGGTAGATAATAGGACACCTTACCCTATATTATAGTTATCTAATTTATACTTCCGAATTACATAACACTTACTTAAGACGAACAATGTTTAATATATTTACCCTTGAGATAATATATTATATGTATCTAATTTATATTTCAGAATTACATAACATTTATTTACAGATTCACAATGCTTAATGTATTTACTCTTGAGATAATACAGTGTATTTATCACGTCGTTTTTTATTTTCGTTTATTTTTAAATGAATGATTCAAGTAATTGTTTACGTATTCAAATAAATAATTGCATTAAAAAATTGTTTTCTTTACGCAATTCAGAAATTCAAATATCCCGTAAGCATTGCATAACTAGAATAAACATTAAGTTGATACTTTTCTGATTCTCTCTTAGAAAATTTATATTTTAATTGGATATTTTCCTACGAAACACATTTTATGTTCTATATTAAGAAAAGTTATTTTGCAATAACTAGCCTTTAATTTCTATAATAAATCAAGTTTAGGCAAAATATTTCCTGATGCACACTACCTGAATTATCGGAAGCCGAGCGAAATGTTTGTCCGCCTGAAGAGTTTAATTAAATAACTATTTGGCTTTCGGTCGTTAAGTAAAAGTATTTTCTGTAATTTGTTTTGTGGGATTATTAATATATTATTCTCCCTTAAACGGAATTTGTATTCTGTAATTTTGCTAAAACAAAGTCCTTTTATTTCCTTCAAGCACTTTTAGTTATGCTTGTTAATTTGTCAATGGCATGTTAATTGTCCTTAACTTTTAAATATTTATATATGAATGTTAAACTACTGAATAGATAAATTAGTTTATTTGTACCCTAATTTCCGGTGTATAGCCCGCGGATCAAACAATCGTGTTTCGACCCAGAAACTTTTTTAAATAAAATGTAAATTTTTAGGTCACGGTAAATATTGGTCTTCAAATGCTGAATAAAACTTCTGGATCCAAACTGAATTGTTTGATCTGCGGGCAATACACCCGAAATTACGGTACTTATTTTGCTCTATTTTAAGCTGAGTTTCATTTAAATCACATTACTAACCAAAATATTTATCAGATATTTTTTAATTTATTACCCTTCCTTGCCTATTTTTAACTAATAATGAAAATATATAAATAATCTTATATATTGAATATTAAATCTGATATATTATATCAGATTATTACCATATGTACACTTTTAAAACGTTAAACACAATTTTAGGAACGTTTAGAATAGGGTTATAATAAAATAGTTAAGTCAGTTTCGTTTTACTTGTATTATTTAGCCATATCTCAAACATTCAGTGTGACCCTCGTATAAAAATATCTATGATTGAAACTAATTTAACATTCAGATTACATAACATTTATTTACAGACGCACAATGTTTAATGTATTTACTCTTGAGATAAAATATTGTATTTATCACGTCGTTTTTTATTTGCGTTTATTTTTAAATAAATGATTCAAATAATTGTTTATGTATTCAAATAAATAATTACTTTAAAAAATTGTTTCCTTCACGCAATTCAGAAATTCAAATGTACCACAAGCATTGCATATCTAGAATAAGCATTAAGTTATTAATCTTTTGATTCTCTCCTAGAAAATTTATATTTTAATCGGGTATTTTCGTACGAAACACATTTTATATTCCATAATAAGAAAAGTTATTTTGCATTAACTAGTCTTTAATTTCTTTAATAAATCAACTTTAGGCAAAATATTTCCTGATGCACATTATATGAATTATCTAAGTCGAGCGTAAATGTTTGTCCGCCTGAAGAGTTTAGCTAAATAACTATTTCGCTTTCGGTTGTTAAGTAAAAGTATTTTCTATAATTAGTTTTGGTGGTAATAACAATATGTTACTCTCTCTTAATCAGAATTTGTATTCTGTACTTTTTTCAATAAAAAGTACTTCTATTTCCTTCAAGCACTTTTAGTTATGCTTGGTAATTTGACAATGGCATGTTAATTGTTGTTCACCTTTAATATTTATATAAGAATGTTGTACTATTGAAAATATGATTAGTATATTTGTATTTGCTTTGCTCCATTTTAAGCTGAGTTACATTTAAATCACATGGTCAAAATATATTTATTAGATAATTTCTAATTTATCTTGCGTATTTTAAACTATATATATAATGTGATATATTAGACAATATCTACAGTTTTAAAACTTTAAACACAACTTTAGTAACGTTTAGAATATCGTTTTAATAATATAGTTAAGCAAATTTAGTTTATTATCAAGTGAGCACAATGCATTCTTTATTTCTTTTTGCACAGTTAAGACATTTATTTTAAATAAAGACTAAATTTGACATGAAATTTTCGGAAAACACGAATTAGATAATTTGGAGATCATTTGGATTTTAAATATAATTTATTCTATGTTTTGATAGCTTTTTATTTTGTTTAATTGAAAAAAAAAACATAAAATGTAAAATACCATGTGGGAGATATTAGTAATCTTATGATCTAATAATGGGAATTAAATTTTAAAAAATCATAATTTGACAGAAGATTTTCAGAAGTCTAAATAATTGACTAAATTAGCGCTATTTCCACTTGTGGAATGGTGTGCAGCAGTTGGCCGTTTGTCAATTTTAATAGCATTCTTCGCCATATTTTACCAGGATTTCTGAAATTTATCAAAGCGAAGAATACTATTAAAATTTAGTGGTGATAATTGATCCACTATTGTTCATCTTTTCTACCACTGCTATTATTTGCAATCAAAAACGTTATAAACTATTGGCTTGACTTCTAAATTGAGATTTTACGGATACTTACAAATAATTTCTTAAAGATCGGTTAAAATAAATCTAACATTAATAAACTGAATCTAATAACATCATCATTTTATTTATTTGAAAAGTAATGATCCTAGGGAAATAGTGGCTATAGTACTATGTTTCACAAAATGAGCACATTATTTTGCATTACGAAATTAAATAAGTAAAAACTGTTATCAATATAATATTTCCAACCACCTATGAAGGAGGGATCCAATACGAAGTGTTGCGTGGGAAAGAAAGTAAAAGGACCTCGAACGGGCACGCGGTTCTGAGGCGGTTCCCAGCCGAGACGAATATTAAGTTCGAAGCCGCAACGGTCATCCGATGGTTTCCCTTTTAAATCTGCCCGTTTTCAATTTTCATTTTTTTTTCTTTTTTGGTCCGATCAATTGTCAGAAAGTGGTCAGCGTGGGAAAGGAAGTAAAAGGACCTCAGACAGGGCACGTGGAACACCACGCTCCGGGGATTCTGAGACGGAAGTCTCTTGAATGGTTACCGGAAATCTATGAATGAGATGGAACATAGTATGAAATAGATATACTACGAGGGTAGGCTGATAAGTAATGCACACATACTTATAGAGCGCGAACGAAGTGAGCTTCAGAAGCACGACTGGTGACAAGTGAAAGTAACATTCTCTCTCTATACGCATGTGGAGATTTGAAGTTGCTGAAAACATCCAATGTGTTTTGAGAAGCGGAAGTATGGAGATGAGTTCTAGAGTTATGCCAACACGAGTTAAACAGCGTGCTATTATAGAATTTTTAATTTCTGTAAAAGTGACTCATGCTGAGTTTTGTCGTTGTTTAAAGATGATGATGCTGTTCATAAGCCTATTGTAAATCGATCGACAGTAAAATTTTATGATTGCGAGCCCAGAAAAGTCATAATTGTTGATGAAAAACGCAGTGGACGTCTGATCACTGCCCAGACGATAAACCTCGCAAACTTGTCGACGATTTGATTCAAATTGACCGGCGGATCTCTCAAAAGTGTATTTCAAACCATATTGGAATATCCAAGGAACGTGTCGTCTTCATTATTGACCAATTGGGACACCGTAAAATCCGCAACTGCAGCGGCTCTGCAAAACCTGAAGTTCGAACCGATTCAACACCTTCCTTAATTCCCCAATCTTGCTCCTTACTTTTTTTAATTTTTTTTCCCTCTACTCAAGAAAGTTGTCAGGGGTTATCATTACACATCAGACGATGAGGTAAAGGCAGCTATGAAGTCCTGGATTCTAGAAAAGTCCGAAGAAATTTTCAGTGCTGGAAGAAACAAAACCTTGTTGGGAGAAACATTGGGAGAAATGTGTTAGCCTTAACGGTGAATATGTTAAAAAATAAATATATGATTTTGAAGCTTAAGAATTCTACTTTATTGTACTTTTTGTCCGATCTTGCTATTTGATTTTATTCAAGCTCTACAAGTATGTGTGCATTTCTTTTCAGCCTACCTTCGTATTTCTAACCTTTTGAGGTTTTGTGTTTTGGGTATTGACAATGAAATATTTCGACATATCACTAAACGTAAACCGGCCGTAAACAGTGTTGCCAAATCTGGCGGGGGTTTTTTTAATTCAGAAATTTCATCTTAAGGCCAGAAAAAATTTAATACTACTTTTGTAAAATTTTATTCACCAAATATCTATCATTATAATAACCAAAGATCACTATTGAAACTTTCTGGGCAGAATTTAGAATCTCTTAAAGGCAGTTTTGTAAATGACGTGTAAATTCATCAGTCGGCTTGCAAACTGTTAAAAGACACAAATCTACCTTAAAATCTATCAAGTGTTTTGTCCCTCACAGTTATTGTTAACCACCATTCCGAAGAGAAGGATAACAATAAATGCAAGGGAATAAGCGTTTGGTATATTTTAACCCCTTGAAGAGCGGTTTGATATATTTTATCTCACCTACAATTAATGAAGATTTGCACGAGAAAAATTTTATGAAATTTTACTTTTCTAACTTTTGTGGAAAAAAGTTGTAAAATTGCTTTTCCTTATTTTGAAATGAAATTTTCTAAATTCCCGGTGGGAATTCAGCATTACACAAACGCAATTCCTTGCCCCTCAAGTAGTTAAGATTATTGCCGTCTTTTGAAATGAGATTTTTTCTGACATTTAAACTCCCCGTTTTGAAAAGTTTAAGCAACTTCAAGGACAGGATTTTCTGCTTTTGGCTGTTATGTATGTATGTCAAAAAAAATTTTTTTTAACAACCACCGGGACTGAAAATTAATTTTTATATTGCAATTCCAGTACATCAGGAATGTTTTAAGCAAAAAGTAGTAATTGTATAGTGCAGGATCGGCGAACCTATGGAACAGGTGCCACTTTTGGCACGCGAAAGAATAATTTTGGCAAGGCATTGTTGTGGCTCTAAATCAAAATAAAGTGAGATTACACAAAATTGCGACTCATCTTTTCTAAATTCGATTAAATGGAAATCGAAAAATTTCAATTGCGGCATATTAAATTCCAATCTAATTAATTATGGTCTCAAAAAATTTCAAACAAAGACGATATTTGAAAACTATCAACAAAAATTGGTTATTATATATTGTTAAATTCTAATGATAAAGTTATGGAAACTTTTAATTTATTTCAGAGCTATTCAAAGAAACTGGTGTTTGCCATTTTAACAGTTTTTCTGCCTATCTATGCTTTCAAGCCATTGTTTTCACAAATGAATTATATCAAAACGCATACTGAAAGCACTTGAAGATAAACCCGGCGTTTAGTTTGCATTAAAATTAACCTCATATTAAGATGCAGCATCAGAAATCAAATTGCATAGCATTATTATTTTTTTAAATATATTTGTTGCCATAATTATTACAGTGTAATACCTACATGTATGTTCCTCATATTTTTAAAATCTTAATACAAAATTTTAAGCAATTTTAATCCATTATTTTTCCACCTACGAAATTTGGTTTCTAGTTGGCACGCCATGGTCACGTAAAATACTTTTTGGTCAAATTTGGCACGCGGCAACAAAAAGGTTCGCCGACCCTGGTATAGTGCATAGATTTGTTTAACGGGCACATCAATTATTTTAATATAAGATCGTCTACTGCGAATCCATACTGTGCGATGCTGCCAACGAAAATATCTTTATAAATAAGAAAATGAGACGACATATCTAGCAATAAAATTTCATTTTTCGTGAGTATTTTGGAGAAAAAAAATGACATTATAAACCAAACTTTCGTTTATTGATTTGCTTCACTTGTCCAGGTGAGTATAATCAGGTTCTTGGATGGTACATCAACAACAGTTTCCAATCCAAGGATGAGCTGCATACGTATGTCACCATTGTTTTATTTATAAAGGAACACCAATAACACCAACGTATATTAAGTTAAATGAAGATAATAGCAAATATTTCTAAAAAAAAAAAAAAAAAAAAAAAAAAAACATTCTGTTTGACTCATTCTCAACAACTCATACAAAATAAGTAAATAAAAATATTTAAAGTTAATAATTTGTATGTTTATACAAATTTGTAATCAAGCCGTGTATTCAGAATAAATTAATTGAAGCCGCTTTTATTAATTAATTTAAAATTACTTGTTGAAAATTCTATACAACGTTACATAATTCGGTAACAAAATTAATCGCAGATTCTATTTTAAAACCAGCTAAATGTATTCTTAGAATAAGGATCTACTATTTATGATAAACGTTAAAAGCAATAAACTAAAGCAGGTGTAAAACTCACTAATTCGTTATATTTTATGTAGACTGCATTCATTGTGTTGAAAAATTCAGTGCCACTGGCGACTATTTTACATTCAATTTGCACCGCTATTTTTTAAAAATAAATTTTGTAGTATATTTTGTTTGCATTTGTTTCGTTGTTAAACTATATGTAAATGATTTTTTTAAAGAAAGTGGTGCGAGATACAATTAAAAATAATCGCCATTGAAAATTAATTAATATTTCATTTTTATCGATGTATTATTTAATGATAGAGAGTAATAAGCATACCTGCTATAAAATGAAGCTTTAATTCTTTTTGCGTTTATACTACGCTGTAAGAGAAGACAAAGTATTTCCTAACTTTCTAAAATACAATATAACCACGTACAAAAAGTATACAATAACCGACTCCTAGTTAATCCAAAATACCGAAAATTGTTCTTATTTTATATAAATTTTAGAAACTAATATAGCTTCGAGTTTTAAAAAAACATTTTTAGAAAAACAAAGTTTCTTATGCTGGCACTGATTTTCGGAAGAGTTTCCAAGTTGATTTTATTGTTGATTAATCATTTTTGTCAATCCGGAATATCGGGTTTCAGAACGCTATCAATTCTCAATTAAACATTTTCAACTGCTTAACTGAGTTTATGCATGCATGAGAAAAATTAATATTTGTTTTAATATTAATTTAGAAGCCCAGTGGTGTAGTGGTCAGCGCATTTGACTGCCGCACCACAGATCGAGCATTCGACTCCTGACTGAGCAAGGTATACTCAGCCTTCCATCCCTTTCGGGTCGATAAAATGAGTATCAAGCTTGCTTGGGAACAAAACACCGAGAGTTTCGCGTTAGGCTGACCACCTGGCGGGACGGATGCTGCATAGCACCTCGGGGCCTAGAGTCAAGAAAACAGAGATGGGCATTGTCGGCCCAGATCCTTCATGGATTGTATAGCGGCAGAGTTTAGTAGTAGTTTAATTTTAATTTTAATGCTGTTAGCTTAATATGCTTAGCTATGAACATATTTCTTTGCAGCATCAAGAGAAAATTCAGTGTTGTCAGATCTGTGATATTTTTGTAACGCAGATTGTTGACTATCACCGCTTTTTTAAATAGAGATATTCGCGCTATTTAAAAGTAGATAAAAAATTCTGAAAAATAAGCGAATTATGCCATTTAAAAAAATGATGGTAATCAAATAATCTGAATTAAAAAAGTCTCCAATCTGGCAACATTGAGGAAATATTTACTTGAAAATAGATAACATCCGTAAAATCTATAGTCCACGTTGAGAAAGCTGATTAATCAACTGACATGGCCGCAAAATAAACTTTGTTTTTGTAAAAGATTAATTAAATCTAAAAATGCATTGGTTCCTCAATTTCTAAATGCAAAAATACGCTTTTTGGGTTCGTGGAGCACTCGGATCTGGCAACATTGAGGAAATATTTACTTGAGAATAGATAGCATCCGTAAAATCCATAGTCCACGTTGAGAAAGCTGACTAATCAACTGACATTGCCGCAAAAGAAACTTTGTTTTTGTAAAAGATTCATTAAATCTCGAAAATGCATTGGTTCCCCAATTTCTAAATGCAAAAATACGCTTTTTGGGTTCATGGAGCACTCGGATGAGATTATTGTATATTTTTGCCCGGCATTCTAAAAAATTTTCCGGAACAAGAAACATTTATCTTTTTACGCTCTTTTATTTAACTGAACCTAGGATTTGTACGTAAAGATGAAATCTTGTAATTGTTTTTTAAGGGGACTCTTAAAATAGGATTTTTTTAAGAGCATTTTCAAGATTTAATATCTAAAAATATATATGATTTAAAAACACAAATTTAATTGGGATATAAGATATAAGTATGTTATTTCTCTTCATGTATTTCAAAAATTGCAAGATGCAGAATTAGTATTTATAGGGTGCTCCAAACTATGAGATATTTGTCGAGCTAAAAATATAACTGCTTACGCGCAGGATTATAAAATAAAATAACTAGAATGAAAATTTTGTCGCCTACGCTCATTGTAATAATTATCCTAAACCTAATTAAATATGCATTTAAAGCATTTTCATGTTTTTAATACAAAGTTGTATTTAGCTAATGCAAAAATTTAAAAATTTAATCAGTATGATCAGCTAAAAAAATATTTTTTGAACATTAAAAAGGCAATTTTAGGTTCTGTTTATACAGAGTAGCGTGAAACATACGTTTTGAAAATTTCATGGAAAGATATTCACAAGTTTTTGAGATATGGTGCGCGTTATGCCCAAAAAGTCATTTGAAAAAAAAAAAAAATACTTCAAATTTTCGGAAACGCCGCTTCAGCTATTGGGCGGGTAGAATAGTAAAAGCCATAACTTGTGTTCTAATGAAATTTCAAGAAAACACTTATATCAAAAAGTTCAGAAAATATAGTAGTTTAACACCTAAAAAATTAAAATTTCAAAATTTTTGAAACTTTAAGAGTTCTAACCTTTAAGAGTCCAATATTAACTGAAGCTGGTTTTTGTACATAAAGATAAAATGTAATCGTTTTTAAGAAGCTTCCTGATATGCGAGAATTGTAGAAATTACGTTCACGGGTATTTTGTCGATGACAATATAATATTTTAATATTTTTAGAACTTAGTTATAAATAAATAAATTAGTTTAGGGCATTTTCCCCTTAGCTTGGCATACGTGATAAACGGCAAAATATTCTCTGAAACTCGCACAATTTTATACGAGTTAAAAAACAATGGATTTAATTATGCACCATTAAATGCTCGTCAAAATACATCAAATGGCACAATTATTTGGAACAAGGAAACACTTTAAACTAAAATAATAGAAAATAAATTATAAATAAGAATGAAGTGTGTGGTATAAAACAATATGAATTTATTATTTAATATTTTAATAATATTTAATTTGTGGTAATTCCGCTGAAAAACCAATTTAGAAATCTAAAAATTATAAACTTAAAATTACGCTGTGTGCAAATTGCTTAAAATGTGGCAAAATATTTTAAAAAGGTGTTACATTACTTTAATACTGCTTAGTACTTTTAACTATATACATAACCTTCGTCAGATAATACAAAAATACTGTTATTAGCGTCTTATTTTCAAAATTCACGTAGTTGTTGTCGAAGGGAGTGAAAGTCAAAGTCAATTTTTAGATCTGGAAAACATTGGGAAAATAAAAATATGGATATAGATGGAACTGAAGTACAACCAGTCAACAACAGCCCTGTCACGACTTAACCAGAATCAGAATAGTTAATTTTGAAGATACAAAAATTATATGCCCCTTAAAGAAATACCATGATTTAATAACCCGTGAATCAATAGAAATTATTACAAAAAAATACTGTTTGTAATGACATTTTATCACAGAACATACCCAGAATTTAGCTCGGTTTGCTTAAAGAATCATAAAACACTCAATATCCCACTTCCCTCTATATCCACATTTTTTCTAATATTTTCCGGATATAAAAATTGTCTTTCACTCTCACTCCTTTCGGCACCAACTACGTGAAATTTGAAAATAAGACGATAGTAACAGTATTTTTGTATTTTTTATTCTCTGAAGAAGGCTATGTATATCGTTGAAAGTACTAAGAAGTATTAAAGTAATTTAACACGTTTTTAAATGTTTTATCATCTTTTAAGTAATTTTCACTTAATGTAATTTTAAGTTTAGCTATTAAAAGATGAATTTAGCATCCTATTTATTTATTTGCTAAAAATTACAGTTTAAATAATGTTTAATTTTTTCTCTATTTCCTTATCTCAAAAAAAGAAACAGAGAAAAATTATATATATTTCTTGATAAATTTATTTCCTTGCGCTTTCCACCGAGCGTAGAATAACACTAGATATTTCCTAATCGATTTCTATCCACGCCAAATTAAACTGTATTATAGAGGAAAACATAATAAAAAAAACAGGATTTCCAGTCAGAACATCAGGTTTTGTTTTCAAGATGAACAGTGAATGCTTATGAAAGTGTGTTTTATTAAAAACTATTTTTATTCTTATACATATTTTTCGTGTACTTATTTGTTTTAGTACGTGTATGGAGTGATAATCATGTGATATATATGTACTAATTTAATATTTATGCAACAGGTTTTATTTGCTCTGAACCACACCCTGCTACAGCACGAAGAACTTCGTGAAAACGAGATGCACTCAACCTACACAACAGACGATCTGATTCGCCATTACAATTGCGGTGACCTCAACGCTGTGGTTTTCGGACAGGATACTGCTCCGGTTCCTGCTATCACAAACTGGACTGTCTCTGAGGAAGATGCAGCCTTTGCCAAGAATATTGATCATTATTTTCGACAAGAACTCATTTACAACCGCAATATGCGAATGGGGAACAGAGTCGCACAGCTTATTGAGAAAAATCCAGGACAAAGTTTATTCTTCGCTTTTGGTGCAGGTTAATATCAATCAGATCATAAAACTAATAGGAAATCAACAGGGATTGTAATTGTTATACAGGATTAATATAAATGAATGACCGAGTTTTAAAAATTAAAATTTTTTAAAATTATTACACTTGTTATAAGAAGTGATATATGATATAAAAAGAATCATCTCAAGATTTTTTTCTGTTAACCCTTTAATTCCCAGGGTAGTATGCGTTCTAGAAATTTCATAATTCACAGAATCGGAATTCCTTCCAGAAAATCTAATAGCAACTTTCGGTTTATTTAATAGCGAAATGTCTGCTAACGCGTGTGCGCTCGAAAGATTTTGGGTTGCATTAAATAATATTTTTATATGTTTTTGACACCTTTTAAGTAGTTATAAGTAGATTATAAAGTTTATTAATAACTAGCAGCCCCGCCCGGCGTTGCCCGGCGTTTATAAATAATAACCTTAACAAAACTCAAGTTTTTATGATGTTATATCTTTTGAAATTCTTTTAAATTAACCTAATTTCGGAGGCACCCATTGCCCTCCGCAGAGTCTAGCGTGTTCCCAACAAACTTCTTTCCGAACGAACCTGTAATCTGGGTTCACGCTACCTAAGGCAGCATATACCGGAAGTGCTCCGCACGTGCCGGAGACAATTAAAAACCAAATTGAGTGAGACAAACCTCGTAGTAATCAAGCCCATAGAATCCAAAAAAAGAATGCATCGGTAATGTTAGAAAATGTTGGTAACTGAAGACTAAGATAAAATTTCATAATATATTTCATAGCTGAATCGTAGGGTAAGTTGAATGAACCAAATCCCGTTGAAATTAGGTCTTTAGAATCGGAGGAAAGAATGCGCCCCTAAGCAGTGGAAGACGACGGATGAAGATGTTAAATTAAAAATTTGTGTTTTGATTTCCTATTTTAAATTTCTAGTGTGAATACGGAATATTTGAATAAATAAATCCAATAAATCCTGAACGCTGATAGTAGCAAATATGCTACCATGGGCAGTAGAGAGTTAAAAATGCTCGATGTATGAATTTTCCCTAACTCAACAAAACTCTAATTTGTAATCAATTTCGTTCGATGCATTTTGTTGTTTTACTCTGTTAATGGTTCTTAATGCAACACTTATGAATACTTTAATTTCTTTGAGTATTTTTGGCAATTTTGGTTCGTAAACAAGATATTTAATGTAAGAAAAATTGGCTTAAGATCTTAGGATCCTCGTAGACATTTGAATAAGATTAAATCTTCGTTATCCTGACTTAAAATCCTGCGTTGAGTCATTGAAAGAAAAAATTTGAATGTTATTCTTTCTTTTCATATATCACTTACTATTATATATGAAATAGTTTTGAAAAAAAAAATGATCATGTAATTTATTTATGCTAACTCTATATTGTGGTGCAATATCGGAAAATTCAAAAATACTTCTATTGCAAATAATAGCAATGAAACGCCATTTTTTTTTTCAGAAATATTACAATAGATGTCAATATCGGTGAAGTTTTACGAAAAGTTAAAAATTTCCAATATTAGGGAAATATATCCTGCCAATATTTTCAAGGCGAATATAAAACAATTCCGGTCAAGATAAAACAAAAAAGAGAAATACTTTTGTAAAATAATATGTTGTTTATAAGGAACTGTTTTCTGTAGGCGAATATGCATAATGGCTCAAAAGTTACTATGTAATTTAAAAATTTGGTAACTTTTGACTTTAGTAGCTTAATATACGGGGTGTTTCTATATGAATATTGGGGTTTTAATGCTTGGTAGTATTTATCACATAAAACCTAAAATCATAATACATAAAATGAAAGGGCAACTCAAACAGTTTTACTTACAAGCTTACAAGTGACCAATGTAAGTACCTTTCATCACACGGCACGCATCAGGTTTATAGCTCAGTTCTTCCCAAACGTTGATTAGCAAAGAATTTCTGTTCAGACGCTCACCCGATCTGACGCCATGTGATTTCTACCTGTAGGGGTTCATAAAGGATCGTGTGTATGTGACTCCACTACCAGTTGACCACTGTAGCTGTTACAGCAATGAACCCACAAACACTGATGAATGTTTGGGAAGAACTGAGCTATCGACTTGATGTGTGCCATGTGACGAAAGGTGCTCACATTGAACACTTGTAAGCTTTATAATCTACTTATAACTACTTAAAAGGTGACAAAAACATATAAAAATATTATTTATTGCAACCCGAGAAATTTCGAACACACACGCGTTCATTTTCAAAGGGAAAAAAGATGATTGACTGAATAGAAATACATTTTGAAAACAAAAACAAAAATAGTACGCATGCGCAAGCGGAGTTCAGTCCATTTCTCATCAGATTTGAGTAATGTAAGAGAGTAATGATTTGAGTAATGATTCAAAATGTATTTCTATTCAGCCAATCATCTTTTTTCCTTTTGAAAATGAACGGGTGTGCGCTCGAAAGATCTCGGGTTGCATTAAATAATATTTTTATATGTTTTTGACACCTTTTAAGTAGTTATAAGTAGATTATAAAGTTTATGAATAACTAGCAGACCCGCCCGGCGTTGCCCTGGGTTTATAAATAATAACCTTAACAAAACTCAAGTTTTTATGATGTTATATCTTTTGAAATTCTTTTAAATTAACCTAATTTCGGAGGCACCCATTGCCCTCCGCAGAGTCTAGCGTGTTCCCAACAAACTTCTATCCGAACGAACCTGTAATCTGGGTCCACGCTACCTAAGGCAGCATATACCGGAAGTGCTCCGCACGTGTCGGAGACAATTAAAAACCAAACTGAGTGAGCCAAACCTCGTAGTAATCAAGCCCATAGAATCCAAAAAAAGAATGCATCGGTAATGTTAGAAAATGTTGGTAACTGAAGACTAAGATAAAATTTCATAATATATTTCATAGCTGAATCGTAGGGTAAGTTGAATGAAGCAAATCCCGTTGAAATTAGGTCTTTAGAATCGGAGGAAAGAATGCGCCCCCAAGCGGTGGAAGATGACCTTTCCCGTTGTAAATTTGATAAATTACTTTTAACATTAACACGGTATTTAATAAACTGATGAAATCCATTATTTAAAGTTACCTTTAAATTAACGCGATTTTTAATTTACTGCTGTAGTGAGTAAACGTAAGTTGATGCTGAAAAAGGAGATTAATTTTCGAATAAAATGGCTGAGGTATAAAGAAAGACCGGGACCTGGGTGCCAGGGTCTTAACTGGAATGTATTTGGGTATAAGAAAATTTTTCAGTAGTTTTAAATTTGCTGCAGGACGCTGAAACTATGTTAAAGAAAAATGTAATAGAATCTGATAGTTTTTAAAGAAGTTGCAACTAAGGGCCCAAGATGGAGATTAATAGTCAAAATTGGTGGTAGCTGAAGTCAGAGAATTTTTGTTGTTGTTGTTCATGTAATAGCTGGAGAACCTAGGATGTTGTTAGAAAAAAAAGCCAGTGAATCGGATTATTTTTAAGGAAGTTATAATAGGGGGCCCAAAAGGGGCCAACGGATAGTTGAGAACAGGACTCTAACATGAAAACATGTTAAACCTTTTTTGTACTTAGAGTTTTAGATCATTCGATTAGTCAAGATTAACCATAGGGTATGAATTAATCATTAGAATATAACTTGAAAGAAATGCGCAAAAAATTGGGGAAATGCTTAGAAAAGGGCCCTAGGGCCCCAACAAAAATATGTGAGTGTTGATATACGGAGAAGAGTTCAAGAATTAACTTTAAAAGTACGCACTGCGAAGGCGAGAAAATTAGGATGTGAAAAACGCATGGCACACAAAAAAGTCAAGGGGCCCTGGATCAGGCCCTACGGGACAATAGACGGGCCATCGTCTTAACTGGTATGTAGAAACGGGAGAATAACTACATAGAGAAAGCATACCAAAAATGAAGATCGGATAAAAAGGAAGCAATTTATTAACAATTTAGTGCACTAAAAGTTCAAAGGGCTCGGTGCCGGGCCCCTTGCAAGGGTGCCAGGGTCTTAACTGAAATGTAGAAATGGGGCAGAAACTGAAAGGAGAATTCACCCCAAAAACGAAGAAGATCGGATAGAAAAGAGGCATGTTTTTAACAATTTAGTACACTAAAACTTCAAAGAGCCCTGTACTGGGCCCCTTGCAAGGGTGCCAGGGTCTTAACGGAAATGTAGAAATAGGGCAGAAACTGAAAGGAGAATTCACACCAAAAACGAAGAAGATCGGATAGAAAAGAGGCATGTTATTAACGTTTTAGTGCATAAAAACTTAAGGGGGCCCAGGGACACCGACCCTTAAAAAATTAAAAATCCGAGCCTCAGGTGCATCAGGACCTGTCTTGGACTAATCACACCTGAATTTTCATACTTCTACGTGCGATAGTTTTTGCTAGCCATCGCACACACAGAGCGATCTGTTCTTTTATTAGTATAGACAAGGTGAAAATTTCCTTCACGACACTAGTGTTTAAAACAGTGTTTTGACACCACTTGTAAGCATATAGGTAAAACTGTTTGAGTTGCTCTTTCATTTTATGTATTAATTATAGTTTTGAGTTTTTAGTAATAAATACTACCTAGCGTTGAAACCCCGATATTCATTTAGAAACACCCTTAGAAACACATTTTACTTTGTTATAAATTTATATTTTTTTATCAGTCTTATAGTTTAGATAACCTAGAGTTTACATTACTGAGATGAGCATTAAACATAAAATAGCAATAGTAGATTTTTAGTTTCAAAATCAATGCTCAATAATTCTGCATTAATTTTTACTTTCTTCTATCTTCAATAGAAGAAAGTATTGTAATCGAAATTTTTTTCGACTTCCGGTTTTCGACGGATTTGCATGTTTTAGGGGTCAGAGATTCCAAAAAACATTTATAGAAAATGTCTGTCTGTCTGTGTGTCCGTCCGTCCGTCTGTCCGTCTGTCTGTCGCCATTGTACCATCAAAAAGTGTATGAAGTTATGTATTGAATTAAACCAAAATTTTATTATAAGTTTTTGGCTATGGCAAGCAGGTCCTCCCGGAATTTGGAAAACATTCGCCGGTAGGGGACGCTGATGTAACAATTTTTGTGCGATTTTGAATATTGTACCGTCCAAAAGTGTATGGAGTTATGCATAGAATTGAACCAAATTTTTAGTTTAGGTTTTTGGATATGACAAGCAGGTCCTCCCTGAATTTGGAAAAAATTCGCCGGTAGGGGGCGCTGTAAATGCGTTTTTTGTGCGATTTTGAATATTGTACCATCGAAAAGTGTATGAAGTTATGCATAGAATTGAACCAAATTTTTATTTTAAGTTTTTGGCTATGGCAAGCAGGTCCTCCCTGAATTTGGAAAAAATTCGGCCGTAGGGGGCGCTGTAATAGCGATTTTTGTGCGATTTTGAATATTGTACCGTCCAAAAGTGTATGAAGTTATGCATAGAATTAAACCAAATTTTTATTTTAAGTTTTTGGATATGGCAAGCAGGTCCTCCATGAATTTGCAAAAAATTCGCCGTTAGGTTGCGCTGTAATAGCGATTTTTGTGCGATTTTGAATATTGCACCATCGAAAAATGTATGAAGTTATGCATAGAATTGAACCAAAAAAAAATTTTAAGTTCTTGGCTATGGCAAGGAGGTCCTCCCTTAATTTGTAAAAAAATCGCTCGTAGAGGGCACTGTAATAGCGATTTTTGTACAATTTTTGTGCCATTTTGAATATTGTACCGCCGAAAAGTGTATGAAGATATGCATAGAATTGAACCAAATTTTATGTGTTTATTTTTGGTCATGTCATGAAGGTCCTCCCTGAATTTGGAAAAATTCTGCTGGAAGGGGGCACTATAATTGCGATGTCTGTACCATTTTCATTATTGTACCATCGAAAAGTGTATGAAGTTATTCATATAATTGAACCAAATTTTTTGTGCATGTTTCTGGCTATGGCAAACAAGTCCTCACTGAACTTGAAAAAATTCCGAAAGAAGGGGGCGCTATAATTCCGATCTCTGTGCCATTTTCATTATTGTACCATCGAACAGCGTATAAAATTATGCATACAATTGAACCAAAATGTTTGTGCTTGTTTTTGGCTTTGGCCAACAGGTTCTCCTTGAATTTGGAAATATTGCGCGGTAAAGGGACTCCGTGCTAGCGATTTTTGTATACTTTTCTTGATTTTTCGTAGTTCTATTGTGCATCGACGGCTCATGCAGCGGCTGGAACTCGCTTCCTGCTATGCCGGCTATTCGCAAACAGCTGATAACGACAGAATAAGGAAAAATTAATAATTTTAACAAATATCATGATATAGATTAACTCGTTTTTAGTCCGTTTAATTGACTTGAGCAGAAATTTAAGATGAAAATCAGAGTTGGTATAGTATTGAACTAATAATATTGAAGTATTAACATGTGTAACTAGGTTTTGAAATATTAAGATGTATAAGATAGAAGAAAGTTTTGGGATTGGCACATCCAACTAGTTTTGACTATGGACGTCAGGTCCCAGTTAAAAGCAGGGATATTCCGCTGAAAGGGGTCGCTGTAATAGCAGTTTTTTGTGCAGTTTTTTTGGTTTTTCGTGGTTCTGTTATACATCGGGTGCTTATGAAGCAACGAGCACTTCGCATGCAGCTAATCCGGAGATTCTCAAGCAGCTGACATACAACAGAATAACGAAAATATTGATTTTATTAAATATTGAAATCCATATTAACTCGCTTTCATCCTGATTAATAATATGAAGCAGAACTTTAAGTTGAAAATCAAATTTGGTGTAGTACTGAAATAATAATATTTGAGTATTAAAATGTGTAACAGCTTTTTCAAATATTAACATGTTATGAGAAAGAAGAAAGTTTTGTGATTGGCACATCCGACTAGTTTTTTGTTGTTGTTGTTTTAGGATAGATCACGATCCTCCTCTCTACGAGTTTTAAAACAGTAGATGTACTGTGCAATTAAATTGCATATTGCCCTAATTCTGAATATTTTATATGTGTATTCTACGTTGTTTACCGAGATAATTTTCAAAAATGTTAATCTTGAGGTTACTAGGTATCAATTAAACATATTTCTATTTTATTTTGTAGTACGATATTGCCATATTATTAAATAATTTTATAAAGAAAAAAAATATTTTTATCTGGAAAATTTCGTTTGGTAGAATTTCATTAGGATTATTTAGTAAAATTAAAACATTTTTAGAACCATTTTTTCCTATAAACATTAATATTTTTAGATTTAATACAATTAATTAAGATTTTGTTTATATCTATAACAGTTAGGTTTCCAAATATTAAATGGAATTCCAAATATTCGATGGGAAATAAATCATGATTTCATGATGCACCTGAAAAATGTCATATTACTAGAAATCACAAAATAATTTTTATGAATCGCAACATATAGGAAATCATAAGAAATCGAGTGAATTGATAAATATTTATTGAAATTTTAGCATTTTGATAAAATTCATACATTAAAAAAAATTAAGAAAAATTAAGGAAAAAGAATTGAAAACCTAACTCAAACGCGTGTAAAGAGCATGTTTCCAGTAAAAATCCTGTTTTGTACATTTACATTTATTGTATCGTTACATGTCTTTCTCAGATTACCATATGGATGTCTAAATAGATCTGAAACAAAAACACCCCTATTATATTCTTTTATTTACATTCAAGTAAGTGGCTACACCATTCATGTATTTTATTACAAGATTCATCCAATAGATACAAAGCATGGCCACATTAGAAAATTACCTAGGAAATTCCCAAAAATGTCCAAAATTATTATTCGATTATTTACAAATCATAATCTATGAGGTGATATCTGCAATACTCTACACTCAATAGGATATATTCATGATTAATTCCGTCATAACTGACGTAACATTTGATCATGAAAATTTGTTTTCAAAACTGTGTAGAAAATTTACTAATAAAGCTAGAACAAAATTTTGCAATTTAAAATATATCTTACTAAGAACTTAATACCCAAATACTTGCAGATTATTTCAATCTCTGTTTTAGTTCCAAAAATTCAAAATTCTGTAACTGATGTACAGGGTTCGTACGGGTACCGTTATTTTCAAGGCCAAATATCAGAATTTTTTTTATAGAAAAATAAATCTAGTTTAAACGGACGAGTTTTCACCATACTTCAAGAGAGATTTTCCATAAGAAAATACTGGTACCGAAGAATTTCTTAATCTGAAAATTCAAGCACACTCGTACGAACCCTGAATGTAATATAAAATATACAAACAAGTTTTCTGCCTTCATTGAAGTGTAAAAATTGTCAAAACTATCCCGTTGAAAAAAAAAAAAAAAAAAAAAAAAAAAGATTTAATGTTCTCAACAACACTAAGTAATGACAAATTATAACAGTAACTTTTTTAATTATTTTCTCAACAATAAATAAGAAAACATGGCATTTACGCATGTAACTGATGTAATTTCTATTGTGTAACTGATGTAACATTATGATTTTCCAAAGACAATAATGGTACTTAACTTAGCTTGTAAACAGTAAATTACAATGTGTTTTTATTAGGATTTTATTATAGAACTTAATAATATCAGGCTTTCCAATCATACCCTTAAATTAGAACATATTATAAATTTCACCCCCCCCCCCTCCCGAAAAAAAGAGAATTTTCTGTGGAATTGCCCTCATTGCACTTGCTGACTTGGCCGGTAATATCGAAATCTAAAATTATGCGCTTTCTGATCTATAAAACTTGTTTGTATAATCTATATGTACAATGCTAAAATACGTGTGTAAGTGAGTTATAATATGTAATTTTTTAAGATTTGTGAAATACATATGCATCCCCGGAAATCTGGTTTTCATTGTTATTTGTATACGGATTTCTAAATTATGTAACTGTGTTTGTGTATAAGTTATCTATAGAGCGACAGGAGGTTCAAAGATTGGATTTTGATCACATCCTGCTCTTGGGTTTATGTACTTGTTCTTTGCTCATGACATTTGAGTCACATGTTGACTTTAAAGGGAATTTCTGATTAGCAGATTGGATAGAGTCTTTGTCTTTAAGTTTTAAACAATTTGTTAGAAAATAAGAATTTTACTACGACTAAAGAGTAATCGGAATCCAAGGTTCTTTTTTATAGTGATATCGTCTGCTAAGTTATATTTATTAGCAGTTGTGTTGTCGTCGTAAAAAAACAGAGAGTATACCTTCTAAGCATAGGGCATACGCTCAAGGCAGAGGCCTAGTGTATGTATACTATAGCTTTCTTGATAAAGATAGGGTATACGGCGTTCCCTTAAAAAATCCAGAGGGTATACAGCGTATACCCCCGTATACCCTCCACTACAACCCTGTATTAGATTTCTGCAGAGAGAAGAGTGAGGTCATTTGGATCCAAGTTAAGTGAGTTAAATTTAACCTATTTTGGGAAAGAATTTCCACCTCCCAGTATTTTATAAAATTGAGCTTATGCATTTAAATCTGCCCACTCCACAACTAATGCCGTGTTTACTGTTGTTAATACGAAGGTGGTTCAGTACTTATTGTCCCGAGTGTGTATTAAATATTTGTACCGCGATGATTGATGTGGAATATTGAAACCTAATGTCTTAGATGCCTATTTGCTCTATTTCAGAACCGCAGCTGCTATATTAACATTTTTTTTCGTTTTAGGTGTGAGAGATGGCACCTAGCTTGAAAGGGGGAGTTGGGGGCGAAAGGCTGGTTTGGAGCTTATGTGGCCAGACCTGAAGCAGTTCTGCGAAGATTTGTGACAGTGGATTAGACGTGGCTACTGTCGTTGTGACTCGGGATAATAGTGATGTAGCTACGTCTCATCCACTGTCACAAATCAACCTCCACAAGCTCCAAACCAGCCTCCCTTCCTTTCAAGCTAGGTGCCACCTCTCACACCTAAAATGAAAAAAAAAAATAATATAGCAGCTACGATTCTGAAATTGAGCATATAATCATAGGCTTCAATGTTTCACATCAACACATCGGAGTACAAATATTTTATACACACTAGGTACAATAATTATTGAACCACCCTTTTAAATTGTTGCGTTTGGTTAAATCGTGTCATAGTCTTTTTTTAAGTGAACAGCCTCGAGGACGATGTCATATTATTTACTACAAAAACTATTCAAGGAATTTTGTTACAATGTAAAAGGCTGTAGATGAAATGCATATGAAATGGTGGTAAAATGTAAACTAGATAAAAATTTAATTTTACTAATTTCGCAAAATTCAGGTTTATGTTAAAAACCTTTTAAAAAACATATCCGCATAAAGTCATTCGGCACAGCCTGCCCCAAAATTCTATTTTGTACAAAAAAATATCTCAATTTTAAATAAAGTCGAGTTCCGATATCTTAATAAAAAATATTAATAAAAAAATAAGAATTTTCATTTTCATTTATTATAAATTTTAGTATGTTTTTTTTTATTACTGATGATTATTTTTTGTGTTTAAAAATAAATTGAAGCAAACATATTCTTTTCATACATATTTTCCCCCATCGTAATTTTAATGAGTCTTGGAAGTTTAACCATGGGTTGAAGTGTGCCGCAAGAAAAAAAGATTCAGAACTATTTCTCTATAGTATTTAACAATCAATAGCACATAGTATAAGCTTTACATTTACCGGTTACTGCATATTATTAAAGGCATGTTTTGAACTGTGCTGACATTCTCATAACTTTTTTGTGTCTTGATTTATGTGGTACTTATTGTAAATTAAATATTCCATTCTCAGTTGTATTTGTTTGACTTGAAAAAGTTGTAAATGTTAGTAACATTGCAGTCGACCTCAATTAATTTTAGGAAGCTATAAAAAAAATCATTTATTTTCACAGGTCACTTTTTGGGTAATAATACAGTTCTGGATTTTCTTCAGGCCCATGGACTGCAGATTGAACATCTTTCCGTTAGTGCCAAAATTCCTAAAAGGTACATATTTACGTTTAAAATGTAAAACTTTTTTTACACATAATGCATATATGATTTGATATCGCATGTTTTTTTTTATTTGTAAATTATTATTTTACTGTAACCGTTAATTAAAATTTGTCTTTATTTATTTATTCTAAAATTCAATTCAGTTGCTATCCTAATTTCCTCCAATAAAAATAAAGTATATATAAACAGAAGTTACTCAACATGTGTCTATTTATCATTAGCGGTTCTCAGACAAATAGTATCTACTCTTAATAATAATCATCTGTACAGAATATCAAAAAAATATATATGTATGTTTGACTTAATATTACCTCTTTATTTTATTGTCAGTCTTCCTGTTTGCCCTTCAAAAATTGTGAATTCATATCCGAATTTTAGTATAGCAATTTTTATTTATTTAATGATAGCCATTTCATTACTAATTCAAGTAAAAATTCTTGTCTCGAAATTTTCGATACGAATGCGAAATTTCTGAGGATAAAATGACAGCATTGTTCTCAATTTATTTTAGAATTCATTAGAAATAAGTCTTTTGTGTGGTTACATGCTTGCCAACTTTCAACTTAACTTCCCTAAAATGTCTGTTAATCCTCTAAATCGCACGGTAGACTACGTTCTAGAAATTCCTTAATTAAGAAAAACTGAATTCATACCAGAAAGTTTCAATAATAAATTTTATTTTATTTTAACGGCTGAATGTTTCTTATTAAATAAAGCCAATACTGCTATTTTATATTTCTGGTGTTAAATTGGAATACCTAAATTAAAACCCTTAACTGGTGAGGTGGGGTGTTTTTCACCCCAGACAAATTTAAATTCTAAAATATTGCCATTTTACATTACTAGATGGCGCTACGAGTCCATGTACCTTTTTTTCAAGCTATGTAGCAAATGACTCGGCATAATAGAGCAAGTTATCTCTGAGTGTAGTCCAGTATTTTGCGTTCCGGGGTGTAATCAACCCCAGCTCACCAAAAGTGAAAGTTTTTTACGTATTTCAGAAATTTCTTTTGGCAGTAATTATGGCTTTTTTTCCGCAAAAAATGAATATTAATGACCCTGATTTTAGTGACTGGGTTAATACAATCTTCAATGAAGAAAGTGAGCTGAGTGGAAATGATGACACAGTAAATGATCCAAATTTTCTAAGTGACCACAGCAGTAATTCCGAAATATGTGGAAGTGACAACACAGAAAATGACGCAAATTTTGAAGGTCATCATAGCAGCGATTCCGAAATATGTGGAAGTGACGAAGAATTTTCTGTACCAATAAAAAAGGCTCGTGCATATGATAAATCTGGAGACTTTGATCATCCATCATCTGGGCAATCCAAATCCTCATCGAATTATTACGGACGAAATAGGTACAAGAGGTCAAATGTACCTTCAATTAGTAGAACACGTACAAGAGCACATAATATTATATCTCACTTACCAGGAAACATAGGACTTGCTCGGCAGTTCGGTAAATCTTGTTCTCAGTCCGATGCTTGGAGTTTAATTTTCACAGAAGATATTTTGACCGAGATAGTACTTCGAAGTAACGAGAAGTTAGTTAAAATTAGGCAGAAAATTTCTGATGCTGACGGAATGGACTACAGAGATTTAGATTTGACAGAATTGAAAGCTCTCTTGGGACTTCTGTTTTTAACAGCCATTTTCAAGTCTAATGATGAGGATCTGAAATCACTATTCTCGACTGATGGAACAGGAAGAGAAATATTTCGATGCTGTATGCCCTTGAAAAGAATGTATGTGTTATTAATATGTCTTCGGTTTGACAAGGAAGAAAATAGAAACGTAAGGAAGGAAACTGATCCTTCTGCGGCGATTTCTTGGGTATTTCACAAATTTGTAGAAAACTGTCAAAAAAATTACTCGATAGGAGAATATGATTGTATAGATGAAATGCTAGTTGGATTTCGTGGCAGATGCAGATTTAGGATGTACATACCAAGTAAGCCTAGAAAGTATGGAATAAAACTTGTTGTTTTATGCGATGCTAAGACTCACTATTTTTGGAATGGATATATTTATACTGGAAAGGGCAGTGATGGAAATACTCTTTCAGAGATAGAAAAAAAATTTGCTAAGCCAACTCAAGCTGTACTCAATCTGGTGAAGCCCTTAGAAGGCACCAACAGAAACATTACTGCCGACAATTGGTTTACTTCTGTAGAACTATTATCTGAATTGAAGAAAAGAGGTCTCACATATGTAGGAACAATTAAGAAAAATAAGAAAGAGATCCCTTCGTCTTTTTTGCCGGCAAAAAAAAAAGAGAAACTAATTCTTGCCTATATGGATTTTCAAATGATGTTACACTTGTTTCCTTCGTACCAAAGAGAAATAAAGCTGTGATTTTAGTTTCATCTATGCACCACGATAAATCAATAGACTCTGAAAGGGGAAAACCTGAGATAATAGAATTCTACAATATTACCAAAGGAGGAGTGGATGCACTAGATGAGAAAAGCACAAAATACTCAACAAGCTATTTGGTGGCCATTTCTTCAATCTTTTAAATATTTCTCTTGTTAATTCCTACGTGATCTTCTTTTCATTCCCAGATAATCCTAAACAAAGCAGATTTGATTTCATGAAATCATTGGCACAAGAATTAATAGCATCGCAACTGCAGAGACGTTTAATGAATACTCGACTTCCTCGTGCTATGAAAAGTATGATTCACAATATTCTAAAAATAAAGCCAGAAACTGGTAAGAAAGGAGTCCTGAGCAAGCAAACTAGGTGTGCAAAGTGCCCAAGACAAAATGACCGAAAAACTAAATCTATTTGTGGAGTTTGTGAACTGCCTGTATGTTCATCGTGTTCAGCACCCATTTGCGATGAATGCAGAAATGAAAGAAATGAAGACTTGTAATTTTTACTTTAAAAAACTTTTTTTTATGTTTATTGTTATTTTATACTTAATTCAGTTATTTATCTTCTATATGGTGTAGCTTGATTGTAATTTTGATATTTTTTTTTTATATATAGCAATTGTGCATGAGCTCCATATTTGCACACAAAATTTTTGTGGTATTTAGATACGCGAATTTATATGTATATGTATGTACACTTACAGAACTTTTTTTGTTGTTTTTATATAATTAAATAATGCAAAATTCATAGGAAATTTTCTTATTTTAATTCGCCAAATTTTGTGGAGTGTGTAAGAAGTCAAACTTTGGGGTGTCATACACCCCACCTCACCACTTATGTTATAAAAAAATCACCTCACCACTTAAGGGTTAAAACATCCACTAAATTGGAACATGTTTTGGTAGCATATATGCTACCATGGGCATTAGAGATTTAACATGATTCAGGTTAAACACGTTTCTAACCATATGTTATTTGATGTAACAATATATATTTATTAACCCATACTGTACTTTTGCACCGTAACATACAATAAAACAAGTAATATAAAAATTTTGTTTTTAAAGTCAATTCCTACTTAGGCCATCAAAGAAAAGTTTAATATAATGAAGCTAATATGAGTTTTTGTTGCATTAAAATATCTCAATTTGTTGATTTTCTATAAGCAAGTAGGTTTACAATGGAACTCTATGGGAATTTGGCGAAATATTACAGATATCGCCAAGTTGGTGTCACTTTTGGCGACTCATTTTGGCCGCCAAATTTGGCGATATATCGCCAAGTTGGCGACAAACTTGGCGGTATTTGGCGACAGAACAGGTCCCCCCTACGGTAACCCTTATTGAAAATATTTTCATTGAAATTCAATAACCAATGGCGGCTATTTTGTTTCCCATGCAAACCTAAAATTAATTAATTAAAATTTAATTAATTAATTAATATTTGAAAAAACTTTATTAACATCAATTGTCATCCAGTACAAGTTAAAAAAAATTATTTCAACCTGATAGGATGAATAATGAGTATTTTATTAACGATTGAAAATTTGTACAAGATAAATATATAAATATATAAATAAATATAGGGAGAGTGTGAGCTAATAGTAGGAATTGAAAAATACATACAGCCATACTTAATGGTACAGAAAACACGAACTTTAATAAGCTAAAAGTTAAATTCAACGTTTCGAGCTGTTTCTACAGCCGTCTTTAATTCACTGGATACTTTTGTTTTCATATCTTTAGTCAACATTCGACAAATTATCTCACACAGGAAGCCTTCATCTCTGAGCTTTTAGCCATTTAAGGGGTCTCAGGACTCTTAAAGCTTTAAAATTTTCAAAATTTTAATTTTTTAAGATGTTAAACTCTTATCTTTTCTGAACATTTTGATATAATTGTTTCCTTGAAATTTCTATTAGAACTGAAGTTATGGCATTTACATTTATACACGTTCGATAGCTGAAGCGTTGTTTCGGAAACTTTGAAGCCATTTTTCTCCAAATGACGTTTTTGGGCATAACGCGCACGATACCTCAAAAACTTATGAATATTTTTTCATGAAATTTTCAAAACATATGTTTCATGTTAGTCTGTATAAACCGAACCTAAAATTTCTTTTTTATTGTTCAAAACAATATTTTTTTTCGGTGATTATACTGTTGAAATTTTCTTAATTTTGCATTAGCTAAATACAACTTTATATTAAAAATATAAAAATGCTTTAAATACAAATTTATTTAGGTTTAGGGTAATTATCACAATCTGAAGTATAAGTAGACACCAAAATTTTCATTCTAGTTGGAATACTTATTTTGTAATCGTGCGCGTAAGCTGTTATGCCTATTTTTTGCTCGTCAAATGTCTAACAGTTTGGAGCCCCCTGTAAATGTTAATTCTGCATCTTATAATTTTTAAAATACATGAAATGAAAGAACATACTTATATATATTATTCCAATTAAAATTGTGTCTTAAAATCTGATACATTTTAAGATATTAAATGTTGAAAATGGTCTCTTTTTTTCATTTTTTCCAATTTTAAGAGTCCTGAGACCCCTTAACCATCACATTTTTCCCGAAAACGGCTGTAGAAACAGCTCAAACGTAGAATTTAACTTTTAGCTTATTCAAGTCCGTGTTTTGTGTACCATTAAGTAAGGTTATGTGCCTTTATTTATTATATTCATGTTCATGTTTCTACCGGGAATATCAAACATATTCCCGGTAGAAACATTCGGATTTCATTCTAAAAAAAATCTGTTTCAAAAAGTTTTTAATCTGGATCAAATTGCGAGATTTTACGGAAGTTATGTTAAAAGTTAGCAGGTATGTGGTTAGTTTTTGAGAAAATCATCTACTTTTCCTAGTAGATGTCATGACTTATATCTACATACAGTTATTTTCTTTGTTGTCAAAACGGTTCTCTCAGGAAACGGTTTGATAAAGATTTGGATTAATTAGAGCTCTTATTCTGTCCCAGTCTTAAAATTAAAATGATACTTATCGTTATAAGCGTAACTGACAAGCTTAGCCAGTATGATATTTCTGTAATTTATGTTATCTTTCAACAATTTGTTATCGCAATATGAATACAACAAATCAGCATGGGTGCATTCCCTCACACTGGCTCACTTGTGTACTTTACAAATGTAATCATTTATTTTTACAAAAAATAATCTTATGCACCATTTCCGTTCTTTCCTGATGGTACTGTTTTCACATCACATTTATGCTTCGAAATTGTAATAAACAAAAATATTTAAGAGACTTTAAAAAATAATAATTTATAATATACTTTAGTATATTATAAATTATTATTTTAAATATTTAATATATTATAAATTATTATTATTTATGCCTGTTAACAACTAATTCAATAAATGGAAATCGAATTTGTTACTAATATATGATTTACGGAAATACTTTTAAGGATGTTTTCACAATATAGCATGCATTTGAATAATTATTTTTAAATATATTTTACTATAAAGATCAACTGTTCAAGTTTTCAAATTTACTACGCTGCGTAACGCACATTTTCTTTTGCTACTTTTCGCGCTTGGCCAGAGGGCGCTAGGTCCGTTGGTTCCTTGCGCGGACAATCTATTTACCTCCCAAAGTTATGATTTACAACGTCTGTATTTTAAGTAATCACACCAGAGTCTCGAATGTTTTACTGATCCGATCGTTACTGCGACTTAAAAGTCTTCAATGTAGTCTCCCCTTGCTTCAGTGCAGCGCTGCCAGCTAGATTTCCACCCTTCGAACAATCCCTAGAAGTCAGTTTCCGACATGTCCTTCAGGTCGGTCCCATTGTCGGTCACGGCCGCTTGGATGTATGGATGCAACGTCTTCAAAACGGGTTCCGTTCAATGGAGGCTTGGGGAGCAAAAGGAAGTCGGCCGGACTAAGATCTGGGCTGTAGAAAGGCTTCGGCAACGTTACAACCCCAATTCGAGTCATGCAGGAGTTCACGACAGAGGCGGCGTGGGCCAGCACGTTGTTGTGATGGAGCTTCCATCGGCCGGCGATTCTTAAAGTTAACCTTAAAGTTAAACGACGGTCTGTTTCGAGGGGATTTTTCAGTTTTGTCACATTTTCGTCGGTGCGACTGTAAAAGCGTGTCCAACTCTCTCCAAGTCCACGACGGTATCCGGTTCCTTCCGAAATTCACCGCGCCAGCGAGAAACCTGGGCGATAACCAAGCGAACGCAAAATTTGATTGAGTAATGCTGCTCGAGCGAATGCTCAATTTTTGTCGTTTTTCTCTTTGACGAAAATTTACACAAGTACTCCGCACAAAAACCCACTCTGTCACAGCCCAGAGCCAACTGACGCGCGGTGCATTGCTTAACTTAGATCACTCACCAAAATTCACGGGCCGTCTCTTAACTTAGATCCCCCACTACAATTCCCGTACATGGAGCTTGCGCTGTAATGACTGGTGCCCTACTCAGCGGTCAGTCTCATTACTTAAAATACGTATCTTGTAGTTCGTGAAAAAAAAGATTACATCTGTTGGCGCAGAAATAAAATTCAAATATTAATCTGCGTATCATTGGTGTGAAATGTCTACGTCCAACTATGTGTAATTTTATGTTTTCCGCGTATGTTTTTTGTAGTCTACAATAAATGTGAACGAATACATCTTTACCTCGAAACTCGTGCATTGCAACTGTAGATTTTTTTTTTTAATTTCGTGTATATCTAAGTAAAATGCTATCTTTTGCAATTATGATGACAGATAATTTGTTAGCGGAAGGATGTTTATGGCATTTATACGCATACATCTTGATTCCACTCCAAAGATTTGTTTTTATTTATTATAGCTTAAATTATTCAATTTATATTATAAAATCAGGAAATCCTTTTGTATGAAAACTTGCATACCCGATTAATTAAAGATAACCGATCACTGAGCAGCTAAAGACGAGACATCACAAAATGTTATATTTCGATTGATATAAAAAATGATAATTTGTAATTATTTATTAATTTAATAATCATCAATGTTGAAGCGAAATTTGCAAAAAAATTCAATGAAACTTTAATAACGGTATTTATTTTAGGAAAGTATTTATTTTTAGAGGAAAATCATGTATAGTAATTATTCATTTGCTGAGAAAAATATTTTATAACAAAGAAAAAATCCTACACTTTTAACATATTTTGTATTTGGTAAATTCGTATTTACTTAGAATATACAACGATTATTTAATTCTAAATGAGAAATTTTAAGTAAAAAATGATGTATTTTTCTGAAACAATTTTTCATAGGAAGAAAAAAAAAGTAAGTTATAAAATTTTACCTATGACAAAAAAATTCTTATTTATTGATACTAGCTACGACCATATAATATAAATATACGTATAAATCTAGTTTCCTTAAAAAAAGAGTTTAACTTAATAATATTAAGTTTACAAAAAACATAATTAAAAGTGAATCTTGAAATGTGGATAGTTTAAAAAAATACCTGCTGATTAGAATTGAGCGGAAAAATAAATATACTTTAATGTTTAACAGCAGGCTATTTAAAATGTATTTATGAAATTTTTAAATAGTTGATTCATTGGAGTAATTATGGTGTACATATAGTGTGTGCTCGTTAACATATAAAAATCTTGCACTCAACTTTCGTTTTCGCCGAAAAATATGGGACGTATATTTATTTATTTATTTATTTACATATACATACAGAAAAGAGAGAGATAAATTTATACATTCATATTATAGTACATTAATTCATGTTATATATTGATTATTTATTCATTTATATTATATGTATATACATACGGAACTGTCAGAAATTGCTATTAACTGTTACCTATCCATATAACACGTGTAAGGGTATTTACTGTGTTGGTATGATTCTGTTTCAATTATGAATTTTAAAATATTGTACGTTTATATTAGAGATTAAGTTTTTAATCTTATGTTTCCTTTCTATTTTTATTATGCATGGCTTGATTCTGTCCAAATTTTATATATTTATTTATTAATATATTTATTTTTTTCTCTTTTGGTTACTGTTAACCGCGCAATGGTAGAAATATGCATTTAAGGAGTTGCTTATTATTACTACTTCAGAAATTAACCATATATTACTTATGATATCGTAATATTGGCCTTGAAAACGAGTTGCGAATCATTAATTCCATTTTTGTTCACGATAGTTCTCCCTTTTTTATTCATTTTGGGATTTTTCTTATTGAGTTTACGTATTTTCAATTACGAGATCCTACATTTCGAACAATGGATTTATTGGTATGTCAATGATACATTTTTTCTGGTCTTTATCCATTGGTTAAAATGTTTTAGTTGCAAATAGCTTGATAAAATATTGCAAATATTTATGAATTCCAACGTATTTATATTTATTTATTTATTATTTTTATGAATTCACCTTCATGTTAATACTGACCTTTCTCCAATTTTAAATGTTATAATTTTTTAGTACTTCAATTATAAATGATTGGATCTGTTTTTTTTTAAACTTAATTTTTTATTAGTTAATTTAATAATTGTTGATTCAAAGTCAATATGTATAATATTTATAGCATGTCTTGATACTCAATTTATGTTTTATTTGACATTGATGATGAATTGTAATATTTTTTGATACTCAATTTATGTTTTATTTGACATTGATGATGAATTGTAATATTTTTTAATGGTTATATATATATATATATACGAAGAACAAAAATCCTCTGACTGCGTCTTTTGGTTTTTGTTGCAAATCAAGATTTACAATGTCAGAAATACTAGTTAAAGCTAGATTTTTGCTGATTGTTGTATTATTTCAGTGCAGGTTTACTAGTAGAATAGATTGATAAACAAAACACGATTTAAATTTTTTTTGATAGGGCGAGCTTTGAAACTCACGTCCTCAGATATATTATATATATATATATATATATATATCAGTTGTAATACTGTTTGAGAAACACGAAAGCTGAATGTGACAATTATAAATGCAATTAATACACAATCAACAATATTTGTATGCACTAAAATGTTTTCTTGGTTTCGTTGAAGTGTACCATTTTTAGGTGCGTTCTTAATTATATAAATACGTAGCACCTATAGTCGCTGTTCAGTCCGTCCGTCTGTCCATCCGTCTGTCCGTCCGTCTGTCTGTCCGCATGTAACAGAGCAAAATTTACCCAACCGAATGGTCTGAAATTTCAAATATATGATTGTTGCAAAATTTTGTCGAGCCATTTCAAATTTTATGAAAATCGGATGTATAGTTTAATTACAGGGACAGTCAAAAGTTTTTCTCTATATTACGGCCAATGGGAAAAATTATTGCAAGTGCATTTTAATGATATTACAGCCTTCCGAATGGTCTGAAATTTTAAAGATATAATTGTTGCGAAATTTTGTCGAGCCATTTCAAATTTTAGGAAAATCGGATGTATAGTTTAATTACAGGGACAGTCAAAAGTTTTTCTCTATATTACGGCCAATGGGAAAAATTATTGCAAGTGCATTTTAATGATATTACAGCCTTCCGAATGGTCTGAAATTTTAAAGATATAATTGTTGCGAAATTTTGTTGAGCTATTTCAAATTTTAGGAAAATCGGATATATAGTTTAATTACAGGGACAGTCAAAAGTGTTCCGTTACATTACGGGGAATGGAAAAAAAATTATTGGAAGTGCATTTTAATGATGTATCAGACTATGCGCTTTATGAAGTGCAAAAATTATACATTCAGTACAATATGGGGTGCAAAAAATAATTATAAAACTAGTTATAATACGAACGCACCTCATTTGCCACGTTTGACGAGCAATTTCCAACTTGTTTATTTAAGTATTTTAAGATTATTTATTTAAATCATAATACGTTTTTTTGAAACATATTCGTCGTCATATTGACAACTGTAACAGTATAAAATATGAAAACTATATTTTCAAAACATCAAGACACATGAAACCTGTTCAGAGGTAATCATTTGATCCTTGTTGCGTAAAAGAACAAACGTTACTGGCATTAAAAGAACGTTCGATGCACTTTTTTGAGATTTTGGTCGTCTGTAATAATAATAGAATTATTTTCCTCATATATATTTGTAATCACAATTTAGTTTCACGGCGTTTTTCTACTAGTATTCTGTTCAAGAAGAATGAAATGATCTGTTAAAATATGCATACAAAATAGAGAATGTATACAATTAATTTTACATGCTGTTTCTTTTTATGCTCCTTATTTTTATTTTACTTTCGATGTGATAAAAAAAAATTCAAATAAAAAAAAATACGAAAAGATGCTAAAAAATTATACAGTATGAAATATATGTTTTCAAGTTTTCTATCATTATTTAACTTGTTCGGATCTGGTGTACTATTAATAGTACATGTCTTTTCATTGAGTATTATTTTGTCTTAACAATTACTTTTGTTGCTATCTACATGTAGTAATGGTAGTATATATCTATACATTTCTTATTATGACTTCCTTTATGTTTTGGCATTTAGTAATAATAATAATAATAAAAGTTTGCATAATTCTCTTTGCACCGTTGCCTATTCTTTTATTTTAAACGTATATCTCGCTCTTTAAATTTAAAATATAGGTTACATTTCAGAACGAATCATGTGTGATAAAACGCAAAAAAATAAAAAAAATTAGAAAGTTGTAATATCTATTAAAACTTTTTGTAATATGATATTTTCCAAATGTCTCCAGAAACTATTCCTTAACCTATTGTCATATGAATCCTAATTGGATGGTATGAGAAATAAGTACATTTGTTACATTTGAGACTATGCTTTATTCGTTAAACTTTAATAAATCTATTTGCATGGTTGCCAATTTGTACGGATTTTTGCTACCACTAAAATTTAACAGAAATTTCTGTCTTATTTAATTATCAAAATTCACTGCAATTCGGTGATTAAATTAGGCAAAATTTTCTATTAAATTTTAGTGGTAGCAAAAATCCGTACAAGTTGGCAGCTATATATTTGGATTACTATTAACATTATCAACAAATGAAAGTATTTTTTTACTCAAATTTAAAAAAAACAAATCGACCCCGAAAGGGTTAAAGTTTACAGTTTTATGCTAGATTTTCCCCTAAAACACATTTTACAGTCTTCCTTATGAGTATGGTAAATGGATGCTCTTTTAACCATTCCGGACGTGCGTCATGTGTACGTCCCATATACGTCGCGTATGGTTTTAATTTTTTTAATACAGTGATATTTTAGTCGAACTCCTACTTTTGTGTCTAAGCGTAAACCTCAATGATCGTAACACAAAAAAAAAATCTGCTTTGAAAAATGCCTTTTTTTTTGTTTAAGCCCTGTGGTTTTTGGCACCTCCTTGCTTCACAGCCCCTCCTTTGCATAACTGCCAACATCTTACGCTTTTTTGTACCACAAAAATTTTACAGTAAATTTTAACTTCTTAAATCGATGTAATCTGCCGATTAAATAAGGCAAACATTTCTATTAAATTTTTGTGGTCTGAAAAAGCGGAAGAATTGGCAACTATGCCTTTGCCCTGATTTTAACTAGTACTCAACATTATTTTTCCGCTGAAAATTAATTCAAAAGTTAATTACACCTATATAGGTGTTCACCGATGCTGTGTTTATTTTTGTCTCATATTTCGCTGCAGGATTGTGTGCTCATGAAGACTATTCCATTTTGTGCTGCAGTTGCAGCCTTAACAACGTATGTGAGTGAGAGATTCTAAGTTGGGTATCGTCCTAGTAGCATAAAGGGTACAGCCATTCTAGCGCTATTGCAAGGGTTCCGGGTTATAGTAGGAGAGCTGTTGAACATTTTTGAGAAGGTATTTGAGGCACCCTGAAAATTTGTGCAACACTTCTTTTGTAATGCCTGAATACAAAATCGAATGTCTGCCTGAAGAATCGTGGCCCAAAACCTGTGCCCGACACGTGTCAAGTGCCATTTTTTGACACTACCCAAAAAAGTTATTTGAAGCACGTTGAGATTGAAACAGAATAATATTTATACTTAGAAAAAAATATTTTGAAAAGGACAGACACTTTAGTCGGCCCAAAAACTGTGCCAGACACGTGTCAAGTGCCATTTTTTGACTACCCAAAAAAGGTATTTGAGGCACGCTGAGATTGAGGCACAATAATATTTATGCTTAGAAAAAAATATTTTGAAAATGACAGACACTTTAGTCGGCACAAAAACTGTGCCAGACACGTGTCAAGTGCCATTTTTTTGCCTGGCACAGGTTTTGGGCCACGATCCTTCAGCCAGACATTCGATTTTGTATTCAGGCATTACAAAAGAAATGTTGCACAAATTTTCAGGGTGCCTCAAATACCTTCCCTAAAATGTTTAACAGCTCTTGGACTATTAGATTCTCGGCTTGGATGTTTTTCACGTTGTAGGTTCGACGCTTAGTTAGCAATCTGATAAACCACGTATTAACTACTCAATAATTTTGAGCGTAATTTCGCTGCTAAAAATAAATTTAAAAATGAATTAAAATTATATACGTGTTCACCGATGCTGGGTTCATTTGTGTCTCATGTTACAACGCAGGATTGTGTGCTCATGAAGGCTATTCCAACTTGTGCTGCAGTTATAGCCTTACCGACAAAGGTGAGTGAGAGATGCTAAGCTGGGTATCATCCTCGTAGCTTAAGGGGTCTTGTACCTTTTAAACGCGTCGAAAATTAACGAAAAACTTCAAAGTTTGAATTAGTCTATCTTCAAAACCTTTTTATGTATAAACATGAAATTTTGGATATTGATTAAACAGATTGCGCTTTGTAATGTACTACCAACAGAAATTTATTAACACTTTACAGAATTTGTGTATTGTGGAAATCAAAATAGCACTTTTTTTTACTTCATAAGTCATTGCGCGCATGATATCTTGAGAAGGTATGTATGGATTGTCATGAAATTTGATAAATATACTAAAGAAATATGTGCGTTTAAAATTATCTACTTTTAAGTATTTACTATGGTAATATTTTTAGTTATGACTATTTTTATTCCTTAAAAATACAAAATTTTTATTATTTTTTTTTTTTACGAAAATATTTTTTTTTATATAGTTAATGAAATAATTTTAGCCTAAGAGTAGATCATTTTAAACACACATATATGTTTAGTATATTTACCGAATTTCATGCCAATCCATACATACTTTCTCAAGGTATCATGCGCGCAATGACTTATGGGGTAAAAAAAGAGCTATTTTTATTTCAACAATACACCAATTCTGTAAAGTGTTAATAAATTTCTAATGGCAGCATATTACAAAGCACAATCTGTTTAATAAATATCCACAATTTCATGTTTATACATAAAACGGCTTTGAAGATAGACTAATTCAAACTTTGAAGTTTTTCGTTAATTTTCGACACGTTTAAAAGGTACAACACCTCTTAAATGGTAGAGGCCTTGGAACTCTATTTCAAAGGTTCCGAATCGGATCCCGGCTTGGATATTTTCCCCACTGTTTGTTCTACGATTGGTTAGCAATGGGATAAATCACGTATTAAATACTGAATTATTTTTCCGCTATTTCCTTTTTATCTATCTGAATTGTTAAATTCTTATTACTCTTACCTGATAAAGTTACTGTTTATATTGTGCCCTAATCTTATTTCCGCTATTACCAAACTAGCTCTACAGCTATACTTTATATCAATGGCTATATCTGTTGCAAGACATATCGCTCAAGAAAAGTGACACATTCCGACAAAAGTAAATTTCACGGGAGAGGCAAAAGAAAATGAGTATGATTTTACTGTAACGTGAAATTATAGCATTCAGCTCTGCATGCAGGAATAAAACTGTGCATAAAAGCATAAAATCTTTAAGAATGAAGACATAGGATGGCGTTTGGATGGTTGGGTAATTTTAGCTGCCCACACAATCCACCCTTTTTCTGTGGCCATAAATAGACATATAGCTTAATAAATTGATTTTCAGTATAACAGCACTTATGAAACTGTTTGTGTAGCATGACGAACCTATAACAGACCTATTAGTGGGAGAAAACGCAAAATTAATTTTAGCTAGATGTGTCAATTTTCTTGCGGGTGAGCGATATCATTTAAAGACTGAGCGTGTCTTTAACTGGGAAAACCTTCCAAAATGCCCAGATTGTCCAACATCGGTTTAAATAAAGCGTAAAATACGATACGAAATTAATGGTATTACAAATTAAATTATCGTTAAGTGGCGCCCGTCCGGAAGGGGTTTAAAAATTTTGGATATAGTTTAACTTTTTAAGAACAATTTCATATTTGCTTATAAACACTATTACAAAAAGTGTTGCAAAATCAGGCTGTTTCTTTTATTCAGAAATTTTTAGTTCGCGCCAAAAAAAATTTATTACGTTCTATTTTTTTCTTTATTTCAAGCACGAAATACAATATAATTATGATAAGCAAAAATAACTATTTTCCTGGGGAGAATTTAGAATTTCTTAAGGATAGTTTTAAAAATAATATATAAATGCATTAAGCGACCTGTATAGAGTCAATGCATAATTTTCATTAGTTATTTTAAGCTAACTATTCATATTTCACTTGCATTTCCTACAGCAAATCAAAAAAGAGCATCAGGTTTGAATCTTCCTTAAAGGCGAGTCAGAAGCTTTCAGGACCACCGAAAGAAACCACACCTCCATCCAGAAGAAGCCAGTATCGCCGAGCGAATCGCCACAGGTCAATCGTAGTCTCTTCTCTTCCGCGTTCAAGTTCCTCTGTTGGCTTGAGGCGAATCTATGAAACCAGCACTCAGTCTCCGGTGACCACTACCCAACGAAGTCGCCGGTTTAACGATCTCTGGGTTAGATTGGACACTTATGGAAGGATGTAAGTAATATGTATTTTATAAGAAAATATCGCTAGTGTTCTTTGCAATATACAGAATACCACTACTGTAAATAAAATTAATCTATATACAGTGTCATTGAAAAAGGTTGAACTCATGGCACTATGAATAAAGCGGAATCGACATAGCCTCAAAATAGTGAGGCTTCAACTATAGCCGGTTTCGCTGTAGCTCATTAACGCCGGAGTAAACATCCACCAGTGAATTTGAATATGTTTTAATTCCTTATTTAAACGCATTGTTAATGCCGAATTTCATGCATAATAATCATCATTTGTTCAACCAATTTTATTTTCAGACATTAAAAACACACTAAGATTTCATAGTTTATCATACAGCCAAAAAATAGCGTACATGTCACAAGTTTTAAAACATATATATACTTTAACACAAACATTCAAGATAGTTTAAAAAAATATTTTCACCTCTTTTTTCACCGAGGCATCTTCAGTTATTGATGTTTTTCGTCTCACTCTCTCGCTAACCCTTGCTTTCCAGATTTTCCCTGTTATTTTTCCCTATTATCCCAGGGAAAATCTGGAAAGCTAGGATTAGCGAGAGAGTGAGACGAAAAACATCAATAATTGAAGATGCCTCGGTGAAAAAAGAGGTGAAAATATTTTTTTAAACTATCTTGAATGTTTGTGTGTTAAGTAAGTTAGTTAATTAAGTAAGTTAACTAGTAACGACGCAGTTTAACATGTAAGAGACAAATACAGGGTGATTCATAAAAGATGGGCAGAACTTTAAGGGGTTATAGTACACTTAAAGACAAATAATATTAAATAGGAGACTAAGGGTCCCAGACGTATTCCCAAGGAGATAGGGGGCATTAAAGTTTAGGGTCCGAAATTTCAAATGATTATAAAACATGGAAAATTTGGTCGATTCGTTTGCGGTTTTTGCAAAAAATTTTCTTTATGCCAGTATTTTCTTGAAATAAAATTTTAAAGTTCAATTTCAAAAAATGCCGATAGGGGGCGCTTTAGAATTTGGAGTAACAAACAACTATTTTTTAACGTTATATTTTGTATTTCTTTAAATGATTTCGAAAGCTTAGACTTAAACTTAAATTTTGATCTAAAAATCTGAGTCCTAACGAGTAGTTAAGTAGCATAAACTGAAATTTGAAATTTGAAACCCTTCTCCCCCCAGAACAAAAATCAGTTATTCCCGATCTTTGTGTCGTAGATTAGGCTCTAACTACTGCCGCGTTTTGCTAAAATTATTCTTTATGTCAGTATTTTCTTGAAAATAAATTTTAAAGAAAATTTTCAAAAAATTCCGATAGAGGGCGCTTTAGACTTTGGAGTAACGAACAACTATTTTATACCGTTATTTTTTGTGTCTCATTAAATGCTTTCTAAAGCTTAGACTTAAATTTTCAGCCCAAAATCTGAATCGTTAGACGTGGTTAAGTTTCTGGGGAGAGGGGTTTGAAATTTCTACTCCTGAGCACAGTTCAGTTTACCATGTCCACACATTGTGTGCTGTGATACGAGGTAAAAAGACAGAAATTAGGATTATGTTACCAAAGCATATTTATTAACATGTAATTACAATAAATGTTCACAATTGTGACCACCAGAGGTTATGCACGCAGAACAACGGCGAAGAATGGAACGGCGAACATTCGCGAAAACATCAGGCTTTTCGAGCACTTCCCCTACAGCGGCGGAAAGTCTGGCGACCAGTTCCTCGGGGGATTCAATGGGTGTCTCATACATAAGAGCCTTCAATCGTCCCCAAAAAAAGAAATCGAGGGTTGAAAGATCTGGCGAGCGAGCAGGCCAAGCAACAGGACCACCTCGACCAATCCATCTGTTCGGAAATGTGAGGTCCAGATAGTTGCGGACGTCTCGTACGTAATGGGCTGGCGCTCCATCGTGCTGGAACCACATGACCCGCCGGATGCGTGGAGGAACAACGTTTAACAGGTCTGGCAGCACATGTTGCAGAAATGTGAGGTATGTTTTACCGTTGAGGCGTTCAGGAAGAAGGTACGGTCCGATTAGGTGGTCTCCGAGGATTCCTGCCCAAACATTGATGGAAAAGCGTCTCTGATGAGCATGTGGATACGTAGCATGTGGATTGACATCCGCCCATACATGTGCATTGTGTGTGTTAAATGTACCTTCACGTGTGAAGGTACATTCATCGGTGAAAAGCACAGTTCGTCCAAAATGTGGATTTAGCGCGTTCTGCTGCAGAAACCAGCGGGCGAATTCAATACGATTTGGATAATCCCCTGGAGACAGTTTCTGGACTCGTTGCACATGAAACGGGAGCAAATGTTCATCCTTCAGTACCCTCCAAGTCATGGACTGTGAGGTATCCACCTGCCTAGCCACTGTTCGTGTACTTGTACTTGACTGCGCCGCTACTACATCCAGAATGGCTTCTGCAACAACTACTGATTCGTCCTTTTTTGCACGACCTGCATTCGACCGGGAAGCGAGAAATGATCCCGTCTCACACAACTGTCTGTGCAAGCGCTCGAAAGTTTTGCGGTTAGGCAACCGCCTGTTGGGAAATCGCTCTCCGTACATTCGTTGTGCCTCTGCACCATTTCCATCTGCCGCTCCGTAAATTAAATGCATCTCAGCCTTTTCCTTATTCGTGAAGGGCACCATCTTCCGATTCATTACTACAGCGACTTACACTTGACTCACCGTTCAGTGGTTTTTATGCCTGAATCGTGTCGAAATTTTGCATACGTGTTCTTCTTCTTCCCCATTTGACATTTGCATACCTTCTGTTTCCTTCTTCACCCGGTGACTAGCGTCAGGAATGGAGCTTTAACGTTTGCATGAGCGACGTTTCCAACTGTGCCAGTGCCTTTATGAGTGAATTCCGACTATGCAGTCCTTGACGAAAGTTGTATTTTTGCCTCGTATCACAGCACAGAATCGTTGGGCATGGTTAAGTAGTGCAAACTGAACTATGTTCAGAAGTTGAAATTTGAACCCCCTCCCCTCGCTACTGAACCACGCTCAGCGATTCAGATTTTAAGCTGAAAATTTAAGTTTAAGTCTAAGCTTTAGAAAGCATTTAATGAGACACAAAAAATAACGGTATAAAATAGTTGTTCGTTACTCCAAAGTCTAAAGCGCCCTCTATCGGAATTTTTTGAAAATTTTCTTTAAAATTTATTTTCAAGAAAATACTGACATAAAGAATAATTTTAGCAAAACGCGGCAGTAGTTAGAGCCTAATCTACGACACAAAGATCGGGAATAACTGATTTTTGTTCTGGGGGGAGAAGGGTTCCAAATTTCAAATTTCAGTTTATGCTACTTAACTACTTGTTAGGACTCAGATTTTTAGATCAAAATTTAAGTTTAAGTCTAAGCTTTCGAAATCATTTAAAGAAATACAAAAAATAACGTTAAAAAATAGTTGTTTGTTACTCCAAAGTCTAAAGCGCCCCCTATCGGCATTGTTTGAAATTGAACTTTAAAATTTTATTTCAAGAAAATACTGGCATAAAGAAAATTTTTTGCAAAAACCGCAAACGAATCGACCAATTTTTCCATGTTTTATAATCATTTGAAATTTCGGACCCTAAACTTTAATGCCCCTATCTCCTTGGGAATACGTCTGGGACCCTTAGTCTCCTATTTAATATTATTTGTCTTTAAGTGTACTATAACCCCTTAAAGTTCTGCCCATCTTTTATGAATCACCCTGTATATATATATATATATATATATATATATATATTTTTTTTTTTTTTTTTTTTTTTTTTTTTTTTTTACTTGTGTAACATTTCCGGCTGTACTAGTTTTTAATAAATATTATATTTCATTGCTAATATTTTTTAGAGATTTTTGTTAATTAAAATTTAATTATAAAAAACTTAACTACAGAAATCATAAATATACAGAAATAGTAAAAATGTAACTAAGAATTCATAAATCTAAGAATAATAAAGAATCTTTGATACTAAAAGCTTTCGGATGCCATTTAATTTTAACTGCAATGTTTGGTTTGTTAAATCGCATAACTTTTTCGATTGTACAAAGCCAAATATTTTAGTAAAAAAAAGTAGTGCCGGGTATTTATTTTTAATTTATTTTTACAAAAAAAAAAAAAAAAAAAAAAAAAAAAAAAAAAACATCTAATAGACCGGGAGCCGACAGCACAGACACATGGTTCGTACAGATACCACTATTTCTCCAGGGAAACTACCAGTATCATTTTATAGGAAAAGAAATCTAGGTTAAAGGCGCAAAAATTCGCTTTCTTTTAAGAAGAGATTTTCTATAATATAATACAGGTGCCTAAAAATTTTCTGATCTACAAAATTCAAGTAGGCATAGACACCATGAGACAACCACCTCATCGAGTTGGAGGCTGAAATTCCAGAAGTAGCTAAAACTCGATTCCCATATTAAAACGCAATCTGTCTGCCAAGTCATATCTTGGTGGAAAACACATAAAAATCCGATTTTAACGGTTGACTCGTAGGTTTACCATTGTGTTTTCTTGCTCCCAGTCCGCGATATTTTCATACCTTTGGGTGCAGGAAAACGCAACAGTAAACCTACGAGTCGACCGCTAAAATCGGGTTTTTAGGAGTTTTCCACCAAGATATGACTTGGCAGACCGATTGCGTTTTAATATGGGAATCGAGTTTTAGCTAATTCTGGAATTTCAGCCTGAAACTTGATGAGGTAGTTTTCTGTGCTGCCGCCTCAGGTCTATAAAGGGTTAAGTGAAATTATGTTCCTCCTTTGTAATAGCATTAAATGTTATAATATTTATTCAAACAAGAGAACAATTAATCTTTGTGGTATACAAACAAATGGACAAATAGACTAATACGTGTCGTAAGTTAAATAGTAAAAGTAATGCCGTTTGATTTACAGTTAATCTCAAATTTTCTAACTATTTCACCAGTGCTATGTTTCTTTTTGTAATCATTTCAGATCATTCATACTCATTGTTATCTTCTTTTTTTTCAGGAAAACGAGTCTGTTAAAAAGTAACTCATTAGTGAATGGGCCTCCAAAACAAGCTCTCCACACATGGTACGAAAAGAATCAAATTCACGAACCAAGTCATTCGTCAAGTTCCAAAGTACCTTCGATGACTATTTCGATGCTAACTTTAATACACTTGCTAAGCAAGATATGTGATTTAAACTCTTTCCACTTATGGTTTTCATTAGCAGGTTTAACTGGAATAACTTGAAAGTTTAAAACACCTTGAAAGAGATTTATTACATGTAAACATCTTTATATACTTCCATTGCATCTTCCAGAACTGAGGAAATGGTGATACAAGAAGGAATGCAAATATTTCTCCAAAAATATATTGAATGCATTCAAAATATGAAACGAGCTAACTGTGTACATTGAACATCTTTTTGAAAAAAAAATATATAGTCAGTGAGAGACAAGTGAAAAGTTGCATAGAGAAGTAATTGTAAAAAACTGCAAGAATTATATGTGATTCTAAATTTTCTTATCAATCCTGGGGCGATTTTCTAAAGAATGTGTAATGATCCCAATTATTTTCAAGGAAGTTATATTAAAAAATAATAAATAAATAAATAACCGAATTCCTTTATTAAGAATTTTAAACTTTACATAATGACATTTTGAAAACTAGAATAAATATTTTTATTACATCACAATATATTTTGTTGCTGTAGATTTTGTGTGAAGTAATATGGTCGAAAATGATAAAAGTTGTTCGTATTCACAGCGTTTCAATGTTTAATTTCTTAACACATTTCCGATCATATTTTTTGTGAAATCAGGGTTTTAAAACAGTAGAAATGCCTCCCTTTTTCGAAAGTCTTTCATAAATTGATTTTCTAGAGAGTTTCTCTCAAGTTCATAGATCAATAAATATCTTTCAATGTATGGATTTAATATAAAATGTCTTACACTCTAAAAAAATATGGACAGCATGACATAAATGTATTTTATGTAAGGTAAAATCCAGGCCCTTAGTCAATGATATTTTTTGAATAAAAATAAGAATTCCAATTCCCGGTAGGAAAAGCGTTAAAACTATTGGGTCGTTCGTAAACTCGTGTCCGTTTCAAAAATTCAATTCGTGCCGGATAATTCTATCATTTAATTCTTCGTCATTGATTCAGATATCTAATGTCCAATTATTACCGGGCAGAAATTTCCGGTACGAGTTGATTTTCCCAAAAGGACACGACTTTTCGAAAGACCCAACATTTGTACCGGTGGTGTCAAATGACACTTTTTAATCAAGGTTCGCACGTATCAAGGGATTCTGTCGATTTTAGTTGTTTAATACGAGTAATTTTGTAAAATATTGGCCGCTATATCTGAAGATTGAATTTTGTTTCATTAAATAATTCAAATATTACTTTACAAAAATTCTGGTAAAACGTCCTTGAAGCGTACGAACCCCTTTAAAAAGATTTCGATTTATAGTTATTCATGTGTAATATTTAGCTTGAAACAATTAAAATCATTTTTAATACATTAAAAACTTTTTTATGCTTATTACATTCAAAAACTACGAATAAAATAAAAATAAATCAAAACATTAAAAAACTTTAACAGGAGTCATTTGACACCGGTACAAATAATGTCAACACTATATAGGTCGCTGACATTTGTAAAACTACAGTTAAGGAATTCTAAATTATTACTAAAGAGTTTGCATTGTTATTTTTCGCAGTCATAATGACATGTGTTTCATATGAAAAAAAATATTATTAAAGGTTTCTGGTGTGAGCTCAAAATTTCTGAACTCCCTACCAATGGCCGCAAGGTTTCTGTTCTCGAAGCTGGTAGACGGGAGGTACTGGGTTCGATCCCAATCGCGCCCGTCGGCGTAATCGTTGGGAGTTTTCGTGGTTTTCCTCGAACCTTGGTTCTCCAAGCGTAAATACGGGTTAGGTTCCCTTAGAAAGACCCCTATGTCGAGCACTCTCCCCCCTGAGGGCCTATATACCTCGTGATGATAATTGGCCGTCATAAACACAACCAATCAAAATTTCTGAATAAAAAACCAGAGATTTGACAACGCTGTTTGAGGCCTGTATAGATTTAAATTTTTGTGCTCTTGCACCGTAGGCCCTGGTTCAGCTTGCTTGCTTTGTTACTCATATCTTCTGGATACCACAATATTTTAGGACTAATCTTCACTTTATTTTATGACAGTTTGTTTTATTAAATAAAGCCAAAGTTACTTTAAAAAATATATATACTATTTCCTCCCGTGTCTCCGTCATTTTCTATGACGATTTAAAAAAAAAAAAAAAAAAAAAAAAAAAAACTTTTAACCCTTTCAGGGGCAAGCAATTGTGTTTCTGTAATGTTGAACTCATACCGGAATATTCGAAAATTTTTGTTTCAAAATTAGGGAAAATCACTTGTTAACTTTTTTCCATGAAAGTTAGAAAGGTAAATTTTAATTAAAAGTTTCTGGTACAAATCCCGATTAAAATTAGTTGGGATAAAATATATTCCACCGCCCCTCAAGGGGCTAAGGGATTAATTTAAGAATACGAACTAACATTTAATTTAAAACGTAATGTTTTCTTTTGAACTATGAATGAAAATTCCACTTCTAAAGGACATTTCAGTAACATTTTATTGGCATTTTTAAATGAGTTACATTTTTTATGAATCATATCAACTATTTCCAATAAAATCTGAATCAAAGACATGAAAAGAAAGAAATTTAAATGAAACAATAAAATTTTCATTTGCACTAATGACATACAGAAAACACAAAGAAATACTTTTATCATATAACAATATATTTCTCTGAATAGATTTCATGGCATATAACTTAATCAGGAAACTCTAAATATTCTTAGCATAAGTAGCTTTTGTATGCTTAATTTTAACATACCTAATTTTCGATGGATTTCTTTTAATTGAAGTACTGTTTTTCGTTTTACTTATAAGACTTTAGCTTTAGAGAGGGGCTATATCGGTTTTACCGAATATTCATAATATAAATTAGCTTAAAGAAAATATAATGAACCACTTTTATTAAAAAATACAAATATGCAGAAAATATATTCTAATTTATATCGTAACTTATTGTTTAAAATATTTCTATTTACAATAAATTAATTGGCCATTTACACTAAATTATACTATACAACGCTAAACATTACTTTACATTAAAAAAAATTGCGTGGGTGGAAACGTTTGAAAAGAAAACATGTTCTAGAACAAGAAGACAAAACTAAATAGTTTTTATTAGAAAAACACATATATATTTTTTAAATATACATTTTTAAAGAAATGTCATCAATTGAAAGTACATATAAAATTTCAACTAAAAATTTCATGGCTGTGGCACGCACTAATTCTATAAATCTAAAATTTCTCTTTCACTTTTAATATTGAATTTTTACTAACAATGTACGATTTCCATGTGTCTAAAGAATACTTCAACTCTTTGCACATATAAAGATTATTGTTTGAAAATTACGGTCATTTTTTGGCTACCATTATAAAACTTCTTCTCATTTCTTCTCAAATTTCTATTGAAATTGTTTTGGAAATGCGCTATGAGGGATTTGTTCAGGAATACTGAAGAACATAACTTAATTTTGAAATATTTTTTAATACAAGACTTATTGCTCTACACCCAACAAGCAATTAGAAAGAATTAGGTAGCAAAAATTTTCGAAATTTTGATACGGTCAAAATGGGGATAAATTTTAATATAAAATTTTTCTCAACACCTGTCTTACCTCACAATTTAAAACAATATATAGCAGTTACATTTCATACTTCACTATTAACGATTAACCCTTTTAAGTGTTATTTTTGCACGGGGTATATTTATTTTAATTTCAAATTGCCAAATGGCACTCAGATTTTTTTTTTTTTTTTTTTTTTTTTTTTTGATATATATAAAACTTTATTTCATAATGCACATGAAGAAAAGTTTTTAATTATTATCAAATAATTTTTTTCTTAAATGCTGGTGTCAATCAGGTTCCACATTTCAGCAGCAGATGTTCTTTATACTGAAAGGATTAGTATTAGGATAAAAACCATATTATTATTCTTAGAATGATCAATATATTCATTGTTTCTAATACGAGAGTTGCACCTCGGTCCTTTTTTAAATATAGGCATTCCGAATTCCATCCGAAAATTCCAAAGGAACTTTTACTTTATGTAATCAAAATCTCTGTGATTAAGGAAAGTAAAAACTACTATACGAAATTTCTGGTGTGAATTCGAAATTTCTGAAATACAAAAAGACCAATTTGGCAACTCTGTACGTTATATAATTTGGCCACGTACTGGCACATATATTAAGGGATTTAAAATTGCAGTAATGGGAAGAAAACTTTTGTAAGACGCCATTTAATTAATTAAGAGCTGCTTTGAAGATTAAATATTATTTAACTAACACTACAGGTTATTTAAAATTAGACATATTTTCCGTTTTAGTTTTAGATTACATTTATACTTCTTTCAGTTTCCTGACTTGTTAATCTAAATATTTTATAATAGTTAATTTAGTATTAATTTTACTGGCATGAATAATATGTTACATAATATATAAATATTAAACTGGCATATAAAAATATTCAATAAAATCTATATTTAATTTTATTTTACTACAAAATAAAAGGTATTATATATTAAAGATATAGTATTAGAGTAATGGAATATTAAGAAGTGATAGGTTTACATCTTAGAATCAAAATTGTCCTTTATATAGGCAGTAATTAATAATTTTATTTTAAAGTGAATTAGGAAGAAATTAAAATTTCATACATAAGAACTGTAGGGGATCAAATGTATTTTATGTAACTGTGTATGTGGAAAAATGGAATAAAATTCTATTACTTTTATGCTTGTCTTTTTACTGAACAACTTTTTACTCTCATAAAAGGCATTCCAAGGGTTTCTGAAATGTACAGGAATTCCATGTGTTACTTTAAACTTTCATATGGAAACATTTTCAGAAAAGATCGTTTTTATAAATCTGGCCAATAGTTTATTCTGTAAAATAGTTTTTATATTATGTAGAAGATTTTAATAAAATAGTACTGATACCTTTATGAACACTACCTATTTTATGAATATATACTATATAGAACAAAGGAATTAGTCTAAAATAATCTATCAACAGGTGGGTATGTGTGATCGAATATCGCACATAAGATTTCATTCAATATTTCTTTCAAAACACTTTACCCTTTACATTTTCGCGGGAGGTTGTCACAAAAATGTCACCTAATTTTAAGTTTGCTAGCACCCAGAATATTTAATAAAAAAATTTTCTTTTACAACGTACATGAATGAACCCCGAAAAAAACATGTATTTATATTCAAATATATATTTTTTTAAATTCTGGTGTCAGTCAATAATTTCATAATTTTCCAAACAGAATTACTCAGCGCCAAAAAGGGTTAAATAATAAATCCAAATCATTAACTAAGGGTCTCACAACCATAGTAGACCGAGTCCATTTTGAAAAAAATATTATAGTCCATTTAGTAGGTCATAAAATCTGTTTTATTCCCTCCCACAGTGAACCAAGTCTGTAAACAGATGCCATATGTGAGAAAGTATGTGAAAACAGGCTTGATTCACTGTGGGAGTAGATAAAACAGATTTTATACATCTTCTAAATCTAGCTCTTTTTTTTTTCCAAAATGAACTTGGTCTACTATGTTTGCGAACCTCTCAATTTATAATTATTATATCCTTACACAGATGTCAGAAACATTAAATTTAGTTTTAAAATAATTACAAAAAAGTAGCTAACTTTTTAAATAAAAATAAAATATTCAAGTCAAATTATTTAAATAAAATTCAAAATTCGAAAATATCAAAAACTTAGCGGATCTTTAAATATAATTTAAAATTTCTAAAAACAAAAACGATTGAATTGAGAGAAATTTAAAGTACTGATATTTCTCATGAAATTAGTGAATGTCCAAGGAAATTTTAAAATTTCTAACTTTTTCAAAATAAAACCAATTGTTTAAAAGAAATTTTAAATACCGAAATTTTTTTTAATTTAGCTAAGGTTTAAATAAAATTTAAAATTTCGCAATTTCTCAATAAAAGAAATTTTGAATTAAAAAATAATTGTTAAATATTCTTCGACAACTTTTGGCCTTTAAACGAAAAATACAAAGAAAAATTATATAAAAGGAATCTACCAGATATTAAAATCTATTCCGTGAAAAAAATTTCAAACACCGATGCTAAGCTTTGAACCAGGTTCCTTTTGTATACTAGGCAAAAGCGTCACCACTGAGCTATCCAGCCAACGTGCAAAAGACTGAAATTAAACCTCTGTTTTAAAATCTAAATAGTACAAATGTTTGAGTGTCAATAAAGTAATTCATTTAACCACTTAATTCTCGCTCCCGTGAATATCACGGGTGAGGTGTCTTTCGTTATTTCTCGCTCCCGTCATATTTCCGGGCTGGAGATTTATTGCTGGAAAAAACTTCTGAAACCAGAAAAATTTAACTGTCATTTCGGTGTGAAGTCTTTGAATATTGCGCTTGAATTCAAAGCGATATAAGTAAGCGTACAATGTCAACACTGGAATCTGGAGTATACTGACACAGCTGCGCCATCTGGTGGATGGAGTGAATAATGCAAATACGCGGGTTTTCAGTATGACGTCATATATGACAGAATATTTACCATCTGCGCATCTCTTGCGCATATTTTCTGATTCTTTACTTACTCACAGAAGATGAATCTTGTTTTCCAGATATAATGCAAAATATTTTTATTACAGTTTGTTTTGATAAAATTATGCACATTAAAAAAAAAAAAATCGCAATATCATTTTAATTTCGGGAGAAAAGCATTAATGCTTACGAAAGCATTACTGCCTTTAGCCCTTAAACTAAAATGACATTGCGACTTTTTTTAAAATACACATATTTTTATCAAAACAAGCTGTAACAAAAATATTTTGCATTATATCTGGCAAACAAGAATCATCTTCTGCGAGTAAGTAACAATCTGAAATTCGTAACAGAATTTTTAACAGGGATTCTCTAAATGGCTTTGTCTGCTTCAAGGGAAAAAAAAAAAAAATCTAATCTGGCGATTTTAGGAAAATTTTTGCAGTTATTGACTGGACTCGCAAAACACAAATACTAAATTAACAATACTTGCTCGTTTAATAGCACAACATTTAATGCAAGCATTTTAAATTAAAGTGATTCTGAATATAAAATAAAATGAATTTTAAATTAAATAAATGAACTATTTGTAATTTAAATAACAGGAATACAATACGATCAAAAGAATATTGGAATAAGTTTTCGATGTATCGTCTGCGCTTGATAAACGAAGAAAAGGACTTAAAATTGAATATTTTATTTATTATTAAATTCTATACATATTCTAAACCTTGATAAACATTCTATTTTCATCTGGAATAGAACCGTGTATATAATTTTTTATAGCTTTAGCACATCAAGAATTGAGTAAAAAATAAGACTACAAAATTCAATCTTTACATATTAACTACTTACTAATTTTTATGCGTCATTTTTAATTTCATTAAAAGAAAATAATTAAAATCAAGCGTATTTAAATCAACATCATTTTATAATATATATCAAATAATATTTTATTTTTTTTTTAAATAAATTAAAGTTAAAATACGTAACTAACTTGTTTTGCTCTTTGGAAAAAAACATATAAGAAAAAGAATTTTCTTACAATTTCGAAAACTAGAGTTATTCGATTGCCAACATTTTGCCATTTTAACGAATAATATTAGTTCTAAAAAAGAACTGTTTTTATTTCAATAATTAACTATAATAAATAAGTCAAAAAACACGAATAAAAATTAATAGAACATTCTATTACTCTCAGAATATAAATGCTACAAACAAATGAAAACACGATGTTGGCGCTTGCGCAGTTATTTCATAGATGTGCAATTAATAGATTATCCATAAAGAAGAAAACAGTTAGGCATCTTTCTGTTGTTCACTCCGTCCGCTACGTGGCGTGCGACCTTGATTGATATGACCTCGCCTTTAATCTTGCGCGCACCTCTCCCATTTAAGATAAGACGCTTACCTATATCGCTTTGCTTGAATTAGGCTTTTGCGCTGACTGTAATGTTGGTCTTTGTATTGCACGTTTCGAAATATGTAGCACTCAAAAAATTGTTAATTATCAGAATTTAACGTATATGTATTATTTCAAATATTATTTGTAGAAATTTGTATGATAAATAATGATCTAAGGTGTGAAAAATAAAGATTTTATTCGCATTAATTTGTACGGTGTAAAACAAATATTAAGACACATAATTCTCGCATGACGGCTTTTCTACAAATATAAATTTGTTCTTTAACACCTTTTTTTTTCGCCTTAAAAAAAAAAAAAAAAAAAAAAAAAAAAAAAAAAAAAAAAAACTAATTGCATATTTTATTTAGATACCTTATAATTATTCAATTTCTGTAATAAAATAAATAGGTACTTTTTGAGGGTTTTTCCAAATATTAAGCGACCGTGAAGGGGTAAATTAAAATAATATAAGACTTTTTAAAAGTTTCACGCACTTGCCATGTGACTGGATGTATTCAGCTATAATTATTCAAAATTTCATGTATCTAACGTATACAGTTTCCAAGAACGAACTCTGTGACAGACAGATGCATGTAGAGGGGTGAGACGAATATCGTTTCGCCACATGAACGAAACACAAAAAATGAAATAGCAAGTCTTGTATGTTCGGGAACAAACAAAAATTAAACAGGAAACAAGTTCGCATTTCTCATTAATAGTAAAATGTTTATGGTGTCAAATTCAATGCTAAGCCTGACTTTTTGCTTAATAGTTTAAGACTAATGAAAGCATAATTTCTAACTTCCAACTTTTAACTAAAATGTGGTGAAATTGTTGAAACACGTTTCGATCGAGAATATTTATTTAATATATGTTTATGTAAGTTTTGCCAAATACTCGAACCAAAATTTCCGAAATATTCCACAAATAAGGATTTTTTTTTTTTTTTTTTTTTACAAGAAAGTCCCAAATCAGGCTCTACTCAAAAAGTTAAGTTTCAAATTTTAAATTTACCACCGTAAAAATATTTAACTAATTTAAGCTAAATCACCCCCCCCCCCCGTCCCCCAAAATCAGAACTTTATTGAAATAATCCCTCTTGTACAATAAAGAAATAAATATCTTGCAAACGACACTTTTATTGGGATCGATTACTTATTTTGAAGAAAATAACAGGAATTACGAAAAGTTGTAGATATCTTAAATTAGATAAATAATATATTCTAACGTAAAATACACTGATGTCCAAAATTAAGGACCAATCACAAAATGCTAATTTTCAAGTACGTGAATACTCAAAATTAAATAATATAATTCGAATAATTACTATCTGTACAGCACAGCTAGTCCATATAACATCCCATTCATGTCACACATGGTCTGGTCACAAGTGTCACAGTCACTGCGGTGAAGCAAAAAAATAGGAAATTCCATACTCCTCATTATGAGTCTCAAATGATCACTATATGTGACTCCACTGAGACGTCACTGTGACTGCCGCTTTGTAACGAGTCACCATGTGACTTTACAATGTAGTTACATTGTGACTCTCATGTGACTGTCATCTGTAGACTCAATTTCAAAGTAATAGCGAACGCTGCATTGTGATAAGTTACCAAATAATATCACATTAAAGTCACATGATGACTTTCAGGTGACAGAGAGACTACTGTGAAGTCACCTTTGTGCTCTGTTGTGAAAAGTCACCATGTGGCTATAATGTGACATTATTTGGTGACTTATCATAATGCAGCGTTCATGATGACTTTGAAATTGAGTCTAAAAATGACAGTCACATGAGAGTCACAATGTACCTACATTGTAAAGTCATTTAGTGATTCCTCACAAAGCGGCAGTCACATTGACGTCTCAGTGGAGTCACATATAGTGATCATTTGAGACTCATAATGAGACGTGTGGAATTTCCTTTTTTTTGTTTCACTGTAGTGACTGCGACACTTGTGACCATGTGTGACATGAATGAGATGCTATATGGACTAAATGTGCTGTAGGGATATTAATTATTTGAATTATATTATTTCCCTTTGAGTATTCGCTTACTTAAAAATTAGCATTTTGTGACTGGTCCTTAATTTCGGACACCAGTGTATGTGTAAAACTATAAACAAGAAAAAAGATAGATAATAATTGCATAGCTGCCAACTTTTACGCTTTTTCCGTACCACTAAAATTTAATAGTAAAAATTCCCTTATTTAATCACCGAATTATGCAGTTTAAATGCGGCAAAAATTTCTGTTAAATTTTAGTGGTAACAAAAAAGCGTAAAAGTTGGAAGCTATGTAATTCATATATTTCCATGAAATTAGACTATTCCTTCTTCCATGTATATTTCGAATCGCCGAATTTAAATCGAGTGATGCCAGATTACTAAAAATAAAATTTAACCTGAAATTTGAAAAAAATCAGCTTCCCCGGCCAAAATATAATTTCCCCAAAACTGTCCTAGACGTTAACTTTAGAAAGACCGAGAATTTTACTCAAATTTTAGAAAAATATTTCACACCAGAATTTTTATATTAAATTCTTAACCTATGTCAAATAAACCAACATTTAAAAAAAGAATATTGGAAGTTTGCCAGGTATATGAAAGCTATAATATTCAGTACATTTTTGATTAAATAGAACATGCAATGTTATTAAAGGAATTCATACGCGTATTTTTCTTTTAATTCTCTTTAAGGTAATATTTAGAAAAGTGTTTCATAAGGCTTTCCATGTCATTTGATAAAATCATCTAAAATATTACTGTGCTAACACAACAGAGTTCTGTAAATTTTTTTTGCATTTTTCTGTTAATTACATATTTATGTAATATTACATTCAGAGGAAATATTTAAATGAAATTGAAAAATTGGTTAAATATCGGCTCTTATCTGGAAATAATTTGCGACGCGAACGATGCAGGAAAAATTGGTTTTACATGGGCAATATTCGCAATAAATCATTAAAATATATCTTGCCAATACTGCAACAATTTGGGCGAAAAAATATATACATTATAATCTATATTTTCTCTTAATTATTAGCTACTAGAGATTTAATAAATTATAATAATACTATTTTATTAGTGCGACCGGAGAACACTCTACTTTTTTCGCGCGATTTCCAAAAGCGCCAAATTGGCGCGTGTTTGCGTGCTATCTCCCGGACCTGCAACATCAGGAGACAGCACACAAAATTATTATTTGTTTTCTCTTCTTGTATATTTTGAAACTTGAAAGGTTAAAATAAATATTCGATCGGTTATTTTTACCTGTATATTTGAGTGAAAATAAACAAATACTTAAAATTTCGAATAAGTTCGAAATACATTATTTAAAGGAATACATTTTATAAAAAATACCAAAAAAAATAATTCAAATTGGTTCGAAATACATTTTTTAAACATTTTATCAAAAATACCAAAAGACAAAATTTTCACTTACCCAAATTATAAAAAAAGAACGTTTGTTCAGAACGTTTGAACAGTAAGGGGAGCAAAACAATGTTGTTTTTTTAATCAGAGGGGCCTTTATTTCTTTAATCAGGGTCTCCGCCAGCTAAACCCACGTTTTTTTTCATAATTTTACCTTATACTCTAGGATGTCATTCAAAAGCATCACTCAATCTGTCATTTTTAGTCATTCATATCTTGAAACAATCAGCCTCTCTTTCCTACATAATTCAATCAAAGCTCAAAAATACGGGTAAAAATAAGAGAAAAATAATCGATCGAATATTTATTCTCACCTTCAAGCATTCATACTTGTTTCAAAATATACGAGATTAGAAAACGAATAATAAAAATCACTCGAGTGCAACAGATAGAACTGTTCACAGTGAAATACAACTACAACGCAGCAATCCTGACCGGCAGTAACGTATTTCTAAAAAAATTCAAACAGTCCATGATTCTCCTCTTTCGTCCAATAAGAAAGCATTTTACAAAAAATAAAAAGCGTCCAATTAGAAAGCAGTTTACAAAACAATGAGTTTAAACCATCAACAGCTCTCTCAAGAGAAATCTTAGGGTTGCCATAAGAAAATACCAAGCTTGCCACATTGGCGCATTTATCGCCAGTGTTCTACGAATCACCCATTTTATTTTTAAGGTGTTTTTAAAATCGGTATAAATTATCATAAAAATAATCTGCTCGTATGGATAATTGTTTTATTAATCCCTTTGCAGGGCTGCCACAGGCAACTATTTTTATATTTTGTTCGAACCAGTATTTTTCTAATATAAACTTTTAAATATATTTCTATTGCAAATGTTTGCAAAGACAGCCTTAAGGATTTCTGTTTTGAGAAAGTGGTGCGAGTTAGAACTGCCTTTGTGACAAGCGTCATTTACGCATCTTTTAATTTTCGGACATCAGTTATTGGAGCAGAATTTTTAAACTTAATAAAGCGTTGAAAACTCTATGATTAGATAAAACGAAAATTTCTGTTGAAATTTACTGGGGTTGAAATCCACGGATTTTATTCAATCTAAACTTCAAATATATATAAGGGGTGCTCAAAAAGAAACGAACCGGAGTCTGGAATGTGCAAACCGGTGACAAATGGTAATATTGTTGCGTCAGTAACAAAGAGGGTTTCCGACAAGAGCACGGAAGTCGACATCTCCGCCGCTAGAGGGTCACGAATGCAAGTCACATGACTACAAAACTAGCAGAAGCATGCATCAATCGTTCAACGCTCATTCGAGTTGTAAGCGACTGGAGATGAGTCTTCGCGTAATCAGTTCGAACCAGAATCGAAACGACAAAGTCTCCAGTGGAAACATCGAGGGCCACCACCACCAAGATAATCCAAGGCCATCCACACACGCGCAGTAAACGTTAAGCTGACTTTCTTCTTTGACCAAGACGGTCCCCTTCTGATAGACTTCCTTCACCCCTGGGCAACAGTGAATGCCCAGCATTACTCGCAAACCTTGACTACCTTTCATCAAATCAAAACGACCATTCAAGCTCACCCGTAGGGTCATTCTGCTCCACCACAATGCAAGGCCTCATACGGCCAACACGATTACGGCACTCGTGCAGAAATTCAAGTGGCAGGTTTTCGGTCACTCTCCATACAGTCCACACCCCTCTCTCTGCGATTACGCCATTTTTGGCCCCCTAAAAAAGGCTCTGAGGGGCAAACGATTCCCCTCGGACGACGACGTCAAGCGGTACGTGCGGAACTGGTTCACATCGCAGCCCCAGAAATTTTAAGAGACAGCCATTCACCGCCTTGTGTCTCAGTGGGACAAGTGCCTCAACAGACAGGGCCAATACTTCTGAAATACATGTACTAGTTTATGTTCCTAGGCCTCCGGCTCGTCACTTTTAGAACGCACCTAATATGTCAATTGACGAGAAAAATTAAGAGTATTTTAATCAGTGGGCGCTCGTGACTGTTTATCTTGGGGGCACCAGATGCATGACTGCCAAATGTATTCCTCTTTTACCACAATTTCTTTAAAAGAAATCTTTACCCCCTTTTTTCCTTTATAGAACTTTGTACCATTGAACAACACAATGTTTTAAAAAATAATAATAATTGGTATGAAAATAATAAAATACCATCATGCATTTAGTTAAGAGATAGATGGAAGTTTTTAGATTTGGCGTGGCTTTAAAAATGCAATCCTGAAACCTGTCAAAATTGAGCCCAAATATTTGCGGCTGCAGAGAGTTTCTATGCGGCTCTCTTTGAAAACCTATCCTTGTCCAAAAAAATTAGTCGTTGTTCAAAGTGCTTGTCTTGTTTGGACCGATCGACGGCATTTAAATCTGATCCATAATCGGCTTCATATAACAAACCATTTTGACGGCTTACTGCATCTGTATTGTACAACTATATGCTCCAAAATATGAGTCAGGAGCTGCCACTGATGTTAATGATAACTAAAAATATATGTAAAACTTGTGATACTTTACAGTTTGAAGTTAGCGCAAACTTAATTTCCTTTGAAGATAATTTTATTATAGGGTTATGCATATAAATACTATAATGAAGATATCACTAATTCATAATTAACGCTGGGCAATTTTATGAAAATTGCGAAGAAGCAGTAAAATACTGTATATTCATAAAACAAGTCTTTTATTTCTTTTGAAGATAATTTTATTATATAGTTATGCATATAATACAATGATGAAGATATCACCAATTCATAATTAACACTGGACAATTTTATGAAAATTGCGAAGAAGTAGTAAAATCCAGTCTATTCATAAAGAGATAATTTATTTCTTTTGAAGGTAATTTTAATACAGAATTATGCAGTTAATATTATAATGAAGATATCACCAATTCATAATTAATGCTGGGCAATTTTATGAAAATTGCGATGAAGTAGTAAAATCCAGTCTGTTCATTAAAAAATAATTTATTTTCTAATGTAACGTTTTATATCAGAAACGACTTTAACACCAGAAAGACCGAGAATTTTACAAATAATATTTCACACCAGAATTTTTATTTTAAATTATTAACTTATCCATTTAACTGCCCTTTTTTTTTTCTTTGTATCTTTTACACTAATTTTATAATAAAAAAAAAATTCTGGTTCGAACCGCGATTTTTCGTTTGGTAGCAGTCAAAATGATTGCTCACGGGCTTTCTAGTGTTAAAAGCGGCACATTCCGAGATGTATGATAAATTAAAACAAACACATGTCCATCTTTCTTTTTGTAATTACATACATTTTAACTATTTCCAAGTTTAGATAAGGTTAGAAATGTTTTATACCAAAAACATAGACAGTTGTACTAGTAAATACTATTAAGTGTAAATTTAAATTTCTTATTCGGTTAGTGCATTATTATCCATTTTGGGAGCACGCACCACAGGTGGACAATTTGGATTTTAAGAAGCATGAGCCGCAATATGACAATACTAAAACAATAGTGTTCAGTGGGATGGTTCGCTTAAAATACAAAAAAACTCCAACCATATTACAGGAACTATTTCTTTATTAAAAAATCTTATAAAAAAAACGGCTCAAGTGGAGCTAAAATGGGAGAGAGAGACCCCATAATACACGGGACGCCGAAGCGCCTTTTCTTTTTAGACAACTTTACATCTCGAGAGCTGAAACAGAAGTGAAGTTTTTTGCACGAAATCAAGAAATCTTGGCGTGGCACAGCATCGCCAATTTACAACTTTTGGTGACCGCGCGAAAGTGTATAAGTGGCTTTTGGCGATAAACATTACCGCAAAAATGTGGATTGCAAGTAAGCGCTTCTAAATAGGATGAGAAAAGTAACAGACAAACCGAAATTGTTTATCTTGCAGATAGGCCTTTGCCCAACTAACTGTTACATGAAATTGCAGACTGCAGATTGTTCGATGAGAAGAATGCAGAAAATCCAGGACATCTGGCTTTTAGCCCGACCACATAACACGATAAATACATGCTTCCCATAAGATTCGTTCATTTTTACTTTTTATTGTTAATACATATTCAAGGTTCACGTATTAGTAGCAATAAAAATTTCTTATCACTGCGGCGGGGAAAAAAATCCAATGCAAGAAAATGAAATGAGACTAGCAGCTGTGCTATTTAATTCTTATTTATTTCTCTGCACACGCAGCGGTAACAGGTAGTTACAGATTAAAATAAGAAAGGAAAAAAAGGAAATGATTATTTGAGCGCTTTGAATTAAAGATGATTTTAGAAAGATGAAAGAAATCACTTTAACAAACTCTGGATGGTTTTGAGAAATGAATTTAATCACATATTTCATTATAGGAAAGAGGGGGGGGGAGAATAATATGATCTAAAAGTAAGAAAGTTATGTTTTAAATTAAATTTTGAATTTAAAAAAAAGCTATGGGACAGAAACGCTGTCAAATAACTCACCCCCACAACAGAAGAAAGCTGAAACGTGTACGTTGCAGCTTTATATGTACCTAAAATCCCTTGTCCACTTTCGCACTTACAGAATATGCACCAAGACAAAATAAGTAAAATTAACTATTTAAGTTGATATCTACCAAGAAATCTATTTTAACTTGTCTGTGAAACTATTAACCTTTAGCTCCTGTAAAATATTTTATACAACTATAAGTAAGTAGAAAAAAAATATTTGCTTGCTTTCAAAACAATTCACAAGAATTGTGTTATATCCATGACTGAGCGCTCATAATATTCAAAATAATCTTTTTTTTTTAATTAACTATTCCACAAAATAAAATGGCCACATTAGTTGATAACACAGGATCCTATATTTAATTTTTTTTGGCATTGTATTGTGGCGCTGGTACCAGCATTTTAGTCATGTATGTATTCATATAGAGAAGCATTTACTGTATTTACGACTTCTCCAAAATTTGATCTTACATGAGTTCATAATATTAAATAAATGCAAGCAAATAAAAACAAAGGACAAAAAACACACCAGTAAAAATTGTTACTTTAAGGAAAGATGAATTCTTTCATAAAATTGAAGCTTATTTGTATTATCTTAGGTTGCTTCATTACTGGCATAAGAAACTTACAAAAATTTGTGCATAACGCACAGGACTACCAGAGACAAAAATTGTGCAAGCTGCACGCGCTCAAACAAGTGTAGCCCTAAATATTGGAATTTTGTGAATTCTAGTGGCATCATCTTAAGGCTTCTGCCTTAAATAATAAGGGGTAGTTTTTTTAGATTCCTGCAATTTAACTAAGTCCCCGGTTTCCAAAAAAAACAAAAAAAACAGTATGTTATAATTTAGCATTTTATGAATTTTTACACTGCCATCCTGACTTTCCGTGTATTGATCAAAATTTAACGCCTGGCAAACTTATAAAAAATTAATAATAAATTGCATGCAATTTTGTATAGTGTAACAAGATATCTTACTCGATCTGCCACCTCCAAGTAAGAAGTATCTAATGAAAGTGTAAAAAAAATGTTACCTGTTAAAATTAACAACTTCGAAATGTATGTGTAGTTTAATATGTCATGTGACGGATAACTCCTAGAAACATTAAAATCTTTGTATAGATACAAAGTGATGATGCCATTGATATGTTCTGACATTATGCAAACACAAAAAAACTGTTAAAGAAAGAAGTATTTTAATATTGAAACATGGTGTAAAATTTAAAAGATAGAAAAGTAAAAGGAGAAACTGTATGTGTGTGGAGGGAGGGGGGGGGGGAAACTCCCAAACTCATGAACTACTTGTAATGCAACACATGAACAAAAGTGTACGCAAGCATACACAACGTGTAAGTAAACACATGAACAAATTGTATAATATCACATGAACTCTATGTATTAATGTCTCAATGAACTCAAAATGTAATGTAATTGCCAACAAAATAAACAGACAGTATATGTGTAAAAACCCAAGACACTTGCATACGAGTGAGATTCAATTACATAATTAATGAGTTATCATCAAAATGTAATGAATAAGGGTTAAAAAACAAATGAACTACTTGTAATGTTTGTGTAAACTGTGGTTAAACTCTAAACCAGCCAGTATGTACAACTCAATGAACTACTTGTAAGAAAAAAAAAACAAAAAGAAATACTGCCGAATAAATCGCTAGCAAAGTACAATGTGGAAAAGCAAATGAACAAAATGTAAATCAACACATGAACTAGTGTAATGTATGTATAAGAATGCACCAAAATGTATTAAAAAAAAACAACTGCTGTGTAATACAAACAAATATCCAACATATGAACTACATGTGAAAGAAAACTGTTGAATGAGTGGTTGACTAAGGGTTAAAAAGAAACTAAAACTGCATCTGCCAAATTCATTACTGTCTTAAGTTAACAGAAGCGTGCATAGAATGTATAACTGTACGCTAAAAATTGTAGAAGTTATGTAAGCCAAACATGTTCCAAGAAAAAAATGAAAGGGAAGAAAAAATATATATATATTGATAGCCAACAATAACAAGCAATGTACCTTATGTGGTATGAATGTATGTATTCGTCACAAGACAACTGTGAGACTTGAACTCACAAAGTAAAAAAAAATTTAATCTGAAGAAGAAAAAAAAATGCCAAAGATTTAGTTTAATGAGTGTATGTGAATAGCCCTTTACCAAAAATAAAGTGTACCTAACAGCTCACATTATGCATGTGACTACCTTTTATAAGAAAAACATTTACCGATATCAAATATCATGTCAGTTATAATAAAAAAAAATACCTTATGTTATAACTTAAAATAGCAACGAGTCACCAGCCGCGCGTAAACAATGAAGTCCAACAGTACATTAGATGCATGTGTAAAACTGTACACCCGGTTAATTATCCCTTGCAAAAAAAAAAAAAACTTTAAGATGACTGTGTAAACAATGTACAACAGTTACATTATGTTTATAATTTCTGCAAAACTTTTAAACACACGAACCAAAAAAAAAACTTGACATTAAAAGAAAGTCTATCAAAAAAAACTACGAAGTTGTGAATGCAGTGAAAAAAAAAAGTTCAATTTTTAAGCTAAACACAAATGATGCTAAAAGAAACGTATACATGCACAGACGGCACTGAATGTCCTTAACCATGGTGAGTATTAATTGAAATATAACAAAATTCAGCAAAACTGAACGAGTCAATGTGTGTGTGTGTGTGAAGTACCAGGCCAAACATGACATCCCAAACCATGTGCATGAGAAAGGAAAAAAAAAACATGTGTGATTAATACCTAACAATGCTATCTGCCCATAGCGAGTTAGAAATAAAGTGTAAATTAGTGTAAAGGTGTTATCCATCATCAGCATTAGGAAACAATTACAGGTGAAATTTTAGCAATCTAAAAATAATTTTTAAAATGTAAACAATACTCCAATTGTAAAATTAATATTAGTGTAACTCCATCAATCATGTTAGAAAACATATCCGATCCCTGATTAAGCCAGCGGCCAACTTGCTTAACCATAGATCGAAATACACACCTCAGACATTTTGCTATCCCATGGAAAATAGCGCAATGACTGAAGTATCCCACATAAATCATGACAGAAGTACAAGCAAACAAACTTACACAAAAAAAAACAAAAAAAAACAATGTATTAATGTGAATGCATGTCATTGAGAAACGTAAATAAAATAACAGTTTAAAACTATACGTCAAACCTATGTTGTACATCTTATGTATTTTGCAAAAGCAAACGAGAGCCAAAAGGGAAAAAAAATATTTTTGTAACCATGACATGATGCCTCGAGCTATGTAATATGCCTAAAGAAAATGTATGCCAGGATAAACTAATCTAAGCTTACTAAATATTTTGCCAAAGTTCACAATCCAAGAAAATATTTATGTGAAAGATAAATAATCTAATATTTTTTTTAAACTTATGATTACGCCAACTGTATGTAAATTTCTAATCAAGTGCCCACATCTAACTGAGAAAAAAAATGTTATGCTCACCTCCTCTATACTTATTTTAAATTGCCACGAATATGCAAATCCAACATATTTCACATTACTTTTAATCAGTTCAAAAAAAAAAATTAATAAAGTCATAAACATAAAACTTTCTGCATAGAAAAAAAAAATAATATCTAAAACTCTAAAAAGAAATTTCAAAAGTGTGTCCCAGGTCTAATAATGTAAAAGGTATTCAAAAGAAAGTCATTTACAATCAAAGATAAATATATCTATAGACTTTTTTTTAATACCATTTATAAGAAAGGCTGAATGACAGCATCTTAACTAACAAAAAAAAACATTTTAAAAATCCCCAGAAAACGACTCATAACAGACACCATACTGAATAAGTTGCAATATGACACAACATATTATTTAAATCATACTGCTAACAGACAGCATACGAGCCAGCGTATTTATGTGCAACAAATGATAAAACAACAGAGAAGCAACTTCAAGGCCTAGAGATAAAATAAAAGGAATATATTATCTCTGAAGTGCGTCAATGTGTCAATGCAAGATACTCAGGGAGTGTCTAATAGGAATCAAATGAAACACACTTAAAAAAAAATGCTACCCTTTTTTTATCCCCCTAGAAATGCATCCCAATTATTCATAAATTTTACTTTACACATCAACAGCCGATCTGTAAGCAACAACTTATATTTTTAAACGCAGATGAAATATTACCTAACATATTAAATATGCATAACAGAGATAAATACAAATACATCTCTTTTCACTCAAAATAGAAATTAAATTAAAAATAAACACACCTTTCGTTAAAAATATGTCATTCAAAACTATAATTAAAAACAACAAAATGTGCACAGATAAATTAGATAAATTTTAAAAGGCTATTGTTTGTGCAATAGCGACAAGGAGTGCAAGCGCAATATATTTCACGATAAATGTTAAACCCAGAAAATCCTTGTCATGCATGAAAATAAAGTATATTTAAACATTCCTAAAATAACTGAACTTAAATAGCACTTACCTTTTAAACATTAACATGCAAAGAGCAGCTTAGAATTATAGCTGCAAGTATACCGATTTAAAAAAAAAACAATAATTTTTCTTTATAAAGCCGATATCTTCTTTCTTCCGGCTATTGCCTTTTATAAGCAGCCTTAATAAAAACAATATGGAATAGTATGGAGTAAAAAATGTTAAACCAGTATGACTATAGACACATTTATCATAGCATGAAAAGAGATGAAACTGAAAAAAAATATTAAAAGGAAAATACTGTATTAATTAAAATTAAGATTTTAAAAAGGAGAAAAAAAGTTCATGTTGAAATCTGTATTGTATTCTTATTATTTTTTTTTAACACAACCTAAAAATGCACTTTTTTAACTGTGGTAATTAACACAAGTAGTGTCACACTAAGTTCACTTTGAGATTTTATCTAAATCACAGAAAAGCACATACTTTTTAGATGGTGCGTCCCTGTTATTGTAAGTGAGAAACACTTTTTTTTTAGATTTCCTTGAGTAAAAACACATTTCGACAAGAAAAGAAAATTCTATCACAAAGGCAATATTCGGAATGAAGCACGATGAATTTTGACCTTGTCAGGTGCACTTTTTTTGTAGGAATCACTAGATTTAACTTTTTTCTTTTTTTGCAATTTCACAAATAAACTGAAAAAGAATTGTGACGAATAGGGACATGATTAGGTACCCTTTTTTTGTCGGGTACACTGGTTCCGAATTACTCTTCTTTTTATTTTTTTGTTGACACACTTTTGAAGAAAACACAGATCACTTGTAAAAACTCAAATCACTGATAACACACATGTAGAAGACTCCAGGAGAGATTGAGCACAGCACCAAGTAGTAAGCAGTCTTGAATTAAAAAAGAAAAACAGCGTCGCGCATCACAGGCACGTCAAACCGGCAACCATGGCTTGTCGCTTAAGTGGAGAGGTGATGAGATACTCTTGATTCCAACATCACAAGACACAGAGACAGGAATGGCAGGAAACTTTAAGAAGACAACTGTCCTTTTAATATCTAACTGGAATTCGTCGAAAGCGGAGCATACATCCATTTTAACAGTGGGGGGGGGGGGGATTTCTCTCTCTCAACTATATATATATTTTATTTTTTTAGGTTGGAGAAAACGCCGGCCGATGAGCCAAGTTTTATGTAATAGTGTTCAGTGGGATGGTTCGCTTAAAATACAAAAAAACTCCAACCATATTACAGGAACTATTTCTTTATTAAAAAATCTTATAAAAAAACGGCTCAAGTGGAGCTAAAATGGGAGAGAGAAACCATAATACATGGGACGCCGAAGCGCCTTTTCTTTTTAGACAACTTTACATCTCGAGAGCTGAAACAGAAGTGAAGTTTTTTGCACGAAATCAAGAAATCTTGGCGTGGCACAGCATCGCCAATTTACAACTTTTGGTGACCGCGCGAAAGTGTACAAAGGCTTTTGGCGATAAACATTACCGCAAAAATGTGGATTGCAAGTAAGTGCTTCTAAATAGGATGAGAAAAGTAACAGACAAACCGAAATTGTTTATCTTGCAGATAGGCCTTTGCCCAACTAACTGTTACATGAAATTGCAGACTGCAGATTGTTCGATGAGAATAATGCAGAAAATCCAGGACATCTGGCTTTTAGCCCGACCACATAACACGATAAATACATGCTTCCCATAAGATTCGTTCATTTTTACTTTTTATTGTTAATACATATTCAAGGTTCGCGTATTAGTAGCGATAAAAATTTCTTATCACTGCGGCGGGGAAAAAAATCCAATGCAAGAAAATGAAATGAGACTAGCAGCTGTGCTATTTAATTCTTATTTATTTCTCTGCACACGCAGCGGTAACGGGTAGTTACAGATTAAAATAAGAAAGGAAACAAGTTGGAAATTGCTCGTCAAACGTGGCAAATGAGGGGCGTTCGTACTATAACTAGTTTTAAAATTATTTTTTGCACCCCATATTGTACTGAATGTATAATTTTTTGCACTTCATAACGTGCATAGTCTGATACATCATTAAAATGCACTTCCAATATTTTTTTCGGAACACTTTTCACTGTCCCTGTAATTATACTATACATCCGATTTTCCTAAAATTTGAAATAGCTCAACAAAATTTTGCAACAATTATATCTTTAAAATTTCAGACCATTCGGAAGGCTGTAATATCATTAAAATGCACTTGCAATAATTTTTCCCATTGGCCGTAATGTAAAGAAAAACTTTTGGCTGTCCCTGTAATTAAACTATACATCCGATTTTCCTAAAATTTGAAATGGCTCGACAAAATTTTGCAACAATTATATCTTTAAAATTTCAGATCATTCGGAAGGCTCTAATACCATTAAAATCCACTTGCAATAATTTTTCCCATTGGCCGTAATGTAAAGAAAAACTTTTGACTGTCCCTGTAATTAAACTATACGTCCGATTTTCCTAAAATTTGAAATGGCTCGACAAAATTTTGCAACAATTATATCTTTAAAATTTCAGATCATTCGGAAGGCTCTAATATCATTAAAATCCACTTGCAATAATTTTTCCCATTGGCCGTAATGTAAAGAAAAACTTTTGACTGTCCCTGTAATTAAACTATACATCCGATTTTCATAAAATTTGAAATGGCTCGACAAAATTTTGCAACAATCGCATATTTGAAATTTCAGACTATTCGGTTGGGTAGTTTTTGCTCTGTTACATGCGGACAGACGGACAGACGGACGGACTGAACGACGACTATAGGTGCTACGTATTTATATAATTACGAACGCACCTAAAAAAGGAAATGATTATTTGAGCGCTTTGAATTAAAGATGATTTTAGAAAGATGAAAGAAATCACTTTAACAAACATCTGGAGGGTTTTGAGAAATGAATTTAATCACATATTTCATTATAGGAAAGAGGGGAGGGGGGGAGGATAATATGATCTAAAAGTAAGAAAGTTATTTTTTAAATTAAATTTTGAATTTAAAAAAAAGCTATGGACAGAAACGCTGTCACAAGCACATTTCCTGTATTTCTGCGGCAATTTAGTTTCTTAATAATGCAATGTTGTAGTGTAAAAATAATCACATATATAAACAATTAAATTTAAAAAATCAAAAAATCCGACTGCGTAAAAAGCGAACTAATTAATTATTTCTCATGAATGTGAAACTATTTTTTCAATTTCTACTATCATCTCACATTTTCGCTATATATATCTTGTTCAAATTTTCAATCGTTAACAAAATACTTATTATTCATCCAATCAAGATCAAATAATTTTTTTTTAAACTTGTATTGGATGCCACTTGTGTTATTCCAGTTATTTTTCAAACATTAATTCGTTAATTTAATTAAATTAATTAATTTTCAATATCGAGAGATCCCTCTTCTTGATCAAGGTATTTTAAGACCGAGAAAGCCCTCTTCTTGATTAAGTCATTTTAAGCGCCACTCAAGATGAAAGAAGAATGGGAGAAAAAAATTTCTCTTATTGACCTAAGTTGGAATTGACTTAAAATTTTTGTTATTATTATATTACTTGTTTATATTAATTATCTATTTTTTTATTTACTTGTATTGATGACTTTTAAGTTGTGTTTAATTGTTAGTTCCTATCTATAAACACTGTTTTGATGAGGTCTATAGATGTCTATGATGGTTAGAGTTGCAGTAAAGCTAGAGATTCTACATACACAACTTCCAGGTTATATAATATTTTAACGGAGCTTCTGACTGTAAAATAGTCAATGAAACATCGTCTTCATTTTGAAAGACCTATAAAATGGTATGCCACGTAATAGTGTGCGTAATTTTTTTCTCGTCTCTACCGCCATTTAAAATTTTACGGCAGCCATTTTGAATTTATAAAAACAAAACCTAGCCTATAACCATCGGGCCGTTAAGACGGATCGATAGAGACCTCATTCATTAAAATCCATCCCGCCGTTGGGATGTTTCGAGGTTATAAAGAAATCCACATACACAGATACGCGTGAAACACATAACTCTTCTTTTCAGCCGGGTAAAAAGAAAGTTTTCTTTTTAAATCTCTTCATTTAAAAATACAGACTTTTTAGAATTTTTTTAGTGATTTCATCCACAGTACTCCAATTATTATTTTGTATTAAAATTATTTTCTTTTATAAAAGTTTTCGTCTTTAAAAGTTCATTTAGACTAGGATATTGACCTTTTAAACCTGTTTCATGTGAATAATTGCAAGATTAAAAAAAAAAAAAAAAAAAAAAAAAAAACAATCTTATGGCGTATATGTCGAGTGAAGGGGTGGTCATGATTTTAGAGATGCTTAGCAGGATAAAGGCCAGAAAATGGTTCGGAAACATTACATAGCACTATGCGAATTTCATCGAGTTATAAATAACAGGATTGTTAACTCAAACCCAGAAAACAATAAAAATAATCATAAGACGAAATGTAATATTTCATCTTGATTCAAACATAAAATTCATAATATGAATTTTTAAAATTGCACTGTTTTACTTAAAAGCGACTAAAACAATGAAATATATATTACAAGTTAAAAATATACATTTTATTTAACCCTTAAATGCCGGGTATTGCTTTTCGGCAACATACCCAATTTAGGCTCTAAAATACTATTAGAATAATATTGAAGCTATAATGCCTAATGTTTCCAATAAAATACATTCTGAAAATATTATTAAATCGATTTTCAACACGTAGATGGCAACACTTGTGCTGTTTAAGAATAAAGATAGATGTATTTTTTCAATTGTTGCTACTTGTTCTTTTTGCTTTGTTTGGAAGCTTGCGAAATACCGTATTTTGTTATGCTGTGAGCAAGTAAAATTTATTTTTTATTATAGTTCCTAAAATTCTTGTGTGTTTAATATTATACAATTTTATCAAGGAAAATTATTTTTTCAATTAAAGACCCGTATTGCCGATTAGTAACAAAAAGTTTTTTAGCCGTAAATCATACTTAAAACAAAATATGATTTTTTAAAGTATTTTTCCCATGATTTATTTAAAAAACGAATGCCGAAAAACATTATTACAATGATTTTTGAAAAATCAGGCGTCTAAGGGTTAAAATTTCTTAGTACTGAACAATTGCCTGTATTTCTCGAGGCCATAATAAGAGACTATTTTAATAACTAATTCATATTCATTTATACAAATATGTAACATCGTATTAAAATGGGAGAGGTAATATTTATTAGAGTTGAAAGTAGACGCAGCAGCCCCTTGGATTGAACTTAAGTAGAGCACAGTTAATATATATATATATATATATATATATATATATATATACATGTATTTCTCTTAATATGTCATGATATGTCTATAATGCTCAATATATCAACAATAACTTCTCATTTGTGTCAAAAAAAGACAGACGGTCAAAAGGAATAATTGGACGAATACAAAATGTCACAATTTAGGTTCAACGTCATGACTAGAGCGCTTGTAACAACATTTGACGTGACATCGACTGCCTGTGACATTAGGGTAGTCCCAATTTTATTCTTCTGCCATTTATTCGGTTTCTTTTGATCAATCACAATCAACTTTTATGTTAAAAAAAGTTGCATTTTTTGTTTTCGATTTAAATTTATGTACAGTAAATAAAAATCTGTGTAACCCTGTCTAGTGCAGAAAGGTCTGACGCGAAAAGATAAACCCAAGTAGAACGTTTTACAATACACTAAATTCTGTGTATTGCATAAAATTTTATGTATCACAATCAATTCTGCTTTGGACACAGTTTATTGAATTTATAAATACCACTTTAATTCCATCTTTCGGCTGCGAACGTTTCCAAATTAGGCGCACGATCGGATAGAAAAATCGTTGAATTGTTAGAGAAAAATATATTTTTGTAGTAAAATTTATATGCATAAAAAACTATTATTTAACAGAAAAAAAAATTAAATACAATTAATTAATTGGATAGATTTTTTATATGTTGAATCTGATTTTTCATTGTGATAGCGCGATCCTCGCTAATCATCATATGTGTAATCCTTGGTTAATGGATCACTCCTTCTTTTAAACACAGAAATGGTCGTTTATTTACATAGTATATAAATACGTTACAGATGACACCACAACACCATACACAGTTATATACAGTTATGTACAGATTCTAAATTTCAATTTCCAGTGCACAATACTTTCATACTACATTCCAAAACCTCCACTTCACTATATTATTAAATTACTAACTACTAAAATTATAATACTTCGGTGCTCGTAGCACCTGACACATTTCCGTTTTTATAAATCAAAACTCTCGCCGGCTCACACATGCATGGCCTATGTCTACACTTCTCAAAAACCTCTTCCACTCTGAAAAACAGTGTCCCCCTTCCTCTCCGCACGCCCACTTATCACGTGACATTGGCGCCAACAGAAATGAAATGAAAAATTATCCAGACATCTCCAGACATCACACCGCCCACTCAAGATTTTAAATGTGGGAGGGGGTCTTTCATTTCCTATCTGAAATTTGGTCTGGAGACGTCCTCATACTCCATTTTATAAACAAACTACCCAAATGAAAATACAAATTAATAGATATATACAAAAAAAATACAAACTACATTCTTAAAATAGTCTGGATACAACGACAAAAGCTCTTCTTGCCTACTAATACAAAACAGAATTAATACTTAATAATACATGATAATAAATGCAATAAACCAAAAACATGTACAAGATATATATGCAGGAGCAATTAAATGAATCTTAACACTTTAAAGTCTAAAAAAAAGGTCCAAACAGTTTGGAAGGATTTTCAAAGTTTGTTTTCTTATCCAATAGTCTCAAGTCTAGACGGTGCGTCTGTATTTATCAACTTGGTACCAGGTCGCTGCGAGATCCTAATGTCATATTTTTACAATGCTAATGCCCATCGCTTCAGTTTGGAAGATTAAGGGGCATTTTTGGTGATGAAAGTTAGTGGGTTATGATCGGTGATATGTTCCACAGATGAATCAAAAATCCACGTTTCGAACTTCTTTAGACTCCAGAAGACCGCATAGGCCTCCCTTTTAATCGTCGGCCAAGCCTGTTGAGTTTTGGTGAGCTTTTGACTGGCAAAGTGCGCCGGGTACAGTACTCCGTCTTTTCGCTGCGATAAACACGCGCCGATGCCGACTGCAGATGAGTCGCACTCGATGACAAATGGCACCCTTATAACGGGAGTATGTAGACTGGGTGCTTCGATAAGACCTCTTTTTAACTCATTAAATTCCCGGTCATCGTCTTCTGACCAACACAACTGCTCTGGACTGTTCTTTTTCGTCAGTTCTGTTAGAGGATATGCTACTTCAGCATATTTGGGAATGTAATCTCTATAGTAATTACAAAGACCAATAACACTTTTCAACTATTTCTTCGTTTGAGGCACAGCTAGCCTTCGAATGGCCTCCACTTTTCCGGGGTCGGTCCGATAGCTACCGGACCGGGATGATATGTCCTACGTACTTGATCTGAGGTTTTGTGAATTCACATTTTTTTTAAGTTGACTGAAAATCTGTGATAACTTAGAAAATATCTTTTCTAGATGCATCAGGTGTTCAGAAAATATTTCAGAAAAGACGGCTATGTCGTCTATATATGCTCTGGCGAACTCCTTGTAATCGGACAGGGCTTTGTTCATCCCCCTTTGAAAAGTCGCAGCTGCGTTCTTGAGCCCTTACTTTAAAGCGATACTGAGCCCGACGAGTTTTAAAGCATGCGAATTTTTGACTCTCTTCTTATAATGGTATGGCCCAATACCCTTTCAACAAGTCTATAGTGGTTATCACATTGGCCCTGCCAAGGCATTTTCCATTGGGAAATCATCAGTTTTCGTAATAGCATTTAGTGCTCGAAAATCTACCCATAAGCGCAAGGCCCCATCCTTCTTCATCATGCACACTACTGGGTCTGGCGCCTCTGCCTCACTTTCTGCAATCAGACCTAGTTCCAATAGCTCCTCAATTTGTTTATGTACTTGTGGCTTCAAGACCTCTGGGATTCGGTAAACATAGGGCTTTTTCTTTTCTGCATCACTTATTCTTATTTTATGCTCTCCTACTTTGGCTATTTGCCCTTTTCTGGAAAATAATTCTTTATGCATATACAATAAATCTAACATTTTTTCTTTCTCCACCTTTCCTAAATGACTTAGATCAACTTCCTCTATATCAAAAAGGTCAGCGTTATCTTTCATACTGGGGGTGGAATGGACCTCTCCTAATTCTTCCTCATTTTCGAAGATCACCCCCATCGCCTGTACCCTAGGAGTAAATTTTCTGATCTTATTTACGTGGACATTTCTAACATTCCCGTTTATTAATTTCACTTTGTAAGAATCAGAGTTACAGCGCGCCACTATTTCGGCTGGTCCGGCCCACCTCGCGTAAAGTTTGTTCGTAGATTCCGGAATTCCGAGAGACTCCGAGATCTATTTTCTTCCCCTCCACTCTGAGCTGATCGTAATAACTCATAAATCGTTGACGTGATAATACATGACCCATATAACTTATCTGTTGCTGCGAACAAAACATGTACGCTGTTAACAACACTATTTGACTGTCCGGAATCTAAAGGTATGGGTAAAGTTATAAGGTCAGCGGTTATTTTTTCTCCAAAAGCAGATATCAACTGAATTTTTGAATTTTCATTATTTCTAAATTAATCCGGTATTTGATTTGAATTAATAAGTGGAATTTCAGCCGCATTATCAGTCAGTGTATTCACTTTCCGCCCCTCTAACCAGATCCTGGTATTGCAAAGCTTGCGTATTTATTGTTTCATTCCCAGAACATAAAGCTGTCACTTTAGCAACTAACTTTTCATCATGTTTATTTTTCTCAATACCCGATTCCTTTTTCGTTTGATTGCGGAAATTCCCCATTTTATTTTTTTCCTTTATTATTCGGACAGAAACGCAAATGAATTGTTTGTTTACACAGCCTACAAATGTCGCTAGTTTTTCTATCGCAAGAAAGAACATTATTTCTGATATGAGGTGGGATATATTTCCCATGATTCACACTTCCCGGGTTCATCATAGTTGCGAAAGGATTTTATAGGTCTATCATATAATTCCGGAAAAGTTCTACCCTTTGAAATAAACCAATTATCGCATAATTCTGCGATTTCGCGTGGTTTTAGACAGTCATTCATTTCCTTCAATTTAACATAACTCCGCGTTTCTGAATCTAATGAACTTAATAATCTATCGGTAACAATTAATTCATTAAGCGTATCAAAATCATTTACTTTTCTAAGCTCACAATAAAAATCCCAATTAGCTCGGATTCTGCTTGCAAATTGCAAATGGTTTCCATTTTTCATTCATTTTGCCGTAAGGAAATTTTCTAGACAAGCTTCCGGGGTAGGTTGAAATTCTTTCAAAATTGAAGCCTTAACCTTCGGATAACTCTTCATTTCATCCGTACTTACATAAACTAATAAATGTGCCGCGTGTTCACCCACTAAATTTAGTAAAATTTCAACTTTTAACTGTTCCGCAACATTTTTCATTTCGAATGATTTTTCGAGCGAACTATAAAATAAATTCCACGCTTCCGGTTTAGTCTGAACTGGCATGCTCAGAGTTCTAACACATTTAATTAGATATTCTAAAGAATTAGTATGGGATTTTTGTCCATCCACACCCGAATCAGAATTTTTATCATCAGATTGAATCTTCGCCATTTCTAATTGGGCTTTCATGACTTCTAATTTTGTGCGTTCTAACTCTAGTGCTGTGTTTTGTTCCGTTTTCACATTTTCTTTCTCAATTTTAAGTAGCTCGGCTTCACATTTTTCTTTTTCTATTCTATCTGATACCGCAGTAAATAAAAATTCTTTTATAAATTCAATATCCTTAGCGTATTGGTCGCTACCGTCAATGAGTGTTTTCAAATCTATAATTCTGTGCTCAGCCTCCACTTTTAAGCCTAATTCAGTTACGGCTACAACTAAGCCCTTTCCTCAGCCCTTTAATGCTAAACATTTTTCTTTTTCAATTTCAAACACTTTTATAATAACTTCTACATGTAACAGACACTATCATCTTAAATAAATAAATCATGCAATAAATGTCATACTATGAATAGCATCTTTCCTCTGACATGCTTAAATCAATCATAATAATAATTTATATACTCTTCTCTCGTCTCCTTAAATCATTTATATAAATATACAAACTCATAATAATAAATTACGTTCCATTTCTTTATCTACTAAATCATCTTCAAATATTATCTTCAATTAAAAATACATAAGTATGCATATTACTTCTTATACTAGGGGATCATACCCGGGCTTCCCGGGTTAAGGAATATAGGTGAAAACATTTTTTTTATTGAGAAGTAATAATTTTTTTATATGCAATAACTTTTTTAGATTGACCACTTACCTTAAAAAAGAATTTTTCCTATGGAAAATACAAATGATACAATAAAATAAATTTTTGAAATTTATCAAAAGCGATATTTTATTATTAGCCACATGCTAAGAGTAATTTGCCAAGATTTTGCTACTTATGGCATTCTTTTATATTCTGATAATTTCAGGGCTTATACATGTCTGGTAGATTTGTGTTTTATTTATATTATTTTATTTATTCATAGGGAAGTTTTTTTATGAATATTAGCCGTAAGAAAATGATGAACTCTTTATTCTGTTTTAAGGGCAAATGGATTAATCTTTCGTAATCGAGCTCCGCGCGATATAGATAAATTAAAAATATTTCATGCTTTAAAATTGTTTTTAAAACCGTAGCCAATCAGTAAACTGAGATGAACTTTCAAATAAATTCCATTTGAAAAAAAAAAATCCTATTTGGTGATCTAAAAATTTAAACTGTACGATTACAAATATGTTAGATTTGTGTTTTTTCAATATTATTCTTTTATTTATGTATAAAAGAAGTATTAATTTCGTTAATTTGTCTTTCACAAATATGTTAGATTGGTGGTTTTTTAATATTATTCTTTTATTTGTTTATAAAGGAAGTACTAATTTCTTTATGGAAAAATAGTCAGAAACAAATGCTGAAAAATGTATGTTGCTTTATGTGCAAAATGTTTATTATTATTATGTATTGAAACCGGCACGTGATAAGATAAACGTAATAAAATCATACTTAGAAATTATTTTAGAAAATATAATACATCAATCAATGAATACAGTATTTAAACAAATTGCATTTGAAAATATTTTTTTTTCCTTATGCGACAAATATATAAAATGTACGATGGTCAGAAGATTAAAAAATTGCAGTAGCGAAAATTTCAAGACCGAAATTTGATCGTGAAGTGTTGCCATTCGTAAATTGACGTCAGCGTTACGCACAGATACGTTTGTTCTTTATAATATAGATACTTAATCAGTAAAATATAATAAAGATCAGTTATTAGGGTGTGGTTATCAATTGAGGCTCTTATGCTTGGATTTCCGGAATGAAAACAGCAATTTTCACCATCTCAAAATTTGCATGCGCACTTCTCATATCAATATTCATCATTTTAAAAAACATTGTATCTTGTTTGATCATTTAAAAATCCTTTTAACTCAAAACTTGAAGTCACGATTGTCAGCAACATTTTTTACGTGAACAGACGCACTCTTTACTCGAAATTCTAATCTCAATCCGGAGAGTAAAAATTTCCGTAATTTATATCTTTTAGATGCATTTGAGTTAAAATGTTTAGTTTTATCTAAGAAAATGATCGCTTTAATTTAAATATAACTTCATTTTCACTTAAATAAGCATTTCGCCTAGTGTCTGAAACTTAGTATCAGTACACGTGCAGAAGGAAAAACAATACAGAAAATTAATGAGGAAAAATGCGGGTTTTCAAAAGCAGTATGTCATTTTCCGTTATTATGCCCCTAAAATAATATTCTGCTCCTAATGGGATTTTGCGCCACTAAACCCTATACAACAATTTTTATCAACAATTTTGAATTTTTATCAGAAAATAGCATGGATAAAGTTAAAAATGCCTCATTATTTCTCTCTTGTTTGCAATAATGAAAGCTATCTAATTTTCATCATTTTGAAGAAATTTCATAAAATGCTTTTAAAATTAAAATATAAAAGTGGGGATATTAAAAAAAAAAAAAAAAAAAAAAACAGATAGTGCGATCACATCTACAAAAGAAGAGCTTTCAGTTAAAAAAAAAAAGAAAAAAAAAGAATAAATAGTAAAATTGGTTCAGCAGAAAGATCACGGCAGATGAGTAAAAAACACATTTGTGTTTCTTAATATATAGGTTATATAAAATTAGGAAAAATTAAATTAAGCAGTTTATGTTATTTTGATAAAAATATAGTAGAATGTCCTAAAGAATAGCATTAAAATTTTATTATTCGAGAGAATTTTCGACAAAAACTTCAGGAACACGATATTATTTTTAACCACGAATTATTTGTCTGCTAGTCTAACTCGGCGAAGCAAATCCATCCTGGCGAAAATTATCAATTTCTGTAATATAAATCGCTATTATTTGCATGTTACCTCTCTTTTATAAAGACACTCTAAATTTTTGTAAAACATTGCGTTTTATCAGTATGTGATTTCGATTACATTATTTTTAAAAGTGAAGCATTTTCACCTGTGAAGAATTTCAAAGCAGCTGGTCTGTGAAAATGTCGCACATCTACAAAACATAATTCAGTTTTAAGAATTAAAATACACGCTGTTTTATAAAATGACGTCATTTGCATCCGCTAAAGCAATCCACTTTTACAATCCAATCTGAAACTTCGTCTGTAATATATGCATATGACATCATTATCGCAGAATAATAGATAATATTCTTGACATAGCCCGTAATTTAATTTAAACTTTTTTTTCAGGTTTTATGTGAAAATGGCAACAAAAAGATACAGTAATCTCCTATTTTCGACTATTTTTCGTTTACTTTCAATGACTTTCAATAGAAATTGGGTACTTTTGTTGCCACGATAAGAAAAATGGTATTAAAAACTACAAAAAATTAAAATCTCAAAAATAAATTGAGATACAGCTTTCAAACAAATTGAATTTAAAAGAGCATTTTTTTCCTTATACGACGGTGTAAAATTTAAAATGTGCGATGTTCAGAAGTTTAAAAATTTGCAGTAGAGAAAATTGTAAAACCAAAATTTTATTTTAAATTTTAAAATGTTGCCATTCGCAAAACGACGCATGCGATACGCACAGATATGTTTGTCCTTTATAATACAGATAGTACATAAATGCGTTGCAGATGACAACCACAACATCATACACAGTTATATACAGTTATGTACAGATTCTAAATTTCAATTTCCAGTGCACAATACTTTCATACTACATTCCAAAACCTCCACTTCACTATATTATTAAATTACTAACTACTAAAATTATAATACTTCGGTGCTCCTAGCACCTGACACACTTCCGTTTTTATAAATCAAAACTCTCGGCGGCTCACTCATCCACGGCCTATGTCTACACTTCTCAAAAACCTCAAGTCCTAAATTACGATTTCTATGCAATTTCAGGGAATATAAACCGATTATAAAAGTAATAATTGCGATTCAATGGTAACAGTCTCCGATCCTACACAGGCTATATTTTATGCGGATGATTCTACTACCTGGGGTTCACAGGAACAACAAACGTTGTAAAACAGGCCTTTAAAAGCTTTCTAAATTACGTTTCTGTGGAATATTAGGAAACAACAAACCGATTTCAAAATTAATGTTGGCAGATTAATAGTGACAGTTCCTATTTCAACATAGCCTTTTATGTTGAGAGAGGTAGTAGAACTTGGAATTTGATATGATGGTTAATTTTAAGATGTAAGAAGATGGTTTCTAAAAAATTCAAAACTTCAAATGAATACTGAAATGGGCGTATTAATTGAGCATAAAAGTTTCAAAATATTTTCTAAATTATCATTTATTTAGTTTTATTGCTTTTTATTAATTTAACCCTCATTTCTGCCTAATGCAGTGCAATAATGCAGTTTTGTCAAACTCTGTTTTAAATAGTAATTTTTGAATTATTCCTAAAAGTATAATTTCTTCTAAAAAAATTAGACATATAAATATCACTTAGCATATTTCAACTATTACGCGAGCAAAGCCGCGGGGTTTGCGAATATTTTTATAAGCCTTTACTGACTTATTTGAAAAAAAAAAATGAAAGAATTCAATATGAATTTTAAAAACTTAAGAGAATTATATATAAATTTGAAATAAATGGCATAATTACATTTATTAAATAGCATGCGCTTAAAATAAACTTGGATATGTGCAATTTATTTCCCAATCATATTTATGATGAAATAATTGAAAAAAGTTCTCGTGTTTACCCTAATTTTGCCCTAAGTAATTATACCCATTCCAAACATTCGTTGTTTATTGTATTTTGCAGGAAATTACACAACGCTCCTTTATTTGAAACCATCTTTGAAGAAGGTGGTGTTAAAAAGTGGTAGTGTAAGAAAATGACAGAATATTTAAGGAAATTATAAGGCTCTAAGCATGGATAAGAATAAAAAATGAATTAAATATTGATTAAGAGAAAAAAAAAATTGTAATAAGAGTTCAGAGTGTAAATAAGGCAGAATTTACTTTTAAATGTCTATCATGGTATCCATCATGCCTAATTCAAATTTTCTGTTTGACATTGCTTTTCTTATAAAAATAATAAAAAATGGCTGACAAATTACTGAATATAAATTGTTAGCTATTTCCAAACGCCTATCAGTGGTAGATAATAAGATTCGAAAGTAAACAAGTATAAGGAGGCAATAACAATTTTTGTTTTTAAATTGCCGTCAGGAGTAAATGTTAATGGAAATAAAATGTTTATATAGTAAAAAACTTTCTTCAAAATAACAAGAAACCATCTGCAATATATTTACAATTCATGAAGTATTTTTGTTTAGAAAATATTTTCTTATAAAAATGTACATATTGCACAATTCCGTTTACAGAGTAAACATTAATTTTCACCCTGTTTCAAAGCTAATACTCGTTGAAAAGACGTCATATATGGTTTTCGTTCTCATCTTTGAAAATACAAGTGTTGAGAGTAAATTAATAATATTGACATTGTTGCACAAGACATTTTTTTCTGAAACTTAACTATTAAACTATTCATCATCTGTGTTCTTTATATTAATAAATATTTATAAATATCTTTCAGACATTACGCAAACAACAACAACAACAAAAAAGTAGGATAACCAATGTAAGTAAATAGAGTTGATGAGTTTTCGTTGTTTCTATTGAAAAAAAAAAGAACTTGGTAGCTAAAACAAAAACCTTTATGGAAATTATAAAACAAAAATTTGCAGTGAATAGTGATTTTAATGTTAACCTGAAACGTCGATCGATTCTGTATACAATATTCTTTTGATAATTTAAAACAAAGAGAGTGAACCTTTTAAAATACACATGGTTTTAAAAAAATATATAGTATATGTAACGCTCTTTTATTACCTTTTTTAAAAATCCATTTTTTATCGCCTATGGCAGTAGTTTCCAGCCTGAGACAGGTGGGTCTATTGGGGTACGTGAAGGAAATACCGCTAATGGCAGAAATTGCATAACGGTTCAATAAAAAAAACACGTAAAAGAAATTAACCCCTTACGTGCCGAGAAAAACTTACGAGATTCACACCCCAGTGCCACAGTTAGAACTTAGTGGCCTTACAAAATGGGGCGTGGCTTAAGAGCGTGCGAACTCTGTAAATAATCATTGAGAGATAGAAGATGTTCCATTCAATTTTTAATTTTTGTGGATTCACTAATAACTGAAAGCCGTGCCCTTCAGCTACCGATAGGAAACTATTGTATATATCTCGAAGAAAAGAGATGATTTATTGATTCTCTTCCGATAAATAAGTACGCTTTAGAACCAACAATTTGTTGGTAACAATATTGGTTCTATTCCTTTCATTATACGAAAAAGGTGTTTCTTGCGTTCATTTTAGTCGGATTCTTTATGTCATGACTTTATGCATTATTTGATTTTTTTTTCAAAAAATGACATGTGATTTAATGAAAGGTTTATTTCACTACAAAAATAATGATAAAATCAGAGATGTGTTTTCCGTATAACGTCAACTTTTTTCTTGTACTGCACATCTGCAACAGAAGCAAAAATTACTGTCTCATAAGTAAAATATTAAACAATTAGTAGCTACAGAAAGGCGAAAAGTGAACGGCAAACCAAACAGTATGTTCTGTAAAATAATAGTGGTGTACAAAAAGGGCGGAACCTTGTCAAATATGTAAAAAAATTCGCTTGTATTTTCACGTCACTAGCTCAGTGCGATAGCATTTATGAAGGTAGTTCCTTCTTCCCCTTCCTTCTGAAATAGGTCAGTCTTTCAAAAACACCTTCAAAGTCTTTTTTCTTTTTTACTTTTACTTTTTCTTTTTTTTTTAATTCCAAAGCCGTTGACATGGTTTTACTGGTACAGCGCAGTATAAAGGACAATATTTTGGACTGACGTACATATACGTCAGTGGCACTTAACGCTCCGACTATGCGCGACGGATATATACGTCTGTGGCACTTGGGGGTTTAATAAATTTGGATTACAGAATTAGTGTCATGTGTAACTCCAGTATGTTACTTAACCCTTTCAGGGTCAAGTTAATTGTATTTGTAAAATGTTGAAATAATTTAATTACACCAGTATTTACAAGAGAATTTATTTGTATACAAGTAACAGTGTATTTTCGCGTACTTAATAAAGGTGAAATTTAAATTATAAAATTCCGGTGTCAATGTGGCAATTGGAGATTAAAATTATGTGGTGGCATCACAGCCCTTTAAGGGGTTTAAAAAAGAGAAAAGTTGCACTACACTTAGTAATTCCCAGACAATTCAATGCGACTAGCTCCGCCCACACCTAATCATTTTACATATGAGTTTTCACCCATTTTCGCAAAGGCTGTTGTTGAGCATTTTACAATAATCTTTTCCCTCCACATTTATGTTATTGTTCCGTCTTCGTTAATAATTGTAGGAAGTTTTTGAATGAATTCAGAGCTTCGATCTTCAATATTTTAATTTAAAATTTATTTCAAAAGCAAGCCATTTTTTCATCTTTAAATAGGCGTTGTTGTCTCATTAACCCATTACCCGCTGTTGTTGCGCTCACGCAACGATCAAAATAAATGCGCATATTTAAATTATTTACTTACCCACCACTATTATTCAATTAAAAAGTTAGCCTTACTAAAAGACACAAAATCTTAAGATCAAACAAAGCGAAAAATATATTTCAGAATTTTTGGTGGCAAATAACTTTCAGTTAAATTGTTGAAAATCTGTACTTTTTAGTTTTGGCGCTTAATGGGTTAAAGTATAATAATAGAAAAGCTCACTTCCGTTTAACCCCTTCAAAGGCGGTGATGCAGTTATGGCATCACCTGATTTTAAACCCTAATTTACTCATTGACACTCGGATTTTTGCAGGAAATTTTTACTTTTATTAAGTACGCGAAAATATACCTTTATTTCTTTACAAATAAATTTTCTTGTAAATACCGAAGTCATTCAATTATTTGAACATTTTACTAATACAAGATCCTTGCCCCTGAAAGTGTTAAAGCCTTAATTATCGTGCCCTTGACTTTCAATGAGAGTGTAGGCTATTTCTTTTATTCAGATTGTTTGATTGTCGCCAGTTTTTACTTTCTTCTATCTTTACAAGAAGAAAGTGTTGGATTTGTGAAAATTTTCGACTTCCGGTTTTCAACGGATTTACAAGTTTTAGGGGTCAGAGATTCCAAAAAACATGTTTTTACAAAATGTCTGTCTGTGAGTCTGTCTGTCCGTCTGTATGTGACACTAATTTTGTGGGCTCTCTATCTCAAGAATTAATGCCCGTAATTTAATAAAAAATTATATTCAGGTAGTACCTGATATAAATTGGTGCTGATTAGTTTTTGGTGTAAATAAACCCAACAGGTGGTGCTGCTATGCTGCATTTTGCAGGATTTCCGCAATACCTCTATCTCAAGAACTAATGCACGGATTTTTATAAAACTTCAGATTCAGTTGGTCCTTGATATACGTTGGTGTTATTTACGTTTTGGTGTAAATCTGCCAAAAGGTGGCGCTGCTATGCCACATTTTGCAGGATTTACACGATTTCAGCAATAGCTCTGTCTCAAGAACTACGTTTTCATCAAACTTCAGATTCATTTAGTCCTTGATATGAAATGATGCTGATTACGTGTTGGTGTAAATCGCCCAATAGGTGACGCTGCTGTGCTGCATTTTACACGATTTCATCAATAGCTCTATCTCAAGAACTAATGCACGAATTTTCATCAAACTTCAGATTCAAGTATACTTCGATTAATATTGGTGCTGATTATGTGGTGGAGTAAATGGCTCAACACGTGGCGCTGCTATGCTGCATTTGTTATGATTTGCGCAATAGCTGTATCTCACGAACTAATGCACGAATTTCCCCCAAAATTCATATTCAGTTACACGTTCACATAAGTTGTTGATGATTAGGTTCTAGTGTAAATCCTTTATAGGTGGTGCTGTTATGGTGCATTTTCACGATTTCAGCGATACTCATATCTCAAGAACTAATGCATGGAATTTCATCTTTGTAGAATCCCCATGATGATCATAGATTGCCACTTAATTCTGGCACAGTGATAAGGAATTTTGAGGTATTGACATGTAAGAGATAGAAGAAAGTTTAAGGATTGGTACATCAGACTAGATTTGAAATAGCGTAATTGGCATTATTCTCGCATCATTTTATCTGCAATTAAATAAGGTGAACATTTTTACTTCATAAAAGTGATGGCATTCAAACAATCTAAAGAAACTGTAGCCTACACTTATAGGGTACGACGCTTGAGGTTTTAAATGAGTATTTAATGTGAAATGTTTAATTATTATTTTAGTGAGTTTGCACTGTGTTTAAAATGGATACTTTGTTCAAATCTGGAACTCTTGAGAGAATTGTATCAATGATTGAAAAACAACATGACGATTTGGGAACTACAAGTACTTTGGAAAAATTTGATTATTTATTAGTGCAAGAGGACCTGATCGCAACTCTTATTAGACATGTTCTGGTAAGTGATAAACTTAACACTTTAAATAAAACTCAAAGCACAAGCGTTCTTTTAAAGAAAAAAAAGAACTATGTATGAGTACTTAAAATGTGTATTTTCATCCGTGGGGGATAATGACTTTCCAAAAAACGCAAAATCTGATGTGTTGTTTGTGGAAATATGTTATTTAACGGTAGCATAAAACCATTTTTAATAATGTGCAATTTAGGGAAAAAAATATCCAATTTATACACAAAAGATATCGATTTATTTCAGTTACTGTCAAGAGGTCTTAATGCGACATCTTATGTGTTATCTACGAACAAAGACTACGAAAATCCTCTTGAAACATCATAGAGAATAACTTATCATGTTGCTAAAAGATGTAAAAATTATGCAACACCTGAAAATTTTATATATATATTTATGAAAGACGCTGTTCAACCTGTGTGTGGTGAAGATCCTATGAAGAAAATTGAAATAATTTCTTCCTCAAACAATACAGTTTCTCAAAAGTTTAATGACTTCTATGGTGTTATGGAACATACAGTAGTTGAGAGAATAAACAAGGAGATCACCCCCTCGCTTTTTTCAATGGATGTGGATGGCAGTACGGTATGTCCCCAATCTATCAATTTTCTTTATTATTCCAAGATATTTTAATGATAACGAGCTTGAAGAAAATCAGTTACGCTTCTAGCCTCTTACAGAAAAATGTACACGAATGGGCATATTTCATGACATTCACATTTATTTCGAGGAAAAAGACAATGATGAGACAAGTGCTGTAGTGTTTGCTCTGATAGTGGACAATTTATATCTGGATCTCATACCGGTTTACGTTGCCTTTTCTAAGAACTTGCACCCCAGGTAACTCGGACCCATCGCTGTATAACAGACACAGCCGAGCTATTGAAATCCTACCAGGGTCACTGAAGAAAGCACTTTAATAATTTACCAAACGTTTAATTTTATTCAGGACAATTTAACAAATTCCAGACTACTCAAATCTTTGTCTGGAGAGATGGACAGCCTCGATACTACATCTATTTTACGCACAGAAGGGAAGAAGCTTCCTCGAGAAAAAGTAGGGTAAAGAAGTGTAAAGTGGTCACACTAAGTTTGATGAATTTTTATGATACCTTTTTAATCAGTAAAGATCTAGAAACAAATACCAATAGTAACTGTAATAGCATTAGTTTCAATCGTTATTTTGCTTTTTTTAATTTATTTTAAAATATGCACATTACTTTTAAAGAAAAAATACTAAATGGCCACTTCGCACGCCTACGCTGGGTAAAGTGGCCAACATAGGTAAATGAACAAATCACATTGATTCAGGATGTATAGTTAATCAACATAAGCTAATTAAAAATACACATTAAAAATAAGTATTATGTTTTGTAAAATTTTAAGTATTAAATTGTTACAAGATAAAATAATCAGTAATGAAATCAATATGATAAATTCAAGGAACCCAAATTGGTCCACCTTTTTAAAACCAATATATACTTAGAAAAACTTTTATTAAAGATTTTTCTTGCTAATTTTCTAGAAACCGGCGTCGGAGGTTGTTAATTTTAGCGCAAATGTTGTAGAAAACTAATAAGAAATTTTCCATTAAAAAATATTGGTATTCAGTTGGTGGACCATTTGGGAGAATTATAAATGGATGAATGCAAATGCTCTCATCAGAAATGCCGAGATTAAGCCTTTATCTACAGAAGTTATTACCTCAACCTGTTTTCTTCATTTAAAAGAAAATACTTTTGAGTGGTATGTTGTTATGAATAATGAATAAACAATCGTTTCCCGGAACAGTAGCCATCTGGCCTTATCTTTCGTCCAATCTCTTTGTGACCATTTTCCCCGAAATGTCGCCATTAAAAATACTGTGGCATAAAATCTAATCTACACGAGTTACCGTTTTCAAAGACACATAGTTAAAATGTTATTTAAAACCCATCCAATAGCATAAGAGCAAATAATTATAACACGACATATTTTTTAGCTATAATCAAGAAATTGCCAGTTGTCTAAAATCAAAAATGCAAAATAATAAAAATAGGGTCAATCCATTTCAAGTTGTCTAGAAAATCATCAATTCGTTGCTTGACCATTTTTAAAAAATCTGAAAATTTTTGTACAACAACCCTAAAATGATGGAAGTTCAAAATGACTATTATTTAAATTTTATTAATTTTTTTTTCTGCATGGCGGCCATCTTTGTTTCATCGTCTGCAGCAATTTTTTCAGAAGAAGGGTTTACAGAATTGTAAATAATTCATCGTTTATTTATCCAATTCAAATGCGGATTAAAGCAATTTGTACAGAATACATTGGGCTAAAAATTTGGTAATGGAATAGTTTACGAAACTAACTGCTTATTGGTAAAATTTAAGCATAAAGTTTCAGTTTTTTTCCAAAATTTGTCCGTTTACAAGAGGAAATTTTTCTAGCAGGAATACTGTCAACATGACATAATTTTTTTCTACAAATAAACCGAAAGTACTTGTACTCATACGCCAAGTTCCAGATCTGGGACTTTCTTTCTCTTAGCTAAAAAAATCCCAATTTTTTCAAAATTGTCAAAAATCGCACTTTTCAGGCTTTGATATCTCTGGTGGGGGACGAGATAAAAATCTGATTTTTTTTTATAAGAGTATTGTATGGCAGTGTTATGCACAAGAAATTTCAGGATGGAGATTTGACTACAAGCTGAGATATGGCAACGGCAACATGTCAAAACAATACTGCCAAACTATGGTTTTGCTGTAGTCACAGCTAAGTATTTATCTCAGAGTGTCATTTAAATTTATATTTTTGATTATCTTTAAATAATAGTAACAGAAAATAAAGCCCTTTGCAAAGCTAAGCAATTAATTAAAAAACTAATTATGCCTAAGGCCATACAATTTGTATGGTTTCAGTAATTTTTGTTGTAAGCAATTTTAGTAACTAAAAGAAACCTCAGCACTTTTACATAAAGAAAAAAAAATATTTTTATACAAGACCTGAGACAAAAATAACATTGGGAAAAAGAAAAGCTGTTAATGTTGTCAAATTTGTTAAGACATGATCAAACGTGTCTAAACACATTCTTGCTTGTTGGTTCAAAAACCACAATTTTGATCTTTCTCAAAATTTTATTTGTAGGAACCAAGTCTTGTCATCTCTTGATAACTTAAATGAAGATCTTCGCCCTGCTGGCTCATAGAAATATACTTTGAAATCACTATGTGCAAGTCTCAATTCATTAATAATTCCTAGCTTACTTCTTATGCAAAAATGTGACTTTTCTGCAGTATAAATTTTAAATAGGCTTTGGGTATGTATCTTTACTTTCTGAAAATTACTTGAGGTTGATGTATGTTAACATCGCATAATGTTTCATTTACAGGAACATGCTTATGCATAGCTGCCAACTTGTACGGATTTTTCCTACCACAAAAAATCAATACAAATTGTTGACTTATTTAAACGTTAACATTGCTGGAATTTCGGTGATTCAATTAGCTAAAATTTTCTATTAAATTATAGTTGTATGAAAAATCCGTACAAGTTGGCAGCTATGCTTATGGTAGGAACAAGTTTCAGGGACTGGCAAGCAGCATTAAAATTGTGGTTTTTAAACCGACAAGCAGGAATGTGTTTTGACACGTTTGATCATGTTTCAACAAGTATGCCAACATTAACAGCTTTTCTGTTTCCCTATTCTGTTTTTGTCTCAGGTCTTATATATATATATATATATATATATATGTAAAAGTGCTGAGGTTTCTTTTAGTTACTAAAATTTCAACAAAAATTACTGAAACCATGCAAAATGTAGGCCTTAGGCATAATTATTTTTTTAATTAATTGCAAAAGGATTTATTTTCTGTTACTAATATTTAAAGATAATCTAAAAAATAAATTTAAATGATACTCTGAGATAAACACTTAGCTGTGACTAGAACAAAACGATAGTTTCTCAGTATTGTTTTGACGTGTTGTTCTTGCCATATCTCAGCTTCTAGTCAAATCTCCATCCTCAAATTTCTTGTGCATAACACTACCGTACTCTGATAAAAAAAATATCAGAATTTTATCTCGTGCTCCACCAGAGATATCAAAGCCTGAAAAGTGCGATTTTTGTCATTTTTAAAAAAATTGGGATTTTTTTAGCGAAGAGAAAGCAAGTCCCATATCTGGAACTCGGCGTGTGAGTACAAGTACTTTCGGTCTATTTGTAAAAAAAAAAAAAAATTGTCATGTTGACAGTTTTCCTTGCTAGAAAAATTTCCTCTTGTAAACGGACAAATTTTGGAAAAAACTGAAACTTTATTCTTAAATTTTACCAATAAGCAGTTAGTTTCGGAAACTACTCCATTACCAAATTTTTAGCCCAATGTATTCCGTACAAATTGCTTTAATTCGCACTTGAATTGGATAAATAAACGATGAATTATTTACAATTCCGTAAACCCTTCTTGTGAGAAAATTGCTGCAGACGATGAAACAAAGATGGCCGCCATGCACAAACAAAAATTAATAAAATTAAAATAATAGTAATTTTGAACTTCCATCACGTTAGGGTTGTTGTAGAAAAAATTTCAGATTTTTTAAAAATGGCCGAGCAACCAGTGCTGGACCACTTGAAATGGATTGACCCAATAATAATAGTAATAATAAAATGAGTTCAGAAAAAAAAAAATATGTAGCCTTCCGCTTCAAAGTCGCAGAGAATACTACCAACATCTACGAAGATTGTTTCGCGCAGATCCTGGGTGGCGGGTGAACTATACAACAGAAAATCTCAAATGGTCACATTGCCCTAACTGGCCACTTTACCAGTTCTTCTTCAACTTGCAAGATTGTTTAAATTGACGCATAGTATTTTTTAACAACATACTTTAAAGATGAGCTCTAAATTTCACGAAATTGAATAGCTGTTATATTTAGACAATTTTTTTGGCGAAAACGGTTTATGAAATTAAACTGGGCAGTATAGACGCTGTATTGCACATAATATGCCAGGTACTATATAATGATATAAAAAACTGGTGGAACCAGAGAGAAAAGTACAGCTCGATCTAAAAAAGTTACAGTAAAAAATTGTCAAATAGTTAAAGTTTAAAAAAGTAAGTAGTGCGTAGAAAAGCAATGGAATCCGATTATCTGTAAAGCTCATGAAATTACCCAAATTTTTGTTGATAGCTGAAAATGTGGACTGAGCTTTACTGGTGCCTTAAAATCAATCAAGGAAGTAAAGCCATTTTTAACTCATTCTGAATTTTAATCATTCATAATCACTTTAAAAATTTGAGTTCATAATAATAGGTTATAGGTTGATTTGGAAATGAGCGAGAACATGAGAGATCGCTCAGTACGAAGTATGCACCAAATTCCATTCCAGGGGTCACTGATAAGCCTGGAAGATCAAAGTTCAAAGTCAGGCCAAAACCCTAAGCATGTACGATTCAATCATATGCTAACTACTTCTCTGGCTTAAGTGCCTTGACATAAGGCTCCCTTTTCACAGTAATTACATGAAATAAAAATTATTACGCTACATGTGTTATGTCAGAAATATTAATAACAACAATTTCTCAACAACTTGACTATATTAATGTTATACTTAAAATATTACTTCATGGTTTACGTTCTTTTAGCTTTGTGGAGTTTATCTTGGCTTGATGCAGGTATGTCCACAATTCTGGGCCTGACAGAAATTTTTTTGCACATAACTACGCATTCTGTTTACTTTACCCAGTACTCATTTTGAGTGGATACTATGATTTTGAATATAAGGCACCAGTAAAGCTCAGTCCACATTTTCAGCTATCAACAAAAATTTGAGTAATTTCATGAGCTTTACAGATAATCTGACTCCATTGCTTTTCTACGCACTACTTACTTTTTTAAACTGAAACTATTTGACAATTTTTTACTATAACTTTTTTAGATCGAGCTGTACTTTTCTCTCTGGTTCCACCAGTTTTTTTATATCATTTCACATCTTTTTCAGATCCTTTCAGGAACTTAATCAACCAACTTCAACTAACGAAACAACCGCCCCAACTAACCAACCAGTGAACCAATTATCCCAATCTAAAACTAACAGAAACATTGGTTCAGCAGTGTATTTCAAGAGCTCTGATTACCCCATACTTATTGCTAAACTTTACTCAGGATCTATACTTTACTCAGGACTGACCGCCAGACTAGTCCTTAGACTAAGTTTTATATATAGTGTGATCTCTTGAATTTTTCCCCTGTGTACCTACGCTCCTATCGTTTAAGGGACTATGCAGTATCCTAGGCCAACTCCTCAAACACACAAAATGCTAGGGTAAGAAACAGTCATAAGAAATGAATTAAAACTGCGAAAAAACTATAAAAAGGGAAAATGTCTGTTTTTGGGACTTAATGGGAATTTGAAATTTAAAAAAGTCTGAAAACAACTGAATGCAGAAAAAAGGATCAAAAGGGATTGAAAATATTGTACAATACAACTGCAAATAATATCAGAAATATTGCTAATATTGGATAGTTATAATAATATTTCGGAGGTCAAACTAAAATATCGCGATAATGACTAACATATCTATATCTAACTGTAACGTTGATAAAAAAATCAGGAAAATTGGAAAGTAGGTGTCCTTGGTAAAGTATGCATTAATTAAGGAGATAAATTACGCAAACGAGTTTATTGGCAATTGGCGTATATGGTATGGATAAATTATATAATTGAGCCTACAGACAATTGGCGCATGTTACCGGGCGTCGTTTAGGGTATAATTAATTGAACCGTAAGCACACGCACCTATTTTTGTAATGTTAACACACGTGTGGGGTAAATCTCACCTCATTTTGCCTCTCATTATATTTTTCGCTAAATGCGTTTTAAAAACAAGTCTACTACACTATATTGTAAAATGCATCAGTGCTACTTCTTTTTAGGGAAAATCATGCGTTTCATATGCATATATTTATTTTCGGATATTTTAACAGTTTCTGTGAAAATTGCAGTTTTTTTTTCCCTTAGAAAATATGCAACTATTTGTTTTACCTCTTAAAACATGAATTATTTTATAAAATTTACAGAAATTACATTTAATACACTTTCATCAACATATCCAGGTAGCTTTTATTTCACTCTTTCAGTGAAATTATTTTAGTGTGTGTTATCTCGTAACGAATGAACATATCGAAATGTAACGTTTGTACACGCGCGGGATTATTTAATCCCAAAAGCCATATTTCTACTTTTCTAGCCAACAATGTAAAGACATACCTTCATGCAGCCTTTCTCAACCTTGGCCTTGAAAGGTACAAGGAAGGTCAGAAGTGTTTCATGACGTAATTTTGAAGTTTTTTCACCTGCATAACCCCTTCTCCCGCAGGTAAACGCAACGTCTCCCTCCAGCTAGGCCGTCCGCATACATACTACGCCATAAAACGGAAGAACATATAGAAAAATGTGCTTTGTTATAATGACGAATTTTTGAAGCTTTTTCACTTGCATAACCCCTTCTCCAGCAGGTAAACGCAACGTCTCCCGAAAGCCAGACCGTCCGCATACGTACTACACCATAAAACGCAAGAGCATATAGAAACACGAGCATTGCTAAAATGGCGTGATTTTTATTTTTTTTCACCTGTATAACCCCTTCTCCTGCAGGTAAACGCAAAGTCTCCCGCCAGCCAGAGCATCAGAATACGTACTACTTCATAAAACGGAAGAGTATATAGAAAAATGAGCCTTGCTAAAATCAAGTGACGAAAACGTTGATCGGGGATGCCGAACCTTTTCGCGTCCACAAGCCAAATTTTCCCAAAAATATACTTTACTTGATCATGACGTGCCAACAATAAAAAAATTTAATGGATCAAATAATATTGAATCAAAACTACATAAAATTTTGTTTTTAGCATTAAAAAATACAGGTAATATTTGATGTTATACGGTAGAAATTTATTTAAAAAATATTATTTCTATTGTCTCATCTTAAATGCCAAATAATTTATTTCAGCTTCGTACTTAGTTATTTTCGATAGAATGCAAGTTTAATTGCACTCACTTGAGAAGACGTTTCAGTTGAATTTTTCATATTTTCTTTTTACGAAAAGAATGTCTTGCAGAATAAATTGTCGAAATAGCAAGCGCCAGAAACTACAGCTTTTAGTGCCTGGAATTGAATTCCAAGTTGTTATAATTTCACAATCAGCATTTTTGCTTATTGCACTTTTAACTTTTGTTTAGCGATAATCTTTTAATTCTCAAAAATTTTCTGAGCCAATATTGAGCTAGATTCGGATAAATTAAGTTATATTTCACTTTCTTCAATGTGTGTGACAATCACAACTAACTGAACTAATCGGATTCAAGTAACACAGGCAACATTTATATTAATTAATGCATTTTGTGAAATTCTACTATATTTTGATATAAAACTTAAGTCTATGCCGTGCCAAAAATAATCTGCAGCGTGCCACTTATGGCACGCGTGCCATAGGTTCGCCGTGCCTGTCTTAGACTGTTACTTTCGGTCCAACAATATTAATTTTTTTTTTAACTCGCGAAATTGAATTTCATTTGGCGTTATAATGACGTAATTGCAGTAAATTGTTTCAGCTTTTAAAATTAAAATGCATGTTTTCTTTGGCAATAGGAGTATACGATTTCCTTGACAATACGCAGGAAAATGCAATAAATACAACCAAATGAGCTAGCATTTACCGAAATTTTCTTTCGTATGACTTAAAAACAAATCTTTCATTTTATGCATGAAATAATAAGGATTAATTTCAGAATATCAGGAGTCCCTTTTCAGAATAAAACATCAATACAAAGTTATGTCAGTTAAACAGAAATTGACGTCATACCTAGCAAACGATTTTTTTTATTATTATCTTTTCCCAAATTGTTTTCTTGAAATTAAAACTCTTGTATTAAAATAGATTTTTAAACATTAAAAAATTTTAAATGAAGATACTACGCGATTTAAGCATGTATGTAGTTAAAGTTTTTACATATATATAGGAAAATTTTTCATTTTCTGATTAGAATGATGTCGATTTGAAAAATGCAAAAATACAGCGAGAAAATCTGATTTTTATTTAAAACAAAATACGCGTGCTATCACTTTTTTTAAATTATTGTGCCGCTTTTTAGGATCTGGCAACAGAAAAGAAAGATTGAAGGCGATATTTCTATATAGTTAAATTATGGAACGCTATGTAAAGTTTAAATGGGTGCCATTCCTACTATTGGATATTTTTTGACCCGACCTTCGAAAGGCACATCGATAAATTAAAACCTTTCCAAAAAGTCATCATTCATCACTCAATGTTTTCTGGTTTGGATTGTAATTGAGTTGTTGTCTTTTCATCATGTTTCAAAACGTAAAAGATGCTGCTGAGCTCTACTATACAGCGCTATCGTGCTGTATGATATTGATATACAGCATACATTAAAACTGTTAGAGTATATGTTTTTTATGAAAAATAACGAAATATATTTTATAAAAATAATTTTAATATAAATGTGTACAAACAATACACGGAATTTTTTGAATGATAAAATAAGGCGTCATGTTTTTAATAACTTGAATAACATATAATGAAAAGAAATGTCAATACTGTGATAGCTCCCTATTATAGTAATAATGCTTGAAAATATGGTATAGTATAATACAGTAAAACCTCCATAACGGACACTCCTGAATAGCGGACACCTCCATTTAACGGGCAGTTTTCCAATCTCCACTCCCAAAACCTAAATTTTTGTATGTTTAACCTCTGAATAACGGACATTCCGAATATCGGACAGTAATTTTAGTGATAAAGGACAAAAAATTATTTTTTAACCAGAAAGAAAATGAAAAAAAAAAAAAAAAGCCTCTAAATTTATCAGGGCAAAGAATCACAATTTTTGGAATCACAGGTAAATGTAGGGGGTGGGCTGGGGAGAATCCCCCCTCCCACGTCCAGTGAGATGAATTTAGTGGTGCGGCCCGGGAGGGACATCCCCCCGGAACATTGAAATGCCTCCCCCCCTCCTTTCTAAAGAAAAAACAAAAAATTCATTTTAGTAGGGCTTGTTCGTAAAATTCAAAAAGTAATTAACTGGATTGCATCATTGCATAACATAGAAGAGAGAAATTGGGGATGTCACATGGCGTCATATAATCTGAGCAAAAAAAAAAATAATCGCTGAAAACCTAACATACGATTTTATTTACTTATTTTTATTCTTTTATAAAAAAAAAAAAAAATAAAAAAAAATAAAAAAAGATTTGCTGAAAATTTTATTAATAGTGATGATGAGTTACCTACTGAAGAAGAATCAGTTGATGTATGCGGTAATTGTAATCCTTCAGAATTTTCGACAAAATCGGACTCTATTAATGATGATGAAACAGAACTAAGGCTAGAGATGCTTCCTGAAATATCGAGAATTTCCAAAAAGCGGCAAAATACAGTGAGCAAGTTACACAATTTTTTTGTAAAAAAAGATGATGTAGAAGGATAAAAACTACTGAAAGAACTAAAACTTCACTCTGAAAAACAAATTACATGTAATTGCAAGCAAAAGCAAACTTTTGTAACAGATTTTTTTCGTAAGAATGTAATAAACAGTGGATAAAGGTATGCACAATTTTATTGCAGTTTTATTGCTTAAAAATAATTTTAATTTCTGATTAATCATATAGTAGAGGTTTTAGAACATATAAATGTCAATTAATGAAACATTAAACATTTCTTAGCAATTTTTAAAACTCTGAGGTTTTCCCAATAGCGTTCACCTCCGAATAGCGGACAGTTTTCGCACTCTCGAGGTGTCCGTTATTTAGAGGTTTTACTGTATATAGGTAAATAACTTTTTTACAATAGATTCTTCTTTACAATCTGAATTTAGAAAAAAAGAAATATCATTGATTTTTGATATCAATAAAAGAAGAGTACCAAGAACACAAAGATAAAGCAATAAAATACTTGCTGTCCGAAATTTAATTGCTGATTTTTTATTCAGCTTGGCAAAGGGACCAAACCAATACAGTGAAAAATGTCTGGAAACAAATCGGGATACGATCAGTGTTGCCAGATTGGAGACTTTTTTGTCCCCAGATTGCTGATTGTCGCCGCTTTTTTGAAATAGAAATATTCTACTTATATAAAATTAGCTTAAAATTCTGAAAAATAAGGCGAATTATACTATTTAAAAAAATGGTGACAGTCAAATAATCTGAATTAAAAAAAGGCCCCAATCTGGCAACACTGGATACGATCCATTTTGCATAACGCTGTACCACGGTACTCAATGATATTAGCTTAGCACTTCTCTGTATGCAAGGCTGTACCCGCAGCATACGAGTGAATTGTTTATAATATTTGGGGTACTCTGTTGGGTATTTCACTCCGTGTCTTTTATTCTTCTTAGCCAAGAAAAATAAAAATTCAGCAATTAAAATTTTAAATTCTTTAAATATTCCGACTTTACTACCACTAGATTAATACGATAATCTTTATTTTAGAGTTCTATTGCAGTTTATTCTACACATTAAATATTTTGCCATTTAACAAGAAAAATTCCATTAAAAATATTGAACTTCTGTTATGACAAAACCATATGTTTTTTGGATATTCATCAATTTACTCGAATCGACTTAAGTTAAGCCCTTGAAGGGTAAGCAAAAAATGTCTTTAACTATTGAATTCTCACCGGAATAATTGAAAATTTTTATTTTTAAATAAGTAAAAGCATTTTTTTAGAATTTTCCTCCAAAGTTAAAAATATAAAATTTAGTTAAAATTTTCTGGTGATAATCTTATTTAACCCTTCCCATTCCCTTGGCTCCGCTGCGGAGACATTCTTAGTCTTTGCAAAATTTGTTTTTGGTACCAGTAATAAAGGAAAATAAAATTCACCTTATTTAATCAGAGCATTTTTGAAATTGTTTACTTGAAGGAAACTGCTTTTTAAAAAGTGGTGCCGATCGAATAAAATTTGTGTAAGAGACGCCGGAGATTTAAGGGTTAAATTAGGTGGGATATATTTTATTCCACCGACCCTCAAGGGGTTAAAAGCAAAAGAAGTATTTCATACTAAAATATTTATTATGAAGATATTCTTAAATGCTAATTTCAGAAAATCTAATAGGATAATATTCATATGTATTCATTTCAGGTAATCTAATGCTTCCACTATCTTTGCATTCATAGAATTTCTTTGTTGTATACTTATTCAATTCACTTAATATGTCAAGCAATTTTTATTGATGTTGATATATATATGAATTCTATAATGCGTAGTTTAAAATAGTGTGCTATATATGATTAAATTTGCTGCAATTGTCAGTTTACCTCCATAGCTTTGTATTTATGCTTTTATTAAACGATAATACACTTATATATTGCTGCGTAGTTATATTTATAGATATTCACATTAATAGGTAAGTTAATTACCCTTTGAGATACATTCGAATATAAGTTTCGGAAAATTGTTAATTGAAATGGTGGGATTCATTCGTTTTATCTTTTTGTAAAAGTTTTGTTTTATTAATACATAAATCATCCGTAACATTTTAATACTCACTTACACATAATCTGTTCTATTATATTACACTCTGCCATTTCACTGGAATATCTATAAAGTTATTTTCCGGAATTTCTGTGGTTTACCAGTAAAATACTGTCCCTAGGGCATGTTACAAAAATGCAATTTACGGAAAAACTTTTCACGTTACCTTATAGTATATATAAATAGATATATCTATAACAGTATTCGTGATGTAATGCTACGTATTGAATAAAATGAAGTAATAGAATCTCATTAGCTAACTGCTTATTTATTCAAATTATACAGATAAAACATTTCTGAAATATTCCTGCTTAGAAATTAATAAAGATAAATCAACCTAAATTAATTCTTTATTATTAATTAATTAGTAAAACTTTTTTTTAATGACATCACATGTTTTGTGCATATATAAATCTATTTTAGGAATATCAGTTAAAATTATGCTTACAATATCATAGATATAGTTTTTTTTAACATGGGATTACACACACGAGTTAATTTCACAGTCTTCCCTTTTTGATAGTTTAGAGAAATGTGTCATCATATAGAGAAATGTAATCATATCTAAATCAAAGAACCGTAGTAAAACTACTGCAGAGAACTCTAATTATTCGGCTGCAGAAACAAGATCAGTTGCTGCCATCGTTTACTTGCTATTTAATTTTTTACATGATCAGTCTATTATAGGGCGTCATTTAAATCTAAATTATTAACCATCGGTCTGGCGTAGCGTACATGACAGGTGCGCTGGTTTGTCATGGTGACGTCTGCATCTGAGTCTAATTTTCCATAATCATAAAATTTTAAATTTAAAAATATGTTTACTCACACATTTCAAATATGTACAGTCGGACCTCTATTTAACGAAGTCGCTAAATCCCCCCAAAAAAGTTCGTTATATGGAAAATTCGTTAAATAGAGAGTCACCCTTTAAAATACACTGTAAAAAAATGTCCTGAAATTAACAGGTGTTATTCTGTGAATTTTCCCTTTTTTAACTGAAAAGTTCCGTTTTAGATAAAACTCTTACTTTTCCTAGAATTCCAGGAAATGTTCCGTTTTCTGTTGGCCTTGAACTCTCAGAGTTTCCATATCTGGCAGTAGACGCACTAAAAACGGTATATCTCCTTCTCCGTATCTAAACAAGTACTCCGGCGACAGCCATGTTGATTTTATATTATCATCGGTTATCAATGTTCGGGCTACATTTAGAAGGGATTTCTGCGATCACTTGATGTCATTCTGACATTTAGTTGCAGCAAAAAGAAGCTGATTCATCTTGAAATCATTGAAAAGGGAGTTTGTCTTGCCTTTCCGCGCTCGCTAAACACGTTGTTTTGTTTACATTTATTTCCTGATCTGCTCCATGTTTCTGTTACTTTTGTGAAAAAGAGGTAAGTTATTCAGCTTTACTTTGTAATTATTTTTTATAATGAACGTTGTATTTATTTTAAATAAGTGTTTTACATAAAACTTTGTTTATTTCTGCGATTGCACGTTTGGCTTATAGAGCATACATTTTAAGACACCGATACATGGTATCCAAGATCGGCGGGTATAATGTTTTCGTTCTTGGGAGGGACAAATATTTTTTTTTTCTACACGTATAAAAAAAAAGGTTAACGCTAGTATAAAAGATTCTCTGGGATGTTTACTAATTTGGGTTATCATTAGCAATCTTTACCAGCCAGGAAGCAGAAAATGTTTAATCTTCTTTCGATGAAAATTTTATTGAGAATTAGTTTTACTTAACCATTTTATACCTTTATTTATTTGCAATATTTTTGTTTTTATAGTAGTAGACTATGAATTTTGTTAGCCTATAGCATGTTTAATGTAAAGTGGGACACGTGTTTTCATTTTTATAAGATAAGCTTTTTTTTTGTTCTTTTTCTTTTTTCCCCCCTCCCCGAAAAAGCTTTTCCCCCCTAATTTTTACTGAAATATAAATTAAAACTTTTTTCTTTAATCGCTTAAGTTTATTGAATTTTTCAGAACTATTTTTTAATTACTGTTATAATTATCATATTCCAGTTTTTTCTATATTATATTAATCTATCAATATTTAGCCATTCTCATAGTTAATTTTCCATTAATATATCAAATACATACATTTCCAGAAATACATCAAAATTACAGTAATGGAACATCCAATGAAAAGTACTACCGAATTGTTTTTATGATTGTATTAGCAGAATTTAATAAAAGTACACTAGTAAAATTATTTTCAAATATAATATATTTAACAATTAGAATATCAATAATTGAAATTATATTTTTGCGAATGATTCACTATTTAATTATTCAGATTGTCTCGAGATTAATAAATTATTTCAGATAGAGGTTTAAAATACTATATGATAGGAAGTTATCAAACTGAGACAGTGTTGGGGGGGGGGGGGGGGCGGAGAAGTATTTGCAGGTTGAATTTTTTTGTGTACTAACTTTCATAACATTCCAGAACTGATGTTTAGGACCACTGATTTGCAGATTTACTAGTTTTGTTACTATTCCTCAAGCAGAATATTTTGCAATGTTCTGCAATAAACGTTTTTGTTCCAAAAATGTTTTCTCGGAATAAAAAATAAAAACACGGGGAAATGTTAGTGCAATTTCATTTTTTAAAGAAGTGCAAAATATATTTTTTTAAAACATACTTGGGATGCACCGAATATTCGATATTGGGCCATGTTGCCGAATACTTTAAAAAAAAAAAAAAAACTTTTAAAACATATTTTTAAAAATCTTATACAACTTCTACGTTTAACAGTTAACTTATAAAGATATTCAAAATAATTAGAAACAGAATCCTATTTAAATAAAAGATAATGTTTTTACATTATTTATTTGTTGTTTGTAAAGTATTATTTAAGAAAATTAACCAATCACGAGGATTTTCATCGGAATTAATTATGCACAACCTTTCAAGAGAAGGGCCACTTGCAAATATGTCTGGGTTGTCGAGAGCCACATCAATTTATATTTCGGGTAGATGGGTGCAGGGCCGAAACTAACCTTTTTAGCACCCGGGGCAAACATGGATTTTGTCCCCCCCCCCTTCTTCCGCAAAGTATATTTACAAAGAAAAATTTACTCATTTTTTAATAGCCGACTTATTTTTAAATTTAAAATATGTAATACTGAATAGGGATTGACCGAATACCGAATAGTCGATTTGATATTCGGTGATTCGGCATTGTGAACCGAATAACTGCGGATAAGTATTTTCTTAGAAGTAGAAGAATTCTCTTTTACTTAGAAGTAGAATAGGCTAAATGATGAGTTTTAATATTATGTGCATGAGTTCAGAGTTCAGCTGCACTGCAAAAAAAAAAAAAAAAAAAAAAAAAGACAAAGTCATTTTTAATTTAAAACAAAAATACCTAAAATAGTCTACATAAGCGTGAAATCGGAACAACTGTCTACGATAGATAAAAAAAATAAGGAAGATGGGTATCTTTCCCTTATCATTTAATTTTAATTATTTCTACATTAGTTTTCTTAATTTAAATTTATTTAATGTGTATTTTCTTTAATATATATTTCAAATAAGTATATCAAAGTTCATCTCAGTATATCTAAGGTGTATATTAAAAAAATACACAAGTAAAATTATACTCATATGCCTATCCTATTAGCTTTTATAACCATTAAATTAAAATCACTCAGATTTGTTGTCTTCATCACCACAATGTTAAAATATTAACCTTTAACTGAAGTCACAGAAATTGCCACATAACTAGTGTGAAGCGGTCTGTGAGACCGCTCCGTCGAAAGATGAATAAAAGGCACGATTAACTCATAGGATTGTGTTTTTGTACTAAACTTTTTGAACAGGACTTTTATAATTACAATTCACCCATTCAAAAGTCTCTGGTCATAGTACTTAAGTTCCAAACGGAACAAAATTTCGGTAGTGTTTGTAGTTAAACTGAAAATTGCAAGTTAAACTATAAAAATTGAAAAAAGCCGCGGTCTGAGAGACCGGTAACATTAGTTAGAGGTTAATCAAAATATAAATATGTATCAATAATTTGAGAGAAAATAGTTAAATGTACGAATTGATATACCTTTTCTATTTGAGAACATTCCTATTCAATTCAATATGTTTATAATTAGACAATCAGTAAATCTGCTTAATGACAACATTTTTCTTTTTATTTGAACGAACTTTTCTTTTTCTGACAATCCTTATCCTTATTAATGTACAGTTTAATAGTTTCATAGGTTAATTTGGGTAATTGCTAGTGATAAAATAACAAAAAATAGGTGATGAGTTAATGAATTGATTAGTGGAAAGAAGTCATTAAATTTTTTAAGTAATTACACTTAACAATACAAATGTAACTGAATTAAATTATTAAGATTTTAATTAAGTTTATAAAAAAATTTAATATATGCAAAAATATGTATTGAAAATTTTTTCGGTATACACTTTGACCGAAACTTCGGTATTCGGCAAAATTGCTGCTTCGGTCAATCCCTAATAATGAACTGCGTAATCTGCTTTGTCAAATATTGATTCATCAAAATCTTGCAAACGAAATCAAAAAGAATCGAAAATCAACTCCGCTTTATACAGTATCCTTATGCCATAGTATCCTTAGATTTTTCTATGCTTTGGCATACCTCAGACAGGACGATTTTAACAATACTGCGCTAAATATAGATATGAGAAATATCGCCACACAAAATCTTCATTTGGCGCTCCTTGGTTCTGGCGCCTTGGGTGCAAGACCTTGTCCTGAAGAGATTTTTGTCTGATAGAAAATTCTACATTATATACTTAAATAATAGCAATTTTATTATCAAGTGTTTTTAATCACTTTCTTTTATTGTAAGAGATCAATTGTTAGCCATAATGCAAGGCATAGAAATTTTCTAGCCCATTATCATTTAGTTATTTCTAAAACCCAGAAAAGTTTTCAGCCTTGACTGATATATACTTCTTGCATCCATGTACTGGTTACCGGGACGCCATGCCTCCTCTGTCCCCTCCTTAGTTTCGGCCCTCTGGGATTGGAGGGGGAATCTGTGGTGTAATAAGACTAAAAATATGATTTCAGAGGTGGGACAGTTTTACCCTCTAAATTCTAGCCCGTCAGCTTACCCGATTCAGTAGACAAGGATACATGATTATGCAAAATTCAGGGTAATTTTTTTACTAATGGCTGATTGACAAATTTCACTGTAATTTTCAACTGCCGATTGGCAAAATGTTCACCAACCAGTGCTTTCTCTAAACTCGATTGACGAACCTCGTGATTTTTTAGAACCAGAACAACTAACTTCGCGATTTTTTCGCACCTGATCAACAACCTCACAATTTTTCCGAGCCCCATCCCGAAACTCGGAAATTTTCCGAGCTCGATTGATGTAATTTGAGATTTTTTGGTGCATGAACAACGAACCTTGCACTTTTTTCTTGCAACCTATTGCCAAAAATTGATTATTTTCAGTTATTAATTGGCAAAAGTTAATTGTGTCATAAGTTAAACCCATCGCGGACCACAGGTTGTGCATCTCCCATTTGACGAAATTCACTGCGCTTATGAAAATCGCATTTTCTCGTGACCATTTGCTGTTCACATTTTTTTGTGGCAGTTTGTTCTTGTTTTTTCCACAACCCTTTGAAAAAGGTTTTTTCTAGGACTGTACTGAGTACTCGGTACTTACTCGGTACCCTGCATACTAAACCAATTTACCGAGTTCAATACCGAGTAGTTGTAAGAATTTCATTTTTTAAGCTTTATTATCATTATTGAAGACAAAAGGAATTGATAACTGATCTGTAAAAGTTATTTGAATATAAATGTATAAGATATATAATTATTCATAAAACTATTTACTTAGCATATAAAAATGTCAACAAAATATAGAAAAGTTAAGAAAAACCAATGGAGTTCAAAATTTAGTTTTAATATACAAATAAAAATGGGTAATTTTTAAAACTAAGAAAAAACTATGATTTTGGATACAGAAACATTTTGTAAAAAAAAAAATTAATAATTAAATTTGTTATATCATAAATTATGATAATATATTTAAATTTATATATGAAATATATTTAAATTTGCAGAGTTTCACCCAAGCAGTTTCAGGAAGGTGCTGCACCCTGCTTGCCCTTTGGTTTACAAAATAGCACCCTTCTTGCCTCTCCATTAAAAAAAGGGCCTTTTTTTGCATTAAAAAATTTACTTACATAGTAAAATCTGACTCAATGTTGTTTTGAAAAGAGATACAGTAGCCTCCCTCTTAACCGGATTCTCTTAACAGGAAATCCGCTTTAACCGGACGACTTTTTTCCCGGGATGACGGCCTCGGGAAATCAGCTTACGCTTTCGATTTGAAGTGGAATCCCGAGTGGAGGGAGGCAAAATTCAGAAAGGAGAACGTTGGTTCTAAATGCATACACGTCGAATTCAGGGTGCGGCCCGGGGAGGGGGCATCCCTCCCCCCTGCCAGAAACAATGAGATGTCCCCCCGGAAGATTTGAGATTTTGTGTTTTTAATAGTCAAAAGTGCACTGCCCCCCCCCCCCCCGGAACTCTATAATGTCTGATCTATTTGCAAACTGTTTTATACAAAAATTTAAAAAGCTTGACGGATGCGAACAGATCACCGTATAAAATGTATAAGAGTTGTTTGAGTCTGATAAAGATTTAAAGCATGAAACATTATTTGACGAGGATATAATTAGGACTCTAACTGATGATGTTCAATACGAAGACGATCATTATGATGATCCAGTTGAAGTTGACACAGCTAAATTTCCACATACGGAAGGGATAAAAGCATCGGAGTTGGCGCTACGCTATGTTAAGCAGCGGCTAACAGCTTCCTCGGTTAAACTTGTGATGCTAAAGAAATGGAGAGATTATGCTGTAAATTGTTTGCCATCTTGCCTTCAACAGAAGAAGGTCACTGATTTTTTTTATGGTTGATTAACTTAAATATACATAATGTAGAATAATTTCAACTTCTTATAAAGGTGTGTGATACGATTTTCAACAATTTAATTTGCGTTAAATATTTTGCATTATTTGTTATCAGTGATAATTTTTCTGTCAATTCAGTTAAGTATAAATAGTATTAATTTCAGAAAATATGTACTTTTTTAAAACTACACAAATTGAAAAAACTTAATGCATCTCACGGGTTTAATTTATTAAATTATGCAGATACTTGTTTACTTCTCCACTTTAACCGGTTTTTCTCTTAACCGGCTAACCCTCGTTCCCGTTTAGGCCGGTTAAGCGGGAGGCTACTGTATCTAAGTTTTAAATATTAAAAGTGACTTTAACCACTTCACCGGCGACAGGTATGGAGAAACAATGCTTTTACCCCCGATTCAGGGCAGCCAGTGAAGTGGTTAAAAATCAAAAAAGTCCTTCCGGCCAGTGCCGGGAGGAAGAGGTAGCTTTCATATTCCTTATTTTAAAAAAGCCAACTTATATCATTCAAACACACGAAGCTCAATTTAGTGGAAACCGAATATAGGAGATTCAATACTAAATCACTATGAATGAGAATTTCGCGAAATTAGTCAGCTTTATCCAAGCTGCTTTTATTTAAAGTAACTTATATATGGCTGCCATATTCGGCGATTTCTTAAAGTGCCTGCCATTTTAAGACAACATGGTGGATGAGGCTAACCAGTGAACTTGGTCGAGACCTTAGTAATTGCTGTGCATATGCTCACTCACATCGGAATCGATTGATATATACGAGTGCTGTCGCAGGCAAAAAATCAGATTTTTCAAAATGTCACCCACAATAGAAATTGAAACTTCTATATCTGAGCCATTTTTTAAGATAAAGACAACACAAAAAATGCTCCTGAATCCTTATATCAAGGTCAAATACTTAAGAAAGAAACCTTTTTCAATTTCTAATTTTTTTGCACCTCACTTTAAATATAATTTTTTTAATTTAATGGCCCCCATTTTGAAACAAGATGGCGGATGAAGCTGGCCAGCTTACTTGGTAGAGATATTGATGTATACTATCCACATGCCTTCTTACATGGAAATAGGCGAATACGTGTGTTATCGCGTGAAAATACAAGATCGTTTCAAAATGTTAGCCATACTAGAAATTCAAAGTGCTATAATTCAACCATTTATTAAGATATAAACAAAAGAACAAATTTTCAGAAACAAAATCTGCTCCGGAATCTTTGTATTAAGGCCAAACACATAAAAACTTTTTCATTTTCCAATTTTTTAATAACTCATTTTAAATTTTAAATTTAATTTTTTTAAATATGGCAATCCTTTTGAAACAAGATGGCGAATGAAGCTGGCCAACCAATTCGGTCGAGACATTGGTATGTACTATGTACAGACCAAGTTACATCACAATCGGTTCATAAATACGCCTGTTATCGCGTGACAAAAATCAGGTTGTTTTAAAATGTCAGCCACAATAGAAATTCAAAATGCTATAACTCAGCCATTTTTTAGATATAGACAAAACAAAAACTGCTCCAGAATCTTTGTATGAAGATCAAACACATACAAAAAAAATCTTTTTCATTTTCCAATTTTTTGGTATCTCATTTTAAATTTAAAGTTTTTTTAAATTTTTTAAATGGCCACCATTTTGAAACAAGACGGCGGATGAAGCTGGACAACGAACTCGGTCGCGACATTGGTATGTACTATGTACACACCAAGGTACATCCAAATCTGTTCATAAATACGCCCATTATCACGTGACAAATATCAGGACGTTTCAAAATGTCAGCCACACTAGAAATTCAAAATGCTATAACTCAGCCATTTTTTAAGATATAGACGAAACAAAAACTGCTCCGGAATTTTTTTATCAAGGTCAAACACATAAGAAAAAAATATTTTTTCAATTTTCAATTTTTTGGTACCACATTTCAAATTTAAATTTTTCTTAAAAATTTAAATGGCCGCCATTTTTAAACAAAATGGCGGATGAAGCTGGCCAACGAACTCGGTCGAGACATTAGTATGTACTATGTATAAACGAAGTTACATCCAAATCGGTTCATAAATACGCCTTTTATCACGTGACAAAATTCAGGACGTTTCAAAATGTCAACCACGCTAGAAATTCAAAATGCTATAACTCAGCCATTTTTTAAGATATAGACGAAACAAAAACTGCTCCGGAATCTTTGTATAAAGGTCAAATACATAAGAAAAAAATATTTTTCCATTTTTAATTTTTTGGTACCACATTTCAAGTTTTAAATTTTTTAAAAATTTTTAAATGGCCGCCATTTTGAAACAAAACGTCCGATGAAGCTGGCCAACGAACTCGGTCGAGACATTGGTATGTACTATGTACACACCGAACTACATCGAAATCGGTTCATAATTACGGGAGTTACAGTGTGACATAGGTCAGATATATATATATATATATATATATATATATATCAATTTTGAACGGAGGGTGGTTTCGGGGTCTGGGGGTCATGATCGATGAAAATATACCAAAATTTTTTGAAATCGCTTTCCTCCGAACGGCTGCAATAGGTAGCTTTTTTGTAAAGAAAGCTACCTAAAAGTGGTCTTAAGAATCCAAAACATGCCCTTAAGAATAAAAAAAGTGCCCTTTTCTCACCGGCAGCACCCTGCCCTTTTTTAAATCAAGGGGAAACTCTGAAATTTTCTTTTATCTTTTATTCTCTAAAACATTAATTAATTAAATCAAGAATTGATTAATTAAAAATATTCTTTAATCAATTAAAAATCAAATTTCTTTTAATAAACTCTTGTAAAAATTATATTCAATATTTTACTTAGATTAAATAATGATACAGTTGTGAAAGCACGAGAAAATTTGAAAAACCCACAATGGATTTTTTCAAGTGGGGCCCGCCCGAAAAAACCCGGTAATCCCACATGGGCAAACCCTGACAATAACATACAACACTAATTGATTACAGCATTTGCAATTGTTTGTAAATTAGGTAAAGTGGTCCATGAGGGGTTAACTTGTGGCCTGAGAATTTCGTTGATTAATAACTGAAAAAAAAATCCCAATTTTTCAATAGATCACAGAAAAAAAATTGTGAGGTTCGTTATTCTGACGCTTAAATACCTCGAGTTTTATTAGTCGAACTCAAAAAAAAAAAAAAAAAAAAAAAAAAGAAAATGTAATGCCACCATAGCCTGTCTTTTTCGTTAGCCCCAGCCGCACATGTAGTAGATAGATATGAAACGGCTGCATTCTATATGCAATTATTTTAAGTGGGAGTAAATAATTCTATTTTTGAGTAAACCCTTTATGCACTCGCAGTTAAATAGTATTTTAAAGTACCATTGAAGTAAATTTAAGCTAAAATGTACTTACTCAGTCTATAAATAATGCTATATTTCTTTGCACATAAAATACTCTGCTCAATAAAATTTAGAAAACGTAGAGAAAACGGTTAAAGCTAAAAAAATTTTTTTAAAGGTGATACATTTTCTAAATCATTTACATAAGTATGTTTTTAAGTATTTATTAAGTTTACATGAAACATTTTCAACTGTAAAAAATTTATTTACAGAGAGGATCATAATACATGCAATTTGATACATTGTTTTTATAAAAATTGTGATATGTGCGTATGGTGTAAGTCATGATTTTATTGTAGATGATACCAGACGTACAGCATGTTTGTCCTATTTTATTCATATTTGAACTGTTACTTTTCATTTTCTAGTGAGGTTCTACCTTTTGACAGGTGAACAGATCAGATACAAACAAAACAGGACATACACCCATTAGACATTGTGATAATATTGCATACCACTTGACTTCGCTGAGTGTATGCACACTGTGGAAAATAAGGCAAAGCTGACCGAATAATATCTATTCTTGCGGGTTGCAACCAAGGGGATTCCAAAAGATGAAGCAGTCATAAATGACGTCACTTGATGCCGTTCATACCGCCCTCTTACGCCCGTCATATTTAACCGAGTCTTGCATTGGAGACTGCTGATTTGACTGCTGACGGTCAGTCAAATATGGCAGACGCGGGAGAGGACGAAAGAACTCATTTTCCGCGTCAAAGCTTTCCATAGTCGAAGATTGATTTGGCTACTCCTGTCGCAGGAGATAAGAGAAACTTTCTATGGCTCTTTGAATTTCTCCATCATCGCAGACAACTATATTGGTCATTGTATTATTCGCAATTTAAATTAGATTGAATTCGTTTTATTGCTTCCAAACTGCACTAGTGTTGCACAACCCTTAGATCAAGGAATTATTCAAAATTTTAAGCTAAATATACGAAAGCTGCTTCTAAAATACTTCCTTGCTGCAATTGATCAAAAAGATAACTTTTACGTGTCTGTGTTAGATGTCATGTATTAAGTAGCCTAGAGTTGGAATATGGTATCAAAGAAAACCATTAAAAATTGCTTTTGACATGATTGGCTTCCAGAATGTGAAGAATTATCGTTCGAAGACGACAACAATGAAATGATGCTGTGCTCCTACTTGCAGAAAAGTTACGGAATGCTGGCTGCACAATACAAGACGAACTGACATGTGCAGTTATTGACAATGAGGTCACTACTACTGGTGAAGCTTCCATACCGTAAATTATTTCGGAAGTTTTAAATAAAACACTGATGGAAGCTATGATAAAGAGAATGAGTCTGAAGCTGAACTGAGAACGCAAGCAGAAGCTCTCAAAACACTAAATATCCTCAGATATTTTTTAACACGTCATTCACCGATGACTGACGGTCTAAAATATGTCATAAAACTAAAAATATATACATTGTTTTAAGTAATTACTTTAAATTTATTTAAAATTTACTTGCCTTTTATTTATTACAGGATTATACTTTTTTAAAAATTACTTAAAACATTGCAAATTTTTCAGCTTCAGTATCAGTCACCGTGCACTCAATGTGTTAACCAATTCCGTTGGTACAGAGAAATATTTTAAATACGTTCGTCAATTAGAAAACTAATTTTAACAATCATGATAATAAACAAATCTGCATAAAAGATTATTTTAAATAAAAAATAAAGCTTTACTATATATTATGCTCAACAATTCGAAAATTTAAGTGTAAAGAAATTCTTGTTTATACTTCTTCTCTTATAAATTATATTTTCATATTTTTTTGTACATTATTTTACTAATACAACTAACACAATAATATTTTGTCAAAGTAAAATTCCTGTTTACATCGCATATAAGGTCACCCCGCTTATATGGTCATAATTTTCAGGACCGCATGGGTGACCATGTATCCGATACTGATTGTATATATTATGTGTGTGTGTGTGTGTGTGAAGTAACATATGGTGAAATATAGAAAGTGAAAGATAAGAATTTAATTGTAAAAAGAGTGGTTATGCATTGTAATAATCATCAAAGAATCAATTTGAACATCAGAAAATACCCATCCCAAATGGTGAATTAATTTCTTTATAAATGCAGTGCAGCTTCAGGATCGATCCAGGCAAAATTTGGGGCCTATTTAGGGCCACTTCACAAAAATAAATTTATTAAAATGGACCCTTTCACAAAAATGAACTTAATAAAACAGGCCCCTTCACAAAATTCCTTTTTATAAAATAGGCTCCCTTCGTAAAATTCTTTTTCATAAAAAGTGTTTTAAAATGCGTAATTTGTAAATAAACGATTTAAAAACAAAAACTTTAGCAAGGGGATATAAAGAAGTTTTTGTTAATAAATTTTTGGTTCGAATTTGAGTAATTGGATTTCAAGTAACGTTACAAAATGTTTAATAAAATTCGCAAAAAGTAACTTCTACTTTTCGCAAAATGAGCCCCAAGAATAAAAACTGCATCAACTCTTGAGCTTAGTCATTAATTTTAAGTCATTCCCCCCCCCCCCAAAAAAAAAAAAATTAATTTATGTATAATGGTGTGAACTCTAATCCTTATATGTGAGAGTATGAGTTATTGTAAGTCATCTTTTAAGATTTTGTTTTGTCTGTTATATTGCATGCAAGATTTCTTATATGACAAAAGATTACTGTAAAATAAAATTAAAAGTATAACTGTGGTAATCGTGTATCATATATCTGTTTACATCTTTTAACTTTATTAGTGTCTTTTATTACAAACTTTCGTATTTTCATTTTTCAGAATCTTTGCCAATATTAATCCGGATAAAGGTAGCAAAGCACCCCGGATGAAAGGGAAAAGAAATAATATGGTTGCCAAGCCAATTATAAATCTTGTGAATGGACTTACAGACTTTAAAAGTCATTTTAATTTGTAATGCAACAATCAATAATTTTTTTTTGTTTTATTTAGTGTTTTCTTTGCTGCTAATTTTATATTTATCTCATATTTTCAATGTAGTTTGATCTCACCAGGGTAATTATGATTATGATCTTGTTTCTCACAAATGCCACTGTTGGGAAGTAAAGAAATTACAGTGATTTTATCAGGATATTTGTCATCTTGTACGGTGATACAAGAAGTCTAAATTTTGTTATTTGAAATAGTTGCATTTTCATTTGTATATTAATCTGTACACATTCAGCTGTTATGGTTTTATTATAAGCACTTGTCTTAATGTATAACTAAGCAATCTAGAGTTTTCATGAATTTAAGATGTACCAAATGAAAATGTAATATTGCATTTAAGAAACATGGTCTTCAGTAAAAATTCTTTTGTGTGTAAGTGAATATTTAAGATAGAACAATTTTAAAATTCTTTACTTACAGTTTTAAAGATTTAGAAAATGTTCACTGCTTGATAATAAAGTCTGCATTTACCAGGGTTCTTCAAGTGTCAAATTGAAAACCGGGCAGTTTTAGCAGCAGAGAAATAGTGTCATACTGATATTTCTTCACATGAATTGGTTGTCTGTATCTGATATTGATTCTAAAGTTGCAAATAGCAGTGATACAAATAACAGTGAAATTTTAAAATAAAATTAAAATGCTTTACTTTATATATATTTACATATTAACTTTCTGATAATGGGTATTTCAACCTGAAGCTTTCAATATGCAAAGATAAAATTAGTTCAGAATGGACTATAATAAAGAAATGCTGCCTTTTAAAATGAAACAAAAAAATTAATAAAATTTGCTTTCATTTAATTAAAATAATTAAAGGATTTGGAGCTATTATACTTTTAAGGTAGTTCTTCATATCCATAAATGTCGACGGAATGTTTTGACTCATTTAAAATTAACAGAAATCAAAATGAGTTTATTATTATTATTATTATTAAGTAAATGTTTTTGGCATACCTTATATAACGTGAAGTTTTTCAAGGATTAACTAAAAATACACTTGCCGTGTAAGAAAATATACTCTCTTGTAGGAAGTAAAATACATTTCTCTACTGAATATGTAACATAAATCTGGATAACTGCATACCTTCTGTAGTTATTGCAGCATATTCTTATTGGTGTATATGTCTGAATCATTCAATTTATATATGGTCAAAATGTTTAATATACTTATTTTGTTTCTGTTATGGAGAAATTTGCAAAAAAAAAAAAAAAAAGACAGAAACTTATACAATCAGATTTCATATTTAAAAATTAGAAAATGTATTAAATATAAAAGCGATCATTTTTCAAGCTAGGGTTTTTTTAACACGTTGACGGACACTTGCGTCTACAGCCGTCAAAGCGAAGTTCACTTAATTCCTAAATTGGCACCAGTATTTTAAAATTAAATTGTGCATTATTTAATGTACGTGAAGTTAAGCTTTTACTTATTTTCATATTTTTTCATGTAAATCCTGGTGTCAATCAATCATTATGCCACATAGTGAACTTCGCTTTGACGGCTATAGATGCAAGTGTCCGTCAACGTGTTAAAGGACAAATGTCCAAACAGCTTATTCATTATTAGAACAATTAGGCTATCCCCCCCCCCGCCTCTTTTCTTCATAATGAGTTCTGTTTATGTAAGTAAATGTAAAGTGAATTGTAGACAGTTAATCAAAATACTTTAAATTATTTACACTAAAACTACTGTTATATGCAATTGAAATGTAAAGTTTTAATAATTTTTCAAAATATTTCTCTAAATATGAAAATAAATTAAAATCGTTGGTTATTTTATTACATTTGTAGCACATGTGTGAAAACATTTTTATTTTTTAAATATATTTATATACACATAAATAAACAAAGAAAATTGCAACAATTTACATATTTAACCCTTTCGGGACACATTGCATTTCTGCAGTGTTGAATTCACAACAAAATCACCATGGGCAACATAATTTGTGACAATGGAAAACAGTTGATATGGATCTTTTTCCCAAATCTAAATATTTCAAATTATATTGCCAAAAATAAGTAAAATAATTAGTTCTTGAGTAAATACTATGTACATAAATATCAGCTGCAATGTTGGTGACATCTCTATTTTACCTCTAATGTTAAACAAATGAATGTGTAATGTATACATTCTAATAAAATTAATATTTTCAACTTTTTTTTTTCTCTGCACTTTTTCTTGAATAGCTTTTTTCTTTTTGTTGTCTAAATATTTCTAATATATAATTTTATTTGAGTATTTCTTTGATTTGATATACATGCAATTAGAATTTTAGAAATATTTTGACAAACATTCTTTACAAAGAAAAAATTGGTTACAAATAGCTATTTACTGACATAAATGCGAATCTATTATGTGCCAATAGGTTTCGATCAGTAAGGAGAAATTTGAAAATGTCAGTTTGTAAAGGTTGAAATAACCATGCTTAAATCTAAAATTTGTTTCAGGAATGGAAAATTTCATTCTGAAAATCAATATTTGTCTCAAAAACGGAGCGTTTCAGTCTCAAAAACGGACCGTTTCAGTCAGAAACGGAGCATTTCAGTCTCAAAAACGGAGCATTTCAGTCTCAAAAACGGAGCATTTCAGTCTACAAAACGGAACTTTGCAGTCTACAAAACGGAGCATTTCAGTCTCCAAAACGGAACTTTGCAGCCTACAAAACGGAACTTTGCAGTCTCCAAAACGGAACTTTTCCGTCTCCAAAACGGAACTTTGCAGTCTCCAAAACGGAGCTTTTCCGTCTCCAAAACGGAACTTTTCCGTCTCCAAAATGGAACTTTTCCGTCTACAAAACGGAACTTTTCCGTCTACAAAACGGAACTTTTCCGTCTACAAAACGGAACTTTTCCGTCTACAAAACGGAACTTTTCCGTCTACAAAACGGAACTTTTCAGTCAACAAAACGGAAAAGTCATGTAACTGATTTTCTGTGATTTAACGGAAAAGATACGGCAACTCTGCTGCCAGTACCTTTTCCGTTTTTTTACTGGAGTTTGTTTTTACAGTGTACTTTAAACTACGTAAAACACATTTTAAGTCCATAAACACTGAATATAATTTAAAAAAGTAATTATTCACACTTTTTTTTAATAAATTATATCTATTTGTTTTACTTATTTTACCCATCAAAAAGAAATCTGCAAGGGAAATAAGAATGAAACAAAACATTGTCAGGAAATACATTATACTTTCAGTTAAAAAAATAATTTTACATTAAAATCACGATTTTTTTATTATGGTTGATAAGCTGTTTGGAGGAATACCAAATTTTAAAGCAGTATCCTTTTTTCTTCAAGCCTTTATCCACTTCATAAAGAATATTTTTTTTTCTTTGATGCTCAAGCACTTTCGCTTTGACATTTTCGAGCTACAAGAACCAAAATTACCAAAACTATTGATCATGATCAACAATCTAGAAAACGGGGCAGGTCCACTGAGGGTTAAAAGGGGATATTGAAAGTTTGCTCTTCTTTTGGATGGAAACCAAAGAATCACAACGATTTTACTGTTCTCGGTGAGTTAGGTGCCTGGTAAGACCTGTTCATGGACATTGATCATCATAAAATGTGTTAAAAGAAAGAATAAGTTTGAAATGTCCAGTAAAAGTTTAAGAAATAGGGAGAAAAAAAAAATTAGATCCCAAAGAAAAGTTCGTTAAATAGGGAATACACTTCACTATTTGGAGGTTATTTTACGAAGAAATTTGCAAAATGTTCTTGGTTCCAAGTAAAAGTTCCAAGAAAAATAGAGAAATTCGCAAAATAGAGGTTCGTTAAATAAAGGTCCTGCTGTATTACATATTTATATATATATATATATATTGCACATGAAATAATTTCAATAAAATATTCTGAATTGAAAAAGTTACAGTTAAAATTGACACATATTATTTAAATATGACAGTAATTTATATCTATGTAACTGTTTTATTTTAAAATCCTATAATACATTTCAAATACGGAAAAAAAGATAAATATGAAACATTTAATGTACGCATGTGACATAATTTTAAAAATTATAATAATTTAAATTTTGATTTTATGTTGTGCATTCCCCTCAAAAAAAAAAAAAAAAAAAATTAGCACATTACTATTGATTTTAACTTACAAAAAGAAAACCTACATACAACATATTTAAATATATAAACCATCGAAATTCAGCAATGATGGTTGGTTGGTTGTATGGGGTTTTATGGCGCAAAGTCCCTATAGGGACATGTTGCGCCAAGACAAAGCCAAAATGGAAAAACATAAATAACCCAAAAATTTGAGTAAGAAAAGAATAACAAAAAGATGAGAAAAACAAAAAAATTAATGAAAACAGTAAGATGTATAATTAAAACCATTTAAAAGATTCAAAAGTTCATAGTTAAAAGGCAAGCGTATTATAATTAAAAACTGTCGAGTTATAAAGTAATAACTGTTAAAAAATACAAAGGTTAAAAAAGGTGCAAATACTACATAAACACAAGTTAAAAAAAACACATGAGTAAAAAACAATGTAAAATCAATTAGGTAAAAATTCCTCGAAAACTGTATTTTCTTCGTCAGCACTTGACTCATACGACTCCATAGCTTCATCCACATAGGTCTGCAGATGCTTCGGATCCTTTAAGTTAGAGACAGGTGGGTTTAATCAGTTGTTCTTGTTCTTTTTCTTCACAGTGGAACACTGTGAAGAGCCCTCGATTGTTGTTCCCTCTTTCTGAACACAATTTTTTTTGCTTGGTTTCACTGTTTGACTAGTATCAGGTTTCTGTGATGTTTTTTTAGATTTAACAACCTTAGTATCACTCTGGAGTTCAGATGACTTTCTGGATTGAACTGGTTCGGATGACTTTTTGGATTGAACTGGTTCGGATGACTTTTTGGATTGAACTGGTTCGGATAGAAATTCTGACTGGCTGGCTGAAGTAATCTCAACCAATAAATCCCCAGACTGCAGTTTTTTGATAATATGACCATCACCGAAAACAGACTGAAATGTTTTTGCAATAACGAAAGGTGAAGTTTTCTTAAATGAACTATCGGACAGGCTATCAGTACGTTGGATTACAAAGAAGCGAGTGAAAATATTGCTCTGTACATTTTGTTGCTCTCCACATGGGAGAGGATTTGAAGGAAGTAAAGTATTTCCATCCATAGTGGGATAAAAATTCAATTCAGACCCCGGCCGAACCACCCACTACCGAGGCCAACAAGGAGAAGCACATTCGTGCACCAGTGCTAATCAGGGCCATACGGTCACAAGACACTCCTATGCCAGTCTCCACCCTTAACGAGATGGCTAGTAAGTACTCGCTCGCTTGATCCCCAGCCAGTGACAAGTCAACTGACCAGCCGATTGATGCATACGGGACCAATATGCTCCTCCCGTCTACCTGAAGCAGAGGCCAAAGCAGCGTGTTGGTTTCCCTCAACTGCCAGGATCCCCCTTTCCAGGGACACGGGTTGCTACGCACGGCAAACACGTCGGTGGTTTACAATTCTCCATGAGTCGATATACAGGATGACATCGGCTCATACAGAATTGCCCTCACCTCCGAAGAGGAAATCACAACGAGAGTGAAACAAAGAGGAAAGAAAGACAAGAGAAAAAGAGGAAAAGGAAAGGAGAAAGATCGTCAGGTGGCCGGGATTGCGAAGCCCGTGAATACCTAAAGAAGGTGTTCGGTCGTTTTTATGCTATGCATTATTGGCAATTTTTTTTGTCGTCTGCGTTTGTTTATACGAGTTCATAGAATGTTTTGTTGTGAGAGAAGTAGCCAAGAGCGGCTCTTGTGATATTATTTAATAAAAAACAGTGCACTGCAGTTTTGTTATTTTGTGTATTTGTGAGTATTTAATATGAGTTAACATAATGGTCCGCCGAGCAACGAAGAATCAGCCTGGGATTAAATTCAACGAGCTTCTAAAATCAAATTTTAAGTTGAGTGAAACGCCGAGATGAATGATAAGTTCTAAGAGTTCCGTGCTACGAAATTCCTCAAAAGATTATTCGAAAAGTAAGTGAATGTGATTTTTCTTATCTTTACTGTTTTATACATATATTAAACAATGCTTAAAGGTGCAAAAAAAGAAGATTTAAGGCTTATAGCCACTGAAATAAATCTAAATGTTAATGAAAATATGACCATTTCTGATTTAAACGTTATTATTGAAGACAGTGAAATGTATAAAAATAAACCAGATTTTGTGACAGTTATAGCAAAGATATAATTGAAAATCGTAAACAGCAAATCCGAATTGAGGAGGAGCAAAAGCAATATGATCTGGAAAAAATTAAACTTGAAATAGAATTGGCTAAAATTAAATCTGAAGCTAAATCTAATATTAGTGAGAGTGAAATAAAATTAGAATCGTTAGATCAATTGATAAAAAGTGTTCGAACTTTGACTGTAAGAATTCCAATACGTCCTGAAGGATGGGGATTTTACTTTTCTTCTTTAGAACGAGCTTTTAAGACTAAAAATGTTCCAGAACAATATAAAGCAGAAATTCTGTTAAATTTATTAGGGGATAAAGCATCTAACATAATAACTTACTTACATGATAGTGATATCGATAATTATGCAAAAACAAAAAAGAAATAGTGTTAAAAGAATTTCAACCTACACCATATTTTTGCTTAGAGAAATTTAGAAAAGCTGTTAAACAACCAAATGACACGCATGTACAGTTTTCTTCACGTCTAATTACAAACTGGGAATATTATTTAAATTTAAGAAATGTCTCTAATTTCGAGAGTCTAAAACAACTTGTATTATCGGATAAATTATATCAAACATTAGATAGAGAAACAGCTTCCCACATTAGTGTGAGACAAGGTGATAAATAGTTTTTACCAGAAGAATTGGGACGAGAGATTGATTTATATTTCACATCACGCGGAAAATCTCTTACTGAGAATTTTAGTGTTAATCGTAAATATACTAGCTCCAAAAGTGTATCTAAAGTATTCTTATCAGATGTTAAAACATTAAGTTGTATTTTTTGCCACGAAAATCACACTCTTTCAAAATGCCCGCATTATTTAAAATTATCTGTCAATGAAAGGGTGAACGTTATAAAATGTAACAAGTTATGCTTTAATTGTTTAAATTCACATTCAGTTGCAAATTGTCCATCAAAGTACACGTGCTTTTGTAAAAAACGTCATCATAAAACTATACATTTTCCAAAAACAAATAACAATACATACGTGAAAGAATATGTTTCATCGGAACAAAATAAACAAGGAAAGGTAAATGTGGAAGAATGTTCAGATTCTAGGCCAACAAATCGTGGCACATCAGTCTTGAACGCTAATGCAGAAGAGTTCGTTCAGAAAACCTTTATTAGTAACTATTCGAATAAAAAGAGCAAAGTTTTACTTTCAACTGTTATATGTTTTCTAATTGATGAATCGGGATGTAAACATAGAGTAAAGTGTTTATTAGATGTAGGCAATGAGTCTAATTTTTTATCCCGCCATTTAATAGAGCTAATGCATTTAAAAAAAGAGAGAACAAACATCTTATTGTCGGGTCTAAATGATGCTACCTTAGTAATAAATCATAAAGTTAATGCATCAATATGCAATACAGATGAAAGTTTTGTGAAAAATTTAGATTTCTTGGTAGTCCGAAAATAACTGCAGATTTAACGCCTTCACGTCCAATTGAAATCTCAATACAAGATTTACCTAATGTAAAATTAGCAGATGCTAGTTTCAATATCCCAGAACATGTAGACATGCTTTTAGGAGCAGGAATTTTTTATGAGCTTTTGAGACCGGGACAAATTCGTGTTAATAATTCTGATCTTATTTTGCAAGACACAGTTTTCGGTTTTGTTGTATCGGGAAGTTCTTCGACAGAGAATGAAAACAAAGTTCATTGTGGGTTTATTAAGAAAGAAACCAACCTAGACAAGACATTTAGGAAATTCTGGGAGATAGAAAATATCGAGGTTGAAAAACCAAAAAGTAAAGAGACTTTAATTTGTGAGAAACATTTCGTAGAAAATTATACACGAGACAAAAACGGTAAATATGTTGTTAAAATGCCCTTAAAAGAGGATCCAGCTATTTTAGGAAACTCAAAACAAATCGCTACGAAAAAATTAAACTCTTTATGGAATCGTCTAGCAAAAGATCCTGAGTACTTAAGATTATATTCAGATTTCTTAAAAGAATATCAACAGTTAGGCCACATGGTTGAAGTTAACGAAAGCAAGGAAGAAAGTAGATCCTATTACATTCCCCATCTTGGAGTGTATAGAGGAATAGAAAAAAGTATATCAACGCCTTTGAGAGTTGTATTTAACACGTCTTCCTTAACAACTAAGGGAAACTCACTTAATTCTATTCAATATAACGGAGGTGTAATACAAGATGATTTATTCTCAATTATGTTGAGATTTAGAAAATATATCGTCGCTTTCACTGCAGACATTCAAAAAATGTATAGAGCAATCTCTATTCATCCAGATCAGAGGAAGCTGCAAAAAGTCTTATGGAAGGAAGGTCTTAACGAGCCAATTAAAAATTTTGAATTAACGACAGTTACTTATGGTACTGTTAGCGCACCTTTTTTGGCCATGAGAACACTACTTCAATTGTCTAAGGATGAAGGAAGCAAGTTTCCTTTAGCAGCACCCGTACTGAGAGAAGACATGTATATGGATGATATTCTTTCTAGAGCTGATTCTTTAAGTTCTGCATTGGAACTCCAAAATCAATTAATAGAAATTTTAAACAGTACAGGAATGCTATTACATAAATGGTGCAGTAATGCTCCACAACTTTGTAAAACAACTGTCGAAATATACCCTTTTGGTGATTCAGAAGAATCTAAAGCGTTAGGTGTTTTGTGGAAATCGAAGAAAGATTGTTTAAGTTTCAATGTTAAAATTCTTAATGATGTAAATGTCACTAAGAGACAAGTGTTATCAACTATATCAAGAATATTCGATCCCTTAGGTTTAGTATCTCCTGTTATAATTAAAGCAAAAATATTTATGCAGAAGTTATGGTTATTACAATTAAATTGGGATGATTTGCTAACCGAGAAAGAGGCTAAGGAATGGAGAGAGTTTTCTGATACCCTATAATTAATTAATAAATTTGAGATTAGTAGGTGTATTTTATTGAAAGATGCAATTATGATCGAGTTACATGGTTTCAGCGACGCGTCTGAAGCAGCCTATGGTGCGGTAATTTACTGCAAATCAGTGACAGAATCAGGTCAAGTGTCTGTAAAATTAGTGACAAGTAAATCTAGAGTTTCTCCCTTAAAGCAATTAACTGTTCCAAAACTTGAGCTTTGTGCAGCAGTTTTATTGACAAAGCTTATTAAACGAGTGATTTCTGCTCTCAAGATTAGTGTAAACAAAATCTTCTTGTGGTCCGATTCCATGATAGTATTATCCTGGATTAAAAAGGAACCATACGTTCTGAAAACATTTGTTGCGAATAGAATTTCTACAATACAAGAACTAACTGAGGAATGCAGTGGCGACATGTTCAATCTCAGCATAACCCTGCTGACCTTCTAACGAGAGGAGTTAGTCCTGATAAGCTATTCTCAAATGAGTTATGGTGGAGTGGTCCATTGTTCCTAAAGGAAAAAGACTATCCCAATACAAATATTCTTGCAGCAGGTAATCCCAGTGACTTTTCAAATGAACTGAAAAATATTAATATAAGTGACTTTAAAAGCATATCTGTTTTTACAGTTTCTATTAATTCTTTTGTGCATGATATAATTGATTTAAGTAATAACTATTGTAAAATAATTCGTATTTTAGGATTTATTTTCAGATTCCTTAGTAATTGTAAAAAAGAAAAAAAGAGGGTCCTCTGGACCTCGAAGAGCTCAACAAAGCAGAAAGTTTTTTTGTTAAAAAGTGTTCAACGTGAGTGTTTTGACAAGGAAATAAAATCCTTGCAAAAATCAGGTAATATTAATCATGATAGTCAGTTAAAAAACTTACATCCATTTCTTGATAAAGAAGGTCTTCTAAGAGTAGGAGGTAGATTAGCGAACAGTAACTTAAATGCCAACCAAAAATTTCCAATTTTACTACATAATAAAAGTAAACTTACTCAAATGATAGTAGAATACTTTCATAAATGGCATTTACATTTAGGTTCACAAGCTTTACTTTTTCAGCTAAGTCAGAAGTTTTGGCCTTTAAATTTTGGTCGTGCAATAAGTAGAAAAACAATTCATAATTGCTGCATGTTTCATGTTATAAATATTGTTAAAATTTATATTTTCTTAATGCAGTAGGTTTTATAAGACATTTTTTTGAGTGTGAATATGTAAAATTAAGCTAATTTCTGATTGATTGAATGTCTTACTTGTTATCAAAGAAAATATTTATACAAAATGTGTATTGAGAGTGTATATATAATTCGAGTTATTTAAATGACATTTATTTTATCCAGGAGGTTTGAGTTTTCAGTTTTGATAAAATCGAGTGTGTTAACATTTAAATACTTTAAAATAAAGTATTTCTGAGTTATTTTTAAAATAAAATATGAGAAAAGAAATAAATTCTTGCAGCATTTAAAACAAATTTAATTTGAGTGTTAGATGTCATGAGTGTACATCATTACATAATGCATGCAGAATTTTAGAGTAGTAAACATAAAAAAACAAAGAGGTATTTTCAAGAGACCAATTTCAAAAATTTGTCTGTTACCCAAAGAAAATTGATTATTATCTTTTGTAATTTGTTAATTTATTGTTTACTAGTACATGTTGTATTATTTGTTTAAAATTTGAGGTGTAATAATGTATTATAATTGTGGTTGAATGAAAATCATTCAACGGGGGCCGGTATGTTCGGTCGTTTTTATGCTATGCATTATTGGCATTTTTTTTTGTCGTCTGCGTTTGTTTATACGAGTTCATAGAATGTTTTGTTGTGAGAGAAGTAGCCATCAGCGGCTCTTGTGATATTATTTAATAAAAAACAGTGCACTGCAGTTTTGTTATTTTGTGTATTTGTGAGTATTTAATATGAGTTAACAGAAGGTATCCCCCTGGGGGGAATTCAGCAATGAATTCAAATAAATTAAAATGCAATTTTTCAAAGACTAGCTTTGAAAAGCATTCAATTTTCTCATTTGCAAAATATAAATTTAATTTAATAAAGCGAGTTTCATCCCCATTATTAAAATGGTTCTACACATAATTTTTTAAAATGATTTTTCTTTGAACAAAAACATTTTTGAAAGAATTTAACAATTAAAGAGAGACATTTATTATACGTATTTCTATGATATTCTTCCCGATCATTTTAAAGTTTCAAATGCTATAAATATAATTTTAAATGAATTTATATGAAATTTATAATTTATAATTGTCTGAGCGAAGCGAAGGCTAATACTCAGCGCAATATTACAGCTACGATGAATATTAAAGCCATGTCTTACTAAAAAAAAAAGCCTAATAAAAATCTTTCGTCAAGCATAACGCAAAAAAATATTTGTCGGATTTCGTTTCTGATTGCACCAGAAGGTACCTATGAGAGTCGCCTACTGAATGCACTTACTATGAAAAATATGTTCCAAACCATTTAAAAATTATATTAAAAAAACTGATATAAAAACTCAATTTATCTGCATACGTCACAGAAATTTGGCGTGCGTCTCTTTCACCGGTGGAGAATTTCGTAGACAACTGGTTTGAACACATGGAGAAAAAAAAAAAATATGCACACAGTAATATTGAAGCGCCATAAACCATATTTAAATTTAATCGAACAGGAAAAGAAATCTGTTTGTTTTTCCATTTAAAAAAAGGCATAAAAACTTTGTTTTGAAATTTTGCGATAATCTCTCAATTTTAATCGCCAAAAGCATATTTTATATTTCGCGTGTTAAAATTAGAAACAATTATATGATGTTTAATAAAATAATTTGCTTTATAGCATCATTTCTTCTTATTTTCTTATTTTTTTATGCTTTCTTTTAACTTACAATTATATTTGTCTGTGGCATTCAAATCTTGTGATTCATTTTTCACCCACTTCCTGTTGGCATAGAGTTTTGAAATTTGGAATATATATATGTATTCCTGAGGACAATATATGAATTGGAGATAGATTTTTAAAAATTAGATCCCTGGGGGCAACGGTGGGGGGATGAATTACTTAATGGTTACGTTTGATTTTCTATAGAGAAATCAGCATTAGCTTCAACAATGAGTATTTGTTGAAAAGTACTAATGACAGGGTTATCACGATATCGCCAAACTTTGGCCAATGTGGCGAAATATCGCCAAATTTGGCGGCAAAATTTTTTTTATATATGAAACCAACTTGGAGATAGCTGGCACATTTGGCAAAGTTCCCATTTAAATCCATTTATCTTCCATAATTGAACTCACCGAATATAATTTAAACTCCGTGCATTTAAGGATATATTTTCTAAATGCTTGTGAATTTTAATGAAAGCATGATTTTGAAGAAAACAATTTCCATTTATATTAATTTCTTTTTAGTCTTTAAAAATGAAATTGGTACTTTTCCTCCATAAGGGCCTTGGCGAGGTAGAGAAAATGGGTTTGGCGAGACAAATAAGCTTTTTATGCGTATTGTCGTGCAACTTATTCATTTTTAGTGTTTCATTCATCTGATGAAACCCTATTCGTCTCGCTCCTCTGTCTGTCTGTTTGTCAGTTTGCCTGTCCGTCACAGAGCCCGTTCTCAGAAACTATGTATGTTGGAGACTTGAAATTTTGCATACTTATAGCTGAACACCTCACATCAAACGAAAAATCCTAAAATTTTGAAAAAGTCTTATATTTAACCCTCTGGTCTCCAACTTGTGTATTTTAATCTTTTTGTTCTAACTGAGTCCCTAATTAAGTTGCAAACTTAAAAATTTGCATACTTATAGCTGAACACCTCACATCAAACGACAAATCATAAAATTTTGAAAAAGTCTTATATTTAACCCTCTGCGCTCTAACTCGTGTATTTTAATCTTTTTTTTTTTTTTTTTTTTTTTTTTTTTTTTTTTTTTTTTTCTAACCGAGTCCCTAATTAAGTTTGACTTGAAATTTTGCATACTTATAGCTGAACATCTCACATCAAACGGCAAATCATAAAATTTTGAAAAAGTCTTATATTTAACCCTCTGGGCTCCAACTTGTGTATTTTAATCTTTTTGTTCTAACTGAGTCCCTAATTAAGTTTAAGACTTGAAAGTTTGCATACTTATAGCTGAACACGTCACATCAAACGATAAATCATAAAATTTTGAAAAAGTCTTATATTTAATCCTCTGTTCTCTAACTTATGTATTTTAAGCTTTTTTTTCTAACTGAGCCCCTATTTAAGTTGAAGACTTGAAATTATGCATACATATAGCAGAACACTTGCAACCACTCGAAAAATCATAATATTTTCAAAAGGTCTTATATTATTTACCCACCGAGCTCAACTTGTGCAATTTTTCTAACCTCCCCCCTGCACCCGGTGGGTACTTTTCTAACTTTTGCCGACACCACTTTGACCACTCTTTCATATTATGCACATAGCCTTGCATATTTCAGTTCCACTTTTTACCGCCAGGACGCCTACCTATCTCGGGTGCTATAGACCCGATCCTACGGATATATATACCTACGGATATAATATACCTACGGATAGGTTGTAAAATGGAGTTTCGTTCGGATAGAGGTTTGTGTAGAATAGAGTGCTCCCCCTGGTTGAGAAATGTGGAACTAACAGATTTCGCAAAAGGATAAAGCGTTTTGAAAGGAATATTAAACGAAACCCTCCGTGCGGTCTGTGATCACACTTACCCACTTGTTTCATATACTCAAGCAATTTTTTAAAAGATTTATGCAATTTATTTTGTGTTAACAAGCCCTTACCTATATTTTATATACAAACAAATGTAAATTGTATATAAAGAGCAATGATATTATATATATATAAATAAAATGTTTATATTTATTGCACAGATACCATATACGCACTTGTGCTAATTTATATGCTAATTTGGCGAAAACGTCGTTTTCGAATACCAGTTACATATAGCGTGCTATAATAGCACGTTATTTTTTATTTCTATATGAAAACAAAATAAAGCGATAAACAAAACATTTTCTATTATTTAAAAAAGAAAATAACAATCAACAAATGATATAATTATAGAACAAAACAATTTATAATAACGTTATATATGGTTACATCAGTGGTGGCTCGTGAGTGACATTTTGGGGGGCACTAAATCCATTGCTGCCAAATTTATTCTTCTCTTACCACTACTGGTTTAAAAGAAATCTTTGCCATATTTGTTGGCGGAGTATTCGACCACTAAATAAGATAAAGATTTCCTTCTATATATATAAAAAAAGTAACGATTTAGAAATGGATCAATGAAAATCTGCTTAGATACCACGAAGCGCATCTGATTGGTCAGAGCTGTCTGACGCTATAAGAAGGGTTACCAAGGGGGGGATGGGGTCTATATTGTCAAATATGGCGATCAAAATTAGTCGCCCAAAGTGACGCCAACCTGGTACTATTTCCAGTATTTCGCCAAATTTTCGTAGACTCCCGTTGAAATGCAATAGGGTTTACTTGCTTGCAGAAAATCAACAAATTGAGATATTTCAATGCCACAAAAACTAATGTTAGCTTATGAATAGGGCTTAATTGAACTATTTACATTATTTTTAAGCACAAACATTAACTATTTAGAATATTTGTAACACTTTATATATAATTTTATATTTAATAATTCTTACAATTATGAAACTCTATAAGCTCTAATATAATGATTATGCTCTTGGAGATAAGAAAATAAAATTATCAGGAGTTGGGGAGGAGCGTGTTTTTACCAAGTGGAATCCAAAAATTGAATGTATAGAAAATAAGGGATCGCGAAGAGATCCAGAATGGAAACGCGAAACAATTACGTCTAAGGTGGGCTAGAAAGTAGGGATTGCTTTGCAATACCGAATAGAACCGAGAAGCGATTACGCGGGGGTTGGTGAGCGTAGCAAGCAGGGGGGCGGAGCTCCCCTAGTCTTTCAAAAAATAATGTAAGAAAAGAATAATTCTGTCCACTATGCATTTAGTGCCCCAAAATATGACAGTCACGAGCCGCCACTAATTACCATGTCAGGCAAAGTAACGCCACTTTGGCGCCAATTAGGTACCTCGGTCCGTATATGACATCTGTGCCATATTTACTTGTAAAATTAAGCATTAAAGATCATCAGGTTTGTTTTCATAGCTATTTATATCTTTTTCAACAAATCTCACTTTTTGAGGCCGAAACTAGAAAACGTGAAGTCTGTTTTTTCAGAATTTAGTGTCATACCGATGAAAAACAAAATATATAAATATAAATAGTATAAAACATATTTCAGTTTTAAGGCTTAAAACACAAGCTTTATTTTGTACAGAATGACGTCATCCGCATCAACTGAAGAATTCTTCATTTACGATCCTGTCTTAAACAACTTCTACAGTAAAGTACGCATAGGACGTCACTATTGCTGAAAAATACACAAATCCAGCAAAAGAGATGTCGTCATTCAAGAAACTCTACAAAAAAAAAATAAATAAAAAAAATCGGCTATCCCATGATTCATATGCCCTCATTTGTTTGTAATATTAATATATGTACTTAAAATTAAATTTTGTTTATAATAGCTCCATATTTTATCAGAAATCATTCATTTATATTTTTTCAAAATAGCAAGTATTTTAATTACTTTTTAAAAATTGTTAAGGAAAAAAGGCAACAAAAAGACATATTTACTATTTTCCAACTGTCTACAGAAAGGGAGTAACAAAAAGACATATTTACTATTTTCCAACTGTCTACAGAAAGGGAGTACTTGAGTTGCCAAAATTAAACAAATGGTTTCTAAAAACAACAAAAAAATTAATATTTCAAAAATAAAATCATATGCAGTTTTTAAACAAATTGCATTTAAAAGTACTTTTTCTCCCCAATACGACGGTATAAAAATTTTAAATGTGCGATGTTTAGAAGTTAAAAGTCTTAAGATTAAGTTAAATTGAATTTTAATTGCAGTACAATATTTGGTTATCCCCAGTTATCCTGTCGACCAAAAATCTATCGCCAAACTATAAGATTGAATACCAATAATGGTTGATCGTAAATGTCGCATTCTAAGTACCTTATTACCATGCATTTAATGCTTTTCATGGTTCTTCGCTGTTATATGGACTTAGGCGCTTTTGTAAAAAGCACTCAATTCGTGGTTAAGAAAGTGAGATTTTTTGCCAAATGATATAAATTACTATGAAAATAGAACAGAATAAGTATTATGCTGGTTTATATATATATATATATATATATTTAAAAATGCATCTGCTAACACGTAAGTTATTTATGTTTGTATATAATCTAATATATAAAAATGAAAAATCCTCTATGTATCTGTTTGTAATTCTATACAAATCCACAGTTTGGAAGCCAGAACTGTGAAAAGATACGTATATGTTTATTAAAACCCGACCGAGGCAACTAAAGTAATCCAGAATCGAAATAATTTATAGTTCATTTTTAATTAAAACAAAACCACCAATTTAACAGCTATTTCTTATCAAATTTAAACATTTTTCGTTATAGCAGTTGCCAACAATTAATTTTCTACTGCAAGATTTCCACGTGAAAAATGAAAATGAAATAAATAGTTTGCCGAATTAAAAAAAAAAAAAAGTGAATATTATGTCATAACTTTTCTATTGCAAGATATTCACGTGAGAAATGAAAATGAAATAAATAGTTTGATTAATTTACATGAAAGTGAATATAACTTCATAACTTTTCTATTTCAAAGTTTCCACGTGAAAAAAGAAAACATTACGTCATATTGGAAATATAAAGGACGTGGTGAATATAGTATAACGTCATATGAGTGTGAAAAAACGTATTGAAGCATGATAAAAACCCGATTATGGAAATATTGGCCTATTTTAACATTATTCCTCCAATGTTAAATTGAAATAAGTTCATTTATAGCTGTATTCTTTTGCGTCTGTTATATACATTTATACATTTTTATATTGTGTTTTCATTTGATTCATGTGTACAACACTTCGACTGCTTTTTTTTAATGTTTGTTTTATGTTGTATGTTAAATTTTGAAACTGGTTTTTCAGAACAAACATTCTACAAATTCTGGGCAACGCCGGAAACTTTAGTTTGTAACAGATAAATGGCTTTGGTATCTGTACATCTAATGCTAATATTATAAAGCGTATAATATAATAAAGGCTTGTACGTTTGTGAGGTGTTATCTCTAAAACTACATAGCCAACTTAAAAAAAATGTTGGTGGCCATCTCTGCTCCGAAAAAAAAGACTATATTTTATATCAGTGCAACAACGTACATTGCTGCAGGAGCAAAAAATTTATAAAGTTGCGACTTCTGTGATATTGATTGGGTTAGAAACTTTAAATTCGGTGTGGTGGTTACTTTTAAGATGTAAATACTCGTTATGAACGCTCTCTAAAAGGTTCAAAAATTCAATTTGACAGATAAACGTAAAAATTTCTAGAAAGGTTCTAAATTATGATTTATTTGGAATACTAAAATTTCTGAGATACTGTTGGGTTTAGAAACTAGAACTTTTGAATGGCAGTAATTTATAAGATATAAATGCTCGTTGTAGAACAAATTCTAAAAAATCGAAAGACTAAACAAAGCGGAAAAAGATTTAAAGATGATCTAAGTAACAAAGTACATGGAATTGTTTGGAATATAAATATGAAAATTGACATGGCTGTATTTATCATGACGTAAATTCTCGCAATAGAACAATTTCTAAAAATGTCGCTATATGAAACACTGCAGAAACAAAAAACGTTCGAATTTTTTTTTTATTTCTGTGTTACTGCTGAGCCCAAAACCTTGAAATTTTGTTTCGGGTTAGTTTTAAAATATAAAATTGTCTCTATGAATGGTTTCTAAAAAAATTTAAATTTAAAAAGATGAAATGAACGGAAACCGTTCTCAATTACCATTAATTTGGAATTATTAGGTATAGAAACTTTAAATATTTCATAATGCTGCATTTCCTCCCCAAAACATGCAATTTAATTGCAACAAAACTGATAGATACCCACCTAGCATTAAATAAATTGTGTAAATATTGAATAAAGACTTGTATGAAACAGTGAGTAGATTGCCCGAAAATACTTGTTAAAGTGTTCCTTCTCTAGGCTTTTCTCTCTCTCGCCAAGGCCACTAACAGAGGGAAGTACCGTTTTAAATTTGATATGATTTTTTTTTTCTTATTCATTTTTCTAGACATTTTATCATAAGGACATATTCACAATTGTCATTAGTAGAATTTTTTATGTATTAACTTATTCTGGTGAAATTTCATAATCGGGTTCATATTGGCGTATTTCAGCTTGCACGATTTGCTGAAAAAAATATGTATGGATTTGTAAATTACTTCAAATGACACTTTGGCAGCTCAAAGGTTATGCATACGATATATTCAGATCTTGTGTCGTACTTTATGCTGCAATTATTGCCGATTTCTTTTATTTAATGCATGCTAAATACAGCTCAACATGTGCAAAATATGTTTGAAAACAAAACAATGCAGCGTAAATAGTGGCCAGCATGCACTCATCATTTAAATCCGATCGAGCATATCTAAAACAGACTCTAATGATGCATTGCATGCCACTGTTGATGAGTTCGGAACTTTGATACTACATCAGATTTTGAAGAGAGAATTTCTTAATTCTTATCGACAACCTCATTGCATCCGTGGAAAACAGATATTGTACACATATTGTTCCGGGGGGATTACACACCATATAAAGTATAGTCCATTCTTTTCAAACATCATATATCTGCCATCTAAATTTACTCAAACTGGTGCGGAGCGTCTGATTATGCTCTTGACATCATTTTATGCAGTTACAATTCCGATATAAGATAACTTAGTGTTTTATTTTCTATTCTACTTTTAATATATTGCGTACTTTCAATTTTATATCCATGCATGGCTGTCTTGCATGGTTTGCTTTCCCCTTTTTTTAAACAGTGTATACGAATTTATATATAATATTTTGTAATTCTACGATTCGTTTATTTTCATCATTTCAATTTATCGCAGTATATGGACAATTAAATATAACATCTCACTTTCTTTGATTCCACATGTTATTATTAAATCTATGTTCTCAGCAATATCGCTCAGACTAATCCCTCAGAGGGAAGTCCTAGTTTTATTTTTCTACAGTTCAGAATATTATATTTATTTGTTTAGTACATAAAGCAAACGTAGAAACACATATCGTTTTGATGTAGCAATTTTTTATCATCGTGTATTTTCTTACGATTCATATAAATTAAGTCGAAAGTTTCTAAAATTAATTTTTATATTCGTAAAATTTACTACTACTAATAATAATAATGTCGAAATATTAAAATTTGTTTGAAAACTTATATATATATATATATATATATATATATATATATATATATATACATAATTTAATTTAAAGTGAAATTTATTTTCAATTACATTTAAAAGTATTTGAGTAATGCAATGTTATTGATTTTTACTGATTTTTTATTTTAAAAATATATTTATGATATGTAAAACAATTTATTAATTGTATATAAATAATAAATATATATCCTAAAACTGCAAAATCCTGTGATCTTGTTCGGTCAAATTTATACCTTATGTTTCGTGTTTTATTTTCGGCGTTCTTTTTAATAATAGTATGATGGATGTATTTTTGAAAGAGAACCATAAGTTATGCTTTTTGTTATATTGCGATTAAATTTAAATATAATATGATCTAATGTTGGAATTATTAGAATAGTAAGTGTAAAAACACAATGAAGAATTTTTAAAAGACCAATTACAAAAAGTTTTACCTTACCCATAGAGGTCTGACGCAGGCGATTGTTTTTTAATTCTACTTCGCACCACTTTCTAAACACAAAAATCTTTTATATATTGTTTGAAAACATTTTATGTAGCCGGGGTGTTAAGCTGCCATCAGCTAGGAAACCCCTCAATGCTGATTACCTGTTCAGTACCTGTTCAAGAGTAATAATATAGTACTACAAAATTTATTTATTTTTAAATAGTGGTGCGAATAGAATAGAAAAATAGTTGCCTGTGGCAGCTCCTTATAAAAATTATTATTGTCTTTTTTTTTTTTTTTTTTTTTTTTTTTTTTTTTTTTTTTTGTAATTATTGATTTAGGCTAGTTCCGTGAGTACTTGTAGTGTAAGTCACAGGCTACGATTTTTGGTTACTAGTATTTTAGAACAGTAAAATGTGACCTATTTTATCAGAGATATCTCATTAATTGAATAAGGCGAAGCAAACATTTTGAAAATAACAGAGGCAAACAAGCATAGCAGTTATTAGCTATGTGACTTACACTACAAAAATACATGGAATTAGCCTTTATTTTTTTCCAGCATATGCCTTATTAACCCATTCTAGGGCAAATGACTTCGGATGCTATATTTTTTAAATGATTGAATAACACCAGGTTTTATGAACAAATTTGTTTCAAAATAAGTACAAGCTTTTTCCTCGCGTATATTACAAATGCAACATTTTCTTTAAAAATTATGGTACTATTGTGTCACTTGGTAATTAAACTTAAGTGGGACGTATACTTCCCACCGCCTTATGTTTGTAAAGGGTTACTTGTTAAAAATTGAAGTGCAACATTTATAATGTAATTGTAGTTTAATCAAATTCCTTCAACGGGGGACCGTATGTTTGGTCATATTTATACCTTGTGTTTTGGCAATGCTTTATTGTCTGCATTCTATTTAACATTTCTGAGAAGTACCCACGCATAGTGACATTTGTTACATTGTGATTAAATTTAAATATAATAGTGTATTTATTGAATTGAGTTTTTATTAAGAATTTTTTTTTAATTATGAGTATACATCAAAACTTTCAAACCAATTACTATCAATTAATTTATTTTAGAATGTATCATAATTGTCTATGACCGCGCTTAGTATTTGAAATATGCATTCCTAATATTTAATGATTGCAGTTATGTGTAAATGCGTTATCTACGAACAACAAAAAAAAATATTATCACGTTCTATTTTATTGTAAAAAATATTACAGTTTAGATATCATACCTCAAGTACTTGTATAAATAACGAAATAAACATCGTACCTTTACAAAGCTATTATGGTGAAAAAATTGGAGAGCATTTTTAAATTGTTGCAATCGTCCTAAAAAATATGCAGTACCAACGAAAAGAAAAGAAAATCTTTATCATAAATTTAAACAAATAATCAAAAACAAATTGTCTGCTAAAAATTTTTCTAAATTCATATATTTCCTACACGTTGAAATTTTAGTAAAATAATAGTATTAATGTTTTTAGTACCATTTTTCAACACTGTAAAAAGCATTGCTGCACAACACCAAAAGTGGTGTAAAGAAAAATCTCCTGTAAATTGGTGTTATCAAACACAATAAAAATAATTTATTTCATGAAGATATCAATGTCTAGCTGTCTATTTAATATTCTAACTGTAATTCTTCATTCTTCACTTGCTTAGATGCGCATAAAAATATATCTGGCATAGATTCATTTCTTCTTTTTGTTTAAAAATTAAATTTCAGATAGGAAAACAGAAAACAGAAATGATTTCTCAATCTATCAGTTTTAATAAGAAATTATCTTCTAAGTAAGAAATTTTTAAACAAAATTTGAAAGCTTCTTCAAGCAACAATTCCTAATCCATGGATCCATTCATACTAATCTCCGTTTTTAAATCTTAATTATTTTACCCGACTGCCAAGAAGGGTTATGTGTTTCCCGCGTATCGGGGTGTGTGGATTTCTTTATACCCTCGAAACATCCCAACGACTGGATGGATTTTAATGAATGAGGCCTCTATCGATTCGTCTTAACCGTCCGATGGTTATAGGCTAAGACTTGTTTTTATAAATTCAAAATGGCGCCGTAAAATACAAAATGGCGGTAGAGAAGAATTTTTTTTTATTACGCACCCTACTAAGTGTACTATTGTTTTTGTAAATTCAAAATGGCGGTAGAGGCGAAAAAAATTACGCATCCTATTGAGTGGCATATCATTGGATAGGTCTTTCAAAATGAAGATGATGTCCCATTGACTATTTTACAGTCAGAAGCTCCGTTTAAATATTACACAGCCTGGAAGTTGTGTAGGTGGGATCTCTAGCTTTACTTTAACTCTAACCTTCATAGATATCTGTTATAGGCCTCATCAAAACAGTGTTTATAGACACGAACTAACAATTAAACACAACGTATGTCATCAATACAAGTAAATAAAAAACATAGATAAGTAATATAAAAAATAGTTTCGCATTCATGAGAAATAATTAATTAGTTCCCTTTTTAGTCACTTATCAGTCGGGTTTTTTGCTTTTTTAAATGTAATTTAACAAAGCGAAAGAAATGAATCAATGTATGACATTTATTTTTCGCACTTAACCCTTTCCGGCAGAGTAAATTCTGTTCATAAAATGATGAAATGATTGTTTGACACCGGAATTTATAAATGACTTTATAAGGAATTAAATCATTTTACTATAAACTTTCATTGTAAAAGCAACATTTTATTAAAATATTTATGGTGTCGTTTGTAAGTTTGGAATTAACCTTTAAATGAGCGATTTTTTATTATGATTCTCTGAAAGGTTTATTACGCAGGAAAAATAATGAGTTAAAATCACAGATACATTTATCATATAATACGTCAATCTTTTCTACTGTTGCATATTTGCAATATGGGTAAAAACTACTGTCGTGTTGCTGTTTTAAGCTAAAATATTGCAAATTAGTAAATATTTTAAGAAGTATGTCTCCAAATATCTTATTTTAAATAATTATTTATTTAATAAAACTTAACCTTTAACCCTTTAATTCCCACGACAGAATGCATTCAGAAATTACATTGTTCGGAGAATTTTAATGTACACCACAAAGTTTCAATGGTTAATTTTGCTTTATTTAAATACGGAATGCCTTTTATTAATTAAAGCAGATGTTGCTATTTTAATTTTGTGATGTGAATTGGGTATATACGAATAAAAACATCTATTAAATTCAAAACACTGTTGTTTGCATATATACAAAGCTGCGCACTAAAGGGTTAAAATTAGATGGTCCCGACGCGGGACCACTTTGCTTGAAAGGGTTAAGCTAGTAGATGATGAAGGATATCGAAGGAGCTAAACATTTATAATTTCATGAATGAAATTATTTTTGTGGTGTTTCATTACACCAATTTGGATCCACAATGGATCCATCAATTAATACTAATGATATACTAATGAAAATACTAATGATAGTACTAATTTCTATTATCCTATCTTAAATTTGTTTTTTACAAAGCGAAAAAAGTGTATGAGATTTTTTGCGTACTTAATGCTTTCAGAGTCAAAGCTCATTCTTTGCAAAAATGGTGAAATAAATGAATGACACCGGAATTTACGAACAGACTTATTTGGAAATAAGAAAAATGTGGTATTTCACATACATAATAAACGAAAACAAATATGCCAAAATTCAGGTGCAATTGTGGTATTTGGAATTAAATTTAAGTGGTTTCATAAACATGCCATCACTCTTGAAATGATTAACCTAGTAGATGATAAAGGATCTCAGTTCAATTAAACTGACAGCTTAGGCATATACTAGTATAATTTTATGAAATAAATTATTTTTGAGGCGGTTCGTGACACCAAATTATAGGTGGGTTTTCCTTACGCCACTTTTTGTGGTAACTTAGTTGACATAATTTTTGATGTTCTACACCAATATATTTTACGGGGCAGAGTATTTTTAATCTTTTTTCAAGTTACTGTAATTCTTTGTAACGTTTTTTAGCTTTGCTTATACTACGTACAAGGCATAAGCTATTTATAAAATTACTTTTGAAGAAGTTGCTTCTACTGTGATGTCTTTACTCCAATAACAACCACTACAGCTAATATAAATGTTGAAATAATACGCAACCTAATATCTCAAAGGAACAATTTTAATAAAACAACACTATTTATATTTACATATGTACACGGAAAATAATCTATACAGCTTTCTTCACTGGAGTTTACAAGCGCACGACATCTCTCGTCGCTTTTCGCGCCGTCTCTCGCTTCATTTCTTTTCTTCCCGTCGACATTCGATTGAAGAAAAATCTGCTACTTCGCCGGACGATGCATTCGATTAACTTGTTTTTTCCCTCTCGACATTCGATGAAAAAAGTACTTCAACTTCTCACTTCGCCGGACGCTATTACAGCTCTTTCCCCCTAAAAAATTTTCATACGGTGCATATACCTATGAAAATGTAGAGCTGAAACACGGCACTGAGCCCTCATTCCCAACACACTAAATCTGAGAGGTCACAACACCTAAACACATGAAAATCTAATACACTAATAACTTTATACACTTTAAATTTCTATGCAAGAGGTTCATACAACGCACACGTACTCAGTTTTAAAATACTCATCATCATCCGAGATTTTACTTTTAAATTCTAAATTTAAATAATGAAAACTAAATTAACTAAAACAGATGAGATATTCACATAAGCCCACAAATAACACAGTGCGATCCTTGAACAAGCAACATAAAAAAAAATCTATACAATACTGAATGATACAAAATATATACAATTACAAAAAAAAACACAATATACGTAAATGAGTCAAACCAATGACTGTAACTTAATATTTACAGAACACCACTACTCAGTTCTGCTCAACCCATCGGCATTCCCGTGAAGCTTTCCCGGTCTATGCTTGACCACAAAGTTGTACGCCTGCAGATATAATGCCCACCTAGTTAATCTGGCATTTTCCCATTCATTGTTTTAAGATAAGTCAACGGGTTGTGATCTGTTTGTATCACAAACCGCTGCCCATCCAGATAATGATTCAGCTTTTTAAGGCCTTACACAATCGCCGCTAATTCACGCTCAATAGTACTATAGTTCTGCTCTGCAAAAGAAATCTTCTTGCTTAAATATAAAATGGAATGCTCTTCCCCATCTCGAACCTGCGATAGAACTATACCTGCACCATATAAACTAGCGTCGGTCTGAACAATAAACTCTTGGCTATAATCAGGGGCATACAAAACCGGACTCTGGGTCAACTTCCCTTTCAGTTCCTGAAAAGCCTTTTCACAATCCTCAATCCACTCTATCTTTTCTTTCTAAACTTTCCCTTTCAAGACATTTGTTAGAGGGACCACAATTACTGCATAATCTTTTGTATATCGAGAATAATAGCCTGTCATACCCAGAATTGACCTTATTTATGTCTTAATTGAGGGCGTTGGGAATTCCTGAATAGCTTTTACTTTTACGTCATTGGGGGACCTCTTTCCCGAACCTATCTCATGACCTAAAAAATTAACACTCTCTTGTGCAAACTTACATTTTGTAGGTTTCACTGTTAAACCGGCCTCTAATAAACGCTTCAGAACCTCGTCGATATCCTTCATGTGATTCTCCCATGTAAGCGAAAATACCGCCATATCATCAATATATGGCAAGTCAAACAATTCTAGACCATCCAGAACCATGGAAATTAATTTACAGAAGTAGAAAGGCGAGTTCACGAGACCAAACATCATGACCTTAGGCAAAAATACCCCAAAAGGTGTCACAAATGCAGCGTACCTTTGGGCCCTTTTGGTCAGTGGTATTTGGAAATAACCTTTAGTTAAATCCATTACCGTGATAAAAGTCGCTGAACTCACCTTTTCTATGACCTCCTCTATATTGGGGAGTGGAAAAAATTCTGTTCGGGTCTTCGAATTTAATCTCCGGTAGTCTACACAAGGACGGGGATCCTTTCCTGGAACCTCTACCAAAATCATGGGGGACGTAAAATCGGACTGCCCTACCTCAATCACTCCTAAATCTAATAATCTTCTAATTTCCTCCCTCAAATTTTCTGTCTGCCTAGGTGACATTCTATAAGGCTTGGACCTTACCGGCGTCTCATCAATTCTATATCCATTTCTACTAAATGGGTACGTCCTGGGTATGAAGAAAATACTTTCATATTTCGTTCTATGACTTCCTTAAATTTATTTATCTGACTTTCTGTCGCTCTTCTCTCTAGTTTACTATTATTCACAATCTCCCAGAAGTCAATTTGTGTGGGGTTTGGCATGGGATAAGGGATATCGGCATCTTGTTCAACCTCTTCCGTATCTATATCAATCACTAGCTTAACATATTCAGGCCGTTTGTAATAAGGTTTTAGTAGATTAACATGGTATATTGTCGCCTTATTGCGCTTCTCTGGCAAGTCAACAGTATAATTCGTTTCCGAAATCACTCCCGTGATGATTCCTTGCCCGACTCGAGCCTTCCATGAACTGACTCGAGACACAAGGCTTTAATTACTTTCTTTAAAGTAGAATGCAGTCTTTCAACACTATTCGACTCCGGATGGCAAACTGAGCTATGGGACACCTTTATACCAAATCTATTAAAGAATTCGGTTGTTAACTTGCTGGTAAATGACCTTCCTAAGTCAGATTGTCTCTCTCGGAAAACCTGTTTTAGCAAAAATCTGCAACATAGCATCAATAACAGATGTGGAAGTGATGTTTTCCACCGAAATAGAATCAGGGTACCTAGAGGCGAGGCAAATGTATGTAATTAAATATTATTTTATGGCTAGTCTGCAAGGGATCCAGATTTAACTTGGAAAAGCATTCGGAAATTATGGGTACCAATTTTAGAGGGGCCTTACGTTTATCTCAATTATACCCACTTTTTGGCATGGATCACAAGTTTTTACATAATTTTCAATATCTTGATAACAGTTTGGCCAAAAGTAATACCTAAGGACTCTATCCTTCGTCTTAGTCGTACCCAAATGTCCTGACACAATGCTAACACTTCTCAACGATAAATTTTCGGCACACATAACTGCACTTTCTCATCGCCTCTCCTTAACTGCGACAGCCGCTCAAGCTTACCTTCTCTAACACAAATTTCGCTATCATTAGAGTTTTCGGATTTCTCCCACAACTCCTTAAGTGAAGGGCAATTTTTCTGCTCTTCCTTAAATTTCTCCGCAGATACATTTACCAAACCTGACTCCATCTCCAACCTTTCCGGTATAACTATTCCTTCCTCCTGATCTCCAGCATCCGGACCAATTTCCCTCTCAACTTGAACCTCGGATATCTCCCTTTCAAGTTCCGCTTCTGACTGCGCGTCATTACAGCATTCACCGATACGGGATTACCTTTTGATTTCTCAATAACCTCAGCCGTTTTGTTTCCCAATAAATAATAACCTTGTTCTAACTCACTAGGTATCACAGCAGCCTTAGTAACCACCATTCCAAAATCTCCTTTAATTGTAACTCTCCCCAGTAGCAAACATTTACACTCATTATCCAGGGGTTGTTTTATTTACGTTACTTCGCCAATTAATTCTTCATTATCAATCCAACTACGGTCGCAAAGGTCAATTCCAGCACCGGTATCACGTAAATAATTTCGTTCTATCCCATTAATTTCTGCCTTTTTTAAATACGCTGTAAAACACTCTCCTAAACTTACATCTACATCCATGTGACTAACTATATCTCCAGAACCCTTTCGTTTTAAATCCGGACAATCTGTTCGGATGTGTCCTGCTCGATTGCACTGGAAACATATAATAGGCTTTTTTCTGTCAAATTTATCCTTATTCCAAGTATTCCTATGCACGTGATCTCTTTTATCAGCCCCACCTGATTTAACTGCCTGTTCACCATTACTTCTAGCACTATCCTGCCCATTCCTGTCTCTAAAATATGGTTTACTATTCCAGATTTTGTTATCCGATTTCCTAACATTCCCTCTCACACTTTCGTATTTATCACATTTTTCTGCTAAATACGACGCTTTCTTAATATCGTCCCATTCATCTAAAAATTTATCCTTAATTTCAAAAGGTACTCTACGTTTCACCTGTTCTGTGAGTATAAGTTGTTTGAGCGATTCAAAATCATTTACTTCAACGGTTTCTAACGAGTATTCTAAATACCCTCTCAACTCATAAACAAGCTCAGACCAAAGTGCACCCGCCTTTCTTTGATGAGTCTCAAATTTTGTTCTCAGGGCCCCCGCTCCTAATCTAAACCTTTTCAACAAAACACTCTTGATATGCTGATAATCATCCCTTTTTTTCTAGAGGCTCCTTTACAATAATCTCAGCTACATCTACAGGTAACAAAGGTATGAGTTGAGATACATATTTTGATTCGTCTAAATTCTCTTTTGAGGCCTGACTCTCAAAAATCATAAAAACAAGGTAATATCAATCGATTTAGAGTCAAATTTTGGAACTAAATCCTTTAAACTCACTTTTTTATCTTTATTTTCAGCCGTCACAGACACAGTGGAAGCTAGAAAGCTAGTATCTACACTGTACTGTAATCTCACGTTCTCTAATTCTAATTGTCTATCTTTCTCCCTTTCTAAACTTTCCTGCTCTTCGCGCTTTAACCTATCTAATCTTTTCTATTCCGCTATTTTATCTAATTTTTCCTGTTCTGCTAATTTTTCCTCTCCTCTATAGTTCTTTCTAACATATCTTTTGCTATTTGCTCATCATAATCAGAAGCATTCAAAATTGACTGAATTATTGGCACTTTTTTATCGTCAGCGGATACTTCTGTAGCAAACTCTGCTGCGAGCAAAAGCAATACATTTTTATTTTGCTTATTCAAGAAAGTAGCCATAATTAAACTCAGAAAATATCTCACTACGAAAAATACAAATACAAAATATTACCGTAATTTTCCCGAGCACAATTAGCACTTAAATATCAAAGGAAATCAAGGATGCGATATATATATTTTTTTCAAAACTGAGTAACTCCCTTCACAGAGCCCAATCAATAATAAAAGGCGTAACCAAAGTACTAAAAAAATAATGCATAATTAAAAAAAACCCGTACATTAATTTACTTTACTGAGACACTTTTCTTTAATGCTCTACGAAAATTTCGAATAAAATTCTTCTCTACTAGGAACATCAATTATAAATAAAAAATTCAAAGAAATAATTTCAGTAAATTCAATTTTCTAATTCCATAACCTTTACACTGTAACTTATACAGTTAAGTTGCATTACCGCACTACACATGCAATGAAAATTAATTTACTCTTTATAAAAGTCACTAACAAATTACACATAAAATACCTATACTCCAGTTCTACACTTAATATTTATTTGAGAGCAAAATAGCAAACCAATTACCAAAGAATATATAAAAATATAACAAATAGATAACCCTTATGCATGAACCTTGCAAAAACAAAAAACCCTATTTTTATTTTCCTAGCAAACAATATTAATACTAAATTTAACACTGGGACCTCCCAAAATTTAGCATGAAAGAGAAATATAGGGACTTACCGTTCGATGCTTGAATTACACAGGGCTTATCATCACATTCGTCGAGACAGATTTTTATAATCGCTGGCACACATCCATGTCACGGCAGTAGACGACAAAGTTCTCAGTCCGCACCACTTTTTAACACACAATATTAGCTAGATTGCTTTTTACAAAAAATTATAGAAGTGTGTATGAGTTCGCGGAACTAATTTATCTACTTCCTATATCCCACCGCAATGCCACTAAAAAATATAATAGCTGCGATGTCTTTACTCCAATAACAACCACTACAGCTAATATAAATGTTGAAATAACACACAATCTAATATCTCAAAGGAACAATTTTAATAAAACAACACTATTTATCTTTACATACTAGCAGATCTACTCGGCTTCGCTCGTGTCAATAATAGTGATCCACCCGGGTAAAATACATTAAAATGAAATAATACGGCAGCGACAATAACTGAGATTGGTGCATTACAGTCCACGAATCGTTAAAAGACCGATAAGAAATATAAGTAAAATAGTTTTAATTGCGTCTACTATTAACTATACCATAATAATGTATATTCCAAACAAATGTCATAACATATATTAAAGTACGATTATTTGCTTAAAAAGCGTCATTTAAATAATAAAAAACATTAAAAGTATTAAAAATTTACATGTTTCGACTCTTTCATTGAGTCATCTTCAGAATATATATATATATATCATGGAAGACGGTAGTATTTCGAGTGACGCAGCCTTAAGGCGACAGTGGACGTTCAAAAACATTTTCTACAATTTTTGCTCAATTGTTTTGAAATTTAATACACGTATAATTTGTGCAATAATTAAGAAAATTTCTTAATTTCATTAAAAAAAATTAATATGCAAATGAGTAATTAATTAATAATATGGTAATTAGTGATACAAATTAAAAATGCTCCATGCGCATTAAATTTTGTTTCAGAAACTTGTATTTTTTTTTTAGTATAGCTTTATGATATTATATCAAAAGTTGCTATACATTTTAAAATTATACTAAATTCCTTGGCAGAAAAAAATTAAAAATCTGTAATATGGATCATTTTGGATAAAATTCAATAATAAAATATTACTTTTTGATCTTTATATGAAATAATGTACACATTTTAATAGCAAGTTTTGTAATAAAGTATATCAACAACAATATTACCAAGTATTATGAAAATTGGTATAAAATTAAGACGCATGGAGCATTTTGAACTTACTCAGTCGGCGAAAATTCTCATTTTGAGAAAACTGGATTTAAAGTTTTATTTTAAGGGTAGATTAACGATTGTTTACGTTAGAAAAACAGCTGTATCTCTGCAAAAAATTATCGTATTTGAATAATTTTTATAATATTTGAAAGTAGAAGATTGCCAGAACATTTTTTTCCAAAAAACAAAAAATTGATTTTTGTAATGTTTTTTGCGATTTTGAACGTCCACGGTCGCCTTAAGCCTAAAATCGTATCGTATCGTATCGTTAAAATCGTATCGTATCATAGAATTCGTAGATGGCGGAACTCATATATACAGCTAACTCGACATCAAAGAAAACGCGAATAGCCGCCTTTTAATAACTCAGCAGATATATGTCTTATTGTTCTGAATTTTGTAGAACAGTCTTATATCTGCAGTCTAATCATATACTGAAATTTTTGCATTTCTACGTGCAGTATATTTTGAGATCTAAATAGCCATTTTTAAAGTGAAAACGTTGGTATAATATCGAGGAAGTTCCTAATTTGAAAATCTCGAAAACGGTTCTAACGATTATTTTTAAATTGATACATAATATAAATGTGATTAAGGCGAGGTGAATAACACTTTTCTTTTTTCTGGGAAAACTCTCGTTCGTTAAATAATTCGATTTTTTTTTCTCTCGAAAATGACACGGGCGATTTTTTAAAAATCAAATAAATATGTTTCAGATGAACCAAATAACAATTTACTTGTTTCCAGCAAGACTCTTGTTCGTTTTATAATGCGCATGAGAAATCGGACTATATTTCTTCGCCATTCTATGGAAATTTCACCGAAAATGCATGACACTGTATTCATACACATGCTTTCTTTTTAACCACTTTTGGGGAGAAAAATTTTGTCTTCCCACTGGCTGAGTGGCTAAGGGCCATCGTTTACTGACCTTAGGATAGGCAGTTCGATACTCTGTGATACGTGTTTTCACATGTGAATGTTTTTTTTTTTTAAAGTCTGCTAGTTGACCATTATTCTCAGTTCCTTTGTAATTTTTTAATTGCTATTAAGTTAAATAAAATTACAATTATAATGACGCCAATTTGATGATGATTATTTCTTGGCAATTTTTCAACAATAAAAATATTACCATAAATTTTATAAATATATTTAATTTCAATCACTTTACAAAAAATATACATTAATAATTATTATTTGAATATAAATCACACGATCAGAAACGTAAAAAAATAATTCATTTCAGCTCTTCTTTTTATAATATCATTTTTTATTATTATGACGGTCAATCAATATATAATCACTGACATCCATAATATTATTATTATTATTATTATTATTTTCCTTGCATAAAAGCTATTGTGATGTAATAATTCTTTTATAATAAATAATTTAGTTGAAATGTTTTATTTATAAATATCAATGAAGTTTGATAACCCCGAGACAATTCTTTTTATTTAACTTTGCAATATTTACAGTTTACATAATAAGCATATCAGAATTCTGGTGTCGCCATCTTTTGACGCAATTGCGTAGTATTATAGAGAAATGTTTGATAAAAACGTTGAAGCAGACAGTTTTTAAATCGAAGAATTATTTTAAGAGATATTTAATGTTAAATCTGGATAAAATTGTCTCATTAAAAAAGTCTCATAGGAAAAAAAATATATACATGGGAATTAATATTTGGAAATTTTTCCAGAGAGGGAACATGGGAATTTAATCATTTTCATTCAATTTAATCATTCAATAAAAACTCGAAGTTTGCAGAGTGCATTTATTATTTTTAACTTGCCTAATTTTTTGACGATTTATTTCAATTTTAAATTAAAATTTTCAGAATTTCCAGAGATATTTTTTACATATTTTAGAAAAGGTTATTTTAAATTATTGCCAAATGTTAAAACGGCGCAAAGAATAATATATCCTTTAAATTAAAAATTTATTCACACGTGACTATTATAAACAGAAAAAAATCCTTTTAAATTAGAATTAAATGATAACGTGTTAAAAGCAGGAAAATATTAAACATTACGTCATAAAAATTGTTTTTACACATGCTTACTTAAAATGAAAGAAAATTATAAAATAATCAATTATTTTCAAATTAGAATTAAATGATTACGCATTAAAAGAAGGAAAACATTGAAAATTACGTCATAAAAATTATATTTACATGTGAATATTAAAAGAAAAAGAAAATTTTTAAATAATAAATTCATTGATATGTGTTAAAAGTCGTAAATGGAGGAAATTACGTCATATTGGTCAAAGTGGCCAAAACAGTTTACAAAACACATTGCAAAACATATTGCAAAACAGTGTAAATTAAAAAATATATTTATATGAGAGATTTATTTCAAATTTCGAGATGATATTTTTAACTATAGTTGCTAATTTTAAGGTAGCGCAAATAATAATATTATCTTTCTAATAATAAAAATATTTTCAGTTGAATGTTACAAAGAGAAAGGAAAGTTTGGTGAAAATTATGTCAGATTTAAAACGTTACATTTAAAATCTCTTATTTAAAATCATTTTCTTATAGCGTTGTTAAAAAATACCATAAAGCAAAGACTCTGTTGACTTAGTTCCTTTTATATTTGGTAATTTTCAAATGTTTAACTAATCTTATTTAATCAAGCAGGGAAACAGCAACTAACATCAGCTGATTCGGTTTTGAAATCTCTCAGTAAAAGGGAAACCCGTTTACAGTAAGATCGCCATTGATTTTTTAATTATACAGAGCAGCCTCGATTATCCGAGCTAATTGGGACTGTTAGTAAATCGGAATCGGAAATCTCGGTTAATAGAAACTGTGTGTAAAAACTCGCCGTGCTTGCGAATTTAACATCTCTTTTAAAAAATATATATAGAACGTTTTTTAAATAATAAAAGTAAATATATGTAAAGTTCTGTTTCACAGCTTAACAAATTTAAAAAGAAAATCAACTACCAGTAGTAAATTTTAAAATGCAAATTGAAAAATTTACGAAAGTTCACACAGCCACTGGAAACAAAGCATTGTTCGCTATTGACTTCTCAGGGTCCAATGTTTCTTTGGAGTTGAGGGCTTTTGGGGGCAGAAGGGCCTGTATAGCACGGACAGTGAGCTAAAGAGTGTGGTTATTTTTAAGGCTCATTCAAAAGGAAAAAAAAATCAGACTTTGTTATCGGCTCGGTTAACAGAAACCTCGATTAATCGAAGCTCGGTTAATCCATGTTCTACTATAATTCAATCTTCCGTAATCTTTTTAAAGCAGATCAAATTAATGGACTTTAGCACAAAGTCACATAGCTGATAACTGCCATGCTTGTTGGCCACCTTTTTTTCAAAAAGTTTGCTTCACCTTATTCAATTAATGAGATATCTCCGATAAAATAAGTCACATTTTCCCGTTCTAAAATACTGGTATCCAAAAATCGTAGCATGTAACTGACACTACAAGTACTCATGGAACTAGACTATTTGAAGTCTGATTTTTATTATAGACTATATAAAATTATTAAAAATATATATTATGATAGGAACTAGCGGGCTTCGTCCGCTATTTACGTTACGGATATAAAAATCATGTTTTTTTTTTAGGGAAAAAGAAATAAAAACCTATTTGACGATAGGTTTATAAAGACACATTTTGTATTTGTTATATTTCCGGGGATGAGGAGGGGGGGGCTATTTTGGTTAAATATCGCAATTAGTCTACATGGCAGATATAATTATGATAGACACTAGCGGGCTTCGCCCCTCTATGGCGCCTTATGGGTCCAGCTTCCATAACTCAGAAACTACCTTTCGGACATCAATGCAACAGATTCCAAACGTTATAATTAACTTAATAATCACCCTATATAGCATTAAAGTAAATTTATGAGTACTGCATACTATTTTTTTATCGTAATTTCTGAAGAGAAAAAATTATTTCGGTTCCATTCTTAGGTACTGGTCTGAAAAATTTTGAAAAAGGGGGAAAGGAGGGGACATGAGACTGCTGTTTGTCAAACAACACAACGGGCTCTGGCTTATTCAACTTGGTTTTTGATGACTTCAATTGGAAGGTGGTTTGTTTAAAAGAGTGCGTTCCCTGCCCCATGAAAATTGGAACTATTGGTGCTACATCTATGTAAGGATTTAATAATTATAAATTAACATTTTGGATTTATTAATTTAAGGATAAAGTGTTTTTAAAGGAATATCAAATGAAACACTCTATGCGATCTGCGATTATACTTACCCAGTTGTTTTTATATACAAACTGCTTTAAGGAAAATTGTAATAAAATAGTAAAAATTAAATCTGCATTAAATTCCATAAGTATCTTTTTTTTAATCATTTTATCACTAACCTCAAAAAAGTAATGATATCAATGCAAAAACCCTTGACGGGTTAAAAGTTTCTGACGCAGCACTTTATCTTATGCTCTAAGAATTTTAAATATGGAACTTAAAAATACTGATATCAAATTTTGAGTGACGTTATGCTATTTCTTAATAAATATATTTGTATTTATTTCACCATTTTATTTTTGTTTTATTTATAATCGCATGTGCAAAAGTTATGTTCAACATGAAAAGCTGCATAAAATTTTATTCGCTGTTGCTTTATCATTTACATCTCTCATAAATTCAAAATATGTGTTTTAAAAGATATGATATAAAATTTAAGTGACGCCTTGATGTGACTTTAAAAGGTTTGTTTTTTAAAATTCAATTTAAAATATTTTTGACTTGGTTAAAATATTTTTTTTACATCTACACAATACTTTTAATTTTCCAATTCACTGTTAAATATATCACTTTCATTGAATCTATACTATGCATTGAAATGTATTTATTTCAATAAATTGATTTATCTTTTGTGTCACGCTATTCAAAATTGTGAGTAAGATTTATATAAATGGTTTCTTTGCGTCATTGTGTCCAAACTACATGAAATGTATGAAAAAGGATAGTTTGACGCAAATAAACCATTTACATAAATCTTACTCACAATTTTGAATAGCGTGACACAAAAGATAAATCAATTTATTGAAATAAATACATTTCAATGCATAGTATAGATTCAATGAAAGTGATATATTTAACAGTGAACTGGAAAATTAAAAGTATTGTGTAGATGTAAAAAAAATATTTTAACCAAGTCAAAAATAATTTAAATTGAATTTTAAAAAACAAACCTTTTAAAGTCACATCAAGGCGTCACTTAAATTTTATATCATATCTTTTAAAACACATATTTTGAATTTATGAGAGATGTAAATGATAAAGCAACAGCGAATAAAATTTTATGCAGCTTTTCATGTTGAACATAACTTTTGCACATGCGATTATAAATAAAACAAAAATAAAATGGTGAAATAAATACAAATATATTTTTTAAGAAATAGCATAACGTCACTCAAAATTTGATATCAGTATTTTTAAGTTCCATATTTAAAATTCTTAGAGCATAAGATAAAGTCCTGCGTCAGAAACTTTTAACCCGTCAAGGGTTTTTGCATTGATATAAACTACAAACACAATGCCAACTGTGACATTATACTGATGATGGCAATGACCTAACCCATAAAATTTGCCTTTACTAAAATTTTTTAAACTTATGATCATCATACAATTTTGTTTTTCACACTGTCGAATAGAAAAAGCTTCTGTCAAATGAAATTTATTTGAAAATCGCATCTCAATTTTTTCATGTGAATGGATTTTAAAGTAATTTTCAATCATGGATATTTTTGATTTGCATGCAGCCAGGGATAAGATTTCCGCATTTTTTCACACCAGTATTTTGTTAGAGTAAATGATATTTCATTTAATCGGGACACTCTCTTTATTTAACAGAACAACATTTTCTTTAAGAATATACCGGTGTGCAAAAACGTGGAAATCTCATCCCTACATGTAGCCCAATTACGAAAGATATACCTTTTTGCTCTTAATGCAATATCATAAAGTAAAGACATTGATGAACTATGAGTAACTCTAGCATCATATTGTTGGTGGCAATAACCTAACCCAACCATAACTGCAATTTGACCTTTAAACATCGCACATTTGATTATTCCAAAATCTAATAGAATACAAAAAGTACTTTCAGTATTTTTTTTTTTTTTTTTGAAAAGCTTATCTCAATTTACAGATTGTTTATCCATTTTAAATTAATTTTCAATCACGGATATATTTTTAAATATACCTGTAACCCAATTCAGAAAGATATATCCGTTTGCTATTAATGCAATATTATGAAGAAAAGACATATCTATGAGTAACGCCTAGCACCATATTGTTGGTGGCAACAACCTAACAGTACCATAAATTACGCTTTTACTGCAATTTGATCTCTAAACATCATGCATCCCATTATTTCAACGTCTAACAAAAAAGTCTGTCAGTCATAAAATTTTGTTTAAAAAAGAAAAAAAGCTTACCCTAAAAAATAGTAGCTATAATTTCTATTTAATATAAATCGTACAAAAATCTTATTTTATATAACCGTATTCGATACAAATCGTAGAATGTTATCATTGCATTTCAGGTATTAAAACATTTATCTAAATGATATAATTAAAGATTACAAAGTAATAGGGAATAAATTGTAGCATCCAGTTTTTAGAGCCAGTTTGAAATTATATTGATGACATTGACGTCATATCTAGCAAACGATTTTTTTTTTTACTATTATCATTTTCCTTATTTGATTCTTGATATTGAAACGACTTCATTAAAATAGATTTTTTAACATTCAACTAAAGTACTTCTAAGGTCATTTTAAAACATGCTTAGTTAAAGTTTTTACATAAATATATAAAAGTGTGCATTTTCTGATTAGAATGACGTCGATTTCAAAAATGTACAAATATAGCAGTCGAGTCTGAATTTTTATTGGCTAATAAAACAAAGTAGTCGAGTTATCATTTTTTTTTTTAAATTATTGAGCAGTTTTTTAGACGTGTGGCAACAGGAAAGAAGCTATTGAATTTGAAAATTTAAAATGAGATATTTCTATAATGTTAAATTATGAAAGATGATAGAAAAAAGGGATAAATATTGGTCTGATGATTTTTTAAAGGTGACAGGGATCTATTCCACGTTCTAAAGCCTATGTACAGCAAGTTTCGTGCAAAACGGTCAAAAATTAAAGATTTGTATAAAGGACATACACACAGAGAACGGCTTTTATATATATAGATGTACACGGAAAATAATCTAGACAGCTTTCTTCACTGGAGTTTACAAGCGCACGAGATCTCTCGTCGCTTTTCGCGCCGTCTCTCGCTTCATTTCTTTTCTCCCCGTCGACATTCGCTTGAAGAAAAAACTGCTACTTCGCCGGACGATGCATTCGATTAACTTGTTTTTTCCCTCTCGGCATTTGATAAAAAAAGTACTTCAACTTCTCACTTCGCCGGACGCTATTACACTACCTTCTAAGACATTGTGCAAACAGATTTTTTAGGCTGAAAACCAACAAAAATGTACTTAATTTTTCTTCGTTTATTAGAAATAGTAAAAAGTAAAGTGCGTCTCATACTACTCTAATAACAATTTTAAAGCAAGACTAGATGCTAAAAGGAATCCAGAAGGTTTGGGTATTAACCCCTTAAGCACCATATTCAATTTGGTGGTAGTATGCTAAATACCAGATATATTGATTTTTTTCTAAAGTAGTTTATGCCATTATTTTCAATTTCATGTGATTTAGTTAATTACTTGTAATGTAAAGAGACGAAATAAGGGTTTATTCATATAATACAAAACAGAAATAAGGTTTCAAGTAAACAATAATCACAATAGCAATTAGCGACATAAAATAAAAACAAAAAACAGATGCTTAGAACATTGCAGTCTGGATATAAAATGAGGACGTAAGCAGCTGTACGTCCTGGTATTTCAAATAAAAGGGTTCATGAAGTACGTCGTTGTGCTTAACCCTTTCAGGGACGCCGTTTGCAGTCTGCAAACGCTTAATTTTTATGCCCAAACTGCCAAATGGCACCAGTAATTTTTTAATACAGTTTTGATCTCATAATATACCTGAAGTAAAGCTTTTGATTATTTTCAAATAAATTTGTTCGTAAATTGGGGTGTGAATAAATTATTTGAGCATTTTTGGAGCAAAAATCCCTTGTCCCTGAAAGGGTTAAGGGATTAAAAGGAGAAAATTATAAAAATAGATAGATTTACTTCTCATTGTAATAATTTTTGAAAATAACGATAATCACGAAAGATATTTACTGCTATGTTGTTAACAACAAAAAAGAACTAGAACCCTCATTGAAAAGAAGTCTATTGAAAATAACAATTTTAACAGAACTATTACGCATGCCGCATTGCTTACTATCAGCCAACAATGAAACTGAGAAAATGCCCCTTTTGCTGAAATCATTTCCCACACTTTCTTTAAAAGTTCCTCTTTATTTCTACGTCATTTGCAACTATTCAAAGACTTTAGCATGATATTCACCGATGCTCAATGTTTTAAAAACATTCTATAACGTATGGTTAATACTTGTTTTTCAGAATTTCCTACTGCTAATATAACAGTCTTTTTATCGATTGTTTTTTCCTCTTTCTGAAGTTTTGATAGGGGATCTTCACTTATTGTACTCCAAGCATTCCTTTTCATTGTCTTTTTTTCTGAAAGTAAAAGTAAGATTTTAAGTAATGCAAAGTTTACACTTTCAATTTTGAATATTACTTTCAAATGATATTAAAAATCACAATATATTAAATATAATAATCGTTTCATTAAGATTTTTTGAATTAAAGAAATAAATATTTGCTACACATAAACAAGTAATTTGAAATAAAAATTTCGAAACTTTTCTTCATAAACAACTTGCTTTAAATTGTAAAAGAAAAAAAAATAAAGTTATTAACATTCATTTTTATTTTATATGCTTTTTGAGTATACGTTGGAATATTTTAGCAAAAAGGGTTTGTCCCAAGAGAATATTTTTCCTAACAGTCAATTCAGCCTACGTTGCTGCCATTTGTTTGACTTTTTAAATAAAAGAAGGGTAGCATACGCACTGGCCGATTTCTTAGTTTTTGTCCGAATTGTTTCAACCTGCGGCCCAGAGTATGGCAAAACTCGACTGTACAACTTCTATTAACACGTTCACCACCAAGCCTATAAAGTAAGAATTTTCAAATTTCTTCTTGAAAGTCGTTGGCCACCATAAGTTCAGAAAGGTAAATTTCGCTTTACTAATATAACGAAATTTCTGCCAATATATAAGGCAATTTTTTAAATTCTAAAATAATGATGGCAAAGTAATTAATAAATTAAAGCCCCGAATATTAAAGCTACGAGTATATTCGTAGCTTGGCAGCGAACGTGTTAACCAAGGTAGACAAGTCACCAAACATTAGCTTGGCGTTAAAGGGGGGTTCGCCAAGTATTTTTTTTTTAATTTCCCCGACCAATCATCTTTCTTCCTCGCAAGTAGCCACTAATTTTTCATAAAAGGGCATTCTATGTGGTCACCGCTCACGATTTCAAAAAAAATCTTCTCCACCAATCAAATTCTATTGTTCGTAAGTAACAGCTATCTTATATAAAAACGCACTCTAGGATATTTTTCAAAACCCTTTCAAGTAGTCAATTTTTTTTTCTATTGTGCCCATATCAGTCACCAAACTTGGTGATAAAAGCAAGTCACCAAGTATTTTTTTTTTCTCTTACCAAAATATTTTCTTTACTCGTAAGTGCCCACTGTTTTATAAAAAAAGGCATTCTAGGTGAACATCACTCACGGTTTCAACCAAAATCTTCTAGAATAATGAAATTGTATTGCTCGTAAATAGCAACTATCTTATATTTAAAGGCACTCTAGGTACTCATAGCTCAAGATATTTTTCTAAAACTGTTTTAAATAGTCAACTTTTTTTCTAGTATGCCCATATCAGTTACATTTTTAGAGGCAATCCATCCCTCAACGCTCAAGTGTGAAACGCATTTGAATAAACAATCATATATTCAAACTTTTGATGTGTCCCTGTAATTAAAATCATACACAATACTGTGAATCATTTTAGCTGAAAAACGTCTTTGGTATACTAGAATTCTGGTGTAAAATCTGCATTAAAATCTACTTATTGGTTATTGAGAAAATTGAGGACGTAAATGCCTTCAAAAAAAAAAAAAAAAAAAAAAAAAAAAAAAAAAAAAAAACCTGCCCTTCTACGATCCATTAGAAACATGGACTAAAGTACCAGCCCTGTTTCTTGACCATGGGCTCTCAGGTATTATACAGCATACGTACTGATCATGCGATAAGCTTGACGTGGGATCCTAAATGCTTAGTTTCCAAGCAAGAGTGGTACCTACTTTATCGAAACCGAAGGTATGAAAGGTTGAATAAACTGTGAACAACTCAAACAAGTTCAAATTCGAACTCTGGACCTGTAATGTGGTAATCAGAAGTGCGGATCACGACGCCATTGGACATCTACACGCATACATACATAGCAGAAAAACAGAAGCTCCCTGTTCTGAAACTGAATAAACAAAATTTACTTTATACTTCATTAGTCATTTAACAAGAAACATTTCAGCAAAAATCAAAGAGCACAGCTATTTAAAAAATAAACTAATTTATGAAAATGTGAATGTATCTGTAACAAAATTACCAGATTTTACAATTAGTTCGACTGAACTGTTTTGTGGTATTCATCAAAGTAACTGTTATGTAGTGTTTAATCGTTCTTGAAGATTTATGTAGTGTAGCTCCAAATTATGGTATCTGTATTTTATTCCGAGTTATCGACTTTAAACTTCCTGTTTCATTCTAAACCATATCTTTTCCGATAATTCTTATTTATAAGTAATATCCAATAATTGCTGTTGATATTTTAAAACTCTTAATCTCGAAATTAACATTGTATATGTTCTGTTATTTTTTTTAATTGTATATTTTATTTAATTATTTTAATATTGACTTCGTCGTTTTAATGTTTTTTCCAATGCAAATCTTTAACCCCTTTATCCTCCCTCCCGTGATATTCTTGGGCTGTGTCTTTTATTCAGATTATTTGATTCCCACCAGTTTTTATAAAATAGTGTAATTATCTTTATTATGGTATCATTTTACTTGTCATTAAATAAAATGAATATTTCTTTTTCAAAAAAGTGGTGCCAGGACGCAATTTGAATTTTTTAACCGTAATTTAATACGACTGTTAAGGGGTTAAAAATTTCCTTCATACCTAACAGCTCTGATTTAATAATAGGAACTGCTTTATCAACTGAAATATAACTTATTTCAACAAATTTAAAAACTTTCAATAAGCTATTAACCCATGGTCTTCACATCTCTCTTCATCAGCCGCGCGTTTTACGTGCACGTCATTTGGGATTCCATAACTTCAACTTTCTATAACTTTGTTGACAATATCGTGATAACAAAATATAATACCTGATTAAAATATGAAACTTCGAACGTCACGTGTATGTGATGCATAATGTTCTCGGAATCTTAGGTTATTATAACCAGTTTTTTATAATTGTAAAATTTGCCTTATTTAACCAGACCATTTTCTCTGTTCAATTGGGCAAAAAGGTATGTTTTAAAAACCTGTGATAAAAGATTAAAAATTCTGTAAAAGACGCTCGTCGCGAAAAAGATTATGACGAATCAAACTGTGATATGTATTTTCTAACAATGTATGTTTAAGCAATAAAATTTATGAGCAATTTTAATTAGCATCATAATCATAAATCCCACGCTGTTTAATAACATTTTATCTTTGCTTTAAAAATACATGCTTTTACAATATTCATCAATATTTAAAATGCACTATGAAAAGAAAAACTTAAACGTCTGAAACATTTCATGTTCTTTACATTTATTTCCGAAGTAAAAATAAAAGATTTTTAAAAGGAAAGAGTTATTAAAAGAGCGAAAGAAACTTCCAATTAAATACTAGTTTTAAAATGAGTCTTTGCTTACGAAACTAAAAACATAAAAAAGGGAAAAAAGAATCACGCACCCTCGTATTTCTTAGAATTCTTGTTTTATGTATTCTGTTTCTTCAAGCCGTAAAGAAGATTTTTGCACAACTTTTTGGATTTTAAAATCTGGCATTTGCTAAAGTGACTTGGCATGTAAGACACACTTTATAAGACATTTTAAGACTCAAGAAAATGCAGAAATGAGAATGCAAAATTGCATATCATTTCCGATTTTAGCTTTTTTTTTTTCAAGTTAAAAAAATTTAGCAAAATAAATAAATAAATAAATAAAAATAATTTACTAGAATTTTTTAACGTATAAAATATTAAGAATAATTTTTGGCAATATAAGCAGGAAGAAACATTACCAGTAATAAGTTTTAAAAAGATAATTTAAAATGTATTTTGATAATTTTTTAACCCTTTAACCGGCTGGCCCGGATTTCTCCGTTTCTAGTAATCATATTAAAATGGCTGTTGACAAAAATATTTTAAACAAAATTTTATTTTGAACCATATATATAAAGATGTGATATAAAAGATATTATAGCATCAAAATGCGATAAATAAATATATATATCCTGGAATTTGCACGCATTTATAGAAAAATACAGGAAAACCCTCGGACGGTTAAAGGGTTTGAACAATTTTGGACATAAATTATGGAGATGTTTTAAAATTAGATGTTGCTTTAGAAATTGTATTGTTTTTATAAATCTATTTTTTTTATATCAATAAACTAACTATTTCATTCAATAATTCCACATTACAAATATATTTCAGCATTCTGAAAATCGTTCTTAATGTGAAATATTGCACATCATAAAATTCAATATCGGGATCAAGCAAATTTGGTTTGCTATTTAAACAACAAAGACAAAATGCTAGTTTTCAAATACAAATTTATTTATGAGTACTAAAAAGGAAATGTTATAAGAAACAGATGTAGCAAAGAGATATTAGTTTAACAGCAGAGCCAATGACGTGACGTCCTCAGGACGTAACAAATAATCATAAGTTCCATAGTCAATATATTGAACAGAAGTATGACACCTTTCTTTCGTCTCATTGCTATTCTCAAATGACCGTCATTTGGTCACTTCACTGAGAAATCAAAGTGTCTCCTACTTTGGTCACCAGCTGATTTCACATTGATCAAACGAAGGGACTCCTATGTAACTGTCATTTAGAGACGTTGCTGGAAAGTCACCATGATAGATTTGTGACGAGTGCGCAAGTGATAGCATAATGAAATCATCTGGTGGCTTGTCAGAAAGGAAGGCTCACGGAGTCTTCAGAGTAGAGTTTACAAATAATGGTCAACTAATAGTCACCATATGACTCTATTGTAACCTTTTTTGATAACCAGTGTCGATTCGCCGCTTATGATGGCTTCATAATAGCGTATTCAAATGACGGCTACGTCAGAATTACATGGCGACTTCATTATAATGTCACATGGTGACTTGTCACGAAGTACCAGTCACAGTGACTTCTCAGAGAAGTCACCAAATAAAGATAATTTAAGAGTATTAATGAGAGAAATAGAAGGCAAAATATTTGTATTTAACATAGTGAGTATGTAACTTGTGATGTGTGTAACGTCAAATTAACGAAAAATGATGTCACATAGAATGGCCGCGTTGTGATATTTCACATCGCGCGGTCATAAATAGCTATTTCTAAGGTCATTGCACCTGCATATGACGACCTTTAAATGCGACAATGTTCTTCTACTTAATATCGCAATGCAAGAATCGTAAATAAATGCTATATAATGAGACACCGAACTTCAGGAACAAAATCCGATACCTATCACTACATTTAAAACATTTTCGTAAAAAAAATTCTAATTGAGGCAAAAATTCATGAATGTGGTTAACGATTTTTCTTTTTTAACTTTGAAGATCAAATACCTATATGCATGTGAAGGACTAAGACATTTATTTCATTTACCTGCAGTGTAATTTTAAGATAAGACGCCTAATTTTAAAACTGGAGATAAAATATTCTATGCTTTTTGGTCAATTTGCTTTCTTCAAATACCTTTTAGCGACAAACTGAATGCCCTAAATGCGAAAGACTTTTAGGGGATTAACGGGATAAGTTTTTTAAAGCTTGTAAGAAATATAAATATTTAAAAAGCTCGAAAATAGACATAAAAAAATTGAAATTTTATCTTAATTTAAAAAAAAACGGAAATTTGAATTTTAATTAAAATTGTCATTTTAAAGACATACAGATACTTTCAAAATGATCACGAGTTTCACAATCATGTAAGTAACTACAATGTGATTTTTCTTTATATCGCCATGTACTGAACTCTCGAGATATAGATGCATAAGAGAATATAGATAATAAAAATGTATAAAAGAAGCCTTTTATACACCTATAATATTTTGTTATATCAATGTAATACGGCATAATTAAGATCAGAAATCATTTATTTTTTATCCTATTTTTTTCCTTGCCTGGAACAATTGAAGAGATTGGTGGAAGAATATGGTCTGAATTTTTTTTTTTATTATTATTGATGAAAGCGTTACAAGGTGTATCAAATGGTAAAACTAAAATACTAAAATTTTGCTCAGTATTAAAGATATGAGGCGGTATCTTTTTATATTTAATAATCTATATTTAATAATTTAAATGTTGAAAATAATTTATAATATTTAATAATTTAATGTTAATATTATTTCCAAGGAGAGTTTAGTATCCCTTATTAAATTTCAAACATATGCTACTAAGAAGAAATTAGATAAATAACTAAATTTCAACAAAAAACTTTTACTTCAATTTTCTCGAATTCAAATTTATGTTACATAACATCGCTTTCCACTCAGGTATTCAACTGTCTCTAAATGAATAAAGACACAATCTTGCTTAATGGTAGGGTAATTCCGGGATTTATGCCGTACATTTTTTTGAATTTGCGTATAAAGTCCCATGGTGGACATATAATAAAAAAATCATGCTATGCTATTTAATGTTAAATATACAATGCGTGTACTGCTACAAAAAATTCAAAACAAGTCATTAATTTTTTTTAACAATTTTTTTCTAAAACATTACACTGCGGCGCGTTACCCGTACATTGAGGTTGAGACGCCGCACTTGTGCGGTAGTTATGCCGCTCTTGTAATAAGAACAGAATGAAATTATAAAGAAAATTATTAAAGAAAAAATTCATATCTGGACTATAATTAACGATGTAATAACAAAATGAAACTAAATGAGTACAATGAAACTCACTAGTAGATTCAAATTAATAATTGGTATTCGGTTGGTACCACTTTTTAAAAAGAAGTTACCTTTTCTGAAATAATCATGAAAATGCTCTAATTAAACAAAGCAAATATTACTTTTCTTTTTTACTGGTGCCAAAAACAAATTTTGTAAACTCTTTATGAATGTGCTTATATGTACCTATGGTTCAAATGCGTTAAGAGACCTGTTTTTTCGACTACAATCTACAGAAAAAGTGTAGAAAAAGTACAGTCTTTATGTATAACTACATTTAAACACATGATGCAACGAAGCCAGTTACACTTTCTCTTTTTTGGAGTAGTTTGCAAAGAACGTCTGCATTACGCGTAATCCAATTTTTTATTATTATCATCTTGATTTGAATCTTTCTTGTACTTCTTGCTTTTTATTTTACCTTATTCTCCTTTGGTTTTAGTAAACTTGATAACATGCCTAACATGGTTAGTCTGTGCAAAAAGAAAAGGAAAAGTTAATAACACTTAATAATCCCATACAAAAGAAACTGCGGCATGCATACCGGGATAGCACTGCGGCATGTCTCCCTTTTTGCATGCTGCAGACGTCGGCCATCACAGTTACCTGCCATCGCTAAGGGAAATGGCGTAACCATACACACAATACTCTATACAAACGCTACACTTAGTTTTGACTTCGAAATCATGCATGCATTTAGTAATTAGTGTATGAAAAGTATTTAAACATAACGTGTTTAATAGTTTAGACAGTGAAATCATGCACTTACGTCAAATTAAGAATTGTACTTCTACAAATAAACATCGAAATGGGATTCACGCTATACACTGGTTAAAATAACCTCATTGCGCACCTATACTGTGCGTTTGATGACCATCTATGGATAATTACAAGAAATACAAGGGGTGCGGCATCTATCCCGTATGCTGCGACTCTCCCGAAGTTAACCTACACAAAACATGAACTTTAATAAACTAAAAGTAAAATACTACGCTTCGAGCTGTTTCTACAGTCGTCGTCAGGAAAAATATAATGGTTAAATCGCTAAAAAGCTGAGAGATGAAGGCATCCTGTACGAGAGATAATTTGTCGAACACTGACTAAAGATATGAAAACAAAAACGTAGTGGTGCCATCCAGTGAAAATAAATACTTATTAATGAAATGAGCCCAAATAAATCAAAAGATCGAATGAAGATACCACGAGTGTCGCCATCTACGCATGAGGTCCAAAACCACATTCAACAAAGTTTTCATTCAAGATTTTGGCAACATGATTTAAATTTAAATTGTAATATTGCAATTAGATACAGAATTATGACTTTATCATATTATGCCAGATTTTAGGATTGTTATAGGATAAATTATCGTTACAAGGCTTTTTTTCACGTGCAATGATTTCAACCGATTCTCTAATTTTACTTTCAAAGGGGTTATTGCACGGAACTATAATTTTTGCCTCATCAAACTTAATATGGCAGACTTCATTAGCTAAGTAGAACTAGAACGAGCTGTATTCTGTTTACGTTGTCCAGTATGTGTTATTACCCCATTGCCAAGAAGGGTTACGTGTTTCACGCGTATGGTATGTGGATTTCTTTATACCCTCAAAACATCCCAACAGCTGGATGGATTTTAATGAATGATGTCTCTATCGATTTGTCTTAACTGCCCGATGGTTATAGGCTAAGTTCTGTTTTTATAAATTCAAAATGGCGCCGTAAAATACAAAATGGCGGTAGAGAAGAATTTTTTTTATTACGCACCCTATTGAGTGCCGTATCATTTTATAGGTCTTTCAAAATGAAGACGAAATTTCATTGAATATTTTACAGTCAGACGCTCCGTTTAAATATTACACAACTTGGAAGTTGTTTAGGTAGGATCTCGAGATTTACTGCAACTCTAACATTTATACACATCTGTAGGCCTCATCAAAACTGTGTCTTTAAATACTAACTAACACTTAAACACAACTTAAAAGTCATCAATACCAGTAAATTAAAAAATAAGTAAGTAATATAAAAATTAGTTTCAGATTGATGAGAAATAATTAATTAGTTCGCTTTTTACGCAGTCGGTTTTTTTTTTATTTTTTATTTAATTTTTTTTTTTTTTTTTTTTTTTTTTCTTTGCCTAAAAATATTTTTGTTCCAAGGTAGTTGAAAAATGTTTTTGTATTAATTTTATCATTCTGCTGTCAGTGCTGTATCTTTCGTAAATATATTCATATTGCCACGAAAATAATTTATGTTTTTTATTACAGTGGCATAACACTTATTTAAAATTTAGTGGGTAGCATTTGCAATTTGTTTACAGGAATAGAGAGAAGAGAATCTCATATAATTGTGGTCTATGAGTGATAATTCATAAAAGTTCATTTTAATTATGTACACTATTTCTAATATGATACGATACATATACTTTATTCAGATGTACTACAATACGTTTTCTATAGATATTTAATGCGTAATATTTACATGGACATGACGTAGATGTTGTTTATATGCCTTAGTTATATGAATTGCAGTTTAGAAATTATATATAAATTCAATGATACATATAATTGAGAATCACTACATCACGTCCGAAAACAACCTTACGCATTCAACATTTATTGCCATTGTACTGGGACACACAAAATAATTATGGAAAATACTATAAATGATCTAAGGTTATAAAGGGACATCAGCTACAAAATATCGCAAATAAAAGATTTTTTATAAAGATTTTTTACATTTAATTTATAGAGATAAAAAAAATCAAAATGAGGTACATTTATTGCTCTTAAGGTATCTTGTGAAAGTATGTTTTCAACTGCAAACTCCATTTTGCGTTTTATAGCGTAAATGAAAATTAGTGTACTATGTTCCGTATAAATTATACACATTATATACAGGTCTATACAAAAAGATATGAAGTACTCTTTATTTATGTGCATGTATTGCTAAAGGGCAAATGTGATGTACATTTTTTAGATGAACTAATTTCCTTGTATTATGTTGTTTGCATAAAATATAAATATATTTTTATCTTGGGTAACGAAGATAAATTCGTAAATTTTGTTTTCTATTGGTGCTAATTGCTGCAAGTACGTTTTCCTCTGCGTTGTACAATTTTCGATTGAAATAAATTTTACTGTATTATAAAATTTGGAGTGTATATAAGCTGTGTAACATATGCAGAACTGGACAAAAAATAATTACATGTTATACACGTTTGTTATTTTTTAAAGTGATATACAGCTTAATTTTGTTGATTTATAGTACCTAAATGGGTCACTGAAAACAATAAGTATGCATCGATATATCTACAGAGTTTTAGTTTTAAAAGTCTTTTAATGATTTTACAAACCATGATTCAGAAACGTAACAATTTTATTTTTTTAATAAAATACGTAACATGTTTTGTTTATATGCGCTCTATTGTTGCTGTAAAAGTAGTTTAGTGCTCAGTTTTGAATAATGAGTAATGTATGCGTCGAAGCAGCTACTTTTATTAAGGTTCTTCACGATATCAAAGGATGAATATTTGCTACAATATTTCAGTCCACTAAAAACTAGACGGAAGTGCGAATTACAAAACTTTTTTCTATCTCATACATATTAATACTTCAAAAATCGCTAACACAGTGCCAAAAACAAAAGGTAATATATGCCCATCATGAGAATTCTAAAGATATGAAATCCAGTGCATTAGTTCTTGAGATATGACTATCGCTAAAATAGGATATATTGCAAAATGAATCACAACAGCGCCACCTGTTAGGTGATTTACACCAAAACCTTATCCGCAACAACTTGTGACAACGTCTAACTAAATGTGAAGTTTAATGAAAGTTCGTGCATTCGTTCTTGAGATAGAGCTATCGAGGGAATCGGATAAAATGCAGCATAGCAGGGCTACCTGTCAGGTGTTTACACTAAAGTGTAATCAGCACCATCATTTATCAAGATATACTTGAATCTGAAGTTTGATGAAAATTCGTGATTTAGTTATTGAGATAGAGCTATTCCGGAAATCGTGAAAACGTGGCATAGCAGCACCGCCTGTTGGGCTATTTACACCAAAATGTAATCAGCACAAACTTATATCAAAGACTAATTAAATGTGAAGTTTGATGACAATCCGTGCATTAGTCCTTGAGATAGACCTATTGTAAAAATCGTGAAAAATACAGCATAGCAGCGCCACATGTTGGACGATTTATTCAAAAAATGAATCAGTAACAATCTATATTAGGGACTATATGACTATAAATTTTTATTAAATTCCGTGCATTAGTTCTTGAGATAGAGCGCACTCAAAATTTTTGTCACATATTCACAAATATACAGACTCTCAGGCCGACATTTTGTACAAACACGTTTTTCGGAATCTCTGACATCCAGAACGTGTAAATCCGTCGGTAACCGGAAGTCGAAAATTTTCAAGAATCCAATACTTTCTTCTTATAAAGAAATTCTTATAAAGAAGAAATTAAAGAGAGATAAATGTTTCTTGATGTAGCAAGAAGGATTTCGTAAATATGATGTTAACACTTCCGAGTTATCCTCGATACCAAAAGCATTCCGTTATCTTCAGAAATCACAGAAAACAATAGATTTACGAGATTTTAAAAAGCATTTCTGGAAGAAAAGTCTTTGTGCTGCTATAATTTTCGAAAACGTACGGTAAATTTAAAAGAAATCTGAATATTTACAATTTAAAAAATACATTTTTTTATTCGTATTTTCCGTTTTTTATGCTTCTTTAATTTTCCGTTCTTGTAGTCCGGATGGAAATACAAAACGAGGAGATAAAAGCATGAGATGAAGAAAAGTTTTTGTTCCGAACCGCATTTTTCATTTAAACAAACGCACACACACACAAAAGAAAACTAGTCTGATGCCCAATTCCCAAAACTTTCTTCTATTTCATACATGTTAATACTTCAAAATTCGCTATCACACTCACAGAATTAAATGACGATCTATGCCCATCAGTAGGATTCTAAAGATATGAAATTCCGTGCATTAGTTCTTTGAGATGTGACTATCGCTAAAATCATGAAAATAATGCAAAATGCATCATATCAGCACCACCTGTTGGTGGTTTAAATCAAAACCTAATCAGCAACAACTTATGTCAACGACTAGCTGAATTGAAATTTGACGAAAATCCGTGCATTAGTTTTTGAAATAGAGCTGTTGCGAAAATCGTCAAAAATCCAGCATAGAAGCGCCACTTATTGGGTGATTAACACCAAAAGCCGTATCAGCAACAACTTGTGTGAACGTCTAACTGAATCTGAAGTTGGACGAAAATCCGTGTTTTAGTTTTTGAGATAGAGCTATTGCAAAAATTGTGAAAAATAAGATATGCTTGAATCTGAAGTTTGATGAAAATTCGTGAATTAGTCCTTGAGATAGACCTGTTTCCAAAATTGTGACAAATGCAGCATAGCAGCTCCTCATGTTGGACGATTTACACAAAAAATGAATCAGTAACAATTTATATCAGGGACTATCTGACTACAAATTTTTATTAAATTCCGTGCATTAATTCTTGAGATACAGCGTGCGCTGAAAATTTTTGTCGCACACAGACAGACAGAGTCACATACTCACAAATATACAGACTCACAGGCCGACATTTTGTATAAACACGTTTTTCGGGATCTCCAACTTCCAGAATGTGTAAATCCGTCGGTAACCAGAAGTCGGAAATTTTCACGAATCCAATACTTTCTTCTTATAAAGATAGAAGAAATTAAAGAGAGATAAATGTTTCTTGATGTAGCAAGAAAGATTTCGTAAATATGATATTAACACTTCCGAGTTATCATCGATACCAAAGGCATTCACTTATCTTCAGAAATCACAGAAAACAATAGATTTACGAGATTTTAAAAAGCATATCTGGAAGAAAAGTCTTTTTGCTGCTATAATTTTCGAAAACGTACGGTAAATTTAAAAGAAATCTGAATATTTACAATTTAAAAAATATATTTTTTTATTAGTATTTTCCGTTTTTTATGCAGTTTTAAGCTTCAGTTCTTGTAAGTCCGGATGGAAATACAAAGCGAGGAAATAAAAGTATGAGATAAAAAAAGTTTTTGTTCCGAACCGTATTTTTCATTTAAACAAACACACACACACAGAAAAGAAAACCAGTCTGATGTACAATTCCTAAAACTTTCTTCTATTTCATACATGTCAATACTTCAAAATTCGCTATCACACTGCCAAAATTAAATGGCAATCTAGTATGCCTAATAATAGGATTCTAAAGGTATGAAATTCCATGCATTAGTTCTTTGAGACATGACTATCGCTAAAATCTTGTAAATCATGCAAAATGCAGCATATCAGTACCACCTGTTGGTGGTTTAAATCAAAACCTAATCAGCAACAGCTTATGTCCACGATTAGCTGAATCTGAAATTTGACGAAAATCCGTGCATTAGTTTTTGAGAAAGAGCTATTGCGAAAATCGTCAAAAATCCAGCATAGCAGCGCCACTTATTGGGCGATTAATACAGAAAACCGTATCAGCAATAACATGTGTCGACGTCTAACAGAATCTGAAGTTCTACGAAAATCCGTGCATTAGTTTTTGAGATAGAGCTATTGCAAATATTGTGAAAAATCCAGTAATATAGCAGCGCCATCTATTGGGCGATTGGCACTAAAACCGAATCAATGGTTAACTGAATCTAAAGTTGGATAAAAATTCGTGCATTAGCTCTGTAGGCAGAGGGTATACGCTAAAGTCATGAACGTCATGCCTAGGGTATACGCTATAGCTTTATTTGAGAAATAGAGGTTATACGGTGCTTCTTAAAAAAATCAAGAATGTATACAGCGCATACCCGCGTATACCCACTACACCCGTGCGTGCATTAGTTCTTGAGATAGAGCTATACCGGAAATCGTGAAAAGGCGTCATAGCAGCGCCGCCTGTTGAGCGATTTACACCAAAACGTAATCCGAACCAACTCATATCAAGTACTAACTGAGACTGAAGTTTTATGAAAATCCGTGAATTAGCTCTTGAGATAGAGCTGTATATATCGTGATAAATGCTGCACAGCAGTGCCAACTGCTTGGAGATATACACCAAAAACTAATCAGCACCAGATTATAGCAAGATCTATCTTAACCTAAAATTTTGTGAAATTCCGTGGATTAGTTCTTGAGATAGAGCGCTCAAAAACTTTTTGTCACATACAGACAGTCAGACTCACAGACAGAGTGACAGACAGACATTTTCTAAAAACCATCCAATCGCGTTCAGGACCTTTTAAAACGTATAAATCTATCGAAAACCGGAAGTCGAAATTTTTCATAAATCCAATACTTTCTTTATGCAAATATAGGGGAAAGTAAAAAAAAAAGGAAGGTTATTTTTATATTTTTCGGTTTTCTGCCAACACGAAATTGGAAAACAAAATAATAAAGATTACCCAATGATATATTACCTTTCTGTGGGCACATAAATAATATAGTAATGCTTGTAAATATACAAATAAATATTGCTGATAGAATATATCTCACAATATGTCTTATTTACTTCAAATATTTTGGTTAATTAGATTTTTTAGCATAAAATGCACAATATATTTTATTGTGACCGCGATGCATTCGCAAATTTTTCTAGGTCTAAAAAACTCTTAAAAACACCTTCCTTCGCTTAAGTTTTCGAAGATTAGCTAAAGCTGCTCTATCACAATATAGCAATACTAGGGGGCTCTGCCCCCGGCAGGCTGCGCTCGCCAACCCCCGTTCAGACACCGCAAAATCTAAAAACACGCTAATCTGATGGGTTTTAAAAATATTAGAGAAGATTGAATTATACTGAAAAAAGCTGTGCATATCTCCCTGTAAACGGGTTTCCATTCAATTCCCTTTGATCGCAAAAAATTTAAGTGTGAATCAGTTGCTTTTAAGACATCCAGTGGTTGTTTTCGTTTTTGTTAAAGAAGATCAGTTAAACATTTGAAAATAAGCTAAAATAAAATAAATTAACTGTACTCTTTGTCTCCCGGTATTTTAAAACAATCTCTATAACAATAGCCTAAGTCATCTGACTATCATCAACAGTTCCAGACGGACCACTTCGCTTTTTATACTCTAGGTGCCATTTTGGTACTTTAATGTTAGCTAGGCACAGGTGATAAGTCATCAGATATTATTCTATCGCCATCATTTCATCTATATTATAATAGTTCAAGTCATCAACTGCCATAAATAAATACGGTCTGATCTCTTCGCCGTTAATATGAAAGTTTGGCACAGATGTCATATACGTCCCATATTGGCGCGATTTTTTAACGACGCCAATTTGGGTAACGCATCAACAGCATAAACAACAACATCCGGCTTACCATATCAAGCAAAATAACGATACTTTGGCGCCAGTTAAATGCCCGTTCCGTATATGACATTGGCGTCAGAGAAAAATTGCGCCAATATGGGACCGTAAGTTTTCCATTTTGATTAAAAAATCAAAAAAACTTTTTTTCGAATAAAACTACATAAAATTTGCCATGGTTGCAAAGAATTCTTGGTACTATTACGCTAGCCGGATGCAAATCTCGCCAATAGCTTTTTTTCAACTCGCCAGTTAGCATTTTTTTTTTCGAGTGGTAATATTTGGCCAGATGTCATATACGCACAGCAGGTTTAGCGAGATTTTTTTTTTTTTTTTTTTTTTCGAAAATTTGGCGAAAACCTCGTTTTCAAATACCAGTTACTTAAGCATTTTTGGCATTACTTAGTTATCCCGTCGACCAAAAACCTATCGCTAAACTATAACATTAAATGCCAATAATGGTTGATCTTAAATGTCACATTCACTTGACTTTAAGCAAGTTACACGTAATCAAGGGATTTTTATTTCGACTTTTTATTTGTATATTTATTAATGTTATACTAATTTATTTGTTCTTTCGTTATTTACAATAAAAATTATGTCAATTTGTATAATTTGGCGAAATTGGTCGACGGAATAAGTAAGTAGTACCGTATTTTTTAATTATTTTCTATTATTTTCTAAAGGAAATATAAAAAAAATTATAATTATAGGAAAAAAATAATTTATATAATTTATAAAAAGAAATAAAAGTAAATAAACATTTATTATCAAATAAACAACAACATCCGGGTTACCATGTCAACCTTTTCTGAAATATGAAAAAAAAAAATATCTGTTTGATTAAAATTTGAGTTGCCATCATTAGAAAAATGTATATAAAATTAGAAAAAAAAGTAATATTTCGAAAACTAATTCGAATTTAAAAATTATAATACCAGTTTTGAGATCTGCGGATCAATGCTGATTTTTGGTGTTCATTTCGTCGCAAAGTATTCCATATTTTAGGAGAAATCGCTTGAAACATAATCAGTTATTTAATCAGTCGATTCATATATCCGTTTCATAAATTCGTTTCATTAGGATTTTATATATATAGGGTAGATAAATTCTCAGAGGAAATAACATTAAAATTTTTCATTATTATTCAACACTATTTTTGCATTAAATGAAAGATGCTTTATTGTAACAGTTATAAATAGAAATTAAATAGGATTAATTGCAACAATAAAAATTAAATTCATAAATAAGTTACATAAACGAACAAGCGGTATCAGAGAGTACTTTCATCTCGCGGAAAGTGACGAAATTGTAATTTTTTCAGTTTTTCTAAATGAATTTAGATATTCGTAGCTCGTTCTGAAAGAAATTGTTAAAATGCAACTATTTAAAATACGTAAAAAAGAACAATATATTTCATAGTGTTTCGGCCGTGATGTATTCGGTTATTTTTCTAGGTCTAAAAAACTCTTAAAACCATCTTCCTTCGCTTAATTTTCCGAAGATTAGCTAAAGCTGAACTATCACAATATAGCAAAGCAAACTCTCAGATGAATGAATATTTAAATTTTTGCTTATTATTCAACAATATTTTTGTATTAAACTAATAATGTTTTATTGTAACAGTTATAAATAGAAATAAAATAGGATTAACCGCAACAACAAAAATTAGATTTATAAATAACTTACATAAAAGAATAGGAGCTATCAGGGAGGACTTTCATCTCGCCGAAAGTGACGAAAATGTAATTTTTTCAGTTTTTCTGAATGACTTTAGATATTCGTAGCTCGTTGTGAAAAAATAATTGCTAAAGAGCCAACTATTTAAAATACATTTGAATTTACACCAGAAATTTAATAAAAGTCTACTTGAAATTATGAAAAGGAAACCTAATCTCACTTTCTATTTATTTTTTTCATTTTCTTTATAATTTTTTTTTTAACCAATCATAGAAATATGAATTTTATTAAAAATTTCTGGTACAATTTTGAATAAATTAAGTAATATAAAAAGTATACCACCACCTATGAAGTGGTTAAATGGTTCAGATGATTCTTTATATTTATATTTTTTCAGTTTGTGTTGCTTAATAAATCAGTTGAACCGATTTTATAAATTGTTATCCTTATGAAATGTTTCATAAAATTAAAGATCCAAATATTCAGTAATATATATATAAAGAAAATATTAAAATGATAAGTAAATAGTTATTTTTATAGTGTTTGTGCCTATGACATGGCATTTCTTTCATTGTCTCTTAAAGAAATAAAATGTCTGAAAATTTGGTCCTTACAATTATAGATCAGACAAGGAGAAAAGTTTGCAAAAAAATTCAAATTAGTAAAAGTAGGGTTTTAAAGATTATCTTACATTTTGCCTATGATAATTTAAAAATATATATAGCATAAAAATCGGAATGTTTATTGAATAAATATTTTTTCTTCGTGAAACTAGGTAAAACTTAAAGAGACTTAAATGTGATACATACAGTGATTTTCATTCTAATTAAAATTTAATTGTTAAATCTACATAAAACAAAAAAAAATGTTCGACCATTGGCTGATGAATTTTTATGGAAAGATCGATTTCACAATACATACTTTTCATAATACTCATACAGAGTTGATGCTCAAAACCGTGCTGGCACAAATAAGACAACTGTCTGCGAGATTGCAATGATGAAATAATTTAAACAGTAGGAAATGAAAAATATATTAATTGGAAAGAAAGATTGCCACATATATTTTTTTTTTCAAAAATGCGCTTTCATCAATTAATAGTCCAATATTAATGAAATTGTGGCAATACGTTGAGAAAATAATTTAGAAATTTTCAATAGATAGTTTAAATATTGATTTAGTTTTCTTTTCGGTTGGCATACCTTAAAGGAAAACACGGTAACAATTATATTGTTTTAAGCAAATTCGCTAGTTCGCGCTTTCAACCAAGCGTCAATTAAGGAGGTGATATTTTCATAATCGGAATGCACGCCAGATTAATGTATTGTTACAGAATACATTTCGTACAACTCGAATTACAGCCATGAAATTAGGCGTGATTTTAACGATAAACATTGAAGGCTTATAAAAGAGTGTTTTAATAAAAAACCATTTTTTTCTTTAATATTTATCATGTTTTTTTTTTAATACAACATCATTTTCCTTTATTAGAATTTAGTTTTTATAGTTCTGAATAGAAAACATTTCATTTCGCTGAAAAAATGTCACCCAGAAACATAATAAATCTTAAAATATATCTTCTCACTGTTGTAGACTGAATACAGTAATATGGCGCGTCTGATTCCTTTTTGCCTAATACAGCTCTACTACTGATTTATGATACTGATTGGAATGATTAATGATCACAGAAATAACATTCTCTCTTTACGTTAAAATAAGATATTCTGCATGTCTTTGAAATCGATTTTTGTGATTCTTACATTAATTTTCACTTACAATCTGTGCAAAACAAGCAACAATTGGGTTTATTTTAGAATATTATTTATTAATCATTTTAAATCAAGTTTAAAATATTTATCTATCCTTTGTGGTAAATCGTTATTCATTATCATTTTTATACTAGAGATTAGTACTTTGTCGATATTGTATATCAATTGCGAATGCTTCCAGCTCAGCTGCTTATGTTGATAAAATAATGGCTTTACTATCGAAATAATTAGTAAGGCTGGTTCGTCTAGGTAACTCAGTTGAGCGAGTCTTGCGCCTGGAGCCATGTTCCCATGTTTGAAACCTGAACTGGATGCTTTTCACTCAGATGGGAAAATTTTATTCAATTTCGACCCTAAGCAATTTAGGGTTGAACTTTAATTACTTCATATTTACGTATTGCAGTAATGGAATTTTGATGTGCAGAGTGCTTTCAAAAGTATTAATTCGCTGAGTCGCAGTAGTGATGATACCAACATACGGATGAATGAGTTACCCAGGCTGCTTCGTCTCGGTAACTCGTTTTGCAGTGCGTGAAGCCAAGCTCCAAGGTTGAAATTCTGTCCTAAATGCATTTTGCTTGTTTGGAAAAAAATTCTTTGAACTTTGTCCTCCAACTACCTATTCAGTAATTTATGGTTGAAATTTAATGCTTCGTATTCGCGTATTCGATGCAGTAATGGACATTCCATGTGTAACAAGATTTCACCAGGTTCAATGCGTGGAGTTCGCAGGTTTAATGATACCAACAAGTGGGTGAATAATGTCAGGTTGGTACATGTAGGTAACTGAGGTGGCAGAAAGTGAAGCCAATATGTAAGAGTTTAAAATGTTCGAATGGATGCTTTTTTTATTCTGTTGAAAAATATTATTTCAACTTTGACCTCAAACTACGTGTTCAGTAATTTACCGCTTAACCCTTTATCTACTGACGGTACTTATAAGTACCATTAAAATAACTTATTATAAAATTCATTTAATAAATCAATTTGTTGTCATACACTTTAGAATGCGTTATAGATACATTACTTTATCATTTTCCAAAAGCATTATTGGTTACGGGTAATTCCACGAGCACTTGTCGTGTAAGTCCCTTACCATGCTTGTTGACCACCGTAATTGTATAAAAGTTTGCTTCGCCTTCTTCAATTAATTAGGTATCTCCCATAAAATAAGTCATATTTTTCCGTTCTAAGATACTGGTAGCCAAAAATCTAATGTTTGACTTATACGACAATTGCTCGCGGAAATGCCCTTACACAAAACAAAAATATATTTAACCATTTGGAAAAAATGGTTATTGTCCTCGTCAGGGTAGGAAATCAAAAACATATCTGAAGCTTTTTATTAGTTGAATCCGCATTTTATTCGTTTTCTGATTGGTCTATACAGTAATCTGTATTTTCCCTTTACTTTCAACAGAGATGGATACTTCTGTTGCCACTATGGCAGAAAAGTAATAAAAACTACAAAAAAAAATTTAATAACTCAGAAACAAATTGAGATACAGCTTTCAAACAAATTGCATTTAAAAGTACATTTTTGTCTCTATACGACGGTGTAAAAAGTAATATTGTGGGATGTTTAGAAGTTTAAGAATGAAATTTCATTTAAAATTGGTCCAGGAATATTAATGTTTAATCCATTGCGTACGTAATGTATGACCAGCTCCGTAGAAGTTTAAAAATTTACAGTACCGAAAAATGTAATCCATGGCGTACGTAATCTATGATCAACTCCGTGCAATTTTTTTATGTCTTAAATTTTAGTCTTTGAAAAAATCATTTTCCAAATGGTCGTTGTAATTTGTTATATTGCATTTTTTATACAGGATGTTTTCTTTTGCCTTTGCATCTTTTCAGATGCTTTGGCGTTGGGAGGAGGTAGGGGGGATTTTTCAATTCGGAAATATTTCTATATTTCTATTGTAAGAACATTATATTTGTACATAACCCAGTTCTGCAAAACACTAAGAAAAATATTTAAAATAAAAGAATTGAGTGGGGTTATAAATATTGCACAAAATCCTTATAAATTCAAATTTAATTAATCCTTCTAAATCCTTATTTTCTTCTAAAATCCTTCTAAAATATATTAATGATTATGTAAATATTCTATGTAGTTCAAACAATTCAAGAAAAATGCTTTAGAACATAAAATTTTCATTAATTCATAATTCAGTACATAAAGGGTTAATTTTAGTGATTTCGTATTCACGTATTCCATACGATAATGTACTTTGAATGTGTGGCATGCTTTTACCAAGTCTAATGCGAGAGTTTACAGGACTGATAATCACCAACATGTGGATGAATTTTACAGCCTTATTTGCCTAGGTAACTCAGGCTGAAACGCCTGAAGCCAAGGTTACAGGTTGGAATGTTGTCCTAAATATATTTTTCTTGATTGGAAAAATTTCTTTGAATTTTGACCTCCAACTATGTATTCAGTAACCTATGGTTGAAAATGAATGACTTTGTATTCACGTATTTCATGCGGTCATGGACTTTCCATGTATAGCATGCTTTCACCAGGTTCAATGCTCTGAGTTCGCAGAACTAATGATATCTACAAATGGGTGAATTGTTTTATGCTGATTTGTCTAGATAACTAAGATGGCAGCGCGTAAAGCCAATGTCTCAGGTTGGAATCCTGGAACGAATGCTTTTTGATCGGTTGGAAAATTTTTAACTTTGACTTTCAATTGTGTTCAACGTTGACCTTCAAATTTGTTCAACTTTGACCTAAAATTTTGTTCAACTTTGTTCTAAAATTTTGTTCAACTTTGACCTTCAAATTTATTTAACTTTGTCCTTCGATTTTCCTGAACTTTGAATTTCAAATACCTTGAATTTTGAATTTCAATTTTGTATTTAGTAATATATAGATGAAATCTAATGACTTTGTATTTAGAAATAAAAATAGCCAGTTTATATATGAAAAATTCAAACGATAATACCCCCAAAACAAACGAACAGTACAAGGTAATACATACGCATTACACTGCTATAAAAAATTGAAAAAAATCATTAAATAAAAACAACATAATAGCCTCGATATTTTTTGTTATTATCCCAAGAAATTTTTTTCTTTGAGAATTGTAACTTAAAATGTTCTTAATCACTTTAAAACTGGATATTTATTTTCACTTTTTTTTCACGTTACGAAACTTTTTTTTTGATGCATTTTGCCTTAATATGTTTATTTATTCTTAAGTTGTTTCTCAAAATTCATTTCATAAAAAAAAAAAAAAAAAAAAAAAAAAAAAAAAAAAAAACAATTAGAAATATTTTTGCTCAGCTTTTTTTTTAAATCTTTGTTTTAAGCTGCCACTGTTTTTAACTGCCATTATAGTTGAAATTTGGTATAAATAAATTTTGATTCTTTATTTTAAAATGATGCTTACGTTCTTATAAATGTCATTCAATAAAAAATTAAGTAAGTTTTTCATTTTTTTCTACTTAGCTTATTAAAATTAATCCAAGCTTAAAACATTAAACAGAAATCCTTAAGTCGGTAACATATTTGAGCGCAGCATATAAAAAACCAAGAAAAGTGCAAACTTTGAACAATTTTCTAATAGAGATTAATGAAACATAAATTTATTCATCAAACAGTGAATTGTTTTAAAAAAATAATTATTCAGTCATAGTCGATAAAATAGTGCATTTCATGTTTGTTTTTATTAAATTTATATGAAATATTGCAAATTATAACGTACATGCATATTTTTAATTCAAAATATTTTTTTTAAACATAACTATTAATTAATAATATTGGCAACTTTAAAAACTCACAAATAAAACATATATTTTTATATACATTAGAGTGAGCACATGAGTAAACATTCTAAAATAAATTTAGAAATCGAATTAGACTTTCAGTATTCGTTAAGAATACATATCTTACAATAACATTAAAGATAATTCGTTTCTTAGCAATTCAGGATACTACTTCACAGCATATAATTTCAAAGAAAGATTATTTGTTACTAAATTATAATAATATTGTTGATAAATTTTCAATTAGTTATATACACTCCCTGCTCTTTCACACAGGAAAACCTTTTTCTCTGTCGCACTTTTTCACATGTTTAGAAAGATAAAAAATGTTGTTGAAATTTTTATAGCCTAATGCCATGGGTTTTTTGTAGTGTAAATCACGTAGATAACTGCTATGCTTGTTGGCCACCCTTATTTTTGAAAAGATTGCTTCGTCTTTTTCAATTAATGAGATATCTCCGATAAAATAAGCCACATTTTTCCTTTCTAAAATTCTGGTAGTCAAAAATCGTAGCATTTGACTTACACTACAAGTACTCTTGGAATTAACCTATAATAATATTTTTCGGTTTGTTTTAAGTCATAGTTGTTACTTTCACTTACGATAATTAATCTTTTGTTGAAAATTAATTATTCTTAAAAACAATGCCATAAAATGAAATTCTCAGAAAAGGTTATTTTTTACTGTATATCATTATAATGTGGAGATATTTAACTTTATGGTGGCTTTTATGCTACAAATTATTTTCCATTTTGTATTTTGAAATGTTTTGTTTTACCTTACTTGAACAATTCGACATGGTCATTTCATTATTATGAACAATTAGAATTGTTTTTATTTTTGTATCATTTACTTTCACTGCCATTGAAGACTAACTTTTTTTTATTTTATGAAAATACAATATAACCGCGGTCGAAAATAATCAAAAACCTCTTCCGAGCTACCCATAATTCCAAAATGAGTTCGTTATATTTAGAAACTACAGAAATTAATATATTTTCGATATTTAAAGAAGAATTTCTAAAAACAAATGTTCCCTTTGCTGCCACTGATTTACGTACACATTTCCAAGTAGTTTTTATTGAGCATGAAGTTTTAACAAATTGTAATATCGATTTTTAGGAGGATTCTATCAATTCTCAATTTAACATTGTCAGCTGCACAACCGAATTTATACATTCAATAGTAACAAAATAATATTAATTTAAATATTAACGTTAGGGACTATACATATATAACGTTATTAACTTTTTGGTAATTTTGGACGCCCTCACCCCCTTTCGATATTAAGCGTTATCATCCCTCGAACACCCCCCCCCCACCGTAATGATATTGTTATCAATGCATAAAAATTCTATTTTTTCTCTCTTTTATTTTAGTGATATATAAATATGGTTACATTTATTTTCGCATACTTTATTGATTTAAGAGAAGTCAATAAAATATCACTTTATATATGAAGTGACTTTATATGAATAACACTTAAAAGAGACAGTTACTATTTAAAAGAGTTTAATAATATATTTTTGTTACATAATGCATTCAACAGAAATAATGCCCTATTGTACTTGCCAGCCTACAGGGGTAGAGCAGCGGCAGACAGAACTTCTTATCAACAACATTCTTTCTCTTTTATTTACTAGTCAACACAAGTATAATTTCAAACATACTTTGCATATTGTTTCTCGAACGCGTACGCACATGCGTATGACAGAAGAATAATAATGACAAACGTTGGAGCATTCCATATTTTGGAATTAAATAATTTTATAATCATTTAATGATTTTAATAATATCTTCGTATTTTTACAAAAATAGATAACATACTATTTTGATGTACAGACAAAGTTACAAATAAAAACAGGAAATTCTGATTGGATCAAAAATGATAACGATATCAAAAGACAAACCCCCTTCCCCTAGAGATATCTTACGATATCATGTGCGAACCCCCCCTCCCCCCTAAAATGATAATTTTATATATGCACAGCCCCTTAGTGCTATTAATTCATCACGCTTGTCGGTGAAACATGTTTGTTGAACATGAAAATGTTTGCCTGAAGCTTCCTTGAAAACAACTAAACAATTTTTGTGCCGCATTAGGAATTCTGATTAACATACTATAAAAACTACTCGGAAGCGTTTCCGAGATTCAGTGCAGCGAAAAAAACCTTATAAAATCTTCTTTATATCTCGAAATCTATTAATTTATGATACTGCAAACATAAAGAACGGTTTTCTAAGCCATGGGTAACTCGGAGGCGGTTATTGTATATTTTCATTTGTGGTTATATTATATTTTTCTAATTGAGAAACATCTGTCTTTATCTTTACCGTATTCTTAGATTTAGTTCAGCCATAGTAGGTAAACTTTTGCAGAAATTAAATCTAATATATTAATTTCAAATGCTAAAAGGTGTAAATTAAAACTTCAAAACCAGTAAAAATAGTTAAACTTAAACTTACACTACGTGCAAAACTACTTAAAAGATGACAGTATATTAAAAAGATGTTAAATTATTTTAATACCTTAGTACTTTCAACTATAAAAAACATAGTCTTCGTCTAAGAAATATTAGAAATACAATTGTTGTTGGCGTCTAATTTTCAAAATTTACGTAGATGGTGACGAAAGGAAATTGAAAATTAGACGCCAACAACAATTGTATTTCTTATATTTCTCAGAAGAAGACTATGTTTTTTATAGTTGAAAGTACTAAGGTATTAAAATAATTTAACATCTTTTTAATATTCTGTCATCTTTTAAGTAGCTTTGCACATAGTGTAAGTTTAAGTTTAACTTTTTAAAGATGAATTAAGCATTTCTATATATTTATTTACAGTAAAATAGGTTTATTTCCACTGTTCCACATTTTCAAAAGCAAATATATAAAGCTATTCCAAATTTACACAGTCTATGACACGCTATCATTCAGTTTTCCACGTATCCTTTCATATTATGCACGTTATTTTTTATATTTTACTTGGATTTTTATTTTATTTTTACTTTTATAATTATTGGGTAGCTCGAGCCATACTTTTGGTAAGTGAAATGAGGCTGCATTGTTACATATTGAGTTTTTGCGCGTTACAATCTCTATAGTTTATCTTATAATGGATGAAGAGTATAGACTGAAGGGGAAAATTATTTTACTTTTATTGAAATTTATTTGGATGATTTCTTCTTGAGAAAATCTTGCTAGAACTGTGGTTTTTCTATTATATTTAATATCAGCTATATGCTCCTTTTTTCTATACATAAATGTCCTGCTAGTCATACCAATATAGTAATTCTTTGATCCGTATGCTCTGATAAATGTTATTTCATACATCCAAGAGTAATTCTCAAAATTAATTGGGCTCATTTTAGCACAAATGATATTCTTCAATTTCGGAGGTGGTTTTGCTACTAATCAGATATTGAAACGTTTAACACTATATTTTAATTTCTCAAAAAAGTTTAGAATATATTGAATAGTATATAGTTTGAACCTTTGCGGATCAAATTTACGTTCAGACTTCTTATTATTGGAAATATCCACAATTAATTTGGTAGTATATCGAACTTTAAAACCATTATTATGAGCATTTCTGCGAATATTATCTAAGTCATCATCCTAATTATTTTGTGTGCATACTAGCAAAGCTCGTCTTGCGTTAATTTGAGACATATGAAATTAAATCTGTTTTTTTATAGAAGGGTCATAACGCATTATTTGTTTTTAGGAGAATATTTAGTGCAGAAAGTGTTTTATCAAAAATTCTTAAACTTCGTTTTTAATATTATTTAAAGTTCGTTGTTAATACAGGAGAAATCGGACGGGATTTTATTTTGCATTTATATTTGAAAATATAATTGTTGCAAGTTGATATGCTTTTAAAAGCTAAGTATTCATATGAAAATAAAAAATGTGTTGTAGTAAATATATTTTAACAAATAAACAATATGCAGCAGTATCTAAACTGCAATTCTATAAATAATAATATTATTAAATCAAAGAGTTATCAAAGCTGGTATATATTTTTAATTATACTAAAGATTACCGAAAAACGATTCTGGTTTATTATATCATTGTAACATTTATTATCATTATTATATTTACACTGCATCTTTCTCTTCATTTTTTTATTTTAAAAATATTTTTCGCAATCTCATTTCTGTGATGTTTGTTCTTGTTATGCCTTATGTAAAAAAGATATACATACTCGTAAAGTTTCAATTTTAGAATTTTTTTATTAAAATTTTGGTAATAGTTAACTTGTTTGTTCGTAGTACTGTAAAGAAACTAAAAACTAGATTTTTGTTATACTAAGCTTTTTAAAAAAAATTATTTTCTTAACCTTCTAAAAAGTTACGATTTTCATTCTTTTTCTGTATATTATTGTGGTTTTAAATTACAAAGCTATTTTTATTTTACATTATTTCATTTATATATATATATATATATATATATATATATTTCATATTTACTTTTCTCATAGCAGAAAAAAAAAGTAATAATTCTTTAGAGTATTCAAAATTTTGAAAGACAAAAAAAATCCAGACCCATCCACCCCTTAAAAAAATGAACAAAGTGAAATATATTTTAACAAATATACCCTTCAAATATTTTATACATTTTATCTTGCATACACTGCCTACATTATTACTAATTTAAGGGGGTCCGGGACACAAAATTCTTCAAATTTTGAAAAAAAAAAAATTTATTTCATAAAATTTTTCTTTGTTTTTCCTGCTTAAAATGACATTTAAATCATGTTTCTATCTAAATTAGAACAAAAAAATATTATTTTTTTCGTTTTGGTTTGTTTTTAAAATGTAGCTTTCAGAGAACAGCTGTCATGGACTTCGTGTAAAAATGTGTTTTTCTTCATGATAGGTTTTTTTCACCATTTCTCGTATTTAAATTCTTATAACTCGAGAACCTTTAAAGATACAGGGTGGTTCAAACTTGGAACATATATTTTTCAATTGTTTTACTTTAATTTTGACTCAACATACTTGAAAAAAATATATACTTTGAAAATATGATTTTTTTTTTGGAAGTTGCACCACTTGTTTTTTATTTTTTAGTTAAGTATTTTTAATTTTTTTATAAATTCCTATTGTTAAAAATGCTGAATCAAAATTAAAACTTATATATTTCTGCTTATTTAACTGAAAAAAAAATTCAAATTCTATAAATAATATTTCGAGTTATAACGATTTTAAATTACCCCACTTTTTAAATAAATTTTAAATTTAAATTAAAAAAAAATATGAGAAGTTTTAGCATGCGATTTTGTTTACAAATGATAAGATTAACCATCACAAAAAAATTCAGAATTTTAACTCAATAAAAAAAAAAAAAATAAATAAATAAATAAATATGTCCCGGACCTCCTTAAATTGACATTATTACATTATTACTAATTTAAATACAAAATAAAAGGGAAAGCATTTATTTACATCCCCATAAAACTTCAATTTTAAATTATTATTTAAATTTTATTACTATTAATAGCAAACAATTTGCATTAGGAGAAGTAAACTTTTTCAAATAGAGTATTATTTTTCATAGCAATATCTTAACTTACAGAAAACATAAAACATTTCCTACATATCCCGAAGAAAAACTTGACAGTATGTATATATTTTTCTTGTTACCCCACAAAGATATCAGCCAGGTGTGTTCTACCATCTTTCCAAAGAAATATTATATTTGCACTGTATGTATATCTGAGATGAACAGACCAGATTAAAAAAAAAAAAAAAAAAAAATAAAAATGTAAATATAAAAACTTGAAAAAGATACACAAAATGTTGATATGATTAAATAAAAGCACACGAAATACAAAATTTTGACACATAAACAGCAGAAACCGTTTCTTTAGCAGTATTAGATTCTTTTTGAGCAATGAAAACTTTGACAATACACGTCTGAAACAGTGAGGAATATTTTTCTTTATTAAAAAAAATCGTTTATTTGTAATATTAGTAAAGTTAATCAAAATAATTCTTATTTTGTTCTTTATAATGTAATTCAAAGGTTAAACCCTTTATGTGCTGAATTATGAATTCATGAAAATTTTATCTTCTAAAGAACTTTTCGGGAATTGTTTAAACTACATTAGAAGATTTGTATAATCATTTAATAAATTTTAGAAGGAGTTTAGAAGGATTAATTAAATTTTAATTTATAGGGATTTTATGCAATATTTTTAATTCCACTCAAATATTTTATTTTAAATATTTTACTTAGTATTTTATAGAATTAGGAAACGTACAAACATAATATTCTTACAATAGAAATATATAAATATTTCCGAATTGAAAAATCCCCCCCCCCCGTCCAACGGCAAGAAAGCTGAAAAGGTGCAAAGGAAAAAAAATCATCCTTTTAAAAATATTTTTCTTTTGTGTAACCAATAAAGCTTTTGAAACAAGATAAAGTAATGTATCTCTTGGGTGAGTGCAAAAGTTCTACCCGTTTTTTAGCGAAAACAGAAAGTCGGAGAACACAAATAGTTAAGCACCTATGAATTCACGCATGCACCATCATTATGTATGACCTCTTGTCATCTGTCTGGCAGTAAGTTAATCCCTCGCCGATAAAACTCCTCTGTTTTATAGTCAAAATACTGTTGTAACGCCGTTTTCACAGTCTCCACATGATTTAAGGTTTGGGGGGCAAAGGCGTTGTGTAACAATCAAATAAGGGATAAATCGAAGGTTCAAGATTGGGGCTATACGCCGGCTGAGTGGAAAGTTCCCAACTAAGGCCCAGTAATTTTTGCCGAGTCCTTAAAGTAACATGTGGGCTGACTTTATCGTTTTGAAAGAGAATCCCTCTACGATTGATGAATGCTGGCCACTTAGACATGAGTTTTGCTCACAATTTGGCCAATTGTTGGCAGTAGAGGTCTGCCTTGATAATTTGGTTTGGTGCGAGGACCTCCTAGTTGATTGTTCCCCTAGCATTAAGCCATATACTGAGCAAAACATTTTTGGAATGGAGTTCTCTTGTTTAGGTCGATGGAGCACCCTCTGCAACATCGGCACATGGTCCTTCGACGCTTCACATTACGGTACAGTACCCACTTCTCATCACCCGTTACACGTCAGTTCAAAAATGGTTCCCTACTGTTACAGGAAAGCAAAGAAAGGCAGGTGCTAATCATCTTTTATCGTTGTCTTTCTGTAAGCTGGTGTGCTACCCACTGATCGAATTTCTTGATGAAGCCAAGCGCATGCATTCGTCTTTGGACTGCTGTTTTATGTACCGAGAACATTTCGGCTAATTCTCCGACTGTTGGATGTGGGAATTTGCTATGGCTGTGTCCATATTCTCGTCAGAAACCACTGATGGGCATCAAGAACGGGCACGATCTTTACAACTCCTGTCTCCGTCCCGGAATTTCCTAAACCAACGGTAGCAAGTGCTATCGTCCACGGCATCTTCCTCATACACATGACAAATGCTGTGGCAAACTCTGGCTGCTGTAACGGCTTTATCATACTCCTACAGTAAACAATGTCTGACGTGGTTTTGCTTGCTTGCTATGTTGTTTCCCGTTCCGCATGAGTTCTTCTGACAAATGTTGTGCCTATACATACTCTACTGGTCTACGCGTTATTATTCACTATTCTGACCTCGAAACATAAGCTGTAATGACTGTATTTCACTTGACATTTACTTATGCTGAAAACGGGTAGAACTTTTGCACTCACCCAATATAACTCTTCTAAACTGTATTACAATTGATCGATGTATTAAATGAATTTTATAACAAGTTATTTTAATAGTACTTATAAGTACCGTCAGTAGATAAATGGTTAACAAATAATTAAACTTAGGGGAAAGATTTCAAAGCATAAGTAAAGGGAATGGAAATCTGATATTTTTTTTCAAAAAATAGGAGTTATTATTAAAGAAAATTCAATTTAACAGTTTTTTTGCAAATTATTTATAAATGTTTCAAAATTTCATTTTTACGCTAAATGTTTAGGCCGTCAGTAGGAAATAACAATTAATATTTTTCATATCCTAACAATAAATGATTAGCGTGTATAATGGGTGATTCACACAAAGCTATGGTAATGATGGAGTCGCACCATCCGGTCCTAGGTCCGTTACAGACCCTTGTGCCTCCGCTCGGAGATTACCCGGAGGCCACTACCCGCGACGAGTCTCGAAGGCCGCCGCCAGCAGCTACCCGCCTGTGTCATCCCTTACGAAGTTTCCAGCCAAAGACCGCGCACCGCCCAACGCGCGTCACATGGCTTATCGCCCAAACAAAGAGATGAACCGGTCGAATACGTCAGCCCTCTCCACCCACCACGATCATAGCTAAGCGAAACCTTAGCTTGGTGCGCGACCCGGTTCACCCCGACGGCCCGCAGGAATCGAACACCTACAGGGAGTCGATCCCACGAACCGAAGCCGAGGATTTCCGAGTTACTTTACTGTAGTTCCTCAAGATCAGATACCATTTTCCGGTAAAGATATTTTTGAGGAACAAACGATAGGACAAGGGAGATGTCCCTAGCCAGAAGTCCCGGAGTGACTGGGCCAACCCCTCCTGAGTCCACAGTCAACGTCTCGCTCAGGGGATCATAAAGGCGACTTTAACAGACACCGAAGAGACAAGAGAACTCCTGTTCTAACGACACAGACATCAGCTCGCTAGGGGTTTTAGCCCAATCTCCTTGCTCAACTCGCGGCTCAATGCAAGAACGCACGAGAGACCAGACTTATATGACGTTAGCGACCCCAGCAGGGCACGGAAAGTTCCTCCTAGACGGGATACACCCCGCCTCGCTAGGGGGTTGGAGAGTTCGGAGTCCCGCCGATCCCCCACAGCTTACCCGACTCCACCCGACTCCACACGAAGGCGGATAAGCCACGTGAGACCGGCAAAAGACCGACCCCCGCTATCTTATCTCACGTTCGCCGAGGGTACCCGAGCACAGGTGCTCCTGATACGTACAGTGGCGACCGCTACCGTTAGTGCGTTTGAAAGTTAGTTGGAGGCACCGCTAGATCCTCCCCACTGGGCGCGGCAAGCTCCAGTAGCTCACAGATATGCAAGATCTGAGTCGGACCGAGAGTTCATCCGAGATTCGAAGCGCCGCCGAGTTAGTCGGCGAGCCTCCAGCCCGGTTCCCTGCGGGGGCGGAACCCAATGGCTGAACTGCCGGCCGACCCTCTCCCAGGGGATAAGGCACGACATCGGGCAACCAGAACCATGCTGGCCTCCCTCTGCGACCGCTCTCTGGTCGACGAGGGCACAACCAAGCCCCAACCACCTTGCGTTCGGCTCACAACTGCCCCAGCTACTGGAATCTCGGCGGGATGAGGCACCTGATGCAAAAAGTACATCAGGCGCTGTCCGTAACCTCCTCCGACAGTAACTCCGAGAGACCCTGCATGGCGTTCCCACGAGCCCTGCCTATTCTAGAGAGCACTGAGACGCAGTTATTCGAGGCCCGCTCTCTCCTCTCAGGCTCTCTCTCAGTCAATTGGTGGATAGGGTCGTACCACATTAGCTACCTTTACCAGAGTCACCACCCGGTCTATGACCGGCTATGGGATCGAGCTATGGACCGTCGCTGTCCGTCTTGTCTCGAAAACCGAGATGCCGGGAGAACGCAATTTCGAAGGACCCGAATACCTACGCCCCATACACAACGTCCATTACCCGTGGCCGCCGGACTCGAGGCCTGTCGACCGCGAGCCACTCATGGAGGCTGTGGTTTGTCCCTATCCGGCCCCCTCGCATTCGTGTACTACGAACTCAGCCGTGGTCCAAGTCTCCTACTCCACTCAATGCGCCGATTTCGGCCCACCTGAGGGGCGTCCACTCAACGCTATGTCAAAGTGAACGGAACGATGCTGATATACGTTTCAAAGTAACGTATTTATGGATGAGTTATAAGGATGGCTACTGCTAAATCGATACACTACTAACTACATATTTATAAGTAACTAGGGGGCTCTGCCCCCCTGCAAGCTACACTCGCCAACCCCCGTTCAGTCACCGCATAATCTAAAAACACGCTAATCTGATCGGTTTAAAAATTATTATAGAAGATTGAGTTACACTAAAAAAAGCTGTGCAGATCTCGCTGTAAACGGGTTTCCATTCAATTTCCTTTGATTTCAAAAATTTAAGGCCGAATCCGTTGCTGTTAAGACGTCCAATTGTTGTTTTCGTGTTTGATTAAAGAGGATCGGTTAAACGTTTGAAAAGAAGCTAAAAATAAAAGGAATTAAGTGTACAAAGTCTTTGTCTCCCGGTATTTTAAAACAATTTCTATAACAATAGCCTAAGTCATGTGACTATCATCAAGAGTTCCGGGCGAACCACTTCGTTTTTTATATTCCTTCTGCCATTTTGGTACTTTAATATTAGGCAGGTACAGGTGATAAGTCGCCAAATATTATTCTATCGCCATCATTTCATCTATATCATAATAGTCCAAGTCATGTAACTGCCATAAATAAATACTCCCTTCGTTTTTCATATGAAAGTTTGGCCCAGATATCATATACGGCCCCATATTGGCGCGATTTTATCCGACGCTATTTTGGGGAAAAGATCAACAGCATAAACAACAACATCCGGCTTATCAAATCAAGCAAAATAACGACACTATATCGCCAGTTAAGTACCCGTTGCGTATATGACACTGGCGTCAGAAAAAAATAGCGCCACTATGGGACCATATGTGGCATCTATGCCGAAAGTTTTCCATTTCGATTAAAAAAATCATTTTTTTTTTCGAATAATACTACATAAGAGCATTGTCGCAAAGATTTCTTGGTACTGTTACGCTAGCCGGGTGCAAATCTCGCCAATAACTATTTTTCAACTCGCCAGTTAGCATTTTTTTTTCGAGTGGTAAATTAAAACATTGCTTTGAAGTTGAAATTAAATGTCATCGTTTGTTACATCATTTAATATTTGGCCGGATGCCATATACGCACCCGGTTTGGCGTGATTTTTTTTTTACGAAAATTTGGCGAAATCCTCGTTTTCGAATACCAGTTACATATATATGTATTTTTGGTACTACTTAGTTATCCCTTCGAACAAAAATCTATCACCAAACTATAAGATTAAATGCCAATAATAATTGATAAATGTCACATTCACTTGACTTTAAGCAAGTTACACGTCTTTACGTCATCAAGTTATTTTTATTTCGACGTTTTATTTGTATATTTATTAATGTTATAAAATTTTCTTTGTTCTTTTATTATTTAAAATAAAAATTATGTCAATTTGTATAATTTGGCGAGTGGTTTGGCGATTTATATAATTTGGCGAAATGGGTCAATGGAATAAATAAGTAGTACCGTATTTTTTAATTATGTTCTATTATTTTTTTATTTTTCAAGGAAAATAACCAAAAAAATAATTAACTATAGAACAAAACAATTTATGTAATTTAAAAAAAGAAAATAAAGTAAATAAACACTTATTATTAAATAAACAACAATAGCCGGGTTACCATATCAACCAAAATAATGCCATTTTGGCGCCAATTAGGTACCCCGGTGCGTATATGACATCTATGCCTAATATTTTTCTTTTCATTTCGTTTAAAAAAAAATAAAGAAGTGAAAGCCATTTATTTTAAATGTTTCTGTTTGTATTAAATAAAATGATAATGAAATACAAACTGAATTATGAATAAAAGTAACATGATACATTTCTTAGCATTTATTTAAGGGAGGCCAAACTTCTCGCCAAATTAGTTTAAAATAGTAAGATTTTCTAAAATCTGAAAAAAAATATCTGTTTGATTAAAATTTGAGTTGCCATCATTAGAAAAATGTATATAAAAGTAGAAAAAAATTAATATTTCGAAAACTAATTCGAATTTAAAAATTCAAATACCAGTTTTGAAATCTGCAGATCAATATTGATTTTTGGTGTTAATTTCATCGCAAAGTATTTTATATTTTAGGAGAAATCGCCGTGAAACATAATCAGTTGTTTAATCAGTCGATTCAAAGAATCGTTACATTTCAGCCGTTTCATATATTCGTTTCATAAATGCGTTTCATTAGGATTTTATATATATAGGGTAGATAATCGAGAGAAGCAATTTTCTGGATTATGATAGAATTTTTTAAGTAATACTTTTTTTACCCAATATTTATGATTGCTCGTAAGGATAGCTTGTAAAGCGATACAGGGCTTCAGAGGATACTGTTTACATATTTATGAGCAATAATCAAGCGAAGCAAATTTTTGACGTGTGATAGAATTGCTTACACAATATTTTTTGATGCAGTATTTATAATGACTTTAAGAATTGCTTGTAAGGCAATGCATTCCTTCAGAGTCTACTGTCTACATATTTATAAGCAGTAACTTCAGGAAGCAAATTTCATGTAATAGAATTCTTTATGCAATATTTTTTAAGCAATATTTATGGTGACTTGTAAGAAAGTTACAAAGCGATATACGCTTTTAGAGGCTGTTGTCTACATGTGTATAAATAGTACTCGAGAGAAGCAAAATTCTGTCATGTGATAGAATTGCTTACGCAATATTTTTAATTCAGTAATTATAATGACTTTTAAGAATTGCTTGTAAGGCGATGCACTCCTTCAGAGTCTACTGTCTACATATTTATAAGCAATAACTTCGGGAAGCAAATTTCATGTGATGGAATTCTTTATGCAATATTTTTATGCAATATTTATGGTGACTTGTAAGAAAGTTACAAAGCGATACACGATTTTAGAGAATGCTGTCTGCATATGTATAAGAGTAATCGAGACAAGCAAAATTTTGTCATGTGGTAGAATTGCTTACGCAGTATTTTTTTATATGATCCGTAGTCAGTGGCGCCAACTTGTATGGGCTCGTGAGAGCCCGAGTTGACCCCCAAAATTACCCAAGAAAATTAATTATTAAATGCATATATTTTAAGTAAGTACAATAAAATTGTCTCTCATGATATAGTGATATGCACGATATAGTGCATGCTGGGAAGCAAATGTTAAGCGCGATATAACCGAAGACACCAACTTTAAGAAAGATGATAATCTTAAAGAAACAGTTTTAAATTTATCGACTGAATGTTTTCCATTTATAGATGCATATTTCAATTTCTCAATAAAATTCAAGATAGAAAATGGTATTTTCTATCTTGTTTCTATTCCAATATACGTGGACTACTATTTCTTAAGTGGGGTAAATGTAGATATGTTTTCTAGAGGCACTAAAATTCAGCGATATATACGAAGGATCAATAGAGCGAGGCTTCATAGTGTATATTTAATACACTAACACCTGTAAAAACGAAACCTATATTAAACTGTATATTGTATAACGCCAACTGAAAAGCTCCTGTGCAGTCATGCATGCTAAGACGGAATCAGTCTAAAACAGATTTTACCAGTCCCTTAAGGTTCCGTCTTGGTAGTTTTTACTGCACAAGTATTTCCTATCCCCTCCCCGGAAAAGAAGAAATTTCCCACTTATTAATCGAGTAATTTCTCAGCCAATCCAATATTTTCTAAAGTTCGCCTGGCTGTCCGTAGTTAGCTGTCACAGCTTATCACTTGAGGGGATCCGGGACACAAAAAACTTCAATTTTCCTTAAAAAACTTTTATTGCATTAAAAATTTCTCTGTTTTTTCTGCTTAAATGACGTTTAAGTCATGTTTCTATCTTAACTGGAATAGGAAATATTAATTTTTTCATTTTGATTTGTTTTTAAAAACTAGCTTTCAAGAAATGGTTGTCGTGGAAAGAACATCTTGTGAAAAAGCATTTTTCTTCAAGCTGGGTTTTTTCACTACTTCTAGTATTTAAATTGTTATAACTCGAGAACCGTGAAAGATAAACTGTTCAAACTTGGAAAATACCTTTTTCAATTATTTTACTTAAATTTTGATTCAGCAATTTGAAAAAAATTATTTACTTTTGAAAATTGGATTTTTTTTAACTTACATCATTTGTTTTTAATTTTTACTTTAAATATTTGTAATTTTATTTAAATTTGATATTTTTTAAAATCCTGAATTAAATTTAAACTTATACATTTCTTCTTATTTAAATGGAAAAAATTAAATTCTACAAATAATATTTCTAGTTATAACGAATTTAAATTACCCCACTTTTTTAATAAATTTTAGATTTTATTATTATTTTTTTTAAATATGAGAAGTTTTATCATGTGTTTCTGTTTACAAATAATGTGGTTAACCATCACAAAAAAATTTCAAAATTTTAATTCGATAGATAACTAGTCGGATGTATCAATCCCAAAACTTTCTTCTATCTCATACATGTTAATACTCGAAAATTCGCTATCACACTGCCAAAATTAAGCGGCAATCTATGTCCATCATGAGGATTGTAAAGATATGAAATTCCGTGCATTACTTCTTGAGATATGGCTATCTCTATGGCTATCGTGTAAATCCAGCAAAAGTCAGCCGAGCAGCGCCACTTATTGGGTGCTTTACACCAAAACCACCAAGCAACCACTTATGTCAAAGTCTAACTGAATCTGAAGTTTGGGGAAAATCCGTTCATGAGTTTTTGAGATAGAGTTATTGCGAAAATCATGAAAATTCCAGCATAGCAGCGCCACCTATTGTACGATTAACACCAAAACCTAATCAGCAACAACTTGTGTTAACATCTAACTAAATCTGAAGTTAGATGAAAATTCGTGCATTAGTTTTTGAGATAGAGCTATTGCGAGAATCACGCAAAATGCAGCACAGCAGGGCCACCTGTTGAACGATTTATACCAACACGTAATCAGCATCAAGTCATATCAAAGACTAACTGAATCTGAAGTTTCATGAAAATCCGTGCATTATGCCTTGAGATAGAGCCATTGCGGAAATCGTAAAAAATGCAGTATAGCAGCGCCACCTGTTGAGCGATCTGCACCAACGCGTAATCAGAATCAAGTCATATCAAGGACTAACAGAATCTGAAGTTTCATGAAAGTCCATGTATAAGTTCTGGAGATAGAGCCATTTCGGAAATCGTAAAAAATGCAGCATAGCAGCGCCACCTGTTGAGCTATTTACACCAACACATAATCAGCATCAAGTCATATCAAGGACTAACTTAATCTGAAGTTTCATGAAAATCCGTGCATTTTTTTTGAGATAGAGCCATTGCGGAAATCGTAAAAAATGCAGCATAGCAGCGCCACCTGTTGAGCGATTTGCACCAAAAACTAATCAGCATCAATTTGTATCAGGGACTAACTGTATATAAATTTTTATTAAATTACGTGCATTAGTTCTTGAGATAGAGCGCCCACAATATTTGTGTCACACACAGACACACAGACAGACAGACAGACTCACAGACAGACATTTTGTAAAAACATGTTTTTCGGGTTCTCTGACCTCTAAAACGTGTAAATCCGTCGAAAACCGGAATTCGAAAATTTTCATGAATCCAATACTTTCTTCTTGTAAAGATAGAAGAAAGTAAAAATTATTTTAAAATGTTTCCCAGACCCCTAGATAATTTAGTGTCATAATCTATCTATCTATACTCATCTATACTCCTATTATAAAGAGGTAAAAATTGTTTATTTGTAGGAGGTAAGCTCTGGAACTACCGAACCGATTCCAAAAGTAATGGTATCAAAATGATGGTGTTAGTCCAACTTAGAACATAGGCTATATCTTATGACCGTGCCACTTGCCAAAAGGGGGTGCAGGAGCAAAAAACGTTCTAAAAATGCAATTTTTGTGTTACTGGATGGCCTAAAAACATGAAATTTGGAATATTAGTTACATATAAGATATAAATTATGTCTAAGAACAGTTCTTAAACAATTCGAAATTAAAAAGGGATGAAAATTCATAAAAAGCGTTCTAAAAACGTTCTAAATGGTAGTTTTTACATAATCTCAGGAAATACCAAACCGATTTAAAAAATATTGGTGTCAAAATGATGGTGACGACGTTTACTCCAACATAGACTATATTTTATGTCGGTGCCACTACCCCAAAGGGGGTGCAGGAGCAAAAAACGTTCTAAAAATGCGATTTATGTGTTACTGAAGGGCCTAGAAATATGAAATTTGAAATATTAGTTACTTATTAGATATAAAGGATTTCTAAGAACAGTTCTTATACAATTCGAAATTTAAAAGGGGTGAAAATGTACAAAAAGCGTTCTAAAAAACGTTCTAAATGGTAGTTTCTACATAATCTCAGGAAATACCAAATCGATTTAAAAAATATTGGTGTCAAAATGATGGTGGCAACACTTGCTCCAGGCTATATTTTATGTCGGTGCCACTACCCCAAAGGGGGTGCAGGAGCAAAAAACGTTCTAAAAATGCGATTTATGTCTTACTGAAGGACCTAGAAATATGAAATTTGAAATATTAGCTACTTATTAGATAAAAAGGATTTCTAAGAACAGTTCTTAAACAATTCGAAATTAAAAAGGGGTGAAAATGCGCGAAAAGCGTTCTAAAAAAGTTCTACATGATGGTTTCCACACAATCTCAGGAAATACCAAACCGACGTCAAAATCATGGTGACAACCCTTGCTCCAACATAGGCTATGTTTTATGTCGGTGCCACTACCCAAAGGGGGTGCAGGAGAAAAACGTTCTAAACTGCGGTTTTTGGGTTACGGAAGGGCCTAGAATCGTGAAATTTGGAATGGTAGTTAGTTATAATATATCAATGATCTCTAAGGACATTTCCTAAAAACATCGAAATTTAAAAGCGGGTCAAAATGCGCAAAAAGCGTTGTAAAAAACGTTCAAAATTGCGATTTCTATGCAATCTCAGAAAGTACTGAACCGATTTCAAATGTAATGGTGTAAAAATGACGGTGACAGATCTTCCTACAAGATAGGCTATATTTTATATCTGTTTCCACTACCCCAGAGGAGATGCAGGAGCAAAATGCGCGAAAAGCGTTCTAAATGCCGATTTGTCAGCAATATCTCAGGAAGAATCAAACTGATTTCAAAAGTAATGGTAGGAAATTGATGCTGACAGCCTCTGCTTTAACATAGACGCTATTTTATGTCGGTATCACTATCACCTAGACGTTGCAGGAGCAAAAAAGCGTTCTAAATTTCGATTTTTGTGATCGGAAGGGGCTAGCAACTTAAAATTAGGCAAGGTACATATTTATTAGATATAAATGATCTTTAAGAACATTTTCGAAAAAATTTGAAATTTAAAAAGGGGTAAAAATGCGCGAAAAGCATTCTAAAAATGTTCTAAATTGCGATTTCTACTCAATCTCAGAAATACCAAAGCTATTTCAAAAGTAATGGTTGCAAATCAATGGTGACAGTCCCTACTATAACATAGGTTAAATTTATGTTGTTGTCACTAACATCTGAGGGTTGCAAAAGCAAAACATGTTCTAATTTGCGTTTTTTGCACAACTGAGGGGTCTAATACTTTGAAGTATGGCATGGTAATTACTTACAAGATGCAACTGCTTTCTAAGAGCAGTCGAAAGAAAATTCTAAATTTAAAAAGATGAAGTGAGCGAAAAGAGTTATAAATTACAATTTTTATGCAATCTTATCAAATACCAGGCCGATTAAAAAAATAATGATGACAAATTGTTTGTGATAGAACCTGCTCAAACATAAGCTATATTTTATGTCTGCGCCACTACCACCAGAGGTTTGCAGGAGCTAAAAACTTCCTAAATTGCAATTTCTGTGATACTGAAGAGGCTAGAAACTTTAAATATGGCATGGTAGTTACTTATAAAATATAAATGCACTCGAAGGACTGTCGAAAATAAATTTGAATTAAAAAGGGGTGAAGCGAAGGGGAGGTGCGAAAAGCATTCTAAAAAAGTCTTAAATTACGATTTCTATGCAATTTCAGGGAATATAAACCGATTATAAAAGTAATAGTTGCGAATCAATGGTGACAGTCTCTGATCCGACACAGGCTATATTTTATGCCGATGATTCTACCACCTGGGGTTCACAGGAACAACAAACGTTCTAAAAAAGGCCTTTAAAAGCTTTCTAAATTACGTTTCTGTGGAATATTAGGAAAAACAAACCGATTTCAAAATTAATGTTGGAAAATTAATGGTGACAGTTCCTATTTCAACATATACCTTTATGTTGAGAGAGTTGGTAGGACTTGGAATTTGACATGATAGTTAATTTTAAGATGTAAGAAGATGGTTTCTAAAAAATACAAAAATTCAAATGAATACTGAAATGAGCGTATTAATTGAGCATAAAAGTTTCAAAATATTTTCTAAATTATCATTTATTTAATTTTATTTCGTTTTATTAATTTAAGTCTCATTTATACCTAATGCAGTGTAATAATGATGTTTATTCAAACTGTGTTTTAAATAGTAATTTTTGAATTATTCCTAAAAGTAATAAGTACCTTTTAATAATAAAAAAAAAACTTTTAATAAAATAAAATATTACCTTTCATTAAAATAAAAATTTAGTTAGTGCCTTTTAATAAAAATTAGTCATATAAATATCACTTGGCATATTTCAAATGTTACGCGAGCAAAGCCGCGGGGTTTGCTAGTCATATTATAAAGAGGAAAAAATTGTTTATTTGTCGGAGAAAAGCTCAGGAACTACCGAACCGATTCCTAAAGTAATGGTATCAAAATGATGGTGTTCGCCCAACTTAGAACATAGGCTACATCGTATGTCGGTGCCACTACCCCAAAGGCGGTGCAGGAGCAAAAAACGTTCTAAAAATGCGATTTTAGCGGTACTGAAGGGCCTAGAAATATGAAATTTGGAATATTAGTTACTTATAAGATTTAAATGATGTCTGAGAACAGTTCTTAAACAATTCGAAATTTAAAAGGGGTGAGAATGCACAAAAAGCGTTCTAAAAAACGTTCTAAATGGTAGTTTCTACATAATCTCAGGAAATACCGAACCGATTCCAAAAGTAATGGTATCAAAATGATGGTGTTAGTCCAAATTAGAACATAAGTTATATTTTAGGTCGGTGCCACTACCCCAAAGGGGGTGCAGGAGCAAAAAACGTTCTAAAAATGCGATTTTTGCGTTACTGAAGGGCCTAGAAATATGCAATTTGGAATATTAGCTACTTATAAGATATAAATGGTGTCTAAGAACAGTTCTTAAACAATTCGAAATTTAAAAGGGGTGAAAATGCACAAAAAGCGTTCTAAAAAACGTTCTAAATGGTAGTTTCTACATAATCTCAGGAAATACCAAACCGATTAAAAAAATATTGGTGTCAAAATAATAGTGACAACGTTTGATCCAACATAGGCTATGTTTTATGTCGTTGCCACTACCCCAAAGGGGTGCAGGAGCAAAAAAACGTTCTAAAAATGCGATTTACGTGTTACTGAAGGGCCTAGAAATATGAAATTTGGAATATTAGTTACTTCAAAGATATAAATGATGTCTAAGAACAGTTCTTAAACAATTCGAAATTTAAAAGGGGGGGGGGGGGAATGCACAAAACGCGTTCTAAAAAACGTTCTAAATGGTAGTTTCTACATAATCTCAGGAAATACCAAACTTATTTAAAAAATATTGGTGTCAAAATGATAGTGACAACGTTTGCGCCAAGATAGGCTATGTTTTATGTCGGTGCCATTAGCCCAAAGGGGTTGCAGGAGCAAAAAAAGTTCTAAAAATGCGATTTGTGTGTTACTGAAGGGCCTAGAAATATGAAATTTGAAGTATCAGCTACTTATTAGATATAAAGGATTTCTAAGAACAGTTCTTAAACAATTTGAAATTTAAAAGGGGTAAAAATGCGCGAAAAGCGTTCTAAAAAACGTTCTAAATGGTGATTTCTACACAATCTCAGGAAATACCAAACCGATTTTAAAAATAATGGCGTCAAAATGATGATGAAAATCCTTGCTCCAACATAGGCTATGTTTTATGTCGGTGCCACTACCCCAAAGGGGGTGCAGGAGAAAAACGTTCTAAATTGCGGTTTTTGCGTGAGGGAAGGGCTTTGAATCGTGAAATTTAGAATGGTAGTTAGTTATAAGATATCAATGACCTCTAAGGGCATATCCTAAAAAAATCGAAATTTAAAAGGGGTGTCAAAATGCGCAAAAAGCGTTGTAAAAAACATTCTAAATTGCAATTTCTATGCAATCTCAGGAAATACTGAACCGATTTCAAATATAATGGTGTTAAAATGATGGTGACAGATCTTGCTCCAAGACAGGCTATATTTTTTATCTGTTTCTACTACTCCAGAGAGGAGATGCAGGAGCAAAATGAGCGAAAAGCGTTTCAAAAAACGTTCTAAATGCCGATTTGTCACCAACATCTCAGGAAGAATCACACTGATTTCAAAAGTAATGGTAAGAAATTGATGCTGACAGCCTCTGCTCTAACATAGACGCTATTTTAAGTCGGTATCACTATCACCTAGACGTTGCAGGAGCAAAAAAGAGTTCCAAATTTCGATTTTTGTGATCGGTAGTGGCTACCAACTTAAAATTAGGCAAGGTAATAGTTATTACATATAAATGATCTTTAAGAACAGTTTCGAAAAAATTGGAAATTTAAAAAGGAGTGAAAATGCGCGAAAAGCATTCTAAAAACGTTCTAAATTGCGATTTCTACTCAATCTCAGGAAATTCCAAAGCTATTTCAAAAGTAATGGCTGCAAATCAATGGTGACAGTCCCTGCTATAACATAGGTTATATTTTATGTTGCTGTCACTACCATCTGAGGGTTGCAAAAGCCAAACATGTTCCAATTTGCGTTTTTTGCATAACTGAAAGGTCTAACACTTTGAAGTATGGCATGTTATTTAGTTACAAGATGCAACTGCTTTCTATGAACTGTCGAAAGAAAATTTCAAATTTAAAAAGATGAAGTGAGCGAAAAGCGTTATAAATTACAATTTTTATGTAATCTTATCAAATACCAAACCGATTAAAAAACTAATGATAACAAATTGTTGGTGTTAGAACCTGCTCAAACATAAGCTATATTTTATGTCTGTGCCACTACCACCAGGGGGTTGCAGTAGCTAAAAACTTTATAAATTGCGATTTCTGTGATACTGAAAAAGTTAGAAACTTTAAATATGGCATGGTAGTTACTTATAAAATATAAATGCCCTCGAAGGACTGTCGAAAATAAATTTGAATTAAAAAGGGGTAAAGTGAAGGGGAGGTGCGAAAAGCATTCTAAAAAAGTTCTAAATTACGATTTCTACGGAATTTCAGGGAATATATACCAAACATAAAAGTAATAGTTGCGAATCAATCGTAACAGTCTCTGATCCTACACAGGCTATATTTTATGCCGATGATTCTATCACCTGGGATTCACAGGAACAACAAACGCTCTAAAAAAGGCTTTTAAAAGCTTTCTAAATTACGTTTCTGTGGAATATTATGAAAAAACAAACAAATTTCAAAATTAATGTTGGCAAATTAATGGTGACAGCTCCTATTTCAACATAGCCCTTTATGTTGAGAGAGGTGGTAGGACTTGGAATTTGACATGATGGTTAATTTTAAGATGTAAGAAGATGGTTTCTAAAAAATTCAAAACTTCAAATGAATACTGAAATGAGCGTATTAATTGAGCATAAAAGTTTCAAAATATTTTCTAAATTATTACTTATTTAGTTTTATTTCGTTTTATTAATTTAAGTCTCATTTCTGCCTTATGCAGTGTAACAATGATGTTTAATCAAACTGTGTTTTAAATAGTAATTTTTTTAATTATTCCTAAAAGTAATAAGTACCTTTTAATAAAATAAAAATTTAGTTAGTACCTTTTAATAAAAATTACACATATAAATATCACTTGGCATATTTCAAATATTACGCGAGCAAAGCCGCGGGGTTTGCTAGTTTAAAATAAACTAGTAATCGCCAAATTGTACTGTAATATAGATGCAAATTGAGAATATAAATACTCTATATTAATGAATAATAACAATATGTAAAACACAAATAACCAAAGAATATTTTCAAAAAAAAAAAAAATTATTTTAACAATCATCAGCCTTTTCTGTGAAATTATTTCGTACTAGTTAATGCTTTTTTAATATTTATATTTGTATGAAATTAACCGAAGTGCTTAAACAAGCAAAAAATAAAAATAAAAATAAAATTGATTCTGAAAGAAAAAGTTAAAAGCGTATATAAAACGTTGATCGGATTAAATGAACGGGGAAAATCTGAACTTTTGACACACGAATTGAGAATCGAGGCAATATAATATTTTTTAAAAGGAATAAAATGTTTGAAAAACTTGTTAGAAACACCTATGTTAAACTAGGTGCGGTGTTAAATTGTAGATAAGAAAAAAGAAAGATGTACGACAAATAAAGTTTGGAAGCAGGGCCTTTTTGAGGAAATATTAAGTTTTAATTTTTATCAATCGTTTGGCATGATGGCCCATATTAACAAGAAATGTTTTCTTTTTCATAAGTATTTTTTCCTGTATTTTGTGGTTTGCGCACAGTGGCGGCGTTCAGACGAGGCGACGATGCGACGATTTTGTTTAGTTATTCGCTGATTTATCGTGCTTGAAGTTTGGTTTTTATTTATTTTTGTATTTTTTTTTATATGAGTGACCTACCAGGATCCTCTAAAAGACTCAGTGCAGTGCCGGATGTGGGAAAAAACTCTAAAAAGTATAGATGTTGGAGAGTTATTACTGGATTCGGACGACGACTTCTATGCAAGGAATGATATCGATGATATAAACTATGAATTTTTTTTTATAGTGAAAGTGACTCGAAATCCGAAGAACTAAATAAAAAAAATTGGCAACAACAAGAAATTCCAATTTTCAGCTTGGCAATGAACGTGTTAACAATAACGTATGCAATAACTTAGAACTTAGCTTAAATTCTAAAAAATAATAATAATCGATATATATTTGCTTTATAGCAAGCAAGAAATAACATTAATAATAATAATAATAATAATAATAGTAATAATAATAATCAGATTAAAATCCTTATTTACGAATAATATAAAAAACTGTATTTTAAAAATAATATTATTAATAATAAAAATACAGAGTAAATTTTTAACTTTATACTTGTCAAGGTATGCATCTTTCTTCTGGTTTGAAATAATTATAAAAGAAAAGTGCCCAGTTAAACTGATGGCATTGAGCTCACTATTCACACTAATTGTATATGATACTCTTATTTCAAAGAATAATGTCCCTCGAAAATTAAATTAAGGAGGGATCAGCTTCCCCTCTCCTGTTTCACATCATTATGCTTAACCAATGAGCCTCCATATTTCATCAGAGAAGCGCCTTATTAGGATAAACCGGTATACACCAGTTGAAGCAAATCGGACAGAAAAACCTATTTATCTAAATTAAGGGGGGTTATCCCCCATTACCAATTTATACCTAACCAAAGAACCCCAAAACTAGTAATAAATATGCCTTATCCGAATGAACCTATTACAAAATTTATTTGAGGCTGGGATTGAGTCAAATGGGGGCTGCCGAAAAAAAAAAAAATTTATCTGAATTAAAGGGGGAATATCCCTCAGAGCCCCTATTATACTTAACCAATGAACCACCATAAGAAATCAGGAAATCGCCTTATCAGAATTAATTTATTTACCAATTTTGATGGAAATCGGATAATTCTGTTTGAAAAACCCATTTATCTAAATTAAGATGGGGGAGGGGGGTAGTCCCCGGTCCCTCTTTATACTTAACCAATGAACCCCCAAAAGCACCTTATCAGAATTAACCTTTTTACAAAATTTGATGCAAATCGGAAAATTCTGCCTGAAAAAACCCATTTATCTACATTAAGGGGTATTGGGGTTAGCTGCCGTTCCCCCTTTATTACTTAACCAATGAACCTCCAAAAGTAATCGTATAATAAACTTATCAAAATTAACATATTTACAAATGTTGATGGACATCGGATAATTCTGCCTGAAAAACCGATTTATCTAAATTAATGGGGTCGGGATTTGCCCCTGTTCCCCATTTATACTTAACCAATCAAAACACAAAACTAATCAGGGAAGCACCTTATCAGAATGAACCTAGAAAAAAATTTGAAGCAAATCGGGTATTTTTATCAAGAGTTATCACGTTACGTACATACGTACGTACGTACAGAACCTGCGGGCACATTAGCTCTAATGTTTTATAGGCTGTGGGATAAAAAACGGTATATGTTAAGTTGCAGCTCACTAGATGATGTTTTTTACTATTTATGTATATATATATATATATATATATATATATATATATATATATATATATATTCATTTATTATGCTGGATATCTCGGTAATTTCTAAAAAGATACAAGCTTTAACGGATGGAAGAGCACGTTATAGCAAACAAATTTTCTATAGGAAATCAAGATCGCAATTCATTTATTCATTCAATAAATAAGCAAATTATCTATCAGCTACATTACCCCTTTTGAAAATGTCAGTCCCTTCCCCTATCACATCAGCAAATAATCATTAACTTAAAGGATTTTTTTCATTTTAAATTAGACAATACATGAAAATATTTATCGTCCAGGCATTAGGTGCTCAAAAAGGACAAATAGGGGAAAGTTTTGGTGTAGTTTTGATATTTGGTGCCTTTATGTTTTTTGGGTCGCTGAACACGAATCTGAAGTTTGCCAACAAAATTTATCCCGGGAAACATGTTTTTTTGGAAAAAAACGGGAAAAAAACCGGGATTTTCTTTGTTTTTTCCAAGTAACTTCAAAATCCTACATTTTACGTAAAAGTCCCCAATACATAAATTAAAGAGGGCAAAATTTCCTACATTTTATGCATTAAAAGTTTGCTTCTCTGATCAATGGTTTAGCCGTGACAACCCCGCAAAAATGGGTGTGAAATTCAAAAAAGTCAGAAAAAACGGGAATTAGGGAGCTGTACTTAGATTTAACATGAAAACTGGCAATTTTACACAAGCATTGACTGTAAATGATTTTTTTTTATTATAACAGTAATACGATGGAGGTAAAAGTGCTTTTGTAATTAAAAACACTTTGTTTTTATATTTAATTATTTTAAGACAGTAATTTTTTTAATTTTTTTTCTTAAAATCGACAAAAATGAAGGAAATTTTGTTAAAGTTGTACCCATTACCTCCTTGCCATCTTTGATGATCGAGATAAAAATCAAAACACATTAACACACATTTAAACACATTAACATTTTGTAAATAAAACACCTTCAACAAATCACATTTATTTAAAAATATACGTACTAAGGTTTTTATTTTTTTATATTTGCGAAAATAGTTTATTTAACAACGTTTTTCTTCAACATGTCACCGATTGTGCGTACGAAACATGCAGATATGTTTATTAAAATGTATTTATTAAAGAAGAAAGGTCTCTCCAATCAAATTACGAGGTGGGAAAACTTGATTGGGAAAATTCCCTATGTCATCTTCTTCGACATAGACGCCACCGCGGATAAGCTTCTTAGCGTTACCCAGGATGCGCCACGTGCAGGCGAGCTTATCATTGCGTACCTTGATCTTTGGCCGCTCGCAGGATCGAACCAGTGTCCTTCTGTATGAAAGGCTCGTGTGCAGACCACTGGTCCATAGGAGGCGATAACCAACTCTCTCAAAAAACCTATATATCTATTATACATATAATGCATCTCCATACCTATAAGGGGGTTACCATAGGAAAGAGCCTGTTCCGCCTGTTTCGCCAAATACCGCCAAGTTTGCCGCCAAAAGTGACGCCAACTTGGCGATATCTCTAATATTTCACCAAATTCCCATAGACTTCCATTGTAAACCAATAGGGTTTACTTGCTTACAGAAAATCAACTAATTGAGATATTTTAATGTAACAAAAACTAATATTAGCTTAAGGGATTATATAAATTATATTTAAAGGAGTCCAAGTAAATTAAATTATGAAAAAAAGTAACATGATACAATGCTTAGCATGCTTTCTCAAATATAAATTTTACGGGAGAGCAAACTGGTCGCTAAGGTCGGCTAGTTTAGGTATATATGAATGTCAACAGTAAAAAAAAAATATTTTTTTTTTTATGAGTTGCAAGACTGTATTATCGGAAAATTTTATACGATAGTGTGAAAACAGTGCATTTGATTGTAAAACAGTTCATTTGATTGTAATCATTAAAATTCCGGAAGTTTCCGTTACGAGTTTTCATCATTTCATTAACTTTACCAGTGTATACCCGTCATTATTTTTTTTTTTTTTCGGGGGTTTCGAGGGATGGCTCGGGAGGACTTTGATTCGGTTTATCCCCGACAACTTGGATTTTTTTTTTTTCGCCAAGGATTGGCGAAAATTGGGGTTTCGAGAGATAGCCCCATATAGTGTTTTTATTGGAATAATGGTATGTTTTGGTTTGGGGCTTTGCCTTTTTTTTGTAATACGTATTATCAATTGGTCCATGCAATGGTAATAAAACCAGCTACATAAGGTTCACTAAGCCAAATGTTCTAGTATTTATCTAGCTTATACAATTAACAAATTATTAAATGGATTATTTTTGTCGGAGCACAGCTCCGGCTTCCCTGCAAAAATTACACTTATTGTTAACACGATAGCGTCCAAAATATTTGACGCATCGACACAAAAAATGAGCTGGACGTTTCTAGGGCCAAAATCTCGGTGCGTATTGAAAATCATAAATATTCGTCGACCCTAACAGCCTGAAATGTCGGCTCAAAACTTTCCCATAGAGATGACGTTGCGAGTTTAATTCTATATATTTGAAAGATAAGGCTTTCTTTTTTTAGTCATGTACCTTGAGCTTTTTTTTTTTTTTTTTTTTTGCATCAATTTAAATAATTCTTTTTTTTTTAATGAAAGCTGTTTCTTTGTAGATTTGCCCGCACTAGCTATTTTTTTTTTAAATATTCCCATTTTTATACTTAAATTTAAAACTTAAAAAATTTCTATGAATTTGTTTCAAAATGGTAGCAATTGGATTACTTCCATTGTTGTAAAGAAAGGAAAAATAATAAGGTTTGCTTATCTTTATTGATGCCATTTTCTCATAAAATTCAAAATAAACTTTCTGAAAAAATTGAACAGAAAATGACGTCACGCTTTAATAAAATACTCATGTTTTCCGCAATAGGCTGTTATAATTCAATTCTTTTTTATTCATTGAGTCTGAGACGCTTGGTGAAATGCTTCAATGAGGCAAAATGACATCATATTTAAATTGAAACGATCATTTTCTCTGATAAAAGTGAATATTTTACTACGAACGCCTCTAGAAGATATAAATTTCTGGAATTTTACTCGCCGATACAGAGATTAGAATCACAAGTCAAGAGTGCGAATGCTCACATGCAAAGTCGTAGTTGACAAACTTGATCTCAAGTTTAGAAATACATGTATTAATCACATATTGCGCATTGTAATATTTTTGAAATGGTGAATGTAAATATAAGAGATGCGTATGCAAATTATGAGAGGGTGAAAATAACGTAAAGTTTAGATTTTACGCGAAAAATAATTGCATGATTAACTTAAGGTGAAATAACTTTTTAACCATTTGGAAAAATGATTATTGTTCTCGTCAGGGTAGGAAACCAAAAGCATATCTGAAGGTTTTTATTGGCTTAATCCGCATTTTTTTTTAAATTTTCAATCGGCAATTTTAAATGGCACAGATGCCATATACTGATGTCATATAGTGGCGCGATTTTTTTTCTGACGCTAATGTGATATACGTAACGGGTACTTAACTGGCGCCAAAGTGTCGTTATTTTGCTTGATATGGTAACCCGGATGTTATAGTTTGTGCTGTTGAAGTTTTCCCCGAATTAGCGTGGGAAAAAAATCGCGCTGATATGGGGCGTATATGACATTTGTGCCTTTTAAACATAACAGCCTCAATGGGTAATTTCATCAAAATTACATATCTTGATTAGGTATAATAAATAATGCAGTTTAATATTTTAATATTTTGAACAGTCGGAGTGTATGGAATTAGTATTTTGGTAACTTTCAGATAAGAATAATATTTGTTTTAAGAGACTAAGTAGTAACCTATGTATGAGTTCGATTTTAAACAATTTCTTTCATCGAAATTCGACGACATTCATCCCGTTATTAATTAAAACATTAGCTCCATTGCTGTAAATTATGCATTTTAACCTCATACGGATCATTATGGAGTCAAATGTTGAAGTCGATGTTCATACATTGGTGACCTAAGATATAGATTGACCTCCCCTTTCAGAAGTTTTACGTTCTACGTATGTAACAACCACTATTGTTTCGAACTTTTCATTCTTTGTAAGCTTCCAAATCGATGCAATTCATTTTGCATTTTAAATTAAGAGAAACGAAAAGAAAATCGAATACGGAATATACGATTTTGGCCATTAGTCGAATGGCTACGACTGATACTCAAAGAAATCAAGAAAAATATAATGTCATGCATGCATTACTTATATGTATGTATTCTTATGTATGTATGTTTGTATTCGGATGAATGTATGTCTCTATTGTGAAATTTTCGTAATCGGGTTTATAGACAAATTCATAATTTACTGAGCATTGTTTAATGCGAAAATTCAACAATTCGCTAGCTGTCCCAATTACTGACGATTACTCAATTTTTTTTTAATTCATCGTAAGTGAATATATTTCAACTGAAATGCAAGTGAACATTCTGAAATAAATGAGATAAGCAATTTTTTTTTGTCAAGATGTTCACTAGAAAACAGAAATATGTAGATTACAAAATAAAAAATTCCTGTACCGGTTGGAAAAGGTAGCTTCCCCATTTCTTGGTTTTAAGATTTTAGCTAATTTTACTGGAGAACACGAAGTTAAAATGTGAAGAAACCGGTTAGAGAAGAATCATCAGTACTGAATTTCAATGGAAATTTCGCCAAATTAGTCAGATACAGCCAAATTGGCTTAATTTGTGACGACATATTTTTGGTCGCCAAATTTGGCTATATTTCGTCCAAATGTCGCGAAGCTTAGCGATAAATGCGACGTTAATGTATATGACTAAGATCGCTTATGCTTATGATCGGAGAAATGTATACAACAATGAAAGATAATTCGTGAGAAATCATGTTCACTAAAAGTCATAAATTAATCCCTGATTTTTTTTAATCTGCCGTCTAAATTTAGTGTACATTTTAAGAAATATACTTATTGTATATGTGCAACGTTATACACAGAAGTTTCGAAAATGACGGTTAAAAGAAAGTAATTCAAATGTATAGAGTTATTCAGCTTAATTCTTTGTGGAAAAGTCGCATAAAAATAACCCAGATGCTTCCTAATATTTTCATAATAACGATATAACAACAACTCAGATGAATAAAGGTATCAAGTTTGATAGAGGAGTATAGCAGACTATCTGTGAGTGTGTGTTACATACGTGTTACAAACCTTTACCTGTTGCCATATTAAATAAGTGTGGGCTGTGCCAGACGAGCAAGACTTTGAAGGAGCTGTGAAGTTTTCTGCCGCTAACTCGATGGATCAAGTTCTCAAAGATCGGAGCTAAATTAAAAAATCGAAATCTCTCAAATACATCCGGGGGTAATTCTTTATCTTTGCAGTAGATTCTCTTATCCAATGGTTTTTCTTTACTTTTAACATTTCTGAATTATTATAAAGAACAATAAATTATGCTGCCTTCAGTTATACACTGAACAGCTTTTGTGTTTGCAAACACATGTTACAAATTTCCCTAAATCAACTTTTATTGTTGGAAAAGGAAGAGCTGTAAAATGTACAAAAATCAAAGAAATTAGTAAAACAATCATAGAGCAGTTAGGATCAGAAGTTATCATTCTTTTGGCACTAACAGGTACTGCTGCATTTAATGTCAAACACAAAGTAACTCACTCAGTGCTTAAAGAACAAACGTGTTTTAAATAGTTCGCTAATTTAAAAAGTCAGCAATACATCTACAGCTCAGAATGGATACAGTGTTATTTCTCATTATTGACGAATATTCAATGATAGGGTGTCGTCTTACGGCTGACCTTGAACAAAGTTATCGCGAAGGTAAAATAGATAGCATTTAGCCTTTTAGAGGCTTATTTGTTTAAATCCTTGGACATATTAGGTAGTTACATCGCGTAAAAGACATCCCTCTATATAAGAGACATTCTTTAAAAGTCATTTTGATTCTTCGCGGACAAAAAATGCTTAGAGCTTTTAAAAAATGTTTCACATTAACAAACTCATTGAGACAAAACGACGATCAGCAGACACAGTTCCGAAAGACTCTGAACTCACTTTGCGTGAGTCAAGTCTTTGACTACCTCTCACCCCTTATGCAACAACGCAAAGATTACTGCTTTCGGCTAACTTGAATGATTTGAAGGTGCCATATGTCTTTTTCTCAAGCTAAAGAATATAATCAAGAAGTACCTCTTAAATCAAAGCGGGGACCAATAAACAAGAATTTTAACTGATCACATTGTTTAACCCCTTAATTCTCGCTCCCGTCATATTCTCGGGCTGTATCTTTTACTCAAATTGTTTGATTCCCACTAGTTTTATATAATAGTGAAATTGGGTATATTTTGGTATCGTTTTTACTGTCATTAAATAAGGTGAATATTTTCTTTTCCATAAAAGTGGTTCAAATAAGCAATTTGAATTATTCAACCGTAATTTAATTCGAGCGTTGAGGGGTTAAACTGCAAGATGGAGTAAAGATGATCACGCGTCTGGACTTCAGTCTAGACTTTCCTCAGCAGCTGGATGCAGGGTTATGCATTATGCTACATACCAATATTTGAACGGATTGAGAATTGGTAAACGTAATTACGATAAAAGATATTGCCTATGGCCCACGTTTTCAACCTTAAGGTTTGCCACAGGCCATAATAGTTTATTTTGTTGAGTATCATGAGCCATTTCTAACTGTAATTTTTTTTATCAAATCTATTTGTAAATATTGGAAAGAAGAAAAAGCCTCATTCACACGAAGTTAGTTACCTTTAACTGTTGCATACCTTGTCACCATACATAGATCCTCGAGTTTAACATTGTCAAAAACTGCTCTGGATATCCATCTAAAGGTGTTGTCACATGAAACAACTTATGTCATTTTTACTGTAGTTTGTCATTTAGAGAAAGTTCTAATGGAAGCAATTTTCTCTAAGGACAGGCTTTACCCAAATTAGAAGTATGGGAGCACTTGCTGACAGATTAGAATTTGTGGATTACCCGAGGCAACTGACGACTGAGTTAAACACTTTAAAATGAGGTATCGACGATTGTTATTTCAAACTTACTTTTATACTATTAAACAACAATCTAGAAAATAAAACATTTTTTTAAATAATATTTTTTAAGTTTACGCGCCTCCATGCTCCGACATTTCGGCCTGACGGATATTAGTTATGATACAAGTTTTGGAAATTAAATATTCAGTGCGTATGGTTGTAAAAGGAATAAGGTGAATAATACAAAAGCAAAATACTTATAAAAGTACAATTTATAAAAAGAGTGTATGTTTATTAAAAAAAACTATAAAATCACACATTTAAAAGACATGGTGAAATATTCGCTACACTGTTGTTAACATAAATAAAAAGAAAAGTGCCCAGTTAAACTGATGACATTGAGCTAGGAGGCTATTGACATTAATTGTATATTATACTCTTATTTCAAAGACCAATGCCCCCGAAAAATAAATTAAACGGGATTAGCCCCCACGCCTTTGTTTCCCATCTTTATACTTAACCAATGAGCCACAAAATCTCATCAGCGATGAGCCTTATCAGAATAAACCGGTATACTAAATTTTAAGCAATCGGACAAAAAAACCCATTTATCTAACTTAAAGGGAGGTGGATTAGCCCCTTTATACTTAATCAATGAATCCCAGAAAGTAGTAAAAGTACCTTATCAGAATGACCCTATTTGCAAAATTTGAGGCAAATCGGATAATTCTGCCGAAAAACCCATTTATCTAAATTAAGGGGAGGATTAGCCCCCAAGCCATCCTTTATACTTAACCAATGAACCTTTATATGTAATCAGGGAACAGCCTTATCAGCATTAACCTATTTACAAATTTTGAAGCAAATCGGATATTTCTGCCTGAAAAATCCATTTATCTAAACTAAGGGAGGGAGGGATTAGCTCCCCGTTCCCCCTTTACACTTAGCCAATGAATCCCCCAAAAGTAATCAAAGAAGTGCCTTATCAGAATTAACCTATTTACAAAATTTGATGCCTATCGGAAAATTCTGCCTGAAAAACCAATTTACCTAAATTAGGGGGTGATTTCTCCCCGTTCCCCCCTTTATACTTAACCAATGAACCCCAAAACTAATCAGTGCAGCGCCTCATCAGAATGAATTTAGAGAAAAAATAAGCAAATCGGATATTTCTATCAAGAGTTATCGCAATACGTACGTACATACAGAACTTGCGGGCTCGTTAGCTCCCAGGCTTCGATAGCCTGTCTGATAAATGAGTTACATCTTGAGTTATAAGCGTTTATTGTATAAGGATGTCAGTTCTCTTATTTTTCCTGTCTTTCGCTCGTCAAATTTGGTTCAAAACGGCTTTTTTGACAAAATTTTATCAAAAATCTTCCGCCTTTACAGATACGCGCTAAAAAACAGTTCAGTAACATAGTTTCTGAATAAGTGAATTGTCAATTTGGTACGTTTGCGAACAAAATGTATTAAAAAATATGTAAGAAAGCAGCTAGTTAGGATTTGAGAATAGTCTCTGATATGCAGTACTGAATATTTTTTGATGCAATTTACAGCTGACTTTGTAAATGAAATAGTGTCTCGACAAAAAAAAAGAAAAAAAAAAGGATCTGACCTCTACCTGCAATTAAACATCATTCGATTAGACTCTCCATTATTTCGAAATGTAGAAACATAAGATTTCACTTACAAAATTACAGACCATTCCGAGCGCATTTTGCAGTGTCATTACATTTCGCACACATAAGATTAAGCCTGTTAATTATTTTCGAAAAATCATTTTCATTATTCTTAAAGTTATGATAAAAATTCTAGATTCGTATTCGAATAAACTAGCCTATATTTTTAATAACAAATGAAAAACAGAAAGGAGAAGTTTGATCGAATATGACTGTGTTGAGTTAGATATTTACAAGAACTGAACAAAAACAGACAGCATAACATTTTTTTATAGGTTTTGAAAGGCTCCTGACAGACAGGTGGTGAACCCGGTAGAATGCTAGCTTAGAGTACCAATCATAGTTTAAACAAACCAATTTTAAACAAAGTTTTATAGAACTGAAAGTGAAATTAATAGCAATTCAATCTAATGTCATGATTACAATATTCTACCAATATTAATAGAAATAGATTTTACCTAATGTCTCCTACGTAAAACTTATATTCTGGAGATAGTGTCATATTCTTGCAAGATTTTAGCATAGTTGATTTTGGTATACATGATAGATAAGGCACTACGAATAACGAAACTGTCAGTCAGCTTAGACACCAGTATAGTGATTTCCAATTACAACATCATAAAGCCCAGTTCAAAGAAAGTGAATAGCAATGCGATAACTGATGATGTCTCAGTAACATCTAGATTCAGGAATAAAATCAGTAAACGAGTTGTCATTCATTTGACATTTCTTCTGTGTGTGCAATATTGCTATGGCAACACCACGTGCTGGTGCTTCAGATGACTCGAAGTTACGTTAAAAATACCATTAAATTTATCATATATACAAAAGTCATCGAAGCTAAAACTTCTTGAAAACTGTAACGCTGCCTCCTGGAGAATTATTTTCTGTAGCTTGTTCCACAATTTCTTAAAGATTGAAATCTTCGTTCTATGCTAACCTTGATGATAATACATAAGTTTTTCTTTCAAAACAATTAGCAATAATTTCTATTAAATTACATATCAAAATGTGAAATATTTACCTACATTTCACAATTTCAGATGAACCCTAGTACATAAAAAAAGTAATATTTATATGAAAATATCCAAAGAAAAATCCTTAAACTAGCCACAAAATACTTGTATGATTAAATAAAAACGTTGCAAATAAAACTTGTTCACACATGAAATACAAAAACTTTATCTGAAGCAATATTAGGTTCTTTCCAAGTAATGAAAAGTTTGACACACTTCTCAGAAACACCAAGCACATTTTTTTCTTCTCAAGAAGCTTTTCGGATGTTTTGTACTATTACGAAAGTCAAACAAAATAAATCTTATTCCCTTCTTAATACTATCAAAGGTTTAAGAAAGATTTAAACTTGGTAAATGGAAAGATTTTAAATCATACGCTACTTTTTATTTCGTAAAAAATACAATGGATAAGAAAAAAACGTTTTATTTATGATAAAATAGAAAATGTAAAAAAGGAATTTTTAATTAAAATACCTCTATGAAATCTTTTATCCCAGTCTTTGAGTTAATCTATGAAAAAGTTTTCATTTCAAAATTGAAATTTTATAATATAAATTGAGAGGAATTGTTTTAAGATGTATTGATGTTATATCGTACTCGCAAAGAGGTCACATTTTCCGTGAACTGAAATGAAAGGACTTGCGCGAGTCAGGAAAAGGAATAATGTTTTTTACATCGGCTGTTATGAATTTGTGTATATTTTTGATGTGTTGTGTTTGTCATTGTGATTGTTTGAATAAAGTGATGTAAATGTATTAAATTAGTGCAGTTTTATAAGTAGAATAATGCTCGGCCATCCCGGCGAACCTAGATTCAGTTCAACATAACAGAAAGGGTAAGCGATTACCTTTATTAAGTATTAAGTAAAAATATAACATTTACATTATTGGAATAATTTGAGTTGACATTATGGCGCCCGTTAACAGAGACGCCGGTTTATAAAAGGCCGTGATTATATATTTTTGATCTATCGAACTATTATTGGTAGTATATTACGATGGAAAATTTAACGAAAATCAGAACTCCGTTGCGTACCAGTTTTACGAAAGCTGCAAATAGGCTTGACGAAGCTTTAAAAGCTAATCCTGTTGATTTCGAAGAAATAGAAATTTCTTTTACGCTTTTAAGCGATAAATATCAGAATCTGCAAGCTGCAGATAATGAGATATTAGATATACTTTCGAAAGATGATAAAATAAATCAAAGTGTTTATGATAAAGAATATGATAATATAACTTCGTATACGGATAAGTACATCACTTTAAAAATAAAGACTGAACGAATGCAGAAGTCATTGAGTAATTCACATACTAAAGCGGTAAATAAAAAAACTGTGAGGTTACCAAAATTGGAATTAGAAAAATTTGATGGATCGATAAAAAATTGGTTGAAGTTCTGGTCTATTTTTAAAAATATACATGAAGACCCAGAATTATCGGATGTGGATAAATTTGTTTATCTTATTCAAAGTACTACAGAAAAATCTAGAGCGCGTGATCTTGTAGAGAGTTTTCCGCCAACAGCAGAAAATTACCCTTTAGTGATTGATTGTTTTAAATCTCGTTTTGGTAAAGACGAACTTTTAATTGAAGTATACGTACGAGAGTTGTTAAATTTGGTATTAAATCATAATAAGAGTAATATAGTAAAATTATATGATAAGATTGAATCGTATTTAAGATCTTTGGGCACATTAGGTGTCACTTCAGATAAATACGCCGCAATGTTATACCCTCTTGTTGAGAGTTGTTTGCCAGAAGAAATTTTAAAAATATGGGAACGGCATATTAGTTCTCTTTTGGTAAAAGATAAAGAAAAGCGAGAAATTAATAAATTAAGTTGTTTGATGGACTTTTTGCAGTCGGAGGTTGAAGGGGAACAAAGATTGGCAATCGCCAGAAATACTTTTGATGGTGGGAGAGATTCACATAAGAAAGCGAATAAGCAGTATTCTACGGAAAATAAAAGCGAATTTTCAACGGCTGCAGGGCGATTAAACACAAATGTAATTCGTGAAAAGAAATGTATTTTTTGTGAGAAAAAACATATTTCTCAAGATTGCTATAAAGCTAAGAAAATGAGTATTCAGGAGAAGCGTGAATGTGCAAAAAGGGCTGGTTGTTGTTTTTTATGCATTAAAAGGGGCCACGTTAGTAAAAATTGTCGCAGTAAAATAAAATGTTTTATGTGTGATAAATTTCACTGCACAATCATGTGTCTGAATTCGTCACTTGAATCAAAAGTAGAAACTCCTAAGCCTGTCGAAAATTCTAATTGTGTACAATCGAAAGATCAAACACTGACTAGTCAATCTAGTTCATCTGGGGTATTGTTACAGACACTCCAGGTCTATGTAAGGAATCATAATGGAAGACATATCATGAGAGCTTTGATAGATACAGGTAGTCAGCGATCGTATATAACTTCCAAAGCTGTTAGATTATTAAAGTATGAAAGTTTAGGAGAAATTCCAGTAGTTCATAGTTTATTTGGCGGTCTTGAATCCCCCCAACAGAAACATCGTCGTTTTAAGGTTTATTTAACTAGCTTAGATGAAAAATATAATTGTAATTTCGAAGTTCTAGAACAAGATAAAATATGCGGTGAAATATCCAAGACGCCCCAAGGACCGTGGATGAAAGTTCTCAGTAAAAGAGGAATTAAATTGACTGACTGTGATAATCACATGTCACAGGCATACGAGTCAGAAATTCACCTATTAATAGGAGCAGATGTGGCAGGAAAATTATTAAATGGAAAGATTCAATATTTACCAGGTGGACCTGTTGCAGTTGGTACACATTTGGGATGGACGTTAATGGGTAAAATTCCCCAAGTTCCACAAGTAGCTGAATCTTATCTTTCGATCATATCCTTACTCACTGGCGACATTAATCTTCCCGATATGTGGAGTTTAGACTGTATAGGAATTCTAGATCCCATTGAAAGACAAAATATGATGGAAATGCATGAAGCTGCGCTTGAGCATTTTCAACGTAATCTGAAAATTAACAGTGCAGAAAGATATGGAATATCATTACCTTGGATCAAGTCACATTCTGTACTTCCTGAACGAAGACAAACAGCAAAAAGAAGATTAAGAAATACCATTAAGAAATTAAAAACTAAGAATGGTGACATCCTAAGACCATACCAAAGACTTTACCCCCTTGAAGTTCAACATGAACAACAATTTTTACTACATGAGAGATCCATTCCTGATGAATCTGACCTTTCACCTCCTCTCCCGAGTGATCATGACATGGGATGTGCTGATTCTACACAACCATCAGTCTATTCAAAAACTGAGAAAGATTGTCCAGACAAGCCAATGTATAGAACCAGATGCGGTCGAGTAATGAGACCTGTTAAAAGACTAGACCTATGAGTGGTGACTTTACTGATATATGTGACCTTGGTTGCATCCTTTTCTAAGAATGCAAGGTGGGAGGATGTCACATTTTCCGTGAACTGAAATGAAAGGACTTGCGCGAGTCAGGAAAAGGAATAATGTTTGTTACATCGGCTGTTATGAATTGGTGTATATATTTGATGTGTTGTGTTTGTCATTGTGATTGTTTGAATAAAGTGATGTAAATGTATTATATTAGTGCAGTTTTATAAGTAGAATAATGCTCGGCCATCCCGGCGAACCTAGATTCAGTTCAACATAACAGAAAGGGTAAGCGATTACCTTTATTAAGTATTAAGTAAAAATATAACATTTACATTATTGGAATACTTTGAGTTGACAGAGGTTACTTCACTTACTTGAAAGGGAAAACACCCGCTCGCTAATGAAATTACATTATTCAAACAATTTTAATAGAAATAGATTTCGCCCCATGTTTCCTATATAAAATATTCTAGGACATAGCGTTATATGCTGCAACCGATTTTAGAATCGTTGATTTCGATATATATGATAAATGAGGTAGTACTGATAACGAAACTGTCAGTCAGCTTAGGCACCAGTGCAGTGAGTTGCAATTGCAACATCATAAAGCCCAGTTCAAAGAAAGTGAATAGCAATCCGATAATTGATGATGTCTGAGTAACATCTAGATTTAGGAGTAACATAAGTAAACGGGTTGTCATTTATATCACATTGCTTCTGAGAGTGCGATATTGATATGGCTACTCCACGTGCTGGTGCTTCAGCTGACTTGAAGTTACGTTATGGAAACAATTAAATTTATCATATATATCAAAGTCATCGATGCTAAAATTTCTTGAAAACTGTAACACTTGCTCCTGGAGAATTACTTTTTGTAGCTTGTTCCACAATTTATGAAAGTTTGAAATCTTCGTTCTTTGCTAAGTTTTGAAAAAAACGTTTTGAAATCTTCGTTCTTTGCTAAAGTTTTTCTTTTGTGTTTAAACAATTAGCAATAACTTCTATTAATTTACATATCAAAGTGTGTAGTATTTAGCTACATTTCGCTATTTCAGATTAAGCCTAGTGCATAAATAAAGTAAAATTTATATGAAAATATCCAAAGGAAAATACTAAAACTAGCCACAAAATACAGATATGATTAAATAAAAACGTAGCAAATAGAAATTGTTCACACATGAAATACAAAAAATTTAGCTGAAGCAATATTAGGTTCTTTCCGAGTAATGAAAAGTTTGACACACTTGTCAGAAACACTCAGAACAATTTTTTCTTTATAAGAAGCTTTTCGGATATTTTGTACTATTACGAAAGTCAAACAAAATAAAACTTATTTCCTTCTTAATACTATCAAAGGTTTAAGAAATATTTAAATTTGGTAAATGGAAAGAGAAAAAGTAAAAAAGTAATATTTAATTAAAATACCACTATGAAATCTTTTATCCCAATCTTTGAGTTAATCTTTGAAACATTTTCATTTCAAAGTAGACATTTTATAATGTAAATCGAGAGGAATATTTTAAGACATATTGACGTCATATCGTTAAGGGTTTTTAATTGTGTAAAAAAGTGTCATATTTGGCGCACGGCGACGTTTAAAGAGTTTAAAGTAAACAAGGAGTATTCTTTGAAAAGCCCTGCAGAGCAGAATAATATCATCAGTTGATGTCCTTTTCAAGAAAAGCTGTATAGGTAAGACCTCACCTGAGAGAGGTGTTTATTAAAATTAAGAATTATACTCTGTAGAAGATGCAACACAGAAAATAAAATGTCCAAAAGTTATAAATTCCAATATGAGTTTTTTTATTACTGCAGTAGTAACAAAATTATCATGCAAAATTACTAATTTAAGGAATCTTTATAGAAACTTTTAACCCTTTCCGGCACAGTGGTCCCACTTGGGGGCAACCTAAATTTAATTCAAAATTTACATACGGCACCGAGAATATTTTAATAAAATTTTATTCTTGTAATGGAAGTTTAAAACAACAGGTTTTAGATTTCTAAGAAGTTCTTTGGTAAATTCTGCTGTCAGTCAAACATTTCGACATTTTAAGAACAGAATTTTTATATGCAGGAAAAGTTTAACGAGAGAAAAAGTAAGTAAATGAAATAATTATTTAAAAAGTGTTAGGTAAACCACATTATGGTGTCTTTTCTCAATTTTATTCATTTTCATATTCATTGAAATAAAATATATGTAAATAAAAAAGAAAAGCTGTTTTCTGCACTATATACTATGAGCCCTTAGAAACGAGGAAATTTCCCATTTTTTCAATACTTTCTCGATCTATAATAGTAATTGATGTTCAGTTAAAAACCGCGTACTCTCTTCTCTAAATCTACTAGAAAAAATATGAAATAAAACGAGACACGTAAGATTACACCTAAAACACACATATTTGGACTTGACTAGGACTTATGTTATCTGTTGTACTAATACAGTAGATACACATGTTTAAAACTGAAACAAATACTTCTACTTACGAAAATTAAAGTCTGAACGGGTTTCGAACTCTTGAAATTTGAATTTTAGTCTTACCTTAATCTCCACCAAAGTCACATACGAATCTAATGATTCACATACGCCAAATGATTTAATCAATAAATTTAAAGTGCGCAACTTTTATTACTTTTATTACGAACACATAGTTGGAATGTATTGCGGTCGAAATGTAACAAATGTTTTTCATTCAACGCGTGTACATGTTTGTAAATTTACAAAATAGCTTCCAAAAGGCATTTCCGATTGCGTTACCGTTTGGCGTAGACCCTTGTTTTAATGATTGTATAGATGTTCTTATACATTACGTGCGGATTAGATATTTGAACTATTTTTAAACCGTTTTCTAACCTTTGTGCGACCTAGTCATAAGGAAAGTCACACAAGTAATATGTAATCAGGGAGAAAATTTCTATTTCAGTCAGTCTTCAGTAAACAGACAACACGAATTGCGATGGGATTCAAACCAGGGTCCTTCGATTTTTCAGCGGATCGACATGATGACACATCTGCTATTATGCAACCCGCTTTCTTAAATTATGTTATTAATTTTAGATGGCTTTAAGGAAGCAAACTCAAGTTGTGAAAAGATATAAAATGTTACTTCGATAAATAGAATGAATAGACTTTATCTAATTGAATTCCTGAATGTTTTACATAATGTAAACATATTTCATGTGTAGAAATTTTTCATATGTTTTAATATTTATTTTACATATATATTCTGAATGTTTTACATATTATTTATTATACATTGCGAATTTTTTAGAGTGTATTTAGGAGATCAGAAAGCGATTTAAGGTTGGCCTGGAAAAAATAATTTTCTGCGCCATCATTGAATTTCTGAGACATTTGCGGAATTATAGGGGGAAGTAGGGTAATGACGCTCACTTAAGAGAAAACATGAACAGCTAGTCAAATTTACACAAAAAATCAATATTTTATTAATGAAATATAAATATAAAGCATAAGGAACAGTTTGTAATCAACTAATTAGCGTAAAACTTTTAAGATTTTTTTTATCGTCTTTTTTAATTAACAATGGATTGAGATGTAATGCACGACATGGTAGGGTAATTGGGCTCGAAATGTGAATACAATATTTAAGTTGGCGTTATTAATAGCTGGCGTAACAAAGCACTATAAAAGTAAATAAAATCACGAACGTACAGCTAAATGTATATATTTTGTGGAAATAATGAATAAATTAACGTTTGACAAAAAGTATGTACACTTACCTTCAAATTAGATGTTGTAGAAATTTATTATAAAACAACTTCAAAAAAATAACGTGAGGACACAAAAATACTTTTCTTCCGATGATTGCGATATCCTTACTGGGGACTTACGATGAAGTTCGCTAAGTGCCGGTACAGATCTCACGTTTTCAACTCTATTCTGTTTAGAGATATTTGGGTGAGCGAGATTTCCCGCTGAGCGTTTTTACCCAATTTTCCCCTGACACTTGTAATGCATTATGAAATTTTCTTTAAACCGCCTTCTTTGACAAAATTTTCTTACAGATCCCTTTAGAGAATAGCTGCCAACTTTTATGCTTTTTGGCTACCACTAAAATTTTATAGAGATTTTCGGCTTGTTTAATCATTAGATTAAATAACACAATATTTGCTACAAAGTTTTAGTGGTAGAAAGAAAGCGTAAAAGTTGGCAGCTATGCTTTACAGCAGTGGTTCTCAACGTGGGGCGTATGCCCCACTGAGGGGCAATTTGATCTTCTAGGGGGAACAATTCCAGATTTCTTACTCACTCATTCGCTATCACTTACTTTTTTGTGGGGGGGGGGGAGTAATGTTGCAGACTAAAAATAAATGGAATGGAAGCAAAATTTAATAAATCAGTTTTTTATTGAATTTTTAAAATGTCCCTATCGAAATTTTAAAATTGATTTAACACCAGAATAATTATGCGAACAATCATTTAAAATATTTTCATATCTATAAAAGTATTAAAACTCTTTATAATTTTTCTGGTGTTTCATCTTAAGATTTTCGTATAGTTTTCGATTATTTATTGAACGACTTTTCTACTTCTATTCGCGAAGGCAATTAACAATATCGGGAAAGGGAAAATATAATGTGTTATGCGGAATAATGGCTACTTAAATTCGATAAAGATGATAATCTTGAAATACTTCTTGTATATTGTGTTATCCATAGAAAGAAAAGTCAGTATCCAAAGATTTTCCACCAACTCTTAATAAGTTACAAGAAAACAATATAAAATCTATCAATTTATCAGTTTTAACGATAAATGTAAGTATATTTTAAAGATATTTTATGATGATAAAAATGCATACTGTAGAGCACTTTTCTTTAACATTCAGTTAAGTTGGAAAAGTACAACAAATCTCGTTTCTGCATATAATCAAAGATGTATTATCTCATTGCATTTTTAAAATTATGTTAAAAACACATTTGTGATAGAAGACTCACCTCTTTGATATGTTAAAAAATACGAAATGAATAGTTATTGTTAAGGCACTATTACACTCCTATCGTGTGAGTAGAGTTAATTTTTTAAATAATAAGAGAATAATTTACAGAATACGGGGTAGGGGGGGACATAGTGACTTTATAGATGCTTTGGTGGGGCATGGCCGATAAAAGGTTGGGAACCTCTGCTTTTCAGGAATAGAAAAAGAACAATTTGACTTCATAATAAGAAAGTCTTCCAATCCCATGCGTTTATATATAGAAACAAATTTAGGATTGTCTCAGAAAGTTGGCAGTTCTGATTTTCTAAACATGCTTCGGAAAAAATGATTCAAAATTTAATACCAGTTTTCTTTAAAAAGCGCATATAAATCCCTCGCGTCACTTTAAGACGATATTTTAAAAAGTAAAATTTTAACTCTATTAATTTAAAACAAATTTAAATGTTGGTTTAACTTCTCAAGAGTATTCACGCAAATTCTTATACGATAAATTAATTGATTCTTTTCTCAAATGTCTAATAAATCTCGTTTAATATGAGCGAGTAGATTTAATGAAAAGTTCACTTTATTCTGTATCACGCCTGCTAAGTTCCTATAACGCATTAATATAAGATTCTGTTACAGAATATAAATTACATCATTTGGGAGGTATCCAAGTTAATTTTATTTTGTTTCTAAGTACAGAAAAGTTCGAAATTAAAGCATATGCGAAATAAGCGTAATGCTATTTAACGAAAAATATTTAACTTTTGATATATCACTGATAAAATTTTATTGGGCAATTATTGGCTATAATTTCATAATTTTGGAACTTTGTCTGAACATTGGTACAAAATACTTTCCCAACATGGGCATGTTTGCATTTCACCAATAATGACAAGGAGGATTTAGATAATATTTAAGTAGAAAGAATTGCATTGTTATAATATCCAACATACACCAAATATTTTTAATTTACTAATATTTGATTGGATGAGTTTTGGCAGTTGTGATCAGATCCTTTGATTGCTACGACTTTTCATATTCGCCTTATTTAATCCTTACCGGCGCGGAGTAGTTCTGTTTATAAACTGATTAAATAATGGACTGACACAGCAATTTATAAACGAATTTATTAGAGAAATACGAACTTGCTTATGTTCATGTATAATAGGAAAAAAAAATAGTTAAATATTCTTGGTGCCGTTTGTCAGTTTTGGAATTAAAATTAGGCGTACTTTTTCAAGGACACCACGGCGGTAAGGGTTAAAGAGAGATTTAAAAAAACGAATATTATTATTTCAAAAATACTGGTATCGGTATCATTCAAGAATTTTCAATTTTAAAAATCCGTTCAACTGGCAACGTTGGATTGGAAATATTTCCAACGAAAATACAATATTTCATCAATATTACAATTTCTTTCTAAATATTGCCAACGAAAAACGATTATTTTAAAATTTTGGAATTACATTGAAAAAATTACGATAAATGAAACATTGGTTTAATATTTGGACAATATTGGTTTGATAGTAGGGATGTAATTGATATATATATATATATATATATATATATATATATATAGAAATATATATAGAGAGACAGAGACACACAGACACACACAAATACAGTGGAACCTGCTAAAGTGACCACCTTGGTAAGAGGCCACCTGGCCAAAGTGATCGCTTTTGAAAAATTTTACTCGTGATCATATAAAATAATATGCGACTTGTCCGGTAATGTGACGACCTGTCTAGTGTGAAAAGTGACCTGATAGCCTGTCATTGTCAATGTTATTTGAACTAGTAAATGCGACCATCGATATGTTTCAAAATGAAAAAGAAAATGAAGAATATGTTAGTTAAGATGAAGTTGAAGTCGAAGAAAATGGTGAAATTTCCGATGCAGAAATGTTAAATATCTGCAAAAATTGAAAACATATGCTCTAAATAGTCCATCAATGGTGGATTTATTGAGGAAACTTGAAGGCATGACTGAAAATATAATTGTTGAAAAGAAATGCTTAAGCAACGAAATTTTTCTGACTTTTTTGCTATAAATGAAACTTTACAGAAGTTTGTATAATTTGTTAATGAATAGTTGATTACTGGCAGTTATAAAAACGTTATCTATAAGCAATTACAGTCAAACTAAAAATGTTTGTTATTTACAGCGTACCTTGTTGTTATGCGTTATTTAAATCAATCACTGCGGAAGTTCTTCAACTAAATTCAAAAGAAATAAGGTGTGTTCCAACGAAATAAAACCACCGTAATTGTGTGCCGTAACTGGGTAAGAAGCAAACAAATAAGATCGAAACAAATATATTAAGAAAGTCTATATAGAAATACATATTTAGAAGGAGTAACTGAGTCCCTGCCCCAACCGGGCAGGAGAAAAAGATGAAGGTGTAAAAAAAATAGGGGGGAAAGTGTCCCGCCGAAATAAAGCCACTGCCAATATTAGTATTTATTGGTAACTACAGATATTCGAGCTGCTGAGTTCAACATGTTTATGACGTCAGGAAGTTGTCAAATAATTGTTCTGTGCCAGTCGAACGTTGTGCAGACTTTAGAATTCTGTATTTTCTATTTCTCCTGCAGTATTGCAATGGGAAAGAAAACAGAGCTATCAAAGTTTGAGAAAGTACAGATCACAGCTTTCAAGGAACAAGCTCTTTCAGATAGATCAATATCTAAGCAAATCAAACGATCTAAAACCATAATAGACAATTCTGTAAATCAGGGCAATGCGTACTGGTATAAAAAAGGAGGTCTACTTGCATAAAAATGACTTCCAGTCAAGCAAGAGAAGTTTGCGTCGTCTTTCACGAGGTGGTATTTCCCTAAAACAGTTGGCCAAAGGAGATAGCATCTCTGTGACAAAATCAACCCTGTCACGAATTGAAAAACGTACAAGCAACTTGCGATAAAAGAAAATTAAACGGCAGCCCATGTTGAAAGCTATTAACATTCAAAGGACAGTCGACTGGGTTAAATATAATCAAACCTGGAAGGATCAGTGGCATCGTGTTATAGTGTCAGATGAAAAAAAATAATTTGGATGGGCCAGACGGCCTTGCTTTCTATTAGTATGACACGAGAAAAGAAGAAGAAATGTTCTCCAAAAGACAGCAAGGTGGAAGCTCATTAATGGTGTGGGGAGGCTTCGGCTATGTAGGTAAACATAACCTGGCTATTCTCTCAGGCCCAATGAAGGCTACCGATTACAAAGAAATGCTAGAAAACCATTTACTGCCATTTTCAAAGAGGATTGGTGGATTAAGTTGGAATTTCCAGCAGGAAAAAAACCTCCATTCACGTGAGAATTGCGGCCTGGGAATGTTTTTTTGGATAATCGTGGTGCATGTCATGGAATGCCTGCGCTTTTCCCCTGATCGCGATCCCCAGGAAAATGTGTTATGTATCCTCAGTAGGACAGTGTATGCCAATGACAGACAGTTTCATTCTGTGGCAAAATCAAAATAAAGGTCGTCATCATTGTTGTGTGAGAGAATATTGATGGTACTATCCTCCAAAGATTGGTAAATGGTATGCCACATCGTATATTCCAAAACATATATACCCATGGCGGATATAGTGTATATTAACAGTAGTGGCTTTATTTCGGCGGGACACCTTTCCCCCTCTTTTTTTTACAAATTATTTTTTTTCCTGCCCAGTTAAGTCAGGGATTGAGTTACTCCTTGTAAATATGTATTTGTATATAGACTTTTTTAATATATTTTATAGACCTTATGTATTTGTTAGTTACAGCACACAGTCATGGTGGCTTTATTTCGGTGGGACACATCTTAAGGTGATCTTTATGTTAATTATCTTCTATGTAGTATATTTTAATTAGTAATTAAGCTATTATAATTGCCAGTTAATCAATTCATTACTTAATATTGTGCATTTTTCCGTATGTATATTTTAATTTATTTTATTTTTTGATATCGCAAAACATTTTAACGTGCCATTTTGAAAGACACTTCATAAAGTGACCACCTCTATGTAGCGACCATTTTAGCCGATCCCGCGGGCGGACGCTTTATGGGTTCCAATATATATATATATGTGTGTGTGCACACTGATGACATATGCTAATTTTATAGGGTAAAATATCCAGTGGGAGCCCAACTGTTTCTTTATTATGCATGTGGAAGGATGTCTAAAAAACATCACCTATTGATTTCATCGGGTGCTTCAAATGTTAGTTACAACCCTAAAAATTAATTTAAAAAGAATTAATAATGATGATAAACAATTGTTCCTTTCACGAATGGGGTGAAGGCGAGATCAGATTAAGAAAATAAAGTTGAAGTTACAGAAGGAACTGATAGAGTGAGCTGACATGCAATTTATAAAGTGGATTTACACAAATCAGGCAATGAATAAAACACGTGTTTGCTTGTAAAATCTGCCTTCGTTACGTACAGCATACTACAGCTAACATATTATGCATTGATTGTTAAGCTTTTTTTTTTTTTTTTAAATCTGAAGCATAAATTACCAAAGCAAGCAAATGTGAAAGTATGACTCGGCGAACGGACTCAAGACTGAAAAAGAACCCATTTCAACACAAGCAATAGTGAAGATAAGTGAAGTCTGGCGCTGTTGTCCTGATTTTCTTTTTTGAGGTTACTCTTTTGTTTCTTTCCTGCGTATTCTGCTTTATTGCAAGTTTAATTTTCAATCTATCATATTTTGGGAAAACGAACTCTACACTGTAAAAAAAAATGGAGCACACTTACGTTGTCATGATAACTCAAAACAGTTTAATTTTAATATTTTAAAGAAATTGTGGAAACCGAATACCTGTCCGGGTGTAAAATTTTTAAACGACATATGACTCAGCCCGCTTTTTCAAATCCGTTCATAGCCATTTTCCCGGGGTAGGATTTTGTCGGAATTTCGATATGTTTCTCAGTAATGCTCACTAAATAAAAAGCAGTTAACCGAGATTCTGTTGCAGTTTTACCCGAGATGAAGGTATGTTTATTTTAAATTGCTTAGACAATTTATTCAAAAACCAGTCAGGCCGACGCTAAGTTAAAAAATCCCTGCCGGCTCGGGCCTACAGGCGGAGGTAGATTTTGATGTTAAGTACTAAATTCTCGACCAAAACTTAAATCAAGATTAGAGATAAAATTCAGTTTCTTTACAAAGAGTGAGCTGTAAGGAGCTAAACTTTTTGTGAAAATTATAATATACACGGATACACACACACGAGTATATGGAATAGGTTTAAAAATTGGCTACAAAAATTCAGATAACCTTAAAGTGTTAAAATATGTTAATATTTCCAAATTCGGGTTTTTATCATGTTTTAACACGTTTCTTCAAACTTACATGGCGTTACATATTCACCTTCTGAGGTCCATTATATTTCCAATATGACGCAATATACATATTTTTTTAATTCGTCAAACTATTTATTTTATTTTGAGTTTTCATGCTGAAATCTTGCTCTAGAAAACTTATGACGTAATATTCAATTTGTTTTCAATTTGTCAAACTATTTAATTTTACGCGTGAAAATTTTGCAAAAGAAAAGTAATTGTTGTGGTGAGAATTTTATTGTTTTTTTTTAATTGTTGGCAACTTCTATAACGAAAAACTTTTATTTTTTTCCTGCCATTGTTGTAAGTGCTGGTTTTATCAGACTCATGTTAAGACAGTATTCAAAATTTTGAACCCTCCCCATTTCCACCCTCTTTGGCCGATTTCGCCAATTTTCAATCCCCGCCGAGATATTAGCCATATCAAAGTTGTTGGAGAGTTTGAGGACAATCTGTGCATAATTGCAACTTTTATCGTGCGGACAAAATTTAGTACATACATACATACATACATATATATATATATATATATATAAACTTTTTAGGTGGGGGTGGTTTTGGGTTCCTGGGGTCCAAAAATGAAAAGTTATGAAGGAATTTTTCAAAAGTCGCACCATGGTAACGACTGCAATAGGTAGTATTTCTTACGAAATCTACCTAAAAAAAAAAAAAAAAAAAAAAAAAAAAAAGAGTCAAGTACACGTGTTGTAAGTCCAGAAGTAACGAACGAATGATTTGTGTTTTTGTGAAAGGGAAAAAACTGCTACGCTGTATTCTTGGAATAAATTTTATCACCGTTACAAGTTTATTGAAGGATAGCTGATGGAATAGTAAGTATATATTTACGAACACTAAAATATATTTTTTATTGTGTATATTTAGTTTTGGTTTTACTGTGTTTAACAATTTTAAATTCTGTGAGCTAAAAATAGCTTTAAAGGGGGAAATCCCTTTAGAAATTTCCAAAAATCGTTTTTTTTTTCATATTTCGAAAATATAATATCTCGAGAATATATTGGCAAGAGGAAAATTCAAAATATTCAATATTAACAGAGTTATCCCACTTTTAGTCGTGTGCGCCAGAGCCCGCATTTTGTGCTAGGGACATAAATAACGTGGAAGATACGAAAAAAGCAGTTATGGTTACAGGCTACATATTATTATATTTTTTCAACTGAAAAAATAACTCTCAGCATGAAAATTGTCCGACAGAAGCCGAGAGCTGTTTCAAGTGACAGAAGCTATAGCTTTGAATGAAGGTCCTGAAAACGAAGATCTTCCTACCTTACTTCCTCAAGAACTTCAAGAGCATCTCCTACCAATCTACCAAGATTTAACTAGAGATGACTTATTCCAAAGATGTTTGGGTGGCCATACCCAGAGCGCCAATGAAAGTTTTAACGCAACAGTTTTGCGGTTATCTCCAAAACACCTGCATTCTGGATACAAAATGTTGAAATTTCAGCATACATCGCTGCTTGGATATTTAATGAAGGCTACACTTCCGTTCTTACAGTTATGGATAATTTAAATATTGTTGTTGGCACCTATGCCAATGTTTTTGCCGAAAACAGCGATGAGGCGCGAGTAACAAGACAGATCCCGAGGAGTCTTTTTCAGACAAAAGCAACTCATACAGCCCCGTAAACAGCAGCAACTCGAAGAAAACCAGCTTTTAAAAAAAATCTGAAGGTCAATTATATGCACCTAGGTTAGCTGATTGATCTGTCAGTTAGTAAAACCAGTAATTTTATCGTACTAAAACTTTAAACGCGATTATCTCGAAACTATGTTTTCAAAAACTGCTCGTGCTCAAAAAGTTATCGGTCGATTTGGCTGATTTTTGGTGAGGCTTTTCTTTATATCATTACCGGAAGGATGTACATAAAGTTTAAAAGATTTCTTGCAAATAAACATCTTTTTAGGGATGAAAACTTAGATAGCATAACATTAGCAGCAAGTTTGATTTTTTTCAGATATTACCTTGCCGTGACAAATTTGAATTGAGAAATTCGCAGTAAATCACCCGCAAGGCATACCATCACCCACTTGCATGAATATTTTGTTGTGAAACGGATGGCAAAACTGTAATTAATTCACGAAAGTGACGAAAGCAAAAAATCCCTCTGTTGAGAGAATACACGGAAAAAACTGTTTTGTTGAAACAACTGAATTTTGGTTCATATAGCTCCAACCAAATTTTTTGGTTGGAATGATCAAACTTCGGTTAGATTAACCAAATAATTTTGTTACTTGAACAAATTATTTGGTTAGTCCAAACAAAATTTGGGCATTCTAACCAAAATATTTGTTTGGAGCTATATTAACCAAAATTTAGTTGCTTCAATAAAACAGTTTTTTCCGTGTAGACAATCAGCAGATATGCAGAAATTTTATTCGGTTGGCACCGCTTTTTTTAAAAGCTATACTTATCAAATACCAAAAAAGACTCGAAGAAAAGTGTACAAATATTACCCTGAATTGTTTATGGTGGTAAAAACGATGCATACACCTTAACGGTGCGTATGCGTCAATAAACCTGATCAGGTCTATTGACCCTTTCGAAGGGATTAAATTTATAGTGTAACAGTTGTAAACAGTTAATGTGACATGGAAAAATTACTAGTTTGCAGCATTTTTGATTTCTCGTTTGCCGTTCATTTGCAATAAATTAGATGCAGCATGAATTTAACTTGCACGACAAGTTAGATGCAAGTTGAAAGTGTGGTGACTTCGGCATTTGCGTTATCTTGCTGCAGCCTTGTTATGAACTTTCAGTCCTGTCATGTTGAGCTTGCTGCAAAATTGCAGGTTTTCAAAGCAAGTCTTCTGAAAAATTTCTGCAAACTAAAAATGTTACGTGGGAAATGTTGAAAAAATAGTACAAAATCCAAACATTTTATTAAAAACAGTGCTTATTTTTTTACATTATACTTTTTTATCGTTTTATAGGTTTATCCTTCCCGTGCATATGTTAGGAAAAGAAAATATTTTTGTTTTCAGATCAATAGAAAAAGAGTAACGAGTGCAGCACTTTTGGGCCTCGCGCCTGAGACACCCGAAGACAATTTTTGCTAAGCCGCCATTTTGAAAAAAAAATACCCTACAGAGATGGAACAAAGTTATGTTAGAGTTTCAAAATGATCCGATTATTTTATCACCTTTTAAAAAAATAATGAAAAATGACTGATTTTGAGGCGTCTAAAGGACCCCCCCCTTCCTTAAAGTACATATAACGCGTATATTTTGTGTTATATGTACAAGTTTTAAGAATACAGTTTTTACACAATTGTACTTATTGTTTGTTTGATAATATACACCAGAATGTTTAAGTAAACAAATATGTTTTCCTTGCGCTTGAAATTCTTGTTAAACTCTTGCTTTTTTTATGCATACATATATCCGTTTTACATATATATATATATTCTAAAATGATGCATAATACGTAGACTTATTTTTTCAATATTTTAAAAATCAAAATTATTTATAATGCGAATATATAAAAATGTCACTTTCGTACCAAACTTTGAAATACTTAGTTTAGATTTTTTAGTGTTTTACATGCTTTAAATCCCATGGGCTTAAACTAATTTAAAGGAGTATTACAAATAAACATGGTGTTATAAGTTCATGTTTTAACAATACATACTTTCAATTTATATTTTAATTTATTTTTTATTATTTAGGTTTATCTGAGGTTTTGTAATTAACACTTTAAGATACGTATTTTAATAGCATGTAAAACACTAAAATTGTTTTAAATTTAAAAGTAAAATATATATATATATATATTTATAATCGCAAATGTGTATTTTTTTTATTCAACACTTATGCTATAGCGCTTAGAATATATAGTGTGGAAGTCGGCTATCCCTGGAATACTTAAAAAAGCTCTAAAATATTGTATCTGTTACTACTGATCTTATTCTCTGTTTCTAATTTTCTTATTAATCTTATTATCTAATAAAAAGCTTTCAACTTATACAATCATAAAATAAAAGTTAAATGTCCTACCTGTTCTTTCCTTCGCTTAAGGAGAAATAGCCGGGGATTCTATGTATTAAATAAGACGACATCCAAATAATAAGTCTTGAATCTTTGAAGTAAATAAAACTGTATTACATTACACATTATTGAAGACGCACACAACTTGCTTAAACACTCACAAAACACAAATTATTTACATTATATTACAATTCGAGTATTAAAGTTTTCTTTTTTAAAAGTTATTTTCTCTTCTCTACGTTCATATCTAGTTTCTGTTCTAATCTAAACCTGAGTCAATTCTCACAGAAAAAAAGGAAAACAAGTTCTGTCCGCTCTTGCGCAGTAGGTCTGACGTAACACACTGCAGGGGCGTTTTTTGTTCTTGTTTCAAAGGGTAAGTAGTAAGAGGAGTTGCTTGATTTCGCAACATCCTCCCACCTTGAGCTGTGATCCATGGGAGGAACTCAACAATTTAGAAGTCCAGATTGGAGTCTCAGAGACGGTTTCACTAGTCGTCCACTTCTGGTAACCACAGGAGAGATATTTCTGTCACAGGGTTGGCTCTTTTCTACACTGCTTCTAGTCTGATCGATTTCTGGAGTAACCTTTCGTTGTTCATTAGGGAGATTAAAGTTCACTTTTTGCTGAATTCTGTTATCTGATGGGGAATCGCTAGCTGCATCAATTTCCAAAGGAAACAGGCGTTGGAAAGGACGGAGGAAAATGCCATTTTCTGTTTGGACTTTGGCCAATCTTGCTATTTTGTCTTTTCCGGGAAATATATCAATTATTTTGGTCAAAGGCCAGTGAAGACGTCTTTTGTTGGTATCTTCCAGAAGAACGATGTCTCCTATTTGTAAAGGTTTGGAATTCTTCTTCATAGACTGTTGCCGCAGCTGTCCTAAGTACTCCGTTCTAAATCGGTTTCGCAGATCATTTCTTATTCTTTGACGATATCTTGCTCGTCTGTTAAGATCTTGGGAGTCTAATGCATCTATATCTGGGACACCGGATGTAGGCAGTTCTTGAAGGAAGATCAGTGGAGTTAAAGGTTCGGGATCGCGATTATCTTCGGAGATGTATGTTATCGGTCTCGAATTGACAACATTTTCACAGTCACAGAGTATTGTGCTCAGTTCTTCGTAATTTAATGAGGCGCGACCCAAAACTTTTCTTAAAATATCTTTCACTGTTCGCACGAGGCGTTCCCACCACCCTCCCCACCAGGGGGCTGAAGGGGGGTTGAATTTCCATCTGATCTTCTGAATGGAGGCCAATGTACTTATAGCTTGCCAATCCATACTAGAAAGGGCTCTGTTAGTGCCAACAAAATTCTTTCCGTTATCTGAGTAAATTATATATGGTCTGCCTCGCCGTGCTATAAATCTTCTTAGGGACTGCATAAAGCATTCAGCTGATAAAGATGTTATCAACTCCAAATGTACTGCTCGATAGACAGCACAGGTGAATAAAGCTATCCACACCTTTGAACCAGCGGCAAAGTATAGAGGACCGGCTAAATCGACTCCCACCACTTCAAACATAGCTGCATCTCTGATTCTGTCTTCAGGTGGGATTCCTGGTTCGACCTCTGTTCTGGGTGTTTGGAATCTTTGACACTTAACACATTGTCTAATGACGTTTCTGATATACTTTCTTGATTTCAAAATCCAAAAATTTTCTCGAAGTTGAGCCATTAGTATGCTAACTCCAGCGTGATGATTTTCTAAATGTTTTTCAAAAATTAACTTCTGTGCCACAGGATGTTTTGAGGGCAAAATTATTGGATAACGAAAATCTTCTTTGTCTTGTCTACAGATTATATTTGTTTTTGCTCTCAAAAGTCCGTTTTTATCTTCTAATGGTCTTAAGGCTCTTAATTTGGGATCTGTGTTTCCTGAAAAGGATTCCTTTTGTACTAATCTGAGTAGTATTTTTTCTGCTTTTTCAAATTCATCAACGGAGATGTTAGGTGATGAAATTCTTTCTTTCTTTCTTGTGTTGTTATAAAAACGATATATAAATGCAATCATTCTTATGTTTTTTCTATAAGAGGAAAAATATCGATAAAAACGGTGTAAATCAGTGTCTTCACTGTCTAAAAGTGTTAGGATTGTCCTTTTCCTTTTTTTATTTATTATATCCTCGTCAGGATGTTCTTGCGATTGTGGCCACTGATCTTCCGGTAAATACAGCCAAGCTGGTCCCTCCCACCATCGTGATTTCTCCAATTGCTCAAAGGAGCATCCTCTGGATGGAAGGTCTGCCGGATTTAAATTTCCTGGTATATGTCGCCAATCTTCAACTTGGGTAAGGTTTCTGATTTCTAAAACTCTATTGTGGACAAATGTACCCCAAGATTGTTCTCTTCTTATCCGCCCTAAAGCTGCTGAGGAATCGCTCCAAAAGATTGTCTTCTCTGGTTTCAACTGAAGATCACTCATGATAGTTTTAGCGAGTCTAGCTCCAATGAGGCACGAGAGTAGCTCCAGTCGAGGAATTGTGAGTTCTTTAATGGGCGCTACTCTACTTCTAGCATTGACTAACTGAACTTTAACTCCCTCTTGTGTTTGACATCTAAGATACACGCAAGTGGCATAGGCGTGTCTACTCGCATCGGAAAAGGTATGCAAGGAAATGTTATTTTCATTTTCGGGCGATACATTCAACCAACGTGGAACTTGAATTTCTTGTAAAAACTTAATTTGTTTTAACCAGGTCTCAAACTGTTTTCTTAAATTTTCAGGAAGTTCTTCATCCCATTTTAATTTCTGTTTCCAGGTTTCCTGAAGAATTAATTTTGGAATAAGAGTGCTCGGGGCGGAGAATCCTATGGGGTCGAATATCTTTTGGGTAACCGATAAAATTTTTCTCTTTGTGAGTGGTTCTTTCGTTTCAATTTTTTCTTCTATTTTACACATTAATCTATCTTGCTCTAAGTCCCAGACCAATCCCAAAACTGGTGCTAACTTTGTATTTTCTTCAGAAACATCGATCATGGCCTGAGGCAAATTTGATCGCCAACATCTTAAATTAAAATGAGCTGATGATACAATACACTGTGATTCTGTTATAAATTTCCCAGTATCTGCAATCGATTTTAAACTAGTAATGGAATTGTCAATGCAAAATGAATCTTTCAAAATTTGTGCTGTATTTTCCCACTGTTCGGGTGCTTGACTTAAAAGATGGTTTAGTGTACCCATTAATAAAAACGGGCTTGAAGTGAGTCCGAAGACTACGCGACAATGTCTATAAACTTTCAAATTATGTTTGGAGTCGAACCAGAGAAAGCGTAAAAAATCGCGATCTTTTTCTGTGATTTTTATCTGGAGAAATGCCTTTTCAATATCTGAAGAAATACCTATTTTGTATTTACGAAAACGATTCAAAATACTCGGAATTATTTCAATCAAATTAGGTCCCTTTGTGAGACAGTCGTTTAAAGAAGGAGAGTTTGCATTATGTGCGGAGGCATTAAAGACAGGACGCATTTTCGTCGTTTCACTATTTTCTTTAATTACTGGTCTGTGGAGTAATAGTCCAGTCAAATTGTCAGAAAATTGGGCCGATAGATGCAAAAATTCTGCTAGAAGATTTTATGTTTTTAAAGTGTTTATGGGGATGTTAATAACAGGAATTAATTGTTTCCCAACAAAATATCTCGAGGCTAAACTTTGTGGAGCCAAAAAACCACGAAATTTTCGGACTTTTTTCAGTTTTTTGCCTATAACTCGAAAATTATAAAATTTTTGTGTACCATACTTAATTACAAAAAGAAAGAAAATTAAATTCTCTACAAATTTCATATTAAAAACGTTTTTCTAAACCCATTATTAAGCGCGCTACAACTTTTTGAAAATAGCGCATTTTTTTCAATTTCATAGAAAGTGACCTATTTTTCGCCTCCCATCCCTAAAAAAAATTTCTTTTCATCACTAACTGTGGAAATGAAATGCACCTATTAATGAATAAGTAAGAAGGCAAATTTTCCAGAAGGTTAGGCAGAAGGTAGGGTTGACAGATAGTACGTTTTTCTCGTACGTTATATGTTTTTAGTATTTTTTAGGTCTATAGCGCTTTTTAGGTATTAGGTGTACGTTTAAATGTGTGAGCACAACGTTTTCTTCCATTTTTCTACCCCATCCCACTTTTGATAGTTTAAAAAATATTCTTTTTCAGTTTACTTTAAAATTTCACCTTTTGCCAAAAATAAGTTATGGATATGCGCATCAAATGCAAAAACGGCTTGTTTTAGATCAGTAATACAAAAATCTTGGGTGAGTTGTGTAATATTAAGTGCGCATTTGCTGTTGAAATAGATCAAGTGAACTCTACCTTATTATAGATAAATATCTACATTATAAAAATTTTTATTTAGTCTAACTGTATCATAAGTTTAGATATTTTGTTTGATTTATTATCACCTTTTATGCTTAACCATTAAACGTTGAGCCTGATACATTCCCGGGCAATTTGTCCGTGATTGTATCGGGCGCGATGATTACAAGGTTAAATACAAATATTTGTTTTTGTAGGGTATCCATTGCTAAAATTTTCCGAATTATTAAATTGCAGGATGGTCTGATTTATCTTTATTCTTACAATTCAATAACTTTTTCATTCATAATTGGATAAGACTGCAAAATTAGTTTTAAAATGTTAACAGAATAATGCAATACAAATGCAGTTAGAGAATAATGATTAGATCGATTAATTAATAATAACCACTTTTTAAGGAAATTCGTTAACGAAAACATTACTGGCGCATTCAATATAGTTTAGCATGGTACGAAAAAGAACGATAGTGCGATAAAATAAAAACAAACTAGTGTCAATCAAAATCTTCGTTTTTTCTGAGATAAATCTGGCAACCTTAGCAGAAGGACGATATCCGGCAACCCTAGCAGAAAGACAGTTACGAAGGGAGGGGGGGGGGTGGCAGGGGATAATAATAGGGAATGCAGTTGGAAGATAGCGGTCACGTGACTTTCCGACGCAGGTGTTCTTTCTTAAAGACTCACCCTTCCCTCTCTACACTGGTCTGGTATCTTACTATTCAGTTTATTGCGCGTCTGCTTCTCGTGCAGTAGTGAAAAATGAGCGAGCCCGATCCAAAATTGTGTTTCGTTTGCCAAACGGCTTCAAATCGTGATACACGCATTGTGACCCAGAAAGGACTTGCCAAGCTCTTTGAATGTAGCGTTCAACGTCAGAATAATACACATCAACGTTTTCTGAAAAGTGGCAAGGAAGTTAGAGTACATGAGGATTGCCGAAAAAAATATGTGAATGAGAGAATGATAGCAGCATATGTTCGTCGGGGTGAAGAAGATTCTACACAGACTAATTTGTACCTCCGATCGAGCACTTCTTTCAAGTTTCGAGATAATTGCTTCTTATGTGGAGAAGGTAATCCCGATGACTTCAACGAAAAACAATCAAAAAAGCCCTACGCAAACCACGCAGACATTGAACAGTTTGAGGTTCCAGTTATTTGCTAAATCAGCCTCAAAAAGCAAAGTTCATCTTGCAAGGCTGCCACCGACGCAAGAGGCTGCGCAGCATCATTTCCTAAGATGTTATCATCAGGTATAAGCTTGGCTAGGAAATAACATGCCCCCTGAAGAATGGGGGTGGGTTCGCAGGTCTGACGGTCTTTTTCAGCCAGTTCAAATGTACCAAAACCCAGCACCTGAATCCTTGCTGCATGTTGTCTCATGTAGCTGTAAAAAAGGGTGCACCAAGGCATGCTCTTGCCAAAAATCAGGACTCAAATGCTCGGCAATTTGCAAAAACTGTAACGGGGCCAATTGTGAAAATGTGGATGATATTATTTATGCAGAAGAAGAGGATTATGAAGCTGATACCCGGGAAACCATCGACCAAACCAGCAACGTCGATGACTTTCGCAGCCAGGATGATGATGTCGCAACAAGCTCAAAGCTGTTGAAGATCATGCAGCCTGCCCCTTTGCTTCTCAAGCCGAGGTTGACGAACCAAACTCATCAACCCGCAAGCGCTCCAGACGTTACTAAATTCATTAAAGATGTTACTGTAAGTATTTTTTTACTTACATTCATGCTACCTACATTCATAATACCTACTATTATTGTTCTCACCTTAAGTTGTAAATACAAAAAAAAAATTACAATGTTATCAATTTTTTACGGTTTTACCATTGTAATTAATCATTATTACTATCCAACAAATACCTGTAATATAAAAAGTTACATTAAAGAGGATAAAAGAAATAAAAATGGTGTCAAATGTTGGTATTTGCGATTTTTTCACAAAGTTAGAAAAAAAGTATCATTTTCAGGAAGCTGTAGCGCGCTTAATAATGGATTTAGAAAAATACTTTTATAATAAAATTTGTAGAGAATTTAATGTTCTTTCTTTTTGTAATAGAGTATGGTATACAAAAAGTTTATAATTTTCGAGTTATAGGCAAAAAACTGAAAAAAGTCCGAAAATTTCGTGGTTTTTTGGCTCCACAAAGTTTAGCCTCGAGATATTTTGTTGGGAAACAATTAATTCCTGTTATTAGCATCCCCATAAACAGTTTAAAAACATAAAATCTTCTAGCAGAATTTTTGCATCTATTTTTGACAATTTTACTGGACTATAAGAAATGTACTTTATTTTCCTTATCGTCTGAAATTTCTTCTATAATATTATTATCCTTCCACAAATTAAAAATTTCTTCATATTCTGTTTTCTTATTTGTTTTGATAAGTTTTTGTTCTGTCTTGCGCAAATGTTTCTCTGCTAATACGCGATTGCTCGCTAAAATTGAATTATCAACAATCCAGGGTAGTGTCACTTCGTAGCGGCCATTTTCATCACGTTTGACTGTTTCAAGAAAATGGTTATAAGTCTCTCTTGCTAAATCGTCTTTATTTTTATAATCTTCATTAGTGATACCCAATGTATCTAAGTTCCACAGTTGTGATAAACTGGCATTTGAAGTAAATAATGACAGCGATAGAACTGACAACGAACTTTCTGAATCATTTCCATTACCCTCTGTTTTCCCCATAATTGTCCAGCCTAACTTTGTTTCAAAAGCTGTTATACCCAAATCAGGAGAATATTTTATATTATCTGTGAATAATTTCGCCGCCATGTCAGCGCCGATTAAAATGTGTACTTCTTCCGGATTATTCTCATATAAACATAGTCGATTATTTTCACGAACATCGGTCAGATGAACTCCCCTTTTTTCTAAGATTTTTATCATTTCGCTATCGCGGCATAAATTTACTCCTGAACAAATTTTTCCTTCATCTAAAGCTTGTATTTTAAATCGGAAACTATGATCTAAATTACTGATAGTAAATTCATAGCGATTATGTTTACTCGTTTTTTCTACCTCTCCGAATAGTCCGCGTCTAATTGTTTCTGATCGAATTTTCCTTAATTTCAATTTATTTGCAGCATATCTAGTTATATAGCTATTGTGACTCCCAGTATCTAAAATGATACGAATAAATTCGGAAGATTGATTATCATTACGGATCTCCACTATCAAGGTTTGTAAATAGACATTAGAAATTATATCCTGATTTGACAGCATTGGTCTCGTAACATCGTTACTCTCTGAATTAGTAGATTTCCCTTTTGAATTTATTTCTTTATTACACATTATCTGGGCGTGTCTCGAATTACAAATACCGCATAAATCCTTCGATACACAGTATTTCCCAATATGTCCGCGGGATAAACAAGTATAACAAAGGCCTCTCTTTCTCAGTAAATCAAGTCTTTTTTCAAACGGTAAATTACAAGTGCTAAAACATTTATTTGTCTGGTGCCTGTCAAAGCAAAATCCACAAGTAGTCTCATTTTCGCTCTGAACCAATAAATCACTCGCTGACGGTAATTTTCTATTCGGAGAATCAAATTTATTACTCTGCGTATTAAATTTATTGACTCGGGGGGGAAAGGAAGGATTTTTCCTAAATGACTGCGCAACATAATTATTTTGTGTTGATTTTTCATTTATTTCATTCAGTGATGGCGCATACATTTTCTCTCTGGATATTAATTGCTTATGTAAGAACAATATTAAATCTTGGACATTAATTGAGTCTTCATGTGTTTTATTAAATTCCAAAACTAGGTCTCTCGGTAATAATTTAAATAAAATGGGGGATAATAAACTTCCATAAGAGTCTAATGAAATGTTAAGTGACTCTAGACTTCTAATGTTCATGTGTATCTCATCAAAAAGTTTTCGAAATGATTTGGTGTCATTCGAGTGTCTGAGTGGAGTTAAATTAAGAAGTTTATTTGTATGTACCGAAATTAACATATCCTTACTCCCGTACCTTTCTTTCAAAATATCGACGGCCTTTAAATAATTCTCTGCAGTGACACAAAATCCATCTATACTTTTTAATGGAATGGGGGCTAGAAAACTTTTTAAATAGTTAAATTTATCTACTGGATCTAATGTGTCATTGTTGTGAATGGTTGTTTCAAAAGCTGACCAAAACGAAAGCCATTCAACAAAATCCCCAGAAAATTTTGCGATATTTAGTTTCGGTAATTTAATGCTTACTTTTTCCTTTAAGGGATTTTCTCGTTTAGAAAACGAATAATCCTGTGTTTTCTTTTTATCTAACTCTTTTATTTTTCTGTTTGCTCTAAACCGCCATGACTTAATTTTCTCTTTAAATTCGCGAGCGCCCTGTAATTCTGTATCTAATTGTGCTTCTTGCACCAATTTTTTAATTTCCCCGTCTGCTCGTGTCAGTTCCATTTCTGTCACACTTAATTGTTCCACTACCTCTTCCAAATCAAAAATGTCTGGTTCTCCCTCTTTCAAAATAGCTTCTATTTTATTTATAAACTTATTTATGCTTTCACGTAGCACAGCTCTTTCTTTTTTGGCGATAACTAAACTTTCAGCCATTGCGAACTAATAACAACAACAACTAAATTCTATTAAAAAAGTACAATTCTCTATATGTTCAACAGTTCTCAATAATTTTTTCAGTTCTTCAAATTAAATAGCTTGATAAATAATTTCTAATTATTCTAATATCTTAATATCTTATTCTATTTATCTGATAATTAGGTTATATATCGCCGGAAGGGATGCCAAATTGCTACTACTGATCTTATTCTCTGTTTCTAATTTTCTTATTAATCTTATTATCTAATAAAAAGCTTTCAACTTATACAATCATAAAATAAAAGTTAAATGTCCTACCTGTTCTTTCCTTCGCTTAAGGAGAAATAGCCGGGGATTCTATGTATTAAATAAGACGACATCCAAATAATAAGTCTTGAATCTTTGAAGTAAATAAAACTGTATTACATTACACATTATTGAAGACGCACACAACTTGCTTAAACACTCACAAAACACAAATTATTTACATTATATTACAATTCGAGTATTAAAGTTTTCTTTTTTAAAAGTTATTTTCTTTTCTCTACGTTCATATCTAGTTTCTGTTCTAATCTAAATATGAGTCAATTCTCACAGAAAAAAAGGAAAACAAGTTCTGTCCGCTCTTGCGCAGTAGGTCTGACGTAACACACTGCAGGGGCGTTTTTTGTTCTTGTATCAAAGGGTAAGTAGTAAGAGGAGTTGCTTGATTTCGCAACAGTATCCCTTAAATGTGCAACGATGCTGCTGAAATATGAAGTTCGCTGTGACATCTGCAGGATATTTTCTACAACAGCAAGATATTGTTAGTCTATACAATTTAATACTAGTAATACGAAAATCCCACAGATGTCGCTGCGATCGACACTTGGGATTTTAGCAGTATCGTCGCACATTTATGGGATACAAATTTTTAGCACTGTTTGGTATTCTAGACGCTGTACTTATGTTGTAAGGATAATTAATATTAATTAACTGTATTTTTGTATATTTGGTGATAATAATAACATTGTTTGCGATAATAATAAGTAGCGTAGTGAGGATTTCTTTTCTGGGAGTGCACAGATTTTATATTTTAATGGAAAATCTGTTTTACTTTATCCTGAACAATGGAACTATTAATAAAGAGGAACTGATATTTCCTTAAAATAGTGAAGCTTCAACCGTAATCGCTTTCGAATGAGTTGATTACTGATGGGGGAAATATCCACCAGTTAATTTAAATAGAAATTTCTTCTTATTTAAACGGTTTATTAATATATATTTTCAGTCATAATTATTCCCTAAAACAAATGTTTATTTTTATTGGTAGAAGTTTACTTTGGCGGTAGTCAAGGTCTGCGTTTCCGACATAGTGTGACAACCTAGACAACTCTTGAAAGTCAGTGAAAAATATTATATTACTTGGGGAAATTGCCACCAGTAAAAATAGTAGAAATTTTTATCATATTTGTGAGAAGATATGCCATGAATAAGACGCTTAAATAACAGGAAATTTTCTATTCAAATTTACTGGTGGGAAGTTTGCTCCGTTGGTAATAAGAAACCGCTGATCCGATGTAAAAAATCAGCTGCCATCTTTTAACAACCTCCTCAGTAACTTCACTAGCAACTGGTAGGCAGATATGGCTTCTACCCTTTATTCATAACTCTATTTCCTAAACAAGAATATTTTCGATTCAACACGTTGCTATGTCAAGGATTTAAAATTTGAAGTATACGGTTAACCCCTTGAGGGGCAAGCAATTACGTTTGAGAAATGCTGAATTCTCACCGGAAATTTAGAAAAACAATATTTCAAAATAAGGAAAAGCAATTTTCCGACTTTTTTCCACCAAAGTTAGAAAAATAAAATTTTATGAAAATTTCCCGGTGCAAATCTTCATTAATCGTAGGTGGGATAAAATATATCCCACCGCCCCTCAAGAGGTTAATAGGTGGGAAATCAATTTGTGATATGTAACGCTGATACATTCAGGTTCATTTTCTCTCACTTTTTTTTTTTTATATTGATCTTTAAAAGTTAAATATAATGCTCTCTTAAAATGGATCCGTAAGGGGTGCATGGGGTGGGGATTGGGGGGGGATGGATTAAACCCTCACCAAAAGCTAAAAATAAGAATAATAATTTTGGGTTATTTGAACCGCTAATTAATCATATTAGCCCTTTTTTGAATAATAACTAAAGTCAGTATTAATAAATATAGTTGCAATACTAATTACGCATAATAATGAGATAACTATGGGAAGTGATAGGACAATATGGAATGTTTTGTTCATTATTTTAGTTGCTTTTGTATTAAATGTTTTTTTTTTTTTTTTTTTTTTTTTTTTTAAGAGCAACATTTGAAGACTGATATGTCATTTAAAATGAAAAACATTTTCATTAAGATATTTTTCCCTCATATACTTGAGAAATTTTTAAAGTACATCAAATCAGTGATGGTATAACTTTTCACCAAAAAAGGTGTTTCTTTACATCAGTTAATTGTTGGTGTTTCATTACACCAATTTATTGGTGATGGTTAAAAGGGAAGAATTGGATGGAAGAGTATCATATAATGAACTGAAGAACATATAAATAACATATTAACAGCACATACGTTAAAAGAATAGATAAAGAATTATTTGTAAATATTTTTATAGTCAATATTCTTCGACAAAGTTCATACGTGTCCTTATTTTTCACTTACTTTTTTCTTTTTGAATATTAGCATTTCTTTAACCCCTTAATTCTCGCTCCCGTGATATTCACGGGCTGTGTCTTTTATTCAGAATGTTTGATTCCCACCAGTTTTATAAAATAGTGTAATTCGCTTTATCCCCTTGGAGAGGAGCGACAGGTATTCGTGCCGCGTACGGCGCTCAGAATCGGAAATTATTCTCACCAGTAAATTTTTATTGTAAGTTTTGCCTTATTTAATCCGAGCATTTTCCCGATTCAGATAACCGAAAATTTCTGTTTTAAAACCGGTTATTAAAGATTAAAAATTCTGTAAAAGACGCTCGTCCCGAAGTGGTTATTATGGTTTAATTTTACCTGTCATTAAATAAGGAGAATATTTCTTTTTAAAAAAAGTGGTGCCAATAAGCAAATTGAATTTTTAAACCGTAATTTAAAGCGAACGTTAAGGGGCAAAGAAAATTCTGTTGTACGGGATCTGATTTCATGCAGCGAAATTTTCTTTATAGAAATACTGGTATTTGAAAAAATAAGTTAAAGACTAAGCAACAGTACAAACCCTATTCTATTGATAGGTTTAAAACAATTCACACGTTAATTTCTTTGAAAAATGCAACACTTCTTGAAACTGAGAAATATCGCAATCGGTACAAGTTACGTGCGATAGAGAAAAAAATCTGATTGCGTAATTTAATTTAGCGAAACCAGATTTGCTGGAAAGCACGTAGATTGAGTAAAAAAAATATTTTATTTTATTTTTCATTTTTGCGGCGTAATTTGCATTATCAATATAGACCAATAAAGAAATGGACTATATCATTAGAAAATATACTCAAAGTCTAAGGAGAATTAAGAACATGTTAAAAGAACATAATAAAAAGTTTAACCCAAATAAAACACAATATAAATTTAAATGTATGGATGGAGTAATAGCAGAAAATGGATATGCTGAAAATAAAAGGAAAATAAAAAAAAAATCTAGGCAAAGAGAAACGTGATTCAAATGCATAATAGAAGTAAAAGAAATGCACTAAAAAGAAACATAAAATGTAAAAGAAGATAATAGATAGGTAGAAAAAACCCAGGTCAGATTACAAATTTAATTCGTGCCGCTCAGGTGCAATTTAATTATACCTTAGCGAAAGAGGTTTAATTTTTTTTCTCTTAAAAGTATACAAAAACTGCAAATGTTTATATTTTGTTAATAGAATAATTCTAGGATTTACTGAATAACTTAATAAAAATGTCGTTAAAATGTTTGATATGTTGCAATTATTTAAACTAATAATATACATATATATTGGCTTTATTTTATAAAGTAATTTTTAGTAATTTATTTTAATCAATTAAGAAAATCTAATGTGAAATTCATTTCTTTCAACAACAAAAACAATAACAATAATTGCGCATTTGGATTTTTGCGATACCGAAAAACTAATATACTGCAATATATGTAAAAGCAGTAATATATTTTTATTGTTCCAAAAATCAAAAATGTAAATTCCATAAACAAAAAGCTTTAAAAAATTGAATTTAATGTTATTTTATGTTGTTTTAAAATTTATTTCCTAATTAATATCGCTAAAAACATAGGCGAAAACAAATAGTGAAGTTTGGAATATTTTAACCTCTTGAGAGGCAAGCAAAAATGTCTCTGAATATTGAATTCTCACCTGAATAATCGAAATATTTTATTTCTAAATAAGGAAAAGCAATTTTTAAACGATTTTCCTTCAAAGTTAAAGATATAAAATTTAGTTAAAATTTTCTGGTGAGATCGTGTTTAAATTAGGTGGGACATTTTATCCCACCGCCCCTCAAGAGTTTAATAGAGTTTTGGATTTTAAAATGTAGTGGTTTTATAAATATAGTTCAGTATTTTCTTTTCCTTTTTGAAGATAAACAAAATCTGGTGTCTAAGTTATATTTATCTAAAAATGTAGAAACAGAGTTGCATGTAAACCTATCAACTGGATTTCCGGCAGTTAGTTGTGCGTACAGTATCGCATTTTCCACTAGTCTTTTATAGTATGAATTTCAAACCCGAACATTTTACATTTTAAAATAGATTTATTTTAATTATGTTTGATGTTTTCGTGAGATTAACCAGTCGCAAGATCTTGCTGTAAAATTTTACTGTAAAATTTTACTTCTAAAAATACAAATGCTACAATACATTTCAAAAAAGGAACGTTTACTGTACTACATGTATAACATTCGTACACCAGGAGATTATGAGAAAATTAGAGGTTTTCATACCAGAAATTTCGTAAAGTTATTGTTTCCAAATTGAAACACGGGATTGTATAAAAGCAAACATCACTTTACGTAAAATCTGATTTTTACCTCAAAAGCGTATGAACCCTTATATATATTATATAAACATGCTCAATGCCACGTATCCAGGTGACAATATAATGAAGTATTTTTTATTGACCAGGCAAAAATGCTGGTCGTCAAATCTAGCAATTACTAAAATACCTAGATATACTGAAATCTTTATAGCTTTTTCAGAGTGAGGAATACACATTATTGTGTCAAATGAATTTTAAATATCAGAAGTTAGCTTATTTAAATCCCGTAATATTTATTTTTTTATACTCATAAATGTTAAATTAGATCTAAATAAACTTTTAGTAAGCACGGGTGTAACTTAGCTCGTCGCGAACAATGAAGTACGCCATGATCCACAAAGCTCAAATCAAGAAAATATTAATAATCCGAAGTAATGGCAGTAATGCATATTAAGAAAGAATGAACAACGTTAAATAGCACAAATGTGTGCATACAAAAGATGCAAACAGCGGTTTCAAAGATTCTGAAGCTCCAGCACCAGTGCGAAAATTAAAAATTAAAAATGAAAACATAGCGAATCAGAGTGACGTACCTCCTAGCTCGCCGTCAAATTCGAAATAGTTCTGTGTCGAAAATCGACCGCGGAATCAATCTTTGCCGCGTGTGCTCGGCGACCAATCAGAATTGCCGCGAGACCTCAACCAGAGAAGAGAAAAAGGGTGGGTAAAGGAAAGAGAGCGAATTAAAAAAATGGAAGCCATACTTTCAAAAATTTTGGGCATACTGGACACCAAACTGTTAGAATTTTTCCATATATGATAAGCTTCTCAGAAATCTAGATCGTAAATTGATAAACATTTCTGTAATATTGAACCATCGAAAATTTATAATTGTTAGACTAGCAGCGAAGACACAAAGAGAGTACTTCTAATTCTATTGTTGCATGTGAGTCTCGTACTGTAGTCGTCCGATCCAGATCTCCTGTTCCTGGCTGTTCCTATTGGCCCTTATCTGAGGTGCCATGTTCGAATGATGACAGCGAGGACGACTTTTTGCCTAGCCCGAAGCGTACTAAATAGCTTGAAGATGTTCGCCCTGTGCTTGCACGGTAATATACCAGTTTTTGTACAAAGCCTGCATTTTCTTGAGAAAAAATATGTACATATGTTTTATTCCTGTAAATGGTAATCTAATATTGTAATATTTATATATATCTCTGTGACATTTATTTAAAATAAATGCGTGCAGTAGCACTTTTAAAACTTAAAATTTGTTTGTTTCTTATTTAATTAACAAAAATTTTAATTTTCAGATATTTTTATTTAAAAAACTGCTGTTATTAATCATAGATGGACTTTGAATATCCGCCATTTTGGACGTCCGCCATCTTGGATTTTATATCCCCCGGACGACCAATGTGTTAGATGGCCACCATCTTAGACGTCCGCCATCTTGGATTGCATAATGCCTGGACGTCCGATAAGCGGCTTAGACTTCATCTTCCAACTAAGATTAGTAATACCTTAGTTGGAAGACGTCCAACGTCCAAGTGACCTCTGCACCGTCCAGATTCTGACGTCACGCCTGCGTATCCCGTCCAATTTTCAGCCTGCTGATCACGTGACCAGTCTGGACTTCAGCTTTTTTTTCAGATTTTTTCGTGACGTAGGCTTCTGCTATTACGTAATCGCGATAAAGGGCGGGAGGACTACGGGATAGTCTTGCTCGGTGTGCAAAGTGATCTGGCACTTGTAATTAGCTGAATGTGCGTGTTTCGGGTGTTTCTGGAATATAGTTCTGCTTATTCAGGCGCAATCGAACCTGTGCTGATAGTATGTTTGATTCGCTTGCATAAAAACTGCTGAGTGCCTGCGTAATGTTAGACTGAGTGTGTTGATAACTCCATGTATATGATGCTACATCCAAAGCAGCTAAATTCAATCGAGTTCCGCGTGATTTGATGACGAAAATTTTTCTAGAAATGGAATAGATGTAGAGCTAATCAAATTAAGAGTATAGACTATCAGAAAGCTAGACAGGCACCTAGAAGCTATCGAAGAGGTGACTCGTCGTATGCTTTTTCAAGAAAATACCAGAATGTTTACAACGCTAAGTATAAAAATTTTGTCATTCTAAAAGCAGTTTTCGATATAGCCTGCTACTCAAGCGAATTCTACGCTATGTTGATCAACACTAACGTAGTGTTAAATGTCACAATTTTTAGCACCAGTTTCCATGCTACTCCAAGCGGGCTTTAGAAGGTCGCTTTCTTTGATTAATGAACATCGTATTGCATTCTCAAGATATTTTGTAAAATGTTCAATGTCAACAATCTGTCTATTGGATGTTTCAGATTCGTGAATTGGATTTTGTTAAAATGAGTATAAACTACGTTAAAATAAAATTTTACAAATATTTTAGAAATTTGACGGCTAACTTTCGGAAAATATGCAAGTATAATTACCGAAACGTCAGTGAAGGCCCGAAAAGTTTTTGGTTTCCGTTTATTAGTTAGTAAGCCTGTCTGTTTTGCGATAACTGCCTTAAAAAGGCATCCGATTAGCTTGAAATTAAAGAGGTATGTTGGTGAGGTCCCCGGATTTAGCTGCATAGTTTTTGGTTAAATTTCGTTCATTCGTTGGGAACAGATAGAACATTTTATTTTGCGTCATAATACTTTTCTATGGCTGTTCAGACAATTTTCAATTTTCCATTTGTTGAAAGAAAACGGCGCATTTCATTAATGCATTGAAATTGTAATTTATGGATGCTGAAATTACCAAATAAGGGTTTTAAATTATTTCTATTGTTTTGGGATTTTGTCAATATATTTGTCTGATTTTTTAAATTAGGTGTATGAATTTTTGTGGAACTTTATACATGATTTACAATAATATAAAACACTTTGTTCTATCATTTTACTTATTTGACATAATACATAATACATATTTCATTTTTTTTCTTTTATCAGTGAACTGTTGTAACTGCATTTCATAGCCTATAAACAAAAATCATTTAAATAATCCCTATTACAAAAAATTAAGCAGAAACTCAGGAATTCCGGCTGAGGGAAATAAAAAGTTAATTAATATTTAATAATTTTGTGTGCAATATAGCTTAGCGGGAAACATTAACGATAGTCGTAACGTTATATTTTTTATTTTGATGTAGATACTATTAAAAAGCTATCACAAAGAAATTTTTTATAGCGACAAATCGATGCGGTTTAGGAAATTAGCAGTGGACACGATGATGAATGATTTTCTTGTAGATTTAAAAGTCTCCAAATATGCCTATCCTTGGGGATTTTTGTACGTTATTGATATCGAGTAGATTAGGAAGTATTTAAAATAAAGGTTTAACATACTAAAAATGAGAAGAAGTACATTTAAAGGCATAAAAATGTTTTTTAATAAACTGATCTGCGAATATGCGAAGAGATACTTTGCAAAATTAAAAACAATAGAATAAATAGAAAACAATATGAAGATATTAATAACTATAAATACAATAGACAATAATTCACGTTCACAGATATTAGAGCACATGCTTTCATCGTACTTGAAATCTCCTAATTTTTATTTTACAACATTTATTTTTAAAAATTCTATAGAAAGTTATTTTTTAATTCACTAGGGGGCTCGGCCCCCTACGAGCTACGTTCGCCAACCCCCCGTTCAGACACTGCAGTCTCTAAAAGCACGCTAATTTGATCGGCTTTAATTGAATTTTTTTGGAAGATTGAATTATAATTAAAAAAACAAAGGCGATCGCACTATAAACGGCTTTCTATTCATTTCTCTTTGATTGGGGAATTTTACGGAAAAATCAGCTGCTGTTAAAAGATACAATGGCATTTCAAAATCATCTAATATAAAATGAATTAAGTAAACAGAGTCTTTGTCTCCGGGTATTTTTTAACAAAGCGAAAAGAAAGTCCTTTTAAATAAAACATTTTAAATATATCGTTTTTAATCTGACGTAATTTTCACCAAACTTTTCTTTCCCTTTTTAATATTCACGTGAAAATGCTTTTATTAGAAATGAAATATTATTTGCGCTGTCAAAAAAAAAAAAAAAAAAAAAAAAAAAGTTGAAAAGTTCATCTCAAAATATCAAGTAAATGTCTCGCGCTATTTTTAAATTTAAACTACTATTTTGCAATATTATTTTTTGTTCATTTTACGTAATAAATGTAATGTGACGTAAATGTGATGTAATTTCTCCTATTTAAGACTTCTAACGCATGTTAATGAATTTATTACTTTACAGTATCCTTTCTCTGTTAAAATTCACGTGTAATTATAGATGAAGTAATTTTCAATAAGTTCCTGCTTTTTATACGTAATTATTTAATTCTAATTTGAAAGTTTTTCTTTTCTGTTTATAATAGTCACGCGTAAATAAATTTTTAATTTGAAGCAAACATTATTGTTTCCGTTGTTTATACAGTTTGGCAACAGGTTAAATTAGTACAATTTTCTGAAATAAGTAAAAAAATATCTCTCGAAATGCTGCAAATTTGAATTTAAAATAGAAATGAAACCTCGAAAAATGAGTCAAATTAAAAAAATAAATTATTTCTGCACACCGGGAAATTATAACGTATAAAATGATCTAAAAAGTATTAAATTCCGATGTATAGTTTTTGCTCCTATAAAACTTTTTTAGTGGAACGATTTTGTCCAAGTTTAGCATTAAATATCTCTTAAAATAATTCTTCGATTTGAAAACTGTCTACATCAGCGTGTTTATCAAACATTTCTGTATAATACTACCAATTTTCATATTTTTGTATGCATTATTTTTCTTAATATTAACGAAAAAAGACCTCCGGTCACAAAAAATTCAAAACCGGCGGCGGCGGCGGCGGCGGCGGCGGCGGTGACAGCGGGAGTTACTTTTTTTTAGAATAGAGAGATATTTATCTTTAAAAAGTCGCCGGTTGTCCAGTCAAAACATGGAAATCAGTTTATTAAAGGGTATTTATATGCCTTTAAATGTTCTTTTTTCACTTTTAGCATTTTATAACCTTAGTTCAATACAGTAAGTGATTTTCTTGCGCAATTATAGAATGATCATCAAAATACATTTCGGAAACAAAAAATGTAAAAAACATTAGATCCTTAATTTAGATATTAATTAAATATAACAATTTCAGTATAAATATTAAATAAATATTATATATAAATATTAAGTATAAAAATTGCTATTTGCATATTACGATAACTTAAAATACTTGTACAATCTGTTGCTTATCTGAAGAAAATTCAAGTGTAACAAGAAATTTAAGATACAATATAGTCATTCGCCCAATCAATAGGAAATTATTAATTTAAATTTAATAAGACTACGAGGGATTCAGGTAGTCAGAGTCCCCCTGAAGAAATGTATTTTTTAATCTAAAAAAATACCAGAATAAGCAATTCAGAACATCATTGTTCTGAACACCATATTGAATTTCAGAACATTGTTGTCACACCGTGTAAAATTTAATACTTTCAATTTTCGAAACCTTCCAAGAATTTTATACGTTTCTAAGTATTTATATTATCAAAAAAATAAGTAAAATGCTGATTGTAGGATGCTGAATATTATGCAATGTGAGATTAAAAGGCAATCACTTTAAGATCTGACCTAGGGCTCCTGATCTGCAGATTTACTAGTTAAATTTTCATTGCAGGCAGTGTTAACACTAGAGTGGGTATGTTTACTTAGTTTATTGCCGAAACGTCAGTGAAGGCTTACTGTGGAGACACGAACAGTTTTTTTTTTTTTTGGTTAGTCTGTCTGTTTCGCGAGTAGTGCCGCAAAAAGAATCCGATTAACATGAAATAAGTGGGCACGTTCATGTACCTGGACTTAGCTGTATAGTTTTTGGTTAAATTTGCTTTATTCGTTTGGAAAATATGGAACATTTTACTTTGCTTCATAATACTTTCTATTGCAAGTCAGACCATTCTTAAATTTCCATTTTTTGAAAGAAAATGCTATGTTTGATTAACGTATTAAAATGGTAGATATGGATACTAAAATTTCGAAATAAGGATTATAAATTACAGTCATTCAGGGTAACTTTGATCCGGATTTTCTCTATTTTCATATGCCACACTCATATTTTAAGAATTTTGTTGCAACTAGGGACATAAAAGAGAAGAAATGATCCCAAATTATTGTTTGACTATCAGAAATTAAGGAATAATAAGGATAAAAGCAATAAAAAATGAATTTTTAGCCTGTTTCAAAGTTACCCAGCCATTTAGGGTAATTTTGCACCATATGATAAATATTATCTAAAATAATTCATTATAAAAAAAATGTTATAGTTAGGACAACTTTAAACCCCCAAAAATGTTTTCAGATATTTAAAGACTCCGAATTTACATTTCCCAACATAACAAGATTTGTATTTATGATATCAGGCATCAGAAAAGTGGAAGAAGAGAACCATGAACATTTAGAAAAAAAAAAAAAACCTGTTTATTGTTCATATAAATCATAAAAATGCAGTGGAAAACAATTTTCAATGTTTTATCTCAATATCCATAGTTACAGTAATACGTACTAGTATTACTCAAAAAAAAAATGTCGAATGTATGAAATGTCAAATTTGAGTAGCTCCGACCCGAAAAACGCCTTTAAATGTATTTTACACATATTTGTGAAAATATTTATATGTTATATCTAATGTTCACATTCCGCATTTATATAAAATATACGTGCAAATATGGGAAATTTTTAACAGTAGCACCTATAATCAGTAAATTATAAACATCAGTATAACTTTGAGCCGGCTCAAAGTTACCCTGAAAATGTGATAAAATGTTAGTACCTTCTTATTTTACATTTTATTAACTATTAATAAATAAATAATCACAAAATATTATCACATTTACAACATTTAGTCAATAATATGTCTGATAAATGAGTATATTGTTACTTACTATGAAAATTTAATTGGATTACAACAACTTCAAAACAGCATTCAAAATTAGCTTGAAAACAGTACTTCAAAAAAATGTTAGATGATGCAATTAATAGCGCATAATGTTGCTAATTTATTTTCTAAAATAAAGAGTGGAAATCTCAGTTTAGAACCTTGCCAACAGAGTTCAGTTCTGGAGTTTATTTAGTCTTTTGGAGTCAGAAATATTGAAAAGTAGGAGGAAAAATACACCCCGTGGTTCAAAGTTTCCCTGAATGACTGCATTCCTGTTATTTAGAATTTTTGTCAATATATTTGTCCAATTTTGTTTAAATTACGTGTATAATTTTTGTGTAACTTTGTATATGTTTTCTAATAATATAAAGCAATTTTTAAAAAAAAATTAATTATTTTACGTAATACATTTTTCAATTTTATTTTGCTTTTTTTCCGTTATCGGGCAACTTTTATCTGTTAGCAACTGTTAGTAAATAATTCCAATTGTGAAATATTAAGCAGAAAGTCTGGCTGAGAAAAATAAAAGGTTAGTTAATCTTTAGTACTAATATGTTTGGTCTTCAATCTAGCTTTGCGTCCAAAATGATCGAAGTTAATAAATTACGTTAATTTGAATGTAGATACTATTACAAGACTATCACAAAAAATATTTCATAGCGCCAAATCGATGAGATTTATAGATCTCCAGATATACCTATTTTTGTGTGCTTTTACTATGTTATTGCTATCGCATGGATTAGGATGAATTTCAACTAATGTTTAGACGTGAAAAGAAAGTATAGTTAAAGGCATATAAATGCTTTTTAACACTTTCCAACATAGTTGTAAAGTGTTTATGACTTAAGTTTGTCTATCTGTCGCCCGTCCTGTGTCTTTACGTGCTCTAACTGGCATAAATATAGTTGGGATTACGTGAAATTGATATACGTTATTGAGGTTTGCCAAAGTATGTTCAGCATTGAAAATGAAGTGTGTAGCATTTATAGCTCAATTAGAGAGGCCCTCACATCTATGCCGTTGCAATATAGTCTATGGGGAAAATGATCTGCTGTGTATTTTAATAGGTGTTACACAATTTTAAACGTAATGAAATTTATGTACATTATTAAGGTGCACTAGAACCTGGTTACTATAAAATATGTCATGTGTAGCGCTTGCAGCATGCGTGCAGGGAACTCAAAAGTATTCATTAAACTAAGATCTATTAAGAAAATTTTTTTGTGGAGTATTTGAATGATGTTTCTCTGTTATAAGGTAATAAAATTACTATGTATTTTTGAGACACTAAAAAATTATTTTTTGTAGTATATGGGGAGCAAAGCATGCATCAGTTTTTACAGAGTCACACAAAAGTGATCGATTAAAATATGGTCTACGGGGAAAAGCTCTTCACAGCTTATTTTAACACATAAGGACGGGAAACGAGAATTTTTATTTTTATTCACAAAACATCATTGGATAAAGGCGTGGCTTCTACCTTACACAAAATGTATTTATATCATGTTTTCCATATTTTTATAGATTGTAAGACACAAAAAAGTGAATATTACGTAATAACTTTTCTATTGCAAGACTTCCACGTGAAAAATAAAAATGAAATAAATAATTTGACGAATTATAAAAAATGTGACTATTACGTCATATTCGAAATATAATGGACATCAGCAGGTGAATATATAACGTAACGTCGTATGAGTTTGAAAAACGTATTGAAACATGATAAAAACCCGATTATGGAAATATTGGTATATTATAACATTTTGAAGTTATCTGAATTTGTTTTCGCCCTTTTTAAATTTATTCCATATATATATGTGTGTGTGCCTGCGTGTATATTAGAATTTCCACAAAGGTTTAGGACCCTCGAGCTCATTCTTAGTAAAGAACTGAAATAAAGATTTCAGATTTTTTTCAATTCATAGAATTCATAGAAAATTCATAGAATTTTTGTACTTGCCATTTTTCTTTGATCATGAAAAAAGTATTTAAATAACAAAATATTTGGAAACAGCTTTTCATCAAAAGGTTTTAATCTCGGTCTCAATCCAGATCATATATTATATTAACTAAGTAAGTATTTAATCTGTCGTCCGGTTTAAATGAACAAAAAAGCATGAAAATTACTTAAATTTACAGGCAATCATTAATTTTTCAAAACAAACATTCTTAAAATTCCGGTCAAGACCGGGTACTTTAGCTAGTACTTACTGAAAATTGAATTTTATTTATAAATAATCTATATTAATTTAATTAATTATATGTAAATTTTTATAAATACTTTTTTAAAGCATTATAGGGAAACACTTTCCAATTACAGACCTATTCCAATGATTATCCTAATTAAATCATTTATGCAGTTGCATGATATTTATACAAGTATTAATTAATTCTAAGTATAAGAATTAATTTTAACAGTGTTTAACTTTAAGAGCCTTATGCTTATTAAAATGTGCTAGATCCTACCTGAATAAACGTAGAAAAGGTAATTAGGAAAAACTTTTCCTTTTGGTTTGTATCAGTTATCATTTAATTTAATAAACTGTCATATCCTTCAATGAAATTAATATGGCATAAAAAAGTATTGCAAATTAAAATAAATTTAATTATTTTAAATAAAATTGCCTAATCAGGTAGTACTTTACTAAATGCTAATTTTCCACTCGTAAGCAATAAAATAATTTGGATTCGATTCATATTTTAAAAGGTAAACTAATTATTCCTTTTATGTAATGTGTCACAATTGCACGAGCATTATAATAATAATAACTCATTTTGTGTTTAAGAATTCTTTTTTATGCTTTTGTATGCTGTTCGGATTTTCACTTATTCATTTAAATGCGATATAAAAGATAATGCTGACTAAAAGATAATTAATGAAATTGTTATTATAAATTAACATATTGATATAACGGAAGTTTGTTGAAATTAGTCTAATTATAAGTTCATACTGTCTTAATCAAAAATATGTAATACAAAGGAAATAAATATTTCAAATGGAAGAAAAATCAAATTATTATAAAATATATTAAGCAAAATGAAACGAAAATGCTGAAAAGGATGTACTAGATATTGCATATATATATATTTTTTTAGCATCAGTGAAATATTAACTAATTACATTTTTTTCTACTACTTATCATGAAAAAGATTTTTAAGGAAATTATATTTTAGAAGGTCGCTTTCTTTGACTAATGAACATCGTATTGCATTCGCAAGATATTTTGTAAAATCTCCAATGTCAAAATCTGTCTATTGGATGTTTGAGATTCGTGAATTGGATTTTGTTAAAAGGAGTATAAACTACGTTAAAATAAAATTTTACAAAGATTTTAGAAATTTGACGGCTAACTTTCGAAAAATATGCAAGTATAATTGCCGAAACGTCAGTGAAGGTCCGAAAAGTTTTTGGTTTCAGTTTATTAGTTAGTTAGTTAGTAAGCCTGTCTGTTCCGCGATAACTGCCTTAAAAAGCATCCGATTAGCTTGAAATTAAGGAGGTATATTGGTGAGGTCCCCGGATTTAGCTGCATAGTTTTTGGTTAAATTTCGTTCATTCGTTGGAAACAGATATAACATTTTATTTTGCGTCATAATGCTTTTCTATGGCTGTTCAGACGATTTTCAAATTTCCATTTGTTGAAAGAGAATGGCACATTTCACTAATGTATTGAAATGGTAAATTATGGATGCTGAAATTACCAAATAACGGTTTTAAATTATTTCTATTATTTTGGGATTTTGTCAATATATTTGTCGGATTTTTTAAATTTGGCATTTGAATTTTTGTGGAAGTTTATACATGCTTAACAATAATATAAAACACATTGTTCTATCATTTTACTTATTTGACATAATACATATTTCATTGTTTTTTCTTCTATCAGTCAACTATAGTAACTCATTTTGTAGCCTATAAACAAAAATCATTTAAATAATCCCGATTATAAAGTGGATTTTCATTTGCAGACACTGTTTGACTATTTTTCTGATCTTAACTACGAATGAGAAAAATGTATCCTATAATAAAACATAATTTCAATGCACATATTTATTACAATGCACATATAAAACATGGATTTAAATGATATATTTAATTAAAATTTTATTTATTTATTTAAAATTAGAATTAACTCTACAAAATTGATCAGTATTAAGCATTATTAACATTTCAACTAAAATGGACATTTTCATTTTAATATATACTTCCCGTTGCAAAAATTATGAGATCAGCAGCAACTGTTCTCAAGGAGCTAAGAAATGTTTTTTTTTTTATGTAAAGCTCTTAAGTTGGCGAAACTTTGTTTGTTATTAAAGAGTCAAAAAGTTCTCTAAAACACAAAGACTCGTATTAACTAATAAATTGTCCACACAATTATGTTATAAAACTGTTTCTTCAAACGCTTTTGGAATAAAATATTGAATCCGCACCTATATTTTAAGAAAAGTTTGAAATATTTGTTCCAAGTACATATTTAACTCCTTAACCTACAATGATGGGAATAGCCCTCTATTATAGAGGCGAAAACCACTATTAAATTTTAGTGGTAGCTATGGATTTGCCAAACCGTGGAGCTGTTAAAATTAAATCGTAGGTTAAGGGGTTAAGGGTTCTCAGGACTCTTAAAATTGGAAAAAATAAACAAAAAAGACCATATTCAACATTTAATATCTTAAAATGTATATAATTTTAAAACACAATTTTTATTGGCATGAAAGATATAAGTACATTCTTTTATTTCATGTATTTAAAAAATTGCAAGATGCAGAATTGGTATTTCTATGGAGCTCCAAACTCTCAGATATTTGTCGAGCAGAAAATTGGTGCAACAGCCTACGCATAGGATTGCAAAATAAATTTTGCAACTAGAATGAAATTTGTTGTAGCAAATTATACTTCATATTGTAAAAAATAATCCTGAACCTAAATAAATTTGCATCTAAGGCATTTTTATATTTTTAATACAGAGTTGTATTTAGCTAATGCAAAATTTTGAAAATTTCAACAGTGTAATTACCTGAAAGGATATTTTTTTGAACAATAAAAATGAAATTTCAGGATCAGTTTGTACATACTAACCTGAAATATATGTTTTGGAAATTTCATGAAAAAATAATCAGAAGTTTTTGATTTTTCCTGCGCATTAAGACCAAAAACGTCATTAGGAGAAAAATGACTTCTAAGTTTCCAAAACGCCGTTTCAGATATTGCGAAGGTGCAATTCTAAAAGCCATAACTTCTGTTCTAACGGGAATTTGAAGGAAGTAACGATATCAAATTGTTTAGAAAATATAGGAGTTTAACATCTAAATAAATTAAAATTTCGAGAATTTTGAAGCTTTAAGGGTCCTGAAACCCCTTAATATCTTTGTCTTTCCAATTTTTGTCTTGAGGATAGTCATGACGAGACACAGGCATGATTTTGTCAGGCATGGACTTGCAAAATATTGGGACTTGTTTGGATCGGGTTGTCCGTGCTTTTCGTAAGGCGCATTGTTCCTGTTGCCTTTGACTGGAGCTTAACTCTTTCAGGGTCAAGGAACATGTTTTCGCAAAATTTTGGAATGAGTGATCGGCACCAGTATTTATAAACAAATTGATTCCAAAGTAACCAAAAGCTTTCGTTCGCGTACTTAATAAAAGGGAAATTTTCATTACAATATCATTCATGCCAATCTGGCATTTAGGAATTAAAATTAGGCAGTCCAAAAAGAGACCACCGCCCTTGAATGTGTTAAATACCATTTTGTTTTCACAATATACCATACATTTTCGATAGAATTGTTTTCTGGACTTCATGCTGACTACTCCATCGCAGGTATTTATTTAGAATTATTAAGAATTTTTTTCCGGGTCCAATGGCACGAAAAATTTTCATCCGGGTCCAATGGCACGAAAAATTTTCATCCATAAATATATAGACCGGGAGCCGCTAGCACAGACAATCACTTCATCGAGTTCACGAATGAAATTCTAGGATTAGTTAGATCTTGATTCGCATATTAAAACGCAATCGGTCTGCCAAGTCATATCTTGGTGGAAAACACCTGAAAACCCGATTTTAGCGCCTGACTCGTAGGTTTACCATTGTCTTTTTTTTTCTTTCAGTCCTCCATGTTTTCATTCCATTCGGTGCAGGAAAACAGAATGGTAAACCTACGAGTCAGCCGCTAAAATCGGGTTTTCAGGTATCTTCCTCCAAGATATGACATGGCAGGCCTATTGCGTTTCAATATGCAAATCAAGATTTAAGGGATCAGGTAACCTTTGACCCAATAAAGTACATGGAAAAGTGACCTCTGTAAGAATTGAAGTCATTCTTTAACTAATTAACTTTTAATTATAAAATTGAAAACACATGTTAGGAATGATTTATTTTATCAATCAAAGTTTTTAGAAAAGGTATACACATATATACTTTTTTAAATTTATTTTTAAAGATAATACAATTTTTACGAAAGAATTATTCTGGCATGCATTGCGAGCATGATTTTTCCCATTTGAATGTCTGAAACAAGCCAAGATTTTTTTAATGAGTATAGATATAAAGTGTTTTCAAAATGACCTACAATGAAAAAAATAAAACTTGTAGATCCCTAAGAAAATAAATTTTTTTAGAGTAATGCGAAATATCAAGATTTTTTTTATACAAAAGTAACCGTGAATTCCAAACTTCTTACTTGAGAAACATAAGAATAGGTCATTTTGTGCTTCTGTACGTTTAATACATCCACCAAACATTTCGTGAAATTCTAGGCAACCGTTTTCCAGAAATCGTGCGCGCAATGATCAAAATCGCTGTTTTGAGAAAATTAGCCTTAAAGATTGAAAAAACCGTTGATCATATAGCAAAAACTCAAAGTGTTTTAGACATAACTTCTCTTCTAATGCGAATTTTTGTCTGGAGTTTGCTTTTCAATGTTTCCAAAGAATCATATTTAACTATAAGCTATTAAAAAAAATGATTTTTGTACGCTTCAAACGTTACCTGATCCCTTAACTAATCCTAGAATTTCATCCGTGAACTCGATGAAGTGAATTTCAGTGCTGTTGGCTCCCGCTCTAATAGCTTCTGTATTATCAAATTCATCTTCTAAACTAGGAATTAGGGGATGGTCCAAGATTAAAACTTATTTCTCTGAACTCGCATTACCATTCACTAAACCATTGTCTTCTAAGCCTAATATACAGTCCTAAATCATGATTGAATAAGGGAACTTAAAACCGAAAATGCGATTTCACTCGCTAATTCGATATGCTGTTTTTCTCATAACACATTCTACACCTTTGCAGTGCCAGCGAACAGAAAATCAATCCGTTACAACTCCGAGAAACAAACAAATGCAATCGACAGTATCTCCTCTTTCTTAAGCGCTCTGAGCTACGAGAATTGTTACCTTCTGAATTTCCTTACTTCGCTAGAAAAACCTATCGGGAATTGAGTTTCTCTTCTTTTCCCTGCCTCGTGTTGGTAACACGTAGATATCATTGTTCCGAAGAAAACCGCTTCATCACAGTCCGAATGAAATCTCATGATCAATAGCTTTGAAAGTGCAGCTTTCGGTTGAAGCCAAAAATGAACCGTAAAACTGGTTATAAGAGGTTAAAATTCGGCCCAAACACTTGCTGCTCGCTTTGAAATATCTCTCTCCGTTCAATGAAATGAGCCCTTTTTCCTCCTGGTCGTTTTGTTTGAGGCGATTCATTTGAGCGATAACGGCTTCATATTGCAAACCGTTTTAACGATATGCTGCATACCTATTATACTTAGAATTCTGTGGAATGAAATTCACACAGCAACAGGCCGCTCGGAAGTTTTTCTTAAAGGATACTGAGTGAGTCGGTACTCTCTGTAATCCTGCTACTTTTCTAACCAGTACAGGTTAGAAAATGAGAACGTTTAGTGCCATCAGTGTAAAAATTCAAAGGAAGTTCCGGTAAATTATCTAATCTTCAATTCTATTAGTTCAAGGACTTTGTGCAAGTGCTATTTCAAATTGAGAAATAGTCAATTTGGGTGATAATTACCTACATGATATGGACAGCATTCTTCAAATATTTCTGCACATTAAAAATCAATGTTAAAATAAGTTCTTTGATCATTAGTGAATCTTATGTTCATCGTTTGATTAATCAGGTATTACCAAAAAAATGTGTTTGCTTTTTCCTAGAATCTATGTTTCTGTGTTTCAAGAATCAAATGTGCGCAGTATCGGCATACATATGATAAATTAATTAGTCATTTAGGTGAAATCAGTAAGTCATTCTTCAGATTTATTACGTAAAATATTGCACTGTGTTATTCTGTTTGAGAAAACATGTAATTATTAAAATAAGATGCAATCAGATTTAAAATCTTGAAAATCAGACATACATATCTCTCTATGTATCCACTAACAGGCTTAATCTGACATTGTGATCTAAGTTCTGACAACAAGATGAATACGAAGTTTTCTACAAGCTTTTTTAATTATCCAGTATACCACGATATATTTGATTTCTTAAATTTAGCACTTTTATTTATTGTGATTTTTTTTTTTTATAAATAAACAAACTAGAATTTTTCTATTACACTTTGTTTTTCAGTTGTGTGTCTAAGTACTATATTATTTCGATGAGAATATTATAATTTTTTTAGTTTTAAGATATAATCAATGTGATTCAATACTTGTCAATTTTAAGTAATACTCGTATATTCTAAATTTCACAACGCCTATAAATGTATCAATTACTAATTATCCACTATACACATTCTCTTTATCTAAATTCAAATTAAATACTTCTGTTATTTAACCTTACCTACACATTTTTGATACCATGATTCTTTCTCTCTCTCTAGACCCTAAAGGAATATTTCTCTGTTTTCACCAACACCAATACTGATTCTTGATTAATCTCCTAACACTATATTACTTCAGTAATCAATAGACAAGTCCCGGTGTTTAGCTCATCGCGATCTCTCTTGTTAGTACCCTAGTACCAGCTTGAGTTTTTTTTTCTTGGATTTGCGATAATGTTAACCAGCTTCATTATATCTGTTGTGCAAAATACGATTTTGTACCTTAATTTTCTATTATTTCCTACAATCAATTTTGCGTAAGCTGGTATACCAATTTTCTGCTCGTTAAATGTCTGATAGTTTGGAGCTCCCTATAAATGCTAATTCTACATATTTCAATTTTTAAGTACATAAAATACTTATATTTTTCTTCCTAATTAAAATTTTGTTGTAAAATCATATACATTTTAACATATTAAATGTTGAAAATAGTATTTTTTCATTTATTTCCAAGAGTCTTGAGACCCATTAATCTGAACGAACTTTCTAGAAAATCTCGAAAAAGATTGTAAGCATAAGAAAGTCTTTGCTACATTTCTCTGTTAGAGTAATACTCATATACTCTAAATTTCACAACGCCTATAAATGTATCAATTACTAATTATTCACTATACACATTCGCTTTATCTAAATTCAAATTAAATGTTTCTCTTATTTAACCTTATCTACACATTTTTGATATCATGATTCTTTCTCTCTCTCTAGACCCTAAAGGAATATTTCTCTGCTTTCACCAACACCAGTACAGATTCTTGATTCATCTCCTAAACTATTTTACTTCAGTAATCAATAGACAAGTCTCGGTGTTGTTTTGCTCATCGCGATCTCTCTTGTTAGTGCTCTAGTACCAGCTTGAGTTTTTTCTTGGATTTGCAAAAATGATAACCAGCTTCATTATATCTGTTGTGCAAAGTACGATTTTGTACCTTAATATTCTATGCTTTCATACAATAGATTTCTACATCTTTAGAAGATTTTCCATCTCTTATTCTTCATTCATTTCAAACACTTAAGAGGTCTCCGGACTCTTAAAGCTTCAACATTTTCGAGATTTAAAATTTTTTTAGATGTTAAACTACCATCTTTTCTGAACATTCTGATAGAATTGTTTCCTTGAAATTCCCATTAGAACAGAAGTTAATGCTTTTTGAATTATAACTGCTCAATAGCTGAAGCTGCGTTTCCGGAACTTCGAAGTCATTTTTCATAAAATGACATTTTTGTGCATAACGCGCAGGATATCTCAAAAACTTCTGAATATTTTTTCATGAAAAATTTTAAACATATTTTTCATGTTAGTCTGTATAAACTGAACCTAAAATTTCCATTTTATTGTTCAAATAAATTCTTTTATGTACTATAATGTTGAAATTTTCAAAATTTTGCATTAGCTAAATATAACTTTGTATTAACAATAAAAAAATGCTTTAAATACAAATTTATTTAGGTTCAGGGCAATTAGTACAATCTGCAGTATACGTATACACCAAAGTTTCCATTCTAGTTGCAAAAATATTTTTGTAATCCTTCGCGTAAGCTGGTATACCAATTTTCTGCTCGTCAAATCTCTGACAGTTTGGAGCCTTCTATAAATGCTAATTCTACAAATTTCAATTTTTAAGTACATAAAATGAAAGACAATACTTACATTTTTCTTCCTAATTAAAATTTTGGTTGTTATCATATACATTTTAACATATTAAATGTTGAAAATAGTCTTTTTTGTTTCTTTTATTTCGAATTTTAAGAGTCTTGAGACCCATTAAGCTGAACAAACTTTCTAGAAATTCTTGAAAGAGCAGATTGTAAGCATAAGAAAGTATTTGCTACATTTCTCTGCAATTTTTCCTGCTTCCAAATCTAGGTATCTTACAGTAAATTCCGTAAAGGAAAAAAAGCTTATTGCATTTACCCCTCTTCAGGTCCAGCTGAGCAAGACTATCGCGTAACAATAATCTGATCATGAAAGATGAAAATTTGTTTAAATAAGCAAGTGATTTCAAACTTCTTTTCATGAATCGGTGTTATTCCAAACTCTTACCTTACATAAGTTTCAGAAATAAATAAACAATAATTGAGTACTTATTTTGCAATTTCCGTTTTGTTTACGTGTCGTCCAAAAATTTTAATGATCGTGAATTAAGAATAAAAAAAAATTACCACTTTTCAATTATGTTTAAAATGTATATTTTTTGTCGATTGTCGTATAAAGACTGCCGTTCCCATACTTTTTGCGACGGGTGGTATTTTTGTCATTGGTAAGATTTTCTCTAAACAAAAATAAATCTAAACTAATGTGCAATGTATACAGTTACATGACCAATCAAGATAAACCGCCAATTAACAATATTAAAACAGCTCTTTTGATTATTATGTTTCCATAGATACTTCACATCAAGGTCTATTTTTAATTAATTACAATGGAATTAAATAATCAGATTAAGATTAACTAAATATCCATTACTCAATAAAAATTATTTTTCTTTTCATCATAAAGTAAAACTATTTTTCTTAACATGGTTTAAAACTTAAAACGAAATCTGGTTTAGTGATTATTATTAACCTAAATGAAATAACTCCATGAAAAGGAAAATTGATTAAATCCGTCTTTTCAAGGCGTTAGACATAAACAGCCTTTTTGCACATAAGTTTGAATAATTAAACTTATTAAATCATTAATGCAAAATTATGAAAGTTGATCAAGTATTATATAGAAATTAATTTCATCTGTGTTGTAATTCTTTGAGCTTTCCTTCTATATATAAAAAAAAGTTTTGATTTGGAAATGGACCAATGAACATCTGCGTAGATATTCCGGGTAGATCCACATCCAATCTGAATGCTTAAGCATGGCCTTTCATCGTTAATATTAAAAAAACTGTTGCATACAAAAATATGAAAATCGGTGGTATTATAGAGAAATGTTTGATAAACACGCTGATGCAGACAGTTTTCAAATCGAAGAATTATTTAAAGAGATATTTAATGGTAAAGTTGGGCAAAATCTTTCCATTAAAAAAGTTTTATTGGAGCAAAAACTATACATTAGAATTTAATCATTTTTAGATCATTTTATACGTTATAAGTTCCCGGTGTGGAGATTGCATTTATTTTTCTTATTTGACTCATTTTTTGAGGTTTTATTTCAATTTTAAATTCAAATTTTCAGCATTTCGAGAGATATTTTTTTACAAATTTTAAAAAATGTTATTAATTTAAACTGTTGCCAATTTGTATTAACAGCGAAAACAATAATGTTTACTTCAAATTAAAAATTTATTTTACACGTGACTATTATAAACAGAAAATATAAAAAGCAGGAACTCATTGAAAATTACGTCATAAAAACTATAATTACACGTGGATTTTAAAAGAGATAAAATATTGTAAAATAATAAATTCATAAACATGCGTCAGAAGCCTTAAATAGGAGAATTTACGTCATATTTACGTCACATTACATGCATACACTCCCATTGAAATCCAATAGCGTTTACTCGCTTGCAAAAAATCAACAAATTGAGATATTGGAATGCAGCAAAAATTAATATTAGCTTATGAATAGAGCTTAATTGAACTATTTGCATTATTTTTAAGCACAAACACTAACTATTTACAATATTCGTAACACTATATCTGTACCTTGGAACAAAAAGGGCCAATGTCCATTTTTCTCAAATGGCAGGAAACCCAATTTAAGTTTGAGGAATTTTAAGAATATTGCTACAATCTCTGTACTATTATTTTTCAAAGTTGTGCCTTTCAATTCAGTAATGTTTTTCTCACTACAATCTAATGTTACATTGATTTAGTTTTTTGTTTACATTTTAAATTGGCCATTTGTACATTAACAGTAAGTAACATATTGGTCTCGATAAAATATTTTGTTTTCAATGATCTAATATTGGGAGGACTTTCGGCCTTTGGCACAGATGTCATATACGCCGCATATTGGCGCCATTTTTTTCCGTTGCTAATTTGGCGAAAACATCCACAGAATAAACAACATCATCCGGGTTACCATATAAAGCAAAATAACGACACTTTGGTGCCAGTTAAGTACCCGTTGCGTATGTGACATTGGCGTCATAAAAATTTCGCGCCAATATGTGACATCTGTGACCGGCCTTTTAACAATTACTTGATATTGCATCATGAATTCATTCGTACATTTAACTCAAATTTCTCAATTTTGGACATTGGCCCTTCTTGTTCCAAGGTACAGATATATACAATTGGTACTTATTAGTTATCCTGTCAACCAAATTATTGTCGCCAAATTCATATATATTAAAGGAGCAAGGGATTTTCCCGATTATGAATGATATCGTAAACGACTGGGAATATTTTCACGAGACTTGCCCCCTATACTAAATTGAGCACGAGAAAAAGATCTAGCTAGGTTCCAAATGCAAGAAAATTCGTTTTTACAGGGTAAAACAAACTCAGCGCTGAAAATGTTTTTATTATAAATGGAAAAATACTCAAATGATTTACACGAAACGTTTTGCCTATACTAATTCGAGCACGAGAAATCCATCTAGCTAGGTTTCGAATTCGGGAAAGGTCATTGCGATCTATTAAAACAAACTCAGCACTAAGAATGCTGCTATAAATCGAAAACGACTCTAACGATTTTCACAAAAATTGATGACTATACTAATTCGAGCACAAGAAATCGATCTAGCTAGGTCACTAATTCGAGAAAACTCGTTTTCTGTGTTTAAAACTGGACGTGGTCATTACTCGAAAAAATGGTTTTAATCGGAAAAATTTCCGACTATTTTTATGAAATATGATTTATTTGATTATGAGAAAAATATCTAACCAAGTCTTGATATCAGGAAAAATTAATGCCACAGATGTCATATACCCATATTGGCGCTATTTTTTTCTGACGCCAATATTATATACGCAACGGGTACTTAACTGGCGCCAAAGTGTTGTTATTTTGCTTGATATGTTAATCCGGATGTTATTGTTTATGCTGTTGATGTTTTCGCCAAATTGACGTCGGAAAAAATCGTGCCAAAATGTCGCGCTAAATGTCACATTCACTTGACAACATGTGTTTACGTCATCAAGTTATTTTTATTTCGACGTTTTATTTATATTTTTATTAATGTTATACTAATTTATTTGTTCTTTTGTTATTTAAAATAAAAATTATGTCAATTTGTATAATTTGGCGAATGGATTGGCGATTTATATAATTTGGCGAAATTGGTCGACGGGATAACTAACAAGTATCATATAATTTTACACATACATGTTGGCGGCGAAGTGAAAATTTCAGAGGAGAGGAAATTTGTATGATAAGATTATGGCACGATGTCATATATATATTATATATGCCCCATATTGGCGCGCTTTTTTCTGACGCCAATGTCATGTACGCAACAGGTACGTAAAGGCGCCAAATTGTCGTAATTTTGCTTGATTTGGTAACCCAGATGTTGTTTATGCTGTTGATGTTTTCGCCAAATTGGCGTCGGAAAAAATGCGCCAAAATGGGGCGTATATGACATCTGTGCCAAGATTATTTACTATAATTACAAATTAGCGACTTTATTACAAAGGTAAGGGGAAAAAAATCCAAATAACTTTAATAAATTTGTTACTTTTTAAATTTAACATATTTTTTAATTTTACAATATTTTTAATTTTAAATTTTATATTCATTTATAATTTTGGTACAGATGTCATATTCGCCCCATATTGGCGCGATTTTTTTCTGTCGCCAATATCATATAGGCAACATGTACTTAACTTGCGCCAAAATGTCGTTATTCTGCTTGATGTGGTAACCCCGATTATGTTGTTTATGCTGTTGATGTTTTCACCAAATTGGCAACCGAAAAAAATCCCGCCAATATGGGGCGAATATGACATCTGGGCACAGATGTCATATACGCCCCATATTGGCGCGATTTTTTTCTGACGCCAATATCACATAGGCAACGGGTACTTAACTTGCGCCAAAGGGTCGTTATTTTGCTTGATGTGGTAACCCGGATTATGTTTTTATGCTGTTGATGTTTTTGCCAAATTGGCAACCGAAAAAAATCGCGCCAGTATGGGGTGAATATGATATCTGTGCCGATATCTGTACCATAATTTTATTTAATTATAAATTTATTTAAATTGTAATAGAATATTACTTATTACAACTTCTTCAACAGAATAATATTAGAACATTTATGTTATACTCATACCGTAATCCTAACGGGCGTATTCATGATGTAAATAAAGTAAAGACGTTGCCACTAAAATTTTGGAAAACTTTTTCTTGAATTTAAAGATATTATTAATATTCATTTATTTAAGATATTTTAAGCTGAGATTTCGCAACTACGCAATTTAGTGCGCTGCATCATTGAGAAAGAATGCAACTAAACATTCCTTTCTCATAAAGGTTTCGTTTTGGCATTTTCTTTATTGGTGGTATTATTTTTTTTGTTTGTTTGTTTTTGAGTTGTTAAAGATAAGTATATTTTGTCAAAATGTATGAAAGGAAGTTATTAGTTCGTATGTTTTATTATCTTTTCTTTTCTTAATTACTTTTTTTTATTGTATTTGAAATTTATTGCCGGATATCCCCTTTGTCTCAAAATGAATGAATCAACAATTGAAAAAAAAAAGAGATTAAGAAATGAAGGCCAAAGGAGATGGAGGGCTAAACAAAGTGAAGAATATAAACAAAAAAAATTCCTTTCGGCTCGGGCCTACAGGCGGAGGTAGATTTCGATGCTAAGTACTAAATTCTCCAACAAAACTTAAATCAAGATTAGAGATAAAACCCAGTTTCATCACAGAGAGCGAGTTGTAGGGAGCTAAACTTTTTGTGAAAATTGTAATATACACGAATACACACACACATATATATGGAATAGGTTTAAAAAATGGCTACAAAAAATTCAGAGAACCTTAAAGTGTTAAAATATGTTAATATTTCCATAGTCGGGTTTTTATCATGTTTTAATACGTTTCTTCAAACTTACATGGCGTTACATATTCACCTGCTGAGGTCCATTATATTTCCAATATGACGCAATATACATATTTTTTTAATTCGTCAAACTATTTATTTTGAATTTTCATGCTGAAATCTTGCTCTAGGAAACTTATGACGTAATATTCAATTTGTTTTCAATTTGTCAAACTATTTAATTTTACACGTGAAAATTTTGCAAAAGAAAAGTAATTGTTGTGGTGATTTATTATTTGTTTTTTTTTTAATTGTTGGCAACTGCTATAACGAAAAACTTTTATTTTTTTCCTGCCATTGTTGTGTAAGAGCTGGCTTTATCAGAATCATGTTAAGACAGTATTCAAAATTTTGAACCCTCCCCATTTCCACCCTCTTGGGCCGATTTCGCCCATTTTCGTGCATTAATGCGATTTTTATCGTGCGGACAAAATTTAGTACATACATACATACATATATATATATATATATATATATATATATATATATATATATATAACTTTTTAGGTGGGGGTGGTTTTGGGTTCCTGGGGTCCTATAATGAAAAGTTATGAAGGAATTTTTCAAAAGTCGCACCATGGTAACGACTGCAATAGGTAGTATTTCTTACGAAATCTACCTAAAATACGTGCTGCCAGAAGGGTAAAGAAGATATCTCAGAATAATTTTGAAAAGATATTGTCTCAAGATAAGGTTAGATGGGTGCATGATAGCGCTCGCAAGAAGAACATGCCTTTCAATGAATTAATTTCAAATCCATTTCAAGTTGCAAATTATTCCGGATTATATAACACTGTGAAAATGGAAATTTGTAATCAATTAGAATGTACAAATAATATTTTTTGTGATGCAGGTCATTCAGGAATATTAAAAAATATTGGGGAAGTGGGGACTTCTAATCATTTTGAAAGTACAAATACAATTTTTGGGATGTGGATTCTTCTGGAATATTATGGAACACTACAAAAGAATTAGAAGAAACAAGATATGAAGTTATGAAAGTTAGGACTCAAAGTGAACCTTCTGAAGAAGCAACAGCATCAAACAGACTTCTTGTTTTGGCTTCTTCAAGATGTGCCACAGAACCTACAGAGGAAGGAAATACGAATCTACATTTTCTTGTAGCAAATCAATCTGAAGACAGAACAATATTATGCAACACTATAAAACAATTACAAAAAACAAGACATACAGGTATGAAAGTTACAGCTCTAAGTGAACCTTCTGAAGAGGCAAAGGCTCGACTAGCTGCAAATAGGAAAAAAGTAAGAGCAGCAAACAGACTTAATATTTTGGCTTCTGCAAGATATGCCACAGAACTTATAGAGGAAGCAAGTATTTTTCCAGATTTTATTGAAGAGATTCATTCTGAGGAGACAATGGCTCAATCAGCTGAAGACAAAACAATATTGTGTAACACTACAAAAAATTAAAACAAAGAAGATGTAATGGTATGAAAGTAACGGCTTAAAGTGAACCTTCTAAAGAGGCAAAGGCTCGACTAGCTGCAAATAGGGAAAAAGCGAGAGCAGCAAACCGACTTCATGTTTTAGCTTCTGCAACATGTGCCGCAAAACCTACAGAGGAAGGAAATATTTTCCAAAATTTTATTGAAGCTGTTCATTCTGAAGAGACTATGGCTGAAGTAACAACACAAGAAGAAAATATGAATCTACATTTTCTCGCAGCAATGGAATCCGAAGAGCAAATGGATGTTCTGGAAGGGAAAAAAACAAAGACAAAACACAGATTCTCTAAAAAAATAAAAGAATTTGCTGCAGATATTGATCTTAACACACATGTACAAAAACATTGTTTAAATGAATACAATATTGAATGTATTCACTGTGGAGCTCTTTATTTTAAAGAACAGAAGGGAAGAACTGTCAACTCTTGCTGTCACGGTGGTGTTATTGACATACCTCTTCTTTCTGAGTACCCAATTGAATTGAAAGACCTGCTTACATCGAATAAACCAGAAGCAAAACATTTCAGACCAATCATTAGAGCTTACAACTCTTCATTTGCTTTTGCTACGTTTGCATCTAATATCGAAGATGCGCAAGGAAGAGGTCCTCCCCTTATTAAAATTCAAGGTCAAGTTTATCATTATGCATCTACTTCTCTTGAAAACTTTAGAGGAAATGTACCACGGAATAGACAGATTTATATTTATGATGATGAAGAAAAGGCAGCAAATTTGAGCATGAATTCTGAATATCCAGAAATTAATCTTAAACTTGAAAAACTTCTTAGACAAATAAATCCATATGCTAAAAATTACAGAATGTTGCATGAATTAACTAGAATTAATGGACGAGAATATGTTTTAAATTTTATAACTTATAAATTTGATGGCAAGCGAAGATATAACAAACCAACAACTTCAGAAGTTGCTTTCACAATTGAATCAAAAGATAACTGTATTCCATGTGTTGATCTTAAAGTTTATTCAAGACAAGAAGATGGCCGTGAGACTACTATTATCAATCAAACCTCACAACATGCAGATCCTATGACATTTCCAATTTTATTTCCGCATGGTGATCTAGGATGGACATACAACATGTTGTCAAAAAAAGGTAAGAAGATTACGCCTTTGCAGTACTTTGGTCATCGTTTAGCACTGCGGAAAAATTATTTTAATCCTTTAATTAATGCTGGAAAACTAACACAGCAGTATATCATTAACTGTTATGTCTTAGTTGAACGTCAACGCTTAGATTTCATAAAATATAATCAGAAACAACTGCGAACAGAATGTTACCAAGGATTAGTCGATCACATAGAACGAAATATATTAAATGAGGAAAGTACAGTGAGACTTGGAAATGCTGTTATTCTACCTGCAACGTATATTGGTTCTCCACGGAGTTTGCAACAATTGTATCAGGATTCTATGGCGATATGTCGAAAAGTTGGGAGACCTGGCTTTTTTATAACGATGACATGTAATCCCAACTGGGCAGAGATAAGAAATGTTTTTAAAAATAACTTTTCTCCCGGAACTACAGTAAATGATATTCCAATGATAGTGACAGATATTTTTCAGGCCAAAGTGAAAGAACTTATTAAAGAAATTGTAGAAAGACAGGTGCTTGGACCTATTGTTGCATACGTATATACGATTGAATTCCAGAAACGAGGCCTTCCACATACCCATATTTTAGCAGCATTGAGGACTGACTGCAAGCTACTTCGACCAGATCAGGTAGATAGATTTGTATGCGCAGAATTATCTGATGAAGACTCTTCACTTCATAACTACCAACTGAGACACATGATACATGGTCCTCATGTATAAGGTCTTCTTTGTTGGGATAAACAGAAAAATGAATGCTCAAAAAACTTTCCAAAAAAATTCTGTGAAGAAACTGATATGAGTGGAGATGGTTTTCCTAAATACAGAAGAAGAAACAATACACATAGACTTTATGCGTATCATTCCAAAGTAAATGGCAACGTTCACTACGTCGATAACAGGATGGTTGTGCTACATAACCCATACTTATTGAAGAAGTTTGACTGTCATTTGAATGTAGAGTACTGCGCTTCAGTTATGGCAGTGAAGTATATTCATAAATACATCCACAAAGGACACGACCGTGCAAGAATGGAGATGAAGCTTGAAGACACTAATGAGGTTCAAAAATACATCGATAGTCGATATATAGGTCCCATGGAAGCAGCTTGGAGATTAAATTCGCTACCCTTGGATAAAAGAAGTCGCACTGCTGTAAGACTACCAGTGCACCTTGAGAATCAGCAATATGTTACGTTTAAAGAAGGTTCGGAAGAAATAGCTGTAAATAAAGAATGCAAAACTATGTTAGTAGGTTAATTTGATTTAAACAAAGAATGTGAATCTGCAAGAAATATACATTACTCTAACATACCTGAATTTTATTCTTGGGATACACAAAGCAAAAAGTGGGTTATAAGAAAGAATGATTCTAAAGCCATTGGGCGCATTGTTAATGTTTCACCAAAGGATTCAGAAAGATTCTTCTTAAAGCTTATTTTAAACAGAGTTACTGGAGATACATGCTTTGAAGATCTTCGCAGACATGAAGGAGTAAACTACTGCACTTATAGAGAAGCAGCAATTGCAATGGGATTAACAGAAACCAGTGAAGAAGCTATTGCTGTGTTACAAGAAGCTGCATCTATTTTAATGCCCAGAGAGTTCAGAAAATTTTTTGTATACTATGTGATAGGAGATGAACCATCTAATGCTTTGCAGCTTTGGGAAACTTTCAAGCATCATCTAACTGATCAGAACGGTACTGAATATGAAGCCTTTTTTGAGATTCAAGGTCAACTTCATGCAGAAAATAGGTCTTGTAAGGAGTTTGGGTTGCCAGAACCAAATTCTTTCGTGAATCCTCCACAGAAGTTTTCTTTAGATTTTCACGTAAATAAATGCACAGACATTGAAGGAAAGTTTAATTTGGATCAGAGAAAGGTCTACGAAAGGATCATACGTTGTATTATTGAAGCCCGTGCCCAGTGTTTCTTCATTGATGGACCAGGTGGGACTGGGAAAACTTTTCTGTATAATGGCATATATCACAAACTTGTGATATTGCAAAAGAAAGTTGCATGTGTTGCATGGACTTGCATTGCATCCATTCTATTACCAGGTGGAACGACGTCTCATCGATTTTTCAATCTACCTATAAATATTAAAGAAGATGGTGTTTGTTTTCTTAAAAAACGTGACAAGCTTAGACTAAAAGAAGTTGATGTAATAATTTGGGATGAAGCAAGTATGATTCCAAGGAAAGCCCTGGAGATCATTGATCGTACCTTAGGAGATGTTATGAATTGTGATGCACTTTTTGGTGGAAAAACAATTATACTTGGTGGTGATTTCTGACAAGTTCTACCGGTCGTAAAGAAAGCTACCCGTGCACAAGTTATTTCTGAGTGTTTGAAATCATCCACCCTTTGGAAGCTCTTTGAAATTCACCATCTGAAGGTCAACATGTGTGCAGCAACTGACACAGAGAATTTTTCAAAATGGCTACTGCAGATTGGTAATGGAGATATGAATGAGCTTGAAGTTGAACCATCATCTGCGCTATTTTGTTCCAACTTGGTACAATGGTTCTTTGAAGATGTCACGATTTTGCTACTGATCTTCAATCAAGAATTATATTGTCACCTCAAAATGATGAAGTTAACAGAATTAATGAGAAGATTTTGGACAAGATACCTGGTAATGAGTGAATCTGCTACAGCATTCACAAAGCAACTTTGACTGGAATAGACAGAACTGACACTCGAGAAGAAGAAGCAACACTCAGATATCCTAATGAATACTTACATTCACTTACTCCTTCTGGTATGCCACCTCACAGGTTAAAATTGAATGTGGGATGCATAGTCATGCTGATTAGAAATCTATCAGTAGCCGATGGGTTATGTAATGGAACACGTTTGCTTGTTATACGTATTCGTTGCAGGGTTTTAACAGAAAAAATTATTACTGGTGATCAAAGTGGAACTGTAGTAAATATTCCAAGAATTCAACTAGATACATCAGGAGGTCATGCACAGTTGCCATTCGTGTTGTACCGCAGACAGTTTCCTGTTAGACTTGCTTACGCATTGACAATTAACAAATCACAGGGACAGACATTTCAAAGAGTGGGAGTTTACATTGAACGCCCAATTTTTGCACATGGCCAGTTGTATGTTGCATTGTCAAGATGTGTATCTGCTAACAATATCAAGATTTTCATTAAAGATAGTCAGAAGTTGGAGAACATTGTTTACAAGGAAGTATTGTAGGAATGCAATAAAAGATGTATGATGCTTTGTCAAGATATGTATCAGCTAAAAATATGAACATTGTTTACAATAAAGTATTGTACAAATCCAGTACTATTCAAGATATTGAAATCTAATCATAAAGAAAAATATTTGAAACTTATTTTGGAAATAAATTTGTTTTATTTCAATTTTTTTATATTTTTCTTTCACAAATATTTGAGGTGATAGGCAGGATTCGTGTTTGGTGATGGATGAAGCTGATTTTTATAATAAATTTAGGTTTCATTTAAATTACAACAACATTTACGAAGTGGAATCTAAAAATTGAACGCATAGAAAATAAGGGATCGCGATGCAATCTAGAATGGAAACGATTACGTCTGGGCCTGGGGTTGGCTAGGGCGCGATTACGCGGGGGGTGGGGGAGCGTAGCGAGCAGGGGGGCCGAGCCCCCCTAGTATGTTAAAAAAAATAATAATAATAGGAGTATAATAACTTAATTAGGAAAAACCTATTTTACATTTTAAGATTTTTTTCCTTTCATTAAGCAAAATGTCATAATATTTATTGCAACTAATATGGCGTAATGTAATAAGTAATGTGAACTGAAATCGTCTTCAATTAGTTTAAATAAGTTTTTGTAATCATAGCGTCAAGAATCATTTTATCAAATATTAAAAAGGAAATAGATACGGATTTCACATTTAATACTAAAACTAAACAAATTCTTATTTTACGTCAGCTCCAGAACTGTGCGAGTATTATTTAACAATTATCACTTACTTACAGTATCCATGGATTAGTTTTAACCCTTAAATGCGCGATTTTTTAATTTGTTTCGAAAACTTATATATATATGATTTTCTGAAAGGTTTATTACACAGGAAAAATAATGAAAAAAATCAGCGATATATTTTTCATAAATACGTCAATCTTTTCTTCTGCTGCACATCTGCAACACAAGTAAAAATTGCTGTCGTGTGGCTGTTTTACGCTACAATAATGCAAATTAGTAAATATTTTAATAAGTATGTCTCCAAATACCTTACCTTTGATAATTATTTATTTTATAAAACTTAACCTTTAACCCTTTAATCCCCATGATAGAATACGTTCTAAAAATTACGTAGTTCAGAGAATCTGACTTTACACCAGAAAGTTTAAATGGATAATTTTACTTTATTTTAAAACGTAATGACTGTTATTAATTAAAGCAAGAATTGCTATTATAATTTTCTGGTATGAATTAGGTATAAACAAATGAAAAAATATATTAAATTCAAAACACTGCTGTTTGCATATATGCAAATCTGTGCACTAAAGGGTTAAAGCGTTTATGTGTTTTTATGATTCGCAATTATTCCTTTATGCGTTTTATTTAAACATAAAAATATAATTGAATAAATTGTTAATTTTGTTTATATGTAAGATGAAAAATTAAACTAGGAGAATCACAAAGTCATATTATATTTAACAGAAATATTTAATAGGTCTTATTTGTGATGAAGATAACATAAATTATTAACTACCCGATTGTTAAATGATTAATAAAAATATTGCAAAAATATATTATATCATATGTAAATGCTCAGTGTAGCCAGCCAGCTACTTTTTTGAAATTCCAATGCTTGATTGCCACCACTCTCTCGAAATAGTATAATTTGCGCGCATTTAAGGGTTAAAACCAATCCATAGATACTGTGAGTAAGTGATACTTATAAAATAATACACGTACAGATCTGGAACTGACGTAAAAGAACAATTTGTTTAGTTTTAGTATTAAATGTGAAATCCGTATCTATTTCCTTTTTAATAGTGAGAAATTTTCTGAGCTCGGTATCGTTCCATGTGGTTTAGTCGGTAGAATGTTAGTGCGCTATACTGATGGCCCTGGTTCGAGTCCAGGCTTGGAATATTTTCACTATGTTGGCCTTTGCGCCTTGAAGCAATTAGTTTCAAATTTGGTTTTCAATTGAAATATTGTATGCAAGGCGAAGAATGTCAGTGCGCTATACTGATGGCCCGGGTTCGAGTCCCGGCATGGAATCTTTTTCACTATGTTGGCCTTTGCGCCTTTTAAGCAATTAATTTGAAATTTGGTTTTCATTTGAAACATAGTATAATTTTTCTGTTTTAATTAGTTTCTGTCAATGAATAAAGTAATGTTACTATTTCAAAATGCAGGTAGAAATTAAATAATTTAAATTTTTAAAAAAGTAGCAGAGTGCTAATACTGTCTATGCTTTCGGTAAATCTGTAGTTTGTTTTTAACCTGTTCGGCCCGGGCGTTTGCTTTCTATTAATAGGACATGTCTTTTATTGGGTATTATGTTTTAAACAATTATTTTTGCTAATTTCAGCATCTAATAGTGATATCAAATGTCAACACATTTATTGTTATCACTTCATTTATGTTTCAAAAGTTAGTAATAATAATAATAATGATAAAATTTTCTGAATTATTGTTAAGCCGTTGACGTTTCTTTCATTTCAAGCATATATTTCCCTCTTTAAATTTAAACTAGGGACTACTTTTACGAACTAATAATTTGTGATAATAAAAAATGCCAGTAAATCTTAAGGAATCTCAGGACTCTTAAAATTGGAAAAAATGAAAAAAAAAAGTTCATATTTAACATATAATATCGTAAAATTTATATGATTTCAAAACACAATTTTTATTGGGATGAAAGATATAAGTATGTTACTTCATTTCATGTATTTAAAACATTGCAAGAAGCAGGATTAGTATTTACAGGGTCCTCCAAATTATCAGACATTTGTCGAGCAGAAAACTGGTACAACAGCATACGCGCAGGATTACAAAATAAATTTTGCAACTAGAATGAATATTTTCTAGCCTAATTATACTTCAGACTGCATTAATTACCCTAAACCTAAATAAATTTCTATTGCAAGCATTTTTATATTTTTAATACAAAGTTGTAATTAGCTAATACAAAATTTTTAAATTTTCAACAGTGTAATCACCTTTTTTTTAACAATTTCCAACAAAGTTGAAAAGTGTTTATGATTTCGGTTTGTCTGTCCGTCTGCCCGCGCTCTAAGTCTCGTAAATATACTCGGATCGTTCTGATATTTTAGGATGTTTGTTACCACTACCATAGCACGATCCCTATTTCCAATAAAATTCGTGTCATGTTTAGTTCATTTACAGGGAGAGTCAAAAGTATTCCGTTACATTACGGCCAATGGGAAAAAATCGTTTCAAATGATTTTTAATGGTATTACACTCTTTCAAACACAGTAAAATTCATATGCATTTATGAAGTCCACTAAAATATATATTCTATAGATTATGTGGTGCAAAGAATAGTTATTATTCATTAACATGGCCACACAAAAGAATTCATAATGGTATAGAAAACATAAAACATAATGGTATAGGTGCGAATTCTTTGCGGCGTATTTGAATTATGTTAAACTAATTCATATATAATGAAATTTATATACGTCGCTGAGCTTTAATATAAGTTATTTCAAGTATAATACGAAGTGCATAGCATTTACAGGATACACAAAAGATTTCAGATACTATATTGTATCCGAATTACTGTGTAATAGCAATGATTCCTTGAGATGTATTTTTAATTATGATATGCGCTTTTAAGTTTCACTGTATTTATGAAATACTATATAGTGTGCACAAATGCTATAGTTCATATACAGGGCTACAGAAAAGAATTCGTAAGGGTTACTGAGTATGAGCGTAAATTGCTTAAAAATGGTTTTAAATGAGTTACCCGTTTTTATTCTGAACTGAATTTAGTTTACTAAGAAATGTTTGTAGAATATAGATAAAATGATATACAGAGTCACGCAAGGAATACTATATATGGCCGTAAAAGGATGATAATTTCTGGAAATGTGATTTCAGTAGTTTGAAGAGTGTTTTAGTTTGAATTAAGTTTTAGCTAAATAGTGACGTGTAATAAAGGTTCTAGGTAAACTACACGGCTGTAGAAAAGTATTCAAGTATGTTTCCATCTATTTGTATAAATTGCTGAAAGAGAAATTTCACCCTGTTACGTTTTTTCTTGCTAAACTAAATTTCCGCATTATATAGTATATATATCAACATACAACATAAAATACAGGGCTGTTCAAAAGAATCTGAATACATATTTGTTTATTGGATGGTAACTGCTGAAATCAGTTTTTTCAAATGTGTTATGCGTTTTATAAAATGTTTACTTAGTTACCTCATTTCCCTAAATAACGAAGTTTTGTCAAAGCATTCATGAAGTCTTGGAAAGTGTTTCATAATCTATGCTTAATGCTTAATTTTTCTTTCTTGTTTTTTTTTTTTTTTTTTTTTTTTTTTTTTAACGATAAAAAATAAAATTTTAGGTTCAAGTTAATGCAGGCTAACATGAAATATATGCTTTGAAAATTTCATGAAAAAAATATTCAGAAGTTTTTGAGATACCCTGCGCATTGTGGCTAAAAACGTTATTTGGAGAAAAATGAATTCAAAGTTTCAGAAACGCCGCTTCAGCTATTGAGCGAGCCTAATTCTAAAAGCCATAACTTCTGTTCTAACGCGAATTTCAAGGAAACAATTAAATCAAAATGTTCAGGAAAGAAAATCATAAATAAAATGAAATTTCGAAATTTTTAACGCTTTAAGAGTCTTGAGACCCCTTATTGTCTGTCTAATCTTGTAGTTATGCAACATTTTCCAAACGTCTTCAAACATTCTTTATTAGAATTTGAAAAGAACGCAAAATAGCTACATTAAAAAGTTTGGGTAAATAACATATACATTAGATTACATTAAACTTTAACGTCTGTGACTTAGATATCTACTTATAATTTTATGAGCATAAAAGTAATTTTCCTAAAAATTGAATGAAAATTTAGTGCCGAAAGAGTTAAGGTGGTTAACGAATACTGTCTGAATAATCCCACTTTTAATCCATAATTTTTTTTTATATAATGGGAAACCATATGGAAATTTTAATCAATAAGTAATGCTTCTTCTTTAACGTGTTAAAATAGAAAAGAAATTTGGTCAAATATTCTCATGGTTTTTTTATTATTATTAGTATTTCTAGAGCGATGTCTAACTACAGCCTGAGTTAAAAGGCTATTATTCATGAATTATCGTTTTGAATATGAGTTATGTATCCGTTTGTTTTCCAGCACTAAATAACTTAAAATACAAGAAAATATCATATATACTAAAGAAATGATTTAATATTTGAAAATATTTGTATTCTTTTCCATGTATCGTTTCATATATTTCAATTTCAATAAGACATATTGTTTGTTAAAGAATGTGGAAAAGTAAAGTAAAAGTTCTGTTATGTAATATCTTGTAGCAGTTTAATTAACTCAGATAGTTTATAACTTTCAAAGATTTCCTAGGAAATAAATCCTAAGTTTAATAAATTTTCCAAGTGAATAAATTGTATTTCTAATGTAGTTTTTCTCAAGGCACTTAAGTGACAAAGGCAGGAAATTCAGATATATTTTCTACTATGCGTGTTTATATTTATAGGTTTTTGTGCTTTAATTTATGCTTTTTTTACTAGCTAAAATTTAAAGAAAGAAATGTTATTTTATCTAATATTACCTAATACTGTATAATAGTATCTCTCTATTCTATGAAAAGTAACTACCGCTGTCACCGCCACCGCCGGTTTTGAATTTTTTGTGACCGGAGGTCTTTCTTCGTTAATATTAAGAAAAATAATGCATACAAAAATATGAAAATCGGTGGTATTGTACAGAAATGTTTGATAAACACGCTGATGCAAACAATTTTTAAATCGAAGAATTATTTTAAGAGATATTTAATGCTGAAGTTGGACAAAATCGTTCCACTACAAAAGTTTTATAGGAGCAAAAACTCTTCGTGGGAATTAATCATTTTTAGATCATTGTATACGTTTGGAATTCCCGGTGTATGGACTGTATTTCTTTTTTTTTCAATTTGACTCATTTTTTGAGGTTTTATTTCTCTTTTAAATTCAAATTTTCAGCATTTCTAGAGATATTTTTTACATTATTTTAGAAATTGGTATTGATTTAAACTGTTGCCAACTGTATAAACAACGCAAACAATAATGTTTACTTCAAATAAAAAATTTATTTACACGCGACTATTATAAACAGAAAAAAATCATTTGGAATTAGAATTAAATAATTATGTACAAAAAGCAAGAACTTATTAAAAATTACGTCATAAAAACTATACACGTAAATTTTAAAAGAGAAAGGATATTGTAAAATAATAAATTCATTAACATGTGTTAGAAATCTGAAATAGAAGAAATTACGTCTTATTTACGTCTCATTGCAGTTATTACATAAAATGAACACAAAATAATATAGCAAAACAGTTTAAATTTAGAAATTGTGCTAGGCATTTATTTGATATTTTGAGAGGATCTTTTCAACTATTTTTGTTAGGGAAGCGCAAATAATATTCCATTTCTAACAAAAGTATTTTCACGTGAATATTTAAAAGAGAAAGAATAGCTTGGTCCAAATTACGTCAGATTAAAATCGATTAATTTAAAATGTCTCATTTTAAAGAAATTTCTTTTCGCTTTTTTAAAAAAATGCCAGGAGACAAAGACTCTGTTTACTTAATTCCTTTTATATTTGCTTATTTTGAAATGTTAAACTTATTTTACTTAATCAAAGGCGAAAACAGCGATTATATCTTTGGTACTACTTAGTTATCCCGTCGACCAAAAATCTATCATTCGCCTAACTATAAGATTAAATGCCAATAATTGTTGTTCATAAATGTCACATTAACTTGACTTTAAGCAAGTTACACGTGTGTACGTCATCAAGTTATTTTTATTTCGACGTTTTATTTTTATTTTCATTAATGTTGTACTAATTAATTTTTTCTTTCGTTATTTAAAATAACAATTATGTCAATTTGTATAATTTGGCGAGTGGTTTGGAGATTTATATAATTCGGCGAAATTGGTCGACGGGATAATCAAGTAGCATCGCAGCGGATTTGGCGTTAAAATTCCCCAATCAAAGGGAAATAAATAGAAATCCGTGTATAGGGAGATCGCCACTTGTTTTTTAAATTATAATTCAATCTTTCGAAATCTTTTTAAAGCCGATCAAATTAGCGTGCATTTAGAGTCTGCGGTGTCTGGACGGGGGTTGACGAGCGTAACTCGTAGGGGACAGAGCCCCCTAGTTACTTTAAATAATGATTATTTTGCAGTGAAACCTGGAGCTTTCTGGACGTATTAACGCGGGTTGTTAGTGATATGTTGAATAATGTTACTGTATTTGTTGATCGCTTGACCAGTTCCTATAAATGAACCACTTTCCTATCTCTTTCTCCTTTTCGTTGACAGACCAAGATGTATGTATGCTTCTATGCGCAAATATGAATCCCTGGGAGCCCTTCAGAACGATGTTTACATCTATCACTATGCCTCTATTAGCGGGAATTAAGATGTACTGCCGATTTTTTTCCATCTGTAAATTCTATCTTTCAATTTATTTATTTATAATTTTAAAAAAAGGAATGCTACGACTGTAGTGGGAGCAGGAGACAGAAGAGGAGGTGTGTAGGTAGCGTTAAGAGAACATTCAGGAAGACTCCCTGATAATTATTTGAGATAGAGTCTTACTGAATATAGATATAAAAGGAAATTCCTATGTAAGAAGAAAGCACTAAATAGAAAGTCATGATGGGCAGTAAATATTCAACTTTCCTTTCCTTTCATCTTTTCTATTTCATATAAAACTTTCTTTAATTAAATGTTTTTTTTTTCTTATTAAAAGAAGTCCATGGCACATTTCATTATTCAATTAAAGTCACTTTGTGTACATTGCCTGGTAATTATTAGAAATTTTATGATTAACTAATGAAATATAACTTAATAAATTGTTTATTAGATAATGTAAATTATAATTGACACAGAGAAGTGCAGATTAAGCTCAAATATATCCATGAAGAATCATTCAACTAATGAATAATGATAGATTGTAAACAATGTATGATATGATTAATATTTAATTTGGCCACATGTGTTTTTTTCCTTTAGATGAGTCTAGTTAATTTAATTTTTGGGGGCTGCATTAATTATTTTTCTATTGCAGTGATAATCAAGAAATATTTTACTTGGGGAGGATATGGGACAAGGTTTCCTTTTTGGTGGCCATAATAACTCAACGAACCATTTATGGGTTATAATCTTAGTGTTTTTATCTATATGGCCACTTTCATTTTTAAAGGGGGGAATTCGGAATTAAGTATTTTTTGTTGTTGTTGTTGTTGTTCTTGACATTTAGGTAGTTAACTCTTTTGCTTTGTTTGTTGTTAAAGACTAAACAAATTTAATGGTTTGATTCCATAAATAAATAAAGTTAAGGACCTTTTCTCATATGGCTCCCTATGATTTCATATACAAGCATTCATATCCACATCGTTGAGTTAGCAGGCAGCCAGGTAGCGTGCAGAGCGGGTGGGCAGTTTTGACGGGCTTCTCAGAGGAGAACTTTACGGCCACGCTTTCAGAAAGATGCCTTGTGTGTGATAGACGAAGCTGTTTGGGGTAAGTATTGCTGTAGATAAAATATAATTACTAATAAATAAAAATAATAAATAAGTAAGGATAGCGAAAAATAAACGGAAGTAAAATTAAGTTATAACAGTAACTTTAAAAAGTAAGAGTAATAAAAATTAAGAAAGAGTAAAAGTAATGCGGAGTAAGAATTCGAATGACGACCAAATACAATTTAACCCTTTCCGGCGCGGAGCAATTCTGTTTAAAGACTGATGAAATGATGGACTGACACCAGAATTTATATACGAATTTATTACAAAATACGAACTTGCTTATTTTCAGTTACGTTATAAAAGAAAAGTTTAATTAAATGTTCTGGGTGCCTTTAAAAATTAAGTGTCCCTTTGTAAGGACACCACCCACGAAAGGGTTAAACAAAACAACCAAAAATAATGTATGAATGAAAATCCATAACTATATTTCCGGTAAGAAACTAAGATTGTTCCGGTACACTTAGATTGTAAAAATATCTCTTTATCTCGAAAATTAATGATTTGTATGTGATTATTAATGATGTACACAGTCACACCAATGTTTTTACGATGTATGTGTTTTTTGTTAAAAACAATATAGGTGATTACACATACACATTATTAAAGATATTAAGAATTTTCATAATTAAGACTATGTTTTTGAATATAAAAAATGCATGGAATATATTCGGGTCCATTTAGCGTATCTCATAAAAAGAAAATAATATTCAATTAATGATTTTTGTTGGAAATATACAAATTGAAGTTTACCACGTGCATCTAACATTAGCATCCTAAAACATTTACGTTTTGTACAGCTATGAAGATTTGTAAAAACATGCATAAACTAGATTTATTTCCTGGTTCATTTGATGCAAGGAACTCAAAACGAGTTTCACAAGTAACTGTTACAGCAGGAAAAATTAAAATTGGTTCAATATTTCTTATGTAGACAACTTTATTTTTAAAAAACCCTTGTCATATCCGAAAAGTACATACAATCTCTACACTACCTCTCGTATCTCTCCGCAGTAGTTTCCTAACAAAATAGTAAGGCATGTTTTTTTTATATTTCTGAACACCCAAGTCTGCAAAATAATTCGAATATGTCACTACTTCTTTTACAGCCAAAGTAGTGACTTAAACTATTGATATGTCATACGTGAATTTCATATATCTGCTATTAGGTACAGATAGATAGTTAAATACGAAGTATGAAACTTTCATTCTTCATAGCATGAGGACACAATATTTCCGTAATATACACATGCGTTTATTACATATCCTTTTTTTAAAAAAACTCTGAAACACATACAAAAAATACCATAATCTAAAAACATTCATCGACAAGCTCACTATTGATTAAATACATATATAAATTTCTGCATATTATGTTTAAATATTATATTCACCGTTATAAATGAAAATAAACAACGTGTATACATTGCTTCGCATTTAATTTATTACAAAATGAAATTCGAGAAATTTGTGCATAATTTGATATCTATGTTTTTAACATCTTGAATAGTTTAAATATTTTATAACCTTTACAGTATATTTGAACATACTTTAGTAATACAGGAGTTGTGAATCAATGCTTTCACGTTGTTTATTACACTACTAATTATTTATTTATAAGCATGCAAAGCACTCGTTGACGATATAATTATACTTCAAAGAAAAAAATTTGCTGGTTTAACCCGGGAAAACGCGCGCATACTCAGGATATGAATGGTTTTTACTTTGTGACCGATAAATATAAATAATAATCGTCATCTTATTTAGTCGGAGACAATTGTTATAAAATTTAAAATAAGTTGGATATTACTTTTTAAAAGACAGTGGTGACAATTGTAAAAACCATACGCTGAGTCTGTCAGGACCGGCGCGCGTCCTCCCGGGTTAAATTCTAATTTTTGTATAAATGTTCTTAACGATATGCTGCATGTATTATATACAATGATTTCTTTAAAAGCAATTTAGGATTGCTATGATAGCTAAAATAAAGAAGTACGAACAAACATATTGTAAATTTGTTATAAACATTCAGAAATACCCGGTTATTTAATTTTAAAAATGTTCCATTCAAATCTTGTCATTTGTCATTTATAAAAATGCAGGATACAATTTTTCTAGAAAGGTTACATACGTCACTCATAAATCATGGGTGTGGTTTTTGCCTAAAAAAATAATCGAAAGATTACAGATTCGAGGAAATATATCAATCTGACAGCAAAAGAGATTACGAAAGATTTATTTCACTTTGAATAAAATGTTCATATTGACAAAGATAAGTTTTCCTTTTAGCCTAATAACCAAATCTGATTAGGTTATATATATATATATATATATTTACAGTTTGTTAAACGGGAGTAATAAATTTCAAAATTACAAAGCTTTGTAAATTGCAACCATGTATTTAAATTTTTGCAGAATTGCAATAAAAAAATCGAATATAAATGTGTAAATTAGAACTAAAAGTGGAAAACGTATGTAAGCAGAAATTATTCCAGCTAATGTATGTACAGAATATAGAAACTTTTGAAAATGATTGTTCTAAAATTTGAAAATGTTTAGTACAGTTGTAAACATTTTTTGAAATAATACTGTATAATTAATTATAGCAAGCGATGAGATTAAACATTATATTTATAGAAAAACTATTTAGAAAAACAGTATGTAGTTTAATATTATGATAGATGAATTTGTGCGTTTTAACGTTATAAGTCTATGGCTCATGTCTTTTCAGTCGCATATCGTTAGTAATTTTCTGGCTATAATTAAGTGTAGTTTATCTCAGTACTGAATATTGTACTTAGATATATTTTTCCAAGATTTATAAATTGAAATTAAAATGCTTATTTATATGCAAAATCCAAGAGATATATCTAAGATATTTTTATTTATATTATTTACGCTTTGCATGATCTTTAATCGGTCACTCTTCTCCCCTCAAAATTTTTTTTCTAACGAAATGGACTTTTGGCGAAGATTAGCAAGATCATTAAAAGTTGGAAAAAGTTAAAAATTAAAGTATACGAGAAATCATGGAAATGAGGCAAGGTATTCTACAGAGAGTCAAACATAATAAGACTAGATTGTATGGGCAGTAACACAGTATGATTAAGGGGAACGGGAAAGCCCCAGCTCCGCCTTGTTAATTCACCAGCTTTAACTACCTTTTTCTCAGAAATGGTGGAAGATAGAGGCCTAAATTTTTTAGAGTAGTTAAAATAACATGATTTACGTATTTTAACAGACCATTTTATTTCTGAGTGAAACTCAAAATTAATTATTAATTATTTAATGAAAGTCATTTTTAAATTAGCATTTTTGGTAAGATTTCACTGCCTAAAATAAATAATTCTAAGCAAATCATTAAATCCCTGTATTAAAGTATACAATATATCATAATATAAGTATTAAATAAAAATCCGAGTTTTATAGTTTAATAGATATTGAAAAAAAGGAACATAAACATGAAAAATCCAAGTTTTCAGAAAAAGTCAATTAAAGATTTAAATGGCCATTAAGCTGTGAAGTACTCTTAGAAAGAATGATTAATTTCAACACTTATTTTTTTATGTATAAAAATGTGTGGCACATCATTGGAAAGATAAAAGTTTAAACTATTTAATGATATAAAAAAATAAAAATCAATTTTTTAGTTGAATTTTGCTTTCTCGGTCCGCTTAAAGTCTATCAAAAGTGATTATAGACAGGAAGATGAAAGAGGAAGAGAGCAGAGATGACTTCGAGTAGTAGTGTTGAAGAGTATTGAAATGTAACAAATTAAATGATGGTATTTTCCTGGACAGAAAGGATTGAAAAATTATCTCAAAAGTATTTTTTGTGGTCGAAGAAAGATACTACTTAGTGGTAATTACTGAGGAAGAAGAATGGTGTTTTTGCTAGTATTTTTTGTCATATCCAAACAAGAAAGGAAAATCATGCGTCGAGTATAGATTATGAAACGCATAAGGAATTTAGTAACTAAATCTCATTGTTTAATAAGGTGAAAGTAGATGTATAGGTAAACAATTCGGATAACGATTAAAACAATTGAAATCTCAATTCAACAATTTCCATCTATAATCGCGTAAGTAATCAAATTTTACTGTGAAACCCCAAACAGCACAAACACGTCCTAAATACATCCAAAAGATGTCATATTTAGTACAAGCTAATAACCTAAGGACCGATGAAATGGTCCTGTCGATAGTTAAGGACATCCCCTGGGTTTCAAAATGTCACACCTGTCAACATCTTGTGGATGACATTTTATGATGGTCTGAAGAACACTACAGACATACTCTCGCTGGCTTAACGGTTACTGCCTTCAATTTGCATAAAAAAAATGTGTGGAATACATATGAGAATACATGGATGTACTTCACTAATAACATTATTTAATAAATTTCATGGTGTAGGATATCTTAATTTGTTAGATGGATTTTTAAAAAAATAAAGATTTATTGAATAATCTTTCTTTTTGAAAAATATTCCATCAAACAAATGAATAGGTCATAAGATGTATAATTTATTATATGAAAAATGCTTTCAGTAACAATATGACAGTGACTATGCGCATGAGAATTTCAAAAATGCAAATTCAAGGCAGTAATATATCTTTATATTCGGGATAAGAAGAGCCATGGAATCGAATTGCGCATGTGCATCCGTTTTGAGATATTCACGGGTCGTTTTAGGCGACAATACAACTGGACAGTTCGTTCTTCAGTATTCTCCGGATGTCCGCTGGATAGTTTTATAGTATATGGCAACTACAAGATCTTTAGGACTATTGTAGAGTATCCGAAGGACGTTTGTGGTTGCCTGGGGTTCCTGTGTATTATCAAAATATTTGTATATATATATTAAATAGTAATGTACAATTTAGTTCAGTTAGGAAATGCATAACACTTTTAAAATTCCCTTTTACCAATTTTTATCAATGAACGGAAAAATATATTCGGGTACTTTTGTGGAGCCCTGTATATCATGCATATAATTTATATACACCAATAATATGCAAAATAATAGTGAAATTTAAAACACATACCACAGCTGAAAACGCACTTTCAGCAATTATCGCTTACAAACAATAGTCTACTCGAATTATTTCGTGTACTCCTGGAAAATCTAATTGAACGATAAAAGATATGCATTCAAAATTCTACAGTAAGCAGTGTTGTCAAACTTGGCGTCTTTTGTATTCAGAAATATCCGAATTCACACCAGAAAATATTGAATAGTAATTTTTATGTATTTTATTCTCTATTAGTGTACCTTCAACTCTCACTGCTACCAGCTATGAATTTTGCTATTCCATTTAACCTGCACAATCTTATGTGACGGGGATGCGGGGCAAGTGGCCCCGGGCTCCTCGACTAGATCATCTTCGAACTTTACCTTCAATTGAGAAAAAAAAACTATTTAAAATTTCTGGTGAGAATTCGGAATGTTTGAATTTAAAAAAAGAGACAGATTTAGCAACAATAACAATGAGCATCTTGTATATTTTCGACTATATCTCGAAAATTAATTATAGTAATTTGTTGTTGAGTTACATACGGATGATTTGGTAAACCTTCAGTCTTTTTATAAGCAGTTAATAATTCATAATATTTTTAAACATTAATTTATTAATAATTTTGATAATCCAATTTATGAATGTATTTTTATTTAATTCATCCATTTTCCCATTTTCATTATCATTTACTGTAGAAAATGTTTGATTCAAACTCTTCAGAGTACATAAAATAAATTATTCTGACAGCATAAGAGATTACGACAGACTTAATGCTTCTAAATAAATTGAACATATACCAACATATACAAAAGCATATTTTATTTTTATAACCTAGAGTCATTTATCAATCATGAAATTTTCCTCAAGAAAATATTTGATGCTAGGCATGCATAATTACAAAAGGATTCATTCATACAATGTAAGAGATTACAACTGACTTATCATTCTCGAACAACAAAATAAGCTTAGACCGCAAAATATTCTTCCTTTTACCAAGAATCTTTAATCAAAAATGAAATTTTCTTTACCCGAAGAAAATGTTTGATGCAAGGCCTACAGAATATATAAATTGGATCGTTCTAACAATGTAACAAATTACACTTGACATTTCTCGCGTACTAGTACAGCTTAGAAATTGTTGGAAGTTTTTTTTTTTTTTTTTTTTTTTTTTACATTTTGACGCCATTACTATGCTTTTAGTATATTAGTGAATATTTTTTAGACCCGGTACGGTATGCTATTTCTTTCTTCCAGCTTATTTTGTGTCCAAAAAATAACGTTAGCTTACAGACGCTAGCAATAAACAAAGTAGATGTATCATTGTACAATTAAATGCTCTATAGCATTTTTTAAAATTTCTAAACATCGCACATTTTCAGTTTTTATACCATCGTATTGGGAAAAAAAGTGCTTTTTAATGCAATTTGTTTGAAAACTGCATCTCTATTTGTTTTTGAAATATTAATTTTTTTGTAGTTTTTAGCGACATTTGTTTCATTTTGGCAACTCAAGTACGCCATTTCTGTAGAAAGTAAAGAAAAAATTGCTGAAAAATAGCAGTTATATCTTTTTGTTGCCATTTTCCCATAAAATGGAAAAAAAAATAATTAAAAAAAATTAAATGGAAAAAAAAATTAATTAAAATACGTGCTACTTTGAGAGAAATATAAATGAAGGATTTAAGATAAAACAGGGAGCTATTATAAACTATATTTAATTTTAAGTTTCTATATTAAGGCAAATGACGTCATTTTACATAAAATAAAAGCGTGTGCTTTAAGTCTTAAAACTGAAATATGTTTTGCAGTAGAGTCACGATTATCCGAGTCACGCTTAACCGAGTTATCTTCGACTGATGGACTGGTGGCTTCTATTATTATGAAACAGCCGTTATAAATGAAGCGTTAGGTGAAGATGAAAGAGCTGCCGTAAAAAGTTAGAACTCTGATTTTCTGGTCAGAATGGAAAAAAAATGGCCATAATTTTTTTTAACGCTTCATTTATAATGGCTGTTTCATAATAATAGAAGCCACCAGTCCACCTGAAGAAAATGAAGTAATGGAAATGCCGGGGCGACACTAAATTCTGAAAAAGCAGAATTCCTGTTCTCTAGTTCATTACTTTTATTTGAACACACGGAGATTTAAAAAGTACACGAATATGTATATATTTTTAACTATGTATACATTTTAAACTATTTTTTTAATAGCCCTTAAGGGGGCTGGTCACTGAGCTTCATAATTCTCCTCCGTAATGTTGAGGCTATGGACTTTTGATGCATTTGTATATTTAAAACATCTTATCGGGAAATTCATATTTTTTTCATCTTTTTTCTGTGTACTCTTCTTAAAAGATCTCTTTTTTTTTTAGTTATCAAAATATTTCTAAAATCTATGCTGAATTTAATATTTTATGTGTTAAAAGCGGGCGTACTGTGAGTAAGATTTTAACGCTTGATATAAAATTAAGTCTATACTTTAGAAATATTTTGAAAACTAAGAAAAAAAGTTACGTCTTTTAAGAAATGTACACAAAAAAATAGAAGTTAAAAATATTAATTTCCGGTGAAGATATTTTAAATATACGAATGCATCAAATGCCCATAGACTTTACTGAGGGGAAGTCGGAAGCTGAGTGACCAGCCCCCTTAAGGTTTATTTTACAATGTTTCAATACGAAAGAAATGTACAAATCGTTTTTATTAAACACTATTTTATAAACATACAATTTTATCTAAAAAATCACTCCAAATTTTACCACTCCAATTCATGTAGTTACAAAGAAGTTTCGTTACAATAATTTAATTTGGCGTGTGCCTTAAATATTGAAAATTCACTTGTTTCATTTGAGAGTGATAGAAAACTGCAATTACCGAATTTATTAATACATTAAATTTTTACCCTATTTCTGTTTTAAGATATGACAAGGGGATGAAAAAATAACGCATTATTTAAAATATCTATTCAAGATTTCAAAATTGTTTCTTAACGTATAATAAGACTTTAATAAATATTAAACTTTTAAATGGTGAAACAGTATATTTTTTGGTGCCCATTATTGTTTAATTATATTTTATTCTTGTTAGTGTTTAAAACATTCGTTGTTGCAGTTTCACATCCCGATGGCATACTTAGCAGAGTTACTGGAGTTAATATGGCACAATATTAACTCCATTATATATGTAATACTTAAACCGTTATAATCATAAATAATTACGTAAAGTGTCTAAAATTAATTTAATGATTTATAATAAATGATTTAAATTTAAAAAAACGTATCTTTTGGGCTTTTTTTGTTCTTTTTTATTTATTTCTTTAATATTATTATTTAAATTTTTATTTTACTTCTTTTATTTTATTTTAATTTTGCTTATTTCTTTTATTTCCATTTTTTTTTTGTACCTTTCAATTTATTTTCTATCATTTTGGCAACACTTTCCTCTTCTTCATGCGTTCCTTTCAGCTAGCGCCATCTGTCGCATTCTTTGCAACATTCTCTACCTTTCAGTTCATTTTCAACCTTGTCCTCTTACGGACATGTGTTTACTGTAGCTGATGACGAGCTGTTATATTTTTAGCTCGAAACGCGTCCTATGTATTATTTTTATTTTATGGTGATTTTTTACAAAGTTTTGTTATTTTAATTGATTTATAATTAAGTTGTAAAAATATTGAAATGTTGTATTATCACTGGAAACACACATGTGTGCATAATTTTTATAATTCTTATGTATTAGGAAATTAGTATTAATTTGATTAAAAAATTTCATCTTCAGAAATAAAAATCAGGTAAAGTTAAAGAAGGAAGAAAAGTCATGCGTCAAGCATGGATTCAAAAAAACTTTGCAACATATTTAGTACACAGTAGCGAAACGTCAAAGTTTAATGAGATCAAATATGATGTCTATTTTATAAGTACATAATTTGGAAAACGTTTAAAACATTTGAAAACGCATTTTGAAACGTATTTCGTAACTGAAAACACAGTTTCAACAATTATTGCACATAAACAGTGCTGTTATCGAATTTTTTTGTGTGCAGCTTGAAACTATCATCATTCTACAACAAGCAGTTTTGCTAAATCTCGCAGTTTTTTTTTTATAGGATTCTGAATTTTATACCAGAAAAATTTTAATAGTAATTTTTTATTACTTTATTCGCGAATCTTTAGTTTTAGGAAAGGTGAAAATAACAATTTAAACTCTATGGTGGGAATTCGGAAAACCAACCAGATTTGGCACCACTGACAGTAAGCATCTTATATGTATATTCTCCATTACAGAGTCGGACAAGTTTGTAATCTTAATTATCCGCAATGTAATTACAAGTTAATTGTATGTAGTTAATTACAGCTACACACATTGAAACTCAGAAATTTCGTCAAATAATTGGGTAAGCCCAGTTACGGATACAGTGTTGCAATAATTGTTTATATCAGGGGATTTTCACTATAATTAATTACATACAATTAAATTGTAATTACACTGCAGGTAACTGAAATTAAAAATTTGCTCAATTCTGCTCCATTATATCTCGAAAAGTAACAATAGGATAGCGTTGTAAAAGCATGTACGATTGTTTTGGACAACATTCAGTCTTTATATACAATTAATATTTCGTAATTTTCTTAATCCTGAAATTATTAATAATTTTGATAATCTGGTTTATCAATGTATTTTTATTTCATTTATCCATTATCCAATTTTCATCGTCATCATCTGAAGAAAAATTTTGATTCAAGGTCTGCAAAATATATAAAATAAAATATTCTGACAACATAAGAGATTACAACAGACTTATGCTTCTAAATAAAATGAACTTATATCTCAAAAGCATGTTTTAACTTTATAACGTAGAATCATTTATCAATCATGAAATTTTCATCTAAAGAAAATATGTGATACAAAACGTACATGATATATAAAATTTTTCATTAATACAACGTAAGAGATTACAACTGACTTATCATTCTCGAACAACAAAATATGCTTAGACCGTGAAAAATTTTTTCCTTTTACCATAGAATCTTTAATCAAAAATGAAATTTTCTCTACCCGAAGAAAATGTTTGATGCGAGGCCTACATAATGTATAAATTGGATCATTCTGACAATGTAATATACATTCTAACAATGTTACAAAGAAGATAACAAGCAATGTAACAATGTTATACTTGACATTTCTCGCGTACATATAGAACTTAGAAAGTGAGATATGAAGTTATACCTTTCGACGCCATGTTTATGCTTTCAATATAATAAGCAACATTTTTGCATATTTTATTTCCATTTTAGCACATGAAGATTAAAAAAGTACATGAGTATGTATACTTCTTTCAACTATTTTTATTTTTAATAGCTTTTAAGGATTATATTACAAGTTTTAACATGAAAAAAAAGCAACAATTTTTTTTTTTTTTTTTTTTTTTTAACAGTCTTTTATAAACATTCAACATTTATCTAAAAAATCATGCCAAATTGCACCACTCCAATTCATATTGTTCCAAAGGAGTTACGTTACAATACTTTACTTTTTCACATGCCTCAGATATTGAAAATTACCTGTTTCATTTGCGCGTGATAGAAAGCTGCAAATAGTGAATTTATTAACAAATAATTTATTAACAAACAGGGCTTGCATAATATATAAATGGTTTATTCATACAACTTCAGAGATTATAACTGACATATCATTCTCGAACAATAAAATAAGCTTAGACCGCGAAAGAATCTACCTTTTACCATATAATCTATACTAATATTATAAAGAGGTAAAAATTGTTTATTTGTAGGAGGTAAGCTCTGGAACTACAGAACCGATTCCAAAAGTAATGGTATCAAAATGATGGTGTTAGTCCAACTTAGAACATAGGCTATATCTTATGTCCGTGCCACTGGCCAAAAGGGGGTACCGGAGCAAAAAACGTTCTAAAAATGCGATTTTTGTGTTACTGAAGGGCCTAGAAATATGAAATTTGGAATATTAGTTACTTATAAGATATAAATGATGTCTAAGAACAGTTCTTAAACAATTCGAAATTTAAAAGGGGTGAAAATGCACAAAAAGCGTTCTAAAAAACGTTCTAAATGGTAGTTTTTACACAATCTCAGGAAATACCAAACCGCTTTAAAAAATATTGGTGTCAAAATGATGGTGACAACCCTTGCTCAAAGAAAGGCTATGTTTTATGTCGGTGCCACTACCCCAAAGGGAGTGCAGGAGCAAAAAACTTTCTAAAAAACGTTCTAAATGGTAGTTTTTACACAATCTCAGGAAATACCAAACCGATTTTAAAAATATTGGTGTCAATATGCTGGTGACAACCCTTGCTCCGAGATAGGCTATGTTTTATGTCGGTGCCACTATCCCAAAGGGGGTGCAGGAGCAAAAAACGTTCTAAAAACGCGATTTTTGCGTTACTGAAGTGCCTAGAAATATGAAATTTAAAATATTAGCTACTTATTAGATATAAAGGATTTTTAAGAACAGTTCTCAAACAATTCGAAATTTGAAAGGGTGAAAATGCGCGAAAAGCGTTCTAAATGGTGGTTTCTACAAAATCTCAGGAAATACCAAACCGATTTTTAAAATAATGCTGTCAAAATGACGGTGACAACCCTTGCTTTAACATAGGCTATGTTTTATGTCGGTGCCACTACCCGAAAAGGGGTGCAGGAACAAAAAACGTTCTAAAAATGCGATTTTTGCGTTACTGAAGGGCCTAGAAATATGGAATTTGAAATATTAGCTACTTATTAGATATAAAGGATTTTTAAGAACAGTTCTCAAACAATTCGAAATTTGAAAGGGTGAAAATGCGCGAAAAGCGTTCTAAATGGTGGTTTCTACAAAATCTCAGGAAATACCCAACCGATTTTTAAAATAATGCTGTCAAAATGACGGTGACAACCCTTGCTTCAACATAGGCTATGTTTTATGTCGGTGCCACTACCCGAAAGGGGGTGCAGGAACAAAAAACGTTCTAAAAATGCGATTTTTGCGTTACTGAAGGGCCTAGAAATATGGAATTTTAAATATTAGCTACTTATTAGATATAAAGGATTTTTAAGAACAGTTCTTAAACAATTCGAAATTTGAAATGGGTGAAAATGCGCGAAAAGTGTTCTAAAAAACGTTCTAAATGGTGGCTTCTACACAATCTAAGGAAATACCAACCCGATCTAAAAAATAATGGCGTCAAAATGATGGTGACAACCCTTGCTCCAACATAGGCTATGTTTTATGTCGGTGCCACTACCCCAAAGGGGGTGCAGGAGAAAAACATTCTAAATTGTGGTTTTTGCGTTACGGAAGGGCTTAGAATCGTGAAATTTGTAATGGCAGTTAGTTATAAGATATCAGTGACATTTCTTGAAAAAATCTAAATTTAAAAAGGGGTCAAAATGTGCAAAAAAGTGTTGTAAAAAACGTTCTAAATTGTGATTTCTATGCAATCTCAGGAAGTACTGAACCAATTTCAAATATAATGGTGTACAAATGAAGGTGACAGATCTTGCTCCATGATAGGCTATATTTTATAATTGTTTCCACTACTCCAGAGGAGATGCAGGAGCAAACGCACGAAAAGAGTTCTAAAAACGTTCTAAATGCCGATTTGTCAGCAATATCTCAAAAAGAATCAAACTGATTTCAAACGTAATGGTAGAAAATTGATGCTGTCAGCCTCTGCTCTAACAAAAACGCTATTTTATGTTGGCATCACTATCACCTAGACGTTGCAGGGGCAAAAAACGTTCTAAATTTCGATTTTTGTGATCGGTAGGGGCTAGCAACTTAAAATTAGGCAAGATACATATTTATTAGATATAAATGATCTTTAAGAACAGTTTCGAAAAAATTGGAAATTTAAAAAGGGGTGAAAAAGCGCGAAAGCGTTCTGAAAACGTTGTAAATTGCGATTTCTACTCAATCTCAGAAGATACCAAAACTATTTCAAAAGTAATTGTTGCAAATCAATGGTGACAGTCCCTGCTATAACATAGGTTATATTTTATGTTGCTGTCACTAACATCTAAGGGTTGCTAAAGCAAAACATGTTCTAATTTGCGTTTTTTGCACAACTAAGGGGTTTAACACATTGAAATATGGCATGGTACCTACTTACAAGATGCAACTGTTTTCTAAGAACAGTCGAAAGAAAATTCCAAATTTAAAAAGATGAATTGAGCGATAGCGTTATAAATTACAATTTTTAAGCAAACTTATAAAATACCAAACCGATTAAAAAAATAATGCTGACAAATTGTTGGTGATAGAACCTGCTCAAAAATAAGCTATATTTTATGTCTGTGTCACTACCACCAGAGAGTTGCAGGAGCTAAAAATTTTCTAAATTGCGATTTCTATGATACTGAAAACGCTAGAAACTTTAAATATTTCATGGTAGTTACTTATAAAATATAAATGCCCTCGAAGGACTGTTGAAAAATTGTGAATAAATTTGAATTAAAAAGGGGTGAAAGGAAGGGGAGGTGCGAAAAGCGTTCCAAAAAAGCCCTAAATTACGATTTCTATGCAATTTCAGAGAATATAAACCGATTATAAAAGTAATAATATTTTTGAATCAATGGTAACAGTCTCTGATCCTACACAGACTATATTTTATGCCGATGATTCTACCACTTGGGTTTCACAGAAACAACAAACATTCTAAAAAAGGCCTTTAAAAGCTTTCTAAATTACGTTTCTGTGGAATATTAGAAAATAACAAACCGATTTCAAAATTAATGTTGGCAAATTAATGGTGACAGTTCCTATTTCAACATAGCCCTTTATGTTGAGAGAGGTAGTAGGACTTTGAATTTGACATGATAGTTAATTTTAAGATGCAAGAAGATGGTTTCTAAAAAAATCAAAACTTCAAATGAATACTGAAATGAGCGTATTAATTGAACATAAAAGTTTCAAAATATTCTCTAAATTATCATTTTTTTAGTTTTATTTCGTTTTATTAATTTAAGTCTCATTTCTGCCTAATGCAGTGTAATAATGATGTTTAGTCAAACTGTATTTTAAATGGTTATTTTTGAATTATTCCTAAAAGTAATAATTACCTTTTAATAAAATAAAATATTACCTTATAATAAAATAAAAATTTAGTTAGTACTTTTTAATAAAAATTAGACATATAAATATCACTTGGCATATTTCAAATATTACGCGAGCAAAGCCGCGGGGTTTGCTAGTCTTTAATAAAAAATGAAATTTTCTTTACCCGATGAAAATGTTTGATGCGAGGCCTGCATAATATATAAATTGGATCATTCTGATTATGTAATAAATTACATTTGACATTTCTCGCGTATAAACAAACCTTTGAATGTGAGTTTTTTTTTTTTTTCATTTCGACGTTATTATGGTGCTTTCAGTATATTACACAATATTTTTGCGTATTTTACCTTTATTTTAAGGCGTGAAAAATTACACGAACTTTCAATTATTTTAGTATTTTTAATCGCCCAGAGCAGTGGGAGACAAATTCGTGAAAAGGTCTTTTTTATTAATTTATTAATATTTTGAATCCTATATTTTCTTCCTTTCGAATGATATATTACTTTTACTTCTGCAACGACAAGAAGTTAACTTTTTAAAAATAATTCAGTTTTTTTTTCCATACCTATGCATTACATACATAAACTTGAAAGTGAATTTTCCAAAATGTTGTCTTTTAAACTTCGATGTACTTTTTTTTAATAAAACCTACTACATATTATTGCTTGTAATCCTACCTGAATATTTCACACATAAATTAAAGAATGTCTGTTTCTAAAGTTAACTTCACTATATTAGGAATTAATCATATTATGTACATAAAAAATTTCACGTGAATATCTTTGGTAATTTCTGAATAAAGGTGCATTAATTTAACATAGTAGCTAAAGAGCCTTTCAACTGCCCAAGTTTTAATATGAACGAAAGGTAAAAATTGTTCTCTACGAACACACTTTTATAAGCATTTAATGTTTGTCTAAAAAATCACGCCAAATTACATGACTACAATTCATCTTAGAAAGCCGGTCCGGTCCGTTACAATATTTTAATTTGGCGTTTACCACAAAATTTTTAATGGTTTCTTTTTTAAGATATGGCAACGAGAAGAGGATAAGACGCTACTTAAACTATTTATTCAGGATTTCTAAATTGTTTACTTAATGTGTAATCTGACTTTAACATGTTCACGCCGGTACCGATATTAATGTTTTTCGCTGTGAGACGGAGCTCGAATTCACATTTCGTTTCATCTGGTGCCGCGTTTCTGTTGCTTATTCAGACACTGTATGTTATGATCCGCCCCTCTCATATTTATTGAATTGAACTCGAATATAACAAGCAGAGTTTATTGTGAATGTCTGAAAGTTTGTATGGAGTAAGCAAATTACCTAGAGACATGATTTTATTGACTACATATGTACGAATTTAATATAAAATGTCTGACAATTTAAACAAATATTGACAGCATGATGTAAATGCATTTTTGTAAGGTTGAAGCCACGCCCTTATTCAATGATATTTTTGGAATGAAAACGACAATTCTCGTTTCCCGTCTTGAATGTATTTAAGTTTACAATAATGAATGTTTTTACTACTGAATTTTCGAATATTCAAGTGTGGCCCAATGTAGTGCACGCCGTAGCATACTCGAGTGTGATCCACCTGTATTACACGCCTTCTATGGAACAGTGGAGTGTGACCCACCGGTGATGCACGCCACCTGATGAGACAGTCGAGCGGGGAAGCACGCTGGCATGGACGTGTTAATATATGTTAAACTAACTGATGAAAGAGTGTTTTTTTAATTCATGGTCTTGATTTTTTTTTATATTTAAATTTTTATTTTTTAATGTATAAAATATTTGGTGTTGCAGCATCACATCCCATTGCCGTATTTGGGCGAGAATGGTTTGTCGCATAATTAAATCAATTGATTTTGTAACTCATAACCAATTGAAATCATAACGCAATTTTGGTAATTTATTACCTTCGTGCGGCTATTATTCAAAATTATTTTATTAATATATAAATAAGATGTAAAAATATTAAAATGTTATATTATGATCGGAAACACACCTGTTTACATAATTTCTTATCGTTAGCTTACTATCGGTTAGCTTACTTATCGGTAGCTTACTAGGAAGAGAATAATAATTGTATTACGCAATTCCATTCTTACATACTAAAACCAAGTTGAGTTACACAAGAAAGTAAAACCATATGCCAAGCATACATTATGCAGAATTTTTTCAACACATTCAGAATGTAGAGTCAAAACACTGTATTAAATACTACTAGCGCCGTGTAGGAATTTTCACCTTGTTATTAATATAAACTTTGAAACATACTTATGCTTACTTAAAAGGTGACACAAACATATACAGATATTATTTAATACAGCTCTTTTCAAATGCGCACGCTATTCATTTTCAAAGGGAAAAGATGACTGACTGAATAGAAAACAAATTTAAAAACAAAAACAAAACACAACGAAAGTGAAGTTCAGTCCATTTCTCTCCAGAGGGGTGAAAAAATCTGTTCATATTTTCAGGAATTCTTGAAATATTTAGGATAATACACTAAATTGCGGAAATGTTATAAGAAAGAACATCGTTACAAGCAGTATCTCTCCTAAATAAAATCTCAATGGATACACGGATTATTAAAGAGTAATAGTTAGATGTTGAAATGATCATTTAAAATCAAATAGAAAATAATAAGATAAACTTCGAAAAAACTAAAATGATCATTTCAACATCTAACCATTACTCTTCTTTAATCGGTGAATCCATTGAGATTTTATTTTGGAGTGATACTGTTTGTAACGATGTCATTTCTTATAACATTTCCGCGATTTAATATAATATCCTAAATGTTTCAAGAATTCCTGAAAATATGAACAGATTTTTTCACCCCTCTGTAGCGAAATGGACTGAACTTCGCTTGCGTAGTATTTTGTTTTTGTTTTTAAATTTGTTTTCTATTTAGTCAGTCACCTTTTCTCTTTGAAAATGAGTGCGTGTGCATTTGAAAGATCTCAGGTTTGTATTAAATAATATCTTTATATGTTTGTGTCACCTTTTAAGTAATTATAAGTATGTTTTAAAGTTTACATTCAGAATACTTTAACAAAATACAGTGAAATCTCCTTGAACGGCCAAATCTAAACAACGACAACCTCCGAATGCCGGTCATATATTGATGGAACCAAACACCTACCTTAGCATTAACATTAGTATGAACCTTTAAATAAGGTATTCTGAACAACGACCGCTCAAAACTCATGAGAAAAAAAAGTTAACAGTTCTTGGAACAATTTCATATTTATTTGCAAACTTAAATCTGAAGCAGGTCAAACAAAATTTACTGAATATGCCATTAAAATGTCACCTTATCTCTTAAACACTCAGTCCTTTTTCCAAAATTAGACATAGAAAATGAAGACATTTATAATGATGGCGAAAAATTAGTTAATATTCTTATAACGGCAGTCATTACTAACACGAAGGCAAGTAAGTTTGATGGCTGGGGAAAGATTTAGCAGTTATTGCCACAGTTGATTCATACAGCAAATGTTGGAAGATAGGAGAGAGGAAGAGAAAAGTGATGCGGAAGAGGAAATGGGAGAAATTATAGAATCACACAAAATTTCGAGTATTAATGCATATACCAAATTTTTGACGAACCTTCCTGAAATCCAAAATATTGCATTTAATCATCATGATGATGAATAGTACAGCAAAACAACTCATATTATTAATTCTGTTGAGAAAGATATTTGCAGCAAAGAAAAAAAAAATCAACAGCACATCATTGATTTTTTAATTTAATCATTTATTTTAATTAAAATGAAATGACAGTGTATTTCTATTTAAATTTATTTAATTACGATTTTTTAAAAAATGAAACCTCTGAATAACATCCACCTCTGAAGAGCCACTTTTCACCGGTCCCACTGGTAACCGTTATCCAGATGTTACACTGTATCTCCTTTTATTAAGGTAAAATATGATGTCTATTGTCTAAGTAAACAATTTGGAAAAAGTATACACATTTGAAAAATAATCTCAATTATTTTGTGCGAATTATTATAAAACTTGCAGGAAGCATTTTACTCACGTTTCCAGAAGACGAGACTTCTTATATTGGGAGACACGCAGTCACATGAGCCACATTGTTTAAACATGTTGTACGAAAGTACTCATGTGAAGAACAAAAAACTTCGCGAATAGATCGTTGTTAAATGCTATTAAGTTTTTTTTTTAATGTAGCTTGGGAAATTTTTGCTAAGCATGGGCTATGTCAGATTAGCGAAACGGAAAAACCGTTAAATTGGAGGCTTTTTTTTTTTTTTTTTTTTTTTAGTTTTTTACTGTTCCCTATTCAACATCATTTTTTTTATTTTTTTTTACCGAGGTGAAGTTTCTTGCTTAATGAGAAACAATATTTTTTCTCGGAATCTCACATGAGCGATATCACGGATATTAAAAATTTATAGAATAAAGTATATTTTGTGAAATATATATTTTCACATGAGTACTATACAAAATCCTGTTAAACATTTTAAAAGCATTAATATTAAAAGTTGCATTTATTACGCATGATCAAAACTCTCTTTGTAGGATAAATTGGGTTAAGATGCTGTAGTTTTTTACTTAATTGTTTTAAAAATCACCTATTGTTTTTATTTGTTATTCATTGATTTCTTGTTAAAGTTTGCATTCTTATATATGATTTAAAAACTTATTTCATTTTACAGAAATTGTAGAAAGCATCGAAAATTTTGTTTCTGTAAACACTTGCATTTCTACATCTTACCCAAAGGTATTGGTAAGATGACCAACGATCTAGGGTTAAGATGCCTTCTGGAGATTCATTGTAAACAATAAGTTTTGTGAAGCAATATAAAACATAATGGACCGAATAGAAGTAACTTTGATATTTTAGACCTACTAAAGTTATTAATTCACTTAATATTAGGAAATCACAAAAATATGAATGTAATAAACGCTTGCATATAAATAAAAGAACAAAGTAATATTTGAAAAAAATACTTATGTTCTACTTAACATTTAAACGAATTATGGATCTTAAGGAAGCCTAGTTTTAAACAGTATAACAAGTTGAAATGCGGTTAAACCACTCTAATAAAGTGCTTTAGAGTCCATCCTTTTTATTGATGTTTTCTTATATGCCCCTTTGTTCTTTTCAGCAATATCTCAGATCTGCCACAAATTGCACATTTGTTTAGGAACTTTAAGCAACTTTTATATAACCAAAAGTATCACTGAATGCACTTAATCCAATAACATTTTCCGAGGTTTTATTGCACTCTGCTTGACACTCTGAACAGATATTCTCATTCACTTTAAAAAAATCCTCATCTTATGAATCTTGGTAGGGAATTTAATCATTATTCCTATCATCATCTGTTGAAGATTCTCTCTTTCTGGGTTTTGTCTTCTGCTTATCTAATTCCTTTTACAAAGGCTTGAGGAACCTGAAAATTCGCAGTTGCTATTATCAAACCGATTTTGTTTGGCTTTTATAGGCCTTTAAATTTATTTTTATGAGAATATTAAAATGAGAAAAAAAACTTTGGTGAAAATTATGTCATATTAAAAACGATACATTTAAAACGTCTTGTTTAAAATTAATTTCTTGTAGCGTCTTTATAAATTTGTTTACTTAGCCATTTTATACAAGCTAATTTTAAATTGTTGTGTTGACCTTATTTAATCGATCACGGAAATAACCGTTAGCTGTCTCGACAGCAATTAATTGGGCCTTAAAATCCCTCCGCCAAAAGGAAATGAATGGAAACCTGTTTACAGGAGATCGTCACTAGTCGTTTAATTACGATTTAATATTCCTTAGTATTTTGAAAGCAAATCAAATTAGCGTGTTTTTATAGTCTACGATGTGTGGATTGAGGTTTGCGAGCGTAGTCCGTAGGGGGCAAAACCCCTAGTTATCTAAAAGTATATTATATACTACCGATATTTACATTTAAAAAAAATATTTTATAACAACATTTAACATAAAATTTTAGCAATGATTAAAATTATTAATTATTAAACAATTATTTATAAGGCCATTAAAATACCTCCAATAGTTTTCGTCCACTCATCCCAAAAGTATTGGGCAAGATACCGGTTGACTTTTTCGGGAGGCTCAAGTTTTGAGCACTAGTCTTGACGAGTTGACGAAAGCGAGAACGCTCAGCCAGCTCTATCGCCAGATGCCAATCGTGGTCTTGTGTTTTGTCTTGATCTATCCGAAATGGTGGAAGACGAGCTAGCCTATTTTAGAATAACAATCCAACCCAAGTAAAAGGAATCACTTGTTCTAGATGAAAAAAAAACTTCTTCGAAAGGAAATGTTGTACGAATTGGTATTTGCACAAAGGATTAGATTGACTTTTGTTACTTTAAAGTAACAAATAAATTCAGTTAATATTTTTTTTAACTGTGTATGATAGTAAAGGGTTGTAGATTTAAAGACTTAAATTTATTCATTAAGCAAATTAACAAATAGAAAAAACAAACCCAAAAATTTAAAACTTGGAATATTTAACTTTTGTAGGGGTAATGAAACAAAAATAAGCTTTTCTTTTTACGACGGACGGGGCAGAATTTGAATAACTGGTCCTTTACATATAGTTACCTCAAAATAATAAATAGGACAGAAATTTTTAAAAAAATGTAAAGAAATAAAAAAAGAGAATGTGTACACAAAAGGTTGATCCTGATTTTTCATCTGTCATTGTATTTCTTTCCTTTTCTTTTTTTTATGGAAAATTATTTATTTGTTATTTAAAAATCAACAGATAGAGCAAAACAGTAAATTTACGCACTGTTATGGATAAGCTAAGGGATAGTTAACATTTCAGACACAATTGTAACTAATATTTTCTGCAAAGCAACAATGAATTTTAAATGGTCAAAAAATAGTGTACTGGAGGAGGGGGGTGGAGAAATTCGGAATGGGGGTTTCCTCAGACAATTGATCATTATTTTATTGCCACTTAAACTTAATAAATAGTGCAATATGTGTGCAGAATGACAAAAAATGGAGTGTGTCTGTGTAGGGGATTTCATTCGAGAGAAGAATTTAGATGATTTATTCAAATATGGCAAATTACTATTTCAAAATAACAAATAAAACAACTACGACGAAATAATATTAAAAAATAGGGCAAATTTTTTAAAATAAAAAAACTGAAAAATTTTAAAGATTTTTAATTTTGTGCACTAGGGGTAGACCAATATTTTTTTCATAAAAACTCAAATAATAATAAAGATTTAATAGCATTAAAATGTAATTGTAATTGATTTAATTGCATGCATCAATTTGCAATTATTTTAACTGATTGATTTAACTACAGGAATATTAATTACAGCTAAATAAGTTATGGTTTATCGTTCAATCTAATTATAATCGAATTTGTTTTTGTTTCAACTTCCTATTAACTTCTAATCGTAATTAAATTAAAAACAATTCATATTTAATGAATTATTTCTGTGAAAATATATTTTATTAATGCAAACAACACGTCACACAATTATGCCGCTTAATTAAAATAACTAGGACTTCCCTCAGAGGGATTAGTCTGAGCGATATTGCTGAGAACATAGATTTAATAATAACATGTGGAAGCAAAGAAAATGAGATGTTATTTTTAATTGTCCATATACTACAATAAATTGAAATGATGAAAATAAACGAATCGTAGAATTACAAAATCTTATATATAAGTTCGTATACACTGTTTAGAAAAAAATTTGAAAGCAAACCACGCATGACAGCCATGTATGGATATAAAATTGAAAGTACGCAATATATTAAAAGTAAAATAGAAAATGAAATACTAAATTGTCTTATATCGGAATTTTAACTGTATAAAATGACGTCAAGAGCATAATCAGACGCTGCTCACCAATTTGAGTAACTTTAAATGACAAATATATGATGTATAAAAAGAATGGATTGTACTTTATATGGTATGTGCTCCCTCGGAATAATCAATATTGTACAATATCTGTTTTCCACGGATGCAATGAGGTTGTCGATAAGAGTTAAGGAATTCGCTCTTCAAAATCTGATATAGTATCAAAGTACCGAACACATCAACAGTGGCATGCAATGTGTCGTTAGAGTGTGTTTTAGATATGCTCGATCCTATTTAAATTATGAGTGTATGCTGGCCCCTACATACGCTGTATTGTTTTGTTTTCAAACATATTCTCCACAAGTTGAGCTGTATTTAACATGTACTAAATAAAAGATGATTGCAATATAAAGTATGACACAAGATCTGAATATATCGTCCGCATAACATTTGAGCTGTCAAAGTATCATTTGAAGTCATTTACAAATCCATACATATTTTTTTAGCAAATCACGCAAGCTAAAATACGCCAATATGAATCCGATTATGAAATTTCACCAGAATAAGTTAATATATAAAACAAATCTACTAATGACAATTGAGAATATGACCTAATGATAAAATGTCTAGAAAATGAATCAGATTTTTTTTTTTTTTTTTTTAACGGCACTTTCCTCTGTTAGTGGCCTTGGCGAGAGAGATAAAAGCTTAGAGAAGGAGAACACTTTAACAAGTACTTTACGGCAACCTACTCACTGTTTCTTACAGGGCTTTATTCAATATTTACACAATGTATTTAATGCTAGATGGGTATCTATCAGTATTTTTGTATTTACATTGCATGTTTTATGGAGGAAATTCAGGATTATGAAATATTTAAAGTTGCTTTACCTAATTATTCCAAATTAATGTTAATTGAGATCGCTTTCCGTTCATTTCATATTTTAATATTTTAAATTTTTTAGAAACCATTCATAGCGACAATTTTATATTTTAAAAGTATCCCAAATCAAAATTTCAAGTTTTTAGGCTCAGCAGTATCACAGAAATAGAAAATTTTTGAAAGTTTTTTGTTTCTGCAGTGTTTTATATAGCGACATTTTTAGAAATTTTTCTATCGCGAGAATTTACGTCATGATAAATACAGCCATGTCAATTTTCATGCTTATATTCCTAACAATTCCATGTACTTCGTTACTTAAATCATATTTAGATCTTTTCCGCTTTGTTTAGTCTTTCGATTTTTTTAGAATTCGTTAAACAACAATCATTTACATCTTATAAATTACTTCCATGCCAAAGTTCTAGTTTCTAACCCCAACAGTATACCAGAAATTTCAGCATTCCAAATAAATCATAATTTTAGAAATTTTTACGTTTATCTGTCAAATTGAATTTTCGAACTTTTTAGAGAGCTTTCATAACGAGTATTTACATCTTAAAAGTAAACACCACACCGAATTTAAAGTTTCTAACCCAATCAATATCACAGAAATCGCAATTTTAGAACTTTTTTGCTCCTGCAGCGATGTAGGTTGTTGCACTGACATAAAATGCAGCTTTTTTTCAGAGCAGAGATGGCCACCAACATTTTTTTAAGTTGGCTATGTAGTTTCAGAGATAACATCTCACAAATGTACAAACATTTACAATATTATACACTTTATAATATTATAAAGCTTTATAATATTAGCATTAGATGTACAGAAACAAAAGCCATTTATCTGTTACAAACTCAAGTGCCCGGTGTTGCTCAGAATTTGAAAGATGTCTGTTCTGCAAATCAATTTCAAAATTTAACATACAACATAAAACAAACATTAAAAAAAGCAGTCCAAGTGTTGTACGCATGAATCAAATAAAAACACAATATAAAAATATATAAATGTATATAACAGACGCTAAAGAATACAGCTATAAATGAACTTATATCAATTTATAATTGGAGCAATAATGTTAAAATACGCCATTTTTCCCATAATCGGGTTTTTATCATACTTCAATACGTTTTTTCATACTCATATGACGTTATACTATATTTACCACGTCCTTTATATTTCCAATATGACGTAATATTTCCCTCTTTCACGTGTAAACCTTGAGATAGAAAAGTTATGAAGTTATATTCACTTTCCTTTAAAATCGTCAAACTATTTATTTAATTTTCATTTTTCACGTGAATATCTTCAATAGAAAAGTTATGACGTAATATTCACCTTTTTTTAAAATTCGGAAAACTATTTACTTCATTTTTCACGCGGAATTCTTGCAGTAGAAAATTAATTGTTGTAGTAAGAATTTTATTGTGTATTTTAATTGTTGGCAATTGCTATAACGAAAAATGTTTAAATTTGATATGAATTTGCTGTTAAATTGGTGGTTTTTTATTAATTAAAAAATAACTATAAATTATTTCGATTCCGGATTACTTTAGTTGCCCCGGCCGTGTTTTAATACACATGTACGTATTTTTTCACAATTTTGGCTTCCAAACTGTGGATTTGTAGAGAATTACAAACAGACAGATAGGCAAATTTTCATTTTTATACATTACATTATATAAAAACACAAATAACTTATCTAATACGTGTTAGCAGATACATTTTTAGATATATATATATATATATATATATAAACCAGTATAATACTTATTCTGTTTTATTTTCATAGTCATTTATATCATTTGCCACAAAATCTCACTTTCTTAACCCCGAATTGAGTGCTTTTTACAAAAGCGCCAAAGTCCATATAAAAGCGAAGTACCATGAAAAGCATTAAATGCCTGGTAATAAGTTACTTAGAATGCGACATTGACGATCAACCATTATTGGCATTCAATCTTATAGTTTGTCGATAGAATTTTGGTCGACGGGATAACTAAGTAGTACCAAATACCGTTCTGCAATTTAACTTCAATTTAACTTAATCTTCTCTATTCTACTATTTTAAGATTTTTATTTTCTAAACATCGCACATATTCAATTTTTATACCGTCGTATTGGGGAGAAAAAGTACTTTTAAATGCAATTTGTTTGAAAACTGCATCTCAATTTATTTTTGAAATATTAATTTTTTTGTAGTTTTTAGCGCCATTTGTTTAATTTTGGCAAATCAAGCACTCCATTTCTGTAGAAAGTAGGGGGAAAATAGTTGGAAAATAGTAATAATACCTTTTTGTTGCCTTTCTCCCTTAACAACTTAAAAAAAAATGCAATTAAAATACGGGCAATTTTGAAAAAATATAAACGAATGATTTCTGTTTCAAAATTTAATTTTAAGTATCTATATTAATATTACAAACAAATGAGGGCATGTGAATCATCAGATAGCCGATTTTTTTTGGTAGAGTTTCTTGAATGACGACATCTCTTTTTTTTATTTGTGTATTATTCAGCGATACTGACGTCCTATACGTACTTTATAGTAGAAGTTGTTTAAGACTGGATCGTAAATGAAGAATTCTTCAGCGGATTCGGATGACGTCATTCTGTACAAAATAAAAGCGTGTGTTTTAAGTCTTGAAAGAGAAATATGTTTTGTACTATCCGTATTTAATTTTTTTTTTCATCGAGGGTGACACTAAATTCTGAAAAAACAGACTTCCCGTTTTCTAGTTTTTTTCAGTCTTTGTGCAGTTTCGGCCTCAAAAAGTGAGATTTGTTGCAAAAAGACATAAATAGCTATGAAAACAAACCTGATGAACGTTTATGCTTATTTTTACAAGTAAATATTGTACAGATGTCATATACGCACCGAGGTACATAATTGGCTCCAAAGTGACGTTACTTTGCCTGACATAATAACCAGTGGCGGCTCGTGACTGTCATATTTTGGGGCACTAAATGCATGGCGAATAGTTTTATTCTTATCTTACCATTATTTTTTAAAGAAAAAATATTACCTTGTTTAATGGTCGAATATTCTGTCAACAAATATGGAAAAGATTACTTTTAAAGCAATAGTGGTAAGAGAAGAATAAAATTGGCAAGTATGGATTTAGTGCCCCCCCCCCCAAAAAAAAAATGCCAGTCACGAGCCACCACAGATATAACCATAACGCTATTATAAATTGTTTTGTCCTATAATTATATCATTTATTGATCGTTATTTACTTTTTAAAATAATAGAAAATATTTTGTTTTCATATTGAAATAAAAAATAACGTGCCATTACCGCACGCTATAGGTAACTCGTATTCAAAAACGACGTTTTCGCCAAATTTGCATTAAAAAATCACGCCAAACCCGGTGCGTTTATGGTATCTTTGCCATAAATATAAACATTTTATTTATATATATAATATCATTGCTTTTTATATATAATTTACTTTTGTTTGTATATAAAAATAGGTAAATGACTTGTTAACACAAAATAAATTGTATAAATATTTAAAAAATTGCTTGAGTATATGAAACAATATAATAAGTTGCACGGAAATACGCATAAAAGCTTACTTGTCTCGACAAACCCATTTTTTCTACCTCACCAAGGCCCTTATACAGGAAAAAATATCAATTTCATTTTTAAAGACTAAGAAGAAATTAATATAAATAGAAATCGTTTTTTTTTTTTTTTTTTTTTTTTTTTTTTTTTTTTTTTTTTTTTTTTTTTTTTTTTAATCATGTTTTCATTAAAATTCTCAAAAATTTAGAAAATATATATGTTTTTAGATGCACTATATAGTAGAAAAGTCTTGAAAAAAACCCTAAATGCATGGAGTTTAAATTTAATTCGGTGAGCTGAATTATGGAAGATAAAGGAATTTAAATGGGAATTTTGCCAAAATAGCCAGCTATCTACAAGTTGGCTTCATATATAGAAACTTCTTTTGTCTTCGAATTTGGCGATATTTCGCCACGTTGGTCAAAGTTTGGCGATATCGTAGTACCCTGTCATTAGTCCTTTTCAACAAATATTCATTGTTGAAGCTATTGCTGATTTCTCAATAGAAAATCAAACGAAACCAATAATTAATTAACCCCACCTCCCCCGTTGCCCCCCAAGGGATCGAATTTTAAACATGTGGGTAAGTGTAATCACAGATCGCACAGAGAGTTTCGTTTAATATTCCTTTCAAAACACTTTATCCTTTTGAAAAAACTGTTAGTTCCAATTTCGCAAACAGGTGCGCACTCTATTCTAAACAAAACCTCTATCCGAACGAAACTCCGTTTTATATACTATCCGTAGATATATTAGTCGAAAGGATTGGGCCGATAGCACCAGAGATAAGTAGGCGCCTCTGGCGGTAAAAAGTGGAACTCAAATATGTAAGGCTATGTTGCATAATATGAAAGAATGGTCAAAGGGATGTCGGCAAAAATTGGAAAAGTGCATCCCGGGTAAAAAGGTCGGAGGTTAGAAAAATTGCTTAAAATACACAAGTTAGAGCCCAGAGGAGTAAATAATTTAAGACTTTTTGAAAATTTTATGATTTGTCGTGTGGTCTGAGGTATTCAGCTATACGTATGCAAAAATTCATGTCTGCAATTTAATCAGGGGCTCTCTTAGAAAGAATTGCTTAAAATACATATGTGGTAGCTCAAAGGGTTAAATGTAAGACGTTTTCAAGATTTTATGGTTTGTCGCCTGGCCTCAGGTGTTCTGTTATATGTATGCAAAATTTCACTCCTCCAATTTAATAAGGCGCTCAGTTAGAAAGAATTACTTAAAATACGCATGTGGGAGCCCAAAGGGTTAAATGTACGATTTTTTGAAAATTTTATGTTTTCTCGAATGCTATGTTGTGTTCACCTATAAGTATGTAAAATTTCACGCCTCCAACCTAAATAGGGGGTCACTTAGAAAGAATTGTTTAAAATACACATATGGGAGCCCAAACTGTTAAATGTACGACTTTTTCAAAATTTTATGATTTGTCGTTTGACGTGAGGTGTTCAGCTATAAGTATGCCAAATTTCACGCCTCCATCCTAATTAGGGGCTCAGTTAGAAAGAATTGTTTAAAATACACATGTGGGAGACCAAAGGGTTAAAGGTGCAACTTTTTCAAAATTTTATGATTTGTCGTATGATGCTGGTTGGTTGGTTGGTTGGTTGATTTTGTGACGGCCGATTATCTACACTAGGGATATAGGACCGAGGGGAGTGCCCTTCGTGGGGGTCTTTCTAAGGGAACCTAACCCGTATTAACGCATGGAAATCCATGGTTCGAAGAAAACCACGAAAACTCCGAACGATTAGGCCGACGGGCGCGATTGGGATCGAACCCAGCACTTCCCGTCTACCAGTTTCGAGAGCAGAACCTCTCAGCCACTGGTGGGGTCTGTCGTATGATGCGTGGTGTTCAGCTATAAGTATGCAAAATTCCACACCTATGACCTAATTAGGGCTCACTTAGAAAGAATTGTTTAAAATTCACATGTGGCAGCCCAAAGGGTTAAATGTACGACGTTTTCAAAATTTTATGAATTGTCGTATGAGTTGTGATGTTCAGCTATAAGTCTGCAAAATTTAAAGTCTGTAACATGTATAGTTTCTGTGAACAGGCTCTCTGACAGACGAACAGACAGACAGAGGAGCGAGACGAATAGAGTTTCGTGAGATGAACGAAACCCTAGAAATCAATGTCCAATTCAAATATTGCCCTCAGGAATACACACATATTCCAAATTTCAAAACTGTCATTTCTTTTATGTTAACTTTTATGTCAACAGAAAGTGGGTGAAAAATGAATCACAAGATTTGAGTGCCACAGACAAACATAATTGTAAGTTAAAAGAAAGCATGTAAAAAAAAAAAAAAAAAAAAAAAAAAAAAAGTGGGAAAGAAAATAGGAAGAAATCATGCTATAAAGCAAAAATATTTTATTAAACATCATATAATTGTTTCTTATTTTCACACGCGAAATAGAAAACATGCTTTTGGCGATTAAAAAATGCTATATAGAGATTATCGCAAAATCTCAAATCAAAGTTTTTATGCCTTTTTTTCTTTTAAATGGAAAATGTTTTATGACACTTCGATATTACCGCGTGCACTTTTTTTTTTTTTTTTGAAGTGAAAACTTCTTTAAGCGCGTTGAGCTGTTTTTGAGATGGAGAAAAACCAGTGATTTGGAGACACTGTTACGTAACCAACATGCTAGCATTTTGGCACATAGACACTAGCGCGCCAAGCGGTGAATGACAGGAACTTTTCCCTCTTCAGCTCAGTCCACAAAAGAGAACGAAGCTAAAACTCACTTTTTCTCCCGGCGTTCACACAGGAGCACACACAAAATTTACATTTTCGTTGCAGTACGCTGTTGTGTTTATTGTTAAAGACAAATACTTGATACTTTCATTATTGAAGCGAAAGCTTCTTTGGGCGCGTTTGGCATTTTTTGAGATGGGAAAAAACATTGAACTCGTGATACTGTTATTGTAACCGACACCTCTGTATATAAGTATGTACATGTATTGTGCATAATCGGTATGAGGAGGGCGGGCAATTAATTGTTATTGATTGCTTAATCAATAACAACAATTTACAGGCAAGCGCGCCGCATACTTGCCTGTGCGCTATTGGTTCCCGAAATACACGTACAAGAGTTAGAAAAAGGAAATCTCATCAAAAACATCTCATGTAAAAATTAGCCAAGTCTCGTGACTCTTGCTAAAATAAAACTACCTTGCTCTAGCAAAATAAAATTATCTTTATTCAACAGTTGTTATTTATGTCAATAGTTGGCGGCAAAAGTGAACTATTCGATCAAATATCGGGTAAGTTTAGCAGAAGAACTCTCTTGTTTTTAAAATTCGCGCTATTTTTGCGTTATGGTGTATGTCATAGCATCAAACTATAGCGATATTTCTAATAATATGGTAGTGGTTTTAAATATAGCAAAAGCATAAGCGCAATTATTTATCAAGAAATGTTAACATACTTGCAGAATTATTTGACTTGCAGAAATATTTAAAGTCACCAAAACAACATTTGGTAAAACAAATTATTATTTTGTTTTTCGTCAGTTAAAATGAATTATACCGTATTCGTGACCTACCTATTTCATGTAACTAAAAACCGATAACGCTGTATTTTATCGTGTTGATGGTCTGGTCAAGCACCAACAGTATTGGCGGGAATTTCGATTACGGAAGATAAAATACGGAGCACAGATGTCAGATACGCACTTGGGTACCTAATTGACACCAAAATGGCGTTAATTTATTTTACAAGGTAACCCGGCTACTGTTGCTTATTTATTAATAAATTGTTCATTTACTTTTATTTTATTTTTTTAAATTGTACAATTATTTTGTTCTATAGTTATTAATGAAATTGTCGTTTATTTATTGTTGTTTACTTTTTAAAACAATAGAAAATAATTTAAAAATATATATTGTAACTGGTATGGGAAAACGGGCTTTCGCCGAATTGACGTTAAAAAATCGCGCCAAACCTGATTCGTATATCACATCTGTGCCAAATTCTCGGTTTTTTGATTTTTCGACTTTTTATCCAAATTTTCAGGATTTTTTAAATTTTCCCTTTCATTGTATCCCAAACACTACCTTCATACCAAATTTCAAGATTTTAGGGATACAGGATGTACCTCCGAGTCATGTACAATATCGCATTAAATGAAAATTGTAATATAATTTTGGTAGTAATAGTTTATAATAATGAATAAATAAACGCTACATTTAAAAGTATTTCCTGCACAATAAAACATTTCCTGACGATTAAAAAAACACACACGTAATTGTTGAAGTTTTCACTTCTATTGGCACTCCCGGAGTGCCTTTTTTTTTTATTATTATTATTATTTGCTCCATGTGTTCAAACCAGTTATCTATGAAAACATTCATCGGTGAAAGTGGCGCAAATCAAATTTCTGTGACGTAAGCAGATAAACTGTGCTTTTCTTACAAAATTTTTAAACGGTTTGGAACTTATTTTTCATAGTAGGTGGATTCAGTAGGCGGCCCTCATAGGTGCCTTCTGGTGCAATCAGAAACGAAATCCGACAAATATTTTCTGAGTTATGCTTGACGAAAGGTTTTTTTAGGCTTATTTTTTAGTAGGACATGGCGTTAATATCCATCGTAGTAATACTGCGATGAGTATTATCCTTCGCTTCGCTCAGACAATCTATATTATAAAGGACAAACATATCTGTGCGTAACGCATACGTCATTTTGCGAATGGCAACACTTTGAAATTTGAAATAAAAATTTCGGTTTTGCAATTTTCTCTACTGCAAATTTTTAAACTTATAAACATCGCATATTTTAAATTTTTGCACCGTCGTATGAAGAAAAAAATGCTCTTTTAAATGCAATTTGTTTGAAAGCTGTATCTCAATTTATTTTTGAGATATTAATTTTTTGTAATTTTTAATACCATTTTTCTAATCGTGGCAACAAAAGTACCCCATTTCTATTAAAAGTAAAGGGAAAATAATCATTAAAAATAATTAAACCATGATTATATCCTTATTGATGCCATTTTCACATTACAAATAAAAGTAACTTTTTTCGAATTTTTTAACAGAAAATGACGTCAGCCATTAAAAAAAAACAGGCATTCTTCTTCATAAATCAAAATATTGAAGAAGTTATTTCAATATTTTTACATTACGCTGATACTGGGTTTGAGACGTTAGGCAAAATGATTCAGTGAGTAAAAATTATGTCATATTTAAAACAAAACAATCATTTTATTTGATAAAACTAAATATTTGACCAATACTAAATGGCCAAAACTATGGCAACTAAAGGCAAGTTTCTGAATGGTAAATTTTCGCGGGTACTGAAATTGCAACTTAAATTTTATGCGAAAGTTCACACGAAAAGTTTTATCAGACAAACGTGACATTAAGTTTGGAAATACCTTAAATAATAATGTATTGTGCGTTAAAATACTTTTAAATTGTGAATTTGAGTTTGGCGTATGTAAATTTTGAGAATGTGAAAATAACGTATAGTTTAGATTTTAAGGGGGGGGGGGATTTTATGATGTGACAAAGCGAAATCCTTTTTACTGATTTTTCATCCCGTAAAAACAAATGTAAGTGCCTCAATCAATAACTTCAACATAATTACTTATCTTGATTCCGTATTCTAATACAGTTTAATTTTTCAATAATTTAAGCAGTTGAAGTTTTTGGAAATAATATTTTGGTAATTTTAGGTTAAAAACATTATCTGTTTTAAGAGTTAGATAACCAATGCAAGATGAATTTTTTATCGTAATTATTTTTGTAGGTTTAAAAATTCGATCTAACAGATCCATACTAAACATTTTAATTCGTCGAATTTCGACGGGTTCCAACTCGTAATAATAATGATTCAGTAGTGATGCTAATAAAAGCTAAATTCAATTGTGTCCTAAAAACATGATCAATAGAATTATATTTATTACAAGAAAATATTTACGTTTGTTATTCTTTTCCCTAAAAAATAAAATACGATCTCAATTTCTTCGAACATAGCGAATTCATGAAATAAAAGAACATTATTGAACTGAAAAAAAAAAAAAAAACCTTATGTTTGAATTATATATATTGTGAAATTAAAAGAATTTTAATCCGAAAAAGCTCTTTGTTTTAAGCAGTGTTTTAACTGCAAACCACGGTGAAATAACATGTCCTCATACTTTATTCTCTGCTTGATAATATTTTCGGAAAGAAATGAAAAAAAGCATTATCTCTTTGCTCTCAGCAAAGGAATGGGGTTGCTGCTCGCTACGCGTATAACGTCACGAACAAGAAAGGGTGCGTATCGTAGTGAATCCACCCCCTCGCCAACCATTGCTCTGGCGATAAGGTGCTCAAAATGCGAGCCTTCCCTTCCCCCCCCCCCCCAAAAAAAAAAAATGCCAGTCACGAGCCACCACAGATATAACCATAACGCTATTATAAATTGTTTTGTTCTATAATTATATCATTTATTGATCGTTATTTACTTTTTAAAATAATAGAAAATATTTTGTTTTCATATTGAAATAAAAAATAACGTGCCATTACCGCACGCTATAGGTAACTCGTATTCAAAAACGACGTTTTCGCCAAATTTGCATTAAAAAATCACGCCAAACCCGGTGCGTTTATGGTATCTTTGCCATAAATATAAACATTTTATTTATATATATAATATCATTGCTTTTTATATATAATTTACTTTTGTTTGCATATAAAAATAGGTAAATGACTTGTTAACACAAAATAAATAGTATAAATATTTAAAAAATTGCTTGAGTATATGAAACAATATAATAAGTTGCACGGAAATACGCATAAAAGCTTACTTGTCTCGACAAACCCATTTTTTCTACCTCACCAAGGCCCTTATACAGGAAAAAATATCAATTTCATTTTTAAAGACTAAGAAGAAATTAATATAAATAGAAATCGTTTTTTTTTTTTTTTTTTTTTTTTTTTTTTTTTTTTTTAAATCATGTTTTTATTAAAATTCTCAAAAATTTAGAAAATATATATGTTTTTAGATGCACTATATAGTAGAAAAGTCTTGAAAAAAACCCTAAATGCATGGAGTTTAAATTTAATTCGGTGAGCTGAATTATGGAAGATAAAGGAATTTAAATGGGAATTTTGCCAAAATAGCCAGCTATCTACAAGTTGGCTTCATATATAGAAACTTCTTTTGTCTTCGAATTTGGCGATATTTCGCCACGTTGGTCAAAGTTTGGCGATATCGTAGTACCCTGTCATTAGTCCTTTTCAACAAATATTCATTGTTGAAGCTATTGCTGATTTCTCAATAGAAAATCAAACGAAACCAATAATTAATTAACCCCACCTCCCCCGTTGCCCCCCAAGGGATCGAATTTTAAACATGTGGGTAAGTGTAATCACAGATCGCACAGAGAGTTTCGTTTAATATTCCTTTCAAAACGCTTTATCCTTTTGAAAAAACTGTTAGTTCCAATTTCGCAAACAGGTGCGCACTCTATTCTAAACAAAACCTCTATCCGAACGAAACTCCGTTTTATATACTATCCGTAGATATATTAGTCGAAAGGATTGGGCCGATAGCACCAGAGATAAGTAGGCGCCTCTGGCGGTAAAAAGTGGAACTCAAATATGTAAGGCTATGTTGCATAATATGAAAGAATGGTCAAAGGGATGTCGGCAAAAATTGGAAAAGTGCATCCCGGGTAAAAAGGTCGGAGGTTAGAAAAATTGCTTAAAATACACAAGTTAGAGCCCAGAGGAGTAAATAATTTAAGACTTTTTGAAAATTTTATGATTTGTCGTGTGGTCTGAGGTATTCAGCTATACGTATGCAAAAATTCATGTCTGCAATTTAATCAGGGGCTCTCTTAGAAAGAATTGCTTAAAATACATATGTGGTAGCTCAAAGGGTTAAATGTAAGACGTTTTCAAGATTTTATGGTTTGTCGCCTGGCCTCAGGTGTTCTGTTATATGTATGCAAAATTTCACTCCTCCAATTTAATAAGGCGCTCAGTTAGAAAGAATTACTTAAAATACGCATGTGGGAACCCAAAGGGTTAAAAGTACGATTTTTTGATAATTTTATGTTTTCTCGAATGCTATGTTGTGTTCACCTATAAGTATGTAAAATTTCACGCCTCCAACCTAAATAGGGGGTCACTTAGAAAGAATTGTTTAAAATACACATATGGGAGCCCAAACTGTTAAATGTACGACTTTTTCAAAATTTTATGATTTGTCGTTTGACGTGAGGTGTTCAGCTATAAGTATGCCAAATTTCACGCCTCCATCCTAATTAGGGGCTCAGTTAGAAAGAATTGTTTAAAATACACATGTGGGAGACCAAAGGGTTAAAGGTGCAACTTTTTCAAAATTTTATGATTTGTCGTATGATGCTGGTTGGTTGGTTGGTTGGTTGATTTTGTGACGGCCGATTATCTACACTAGGGATATAGGACCGAGGGGAGTGCCCTTCGTGGGGGTCTTTCTAAGGGAACCTAACCCGTATTAACGCATGGAAATCCATGGTTCGAAGAAAACCACGAAAACTCCGAACGATTAGGCCGACGGGCGCGATTGGGATCGAACCCAGCACTTCCCGTCTACCAGTTTCGAGAGCAGAACCTCTCAGCCACTGGTGGGGTCTGTCGTATGATGCGTGGTGTTCAGCTATAAGTATGCAAAATTCCACGCCTATGACCTAATTAGGGCTCACTTAGAAAGAATTGTTTAAAATTCACATGTGGCAGCCCAAAGGGTTAAATGTACGACGTTTTCAAAATTTTATGAATTGTCGTATGAGTTGTGATGTTCAGCTATAAGTCTGCAAAATTTAAAGTCTGTAACATGTATAGTTTCTGTGAACAGGCTCTCTGACAGACGAACAGACAGACAGAGGAGCGAGACGAATAGAGTTTCGTGAGATGAACGAAACCCTAGAAATCAATGTCCAATTCAAATATTGCCCTCAGGAATACACATATATTCCAAATTTCAAAACTGTCATTTCTTTTATGTTAACTTTTATGTCAACAGAAAGTGGGTGAAAAATGAATCACAAGATTTGAGTGCCACAGACAAACATAATTGTAAGTTAAAAGAAAGCATGTAAAAAAAAAAAAAAAAAAAAAAAAAAAAGAGGGAAAGAAAATAGGAAGAAATCATGCTATAAAGCAAAAATATTTTATTAAACATCATATAATTGTTTCTTATTTTCACACGCGAAATAGAAAACATGCTTTTGGCGATTAAAAAATGCTATATAGAGATTATCGCAAAATCTCAAATCAAAGTTTTTATGCCTTTTTTTCTTTTAAATGGAAAATGTTTTATGACACTTCGATATTACCGCGTGCACATTTTTTTTTTTTTTTTTTTTTTTTGGAAGTGAAAACTTCTTTAAACGCGTTGAGCTGTTTTTGAGATGGAGAAAAACCAGTGATTTGGAGACACTGTTACGTAACCGACATGCTAGCATTTTGGCACATAGACACTAGCGCGCCAAGCGGTGAATGACAGGAACTTTTCCCTCTTCAGCTCAGTCCACAAAAGAGAACGAAGCTAAAACTCACTTTTTCTCCCGGCGTTCACACAGGAGCACACACAAAATTTACATTTTCGTTGCAGTACGCTGTTGTGTTTATTGTTAAAGACAAATACTTGATACTTTCATTATTGAAGCGAAAGCTTCTTTGGGCGCGTTTGGCATTTTTTGAGATGGGAAAAAACATTGAACTCGTGATACTGTTATTGTAACCGACACCTCTGTATATAAGTATGTACATGTATTGTGCATAATCGGTATGAGGAGGGCGGGCAATTAATTGTTATTGATTGCTTAATCAATAACAACAATTTACAGGCAAGCGCGCCGCATACTTGCCTGTGCGCTATTGGTTCCCGAAATACACGTACAAGAGTTAGAAAAAGGAAATCTCATAAAAAACATCTCATGTAAAAATTAGCCAAGTCTCGTGACTCTTGCTAAAATAAAACTACCTTGCTCTAGCAAAATAAAATTATCTTTATTCAACAGTTGTTATTTATGTCAATAGTTGGCGGCAAAAGTGAACTATTCGATCAAATATCGGGTAAGTTTAGCAGAAGAACTCTCTTGTTTTTAAAATTCGCGCTATTTTTGCGTTATGGTGTATGTCATAGCATCAAACTATAGCGATATTTCTAATAATATGGTAGTGGTTTTAAATATAGCAAAAGCATAAGCGCAATTATTTATCAAGAAATGTTAACATACTTGCAGAATTATTTGACTTGCAGAAATATTTAAAGTCACCAAAACAACATTTGGTAAAACAAATTATTATTTTGTTTTTCGTCAGTTAAAATGAATTATACCGTATTCGTGACCTACCTATTTCATGTAACTAAAAACCGATAACGCTGTATTTTATCGTGTTGATGGTCTGGTCAAGCACCAACAGTATTGGCGGGAATTTCGATTACGGAAGATAAAATACGGAGCACAGATGTCAGATACGCACTTGGGTACCTAATTGACACCAAAATGGCGTTAATTTATTTTACAAGGTAACCCGGCTACTGTTGCTTATTTATTAATAAATTGTTCATTTACTTTTATTTTATTTTTTTAAATTGTACAATTATTTTGTTCTATAGTTATTAATGAAATTGTCGTTTATTTATTGTTGTTTACTTTTTAAAACAATAGAAAATAATTTAAAAATATATATTGTAACTGGTATGGGAAAACGGGCTTTCGCCGAATTGACGTTAAAAAATCGCGCCAAACCTGATTCGTATATCACATCTGTGCCAAATTCTCGGTTTTTTGATTTTTCGACTTTTTATCCAAATTTTCAGGATTTTTTAAATTTTCCCTTTCATTGTATCCCAAACACTACCTTCATACCAAATTTCAAGATTTTAGGGATACAGGATGTACCTCCGAGTCATGTACAATATCGCATTAAATGAAAATTGTAATATAATTTTGGTAGTAATAGTTTATAATAATGAATAAATAAACGCTACATTTAAAAGTATTTCCTGCACAATAAAACATTTCCTGACGATTAAAAAAACACACACGTAATTGTTGAAGTTTTCACTTCTATTGGCACTCCCGGAGTGCCTTTTTTTTTTATTATTATTATTATTTGCTCCATGTGTTCAAACCAGTTATCTATGAAAACATTCATCGGTGAAAGTGGCGCAAATCAAATTTCTGTGACGTAAGCAGATAAACTGTGCTTTTCTTACAAAATTTTTAAACGGTTTGGAACTTATTTTTCATAGTAGGTGGATTCAGTAGGCGGCCCTCATAGGTGCCTTCTGGTGCAATCAGAAACGAAATCCGACAAATATTTTCTGAGTTATGCTTGACGAAAGGTTTTTTTAGGCTTATTTTTTAGTAGGACATGGCGTTAATATCCATCGTAGTAATACTGCGATGAGTATTATCCTTCGCTTCGCTCAGACAATCTATATTATAAAGGACAAACATATCTGTGCGTAACGCATACGTCATTTTGCGAATGGCAACACTTTGAAATTTGAAATAAAAATTTCGGTTTTGCAATTTTCTCTACTGCAAATTTTTAAACTTATAAACATCGCATATTTTAAATTTTTGCACCGTCGTATGAAGAAAAAAATGCTCTTTTAAATGCAATTTGTTTGAAAGCTGTATCTCAATTTATTTTTGAGATATTAATTTTTTGTAATTTTTAATACCATTTTTCTAATCGTGGCAACAAAAGTACCCCATTTCTATTAAAAGTAAAGGGAAAATAATCATTAAAAATAATTAAACCATGATTATATCCTTATTGATGCCATTTTCACATTACAAATAAAAGTAACTTTTTTCGAATTTTTTAACAGAAAATGACGTCAGCCATTAAAAAAAACAGGCATTCTTCTTCATAAATCAAAATATTGAAGAAGTTATTTCAATATTTTTACATTACGCTGATACTGGGTTTGAGACGTTAGGCAAAATGATTCAGTGAGTAAAAATTATGTCATATTTAAAACAAAACAAGCATTTTATTTGATAAAACTAAATATTTGACCAATACTAAATGGCCAAAACTATGGCAACTAAAGGCAAGTTTCTGAATGGTAAATTTTCGCGGGTACTGAAATTGCAACTTAAATTTTATGCGAAAGTTCACACGAAAAGTTTTATCAGACAAACGTGACTTTAAGTTTGGAAATACCTTAATTAATAATGTATTGTGCGTTAAAATACTTTTAAATTGTGAATTTGAGTTTGGCGTATGTAAATTTTGAGAATGTGAAAATAACGTATAGTTTAGATTTTAAGGGGGGGGGGGATTTTATGATGTGACAAAGCGAAATCCTTTTTACTGATTTTTCATCCCGTAAAAACAAATGTAAGTGCCTCAATCAATAACTTCAACATAATTACTTATCTTGATTCCGTATTCTAATACAGTTTAATTTTTCAATAATTTAAGCAGTTGAAGTTTTTGGAAATAATATTTTGGTAATTTTAGGTTAAAAACATTATCTGTTTTAAGAGTTAGATAACCAATGCAAGATGAATTTTTTATCGTAATTATTTTTGTAGGTTTAAAAATTCGATCTAACAGATCCATACTAAACATTTTAATTCGTCGAATTTCGACGGGTTCCATCTCGTAATAATAATGATTCAGTAGTGATGCTAATAAAAGCTAAATTCAATTGTGTCCTAAAAACATGATCAATAGAATTATATTTATTACAAGAAAATATTTACGTTTGTTATTCTTTTCCCTAAAAAATAAAATACGATCTCAATTTCTTCGAACATAGCGAATTCATGAAATAAAAGAACATTATTGAACTGAAAAAAAAAAAAAAAAAAACCTTATGTTTGAATTATATATATTGTGAAATTAAAAGAATTTTAATCCGAAAAAGCTCTTTGTTTTAAGCAGTGTTTTAACTGCAAACCACTGTGAAATAACATGTCCTCATACTTTATTCTCTGCTTGATAATATTTTCGGAAAGAAATGAAAAAAAGCATTATCTCTTTGCTCTCAGCAAAGGAATGGGGTTGCTGCTCGCTACGCGTATAACGTCACGAACAAGAAAGGGTGCGTATCGTAGTGAATCCATCCCCTCGCCAACCATTGCTCTGGCGATAAGGTGCTCAAAATGCGAGCCTTCCTGAAAAAGCCGCCGCCCCCCCCCCCCATTGCTTTTTATATATAATTTACTTTTGTTTGTATATAAAAATAGGTAAATGACTTGTTAACACAAAATAAATTGTATAAATATTTAAAAAATTGCTTGAGTATATGAAACAATATAATAAGTTGCACGGAAATACGCATAAAAGCTTACTTGTCTCGACAAACCCATTTTTTCTACCTCACCAAGGCCCTTATACAGGAAAAAATATCAATTTCATTTTTAAAGACTAAGAAGAAATTAATATAAATAGAAATCGTTTTTTTTTTTTTTTTTTTTTTTTTTTTAAATCATGTTTTCATTAAAATTCTCAAAAATTTAGAAAATATATATGTTTTTAGATGCACTATATAGTAGAAAAGTCTTGAAAAAAACCCTAAATGCATGGAGTTTAAATTTAATTCGGTGAGCTGAATTATGGAAGATAAAGGAATTTAAATGGGAATTTTGCCAAAATAGCCAGCTATCTACAAGTTGGCTTCATATATAGAAACTTCTTTTGTCTTCGAATTTGGCGATATTTCGCCACGTTGGTCAAAGTTTGGCGATATCGTAGTACCCTGTCATTAGTCCTTTTCAACAAATATTCATTGTTGAAGCTATTGCTGATTTCTCAATAGAAAATCAAACGAAACCAATAATTAATTAACCCCACCTCCCCCGTTGCCCCCCAAGGGATCGAATTTTAAACATGTGGGTAAGTGTAATCACAGATCGCACAGAGAGTTTCGTTTAATATTCCTTTCAAAACACTTTATCCTTTTGAAAAAACTGTTAGTTCCAATTTCGCAAACAGGTGCGCACTCTATTCTAAACAAAACCTCTATCCGAACGAAACTCCGTTTTATATACTATCCGTAGATATATTAGTCGAAAGGATTGGGCCGATAGCACCAGAGATAAGTAGGCGCCTCTGGCGGTAAAAAGTGGAACTCAAATATGTAAGGCTATGTTGCATAATATGAAAGAATGGTCAAAGGGATGTCGGCAAAAATTGGAAAAGTGCATCCCGAGTAAAAAGGTCGGAGGTTAGAAAAATTGCTTAAAATACACAAGTTAGAGCCCAGAGGAGTAAATAATTTAAGACTTTTTGAAAATTTTATGATTTGTCGTGTGGTCTGAGGTATTCAGCTATACGTATGCAAAAATTCATGTCTGCAATTTAATCAGGGGCTCTCTTAGAAAGAATTGCGTAAAATACATATGTGGTAGCTCAAAGGGTTAAATGTAAGACGTTTTCAAGATTTTATGGTTTGTCGCCTGGCCTCAGGTGTTCTGTTATATGTATGCAAAATTTCACTCCTCCAATTTAATAAGGCGCTCAGTTAGAAAGAATTACTTAAAATACGCATGTGGGAGCCCAAAGGGTTAAATGTACGATTTTTTGAAAATTTTATGTTTTCTCGAATGCTATGTTGTGTTCACCTATAAGTATGTAAAATTTCACGCCTCCAACCTAAATAGGGGGTCACTTAGAAAGAATTGTTTAAAATACACATATGGGAGCCCAAACTGTTAAATGTACGACTTTTTCAAAATTTTATGATTTGTCGTTTGACGTGAGGTGTTCAGCTATAAGTATGCCAAATTTCACGCCTCCATCCTAATTAGGGGCTCAGTTAGAAAGAATTGTTTAAAATACACATGTGGGAGACCAAAGGGTTAAAGGTGCAACTTTTTCAAAATTTTATGATTTGTCGTATGATGCTGGTTGGTTGGTTGGTTGGTTGATTTTGTGACGGCCGATTATCTACACTAGGGATATAGGACCGAGGGCAGTGCCCTTCGTGGGGGTCTTTCTAAGGGAACCTAACCCGTATTAACGCATGGAAATCCATGGTTCGAAGAAAACCACGAAAACTCCGAACGATTAGGCCGACGGGCGCGATTGGGATCGAACCCAGCACTTCCCGTCTACCAGTTTCGAGAGCAGAACCTCTCAGCCACTGGTGGGGTCTGTCGTATGATGCGTGGTGTTCAGCTATAAGTATGCAAAATTCCACGCCTATGACCTAATTAGGGCTCACTTAGAAAGAATTGTTTAAAATTCACATGTGGCAGCCCAAAGGGTTAAATGTACGACGTTTTCAAAATTTTATGAATTGTCGTATGAGTTGTGATGTTCAGCTATAAGTCTGCAAAATTTAAAGTCTGTAACATGTATAGTTTCTGTGAACAGGCTCTCTGACAGACGAACAGACAGACAGAGGAGCGAGACGAATAGAGTTTCGTGAGATGAACGAAACCCTAGAAATCAATGTCCAATTCAAATATTGCCCTCAGGAATACACATATATTCCAAATTTCAAAACTGTCATTTCTTTTATGTTAACTTTTATGTCAACAGAAAGTGGGTGAAAAATGAATCACAAGATTTGAGTGCCACAGACAAACATAATTGTAAGTTAAAAGAAAGCATGTAAAAAAAAAAAAAAAAAAAAAAAAAAGAGGGAAAGAAAATAGGAAGAAATCATGCTATAAAGCAAAAATATTTTATTAAACATCATATAATTGTTTCTTATTTTCACACGCGAAATAGAAAACATGCTTTTGGCGATTAAAAAATGCTATATAGAGATTATCGCAAAATCTCAAATCAAAGTTTTTATGCCTTTTTTTCTTTTAAATGGAAAATGTTTTATGACACTTCGATATTACCGCGTGCACATTTTTTTTTTTTTTTTTTTTTTTTGGAAGTGAAAACTTCTTTAAGCGCGTTGAGCTGTTTTTGAGATGGAGAAAAACCAGTGATTTGGAGACACTGTTACGTAACCGACATGCTAGCATTTTGGCACATAGACACTAGCGCGCCAAGCGGTGAATGACAGGAACTTTTCCCTCTTCAGCTCAGTCCACAAAAGAGAACGAAGCTAAAACTCACTTTTTCTCCCGGCGTTCACACAGGAGCACACACAAAATTTACATTTTCGTTGCAGTACGCTGTTGTGTTTATTGTTAAAGACAAATACTTGATACTTTCATTATTGAAGCGAAAGCTTCTTTGGGCGCGTTTGGCATTTTTTGAGATGGGAAAAAACATTGAACTCGTGATACTGTTATTGTAACCGACACCTCTGTATATAAGTATGTACATGTATTGTGCATAATCGGTATGAGGAGGGCGGGCAATTAATTGTTATTGATTGCTTAATCAATAACAACAATTTACAGGCAAGCGCGCCGCATACTTGCCTGTGCGCTATTGGTTCCCGAAATACACGTACAAGAGTTAGAAAAAGGAAATCTCATCAAAAACATCTCATGTAAAAATTAGCCAAGTCTCGTGACTCTTGCTAAAATAAAACTACCTTGCTCTAGCAAAATAAAATTATCTTTATTCAACAGTTGTTATTTATGTCAATAGTTGGCGGCAAAAGTGAACTATTCGATCAAATATCGGGTAAGTTTAGCAGAAGAACTCTCTTGTTTTTAAAATTCGCGCTATTTTTGCGTTATGGTGTATGTCATAGCATCAAACTATAGCGATATTTCTAATAATATGGTAGTGGTTTTAAATATAGCAAAAGCATAAGCGCAATTATTTATCAAGAAATGTTAACATACTTGCAGAATTATTTGACTTGCAGAAATATTTAAAGTCACCAAAACAACATTTGGTAAAACAAATTATTATTTTGTTTTTCGTCAGTTAAAATGAATTATACCGTATTCGTGACCTACCTATTTCATGTAACTAAAAACCGATAACGCTGTATTTTATCGTGTTGATGGTCTGGTCAAGCACCAACAGTATTGGCGGGAATTTCGATTACGGAAGATAAAATACGGAGCACAGATGTCAGATACGCACTTGGGTACCTAATTGACACCAAAATGGCGTTAATTTATTTTACAAGGTAACCCGGCTACTGTTGCTTATTTATTAATAAATTGTTCATTTACTTTTATTTTATTTTTTTAAATTGTACAATTATTTTGTTCTATAGTTATTAATGAAATTGTCGTTTATTTATTGTTGTTTACTTTTTAAAACAATAGAAAATAATTTAAAAATATATATTGTAACTGGTATGGGAAAACGGGCTTTCGCCGAATTGACGTTAAAAAATCGCGCCAAACCTGATTCGTATATCACATCTGTGCCAAATTCTCGGTTTTTTGATTTTTCGACTTTTTATCCAAATTTTCAGGATTTTTTAAATTTTCCCTTTCATTGTATCCCAAACACTACCTTCATACCAAATTTCAAGATTTTAGGGATACAGGATGTACCTCCGAGTCATGTACAATATCGCATTAAATGAAAATTGTAATATAATTTTGGTAGTAATAGTTTATAATAATGAATAAATAAACGCTACATTTAAAAGTATTTCCTGCACAATAAAACATTTCCTGACGATTAAAAAAACACACACGTAATTGTTGAAGTTTTCACTTCTATTGGCACTCCCGGAGTGCCTTTTTTTTATTATTATTATTATTATTTGCTCCATGTGTTCAAACCAGTTATCTATGAAAACATTCATCGGTGAAAGTGGCGCAAATCAAATTTCTGTGACGTAAGCAGATAAACTGTGCTTTTCTTACAAAATTTTTAAACGGTTTGGAACTTATTTTTCATAGTAGGTGGATTCAGTAGGCGGCCCTCATAGGTGCCTTCTGGTGCAATCAGAAACGAAATCCGACAAATATTTTCTGAGTTATGCTTGACGAAAGGTTTTTTTAGGCTTATTTTTTAGTAGGACATGGCGTTAATATCCATCGTAGTAATACTGCGATGAGTATTATCCTTCGCTTCGCTCAGACAATCTATATTATAAAGGACAAACATATCTGTGCGTAACGCATACGTCATTTTGCGAATGGCAACACTTTGAAATTTGAAATAAAAATTTCGGTTTTGCAATTTTCTCTACTGCAAATTTTTAAACTTATAAACATCGCATATTTTAAATTTTTGCACCGTCGTATGAAGAAAAAAATGCTCTTTTAAATGCAATTTGTTTGAAAGCTGTATCTCAATTTATTTTTGAGATATTAATTTTTTGTAATTTTTAATACCATTTTTCTAATCGTGGCAACAAAAGTACCCCATTTCTATTAAAAGTAAAGGGAAAATAATCATTAAAAATAATTAAACCATGATTATATCCTTATTGATGCCATTTTCACATTACAAATAAAAGTAACTTTTTTCGAATTTTTTAACAGAAAATGACGTCAGCCATTAAAAAAAACAGGCATTCTTCTTCATAAATCAAAATATTGAAGAAGTTATTTCAATATTTTTACATTACGCTGATACTGGGTTTGAGACGTTAGGCAAAATGATTCAGTGAGTAAAAATTATGTCATATTTAAAACAAAACAATCATTTTATTTGATAAAACTAAATATTTGACCAATACTAAATGGCCAAAACTATGGCAACTAAAGGCAAGTTTCTGAATGGTAAATTTTCGCGGGTACTGAAATTGCAACTTAAATTTTATGCGAAAGTTCACACGAAAAGTTTTATCAGACAAACGTGACTTTAAGTTTGGAAATACCTTAATTAATAATGTATTGTGCGTTAAAATACTTTTAAATTGTGAATTTGAGTTTGGCGTATGTAAATTTTGAGAATGTGAAAATAACGTATAGTTTAGATTTTAAGGGGGGGGGGGGATTTTATGATGTGACAAAGCGAAATCCTTTTTACTGATTTTTCATCCCGTAAAAACAAATGTAAGTGCCTCAATCAATAACTTCAACATAATTACTTATCTTGATTCCGTATTCTAATACAGTTTAATTTTTCAATAATTTAAGCAGTTGAAGTTTTTGGAAATAATATTTTGGTAATTTTAGGTTAAAAACATTATCTGTTTTAAGAGTTAGATAACCAATGCAAGATGAATTTTTTATCGTAATTATTTTTGTAGGTTTAAAAATTCGATCTAACAGATCCATACTAAACATTTTAATTCGTCGAATTTCGACGGGTTCCAACTCGTAATAATAATGATTCAGTAGTGATGCTAATAAAAGCTAAATTCAATTGTATCCTAAAAACATGATCAATAGAATTATATTTATTACAAGAAAATATTTACGTTTGTTATTCTTTTCCCTAAAAAATAAAATACGATCTCAATTTCTTCGAACATAGCGAATTCATGAAATAAAAGAACATTATTGAACTGAAAAAAAAAAAAAACCCTTATGTTTGAATTATATATATTGTGAAATTAAAAGAATTTTAATCCGAAAAAGCTCTTTGTTTTAAGCAGTGTTTTAACTGCAAACCACGGTGAAATAACATGTCCTCATACTTTATTCTCTGCTTGATAATATTTTCGGAAAGAAATGAAAAAAAGCATTATCTCTTTGCTCTCAGCAAAGGAATGGGGTTGCTGCTCGCTACGCGTATAACGTCACGAACAAGAAAGGGTGCGTATCGTAGTGAATCCATCCCCTCGCCAACCATTGCTCTGGCGATAAGGTGCTCAAAATGCGAGCCTTCCTGAAAAGGCCCTTTCAGGAAGGCTCGCATTTTGAGCACCTTATCGCCAGAGCAATGGTTGGCGAGGGGATGGATTCACTACGATACGCACCCTTTCTTGTTCGTGACGTTATACGCGTAGCGAGCAGCAACCCCATTCCTTTGCTGAGAGCAAAGAGATAATGCTTTTTTTCATTTCTTTCCGAAAATATTATCAAGCAGAGAATAAAGTATGAGGACATGTTATTTCACCGTGGTTTGCAGTTAAAACACTGCTTAAAACAAAGAGCTTTTTCGGATTAAAATTCTTTTAATTTCACAATATATATAATTCAAACATAAGGTTTTTTTTTTTTTTTCAGTTCAATAATGTTCTTTTATTTCATTGGGCCGATAGCACCAGAGATAAGTAGGCGCCTCTGGCGGTAAAAAGTGGAACTCAAATATGTAAGGCTATGTTGCATAATATGAAAGAATGGTCAAAGGGATGTCGGCAAAAATTGGAAAAGTGCATCCCGGGTAAAAAGGTCGGAGGTTAGAAAAATTGCTTAAAATACACAAGTTAGAGCCCAGAGGAGTAAATAATTTAAGACTTTTTGAAAATTTTATGATTTGTCGTGTGGTCTGAGGTATTCAGCTATACGTATGCAAAAATTCATGTCTGCAATTTAATCAGGGGCTCTCTTAGAAAGAATTGCTTAAAATACATATGTGGTAGCTCAAAGGGTTAAATGTAAGACGTTTTCAAGATTTTATGGTTTGTCGCCTGGCCTCAGGTGTTCTGTTATATGTATGCAAAATTTCACTCCTCCAATTTAATAAGGCGCTCAGTTAGAAAGAATTACTTAAAATACGCATGTGGGAGCCCAAAGGGTTAAATGTACGATTTTTTGAAAATTTTATGTTTTCTCGAATGCTATGTTGTGTTCACCTATAAGTATGTAAAATTTCACGCCTCCAACCTAAATAGGGGGTCACTTAGAAAGAATTGTTTAAAATACACATATGGGAGCCCAAACTGTTAAATGTACGACTTTTTCAAAATTTTATGATTTGTCGTTTGACGTGAGGTGTTCAGCTATAAGTATGCCAAATTTCACGCCTCCATCCTAATTAGGGGCTCAGTTAGAAAGAATTGTTTAAAATACACATGTGGGAGACCAAAGGGTTAAAGGTGCAACTTTTTCAAAATTTTATGATTTGTCGTATGATGCTGGTTGGTTGGTTGGTTGGTTGATTTTGTGACGGCCGATTATCTACACTAGGGATATAGGACCGAGGGGAGTGCCCTTCGTGGGGGTCTTTCTAAGGGAACCTAACCCGTATTAACGCATGGAAATCCATGGTTCGAAGAAAACCACGAAAACTCCGAACGATTAGGCCGACGGGCGCGATTGGGATCGAACCCAGCACTTCCCGTCTACCAGTTTCGAGAGCAGAACCTCTCAGCCACTGGTGGGGTCTGTCGTATGATGCGTGGTGTTCAGCTATAAGTATGCAAAATTCCACGCCTATGACCTAATTAGGGCTCACTTAGAAAGAATTGTTTAAAATTCACATGTGGCAGCCCAAAGGGTTAAATGTACGACGTTTTCAAAATTTTATGAATTGTCGTATGAGTTGTGATGTTCAGCTATAAGTCTGCAAAATTTAAAGTCTGTAACATGTATAGTTTCTGTGAACAGGCTCTCTGACAGACGAACAGACAGACAGAGGAGCGAGACGAATAGAGTTTCGTGAGATGAACGAAACCCTAGAAATCAATGTCCAATTCAAATATTGCCCTCAGGAATACACATATATTCCAAATTTCAAAACTGTCATTTCTTTTATGTTAACTTTTATGTCAACAGAAAGTGGGTGAAAAATGAATCACAAGATTTGAGTGCCACAGACAAACATAATTGTAAGTTAAAAGAAAGCATGTAAAAAAAAAAAAAAAAAAAAAAAGAGGGAAAGAAAATAGGAAGAAATCATGCTATAAAGCAAAAATATTTTATTAAACATCATATAATTGTTTCTTATTTTCACACGCGAAATAGAAAACATGCTTTTGGCGATTAAAAAATGCTATATAGAGATTATCGCAAAATCTCAAATCAAAGTTTTTATGCCTTTTTTTCTTTTAAATGGAAAATGTTTTATGACACTTCGATATTACCGCGTGCACATTTTTTTTTTTTTTTTTTTTTTTGGAAGTGAAAACTTCTTTAAGCGCGTTGAGCTGTTTTTGAGATGGAGAAAAACCAGTGATTTGGAGACACTGTTACGTAACCGACATGCTAGCATTTTGGCACATAGACACTAGCGCGCCAAGCGGTGAATGACAGGAACTTTTCCCTCTTCAGCTCAGTCCACAAAAGAGAACGAAGCTAAAACTCACTTTTTCTCCCGGCGTTCACACAGGAGCACACACAAAATTTACATTTTCGTTGCAGTACGCTGTTGTGTTTATTGTTAAAGACAAATACTTGATACTTTCATTATTGAAGCGAAAGCTTCTTTGGGCGCGTTTGGCATTTTTTGAGATGGGAAAAAACATTGAACTCGTGATACTGTTATTGTAACCGACACCTCTGTATATAAGTATGTACATGTATTGTGCATAATCGGTATGAGGAGGGCGGGCAATTAATTGTTATTGATTGCTTAATCAATAACAACAATTTACAGGCAAGCGCGCCGCATACTTGCCTGTGCGCTATTGGTTCCCGAAATACACGTACAAGAGTTAGAAAAAGGAAATCTCATCAAAAACATCTCATGTAAAAATTAGCCAAGTCTCGTGACTCTTGCTAAAATAAAACTACCTTGCTCTAGCAAAATAAAATTATCTTTATTCAACAGTTGTTATTTATGTCAATAGTTGGCGGCAAAAGTGAACTATTCGATCAAATATCGGGTAAGTTTAGCAGAAGAACTCTCTTGTTTTTAAAATTCGCGCTATTTTTGCGTTATGGTGTATGTCATAGCATCAAACTATAGCGATATTTCTAATAATATGGTAGTGGTTTTAAATATAGCAAAAGCATAAGCGCAATTATTTATCAAGAAATGTTAACATACTTGCAGAATTATTTGACTTGCAGAAATATTTAAAGTCACCAAAACAACATTTGGTAAAACAAATTATTATTTTGTTTTTCGTCAGTTAAAATGAATTATACCGTATTCGTGACCTACCTATTTCATGTAACTAAAAACCGATAACGCTGTATTTTATCGTGTTGATGGTCTGGTCAAGCACCAACAGTATTGGCGGGAATTTCGATTACGGAAGATAAAATACGGAGCACAGATGTCAGATACGCACTTGGGTACCTAATTGACACCAAAATGGCGTTAATTTATTTTACAAGGTAACCCGGCTACTGTTGCTTATTTATTAATAAATTGTTCATTTACTTTTATTTTATTTTTTTAAATTGTACAATTATTTTGTTCTATAGTTATTAATGAAATTGTCGTTTATTTATTGTTGTTTACTTTTTAAAACAATAGAAAATAATTTAAAAATATATATTGTAACTGGTATGGGAAAACGGGCTTTCGCCGAATTGACGTTAAAAAATCGCGCCAAACCTGATTCGTATATCACATCTGTGCCAAATTCTCGGTTTTTTGATTTTTCGACTTTTTATCCAAATTTTCAGGATTTTTTAAATTTTCCCTTTCATTGTATCCCAAACACTACCTTCATACCAAATTTCAAGATTTTAGGGATACAGGATGTACCTCCGAGTCATGTACAATATCGCATTAAATGAAAATTGTAATATAATTTTGGTAGTAATAGTTCATAATAATGAATAAATAAACGCTACATTTAAAAGTATTTCCTGCACAATAAAACATTTCCTGACGATTAAAAAAACACACACGTAATTGTTGAAGTTTTCACTTCTATTGGCACTCCCGGAGTGCCTTTTTTTTTTTATTATTATTATTATTTGCTCCATGTGTTCAAACCAGTTATCTATGAAAACATTCATCGGTGAAAGTGGCGCAAATCAAATTTCTGTGACGTAAGCAGATAAACTGTGCTTTTCTTACAAAATTTTTAAACGGTTTGGAACTTATTTTTCATAGTAGGTGGATTCAGTAGGCGGCCCTCATAGGTGCCTTCTGGTGCAATCAGAAACGAAATCCGACAAATATTTTCTGAGTTATGCTTGACGAAAGGTTTTTTTAGGCTTATTTTTTAGTAGGACATGGCGTTAATATCCATCGTAGTAATACTGCGATGAGTATTATCCTTCGCTTCGCTCAGACAATCTATATTATAAAGGACAAACATATCTGTGCGTAACGCATACGTCATTTTGCGAATGGCAACACTTTGAAATTTGAAATAAAAATTTCGGTTTTGCAATTTTCTCTACTGCAAATTTTTAAACTTATAAACATCGCATATTTTAAATTTTTGCACCGTCGTATGAAGAAAAAAATGCTCTTTTAAATGCAATTTGTTTGAAAGCTGTATCTCAATTTATTTTTGAGATATTAATTTTTTGTAATTTTTAATACCATTTTTCTAATCGTGGCAACAAAAGTACCCCATTTCTATTAAAAGTAAAGGGAAAATAATCATTAAAAATAATTAAACCATGATTATATCCTTATTGATGCCATTTTCACATTACAAATAAAAGTAACTTTTTTCGAATTTTTTAACAGAAAATGACGTCAGCCATTAAAAAAAACAGGCATTCTTCTTCATAAATCAAAATATTGAAGAAGTTATTTCAATATTTTTACATTACGCTGATACTGGGTTTGAGACGTTAGGCAAAATGATTCAGTGAGTAAAAATTATGTCATATTTAAAACAAAACAATCATTTTATTTGATAAAACTAAATATTTGACCAATACTAAATGGCCAAAACTATGGCAACTAAAGGCAAGTTTCTGAATGGTAAATTTTCGCGGGTACTGAAATTGCAACTTAAATTTTATGCGAAAGTTCACACGAAAAGTTTTATCAGACAAACGTGACTTTAAGTTTGGAAATACCTTAATTAATAATGTATTGTGCGTTAAAATACTTTTAAATTGTGAATTTGAGTTTGGCGTATGTAAATTTTGAGAATGTGAAAATAACGTATAGTTTAGATTTTAAGGGGGGGGGGGGGATTTTATGATGTGACAAAGCGAAATCCTTTTTACTGATTTTTCATCCCGTAAAAACAAATGTAAGTGCCTCAATCAATAACTTCAACATAATTACTTATCTTGATTCCGTATTCTAATACAGTTTAATTTTTCAATAATTTAAGCAGTTGAAGTTTTTGGAAATAATATTTTGGTAATTTTAGGTTAAAAACATTATCTGTTTTAAGAGTTAGATAACCAATGCAAGATGAATTTTTTATCGTAATTATTTTTGTAGGTTTAAAAATTCGATCTAACAGATCCATACTAAACATTTTAATTCGTCGAATTTCGACGGGTTCCAACTCGTAATAATAATGATTCAGTAGTGATGCTAATAAAAGCTAAATTCAATTGTGTCCTAAAAACATGATCAATAGAATTATATTTATTACAAGAAAATATTTACGTTTGTTATTCTTTTCCCTAAAAAATAAAATACGATCTCAATTTCTTCGAACATAGCGAATTCATGAAATAAAAGAACATTATTGAACTGAAAAAAAAAAAAAAAAAAAACCTTATGTTTGAATTATATATATTGTGAAATTAAAAGAATTTTAATCCGAAAAAGCTCTTTGTTTTAAGCAGTGTTTTAACTGCAAACCACGGTGAAATAACATGTCCTCATACTTTATTCTCTGCTTGATAATATTTTCGGAAAGAAATGAAAAAAAGCATTATCTCTTTGCTCTCAGCAAAGGAATGGGGTTGCTGCTCGCTACGCGTATAACGTCACGAACAAGAAAGGGTGCGTATCGTAGTGAATCCATCCCCTCGCCAACCATTGCTCTGGCGATAAGGTGCTCAAAATGCGAGCCTTCCTGAAAAAGCCGCCGCCCCCCCCCATTGCTTTTTATATATAATTTACTTTTGTTTGTATATAAAAATAGGTAAATGACTTGTTAACACAAAATAAATTGTATAAATATTTAAAAAATTGCTTGAGTATATGAAACAATATAATAAGTTGCACGGAAATACGCATAAAAGCTTACTTGTCTCGACAAACCCATTTTTTCTACCTCACCAAGGCCCTTATACAGGAAAAAATATCAATTTCATTTTTAAAGACTAAGAAGAAATTAATATAAATAGAAATCGTTTTTTTTTTTTTTTTTTTTTTTTTTTTTTAAATCATGTTTTCATTAAAATTCTCAAAAATTTAGAAAATATATATGTTTTTAGATGCACTATATAGTAGAAAAGTCTTGAAAAAAACCCTAAATGCATGGAGTTTAAATTTAATTCGGTGAGCTGAATTATGGAAGATAAAGGAATTTAAATGGGAATTTTGCCAAAATAGCCAGCTATCTACAAGTTGGCTTCATATATAGAAACTTCTTTTGTCTTCGAATTTGGCGATATTTCGCCACGTTGGTCAAAGTTTGGCGATATCGTAGTACCCTGTCATTAGTCCTTTTCAACAAATATTCATTGTTGAAGCTATTGCTGATTTCTCAATAGAAAATCAAACGAAACCAATAATTAATTAACCCCACCTCCCCCGTTGCCCCCAAGGGATCGAATTTTAAACATGTGGGTAAGTGTAATCACAGATCGCACAGAGAGTTTCGTTTAATATTCCTTTCAAAACACTTTATCCTTTTGAAAAAACTGTTAGTTCCAATTTCGCAAACAGGTGCGCACTCTATTCTAAACAAAACCTCTATCCGAACGAAACTCCGTTTTATATACTATCCGTAGATATATTAGTCGAAAGGATTGGGCCGATAGCACCAGAGATAAGTAGGCGCCTCTGGCGGTAAAAAGTGGAACTCAAATATGTAAGGCTATGTTGCATAATATGAAAGAATGGTCAAAGGGATGTCGGCAAAAATTGGAAAAGTGCATCCCGGGTAAAAAGGTCGGAGGTTAGAAAAATTGCTTAAAATACACAAGTTAGAGCCCAGAGGAGTAAATAATTTAAGACTTTTTGAAAATTTTATGATTTGTCGTGTGGTCTGAGGTATTCAGCTATACGTATGCAAAAATTCATGTCTGCAATTTAATCAGGGGCTCTCTTAGAAAGAATTGCTTAAAATACATATGTGGTAGCTCAAAGGGTTAAATGTAAGACGTTTTCAAGATTTTATGGTTTGTCGCCTGGCCTCAGGTGTTCTGTTATATGTATGCAAAATTTCACTCCTCCAATTTAATAAGGCGCTCAGTTAGAAAGAATTACTTAAAATACGCATGTGGGAGCCCAAAGGGTTAAATGTACGATTTTTTGAAAGTTTTATGTTTTCTCGAATGCTATGTTGTGTTCACCTATAAGTATGTAAAATTTCACGCCTCCAACCTAAATAGGGGGTCACTTAGAAAGAATTGTTTAAAATACACATATGGGAGCCCAAACTGTTAAATGTACGACTTTTTCAAAATTTTATGATTTGTCGTTTGACGTGAGGTGTTCAGCTATAAGTATGCCAAATTTCACGCCTCCATCCTAATTAGGGGCTCAGTTAGAAAGAATTGTTTAAAATACACATGTGGGAGACCAAAGGGTTAAAGGTGCAACTTTTTCAAAATTTTATGATTTGTCGTATGATGCTGGTTGGTTGGTTGGTTGGTTGGTTGATTTTGTGACGGCCGATTATCTACACTAGGGATATAGGACCGAGGGGAGTGCCCTTCGTGGGGGTCTTTCTAAGGGAACCTAACCCGTATTAACGCATGGAAATCCATGGTTCGAAGAAAACCACGAAAACTCCGAACGATTAGGCCGACGGGCGCGATTGGGATCGAACCCAGCACTTCCCGTCTACCAGTTTCGAGAGCAGAACCTCTCAGCCACTGGTGGGGTCTGTCGTATGATGCGTGGTGTTCAGCTATAAGTATGCAAAATTCCACGCCTATGACCTAATTAGGGCTCACTTAGAAAGAATTGTTTAAAATTCACATGTGGCAGCCCAAAGGGTTAAATGTACGACGTTTTCAAAATTTTATGAATTGTCGTATGAGTTGTGATGTTCAGCTATAAGTCTGCAAAATTTAAAGTCTGTAACATGTATAGTTTCTGTGAACAGGCTCTCTGACAGACGAACAGACAGACAGAGGAGCGAGACGAATAGAGTTTCGTGAGATGAACGAAACCCTAGAAATCAATGTCCAATTCAAATATTGCCCTCAGGAATACACATATATTCCAAATTTCAAAACTGTCATTTCTTTTATGTTAACTTTTATGTCAACAGAAAGTGGGTGAAAAATGAATCACAAGATTTGAGTGCCACAGACAAACATAATTGTAAGTTAAAAGAAAGCATGTAAAAAAAAAAAAAAAAAAAAAAAAGAGGGAAAGAAAATAGGAAGAAATCATGCTATAAAGCAAAAATATTTTATTAAACATCATATAATTGTTTCTTATTTTCACACGCGAAATAGAAAACATGCTTTTGGCGATTAAAAAATGCTATATAGAGATTATCGCAAAATCTCAAATCAAAGTTTTTATGCCTTTTTTTCTTTTAAATGGAAAATGTTTTATGACACTTCGATATTACCGCGTGCACATTTTTTTTTTTTTTTTTTTTTTTTTTTTTTTTTTTTTTTTTTTGGAAGTGAAAACTTCTTTAAGCGCGTTGAGCTGTTTTTGAGATGGAGAAAAACCAGTGATTTGGAGACACTGTTACGTAACCGACATGCTAGCATTTTGGCACATAGACACTAGCGCGCCAAGCGGTGAATGACAGGAACTTTTCCCTCTTCAGCTCAGTCCACAAAAGAGAACGAAGCTAAAACTCACTTTTTCTCCCGGCGTTCACACAGGAGCACACACAAAATTTACATTTTCGTTGCAGTACGCTGTTGTGTTTATTGTTAAAGACAAATACTTGATACTTTCATTATTGAAGCGAAAGCTTCTTTGGGCGCGTTTGGCATTTTTTGAGATGGGAAAAAACATTGAACTCGTGATACTGTTATTGTAACCGACACCTCTGTATATAAGTATGTACATGTATTGTGCATAATCGGTATGAGGAGGGCGGGCAATTAATTGTTATTGATTGCTTAATCAATAACAACAATTTACAGGCAAGCGCGCCGCATACTTGCCTGTGCGCTATTGGTTCCCGAAATACACGTACAAGAGTTAGAAAAAGGAAATCTCATCAAAAACATCTCATGTAAAAATTAGCCAAGTCTCGTGACTCTTGCTAAAATAAAACTACCTTGCTCTAGCAAAATAAAATTATCTTTATTCAACAGTTGTTATTTATGTCAATAGTTGGCGGCAAAAGTGAACTATTCGATCAAATATCGGGTAAGTTTAGCAGAAGAACTCTCTTGTTTTTAAAATTCGCGCTATTTTTGCGTTATGGTGTATGTCATAGCATCAAACTATAGCGATATTTCTAATAATATGGTAGTGGTTTTAAATATAGCAAAAGCATAAGCGCAATTATTTATCAAGAAATGTTAACATACTTGCAGAATTATTTGACTTGCAGAAATATTTAAAGTCACCAAAACAACATTTGGTAAAACAAATTATTATTTTGTTTTTCGTCAGTTAAAATGAATTATACCGTATTCGTGACCTACCTATTTCATGTAACTAAAAACCGATAACGCTGTATTTTATCGTGTTGATGGTCTGGTCAAGCACCAACAGTATTGGCGGGAATTTCGATTACGGAAGATAAAATACGGAGCACAGATGTCAGATACGCACTTGGGTACCTAATTGACACCAAAATGGCGTTAATTTATTTTACAAGGTAACCCGGCTACTGTTGCTTATTTATTAATAAATTGTTCATTTACTTTTATTTTATTTTTTTAAATTGTACAATTATTTTGTTCTATAGTTATTAATGAAATTGTCGTTTATTTATTGTTGTTTACTTTTTAAAACAATAGAAAATAATTTAAAAATATATATTGTAACTGGTATGGGAAAACGGGCTTTCGCCGAATTGACGTTAAAAAATCGCGCCAAACCTGATTCGTATATCACATCTGTGCCAAATTCTCGGTTTTTTGATTTTTCGACTTTTTATCCAAATTTTCAGGATTTTTTAAATTTTCCCTTTCATTGTATCCCAAACACTACCTTCATACCAAATTTCAAGATTTTAGGGATACAGGATGTACCTCCGAGTCATGTACAATATCGCATTAAATGAAAATTGTAATATAATTTTGGTAGTAATAGTTTATAATAATGAATAAATAAACGCTACATTTAAAAGTATTTCCTGCACAATAAAACATTTCCTGACGATTAAAAAAACACACACGTAATTGTTGAAGTTTTCACTTCTATTGGCACTCCCGGAGTGCCTTTTTTTTTTTATTATTATTATTATTTGCTCCATGTGTTCAAACCAGTTATCTATGAAAACATTCATCGGTGAAAGTGGCGCAAATCAAATTTCTGTGACGTAAGCAGATAAACTGTGCTTTTCTTACAAAATTTTTAAACGGTTTGGAACTTATTTTTCATAGTAGGTGGATTCAGTAGGCGGCCCTCATAGGTGCCTTCTGGTGCAATCAGAAACGAAATCCGACAAATATTTTCTGAGTTATGCTTGACGAAAGGTTTTTTTAGGCTTATTTTTTAGTAGGACATGGCGTTAATATCCATCGTAGTAATACTGCGATGAGTATTATCCTTCGCTTCGCTCAGACAATCTATATTATAAAGGACAAACATATCTGTGCGTAACGCATACGTCATTTTGCGAATGGCAACACTTTGAAATTTGAAATAAAAATTTCGGTTTTGCAATTTTCTCTACTGCAAATTTTTAAACTTATAAACATCGCATATTTTAAATTTTTGCACCGTCGTATGAAGAAAAAAATGCTCTTTTAAATGCAATTTGTTTGAAAGCTGTATCTCAATTTATTTTTGAGATATTAATTTTTTGTAATTTTTAATACCATTTTTCTAATCGTGGCAACAAAAGTACCCCATTTCTATTAAAAGTAAAGGGAAAATAATCATTAAAAATAATTAAACCATGATTATATCCTTATTGATGCCATTTTCACATTACAAATAAAAGTAACTTTTTTCGAATTTTTTAACAGAAAATGACGTCAGCCATTAAAAAAAACAGGCATTCTTCTTCATAAATCAAAATATTGAAGAAGTTATTTCAATATTTTTACATTACGCTGATACTGGGTTTGAGACGTTAGGCAAAATGATTCAGTGAGTAAAAATTATGTCATATTTAAAACAAAACAATCATTTTATTTGATAAAACTAAATATTTGACCAATACTAAATGGCCAAAACTATGGCAACTAAAGGCAAGTTTCTGAATGGTAAATTTTCGCGGGTACTGAAATTGCAACTTAAATTTTATGCGAAAGTTCACACGAAAAGTTTTATCAGACAAACGTGACTTTAAGTTTGGAAATACCTTAATTAATAATGTATTGTGCGTTAAAATACTTTTAAATTGTGAATTTGAGTTTGGCGTATGTAAATTTTGAGAATGTGAAAATAACGTATAGTTTAGATTTTAAGGGGGGGGGGGGATTTTATGATGTGACAAAGCGAAATCCTTTTTACTGATTTTTCATCCCGTAAAAACAAATGTAAGTGCCTCAATCAATAACTTCAACATAATTACTTATCTTGATTCCGTATTCTAATACAGTTTAATTTTTCAATAATTTAAGCAGTTGAAGTTTTTGGAAATAATATTTTGGTAATTTTAGGTTAAAAACATTATCTGTTTTAAGAGTTAGATAACCAATGCAAGATGAATTTTTTATCGTAATTATTTTTGTAGGTTTAAAAATTCGATCTAACAGATCCATACTAAACATTTTAATTCGTCGAATTTCGACGGGTTCCAACTCGTAATAATAATGATTCAGTAGTGATGCTAATAAAAGCTAAATTCAATTGTATCCTAAAAACATGATCAATAGAATTATATTTATTACAAGAAAATATTTACGTTTGTTATTCTTTTCCCTAAAAAATAAAATACGATCTCAATTTCTTCGAACATAGCGAATTCATGAAATAAAAGAACATTATTGAACTGAAAAAAAAAAAAAAAACCCTTATGTTTGAATTATATATATTGTGAAATTAAAAGAATTTTAATCCGAAAAAGCTCTTTGTTTTAAGCAGTGTTTTAACTGCAAACCACGGTGAAATAACATGTCCTCATACTTTATTCTCTGCTTGATAATATTTTCGGAAAGAAATGAAAAAAAGCATTATCTCTTTGCTCTCAGCAAAGGAATGGGGTTGCTGCTCGCTACGCGTATAACGTCACGAACAAGAAAGGGTGCGTATCGTAGTGAATCCATCCCCTCGCCAACCATTGCTCTGGCGATAAGGTGCTCAAAATGCGAGCCTTCCTGAAAAGGCCCTTTCAGGAAGGCTCGCATTTTGAGCACCTTATCGCCAGAGCAATGGTTGGCGAGGGGATGGATTCACTACGATACGCACCCTTTCTTGTTCGTGACGTTATACGCGTAGCGAGCAGCAACCCCATTCCTTTGCTGAGAGCAAAGAGATAATGCTTTTTTTCATTTCTTTCCGAAAATATTATCAAGCAGAGAATAAAGTATGAGGACATGTTATTTCACCGTGGTTTGCAGTTAAAACACTGCTTAAAACAAAGAGCTTTTTCGGATTAAAATTCTTTTAATTTCACAATATATATAATTCAAACATAAGGTTTTTTTTTTTTTTTTTCAGTTCAATAATGTTCTTTTATTTCATTGGGCCGATAGCACCAGAGATAAGTAGGCGCCTCTGGCGGTAAAAAGTGGAACTCAAATATGTAAGGCTATGTTGCATAATATGAAAGAATGGTCAAAGGGATGTCGGCAAAAATTGGAAAAATGCATCCCGGGTAAAAAGGTCGGAGGTTAGAAAAATTGCTTAAAATACACAAGTTAGAGCCCAGAGGAGTAAATAATTTAAGACTTTTTGAAAATTTTATGATTTGTCGTGTGGTCTGAGGTATTCAGCTATACGTATGCAAAAATTCATGTCTGCAATTTAATCAGGGGCTCTCTTAGAAAGAATTGCTTAAAATACATATGTGGTAGCTCAAAGGGTTAAATGTAAGACGTTTTCAAGATTTTATGGTTTGTCGCCTGGCCTCAGGTGTTCTGTTATATGTATGCAAAATTTCACTCCTCCAATTTAATAAGGCGCTCAGTTAGAAAGAATTACTTAAAATACGCATGTGGGAGCCCAAAGGGTTAAATGTACGATTTTTTGAAAATTTTATGTTTTCTCGAATGCTATGTTGTGTTCACCTATAAGTATGTAAAATTTCACGCCTCCAACCTAAATAGGGGGTCACTTAGAAAGAATTGTTTAAAATACACATATGGGAGCCCAAACTGTTAAATGTACGACTTTTTCAAAATTTTATGATTTGTCGTTTGACGTGAGGTGTTCAGCTATAAGTATGCCAAATTTCACGCCTCCATCCTAATTAGGGGCTCAGTTAGAAAGAATTGTTTAAAATACACATGTGGGAGACCAAAGGGTTAAAGGTGCAACTTTTTCAAAATTTTATGATTTGTCGTATGATGCTGGTTGGTTGGTTGGTTGGTTGATTTTGTGACGGCCGATTATCTACACTAGGGATATAGGACCGAGGGGAGTGCCCTTCGTGGGGGTCTTTCTAAGGGAACCTAACCCGTATTAACGCATGGAAATCCATGGTTCGAAGAAAACCACGAAAACTCCGAACGATTAGGCCGACGGGCGCGATTGGGATCGAACCCAGCACTTCCCGTCTACCAGTTTCGAGAGCAGAACCTCTCAGCCACTGGTGGGGTCTGTCGTATGATGCGTGGTGTTCAGCTATAAGTATGCAAAATTCCACGCCTATGACCTAATTAGGGCTCACTTAGAAAGAATTGTTTAAAATTCACATGTGGCAGCCCAAAGGGTTAAATGTACGACGTTTTCAAAATTTTATGAATTGTCGTATGAGTTGTGATGTTCAGCTATAAGTCTGCAAAATTTAAAGTCTGTAACATGTATAGTTTCTGTGAACAGGCTCTCTGACAGACGAACAGACAGACAGAGGAGCGAGACGAATAGAGTTTCGTGAGATGAACGAAACCCTAGAAATCAATGTCCAATTCAAATATTGCCCTCAGGAATACACATATATTCCAAATTTCAAAACTGTCATTTCTTTTATGTTAACTTTTATGTCAACAGAAAGTGGGTGAAAAATGAATCACAAGATTTGAGTGCCACAGACAAACATAATTGTAAGTTAAAAGAAAGCATGTAAAAAAAAAAAAAAAAAAAAAAAAAAGAGGGAAAGAAAATAGGAAGAAATCATGCTATAAAGCAAAAATATTTTATTAAACATCATATAATTGTTTCTTATTTTCACACGCGAAATAGAAAACATGCTTTTGGCGATTAAAAAATGCTATATAGAGATTATCGCAAAATCTCAAATCAAAGTTTTTATGCCTTTTTTTCTTTTAAATGGAAAATGTTTTATGACACTTCGATATTACCGCGTGCACATTTTTTTTTTTTTTTTTTTTTTTTTTTTTTTTTTTTTTTTTTTTTGGAAGTGAAAACTTCTTTAAGCGCGTTGAGCTGTTTTTGAGATGGAGAAAAACCAGTGATTTGGAGACACTGTTACGTAACCGACATGCTAGCATTTTGGCACATAGACACTAGCGCGCCAAGCGGTGAATGACAGGAACTTTTCCCTCTTCAGCTCAGTCCACAAAAGAGAACGAAGCTAAAACTCACTTTTTCTCCCGGCGTTCACACAGGAGCACACACAAAATTTACATTTTCGTTGCAGTACGCTGTTGTGTTTATTGTTAAAGACAAATACTTGATACTTTCATTATTGAAGCGAAAGCTTCTTTGGGCGCGTTTGGCATTTTTTGAGATGGGAAAAAACATTGAACTCGTGATACTGTTATTGTAACCGACACCTCTGTATATAAGTATGTACATGTATTGTGCATAATCGGTATGAGGAGGGCGGGCAATTAATTGTTATTGATTGCTTAATCAATAACAACAATTTACAGGCAAGCGCGCCGCATACTTGCCTGTGCGCTATTGGTTCCCGAAATACACGTACAAGAGTTAGAAAAAGGAAATCTCATCAAAAACATCTCATGTAAAAATTAGCCAAGTCTCGTGACTCTTGCTAAAATAAAACTACCTTGCTCTAGCAAAATAAAATTATCTTTATTCAACAGTTGTTATTTATGTCAATAGTTGGCGGCAAAAGTGAACTATTCGATCAAATATCGGGTAAGTTTAGCAGAAGAACTCTCTTGTTTTTAAAATTCGCGCTATTTTTGCGTTATGGTGTATGTCATAGCATCAAACTATAGCGATATTTCTAATAATATGGTAGTGGTTTTAAATATAGCAAAAGCATAAGCGCAATTATTTATCAAGAAATGTTAACATACTTGCAGAATTATTTGACTTGCAGAAATATTTAAAGTCACCAAAACAACATTTGGTAAAACAAATTATTATTTTGTTTTTCGTCAGTTAAAATGAATTATACCGTATTCGTGACCTACCTATTTCATGTAACTAAAAACCGATAACGCTGTATTTTATCGTGTTGATGGTCTGGTCAAGCACCAACAGTATTGGCGGGAATTTCGATTACGGAAGATAAAATACGGAGCACAGATGTCAGATACGCACTTGGGTACCTAATTGACACCAAAATGGCGTTAATTTATTTTACAAGGTAACCCGGCTACTGTTGCTTATTTATTAATAAATTGTTCATTTACTTTTATTTTATTTTTTTAAATTGTACAATTATTTTGTTCTATAGTTATTAATGAAATTGTCGTTTATTTATTGTTGTTTACTTTTTAAAACAATAGAAAATAATTTAAAAATATATATTGTAACTGGTATGGGAAAACGGGCTTTCGCCGAATTGACGTTAAAAAATCGCGCCAAACCTGATTCGTTATCACATCTGTGCCAAATTCTCGGTTTTTTGATTTTTCGACTTTTTATCCAAATTTTCAGGATTTTTTAAATTTTCCCTTTCATTGTATCCCAAACACTACCTTCATACCAAATTTCAAGATTTTAGGGATACAGGATGTACCTCCGAGTCATGTACAATATCGCATTAAATGAAAATTGTAATATAATTTTGGTAGTAATAGTTTATAATAATGAATAAATAAACGCTACATTTAAAAGTATTTCCTGCACAATAAAACATTTCCTGACGATTAAAAAAACACACACGTAATTGTTGAAGTTTTCACTTCTATTGGCACTCCCGGAGTGCCTTTTTTTTTTATTATTATTATTATTTGCTCCATGTGTTCAAACCAGTTATCTATGAAAACATTCATCGGTGAAAGTGGCGCAAATCAAATTTCTGTGACGTAAGCAGATAAACTGTGCTTTTCTTACAAAATTTTTAAACGGTTTGGAACTTATTTTTCATAGTAGGTGGATTCAGTAGGCGGCCCTCATAGGTGCCTTCTGGTGCAATCAGAAACGAAATCCGACAAATATTTTCTGAGTTATGCTTGACGAAAGGTTTTTTTAGGCTTATTTTTTAGTAGGACATGGCGTTAATATCCATCGTAGTAATACTGCGATGAGTATTATCCTTCGCTTCGCTCAGACAATCTATATTATAAAGGACAAACATATCTGTGCGTAACGCATACGTCATTTTGCGAATGGCAACACTTTGAAATTTGAAATAAAAATTTCGGTTTTGCAATTTTCTCTACTGCAAATTTTTAAACTTATAAACATCGCATATTTTAAATTTTTGCACCGTCGTATGAAGAAAAAAATGCTCTTTTAAATGCAATTTGTTTGAAAGCTGTATCTCAATTTATTTTTGAGATATTAATTTTTTGTAATTTTTAATACCATTTTTCTAATCGTGGCAACAAAAGTACCCCATTTCTATTAAAAGTAAAGGGAAAATAATCATTAAAAATAATTAAACCATGATTATATCCTTATTGATGCCATTTTCACATTACAAATAAAAGTAACTTTTTTCGAATTTTTTAACAGAAAATGACGTCAGCCATTAAAAAAAACAGGCATTCTTCTTCATAAATCAAAATATTGAAGAAGTTATTTCAATATTTTTACATTACGCTGATACTGGGTTTGAGACGTTAGGCAAAATGATTCAGTGAGTAAAAATTATGTCATATTTAAAACAAAACAATCATTTTATTTGATAAAACTAAATATTTGACCAATACTAAATGGCCAAAACTATGGCAACTAAAGGCAAGTTTCTGAATGGTAAATTTTCGCGGGTACTGAAATTGCAACTTAAATTTTATGCGAAAGTTCACACGAAAAGTTTTATCAGACAAACGTGACTTTAAGTTTGGAAATACCTTAATTAATAATGTATTGTGCGTTAAAATACTTTTAAATTGTGAATTTGAGTTTGGCGTATGTAAATTTTGAGAATGTGAAAATAACGTATAGTTTAGATTTTAAGGGGGGGGGGGGGGATTTTATGATGTGACAAAGCGAAATCCTTTTTACTGATTTTTCATCCCGTAAAAACAAATGTAAGTGCCTCAATCAATAACTTCAACATAATTACTTATCTTGATTCCGTATTCTAATACAGTTTAATTTTTCAATAATTTAAGCAGTTGAAGTTTTTGGAAATAATATTTTGGTAATTTTAGGTTAAAAACATTATCTGTTTTAAGAGTTAGATAACCAATGCAAGATGAATTTTTTATCGTAATTATTTTTGTAGGTTTAAAAATTCGATCTAACAGATCCATACTAAACATTTTAATTCGTCGAATTTCGACGGGTTCCAACTCGTAATAATAATGATTCAGTAGTGATGCTAATAAAAGCTAAATTCAATTGTATCCTAAAAACATGATCAATAGAATTATATTTATTACAAGAAAATATTTACGTTTGTTATTCTTTTCCCTAAAAAATAAAATACGATCTCAATTTCTTCGAACATAGCGAATTCATGAAATAAAAGAACATTATTGAACTGAAAAAAAAAAAAAAACCTTATGTTTGAATTATATATATTGTGAAATTAAAAGAATTTTAATCCGAAAAAGCTCTTTGTTTTAAGCAGTGTTTTAACTGCAAACCACGGTGAAATAACAAGTCCTCATACTTTATTCTCTGCTTGATAATATTTTCGGAAAGAAATGAAAAAAAGCATTATCTCTTTGCTCTCAGCAAAGGAATGGGGTTGCTGCTCGCTACGCGTATAACGTCACGAACAAGAAAGGGTGCGTATCGTAGTGAATCCATCCCCTCGCCAACCATTGCTCTGGCGATAAGGTGCTCAAAATGCGAGCCTTCCTGAAAAGGCCCTTTCAGGAAGGCTCGCATTTTGAGCACCTTATCGCCAGAGCAATGGTTGGCGAGGGGATGGATTCACTACGATACGCACCCTTTCTTGTTCGTGACGTTATACGCGTAGCGAGCAGCAACCCCATTCCTTTGCTGAGAGCAAAGAGATAATGCTTTTTTTCATTTCTTTCCGAAAATATTATCAAGCAGAGAATAAAGTATGAGGACATGTTATTTCACCGTGGTTTGCAGTTAAAACACTGCTTAAAACAAAGAGCTTTTTCGGATTAAAATTCTTTTAATTTCACAATATATATAATTCAAACATAAGGTTTTTTTTTTTTTTTCAGTTCAATAATGTTCTTTTATTTCATTGGGCCGATAGCACCAGAGATAAGTAGGCGCCTCTGGCGGTAAAAAGTGGAACTCAAATATGTAAGGCTATGTTGCATAATATGAAAGAATGGTCAAAGGGATGTCGGCAAAAATTGGAAAAGTGCATCCCGGGTAAAAAGGTCGGAGGTTAGAAAAATTGCTTAAAATACACAAGTTAGAGCCCAGAGGAGTAAATAATTTAAGACTTTTTGAAAATTTTATGATTTGTCGTGTGGTCTGAGGTATTCAGCTATACGTATGCAAAAATTCATGTCTGCAATTTAATCAGGGGCTCTCTTAGAAAGAATTGCTTAAAATACATATGTGGTAGCTCAAAGGGTTAAATGTAAGACGTTTTCAAGATTTTATGGTTTGTCGCCTGGCCTCAGGTGTTCTGTTATATGTATGCAAAATTTCACTCCTCCAATTTAATAAGGCGCTCAGTTAGAAAGAATTACTTAAAATACGCATGTGGGAGCCCAAAGGGTTAAATGTACGATTTTTTGAAAATTTTATGTTTTCTCGAATGCTATGTTGTGTTCACCTATAAGTATGTAAAATTTCACGCCTCCAACCTAAATAGGGGGTCACTTAGAAAGAATTGTTTAAAATACACATATGGGAGCCCAAACTGTTAAATGTACGACTTTTTCAAAATTTTATGATTTGTCGTTTGACGTGAGGTGTTCAGCTATAAGTATGCCAAATTTCACGCCTCCATCCTAATTAGGGGCTCAGTTAGAAAGAATTGTTTAAAATACACATGTGGGAGACCAAAGGGTTAAAGGTGCAACTTTTTCAAAATTTTATGATTTGTCGTATGATGCTGGTTGGTTGGTTGGTTGGTTGATTTTGTGACGGCCGATTATCTACACTAGGGATATAGGACCGAGGGGAGTGCCCTTCGTGGGGGTCTTTCTAAGGGAACCTAACCCGTATTAACGCATGGAAATCCATGGTTCGAAGAAAACCACGAAAACTCCGAACGATTAGGCCGACGGGCGCGATTGGGATCGAACCCAGCACTTCCCGTCTACCAGTTTCGAGAGCAGAACCTCTCAGCCACTGGTGGGGTCTGTCGTATGATGCGTGGTGTTCAGCTATAAGTATGCAAAATTCCACGCCTATGACCTAATTAGGGCTCACTTAGAAAGAATTGTTTAAAATTCACATGTGGCAGCCCAAAGGGTTAAATGTACGACGTTTTCAAAATTTTATGAATTGTCGTATGAGTTGTGATGTTCAGCTATAAGTCTGCAAAATTTAAAGTCTGTAACATGTATAGTTTCTGTGAACAGGCTCTCTGACAGACGAACAGACAGACAGAGGAGCGAGACGAATAGAGTTTCGTGAGATGAACGAAACCCTAGAAATCAATGTCCAATTCAAATATTGCCCTCAGGAATACACATATATTCCAAATTTCAAAACTGTCATTTCTTTTATGTTAACTTTTATGTCAACAGAAAGTGGGTGAAAAATGAATCACAAGATTTGAGTGCCACAGACAAACATAATTGTAAGTTAAAAGAAAGCATGTAAAAAAAAAAAAAAAAAAAAAAAAAAAAAGAGGGAAAGAAAATAGGAAGAAATCATGCTATAAAGCAAAAATATTTTATTAAACATCATATAATTGTTTCTTATTTTCACACGCGAAATAGAAAACATGCTTTTGGCGATTAAAAAATGCTATATAGAGATTATCGCAAAATCTCAAATCAAAGTTTTTATGCCTTTTTTTCTTTTAAATGGAAAATGTTTTATGACACTTCGATATTACCGCGTGCACATTTTTTTTTTTTTTTTTTTTTTTTTGGAAGTGAAAACTTCTTTAAGCGCGTTGAGCTGTTTTTGAGATGGAGAAAAACCAGTGATTTGGAGACACTGTTACGTAACCGACATGCTAGCATTTTGGCACATAGACACTAGCGCGCCAAGCGGTGAATGACAGGAACTTTTCCCTCTTCAGCTCAGTCCACAAAAGAGAACGAAGCTAAAACTCACTTTTTCTCCCGGCGTTCACACAGGAGCACACACAAAATTTACATTTTCGTTGCAGTACGCTGTTGTGTTTATTGTTAAAGACAAATACTTGATACTTTCATTATTGAAGCGAAAGCTTCTTTGGGCGCGTTTGGCATTTTTTGAGATGGGAAAAAACATTGAACTCGTGATACTGTTATTGTAACCGACACCTCTGTATATAAGTATGTACATGTATTGTGCATAATCGGTATGAGGAGGGCGGGCAATTAATTGTTATTGATTGCTTAATCAATAACAACAATTTACAGGCAAGCGCGCCGCATACTTGCCTGTGCGCTATTGGTTCCCGAAATACACGTACAAGAGTTAGAAAAAGGAAATCTCATCAAAAACATCTCATGTAAAAATTAGCCAAGTCTCGTGACTCTTGCTAAAATAAAACTACCTTGCTCTAGCAAAATAAAATTATCTTTATTCAACAGTTGTTATTTATGTCAATAGTTGGCGGCAAAAGTGAACTATTCGATCAAATATCGGGTAAGTTTAGCAGAAGAACTCTCTTGTTTTTAAAATTCGCGCTATTTTTGCGTTATGGTGTATGTCATAGCATCAAACTATAGCGATATTTCTAATAATATGGTAGTGGTTTTAAATATAGCAAAAGCATAAGCGCAATTATTTATCAAGAAATGTTAACATACTTGCAGAATTATTTGACTTGCAGAAATATTTAAAGTCACCAAAACAACATTTGGTAAAACAAATTATTATTTTGTTTTTCGTCAGTTAAAATGAATTATACCGTATTCGTGACCTACCTATTTCATGTAACTAAAAACCGATAACGCTGTATTTTATCGTGTTGATGGTCTGGTCAAGCACCAACAGTATTGGCGGGAATTTCGATTACGGAAGATAAAATACGGAGCACAGATGTCAGATACGCACTTGGGTACCTAATTGACACCAAAATGGCGTTAATTTATTTTACAAGGTAACCCGGCTACTGTTGCTTATTTATTAATAAATTGTTCATTTACTTTTATTTTATTTTTTTAAATTGTACAATTATTTTGTTCTATAGTTATTAATGAAATTGTCGTTTATTTATTGTTGTTTACTTTTTAAAACAATAGAAAATAATTTAAAAATATATATTGTAACTGGTATGGGAAAACGGGCTTTCGCCGAATTGACGTTAAAAAATCGCGCCAAACCTGATTCGTATATCACATCTGTGCCAAATTCTCGGTTTTTTGATTTTTCGACTTTTTATCCAAATTTTCAGGATTTTTTAAATTTTCCCTTTCATTGTATCCCAAACACTACCTTCATACCAAATTTCAAGATTTTAGGGATACAGGATGTACCTCCGAGTCATGTACAATATCGCATTAAATGAAAATTGTAATATAATTTTGGTAGTAATAGTTTATAATAATGAATAAATAAACGCTACATTTAAAAGTATTTCCTGCACAATAAAACATTTCCTGACGATTAAAAAAACACACACGTAATTGTTGAAGTTTTCACTTCTATTGGCACTCCCGGAGTGCCTTTTTTTTTTTATTATTATTATTATTTGCTCCATGTGTTCAAACCAGTTATCTATGAAAACATTCATCGGTGAAAGTGGCGCAAATCAAATTTCTGTGACGTAAGCAGATAAACTGTGCTTTTCTTACAAAATTTTTAAACGGTTTGGAACTTATTTTTCATAGTAGGTGGATTCAGTAGGCGGCCCTCATAGGTGCCTTCTGGTGCAATCAGAAACGAAATCCGACAAATATTTTCTGAGTTATGCTTGACGAAAGGTTTTTTTAGGCTTATTTTTTAGTAGGACATGGCGTTAATATCCATCGTAGTAATACTGCGATGAGTATTATCCTTCGCTTCGCTCAGACAATCTATATTATAAAGGACAAACATATCTGTGCGTAACGCATACGTCATTTTGCGAATGGCAACACTTTGAAATTTGAAATAAAAATTTCGGTTTTGCAATTTTCTCTACTGCAAATTTTTAAACTTATAAACATCGCATATTTTAAATTTTTGCACCGTCGTATGAAGAAAAAAATGCTCTTTTAAATGCAATTTGTTTGAAAGCTGTATCTCAATTTATTTTTGAGATATTAATTTTTTGTAATTTTTAATACCATTTTTCTAATCGTGGCAACAAAAGTACCCCATTTCTATTAAAAGTAAAGGGAAAATAATCATTAAAAATAATTAAACCATGATTATATCCTTATTGATGCCATTTTCACATTACAAATAAAAGTAACTTTTTTCGAATTTTTTAACAGAAAATGACGTCAGCCATTAAAAAAAACAGGCATTCTTCTTCATAAATCAAAATATTGAAGAAGTTATTTCAATATTTTTACATTACGCTGATACTGGGTTTGAGACGTTAGGCAAAATGATTCAGTGAGTAAAAATTATGTCATATTTAAAACAAAACAATCATTTTATTTGATAAAACTAAATATTTGACCAATACTAAATGGCCAAAACTATGGCAACTAAAGGCAAGTTTCTGAATGGTAAATTTTCGCGGGTACTGAAATTGCAACTTAAATTTTATGCGAAAGTTCACACGAAAAGTTTTATCAGACAAACGTGACTTTAAGTTTGGAAATACCTTAATTAATAATGTATTGTGCGTTAAAATACTTTTAAATTGTGAATTTGAGTTTGGCGTATGTAAATTTTGAGAATGTGAAAATAACGTATAGTTTAGATTTTAAGGGGGGGGGGGATTTTATGATGTGACAAAGCGAAATCCTTTTTACTGATTTTTCATCCCGTAAAAACAAATGTAAGTGCCTCAATCAATAACTTCAACATAATTACTTATCTTGATTCCGTATTCTAATACAGTTTAATTTTTCAATAATTTAAGCAGTTGAAGTTTTTGGAAATAATATTTTGGTAATTTTAGGTTAAAAACATTATCTGTTTTAAGAGTTAGATAACCAATGCAAGATGAATTTTTTATCGTAATTATTTTTGTAGGTTTAAAAATTCGATCTAACAGATCCATACTAAACATTTTAATTCGTCGAATTTCGACGGGTTCCAACTCGTAATAATAATGATTCAGTAGTGATGCTAATAAAAGCTAAATTCAATTGTATCCTAAAAACATGATCAATAGAATTATATTTATTACAAGAAAATATTTACGTTTGTTATTCTTTTCCCTAAAAAATAAAATACGATCTCAATTTCTTCGAACATAGCGAATTCATGAAATAAAAGAACATTATTGAACTGAAAAAAAAAAAAACCTTATGTTTGAATTATATATATTGTGAAATTAAAAGAATTTTAATCCGAAAAAGCTCTTTGTTTTAAGCAGTGTTTTAACTGCAAACCACGGTGAAATAACAAGTCCTCATACTTTATTCTCTGCTTGATAATATTTTCGGAAAGAAATGAAAAAAAGCATTATCTCTTTGCTCTCAGCAAAGGAATGGGGTTGCTGCTCGCTACGCGTATAACGTCACGAACAAGAAAGGGTGCGTATCGTAGTGAATCCATCCCCTCGCCAACCATTGCTCTGGCGATAAGGTGCTCAAAATGCGAGCCTTCCTGAAAAGGCCCTTTCAGGAAGGCTCGCATTTTGAGCACCTTATCGCCAGAGCAATGGTTGGCGAGGGGATGGATTCACTACGATACGCACCCTTTCTTGTTCGTGACGTTATACGCGTAGCGAGCAGCAACCCCATTCCTTTGCTGAGAGCAAAGAGATAATGCTTTTTTTCATTTCTTTCCGAAAATATTATCAAGCAGAGAATAAAGTATGAGGACATGTTATTTCACCGTGGTTTGCAGTTAAAACACTGCTTAAAACAAAGAGCTTTTTCGGATTAAAATTCTTTTAATTTCACAATATATATAATTCAAACATAAGGTTTTTTTTTTTTTTTCAGTTCAATAATGTTCTTTTATTTCATTGGGCCGATAGCACCAGAGATAAGTAGGCGCCTCTGGCGGTAAAAAGTGGAACTCAAATATGTAAGGCTATGTTGCATAATATGAAAGAATGGTCAAAGGGATGTCGGCAAAAATTGGAAAAGTGCATCCCGGGTAAAAAGGTCGGAGGTTAGAAAAATTGCTTAAAATACACAAGTTAGAGCCCAGAGGAGTAAATAATTTAAGACTTTTTGAAAATTTTATGATTTGTCGTGTGGTCTGAGGTATTCAGCTATACGTATGCAAAAATTCATGTCTGCAATTTAATCAGGGGCTCTCTTAGAAAGAATTGCTTAAAATACATATGTGGTAGCTCAAAGGGTTAAATGTAAGACGTTTTCAAGATTTTATGGTTTGTCGCCTGGCCTCAGGTGTTCTGTTATATGTATGCAAAATTTCACTCCTCCAATTTAATAAGGCGCTCAGTTAGAAAGAATTACTTAAAATACGCATGTGGGAGCCCAAAGGGTTAAATGTACGATTTTTTGAAAATTTTATGTTTTCTCGAATGCTATGTTGTGTTCACCTATAAGTATGTAAAATTTCACGCCTCCAACCTAAATAGGGGGTCACTTAGAAAGAATTGTTTAAAATACACATATGGGAGCCCAAACTGTTAAATGTACGACTTTTTCAAAATTTTATGATTTGTCGTTTGACGTGAGGTGTTCAGCTATAAGTATGCCAAATTTCACGCCTCCATCCTAATTAGGGGCTCAGTTAGAAAGAATTGTTTAAAATACACATGTGGGAGACCAAAGGGTTAAAGGTGCAACTTTTTCAAAATTTTATGATTTGTCGTATGATGCTGGTTGGTTGGTTGGTTGGTTGATTTTGTGACGGCCGATTATCTACACTAGGGATATAGGACCGAGGGGAGTGCCCTTCGTGGGGGTCTTTCTAAGGGAACCTAACCCGTATTAACGCATGGAAATCCATGGTTCGAAGAAAACCACGAAAACTCCGAACGATTAGGCCGACGGGCGCGATTGGGATCGAACCCAGCACTTCCCGTCTACCAGTTTCGAGAGCAGAACCTCTCAGCCACTGGTGGGGTCTGTCGTATGATGCGTGGTGTTCAGCTATAAGTATGCAAAATTCCACGCCTATGACCTAATTAGGGCTCACTTAGAAAGAATTGTTTAAAATTCACATGTGGCAGCCCAAAGGGTTAAATGTACGACGTTTTCAAAATTTTATGAATTGTCGTATGAGTTGTGATGTTCAGCTATAAGTCTGCAAAATTTAAAGTCTGTAACATGTATAGTTTCTGTGAACAGGCTCTCTGACAGACGAACAGACAGACAGAGGAGCGAGACGAATAGAGTTTCGTGAGATGAACGAAACCCTAGAAATCAATGTCCAATTCAAATATTGCCCTCAGGAATACACATATATTCCAAATTTCAAAACTGTCATTTCTTTTATGTTAACTTTTATGTCAACAGAAAGTGGGTGAAAAATGAATCACAAGATTTGAGTGCCACAGACAAACATAATTGTAAGTTAAAAGAAAGCATGTAAAAAAAAAAAAAAAAAAAAAAAAAAAGAGGGAAAGAAAATAGGAAGAAATCATGCTATAAAGCAAAAATATTTTATTAAACATCATATAATTGTTTCTTATTTTCACACGCGAAATAGAAAACATGCTTTTGGCGATTAAAAAATGCTATATAGAGATTATCGCAAAATCTCAAATCAAAGTTTTTATGCCTTTTTTTCTTTTAAATGGAAAATGTTTTATGACACTTCGATATTACCGCGTGCACATTTTTTTTTTTTTTTTTTTGGAAGTGAAAACTTCTTTAAGCGCGTTGAGCTGTTTTTGAGATGGAGAAAAACCAGTGATTTGGAGACACTGTTACGTAACCGACATGCTAGCATTTTGGCACATAGACACTAGCGCGCCAAGCGGTGAATGACAGGAACTTTTCCCTCTTCAGCTCAGTCCACAAAAGAGAACGAAGCTAAAACTCACTTTTTCTCCCGGCGTTCACACAGGAGCACACACAAAATTTACATTTTCGTTGCAGTACGCTGTTGTGTTTATTGTTAAAGACAAATACTTGATACTTTCATTATTGAAGCGAAAGCTTCTTTGGGCGCGTTTGGCATTTTTTGAGATGGGAAAAAACATTGAACTCGTGATACTGTTATTGTAACCGACACCTCTGTATATAAGTATGTACATGTATTGTGCATAATCGGTATGAGGAGGGCGGGCAATTAATTGTTATTGATTGCTTAATCAATAACAACAATTTACAGGCAAGCGCGCCGCATACTTGCCTGTGCGCTATTGGTTCCCGAAATACACGTACAAGAGTTAGAAAAAGGAAATCTCATCAAAAACATCTCATGTAAAAATTAGCCAAGTCTCGTGACTCTTGCTAAAATAAAACTACCTTGCTCTAGCAAAATAAAATTATCTTTATTCAACAGTTGTTATTTATGTCAATAGTTGGCGGCAAAAGTGAACTATTCGATCAAATATCGGGTAAGTTTAGCAGAAGAACTCTCTTGTTTTTAAAATTCGCGCTATTTTTGCGTTATGGTGTATGTCATAGCATCAAACTATAGCGATATTTCTAATAATATGGTAGTGGTTTTAAATATAGCAAAAGCATAAGCGCAATTATTTATCAAGAAATGTTAACATACTTGCAGAATTATTTGACTTGCAGAAATATTTAAAGTCACCAAAACAACATTTGGTAAAACAAATTATTATTTTGTTTTTCGTCAGTTAAAATGAATTATACCGTATTCGTGACCTACCTATTTCATGTAACTAAAAACCGATAACGCTGTATTTTATCGTGTTGATGGTCTGGTCAAGCACCAACAGTATTGGCGGGAATTTCGATTACGGAAGATAAAATACGGAGCACAGATGTCAGATACGCACTTGGGTACCTAATTGACACCAAAATGGCGTTAATTTATTTTACAAGGTAACCCGGCTACTGTTGCTTATTTATTAATAAATTGTTCATTTACTTTTATTTTATTTTTTTAAATTGTACAATTATTTTGTTCTATAGTTATTAATGAAATTGTCGTTTATTTATTGTTGTTTACTTTTTAAAACAATAGAAAATAATTTAAAAATATATATTGTAACTGGTATGGGAAAACGGGCTTTCGCCGAATTGACGTTAAAAAATCGCGCCAAACCTGATTCGTATATCACATCTGTGCCAAATTCTCGGTTTTTTGATTTTTCGACTTTTTATCCAAATTTTCAGGATTTTTTAAATTTTCCCTTTCATTGTATCCCAAACACTACCTTCATACCAAATTTCAAGATTTTAGGGATACAGGATGTACCTCCGAGTCATGTACAATATCGCATTAAATGAAAATTGTAATATAATTTTGGTAGTAATAGTTTATAATAATGAATAAATAAACGCTACATTTAAAAGTATTTCCTGCACAATAAAACATTTCCTGACGATTAAAAAAACACACACGTAATTGTTGAAGTTTTCACTTCTATTGGCACTCCCGGAGTGCCTTTTTTTTATTATTATTATTATTATTTGCTCCATGTGTTCAAACCAGTTATCTATGAAAACATTCATCGGTGAAAGTGGCGCAAATCAAATTTCTGTGACGTAAGCAGATAAACTGTGCTTTTCTTACAAAATTTTTAAACGGTTTGGAACTTATTTTTCATAGTAGGTGGATTCAGTAGGCGGCCCTCATAGGTGCCTTCTGGTGCAATCAGAAACGAAATCCGACAAATATTTTCTGAGTTATGCTTGACGAAAGGTTTTTTTAGGCTTATTTTTTAGTAGGACATGGCGTTAATATCCATCGTAGTAATACTGCGATGAGTATTATCCTTCGCTTCGCTCAGACAATCTATATTATAAAGGACAAACATATCTGTGCGTAACGCATACGTCATTTTGCGAATGGCAACACTTTGAAATTTGAAATAAAAATTTCGGTTTTGCAATTTTCTCTACTGCAAATTTTTAAACTTATAAACATCGCATATTTTAAATTTTTGCACCGTCGTATGAAGAAAAAAATGCTCTTTTAAATGCAATTTGTTTGAAAGCTGTATCTCAATTTATTTTTGAGATATTAATTTTTTGTAATTTTTAATACCATTTTTCTAATCGTGGCAACAAAAGTACCCCATTTCTATTAAAAGTAAAGGGAAAATAATCATTAAAAATAATTAAACCATGATTATATCCTTATTGATGCCATTTTCACATTACAAATAAAAGTAACTTTTTTCGAATTTTTTAACAGAAAATGACGTCAGCCATTAAAAAAAACAGGCATTCTTCTTCATAAATCAAAATATTGAAGAAGTTATTTCAATATTTTTACATTACGCTGATACTGGGTTTGAGACGTTAGGCAAAATGATTCAGTGAGTAAAAATTATGTCATATTTAAAACAAAACAATCATTTTATTTGATAAAACTAAATATTTGACCAATACTAAATGGCCAAAACTATGGCAACTAAAGGCAAGTTTCTGAATGGTAAATTTTCGCGGGTACTGAAATTGCAACTTAAATTTTATGCGAAAGTTCACACGAAAAGTTTTATCAGACAAACGTGACTTTAAGTTTGGAAATACCTTAATTAATAATGTATTGTGCGTTAAAATACTTTTAAATTGTGAATTTGAGTTTGGCGTATGTAAATTTTGAGAATGTGAAAATAACGTATAGTTTAGATTTTAAGGGGGGGGGGGGATTTTATGATGTGACAAAGCGAAATCCTTTTTACTGATTTTTCATCCCGTAAAAACAAATGTAAGTGCCTCAATCAATAACTTCAACATAATTACTTATCTTGATTCCGTATTCTAATACAGTTTAATTTTTCAATAATTTAAGCAGTTGAAGTTTTTGGAAATAATATTTTGGTAATTTTAGGTTAAAAACATTATCTGTTTTAAGAGTTAGATAACCAATGCAAGATGAATTTTTTATCGTAATTATTTTTGTAGGTTTAAAAATTCGATCTAACAGATCCATACTAAACATTTTAATTCGTCGAATTTCGACGGGTTCCAACTCGTAATAATAATGATTCAGTAGTGATGCTAATAAAAGCTAAATTCAATTGTATCCTAAAAACATGATCAATAGAATTATATTTATTACAAGAAAATATTTACGTTTGTTATTCTTTTCCCTAAAAAATAAAATACGATCTCAATTTCTTCGAACATAGCGAATTCATGAAATAAAAGAACATTATTGAACTGAAAAAAAAAAAAAACCTTATGTTTGAATTATATATATTGTGAAATTAAAAGAATTTTAATCCGAAAAAGCTCTTTGTTTTAAGCAGTGTTTTAACTGCAAACCACGGTGAAATAACATGTCCTCATACTTTATTCTCTGCTTGATAATATTTTCGGAAAGAAATGAAAAAAAGCATTATCTCTTTGCTCTCAGCAAAGGAATGGGGTTGCTGCTCGCTACGCGTATAACGTCACGAACAAGAAAGGGTGCGTATCGTAGTGAATCCATCCCCTCGCCAACCATTGCTCTGGCGATAAGGTGCTCAAAATGCGAGCCTTCCTGAAAAAGCCGCCCCCCATTGAAGTGAAGAAGCGGGAGTCGGCCACCATTTATGCTTTCCAGAAAGGCGAGGTACTAATACTCTCTAAAAACATCAGATTTATTTTCTGGTGTTTAAACTAAGACTGATATAGGTAAATGAAGAAGTCACGCAAAAGATTTTGGACACTTACCAGAAGTGTTAAGATAAAATGGCAATAAAAACGCACCACTTAAAAATTAAAAAAAAAAAAAACTAAGAACGCAAATGGAAATAAAATTAGCAGTAGGGAACAGCCTTCTTTATAACTGAGCGGCGTTTCCCTGCAGCACCCACGCATATGAAAAATACGTGATACGGCATCTTGTAGAACACGGCTTCTCACATGAAGTTATCCCATATGTTTTGTAACATCCGATTTTTTTATATTTTTTGTTGCAATTTAACTTATTTATATAATTTCTTATATTACTACTCAATATTTTTAGTCATTAAACAAAGGTTAAACCACTATAAATAACATTAAACATATTCACGTTTAGTAAATAAAGTTTATCTTAGGTAGCGATAAATCAGTGTTTTTAGATCTGAGGAAAAGTTTGATAATCCTTCCAATCGAATGATGACGTGAAAGTTTGGAAATGTTTATCAGAACAACACAAAATTTTTATGCGAAGGCTGCCTATTTTCTATCCTGAACAGATAAATGCCTCAATAAATATGGTGATTATTTTAGAACTAAAATAAACATTTGCTGTTCCTTAGCTTCTTATTTATTGAGATCCTCTAATAGTAAGGGAGATGGTAACCCAGCTTCTGATTTGGGCATTGTCTATGGGCATTTGAAGCACTCGTATATTTAAACTATCTCCTTCGGAAATATTTCTTAATATTTTTAACTTCTATATCTTGTGTACACTTCCTAAAATATGTCTATTTTTTTCTTAGTTCTCAAAATATTTCTTAAGTACAGACTTAATTTTATATGAAGTGTTAAAATCTTACTCACAGTTCACCTGCTTTTAACACATAAAATATTACATTCAGCATAGATTTTAGAAATATTTTGAAAACTAAGAAAAAATGGGGAAAAAATAAAAAACAGAAAAAAAAAATTAAATATGAATTTCGCGAGATACGAATGCACCAAAAGTCTATAGACTTAACATTACGAAGGAAAATTCCGAAGCTGGATGACCAGCCCCCTTAGCTTCTTATGAATCTTTAAAATTATAGATTTTTAAAAAGATATATCCAGTTTTCTTAATTATAGCGAAAATATTTGTAAAGAGCAAAATAAAGATTTAAAACATAAATATTTAAATGCTTAAAGGGAATGACTTATTATAGAGAATTCTGCAGATGTTTGACAAATAAAATTTAATATACAACAAAGGTAATTGTACTCAAAACGTTATTCTTGGAACAGCGAATCCTTTTACGGTTTCTGCTTTCATTGAGATAACTCAGACATCTTCTTAGTAATTTATTTATTTTGAAAGTAAACTGTATGTCTGTCTGAAACTTTGTTTATTTCTCGAAGATAAAAAAAGAAAGTATGACGGCGATATTCATTTAACGAAAAAAAAAAAAAAAAAACGAAAAACAATAAGAGGAACATTTTGTTTTTGTCTAGATATAATTATTTACTTTTAGTTCTGTCTTTTACAAATTTGCTCCAAGCAAAATAAAGAGTGCTTTTATTAGTTTGAAAATGAGAAGTGACAAATTGTCCAGGCAATAGAGACCGTATAGGGGCTCTACCTAGCAAAATTCATGTTAGTTCTGGAAAAAGGCTTAATATATGTTTTTTGGGTAGCTGAATCCGAATTTTTTACTTCCCACCAAAATTGCCCCCCGCAACAACCCAAATTTTGGTGAAATGACCCCCCAAAAGGTTTTTATTAAAAAAATCATTTATTTTATTGTTTTAGGGAAAAAGTATCTAGAAATTCAGAAAGTAGACAGAATTTGCAGCAAATAAGATGTATAACATTATGACGTAGGATGAATGGGGAGGGGGATCTGCCTCGGATTATGCGCCCCGGTGCTGCGTGGAGCAAGTTGCGCAATTCCACTTCACCACTCACATCGTTTACATTCGCCCTCCCGTCTCCCCTCCGAACTTTCCCTATAATGTTTACTTTAAGTTTTTTGGGTCGCTGAACCCGAATTTTTAACTTTCCCCCTATATCCCCCACCGCAACCCTCCCAAAATAATTGTTTTTAAATTAAATTTTTTATTGTTTTGGGGGGAAAGTATGTAGAACTTCGGAAAGTAGACAAAATTTGCAACAAATAGGATACATGACATTGTGACGCAGGATGAACGGGGAGGTGGGGGAACATGGACTGCGGCGCTACGTGCATTAAGTTATGCAAATCCAGGCAATAGGGGATTTTACCTGGAAAAATTAATGCTAGTTCTGAATTTTGACTCACTTTATGTTTTTTGGGTCGCTGAATCCGAATTTGTAACTTCCCACCAAAATTTCACCCGACAACCCCCAAAAAATTATTTTTTTGAAAAAATTTGTTTTATGAGAACAGCGCGCGTTGAATATACCGAGACAGCCCCCCTCTCCCCGTTTACCCTACGTGATAATGTCATATATCCTATTTGTTGCAAATTTTGTCTACTTTCAGAATTTCTACATACTTTTACCCTAAAACAATAAAAAATTTAATTTAAAAACAACTATATTGAAAGGTATGCGGGGGGGAATTTTGGGGGGGAAGTTAAAAATTCAGATTCAGCGACCAACAAAATCTTAAAGTAAACGTTATAGGGAAAGTTCGGAGGGGAGACGGGAGGGCGAATGTGAACGATGTGAGTGGCTAAGAGGAATTGCGCAACTAAGTCCGCGCAGCACTGTGGCACATGTTCTGAGGCAGATCGCCCCTCCCCATTCATCCTACGTCATAATGTCATATATCTTATTTGTTGCAAATTTTGTCTACTTTCTGAATTCTAGAAACTTTTTCTCTAAAACAATAAAAAAAATGATTTTTTAATAAAAACCATTCTTGGGGGGGGGGGGGATTTTACGAAAGTTTGGGGGGGGGGGGTGCCGGGTGGAAATTTTGGTGGAAAGTACAAATTCGGATTCAGCGATCCAAAAAACACAAAGTAAGCCGATTTTCAGATCTTCCATCAATTTTAGGTAAAATCCCCTATTGCGTGTACTAAAAGAAAAAAAATGTAATTCCAAAACCTGAACTCGTTATAAAAATGATTATTATTTTTTTCATTCTAGTTTTTTTATATCTATGTAAATCATAGTGAAAGTATATTTTAGGTAAAATTAACAGTGTTTTGTCATATTTTCTGCTGGGTTAATAAGAATTTAAAGAATTGAAGAATGTAAAAATACTTCTTCCCTTGAACGGCTAATTACAAAAGAATTAACAACGCTTAAAAAATATTATTAAAAATATTACAATTAATATTGAAATTATTTTACAAAATATTAATCTGTAAAAGTTTAACTGTAAAACAAATTCCTTATATGTACGGGTGATGTCATCGTTGCAGAAAATTATTGTTAAATATCAGAATTACTTTAATAGTCATCTTTGTTTTAGAACCAAATATCACTGTTAGATAGCGCTACACTGTTTAAAACGAAGAATTTTCTTGCTTGTATTATTTCCGATCCTTAACCTGATTAAAAATTCATTTTACCCTCAAAATATTTGTTTTTTGTATCTTGTAGTTTTAGAAATATTATAAAAGTTTGGATCTAACAAAAAGAACAACATGAAAATATTAAATTTACTATCCAGTCAAATTGAACTTTATAAAATTATTAAAGAAATAAACCTTATAGCTTTAAAAAAATAAATTAAGCACCAAATAATGAAAAACCTGTATATGATCAACTATCTAAACTTGATAAGAAGTGCTGATTTTAATTTTGTTATCAAAATTTCTACTCTTAAAAAGCAATTTTTTCTGCAGAAGTGCGCATTAGTACAGTGTAAAAAAATTATGTAGCGTTTCTCCTTAAAATGCGTGGCAGCTATGCTACCTCCATTTTGTCAAGTAATTTAACCGGTATAATTGGTGTTACGTTACACTATGGATTCATATAATTCCAGCTATATTAGTTTAGCTTACACTATTACATAAGTTAAATTACTCCATGAAATCGGAGGTAGCATGTTGCCCTAAATTTTATGGGATAACGTGCAATTTTTTTTTTTTTTTTTTTTTTTTTTTTTTTTTTTTTTTTTTTTTTACAGTGTAATAACTTAATGATATGACAAATTTTATAACATCTAAAAAAGGATCCCCCATCTAAAAAAGGAAAATATATATCCTTAATGATATATAAAAACTTTCTGTACATGGGTTATTCAGTGTTATCATATTACCAAAAAAAAAAAAAAAAAAATCAATTTTTTTCTGTTTGAAAACTTATATATCAGACTAAGTATTTTAATATGTTTTATTTTTACCCATTTGGAAATGGTTGTTGTTTTCGGTCGAGGTTGCGCCAAATAATGCTCGCATTTTATTTTTTTAACGAAATTCAACGATGTTCTTTACTTTTAGAAGAATTTTTATTTGAATAGGTAATAGAAAGACTTAAAATCGTTAAACATTGTTTGAATAGGTAATCGAAAGGCATAAAATCGTTAAAAATTGAAAAAAAAAATACAAAATGGGTAAGCGCAAATTATCAGATATGGAAAAATCCAAAGCCAAAGAGCGACGCCGAAATGAAAATCGTCTTGCAAAGCGAAAATCGAGGTCTTCAACGCATTATGTAGGCCATGAAAATCGAGGTCTTCAACTGATAATGTAGCCCATGAAAATCGGGGTCTTCAACTGATTATGTATCCCATGAAAATCGATTACAGAATAAAAGACGAACGCGAAAAAGAAAACAATCTAATGTTTAATCGATTGATAGTAAAAGGCCATGTCTCGAGGAGCTCCAATCCACTAGCCACGGCGTTTTACAATCGGTCCATTCTAACCGAGAAAAATTGAGCTCAACGTAGGTTATTTGTCGCAATCTGTGGATGATTCGGTGGAACTGCTTTCGATTTGTAAACTGTTTTTCTTTTCGAAACAGGACTTGGAGAGTTTATCGATGAAGGTTTTGGTCGTCTGAATTTTGATCTTTGCGATCTGTTGTTGAAGAGTTTGCAACGGAATTTGGTAGACGAAATAAATTCCAAATGATCGTTGTAATCTATTAAATTACAATTATTATTTTATTATTTATTGCTTTTTTGGAAATAAACTTGATATCTACCGATAACTTTGTTTATTTCTCGATGAAAAAAAAAATGTGTAGAAAATTTTCAGATAGATGAGAAAATAGAAGCTTCTTTCTATGTAAATATAAATGTTTTCTCTTGAATGGATCATTTAATCATATTAGCTTCAATCTATATTAATAAAAGAAAGATTATGTGTGTGTGTTTTTGTGCGATGGGTAGTGAAATATACTGTATGTAGAGATCTGCAAATTTGGATCCGGGTAAACGAAGACAGGTACAAGTACACCTGACCTTCGGATTACGATTTATTTTATTAGACTGTTTTGTTATTTTTTAATGAACGGTAAAACTTGCATTTTATCCTGGTCTTCTAAGTTAGATGTCGATTTTGAGACACAAGTAAAATGAATCCGAAGTCAATAAATAGTAAATTTTGATAACATGTACTGGACAATTGCACCATAAAATATAATAAATAAAGACACGCAACCCTGCTTAATGGTACGCAAAACACGAATTTTAAGAAGCTAAAAGGTAAATTCTACGTTTCGAGCTGTTTCTACAGCATCTTCAGGAAAAATATGATGGTTAAATGTACCATTAAGCAAGGTTGTGGGTCTTTATTTAGTAAATTTTGTTTTCTTATCAATAAAGTTTATTCGGAATTCGGGTAGCAATTTTTACATATATCGCGATATTCTGAAGTTTCCAATCCACTGAAAATGATGGTTTTCTTTTTCATCTGATATTTACTTGATGCAGAGCAAAAGAAAAATGCTGAAGATGATTACATTTGATACAGAGCTAAAGATGATTAATAAGCTAAAAGATAAATTCTACGTTTCCAGCTGTTTCTACAGCGTCTTCAGAAAAAATATGACGGTTAAATGTACCATTAAGCAAGGTTGTGGGTCTTTATTTTGTAAATTTTGTTTTCTTATCAATAAAGTTTATTCGGAATTCGGGTAGCAATTTTTAAATATATCGCGATTTTCTGAAGTTTCTAATCCACTGAAAATGATGGCTTTCTTTTTCATCTGATATTTATTTGATACAGAGCTAAAGAAAAATGCTGAAGATGATTACATTTGATACAGAGCTAAAGATGATTAATAAGCTAAAAGATAAATTCTACGTTTCCAGCTGTTTCTACAGCATCTTCAGAAAAAATATGATGGTTAAGTGTGCCATTAAGCAAGGTTGTGGGTCTTTATTTAGTAAATTTGTTTTCTTATCAATAAAGTTTATTCGGAATTCGGGTAGCAATTTTTAAATATATCGCGATTTTCTGAAGTTTCTAATCCACTGAAAATGATGGCTTTCTTTTTCATCTGATATTTATTTGATACAGAGCTAAAGAAAAATGCTGAAGATGATTACATTTGATACAGAGCTAAAGATGATGAATAAGCTAAAAGATAAATTCTACGTTTCGAGCTGTTTCTACAGGGTCTTCAGGAAAAATATGACGGTTAAATGTACCATTAAGCAAGGTTGTGGGTCTTTATTTAGTAAATTTTGTTTTCTTATCAATAAAGTTTATTCGGAATTCGGGTAGCAATTTTTAAATAATTGCGATTTTCTGAAGTTTCTAATCCACTGAAAATGATGGCTTTCTTTTTCATCTGATATTTATTTGATACAGAGCTAAAGAAAAATGCTGAAGATGATTACATTTGATACAGAGCTAAAGACTATTAATAAGCTAAAAGATAAATTCTACGTTTCGAGCTGTTTCTACAGCGTCTTCAGGAAAAATATGACGGTTAAATGTACCATTAAGCAAGGTTGTGGGTCTTTATTTTGTAAATTTTGTATTCTTATCAATAAAGTTTATTCGGAATTCGGGTAGCAATTTTTAAATATATCGCGATATTCTGAAGTTTCCAATTCACTGAAAAGGGGGGCTTTCTTTTTCACCTGATATCTATTTGATACAATAGCCATCCAATGTTATATTTTATATTGCCATTTGGAGAAAACCTTCGGAAATTGTCTAAAAAAAAAAGAAATTTGTAATTTTTTAAAAAATAATTATGAGAACGTGAAATTTTGCTTGATTTCAAAGAAGATACATATAAAATTTTTCGCGGTTAGATTCACTAGAATAACCTTACATTTAATCGTTAAACCTTGTTACTATGACGACTAAGTTAGCTGAGAAATGAGAAAGAACAAGCTGGATATTGCACGTCAAACGTCGGAAATGACTACTTGACTGTTCGCACTATAACTAGTTTTATAAATATTTTTTGCATCGCATAATGTCCTGATTGTATATTTTAGTGCACCTCATAAGTGCATATCAATTCCATTCTGTTTGAAAAGCTGTAACATCGTTAAAATACACTTGAAATATTTTTTCCCATTGGCCGTAATGTAACGGAAAACTTTTGAGTGTTCCTATAATTAAACTATACAACCTATTTTCATAAAATTTGAATTTACTCGACAAAATTTTGCAACAATTATATATTTAAAATTTCAAACCATTCGGTTGTGTATTTTTTGCTCTGTTATATGCGGACGGACGGACAGACGGACCGAACGACGACTATAGATGCTACATATTTATATAATTATGAACGCTTCTCAAAAAGAAGAAACAAAGTTCGTCTCCTCCTGTGAGCTCGACTTTTATTTAAAAATATACTTTTTTATTTACATGTTGTTTTTAAAGATAACGCATTTTAATGAAAAATGCGCATTTAATCGAAAGAATTTAATTTTTAAATTATTGTTTTAACTATTACTATTGAAAATGTATAAATTTTTTAGGAATTGTTTTCAGTTTTTTGTTAAGGTTCGGTCAACTGTATGTATGGGCGGGCCTGGCACAAAGTTCTGAGTGGATCACGTGCTCTTTTTCACGTCGTTTTTCTCTCATTAGACTAGGGATGGTTCTGGATTCTAGCTTAGTATACCTGCAGACTCCGATCGAGCTTGGTTGGGTGTAGTATTTCCTCACCAGATTCGGATCCGAATTATTAATTTAACATTTGTAAAACGAAAAAAAAAAAGACAGATTTAAACTTAAAATTACACTATGTGCAAATTACTTAAAAGATGAAAAAGTATTTAAAAGTGTGTTTAATTACTTTAATATCCTTAGTACTTTCAACAATATACATAGATTAAAAAGCAGTAAAGCAACGTTTAAATGCACAAATAATGGATGAAAAGCAGCAAACAGTTGTTTCGAATCTACAGCGAGATTCTTCTTCAGTGCAAGATAGGGAAAAAGGAACAGCGTGCTTGAAAATGCAAGGCTGAGCAAAATGATAGACAGAGACGCGCTGCCTTATATACCCTATGCGGGTATCGAAAGCGCCATAAACAACCAATGAGAGAGAAGCAGTGGAAACGACTGGGTGGACAAGTAGCGACATCTACCGGAGAAGGAGAGAAAAAGAAACCAAAAAAGAGGAAATTAAATTAATGCTTTCCAAATACTTGGAAAATCTGGAGTACTAGATAAGTCATTGACTAAAGAGTGAGAATTTTTAATGATGTGGTAAGCTTCCCAAAAATCAAGATCAAGGTTAGAAGAACATTTTTGGATAATGGTGGCTGAGGAAAAATCGAACCTATGTTGAGAAGTCCAAGAATGTTGAGCAATAGAAGAACGTTTGAGCTCCTGATTTTTAACATAACCTTCATGCTCTTTTAAACGAATTCTAAGAGCACGTTTAGTCTGGCCAATATAAGAAAGGCCACACTGGCAAGAGATTTGGTAAATACCCCAGTTGTCAAGGCGATCAACGGGGTGTTTGAGATTTGAAAAAGTGATTTTATTAACAGGAGAAAAAATAACATTAAAATCAAACCTTCTTAGGATTTTAGCAACTTGCTGACTAATTTTAGGAAAAAAAGGCAACACAACTGAAGTATTAGAGTTGGAATTAGAATGCTTTTCGGAATGGACGGATTTCGTCAATTTCTTATAAATAGAATCAATAATATTAGAGGAATAACCACGATCAACAGCAATAGCTTTGATGTAATTAACCCTTAAGTGTTGAGGTGATTTTTTATAACATAAGTGGTGAGGTGGGGTGTATGACACCCCAAAGTTTGACTTCTTACACACTCCACAAAATTTGGCGAATTAAAATAAGAAAATTTCCTGTGAATTTTGCATTATTTAATTATATAAAAACAACAAAAAAAGTTCTGTAAGTGTACATACATATACATATAAATTCACGTATCTAAATACCACAAAAATTTTGTGTGCAAATATAGAGCTCATGCACAATTGCTATATAAAAAAAAAAATAATATCAAAATTACAATCAAGCTACACCATATAGAAGATAAATAACTGAATTAAGTATTAAATAACAATAAACATAAAAAAAAGTTTTTTAAAGTAAAAATTACAAGTCTTCATTTCTTTCATTTCTGCATTCATCGCAAATGGGTGCTGAACACGATGCACATACAGGCAGTTCACAAACTGGACAAATAGATTTAGTTTTTCGGTCATTTTGTCTTGGGCACTTTGCACACCTAGTTTGCTTGCTCAGGACTCTTTTCTTACCAGTTTCTGGCTTTATTTTTAGAATATTGTGAATCATACTTTTCATAGCACGAGGAAGTCGAGTATTCATTAAACGTCTCTGCATTTGCGATGCTATTAATTCTTGTGCCAATGATTTTATGAAATCAAATCTGCTTTGTTTAGGATTATCTGGGAATGAAGAGAAGATCACGTAGGAATTAACAAGAGAAATATTTAAAAGATTGAAGAAAATGGCCATGGGCCACCTTCGTGTTCGCCGGCTTGTTGAGTATTTTGTGCATTTCTCATCTAGTGCATCCACTCCTCCTTTGGTAATATTGTAGAATTCTATTATCTCAGGTTTTCCACTTTCAGAGTCTATTGATTTATCGTGGTGCATAGATGAAACTAAAATCACAGCTTTATTTCTCTTTGGTACGAAGGAAACAAGTGTAACATCATTTGAAAATCCAAATAGGCAAGAATTAGTTTCTCTTTTTTTTTGCAGGCAAAAAAGACGAAGGGATCTCTTTCTTATTTTTCTTAATTGTTCCTACATATGTGAGACCTCTTTTCTTCAGTTCAGATAATAGTTCTACAGAAGTAAACCAATTGTCGGCAGTAATGTTTCTGTTGGTGCCTTCTAAGGGCTTCACCAGATTGAGTACAGCTTGAGTTGGCTTAGCAAATTTTTTTTCTATCTCTGAAAGAGTATTTCCATCACTGCCCTTTCCAGTATAAATATATCCATTCCAAAAATAGTGTGAGTCTTTGCATCGCATAAAACAACAAGTTTTATTCCATACTTTCTAGGCTTACTTGGTATGTACATCCTAAATCTGCATCTGCCACGAAATCCAACTAGCATTTCATCTATACAAGCATATTCTCCTATCGAGTAATTTTTTTTGACAGTTTTCTACAAATTTGTGAAATACCCAAGAAATCGCCGCAGAAGGATCAGTTTCCTTCCTTACGTTTCTATTTTCTTCGTTGTCAAACCGAAGACATATTAATAACACATACATTCTTTTCAAGGGCATACAGCATCGAAATATTTCTCTTCCTGTTCCATCAGTCGAGAATAGTGATTTCAGATCCTCATCATTAGACTTGAAAATGGCTGTTAAAAACAGAAGTCCCAAGAAAGCTTTCAATTCTGTCAAATCTAAATCTCTATAGTCCATTCTGTCAGCATCAGAAATTTTCTGCCTAATTTTAATTAACTTCTCGTTACTTCGAAGTACTATCTCGGTCAAAATATCTTCTGTGAAAATTAAACTCCAAGCATCGGACTGAGAACAAGATTTACCGAACTTCCGAGCAAGTCCTATGTTTCCTGGTAAGTGAGATATAATATTATGTGCTCTTGTACGTGTTCTACTAATTGAAGGTACATTTGACCTCTTGTACCTATTTCGTCCGCAATAATTCGATGAGGATTTGGATTGCCCAGATGATGGATGATCAAAGTCTCCAGATTTATCATATGCACGAGCCTTTTTTATTGGTACAAAAAATTCTTCGTCACTTCCACATATTTCGGAATCGCTGCTATGATGACTTTCAAAATTTGCGTCATTTTCTGTGTTGTCACTTCCACATATTTCGGAATTACTGCTGTGGTCACTTAGAAAATTTGGATCATTTACTGTGTCATCATTTCCACTCAGCTCACTTTCTTCATTGAGGATTGTATTAACCCAGTCACTAAAACCAGGGTCATTAACATTCATTTTTTGCGGAAAAAAGCCATAATTACTGCCAAAAGAAATTTCTGAAATACGTAAAAAACTTTCACTTTTGGTGAGGTGGGGTTGATTACACCCCGGAATGCAAAATACTGGACTACACTCAGAGATAACTTGCTCTATTATGCCGAGTCATTTGCTACATAGCTTGAAAAAAAGGTAAATTGACTCGTAGCGCCATCTAGTAATGTAAAATGGCAATATTTTAGAATTTAAATTTGTCTGGGGTGAAAAACACCCCACCTCACCAGTTAAGGGTTAAGTTCAGCACTAAGTAACTGAGGAGTGGAACAAATATTGGTAGCCCGAAAAACAAAAGTATTGAAAGCAGCGAATTTCTGGTTAGGGGGGTGAGAAGAATGTCTGTGAGGTGGGAGACTGACAGCAAAAGATTTACGAAAGACGGTAGTCTGAAAGCCATTTTCACTACAAATAACAAGGACATCGAGGAAAGAAAGACAGTTATTGGTCTCAATTTCAGAGGTAAATTGAATGCAGGGATCAATGGAATTCATAATAGAGAGAATATGATTAATATCCGAATTTATTTCTACCAGAAATAAAGAATTAAGGCAGAATTAATTCAGGTTGAGGCAGTTATTTGTCTCAACCTGAAATTGAGACCAATAACTGTCTTTCTTTCCTCGATGTCCTTGTTATTCGTAGTGAAAATGGCTTTCAGACTGCCGTCTTTCGTAAACCTTTTGCTGTCAGTCTCCCACCTCACAGACATTCTTCTCACCCCCCTAACCAGAAATTCGCTGCTTTCAATACTTTTGCTTTTCGGGCTACCAATATTTGTTCCACTCCTCAGTTACTTAGTGCTGAACTTAATTACATCAAAGCTATTGCTGTTGATCGTGGTTATTCCTCTAATATTATTGATTCTATTTATAAGAAATTGACGAAATCCGTCCATTCTGAAAAGCATTCTAATTCCAACTCTAATACTTCAGTTGTGTTACCTTTTCCCCCTAAAATTAGTCAGCAAGTTGCTAAAATCCTAAGATGGTTTGATTTTAATGTTATTTTTTCTCCTGTTAATAAAATCACTTTTTCAAATCTCAAACACCCCGTTGATCGCCTTGACAACTGGGGTATTTACCAAATCTCTTGCCAGTGTGGCCTTTCTTATATTGGCCAGACTAAACGTGCTCTTAGAATTCGTTTAAAAGAGCATGAAGGTTATGTTAAAAATCAGGAGCTCAAACGTTTTTCTATTGCTCAACATTCTTGGACTTCTCAACATAGGTTCGATTTTTCCTCAGCCACCATTATCCAAAAATGTTCTTCTAACCTTGATCTTGATTTTTGGGAAGCTTACCACATCATTAAAAATTCTCACTCTTTAGTCAATGACTTATCTAGTACTCCAGATTTTCCAAGTATTTGGAAAGCATTAATTTGATTTCCTCTTTTTTGGTTTCTTTTTCTCTCCTTCTCCGGTAGATGTCGCTACTTGTCCACCCTGTCGTTTCCACTGCTTCTCTCTCATTGGTTGTTTATGGCGCTTTCGATACCCGCATAGGGTATATAAGGCAACGCGTCTCTGTGTATCATTTTGCTCAGCCTTGCTTTTTCTAGCACGCTGTTCCTTTTTCCCTATCTTGCACTGAAGAAGAATCTCGCTGTAGATTCGAAACAGCTGTTTGCTGTTTTTCATCCATTATTTGTGCATTTTAAACGTTGGTTTACTGCTTTTTAATATTCCTGCACAAAGGCTATAATTGCTATTTTAATATATACATAGACTTCGTCAGAGAATACAAAAATACAAGCGTCTTATAATCGAATTTCACGTAGTTGGAGTTGAAAGGAGTGAAACCTCAAGTCAATTTTTAGATCCAGAAGACATTGGGAAAATAAAAATATGGATACAGAGGGAAGCGGAATATTACGTGTTTTATGGTTCTTTAAGCAAACTGAGCCGAATTCTGGGTATGTTGTAGGATAAAATGCCATTACAAGCAGTATTTTATTTAGTGATAATTTCTATTGATTCACGGATCATTGATTATATTGAGGCAGTTAAACTTGTTTGTTTTCAGAAAGTAAATAAAGGGGGAAAAACTTTATAAATATAATTAAAATGAAGTTTTAAATATTTTATTTAATAAAAAGATTCTTTTAAATGATTAAGAGTATATATTTTCATTGTAGCGGAAATTTGAAATCGGATATTTTGATTTTTTCAACAATGAAAATATACTAAATTAACTTTCCTACCTACAAAAAATTTAAAAATAATTTATTTTTCTTTTTTAGTATTTGTTTATTTTTAGAAGATAAATATAGGGTAAATAAGTTAAATTAGAATTGAAATAAAGGAGGGAATATTTTCTTTCAAGATATGTCTTTCTAAATATGAATGGACGCATATAATTCTTTTAGCTCCAAAATTCTAAATAAGATACTTTAATTTTCTTTAGCTTTTATAATTATTTATAAAAGTTAAATATAAAGTAAAATTTTTGCGGAAAATATTAAAATGCTTCTTGAAATATTTTTTAATTAGAAAAAGGTCTTTCTATATTAAATAATATGAATTTACGTTGTTTTGAAAACTTTAAAAAAGATATTTTGATTTTTTTAATTGCAAAAATATACTGTATTACTTTCATAGAAGAAGAAATGGTAATATATAATGTAGATTTATTTATTGCCATTAGATTTTTTTTCAAAAGAAAAATAAAGGGCATAAAGAGAATCGAAAATAATTAAAATGAAAGATAATATTTTTTTCAACCAACAACAGTTTTTCATCCGATTAACAGAAGCTCCATTTACCTCCATAATTCTGAAACCGATATTTCTACTTTCTTTAATTTTCGTGTATATTTTTAGAAGAATATACAAGATTAAAAAACTTCGGGAAAACTTGTAAAATAAAGATTTATTTTTTTTTATAAAGGGAAAAAAAAAAAAAACTGGTACTACATGATTATCTCGTCGACCAATTTAGCCCAACTTATACAAATCGCCAAACTATTCGCCAAATTATACGAATGGAAGAATGTTGCCATTCTTAAATTTTAAGTTAGGAAAATTAATGAACTTAAATTAAAAAAATTCCTAACGATAGGGTTAATTTAATGATGACATGTATATATGACGTAGAGACTAACCAAATATAAAATTTGATTTATTCAGATGATTTCGGACAAAGAATGAACAGTTTACGTATTTAAATGCAGAATTATTAAATTAAACCATAAACAAACAGATATTTTTAAGATATTGCATTGGTGAATAAAATTTAAATATTTTAAATGTAATAATCGGATTTATTAAGGGACATAAAAAATATCAATGATAATTGAAGATTGCAAGGAGCTTAATGCTCTTTATTTAGTTCAGAAAACTTAGACGCATATAACTACAAAATAGCTATAATAAACTATATATCTATTGCATTTTCTCTATTTTAATATCGTGCTGTAAACGTATATTGACATAAATATTATTTTAAATAACGAAAAAACAAATAAACTAGCGAAACATTCATAAAAATAAAAAGAAAACGTCGAATTCAAAGTTACTCGATGACCTAAAAAAACGCGTGTAGCGTGTTTAATGTGAAGTGAATGTGACATTTACGATCATCCATTATTGCAATTTTATCCTATATTTTGGCGATATAGCAGTTATGTCGACTGGATAATCTAGCAGTACCAAAAACGTTATAAAAATTGCTGAATAACAATCTCTGTTATCTCCAAAAATTTGAATATTTAGTTTTTTAAATGGTGAAAATATCTTTCATATAAGTAGAAAAGTTGAGGGTTAAAAACGCAAATTTTCTAATATTTAAAATAAAGGGGGCAGATCCTTGCACAAAATAGTGGAAACACTTCTAACTAATGAACATGAAGTTACCATAATTGTGTCTTCCTTGAAGATACTCTAAGTGTAAAACATGAACCACATTAAGTCACCCGTTATTAATATAAATTAAGTGTCAACCAATGTAATTGAAGTTGCTTTTATTTATTTATTTTATTTTGTTTAAAAAATTATTTCTGTCATTAGTTTTGTTAAGAAGATAATCATACGATAAAATCTTTTTGAAAATAATTTAAATAAAGCTTGAAGATTGAAGCATCACATGAAGCTTGTAGCATATGAATTTTTTATGTATACATTTTCGTTATCTCAAAAATTCTAATGAGCTTATTTTGACTTTTTTCATATAGTAAAAATATACCAAATTAACTTTAACGCTACAAAAAATAATGAGGAAAAAATAGAGTTTATGCTTATAAAAAAACCCTATCCTATTGTACAAATACTGCAGTCTTCCAACAAATGAAAATGGAAGTACCGTAATGGTATTTGCCTTGGAGATATTCCGTTTGAAATAATGAATCGCATTAAATCTTTTCTCTTACTCAAATTGGGAAAACTCAAACGTCAAGCAATGTATTTATGTGTGCTTTCATTTATACTTTTATTTTTTTAAAGAAAAGAAGATTTCTGTCAGCAGTTTTGTTTATTTTCAGAAGCGAAATTGAAAACGATGCAGCAATTTTCTTTTAAAGGAGAAACTTTTTTTCCTCTCTAGGTAAAATCTTATGAAACCGGATATCTCAGTGTTGACTAAATTTGAGCAATTTTGTAATGATTAATGTTTATCTGGCGAAGTAAAAGACAGTAATATTTTATTATCGCAGTAGAACTGATCTACTTTTTAGAACTGATTTTCCGAGCATCACAATCACGAATGTCATGCATCTTTCCAAACAGCAGCTCAAATTATGTTTCATGTGACGTCAAAGTTCTTATTCTTAGGAGAGAATTGCTGCTTTCTGATTGGATAATTATCATCGATTTGATAGAAGGAAGGAAACATCTCTTCTGTTTTTTTTCTACTTTTTGAGACTGTGTACATTCGAATTTGATAACGTAGACGGCGCCATAAAAATTTACTGTTCTGAGCATGCTGTTTTCTAAATAATTTGTTTTAAACTTTTAATTAAAGTATATTCTATTTATTGTTGAAAAATAATATATTTTGTTCCTATTCACAAGGAAATAAAATATTTTATATCCTGTAACTCTAACATATCCATGCGCCTTTACTTTACTGCGCTCCTACCTAACTGACTCTTACCACTTACCTCACTGCAAAACCGGATAATTTAAGATTCTTAGAAAAGCATGTTTAATAAAACATTACACATTTACAATGGTATTATTGTAGAAAGAAAACTTCCTAGTTGTTTACGCAAAGTTTCATCAGAAGTTGTTGGAAATTGTAGATTCATGAGGTAATTAATTATAAGTTTTACCCAGCTTTTCCATCTATCGTTAAATATCTCATATCGGGATTTGTTTCACTCAAATATAAAGATATAATTACTTTAGAAATAGGAAAATGTAGCATTATCATTTTTTTTTCTCATAACTATTCGAAAATCATACTAAACAAACCGTTGTATAATCTTTTTGTCTCTCTTTTTGAATTTTTTCCCGAATTACCTAACTTTAATAAATAAATAAATAATAAGTTTTTAATACAATTAAATAACAAATAAATTAATAAGTTTTATCAAGCTTTTCAATGTATTATTAAATATCCCATGTACATATTTTTTTCACTCAAATATAAATATTTTCATATTCTTTTAGAAATGGCAAAATACAGCAGGAACATATTTTTTTCTCACAACTATTCTCAAATCATACTAAAAAAAAAAAAAAAAAAAAAAAAAAAAAAAAAAAAAAAAAAAAAAGTTGGATTAATTTTCATTCTTTCTCTTTTCATATTTATCTCTCGAATTACCAAACATTAAGAAATAAATAAAACACTGGGACGAAAATTTCATTACTAAACTTTTACAAGTATGATGTGTTTGAACTTACCGCGTAATGTTTTATTTTCTATTTTTTGTTTCTATCTTGTAGTTTCAGAAAATATAAATGAGATTTATTTTCTGTTTATTCAAGTCCCGTGAAAATGTAATAGAATGACTTTAATATTAGCACAGTACAAAAAAGTAAATTAAAAAATGAAAGTTCCAAATACATAAGTAATATGTTTTTATCGTTTGTGCTTGATGTAGATGTCTAACAAATAGAAAATGATCATTACGATCATAACAATGTTTCTTTGAAGCGATTCTGCTTTAGGAAAACACAGCATTATCATATTTTTTCTCATAACTATTCGCACATCATACTAAAAACATTGTTCTATGATTATTTTTCTTTCTTTTTTCGTACTTTTTTCTCGAATTAACGCACTTTAAGAAATAATTAAAACTCTTAAACAAAAGTTTCATTACTAAACTTTTACAAATATGATCTGTTTGCACATGCCGCGTGATGTTTTAATTTCCCTTTTTTGTTTCTATCGCGTAGTTTCAGAAATTATAAATAAGATTCATTTTCAGTTTATTCAAGCCCCGTGAAAATATAATAGAATGACTTTAATATTAGCATAAAAAGTGAATAAAAACAAGGAAATTCCCAAATAGTTAAGTAATATTTTTATCAATATGCCTGATGTAGATGTATACAGTGTAAAAGAAAAAAATATATGTGAATTTGCTAAATATTTTCTAGGAAACTGGGATTCCTAGAACATTTTATGTAACGCTAACAACAAAAATTCGTGTTACAGATACACATTTGCGCTGTAAATCAAATATCTATAAGGTTACTAAGAATTTTTTAGGAAACTGAAATGCCTAGAACTTTTTTATGTAACGGCAATATGGGTTACTGGTAAAATTTTAGTAAGATTGCTGTAATTTTAGTAGCTTCTTTTGTAAAGCTACAGATTTCTCTAGCTTTACAAAAACTAGTTCTGTAGATTTACATTTTTTTTTTTTGCACAGTGTACGAATAAAGTTGTAGTACGTATACAGATTTCTGTAATTATACATCTGTAGAATCCTATCTTTTTTTTACAGTGTAACAAATAGAAAATGATCATAACGATGTTTCTTTGAAGCGATTCTGCTTGTAGGAAAATACTGCAGTATCATACTTTTTTTTCATAAACATTCGCAAATAATACTAAAAAATGATTTCTTAATTTATTTCTTTATCTTTGCATACTTTTATGTCGAATTACAAAACGTTAGGAAATAAATAAAACACTGAAAGAAAAGTTTCATTATAACAACATGAATAATAATCACTTATAAACAGATTAAGCTAAATAATGCTATAAAAAGTGATAAAATGTCTTTATGAAGATTGACGATCGTTTCATCGCACAAACGGCGACATTTTAAAAATCATTCACGAAAGCTCAACTAAACTATAAAATAGCTAATTTAATTTAAATTTAATTTTATGTTTGCAATGTTTTTCATTATGCATCATGTCTCGTGACATTGTTTACTATGTTTATTGTTTTTAAATTATGCGAAAATATTTTCTATCGTGAATGGTTTTGAAAATGTCGCCGTTTGTGAAATGAAACGATCGTCAATCTTAATAAAGACATTTTATCACTTTTTAGGATTCCGTACTTAAAAAGTAAAAACGGAACCATTATAAGATCACTCCTGTGTCTGTCCGTCCGTCTGTCTGTCTGTCACAGCCATTTTGCTCGTAAACTATGGAACGTGGAAAGTTCAAATTCGGGGAAGTAATAAAGACCATTGACCCACATATTTTCAGGTTAATAAGCATTCATAAATATATTTAGTAAAAAAGTAGAGGGGATAATTATGCTAATTGAAAAAAAAATCTTTTCTTTGTATATCATGTGGGGTATCCTGTGAAAGCTTTTGTAACACTGAACTCAAAAATACATTCTTTTTAATTTTAGGTACTATATTTTCAAAGCTATTGTTGAAAATGTAGCTCAAAAATATGTCCCCCCATCTAATTCCTAATCTACTGAAACTAAAATTATGAAAGAAATTAGAGGTAGTAGACGTTAATATAAACCTTGCCGGAAAATTATAGCGATTACCCTAGGTCACATAGTTTTTGAGTAATTAGCATTTTTCTGTTATACACAAATTTCGATTTACGGGCATTCAGAAAAATTGTTCAGCATCGCTGAATATACCTATCGTTGCAGAAGAATAAATGCATTGTTTATAATGATTTTCGAAAAAAAAAAATCGGTAATTAGCCGAGATATTAACCCTTAAAGGTACGGTCAGTTTGGACATACACAAGGACAGGGGCGGCGTACTCTATGCCTAGTTAACAACTTTTAATTATATATATGTGTAATGAAATGTCCAGTAACAGTATAAAAGCAAAATACGTCAAATTGTTAAAAACATACTAATTTAAGGGCTCTCGGGACTCTAAAAAGTGGAAAAAATGAAAAAAAGACCAATTTCAACATTTAATGTATTAAAATGTATATGATTTTAAAACATAATTTTAATTGGGATGAAAGATATAAATATGTTCTTTCGTTTCATGTATTTAAAAAATTGCAAGATACAGAATTAGTATTTATATAGGGCTCGAAACTGTTAGACATTTGTCGAACAAAAAATTGGCATAACAGTTTACGCGCAGGATTACAAAATAAATATTGCAACTAGAATGAAAATTTTGTTTGCTTACTTATACTTCAGATTGTAATAATTTCCCCGAACTTAAATAAATTTGTATTTAAAGCATTTTTATATTTTTAATGCAATGTTGCATTTAGCTAATACAAAATTTTGAAAATTTCATCAGTAAAATCACCTAAAGAAATATTTCTTTGAACAATAAAAAGAAAATTTTAGGTTCAATTTATACAGACTAACATGAAAGAAATGTTTTGAAAATTTCATGAAAAAATATTCAGAAGTTTTTGAGGCATCCTGCGCGTTATGCCAAAAAAGGCCATTTAGAAAATAATGACTTTAAAGTTTCGGAAACGCCGCTTCTGTATTGGGCAGTTATAATTCTAAAAGCCAAAACTTCTGTTCTAATGGGAATTTCAAGGAAACAATTATATCAAAATATGCAGAAAAGATAGGAGTTTAGCATCTAAAAAAATTAAAATTTCTTAAATTTTGAAGCTTTAAGAGTCCTGCGACAACTTAATCCTTTCCGGCACGGAGTAATTCTATTTGTAATCTTATGAAATAATGAACTGACACCAGAATTTATAAACGAATTTATTAGAAAATGCGAACTTGCTTATTTTCACTTACATGATAAAAGGAAAATTTTAATTAAATATTCTTGGTGCCGTTTGTCTGTTTTGGAATTAAAATTAGTTGTCCGTTTTTTAAGGGCATCGCCCTCGAAAGATTTAATTAGAATGAATCGCATAAATACTGTGGGATTCCCGATAGTTTGCATTGATTGTATCTCTCAATACGCCTCGAGTGACTTTAAAAATTTATTAAGCACCTATCTGGAAAATCGCGGCACTGACCAAGGTGGCGTTGCAACTTTGAGACCTCAATTAGAAGCGTGCTTAGCCCAATGCCAAATTTAAACTTTGAACAAAGGTTTTGTTTTAGCTACACTGTAGAAATAAAGGTTATTAATACGCTGAATTTAGTTTCATGAAATGCTAAATGAAGTTTAACTATGCACTGGTTTTATTATCAGTACCGAACTAAGTTAATCATAAACATATTAGGATAATATTAAAAAAAGAGTTATACGAATAGATATATTTGATATTATTTAGGTTCCATATCTCTTTTAACTTTCATGGTATACCCGATTACACTTTTCTAATATATACAGTTATACCCAACCCTACGTTGTGTAGTTTTTTACAAAGTCTTAGTATTCTTTTAGCAATGTTTATTTATTTATTATTTTTTTAATACAATTACAAATTCATATATTTATTCTACGGAACTCTCTGTGGCCGAGTAATGCTCGCACTTGACCGTTTATTATATCATATAATTTAAATTCAAAAGTTTCATTACTAAACTTTTAAAAGTACGATATTTTCGCTGTTACTGCATAATGTTTTATTTTCCCTTTCATTTATTTATTTATTTATTTTTTATTTATTTAATCAATAACGTAGTTTCAGAAAATATAAATTAGATATAATAGATATAATAGAATATATATAATATATATATAATAGATATAATAGAATGACTTTAATATTATCAGAAAAAGTTAATAAAAACAAAGAAATTTCCAAATACTTAAGTAATGTTTTTTATCATTTTGCCTGATGTAGATGTCTAACAAATAGAAAATATCATAACGCTCATGACGAAGTTTCTTTGAAGCGATTTTGCTTATAGGCAGATACAGCAGTATCATATTTTTTTCTCATAACTATTCGCAAATCATACTAAAAAAATTACTTTATTGATTTTTTTCTTTAACTTTTCATACTTTTATATCGAATTACCAAATGCTACAAAATAAATAAAACACTGAAATGAAAATTTCTTTACTAAACTTTTACAAGAATGATCTGTTTGCACTTACTGCGTAATGTATTATTTTTCTTTTTTTGTTTCTTTCGCATAGTTATTAAAATATAAGTAAGATTCATTTTCTGTTTATTCAAGTCCCGTGAAAATATAATAGAATGACTTTAATGTTAGCACAAAAAGTGGATAAAAACAAAGACTTAAGTAATATTTACAAAAAGTAAATAAGAAAAAGAAAGTTCCAAATAATTAAGTATTTTTTTTATCAATGTGCCTGAAGTAGATGTCTAACAAATAGAAAATGATCGTAACGATCATAAGGATGTTTCTTTGAAACGATTCTCCTTATCGTTTAAAGATGTTTGTTTAGACTGGAGACACTCAAATGTAAAATTATATATACAGTAAGAGATATTTTTATTTCTTCTTAATTTTTTGTATGTAATCAAAAATTTTGACAGCGCATTTCTTCACTTTCAGAAGATAATAAAATTTATGTTTATTAAATCTCTAAAAGGAAATAACTTTTGCATTATTAATCTTTTATGAAAATGATCAATTTTGACAAAATAGAGTAAATTAGTACATCTACAATAATTTCAAACTCAAAAAGTGGTTGTAGTTGTAAAGTTGGAAATAAAGAAAAACAATTGGATATTAGTGCTATCTATTCTGTTTACATTTTGAAAAGAATATTTGCTTTTTCTTTTAATTTTCAGAATTAAATTATAAATTTTGAAAACATCTTTTATTTTTATTATTATTATTATTATTATTATTTTTTTTTTTTTTTTATTTATATATTTTTTTTTTGCTATTGAAAATAAATAGACCATTTTTCCATTTTTCTTAACAAATCAATTTCAATGGAAGATTTTCTTAAATTAAGTAAAAAAATGGGCAATCAAAACAGACACACAAATTCATTAATTTTATTTGCAGAACTTAATTCCTATTTCAAATTAATGAAATGTAAATTTAAAAGGAAATCTAAGCAAAATCAAATTAAAGCTTCCGGAATGTTGATGTAAAATGAAATGATTAAAAAGTGTTAAACCTAGAACTGACTTCCAAATAACAGTATTCTAGCTTTGCAAACTTGATAGATGGTCATATAAACTATTGAAACATTGTAATTCCCATGTGAGCGTATTAGCAGAGCACGTCGTCTAAACCTCACGTACCCAGAGTAGAGTGTTAAACCTGGTCGATTAACACGACTTTACCGGAACTCGAATCGACGTTATTTTTAGTCGCTGCGGTCGTATTGCCGTTGAATGTTTCGTGTTAGGTTTTGTCTGTTTTGGATCAGATTCGGCTAAGATCAGATTTTTCAAAGTTCTAAATATTTTTTTCAAATGAAAATAATTATATATTTGTACATTAATGAGTTTATGTAAACAAAGACGCGATTTCATTAATTTTATGAGCAGAACTTAATTCCTATTTAAAACGAATCAAATGTAAATTTAAAAGAATAAGCAAAATCAAATTAAAGCTTCCAAAATGTTGATGTAAAATGAAATGGTTAAAAAGTGTTAAACCATAACCTGATTTCCTAATAACAGTGTTCTAGCTTTGAAACACGATAGATGGTCATATAAACTACTAAAACACTGTAACTCCCGTGTGAGCGTATTAGCAGAGCTGGTCGCCTAAACCTCATGTACCCAGAGTAGACTCTTAAACCTGGTCGATTAACACAACTTTACCGAAACGCGAATCGTCCATATTTTTAGCCGTTGCGGATCGAGTTGGCTTGGAAGGTTTCGTGTTGAGGTCAGCTTAGTGCTAGGTTTTCACTGTTTTGGATCGAGTTCGGCTGAGTTCAGATTTTTGAAAGTTCTAAATATTTTTTTCAAATGAAAAAAATTGTATACTTGTATATTAATGAGTATATGTAAACAAAGACGCAATTTCATTAACTTTAGTAGCAGAACTTAATTCCTATTTCAAATTAATCAAATGTAAATTTAAAATTAAATATAAGCAACATCAAATTAAAGCTTCCGAAATGTTAATGTGAAAGGAAATGGTTAAAAAGTGTTAAACCATGACCTGACTTCCCAATAGCAGTGTTCTAGCTTTGAAAACACGATAGATAGTCATATAAACTACTAAAACATTGTAACTACCGCGTGAACGTATTAGCAGAGCTGTTCGTCTAAACCTCATGTAGACAGAGTAAAGTCTTAAACCTGGTCGATTAACTCGACTTTACCGGCACGCGAATCGACGCTATTTTTAGTCGTTGCGGGTCGAGATGGCTTTGAATGTTTCGTGTTAGGTTTTGACTGTTTTGGATCAGATTCGGCTGAGATCAGATTTTTCAAGGTTCTAAATATTTTTTTCAAAGGAAAAAATGTAGATATTTGTATATTAAGGAGTGTATGTGGATATTAATGCATATGTGGTTTTTTTTTTTTTTTTTTTTTTTTTTTTTTTTTTTTTTTTTTTTTTTTTTTACAAAAAATAAAATTGACATTAGAGATATAATTTTAGACTTAACTGCATAAAAATAATGATTATTTTTCTCACTTCGTATTCGGGTTGAATTGTATCGTATTCCGGTTGGGATTGCACTCTCAGAAATAAAACTCTCAATTTTGACGACGATTCAGCAGTCCTCGAGCTATATTTCGTTGTTTTTGACAATCATTTCGTATCAAAATCACGCCACTTTTAACGACACGTAAACTCTCAAATATTTGACGAAGGTGTTTCTTCACTCACGACCAGACTCAATGCATTTTAAAGAAACCGTACCTCCTCAAATCCTGCGATTTTATCAAGCAAATATTTGCTTGTTTATGTTATTCCTGTCATAATTTATTTAAAAAATTTACGTTATTCCTGTCATAATTTATTTAAAAAATTTATGTTATTCCTGTCATAATTTATTTTAAAAATTGCACTTTTTAGCGCTTTTCAGAAAATGCTGAAACACATGTAGTTATTGTTTCTGCATTAGTTATTTTTTTAGCTGTTAAAGTTTTTAAGAATGTTTATTATTATTTATATTATTATTATAATTATTATTATTTTACTTTGCTCGCTATGGTTTAATTCGAAAATAATAAATTTCCTGTGTTTTACAAAATCGTTCAAAAAGAAAATTTGGTCAGTAAAGTTTCAAAATTCCAAGATCTCTTTTTAATTTAAGAAATATATTCATATAACTATCAAATTAAATATGCATAATTGATCCCTCTCCTTCTCTTCTGTAAACAGTAAAGTGTTAAAATCTTAACCAACTACTCAAATTGATAAAATCTCCCCCATATGTACTTTAAAATTCGTTATTTCTGAGCAACAAATTAACCAGACCATATTTTAATCATTCATCGAGCAAAGAAAATTTTCCTAATAAATTATATTAATCAAGCCATATTATAATTATTCATATTATAATTATTCATATTAACCATAGGAAATAATAATAATAAATTAGTCTTACTAATTAAAACTTGCAAGAATTATAAGTATAACACCATCGATAAAATTACAACCAACCTTATAAAAATATAAAGTAGAATCCATTATATAATCGTATCTGTTCGAGAACTCAATAGCGTAATAGCTAGAGTGACCGCCTGCCACACCAGAGGTCGTGAGTTCGAATCAAACCGAAGACCGAAGCTATTATTTTTTCTCCTGTCGATACAAGAGCTTCCAAACTGTTCAATAGGTGGCACCACCAGCCCTCTGATTGCACTTTTGACGAAATTGTTATCCTCAAATAAGCGAAGAAAGTAATTTTCTCAATATGACGAAATATTCGCTCGGAGCATATCCCAGGAAATGGATTCGTCAAAAATGAAGAAAATTTCGTGAAATCTGAGTATCCATTTCTGAGAGTGTGGCTTGGTGAAAGTTTCTTTTGTTATTCGTGTTGGCGTTAAGCGGAAATTTTGGGTTCGGGTCGGGTACAACCCTACCCGTGCAGGACTGTAACTCAGAGTCTGCTTAACCTTTGAACTTCAGAGGTGCCAAACTCACACTAATCTTCCGTAATAGCTGGATTAGCTTGAGCCAGTTTAACTGCGTTTCGAACCAGACAATTTATTTTATTATTCTTCTTTTTAGTGTTCGGTACTTAAAAAGTAAAAACTGAATCATTATAAGATCACTCCTGTGTCTGTCCGTTTGTCACTGCCATTTTACTCGTAAACTATGGGACGTAGAAAGTTCAAATTGAGGGCAGTAATAAGGAATATTGACCCATATATTTACAGATTATTAAACATTCACAAATATATTTAGGAAAAATGTAGAGGGGCTAATTAAGTTACTTGAAAAAAAAAAAATCTTTCTATACAGTGTAGAGTAGGGGTGCACAACCTGTGGCCCGCCATAGGTTAACTTGTGGCCTGCGATCACAATTTATATAATTTCTTCTTTCTTTACACAATTTCGTCACTTTATAACTGGAAAAATTGCAATATTTTTGTCCATATGTCGCAGGAAAAAATCGCAAATTTCGTCAACTTGCCCGGGAAGAAATTGCAAATTTCATCAGAGCCATTTAAGAATCGCAAATTTCGTTGATCGAGTCCGGAAAAATCGCGAAATTTATCGATGAGTCGCAGAAAAATCTCGAACTTCGCTGATCAGCTGGGGATAAATCTCGAGTTTTGTGAGTTTATCGCGAGAAAAAATCGCGAATTTCGACAATTTGCCGCTGAAAAAATTGCAAATTTCGCCAGAGTCAGTTAAAAATCGTGAATTTTGTCGATTATGTAATCCTTGATCGGTTGCTGAAAAATCGCGAGTTTCGTTATTTGATCGTGAGAAAAAAATCGGAATTTTGTCAATTTGCAGCGGGACAAATTACAAATTTCGTCAGAGTCAGTTAAGAATCGCAAATTTCGTTTATCGGGCGCGGAAAATTTTGGAATTTTGTTGATTGCGGGAGGAAAAATCACGAATTTTGTCCACTCGGCGCGGAAAAGTCTCAAATTTCTTTAACTGGGCACAGAAAAATCGCGAATTTTGTCGATGAGGAAAGGAAAAATTGCAAATTTTGTTGATCGGCTGCGAAAAAACCGTGAGTTTCGTCAGTTTGTCGCGAGAAAAAAATGTGGAATTTCATCAATTTGACGCGTAAAAATTACAAATTTCTTCAGAGTCATTTAAGAATAGCGAATGTCGTTGATCGGACGCGGAAAAATCGCGAATTTTTTTCGAGGAGTTGCGGAAAAATTGCAAACTTTCTTGGTCGGCTACGGAAAAATCGCGAGTTTCGCCAGCTTATTGCGGGAAAAAATCGCAAATTTCGTCAATTCGCCGCGGGAAAAATTACAAATTTCATCAGTCAGTTAACAATCACGAATTTTGTTAATCGGGCACAGTAAAATCATGAATTTTGTCGATGTGGTACAAAAATTGCAAATTTCGTTGATCGACTGGGGAAAAATCGCGATTTTGTCAATCTGTCGCGGAAAAAAAAAATCACGAATTTTGACAATTTATAGAAAAAATTACAAATTTTGTCTATTGGTCGCAAAAACATTGCGAAATTTGTCAATCGCTCGTGAAAAACAAATCGTGAATTTCGTGAATAGCTCATGGAAAAAATTACAAAATGTGTGTGTCGGTCCCCGAACATATCATGAAATAGAAATCCATTGGTCGCAGGAAAAAATCGCAAATTTCATCGATTGTGCGCGTAAAAGAAATCGCAATTTTCGCCAATTTATTGCGCGAAAAAAAATCACAAATTACATCAATGTATGTCAGGAAAAAAATCACGTTTCGTCGATTGGTCATTGGAAAAAAATTGCAAATATTGTCAATCTGTCACGTAAATTATCGCAAAATTCGCCAATCACACATGAAAAAAAATCGCAAATTTTGTCAATCGTTCATGGAAAAAACTTTTTTCAAACAAATTTTGAAGATCGATCGCAGAACAAAAAGGTCGCGAAATAATTCGATTGGGGGGGGGGGGGGGATCGCAATTTTCGTTGATCCGTTATGGAAAAAAATCGCGAAATTTGAAAAGTTATCGCTGAAAAAAATCGCGAATTGCGTCAATTTATCGCAGGTATTCCAAATTGATTGTTTTAAAAGATTGCAAATGGAAAATTACCGCGAAATCTGTCAATCGGTCGTTGATAAAAAATCGCGAATTTTGTCAATCAGTTGCACTTGATTGACAAAAGAAAAAAAAACGAGTTTCGTTAATAATCCGCAGAAAAATAGCATAATTAGTCCATCATGCCTTGTTATTTCAAAAATAAGTTTCCTTTTATTTTAAATGAAGTTATTCTTCGATAATTTTTTTTTTATATATTCAATAACGTTCAATTATTTAGAAATTTTGTGTAATTTTTTTTCTTCAAGTTACCATTTGTCAATAAGGAACCGTTAGTCTTCATAAAGTGTTGAATGGTTATTCATACAGATGCGAAGAAGACCTGCATTCCTTCATACAATTATTTATTTCCGTTTGTTTATTTTTATTATAGACAAAAAAATAATTATTCATCAAGAATAAAGACTTATTACCCCCCCCCCCTACCTCCCCGATACAGAATTTTCTCTGCGTTCCTAATATGGCCCTCCACAACCCAAACATTTTTGTAAGTGGCCCTTCTCTTAAAAAGGTTGTGCACCCCTAGTGTAGAGTATTGCGCGAAAGCTTTCGTAACGCTAAAATCAAAAATACTTTTGCTTTAATTTTAGACATTATATTTTCAGAGATACCATTGAAAATGCAGTGCAAAAATATGTCCAACCCCCTCTCTATCTCCTAATCTACCTAGGTGTTGAGGAGCGCTGGAGGTACCTATCGTAGAAGAAGAAATAATAATCGGTAATTAGCTGACATATTAACCCTTAAAGACATACATAATGACAGGGGCGGCGTATTCTATATACCATCGGCTTTTAAAGCCTAGGTAACAACTTTTAATGATATATTTGTGTACATCAGTGCCCAGTAACAGTATATAAAGGCAATAAACGTCAAATTGTTAAAACAGACTAATTTAATTAGAATTAATCACATGAATGCTATGGGATTCAAGACTAATTTGTATTGAGTGACTCTCTCAATACGCCTCCCGTGTCTTAGGCCAAACATTGTGAATGGATAATACATAAGTAAAAAAGAAGGCAAAAAGACGCCCGTCTGACATTGGCCTTAATTAAAAACATATCTGGAAAAACGCGCCACGGACGGAGGCGGCATTGCAACTTTGCGTCCTCCTTTCAAAGGGCGCGTAACACAATGCCAAGTTTAAAATTTGAACAAAGGTTTTGTTTTAGCTACGCTGTAAAAAGAAAAGATTATTACTACGCTGAATTTAGGTTAATGAAATGCCAAATGAAGTTTAAATATGCACTACTTTTACTGTTAGTACCGACTTAAGTTCATCATGAACAGATTAGGTTAAGATTAAAAAATGAGTTATACAGGATAGCAATATTTGATATTACTTAGGCTTCATATCTCTTCGAACTTTTATGGTATACCCATTCATATTTTTCTAGTATGTCAGCCAACCCTACGTTTTATAGTTTTTTAAAAAGTCTTGTTATTCTATTAGCAACGATTAAAAAATATATACAGGTAATAACTCACACATTTATTGTATTGAACTCTCTGAGTGCCAGTAATACTCGCACTTGACCGTTTATTTTAATTTCCGGTTTCTACCTGAAATTTATTTAATTTCATTTCTTAAAAAAATTTCTTGTGCGAAACGTATTAAACCTGGGTCAAGTTAATCCACACATTATGTAAAATTACTGTCAACTTATCACATCTGCTTAGTGTAAACAAAATTGTCATTTACTGTAATGTAAGCAGAAGACTCTCTCAGTCAGAGAAAAAAAAATTCTAAATTCCACGAACGCGAAAATTCATGAATTCAACAAATATTTCTCTCAAAAGTAGCTTAACAGAATTCACACATCATTAATTTTCTTTTTTTTTTTTTTGATAACTGCGTAACAAATCCTCAGATGTCAGCTGTGGATTCATCAATTTATTAATTTATTAAGCAATTATCCAAATTTAAGCCACTTTACACAGAATGACATATTTGTTATTGATAAGTTCTGTGAAAATAACAGAACATGAAAAAGAAAATTAATCATGAACAATAATTTTCACATAATCGCGCATAAATGAACATTTTCATAAATCTAGACACTATTTGATGTAATTGCTTTAAATAGTCACAGTAATGTTAGTGAAAAAAACTGAACTGAAAAACTGAAAAAATTATGTTTAAATATCATTAAATGACAAAACTTTCCTCAAGTAGCGTTGAGTTTTCTATTGTTTTTGGTAAGCTAAAAATAAATAAATAAATAAATAAATAAAGTTTAAGAATGCAATGTACAAAAATTCAAAAATGGGAATACAAAATCCCGTGCGCATTCATAATTATATAAATACGTAGCTTCTACAGTCGTCGCCTGGCCTGTCTGCGTATAACAGCACAAAACCTACCCAACCGAATGCTTTGAAATTCAATATGTATAATCTTTGAAGAATTTTTCCGAGTCATTTAAAATTTTATGAAAATCGAATTAAAACATAAAAAGATGTTAATAAAAGTTTTCTTCATTCTATTAAATGCTATCATAACTCAATGATATACCATGATAGGTTATCATTCTAGGTTGACACGTTGATTACATCCTATTTAAAATGGCGTCCTATTATTTCCGTATTGCTGAATTTAATATATATAATCGTAAGAAACTTTGTATTCGTGCATTTTTGCATAAGAGTGAAGTAGCTATTGCACCAAGATCTGAATATTTATAAAAATAGTTATAGTACGCACGCACCTCATTTGCCACGTTTGACAAGCAATTTACGACTTGTTTAGTCATGCTGAGTCTTACCTTAAAATTTAAAGGGAGTCTTCTGTTTTCCGTGTCTTAAGAAATCAAGCTCTGCACCTACCGTAAATAAATTTACATTTTTACTTTATTTTTTCGATCGTGTATTTTTTATCTCTTTTAAATGAGATACATTTAATAAAAAACATGCATTGAAAACATGTTAAAGCTACTTTCCTGTTAGAAATAAAAAATAAAAAAAAAATACTTTGAAAGCAAGAGAAAAGTATTACTTTTTCTTGCGAGTACCACAGACGCCAGAGAAATGAGAATGAACATAATATAACGATATTTACTTTGAATAGAATCTATTTAAAGTAGGGGTGCGCAACCTTTTAAGAGAAGGGGCACTTACAAAAATTTCGGGGTTGTCGAGAGCCACATCAGTAACACGGAGAGAATTCTATTTCGAAGAGGTGACCTGTGGCCTATAATCAGATAAAAAATATGGTTTCAGAGGGGGAGGAAGTGAGTTTTACCTCTCTAGGTTCCCCTACTCAGCCAACATATCCAATTCAGTTGACAAGGATATATCAACAGTTTACGTTTGTATATATAATAGAGATAGAGCAAGAATTATTTAGAATGAGTGATAATATTCCTTGATTTTATTCGGGGGGAGTAAATTGTTTTATCAAAAGGGCTAAAAAACAAACATAGGCATGAAAGTGGCTAGTGCCGAACAAAATTGTGAACTTTATGAACGAAGGGGGAGGAGAGCCGATCAACGAAATTTGCGATTTTCCCGCGCCCGATCAACGAAATTTATGATTTTTCTGCGTCTGATCGACAAAACTCGCAACTTTTCCGAAGCCTGTCGACAAAATTTGCAATTTCTCCTCGCCTGATCGACGAAATATGCGATTTTTTTTCGTGCCCAACCAACGAAATTTGCAAATTTTCCGAAGCCTGTCGACAAAATTCGCGATTTTTCCACGTCTGATCGACGAAATTCGCGATTTTTTTGTGCCCAACCAAAGAAAATCGCTATTTTTCGGAGCAATGATCGACGAAATTCACGAAACTGACTCTGACGAAATTTGCAAACTTTTAATGCAGCAAACTGACGAAATTCGCGATTTTCCCTCAGCCAATTAACGAGATTATCAATTTTTCCGCGCATCGAGAAAATTCGATATTTATCCGTGCCTGATGAACGAAAGTTGCTATTTTTCGGCACCTGATCGACAAAATTCGCGATTTTTTTCGTGATCGAAAAACGAAATTCGCGATTTTTCGGAGCCCGATTGAAAACACTCGCGACTTGTCCGGGACGATCGACGAAATTTGCGATTGTTCGCCCTTGATCAACGAAATTCGCGATTCTTAATTGACTGACGAAATTTGCAATATTTTAGAGCCCAACCAACGAAATTCGCGAAATTTCGGAGCCCGATTGATTACACTCGCGACTTTTGTGCGCCCAATCGATTACACTCGCGATTTTTCTGTGCCCGATCGACGAAATTTATGCTTTTTCTGCGCCTGATCGATGAAATTTGCGATTTTTCCGGGTCTGATCGACGAAATTTGCGATTTTCAACTGACTCTGACGAAATTTGCAATTTTTCCAGCAGTAAATTGAAGAAATTCGAGAGAAACAGACGAAATTCGCAGCCGATTAACGAAATTCGTAATTTTGTAATTTTTTCCGGCGGCAAATTGACGAAATTCACTATTTATTCTGGCGACTGACGAAACTCACGTTTTTTCCGCTGCCGATCAACAAAATTTGCAATTTTTCAACGCATCGTCAACGAAATTGAAAAATTTCTCGTTTCCGATCAACGAAATTTGCGATTTTTTCGCGCCTGATCGACAAAATTCGAGATTTTTCCGTGCCGACCAACGAAATTCGTGATTTCTATGAGTTCGATCGACAAAATGCGCGATTTTTCCGTGCTTGATGAACGAAATTTGCAAATTTTTTGTGTGGGATCAACCGAATTCGCGATTTTTCCGAGCCTCATCCACAAAATTCCCATTTTTTACGATCCACGAAATTCACAATTCTTAACTGACTGACGAAATTTTCAATTTTTCCCGCGACAAATTGAAAAATTCACGATTTTTCCTGTGGCCTATGGACAGAAATTGCAATTTTCTCCTGTTATAAATTGATCATGTTCGCGGGCCACACGCTAACCCATCGCGGGCCACAGGTTGTGCATCCCTAATTTAAAGGAATAAATCGTTTTAAGCTTTCTATGTAGACAAAAAAAATTCAAATATCAAACAGAGTATTCAGAGGTGCTTTTATTCAATATATTTGGAAGTAAATTAGATTTTTGACGCTGTTTATTTTTCAGAAAATAAGTAATATAAAATTTTCAAAAACGATCAAGAAATTCAAACATGGTCAGCCCATCTAAGGAAGTACAATAGTGTCTTTCAAGCCGAACTGCTGGCTATAGTAAAAGCAGCAAAATGCGGTAACAGCACAGTGTTGGATTACAGCATCCGTTCGGAGTGCATGTCAGTAATTCAAGCACTAATTAAGCCATTTAACACAACACAACTAGTAAACGATACACAAGAAATAAGCAAACTCTCAGACAACAAATTCAAGATTAGCTGGGTTAAAGCACATGTGGGCTTCCAAGGAAACGAGGATGCCGACGAATTAGCCAAACAAGCAGCAGAAACAAAATAAAACAAATACCATACGACCTGGAAAGACCAATATCAAACCTTAAAAGAACAATAAAAGAGCTAATAATCAAACAGTGGCAGTTCGAGTGGGATTACGGGAAAATGGTAGAACTACGCACAAATATTTCCCAAAAGTAAGTATAGACGGATTAGTCAGCTGCAAACTTTTGAGCCAGATTTACACAGGGCACGGAGCTTACCCAAAATACTTTAAAAAATTCAAGCGCAAAGATTCGCCAGATTGTGCATGCGGGGAATTGGGAACCGCACAACATTACCCAACGTCATGCCCGCTAACACAAACATACCGTCTGGCACAAATCACACCAAACAATGAAGAACTTTGGCATAAGCAACAAGTAAGCAATAAATACATACAAAACAAAGGTAAAGCAGTCATCAGATGGTTAACAGAAAACATAGATATAATAGCACAATAAAAAACGACTAAAGTTAAAAACAAACCAACCCAGTTGACATCACCAGCCCAACTAATTAACTTGCCTTAATTACAGGAAAGAAGGGAAAAAAAGAAAAAAAGGCCCGAGTTACATTACCAAGTTAACCGCGGCCGCTGGTAAAGGAATCTTTCACCCGCAAAAAAAAAAAAAAAAAATAAATAAATAAAAAATAAATCGTACACTCGCACTACTGAGTGGTGGTAGTCATTTATGATGAACTGATAGCTTCGCCTCATTCACACTACTCCACCGAATCAACATAGATAGCCAAATGGTAAGAAAAAGATGTGCTCCAAATAAAGCAAAGCAAGACCATGAACAAAGGAAAACAACTCAATAAAAATAAAGGAGAAAACTCAACAATATATCTTGTGATAACAGACATCATAAAAAAAAATAATAATGACGGACTAAAGGCCAAGGACATGCTACACCCCAGTAGTGCACAAGCCAATCCACAAAGCTCGCAACGATATTGCAATAAATCGCGAAAACAGCCATTAGGTTCCAATGGACTGATCGTAAAGAGCGCACTCACGTACCAAAATAAGTCTCATCCCTCAAATATCGTGAGCTTGCTTTGCATTTCGGCTCAAAATTTCCTATGGTGATACTTGTCAGCGGCAAACATTGTTTTCTTTTTCCCTTCCTCTAAATTGGTTTATGAAGCACTTTTCACGACTAGTAGCCACCACCGATTAGACATCTAAAATCCAGATTTCCCTACTCCTTAAGTTGGATATGTGTGTGTAATGTGCAGGAGCCAAATCAACAAAGTCAATTAGTTAAGCAAGCAGTACAACAGAGAAACCAGCAAATTACAGGCTCTACAATTAGGTCGGCCGGGCATTGGTCTACTGGATGGCCGCCATGCGGCGACCAAGTGGACAACCGCCCCGATGCCAGATAAGTATACTCGTTCGGCTAAGGAAATCTGGCAGCTAGGGGTCTGGTCATCGGTTTGGAGTCAGCCGAAGTCCACCATGTACGCTAATGGCGCCTGGTGCATGTAAAATCCGTCGTGGGTGTAAAGTCCTCCAAGTTACCTGTGAATTATACCTCTGGAGGTGCCTTCCAGGTGAAGGTCTCGTCACCTGATCAAAATTATAAATTACGAGGCCAATTTGAGTAGCAAAGCGCAGGTTCAAAACAACAAGTTCAAAATGTTAAGTAACCGTTTTAACTAAGTTCACATCTCTAGTATCATAGTAGGCACAGTAGATAGGATGAAGAACTAGGCCCTCGTCAGATTTATTGGCACTACGTGGCGATTAGACTATCACCGCCCCGATAACAGGTATAATACCCGCCCAGCAGGGGAGACCGGCAGGTAGGGGCCTGGTCATCGGTTAGAAAGAAAGAAAGATAGATAAGATAATAATTATCATTCGACAGAGAAAAAGATGACATTAGCAGGGCTTCTTTTATAGCACGATGTTATTGCTTAATAGTGGATTTGCCATATGTGTATTTACATCACGAAAAAATGGCTGTTATTATTTTAAGAATGCGAAAAAACAATTGTCAATAAAATTGTATAGTACAACAAATGAACTATATTTTCTATTAGAATTAAGATATTTTAACTCTCTGTTTGAAGGTAAAATTAAATTTAAAAAATCTGCTTGATTAATAAAATTTAAATTTAAAAGATTCCGAAAATTACTATAATTTTAACAAAATAAAATATTGACTATTCTTTAAAAGTAAATTTTTTAATGCGTGTTCATATTATATCGCTGAAAATTGAGCATTATGAATATAGGGTAAGGTGCCTTATTTCCTCCCCCTCCCCCCAGTCACTTTTTGGCCCTTGGGAGTTTTAATTTTCAGTGAACACCTACCAAATTTGGATTTTAGACAGACTAACTATCCTCGCACATACAAACATAGTCACCTATTGAACAAAAAAAAAATAATAATAACAATGCGAAAAATTGTTTTTCCAAAGTGTCTATATACACTATATTGCCATTAATGACGGGCAGTTTTCAATTTTAGACATATTGTCGAATATTTAGAAATATACTTGTCAGATTCTTCTGGAATTTCAAGATTAAAAAGAACAGGTATGACCTCATATTTAGCAATGTCAATTTGATAAGGGGGGACAAGTAGGGGGCCAACAAAAAATCAAAGAAAAAAGTAATACTTGGGATCACCCTGTAAAATAAAATGCACGACATGATCTATCGCTACCAAAAATATAAATAAACAGTCATTGTGCAATATGTGCATTCTTTTGTGTAAGAATTGCACGTATATTAATTGAGATATAGCGATTTATTTTTAAAAAGTAAAAAAAATCTTGCATGTTTTTTGCTTATGACATGCAGGGTTTTCCACCAAATTTAACGCCGGTTTCAGAAAAATTGAAAAAATTTAGTAGAAACAATTTAGTGTAAATGGAATATAAATATATTAAATATTTTAAGAAATATGGGCTGTTGTATGAAATAATTTTTATCTGCGCAGGCGCGAACGATAACAAGGATCATTTTACATAATTTAATAGTCAGCTATGGAGCAACTTTATGCTTTATGGAGCAACTTTATGGAGCAACTTAAAAAAAAATCGAGTCAAATATCGTAAAAATTCAGAAAAATATCGGCGTTAGAGGGAGCAAAATTTTAGTTGTTCTCTAAAAGCAGCTGAATGATAAGGGATTTTCCAAAATCGCTATATCTCTATTAATATACGTGCTACTCTTACACAAAAGAAGACACATATTGCACAATGTCTGTACATTTATATTCGGTAGCGATAGATCATTTCGTGCATTTCGTGCATTCGAGTTTTTCGGATATGTGTATATTCTTAAGTTATGGAACTAAGTAAATGGTACTTTTAATGTACATTTTATATGACCTTTATTTCTTCAGTGAAAAAAATCGTAGGTATATATGTATAAAAAAGGAATTTCTCTTTTTATTACCTGTATAAACATGAGTATACAATTTTACTTTTAAAGGCAGTTTAGAACTTATTAGTTGGCTAAAATATTGGCTTTACTAGCTAAAATAATGATGTATACTAATTTTTTTTTTTTTTTTTTTTTTTTTTTTTGAAGATTGGAAAATACCAGGTGAAATTACACATGACAATTTGTGTAAAATCCCTTATCATTCAGCTGCTTTTAGAGAACAGCTAAAAATTTGCTCACTCTAACGCCAATATCTTTCTAAATTTTTACGATATTTGACTAGATTTTTGTTAATAAGTTGCTCCATAGAGTTGATTATTAAATTATGAAAAATGATCCTTGTTATTGTTCGCGTATGCGCAGATAAAAATTATTTTGTACAACTGCTTATATTTCCTAAAATATTTAATATATTTTTATTCCAATTGCACTATATTATTTCTACTATATTTTGTCAATTTTTCTGAAATCGGCGTTAAATTTGGTTGAAAACCCTGTATGTTATAAGCAAAAAACATGCAAGTTTTTTTTTAATTTTTTTTTAAAAATAAATCGCTATATCTCTATTAATATACGTTCTATTCTTACACAAAAGAATACAGGTATTGCACAATGACTGTTTATTTATATTCGGTGGTGATAGATCATTTCGTGCATTTTATTTTACAGCGTGATCCCAAGTATTATTTTTTTTCTTTGATTTTTTGTTGGCCCCCTAATTTTCCCCCTTTTCAAATCGACATTGCTAAATATGAGGTCACACCTGTTCTTTTTATTCAATAAATTCCAGAATAATCTGACAAGTATATTTCTAAATATTCGACAAAATGTCTAAAATTGAAAATTGCCGTTCATTAATGGCAATATAGTGTATGTCAAAAGAAAAAAAAATGGTCCCGATTTCGTCCCCCTCAAAAATCTAATATGCGAGGTTTAACTTAGAACTAAATCAAAATTTATTTCTAAATGAGTAAGTAATTTAATTTACATTAAATTAAGACACAAATAAATGTACTAATTATCAATGGAAGAATGGCATAGCGAAACATTAGCCATCCAAACATGAGGAATATATAAATTTTGTACAGTTTTCGGATCCTGAGCATATTTCACGTGATCAAGTGCAGGATTGAAGGCACTGAACCCATTGTTCTCGATGTTTATCACCAGAAAAACGCTTCAAGCACCATCGCTTCTTCATCGCTTTCTCATCGCTTCCTATCGCTTCCTGAAGGAAGGCCGTTCAAGGAAGGCTTAGAGATCAGCCCCTCCTTAAGGAAGCGATGTAATAGGGATTTTTTGTGCCATTTTCATAAAAGTGTATGAGGATACGCATATAATTAAACCAAATTTCATGTGTATGTTTTTTTAATATGGCCAGCAAGTTCTCGTGAATTCTACGTGAACAATTCGTCGGAAGGAGCCACTGGAAAAGCGATTTTTTGTCGATGTTTCATAGTTCTATTGTACATTGGCTGTTCATGCAGCGTCTGGCATTTAGCATCCATCTAACCCAGCGATTCTGAAGCAGCTGATGTACAACAGAATAACGAAAAATATTGATTTTATTAAATGTTATGATTGAGATTAACTCGTTTTAACTCCGATTAATGAAATGAAGCAGAAACTTAAGATGAAAATGAAAGCTGGAGTAATATTGAAATAGGAACACTGAAGTATTAACGTATGTGACAACTTTTTGAAATATTAACATGTATGAAAAAGAAGAAAGTTTTGGACAGGCACATCCGACTATTTTACTTATTAAATAATTTAACATAATACCAGAAAAATGTTATCTCGAGTAAGATAGAAATGTAATATAGTGGAGCATATTTGTTATGAATTTCAGATATTATTAAAGCGATATGCTTAGAGATATATTGACTGTAGAAGAGAGAGGGAAAGTAAATTAAATTGTTGTTATGTAATGTTACTTAGCTGTCTGAGTTTTTCGGATATGTGTATATTCTTACGTTCTGGAACTAAGTAAATGGTATTTTTAATGTACATTTTATATGACCTTTATTTCTTCAGTGAAAAAAATCGAAGGTATATATGTATAAAAAAAGAATTTCTCTTTTTTATTACTTATATAAATATGAGTATACAACTTTACTTTTAAAGGCAGTTTAAAATTTATTAGTTGGCTAAAATTGGGAAATAACTGTTTAAATGACACTATTTCTACTCGTTTCAAATAACACTGTTAAAAGATTTCGATTTAAAGTAATTTTATTTTGGATTAAAACAATAACAAGTCATTTTTAATACGTTACAGACATATTTTTATACTTATGAGATTTTAAAATTACATGTAAAATAAACATAAATCTAAACTTCCAAATGTGTCATTTAACATATACATAGTGGTGCGTCCACTATTTCTAGCTAAAACGATGAGATGTCAAATCAAATCTCATTTCTTTAGTTAACATTAGGAAGTACCTAGATACATAATCGTAAAGAATATGGATGCGACGAAAAAAAATCGGCATCTAAAGCAAATAAAATTGCTGTTATTTTTTAATATAAAAAATGCAAAAGGTTTTCGGAAAATCTTGTCGTTTACTATTTAAAAAAATCCTGATCCAATTTTTGTAGAAAACTTACATATCTAAATCATCAATCACCGAAGGCTCTTTGTTTGAAGAAAAAAAAATATCCAAAACTTATGAAGTAGATAAAATATATCAATCTCATAGCAAAAGAGATTACATCTGACTTATTTCTCGTTGAATGAAATGCGCTTAGACAGACAAAAAAAATTCCCTTGACTCAATGAAAACATAAAACTAGAAAAGAGGAATTCTGCTTTTTCAGAATTTAGTGTCGCCCCCGATGAAAAAAAAAATGTATATATAAATAGTACAAGACCTATTTCAATTTTAAAACTTAAGCACACACTTTTATTTTATATAAAATGACGTCATTCGCATCCGCTTAAGAATTCCACATTTACGATCCACTCTTAAACATCTACAGTAAAGCATGCATAAGGATGTCACTATCGCAAAATAATGCACAAATGTAACAAAAAGATGCCGTCATTAAAGAAACTCGACAAAAATAAACGGCTATCGAATGATCCATAGTCATTCCTTTATTTGTAACATTAATATAGACGATTTCATTCGTGACGTCAGTCATGACGTTTTGGTTGGAAACTGACTTCAAACAAACGGTTGCTATGTTGTATTACCTATTTTGTTTGTGTGTTGAAGCTATATCTTATATCTATATCTCATATCTAAGTGTTTTAATACTTGATATGTACTGGTAACATTTTCCACAATTTATAATTAAAAAGAAATGATGCATAGCAACCATTTCTTTGGAGTCAGTTTCTAACCAAAACGTCATGTCTGACGTCACACTGAAAGCGTCTACAAATAATATAAATTTAAATATAGTTTATAATAGCTCCATGTTTTAACAGAAATTATTCGTTTATAATTTTTCAAAACAGCTCGTATTTTAATTACATTTTCTTTCGGTTGTTATGAGAAAATGGCAACAAAAAGATACAATTGCTATTTTTCAACTATTTTCCCTTTACTTTCTACATAAATTGACTACTTGAATTGCCAAAATTAAACAAATGGAGCTAAAAACTACAAAAAATATTAATATTTCATAAATAAATGGAGATACAGTTTTCAAACAAATTGCATTTAAAAATACTTTTTTTTTCAAATACGGCGGTATAAAAATTTAAAATGTGCTATGCTTAGATATTTTAAAAATTGCTATAGAGCATTTAATCGCACAATGATACATTTGCTTTGTTTATTGCTAGCTTCTGTAAGGTAACATTATTTTTTGGAGACAAAATAAGCTGGGAGAAAGAAATAGCATACCGTCCCGGGTGCTAATAACATTATTGTGATTTTATCATACGGTGTTTCATTTACCAATAACTGTTCAGTTTGAATTTAAAATTAGTTTCAATTTTATATGTTTTGAATTATAGTACTTACATACACCTGATATATCTATATATATAAAAGAAAGTCTGGATTTTGTATCAATCAACGCGCAGCCCAAACTACTGAACCTAAAATCTTGAAATCTGGGGTAAAAATACTTCTTATGACATTGAGTGCCGCTAAGAAAGGATTTTCCAAAATTCCACCCCTAAGGGGGGGTAAAAAATAGAACGAACTTTTAAAAAATTCCTTAAAAATCTGATTTTATAGCTATTTTTTAACTGATAACATATTTCGGTGTATTTTTGTATGCTGAATCGAATGGTACTAACCAAATTCTTTTAAGCCCAATAGTTCGAGAGATATTTCATATTTTTCTAATTTGGCCCTATCTTTGGCGCCAAAACCTCAAATTTTCAAGTGATAATTTCTAAAATCTCATTCTCTTCATTCTGTTACTATAGCAAGGGAAGAAATTCAAATTGAATAGTTTTTAATCAATTCTTTTGCTTAAATATTTAAAACAACTATGTCAGTTAGAAAAAAATATATAAACGCCTCAAAAACTAAAACTAAATAATAATAATAATAATAATAAAACTGTTGTACTTTTTCGTTCTATCAACACTATGCCAAAATGTATGGTATCGCGCCATTTATTTCTACCCTCAGCGTGCAAACGATTTTTATTGCAAACCATGCCAAAGATTAACATTTGTTATTTATTAAACGTGAATATTTTTTATGAGTATTATTCCATCGTAATCTTGTAAAACTTTTTAATTTGTTATTTTTTGAATAGAGAGTATTTATTTTTAAATTATAACTTACATGTATTACTGACACTGACATGGATTTTACGATTTGGCAGTTACTTGGTGACGAGGAAGGTGTAACAAAATGATTTCAGAACTTAGGAATTATACCTATAAAAATGTTTTAATAAAAAACGTTGAAACGTCTTCATTCAAAAAATTAAATGTTTACTGCAATGACAGATATGCTTATTACGTACGCCACGCTACAATGATAACCTGAAAGACATTTACAATTCGAGACCTGCAGATTAAATTGACTTTATTTTATTATTTTATTGTAAAATATTTATTTTTTCTTTTATTTTAAGTATTGATTTGTATTGATTTTAAAAATTAGTTGGTGAAAGTCTGTAATTTTCAAATGTTATATATTTTAAATGCTCATTTTTGTATCAACAAAATTATTTTTTTTTCAAATGTTTAATTTCATTTTGCGCTAATTATTATGCTTGGCGACAACAGTGTTGGTATAACGGAAAAATACCAAAACAGTTACTGATTTTATTTAAAATACAAAGAAAAAGGGTTTAATAAGAAATAAATATTATAAAATGGAAATATTTAATTTAAGTATGAAAGCAATGTTTGTACTGTTTAAAAAGTGTTCATATTCAAATGTTTAAGTAGAAAAATATTTTGCAATTTGCCATTTGCTCCTATGGATAAAAAGAAAAAATGGATACTTTTATGTTAGCCGTGCATAAATCTCGCCAATAGCATTTTATAACTCGCAAATACCAATACTTACAATTTTATTCATCATCATCTACTATATTTACAAAACGCAAATTCTTATTTTATTCTGGTTGACTATAAATCAGGTTGTACTGAACATAATTTTGTAGAACGTACACTGTTAGTTAAGTAATTTGTTTTAGAAGTGTTTTAATGTAAAAAAATAGTTCTGCTTTGAATTAGTGATAAGTACGGGACTTTTAAAATTAGGTGAACCCGAATATGAAAGATTACCTTTAATATAAAGTTCTACTAAATGTATTTTGATGCTATGCCGGAAAGTTCCCTGTGGTGTAGTAAATTACTATAAGAGGATGTACGCTAGATGCAATGTGTATATACTAGAGAATATATATTCTATAAAGGTGTGCAGGGTTTCTTAAAAAAACCAGTGGGTATATAAAGTAGACCTACCCCTACATCCCTGAGAGTTTTATAATCTGGTTAACGCGATTATGGAAGATATATTTAAATTTAACTATCTGTAATATGTATGAAATGCAAAGAGAAATTTCGTTTAGGCCGCTTACAACATGAGTTCTGCTGAATAGATTTTTGATGTGACTTACATTGTTAGATAATTTTTCAAACAAAAAAATTAGTACATCATATCGTTCTACGTTGCTTATTTAAATAATTATGGGGGAAAATTCAAAATCAGAAGAAGACGATTATGAAAGATTGGCTTTTTCAAAGGTTCTGCTGGGTGGATTCTAGTAAGACAAACTGTTAATTAGATAATTTTTAGGGAACGTTTTGGTACATTTGGCAGTTTAAAAGATTCTGCTAAGTGGATTTTGGTGGAACTTGCCCAGTTAATTTTTCAGGGAATATTTTAATATAAAACACATATCGCTCTGGTTGCTTGCTTATAGGATTTTGGATGAAAGTTCTAGAATGAAGTGAGCCCAATTATTAAAGATTAGCCTTTTTCATAGGTTCTATTGGACGGAATCTGATGAGAATTGCATTGATAAATTTTCAGAGAAAGGCTATAAGTATATTACATATTGTTCTATCGTACTTTACCAAATCCTACAGTAAAAGATCAACTAAAGAAGTTGGTCCTTAGCAACTCAAATTTTGTCTGTCTCAATAGAAAATATAATAGTATAATGACGTCCATATCGTTTGTAGCAATTCGGATGGGTATCCCAGGTTAATGTCCATATTCCTTTCAAATGAATGATCAAATTCACAGATATATTTCGTTTGATTCATGGTTTGTTAAGAAAAACAGACCAGCGAAGCGGGCAAAGGCTGCTAGTATATATATATACATTAACTTTTTGTATAATTAAACGATTTAAACACATGAAAATTTACCAAATTTGATGCAATAAGCAGATATAGACAAAAAATTAAAAAAAATCCAGCTAAATAAAGCTGAACGTATGAAAAAGCAAATGAAAGATCAATTGGATGGATATAAAAGGAAGCTTATAGTGTATTTCACTTTATCATGGGTACATGAAATACGAATATAAGCAATAGAAATATAAGCACTCGATTTCTGTAAACGAATCCACCTATAAGCTGAAAAATAAATTCTTTTATGTACCCTATCGACTGTAAACCAAGAAGTATAAAAACAATATATAATAAGAACCACATAGATTGAAAGAACTAAGAAAAGTATTTGAAAACACTTGTAAAAATAAATTAAACTTACTCCCTAGACAATAATTGAGAGAGTATAAATATTTTACAGTTTATGGTGATCAACATCGTTAGAATAGTTAACTGTTAAACGTTAATCTCGTTAAAACATATATTTCTAAATTTAAACAAAAAAAAATTATATTATATATGTAAAAATTATTCAAAATGATGTATAATTATGTATACAAACTAAATAATAAATGAATATTAAATTGTTTAGATAATAATAATATTTGTAGACCTAAGAATCATAAGCTATTTCAGAGCTGTCATCTTTTAGCCATTTTAATCACTAATATATATATATATATATATATATATATATATATATAATCTCATGTAGTATTTATAAATATATAAATATAAAAAAAAGAAACAATTGAATTACTGCCCTCAAAGTAAAATAGAAAATAATATTAAAGCCATATACTGATATATATATATTAGTGTTGACACTATGTCATATTTATTTAAAGCTATTTTATTTATATGACAATCTACCACACACACATCCACACAATGGTGCTACAATCCATGTAGGATTTTGACACTCCCTCAATATACTTCTCCAGACCTTCCGATCTCTGGCCTTTACTTTATAATTTATAATTTGGTTTTCTGCAAGATCTTTTTCTATCTCTTTTATCCAACTCTTCCTGGGTCTACCAATACTTCTTTTTCCAATTAAATTACCACTATAAATCTTCTTTGTGCTTCGCTCATCCCTCATTCTGATTAGATGGCCTAACCATTGCATTCTTCTTATTTTTATAGTATTTATTATATCTTTTTCATTATATAACTGTTATAACTCCATATTTGTCCTTATACGCCATGTATTGTCTTCTTTAATAGGTCCAAAAATATATGACAATCTAAGTTACTTAAAAATAATTTTTAAGTACTGCCATCTGTAATCAATTAATGGAAAAAAATATTATTCATATATATAATATATAAATCAAATATTATATAGTAAAAAATAAAAATAAATACAGTAAGATTGAAAGTCCTAAGTAAAAACTTATTGCAGCAAGCACACAATAATTATTGGAAACTAATCCCCCCCTAAATTACTAGTATGTAAGTATAATATTATAACACTTATAGTCCAAAACAGGAAGAATTATAAGAAGAACAGAAAGAACAATAAGAGAAAAAAAATGACATAGCATTGAGTATTTGCGGCAGACGCACACAAAATTAAATGCTAATTGTATCCAAAAAGCGAAAATTGTAAAATAGGATAGATCTAAATTTAATGTTTAATTAATGTATGTAAGATGGAATAAACAAGAAATGATGGAAAGGAATTTTTTATTGCTTGTTGTTCAACATTTTTTTTTTTAATTTATTGGAACAAAGATTATTAACTCTGTGAGCAAAGTTAAGTAAAATGTTGGCATAGACAGACATATGAAGATATGACTTATAATTCGTGAATAAATTAACATTAAATGGAAAATCTATTCGTTTGTCATATATGTCAAAAAATATTTTATATGTATCACGAAGAATTTATTTAAGATCTAGGAAATTTATTTCATTATTTATTATATCATTATTACTACATTTTAAATTTTTATGATATTTTATAGGTAATAAATAATTTGATTAACTATTATTATAAAAAACAATTATGTCATCAACATAACGGTATAATTTGCAATCAACAATAGATGATTTACGTTCATAAAAATAAAGATACAGCTCGGCAAGAATTGACGATACAATTCCCCCATGTGATAATCCACATCTTTGTTGATATATAGTGTCATTAAAAATAACATAATTATGATAAAGAATAAATCTAGTTAATGTTTTAATGTAAGATAAAGAAATATTAGTCGTTAAATTTTGAGAATTCCTGTATTCTTTGAATAATGAATTGATAATTGTAAACATATCTGTGATATCAATGTTTCTGAATAAATCATTAAAGTCATGGGTTTTTATACATTTTATGTTATTAAAATTTTTTATATTATTTGCAAGTTGAAGATTATTTTTTGTGTTACATAAATTATCATTTTGTTTTGTATTATCAAGCAGTTTAGTGAGTACTGTTAAAAGAAAGTTACCAGCATTGTTGTTATATGTATTACAGCCAATGGTTACTGTCCGAAATTTTAATGGAGCTTTATGGAATTTAGGTACAACAACAATATACGGATAATTATAGTTGTAATTTTTTTAATTTTTAGTAATTTATAAAATTTAATTATATGTCGATTATTAATGATAGTATCAAGATTTGTTTTTTTTTTTTTTTTTGTTTTTTTTTTTTTTAAATTGAACTAATATTTATGGCATTAGAAATTAGCTGTGAGTAATAATATTTGTAAACGAAAGCATAATTGTTAGGTGATTTATCGACATATGTTATAATAAATTTGTTTTGTAAATATTTTATTTCACTATTTAACTCTTTAATGTTCAAATTATAATTACCTAAAGATCTGTAAAGATAAGATTTAATTTATTTAAAACATATAATTTCCATTCATTGAAAAATGCAACAGGTTTATTATACTCAACCGAAATTTTATATATAAACAGTTCAAGATCTAAATTAAATTGTTTTAAAATTGAATTAATTGTATAACACAATGGAATACGAAATTTAGTCCCGTATGACATGAAATTGCGTAAAAAAAAGAAAAAAAGAGAACATTATCTACAATATTAATGTCCCCTGTAATGATGTGTTTACATATTTACTATAATTAGGATCATTACATAAGCATGGCGGGTTAACATGAGATGTAAAAAATTTAGCAAATTTATTGTAATTGAAAATCTTTCGACCGAATGTAACGTTGTATCTATATGATTTATGAATTGTAAAATTTTTTATTGGAAAATTATTACTTTTATTGTTGATTAAATTATGTAAATTAATTTTATTGAGTACATTACTAGAAAAGGAAATTATTAGTTGAATATTGTTAGTTTTTTATAAGTATTATTTGAAATTTTAATATTAAGAAGATTAATTATAAAATATAAAAGATAAAAAAAAAGATATCTCTAACCTGTGAAGATACATTTAATTTAAAAAAAAAAACAAACTTTAAAATACATGTTAAGATTTTTCTTTTTGATTGAAAAAAAATGTGTTTTCTAATCACGATCCCATTGACGAAAGTAATGAATTAATTTTCCAGATTTTGCTAAAGTCTGTTTTATATAATTCCAAGAAATACACTGTGCATTAGAACCTTGTTTACCCCATTTTGTACGTGCAGTTTTATTGAAAGCTGAATGATTTAAATTAGCATAAGTGCTGCAATAATGTTCAAGCTTATTAGTATTAGTATAAACAAGGTTTGTACGATTAAATACTTTTGAATTAAGACCATAGGGATATAAAGAGTTACGAGATTTTATACATATGTATATATATATGTGTGTATATAGTTGTATATATATATATATATATATAACCACAAACAAAATATCAAAATCCATCACTCACCATAGCTGCATTGAAACTCACATCAAAAATATTATAACAACCAACATAAACTTAACTCTTAAAATCAAACTGAATAACCGAACTAAAGAAAATGTATATAACTGCAAGACATAACAGAACAGAACAGAAGGCGAGCGGTATGGCTAACGACATACACTGCAGGGTTAAGTCAGACTTTACGCATGCTACGTCCCCCTTCACTCGCCGAGACCAAAATTGAAAAAATGAAAAACTATGAAAAACTAAACAGAACTGCAACATCCACCAAAATATCTCTCTAACTCATTAGATCAATCAACTCATCAAAACCTCCATTCTCATCCATCACGGAGTTCAGTTCAGTTCCGTACCTGCTACTCTTAATAAAATCACAAGTTATTCTCCTGATGAAATTGCGAGGATAACCATGCTTGAATCCCAAGCGGCACCACTCTAAAATATCACTAAACATATCTTTAACTCTAGTACTCAGTCTTTCGATTCGTATTAATCCATTTCTAAGTACATTTCTTTTAATCGAAACATGCACATTGGAATCAAAATATATCAGCTTTAAGGTATTAAAGTTGAAATCATTTCGCTTGTCAAATATCTTAGATATCAAATTTTCACTTTCTATGCTCAGGTTCACATCTAGAAAATTAATATTTTTACAATTCTGGGATGAGGGTTCCAAACTCAGTGACGCACATATATATATATATATATATATATATGTGCATATATTTTATAATCGAACTTTTTAGTAATTATAAAACATTTTAACAAATGAAAAATTGACCAGAGAAGTGAAATCATATATGTTATCATAAAACTGATTATTTAAAATGTTGTATATTAATGTGGGATAATTGAAAATGTAATGATAAAAATTACTAAAGGAAAAAAAAATTAAAACTTATATTATGAAAATCCCTTCAGCGGAAATATTTCACAAAATAAGTAAAATACAGTTGATTTCTGATTGAGAATGGCAAGCTTAGCTTTGAAGACTATTTTTCAAATTGCCCTATCAAATGTATCCCTAAAATTAACATATAAACAAAACAAATAAAACGGAAATCTAATAAACCATGCAAGTGAATAATGGTATTTTTTAAACAGAAAAAATTACATCAACGTTACCAACCAAAGCTTCGAAAATCTTAAGTTCCATATCGATCTGTGACAAATCTTTAACAATGAATCATTACGTTACGTGGAAATATAATATAGTTACAGGTACCAGTTAAAATCGACTTAGCATGTGTACATACATATATAACTAAGTATTCACGATCATAATTGCAGAACTCGCGTTTATAGAAATGTTTCCATATAATGCATATGTAAGGGAGACTGGGGCAATATGAAGATCAGGTAAAGATGACGAATGTCTTAATTTTTTCTTTTTCCACTATGTGGCAGCATCAACCGGACACTACTGGATCTCCTATCGGCCGTTCGTTAAATAATAGTATAGAGACGCTGAAATCGCCATTTTTGTGTTGCTGCTTCAAGCTGCAAAAGTTGTGAAGCTTTGGTTGTTTACTGCTGTCACGTTATGACTTTTATACATGTGTAAATAAGCTGTGCTATAGGTACAGGTAAGATTTATCATTTTTCTTTAATATTTATGACTAACTTACTTTAAATACTACTTATTACCATGAATAAATGTCAATTAATCGCCTTCCTTAATGGCAATGAAAACGAATATTTTTAAACAGGCAGCCCGTTGTTTCGGAATTTATTAAACTAACTATGTTGTCCATTCTATTTAAATCCTGTAAATGCTTGTTTGTCTGTTTGTTTGTCCGCACGCCTTGCGCTTCTATCTCCTAACAGGGCTAAGGGGCGCATAGGATCGGGGGAGGTGTCGTTCAAAAAGGGGCAACCAGAGGAAGATATTTTTGCCATCCACTAAGACTCTCCTAGCCCCCCCCCCCCAAAAAAAGAAAAAACATATCGGGTCCGTATCTCTGTTTCCAAGCGTCCGATCCGAATGACGGCGTACCGTTCGACTTCGGGGTCAAGACACACCCCCTCCCCGCTGTTCTTGATGGTGTTTTCAGATGTCCTGCTTGTGACGGGGAATATTGTGATTCATAAACAAAGAATGTATCCAGTGCTGATAAAACCAAGAATAGAAGTTTGAGGAATGTTCCAATTATGAAAATGGCATTTTTATTTGTGACTATTGTTAGCTGCACAACTAAACACTTCAAACATTACGTTACAATGCATTATGCTTAGTTTGATACGTTGTAAGATGTAAAAACACAGTTATCATTTTTTAAACCATGTAACATATTCAAAAGATAAAATATGTTCAACCTTTTTCAGTGTTGTCATCTTGCCCCAGTACTGGGGCAAGATGACAATTTGTTAATGTTATGAAAATTAAAATTATCCTCTATTTTTTTTTATTTGAAAAATTAAATGGTAATATATTTAATACTACAAAGGAATACTCTAACAGTTCATGTAAAATTAATTTTACTATACTTACAAATAAATTAATAAACAACAAAAATTGTTAACATAGTCATCTTGCCCCGGTCTAAAATAATTAAAATATGGCATGCTTTAGAAATGATTGTAAGTAGTCTTTGATTTCACTTTTTGATACAATTTTGGGCTTCATAAAAAAAGGAAAATACCTCATTATTTAACAATAAAAAACGTAAATGCCTCGTGAAAATTTTTTTTCGCTTTACTTTTTTAAAGAGGCAATATCAGATTTTGTACGAAACTTTAATATGTCTCTCATCAATTACCAGAATTTTTTCCACTTTAAGATCTAATTCAAATATAATGGTGTTGATAAAACCTATAAGTTTCATTATCGCCTGCAGATTTATAAAGTAACACATCTTTCTTACTACTACATATATGTGGGTTAAACAAATTTATTTTTTAAAGAAATTTAGTTTTACTATACTAGCAAAATTGATGCCTTGTGAGAATTGTTTGATGTCACTGTTTAATTAATTATGGGCTTCATGAAAATGAAAAATATTTCATTACTTAACCGTAAAAAATTAAATGCCTCATGACAAATCTTTTCCTTTTGTAAACATGGACGATAAAATTCTGTGCGAAATGTTTAATTGTCAGCCATCAGTTAAAAGAGGGACTTTCCAAAATGTTCAACTTGATCAACTACAAATGTATAAAGCGACAAATCTTTCTTACACTACATGTATATGCGTTAAAAAAATTTTACTTTTGAACAAAAATTTCGTGTTACTATTATATATAAATTATTGACGTGTGAGAATTTTTTGGTTTCATTGTTTAATATAATTGTAAGCTTTATGAAAATGAACTGGTTGGATGTGCCAATCCCAAAACTTTATTCTATCTCATGTAAATATTTCATTATAATTGTTTTATTAGTATTTTTATTAGAATTAAGCATAACTTCATACACTTTTCGATGGTACAATATTGAAAATGGCACAAAAATCGCTATTATAGTGCCCCTTCCGGCGGAATTTTTCCAAATTCAGGGAGGACCTTTTTGCTATTGCCACAAACATACACAAAAAATTTGGTTCAATTCTATGCATACATTCATGCACTTTTCGATGGACAATATTCAAAATGCACAAAAATCGCTATTACAGCGCCCTCTACCGGTGGATTTTTTTCCAAATTAATAGAAGACTTGCTTGCCATAGCCAAAAATTGGTTCAATTCTATGCATAACTTCATACAATTTTTGATGGTACAATGGCGACACACGGACATACGGACAGACAGACACTTTGTATAAACATGTTTTTGGGGATCTCTGGCCTTTAAAATGTGTAAATCCGTCGAAAACCGGAAGTCGAAAAAATTTTTGATTGCAATACTTTCTTGTATTGAAAATAGAAGAAAGTAAAAATATCTGATTGCATAATAATAAAAGTTCTAAAATACTATAATTATAGGCTTCATGAAAATGAAAAATATCTTATTACTTAACCGTAAAAAATTAAATGCGTCATGAAAAATATTTCGTTTTCATCTTATAAAGATGCACGATCAAATTTTGTTCAGGATTTTCCATTGTCAGTCTTATATTACCACAGTTTATTTACCTGATTTTGAACCTGATCCAAATATAATAGTGTTGATCAAACGTATGAGTCTGATTGTACTGTAAATGTACTGAATATACTGAACTGTAAATGTATAAAGCGACACATTTCCCTTACTACTACACGTGTATGTGTTAAACCAATTTTACTTTTTGAAAGAAGTTTAGTGTTACTAATACCGGCTAAATTAATGCATATGAGAATTATTTGTTTTCACTCTTTAATATAATTATGGGTGTCACGAAAATGAAAAATATCTCATTACTTAACAAAAAAAAAAAAAAAAAAAAAAATGTAAATGCCTCATGAAAAGTCTTAACGTTTTATTTTTAAAAAGATGCGCGTAAGAAACATACTGAAAAGACATAATGATTTTGGTAAAATGCGTAAGTCCAATTGTGAGCTGCAATCGTGTAAAGCGTCACATCTTTCTTACTACTACACCCCTTAAACCCTACTTAAACCCTTTTTACATTAAATTTTTTTGTGTTACTACAATAATTAAGTTATTGACTTGTGAAAATTGTTTGATTGCATGCTTATGCTCAGTGTTGATTTCAAGGGGTGGCCCGGGGAGGACATTCCCCCCCGGAGCAATGAGATGTCCCCCCCCGGCAGATTTGAGATTTTGTGTTTTCAATGGTCAAAAAATGCAATTCCCCCCCCGGAACTCTATAATGCCCCCCCCCCCCCCCGGAGCCACAGAAATCCCTCCCGGAGAAAAGTGTCTGAATTCAACACTGCTTATGCTTCATGAAAATAAAAAAAATATCTCATTCCTTAACAAAAAAAAAAAAAAAAAAAATTAAAGACCTCTTAAAAATTCTTTTCGTTTTCCTTTTATAAAGATGCACGATCATATTTTGTGCAAAACTTTAATATGTCACTCATCAATTACCAGAATTTCTTTCATTGAAGTTCAACCTGATCCAAATATAACGCTGATGATAAAATGTATGAGTCTGATTGTGAACTGCAAATTTTTAAAACGACATACATTTCTTACTACTAAATATAGATGTGTTTAATCAAATTTACTTTATAAAAATAGGGTTATTATAGTAGTGAAATTACTGACGTGGAATTGTTTGATTTCGCTCTTTATACAGTCGAACCTCGTTATCGCGACACTCTAATGACCAGAAAAAACTGTCGTCATAAGCGGAATGTCGCGGTAACCGGAGTTGGAGAAAAATATGCTTATAAAAATCTATATTATTAATTAATTTAAGACAATTTTAAATTCATAACTGTTCTTGCAGTTTTAAGCTATAAAACATTATTATTAAACAGAACAAACACAAAAAAAATTAAAAGAAAAAAAAAACAGATTTATGTCTTTTTTTTTTTCTTGTTACATGAAATATTGATTAATTAAGGTTTTCTTATCCCTAGATTAGCTTTGTACAATTCTGTTTTGAATATAATACAACGAATTGTAATCAACATTCGTTGTTTCAGAAATGGATGTTTGATAACTTCTGATCGTTTCGATGCAATGCAATGCTTCGGTTTTAGTGGGATGAAAAATGCCGTGACAAGAAAGCGCCGCCTGACCAGAACAAAAAGACTGCGATTAGACTGATACGTCTATCTGGAGCTTAAATGGGTTATTCATAGTGTGTTTGTTTATTCATCCAGATAAAGGATTGAAGTAAAATTTCTCATTTACCTTAATGGGGGTTTTAGACACTTTTGTGAAAAGTTTGGCCAATGTTATCTCGTACTGCTTAATTTACGTGCGTATAAGGTGGACAATTTTTCTAAACCGTCGGGATATCCGGAGTTAAAAATTATTCAACGACGTAAAATCCGGAGTTTATTTACATTAAAATGATATTCAGAAAATCGTGATTTTGAAAAACTGACATGATAAGCGGAGTGACGTGAAAACCGTGTGTCTGGATAACGAGGTCCGACTGTATTATTATAGGCTTTATGAAAATTAAATATGTCTCATTATTTAACGTTAAAAGTTGCAAATGTCTCATAAAAAATCTTTTCGTTTTATTTTCAGAAAGATGAACGATAAAATTTTGCGCAAAACTTTCATATATCATTCACCAATCACCACTGGACCCACACATGGGAACGTAATTTTTAGAACCCTATCAGGAAGTGGATTAAAATAAATTCGATTGCAGAATTCCGTATTTACATGGAAAATCCAGGTTGAATGTAATAAAATTTGATCAGGATTTTTTTTTATTTAACCCTCTAATATTCATGGTAGAATACGTTCTAAAAATTCCGCAGTACAGAGAATCTGAATTCACACCAGAAAACTTCAATAATAAATTTCGCTTTATTTAAATGCGAAATGTCTAGTAGTTATCATAACTACAAATATAGTCTGACTTACATACTTAAATTTAAACTTCTTTTTATTGTAATGTCCAGGTTTCACTTACTTTAACTTAATATTTATATTTAATTTGAATTTTTCAAAAACACAATTGTTTACTCTTTTTCCCATTTTTAAATTCTTGCATTTTTCTTTTTATAACTATACAGTAATTTATTAAACTACATCTAAATTCCTAAATTCATTATTTTTATTTTATAGTTAAACCTTTATTTTAACTCATTGTAGGCTTAAAATTTCAATTTTCTTATTTTTTATAATTTTTCGGTATTTTTGAAAATACCCTATTTTTTACACTTTTTTACTCTTCCTCTTATTTCTTCTAAAGTTTTTAATTTTGTAAGTAGTTTTAAACAACATTTTATCTTTCTTTATCTTTTTTTTTTTACTATTACATTCCTCGTGTGCAAGCGATCCTTTCCGAACCACGGGTACAGATAAATATTTTGGATTCCCTTTCTTAGAATTTCTTTGTATTTAAATTGAGTTCCCGTAAGAGATTTTTACTAGAGTAAAAATTGTCATTTTTATCGTGTAAAAAAACAACAAAAAACGCATTACTTTAAGTATTGAAAAAAAAAAATCAAATCATAAATCATGTAGAATCGAGTGATAGTATCACAAAATAAGTTCAAGAATACGACGTTGGTATTGCAGCGGTTAGTGTTATGAAGAGAGATGATACAAAACTGAAAAAGTTTTATACAGAAAGCAGCAGAATGACTCTGATACTGGTGAACCAATTATATTTAAAAACTTCATGATAGAGCTACAACGCAAAGGCAATTGAAACTTTAAAAAAAAAAAAAAAATTGTTTCGAACTTTTGTGAAATATGTAAAAGGTACTTAATTCAAAAATTAAAATTCAGGTAATTTATCCTTGTTTCTATTTTGCTATTGATTTATTTTTATTAAGCAATTGTTACAATAATAAGAAATACCGCACATATTTGCCCTTAATCTTAAAATCGAAGCATTCTCGATTATCCGAAAACTTCGAATTATCCGATAAGTGTTCGGTCCCAATTACTTCGGATAATCGAGATTCTGTTGTATTTATATGTAAAACGTGTTGCTGTTAAAATAATTAAAAATTAGTTTACAAGCTAATAAACGAGATGTAAAGAATGGAACCTTAATTTATTTTATAAGAATCGTGTAAAACGCAATTGATTATTTTAAATAAGTATTACTGCATTCACACGAATATTTTAGTATTTACTTTAAAACGACGTCCGTTTCCCTTTATTATTTTTTAAATAAAACTAATAAGTAACGCATTAATCATCTCTATTTTCTTTTTTTCTAACGAAAAAACTAGACGAAAGCTTATAGAGTTGATAAAATACATCAACCTGACAGCGAAAGAGATTACATCGAACTTATTTCTGTGTGAAAAAAAAAAAAGAATATGGATTGGCAAAGAAAAAATAATCCGTTCCTTCTAATGACAGAGGAAACAGTATTATGCATTCGCCATATGGTGTTTGATTTAGTTTTTAGTCAGATATGCATTTATTTGCAATTGAAAATTTATTCTTTTGTTAGCGATAAAAAGTCAGGTAATAAATCTAAGAATTAGAATCTTATGTAATTTGCAACAATCAGTAGGAATTTAATTTTATTAAATAATAGAACTGAAAAAATGACAATATTCAGTTATGGCATTTATGCTGTTTAACTTGTATGTAACTGGAAAAGGGCATATTTTTAACCAATCTGTAAGTACTGTGTAATTTATCTACACTATATATATATAAACCTAATGAAACGGATTTATGAAACGACTTTATGAAACGATTTTATGAAACGGCTGATCAAACAACTGATTGTGTTTCATGGCGATTTCTCCTAAAATATGGAATATTATGTGGTGAAATTAACAAAAAAATCCGTATTGATTTGCAGATTTCAAAACTGGTATTAGAATTTCAAAATTTGAATTAGTTTTCGATATATTAATTTTTTTTCTAATTTTAAACACTTTTTTCTAACGATGACAACTCAAATTTAATAATAACATATATACATATATTTTTCATTTTAGAAAAGTCTATTATTTTAAACTGATTTGACGACCACTGTGGTTTCCCTTAAATGTATGCTAAGAAATGTATTGTGAACGCTGTATTCCCGCTAATCATCAGAGGTGTATTCCTTGGTTAATAGATCACTAATACTTTAACACAGAATATGTAGTTTATTTACAGAGTACATAAAGACGTTATAAATGACACCACACTATATACAATTATGTACAGGTTTTAAATGCACAATACTGACTCAATATTCACTCTCACTACTTCCATATTTATCTTACGTACATAAATCTTTACTTCACTAAATACTAAAATTATAATGCTTCGTGCTCGTAGCACTTGGCATACTTATTTCTATAACAATCATTCGGTTTCTTATAAAAACGACAACAACAACAACTCGCGCTCACATGCCGGCATACATAATACTTGCACCTTCCACACTGAAAAACAGTGTCTCCCTTTCCTCTCCGTGTCCACGTATCACCTGACAATGGCGCCAACAGAAACTAAAAGAAAAGTTCTCCAGACATCACATTTATCATGTTACTTTTATTCATAACTCAATTTACTTGAACAAAATCGCCAAATCGGAAGATTCTGTTAGACAAATCAAGAGAACTCGGAATATTTTTATGATAGCGAACGCTGGTGATAAATCGCCAGACATTTTACCTGCCGCATTTATTTTTGTACTTCATTAATTAAATTTAAAATATAATCCTTTCATTCATTTTATTTAAAATACAAATATTTCATTTCAAACTGAAGCATTTAAAATTAATGGCTTTAACTTCTTTTTTTTTTTTTTTTTTTTTAACGAAACGAAAAGGAAAATATTAGGCACAGATGTCATATGCGCACCGGTGTACATAATTGGCGCCAAAATGGCTTTATTTTGCTTGACATGGTAACCAGGCAATTATTGTTAATTTATTAATAAATGTTTATTTATTTTATTTTTTAAAATTACATAAATTGTTTTATTCTATAGTTATTAATTAATTATTTTTTTATTTATTGTTATTTCTTTTTTTAAATAATAGAAAATAATTTAAAAATACATACGTCATAGGCGTAACCAGCCCTTTGAACGGGGGGGTGCCCAGACTTTTTAACCTGAACGTATTGAATACAAACAATATTTTATATAGTAAAACCTGCTAAAACCTCTCACAAAACCGGTCGAATTTCCGTTTTAGACAGGTTTTCATCTTAGAAGGTATGATTGTGTGGTATTTCTTTTAAAAAGGGCTCTTTGTTTGGGTGAGGAGGAGTGAGAAGGGGTTCAAAACATTAAAACTAAATCTAATGGTAAAAAAAAAAAAAAAAAAAAAAATAAGTGTGGTCACAAGTGTAAAACTTTTGGAACCCTAACTTCTTATAAAGATTAAAAAAGGCCTTTAATCATGCTGGAAACTTCGATAGGCACAGGGGAACACTGATGAGATCTAAAATTATCTCAGCCAAAGTCTTGTAGATGAAATTTTGCCGGATGATAAATCTCAGATGATACATGCAGTACACCAGTACATACGCAGTAAAGTTTTTCAGAATGTGACTCCATGGCTTCTTAGGGATCACCGGAGGGACTCAAGAAATTATGGAGGAAAGTATATATAAATAATAATTATAATATAATTATAATATTCATTAATAGTCCGCGGATCAAACAATCATGTTTCGACCCAGAAATTTTATTTCATTATTGAAGTTAAATATTTATCGCAATTTAACAAGTTACGTTTTATGAAACAAGATTTCTGGGTCCGAACATAATTGTTAGTTTAATCCACGGATTAGGCGTGCCACACACCAGGGACACATGCGGCATAAAAGCGTGAGGCATGCGACAATTTCACCCTGTTAACAAAGAAAAAACCGGTTTGAACAGCAGAATTTGCCTCATGTCTCACGATTATTGTCGCATGTCTCTCTGGTGTGTAGTGCGCCTTATAGGCCGGAAATACGGTAATTCATGTTTCCACCACAGAATGTGTCGAATGATAAAGCAGGTCTAAATATACTAAATTTCATCAAGGTGATAAAAATTATACTATCATGACGCAACTCTGTCTGTCTCTGTGTGTGTGTACGCGCGTGCACTGAACTCTGAAAAAACACTGCAGCCCGCACAGCCGTAAGATTTGACAGGACCTGTATGCCGGAACTCATGCATATCGAAGAGAATTTCTGGAATTTTTCAATTAATTTTTTATGCGAATTTTTTCGCATTTTGTGGCGATTTTTTCAAATTAGTAAAAAAATAATCCGATTTCAGTATTTTATCCAGTAAACTTTGTCTTCTTTTCAATAAAGTGGTTTTCGAGATTCTTACAACGATTTTTCAATTTTTAACAATTTTTAATGTTATTTTTAGAGGTTATTTTTCGCATTTCGCGGTGATTTTTTTTTCGACATTCTTAAAAGGAATCCATTTTAAATCTTTTACCCAATTGGTTAATTTGGTTTCCTGTAGTTTTTTAATATTTTCCGAATTTTTAATGAGATTTTTAGCGGGTGTTTTAGTGCTTTGAGACGATTTTTTGACCTTTTTTGAAACAGAAAAAACTCTCCGGTAATTTTTGCAATTGCCGTGATTAAATTCGAATTGAAATAATGTCAAATCAGTTCTTATAAGAAAGCTGAAAATTTAATTTGGCTCGAAATAAAAAAAAAACGCAATAATTCAAGATTCGCTTGTTTCGAGGCAGAAGAGGTCGTAGCTTGCTCGGGAGTACATTACCGAAGGTAGTCCCCCCCCCCCCAAATCTACGATTTGTTTAATTCTATGTTCGTTAAAAAGAAAAAAAACGAAACTCCTCTAGTAATGAATTTTTCTTTGAGGGACAGTGTTTGAAATAACGTGCGGGATCGCGCGATTTTTGTACAGAAAAGGAAAGTCCCGCATAATAAAAAATGCTGTGCAGTATTTCCCCCTCCAAATTCTTTCAGAGACCTGTGATTCTTCAGTGAGTATTTTAAAATGTTTTTGAAGTCCCTGATTTTTATATCTTTTATGGAATTTCTTATCGGTCCCGGAAGAATTTGAGAATTTCTTCAAACGATCGTGGAAAAATATCGGGAATTTCGATAAAAGAGTGCAGAAAGTAATAGCCGATTGTGCAAAAATAATACGAATTTCGATAAACGATTGACGAAAAAATTTTGAAAATTTCGTCAAAATGTCGCGGAAAAGAGTAGATAATTTTGATAATTGGTACGGAAAGATATCGAGAATTTTCCCGATCGGTCGCGCAAAACTATCCCAAATTTCGACAAATGATCTCCCTGTAAAAAAATCAGTTTCGCCAATCGGTCGCAACAAAAAATATATTTCGTCAAAGGATCGCGGTAAAAACGAGAATTTCATCAAAGGATCGGAGAAAAAAAAGAGCGAGTTTCGTCAAAAGATTGCGGGAAAAAAAAAGCGAATTTCATCAAAAGCTCGTGGAAAGAAAACGCGAATTTCATCGAAGTATTGTGCTAAAAGAAATGCCAATTTCGTCAAAATATCGCGTTATTGAATGCGAATTTATCGCGTTATTGAATGCGAATTTCGTCAAAAGATCGCGGTAAAAAACATGAATTTTGTCAAAGGTTACTGATGAAAAGTGCGGATTTCGACAAACAATCGCGTAGAAAGACGTGAATTTCGTCCAACGATTTTGGGAAAAAATTGTAAATATCATGAAATGATCACAGAATAAAATCGCGAATTTGGTCAAAATTTACTGCACTTGGCTAAAAGGTTGAAACCGGATTCCTTATCCTAATTTCAAAAGAACGCCGCGAAACGAGAAAAAACTAAAAATCGTATAAAATTTTTCAGAGGAAAAAAAATACTATATTGAGTTGAAAGACTGCAACCATATTCCTTTTACGAATGTAAAAAAAATGGCCGCGAAACACGAAATCCAACCAACCAATCTCCAGATTAATTTGAATTTTCTGTGCTATTATTTTTTAATTTTCAAAGGAGGCAGGGTCTGCGTACCCCCCCCCCCCCCCTCCACACACACACACACCCTTTCTAATCTCATTTTGGAATTATCGTTTCACATCTGCATTCCCTTTCAATTTTTTTTTGCTTATATCTAGACTTTAAACTACGAAAGCAAGGAGACGAATAGTTTCTATCCTCGTCAAGAACTTGCGTTAATTTCTCATGAAATTGTAGAAACGTGCAGTAGAAAGAACGGCATTAAAAAAAAAAACTCTCACAAACAAAAGATATCAAAATAGGATTATAAAGCCACCATTTTGATTTACTATGACTAATACAGATTCCTGTAAATACTCCAGTTTTAAAAAAGATAAACAACCTAATTTTCTTAAAATAAAAAAAAAGAAAGGAAAAAAAAGAACGTGACTTTCTTTTTTTATCACATTTCAAAACTAGGCTGTTAGTTTTCTGAACTAAACTAATTTGCTAAACTAATTGAACTCTGCTTTCACTTCTTCTTTTTTCTTTTGTAGATTTCGATTTTTTAAAATAATTGTGCTTGAGTCTGCGCAAGCGGGGGGGGGTGCCCGGGTCCCCAGGGCACCCCCCCTGGTTACGCCTATGTACGTAACTGCTATTCAAAAACGAGGTTTACGCCAAATTGTCGTAAAAAAAAAAAAAAAAAAAAAAAAAAAAAAAAAAAAAAATCACACCTAACGCGGTATATGACATCTGTGTCAAATATTACTAATTTAACAAACCATGACATTTAATTTCAACTTCAACGCAATGTTTTAATTTACTACTCGTTAAATTTACTACTACGTGTTAATGAAAAAAATGCTTTCTTGTGTGTTAAAAAAAAGCTATTGGCGAGATTTGCACCCAGCTAACATAAAAGTACCAATAATTATTTGCGATCATAGCAACTTTTATGTAGTTTTATTCGAAAAGAAAAAATGATTTTTTAAGCACAATGGAAACCTTTCACAAGAAAAGCGATGGGATCAGGCCGTAATTGTTCATAGCGGTTACATGACTTGCACTATTATAATATAGATTAAATTATGGCGATAGAATAATATTTGTCGACTTATCACCTGTGCCTGGCTACATTAAAGTACCAAAATGGCGCCTGGAATAAAAAAGCGAAGTGGTCCGCTAGGAACTATTGTTCATAGTCACATTACTTAGGCTATTATTATAGACGTTGTTTTCAATTGTAAAAACAGCGCAAAGAATAATATTTTCTTACGATTAAAAATTTATTTACACGTGGCGATTAAAAACGAAAAAAAACTTTAAAATTACTAATAAATGAGATCGTGTTAAAAGCAGAAAAATATTGAAAACTATGTCATAAAAATTGTATTTACATGTGAATATTAAAAGAGAAAGGAGACTTTAAAATAATAAATACATTAATATGCTTTTAAAGCAATAAATTGTAGTAATTACGTCACATTTAAAATGGCCAAATAATAATACTGCCAAACAATTTAAATATATCTATGCGAGACATTAATTTCATATTTCGAGATGATCTTCTTAATTAATGTTCCCAATTCTAAGACACCGCGAATAATAATATTTCCTTTCTAAAAACAAAAATGTTTTCATGTGAATGCTAAAAAGAGAAAGAAATCTTTAGTGAAACTTAGGTCAGATTTAAAACGATATATTTAAAAAGTCTGTATTGCATTATATTAATCGTTTTTTACCGCTGTTAAGAAATACCGGGAGGAAAAGGCTATATTTACTTAATTCATCTTATTTTATCTTCTTTTCAAATGTTTAACTGATCTTCTTTAATCAATACGAAAACAACCATTGGGTGTCTTAACAGCAACTGATTCGGCCTTAAATTTTCGCAATCAATGGGTATTGAATGGAAACCCGTTTACAGGGAGATCGCCTCAGGTTTTTTTTCATTATAATTCAATCTTCTCCAATCTTTTTAAAGCCGATCAAATTAGCGTGTTTATAGATTCTGCGGTGTCTGAACGGGGATTGGCGAGCGTACCCTGTAGGGAGCAGAGCCCCTACTTATCTTATAAAATCTGAATATTGGCAAGTGGAATATGTAAATATTCAACAAAAATTAATCATAAATCCTTTTAAATGTGAAAAGACAATATTTGACTGGATTTTTTTTTTATTACTTAATGTTTAAATAATTAGCTATTTCTTGTTTTTGTTTTTTCATCAAACATAGAAGTATATGAAATTTTTATATATTATAGTACTTACACTTCAGGAGTGAACTCATTCGGACACTGGTAATCTTTCGTTAAAATCAGCGATTTTATTTTAATTTTCAGAGATATAATTTTTTCAATAAAACTGCACAAGATTAACCTTTTCAGAAATATAGTGAAAAACAATTATTTGAGTGGTGAGCTACAGCGAAATATGCATGTTTTTCGATATGACTTGCGTTGAAAATCGTATCACTTAGCAATCAGCTATGGTAAACATTGTGCGACTCATTCTTTGAAATTCATTAAAATACAGACAATGAATGCAGTAATTTTGCTCGATGTCAATATAAAACATGCAAAACTAAAAATATTTTACTGTTTTTTGTAATCGCTTCACGATAAAAAAAAAAATGCTTTATTATAAGTGTTTCCGATTCATTCCTTTGATATTCATTAAAAAGTAGACCATGATGTTCATTGGCAATATAGCGATCTGAACGAGCTCCATGCATTAAAACTTTCTTTAAAAATGCTAATTTAAGGCAAGCACAGGTGTATATTAAATACAATATTGTTAGAAGTTTTACATTCAGGCTGCTTTAATTTTTTGTTCACAACCGTAAATGACTATTGAGAATGACTTCATTGTTATTCCTAAGAAAATATATTATTTCAAGTGACATCATGAATGAATGTTTTCTATTTACATTTGATTTTTCAATTCTTTTAAAAATGGATACACGTAATTTTGGCGGGTTATCTTCCTGTTATATACCGGGTGTCCCCAAAACGACCTATGATTTTAAAATGCAATAACTTGCAAATGGTGACAGATATATAAAAAAAATTCTAGCAAGAGAGTTATGTATGATGTCAGGAGTTTTTGTTACTGTGATTCTTTATTTTTGTTCGAATTTCAAACAGTAGATGGCGCTGAGAGCAATAGGTGCTCAGTCCAGACCCGATTTTTGGTACTTTGGGATTCATTCAATACATTTTTATCTCTTTTTTTCTCATGGAAGTTGAGAGAGGCCGAAAAACGCCCATGAATTTAGCTGTTATTACTTGCAGCACGATCTACCGATGCTATTTGTAACTAAAACTCAGAATCGCAATATAACAAACATCTAACATATTACACGGCACTCCTGCAAGAATTTTTTTAATATCTGTCACTGTTTGCAAGTTATTGAATTTTAAAATCATGGACATTTTTGGGACAGCCGGTATATAATAGCGCAGTGAGAACACTTCCGGAGTGAACTCATCCAATCTCGATAATCGTTCGTTAACAACAATCAGAATTTTCAGAGACTGGCGAAACAGAGAAAAGTTTCCTGGTGGGAAAGAAGTTTGACAATGTATTTTCTGACAACCTTTTTTACTGTTTCATACTCACAAGCAATTTTTTCAATATGTATGCAATTTATTTAATATAAAGAAGCTATTTATCCATTTCTATAAGGAAACAAAAGTAATTTGTATATAAATAAAAAAAAAAATATATACATTTCGAAATATTTTTTATGTATATAGATGCATAAATAAACTCAAGTAAAAGTTCATCAGCTTTGTTTTCATTAGTGTTTATATATGAGGCATTCTCACAATCTTTTGACTTTTACGTCCCTGAATAATAATTTTTTATTATAGTACATATTCTTGGTTTCTTTCTTATACTGGAAAACATCCCATTGCATGACTGCATAACAATATTAACGAGGTAAATAATTTTTGGACGATGTTGGGTGTCCAAATGTACCACGAAATTTATGGACTGTAAAAAAAATCTGTAAAGTCACTAAAGTTTTTCTAGGAAACTAAAATTCCTAGAACTTTTTATTTAGCAGCAACAACAAAACTTCATGTAACAGATACACTTTAGCACCAATAATCAAACGATTTGAAAGGTTACTAAGAATTTTTTAGGAAACTGGGATGCCTAGAACTTTTCATGTGACTGCAACCAGGGTTACAGATAAAATTTTAGTAAGACTACTGTACTTTTTGCAGATTCATTTGTAAAGCTACACAGTAAAAAAAAACAGGAAAAATTACAGCTGATTTGGCTGTGAATCGCTAAAATACAGCGTTTTATTAACTTCCGTATCGATTTACAGTAAACTGCTGTTATTTCAACAATGGCAAAACCGCCTGGACTACATTCCAGATGAGATACCTACCCTACAGGCACACTGTCAAGCCAAAGCAGGTTATTATTAGCGTTAAGTAGTGTCGTACAGGTGTTAGCGTCGGTGTGAATATGTGCCTATTATGAATTCAAAATGGCGATTTTGGATACTTAAATACAATTCTGGATTACATATTTTAAAAAATCAGAGTAAGTTTTACTTTTATGTTTATTCGTATCATTGATTTAATAACTGTATCAATTAGGCAGTTCTCTTATATAATGTAAGATACAAATTTTGTATTTGCGTACATATATATAAACGTTGACTGACAGTAGCTTTGAATCATTTGTATAAGGACTAAATATTTTGTCTTAAATTATAACAAAAGAGAATATTTCCAATTTACATTTGAAAAAAATATTATTTTTCTTTCTTTTTTCCATCATAGGACTTAGTCATTATTTACTTATGTGTCAAAGTACCAGATTAAAAAAAAAAAAAATCAATATTTTTGAGATATGTTTTACTTTGCTATTATATATTTTTCGCAATTTCATTTTTTCCGTTATTTGTATTTTAACATACCTTACTAATCTAAATTATACAATATTTTTTAATTGTCTAAAAGATTTAAGTGCGTTTTTTGTACTAATTTAAATGTTTTTATTTATTTAATGTATTATTATAGTTTATTAAAATTTCAAAAACAATTTTACGACTTATGGTCCGATTTATCGTCGGAGTTATTCGCATTTCATAGATGCTAGTTTTTTACGCGCATTTCTTTTCATTTTTTATATGTAATTTTGAAATCATTTATTGTGTGTAAGCTGGATACACTTCTTTATTGATCCATAAAATATTCCAAGAGTTTGCTTACTATTGTCGCAGCATTCAAAAGCAGCAGATCGCATTTTGCTTTTGATAATTATCGAACAATAAGAAGTAATTAGCACTAGATGCTGAAATTAGATATTTTGAATGTTCTCAATGTATGTTATATTACGCAGTACATTTGAAATTCACATAAGGAAAATTCTTTACAATGAGTACAAATAGTTTAAAATTTACGATTTATTTCTTTTTTCGGTGTATTTTCCTATTTTATTTATTATTTTGCTTTATGGTGTTAAATTTGTATCTTACACATGTGTAACAGAATTTATTATGTAATAATGTTATTAAAACAATGATATAAGTAGACATAAAGATAACACTTATGGAGCTCTTAGTTTTTAAAAGATGTATCATAGTATACAAAAAACAAAAAACAAAAAACAAAAAAAAAAAAAAATCAAAGTAAACAAACATTGCAGGGCGGGGGGTGGGGGTGGCGGAGGAAGATGCAAACGTATATCTACAAATAATAATAATAAATAAAATAAAATAAATACAAAATGTATATATATGAAAACAAAAACATATACCGTTAGAATGTCGCATTCACCTTGAAAACTATATCGAAATAAAATTAAAACTTGCTAAAAAGGTGCTAATGTCATAAATATAAAAAGATGTTAATAAAATGTTAATAAGATGTTATTACATAATAAAATAGTTTTTATAAACTTCCAATATTTCATGCCTAGCGCTTTCGATCACCTACTGATCGAATAGCGATAGTGATCGAAAGCGCTCGGCACGAAATCTTGGAGATTTTTAAGTTTTTAAAAACTGTTTTATTATGTAACAACATCTTATTAACGTCTTTTAAAATTTGTGACATTAAATGCACCTTTTTAGCAAATTTTAATTTTATTTCGATATAAAATAAATAATAATAAAGGCTAAAAAATTACTGTTATCTTGTTAAAAGTGCTGTAAAATTAACAGCAAAATATGCTGAAAAAATACAATTTTTTGTAAAATCTAAAAAACAAAATTACTGTAAAATTAAATGTAAAAGTGCTGTAAATTTACAAGTTTGCTGTTTACCCATGGAAAACAAAATGGCTGTAAATTGACAGCAAAATTTGCTGGCACCCATATTGCCAGCATTTTTTGCTGTAAAGATACAGTGATTTTTTTTACAGTGTACACATTTCAGTAGCTTTTCAAAAACTAATTTTGTAGATTTACAGCATTTTTTGTACAGTTACAGATGAAAGTTTTGTAAGAATGTAATTTTACATCTGTGGAAATACAGATTTTGTTTTTTATTTATTTATTTATTTATTTATTTTTTTCACAGTGTATACTGTCCCGTGTCCCTGATGGTGATTTTAGGTAGCTTTCTTTACAAAAAAGCTACCTATTGCAGCCGTTCTGAGGAAAGCGATTTCAAAATATTTTGGTATATTTTCATCGATCATGACCCACAGACCCCGAAACCACCCTCCGTTCAAAATTGATATATATATATATATATATATATATATATATATATATATATATATATATATCTGACCTATGTCACACTGTAACTCCCGTAATTATGAACCGATTTCGATGTAATTCGGTGTGTACATAGTACATACCAATGTCTCGACCGAGTTCGTTGGCCAGCTTCATCCGCCGTTTTGTTTAAATGGCGGCCATTTAAAATTTAAAAAAAAATTTAAAACTTGAAATGTGGTACCAAAAAACTAAAAATGGAAAAATATTTTTTTCTTATGTATTTGACCTTTATACAAAGATTCCGGAGCAGTTTTTTTTTCGTCTATATCTTAAAAAATGGCTGAGTTATAGCATTTTGAATTTCTAGCGTGGCTGACATTTTGAAACGTCCTGAATTTTGTCACGCGATAAAAGGCGTATTTATGAACCGATTTGGATGTAATTCAGTGTGTACATAGTACATACCAATCTCTCGACCGAGTTCATTGGCCAGCTTCATCCACCATTTTGTTTCAAAATGGCGGCCATTTAAAATTTTTTGAAAAATTTAAAATTTGAAATGTGGTACCAAAAAATTGAAAGTGGAAAAATATTTTTTCTTATGTATTTGACCTTTATACAAAGATTTCGGACCAGTTTTTGTTTCGTCTATATCTTAAAAAATGGCTGAGTTATAGCATTTTGAATTTCTAGCGTGGCTGACATTTTGAAACGTCCTGAATTTTGTCACGCGATAAAAGGCGTATTTATGAACCGATTTGGATGTAACTTCGTTTATACATAGTACATACCAATGTCTCGACCGGGTTCGTTGGCCAGCTTCACCCGCCATCTTGTTTAAAAATGGCGGCCATTTAAATTTTTAAGAAAAATTAAAATTTGAAATGTGGTACCAAAAATTGAAAATTGAAAAAATATTTTCTTCTTATGTGTTTGACCTTGATAAAAAGATTCGGGAGCAGTTTTTGTTTCGTCTATATCTTAAGAAATGGCTGAGTTATAGCATTTTGAATTTCTAGCGTGGCTGACATTTTGAAACGTCCTGATTTTTCTCACGTAATAACAGGCGTATTTATGAACCGACTTGGATGTACCTTAGTGTGTACATAGTACATACAAATATCTCGACCGAGTTCGTTGGCCAGCTTCATCCGCCATCTTGTTTCAAAATGGCGGCCATTTAAAAAAATTAAAAAATAAAAAAATTTAAATGAGATACCAAAAAATTGGAAAATGAAAAAGATTTTTTTTGTATGTGTTTGACCTTAATACAAAGTTTCCGGAACAGTTTTTCTTTCGTCTATATCTAAAAAAAAAAAATGGCTGAGTAATAGCATTCTGAATTTCTCTTGTGGCTGACATTTTAAAACGACCTGATTTTTGTCACGCGATAACAGGCGTATTTATGAACCTATTTGGATGTAACTTGGTCTGTGCATAGTACATACCAATGTCTCGACCGAGTTCGTTGGCCAGCTTCATTCTCCATCTTGTTTCAAAAGGGTTGCCATTTAAAAAAAAATTAAATTTAAAATTCAAAATGAGGTATTAAAAAATTGGAAAATGAAAAAGATTTTTTTTATGTGTTTGGCCTTGATACAAAGATTCCGGAGCAGTTTTTGTTTCTGAAAATTTGTTCTTTTGTTGATATCTTAAAAAATGGTTGATTTATAGCACTTTGAATTTCTAGCATGGCTAACATTTTGAAACGATCTTGTATTTGTCACGCGATAACACACGTATTCGCCTATTTCGATGTAAGAAGGCATGTGGATAGTATACATCAACACCTCGACCAAGTTCGCTGGCCAGATTCATCAGTCATCTTGTTTCAAAATGGCGGCCATTAAATTAAAAAATATTTATATATTTAAAGTGAGGTGCAAAAAAATTAGAAATTGAAAAAGGTTTCTTTCTTAAGTATTTGATCTTGATATAAGGATTCAGGAGCATTTTTTGTTTGTCTTTACCTTAAAAAAATGGCTCAGATATAGCAGTTTCAATTTCTATTGTGGGTGACATTTTGAAAAATCTGATTTTTTGCATGCGACAGCACTCCTATATATTAACCGATTCCGATGTGAGTGAGCATGTGCACAGCAATTACTAAGGTCTCGACCAAGTTCACTGCTTAGCCTCATTCACCATGTTGTCTTAAAATGGCAGGCACTTTAAGAAATTGCCGAATTTGGCAGCCAAATATAAGTTACTTTAAAAAAAAAGCAGCTTGGATAAAGCTGACTAATTTCGCGAAATTCTCATTCATTATATTGATAAAAATTAGTATTGAATCTCCTATATTCGGTTTCCACTAAATTGAGCTTCGTGTGTTTGCATGATATAAGTTGGCTTTTTTTAAATAAGGATTATGAAAGCTACCTCTTCCTCCCGTCACTGGCCGGAAGGACTTTTTAAGTTTGAAGCTGTCTGTATAAAATTATTTCAATAAATGTAATTCAATGTAATTTTTTTCCAAAAGTGGAATTATTGTTTTATATAAATATGTATCCAAAAATTAACCTGCACACATTCTTACGGTTGTTATTATTTTTTTAAATCTGTCCCTGGGTTTTAGATTCCTTATCGTCCACCCTGCTAAAATTATACAGAAAATCATCTCAGATGCAGCCACAGAATTAATTTTTTTTCTCATGCAGAAATATGCTAGATAAAGAATGGGTAAAATTCTTTGACAGGAAATTTACTACAGATTTTAAATCAGCATTTAAATATAAATTCAAGCATCTTGGCTTTATTGGTAGTCTTACCGTCCCCAATGTTTATTCTTGGACTTTTCGCGGTAAATTAATTTTTTTAGGTAGCTTTCATTACAAAAAGCTACCTATTGCAGCCGTTCGGAGGAAAGCGATTTCAAAAAATTTTGGTATATTTTCATCGATCGTGACCCCCAGACCCCGAAACCACCCTCCGTTCAAAATCGATATATATATATATATATATATATATGACCTTTGTCACACTGTAACTCTCGTATTTATGAACTGATTTAGATGTAATTCGGTGTGTACATAGTACATACCAATGTTTCGACCGAGTTCGTTGGCCAGTTTCATCCGTCATTTTGTTTCAAAATGGCGGCCATTTTAAATTAAAAAAGTCCTTCCGGCCAGTGCCGGGAGGAAGAGGTAGCTTTCATATTCTTTATTTTTAAAAAGCCAACTTATATTATTCAAACACACGAAGCTCAATTAAGTGGAAACCGAATGTAGGAGATTCAATACTAATTTTTATCAATACTAAATCATTATGAATGAGAATTTCGCGAAATTAGTCAGCTTTATCCAAGCTGCTTTTAATTAAAGTAACTTATATTTGGCTGCCAAATTCGGCGATTTCTTAAAGTGCCAGCCATTTTAAGACAACATGGTGGATGAGGCTAACCAGTGAACTTGGTCGAGACCTTAGTAATTGCTGTGCACATGCTCACTCACATCGGAATCGGTTGATATATACGAGTGCTGTAGCAGGCAAAAAATCAGATTTTTCAAAATGTCACCCACGTTAGGAATTGAAACTACTATATCTGAGCCATTTTTTAAGATAAAGGCAAACAAAAAATGCTCCTGAATCCTTATATCAAGGTCAAATACTTAAGAAATAAACCTTTTTCAATTTCTAATTTTTTTTGCACCTAACTTTAAATATAATTTTTTTTAATTTAATGGCCGCCATTTTCAAACAAGATGGCTGATGAAGCTGGCCAGCGAACTTGGTCGAGATATTGATGTATACTATCCACATGCCTTCTTCCATCGAAATAGGCGAATACGTGTAGTATCGCGTGACAAATACAAGATCGTTTCAAAGTGTTAGCCATGATAGAAATTCAAAGTGCTGTAATTCAACCACTTTTTAAGATATAAACAAAAGAACAAATTTTCAGAAACAAAAACTGCTCCGAATCTTTGTATCAAGGCCAAACACATAAAAAAAATCTTTTTCATTTTCCAATTTTTTAATACCTCATTTTAAATTTTAAAATACATTAAAAAAAAATCGCAACCCTTTTGAGACAAGACGGCGAATGAAGCTGGCCAACGAACTCGGTCGAGACATTGGTATGCACTATGTACAGACCAAGTAATATCCAAATCGGTTCATAAATACGCCTGTTATCGAAAGACAAAAATCAGGTCGTTTTAAAATGTCAGCCACAATAGAAATTCAAAATGTTATAACTCAGCCATTTTTTTAGATATAGACGAAACAAAACCTGTTCCGGAATCTTTGTATTAAGGTCAAACACATACGAAAAAATCTTTTCCATTTTCCAATTTTTTGGCATCTCAGTTTAAATTTAAATTTTTTTAAATTTTTTTAAATGGCCGCCATTTTGAAACAAGATGGCGGATGAAGCTGGCCAACGAACTCGGTTGAGTTATTTGTATGTACTATGTACACACCAAGGTACATCCAAATCGGTTCATAAATAGGTCTGTTATCACGTGGCAAAAATCAGGGCGTTTCAAAATGTCAGCCACGCTAGAAATTCAAAATGCTATAACTCAGCCATTTTTTAAGATATAAACGAAACAAAAACTGCTCCCGAATCTTTTTATCAAGGTCAAACACATAAGAAAAAAATATTTTTTCAATTTTCAATTTTTTGGGACCACATTTCCAATTTAAATTTTTCTTAAAATTTTAAATGGCCGCCATTTTTAAACAAAATGGCGGATGAAGCTGGCCAACGAACTCGGTCGAGACATTGGTCTTTACTATGTATAAACGAAGTTACATCCAAATCGGTTCATAAATACGCCTTTTATAGCGTGACAAAATTCAGGACGTTTCAAAATATCAGCTTCGCTAGAAATTCAAAATGCTATAACTCAGCCATTTTTTAAGATATAGACGAAACAAAAGCTGCTATCGAGTCTTTGAATAAAGGTCAAATACATAAGAAAAACATATTTTTCCATTTTCAATTTTTTGGTACCACATTTCAAATTTTAAATTTTTTTAAAAATTTTAAATGGCCGCCATTTTGAAACAAAATGGCGGATCGAGCTGGCCAACGAACTCGGTCGAGACATTGGTATGTACTATGTACACACCGAATTACATCCAAATCGGTTCATAAATACGAGAGTTAAAGTATGACATAGGTCAGATATATATATATATATATATATATATATATATATATATATATATATTGATATATATATATATATATATATATATCAATTTTGAACGGAGGGTGGTTTCGGTGTCTGAGGGTCATGATCGATGAAAATATACCAAAATTTTTTGAAATCGCTTTCCTCCGAACGGCTGCAATATGTAGCTTTTTGTAAAGAAAGCTACCTAAAAAAAAATAAAATCTGAAAAGTGGTACCAAAAAATTGAAAATGGAAAAATATTTTTTTCTTATGTATTTGACCTTTATACAAAGATTCCGGAGGAGTTTTTGTTTCGTCTATATCTTAAAAAATGGCTGAGTTATAGCATTTTGAATTTCTAGCGTGGCTGACATTTTGAAACGTCCTGAAATTTGTCACGCGATAAAAGGCGTAATTATGAACCGATTTAGATGTAACTTCGTGTATACATATTACATACCAATGTCTCGACCGAGTTCGTTGGCCAGCTTCATCCGCCATCTTCTTTAAAAATGGCGGCCATTTAAATTTTTAAGAAAAAATTAAATTTGAAATGTGGTACCAAAAAATTGAAAATTGAAAAAATATTTTTCTCTTATGTGTTTGACCTTGATGAAAAGATTCGGGGGTAGTTTTTGTTTCGTCTATATCTTAAAAAGTGGCTGAGTTATAGCATTTTGAATTTCTAGCGTGGCTGACATTTTGAAACGTCCTGAGTTTTGTCAGTTGATAACAGGCGTATTTATGAACCGATTTGGATGTACCTTAGTGTGTACATAGTACATACAAATATCTCGACCGAGGTCGTTGGCCAGCTTCATCCGCCATCTTGTTTCAAAATGGCGGCCATTTAAAATTTTTTTTTAATTTTAAAATTTAAAATGAGGTACCAAAAATTGGAAAATGCGAAAGATTTTTTTGTATGTGTTTGACCTTAATACAAAGATTCCGGAACAGTTTTTGCTTCGTCTATATCTAAAAAAATGGCTGAGTTATAGCATTTTGAATTTCTATTGTGGCTGACATTTTAAAACGATTTGATTTTTGCCACGCGATAACAGGCGTATTTAAGAACTGATTTGGATGTAACTTCGTCTGTACATAGTACATACCAATGTCTCGACCGAGTTCGTTGGCCAGCTTCATTCGCCATCTTGTTTCAAAAGGGTTGCCATTAAAAAATTAAATTTAAAATTTAAAATGAGGTATTAAAAAATTGGAAAATGAAAAATATTTTTTTATGTGTTTGGCCTTGATACAAAGATTCCGGAGCAGTTTTTGTTTCTGAAAATTTGTTCTTTTGTTTATATCTTAAAAAATGGTTGAATTATAGCACTTTGAATTTCTAGCATGGCTAACATTTTGAAACGATCTTGTATTTGTCACGCGATAACACACGTATTCGCCTATTTCGATGTAAGAAGGCATGCGGATAGTATACATCAATATCTCAACCATGTTCGATGGCCAGCTTCATCAGCCATCTTGTTTCAAAATGGCGGCCATTAAATTAAAAAATATATATATTTAAAGTGAGGTTAAAAAAAATTAGAAATTGAAAAAGGTTTGTTTCTTAAGTATTTGACCTTGATATAAGGATTCAGGAGCATTTTTTATTTGCCTTTATCTTAAAAAATGGCTGAGATATAGCAGTTTCAATTTCTAATGTGGGTGACATTTTGAAAAATCTGATTTTTAGCCTGCGACAGCACTTGTATATATCAACCGATTCCGATGTGAGTGAGCATGTGCACAGAAATTACTAAGGTCTCGACCAAGTTCACTGGTTAGCCTCATTCACCATGTTGTCTTAAAATGGCAGGCACTTAAGAAATCGCCGAATTTGGCAGCCAAATATAAGTTACTTTAAATAAAAGCAGCTTGGATAAAGCTGACTAATTTCGCGAAATTCTCATTCATAATGAATTAGTATTGATAAAAATTAGTATTGAATCTCCTATATTCGGTTTCCACTAATTTTAGCTTCGTGTGTTTGAATAATATAAGTTGGCTTTTTTTAAAATAAAGAATATGAAAGCTACCTCTTCCTCCCGGCACTGGTCGGACGGACTTTTTTTATTTAATTCAATGTAAATAACTGTTTCTAAAAATACATGAATACTGTAGCTATCATTTAGTCTTAACATAATTTGCCTAAAAATAGGTTGTAATTTTTCTTACCGTCCAATCCTTACCATCCTTTTTTCCCCCTTACCGTCCCTTCTTTAACACCCCTATAAGACAATGTTATACCAAAATTGTTACTAAAAATACTACATTGTTATTATTTCTTATTTTAATGTCCTGTGGGTACTATGCAAATTCATTATAAGTAAAAATTTAGAAGAAAATAAAAAGTTATAAAAATAAATGGTAAGAAAAATTAAACTTGCAAGTTTATCTTAAACCTCAATTAAATAGAACATTTTCACTGCTGACCATTTTTTCTTTATTTTGAATCATTAAGGCTTTCGTCTATAAGTTTAAAATGTTATTAGCCCCGGTATGCTATTTCTTTCTCCCACATATTAATGTGTCGTCTCCAAAAAATAACGTTACGTTGTATAAGCCAACCGTAAAACAAAGTAGATGTATCATTCTACGGAATAATCTCTACTGCACTTTTTTTTACTTATAAGCATCGCGCATTTTCAATTTTTATAAAGTAGTATTGGAAAAAACGTACTTTTAAATGCAATTTGTTTGAAAACTGCATCTCCATTTATATTTGAGACATTATTTTTTTTTGTAGATTTTAGCACCATTTGCTTAATTTTGGCAATAAATGTACTCCGTTTCTGTAGAAAGTAAAAGGAAAATAGTTAAAAAATATCAATTATATCTTTTTGTTGCCATTTTCTCATAAAAACTGAAAAAAAGGTAATTAAAATACGTGCTATTTTCGAAAAATATAAATGAATGATTTCTGATAAAACATGGAGCTATTATAAATAAAGTTTAATTTTTATTATCTATATTAATATTAGAAACAAATGAAAGCATATGAATCATGAAATAGCCGATTTTTTTTGTCCAGTTTCTTGATTGACGAAATCACTTTTTTTGGATTTGTGTATTATTCAACGATAGTCACGTTCTATGGCACATTTTACTGTAGATGTTGTTTAAGACTGGATCCTAAATGAGGAGCACTTTAGCGGATCCGGATGACTTCATTTTATATAAAATTAAAGCACGTGTTTGGCGTCTTAAATCTGAACTATCTATATTTATGTGCATTTATATGTTTTTTTCCTCGGGGGCGACACTAATTTGTGAAAAGTAGAATTCCTGTTTTCTAGTTTTAGTAAGTTTAATTTCACCAGATTTTTATTCCTGAAAGATAAAATTTTTGAGAATGCCTCATATCTTCGCAACATATAACACTTTCTGAATGCCCAATTGGGCCAAGCTTTTTTTAAAAATGCAAGGGCCCTATAATGGAAAATTTCCTAAATAAATAATTAGCAATAATAAATACATATATAAACAAAAGAAAAGTTCATCAGGTTTGTTTTCATACTAGATTTTTGTATATTTTGTGAACTTATCTCACTTTCTGAAGTCCGAATTACGCCAAGCTTTTTTCAAAAAATGTCTTTAATGGAAAAGTACCTAAATAAATAATTAATAGAAATAATCAATAGCATAAACTAAAATATTTTATTTCAAGATCAAAGTATTGTTTTTAATTTAGATTTAAAAAATACATATCCTTGGATAACTTCAGTTAAAATAGGTTGACAGCTTAATATCTCATTCCATAAACCTAAACAGACACAAGATATTCATTCATCTGTAAATTAAAAAATATTAAACCATTGAGGTAATCAGTCACAAAGCAAGTTTTTCAACAATGAATGGACATTATTCGTGGCTAACGAGAAAGACAGGCTACCGCGGTCTATTCCACGTATCCTTTTTTTACAGACCGCTGTAGTCACGTGATGCTCGAATGCACCAATGAAGGTGTGCGAACAGAGCATCACGTCACTCTAGTGGTCTGTAAAAAAGACACGTGGGATGCACTGCGGTAGACTGTCTTTTTCTTTAGCCTCATTTCACAGGAAAATGACGTCAAATATATTTTCAGATTTGTCCCTGAGCTCGCGAACGAAGTAACTACTTTTTTTTAACCCCTTCACGGTCGCTTAATATTTGGGAAAACCATCAAAAAAGTACCTATTTATTTTATTACAGAAATTTAATAATTATAAGGTTTCTAAATAAAATATGCCATTAGTTTTTTTTTTTTGTTTTTTTTAAGGCGAAAAAAAAAAAGATGTTATAGAACAAATTCATATTTTTAGAAAAGCCATCATGTGAGAATTCTGTGTCTTAATGTTTGTTTTACACCGTACAAATTAATGCGAATAAAACCTTTATTTTTCACATCTTCGATCTTTTTTTATCATCATCACACACATTTTTAAAAATAATATTTGAAATAATACATATACATTAAATTCTGATTATTAATAATTTTTTGAGTGTTACATATTTCGAAACATGCAAAACAAAGCCCAACATTACAGTCAGAGCAAAAGCCAAATTCATGCGGCAATATTCAAAGATTTCACACCGAAATGCCAGTTAAATTTTTCTGGTTTCAGAAGTTTTTTCCAGCAATAAATCTCCATCCCGGAAATATGACGGGAGCGAGAAATAACGAACGACACCTCAGCCCGTGATATTGACGGGAGCTAGAATTAAGGGGTTAATATAAAAATCACATTCAACTCAATTCCTTTTCAAAATTTTTGTTTACATTAGAAATGAAACTTTAAATGACAATGACTTTTAATGCATACATTTTCGTTAGCCTCGGACAGTATTCGTAAGACGTCATAATACACAAATCGAAGCTAATGATAAAGACAGACTACCGCGGTGCACTCCGAGTATCGTTTTTTATAGTCATCTGATGCTCGAATGTACCAATGCAGGTGTACGAAAAGGGAACGCGTCATTCAAACGTTCTGTAAAAAAAAGACACGTGGGATGCACCGCAATAGCCTTTCTTTTTTTCTTAGCTCGAGATAAATGGTGGTGCTATCATTTGTTTACGGTTTCCATTCACAAAGTTTTTATTTTGAGATGGAGGATATTCTACCTAGGTCATGATCACGTGGTCAAGGCAGAAAAGTCTAGCGTAAAGAAGGGAGGGCTCCGTAGACGTAATGTAAATCCCCGCTAACCAATGAAACAGTTCATAGGGTAAAGCAGTAGTATCTTCCCTTCTTATCAGTTTTAGAAGTCCTTTGGTTAAATTACCGGTACCACGTGACTTTTTTCAGCCTCGAACCCATATTTAGAATATATTCCATTTCTCTTACAAGGAGAGGGCCAACCTTGTTAATCACAGATTTTGATTATTTTAATATATGTTGTAGGGTAGACACCCCTTAGTGTCAGGTTCAGCGGATTTTATCCAATGCCCCTTAGTTCTTGAAAAACCAGGGGGTCTAATATTAGTAGACAACTTAAATACTTACTTGGCAGCAAAAATGACAGGTTAGTCGTAGCTCAGTTGGCATAGAATTTGCCGGCTGATCCGAGGGCCCGGGTTCGATACATGAATGCGCAACATTTTTTTTCTCATTTTTTGTTTTATAAATATCGTCGTAATTATAATTTAATAATTTCAATTAAAAATTTTAACACCAAACATTAATTATAATGTTAATAAACTTAAATTTATCATTTCTTATTTGTAAACTATTATTTCTCATCCATTAAAGAGGTTTCAAAAGAAATTGGATCTATTATTGAATGATAAAAATTCCAAAATCGTGACAGATTCTGTTGTGGTGCCATCTAGTTATGATAAAAAAAAAGGAACATTCAAATAAAATAAAAGCAGAAAAAAGATAAAGGGGAAAGCAAAATAATTGAAAGTGCAAGCATACTTATTACAAACAGTGTTGCCAGATAGTCAAAAGTCAATTTCCCCAAAATTTCTGAAATTTTCCCCAAATCAGTGTTTTTTTTCGCAAAAGTCCCCAACTCATTTTTTACTCAAAAAGGGAATTTTGAAATTTTCAATTTACCACTATAAAAAATATTTAAGTAATTGAAGCTAAAAAATTTTCCCCAAATCAAGCCTTCTTTGAAAAAATTCCCCATTTACAAAAAACAAACTTTTAAACTGGGCTGAACCCAGTATAAAAGTTATAATGTAGCCCATATTCCGTAGCTACATTAAGAGAATGAGAGATATATTTTGCAGTGACAAGTTATTTTACGTTTGTTTTTAAAAGTATTGTCTAACAATGTTGGACTATTGTTACATCAGCTCCCCATAGCTTTAGACAATCTCTTATCAGTTGGGATTTGAATGAATCCGAGATGGTACGCTATTTTAATTTTTTTGTCATCCCTATACTGAAGTACATAATCATAATGCAAGGTATTTTTGCTGTATCAATCGATGTGCTTTTATATCATAAGAGAAAAATATCTGCTTTCCACATATTTAAATTAAATTTCTTTAAAAGTACGGCGAAAATTTTTTTCGTATAAGTCCTGCTGATTTAGTCACGTGCAGGTTTAATGTGCTTAAGACTTTAGAGTCTGATGCATCTGCAATACGTGTAAACTGTAATGTAGTAAACAACGACCACGACCACATCCAAGAGAATAATGATTGATATTTCCGATTTCAGGATTCTGTTTTCGTTTTTCAAATCAAAATTGAATTCGAGACAGATCCAGTTTTTCTGCAGGACTAAAAGAAATCTTAACGAAAAACAGTAAAAAAAAAAAAAAATCCCCAAGTTTTTCCCCAAATTTTTTTCTAATCCCCAAAAATTTCCCCACGAACTACTTGTCCCCCAAAAATTCCCCTCGATATTCAAAATTCCCCAAAATGGGGACAAAATCCCCAATCTGGCAACACTGATTACAAATTTAAAAATCTTTAATATGCAAAACATAAGTTGTAATTTAATTCTGATGCTAATTTTTAATATGATTATGCTTGTTACTTTAAAAACAGAATTATAGTATTATCTCATTGACTTCCTTTGTTAAAGCAATGCGTAAATGATGTTTCTAAAATCACGAATTTACACATTTGCTCAATATCATTGCATCGATAAAGAATATATGAAATACATTTTAAAAGTGATTTTTTATAAAAAAAAAAAATAACAGTTTTATGATGTTTTATTACAACTATTCAGTTAAAAGTAAAAAATTAAATAGGTTAAAATTATAATTGATATACAATATTAAAAATTTTAATTGACAGTGAGATTATTAAGTTACACTTACAAGTAAATTTATAAAACAAAAAATGAGAAAAACAAATGTAGCGCACTCAGGTATCGAACCCGGGCCCTCCAATCAGCCGGTTAACACCATACGAACTGAGCTACGACTGACCTAGCATCTTTGGAGCAAAGTAAGTATTTAAGTTGTGTACTAATATTAGACCCCCCCGGTTTCTGAAGAACTAAGGAGCATTGGATAAAATCCGTTGAACATGACACTAAGGGGCCTCTACCCTACAACATATATTAAAATAATCAAAATCTGTGATTAACAAGGTTGGCCCTCTCCTTGTTAGTTACAATACATTATTGTTATCTTTATGAGTTCAGTAGTTATAATACTGTTTACTTTTTACAAATAATTGAATTAAACGGTTTATTAAAGTAGAAATTTATTTCGAGATGGATCAGCTTCTCGGATATTAAATCCAAAAAATGATGAGTGACTATATTTATTTTCATATGTTTATAGTCTGGCTTATAGCAAGTAAGGAGGCCAGAAAATGTTTTTAAAAAGTAAATAATTTCTCTTTATTTGTTGTTCCGGCATATTAGAAAATATGCAATGAAACAGAGGGAAAAATGTTTTATCTAATTTATAATATTTTTAATTTTTTACATTTCTTATTTGCGAATTTTGTATAACCGACCACATTAAGGCATAATTGTTTTCTTTTTAAACAAAAGTAACAAATATTTTGTAAATATAATTGTTCCTTTTGTATATTAGTTGAAAATGCTTTAATAATGAAAATGAATGAGGAAGTGAATGTAAAATAAAGTGTGCCCGTAAAGTTACGGTCCACATTTGACCGCTCACAGTAAATCAACGAAACAAGATGGAAATGTGAAATCTTCACCAAATAAAAGAAAAACTCTCCACGTCTCACACCTGCTTAGTGCAGTTCGATGGGCCTCCATTTGAAACAGAGAATAACAGACGTTATTCACTCTGTTACACCAGACGTCCTTAACTGTGTGTGGGAAGAACTTGAATATTGTTTAGACGTGCGTAGGGCACCAAATGGAGGTCACATTCAACTGCACTGAACAGGTAAAAAACTTGGCGAGCTTTTCTTTTATTTGGTGAAGATTTCACATTTCCATCTTGTTTCGTTGATTTACTGTGAGCTGTCAAATGTGCACCTCGATTTTAAAGATACACTGTATATAAAGAGAAGAAGTACAAAATATGTATTATTTTGCTTAATAGGGCAATTCCACAGAAAATCATCATTTTTTTTTGGGGGGGGGGGGGAATCAAATTTATGATATGTTTAGTTTAAGAGTATGATTGGAAAATTTGATATTTTTATATTCTATAGAAAAATCCTAATAAAAAGGCATTGTAAATTACTGTTTACAAACTAAGTTAAGTACCGTTATTGTCCTTGTAAAGTCATAATATTACGTCAGTTACACATTAAAAGTTACGTCAGTTACACGTGTAAATGCCATTTTTTTTCTTTTTTTATTATTCAGAAATTAATTAAATAAGTTACTGTTATAATTTGGCATTACTTTGTCTTGCTGAGAACATTAAATCACTTTTTTTTTTAACGGGATTGTTTTGATAGTTTTTTCACTTCAATAAAGGCAGAAAAAATGTTTGTACATTTAATGTTACGTCAGTTACAGAATTTTGAATTGCAATTTTTGGGACTCAAAGAGAGATTGAAATAATCTGCATGTATTTGGGTATTAAGACCTTAGAAAGAAATATTTTAAATTGTAAAAATTTGTTCTAGCTTTATTATTAAATTTTCTACAAAGATTTGAAAACGAAATTCGGTGATAAAATGTTACGTCAGTTACGATGGAATTGCCCAATATACAATTAATTTATTTGAAAATTTCTCATTCATAGGTTACCTAATATTGCATTTAAAATGTTTGAAAAAAAAAAATTAAACATTTGCAGAAAATTTTCGAAGTGAAATGTATATGCATATAAAAAATCCTCTAAATTTAAAAATATAATTTAACGAATCGCCCTTTTTAAAAATTTTACAATGAGATAAAAAGGGAGCGTCATCGTTAAAAGCATTTACTCGAAGAAAAACACGAGTGTTCATTACAAATCACATAAATACTGTCGTATTTGAATTACTTTTTTAACTCGGAATATGTAAAACATTTCAACGCACAAACTTTAAAGAATGCTATTTTATACTAACAAAGAAAAAGTATTTATGTGAAAAAATTCAATTATGTACATTTTCAACAGAAGTACTAAGTAGGGGAGACCGGGTCTAGTAGGCGCAGTTTTTAGTTATTGATTTTTATTAATGTTTTTTTATGAAACTATAACTGTACTTTTAAAGAACATGTGTTGGGCTATAAATACCCGGAGTTTTGAGTTTGTAGCTTTTGTAGTTTATGTTTAGCGGAAGCCTAAAGTAAAAGGAAAATTGTGCGCCAACTTACCCCGTCACGGGGCAAGTTGCCTATACCTATGGGGTAAGTTGGCACAAGCTTTATAAAAATTTAAATAAGACATGCAGTTAAGAGAAATCAATTTCATTATTACTAGTAGGTTTAATCAAAGGCGTTATCGCCGTACAATGTAAATTCTAAATCATACAGAGATAAAAATAATGAATAAAACATTAACATTGAGTAATTTCTATCCTACTCGATAACATCACCAGAGTTACAGTTGTCACAAATAAAAAATTGAGTGTCTCCGTTTGGGAAAGCCCCATGTGCCCAAAATCTTGCATTGTAACCACTTTTTTTGCTGTTTGCTGTTTTTCAAGCTACCAGCATACACCAGACACCGAGCCAACTTGCCCCGTGTTCAATGCGCCTACTAGCCGCATAATACATTTCTTCACAAAAGGGACACGCAGCCATCTAAGTATAAATAATCCGAATAAATCACATATGGGGTAGGTACAGTTAATCATACATTAAGAAAAATTGCACAAGTTAAATCGCAATTATTAAGATAAGTATTAGAAATTAGAAAAAGAATGAAGCAACAAAAAATTACTTATGAGCACAAAAAAACAGTAAAATCGTAATAAATGCCCACTGCACATAGGTAACGCTGCAAAACTACAATGGGGATTGTAAAACGCAAGAAGAAATGTACTCTGTGGCTGGTTGCACAATCTATCCACAAACAGGCGATTTCGATAGGAATGCGCCTACTTACCCCTGTAGCCAACTTGCCCCGGTCTCCCCTACTTTTTGTGAGTACTATAATTGTCTGTATGCCCGTTCTCTAACTCCCGTAAATATAGTGCGATTACCATGAAAATGATATATCTTAGTGGGGTTTACTACGGTATGTTTAGTATTGAAAATGGGTTCATTTACAGGGACGCTCAAAAGAATTCCATTACATGACGATCTATCACAAAAATCATTTGTGGCGTATTTTTAAAGATATTATTAAACAAATTAAAAAATAGAGGAGAAGATCCAAATGCCGGCTAGGGTCCAAATACCGGCTACTATGTGTTCTGAGAACTGAGAGCAGGGCAGCTTAGCGGCGATAGGTAGAATTTGCAACTTTAATTAAGAGAATAAAATTACGAGAATAACGTCGCTGAAGTCTGTCTCATTTATAAACAGTAAATGCAAAAGTGTCGAACAAACGACGTAATCTGTTACATCATAAGACTTTCAGATATGTGTTTCTCATTTAAAAAATATATACTGATCGTATATTGGCTTGAATTGTGATTAAGTTATTTTCTAGACATATTTAGCTCTCAAATGCCGCGTGCACATTATCGGTATTTTATTATATAAATCAGTAAACGGTTTTAACTTAAACATACAAGTGGTCCAAATACCGGCTACCTAGAGTAGTCTAAATACCGGCTGGCCGGTATTTGGACCTCCCTCGGTTGATCTGCTTTAAGTGGAGGAAAATAAAGTAATTTAAATAGTTCCATAATTAATAAATTAATTTAAATGGTTCAGAAATAGTTACAGTTCCATTTCGCAAAATGAAAAAAAAGCAACCGTGGCCGCAATTCTTCAGGAGCGACACTGGTTACGATCACTTCACAATAATGTCTGTTGGACACTTCAAAATTGCCTGAAATAAATGTGAAGCGAAAGAAGAAAAATGACGGGGGAAAACAGGCAAAAGGGGAGGAAATTGAATTTTAAAAAGTGAAAAAGGAAGATATCCAACAGAGGAAGTGGGTGCAATTTGTGTCTTCTGCATGGGTTCTTTCTCTGCGGATAAGAAGGGGGGGTGGGGTCTGGGTTCTATGTTAAGAATGCGATATGTGGGCCTATAGCGACTGCACCGACGCAAAAAGTGATGTTATGTTTATGATTTCTTCAGATAAAGTAATTCTCACTTCAAACAGCAAGCTTTTCTTTGTTTTACACGTTAAAAAAACAAAACTAGAAGCATAATGGAAAGAGAACTGTGAGAGATAGTCGTTAAGAATTTCATAAATTTGACAATAATGCTTGTTTATTACAAATTACGTATTTCTTCTGTGCACCAGAAATGTTATTAATGTATAAAATTTATTATAATAATATTCTTATCGCTTAATAATTGTCTTTAGCTCTATTTATGTGATCATTTGGGAAAAAAAACAAAACAAACTTAGGTAGCCGGTATTTAGACACCATTTTCAAAATTCAAAATTTGAAGATTTTCGAAATTTTGCTTTTTATAAACAGAAAACGTCTTTTAAACAGATTTTTTATTCTCTAAACAGGTGTGAAAATATCAAGGTACTTTGCTGTCACTTTTTGTTTTACTAATTTTGAAAATTGTAGGATCTAGATTGAAAACAAAAGTGGTAACCGGTATTTGGACCATCTCCTCTATATATACCACTGAGATGTACTGGAAGCGCTTACTGTAGTATCTGGCGTATATATAATTTAACATTATTTACGTCGACACAGAAAAGCCTATGAAGAATAGTTATTGGTAGACCTTTTCAGTTGTGGTACGCGTTTTAAAAGTTTTTTTTTTCGGGGGGGGGGGATATTACTTGGTGTGTGTACATTTTATAGATCTTATACAGGGATACACAGATAATCTATAGTACATTTCCTTTTATTGACGGAAATTGCTGATTGGGAATTTTAAACTGTGCTATGCATTTAATTGAACTAACTTTTAGAATACTATGTAGGTTAAATACCAATCTATAGATCATACACAGGAACAACAACAACAAAAAAAAAACAGTAGCACTCCGGGGGTGCCAATAGAAGTGAAAACTTCAGCAATTACGTGTGTGTTTTTTTAATCGTAAGGAAATGTTTTATTGTGCAGGAAATACTTTTAAATGTAGTGTTTTTTATTCATTATTATAAACTATTACTACCAAAATTATATTACAATTTTCATACTAATATAATTTAACTATAAATTACATATAAATAAACATTAATAATTTGAAATATATATTATTATATTAAATTATATTATTAAATTATACATGTACATAGAAATAAACAAATTTTCGTACAAAAATTCTCCTATTGCATTTAAAGATTTATCCGGTGAAATATAAATGGCAACCATTACAATTCAATACTATCCAAATATTGAAATCCATACTCCAATTCAATACTATCCAAAAGTATTTTTATTAATGAATACAATACCACAATTATATTACGCTTGGCGCGCTAGTGTATATGTGCCAAAATGCTAGCATGTCGTAACAGTGTCTCCAAATCAGTGGTTTTTCTCCATCTCAAAAAAAGCTCAACGCGCCTAAAGAAGTTTTCACTTCAAAAATAAAAGTGCCCAGTTAAACTATTGGCTATGAAATCACGGGCTATTCACACTAATTGCATATTATACTCTTATATCAAAGAATAATGCCCATCAAAAAATACATTAAGGGGGATTTGTCCACGTTTCTCCCCCTTACACTTAACCAATTCCCCTCTAAATCTAATCAGGTAAGAGCCTAATCAGAATAATCTTGTATACCAAATTTGAAGAAAATCAGATAACTCTTCATGAAAAACCCATTTCACTAAATTAAGAGGGTATTACCTCCCCTGTTTACCCCTTTATACTTAACCAATGAACCCCCAAATCTAATCAGGGAAGCCCCTTATCACAATAAAGCTGTATATCAATTTTAAAGCAAATTGAACAATTCTGAATGAAAAACCCATTTGTCTAAATTAAACGGAGGGAGGGGGGTAAGCCCTCGTTACCCTCCTTTATAGTTTACCAATAAACCTCCAAATCTAATCAAAGAAGTTCCTTAACAGAATAAACCAGTATACCAAGTTTGAAGCAAATCGGATAATTCTGCATGAAAAACTCATTTATCTAAATTAAGGGGGGAGACTAGCCCCCGTTATCCCTCCTTTATCCTCTTCGTTACTGAACAAAAAATATTTTTTGAAAAATGTTGTAATAGTTCTTTTTAGCTATTTTAGTTTAAAAAATGATAATAATTGAAAAAATTAAAAGATTGTTGCACCAGTGTGCTAGTAAATGGAGGTCCACATATGTGGACCTTGGGGCACAATTGCGTAAAAATTGTGTAAATTTTGAAAAATCTTTGTAGATATTTGTGCGAAAATATTTGTGTAAAAAAAATGCGAAAATAAATGTTTTTTTTTATATATAATATAAATATATATTATATTTATTGCTTTAAACGTATTAAATTTATAAAAATCGTAAATCTCAAAATTTTTAAATTTCATTTGCCTTGAACTATTGTTAAGAAACGCCTACAAAATTTAAATTTTATTACATTATTTTTTACTTAGTGTGAAAATATTCAAATCAATTGTTTTTCAAAATGCATAAATAAACTTTACCCTTTACACACATAGCTCTTCTTTTGGATTTACATTCTTCCAAATAACACTTAGACGCATTTTTTATGTCTATAAGTCCTGGCAAATGTTCTACATTGTCAAGACAGATTTTCTTTGAGGGTGCGTTAATTTTTCTTTGCTTCTTTGTCATCAGTGTTGTAGTCATAAAAAAAGCAGAGAATATACGGTAAAGACAGGTGGTGTACGCTGACGTCATTAATGTTCATAGCTAGGGTATACGCTAATGCTTTTTTTTTTTTTTTTTGAGAAACAAACGGTATACGGAGCTTCTTAAAAAAATCCAGAAGGTACACAGCGACTACATCCCTGTTTGTCATTTCTTCTTTCAGAACTTGAATTTATTTGTGGTCTACGTCTACGGGGAGTTATATCATTTCTTCCTTCATACTTGATCAGAAGTGTAGCAATACACATCCTATAATCTATTAATGGCATGTATTTTCATCTTCATCGCTTTATTTTCTCTTACGTAATGTTTCCAACAAGTAGAAATCGCCAGGTATATAAAGTGATTAAATAAACGCGCTGGCCATTTGTTTGTTTCAGATGTACAGTGATAATATGCTAGGTACCACTAAAAATCTGTACCCCTTGTTGGTATGTTGTACATTTTTGCTGCAACTGGCTGGCTACTTTTACTTTTTACTTATCCTCTTTCGACTATCCCAAACATGGATAAATTACTTCACTTTCAAAACATGTTGAAAGAAAAATAACTGATAGTTATATTTACACATTAATACGGAAATCTGATCATCTCTAAGAACCTCATCCTACTCTCCTTTTTTCTGTTCTTTATCAGTTCTCCAGTTTTGTGTAGCAGAAACGATTCTATTTGACGTAATAGTATTTGAAAAAAAAAAAAAAGGCAAAAAGTATTCTGCACATTTCAAGCTAGTAAAATATCTGTCTGTATAGAATATATGGTTAAAATATTGGAGCACACTTTAACACAATAATTTAACAATACCCCCACCTGAACGAAAATCTCGCATATCGTCTGAGGAAATACTGCCATTGCTAACATATGTATATATAAAAATATAATACCAATTCATCTCTAACAGACATGACAAATATTATAAACCTAGAGGATTTGGTTTTGAAGATTCATATTATGGGAACACACAGTGCCCAGAAAAGGAAATCATTTTTAGTCCAAAGAAATATGTTTAGGTCGAGGTAAGTTTAACCATTTTTTCTCTTGTAAAATCTAAAAAGAGTGGCATAATTATCAACAAAATACAGATAATTCTTCAGTTTAAAGAATCTATTTTTTGTCATTGTATCAACAAATTGCTGGATTGACATGTCAAAACAACATCATTTGGCTTGAGGGAGTTTCGACGTACCCATGAGATTATTCCGGCCTGTAAGTTTCATAATATCACAAACTGTAGTATCCACTCATCTGTGCTCTCAATTTTGCACTGAATGTAAATTTCTTTGTGTAGCTAGTTTCTCGAAAAGCTCAATGTTCATAACTGTGGTTACATTTTATTTTGAAGAAAACTATTAATTTTAACAGAATTATGCAATATGTTTGCACACATAAAAATAATCAGCTATTGAATTTCCATCACGTAGTTTAAAATTAATATATAGGAAGAGAAAATACATATGTATTAGTATTAATAGATTTGGGATTGAAAAAAATAAATTTAAAAGTTGACTAAGAAAATCTTTTAATATTTTATTATTATTGTGTATTATTTACGCGAGATAATCATTTACAAATATAACTATATGTATAAAAATAATCATATTTATTTATTTTGAGTAAAAAATACATTATGTATGGACTCCAATGTATCTATGCATTTGCAATAAAATTGCAGAATTTAATCAGCAATAAGTATTTAATCAAACAAATATACAAAATCCACTTAAGCTAGCTTAAATTGCATAAGCTGTTAAAAAAAGCATATTTTAAGTTAATTAAATATACTGAAACTTTATTATTATTTATAAACAGGATAACAGTATTCCTGAAATTTAAGCATATTTATAGTAATTGAGTACTGAGGTCCACGTGTGTGGAACTCAATAAAATTATACTTTTGAAATCAAAAATTTCACAAAACAAACAAAAGTAAGTTATCTAATGAACATTTGTAATGTTTTCAGCAAAAAAAATAATTATGACATCTTAATTAAAATTTTAATATAGATAAATATTACTTAATTTTACGCAATCGCTGAATTGACGACATTTTTCAAAACCTCACTTGCAACCAACGGTTTAGACATGAAAATAAGTCAAGTGTTCAAATCTGTTGGATTCATTTTAAAGTTTAAAATATCATAAATGTGAATTCATAATCAAAATTTAAATATTTTTATTGATTTTATTACAATGGGCAAAGATCCAAGGTCCACATATGTGGACCTCAGTAGCGAAGAGATTATATTCAGCCAATGAACCTCCAAATCTAATCAGCCCCTTATCAGAATAAACCGGTATATCAAATTTGAAGCAAATCGAATGATCTGCATGTAAAACCCACTTATCTAAATTAAGGGGGGATTAGATCCGGGTCCCCCCTTTATACTTAACCAATGAACCCCCAAAACTAATCAGGGAAGCGCCTTATCAGACTGAACTTAGAACTTTTTGTAAAGCAGTTCGGATATTTCTATCAAGACTTGTGGCGTTACGTACCTACATACAGAACCTGCATGAGCATTATTTCTCAGGCTCTGAGAGCGATGGGCTAAAAATTCTGATGCTTTTCCAACTATTGATATACATTATTATGAATGTGTTGGAAACTGTTTCATAATCTATGCTAGGCACATGTTTTTTCTTTCCTGTGTTATAGTTTCTGTAGTGCTTCATTATAGTCCGATATTAATTTAAATTAATCGAATCTTGTATTATAATTTTTTTTAATGTAACCATTAAACATAATATTCTTTTTACGACGTTATTTCGGATTCTTTCTTAAATCTAAAATAGAGAATCAAATAGAAATGTTTAATGCCTTTATTACACTCCCTGTTTCCAAAATTTTAAATTGGATAAAAAGAAACGTAAAAACTGAAATTCGAATACATATGTATTTTTTAAATTTTAAATGACTTTAATGAGTCGTACTAAAAAAATACATCGCGAATATATGAAATACTTTGATGCTAAAAGCCATCAAAGAATCTCATTTTGTGCTAATGTAAAAGACTTTGTTCTGAAGAATAAAATATTACGGTTATTTATTTTTTATAAAATAAAATAAATGATTATTTTAATTATCTTAATATTGCAAATAGAAACGACAAGATCAAATACATGTCGCTCATTTATTAAATGGCCTTTTTACATTTAAAAATATAAAGGAAAACTTGTTGCAACTCACTTTTATCCAATTTTTAAAATCTAATAGAAAATAGGATTAAATTTTTAAAACATATATTCATAAAATATAATTTTTCTCATGCGATTTTGAAGGCTATTAAAAACTATAAAATATAGTTCAAATAGACCCCTGTTTCGTATTTTTAATAATGAAATAAAAATGCAAAATATATAGTTCAAATAGATCCCCAGTTTCGTATTCTTAACAATGAAATAAAAATATAAAAAATATAGTTCAAATAGATCCCCGTTTCGTATTTTTAACAATGAAATAAAAATATAACAATTGTTGAAACAATTTACTCTAAAGCACTCTCCAAAGATTTTTAAAAATGCGAAATGACATAAAAAGTTTTACTTGAAAGAATTTTCTGAAAGGAATTGGTGAAATATTTTGACACTAAAAGTTACTGAATAGTTTTATTGTATGTTAATATAAAAATTGCTGCTGCGAAAAAAATACATCACCAATTCATTTGTTTTTCAATAGAAATAATAAATAATTATCGTAAGTACACATATATATTTAAAAGTATCTTTTTGTATGACTTCGAATAAACCAGTTTTTCTTAAGGGGTCTCAGGACTCTTGAATTTCTAAATTTCCGAAAAATAATTTTTTTTTAGATGTTAAACTGCTATCTTTAATGAACATTTAGATATAATTCTTTTCTTAATATTCCCATTAGGACAAGAAGTTATGGTTTTTAAAATTATTCCCGCTCAATAGCTGAAGCGGCGTTTCCGAAAATTTGAAGTCATTTTTCTCCAAATGGCGTTTTTAGGCATAACGCGCAAGATATCTCAAAAACTTCTGAATATTAATACATGGAAATTTTTTCAGAGAGAAACATTCGCCTTGCATACAATATTTCAAATGAAAATCAAATTTCAAATTTCAAAGTAATTGCTTAAAAGGCGCAAAGCCCAACATAGTGAAAAAGATTCCAAGCCGGGACTCGACCCCGGACTCGGATGGCCCGGGTCCGAGTCCCGGTTTGGAATCTTTTTCACTATGTTGGCCTTTGAGCCTTTTTAGCAATTACTTTGAAATTTGAAATTTGATTTTCATTTGAAATACTTCTGAATATGTTTTGGTGAAATTTTCAAAACATATGTTTCATGTTAGTCTGTATAAACTGAGCCTGCATTAAAAATATAAAAACAATTTAAATACAAATCTATTTAAGTTCAGAGTAATTATTACAATATGAAGTATAATTAGGCGCAAAAAATTTCATTCGAGTACCAAAATTTATTTTGTAATCATGCGCATAAGCTGTTATACCAATTTTCTGTTCGACAATTGTCTGGCCGTTTGGAATCCCTTAGTAACACTAATTCTGCATCTTGTATTTTTTTAAATGCAAGAAATGCAAGAACATACTTATATCTTTCACCTCAAGAAAAATTGTGTTTTAAACTCATATACATTTTAAGATAGTAAATGTTGAAAATGATCTCCTTTGTTTTGTTTTTTCCTTTTTCACAATTTTAAGAGTCCGGGGACCTTTTAAACTAGGGGTGCACAACCTCTTTAAGAGAAGGGCCACTTACAAGAATATGTAGGTTGTCGAGGGCCACAGCAGTAGCACGGAGAGAATTCTATTTCGTGGATGTGATCTGTAGGCCTATAATCAGATAAAAAATATGGTTTCAGGGAGGGGGGCGTTACCCCTCTACGTCTCCCTACCCAGTCAACATATCCAATTCAGTTGGTAAGGATATATCAACAGTGTTTCGTTTGCATATATAGCAGATATAGCAAGGATTGTTTTCAAGAAGTGATAATATACCTTGACTTTATTTGGGAGAGTAATTGTTTTTAAATTAAAAGTGCTAAAAAAATAAGTATGAAAGTGGCTAGTGCCGAAGAAAAATGTCAACTTTATGAAAGAAGGAAAGAAGAGGAGCCTATCAACGAAATTTGCGATTTTCCCGTGCTCGAACGACGAAATTTGCGATTTTTCCACCCTGATCGACGAAATTAGTGATTTTTCTGCGCCCGATCAACGAAATTCGCAATTTTGTTTGCTCCTGATCTACGAAATTCTCAGAACTTAACTGACTTTGACGAAATTTGCAAGTTTTTCCCTCGCCAAATTGATGAAATTCACGATTTTTTCTCGCGAAAAACTAAAGAAATTCACGATTGTTCCGCCGTCGATCAACGTAAAAATTTCCGCCCATCATCTACAAAATTCGCGACTTTTCTTTGCCGATGAACGAAGTTTGCGATTTTTCAGAACCCAATCGACAAAATTCGTACTTTTTTCGTGCCTGATCAACAAAATTCGCGATTTTTCGTATGTGGTCAATAAAATTCGCGTTTTTCTGTGCCTGACCGACGAAATTCGCGATTTTTCGAAGCCCGATCGACAAAACTCGCAAATTTTTCCGTAATCGATTGACGAAATTTGCGATTTTTCCGCGCCTGATCGATGAAATTTGTGATTTTTTCTCGGCTAATCGGCAAAATTTGCGATTTTTTCGCTCCTGATGGATGGAATTTGTGATTTCTCCGCGGCTAATCGGCGAAATTTGCGATATTTCCGCGCCCGATCAACGAAATTCGCGTTTTCTTCTCGTGATAAACAGACTAAACAGTCGATTTTTCATCAACAAAATTTGCAACTTTTCCGCGCATCATCAACAAAACCGATCAACGACATTTGAGATTTTTCCGGGCATGATTGACAAATTTCATAATTTTTCTGCGCGCGACCAACAAAATTCGCAATTTTTCCGAGCCCGATCGACAAAACTCATGATTTTTCGGAGCCTAATCGACAAAACTCGCGATTCTTCCTTTCCCGATCAACGAAATTTGTGACTTTTTCCGCGCATAATCGAAAAAATTCGCAATTTTTCCAAGTCCGATCAACGAAATTTGCAATTTTTTCAAAAAGCGCAATTTTTCCGCACCCGATCAAGGAAATTCGCGATTGTTAACTGACTGGCGAATTTTTCAATTTTTCCGCGGCAAATTTACGAAATTCACGATTTTTTTGTGCGCACATATGGGCAAAAACTGCAATTTTTTCCAGTTATAAATTGACGAAATTCGCGGGCCACAGTTTGCGCATCCCTACCTTAAGCCAATTTTCTTTTAATTTTCTTTTAATATCATTTTTTTCTCATTTTATTTATACATAAATTTGTTGAAAATCTAAATTTTCCATTTTAATACTTTCCTTACTTCCTACTTGGATTAATCAGAGAAGCATAAAATGTCTTCATAAAACCATTTATTCGAGTGTACATTCTGCACCGGTGGTTCCTATACTTTTACTTGGCATGTCCCATCGAAGCATATATAAAATCATGACACCCCCAATCTCCTCTAATGACATATATTTAAGTTCAGAGTAATTATTACAATATGAAGTATAATTAGGTGCAACAAATTTCATTAGAGTGCCAAAATTTATCGTGTAAAATATTAACCCTGATTCATATTAAAGATGTTCAAAATATCAATAATTTTATCTAAATATAGAGGACTACATCTACGGGAAAAAAATAAACGAAAAGAAAATACTAAAGGAGAATAGTTTAACAATATGAATCACATTATGCGACGTTATAAAAAAGTAAATTAAATTTTAAAATATATAATAGAGAATAAGGATATATAAAAAACATATTCAATTTAAACGATTCCTATAATAATTTGCTCCCTTTTTTACCCACAGTAAAAATAAGATACTTATTAGATCCGAAATGTAAGAATCAAGATGATTGGGATAAACGTAATGCGATCCTTGTGCTTTCTGCTAGCTGCAGAGAGACTTTACATAGAGCACTAATTTAGTCAACTCTAATCTCAAGTTTCCTCGTTTAGTGATATACAATAGATTTATCAGCAATAAAATATTTAGAAACATTAAATCCACATTCAACTAGTAGATATGAAGTTGGGAATGGTAAAAACCCACCATCATAGATTTAAGTGGAAACGGCTGTGTTTGTTCTTACTAGGCAGATTAAGATTGATCAAGATATAATCAGCTTAATTTTCATAAGTAAAGATGTTTTCGAAAGAGAAAAAAAAATGTCAAAGTATCGAAAAAATTCAAAGAGTTGGAATTATTATCTCTTCGATTTTATTTCATGGTTATTAGAACATCAGAATTATATCTCGATTTCATAGCACCTCCACATTTAGGTGAAAAAACATTTTTTAAAGTTCAATATTTTTACTAAAATAGTTTTGATAAAAAGAAATTATTTTAACGCACTTTAATGAATTTAAATGAAACGCTTGCTTTTTTAAAAATATCTTACATATCTTATTTGCCAAACAAAAATTAGTTCAAACTATGTCGTTGATTAGATATATAAATATTACTGTGTTTTTGTCTTGCTGTTTTTAAAAATCTAGCGGTCAATAATGCCGATTCGCGGAAATTTTTAGAATAAGAAAATGTATTTTTATAAAATCTATAATGTAAAAAAAGTCTATGAGGTTACTAAGAATTTTCTAGGAAACTGGTATGCCTAGAACTTTTTAAATAAATGCAACAAAAAAAAATCATGCTGCAGATTCACGATTAAACTGAAAAAAAAAAAAAAATGTAATGTTGCTATGAATTTTTAAGGAAACTGAGATGCCTAGAAATTTTATGTAACTGCAAAAAAACGTGTAATTATCCCGTGTTACGATAAAATTTTAGTAAGCATATTAGATTTCCTTAGCTTTAGTAATCTAGCTTATCTTTTTTTTTCTGTACAGTGTCCAAATAAAATTTTAGTAAACATACAGATTTCTGAAGATTTTACAAAACTTGGTTTTATAAATTTACTTTTTTTTACAGTCTAATTTATATAGGAGAAAAAACTTAATGGTAATTGTACCTTAAAAGCAAGCAAAAATGTAACCAGTTTCATTAAAATCAGTGATAGTACGTTAACTGACCTATCTAAACTGTCACTGAGTACGGACATAAACTGCTCAATCTTAATATATCATGAAAAAATGTCGCACTGAAATTCTTCTTGAAACACTAATATGTGAAATATCCTGGCACTAGAATCCACCCAAGAATCGTATTCTAATGCTCGCTTATTTTTATAGCATTATTGAAGTAATAAAACTTTCGTAAAATGTACATCTGTCTAACTCAGATTAAAATTTCAAATATATTATTCGTCAGTTATTAGGAACGTTAATTTGTATTTATAAAAGCATATTTGTTCTACCCTTAAAAAAAAAGAACCCATTAAAAATATTTTTAACTCCCCCCCCCCCCCTTCCAATTCACTTGAATTGATAGAATATACTACATGAGTGTTGCAACTAATATTATTTGAAAACAAACAGCCTGTAATTCCAGATCATGGCAATTATCCAAAATTTTTATAATTCGTTTCTCAAAAACTACTTTATCTAGAAGAAAAAGCTTAATAATTATTGTATTTTATTTTAGAGTATAAAAAAAACTCTAATTTTATTGAAATCTGTGATACGGGGTTACATGAATTGTGAAAACAGACATTTAGAAATCTAATTGTAATATCTCATTAAACAAGTTGGAAATTGCACGTCAAACATGCTAATAAGTTGCGTTCGTACTATAACTAGTGTTATAAACATTTTTTGCACCGCATATTGTACTGAATGCATATTTTAGTGCACTTCATAAGTGCATATCAATTTCATTCCGTTCGAAAGACTGTAACATCATTAAAATGCACTTGAAATAATTTTTCCCATTGGCCATAATCTAGCGGAAAACTTTTGACTGTTCCTATAATTAAACTGTACATCCGATTTTCAGAAAATTTAAAACGATTCTACAAATTTTCCAACAATTATATATATGTTGCTCTGTTATATCCGGAGGGTCAGACGCACAGACAGACGGACCGAACTATGACCACAGGTGCTAAGTATTTATTAATTACGAACGCACCTAAAAAGCGCTTAGAAAAGCTTTTTAAAATATGAATAGATGAAATATTCTGATACTAAAAATCATCAAAGTATCTTATTCTAGAGTAAATAAAAAAAACGGCTTATTTAAGGTAAAATCTATTACATATTTGACTTTTGGCCATAACAATGGTAAAAACTTTTCGTGAAACGTACCTCATACATTCGCAAACAAAATATTCCACTATTTTATTCTTCAGTTATTAAGTATGTTATTATGTATTTAAACATAAAATCATTTCTGACATTTTATTATTTTGAATTGTTAGAATATGCGACATGTAGGTTTTTTTTACTTTTTACTTTTATCGCATTTAACAGATATTATGTTTCACGTTTTTAATAATCGGATGAGTTTCTATTGTTCATCATTGAGGTTATTTATTTGAGATCACATTGGACATTTTTGTTTTTAAATACGAAAATCACATGAAATCGTCGTATTTTAAAATTGTTGTTAAATTGAATATGTGAAATGTTTGGACACTAAATGCCGTCAATTAATCTTATTTTACAAATTTGAGCAATATATCTCAGAAGTAATGTATCTCCCGTTATTCGTCAAGATATTTATCATGATATTTTTATCCCAACGGTATTGCTATTATGCATTTAAACATAAAATGATTTCTGTCATTTAACTATTTTGAATTGTTATAATGTGCGACATGTAGGGGGGGGATGCTTTCTTTTTTTACTTTTACCGCATTTAACATATATTATGTTTCACATTTTTAATAATCGGATTAAACTCATGTTCACCATTGAAGCTATTTATTTGAGATCACATTGGTGATATTTTTTTTAATATGAAAATCACATATGATTCTTAATTTTAAATTGTTGTTAACTCGAATATGTGAAATGTTTGGACACTAAACGCCGTCAATAAACCTTATTTTACAAATTTGAGCAATATGTATTAAAAGTAATATATCTCCTGTCATTCGTCACGATATTTATCACGATATTTTTATCCCAACGATATTGTTACTATGTATTTAAACATAAAATCATTTCTGTCATTTAACTATATTGAATTGTTAGAATATGCGACATGTAGGGTGGGGGGGGGGGGGGGGGATGTTTTCTTTTTTTACTTTTACCGAATTTAACATATATTATGTTTCACATTTTTAATAATCGGATTAAACACATGTTCACCATTGAAACTATTTATTTGAGATCACATTGGACATATTTTTTTTTAATATGAAAATCACATATGAGTCGTATTTTAAATTTGTTGTTAACTCGAATATGTGAAGTGTTTGGACACTAAACGCCATCATTATATTTTACAAATTTGAGTAATATACCTCACAAGCGCCTTAGTGATTCGTCGCGATATTTATCACAATATTTTTTTTAGTATAAATAATGAGTAATTTTTGTATTTAATAATTCTACTATATGTTTCATGAAAAACTTTATTAGAATGAACAGATATTTTGCTCGAAGTCGAAGTCATAGTCGTGCTTAAAAAATTGTGAAAACCTAAACGTTTAAAAAATGAATGCTTTTTAATGTGCAAATTGCTCGTTTATCTGTGTTTTCATTTTAGCGGTTCCCATCTATACTAGTAATATAAAGAGGAAAAAATTGTTTATTTCTAAGAAGTAAGCTCTGGAACTACCGAACCGATTCCAAAAGTAATGGTATCAAAATGATGGTGTTAGTCCAACTTAGACATAGGCTATATCTTATGTCCGTGCCACTGGCCAAAAGGGGGTGCAGGAGCAAAAAACGTTCTAAAAATGCGGTTTTTGTGTTACTGAAGGGCCTAGAAACATGAAATTTGGAACATTAGTTATTTATAAGATACTAAATGATCTCTAAGAACATTTCATAAAAAAAATCGAAATTAAAAGCGCTGAAAATGCGCGAAAAACGTTCTAAAAAACGTTCTAAATGGAGATTTTTACGCAATTTCAGGAAGTACCAAGCCGATTTCAAAAAGAATGGTGTCAAAATGATGGTGACAACCCTTGCTCCAACATAGGCTATATTTTATGTCGGTGCCACTAACCCTAAAGGGTGTGCAGGAACAAAAAAAGTTCGGAATTGCGATATTTGTGTTACTGAGAGGTCCAGATACATGGAATTTAGAATGGTAGTTACTTATTAAATATAAATTATCTCTAAGAAAATTTCTTACAAAATTCGAAATTTAAAAGGGGGAAAATGCGCAAAAAGCGTTCTAAAAACGTTCGAAATGGCGATTTTTACGCAATTTCAGGAAGTACCAAACCGATTTGAAAAATAATGGGGACAACACTTGCTCCAACATAGGCTACATTTTATGCCGGTGCCACTAACCCTAAAGCGGGTGCAGGAGCAAAAAACGTTCGAAATTGCGATTTTTGTGTTACTGAAGGGCCTAGAAACATGAAATTTGGAATGGTAGTTACTTATAAGATACTAATGATCTCTAAGGACATTTCATAAAAAAATCGAAATTTAAAACGGGTGAAAATGTGCAAAAAGCATCCTAAAAACGTTCTAAATGGCTATTTTTAAGCAATCTCAAGAAGTACCAAACCGATTTCAAAAACAATGGTTTAAAAATGATGGTGACAGCCCTTGCTCGAATATAGGCTATATTTTATGTTGGTGCAACGACTTCTAAAAGGGGTGCAGGAGAAAAAAAAAAAAAAAAAACGTTCGAAATTGCGATTTTTGTTTTACTGAAGGGCCCAGATACATGGAATTTGGAATGGTAGTTACTTATAAGATAAAAATGATCTCTAAGAACATTTCTTAAAAAAATCAAAATTTAAAAGGGATGAAAATGGATGAAAAACTTTCTAAAAATCGTTCTAAATTGTAATTTCTATGCAATCTCAGAAAGTACTCATCCGATTTCAAAAGTAATCGTTGGCAATTGATGATGACAGCCCATGCTCCAATATAAGATCTATTTCATATCGGCGTTACTACCACCTTGCGGTTACATTTAAAAAAAGTTCTAAATTGTGATTTTTGTGATACTGAAGGGGCTAGCAATTGAAATTTGGCATAGTAATTGCTTGTGAAATGTAAATACCATCCGAGAAGAGTCCCTTAAAAATTTGAATTTTAAAAGGGCGGAAAATGAACGAAAAGCGTTCTAAAAAACATTCTAAATGGCGATTTTAGCGCAATCTCAAGAAGTAACAAACCGATTTAAAAAATAATGGTTTCAAAATGATGGTGATAACACTTGCTCCACTATTGGCTACATTTTATGTAGGTGCCACTACTCCTAAAGAGGGTGCAGAAGCAGAAAAAACGTTCGAAATTGCGATTTTTGTGTTACTGAAGGGCCCAGATACATGGAATTTGGAATTATAGTTACTAATATGATATAAATGATCTCTGGGAACATTTCTTAAAAAATTCGAAATTTAAAAGGGGTGAAAATGTGGGAAAAGAGTTCTAAAAAGCGTTCTAAATGGCGATTTCTACGTAATCTCAGAAAGTACCCAACCTATTTCAAAAGTAATGGTTGGAAATTGATGATGACATCCCTTGCTGCAACATAGTCTCTATTTCATGTCGGTGTCACTACCACCTTGAGTTGCAGAAGGAACAAACGTCCTAAATTGCGATTTTTGTGTGACTGAAGAGCCTAGAATCCTGAAATTAGGCAGGGTAGTTATTTATAGGATACAAACGATCTGTAAGGACATATGAATTTGATTTCAAACATAATGGTTGCAAATTGATAGTGATAGAACCTGCTCAAACATAAGCTATATTTTATGTCGAGGGTTGCAGGAGCAAAATCTTTCTAAATTGAGATTTTTGCGGTACTGAAGAGGCTAGAAACTTTAAATATAGCACGTTAGTTACTTATAAAATATAAATGTCCTTTAAGAACAGTCGAAAATAAATTCGAAATAAAAAAGGGGTGAAGCGAACGGAAGGAGCGAAAAGCATTCTAAAAGACTTCTACATTACGATTTCTATGGAATCGCAGGAAATAATAAACGGATTTAGTTATTGTTTGCGAATCAAGAGTGACAGTCATTGAACCCTAATCGATCTATATTTTATGCCGGTGTCACTACCAGCTGGTTGGCAGGAACAACAAGAAAGTCTTTAAAAACCTCTAAATTCCGTTTTGTGTAGAATATTATGAAATACCAACCGATTTCAAGGTTAATGTTGGCAAATTAATGATGACAGTCTTTGTTTCAACATTTTTCGAGATATGCTATTTCAACTCTCTTTCGGCATTTTATGTTGGTACACCTAATACCAGAGAGGTGGTAGACTGTTAGACAAGAAGCTTGGAATTTGACATGATGGTTAATTTTAAGATGTAAATGTGTTAAGATGCTTTCTAAAAAAATCAAAACTTCAAATGAATACTGAAATGAGCATAAAAGTCTCAAAATACTTTCTAAATTATCATTTAATTGGAATTAGTTTTAGTTCTTCTTATTAATTAAAATCTCATTTCTGTCTATTGCACTTTTATAATGAAGTTTAGTCAAACTGTGGCTTAATTTGTAATTTTTGAATTATTTCAAAAAGTGTTCTTCTAATAAAAAATAGTCATGCAAATATCACTTGGTATATTTGAACTATTACGCGAACAAAGCCGCGGAGTTTGCTAGTATTAAATAAACTCGGCTGTATTGTATTTTGCATAATTAAATAACAACAATAATAATAATTCTGTAATAATTAGTTAACATTATAAATAAACTATGTTGAATTATATTTCATAAATAAAACTTTCCTCATACGGAACTTGCTAGTGAATATTTAAAAATCGCAAAAATATATTTAATAGATCCCCTCTTTCCCATTTTTGACAATCAGATAAAAACAGAATTCCGCCGTTAAAACCTTTTACTCGAATACACACTCAAGCGCTATTTACAGATTTTAAATCACATAAAAAGAATCGTACTTGAAAAACATTTTCAAATACGAATATGTGAAATATTTTGACACTAAAAGCCATCAAAGAATCCTTTTTTGTGCTAACATAAAAAGTGCTGTTGTGAGGTAAAATATATAACGATCTGTTTCAATTTCAATATAGAAGCATGAATGCTTTTTGTAAATATACTTTTCTTTGAAGTGGGAATAGGAAATTGAATGGATTTCACGTCAAATAATAAAGGACTTATTTTGTATTTTTAAACTAAAAGGCATATTTTTTTTTTGCTTTTTTTTTCTACTTTTTAAATAACTCGTACATTCTTTTATGGTAATATTGCTCTTGTGAGTAGATTAGTTTTTTTTCCTTGCACTTAAAATATAGAACTGCGACTTAGATTTATCATTCTGATTCTAGAATTTTAATCGTCCGGTAATCAAAAGTATAAATGTTTGTCTAGTTCTATCCACAAAGGAAAGGGATAGATGGAGATGCAGTATGCCGTATAAACGGTTTGCAATATGAAGGCGGTTATCGTTCAAATTTAAATGCCTCCATTCGGCCCAGCCGCATAGAGGCTCTGTGGATCTGCAAGTATTCGGATTTAATTTTGACCGGTTTTAACAGGTGTCAGAGTTGCATTTTTGGCATCACGCTCAGCCACTATACTTCATCTCCATCTATCTCTTTTCTCCGTGAGTTCAATCGTAGAAATGATATGATTAAGCCTTTCAGGGGCGGTGGCTAGGACGTCTATCCACCAACTTTAGAAATTTTTCTCTAGGAGTGCAGTGGCTAGATTGATTAACCACCTATACGAAAAGTCAGCCAATACTTATAAAATGAAAACAGAGATGGCAGCACTAACCCAGCTTTTAAACATAATATGAAAAAAATTTTTGAAATGATCATGTCGAGAGAAAAATTTTCGAAGTTTATTTATTCTTAATTTCTTTAATTGCTTTATGTATAAAAAAAAACTATGGTAGCGTATATATACTGTTATTGACCTTTTCAATGCATTAGAGTAACACACAATCTAGGATAAATAATTTTAGTTTGATTTTTGAGAGTAATTCTGTGGTGGCTAGAACGTCTAGCCACCGCCCTCTTAGGAAAATTATTGTTCTGCTGGGGAACGGAATTGCGTTTCTTTCTCTTTGCGATAAACAGAGAGGTGGAATTTGTGTTATTGAAGGGTGGTCAATATAAACAAAGGGGAATGGTGGAATGTAAATAAAAAAAATGAAAAATCAAGGAGATAAGAGGCTTTTATAGAAAACAGTTCAGTTTTTCTGTTTAGAGCTCAGACTGAGGTTGTCTTTCACTCTCGTTCTTATATCGTGCTTTTTCGAGATAGATTTTATTTCTGTAGCATTCTAATTTACTTGTTTTCATTTCATACATTTTATAAATACTTAAAATTGATATAATTTGATATATTAGCAATAATGCCTAGAAAAGGCTTATCGTTAGATGAGGCTATTGCTCTATTTGAAGAATTACCTTCAGATGATGAATCTGCTGTGTCTGACAACAGTGATAGTGAGGAAGAATATATTCAAAATTTACCTCAAGAAGAAATTTCTTCCAGTTCTGAAGATGAACAAATCAATGAATTAGAAGGCCCTAGTTGTTCCAGAGGAGGTGTAAATTAGAGCAAAAATTTCAGAAGCCGCTCTGTTCCAGAATTCATTGAAGAAAGTGGTCCTGCAACTGAGATCCTAGATGTTGAAAATCCAACACCACTTGGAATATTTTTCATGTTTATTAGCATGAAATTATTGGAAGATATAGTTTTTCAATCAAATTTATATGCTACACAGTTGGGAAAATCTTTCACTGCATTAGATATTGATGAATTTTTAAGATTTATTGCAATAAATCTACTCATGGGAATAAAACGTTTACCAAGCTATAGAGATTATTGGTCCAGCTCTCCCGACTTGCATGATCAATATATATCGCAACAAATGTCAGTAAAACGTTTCGGGTGGATTTTGTCCCATTTGCATATTAATGATAATTCTTTGCAACCAAAAAAAGGAACTGATAATTATGATAAGTTATACAAACTACGCCCATTTTTAAATCATTTATCAGAAAAGTTTCTTTCATTATATAGGCCCTCTCAAAATCAAGCTATTGACGAATCAATGGTCAAATTCAAAGGACGTTCTTCTTTGAAACAATATTTACCTAAGAAGCCGATACAGAGAGGCTATAAAGTATGGATGCGTTGTAATGAAAGCGGATATGCTAGCCAGTTTGAAGTTTACACAGGTAAGGTTAGCAATCTTGTAGAAAGGAATTTGGGAGAAAGAGTTGTTCGCACTTTGTGTGAACCAATATATGGTAACAACCATAAACTATTTATGGATAACTACTTTACTAGTTATAATTTATTCAAATTTTTAGAAACAAAAAACATATTCGCTTGGAACAGTGAACATGACAAGGATAAATTTGCCGAAAAACTTAAAGGCGGAAAAGGACTTGTCAAGGGGAGATTTTGACTGGTCGTCAAGTGAAGACGGTATAATTTGTCTTATATGGAAAGATAAACGAGGTGTATGCATATTATCTTCTTTGGAAAATGCAACAAACATTACAAATGTTGAGAGAAAAGAAAGGGATGGTCAAATAAATCTGGTATCATGCCCTCAAGCTATTATTGATTACAATAAAAACATGGGATTTGTTGATAGGTTTGATCACCTGAAAAGCTTATACGAAATTGATAGGAAGAGTCATAAATGGTGGCATAGACTTTTTTTCCACTTCTTAGATGCAACAGTTGTAAATTCGTATATCATTTACAATATGCTTCCTGAAAAAAACAGTGATTTTGAAACTATGAAAAGTTTCAGGCGTGAAATAATTCGTGAACTTTTATTAGTCGGTACAAAAAAAACCATAAAGAGACGTTCCTCAAGTTCCAAATCTGTTCCTGTAAAACAGCACAAACCACAAATTCCTGTAGATGAACGAACTGAATATGCAAAACATATTCCTGTCAAAACGGAAAATGGCTTATATAGAAGATGTGCTCTTTGTAGCACAAAAAAAGATGTGCATCGATCGCGTTGGTTATGCAAAGAATGCAATGTGCCACTATGCATGCAAGCAACAGGGGATACTTGTTTTCAAAAATATCATGCAAAGTAGATATATTTTCATAAAACGTGTTGAACTTTGATTTTAAACTGCTTACAAACTGATTTTAAACAGACTTAATATTTTTTAAATGCTTATATTCTTTTATTTATAATTTATCAGTCGATTATTTCGTTATAAGAAAAAGGTAAGCAATTATTGTATTTTATATTATATAATTGATCAATACCAAAATTTATTATTATAAGTATATTTTTATATCATAATTATAATTTTTATACCTTAAATATGTTAATTTATGTTTTCTTATGATAACTAATGAAAAATTGTTTACAAACTAATTTTAAACAGTTTTAATATCTTAAAATTTTTTGTATTATTGTATGCATAAGTTGTGAGTAAATTAATTTGTTATTAAAAAAAAAAAAGTTAGTAAGTATTGCATTTTATATTGTATAATGAATCAAAATCAAAATTTGTCCTCCTAACTACATTTTAATAGCAAAATTATAATTTGTATTCCTTAAATATGTGAATATTGGTTTTCCGATGTCAAGTAAAAAAAGTTACCTAAGTGCGCAGTGGCTAGAACGTCTAGCCACCACCCACAAAAAAATCCCCCCATCAGAAATTTTTTTATTCGTCAAATAAGGCATGGAGTACATATGTACTTTATAATATATATGTAATTAAACAGAAATTCAAGCATTATTACTTCGTGCCCCTGAAAGGGTTAAATAACGTGATAAACTTAACGAACAAATAACAGTTGCTATTTATTTTTCCAGGAAATTAACTTATCCCAATCGCAATTATATCAATAACACAATAATTCCTTGGACTAATCACATTAAATATCTGTGGGTTACCCTTGGGAGAAGACACACTTGGAGTATACACTTTATCAACATTCCAGCCAAAGTCGCCGGAATCTCTAAATCTCTTTAACCATTTATGTACTGAAGTATGAATATATGGCAATTTTATCTTCTAAAGCATTTTTCGTTAATTTTTTAAACTACATTAGAAGATTTACATAATCATTTAATAAATTTTAGAAGGATTTTAGAAAGATTGAAGGATTTAGAAGCATTAATTAAATTTAAATTTATAGGGATTTTGTGCATTATTTATATCCCCACACAAATCTTTTATTTTAATTATTTTTTTAGTATTTTGTAGAATTAGGAAATGTACAAATATAAAGTTCTTACAACAGAAACATAGAATTATTTCCGTATTGAAAAATTCCCGCACTCCCCCCCAACGCCAAGAAAGCTGAAAAGATGCAAAGGCAAAAGGAATCATCTTTTTAAATATTTTTTTGTTTTGTGTAACCAATAATGCTTTTGGAACAAGATAAAACAATACATTTATAGCTCATTATAAACTGTATTACTACTAATCGATGTAATAAATGAACTTTACAACAAGTTATTTTAATGGTACTTATAAATACCGTCAATAGATAAAGGGTTAAACTCTTCTTAAAAGTAACACACTTTCTATTATAAATAAACTTATATTATATAATGCTTTCATTAGACCTGTACTAACTTATACCTGTCCAATTTGCGGATTTCCATGCGAAACAAATATGAATTATCTTTACCATGCTCATAATAAAAGCCTCCATATCAATCGCAATGGTCATCGGTACCTTCGCAATATTATTATCCGCAGGGATCTTAAACACCATTTCTTTAAAAAAGAAAAAAATCGGAAAAAAATCCCGCACTAAGCAACTTGCCAAAAACTTCTGCCAAACTGTTTACAATCAAATATGTATAGTCAATTTGTATAGTAAAAAATCAACTGTTACTAATCGAATTGTCGCGGAATTACCAGATTATGAGGTATCCGATCCCTCCAACCGAGAGTTCCCTAAATACACCCTATTGCCTAACGAAGAAGGCTCATCTTTCCTCATCCTTCAATTATACATAACCTTCCTTTGTTTGTTTCAGCCCTTATTTTCTTATAAAAAAGTGTTAATCTGCTAATTTTTTAGCATTTTACATGTTAAATTTAAAACGTATATTCTCTATAAAGAGTCTTTTCTTTTGCATGGGGTAACCCCTGGTAGCTTTTTCGCTTGAGATTTCGGAACTAATGAAAATTTTCTATCTTTCTTTTCTTTATATATTTTTCTTTTTTTCAACTATATTGATATACTTCTTGTGTTTTTACATACTCTTAAGCTTAATATTTAATTTTATATACTCTTTCTTAAATTTTAATAATTTTCTCTTTGTGGCTACCAGCCGCGTTTAAACATAATTTTTTAAAGGCTTTCTATTGCCTTTGCAATACAAACACCCTCTACACTGGATGTTAAGTTGACACGCAACTAGGCAGTCCATAAACCTGCTTACATTGTTCCATTATGATTAAATAAGACTATAGAACGGAAGGCGGCTTCACAGGCAATCACCTCATCGAATTGACGACTGAGATTCCAGTATTAGACAGAAATCGATTAGCATATTTATATGCAATTGGTCTGCCAAGTCATGTTTTGGTAGAAAACCCCTGCTGACCCCTTGGTAGTGGCTGATCGGTTGGTTTATCATTGTGTTTTCCTGGACACTAAAGTATGAAAACATGGAAAACTGGAACCAGGAAAACATAATGGTAAACCTACGACTCAACCACTAAAAACGGCTTCGCTTGTGTTTTCTATCAATGTATGATTTGGCAGACCAGTTGCATTTTAATATGCGAATCGATTAATCCTCGAATTTCAGCCTTCAACTCTGTGAGGTGATAGTTGTTGTTGCCACTTACCGGTCTACTAATAATTAAATTTATTGTTAGGAATAATCAAGAATACAGAGTATCTTTTATATCTCGTTGTGAAGCTGTTAAACTAACAATACTTTGGTAATGAAGAAAGAAAGTAGCAACTTCTAATGTTACGCACAGAAAAAAGTTAAATCTCATTATATCTAGCATAAACGCTATTAATTATTCGTAACATTTTGCACGTAAAGTCCTTTTGATAATTTAATGATAATTCGTACACACTGCAAAAAAAAAAAAAAAAAAAAAAAAAAAAAAAAAAGAGAATTTTTTTTAAAATCCGAAAAATATAATATAGGGGAGACTAGGGAAGGTTGACTCACTTTTTACAAAATGATTTTTTATTTTTTAAATATTGAACGTAGAATAAAGTTTTATATATCCTTTTATTAGATATACAATCAGTTATCAAAATAAAATTGCTACCTAAGTGTAATGTATAAAAAATTCGAAAAATGTTTGATTTTAATTATGATAAGATAATGAGTCAAGGATCCCCACATATAAGAGGGTTGAATCACTATATGGGAGACTTGCCCACTTAGTTTTATATTGAAAAATTTGTGAAGATAAATAAATTAGTTTAAAAAAAGCAAAATAATTTTATGCTATATGCTTTAATTATCATAAAAAACATTTAAAAAAAAATACTTAAACAAACCTGTATTGAGAAAATTTTTGTTTTAAACAAGATTTTGCCTGAACAGGTATAACTGTACTGCAAGAAAAATGAAATTTAAACATTTAAGACAGTATTCTGTTAGAGACAGGTTCCGTTTTAATAGGTGTTTCATGTCTGTTTCATGTATTATGATGCCTGGATTTAGAAGCCACTGGCCCGCTTTTTTTTTTTTTTTTTTTTTTGTCTCTTTGTTCTGCTTTTGTGATACTCGATCTGACAACTCTAGTAGTAGCCAACATAGTTTCACTGTATTCATCCTGGTGAAATTTGTCTATGTACCTTCCTAAAGATTTTCGATTAATATTACGTTCTTTCGCAGCCGCATGAGCACATAACTTATCATTAACATGGTTTAACTCTTTCAGGCGAAAATTACTTTCTGTACTAAAATGTTAAAATAAATGACAGACACCGGAATTTACGAATGAATTTATTTGGAAATAACAAAAAAAAAAAAAAAAAAAAAAAAAAAAGGGGGCAATATTTCGCATACATATTAAATGGAAAATATTTTAGTAAAATTCTGGTACCATTGTGGCCTTTGAGAATTAAAATTAAGTGGTTTCATAAACATACCACTGACCCTGAAAGGGACAAGACTGCTGCTTTCATACTTTCTAGTCCTTTCTAATATTTTCCAATGTTTGTGTTTGCCTATTTTTAAGTAACATTTTATTATAAAAAAGTTCCTATCAACTTTTCTATTTATATTTCATTAATTTTTTTCTTGCAGTGGATACTATAGCAATTTTTCACACCTTTCTTTAACATTCCTAGCACCAGGTTTTAGTACTTTTCGACCGTTCTTAGTTTTACATGATTTGAACCAGAAATTTAATTTTATTACACGTAACTTCAAACTAGGAGGAGTCTATTTAATTTCATATATGAAGTATAAGTTATTATTTTTTATGGTTTGAATCATTCAAAATTTTAAAATAGAAAATAACTGGGGTCAAATAAGACCCCAATTGTTCTAGGAGTCTTAATGAGTTTTAAGTATTTGCTTTTCCATCACCCCATTTTACTGCAGCTTTACAGAATAGATTTACATTCTTTTTTATATATAACCATTAACCTTTCTTTATGCACAGTGTATAATATAAAGATTTCCAAAACCACTTAATTAAGGGAGTCTTGAGCATCTGGTCAACCCTCCCTCACATTGACTGTGTCGAGCCTCCCCACATAGCCCTTTTCCATAGAATAGCACATTGTTGTGTTAAGCCTAATTTATTGTACAATCTTTATGCCTGTAATGAAAGTACGATACTTCTGCATTACTTAAAACCTACTTATTTAAATTTCTATGATTTATTTTATCTGATAAAATCTTACAAAATATTTCTAAAAAAAACATAACTTTTAGGTTGGAAACGCCTCACAATTGATTTTTTTTCACACCTATTTCGATTATCTGTATGAAACAAATATGGTTGCTTGAGCATTCCAGTAGCTTTGGTTGACACCTACTGATAAAACTCGAAAATTATTTTAAATATGAAAACTGATGGGTGGGTCAAGTATCCCTCAAGCCAACCCTCCCTAATCTCCGGTAACCAAAAAGGAAAATATATTGGCTGAGTACAAATGATGGACCCGCTTTTAAAAAATCATATTTCCGAAACTACTGTACATATTACAATAAGTGATACATGAATTTAAAGAGAAATATACAAAGGTTTTTTTTTTTTTTTTTTTTTCAGATACAAATTTTCGATGTGTGACCCTTTTGTTACGCGGGATACATCCAATCTGTAATCCAGATCGTTCCAAAGATTTTTTAGCATCACCCTGTCAATGGTTCGGAAGGCTTCAGAAATGCGTTCTTTAAGTTCTGGCAGTGTTTTCGGAATTGGTGGTACATAAACAATGTCTTTGACGTAACTACGCAAAAAGAAATCACATAGTGGTAGGCCTGAGGATCTTCGTGGCCATGCGATTAAGGGTAAATCATCATCACTCGTTTGAGGACAGTACAGATTTTGTGTTTAAGCAGGATGGAGCACCACCTCATTGATCTTTGCAGGTACGTAGTTATTTGAACGAGGAGCTTCCACAATGGTGGATGGGGCGTTTGGTGTTTGGAACAAACTGGATTACAGATTGGACGTATGCCGTGCAACAAGAGGGTCAAACATCGAATATTTGTAACTGAAAAAAAACTTGGTATGTTTCTCTGGTATGTTAAATTCATCTATCACGTATTGTAATATGTGCAGTAGTTTCGAAAATATGATTTTTTTTTAACTCGGTTCTATCATTTGTACTCATCCTGTACAATAAACTTTTCCGAGCTCCTATGATTCCGCAATTATTAAAAACCTCATAAACTAATATATTTCCGAGATTTAAAGAATGAATTTATGTAAAAAATAATTCTTTTGTAGCCACTGATTCTCACCGCCGATTTTTTTTTTTTTTTTTAACTTGGAATATAGGTTTTTAGGAGAATATTCTCAATTCTCAAATGAAGATTTTCATGTTCAGAAAACAAATTTTACAGACAAATTGCATTAACATTAAACTATTATTATTGTGTTAATTCAATGTTGCGTTAATTAAATTAATCTTTTATTTACTTAATTATTTTTAAAGCTTTAATTTTGTTTGGATTTTTAATGTCATCAAATGTCATTCAGTAGAATATTACACGGATTTCAACAAATGCTGAATTATTTTCAATGTCTTAATTGCAAACTGTTACTCTTCCGCAATTGGATAGCAAACATATTTAAAAATATTTAAATCCAAAAATTATTTTAAATATGATAAAAAACTAATTTAAGGTACAGTTTTCAAACACCTTGCATTTAAAATTGCTTTTCTTTTTCATTCGCCAGTTTGAAAATTGAAATTGTGCTAAGTTTTAAGTTAAAAATATATCAGTAAAAAAAAAATATATATATATATATATATATGTAAGGTGTATTTAAAAAAGTGGACAGAACTTTACGGGGTCATAGAACGCAGCTATAGGATCATATTTCATCACAGAATGTATGGTCGAACGCAAGCGGTGAGAAGTTAAAGGTAGTTTTCCAGGACGATGGATTGGTCGAGGTAATCCCATAGTTTGGCCACCAAGATCTCCGGTTTTCTCGTGTTTGGACTTTTCGCTGTGGGGCCATATGAAAAAGCCTAATCTATGAGTGTACCGTTGAAACCGATCTAGTCGCCAGGACTGACGTTGTTGCCTGCAATATTCGGAAAATGTCTGGTGTCTTCGCAAATGTGCGTCAGTCCCTATCCCGCAGACATAAAGCGCCCATTACAGCTGGCAGAAGATCCTTTAAGCAATTTCTTTGAACATACATATTTACTTTCCTGTTAATAAAATGTTTTCTGGAGTATCTCCTCTCATTTTTGTGTTAATTTTTCAACTGAGACAGTGGAAAACTACCTTTTAACTTCTCACCGCTTGTATTCCGACCATACATTCTATAACGAAATTTTCTCGTTTAGCTGCGTTCTATCTCCCATTAAAGTTTTGCCCCATCTTTCAGATACATTTTGTATATATATGCATAGCTGCCAACTTGTACGGATTTTTGCTACCACTAAAATTTTACAGGAATTTCTGCCTTATTTAATTATCAATATTTACTGCAATTCGGGGAGTTAATTAGGCAAAAATTTCTATTAAATTTTAGTGGTAGTAAAAATCCGTACAAGTTGGCAGCTATGTATATGTTTTCCTCAGATTATTTTCATGGACATGTTTTTGCTTTACAATATAGATTATTGTTGCTTTAACAACTTAACAATAGTAAATTTTAGATGATATCAATCTTTTGATTTTAAAATGTATTTATATGTTTAAGTGTTTCCTTATAGTTGGTTTTAAGAAATTTATATGTTTTTAAATTACATAGTTTATTAAGAAAATTAATTTTTAAAATGTTAAATTGTACATTTTTTAATCCTATTTTTTTTTTTTATTTAGTTAATGTACGACTTCTAAATGTTAATAATATGTGGCGATATATCAATTAACTGTTCTAGTAAAACAACATTCGATTTCAGCAATTCAAAAAGAAAAAAGATAATGTATCTATTTATTATTCTGGAAATTTGAATGAGTTAATAAATATTGTCCGCTTTCTGCACGTTGCTAACGAGGTAAGTATTCTCATAAAAAAAAAAAAATAAGTGGCAGTTAGTATTTTGGGAATATGTGAATAATATTATTATTTTAATTTGTCAGAAAAAATGCGACAATATACTAAAATTTCAATTCATTATCTTCTAAAAATTAAAAATATTGTTTCAGTGTCATATAAATAAAGTGGTGTTTATCTGTGAAAAAATTAAATTAAACACGCATTTTCATTTTTCGTAAGCAAAAATTTGAAAATTAATTAATTATGAATAAATAGAAGCTAACATCCAAGGAACTTTGAAACAAAATTAATGCTAAATGATGCTTTATTTGATATTTGAAGCTCCCTAAGTTTTTCTATTACCTTGTTATTTATTTAAAATAGTTAGCACAAAAATGTAACATGCTAATTAAAGTAAATCGCTTAGATAAATGTAATGCATATAGGAAGCGTTTGTTTTTTAAAGTTCATTAAATATATTTTAATTATAAATAAAACAGTATGGCGTTCCACGCCCCGGCTCGGTTCGAGTCTACTAAGGGAAATTTATTCTGTATCTGGACCAGGTTCCTCTCTATTGGGAATATAAATAATAGTAATTAGAATAAAATAAATCTATAAAAAATATTAAGAATAAATAAATGTGTGTAGAGCACGGCCCGGTTGCAGTCTGCCGGGCACAGCCCCAGCAACTAAAGCTCGGGCGCAGCCCAAGTCTAATGAGTGAAAATAGGATCGCGACAGGACCGCGGACCGTATCAACAAAACTCGACCGATTTAAATTTAAAAAGGATGGAACGAAGGTTATTACTATCTCATTTGTTTCATCAAGTCACACACACACACAAAAAAAGTCGAAAATTGTATGTCAAACGTGGCAAATGATGTTAGTTCGTACTATAACTAGTTTTATAAATATTCAGATCTTGGTGCAATATCTGTTTCACTTTTATGCAAAAAATACATGGATACTAAATTTATTACGATTATATTAGGGGCTCACAAACATAGTAAATCAAGTCCATTTCAAACAAAAAAAAGCACATTTAGAAGGTACACAAAATCGGTTGTATTCACTCTCACAGATGCCCTATATTAGAAAGTATGTGAAAACAGACTTGGCTCAAGTTAGGAGTAGATAAAACAGATTTTACGCACCTTCTAAATGAACTATATAATTTTTTTTTAATGGACTTGCTCTACTTGCTCGACTGCTCTACTGAATGTCTGCTACTTGCTTTATGGTTGTGATCCCCTCGTAGGTATTAAATTGAGTAATATGGAAATTATATGACTTTTTCTTAAATAGTGCGTAATTAACATAACGACCTAGAATCATTACCTATCATGGGATATCATTGAATTAACTACGCATGATAGGATTTATTATAATAAAGAAAACATTTTTTAGTATCTGTTATGATTTGAATTGATTTTCATAAAATTTGATATGACTCGACAACATTCTGCAACGGTTATTTTTTATAATTTTTAACCAATCGGTTGGGTATTTTTTGCGCTGTTACTTGCGGACAGCTGACAGACAGACAGATGGACGGACAAGATGACGACTATAGGTGCTCGTATTAATATAATTACGAATACAGCTAAAAAGAAAAAAAATCTGCTATAAACTAAAACACAGTATCACTCATCTCTTACTAAATTAGAGAAGCCATTACAGTTGAAATAGAAACTGACTTTGGCATTCAGAGATTAATATGGGTACCCAACTCGCTGCTCACAATACATTTTAGACCGGGAGCCAACATCACAGACAAACACCTCATCGAGTTGGAGGATTCCAGAATTAGCTAAAACTCGTTTCCCATATTAAAACGCAATCAGTCTGTCAAGTCCTATCTTGGAGGAAAACACCTATGAACCCGATTTTAGCTGTCGACTCGTAGATTTAGCATTGCGTTTTCCTGCACCCAAAGCTATGAAAACATGGCGGACTGGGAGCAGGAAAACACAATGGTAAACCTACGAGTCAACCGGTAAAATCAGATTTTTAGGTGTTTTCCACCAAGATATGACTTGGCCGACAGATTGCCTTTTAATATGGGAATTGCGTTTCAGCTAATTCTGGAATTTCAGCCACCAACTCGGTGAGGTGGTTGTCTCATGGTTCGTACGCCTCCTTGAATTTTGCAGACCAGAAAAATTTTTCATCATCAGTATTATTTTATAGAAAATCTCTTCTTAAAAGAAGGCGAAATTTTGCGCGTCTAACCTAAATTTCGTTTTCTATAAAATGATACTAGTAGTTTTCCTGGAGAAATAACGGTATCCGTACGAACCATATATCTGTGCTGCCGGCTCCCGTCTATTTTGATCATGCACGTCGTCAAAAGGAGGGAAAATATGAAAATGCGCTTAAATTTTTTTGTAAATTCTAAATATTTTTTTTTTTATTTTATTTAGCATCAGGACGACGACGCGTGTGTACGCTGGTGTGAACTTTTTAAAGTCGATTATCCGCCGCGCTATCGCTCTATTAACCCGCTCGTTGCGAATACGAGATTTCATCGGGGATGCATTTTTTTCGTCTAATTAACCCTTCTTGATTATTCCTACAAGTTATTTTTTTATTGTACATTTTGCCTTATTTAATCAGAGCATTTTCCCGATTAAATAGACAAAAAGTTTTGTTTTGAAAAACCGGTGACAAAAGAATAAAAATTCTTAAATATACAATTTTTAAAACTACAGTAGAACCTCGATTATCCGAAGTAATTGGGACCGACCCTCTTTCGGAAAATCGAAATTTTCGGATAATCGAGAATGCTTCAATTTTAAGAAATAGGACAAATGTAGGCGATATTTCTTATTGTGGTAACAATTGCTTAATAAAAAATAAAGCAATAGCAAAATAGGAACAAGAATAAATTACATGAATTTTAATTTTGAAATTCAGTACCTTTTACATATTTCACAAGGGTTTGAAACAAAGTTTTGTTTGCCGCAGTTTCGATTGCCTTTCCTTTTCAGCTCTATCATGAAATCATAAACATAGCATTCATATAACAAAAAAATGACAAACAAGGGGACTTCAAATGTGTATTTTCCCCCCATAATTAACAAAGCTATATAGTATTTATCTTCTTTATTTAAATATAGCTTTAAATATAGATTTTGCGCACTAGGAATGTGATAGTAAAAAAAAAAAAAAAAAAAAAAAAAAAAAAAAAAAAAAAAAAAAAAGCTTTAAAAATGGATTTTTCACACGAGAAATGTGATAGTAAAAAAAAAAAAAAAAAAAAAAAGTTTAAAAAATTTATTTCGGTTAACCGAGAGTTTCTGTTAAAAGAGTTTCGGATAGAAGAGGTTCTACTGCATTTTGATAAAACAATTACGCAGCGAGAGGGTTATGCACTAGAAAAAATCATTTTATTTACTTCCTGCCTTAAATCTCTCGTTTCCCCAGATGTGCGTGGATGGTATCATGGCTGGCGAGCTGAGGACAATTGAAGTTTTTCATTCGATGAGTGCGTTTAATTAATATATCCGTTAAGTATCAAGAAATCGGAAATCTGTCAAACGCATTGGGACCTGTGTCGACTATCCTTATCGATATTTTCTGGCCACTGCATGTGATAGATTTTCTTAGACATTACCAACGAACGGGCAGACACACGGACAAATGGTGATGAATTTATTATATAGCTGTGAAACATCTTCATTGCAATGTGCTTGTTTAAGTTTTCGAAAGTGAGAGATATTTTAATACCTGATAAAGGCACTCCTAGTTTTATTTTCCTATAAAGTGATGGATGTACGTTAATCGGAATTAGCTTGATCAAATAGATGGAAATAAATTTTCGATTAATAAAAGGCTAAGAACGTTTGCGTCGTAGATGCATTCGATTCATACTTTTAAAAAATCATGTTTTCATATAAAGAAAAGGGGATATTCTAATAATTTAAAGGATGATCTACAAGGCAGCCCTAATTTAAGCTTAGCATTTAGAAACCTCTGTGTTAGGCATAGTAAAACTTATATTCCGTGAGCCGGATGTGACGTCATGTTGTTTTCCTTCGCATTTTACACAAAAGCAATACGTTTAGAGGCATACTTCCTTGGACACTTTTTTCAGATTATGTAGAAGTTACACAATTTTGCATTCTAAATTTTAAGAGAAACGACCAAAATGTCTTTTAAATGCTTAATTTTCATTATTTATTTTTTTACATTGCATTTTTAATTTTTTTAGAGTTGAAAATTTCATGTTTACTTCAGGAAATTTATCTAACAAGGGAATCTGAATGTGATCAATAGGCTGTTAACCAAATATATATCATCTTGGTGTACATATTAGAAATCATAAGGATATCTCAAGATACACCCGTATACACTACAAATATATTCCAGCTAAAGTATATAAGGAAACACACAAGAGTTGGGCACAGATGTCATATACGCCCCATATTGGCGCGATTTTTTTCCGACGCCAATTTGGCGAAAACCTCGTTACCATATCATCTATATCCGGATAACCATATCAAGCAAAATAACGACACTTTGGCGCCAGTTATGTACCCGGTGCGTATATGAAATTGGCGCCAGAAAAAAAATTGCGCCAATATGGTGCGTATATGACATACGTGCCAAGAGTTGTTTAATTACATACATTAGATAGGATAAGGAACTATGGGAAACATTTTTTGTTGCATTTATGAGTTTCCTCGTATTTAGAATTTAGAAATATTTCGTAATTGTGACCAAAAATGTTACTGTGCTGTCCCTAGTTTCAGATGTTAATGGACTGTGGTCACAAACAAATCGACATATACTGTGTAAGATATTTTTTATGATGAGCCTATATTCACTTTGATACAGAATTCACAAGCTAATCTTTAAGCAATAGAAATATTCTTTTACATTTTCTCTATTGTATTTTAGTTTTTTAAATGAATCTTTTTTGCATAGATATCTGAGGTCAATAGTTAACGTGAGATGTTTCTGTTTATTTCTTTTTTTCGATTTCTGATCCCGTTTCGGTAAGAAAACGCATCGAAACCAAAGCGAGTGAAGCATTGTTACCTTTATTAGCTTTTAAAAATACATACAGGCAAAATTTTTAAATTATTTTTCAAATACAACAAAATCCTTACTTTACGTGCAGTGCATCTAACCCAAATAAAACTGTGATTTACAAATTTTTTAAACTAAAATTTTCACTTAATTATATATTTATACATTACTTAATCTTACTTATTTTTAAAACCTTATAACCTTTATCATACTCTTAATGTTTTATTCTACTATTTTTTACAGTATCCTTAATTATTAATCCCCCTATTATTATAGTAATCCTTAAGCTAATCCTTAAGGGGTCTCAGGACTCTTAAAATTGGACAAAAGGGGAAAAAAGACCATTTTCAACATTTACCCTTAACCGGAAACGTGCCGTCTGTGAGATAGTATCGTCTACATATCTAACCTTTACACGAAAATGAACATGTCCCCAATCTTATCACACAATCTAATCCTTACGCTACTGGTCCTGTGCCTCCCCCACGCATTTGCAAAACCTGCGCATTTTTAGTTATTGAAATAAAAATTATTTTATTTTCAACGCAGTCTGTGAGACGGCATTTTTCTGTTTATGTCATTTTTTTGCTCTGGGGTATTGATATGGATAAGCCGTCAAAGCGGGTACGCTACAGTGATTAAAAAGACTGAAGAAACTGCTTTGAGATTGTTTCATGAAGTAGTAAGTGACATAAGCGACGTTGAAAGTATTTCAGATGATGAATATATAAATTCTGAACACGAAATTGACTCAACGTTGTCAAAAATGCATACAAAATGCAGATATTTAGAACATGCTGCAATATTTACTATTAATTGTTTTGTTAATTTTACTGCTTGATTTTTTTTTCTGATTCATATCGTACCTAAATATATAAAAATATTAGCATTTATTTAATTATTATGACGAAAATTTTATATTTTGAACAATAATGTGTAATTTCAAAATATTTTCTGTCTCCGACATTCAAAACTTATTTTTATGCTGTCATATTAAAAAATTGGTCCTGTTAATGCATTACTATTAAATAATTAAGTGCTTAAGTTCACTATTTGGTAAATTATTAAGAGTTATTTTCCTTTTAAAATTGTAAAGATTTTTTTTTTTTAATTTAGCAGTCTCACAGACCGTTTGTGGACGGGATTTTAATGTTTCCGGTTAAGGGTTTATTATATTAAAATGTATATGATTTAGAAACGCAATTTTTATTGCCATGAAAGTTATGAGTATGTTCTTTCATTTCATGTATTTTAAAATTGTAAGATACTGAATTATCATTTATAGGGGGCTCCAAAGTGTTAGACATTTGTCGAGCAGAAAATTGGTGTAAAAGCTTACGCGCAGGATTGCAAAATAAATTTTGCAACTAGAATGAAATTTTTTGCGGCTATTTTACTTCAGAGTAGTATAAGTATCTTGATCCTAAATAAATTTGTATTTAAAGCATTTTTATATTTTTAATACAAAGTTGTATTTAGCTAATACAAAATTTTGAAAATTTCAGCAGTGTAATCACTTAAAAACATATTTTTTTGAGCAATAAAAATGAAATTTTAGATTCAGCTTATACAGACTAACGTCAAACATACGGTTTGAAACTGTCAAGAAAAAATATTCAGAAGTTTTCAAAATATCGTGCGCGTTATGCCCAAAAACATCATTTGGAGAAAAATGACTCCAAAGTTTCGGAAACGCCGCTTCAGCTACTGAGCGGGTACATTTTAAAAACCCATAACTTCAGTTCTAATGGGAATTTCAAGGAAACAATTATATCGTAATGTTAAGAAAAGACAGGATTTTAAATTCTAAAAAAAATAATAATAAAATTTCGAAAATTTTGAAGCTTTAAAAGTCCTGAGACTCAATAAAATTAATTATATAGTATATAAATTACAACTATACTTTTATCCTTTCCAAACGCTCACTAAAAATAAGGCATTCATCTGGAGACTGATTGTAAATTTGCTGTCAGCGCGGAAGCCCCTCAAAATTTGTACACTGTTTATAACTGTTTAGCACAATATATCCTATTCATTTTTAAATGAAGATGAAAAACTTTTTGCGAACGTGTCAATAAGTTTAACATTAGCTTGGGAATGTCGTGTACTACGACTTTAACCCATTATGTTTTAACTATGCGATGTTTATTTTTATAGCTATTCGGCAAAAATTCTTCCGGTGTCCTGCACATACATATACATATTTATTTTTAAAAAGGTCTTTTAAGATTTATACTATCTAAAATGTAGTAAAACGAAATTTTATGCATATTTATGGTCAAGGTTGTTTTTAGATACTTATGATTACTCATATTTAACCCTTGCGTGTGTAGCTAGGCCTCAACGCATCCTTCTTAATTATGATAAGACAAACAAGAAATTTGTGAATTATATATCACATGTTATTTTAAAAGAATGATATACTTAATACTGCTATCAATAAAATTATACATTGCAGAAATCAAATTGCATCTGAATACTTAAAAACAATATATGCATTTGAGGTGCCCGAACTGTGTAAGACCTCCACTGTGAACAATAAACAAGAAACTGTCTAGTTCTTCAACCCTTTTCATATAAAACGGTTATATAATCTTAATTTAATTTTTTTTTCTGAGAATAATAGGAACTATATTATGTTTAGATACGTTTAATAAAATAGTCAAGTAACCATCATCTTTAACGATGATCTAATTATTGGACAGATTGATGCAGAATTTTAATAGTGTACACAGGTAAAATGTTAAGCGCACCATGCTGGTCTTACTCATACAATTTTACGCTGTTAAAAATTTACAGCGAAATCTTCAGTCTTTTAATCGTTTTTATTGTCTGAGCGAAGCGAAGGCTAATACTCAGCGAAATATTACTGTCCGGACACATTACAGCTACGATGGATATTAACGCCATGTCCTACTAAAAAAAAAGCCTAATAAAAACCTTTCGTCAAGCATAACTCAAAAAATATTTGTCGGATTTCGTTTCTGATTGCACCAGAAGGTACCTATGAGGGTCGCCTACTAAATGCACCTACTATGAAAAATAAGTTCCAAACCGTTTAAAAATTATATTTAAAAAAACTGATAAAAAAGCACAATTTATCTGGATACGTCACAGGAATTTGGTGTGCGTCACTTTCACCGGTGGATGTTTTCGTAGACATCTGGTTTGAATACATGGAGCAAATAAAACAAAATACGCAAGCAGTAATATTGAATAGATCAGTTTCAACCACATGATCACAAACCTTGCAACAACCCGTGACAACCAGTTTTGGTGAGCAAACAAATAATAATACAGTACTCCGTACCACGGTGACCGTTTTTAGCCTGTTGTATGACATACAATTGTGGATGATTAAAACAAAAGACATGAGTGTTTAAAATAAATAATCATTGTTTAACGTCTGATATACGAGTTAAAAATAAAAAATATATTACAATTCATCAGACATACAAGTAAAATTACATAAATACATTTAATACAATTAAAAAGCAAACGTTTCAAGCTAAATTTTAGCCCCTCATCAGTGCAACATAACATTCAAATGACAGAAAACTATATATCATGTTTACAGTTAAAAACGTTATTGTTTATTTCTCCGGGAGGTTATCTTTCTCTGGATGTCTGTCTGTCTATCATACAGCATGCAATTTTCTTGTAAAGGATGATATTATTATGCAGTAAAACCTCCATAACGGACACACCCGATTAGTGGACACCTCTATTTAGCGGGCGTTTTTTCGATTACCAACCCTTAAATAACTGTACATTTTTTTACTCTCAGTAGCGGACACCTCCAAATAGAGGACAAATTCTGCCCTCCCGAGGTGTTCGCTATTCAGAGGTTTTACTGGTAAAACCTCCATAACGGACACACCCGATTAGCGGATACCTCGATTTAGCGGACATTTTTTCGATTACCAACACTTAAATAACTGTACATGTTTTACTTTCAGTAGCGGACACCTCCAAATAGAGGACAAATTCTGCATTCTCGAGGAGTCCGCTATTCAGAGGTTTCACTGTATATATTATTGATAGTTATTTTACAGGGCCGCAGAAAAGAATAAGAATATATGAAACGAATATAAACTAAATTCGGGATTGGTAGATCGGTGATGGTAATGTAATTTTAGGATGTTGTTACAGTTATCCGCAGCATGTTTTTAGAGTTTCGTTCATCTAATGAAACCCTACCTGTCTCACTCCTTTGTCTGTCTGTCTGTCTGTCCGTCTGTCACAGAGCCCGTTCTCACAAACTATGTATGTCGGAGACTTGAAAATTTGCATACTTATAGCTGTACACCACACATCAAACGGCAATTAATAAAATTTTGAAAAACTAATATTTAACCCTCTAGGCTCTAACTTGTGTATTTTAAGCAATTTTTCTAACTCAGCCCCTAATTAAGTTGGAGACATGAAATTTTGCATACTTATAGCTGAACACCTCACATCAAACGACAAATAATAAAATTTTGAAAAAGGTCTAATATTTAACCCTCTGGGCTCTAACTTGTGTATTTTAAACAATTTTTCTAACTCAGCCCCTAATTAAGTTGGAGACATGAAAGTTTGCATACTTATAGCTGAACATTTGTGATAACACGATAAATCATAAAATTTTGAAAAAGTCATATTTAACCCTCCGGTCTCTAACTTATGTATTTTAAGCAATTTTTCTAACTCAGCCCCTAATGAAGTCGGAGACATGAAATTTTGCATACTTATATCTGAACACCTCACATCAAACGAAAAATAATAAAATTTTGAAAAAGGTCTAATATTTAACCCTCTGTGCTCTAACTTGTGTATCTTAAACAATTTTTCTAACTCAGCCCCTAATTAAGTTGGAGACATGAAATTTTGCATACTTATAGCTGAACACCTCACATCAAACGACAAATAATAAAATTTTGAAAAAGTCTAATATTTAACCTCTAATATTTTGTCTCGCGCAATTTTCAAATTTAAACTGTTTTGCAATATTATTATTTGTTCATTTTGCATAATAAGTGCAATGTGACGTAATTTCTTCTATTTAAGACTTCTAACGCATGTTAATGAATTTATTTTACAATATCCTTTCTCTTTTAAAATGCACATGTAAATATAGTTTTTATGGCGTAATTTCCAATAAGTGCCTGCTTTTTATAACTAATTATTCAATTCTAATTTCAAGTTTTTTTTTCTATTTATAATAGTAACGTGTAAATAATTTTTTTTATTTGAAGCAAACATTATTGTTTGCGCTGTTTATACAGTTGGCAACAGTTTAAATTAATACCATTTTCTAAAATATGTAAAAAATATCTGTCGAAATGCTGAATATTTGAATTTAAAATAGAAATAAAACCTCAAAAAAATGAGTCAAATTAAAAAAATTAACGGAATCGGCACACCGGGATCTTCTATTTAATAAAATGATCTAAAAATGATTAAATTCCCATGTATAATTTTTGCTCCTATAAAACTTTTTTAATGGAACGATTTTGTCCAAGTTTAGCATTAAATATCTCTTAAAATAATTCTTCGATTTGAAAACTGTATGCATCAGCGTGTTGAACAAACATTTCGCTATAACACCACCGATTTTCATATTTTTGTATGCAATAGTTTTCTTCATATTAACGAAGAAAGACCTCCGGTCACAAAAAATTCAAAACCGGCGGCGGCGGTGGCGGTGACAGCGTTAGTTACTTTTTTTTAGAATAGAGAGATATATAAAAATGAAAACTTGTCTATCTGTCTGTTTGTAATTCTATAAAAATCCACAATTTGGAAACCAAAATTGTGAAAAGATACGTACATGTGTGTTAAAACACAGCCGAGGCAACTAAAGTAATCCGGAATCGGAATAATTTATAGATAATTTTTAATTAATAAAAAAACACCAATTTAAGAGCAATTTCTTATCAAATTTAAACATTTTTCGTTATAGCAGTTGCCAACAATTAAAAAAAAAACAATAAAATTATTAGTACAACAATTAATTTTCTACTGCAAGATTTCCACGTGAGAAATGAAAATGAAATAAATAGTTTGCCGAATTTAAAAAAAGTTGAATATTACGTCATAACTTTTCTATTGCAAGATATTCACGTGAAAAAAGAAAATGAAATAAATAGTTCGATAAATTTAAATGAAAATGAATATAACTTCATAACTTTTCTATTTCAAGGTTTCCACGTGAAAGATGAAAATATTACGTCATATTGGAAATATAAAGGACGTGGTGAATATAGTATGACGTCTTATGAGCGTGAAAAATGTATTGAAGCATGATAAAAACCCGATTAGGGAAATATTGGCGTATTTTAACATCATTGCTCCAATTATAAAGTGAAATAAGTTCATTTATAGCTGTATTCTTTTGCGTCTGTTATATATATTTATACATTTTTATATAGCGTTTTCATATGATTCATTCATACAACATTTCGACTGATTTTTTTAATGTTCGTTTTGTGTTGCATGTTAAATTTTGAAATTGACTTTTCAGAACAAACATCCTTCAAATTCTGGGCAACGCCGGGCACTTTAGTTTGTAACAGATAATAGGCTTTTGTATCTGTATATCTAATGCTAATATTATAAAGTGCGTTAATAATATTATTAATGCTTGTACGTTTGTGAGGTGTTATCTCTTCTGGGCAACGCCGGGCACTTTAGTTTGTAACAGATAAATGGCTTTTGTATCTGTACATCTAATGCTAATATTATAAAGCGTTATAATATTATAAAGTGTGTTAATAATATTATTAATGCTTGTACGTTTGTGAGGTGTTATCTCTGAAACTACATAGCCAACTTAAAAAAATGTTGGTGGCCATCTCTGCTCCGAAAAAAAAAAGACTATTTTATATCAGTGCAAGAACCTACATCGCTGCAGGAGCAAAAAAGTTCTAAAATTGCGATTTCTGCGATATTGATTGGGTTAGAAACTTTAAATTTGGTGCGGTAGTTACTTTTAAGATGTAAATACTCCTAATGAACGCTCACTAAAAGGTTCAATTTGACGGATAAACGTAAAAATTTCTAGAAAGGTTCTAAACTATGATTTATTTGGAATACTATAATTTTTGGGATACTGTTGGGGTAAGAAACTAGAACTTTGGCATGGTAGTAATTAATAAGATGTAAATGCTCGTTGCAGAACGAATTCTAAAAGATCGAAAGACTAAACAAAGCGGAAAAAGATCTAAAGATGATCTAAGTAACGAAGTACATGGAATTGTTAGGAATATAAACATGAAAATTGACATGGCTGTATTTATCATGACGTAAATTCTCGCAATAGAACAATTTCTAAAAATGTAGCTATATAAAACAGTGCAGAAACAAAAAACTTTCGAAAATTTTCTACTTCTGTGTTACTGCTGAATTGTCTCTATGAATGGTTTCTAAAAAATTTAAAATTTAAAAAGATGAAATGAACGGAAAGCGACCACAATTACCATTAATTTGGAACTATTAGGTACAGCAACTTTAAATATTTCATTATGCTGCATTTCCTCCGCAAAACATGCAATTTAAATGCAACAAAACTGATAGATACGCACCTAGCAATAAATAAATTGTTTAAATATTGAATAAAGACCTGTATGAAACAGTGAGTAGGTTGCCCGAAAGTACTTGTTAAAGTGTTCCTTCTCTAGGCTTTTCTCTCTCGCGCCAAGGCCACTAACAGAGGGAAGTGCCGTTTTAAATGTGATATGAATTTTTTATGCGATTCATTTTTCTAGACATTTTATCATAAGGTCATATTCTCAATTATCATTAGTAGATATTTTATATATTAACTTATTCTGCTGAAATTTTATAATCGGGTTCATATTGGCGTATGTTAGCTTGCATGATTTTCTGAATAAATATGTATGGATTTGTAAATAACTTCAAATGACACTTTGACAGCTCAAAAGTTATGCAGACGATATAGTCAGATCTTGTGTCATACTTTATGTTGTAATCATTGCTGATTTCTTTTATTTAATACATGCTAAATACAGCTCAACTTGTGCAGAATATGTTTGAAAACAAAGCAATACAGTGTATGTAGTGGCCAGCATACACTCATCATTTAAATCCGATCGGGCATATCTAAAACACACTCTAACGAAGCATTGCATGCCACTGTTGATGTATTCGGTACTTTGATACTATATCAGATTTTGAGGAGAGAATTCCTTAAATGTTATCGACAATCTCATTGCATCCGTGGAAAACAGATATTGTACAATATTAACTATTCCGGGGGAGCACACACCATATAAAGTATAATCCATTCTTTTTAAACATCATATATTTGTCATTTAAATTACTCAAATTGGTGCGGAGCGTCTGATTATGCTCTTGACATCATTTTATACAGTTAAAATTCGATGTAGTATAATGATAAGTAATTTAGTGTTTCATTTTCTATTTTACTTTTAATATATTGCGTAAACAGTGTATACGAATTTATATATAAGATAAGTAATTGATGTTATGAACGATGATAAGTAATTTAGTGTTTCATTTTCTATTTTACTTTTAATATATTGCGTAAACAGTGTATACGAATTTATATATAAGATTTTGTAATTCTACGATTCATTTAATTTCATCATTTCAATTTATCGCAGTATATGGACAATTAAAGATAACATCTCATTTTCTTTGCTTCCACATGTTGTTATTAAATCTATGTTCTCAGCAATATCGCTCAGACTAATCCCTCTGAGGTAAGTCCTAGTAAATAACGGTTATTTGGCGTTATTTCGATGTATTCTCATTGATCCAAATTGATTAAAATTTCGATTCAGTACATTACACTGTTGAACATTTGCAGCAAACTATGCAGTCATCCGATCGTTTCTATAGCAAATGGTTACATAACTGTAATTTAACTCTATTCTGACCATATAATTGCCCGGATTATGCTTAGAATAGAATTAAATTGCAGTTATGGAACAGTTCCCTATAAAAAGTAGTCGAATGACTGGACAGTTTGCTGTAAATTTTTAACAGTGTGTTAAAAATCTGCAGCAAACTGCCCAGTCATTCGGCTGTTTTTGGGGTTACTGTTCACTGTTAAAAATTTGCAGCATTCTTGCGGGTCATTTCACCGCTTTTTCCGAAAACGGCTATACAACCGTAATTTAACACTATTCTGACCATATTATTGGCCATTTTATGGTCAGAATATAGTTAAATTATAGTTATGAAACCGTTTTTTCAAACAACAGTCGAATGTTTTTCGATAAAACAGTTTCATAACCATAATTTAACTATATTCTGACAATAAAATGGCCAATAATATGGTCACAATAGTGTTAAATCACGGTTGTGTAACCGTTTTTGGAAAAAAACGTTCAAATGACCTGCCAGAATGCTGCGCAAATTTTCAGCAGTGTACTTTACCATATTATTAAGTGTATCTGACCATTTTATTGAACGTATTATGATCAGAATAAAGTTAAATTACGGTCATGTAGCAATTTTCTATAACAACGGTCGAATGGCTGGAAAATGTGCTATAACACTGTTAAAAATCTGCAACAAACTGCCCAGCAATTCGACCGTTTTTAATGATTACGGTTACTTGGCCATAGTATTAAGCGCAGCTAACGATATTATTTACAATATTATGGTCAGAGTAAAATAAAATTACGGTTATGTAACAGTTTTCTATAAAAAGGGTCGAATTGCTGGACAATTTGCTGCAGATTTTTAACGGTGAAGTTCTGAATATTATAACAGATATCTATAAAAACGGTCGAATGGCTCTGCAGCTTGTTGTAGATTTCTAACTGTGCATTTAAAAGAAATGTAGTAGCTGCAGTTTTCTTTTTTTTTAATTCATATTTTTAACGATAAGATAAGTTATGATGGGAATATTCGTTAAAAGAAACTTTAAGGGAATGCAGTAAAATTCCGAATTTAACTATTTTATGTTTTTTATTCAGTTCGAATAAAATATTTAATGAAACAAAATAGTTATATTTCACAGAGATTCAACTATATTAAAGATTTTGAGACATTTCAATGTTTGGATGTATAAAAACCGTCTTGATATTTTATAAGTGAACTTGTAGTTATGTGCCTTTAAAAATTATAACAATAGGCGTATTTATTAGAATTGTTTTATATGCATTAGAACAATTTAAATAAATAAAAGACTTATTACGTTTCATTCAACTGTATCAAATTCCATTATGTTAGACTATTATTTTTTCACAAGAATTATAAATAAATACTAATTTAAGATCTTTTCAGAAATACGCGTAAAAATGCACGTACGATATATATGGTATGATATCAAAGAATAATAATAGGAATTTTATTTAATAAATATTTAAAAGTAGTATGTGATGCATATGCTTGGCATACATTATTAAACTTTTAAATAGAACGACAATATCACAATATTTATCTTTAGAATAGGTATTATATAAAAACGCAGTATATCACACAGAAAAATACAAAACATTTTATTTATTGTATTAAAAATAGGTGTAGGAGTTTCGTTAAAAGTTACTTATCACGAAATTATGTGCTAAATAATCTCCTAAACCATAAATATTCATTAGCAGCAAAAGCTGTTAAAAAGCGCTGAGAAAGCTCCCATATTAATCCATATTGGCCGAAACTAGACAGATTTTTTAAAAAGATTCTGAAAAAACTTTTTTTTTTTTTTTATTCGGAATTGCAACTAAATGGTAAATTTACCTGCCTTGTTTCGTTTTTTAATTAACAAGTGAAAATATCTTCTAAACATTTTAAATAATTATGCTTTATTAACTTTAAAGAATGTATCTTTATAACGTCAGAAACTGTGGCGTCAAACGTGACAAATGAGGTGCGTTCGTACCATAACTACTTTTATTAATGTTCAGATCTTTCTGCAATAGTTGTTGCACATGCACACTTATGCAAAAGTGCATGAATATTAAACTTATTATGATTATAATATTCAGTCGGACCTCGTTATCCCGACACCCGGTTTTCACATCACTCCGCTTATCACGTAAGTTTTTCAAAGTCCCGACTTTCTGCATATGATTGTAATGTAAATAAACTCCGGATTTTACGTCGCTAAATAATTTTCAACTCCGGATATCCCGACAATTTAGGAAAATTGACCATTTTTCATAATCCATCTTATACGAACGGAAAGTAAGTGGTATGAAATGTCTTCGCCAAACTTTTCACAAAAGTGTCTAAAATACTCATTCAGATAAAAGAGAAATTTACTTACATTTTTTTATCTGAATAAATAAACCCACACACTATGAATGACTCATTTAAACTCCAGATAGATATTTCAGCCTACTCGCGGTTTATTTGTTCTGGTCAGGCGGCACTTTCTTGTGGTTACACGACGTTTTTCATCAGACTAAAGCCGAAGCATTGCATTGCATTGAAACGATCAGAAATTATCTAACATCCATTTCTGAAACAAAGAATATTGATTACAATTTATTGTATAATATCGAAAAAAGAATTGTAGGAATCACATCTAGGGACAAGCAAACCTTAATTCATAAATATTTCAAGAAAAAAAAAATATCATCATAAATTTCCTCTTATTATTTTCAATTATTTTTTGTTTTTTTTTCCTTTTGTTTAATAATAATGTATTATTGCTTAAAATTGCAAGAACAGTTATGAATTTAAAATTGTCCTTAATTAATTATAAATACAGCTTATTCTAAACATATTTTCTCCAACTCTGGTTATCGCGACACTCCGCTTATGACGACACTTTTTTCTGGACATTAGAGTGTCGGTATAACGAGGTTCCACTCTATTCAATTCAGTAATAATGTTATTTCACTTTAAATAGGACGTAATCACCGTGGCAACCTAGAATCATTACCTATCCTGGGATATCATTGAAATAATTACGCATGATAGGATATAATATAATGAAGAAATCTTTTATTAATATCTGTTTAAGTTTTGATTCGATTTTCATAAAATTTGAAATGCCTCGACAAAATTCTGCAACGATTATATATATTAAATTTCAAACCATTCGATTGGTTAGTTTTTGCGCTGTTATATGAGGACAGATGGACAGACCGACGGACGGACCTGACAATGACTATAGGTGCTACGTATTTATATAAGTATGAACGCACCTAAAAATTGTAAAAACAAAACTTACAATGTATGCATTAAATTAATTATGCATACAAGATGTACCTAAAATGACGCGCAAATTTTGGCATTCAGTAAGCCGATTGGCTAGAAAAAAATAAATATTAACTAAATCATATGTTTAAAAGGTAGCGCAATATTTGTGTATAAGTTATTTGGCAAAAGTAGCTAGAATTTTCGTTATCTCAAACATTAGGATCAAACTAAAGTGTAAAACTGGTGAAAGGACATTTAGTTTCCACCCTTCAATCTTGCTTTTCGAAGAGATTTCTTAGTAGCACGCACGTACACTGTAAAAAAAAAAAAATCTATAAAGTTACTAAGGATTCTCTAGTAAACTGGGATGCCTAGAACTTTTTATGTAACGGCAACAACAAAAATTCCTGTAACACTTGCACAAATACACGTTTACACTGTAAATCAAAAAATATGTAAGGTTACTAAGTACTTTTTAGGAAACTGAGACGTCTAGAACTTTTTATGTAACTCCAACCCGGGTTACAGATAAAATTGTAGTAAGATTAATGTACTTTTAGTAGATTATTTTGTAAAGCTAGAGATTTCTGTAGTTTTATACAAAAACTAGTTTTGTAGATTTACATATTTTTTATTTGTACAGTGTACAGATAAATTTTTAATAAGCATACAGATTTCTGCAATTTTATTCCTCTAGAAATACATCTTTTTTTACAGTGTAATATGCTCTCAACATCCTAAACAGAAATTTTTGATTATCTCTAGGATGTGTTCCGTATAACTAAACGTGCTCGTAATAATAAGGGGCTAATAATAAGCTCATAATAAGGTTCGCATTTGTAAAAAATACTGGGTTAGTTTACATTCAATTCGATCTATGTATTATCTGTAAAAAAGAAATTTGTAAAGTTACTAAAATTTTTCTAGGAAACTGGAATGCCTAGAACTTTTTATGTAACGGCAACAACAAAATTTCATGTAACAGATACACTTTTGCACAGTAAATTAAAAAATCTGTAAGGTTACTAAGATTTTTTTAGGAAACTGAAATAACTGGAACTTTTTATGAAATGGCAAATCCGGTTACAGATTAAAGTTTAGTAAGATAACTGTAATTTTATTAGAATCTTTTGTAAAGCTGTAGATTTCTGTAGCTTTAGAAAAACTAGTTTTGTAGATTGACATGTTTTTTTGTACAGTGTATAGATAAAATTTTAGTAAGCATACAGATTTCAGTAATTTTACATCTATAGAATTACAGATTTTTTTTTTAGTGTTGTTGTTAATAGTCTAAATAAAACTGTTATAATATACAATTGACACTGGGACGTTCTTTTATAAACCCTGTATTAAAACGTGAGATGTTTCTGTGTTAGAATATCCATAACAACTACTGTTTTTAAAATGCTTAATAGTACCGCGTATCTTAAAAGTCTATTCAGAGCACTGTAAAAAAAAATCTGTAAAGTTACTAAAATTTTTCTATGAAATTGTGATTCCCAGAACTTTTTATGTAACGGCACTAACAAGAATTCATGTAACAGATACACTTTTTGCACCGTAAATCCACAAATCTGTAAGGTTACTAACATTGTTTTAGGAAACTGAGATGCCTAGAACTTTTTATGTAACTGCAACCAGGGTTACAGATAAAATTTAGTAAAATTACGTAATTTTCGTAAATTCATTTGTAAAGCTACCGATTTTTGTAGCTGTACAAGAACTTGTTTTGCAGATTTACATCTTTTTTTCTACATCTGCGCAGATAAAATTTTACAGTGTACAGATAAAATTTCTGTTGAATTAGAAATCTGTAGAAAAATCTAAAGAAAAATCTGTAGAACAGATTTTTTTACAGTGCCTATAAATTAAAATAAGCTTATTTGTGTAAATGTATTTAAGTTTTTTTTTTTCCATTAAGTTTTCTCTTGTTATTATGAATAAATAGTACTTCAGTAAAATTGTCACAGCAATTTGATATAAACTATTTTCAACATATTCTCAATAGACCAAAAACACCTCTCATTAAAATAAATTAATGCGAATAGTAAGCTAATTTGTGCTTTGAATATCTGTTTTAAATTGTCACTTATTATTTCACATTCGAGTTTTTATTAAAATAAAAATATTTTTGTCATCAGTATTTGCGCTTGTATGTGACGCTAATAATCTTCTATGACAAGAAAAATAAGCTTACGCATGCAAATGTATTTAGATTTTGCATTTCCCATGATAATTTTGCTTGTAATAAAGACTAAACATTTTGTCAGAAAATTTGTCATAAGCATTTAACATAACCATGCTTAATCTATTATAAAGCGATTAAAACAATCCTTTGATCCATTAATATTTATTTTAAAATAATAATAAACCAGTTTGCTTTCTAATTTATTAAATTTTTATATAATATTTTCATTCCTTTCATTTAATACTTTTGAAAAAAAAATATTAAAAATAATTATGTTTTAAACTAGTATTTTCCTAAATGTGATATTCGTATACCCCATGCGAGTACATGAAGAAGTTTTAGACGAGGTTACCATGAGTATCTGTGTTCACAACCAGCATAAGAATCGGGGCAGCTTAAGGAGTGGATAAAAGTGGTTTTCTATTCCGTTTACTATTTAACCTCTTCTGTGGTGATTTTTTTATGGTGAGAAAAAAATTGCTTTTTTTTAATGCGTTTATTTTACATTAGTAGAAATTCAAAAAGAAAAAAAAATAAATTCACAAAAAAATAACGTTCACATTTATGGCCGCTGAGAATTAATGGTAGTGAAATGATTTCCTATAAAATAGAAAAACTAACAGTAATTTTCTTTTTTGCGTTTCTATAAATTATTAAAACTTAATATATTTAATATATCTGATTTTATTTTATGAAATATTAACGATTGGTTCAAACAATCCAGCAGCACTGACTGACGAAAAATCACGTAACGCTTTTTTTTTCTTTTACATCTCTAGATGTGTAGTCGCGGAAGAAAAAAAAATCTCTGCCGGCCCGGCCTACAGGCAGAGGTAGATTTCGAAGTTAAGTATACTAATTTCACCAACAAAAACTAAATCATTATTAGATATAAATCCACTTTAATAGTTTTATCTGTCTTCTTTTGACGAGTTTTTATTTCCTTTTTATAAAATAGCTGGTTTTATCAGAATCATGTTAAGGCGATATTAAAAAAAATATTTTTCCATACTCAGCAACTCGAAATTTTCTGGCACATTTTCAGATTCATTTTTAATTAAAAAAAAAAAAAAAGTAACATGCTGACGTGACTTTTGAAAAGATTTATAAGCCACCAGTGTTTTTATTTTTCTTTCAATTAATTAAAACTTGATTAATAAACAATTATTTTCTCAGTAGGGCAATATTTTTCGTTTCTAACACAATCGCTTCGAGAAATTCTGTTCAAAATGCCTTATTTGACATCCTTTTTTGAAATATATTCTTCCTCTATCCAAAAATCGATCATTACTGTACATTATATAGTTTCTGAATAAGAGAATCTAGCAATTGTATGTGTTTCAGAGCAAAAATGAATTTAAAAATGAGCAAGAAAATATACAGTTTGGATTTGAATGCACCCTTAATAAGATAATTTTTTCTTCAACCGCTATGTATTTTTAATTTGTTTTTGCTGTAAGAATTGGCCATATCAAAAACTTGTCGATATAAATGTTGAAGACAACATTAAGAATATATATGATAAATTCATGAAGATTATATATCTTGTGAATTGACGGAATTATGAAAATTTTTCTTCTTCAACCCCCCCTTTTTACTTTCTTCTATCTTTACAAGAAGAAAGTATTGGATTCATGAACATTTTCGAATTCCGGTTTTCGACGGATTTACACGTTTTAGGGGCCAGAGATTCCAAAAAACATGTTTTACAAAATGTCTGTCTGTGACTCTGTGAGTCTGTGTGCATGTGACACAAATTTTGTGGGTGCTCTATCTCAAGAACTAAAATTTCGGAATTTAATAAAAATTTGTATTCAGTGAGTCCCTAATACAAATTGATGCTGATTAGTTTTTGGTGTAAATCATTCAACAGGTGGCGCTGCTATGCTGCATTTTTCACGATTTTTGCAATAGCTCTATCTCACGAACTAATGCACGGATTTTAATCAAACTTCAGATTTTGTTAGTCCTTGATATGAATTGATGCTGATTATGTTTTGGTGTAAATCTCCCAACAGGTGGCGCTGTTATGATGAATTTTGCAGGATTTACACGATTTCCCCAATAGCTCTATGTTAAGAACTAAAGCACGGATTTTCATCAAACTTAAGATTCAGTTAGTCCTTGATATGAATTGCTACTCATTATGTGTTGGTGTAAATCGCCCAACAGGTGGCGCTTCTGAGCTGACTTTTTTCACGATTTCCTCAATAGCTCTGTCTATAGAACTAATGGACGAATTTTCCTCTAACTTCAGATTTAGTTGTATGTTGACACAAGTTGTTGTTAATTACGTTTTGGTGTTAATCACCCAATAGATGGCGCTGCTATGCAGGAATTTTCACGATTTTCGCTATAGCTCTATCTCAAAAACTAATGCACGGATTTTCTCTAAATTTCAGATTCAGCCAGACGTTGACATAAATTGTTGCTGATTAGTATTTGGTATAAATCACACAATAGGTGGCGCTGCTAGGCAGCATTTTGCTTGATTTAGACGATTTCAGCGATAGTCATATCTCAAGAACTAATGCACGGAATTTCATATCTTTAGAATCCTCATGAGATGCATAGATTGCCATTTAATTTTGGCAGTGTGATAGTGAATTTTGAAGCATTAACATGTATGAGATAGAAGAAAGTTTTGGGATTAGTACATCCGACTAGTTTGTTTTCGTTTTTAATTTTTTTTTTTTTTTTTGCGGTACAAATTGGTCCTATCAAAAACTTGTGAATATAAAAGTTGTAGATAATATTAAGGAGATGTATAATAAAATTATTGGATTTGATATCTTTAGAATTGACGAAGTAAGGAATTTTTTTCTCCCAAAAACCCTATTTTTTGCGCCCTTGAGCCCATTTTAAATTTTATCAAAAATATGTGATGCATGAATTTATGCGCGTTTTTTAGAAGTAATAAAAACTTTAAACTGATTTGATATGTGCAAAAATTAAGAAGTTATGGGGTTTTTTCGGTTTTCACAAGCCCCCTCCCCATTTCCATCCCCTTTGTCCGTTTTTGCCCATTAACGAACTTGACCGAGATTTTATGTCCCTTGATTTTATGTATCAGTTTGGAAGAGATTTGTGTAGAATTGCCGAAGTTATCGTGTCCAGAAGAAAGTGATAACACAATTGCTTCGGAAAATTCCGTTCAAAATGCCCACTTTGACATCATGTTTTGCAATATATTCTGCCTCTATCAAAAAATCGATCATTGCGGTACATTATATAGTTTCTGGATAAGCGAATCTACCAATTAAATGCGTCTGAGAGCAAAAATGAATTTTAAAATGAGTCAGAAAATAGGCAGTTTGGATTTGAGTGCATCCTTAATGCAATGATATTTCCAACACAATCCGCTTCGGGAAATTCGGTTCAAAATGCCCACTTTAAAAGCATTTTTTAAAAATATATTCTGCCTCTATCAAAAAATCGACCATTACGGTACATTATATAGTTTCGGAGTAAGGAAACGTACCAATTGGAAGCCTTTGAGAGCAAAAATTAATTGTAAAATGAGTCAGAAAATACGCAGTTTGGATTTGAATACACCCATACTTAGATGATTTTTTTCTTCAACCGTTATGTATTTTTAATTTGTTTTTGCTGTAAGAATTGATCCTATCCAAAACTTGTCTATATAGATGTTGTAGACAATATTAAGAAGATATATGATAAATTCATGGGGATTTTATATCTTTTGAATTGACAGAGTTATGGATTTTTTGCTTCTTCAAACCCCCTTTTTGTTTTCGTTTTTAATTTTCTTTTGCGGTACGAATTGGTCCTATCAAAAACTTGTGAATATAAAAGTTGTAGATAATATTAAGGAGATTTATAATAAAATTAATTGGAATTGATATCTTGAGAATTGACGAAGTTATGAATTTTTTTCTGCCAGAAACCCTATTATTTGCGCCCCTTGAGCCCATTTTTAACTTTATCAAAAATCCGTGATACATAAAATTTTGGCCCTATTTTTAGAAGTAATAAAAACTTTAAACTGATTTGATATGTACAAAAATTAAGAAATTATGGGGGGTTTTCGGTTTTCACAAAACCCCTTCCTTTTTCCATCCCCTTGGTCCGATTTTGCCCATTAACGAACTTGAACGAGATTTTATGCCCTTTGATTTTATGTATCAGTTTGGAAGAGATTGGTGCAGAATTACGAAAGTTATCGTGTTTAGAAGAAAGTGATATATATAGATAGATAGATACATAGATAGATAGATAGATAGATAGAGTAAGTTTACAGATATTTAGATATACATAAAGACTTTAGATATACATAAAGTTTTTTACTGAGGGTGGTTTTGGGCTCTAGGTGTCATGATCGGTGTAGATCTGCAAATTTTTTTTCAGAAATTCCAACATAGGAACGATCCTAATAGGTAATATTTCATACGAAATCTACCTAAAAAGTAAACACCCCCTAAAAAAATAGTTGAATGTATCACAAATCTTATTAAATTTTGGTAATTTAATTTTTTTCAAGCTAATTTATAAAAAAATTTTACTTAAAAAACAATAAGGCTCTTACATTTGTTTTATGCTTATAAAAACACGTACTTGTTATTCCATTTTTATTTGCACACATCTTAAATTCAAAACTGATAGTTATAAAAATGATAAATAGCATAAAATTTTAAATAATATTATTTTCGATAAATATAGGAATTTTTAAGTAATAATCAACGATTTAAATGCATCCATATTGAAAAAAAAAATCTAACTTCAATAATCGTATCTTCATTATTTTTTTTAAATGTTCGTTCTTATTCATTGAATGTGAAAAACTTCCAACAAATAATGATATTTCTAACTACAACTAAGAAACTAATTAGTGTTTTTCTATTTAAATCTCCTATAATCGATATTCTTTTAATATTACTAATTTATTGAAAGATAAATATTAAGAAGAAAATAAATTTAATCTTTTTAAAATTAAATCTTTTTATAAATGTTTTCAAACTGATAGAATCAATAATAAATTCTTATGTTTTAAAAAGAACACGAAGTTTTACACGAAGTATTATGACATTTTTTGTTCAAATGATTAACTTTCAAAGAGATAAGGAAAAAAGTAACTTCTCAAACAAATGATAAAAGAAAAAAAATAATAATTAGATGCATCATGTTATAAATAACTTTCATATGAATATTTGCTGAGGTTTTCAGGAGATTTTTTTTTCTTTAACTCACTTCGCTGATAATTTACGCTATTAATTTTTCTTCTTGATCAAAAGTGTAATTAAAACATGAATACATCAAATGATTCATAGTGTTATTACTATAGGTGTAAAAACAATTAAAATGCTTTAAGACCATAAAACCAATTTACAGATGTTAAATATTAAAGAATTAGCCGGAGTCACGAGTGCTTTCGACCAGACGCTGGTCAATATCAATGGGTGAAGGGAGAAGAAATCAGCAAACTTTCATAATGAAAACTGCTTTAAATATTTCAGGACGAAACGAAAATTGAAAAAAGGGGGCAAGGGGGGAATGGATGAGCCCCTGGAGTGACGTAGATCATTCTAAACCAAATACCTCATTAACATCAAGGAGACTAAACCAAATCTGTGGAATATGGCATGATAATGTATCATTATATTTTAGTCTGCTTGATGTTAATGGCGTATTAAAACTATGAATCATTCGATGTATTCATGTTTTCATTAAAATTTTAAGGTGAATTTGACGTTCTTTTACATATGGATTTTCTATATATTTAATGTAATTAAAAGGATGTAGATCTAATGTTAATTTGATTCATCCTCAGATTTAAAAAATAATAATAATAATGATTTTTTGTATAATTTAACCCTATCGGCTCTGGCGTTCTAATTATAGTACCTGTATTTTCATTGAGTATTATTTTGTCTTTACAATTACTTTTGTTGCTATCTACATGTAGTAATGGTAGTACTTGCTTATGCATTATTATTGTGGCTTCTTTTATGTTTTGGCATTTATAATAACTAGGGGATCGTACCCGGGCTTCCCGGGTTGAAGAATGCAGGTGAAAACATTTTTTTAAATTGAAAACCAATAAATTTTTTTGATTGACCACTTACATTAAAAAAGCATTTTTCATATGGAAAATACGAATTATAAAATCAAATAAATTTTTGAGATTTATCAAAAGCGATATTTTCTTATTAGCCGCATGCTAAGAGTTATTTGACCAAGATTTTGCTACTTATAGCATCCTTTTATATTCTGATAATTTCAGAACTTATACATGTCTGGTAAAATTATGCTTTATTTATATTATTTTATTTATTTATTCATTGGGAAGTTTTTTTAATGGATATTAGCCGTAAGAAAATGATGAACTCTTTATTTTGTTTTAAGGGCAAACGGATTAATCTTTCGTAATCGAGCTCTGCGCGACATAGACAAATTAAAAAATACTTCATGCTTTAAAATTGTTTTTAAAACCACAAACAATCAGTAAACTGAGATGAGCTTTGCAAACAAATTACATTTGAAAAAAAAATCCTATTTGGTGATCTAAAAATTTAAATTGTACGATTATAAATATGTTAGATTTGTGTTTTTTCAATATCGCTATTTTATTTGTTTATAAAAGAAGTATTAATTACGTTAATTTGTCTTTCACAAATATGTTAAATTGGTGGGTTTTTTATATTATTTTTTTATTTGTTCCTAAAGCAGGTATTAATTTCGGTATGCAAAAATAGTCAGAAACAAATGCTGAAAAATGTTTGTTGCTTTATGTGCAAAATGTTTATTATTATTATGTATTGAAACCGACACGTGATAAGATAAACTTAAAAAAAATCATGCTTAAAAATTATTTTAGAAAATATAATACATCAGTCAATGCATACAGTTTTTAAACAAATTGTATTTGAAAGTAATTTTTTAGCCTATGCGACGAAAATTGAAAATTTACGATGGTCAGAAGATTAAAAATATGCAGTAGCGAAAATTTCAAGACCGAAATTTGATCGCCATTCGCAAAATTACGTCAGCGTTACGCACAGATATATTTGTTCTTTATAATGTAGATACTTAATCAGTAAAATATAATAAAATTCAGTTATTAGGATGTGATTATCAATTGAGGCTCTTATGCTTGGATTTCCGGAATGAAAACAGCAATTTTCACCTTCTCAAAATTTGCATACGCACTTCTCATATCCATATTCATCATTTTTTTAAAATTTGTATTTTGTTTGATCATTTAAAAATAATTCTAACTCTTTTATGTGAACAGACGCACTCTTTACTTGAGATTCTAATCTCAATCCCGGAGAGTAAAAATTTCCGTAATTTATGTTTTTTAGACGCATTTGTGTTAAAATGTGTATTTTTAACTAAGAAAATTATCGTTTTCTTTTAAATCTGAATTCATTTTCTCTGAAATAAGCATTTCGCCTAGTGTCTGAAAGTCAGTATCAGTACACATGCAGAAGGAAAAACAATATAGAAAATTTATGAGGAAAAATGCGTGTTTTAAAAACAGTACGTCATTTTCCTTTATAATTAATCTACCATAATATTCTGCTCCTATAATGGGATTTCGCGCCACTAAACCCTATACACCAATTTTTATCAACAATTTTGAGTTTTTATCAGAAAATATTATGAATAAAGTTAAAAATACCTCATTATTTCTCTCTTGTTTGCAATAATGAAAGCTATCTATTTTCATCATTTTGAAAAAAATGTCATAAAATGCTTTTTAAATTAAAATATAAAAATGGGGATATTTAAAGTAAAACAGATAGTGCGATCACATCTACAAAGGAAGAGATTTCAGTTTAAAAAAAAAAAAAGTTAGTAAAATTGGTTCAGCAGAAAGATCAGGGCAGATGACTAAAAAACACACTTGTGTTTTAAATATATAGATTATATAAAATTAGAAAAAATTAAATTAAGCAAATTATGTTATTTTGATAAAATTATAGTGGAATGTCCTAAAGAATAGCATTAAAATTTTATTATTCGAGGGAATTTTCGACAAAAACTTCATGAACACAATATTATTTTAAACCACGAATTACTTGTTTGCTTGTCTAATTCGGCGAAGCAAATCCAGGCGAGAATCGTCAATTTCTGTAATATAAATCGCTATTATTTGCATGTCACCTCTCTTTTATAAATACACTCTAAATTTTTGTAAAACATTGCGTTTTATCAGTGTGTGATTTCGATTACATTATTTTCAAAAGTGAAGCATTTTCACCTGAGAAGAATTTCAAAGCATCTGGGCTGTGAAAATGACGCACTTCTACAAAGCATAATTCAGGTTTCAGAATTAAAATACACACTTTTTCATAAAATGATGTCATTTGCATCCGCTACAGCAATCCACGTTGAAAATTCAGTCTCAAACTTCATATGTAGAAAAGTGTGCGTATGACGTCATTATCACAGAATAAGAAACAATATTCTTGACATAGCCCATATTTTAATTTCAACTTTTTTTTTTATGTTTTATGAGAAAATGGCAACAAAAAGATACAGTATCTCCTATTTTCGACTATTTTCCGTTTACTTTCAATGACTTTCAATAGAAATGGGGTACTTTTGTTGCCACGATAAGAAAAATGGTGTTAAAAACTACAAAAAAATTAATATTTCAAAAATAAATTGAGATACAGCCTTCAAACAAATTGCATTTAAAAGAGCATTTTTTGCCTTATACGACGGTGTAAAAATTTAAAATGTGCGATGTTTAGAAATTTAAAAATTTGCAGTAGAGAAAATTGCAAAACCAAAATTTTATTGAAAAATTTCAAAGTGTTGCCATTCGCAAAATGACGTATGCGTTTCGCACAGATATGTTTGTCCTTTATAATATAGATAATAATAATTAAAGTTTTCATAATTATTTTTACACTGTTGGGGATTCATTAATTTGAAACGTATATTTCACCTTTAAATTTAAAATATAGGTAACTTTTCTGAACGATTCACGTGAGATAGAATAAAAACAACAATAGAAAGTTGTAATATCTGTTGAATCATATTGTGATATACGATATTTTCCAAACGTCTCCAAAAACTCTTCTTTAGCCCATTGTCATGTGAATATGAATTGAATAGTACGCAAAATAGCTGCATTCTTTATATTTCAGATAATGAAATATTCGTTTAACTACTGAAAATCTATTTGAAATGCTACTACATTATAACCTGAAAAATCCGGCATCGTCCCAACTGAGACTAAGTCGGATTTTTGAAAATTCCGGATTTCTGAAGGAATATCAAAAGTACTTCCTATGTTTCTAATGGCGCCTTTATTCATAATTTAATTCATAACCAAGTGATAATTATGTGACATTTTCTTTAATCTACTTTTAATTGATATTTTGGACCCCATCTGACACTAACGTACCATTTAAATTTAAACGGCGTCAATTTCCAGTTCGATTAGCTTTCTCAATGATGATCAACAAGTCAGAGGGCCAAGCTTTTGATAAAAGCATTTTTATTTCTACAAAATTTTCAATTACTTTTATATGAATTATTTTTCATTTCAAAAATTTGCAAATTTCATAATGTTAAAATGTTTGATACCCATTGGCAGCACCACATAAATGCATTTTATTTACATTTTCGACAAAGTTTTGCATGACTTTTTATACATTAAAAATATTTGTAAATTTCATATGTTGTTTCCTCGGATCGCATAGCGCCCCAACTAAAACTATTTTTTATTGTGTTTTCACTAAGGTTTTAAATTAATTCTGTTTCCAAGTTTTTTAAATACATTTTTATTCGTATTTTCAACAAAGATTTCCATTACTTTTTTATACATTAAAAATATTTGTACCGCATTCCCCCGCATTAGCCGGCATGCCGAAAAATTCGAGGGAGACCATATTTTTGAATATTAGTCCCTGGTCTTTCCCGGCATGCCGGAAAAAGTGAGGATAGTAATTTCAACAAATATCTTAAATCCATGCTAATAAAAATATTTTAGGGGGCGCGATCAAATATTTAAATCCGTCCCGTTTTCTAAGATTTTAGATGCGGATTTTTGACAGGGTCCCGGGATAAATATTACTTATTTAATATAAAATTTCAAAAGTGTAATTACAACTATTTCCGAATAGTCATTTCAACAAATATCTTAAATTCTTGCTTAAGTCCGCCACACCATTGAATAATATATCTACAAGTAGGTTGTTTAATGGAGTTCAAAAATAGTTTTGTTAAGAATATAGTTCGCGCCCTGATAGTGGAACATAGAACTAAAAAACTCGAGAATGTTTTTTTTTTTTTTTTTTTTTTTGCAAGATTTTGCAGTGGGTGCCGCAGCACGCCTGCTAAACGGTTCTGTACGCAGGTGTGACACGGTTCAAGTTTCTTTCGGTTCGCGATTAGGTCTTTTTTAAGAGATTTTGCCGTAAAAATTTCAGGTTCATTTTAGAATATTATTACGGGGCTGGGCAACGCCGGACGGCTCAGCTAGTAAGATAAATAGAATCTAATAATTACATAAATATAAAGGAATATATATAGAGAGAGAGACAGAGAGAAAAATAAGTACTGATGTTTTTTTCTTAAAATTAAAAATGTTAGAAAAACCAAAATAAATCAGCCGCTCGTCCGCCAGTAGCGAAACCTAATATTTTCCGGCATGCCGGTAAATACGAGTGTTTCCGGCATGCTGGTGTACCTCACTTTTTTCCGGCATGCCGGCTAATGCGGGGGAATACGGTAAATTTAATACATTATAATGATTTATGATAGCATTCATTCTGGTTAGAGTTGACAGAAATTGTGGCGAGCGAGCGAAGCGAGCTGCCATCGCGTAGCGATTCCATTGTTAATTGCGTAGCATTTCACGGGGGTTGACGAGCGTTAGCGAGCAGGGTGCTGAGCCCCCTAGTATATTTTACTCTTTAAATTTAAATTATAGTTTACATTTCTGATAGGCTCATCTGAGATAAAACAGAAACAATATTAGAAAGTTGTAATATCCGTTAAATCCTAATGTAATATACGATATTTTCATACGTCTCCAGAGACTCTTCTTTAGAATATTATGAAAAATAACAACTTTCTTCAGATTTCAGATAATGAAAAAATTCGTTAAACTACAGCCAATCTATTTGGAATGCTACTACTAAATATTAGGTCTACCAGAAAGTTCTGTCCGATAATGTTATTTCACGTCTACTTTTTTAAAATTCAGATTTCTTCAGTGGCACCACTTTTTTAAATGGAAAAATTTCGATTGTTTTCATATCTAACATTAAGGTGAAAATAATGGAAATTTTACAATTTCAAAAAAAGTGGTGCAAATGAAGAAATCTGAATTTTAAAAAAGTAGGCGTGAAATAACATTATCGGACAGAACCTTCCGGTAGACCTAATATAATTAACATAAAAGTAATGTTTTTTTTTAAAAATAGAACCCCGAAGGGTTAAAACAAACTGCGTACCCTAGAATTCTGGAGATTTAAGAATATACTTTATCAGATGAATTACTTTTTTATATATAATTATATATGGGCCATTCTCAAATCTTTTGACTTTTGGGAAAAAAATCTGGTGAAATTAAACTTGCTAAAATAACATATTACTCTGATAGACGAACGCCTTAATGATTCAAAATAAAGAAAAAATGGTCAGCAGCGAATTTTTTTTTATTTAACTGAGGTTTATGTTAAACTTATATTATGGAAAATTAAACTTTGCGAGTTTAATTTTCCTTACCATTTTACCACTAAAACTTTTTATTTTCTTCGAAATTTTTACATATAATGAATTTGCATAGCACCCGCAGGACATTCAAATAAGAAATAATAACAATGTAGTATTTTTAGTACAAAATTTTGGTATAAAATTGTTATAACGACTTTCCCGTTATATATGCATTATTCCTCCTCTCCCCTCAAAAATCAACTTTTAACCGTACTGGTTCATTATAAGTTGTCATTATTCTCCCCCCCCCCATTCAAATAAAATATTTAGTTTAAATTTGACATTTTATAGTTAATTTCATATGGCTTTAGTCATTTTCTTCCCCCCCCCCCCCTTCACGCCACTGTAAGTTTCACTTTAAGCGCCTGATGTGCTATCATTAAGATGGATAATATTCTCCGTCATTTGTGGTGTGTTCATAAAAAAAAAATATTACCTAAGTGATCTGCTAATACATGACAGTTGTCAAAAAAATTCAGAACCAGAAAGTTACAAAAAAAAAACCAATGTGGTTAAACAAAAACTAAAGAAACCACTCATTATGCAAAAACAGAAAGTGCTAAACAAAACGTCACATGATGTGTGATCTGTCATCCAAAATCTTTTTAAAGCATTCAAAGTATGAAAACAGAACGTTAATTATAACTACTGGTTTTCAAAATTTGCCCGTTTCAGTTTGTTACTGAAATCATTTTAGGTTAAAAAAAAAAAAAAAAAAAAGAAGGCGTTTTTATTTCATTTCGCTCTGTTTTTATGCTCAAATGAATGCTCTCTACAAAAAAAAAGTGACATACCTACTTGATCGAATTCAATGAAAACACTTCTGTCACTATACTTTGATACAAAAAAAGAAATACACACATGTTGCATTTAAGTATGAACAGGGAATGTTTTTATATTAAATTAATTACTGTAAATTGTTTTAGTTTTTTTTATTTTCTTTCTTTTCAATTTCAGTAAATTACCAGTTTCCTTTCAGGTTATTTTTGTTCCCTATTCATACTTCTACTTTCATAACAATTGCAGTGTCATAAATTTATTTTTGTTGTCAGCTTGAACGGAGAAATTACTTCTAAGCTAATTTTAAAATATAATTATTAATAGTGATAGCATTCTAGTTTCGTTTTTCTCCTTTCGGGCTGTTTTTGGTTACAAAAAAATAATAATAAGTGCATTTTCTCGTTGAAATGAAAATTTTATAGTACTTTTATTAATATTGCAGTTATTATAATTTTGTGTTTAAATTATGACAGTATTCTCATTTTTTCCCCATGAAATTGCATATGCATGCTACGTTTTGCTCTATTTTTTTCTTGAGGTATTTTTCTTTAAGCATTTAAAAATCTATAATTTACCCCTTTAACCCCACTGGCATATTTTGAAGGTATACTTATTTTACCGATAGGCAACAAAAATTCTCTGCTCCAAGTTTTGCAGTATTTGATATTTTTATATATGTGCATATTACGCTCACAACGTTTGCACATTTGCACTTATGTGTGATAGTTATACACTTACTCTCAGAATGTGTTGCTCGACTCTGACCTTGTTTGCCTTTTTTGTATTCTAAACCAGAATTACAATTTAGTTAACTGTAATTTTTTGAATTTTGGACACTTTAAGCCAACTGGATGTAGATAGAAATTTGACTTACAGAAATCTTACGGTTGATACACTCATATTTTTTTACACTTCCCCCCCCCCTTCAATTTTCCTTTTGTGTATAATTTATTTATGCAACTTATTGTGTTTTATTTGATGTGCATGCATTTCATTTCTGATAAGTATAGTTTTTGCATACTTACACCTCTTTGAAATACTCGTATTATTTATTTTGAATTATTTGTGATGCTCTCTCTCTCAAGAAAAAAAGAATTCCTCCTCTTTTCTCCATTTTGGCTGGTCAAAAAAAGTAAACAACAGAAATTAAATAAACACCAGATAAAAAAAGGGTTTTGGAGATAAGACACTTCACCAGTTTATTTTTAAGATATGCCAGCAAATGATGAGAATTCTGTTAGTGATTTAAATCACCCCATTTCTGTATCTCCATGGGTAGATTATTTCGAAGAAATATTGGTAAGATATTCGGATTCCATTAATATGGAAGCCACATCTATTCAAAATTCACTTAAGACCGAAAATGCTGCATCTTTGTCTGAAAATGTAATGGATTTCCTTCAGATCATTAAATTCAATTTTCATGTGCTTAAACTAAACTTTAATATTCTGAAAGATGATTATTCCAAATTAAAACAGGATAAAGATAATTTATTTCTTGTAAATCAGAAACTTACAGAGAGATTACATGAAATCACAGGCCAACAGAAAAGTAAGGCGAAGCGTACTAAATGTAGTGAGACTATGGATGATCAGGTGGTAGATTTCAACAACAAACTCCCTCCATCTGCCCTACATAAATCAACTCAAACTGCCCCCTCTTATATGCGTAAACAAGAAAAGTTACCACAACTGGAAAATGATAAAAAAGACACATATCTTAGCCCCGACCTGCACACTCAAGGTAATCACAATGAAATATTTACAGATATTAGCGATTCCGCGCTAAACTCCTTATCCCCTGCTAAACTTAATGTACATAAGCCTATTCGTGTCATTATTTGTAACCTCCCTGAAAATTTAAATATTCCTGATGTCTTGTTTGGTATTTCAGATTTAATCCATATACTTGAACCTGATTTTCACTTTGTTAAAAAGTACGATGCATTTTTGTACTTGTGATACAATGCTCTTGGTTCCATATGTACACAACGAGTTTTTGTTCATAGTTCATACAACTGAGTTCATAGTTTAATTAGTTCATAGTTTACACAACTGAGTTCATAATTTACTGAGTTCATAGAAAAAACTTTACACGAGTTCATAGCATTGCCAATTCTTTGTGTACTTCAGGGACCAATTGCACTATTATTTTTCTTTCGTGACAATACTTAGCTCAAAGAATTTTTTTCCGTACACATATAAGTTCATAGTTTGTTTTCTTTCTTGTGATTTGTTTTGCATTTTAGTTCATACCAATTTTTGTTTTGGTAGACACTTTAGTTCATTGTAATAATTTTTTTTTTGTTAGACACATGAGTTCATAGCAAGTTTCATTTTTTTTCACACATTTTAGTTCATCGTATTACTTTTACACTTGAAGTAAGTGAAATACTTGCTCACTTTAGTGCATTGCAATAATTTACACTTTGTTCATTGAGGTACTTAGATTGCTGTGTTCACAAACATACATCTAAGTCGTTGAAATTTTACCTTTTTTCACTGACATACACTGTTTTGGTTCATTGTGAGATACTTCTTTCCTTCGGTCATTGAAATACACATTTTTTTCTTTGGTTCATAGTGATACACTTACAATTTAGTTCATTGTTATTACAATTTAGTTCATTGTTATTACAATTTAGTTCATTTATATTACAATTTAGTTCATTGATATTTTGTTTGGTAAAAAAACACACATTATACACAATTGAAAACATTTTGTTTCTAGGTTTCAACTTTACACATTAGGATATTTCCTTTTTATTTCTCATTATACCAGGAACTACTTTTGACTTCACATAATATTCACAATTTAAACATTTATTAATATGTTAATTTTTAACAGATTCTTAATTTTCCGTTATTATTATATTTCTTTTATGCCATGACATTTCATGTCACCATCACTTTGTTTCACAACAAAGAATGTCCAGTTTACAGGATGCTGATCCTTCACATGCATTTTCTTTAAATTTCAAACTTAAGATGTTTTTATTGTTTTCATCACATTGGTTTTGGTTTTCTACATGTAAATAATTACACGTTTTCTTTTAAATTTGAAGATTAAATAAAATCTCTGGTTAAGCTTCACTTAGACAATAAACACGTCTAAAATATTATGTCGTTCTTGTAATAAAATAACTTCACAACAGCAAAAAAAAAGTTTTTTTTCGTTTGCAGCATTAGTAGCCTAGTGCAGTTACACTAAATGTTTGAAACATTATCTAAAGTTATACAATACACATACAGTTCATATCCTGCTCTATACATTGTAAGGAATACAAAGTTAGAATGTATTTAAAAAAAACAATTGCAGTTGTTACACTTACCCGATCATGTCAATAGCCACTCCACACACTCGGATTGACCTTTTACCTTTGATATGTGAGATATTTATCTCAGTTTTTTTATTATTTTTAATTTATCCCCTCTGAAGTTTTGTTCCCGTTCAAAATTTTGCCCTAAGGGTCCAAACTTCATTGTGTTGAGAGACAAAACCCTCGAATTGTTGTTTCAATTCAATAAACATAGCTTTTTATATGATACATCGACGCATGCTACTTTGAAGATCAATGTGATCTTTGGGGAGCAGGGACCTAGGTATCACTTGATGTCTGGGTCTCATAACTCCCCCCCCCTAGGGCTGATGTTCTAAACTGACGCCGTCACACTTGTTACTTAACAAGAATAAGGGCTACACCCATTCATAGGCATGCTATATGCATCCCGTTCTTTTGTAGTCCTTTGCGGTGTGCACGAAAACCAATTTTCTACCTATTATTTTATATATTTTTTTATATTACTTCATTTAGCGTTTATTTACAGACATACATATGTCTTTTATTTTCTATTTCATTTTAAAGTAGTATCTGTGTCTTTTGTTGCTTGCATTTATATTATATTATTTTTATTTTGAGAAGATATTATAACAAGTTATTAAAAGAAAATTACTTCTCTTATTTTGGTCATAAAAAATGCTGGTACCAGCCTCTTAATCAAATATTAAAAAGCTAGTTAAATATAAAGGATTCTGTTAAATACTAAAACACTAGTTGCTCTTTCTTGGTGACTAATTAGGACTAATGAATACCAAGAAAATAATTAAAAAAGGCGCCATTTATCATGACCTTAAAGTTTTGCTTTATGCAAACATTTAAAAAAAATTGCAAGCACATAGTTAATTTATATATATATATATATATATATATATGGAGACTTATCATTGTATTATGTTATATCTGTTTTAAATACGTATATGTATGGGATAGTCAAAATAATCGTCAATTTAAAAAAAAACTGTTCTACAAGTTTCACAGGGTTTTTTTTTTTGGTGGTAATGGGTGATATATATAACGGCTTTCCCGTTATATATGCATTATTCCTCCTCTCCCCTCAAAAATCAACTTTTAACCGTACTGGTTCATTATAAATTGTCATTATCCTCCCCCTTCTTCAAATAAAATATTTAGTTTAAATTTGACACTTTATAGTTAATTTCATATGGCTTTAGTCATTCTCTTCCAACCCCCCCCCCCTTCACGCCACTGTAAGTTTCACTTTTACTTTTTAAAGTTCTTTTTAAATGCAGACATCATTTATCTCGGTTCCTTTTTCTCTCTTTCAAATTCACACGGATGGAAAAAGATCTTAACCGCAGCGTTTTCCGCCGAAATAAAATAAAAGAATAAAATACAAGTGAATGTCTTTTTCGCTTCGCAGCCGACGATTTGTAATGCATATTTTCCCAGACTCTGGGCTTGCATTAGTATTCAATTCTCACCCTTGTACTTTATCAGATAAAAACCATATGCCCTTTGCTGACTAATTTGCAGCTGTCGTTATATCTGTAAAGTGCATATAAAATCACGTGTTCCTATTTCTTTAAGTCTCCCTCTTAACGCTGGAATGTTATTTATTGTAACCCTAAAAAGCCCGCCATGGCATAGTTTTCAATTGAATGTAAAACTTCTGGATTGTTTTGTCTACCCAATTTGTTTTTCGCCAAACATCTTACATATGGTTATCTAGTGTTCGCCAATCTGTATGTAATAGTAACAAAATCTAACTGACTTTGGCTCCTGACTTCGAGCTATGTAGTCTGCAAATTAAGTCCCGCTATGGGGCGTCTGCCGACGGGCAGTTGTTGAAACTTTCCCCGTTCCTCTATACTGTTCACGGCTCTGCATTAAAGGTGTTTCATAATAAAGATGGAAGTCCTCTAAACTTTTGTGTTAGAGTTTTTTGCTCTTAGTCATATTGAGAACCTGGGTATACGAATTCACCGCCACAATTGTCTTAAAGGGGTATTAAATAAGGGACGGTAAGGTAAAAAAAGGGGGACGGTATAGGAAAAAGGGGGCGATATGGGGAAAAAAGGGACGGTAAGGATGGAACGGTAAGGAAAATTACCACCTATTTTAGTTAAATCATGTTAAGACTAAGTGCCACAATGTTGATTGATATTTAGAAACAGTTGTTAACATTGGATTAATTTTTTTTTTTTAATTTACCTCGAAAAGTGCAGGAATATCCTTTGGGACGGTGAGACTACCAATAAAGCCACGATCTTGAAATTGATATTTAAATGCTGATTTAAATTCTGGAGTAAATTTCCTTTCAAAGAATTATAGACATTCTTTCTCTAGCGTACATCTGCATGAGAAAAAACTTAAAAAAAATTCTGTGGCTGCATCTGAAGTGATTTTCTATGTAAGTTTAGCAAGAAGGACGGTAAGGATGAAAAACCCAGGGACAGAGTTCAAAAAATAATATCAACCGTAAAAATGTATGCAGGTTAAATTTTTGCTACATATTTATATAAAAAAATAGTCCCAGTTTCGGAAAAAAATTACAACGAATTACTTTTATTGAAACAATTTTTATTAAAAATCAGCATCAGGGACACGGGACGATATAGGAGTTTTTCTGGTATTTGGAACCCCAACATCGTCCAGACTTATTTATCTCGTTAATATTGTTCTGCAATCCTGATGTTTCCCAGTATATGAAAAAAAAAAGTGTATTAAAATAAAAATTATTATTCAGTGACATGAAAGTCAAAAGATTGTGAGAGTGCCCAAAATACTGTATAAAATTATTATTACTTATTTTCATATAATATAGTTATAGTAGATCCAGTATATATAATTTATGAAATTATATATACTGGCGGCAAAGGACAGTAGTTTAATGGCGAAAAAACGTAACTAAATAAACTAAACTTAACTATTTATGTAAAAAAGTCTTTAAAAATATTTTTATTTTACAACATAATTTGAATGTCCTGCTTATCTTTCAATTATCAGCGTTAATTAACTCATATAAAAAAAATATATATATTTTGTACGCATTCTTCACTTATTTGAAGCTTACATAGGAAATATAATCGAACGTTAGAATGCGACAGCAAAAATATTTGTATAAACAGATAACTTCTCGCCTTGATATTTTCGCATAATAACAATGAATTCATATAAACTGTAAATTTCCAAGTGGGTGAAAAATGTCCGAGCCAGAATTCGTACCAGGGATCTCTTGGCTAAAGCTGTCTCTTGCAACTGAGTCATTCCGGACAACTCTGGAAGACCTAATTTACCAACCTCCAGGTCCTCCAGCTTTTTCCGGGTTGGCTCAGTTGAAAGAGCATTGGTTGCTACTGCCAGTATGAGTTATTTAAGTATCTATTTATATAAAATCCAAGTCTCTGTGTGTCCCTCACGATTCCGGTAGGACCACCTCATTGAAATGAGTAATTGTTGAAAAAAACTAATGCAAGGTTACCACAGTAGCGCCAAATGTTGGCCAACTTGGCAATAGCTGGCTGATTTGGTGAAATTTCCATTTATAACTATTAATCTTTCATAAAGGAGGTCACCAAAATTTAATTTAAACTCCGCTCTTTTAAGATATTTTTTCAAAATCTATGGGTGAGAATTTAAACTACATCTTTACATCTTCCTCCCGATGCTACTAATAAAATAACCGCCAATAGACGACGCTGTACTGTATGAGCTCCTAACTGCACGATTTTAATGTGCTTTAGGTACTTTTCCAGTATAAGTGCCTTGGCGAAAAAAGAAATTTGGCAACATTTTCCCGGAACCTATCCACTGTTTCATTTTAGATACACATGCATTTTTTTTCGATATTTATAAGATTTATTTATACGATTAAAAAAGCCGTTTCTCTAATTTTATACAGAAACAGATGTAATTTGTACATAAAAACATGAATAATATACATATAAAATAAACATATAAAAAAAAACACTAATCAAGTTTGTTTTCATAGCTGTTTATATGATTTGACAACAATTCTCAATATTTTTCCGTTATACGGACACCATGCCAAAATGTATGCGGTACTTTTCCATTATACGGACAGCATTGTCGCCAAGCGCAATAGTTGGCGCAAAATGAAAATAAGGTGAATTGAAACATTTGAAAAATAAAAGAAAAAACATTCTCGATAGTAAAGTGGGCATTTAAAAAATATAACATTTGAAAATTACAAACTTTTACGAACTATTTTATTAAATCACAAATATATACTTAAAATAAATGAACAAATAACTGTTATACTATAAAGTAATAAAATAAAAAATCATATTAAACTGCTGCCATAAAATTATAAATATCTTTCAGCATTACAGTAAACATTTCATTTTTTGAATAAAGGCGTAGCCACATAACATCTATGAGATACGCCTCTAAATGATGACGAACAGCTTCCCGATGTCTTTTGTTGCGCCATTTTGCGACGCCCCATAATCTTTCAACATTTGGAGTATGACATCCAGTATTAGGGTCGACAAAATTGTATTTGTGATTTACTGTGAAATGATCATAACCAGCACTTAGCAGTTCATCTGTTTTATATCCTTTCCAACAATCTGTATAAATAATACATGACTTTCAGCTACTTCTATAATTTTATTAGGTCCACCGATTTTTCTATTTGGTCGAAAACATAAAGCATTTGCACAAACTTCTCTCGAATAACTATTCCATTCCACTGTTGTGTTGTGGTTCATATCAAGTTGCAGCTCACAAAATTCAATCGATTTCAACTCTTTGCACGATAAATATATAAACCTCAAAGCATTAAGAAAAGTCACCCGCGATCCTTTAAACCAAGTTTTTTGTCGTATTTCTACGCTTTCTTCGCATGATCGTAAGCTACAACTCAATTTCGGATTTCCAGAACTCATCCATAATTTCATTTCATGATTTTTTGAACACAATCTTCTGCATAATAGCAGAATTCCAAATTCCTGGAACAGTTTTATCACAACTTTCTCATCATCTGGTAATTGCCAAATGATAAAATCCATCTCAGCATCAGCAGTAAAAGTAAACTACAACTTTATATAAAATAACCTTCTCCTTTTTTTCGAAGTCGGTAAAAAAGCATTTTTAATTCGATTAATAGCAGATTAAAAACCTTTCCAAGGTTAAGGTTAAACAATAATCATTCACGTGATTCACGTTTTATAAATAACAAATCACAATGTTTCTCATGGTTTACAATAAAAATCTACGATCAAGGTTGAAATAATTGGCGCATTAGCATACATTTTAGCATGCTGTCTGTATAACGGAAAAGTACCATGTATGCTAATGCGCCAATTATTTCAAAATGCTAAAAGATATTTGTAATTTTATGTCAGCAGTTTAATATGAGTTTTATTTTATTGCTTTATTTTATAACAGTTATTTGTTCAATTATTTTAAGTATATATTTGTGATTTAATGAAATAGTTCGTAAAAGTCTGGAATTTTCAAATGTTATATTTTTTAAATGCTCACTTTAGTACGACAATATTTTTTCTTTTATTTTTCAAATGCCTTAATTCACGTGACTTTCATTTTGCGCCAACTATTACGCTTGGCGACAATGGTATCCGCATAACGTGAAAAGTACCCAAATCTCACTTTCTGATGCCCAAATTACACCAAACTTTTTTTTAAAAATGCCAAAGCCCCTACAGTGGAAATGTATCAAACTGTCTATTATTTTGCGCTATCTGTGTTATAGTTTATACTATCTGCAAGGTGAGTGGAGCGAAGAGTTTAAACATTAAATATTAAAGCTTCGGCACAGATGTCATATACACAACGGGTACTTAACTGTCATCAAAGTGTCGTTATTTTGCTTGATATGGTAACCCGGATGTTGTTGTTTATGCTGTTGATGTTTTCGCCAAATTGGCGTCGGAAAAAATCGCTCCAATATGGGGTATATATGACAACTGTGCCAAAGTTTCTATAAAGCAGTATAAGACTAAAAATTAAGAATAAAATAAATGCAAAATAAGACTAAAGAAGAAAGAAAAATCATGCGTTAAGCATAGAATATGAAACACTTTCCAACACATCCTGAATGCTTTAACAAAACTTCGTTATTTAGGGAAATAAAGTAAATAAGATAACTAAGTAAACATTTTAGAAAACGCATAATTTTTAAAAAAAAAATTGATTTCAGCAGTTACCGTCCATAGCAATACTACCGTTATTACATGACACTATTTAGCTAAAATTTAATTTAAGCTACTCTTAAAGCTACTGAAATCATATTTCCAGATATTATCATCCATAGACGGTTATGTATCCAATTCTTTGCGTGACCCTGTGTATCATTTTATCTATATTCTACAAACATTTCTTAGTAATCTAAATGCAGTTCAGCGTAAAACTGCATAACTCCTTTAAAAACCACCTTTAAGCAATTTATTCTCATACTCAGGAACCCTTACGAATTCTTTTGTGTAGCCCTGCATATGAACTGTAGCATTTATACACACGGTATAGTATGAATAAATGTAGTGAAACATAAAAGCGCTTATCATAATTAAAAATGCATTTCTAGCAATCGATACTTACTTATGTACGTACAATACTTCGGAGAAAAGTTTCTTGGCGAGAAAGAAGTTTGCCAACGTATTTTCTGACAACCTATTATTATGATTTTTCTCTGACGCCAATTCGGCAGAAATCTCGCTTTCGAATACCAGTTACTTATATATTTTTAAATTATTTGCTATCATTTTGAAAAGGAAATAACTATAAATAAATAAAAGTTTGAATAATAACTATAGAACAAAACAGTTTATATAATTTAAAAACAGAAAATAAAAGTAAATAAACAATGGCACAGATGTCATATTCGCCCCATATTGGCGCGATTTTTTTTCTGACGCCAATGTCATATACGCAATGTATACTTAACCGGCGCCAAAGTGTCGTTATTTTGCTTGATATGGTAACCCGGATGTTGTTGCTTATGCTGTTGATGTTTTCGCCCAATCGGCGTCGGAAAAAAATCGCGCCAATATGGGGCGAATATGGCATCTGTGCCTAAACAATTTATTAATAAATAAAAAACAATAGCCGGCAAAATAACACCATTTTAGCGCCATAGGTATCCCGGTTCATATCTGAAATCTGTGCCGTAATTTGTATATAAAAAAATATTATATATATTTAGAAACGATTTTTTTATGTATATAAGTGCATATATAAACAAAAATAAAAGTTCATTAGATTTGTTTTCATAGCTGTATATTTTGGCAACATATCTCACTTTCTGATGCCCAAATTACGCCAAGTTTTTTTTAAAAAATGCGCTATAATGGAAAAGTAACTAAATAAATAATTAACAGAAATAACCAATTATACAAACTAAAACATTTTATTTCGAGATTAAAGCATTGTTTTTAATTTCGATTAAAAATACATATATCTTTGGATAACTTTAATTGAAATTGGGTTCACGGCTTAATATCTCATTCCATAAACCTAAACAAACACAAGTGATTCATTCATCGTGAACCGTAAAAAATATTAAATCATTGAGGTAATCATTCACAAAGTAAGTTCTCCAACAATCAATGGACAATATTCTAATGACATCATAGTATGTAAAATGGTGGCGGTATCATTTGTTTATGGTTTGAAATCACAAAGATTTAATTTTGCAATGTCTCTTAGTTACATTATTTTATTATCGTACTTATGAGATCAGAACAAAAGCATATTTTTTCATTATTTAGTTATTAAAGACGGAAAAAAATTACAAATGTGCATGATTTGAAAAATTTAAATAATTTTCTTTCTTAATACTAAAAAATAACATCGGGAAGTAACAGCGAGTTTAAGTTAAATAAGTTTAGCTGTTTAATTCTGTTGTAATATTCAAAATAACTGTATTTATTACATTCCAGTAAACAACATCAGGGCCCGATTAAACTTTGAAGTTAGAGGAATTACAATGTCATTTCACGACCTTTCTTTTGGAGAAGCTTTTCTAAATTCCACATATACATGGAAACTCTTCAGTGTTAGAAATATTATTCCCAGGACTGGCATAACATGAGAACGGCCTGCAATTTTACACAAGTTTTTGAAAACTACTTTATATCAGAAATTTTACCAAAAACTGGTTATTTTTTTGTTATAGAGGCCCACACTATTAGAATTATGACAAGTTGCAGCCAATTTCGCCAAAGTCGTAACCAAGATCGTGAAGCACACACATATAATACCATATAATACCATTTTATGAAATCGTATAAGATAATTTAATAGTTTTTACCTTACTTCAAGTGTGTAATTTATTTATTTTTAAGGCTTAATAATCCAAATTGTCCAATATATGAATTAAAAAAACATGTAAACAAAGACTGAATAGACATGACCGCAAAAATCTGCAGAAAACTTGGAATTGTACAGATTATTGGTCTTCTACTGTACACAGTTTTTCATAAATGTGTTTTGTTCTTAAAATGTGTTATTTTCATCTATCACTGCGGAACAAATGAGAAAACTCATATTCTTGCACATGAGTTGTATATATCTTTATATCTAAATTTCCGTCATTTTTGACGGGCTACCTTTCTAGTAAATAATAAAAAGTATTTAAAATGAACTTTAATTATAACCGCACATAAAATATATATCCACCGAAAAATCGCCATATATTTTAACGGGACCCTTGAAACAAGCAATAAATGGTAAACCCTTTATTTTCAATATGGATTACAGTGTGGTGAAATTCACACAGACTCAGATATTATGGAAGTCCAATTTTATTTATTTATTTACTTATTTATTTATTTTTAATGATATGTATAATTACGCAAAAAAAAATACTCTTACAATTTTAGTAAAATAATAATTATTATTTATACCTATTAATATATATATATATATATTAATTATTTATTAAGAAAATCGGTATTTAAATATAAAACTATAGGGTAAAGTGGTGCAGAACTGCGCACTTAAGATATTTTGTTAAATAACAATAAATGAAGAGATTTGAGGGATGGCGTCATATTTATTTATATTTTTAGACTAGCGGACTTCGCCCGCTTCGCTGTCGGTTTCTCTAAAAGAACCTTGAATTGAACGAAATATATTACGTTGAGTAAAAAGTTTTCCGCCAAGAGGACATACCTTTGCGCCAACAGCTGTCATTTGTGCGGTTGTTAGTTTTTCAACCAACCAATTTTTGCATTCGAAAGCAGGGCATACGAGCTATATGACTGTGTAATTTTTTTGTTAAAAATTTATTATCTTGTGCTTCATAAAAATGTTTAAAATGGAGCTACCACTTCAGCAGTTCAGAACGATTATGTACTATGAGTTCCGTAACAAACATATTGCGACTGAATGCCACAGAAATATGTGTGAAGTTTAGGCATCAATACTGTTTCTTATGATACAGTGAAAGTTTGGTTTCGGAAGTTTAAAGCTGGAAATTTTGACATTGAAGATGAATCACGTTCTGGCCGCCCTATTGAAGTTGATTGTGAGCAGTTAAAGCAAATCATTGATCAAGACAGAAATGTTCCAACATGAACTATTGCGTTAGAGTTTAAAGTTTCTCAAAAAACAATAGTTAACGCTCTGGAACATATAAATCTAGTGTTTAAGTTCAACCGCTGGGTGCCTCACGAATTGACTGCTGAAGACAAGCACAAGAGAAAAAAAAACTGTTGTTTGGCACTGCTCAGAGATCAAAGGAAAGAGAACATTTTCGACAGAATTGTGACCTATGATGAAAAATGAGTGTACTACAACAATACAAGCCGTAAAAGAGGGTGGTCAGCAACTGGGGAATCAGCAAGATCGGTTTCAAAACGTGCCCTAACTAACAATAAGGTGCTTCTCTGCATCTGCTGGGATTGTCGCGGAATTCTGTACAAAGAGTACCTGAAAAGCGGACAAACTATAAACAGTGCAATATACAGCAACATGCTAATCAAAGTTCGCGAGGCCATTCGCAAAAAACGAAGAAACGAGTTCAAAAGGTAGGTGGTTCTCTTTCATCAAGATAACGTCCGGCCACACGTTAGTACGATGACCGGCTGGACGCTCTACAAGCTAGAGTGGGATTTAATGCAACATCCAACATACAGCTCCGACATGGTCGCTTTAAATTTCTATCTCTTTTCTCATCTGCAGTTGCATCTTGATGGAGCAATTTTCGATTCAAATGAGGAGGTCATAAATGAGGTTGATCTCTTTCTGGACTCGCGCACGCCCCGATTTTTTGCAGGAAGGATTGAAAAGTTGCCAAAACGATGGTAGACGATTGTAGATTTAAACGGAGATTACCATCCTCATTAGTTTTGATGATTTCGTATGTATTTATCATTTTACAATAAAAAATATTGTGGCGGGAAACTTTTTACTCAACGTAATATCTAGCAAGGTGTTTACCTATTTTTTTAGTATGTTTGTTTTCTTGAATTTCACGCTTCTACCAAACAGCTGCTGAGATATGGCCAAATGTTCTAAAAGTTTCAGCACCCCCTTTTAACCTCCCTTTAGTGTGAATTTCTAAAAACGCTGAAACACATGTTTCATTATTTTTTAGAAGATTTATTATCTGGAATATCACTCTCCTACCTCAAACGGCTAATGATATATGGCAAATGTTCTAAAATTTCCGACCCCCTTTTAACCCCCCTTTCTTGGGGGGGGGGGGTTCTAAAATCGCTGAAATATGTGCTTAATTATTTTTTTAGCATATTTATTTTCTGAAATTTCAGGCTTCTAGTTAAAACGGCTGCTAAGATATTACCAAATGTTCAAAAAGTTTTGATCCCCCCTTTAAATCCTTTAAAGGGTGAATTTCTAAAATCGCTGAAACATGTGCTTAATTTTTTTTATTATATTTATTTTCTAGAATTTCACGCTCCTAACTGAAACGGCTGCTGAGATATGGCCACATGCTCAAAAATTTTCGACCCCCCCACTTTAAACTCCTTTAGGTGGAGGGGGCACTTTCAAAAATCCGTACTTAGTGATATTTTCCTCACAGTTTGCATGCTTCTAGGTTCAGTAGTTTGGGCTGGCCCTTTTATATATGGAGAAAATATTAAAAATTATCTCAAACGATTTTTCCCCATAGGCCGTAATGTATTGTAATTATTTTAAGTATCCCTGTAATCCCCCACTTCCACCAACCACGACTAAACTGCCTTTCTAACAACAGGAGACCAAGGGCTATCTAACCACTACAACCGCGTATGGGTGGAAGTAGGTGTTCATGGAGAAAAGCCTGTCTTTATCCACAGACAATTGACTGTTATATACATATAGAATATTATGCTAATAATAACAATAAAACAAAAATCTGCATTCATCAACTTATAAGAAACACTTTTGGTGTTGCTTTCAAAAAGATTATCCTTTTGAATGGTTACTCTTGTGCAACCATTGAGGATAAAAGTGTGCAGTCAAGTGTGCAAGAGTACGCATAAGAAAGCTTTTCACTTACCATCATCAGATTTGAGATGACCACGGTCTGCGTTGTTTGTGCACTCTTCATGCCACCAGTCTCTGGAAGAAATGCACCCGATTTAATTCTCTACAAATGGTTCTATATAGATTTCTGGCCATATATACTTACATTTATGTATATGTATGTATATATAACACTGGCGCCAGACTAACCGAAAGTACCCTTTCTGCTTATCTTATTATAGTATCGCAGCACAGACGATACTATATGTGTGGTATCTAAATAAGGTGACAACTTTGTTAATACGTTGTAAGATGAAGTCCTTGGAAGTCGAAGCTATACCTTGCGAAACAGAATAGGTTTATTTCCCATTGAGCGCGTGCCTTTTACTTACATAGCTTCTCAGCTTTTTATGAAATATAATCTTCTATTTAAAGCAAGTATCACTCACTGCCCTCATTTTCAGTGTTTTGTCGTTCTACGGGTCTTCCAGTGACCCTGGTAGCTGAAAAGTCAGTATATATATATATATATATATAATATTTGTGATAGACTATAGAACAGTTATCATACGAATTGAATATTTCCAAATGAGCGAAAAAATTCCCAAACCGGGAATCAAACCCAGATCCTTGGCTTACATTGCTAATGCTCTACCTAATGACAACGTAAGCCAGAGATCTGGGTTCGATACCCGGCTTGCACATTTTTTCGCTCAGTTGGAAATATTCAATTTGTATGATAGCTTTATCAATCAGAATGATTGTATTAAAATTATAGTATACTATAGAACAGTTATTTAAAAATCATGCTTTAGCAACGTTAGTAGTTTTTCCAAAAGCATGTGCGAACTCTTGCACACTTCGGCACTACGCACTCTTGTACTATCGTCCCTTAATATGTTTAAAACGTCCGTAATGTCCTCTTTTGATAAACGAATCCAAATCATTTAGGTAACATGTAGTCAATAATAACCTAATCCATAAAAATGGGTCAAGTGCGAGTATTACTCACTCTCCGAGGGTTCTGTGCTATAAATGTGTGAATTATTATCTGTTTTACTGAAAAAAATCTTTGCTAAAAGAATAATAAGACTTTGTAAAAAATTATACAACTTAGGTTTGGGTATGGCTGCATATACCATAAAAGTAAGAATGGGTATACCATAAAAGCTCAAAGATCCTAAATACTATCAAATATTGCTATTCTGTATAACTCTTTTTTTTTTAATCTCATCCTAATTTGTTTATAAGGAACTTAATTCAGTACTGACAATAAAAGTAGTGCATATTTAAACATCATTTGCCATTTACTAAAACTAAATTAAGCCTAGTAATAAGATTTACTTTTTACAGTGTATCTAAAACAAAACGCTAGTTCTAACTTTAAACTTAGCATTGTGCGAAGCGCGCTTCGAAATGAGGTCGCAAATTGCAACACAGACGTGTCACGTTTTTCCAGATAGGTTTTTAATTAACCTTTAAAGATGTGGGTGGCGTATTGATAGAGCCACTAAATGTGAACTAGTCGCAAATCCCATAGTAATTATGTGATTAATTCTAATTAAATTAGCCTGTTTTTATGAGTTTCACGTTTATTGATTTTTATACTACTACTGGGCATTGCATTACACAAATATATCATTAAAAGTTGTTATCTAGGATTTAAAAGCCGGTGGCGCATAAAAAACGCCGTCCGTGTCTTTATGTACGTCCGAATCGTCCGTGTCTTTAAGGATTAATATCTTGGCAAATTACCGACAATTCTTTTCGAAGATCATTATCAACAATCACTTTATACTTCTGTGACGGTAGGTACCATCAGTGCTCCTCAGCACCTTTGCTGAAATCTCGCAAAACTAAATTCTTGTGTAACGGAAAAATGCGATTTTCTCAAAAAATACGTGACGTAGATTAATCGCTAGAGTTTTCTGCAAGGTTTAAATTGACTTCTATTACACCTGATTTTTTTTCATAATTTTAGTTTCAGTAGATTCCGAAATAGATGGGGGCAACATTTTTTGCACTACATTTTCTCCAATATCTCAAAAAATATAATACCTAAAATTAAAAGAAATGTATTTTTGAGTTCGGCATTATAAAAGCTTCCACACAATACCCCACACGATGTACAAAGAATCTTTTTTTTTTTAAGTAACTTAATTAGTCCCTCTGCATTTTGCCTAAATATATTTGTGAATGGTTAGTAATCTATAAATATGTGGGTCAATAGCATTTATTAATTCAGCCAATTTCAACTTTCCACGTTCCATAGTTTACGAGTAAAATGGCTATGACAAATAGACAGACAGACACAGAAGTGATCTTATAATCGTTCCGTTTTCTTTTTTTTTAAGTACAGAACCCTCAAAACAAAAAATAATAATTAGCTTTGTAATCTTTATTATAATTCTGTTTTCAAAAACCGTATATGGGGCATTCTCACAATCTTTTAACTTTCATGTCCCTGAATAATGATTTTTTATTTACAATTTTTTGTGTTTTTTTTATTTCATATACTTGGAAACATCCCATTGCATGATTGCACAACAATATTAACGAGATAAATAAGTTTTCGACGATGTCGTGGGTCCAAACACATGGAAAACTCATCTACCGTCCCGTGTCCCTGATGTTGATTTTGAAGTTTGGAGCTGTCTGGATAAAATTGTTTCAATAAAAATAAGTCGATGTAATTTTTTTCTGAAACTGGAACTATTGTTTTATATAAATATGTAGCTAAAAATTAACCGTCACACATTTTTAGGGTTGATATTATTTTTTGAACTCTGTCCCTGTGTTTTAGATTTTTTACCATCCCTCTTCTAAAATTATACAGAAAATCACTTCAGATGCAGCGAGAGAATTTTTTTCAAGTTTTTGCTCATGCAGAAGTATGCTACAGAAAGAATATCTAAAATTCATTGACAGGAAATTTACGGCAGATTATAAATCAGCATTTAAATATCAATTCCAAGCACAGTGGCTTTATTGGTAGTCTTACCGTCCCCAAGGTTTATTACTGCACTTTTTGAGGTAAATTTAAAAAAATAATAATAATTTAATCCAATGTTAACAACTGTTCGAAAAATCAATGAACATTGTGGCTATCACTTACAAGGAGAGGGCCAACCTTGTTAATCACAGATTTTGATAATTTTAATATATGTTGTAGGGTAGAGACCCCTTAGTGTGAGGTTCAACGGATTTTATCCAACGCTCCTTAGTTCTTGAGAAACCAGGGGGTCTAATTATAGTACACAACTTAAATACTTACTTTGCAACCGCGATTATAGGTTGGTCGCAGCTCAGTTGGTATGGCGTCTGCCGGCTGATCTGCGGGCCCGGGTTCGATACCTGAATCCGCTACATTTGTTTTTCTCATTTTTTGTTTTATAAATATACTTGTAAGTATAATTAATAATCTCATTATCAATTAAAATTTATAATATTGTATATCAATTATAATTTTAACCTATTTAATTTTTTACTTTTAACTAAATAATTGTATAAAAAATCATAAAACTGTTATTTTTTAAAAAATCACTTTTAAAATGTATTTCACATATTCTTTATCGATGCAATGATATTGAGCAATTGTGTCAATTCGTGATTTTAAAGAAACATCATTTACGCATTGCTTTAATAAAGGAAGTCAATGTGATAATACTATTATTCTGTTTTTAAAGTAACAAGCATAATTATATTAAAAATTAGCATCAAAATTAAATTACAACCGATTTTTTGCATTTTAAAGATTTTTAAATTAATACGTAATGCTTGCGCTTTCAATTATTTTGCTTTCACCTTTATCTTCTTTCTGCTTTTATTTTTATTTTATTTGAATATTCTTTTATTTTATCACAACAGATTTTGTCACGATTTTGGAATTTTTATCATTCAATAATAGATCCAATTTTTTTTTTAAACCTCTTTAAAGGATGAGAAATAATAGGTTAAAAATAAAAAAATTATAAATTTAAGTTTGTTAAAATTATAATTAATGTATGATATTAAAATTTGTAATTGAAATTATTAAATTATAATTACAAGGATATTTATAGAACAAAAAATGAGAAAAACAAATGTAGCGCGTTCGGATACCGAACACGGACCCCGTAGATCAGTCAGCGAACGCCGTACCATCTGAGCTACGACCAACCTATCACTGCGGTTGAAATGTAAGTATTTAAGTTGTGTACTATTATTAGACCCCCTGGTTTCTCAAGAACCAAGGAGCGTTGGATAAAATCCGTTGAACCTGACACTAAGCGGTCTCTACCCTACAACATATATTAAAATAATCAAAATCTGTGATTAACAAGGTTGGCCCTCTCCTTGTTAGTCTTAACATGATTTTCCTAAAAATAGCTGGTAATTTTCCTTACCGTTCCATCCCTACCGTCTCTTTTTTTACCCTTTGGTCCCTTTTTTACCATTTCGTCCCTTTTTTAACTTACCCTCCCTTCTTTAACGTTTCTTTAAAACAATGTTATACAAAACTTCTGTATTAAAAGTACTACATTTGTATTATTTCTTATTTGAATGTCCTGTGGGTAATATGCAAATTCATTATAAGTAAAAATTTAGAAGAAAATAAAAAGTTATAGGGGTAAAATGGTAAGGAAAATTAAACTCGCAAGTTTAACCTAAACATCGGTTAAATAAAACAATTTTCGCTGCTGACCATTTTTTCTTTATTTTGAATCATTAAGGCATTCGTCTATCAGATTAAAATGTTATTTTAGCAAGTTTAATTTCGCCAGATTTTTTCCCCCTAAAAGTCAAAATATTGTGAGAATCCCCCATATATTATAACGAGATGGCCAAAGTCACTTTTGCTCTTCTAAATCTTTAAAAATGTTACCAAAATATGCAGTTTTTTTTTACTATAAACCTATCATGTTATTCACTATAAACCTATCACATCGTTTAGGACTGTAGGTAAATGCAAAACTTTGTTTTGAGATTTGACAATCGCTCTGCGTACTCTTGTACACCGCGCACTCTTGTACCAACTTATCCTATATTTATCTTGAAAAAATTCCTAAGGCAAACATCAGCAAAACATCCCATAATTACGAAGACATAATCCAAGTTTATAGAGTCAGTCTTACCTTTTTGATGATAAACAACAACAAAATATTTAAAAATTGATAAATTTATAATGATTTTTAAAGAATGACAAATATGAAAAAGTCATGCATTTTCAAGATTTCAAAGATTTGAAATTGAAATATTTTTTAAATATATGCACCTTAAATATTCCACACATTGCATTCGTTTTAAATATAATCACGAGCATTTTAGATGAACTAACGAAAAAATTCTTTATATGATTAATTACTTCGATAGCAAGTTCACATATAAGAAGCAACTCTTTAAGATGTTTTTTATATTCACAGAGGATTTCTGAAGCTTAAATTGGATTGCAGTTAAGTAATTAATTCGATCAATCACTTTTCATTTTATATGAGTTGAAAGAATCCTAAATTTCCATATTGAGAGTATTATTAAATTATAAATAAGTCAATCATTTTTCAATTTATAAGAGTTGAAGTTTTCAATTTTCTCATATTAAGCGTGAAGATTTTTTATTTCCTTTTACTCTCCTCTGATAATTTTGAAGCAGTATGTGTAAACAGTAATATAACTTGTGAGCTTTAACAGTTAAAATAAACGAAAGTGCATTTAAAAATACTTTCACGTATTCTATTATAATTGTAAGTAAAAAAGGTATGTTTGAACAGTAATATATCTCATTTTAACTTTTTCCAACGGAGTGGTCCCATGTCGGGACCACCTAATTTATATTCCAAGCTTACAAACAACACCAGGAATATCTTAATAATATTTTGCTTTTACAGTGAAAGTTTAAGACGGTAGCATACCTTTAAACGAAAAAGCAAAAAATATCGCTATGTTCCAAGCTTCAAAACTTGTGTAATAAGTCAAACATAAAAATAAAACCTCATTTAAATATAAAGCTCATATGTAAATTTATATTTAAAAATATATACATACTTGTAAATTCATAAATAACTATTGAAAGGATAATTTAAACAACTAGGGGGCTCTGCCCCCTACGAGCTACGCTCGTCAACCCCCGTTCAGACACCGCAGACTCTAACAGCACGCTAATTTGATCGCCTTTAAAAAGATTTCGGAAGATTGAATTATAATTTGAATCTGACAATTATAATCTGACGTTATTTTCACCAAACTTTTCTTTCTCTTTTTAATATTCACGTCAAAATACTTTTGTTAGAAATGAATTATTATGATCATCTTAAAATGTCAAGTAAATGTCTCGCGCAATTTTTAAATTAAAACTGTTTTGCAATATTATTTTTTGTTCATTTTACGTAATAAGTGTAATATGACGTAAATTCTCCTATTTAGGACTTCTAACGCATGTTACTGAATTTATTATTTTACAATATTCTTTCTCATTTAAAATTCACGTGTAACTATAGTTTTTATGACGTAATTTTCAATGAGTTCCTGCTTTTTATATTTTTTGTTTATAATAGTCACGTGTAAAATAAATTTTTAATTTGAAGCAAACATTACTGGTTGCGCTTTTTATACAGTTGGCAACAGTTTAAATTAATACAATTTTCTAAAATTTGTAAAAAATATCTCTCGAAATGCTGAAAATTTGAATTTAAAATAGAAATAAAACCTCGAAAAATTATTCAAATTAAAAAACTAACTGCAATCTGCACACCGGAAAATTCTGACGCATAAAATGATCTAAAAATGATTAAATTCCTATGTACAGTTTTTGCTCCTATAAAACTTTTTTAATGGAACGATTTTGTCCAACTTTGGCATTAAATATCTCTTAAAATAATTCTTCGATTTGAAAACTGTCTGCATCAGCGTGTTTATCAAACATTTTTCTATAATACTACCGATTTTCATATTTTTGTATGCAACAGTTTTTTTAATATTAACGAAGAAAGACCTCCGGTCACAAAAAATTCAAAACCGGCGGCGGCGGCGGCGGCGGTGACAGCGGTAGTTACTTTTTTTTAGAATAGAGAGATATATATTATATTAAGAGAGAAAATAAACATAACACATCTTGCGCGCATGATAAAATCTGAAAATATGCATATAAAGAGGAAAGTTTCGTGAAAATAAATACATAATAGTTTTACCTTTATACTAAAACCAGGAAAAGGTAAAATTTTATTTTATTTCTGCTTTGTACTTTGAAAATATTTTTTAAAATCAGAAATTTTTTTTTATTTTCAAGTTAATTTTTTTTTTTTTTTTTTTTTTTTTTTTTTTTTTTTAAACAAATATTCAGGTTTTAGGGTAAGGGTAACCCTGTTATGTATTTATTTTCACCAAAATTTCCTCTTTATATGCATATTTTCAGATTTTATCATACGCGCAAGACGTGTTATGTTATTTTTTCTCTTATATATATTTTTAAACTTCCCATTTCAATATATATTTATGAATTTACAAGCATATATATATTTTGAAATATAAATATAAATATGAGCTTTATATTTAAATGAAGTTTGTTTTTTTAATTTTTGATTTATTATACAAGTTTTGAAGCTTGGAGCATAGTCATATTTTTTTGCTTTTTCGACGTGTTCAAAGGTATCCTACCCCCTTAAAGCAACAGTTTTTAATTTCTAAAAAAGTCGTTCGAAAAAATGTGTTAATAGGATTTTTTTTTTAATAAACACTTTTGCAACAAAAATATGTTAATGTCACTTCTTTTTAAATTTTACTAAAATATTTAAAGATTTATCATAAAAAATTGTATAACACAAAAATTGTATCGTCTGCATTTTTTTTCAATTTAAATAACAATGTATCAAATCTCATTGCAAGTGTATCAATTCTCCCCAGTAATGGGGATTATTTGATACAATAGTAACAATTCGTAATTATTGGGATATATTTTTTGAATGATTGTGTTTTAAATTCACTATATTTTTAATAAATAAATAAAAGGCCACATTATAAGAAAACTCGAAAAATTTGCTTAAAAATAGCTTTCTAAGGGTTATAAAAATTTATTTAAAAAGTGTATCATATCTCCCCTACCTCCCCTACTGCCAAATTTTCTATTACAACTTTAATTAAAAAAGCTATTTTTTTTTTATAAATATTTAAACATACTTCCACATATTCTATTATAATTTTAAGTAAAAATCAGCCCATATTTGATTTTCTTTAAAATAGGCTTTTTTAAAATACGTATTTAACTATTCTTGACATTTTAATGAATGGCAACAATTAGCAACACATAAATAGTTTTTATATTCATAGTGAAATTTTTGAAGTTTAAAATAATTTCGACGCTATACATAATTTATTAATAAATCATTTTTAAGTTAACACAATAGAATGTGTAAATTTAAATTTTGAGAATATTGTTGTATAATTCACCCAATTCATCGCTTTTCAAATTACAAGAGTTGAAAATTTTAATTTTCTAATATTAAATGTATTTTTTTTTCTTTTTACACACTGCTAACTAATCGAAAGAAACGTACTTGATTTATTTTGTACAGCCCTGTATATTAAATATAAATTTATTATACACGCCACATATTAAGCTGAATTTATTACAGGTAAAAACATGTTTAATGGAACTGAATTCACATTTCCAAGAATTACTATTTATATGCATCCAGTTTTTTGCACACCCCTGAATGATTTTATTTATATTCTAGAAACATATTTTAGTATACTAAATGTGGTTTGGCTTGAAAATGCATAACACCTTTAAAAAAGGAAAAACTCCTTTAAGCAAAAGACGCTCATTTTCAGTGTTTTCTTAGACTTGTATATGATCAACAGAATTTATGCACACCATGCTGTGTGCAAAATTTTAGTTAAACTTAGTAAAGGAATAATTCTGAGTGCCCTTATAAATGATATTAATGTATATGAATTGTAATTTTCGTACTGAACATGCCTTGATGAACCACAATAATGTATATCAGTTATCTGACAATCCATATCTATTTACGCGAGTTAGAGCACGAACAGTCAGCGGGCCATAGAGACAAACGCCCAGATAGACAGACGAACAGACCCCAGATAGCATTTTTAATTTGCAGAAAATTAACCTCAGTCTTTCTTTAAAAACCTGCAAAGTTGCAGCAAGCTCATCATGTCAAGACTGAAATTTCATAACAAGACTGCAGAAAGATAACGTAAACGTCGAAGTCACCACACTTTGAACTTGCAGCTAACTTATCGTGCAAGTTAAATTCACGCTGTATCAAATTTATTGCAAATTAACGGCAAACAAGTAATCAAAAATATTGCAAACTTACAGCAAAGTAGCAATCTTTCCACGCCCAATGTCTGTTTATAACTGTTACACTATAAGTTTAACCCGTTCGGAAGGGTCCATAGATCTGATCAGGTCTGTTGAGGCGAAAACACCGCCATAAGGCGCAAGCATCGCTTTGATCACCCTATACAAATTATGGTAATATTTGTACTGTTCAACACGAGCCTTTTTCGTATTTGTTAAGTATAGCGTTTAGAATAAGCCGTGCCAATTGAATAAAATTTCTGCAATTTCTGCGTATGTGCTGATTTTCTATTCTCTCAACAGAGGGATCTTTTGCTTTCGTCAATTTCGTGAATTAATGACAGTCTTGCAATCAGTTTCACAACAACCAACTGATGCAAGTGGGGGATGGTATACCTTGCAGAAAATTTGCTGCAAATTTCTCAATTGAAATTTGTCACGGCAAGATGATGTCAGAAAAATTGAAACTTGCTGCTAATGTTCATGCTATCTGGGACAAACCCAATTCAAAAACACTTTTCAACTATGTTGGAAAGTGTTTAATCATTTTAAAAAGTTTTTTTTAAAACACGTCATTAACTATTTTTTCGATTATTTGATTAATAATGGACAATCAAAAATGTGTTTCTTATGTTTAAGCAGCCTTTTCTATTATCGTTACAGCTGTATACAAAGAAGTGTCACTTTATAGCATCAGGTGAACTATATACGGTTATTTATTTAGTTTTAGAATAAATTATCATTTTAACCAACTGATGATCATTTTGAAAAGGAATCTGTTTACAATTGGATCAGAATTGAATTTAGTAAATCTATTACCATTATCCCCACTTTCCACTTTCTTTTGAAATAAAAACAATATCATATTTGAAATATTACGATAAAGTCTTTTATTAAATCGATCAATCACTTCGATGACATTTTCACGAATAACGAGCGACACAAAGCTAATTTTATAAATTTCCAATGAGATTTAAGTTTAAATTAGGTAAGGTGCCTGCCTACGTACGGAGCAATTTTTTCCAAAAGAGCTATTTAATTATTTTTTAAACTTATTTTTACTAAGATCAGGACTAGAAAATGTGAAAAAAAGTAAAAAATATTTCATTCATTGATAAAATTTTGGTAAATGGAGGAATTTATAGTAAAATTTAGTGAAATTTGGCCCGAAACGCAAAACGCTCTAAAGGAGATTCTACTGTATGTATTTTAATTTCCTTTTTACACTTCATATTTATGACATTGGTGAAGGCAATGAACTAAAATCTAAGAGATTCTTTAAGTATTTCAAAACTTATAGCATATCGCACCTGTTTACATGTTAATTTTCATAAAATTTATCGATGTCATTCCACAAAAACATCCATAAAACAAAAAATATTTATTCTAAATTTAAATCTTTAGTGCATTGCCTTCACAATAGTGTAAATAACATATATTTTAAATTTCATAGTGATATTCCAATAACTGTTTGAGAAATCATGTTTTGCGTATGGAATTTTCACCGAAAATTACATTTTCCAAAAAATGCATTTAAAGTTTAGATTTATGTTTTACTACAAGAATTTACAGTAATATACATTTAAATTTCATGGAGCATATTATTTACATTTCTTATTATTAAACAAATGCATCCAAAATCGCGAAATGTCTCCAAACATACGACCCTTTAAAAGCAATTTAAAAATTTAAACATTTTAAAATTTAAAGCCCTTTAAACAGCACTTCCGGTTTCAGTGACAGCTGTTGAGTAGTTTTAAAACCGCTTTAACTCCGGATCTATTTATCGTACAATAAAAACAAATACAGTTTTGGAAAGGTAAAAAGTTGGTCTTTAATAAAATAAAATAAAATATATTTGACAATTTTGGTCGAAAATTGCATTTTCAACGTAGTCAGATACCCGTTCAGGTCTGGTGTACAATTAATAGTAGTGACTTGTCATGGACTATTATTTTGTCTTAACAATTACTTTTCTTAAAATCTACATGTCGTAATGGTAGAATATGTCTATTAATTTTTTATTATGACGTCATTTATGTTTTGGCATTTAGTAATAACAATAATAAAAGTTTGCTAAATTCTCTTTGCACCGTTGGCGATTCTTTTGTTTAAAAAACAGTGGTTCCTCATCTTTTATTGACCACGCCCTACCAATGCATCTGTAAAGTCATTATGCAACCCCCCCCCCTTAATCTGCAAATTATGTCTCTTATTATTTAAAAGGTGAACTCCATTCACACAGTGGAAGCGTAATAGAACCTTAAAAAATATTTATTTCACATTTTTTAACGTATCAACGAGAAGAATATGAATATTCTGTCACAAATGTGTTTTTAACACAATTTTATAAATGAAATGAGATGATACATCTTTGCGTCTTTGTGTCAAAAAGAGTTATGTTGCACTTTTTCACTTACCTCAATGTTAACCCCTTCGGGACGGGAGCCTTTTACGTAATTTTTAATATTTTGTCACCGTTTTTTAAAAACAAAAATTTGTGTCTTCTTGAATCGAGGAAATTCGCTGATTAAATAAGGCAAATTTTACAGTAAAATTTTACTGGTGAGGAAAAACAAGGATTCTGAGCGCTTCACGCGACACGTGTACGTGTCGCTCGTCCCCAAGGGGTTAAGGAAAAGTATTACATGGTATGTATTATACAAAGGCTGTTTTTTTTTCAACATTCGATGGGCAGTAAAATAAAGACTAGAGTGGATAATAAATCTCTTTTATAATCCGGTGTCAAGTACAATCAAAGCTACTTTTCGACATAGTCCTAATGAAGATTGATTCATTTGTCATACTGGTGGTAGAGGGGGGGGGGGCGATGCACTCTGCACAGACTGTTGCCGCCAACGTATTCAGATAGGTCTCCAAGGCGTATTGAAGATTTTTATTGGAATGGAAGTGGAATGGAGTGCTGTCGTCGCAGACCTGTCTTTAGATTTCGAAAAAAGAGACAATCACTCGGTGCCAGCTGAACTGATAGCCCAACAGCTTCCTTCACAAATTCGATGGGATTTGTTCGATTTGTGAAAGAAGGCACCGAGTAATTGTCACCTTTTTCGAGATCTGAAGACAGGTCTGGAACGACAGCACTCCATTCCACTTCCATTCCAACAAAAATCTTCAAGACGCCTTGGAGACCTATCTGAATACGTTGGCGGCAACAGTCTGTGAAGAGTGTATCCCCTCCTATACCAACAGTATGACAAATGAATCAATCTTCATTTCGACTATGAGAAAAAGTAGCTTTGATTGTACTTGACTCAAGGTTATAGAAGAATTTTATTATTCACACTAGACTTTATTTTACGGCCCATCGGAGGTTGAAAAAAAAAAAAAAAACAGCCCTCGTATCTTCACAAATTATCCTGAAGGGAGATTTCCTTGAAAATTGATAACTTTCACATATTTTATAATTTACTAGGGGGCTCGGCCCCCTACGAGCTACGCTCGCCAACCCCCGTCCAGACACCGCAGACTCTAAATGCACGCTAATGTGGTCGGCTTTAAAAAGATTTCGAAAGATTGAATTATAATTTAAACAAGTAATATAAAAATTTTGTTTATAAAGTCAATTCCTACTTAGGTCACCAAAGAAAAATTTAATATAATCCCTTAAGCTAATATTAGTTTTTGTTGCATTAAAATATCTCAATTTGTTGATTTTCTATAAGCAAGTAGGTTTACAATGGAATTCTATGGGAATTTGGCGAAATATTAGAAATATCGCCAAGTTGGCGTCACTTTTGGCGACTTATTTTGGACGCCAAATTTGGCGGTATATCGCCAAGTTGGCGACAAACTTGGCGGTATTTGGCGACAGAACAGGGTCCCCCCTATGGTAACCCCTTATTGAAAATATTTTCATTGACCTTCGATAACCAATAGCCGCCATTTTGTTTCCCATATAAAACTAAAATTAATTAATTAAAATTTAATTAATTAATTAATATTTGAAAAAAACTGTATTAACATCAATTGTCATCCAGTACAAGTTCAAAAAAAATTATTTCAACTTGATAGGATGTATAATGAGTATTTTATTAAAGATTGAAAATTTGAACAAGATAAATATATAAATAAATAAATATATAAATAAACAAATATAGGGAGAGTGTGAACTAATAGTAGGAATTGAAAAAAACAGTGGCGATCTCCCTATAAACGGATTTCTATTCATTTCTCTTTGATTGGGGAAATTTTAACGCCAAATCCGCTGCGGTACTACTTGATTATCCCGTCGACTAATTTCGCCAAATTATATAAATCGCCAAACCACTCGCCAAATTATACAAATTGACATATTTTTTATTTTAAATAACGAAAGAACAAATAAATTAGTATAACATTAATAAAAAATACAAATAAAACGTCGAAATAAAAATAACTTGATGACGTAGACACGTGTAACAACATTTCAAAATAAGCTAATATAAAAGGAATTAAGTAAACAGAATCTTTGTCTCCCGGTATTTTTTAACAAAGCGAAAAGAAAGTTCTTTTAAATGAGACATTTTAAATTAATCGTTTTTAATCTGACGTAATTTTGACCAAACTATTCTTTCTCTTTTTAATATTCATGTGAAAATACTTGTGTTAGGAATAAAATATTATTTGCGCCTTCCTAAGAAAAATAGTTGAAAAGTATCCTCTCAAAATATCAAATAAATGTCTAGTGCAATTTATAAATTTAAACCGTTTTGCAATATTATTTTGTGTTCATTTTATGTAATAACTGTAATGTGACGTAAATATGACGTAATTTCTCCTATTTAAGACTTCCAACGTATGTTAATAAATTTATTATTTTACAAATTCCTTTCTCTCTTAAAATTCACGTGTAATTATAGTTTTTGTGACGTAATTTTTAATAAGTTCCTGCTTTTTGTACATAATTATTTAATTCTAATTCCAAATGTTTTTTGTTCTGTTTATAATAGTCACGTGTAAATAAATTTTTAATTTATTACACGTATATTTTTTTTTTTTTTTTTTTTTTTTTTTTTTAAGCAAACATTATTGTTTCCGCTCTTTATAGAGTTGGCAACAGTTTAAATTAATATCACTTTCTAAAATCTGTAAAAAATATCTCTCGAAATGCTGAAAATTTGAATTTAAAATAGATATAAAACCTCGAAAAATGAGTCAAATTAAAAAAATAAATCAATTCTGCACACCGTGAAATTATAACGTATAAAATGAACTAAAAATTATTAAATTCCGATGTATAGTTTTTGCTACTATAAAACTTTTTTAGTGGAACGATTTTGTCCAACTTTAGCATTAAATATCTCTTAAAATAATTCTTCGATTTGAAAACTGTTTGCATCAGCGTGTTTATCAAACATTTCTGTATAACACTACCGATTTTCATATTTTTGTATGCATTATTTTTCTTAATATTAACGAAGAAAGACCTTCGGTCACAAAAAATTCAAAACCGGCGGCGGCGGCGGCGGCGGCGGTGACAGCGGTAGTTACTTTTTTTTAGAATAGAGAGATTTTTGTAACTTAATAAGAGTTGGTGTAAAAGCTTTGGACACTAAATTTTCTTTCTATGGATAACGCAATACACAAAAAGCATTTCAAGATTCTCATCTTTATCAAATTTAATTAGTCTTTTTTCCACATAACAATAGATTTTCTCTTTTTTCCCTTACCCAATATCGTGAATTTTCTCCCACGTATTATCTGATTTTAAAATTTAAAATATGTATGTCATCGCGTAAATTTGTTTACTGTGTAGGATGCATGCACTATAGAACCATAGCCATAGATATTGATTATCTATCCATTTCCTTTTATAATGCTATTTATGAGTTATAAGTTTTATAAAGTTGGTAGTACCTCTATTATATATTTAATTTAATTTTTACGTTAAATATGTTCAAGACAATCAAATTTATGCATACATAAAACTAGTTTGACGTGTAAGTGATTCTTTGTGTGACATATAGCAGAGCGAATAGAAGTAGATAGTTCATTTAATAATTAATCTAAAGCGTTGTGAAAAATTGTAAAATACTGCAACAGAAAAATTATAGAGAGTTTAAATAATGAAAAAAAGGGATACCAAAATATTTTGTAAAGCAATTGTATAATTATTCAGGTGAAAAAATCTATTTTAAACTTTTGATTGGAAACACATTTAATATTCAATAAAAAACTGACTTTTATTGTATTTTGCTTTTATTCCATTTATTTTTAGTCTACAACATTACTTCCCTATTAATCCAGTGTACAACATTACTTTCCCGTTCATCCCCCCATCTAAAAAAATACAAAAGAAACTGATAGCGAATGAGTGAAAACAAATTTGGAATGGCCTCACTAGAAAGTCAAATTGCCCCCAGGTGGGGCATGCGCCCCACCTGGACCACTGAGCCTGGACCACTGAGAACCACTGACTTAAAACACATATCTCACTCTTTTTATTTAAAGCGTAAGTTACTTTGTTAAATGAACCATGTGTGATAAAACGCAAAAAATGTTAGAAAGTTATAATATCTGGTTAAATCCTGTTGCAATACGATATTTTCTAAACGTCTCAAAAACTCTTCATGGTGTAAAATCTATTTTAAACTTTTGATTGGGAACACTTTTAATATTCAATAAAAAACTGATTTTTTTATTATTTTGCTTTTATTCCATTTATTTTAATCTACAACATTACTTTCCCATTCATCCAGTCTACAACATTACTTTCCCGTTCACCCCCCCCCCCAACCAAAAAAATACAAAAGAAACTGATAGGGAATGAGTGAAAACAAATTTGGAATTGCCTCAGTAAAAAGTCAAATTTCCCCCCGGTGGGGCATGCGCATCACCTTGAGAACTACTGATTTAAAACACATATTTCACTCTTTATATTTAAAACGTAAGTTGCTTTTTTGAATGAACAATGTGTTGAATAATACGCAAAATAAATACATTCGTTAGATTTGAGACAGTGACATATTCGTTAAACTTTAGTAAGTCAATTCTGATAGCTACTATTAAAAGTATTAACGTAAAAGTAATTTTTTTTTGTCAAAACTCTTAAAAAATCGCAGCCGAAAGGGTTAAGTCTATTGCTGCATAACTTATTCATTTAACAGAACTTCATTTTCAACATTTTGTCTAGTAAAGCAAGTCTCGTAAATATACTCGAATTGCCCTGAAATTTTTGGATGTTATTAAAGTTTACCGTAGCACGATCCCTATTTAAAATGAAGTTTGTTGCATTTTTAGTTTATTTAGTTTATTTACAGGGACAGTCAAAAGTATTCCGTTATATTACGATCAATGGGAAAAATCCTTTCAAAGGAATTTTAAAGGTGTTACACCATTTCAAACATAATAAAATTGATATACAATTACGAAGTGCGCTAAAATATGTATTCTATAGAATATATGGTGCAAATAATAGTTATTATTCATTTACAGGACCACACAAAATTATTCCATTACATAATGTTATGGGGGGCGATTATTTGCGGCATATTTTATTATGTTAAACTATTTAATACATAATGAAATTGATATAAGTTATTTCATGTATAATACGATGTACACAGCATTTACAGGGACACACAAAAGATTTCAGATAGTATATTTTATCCGAAGTACTGTATATTAGCGATGATGGCAGGAAATGCAATTTTAATTATGATATGCACTTTTAAATTTCACTATATTTATGCCTACTATATAGTGTGTATGAATGCTATGGTTCATATATGGGGCTGCACAAAAGAATTCGTAAAGGTTACTGAGCATGAGCGTCAATTGCTTAAAGGTGTTTTTCAAATGAGTTATGCATTTTTACGCTGAACTCCATTTAGTTTACTAAGAAATGTTTGTAGAATATCGATAATGAGATTTACAGGGCCACTCAAAGAATTGATACGTGGCCTCTGTGGCTGATAATTTCTGGAAATGCGATTGCAATAGTGTTCAGAGTGTTTTAGTTTGGATTAAATTTTAGCGAAATAGTGGCGTGTAATATAGGCACTAGTTAAACTTTAGGACTGAACAAAGGTATTCAAGTATGTTTCCATCTGTTAATATAAATTGCTGAAATAAAAATTTCAACCTGTTAGGCGTTTTCTTGCGAAACGGAATTTTCCCATTATGTATTATATACCGAATGATCCATAAGTTCCGGGAGTTTTGAAATGTCAATAATTAGAAAACTATGTACAATAGAAAGGTGCAGTTTTCACAAATTTGCTGAGAAACGTGTGGGATTTTCGTTTATAATGAAATTTTTAAAAACATAAATAGTTAAAATTTTTGGCAACAAATGGCGCTGCTGTACACCATTGAAAATATCTGTACCATGTGTTAGATAAGCAGATGAGTTCATTGAGCAACATTCTTCCTAAGATGTTGCGCAGATTTTGCTTTAAGGATCGTTTATCTTCGAGCGCTTACTCGAAGTTTAAAGAAATTGAATTAAAAAGGAATTTTGATACAAAATTTGATGTGTAACTGCTATGATTAGAAATGCTTTCTTTGCGTGACAAAGCTTTGTTATTTAGGCTGTTTTACAAAAAGGATGTTTCAGTAAGTTTAGAATTGCCTTTTTATCGTACAATGCGTGGAGTTAAAACTGGAAAAGTACCGATGACCGTTACAAATCTGAAGGCTATGATAAAAAGTTTTCAGGAAACGGGATCATTGGAAGATTGTCAAAGAATCGGGAGCCCCCAAACTTCTCTTGCAGTCGTAAAAGATGTGGAACATGATGCCAATAACCAGTCCGCTTTATCATATCATAGCAAAAATATATTATCAATTTCAGCGCCACCTGTTTGCAAAAAGTGTAACTAATTAACATATTATTTTTTCAGCAAAAAAACAAATCCCACATGTTTCTAAGTATTTCTGTGAAAACCGCATATTTCTATTGTATATAGTTTACTAATTATTAACATTTCAAAACTCTAGAAACCTCTGGATTACCCGGTATATCAACCTACAGATCAAATACAGGGCTGTTCAAAAGAATTGGAAGACATATTTGGCTATGGATGGTAACTGCGTGAAATGAGTTTTTAAATGTTTTATCTATTTTCTAAAATGTTTACTTTGTTATCTTATTTACCTCATTTCCCTAAATAACTAAGTATTGTTAAATATTTCAGGAAGTGTTTCATAATCTATGCTTAACGCATGATTTTTCGTCCTTGTTTTAGTTTAAATTATGTCTAAGAGCTCTGTAATTTAACTTTTGCAATGAATCGATTACCATTATCATCATTGTTTTGACTCTCAGCCAGATATTTTAAGTGTAAATTAGTTTAAGAGCTTTGTTACGTAACTTGTTCATTTAATCAATTTTCATTTTCACATTTTTTGTTTGTTTCCAGCAAGATGCTTTAAGTATAAAATAGGTTTTTCAGAGCATTGCCATATAAATTTTGCACTTAATCGTTTTTAATTTTTACCATTGTTTTTAACTCCCAGTGAGATATTCAATGTTTAAGTTATGTTTAAAGTATTGCTATATAACTTATTCCTTTAATCGATTTTCATTTTCACCATATTTTGAATTCTTAGTTACATTTTCGAAGCTTAAATTAGATTTAAGTGTATTGTGATATAATTCATTCGATTAATTGATTTTATATTATAAGAACTGAAATTTTATTTTTTTCTAACTAGAGTATTTTATAAAGCTGCTTTAAACAACGATCTTTCATTTTAAAAGATATAATATTTGTATTTCCTTTGTAAAGTGTTAATATATTTTCTAAAGCAATAGAATGAAGAAGTAAAAACTTCATTAAAAGAATCACATTTATTGATAATTAAATATTATACTAAATAATATACACTGTTAAAAATTTTGTGGTATGTTGAACCAATTTTTGGTGCTCCAGTAGCTGCCACCATAAGATGGTGAAATCTTGAACCAACATTTGGAGCTAAGGTTCAATCGGAGCTCCAAATCTTGGAGTGAGATTTCACCATCTTATGGTGGCAGCTACTGGAGCACCAAAAGTTGGTTCAACCTACTGCAAAATTTTTAACAGTGTAATGGAATATTGTCATATTTAAATTTTTTATATTGATTAATTTATTACTAGTATCCCAATATTCCATTTTCTATTTAAATAAAAGCGAAACTATATTTGAAGATCTTAAAAAAAATGCCTTTTTTACATCGATAATTAATCAATTCATCGAGATATCCATGAATAACGAACTTGCCAAAAAGAGGTTTTAAATTCCCAGTGGGATTTGTGTAGTTGAAATTATCTTTGAGAATATTGTTAAATAATATTCTGCTAATCAATTTTTATTTTTTAAGACTTGGAAACATAATATACATATTTATATCTACATTACGATTAATAGAGAAAAATCACGCTTGAAATGCATTTTTATGCTGTAAAATCTGTTCCAAACATAATGAAATTTTATGCATTTCTGAATTATACGGAGTACAAAGCATTTTTCCTTCATTTACAAGTTCGCGCAAAACAGATTTCCGTTACATAGACATAGAAATAGTTTGCAGTGTATTTTAGTTATATCGTTTCAAACTTAAGGCTAATATATTTTACGTCTTATTATAAAATACTGCGTGCGTAACATTTATACCTCATTTACAGGGTTACACAAGACAGTCTGGTTAGAGTACTGTCTATGAGCAATAATTGTTTGAAGGTCTTTTTCAGTTGTGCTATGTGGTTTCATGTTTATCCAAATTTTTGTATATTTCGTGGTGTGTATAAATTCTATTGTCCACATACAAGACTACACTTTCTAGATGTGTTGGAAAGTTTTTCATAATCTATACTTGAAGCAGGACATTTTGCTCTTGTTAATTATACGAGTCACTTACACTTTATCATTTAGTCATAATGGAAATGTTATTTTAATACAAAATTAACCTTTTACAGAAATAATCTATTTACAACATTATCAAAATTTACTAAATTTTTGAGTCTTTACCATACTGTAAAAAGAGACAATTTCAGGAAAATAGAATATAACCGCAAACAAAATTACCTCTTCAGAGTTACACATGAATTGAAAAATTGTTCACCATCTTTAAAAACCATAAAACCCAATATATTTTCATGATTTAAAGAAACATTTATAGATGATACCGATTTTCGGAAATGTTTCTGAGTAGCAAATCATGAAAATAACCTGGTGCTAAATGATAAAGTCAAAAATAACTTCTTCAAACACCATACGATTTTTAGAAATGCTTGAGGCCTTTCAAAAATCTTAGTCCTCCTTCATCAGGTGCAAGACGTACGTGTTTCTACTTTGAAAGCAGCAGCAAAACTGAGAGGGAAAAGGTAAAGGAGAGGGACTTGTTGAAGTAATAGCCAATAGGAACGTAGAAGGCATCAGCCAATCACACAAGATCATGCCCAATCCAAAGACTACAAAATAGAAGGAGAATTATGAAGCAAATTGAATAAAACCACAATAAAAGAACACGGAATATAGAAATGAAAAAAAAAACAAGTAAGAAAAAATCATGCGCCAAGCATAGATTATGAAACACTTTCCAACACACTCAGAATAATGTAACAAAACTGCACTGTTTACAAAATTAAAATATTACGTCTAATGCAATCATGGAAATGCATAATACATTTCAGAACCCAATTTCAGCTGTTCCCATCCACAATCGGAAAATTATGCGAATTGCAGCCCTTGTATAGGATTTATAGATTTGAATCTATTAGCTACATGCAAGCCAAAATTTAGTTCACTTAAGGGCTACATACACTTCAGTTGAAAATTTAATTTCCTCTAATAATGAGAACGATGCGTGAATACTTTGGTGCAGCCCTGTATTTGAGGTATAGATTTTATATATAACGGGTAAAATTCAAAAAATTAATTAAATTTAAAAGCGCATACCGAATTTAAAACCGTGCACTCCAGCAAATATTACTCAAAGACAGTACTGTACTGTAACCGATTTATTTTGCGTGTCCCTGTAAATGAATAAAAAATGCTATGAATGTCCTGTTATAACGTGATCGTAGTGAAATTCATTGATTTATATCAGTTAATACATTTGAAAAAGCACAATGTCATTTAAATACTCTGCAAACGATTTTTCTCCATATACCATAATGTAATGGAATACTTTTGAGTACCCCTCTAAATGAACGATTAATCCTATATACTTCATATACAATACCAAACATGCTTTGGTGACCCTAAATAACATTTATCAATTTCATGAAAATCCGAGTATATTTACGGGAGTTATTCCCCATATACCATAATGTAATGGAATACTTTTGAGTGCCTCTGTAAAGGAATTATTAATCCTACATACTTCATATACAATACCAAACATGCTTTGGTGACCCTAAATAACCTTTATCAATTTCATGAAAATTCGAGTATAATTACGAGAGTTAGAGCGTGGACAGACGGCCAGACGGCCATACGGATAGACGGCCAGACAAACCGAAGTCATAAACACTTTTCAACTATGTTGGAAATTGTTAAAAAACAAATAATAAAATAAACAATTAAATTATTAAATTATTAAAAGGTTAAAAAAAGATTGAATAAAGAGTCATAAAAAATAATAACAACAATAAAAAAAAAGAAAAAAAAACCCTTCGAGCAGTTTTTATACAGAATTAATATAATTTTCTAAACGGAATATCGTTTCTTCGGATTCTATGAATTCTCAAGTAAACATTTCCATGTTTAACAAAGATGTTTTGCAGGAAAACATGATAAATGTTAGAACATTAACATTAAAATTGAAATTAATATATTTTATATTATTTTTATATATAAATGCAATTTGAAAATGTTTAACTAAGAACGGGTAGCATCGTAAACACCGATATTAAGGTTTTAGAAAATTAATTTATACGGAATAAAAACTACTCGGAATAATTTGCAAAAATTGATAACCACAAAAGGAATTTTGTTTTTCTAAATTCCTGTTTAAATTTCGAAAATATATCAGATAATGGGGTTTCAAAAGATTATGAACAATTTTCTAAATTATGGGTGACTCGGAAAATGATATTGTACATCGTTCTTGGTTATATTATATTTTTGAAGATTACAAAAATTATGCCTTTTGTCTACAACGAAATGTCCTCATTTTTCCTTTTTAAATTTAAATGGTACCATATTTAATGACTTTAAGGATAACCCTTTTTTGGAAAGTTTGATAATTAATCATTTCGTCGAGATATTTATGAGCAACGAGCTACGCGAAAAGAAGTTTTGGATCCCCAGTGCAATTATTAAAATTTTAATTAGTTTTAAGTGCATTCTTATGCGAACCATTTGTTGAGGACACAAAAAATATTTTTTTAACGTTCGCGAACCGGAAACGCTACTGAGAAAATTAAATAAAATAAGAAGTATGTCTTGGAAGTCGGAAACTGATCACGAATTCATTTCAGTTGACGTCATTAAGTCAAACTATATAAGCAAAGTTGAGAAAGAAGTTTAGTTTTTTATTAATCTGAAGTGATTTTTATAGAACCATTTATGACTATCACTATTTGGGCTTTGCTGAATTTTGCATGCTGATTATTAGGTGCGTTCGTATTTATATAAATACGTAACACCTATAGTCCTCTGGTCCGCCCGTCTATCTGTCAGTCCGTCTGCTCACATATAACTGCGTAAAAACCACCCAGCTGAACGGTTTGAGATTTAATATATATATAATCGTTATAGAATTTTGTCGAGTCATTTTAAATTTTGTGAAAATCGAATCAAAACTTTGAAAAATATTAATAAAAGTTTTCTTTATTCTATTAAATTCTATATTTAATGTAATGACATCCCGTGATAGGTAATGTCTCGGTTGCCATGGTGATTACGTCCTATTTAAAGTGGAGATATATTATTTCCTTATTACTGAATTTAATATATATGTCACCTCATTTGCCACGTCTGACGTATAATTTCCGACTTGTTTAATATTTGTGATACGAACTGAAGTATTTATATTGTGTTTCCAGAATTTTCATCTAGTATAAATTGAATTCATCAACACGGAACCTAACTTTTTAAATGCAGTCTCCTTTCAAGACACTAATAGTCGAAGATGTTGTAACAATAATCGTTTTAATCGATCAATTTTCATTTTGAAATAGTTCAATTTTCAATTTTGATTTTGTGATCATTATTAATCAATCATATTTTTTATTTTATAAGAGGTGAGTGTTTAATCTTTTAATGTGTGAATAGGTTTTCCGAAAAAAAAAAAATGAACAAACATACATTCTGATGAAATGCATGATGTCTAGCATACTAAACGCGTTAAAATAATACAAATAAAAAACATAGTTATGTAACCAAATGAGTTGTAATGCTCAATTTTTAAATACAATGCTGTAATAAGATGGAATAACAATACAGGTAGAAGTGTTATTTCATTGTCTATTAAGGGAACCACGTATACTTATTTAATGAGTTTTAAAGTAAACGTAAATTTAACCCAAAAGTTATAAATTTGAAAAGAATTTATTTATAAAATTAATAGAATATAATTATTTAACATATGAATTACCAATGTCCCACATACTCCTTTTTTTCTTTTTTATATTATACCGAGCTATTTGGTGATTATAAGAAAAATCCACCTTTTATCGTAATTAATCACATCGTCGAAATGTCCATGAATAACAAGTTGCACATAAATAGGTTTTAATTTCCCAGTAGAATTTTTGAAATTTTAATTAGCTTTGAGAAAACTGGTATATAATTTATTCAATCAATCAATTTTCACTTTATAAGAGACAGATTTTTTTTTTTTTTTTTTTTTTTTTTAATTGAAATGACAATACTTATCAGTCAGTCTTTATTATTTTATTTTGTACAAGAAGGATTATTATTATTATTTTCTTGAAATCAAAATAATCATTCTTTTTTGGGGATGGTTGTGGCGGTTCTGGTTGTGGTAGTGAGGGGTTATAGTAGACTCAATTTTGTTTTATTGAACTCATAATACTCATGCAGTCAATCTTTTTTAATAAGGAACAAAAATTCAGTTTTTTAATTGAAATCATAATGCTAATTCAATCAACAATTATTTCTCTTCTTATAAATGACGAAAAAAATTTCAATTGAAAACATAGTACTCATTTAATATATATAAATATATATATATACATACAAATATATATATATATATATATATATATATATATAAAATAAAGATGAAATCACAAATACATGAACAAATTGGTAAAATTCTAAAGATGAACAAGATATGAACATAGGAAACCAATATGTAAAATAAGAGAATATGAATAACCCACAGAATCATCAGAGGAGCTTGCCGGTTAATTCATAGTGAAGATGCGTTATTTCATACAATTTTGTCTGCATCAAGCCTAAAATGAAAAGAATTAGCTCTTAATATCGCATCATAAAGAAAATAAATGATAAAAACCAAGAGATCTAAAGAAAGATGCACCTCGCACAGGATATTAAAAATTATTAGAACAAAATACCTTAATTATATACTAGGATCCAAAACTTCAGAAAGTTGAATCACTAGATTATAGCATGTGAGGATGCAAACAGATTTAAGACTATTAAAATATGTGGCCAGTAGTTGAGTCACTGAAAACCTAAACATTGCTGCCCTCTGGTGTGAAAAAGGAAAGCAATATTTCAGCTAGATTTTTAACAAAAATATTTAGCGCTGCCACCTATACCCATAGAAAAGAATGAAATTAATTGAAGAAATAAAGAAATGTCTTGAATTAACATTTATTTAAAGTAGAGTGAAAAAATAGGAATAAGTTTAATGAGTACTGAATGAATATAAAGTAAAATAAATAAATATGTAAAAATAAATAAATATGTAAAAATAAATAAATAAAAGGGCATTGATTACATTAACATATAAATATTTTTTTTTACTGAAATCATAATATCTCTTCAATCAATCATTTTTTTTATAACCAACGAATTTTGTTTTCTTTTATTGAAGACATAACATTCATTCAACCACTCTTTTTTTAATAAGAGACGAAAATTCAATTATTTAATTGAAATCCTGTTGCTCATTCAACCAATCATTTCTTTTTTTATTAGCGACGAAAACCTTTTTTTTTTTTTCGAATGAAAACATAATACTCATTCAATCAAGCGCGTTTTTTATTTTATAATAAACAAAAAAAAATCTGATTTTATTAAGTGTGACTAAGTTTTTTTTATAAAAAAAAAGAATGAAGAAAAATATTTTCCACTGAAAGATATAGATGTTTTGCGCATTAAACATCACATAAAAAAAAACTAATAATAAATTGCGCTATTGAAAAAAATGCTATAATGAGCGCTTTTTAACACTTTCCAAAATAGTTGAAAAGTATTTTGGTATTCGATTTGTCTGTCCGAGCTCTAACTCGAGTACATATATATTCCGATTGGCATGAAATTGGGTTTACTATAGCATATTCGGTATTCAAAATGAAATGTGTAGCATTTTCAGTTTATTTAGAGGAGCAGTCAAAAGAATTCCCTTACATAACGGTCTTTGGGGGAAAATCGTTTGCCGTGTGTTTTAATGGCATTATAGTATGTTAAGCATATTAAAATTGATATACATAACTGAGATGTACTACAACGTTTTACTATAAACTATAATATGTATGGAACTTATCATTCATTTACAGGGACGCACAAAAAATTGGCTATGGAAGAAAATGATAAATAATTGAACTATTGAAGACGAACAATAATTGCTGGCAGTGTGTTTTCTGATGTGGTATATATCTTTAACTAGATTAATATTAACACAATTATTCTAATTGGTAAACAAACCATATTAGATGTAAATTTCCAACTGGGCGAAAAATGTCCGGGCCAGGATTCGAACCCGGGACCTCCTGGCTGAAGCCGCCAGTGCTCTGCCATCTGAGCTATCCCGGACGATTCTGGTCGAGCTTTTTCACCCAGCTAACCTTGATGATTACAGCATCTGGTCTGAAACCTGATTCAGTTCAACAGAATAAATCACAGGTAATGGAACTCCAGAAATCCCTGGATACGATGTCCGACATTTTTCGCCCAGTTGGAAATTTACATCTAATATGTATCTTTAAATTTAACTAATTTTTAAAATATTACTTGCTGCGTATAAATTCTATAGATCATATACAGTTTCGCACAGAAGTTCTCAACAACATCCGTTTATTGGCGGAAATTGCTGAATGGAAATTTTCAACTGTGTTATGTATTTAGCTGAAATAACCGTTAGCATAGTAAACTGTAGATATTATAGTGAGATGCACACAAAAAAGTGTATATTTTAACGACTATTCATTGCAATAGCACAAAATCGGGTTTTCAATTGCGTTATGCGTTTTTCAAATTCTTCGTTTAGATATGATCTTTCACCTTACAAGGAAGGCCTCCATACTGGGCATACTCGGAATATGTTGAAAAAAAAATGTTAGTAATGGTACTCATGTATGTAATAAAGGATCAGTTAAAATTAGCGGCGGAATTACAATAGAAAATCTGTAAAAAAATAAAATACTTTCGAATAATTGGCGTGAAAAGATGAAAGCGGCACGCAATTTGGTGAGCAGCACTTTTCCTCGCCAAAAGCAAACAATTTGAATGAATCTGAAAATTGTTTGTTAACTGATTTTGAGAATATGCGGTATTTAATGAATTTAAACGTAAACCATGGAAGAATTTATTATTATTATTACATTTTGTATTATACTTGTTGCTTGTTGCCGATTTGAACGAAATTTTGCCATTGTTTTATTCTCTAATCCACAATTTTTTTTAAAATTTAAACGGCTTTATCGGTTATAAAAATAACTTTTAACGCCAGATGAATAATACTGCCGTAATAGATTTCCATACCGAAGAAGTTGTTTCCATAGCAACAAAATTGAATCGACAGTGCTCGATGGGGCCCATTTTTGAGTTTGGAACAATTTTAATCAATTTAAATTTTGTTTTAAATCGTAAAATATGATAGTTAAAATTCGTTATAAGTACATATAAATATATATGGCAAAACTATAGTTAAAACAAACTAAAAATGACAAAGCTAAAGTTAATTAAATTAAACTTATTTAAACAAATTCAATATAAAAAGATTTTTCCTTAAAGAGTATTCGACAAGCGTATTTTTTTTAACTTAATTTCCTCGCCAAACTTTGATAAGTCGCCAAATAAGCGAAATTTTCATTATTTTTTTACGGACGTTCTACCGAGGTTCCGCCAAATTTTTTTTATAAACATATATACCCATCAGAGGAGAACATTCTGTAATTTTTTCAGATTTTTCTGAGTATGCCCGTATGGAGACCTCCCTTGTTAGTAAACTGTGAAGCTTCGTTATAGTATTTTGAATGCATTGGAAAGTATTTCGTAATCTATGCTGTAGTTGGAGTCTATATCTTGGACAGGTAAAAATTTTCTCATGATTTTTCGTTCTTGTTTAATATTGTTGAAAATAATCACAGCATTACATTAAATTCTTATTAATTTCTTTTTGTACAACTATGTTTCTTGTGATTGGTTGTTTAATGTAGCTTTCTTTCACGGCCGCCAATTCTCTGCCATGGGCCTTGCAAAATCTATAAATACCTGTAAATTTTCTGTTTTACTTCAGTATGTTTGTGTAATTGTTCTTGTTAATATCAAATATACTCAGTTCGATCCACGTCTTTATGTCTGCCTTTTTATTTATTTTAACAGCAGAGCGTTGGTTCTAACAAGTGTTGAAATGAGCTGCGAGACATACTGACGCCGTTATCTTTCTGTTTTTCATTTCTGCTGGGATTTTGAGTGAAAAAGATTTTATTTTACTTTTTATATATTTTATCGAGCAGAATGGATTCTTCAAAAGATGTTTACGGTGTCCCTCTTTTTGAAGGTGATGGAAAAGTTTTTTCGGTATGGAAACGAAGAGTAATGGCAATTTTTGCTGCTAAAGAATTGGAAAAATTCCTGGAAAATGAAGCAGCTCTAGACAATGCCGCCGATGTCGTGAAAGCAAAAAGGGCTTACGCTTTATTATTATCATTATTAAGTGATAATGTTCTTGCATCACTTCAAGATGAAAATACAGCTCATAAAATATGGATTAAATTAGAACGCACTTATGATACAAAGCGTGCAGTGAATCAAATTTTAATTCGGAGGAGATTGGCAACGATTAAGAAAGATCGTACAGTTTCTATGAGAAATCACATTGATGAAATAAATAAATTAATTTCGGATCTTAAGCTGTCTGGGTCAGAAGTTAATGAAACGGATACTATTGTTTATATTTTGATGTCATTGCCTCAGGAATTTGAAAATGTTAAGATTGCTTTAGAAAACCAACCGAATTCTGTTTTGACATTAGATTTCGTGACACAAAGATTATTAGATGCTGAAGCACTTCTTTTGGATTCAAAGAAAGAAAAAGTATATACTAAGGCTGCTCATGATAATACTGCATTTGTGTCGACTCGCAAAGAATTCTTTTGTAAAATTTGCAACTCTAAAGGGCATACAGCGAAATATTGTAGAAAGAAAATTACTTGCCATTCTTGTGGAAAATTCGGACACATAAAACGTAACTGTAAAGCTGTTAAAAATTCAAATGAAGAAAAATTTGCCTCTTCAGCTGTTTCTTTCGTTGCTGGAAATGCTTCCAGGAAAAGGAATGAATTTATAGTAGATTCCGGAGCAACTTCCCATATGTGTTCTAATGAGAATTATTTCGCATCCTTAGTACATTCTTCAGGAACTATTAAATGCGCATCAAAAACAACGAATCTAGAAATCAAAGGTATTGGAAATATTAATGGAAAACTGTCAAATGGAATGGAAATTACTTTAAAGGATGTCCTTTATGTTCCAGACTTAAACGGGCAACTCATTTCCGTTAGGAAAATTGAAAGTGCAAATTATACAGTTATTTTCAAGAACCAAAAAGTATTTATCGAAAAAGGGAGAAACCGTTTTTACTTCGGTGAACGGGATTTGAATGGACAATACGTAAGTGACTTTGTCCCTGTTTACGAAACCGTTCTTACTTCAAAGAAAAATCATTGTGATATCTGGCATCGCAGACTTGGTCATCCGAGTGACAAAGTATTGAAAGATATGAAGCTTCCTGTACCTGATTCTTTTTGTGATATTTGTGCTCGGGCAAAACAGAGTGCAACACCAATGGGAAGAGGACCAAGAAAAAGAGAAACCAAGCCAATGACTTTGATTCATAGTGACATTTGTGGACCTATTTTTCCGACAACCTTTTCTGGCGAGTGCTATTTTATGACTCTTATCGATGATTTTTCTCGTTTTACTGAAGTACGTTTACTGAAACATAAAAGTGAAGTCTCAGAAGAATTAAAAATGTTCTTAAAATCCAACCCTACAGTGAAGAAAATTAGATGTGATAACGGGAAGGAATATTTTTCTAATGATTTAGTGAATTTTACTAGAGATCTTGGTATAGTGATAGATCCCGCTCCTCCATACACGCAATCTTTGAATGGAGTAGCTGAACGCTGCAATAGGTCGCTTCTGAATATAGGACGTGCTTTGATTGCTGAATCAAATTTACCAAAGACTTTTTGGGGTCAAGCTATCCTTTCAGCAGCTTACTTGAAAAACCGAATGCCAAGCAGCACTATTGAGAACAAAACTCCGTACTTCCTGAAATATGGAGAAGAAGCCGATTTCAAGCACATACGTGTTTTTGGATGCAGTGCTTACATGTTAATTCCTTCCGTTCATCGAAAGAAGCTTGACGATAGGTCTAAACAAATGATCTTCATTGGTTATTCTTCAATGGGATATAGATTACTAGATCCTGAAACGAAACGCATACCTGTATCAAGAAATGTGAAATTCGACGAAGAGAAAAAGGAAAATGTTCAGTCGAAACAATACATTCTAGAAAATTCAGAACCAGTCGATAATGAAATTGATCCAGATGTTCTAGAAAATACGAGTGATGAATTAGATGATCCTGAAGAGAAAGAAGACAAAACAAGAAAATCTGAAAGATTTAAAAAGCAACCTGTACGGTATCCAGATCCTGAAGTTTACGAAGCATTACTTTGCCAACAAGAAACATTAACGTTTGATGATATCAAATCCCTCCCTAGTGATGAACAACGCTTGTGGAAAGAAGCTATGGACGCGGAGATTGAAAGTATGAAAATCAAAGATGTCTGGGATCTTGAAAAATTACCACCTAACAAACGACCTATTTCCTGCAAATGGGTATTTACCATCAAAAGAGATGGTCGACATAAGGCGAGACTCGTAGCTCGTGGATTTATGCAAAAAGAAGGGCTAGACTATAGTGAAACCTTTTCCCCTGTAATAAGTATACCAGCTTTACGTTTGGGTCTTATTTTGATTTTAAATGAAGACTTATATGCATCTGTGTTAGATGTTAAAACAGCGTTCCTGAATGGTAAGTTAAATGAACTTGTTTTTATGGATCAGCCACAAGGTTATGATGATAAAAGTGGGCGAAAGTGTAAACTTAAAAGAAGTTTATATGGTCTAAAACAAGCCCCACGACAATGGTTTGAAAGGTTTCATGAATTTATTTCAAAGTTAAATTTTAAATCTTGTGATAATGAACCTTGTATTTTTATTCGGTATAATAATGATCATAAAATAATTATTGCTTTGTATGTAGATGATATGTTAATTGCAGGTTCAGATGTAAATGAAACTAATGTAGTTATTTCCCTATTACATAACGAGTTTCACATGTCAAAATCGGAAAGTGTTTCAGAATTTCTAGGTATTCAAATGAAATTGAATTCTGATAGTTTAATAATGGATCAAGAGTCTTACATAATTAAATTGTTAAGTAAGTTTAATATGCTAGATTGTAAACCCAGTGACATTCCTATTTCTCCTAAGTCCACCCCATCTGATTTCAAAAATGGTAAACCTTTTAATGGCCCATATCGTGAACTTGTAGGTTGTTTATTATATTTAGCTTATATTTCTCGACCTGATATTTTGTATGCTATTAACTGTTTAAGTCAATTGCAAGAAAATCCTACTGAAATTGCATGGAAAGCACTTAAGAAAATCTTAAGATATTTAAAAGAAACATTGTCTTTAAAACTTGTGTATAAAAAGCAAAATTCTGATCCTAAATTATCCATGTATGTTGATGCTGATTGGGGGGCTAACACAAATGACCGCAAATCAGTAACAGGTTATATTTTAATGTTTTGTAACATGCCTGTTCTGTGGTGTTGTAATAAACAAAAATCAGTTGCTTTATCGTCAACTGAAGCTGAAGTCATTGCTTTAACTAAAAGTTTGCAAGACTTGTTATGGTTTAAAAATATTGCTAGTGAAATTGTAAATATTAAGAATTTAGTAATTTTTGAGGATAATCAATCATGTATAAAATGTATCAGTAATGAGAGTAATTATGGTAGAATGAAACACATTGATATCAAATTGAAATTTGTTCGCAATATTATAAAAGAAAATAACATCAAAATTGAATATGTTCCTACGAATATGCAAATTGCTGATTTATTTACAAAGGCATTACCTAAAGTTAAATTTTATGAACTATTATTTCTTTGTTGTTTGTACAAGTAATGTTTAAATTGTGTCATATTATTATTAATGATTGATTTCAAGAAATTTCTTTGTTTTTCTGATGTAATGCTAGATTATGGGCGGGTGTTGAAAATAATCACAGCATTACATTAAATTCTTATTAATTTCTTTTTGTACAACTATGTTTCTTGTGATTGGTTGTTTAATGTAGCTTTCTTTCACGGCCGCCAATTCTCTGCCATGGGCCTTGCAAAATCTATAAATACCTGTAAATTTTCTGTTTTCCTTCAGTATGTTTGTGTAATTGTTCTTGTTAATATCAAATATACTCACTTCGATCAACGTCTTTATGTCTGCCTTTTTATTTATTTTAACAAATATAATAACAAATAATCTGCAATACACTTATGTGTTATTTTTTAGTAATTTTTGAGCTAGTTAGTATTATTAATAAACACCGAGGTCAAAAACAGTGACCATTAAAAAAATCCCTTGATCCTCGCTTCAAAAACGCTTAAGATAACTGTCGAGTAAGCACAAAGGGACATCTTTTATTTCACATTAAACGAGTCGTTATAAAATAATTTCTTTGGGCATTGCCAAAAGGCTGCAATTACTTAGAATACACAAATGATCAATTATCTCGCTTATCACAAAATAAACTAATAGTGGTTATTTTCTTTTCTCCCTAAAATGTATAATATGGTTTTTGAAACACTAAACGAAATCACTGTTAATCTACCTCATTAAAGCTGTTTAAATATTGATTCTATTTAAAAATTTTAATTTTCAACATTTTAACTTCATATAGATCTGCATCATATTTAGTTGCAATCATCTTAAAAATTTAAACGGTTTAGTTCTCTTCAAGCCGTTTTGAAATTTTAGAAATTCTAGAGGAAAATATTAATTAAAAATCATTCATGAAAATATATTATAAAAATTCGATAGTTTGCATATGTAAAGTACCAGAACTTAATTTATATCGAAACATAAATAATAATGAAAAATGCACATTGAAATAATAATTTTTTCAAACAAAAATCAGTGAAAAAGAACCAAAAAAATCACTAAATGTTTTCCATAATTATAATAAATCAAGAATAAAATCCTTTTAAATAAAAATAAATATTTGTATTAACAGGAATAATTTAATTAAATTAATATCTGCTCCTAAACAGAAATTACTTACACAGTTATCCATAGCTACTAAATATGTTTTGCCTGAAATAGATTTTGCATACGAAAATATTTAAATATGCATAAACAATAGTTACTTATTTGTCGATTTTATTTGAGCATTTCCATCCATTATTTCGAATTTGATATACTTCAACAAATAGATTCTCTTATCATTGAATTCTATCTATTCCATAAATGTTAAATTTAAATCAACCTAAAATTATTCTATTTCCATTTTAGAAGTTGATAGTTTATGCAACATTTGTCATGTGAAAAACTCACTTGGAATAGTTTTAAAACGTAATGTTTGTTTCATCATCATGAATTGTTAAAGGTATTTTTGTTTCACGAATGTTCAAGTAGAAGTTTATATTTTATTTTTTAAAAAATATTAAAAAATGTAATATCAACCTTCTCAATTTTTTAAATACGACTGTATTATAAAAGTGTGAATAAATACTCAAATGTAAGCAACAATGTGTAATTAAAAGCATCCTTTAATATAACAATAAATACACGGAGTGTCATGGAGTTAAAAATGGGTAAATGTTGCAGGAAAATGCTGGTGCTGTTGTCTCATTCTTACGCAAATTCACACACTGTCTTAAGATATATTTAGCTGTTTTATGATATATGTAAAATATACATTAAAATTTAAGTGATGTGATAGGACTACGACTTAGGTGCCTTCTACTGAAAACAAGTTGGAAATTGCTCGTCAAACGTGGCAAATGAGGTGCGTTCGTACTATAACTAGTTTTATAATTATTTTTTGCACCCCATATTGTACTGAATGTATATTTTTTTGCGCTTCATAAGTGCATAGTCTGTAACATCATTAAAATGCACTTACAATAATTTTTTTCCCATTCCCCGTAATGTAACGGAAAACTTTTGACTGTCCCTGTAATTAAACTATACATTCGATTTTCATAAAATTTGAAATGGCTCGACAAAATTCTGCAGCAATTATATATTTAAAATTTCAGACAATTCGGAAGGCTGTAAAATCATTAAAATGCATTTGCAATAATTTTTTCCCATTGGCCTTAATGTAACGGAAAACTTTTGGGTGTCCCTGTAATTAAACTATACATCCGATTTTCATAAAATTGGAAATGGCTCAACAAAATTTTGCAGCAATTATATATTAAAAATTTCAGACCATTCGGAAGGCTGTAAAATCATTAAAATGCATTTGCTATATTTTTTTTTTCCCATTGGCCGTAATGTAACGGAAAACTTTTGGGTGTCCCTGTAATTAAACTATACATCCGATTTTCATAAAATTGGAAATGGCTCGACAAAATTTTGCAGCAATTATATATTAAAAATTTCAGACCATTCGGAAGTCTGTAACATCATTAAAATTCACTTGCAATAATTTTTCCCATTGGCCGTAATGTAAAGAAAAACTTTTGAATGTCCCTGTAATTAAACTATACATCCGATTTTCATAAAATTGGAAATGGCTCGACAAAATTTTGCAGCAATTATATACTAAAAATTACAGATCATTCGGTCGGGGAGTTTTCGCTCTGTTATATGCGGACGGACAGACAGACGGACGGACAGACGGACTGAGGGACGGACGGACAGACGGACTGAACGACGACTATAGGTGCTACGTATTTATATAATTACGAACGCATCTAAAAAGGCACTCAATGTGAAAGTTTTTAATTTGAGAAAAAACAAAACAATGTACATTTCACCTTCCACTGTAGGTAGAGTTGGGAGAGGATACATGGATAGCGTAAATTAGATTAATAATTGGAATGATTGCAAGGATAGGCAGAATAAAACGAATCTCACCTTTTAATATTCTTCTTTATCGTATGCAATCAAAGACAACAATCGTTAACTAAAGTAACCACCCATCAGAATACCAGAACCATACGCATAGTCAACAGACTGTTGTAGCCATGGAACTATTAATAAAGAGGAACTGACATATCCTTAAAATAGTGAAGCTTCAACTGTAACCGCTTCCGCAGGGGTTGATTACTGCCGGTGGAATCTTCCATCAGTAAATTTATATAGAAATTTTCTCCTTATTTGATCGCCTGCTTAATGAAAAATTTCAGTCATAAATAATGGCAAAAACAGACTTTCATTTTTACTGGTGGGAGTTTACTTTGGTGGAAGTCATGCCATGCGTTTCCGCCATATTGTGACAACCGGTGAAACAACTGACTTTTATACCAGGCAAACTGACTCCAGTAAAAACAAATAATGTTTTTAGAATATTTGTGAAAATATATTTCCCTGAATCAGACGCTTAAATAAGATAAAATTTTCTATTCAATTTTGCTGGTGGGAAGTTTGCACCGGCGGTATTCAGAAACTGTTGATCAGATGTTAAAAAGCAGCCGCCATCTTGTGACAACCTCCTCAGTTACTTCACTCGCAACTGGTAGGCAATACACTATATGTCACCTCCTGTTTATTCATAACTCCATTGTTGTAGCACCATTTACTGCACCAATTGGGGCTTTAGAGGCAGGGGATTCACGAAAGTAGAACTTGCACATGCTCCACTTGCATGAGCCAGGATTATCGTGATTGGACCATTGCCACCGAGTCCTGATTGGCATTGAGTGGTTTGCCTCTAACTTCAACGGTGTCATGCAGACACTATGATAAGAATAAATTGTCTGGTTCATGCAACTATACTTCTACCATTCCTAGTTAGTTGTTTATAATGTTATGGTGGCTATAATAGGATACATTTTACTAGTTATAGAAAATTAAAATTACAAATTATATCACATAAAAAACAATAAAATTAAACATATATATAGTATGAATCAAAACAAAACGAAACAAAAATAATCATATACAAAATAATCAAATAGAAAATAATTATTAAACTTTTTAATAGGGGAACATTAACAAATATATAATTTAATATTGGGCTACAGATTTTTTTAAAAATGAAGTGAAAAGGTTTCGCCACAATTTGAAGAGAAAGTGGAAAAAAAAAATCATTTAAATTTCATCATTGTAGTAAGAATAAAATGTTTCAAGTTCATATATGGAAAAGCCCATTTTCTTTTGAAAAGGATTCAATTTCAACGGATTTCGGCGTTTAGCCTGTTTAGTTGTGTCACAACTTGGTTTATCCGTGGAAATTAAATCCTTTTATCTTTCTTACGTGAGATTTTAAATTTAGTCTAAAGGGGAAATAAAAATGAAGAATGCATCTTCATTCAACAATCATTGTAATATGTTCTACATTTGTGGATGAAATTTCCGATATACTTTTACCTAAGTCTCGATAATCGATTTAACCGTTCATCTCTTCATTTTCTTTTCTTTTCTTCATTCTGTCCTTGCGAAAAACGGATTTACTGCTACTTTGTAAATAAAAGTACGCTACCGCACTTATTTTATTTTATTTAGATTATACGAAAAACACGCATAAAAAACAAATTATAAAGAACAAATGATACGGCATAAGCTAATGTGTAATGTTTTTTTGAACATGCCATCATTACAAAAATTGCATAAAAATGTGTTTAAAATTAATAAAAAAAAATGCCATTGAAGATAGGGAATAAATGTTTTGCATTATTCTATTGTGGTTATTATATAATTTCAAATAAAAAACCTCTGAAGAAACCAAAGACGTTTTCTTTTATAGCAAGTTGATATTTCAGATCTAGAATAATGTTGGCTGTAAAAAATGTTAAATTAATAATTTTTTGAGATCATGTTTTCATCAAAAAAAAAAAAGTTAAAAAAAATATGTAGTGTCTCTTTCAATTATAGGTTGTAAATTATTATAGTGTAGAACAGGTGAACAGGTGACATTTTGATGGGATACCCAGTAGCACAGCTACCCCACTCCCTGACTACATGTGACTACATGATATGACTACATGTATATCACATCATAAAGGAGCCATAAAGTTAAGTTTAAGCATAGCACATAATGTGCTATAATATAAGAAAAAAAAAACAAAAATACGAAAAAGGATGATAATTTTTGAATGGGTAATCCGAGAGTGAGATAAGTTAAAGTTTAACATACATAATCATAAGAATGAAAGATAAATTAAAAAATAGTAAGATAAAAAATTGACTTTTATACCTTTATATAGTTTAGTTTTGAATACTCCCATGTAACATAACAATATATAGTATATTTTCTTTTAGAAATCCTTATACTATGTCTTTTCTGCATTTGAAGCTGAAGGATTGCATCTTAAGCACTTTCTGCATATAAGTACATTTTATTTTACTGGATAATCTATCGCATTCTATAAAAATATTTGCCTTTGAGAAAACTGAAAATTGTTAACAATTTGTATATTTATAATTAATATAAAGTTATTATTATAGAAAACGAATTATAATCATTTAAAAAATATTAATGTTTCATAAATTACTTTTTATTTTATTTCTTTATCTATCAAAATGATTTCCTTTTTTACATGTACTAGGGAGGCCAGCCCCCTGCTCGCTGACGCTCGCACGCCAGTATTTGTGTCAACTCTAGCCAGAATGAGTGCTATCATAAATCATTATAACTTATTAAATTTACGAATATTTTAAATGTATAAAAAAGTAATGGAAAACTTTGTTGAAAATGTAAATAACAAACCTTAGAACCAGAATTAATTTAAAATCACAGTGAAAACACAATAAAAAATAATTTTAGTTGGGCCGCTATGCGAACCGAGCAAGAAACATATGAAATTTACAAATTTTTTTTATGTATAAAAAGTCATGCAAGACTTCGTCGAAAATGTAAATAAAAATGCATTTAGGTGGTGCTGCTAATGGATATAAAACATTTTAACAGTATGAAATTTTCGAATTTTTGAAATGAAAAATAATTTATAAAAAAGTAATTGAAAATTTTGTTGAAATTATAAATAAAAATGCAATTATGAAAAGTTTGCCCCTGTGACTTGTTGATCTTCATTGAGAAAGCTAAGCGAACTGAAAATTGATGCCGCTTAAATTTAAATGCCACGTTAGCGTCAGATGGGGTCCTTCTATTTTCATTTTGCCTATAGTATTGAAAATCCCGGTTTAAATTCATTTAAAACTGTAGTAAGAAGCTATAAAAGATGGTAGCACGTATCACACGAAATGTAAACAAAACGTTTTCGCCTGTGTCTAAATACAATCTTGGATCAAAAAGCTGATTCGCTGAATTCCTTATGTCGCCGTAAAACGGACCAATAGCAATTGTCATTCATGCATTGCTCAAACGGTTTGTGCTGAAAGAGAGATTCTGTCTGGATTTTCATTTGCTGAGTTGGTTCGGACATGTGATCGTAACTTAACCACTGAAAATCGTCGCTGTGACTGTTGCCAAATAGCAAGCTACAAATACAGATTTTTTTTTGGCGCTACGTAAGAGAAATATATATATAGATGATAACTTTGCAGTATAAACAAAACTAGGATTAATTTCAACTATAGTATGATTGTTTTTATTAGAATATTTTTAGATTATTCTAAGTTTGTTTATGACATTAACCCCTTGACATATAGAAATACGTGTGAGACACGTGCTCTTGTACCCGGGCCGATACTGCTTATCACGGGCTTGGCACGTCGTACATCGGTCGGGCCAAATGTAAATATTAAGTCCTGCTTTATAAAAATCTAAAATTTCACATTTTCCTTCAAAGAAGTTTTCAAATTATACTTAAAAAACGGCAGAATGATATTTTAAGAGGCCATCTATGATAGAAGTGAGTAGATATTTTGAAATTTCTTCTGCTGTCCTGTAATCTAACAGGCTTCATTGACTGCTTGAGTGGTGACAACGCGCCTTGATCAATTTGTATTTGGTATTGAATTAAAATACATATTTTCTCTGGGAACTCCATATTGCCCTTCATGTATTCGCCACTCCGGAGAAGTGACACCCCCTCGAAAAGGAAAATGTCTGGATTCATCAATTCAACATTGACTACTTGTATTAATTGCCTGGGAAAATAAAGTGTAAAATATAAAGTTTAATTTATCTTTTACAGCAGATATTTCTTTAAGAAATTAAACATATTTGAAACAATGAATTAAAAATAATAATTTAATGACCCTTGGTAGAAAGTAATTTGTAAATCAAGTTGCAATGTTGAGATTTTGTTTTAAGGATGTACCAAATATTTTCCCCATCTCTTTTGAATGTTGGATAGTAACATGGATATCTCGACTAATTGCCAATATTGTGTAAATATATTAGTTGAAGACAGTACTAATAAAGGGCTAATATAAAGTGCTAAATAATATTAACCCCTTTGCAGTAAAAACAACATGAATAGTTTAGCATTTATTTCCTTATGACGAAATCAAAACTTCATCAAAATAATACAAACAAAACACAAAAGAACCAGACATGTAATCGAATTATACGCTTAAAACTACCGTAATTCTAGAAATCGGAATGGCTGAAAGTGAAGAAATATTTAGAATTTTTTTCGGTTCTTAATTCCTGGCATGCAGCTAATACGAAATTTTAAAGAATACCCTTTTAATAATTTTCAAAACTCTATTTGAATTCATAATGCTTATTATTCATATAAAAGGTTTTTGATACTGTAAGTTGTCAATATTAAAATTATATTAAATCTAAAAAAGCATATTTCAGTTTAAAAAGAGATTGTTTTTACCTATTTTCTATAATGCCGATGCTCGTGTTGAATCCCATTATTTATATTTACTGGATTGCGGTACCTATGGTATGTGTAGAATTTTAGCTGGAGTCTATATCCACACCTCTTCCGATTTCTTAGAAAACCACCCACTTATTTTTTTTTTTTTTTTTTTTTTTTTTTTTTTTTTTTTTTTTTTGTGTGTGTGTGTGCACTGGAGAGGGAAAACTTAATCAAATATACAGGGTGTCCAAAATTTATCTTTACAACTTTGATTGTCCATAAAACCTAAACGAGATAAAATAGCGGAGTTTCGTATTGTGTACGTATAACAGCAACTCATAAAGTTTTATTTGTACTAAAATGAATGTTTTTGCTTTCAGGTACGACGCAATAATATCCATAACTAGTGATAGAAACACCACAGGAAAAGGCTCAGTGTGTGACCTGGTTCATTGAGGCGAAGTCAGATACACAAGTCCAAAGGAACTTCCGAACAAAATACGGACATCACACACCATCCAGGACCTCAATACGCGTGTGGCAAAAGACGTTTATCCACTTCGTTCCCGAAGCTGAAATAATACTACAAATACTCGTTCATTGGTTTTAAACAAACAAAATGATATGAAAAAGTTCTTTTCGTAGATTGATATTTTATGGGTCTAGTAATTTAGGTTCACAAATAAGGATCAAATAGCACAAATCCCCTTAAAATATCAATTTAATAATCACTATCCTCAATTCACACAATCACAAATTTAAGGCCTTTAACCCCTCGAGGGGCAAGCAAAAATATCTCACCGGAATTCTCACCGGAAAAATCGAAAAATTTTATTTTTAAAGAAGGAAAAGCAATTTTTCAAAGATTTTCCCCAAAATTAAAGCATAAAATTTAGTTTAAATTTTCTGGTGTGAACCTTGTTTAAATTATGTGGGATATATTTTATCCCACCGCCCCTCAATGGGTTAAAGAAGTGAATATTATTCAAATCCTCAAAGTATTATATTGTAAATAATTTAAGTTAAATAATTATGAATATTTTTGAATTTCTTGTCCACACTGTCTTAAAAAACTTTTGCAAACTCAGGTGAAAATAACATTTATTTTATGAGAAAATCAGCATAGATGTTGCGATTTTTGGTTTGCTTTTAAAGTAGAAAACATTCAGCTATTGAGAAGTGAAGTCAAAATGTAAAAAAAAAAATCAAACAGTTTAGTTTTTATGAGGAAAAGAATAGAGGTCCATATATGTGGACCCAGAGTACGAAGAGGTTAAGGAGACCAATGGTGTGCTTTATGAAAAAGGCGCTGGCCTTCCAAGTACAAGTCAAGAGGATTCGAAACGTATAGAAGAAATAAAAAATAGATGACAAAAATTTGGAACTTACTATTCTTTATGCAATAAACAGATTTTTGTAATCTTATTTCGTGTAAGTTTTATGGAAGATCAAAGATGTAAAGATAAATTTGGGACACTCTGTATTTTGTAAAAGTTATTATTTTCGTTATTTTCTGGAATTAATACGAAGTTATATGGTTATAGTGGCATAAATATTGTTACGCATAATCATAACGTATTTAAAAACCAAATTTCTGCTATTTCCATGAATAGAGGTCTACATATGTGGACACAGGGAACGAAGAGGTTAAGGAGACCAATAGTGTGCTTTATTAAAAAGGCGCTGGTCTTCCAAGTACAAGTCAAGAGGATTCGAAACGTATAGAAGAAATAAAAAATAGATGACAAAAATTTGGAACTTGCTATTCTTTATGCAATAAACAGATTTTTGTAATCTTATTTCGTGTAAGTTTTATGGAAGATCAAAGATGTAAAGATAAATTTGGGACACTCTTTATTTTGTAAAAGTTATTATTTTAGTTATTTTCTGGAATTAATACGAAGTTATATGGTTATAGTGGCATAAATATTGTTACGCATAATCATAACGTATTTAAAAACCAAATTTCTGCTATTTCCATGAATAGAGGTCTACATATGTGGACACAGGGAACGAAGAGGTTAAGGAGACCAATAGTGTGCATTATTAAAAAGGCGCTGGCCTTCCAAGTACAAGTCAAGAGGATTCGAAACGTATAGAAGAAATAAAAAATAGATGACAAAAATTTGGAACTTGCTATTCTTTATGCAATAAACAGATTTTTGTAATCTTATTTCGTGTAAGTTTTATGGAAGATCAAAGATGTAAAGATAAATTTGGGACACTCTGTATTTTGTAAAAAGTTATTATTTTCGTTATTTTCTGGAATTAATACGAAGTTATTTGGTTATAGTGGCATAAATATTGTTACGCATAATCATAACGTATTTAAAAACCAAATTTCTGCTATTTCCATGAATAGAGGTCAACATATGTGGACACAGGGAACGAAGAGGTTAAGGAGACCAATAGTGTGCATTATTAAAAAGACGCTGGCCTTCCAAGTACAAGTCAAGAGGATTCGGAACGTATAGAAGAAATAAAAAATAGATGACAAAAATTTGGAACTTGCTATTCTTTATGCAATAAATAGATTTTTGTAATCTTATTTCGTGTAAGTTTTATGGAAGATCAAAGATGTAAAGATAAATTTGGGACACTCTGTATTTTGTAAAAGTTATTATTTTCGTTATTTTCTGGAATTAATACGAAGTTATATGGTTATAGTGGCATAAATATTGTTACGCATTCATAACGTATTTAAAAACCAAATTTCTGCTATTTCCATGAATAGAGGTCTACATATGTGGACACAGGGAACGAATAGGTTAAGGAGACCAATAGTGTGCTTTATTAAAAAGGCGCTGGCTTTCCAAGTACAAGTCAAGAGGATTCGGAACGTATAGAAGAAATAAAAAATAGATGACAAAAATTTTGGAACTTGCTATTCTTTATGCAATAAACAGATTTTTGTAATCTTATTTCGTGTAAGTTTTATGGAAGATCAAAGATGTAAAGATAAATTTGGGACACTCTGTATTTTGTAAAAGTTATTGTTTTCGTTATTTTCTGGAATTAATACGAAGTTATATGGTTATAGTGGCATAAATATTGTTACGCATAATCATAACGTATTTAAAAACCAAATTTCTGCTATTTCCATGAATAGAGGTCTACATATGTGGACACAGGGAACGAAGAGGTTAAGGAGACCAATAGTGTGCTTTATAAAAAAGGCGCTGTCCTTCCAAGTACAAGTCAAGAGGATTCGGAACGTATAGAAGAAATAAAAAATAGATGACAAAAATTTGGAACTTGCTATTCTTTATGCAATAAACAGATATTTGTAATCTTATTTCATGTAAGTTTTATGGAAGATCAAAGATGTAAAGATAAATTTGTGACACTCTGTATTTTGTAAAAGTTATTATTTTCGTTATTTTCTGGAATTAATACGAAGTTATATGGTTATAATGGCATAAATATTGTTACGCGTAATCATAACGTATTTGAAAACCAAATTTTTGCTATTTCCATGAATAGGGGTCTACATATGTGGACACAGGGAACGAAGAGGTTAAGGAGACCAATAGTGTGCTTTATAAAAAAGGCGCTGGCCTTCCAAGTACAAGTCAAGAGCATACGGAACGTATAGAAGGGATAAAAAATAGATGATAAAATTTTGGAACTAGCTATTCGATATGCAATAAACATATTTTTGTTATCCAATTTCGTTTAAGTTTTACGGAAGATCAAAGATGTAAAGAGAAATTTAGGACACTTTGTATTTTGTAAAAGTTACTCGAAGACATTATTAATTGAACTTTTCAAGTTGAGATCCCTAGAAGAAAATTATTGTTTTTTGTTAACGACGTTATATTTAAATTTAAATTTCAGACGGGCATTTCAGACGGGCATATTTCTTATGAGATAAAATTAAAAATGTAGCTATTCATTCAAATATTTGAAACTAAATTCAAAATATTTATACAGTGTGGCTGCTAACGTCCGTTTTCAGCCCAATAATTTATGAATGTTATGAGCTATAGTCATAAAAGTGGAATCTAGGTATACAGAGTTGCCAAGTCTCCGGCTTTTTGCACACCACTATTATCTTAGAGAAATTGCTGTTGTTTTAAATCTACAAAATGTTCCAATTACATAAAAGAACATTTTCTGTATTAAAATACTGGTATCCAAAAATCCGGAGACTTGGCAGCTCTAGGTATAATAAAGCTGCCATGCGCTAATGAATGAAATTGCCTGAGGCGCCACTTGATGGCAAACAGTAGAGTTAGAATTCCTATCTTGAAAACGGAAAGCGATATAGAAAAAAGTGATTTACAAAGTTGTAGAGCATCATCGATTTAGTACGAAAAGACACATTTTGGACATTAATCTGAATAATAGAATGGTTAAAACGCGCATTTGTTTTTCCGAGTTTCCTGCACTGTGAAGTGACAAAACGATCTTCTAAAGAAAAGAATAACTAGTTATAACAATATACCTTTATCTGAGATGTTCAAACTTCTCACCATCAGCTGCAATGCCCATTTGTATGCTGATTTTTCAAAATGTAATAATTTCTCCTACCATCCATGTTTCGTGACGTCAAACGACGAAGTAACGAACAAACAAATGCCCGTTTTAATCGTTCTAATCTTCGAATTAATATTCACAAGGTGGCTTTTCGCTCTAAATCGTTAATGCTCTACGACTTTGTAAATCAGTTTTTTTTTCCTTTTTCTTTCCGTTTTCAAGATAGGAATGTTAACTCCGCAGTTTTCCGCCAGGTGGTGCCGTAGGCAATTTCTTCAGTACCGCAGGGCAACTTTACTATACCTAGACTCCACTCTTGTGACTATAGCCGCTGCCATCGAAATATTCAAGGCCGAAAGACTCATCACTAATCGACTGACTTCTCACTAATGTTGAAATTCACACCGGAAACTTCTGAATAGCAATTTTATTTTATTTTAGGGATATCCGTTATCTCATTAAACAATAATGACTGTTTAAATATACTGGTGAGGATATCGAATCTCCCATTAAAAAATCAGCCAGATACGGCAACACTGTGGCATTCCGCATCTGGCTGAATTTTTATTTCGGGATTCGGAATTCTCACCTCTAAATTTACAAAGTTACTACTGTTTTATAAAAGGATAGATATTCCACAAATAAAGTAAAAGAAAATTGCTGTACAAAATTTTTCGGTGTGAATTCCAATACTAGTGAGAATTCGGTCGATTAGTGATGACGTCACACTCGTGTCCTCTGGTCTTGAGTATTTCGATAGCATTGCTATAGCTTTTGCCGTTGAGAAATTATTGGGTTGACAACTGGCTTTAGTGGGCTGTACATCGATTTATTTGCTAAATACATTACGGTATATCTCTTGGAGAAAAGTTATGAAAAATTGGTTTTTATTTATTTTTTTAATCTTGTAGTATTACATTTTGGAATGATTATTTATTAAATTAAATTATGCACTTATGTTCGAAACTGATTTTTAAAATATTTTAACAATCGCATTTTCATATGCATTATAATAGAGACTTTAGATAAGTTCTTGGAACAACTGTGTTGGCCTTTGCGCCTTTTAAGCAATAAATTTGATTTTCATTTGAAATATTGTATGCAAGGCTATTGTTTCTCTCTGGAAAAATTTCCAAGCATTAATACACTTTTCATCGATGTTGGAAAGTGCTAAAAAGACCATTCAAATAGACATTTGAAGGAAAGATACATATAAATTCAAATTTGTCTCACGATATTAATAACAAAAAATTTTATGGAATTCATAACTTCTATTAATAATAAAGAAAGTAATTATAACTCTATCTGAGGACCCTAAACCCATTCTCTAAAACCATTATTTTGAAATATTTTTATGTTGCATATCCTTTAGTGCGCAGCTTTGCATATATGCAAACAACAGTGTTTTGAATTTAATAGATTTTTTTAATTCGTATATACCTAATCCACACCAGAAAATTAAAATAGCAATGTCTGCTTTAATTAATAATAGACATTACGTATTTAAATAAAGCGAAATTAACCACTGAAACTTTCTGGTGTAAAGTCAGATTTTCTGAAAGTATTCTACCATGGGAATTAAAGGTTAAAGGTTAAGTTTTATAAAATAAATAATTATATAAAATCAGGTATTTGGAGGCACACTAATTAAAATATTTACTAATTTGCAATATTTTAGCGTAAAACAGCCACACGACAGTGGAATTTACTCGTATTGCAGATGTGCAACAGAAGAAAATATTAACATATTATATGAAAATGTATCTCTGATTTTTTTCATTATTTTTCCTGTGTATCTATGTAACCTTTCAGAGAATCATATACATTTTTTTCGAAACAAAATAAAAAATCGCGCATTTAAGGATTAAAAGTTTGTGTTGTCTTGTTTTCCACTAAAGCAAAATGTCAAAAATGTAATTTTGAGGAAAAAGCATAAATATAATTCAAAGTCATTTTCTGATTTATAAATTACTAGCATTTAAATAATTGTATCTCAAGTTCTAAAGTAGTTAACCACTTGAGGGGCAAGTGATTGCGTTCCTATAATGTTGAGCTTACACCGGAATCTTTGAAAAATTCTATTTCAAAATAAGTAAAAGCAATTTTACGGCTTTTTATCAACAAAGCAAGAAAAGTAAAATTTAATAAAATTTTTCTGGTGTAAAACTAGGTGGTATATAATATTAATCGTAGGTGGTATATAATATTAATCGTAGGTGGTATATAATATATACCGGCGCCCCTCAAGGGGTTAAAACAAAACATCAAACGGATATAAAGCGCTGAAAATTTAGACTTTAAGATCAGGAACGAGTGATACTGATTTTTTAACACAATATGCATTTTAAAGGACGGTGGGCACTTTAATCAGAAACAATCTTATAAAAAAAAAGAACAATATTTTAATTCGTTAAATTATTTTTATTTTTGAACATTGTGTTAATGCAAATTATTTTAAACGTCAATTTTCAGTTAGTTAGTTACAACAGAAAAAATCTTTTCCAAAAATTTCTTACCGGAAAATATAATTTTTATTTTTTGTAAAATAATTGAATTTGCCCCTGCGTATTACATCTGATTCCCCTTAATTTTGCTCTAGTTACAATCTTGTCCCTTTTGGCGGATGGACGAATATGCAGTAAAAACATATTAGCGCCAGTTTGCGTTCCATGCATATTAACCTACTAGGTACAGACTGGACATTGGTATTTATCAGAATATTTTTCTGGTACGAAATTTTAAATTTTTTGAAATACATAGTTTTGATATTATTTCTATGTAATAATGATAATATCATAATTCTAATCTAATAATATTATAAGCGTGAAAATGTCTGGCTGAAGGCAGTTTCAAAGCGGATCATCAAATGTCTTTACATTTATTATGCGTTATATTAACTTTAGGATTCAGTACTTAAAAAGTAATAACGAAAACATTATAAGGTCACTCCTCTGTCTTTCTGTCCGTCTGTCACAACCATTTTACTTGTAAATTATGGAAACTGTCAAGTTCAAATGGGGAAGTAATAAAGACTACTGACCCATATATTTATAGATTATTAAATATTCAAAACTATATTTAGGGAAAATGTAGAGGGGTTATTTAGGCTTCTTGAAAAAAAAAAAAAAAGAAACTTTTCTTTGGTTATCGCGTGGGGTATCGTGTAAAACCTTTCGTAATGGAGAAAATACATTTCTTTTCATTTTATGTATTATAGTTGCGGTGATATCGTCGAGAGTGTAGTGCAAAAATATGTCTCCCCTCGCTCTATTTCCGAATCCACTCAAACTAAAATTACGAAAAAATTAGAGGTAAAATTATAGCGATTACCAGGTCACATAGTTTTTTAGAAAAGCGCATTTTTCCGTTACACATAAATTTTGATTTGCGGGTATTCATCAAAAGTGTTGAGGAGCTCTGATGGTACCTTTCGTAGCAGAAATATGAAAGCATTGAAGATAATGATTTCCGAAAAAAATCGCCTGTAATTAGCCGAGATATTAACCATTAAATACACTGAAGGACATACATAATAACAGGGGCGGCATACTTTATGTACCATCGGCTTTTAAAGCTCATATAACAACTTTTAATGATACATTTGTGTAATGCAATGCCCAGTAGCAGCATAAAAGCAATTAACGTAAAAAAAGACTAATTTAATTAGAATTAATCTCATAATTGCTATGGGATTCGCGATTAGTTTGCATTGGGTGGATCTCTCAATACGCCTCCTATGTCTTTAAAAGTTAATTAAAAACCTATCTGGAAAAACGTGGCACGGACAAATGCGGCGTTGCAACTTTGCGACCTCCTTTCGAAGAGCGCTTAGCACAATACCAATTATAAATTTTGAAAAAGTGTTTTGTTTTAGATACACTGTAAAAAAATGATTATTACTACGCTAAATTTAATTTTTAAAAATGCCGAATGAAGTTTAAATATGCTCTACTTTTATTGTCACTACCGAATTACATTAATCGTAAACAGTTTAGCATAAAATAAAAAAAGAGTTATACCGAATAGCAATATTTGATATTATTTAAATTTTAAATTGTATCTTTGAACTTTTTTGGTATACCCATTCATACTTTTCTAGTATAGCTATACCCAACCCTACGTTGTGTAGTTTTTTACAAAATTTTATTATTCATATAGTAACGTTTTTTTTATAATACAGTTAATAATTCACGTATTTATTGTACGGAACGCGAAAGCGAGAGAACGTCAGAGCGCGAGTAATACTCGCACTTGACCGTTTTTTTTTTCAATGTTTAAAATTTTCGCATAGTAAAATTTGCACATTTTATTTGTTTGTAATACATAAAATAAAAGCTACAAGCAAATTTTAAAATATTTACTTAACAATGGAAATATAAATAGTAAAATTGCAATTTTTTTTTTTTTAATATTTCGCAAATATGTGCAAAATGTAAATTGACAAAAAAATATTATGAAATTACACTGTTAATATTTCCAACATAAAGTAACTATTTTCGCAATACAAACAATTTGTTTGAGATAATTACAATTTAAAGTGTTCACAGGGTTCGTACGGGTACCGTTATTTTCAAGGCCACATATCAGAATTTTTTTACAGAAAAATAAATCTAGTTTAAATGGACGAAATTTCGCCTTACTTCAAGAGAGATTTTTCGTTAAAAAAATACTAGTACCGAAGATCGTAATCGAGAAATTCAAGCACCCGTACGAACCTTGGTTCAGATCTTATTACAAGTATTTATCTATACTAATAAAAGAACAAATCGCTTTCTGTGTGTGTGTGTCTGTCTGCGATGGCTAGCGAAATCTACCGCACGTAGCAGTCCGAAATTTTAGGTGAGGTTAGTCCAAGACAGGTTCTGATGCACCTGAGGCTCAGATTGTTAATCTTTAAGGGCCGAGGCCCCTGACCCCCTTTAAATTTTTATGCACTAAATTGTTAATATATTCCCACATTTTATCCAATCTTCTTCGTTTTAAAGGACCTTTCTCCATTTAGCTATTCTCGCCTTTCTACTTTCCTGTTATGACCCTGGTCCCTTGGGGGCGCGTTGCAGGGCCCCTTGAAGTTTTTGTGTTAATAATTTGTTAATAAATTTGTTTCTTTTAATACGGTCTTCATTTTTGGGATCCTTTTTCCGTTTAGTTGCTCTCATGTTTCTACATTCCTGATACTATTTTTACTCATGTTTCTAATCCTAAGACACTGGGGCCTACTAGGGAACCGTAGGGCCCGCCGAGGGCCCCTTTGACTTTTGTGCGCCAAGCATTTTTCACCCGCTAATTTTCTCACCTTCTCAGTGCATAATTTTAAAGTTGAGTCTTGGACTCTTCTTCCTGGACCAACATCCTCATATTTTTATTGGGGTCCTAGGTCGCTTTTTTAAACATTTACCCAATCTTTTGTGCATTTTTTTAAAACATTATTCTTAGGAATATTTCATACCCTAAGCTTAATTTTGACTAATTGAAGATCTAAAGTGCTAATTAAGACATTTTAACCTTTTTTCATGTTAGGACCCTGTTTTTAACTGTCAGTAGGCTTCCTATTATAGCTCCCTTAAAAATAGGCCGATTCACTAACTTTTTCTTCTAACATTTTCGTAGTCCGCCAGCTACTATTTAAAAAACAAAAAGATTTCTCAGACTTCAGTTACCACCAAATTTGAATATTAATCACCTTCTCAGGGCCCTTGGTGTTGCTTATTTAAAAATGGTCCGAATTCCTTTCAATTTTGTTTAACATAGTTCTAGCATCCGCCGATTATTTTAAAAAACTACTAAAAATATTAAAAGTACACATATATTAAGACAAACTTTAAATACAATTAAATACAATAAACCCAACTGGGGTGAAAAATTAGCCGGGGCCAGGAATCTAACCTGGGTCGACAGCATAACGTGCTGTTGCTTTACCGTTAAGCTACCCCTGGCCGCCGATGTCCTAGCCTGGCAATTTCTCACTAATAAACCAAGTTGGGGAACGTCACCGTTCATCTATCAGACAGCACTGGATGACGTGACAACGATGAATAAATTTCTTTTTCCATCGATCCTCAATATATATTAAAGCACATAAATTAACGTCTGAATTACATATTTAATTATTAAAGGTACACATATATTAAGACAGACTTTAAATACAATTAAATACAATAAACCCAACTGGAGTGAAAAATTAGCCGGGGCCAGGAATCGAACCTGGTTCGACAGCATAACGTGCTGTTGCTCTACCGTTAAGCTACCCCTGGCCGATGTTCTAGCCTGGAAATTTCTCACTAATAAACCAAGTTGGGGAACGTCACCGTCCATCTATCAGACAGCACTGGATGGTGTGACAACGATGAATAAATTTCTTTTTCCATCGATCCGCAATATATATTAAAGCACATAAATTAACGTCTGAATTCCATATTTAATTATTAAAGGTACACATATATTAAGACAGACTTTAAATACAATTAAATAGAACAAACCCAACTGGAGTGAAAAATTAGCCGGGGCCAGGAATCGAACCTGGGTCGACAGCATAACGTGCTGTTGCTCTACCGTTAAGCTACCCCTGGCCGATGTTCTAGCCTGGCAATTTCTCGCTAATAAACCAAGTTGGGGAGCGTCACCGTCCATCTATCAGACAGCAGTGCTGTCTGATAGATGGACCGTGGCCAGGGGTAGCTTAACGGTAGAGCAACAGCACGTTATGCTGTCGACCCAGGTTCGATTCCTGGCCCCGGCTAATTTCTCACTCCAGTTGGGTTTATTGTATTTAATTGTATTTAAAGTCTGTCTTAATATATGTGTACCTTTAACAATTAAATATGGAATTCAGACGTTAATTTATGCGCTTTAATGCTAAAAATATCTTTATATATAACTACATACCAGATAATTCCCTGGCACCTTCGGTCCCGGTACAGCGCTCCTTGAAGTTTTTGCACCATAAATTGTTATTAAACTGCCCTCTCTTAATCCAAACTTCATTTGTGGAACCCTTTTTAACTTTAGTTATTCTCGCGTACCTACATTTAAGTTAAGACCCTGGGGCAACCTATGGTCCCGTAGTCCCCGGTCCCTTGAACTTTTTGTGCGCCACGCATATTTCACCCCCTAATTCTCTCACCTTCTCAGTGCATAATTTTAAAGTTGGGTCTTGGACTGTTCTTCCAGGGAAAACACCCTCATATTTTTATTGGGGCTCTAAGGCCTTTTTTAGAGCATTTACTCAATGTTTTGTGCATTTCTTTAAAATGTTATTCTAATCAATAATTTATGCTATATGCTTAATTTTGAATAATTGAAGATCTAACGCGCTAAGTAATAAAACGTTTTAATATGCTTTCATGTTATGAACTTGCTCTCAATTATTAGTTAGCACTTTTTGGGCCCCATATTATAGCTTCCTTAAAAATAGTCCGATTCACTACCTTTTTTTTTCTAAGAACTTCTTAGGCTCTTCAGCTACAACATGAATTGACGAAAAATTTTCAGACTCCAGGTACCACCAATTTTGAATATTAATCGCCTTCTTAGGGCCCTTGGTGCAGCATCTTTAAAAATGATACAAATTGCTTGCAATTTTCTTTAACATAGTTCTAGCGTCATCTGATTACTTTAAAATCTGCTATAAAGTATCTTTATACCCAATTACATGCCACTTAAGTCCCTGACCCCCTGGGTTCCGATAACGGTCCCCTTGAAGTTTTTGCACCATAAATTGTTCTCATAATCCGAACTTCATTTTTGGAATCATTTTTCCATTTCTCCCGTTTTTTTTATTTCAGTTAAAATTCTGGGGCCCCCTGGGATTCCATAGGGCCCGACCTGGGGCTCCTTGAACTTTTTGTGCAGTATGCATTTTTCACCACCTAATTTTCTCGCATTCTCAATGCAAAATTTTTAAATTGAGGGATGCACTCTTCTCCCCGACTAACACCCTGTATTTTTAGTGGGACCCAAGGGCCCTGTTTTAAGCATTTCCACCCATTTTTCGCGCATTTCTTTAAAATTTTATTCTAATGATTAATTCATATTCTATGCTTAATTTTGACTAATTGAACATCTAAAGTGCTATGAACTTACACCTTTTTATCAAGTTTTCATGTTAGGACATTGTTCATTAGTATCAGTTTTCCCTCTTTGGGTCCTCTCTTATAGGTTCCTTAAAACCGTCCCGATTCACTAGCTTTTTTTAACAACTTCTTAAGTCCTCCTGCTACTACACGAATGTAAAAAAAATTTCTCAGACTTCAGCTACCACCAATTTTGACTATCACTTTCTTGGACCCTTTGTTTCATCTTCTTTAAAAAATTATCCAATTCTATTACAATTTTCTTTAACATAGTTTCAGCGTCTTCCGGCTACTTTAAAACTACAAAAAAATGTCTTATATCGAACTACATTCAAGTTAACACCCTAGCGCCCAGGGCCCGGTCTTTCTTTATACCTCAGCTACCACTTTTTTCGAACGTTAATCTACTCTTTCAGCATGAACTTACGTTTACACACTACAGACAGCCGTAAATTAAAAATCGCGTTACTTTAAAGCTAACTTTAGATGAGGAATTTCTTTTGTTTATTAAATATTGTATTAATGTCAAAAGATATTCATGAAATTTACGAGGGGGGGGGAGGGGGTGTATCTTCCACTGGTTGGGGGCGCATTCTTTCCTCGGATTCTAAGGACCAAATTTCAATTGGATTTGATTCATTCAACTTTGATCACAATTCAGCTACATTCTGTATTATGAAATTTTATCTTAGACTTCAGTTACAAGCATTTTCTGACATTAATGATGCATTCTCTTTTTTGGATTCTATGGGTTTGATTACTACGAGATTTGGCTCACTCAACTGATTAACTCGGGAACGTGTCGAGCACTTCCGGTACATGCTGCTTTTGGTAGTGTAGATCCAGGTTATAGGTTCGTTCGGAAAGAAGTTTGTTGGAAACACCACTAGCCGCTGCGGAAGGGAATGGGGGCCTCCGAAATTAGGTTCATTTAAAAGAATTTCAAAAGATATAAAATCTTACAAACTTCAGTTTTGTTTAACCCCTTGCGGCGCGGTAGTATCTCTATGAAACCACTTAATTTTAATTCCCAAAGCTCTCACTGGCACCAGAATTTTGGTTAAAAAATTTTCGGTCTGTTACTTGCGTGAAATGTAGCTCTTTGGTATTTACAAGAAAGTTCGTTTTCGAATTCCGCTGTCAGACATTAATTTCAGCACTTATGCAATGGAAATGCTCTGCTCCGCAAAGGGTTAAGGTTATTATTTACGGACCCCGGGCAACGCCGGTCGCATCTTCTAGTATAACATAAATATATGGTATTATAGCTGAAAAATCATTGATAGCGATGGATGCTTAAAACTAAACGTATTTTTGTATTCAAAATACATATCAGAAATTTTTAATACTAATTTTTGCTTTATTTAATGGCAGATTTTCGTCTATTAAATAAATTGAAAATACTGTTTATAAAGACTGGTACAGATTTTGAATTCAGAATTGTGTTAAATTGGATACGCTGTTAGCGATGAATGCAAATATTAGCACAATATTACCAACATAACTAATACTGGTTTTCTGGATAATTGCGTTTTTGAATTTTTTAAATCTCTATTTCCATTATAGTCGCATATTTTAATCTTGTAATGTATAAGGCAAATATTACTGTTAGAAAGAAATAGTGGTTATAAAAAATCCAGAAACACAATCACTCATGGATTTTCGAATCAGGTGCATTTTTAGTAGGGTTAACATTGGCAACATTTCTGTACTAAGGTAACATTGCTCTACCAATATTACTTTTACGTGAAAACAATTTTCATATATTTTTTCTTTGAAATGCCGCAATATTACATACGCAAGACAGATTGAAACATTTGATTAAAAGTAGGTTTCATCTTTAGAACTTTTATTTTTTGTAATACAAATAAAATATGTAAATTTACTAACTTAAGGGAGAAGTTAAACATTGGAAGAAATTTTTTTTATAATGAATACAAAAAAATTTCGTTATCCGTTTTAATTCTGACTTCAACCAAACATATTAACATTTTCATATTTATAATATTATTAGGATTCGGATACTTTTTCATGAAGTTAACATCAGAATTTGTCCCCTTTTCCAATACGATTTCCATGACGTTCCAACAACACGATTTCATGAAGATAACAACAAAACTATTTGTTTTAGAATATTCTTCATTTCATACCAAAAAAATATACTGAGAAATACCAGGTCAAATGTAAACCGAGCACCCATGGTAGACCGGAGCCGGAAGCGCAGACACATGGTTCGTACGGATACAATATGTATTATAGATACCATTTATATGATAGAGATAAAGAAAGAAATCAACTTTAAACGCGCGAAATTTTCCCTTTTTTTGGAGAGATTTTCTATAAGATAACACTGGTGCCAAAAAAGTTTCTGGTCTGCAAATTACAAAGAGGCGTACGAACCATGAGACAACCACCTCATCGAGTTGGAGGCTGAAATTCCAGAATTAGCTAAAACTCGATTCCCATATTAAACAACAATCGGTCTGCCAAGTCATATCTTGGTGGAAAATACCTAAAAACCCGATTTTATCAGTTGACTTGTAGGTTTACCATTGTATTTTCCTGTCCCTAGTCCGCCATGTTTTCATATCTTTGGATGCAGGAATACGCAATGGTAAACCTACGAGTCGACCGCTAAAATCGTGTTTTTAGGTGTTTTCCACCATGACTTGGAAAACCGATTGCGTTTTAATATGGGAATCAAGTTTTATCTAATTCAAGAATTTCAGCCTCCAACTCAATGGGGTTGTTGTCTTTGCTGGCGGCTACCGGTCTATTGTGAATATGCACGCTTGCAAACGTAGCGTCGTGCGTAAAAAAAAGTAAACACCCCCTACTAACTCTGCAACTGATTATAATAGAAGAAAGTTACTGGTACCAATCGATTGGAAATAAAGTCTACTTTTAAATGAATTGTGTAAAATGTCTTCAGCGGGCCCTATACATATCAAAAGCAGAGCAAACATTGTTTTTTTTTTCAATGGTAACACCCAATTTTGAAAGTATATTTTAAATCTTCGGTTCAAACTATGCCCCAAAACGAAATTTGTAGTCATTTGAATGATAAGTTTTTGAATTATAAACATTCAAAATTTGGAGCTTCTAATGGTAAATTACATTTTCATATTTTTATTTATATTTCCTGAAATTGTAATCCTAATGTGATAATTTTGTGTGTGGTTATAATACTAAAAAACCCAAACATACATACATCGAATTCGTAATTTAAAAAATATGGTAATATGAATTATGAAATTAATATTCCCGGTAAATATGAATTGCATCCTACAATTTTTTCTATAGATTTATATTTGTTATGTCTTACTAATGCGAATTCTCATTTTCAAATTTTTCTTTCAAGTAGTAGTTTTCGAAAAAAACCCGTCAAAATTATGGTTTAAGGGGCTGTCTATGATGTGCGGATAAGCATAATTTGAAATATATTCATTTTACTCATTTTATTGAAACAATTGGACTGGCAATAGTCGAAACTTACTAAGGATTCAAATGGTCATATTGGCAAGAAATAATACAATAATAGATGTGACACAATTATTCTGTAGCGTTTCAACCATTGAGTTAAAAATTTACAAGTACAATTTACAATACAAGTTAAAAATTTACATTTTATTTAAAATTCCTAGTACATTTGGACATCCCGCGGACATCGTTAGGGAATATTTCTATTAATTTCTGCTTCATTCTTTCAAATACGTCATCGTTTGATATTTTAGATTATGTAATTATTATTTCCTCTACATACTGTTATTCCGAACCTCCTCTACTACTTCCATTTTAAAAAAAAGTAACGTATATGAACAAAGTGACGTATTAAAATCAATGGCACCGTAGTTAAATATTTTCCTCTAATCAATTTTAATACGAAACACTTCTACTTCCACTACTGTCCAGCTACGCATTTAAAATGAAACTGACGTATGTGAACAAAGTGACATATTAAAATAAATGAAACGGCAATTAAGTACATTTCTCTACATAAGTTCAATCCAAGGCACTGCTTCTTCTGCTTCTACTACTGTTACTACATTTAAAAACGAAGTAACGTATATGAACAAAGTGACGTATTAAAATCAATGGCACCGTAGTTAAATATTTTCCTCTAATCATGTTAATCCAAAACACTACTACTTCTACTATTGTCCAGGTACGCATTCAAAATGAAAGTGACATATATGAACAAAGTGACGTATTAAAATAAATGAAACGACAATTAAATACTTTTCTCTACATAATTTTAATCCAAGGCTCTACTTCTTCTGCTTCTACTACTGTTACTACATTTAAAAACGAAGTAACGTATATGAACAAAGTGACGTATTAAAATCAATGGCACCGTAGTTAAATATTTTCCTCTAATCAAGTTAATCCAAAACACTACTACTTCTACTACTGTCCAGGTACGCATTCAAAATGAAAGTGACGTATGTGAAAAAAGTGACGTATTAAAATAAATGAATTGTTTATTGTTATTAATACATACATCTGACTTGTGTGCTTGACATCTAGGTCCGCTTATAAGTCACCGTCAATATACAGGGACGAGATAGCACAATGAAATTTACAACACAGAGAAATTACATCCGGGAGCTCCACAAAGAGTGTGCAATGGAGCCAGCGAGAGTCGAACTCGCAGACCTCTGCCGCCCTCAATGCCTGGCGGCTGGCAGCGCGATGTCCTAACCGCTGGGCCACCGAGGCCCCAAAAATAAATGAATCGACAATTAAATACTTTTCTCTACATATTTTTAATCCAAGGCTCTACTGCTTCTGCTTCTACTACTGTTACTACATTTAAAAACGAAGTAACGTATATGAACAAAGTGACGTATTAAAATCAATTGCACCGTAGTTAAATATTTTCCTCTAATCAAGTTAATACAAAACACTACTACTTCTACTACTGTCCAGGTACGCATTTAAAATGAAAGTGACGTAAGTAAAAAAAGTGACGTATTAAAATAAATGAAACGACAATTAAATACTTTTCTCTACATAAGTTCAATCCAAGGCACTGCTGCCCCACCAGTGGCCGAGAGGTTCTGCTCTCGAAGCTGGTAGACGGAAGGTGCTGGGTTCGATCCCAATCGCGCCCGTCGGCCTAATCGTTCGGAGTTTTCGTGGTTTTCTTCGAACATTGGTTCTCCAAGCGTTAATACGGGTTAGGTTCCCTTAGAAAGACCTCCACGGAAGGCACCCCCCCCCCTTAGGGCCTATATCCCACGTGCTGATAATTGGCCGACATAAATACAACCAAACAACCAACCAAGGCACTGCTACTTCTGCTTCCAGTTACCCCAATAATGATAGAATCTCCCATTTCAAACGAAATGACGTATTTAAATAAATACAACAGCAATTTATAAACAAAATTCCCTGACGATGTTTGGTGGATACGAAGTCGCGAAACTACTAGAAAATTAAAATAAAATGTGTATTTTTAACTTCTAAGATCTATATTATTATTATCTTTGTTGCCTTTTCAGTAAAACGATGAGCCTTTTCAGATTCATATTGTGTATTTTGTTATTGAATCAAGGTGGAATATTGTTTTTCGTTTTCTGATTTTTTTAACTTCTATTTTTGCAGCTTATAGACATCGCTTAGAAATGAAGAATTTTCTGACGGCAGAAATACTAATTACACGGTAATTAAATTATGCGGTGTTCTATAGACCATTTAAACAATCAAAGTATTTAAAATATCCAAATATCGTGTATGAAATTTATATAGATGTAAGTTACTTCTCAAAAATAATAGAAGTTCTGTATTTATTAGAGAAATTTTAATTAATATTTCTTTTCCTTTTCTTTCGCAATCAGAACTAGAGCGATACATATTTGTTTCTATACTAACACTAAAATGACAGGAAATTTTACTCAAGTTTTATAAAAAATATTTTACACCGGATATTTTATTTAAATCCGTTTAACATAAATATTTAACCTTTTCCTTCATTTTGTCTTTTAAGCTTATTTTACAAAGAAATTTCTGGTTCGAACCCAAATATACTCATATGATAGGGGTCAAAATGACCCCTCGTGCCCTTTTTAGTGCTAAAGTAGTCTTTCCTAGTAAAACAAAAAATTGAATTGTTTTCATCTACAAGTTGTTAAACAGATTTTTGGATTTTTTGACAGAATGAACGATTTCGAAATCTTCCCCATTTTATTTTACACTCTTAATATTTGAAAATATCGAAAAATACACTTACAGAGAAATAAAATATCTTTGTGTTCCTGACATATGTCAAAAATTTTTATTACTTAAAATAACCCTGATGTTGATATTTATATAGTTTTTGGAGTTTAGGCTCTTGTATTGTCTATATTTAACTATACCTAGATATTGTTGAAGTTTTTTTTTTTATTTGAGTCTTTCAGAGTTTTCTTTTTGTAGAAAATGCGTCAATTTCAGGCAAAAAAAAAATAAATCTTTACCAAGCGAAATGTAATTCACCAGTGCAGCTGTAAAAAGTCGATTTTATGTGCATTAAGAACTGTTTCATAAAAATAAGGGAGGGTTTGAAAACAAAATTCTTTGGTGTATTTTTATAAAATAGCTTTATTTTTTATTCTTCTTAAAAAATTAGAACTAGTGTTTACAGGGTTTCCCAAAGATCCCTGACACATTTTGAAATTCAATATAAAATCAAGTAATTGTCTTGCAAAAGTGTGCTTTGGACTAAAATGCTTCTCACAACCAAAAGTTTTCTTCAAGCGAAAGAAAATAATTAATTCCAAACTTCGGTCATAGATGGCGCAACTTGTTCCTCTGTTTGATTTCAAACACGTGTTTTTCCTGATTTAATATTATAGATCGGGAGCTGGCAACACAAGCAATCAACTCATCGAGTTCATGGCTGAAATTCCAGAATTAGTTAAAACTCGATACGCATATTAAAACGAAATCGGATTGCCAAGTCATATTTTGGTGAAAAACCTGAAAACCCTATTTTAGCGGTTGACTCATGCGTTTATCATTCTGTTTTTCTGCTCCCAATTCTCTATGTTTTTATACACTGTTAAAAATCTGCAGCATTTGCTGCAAAGTCGCTCCGCCACTATTATAGAATATCTCTTTTCTGACCAATGAGAAAGCCCCATAATATATCCAAGTAACCGTTTTCTATAGAAGCGGTGGAGTGACTATACAGCAAATGCTGCAGATATTTAACAATGCACTTTTGGGTGCAGGAAAACACATTGGTAAACCTACGAGTCGATTACTAAAATCAGGTTTTCTGTCTTTTTCCACCAAGATAGCACTTGACAGACCGATTGCGTTTTAATATGCATATCGAGTTTTAACTCATTCTGTAATTTCAACCGTGAACTCGATGGGGGGGGGGTCTGTGCTGCCGACTTCCGGTCTATTAGTTTTGACGCTGTGGCACAGAAATGACGGCTTCCCTCCTAAAAGCAAATGGAGGCTATTCCATCTCCGTTTTGATCACGTGGTCAAGGTAAAAACTTATAGCGTAAAGAAGGGAAGGCTCCATAGACGTGTAATGTAAATCCCCGCTAACCAATGAAACAGTTCATGAGGCAAAGCAGTAGTATCTTCCCTTCTTATCAGTTAGAAGTTCCTTGGGTAAATTACCGGTATCACGTGACTTCTTTCAGCCTCGAACCCATATTTGGAATATCCTCCATTGCGTACGTTGGTACTTGGAAACCAAATCCCTCATTACTGTTCAAAGAACATTTCCTGCCAAGTACAAAAACAACCCCCATCTCAAACAAAATTGTGTCGAAATAGCATGTGGATTGAACTGGAATTTCGTCTGGATGCGGCTCCAGCTACAAAGTGTGCACACATTGAACTATGCTAATGGATTGCACAACTTATTGCTCTGTAAATGCTTTTGTCAAAATAAAATAATCTGTAACTGATTGTTATGAGTTTTTGATACTTCTTTCTGATAAATTAAGGTACAGCGCCATCTATGGTTGAAATTGGAAATATTTTTTTATTCGTTCTTAACTTCTCATTGTGAGGAGCACTTTCGTCCAAACCGCACTCCTGTACGACAATTAATTGATTTTATATTGAATTTTAAATTGTGACAGGGACTTTTCGGACACCCTATATATTTTTTCTGTGTACTTATGTAACTCTTAACCCATTTTGGTCCGCTGTCCTATAAATAGGACAGCTAATAAAACATTTTTTAAAATAAAATTGGTAAGGAATTTCTGGATGCATTTCATTATGACGTCTTTAAAATACATAAAATTATAACATATAAACAAAAAAACAAGTAACCAATTAAAATTTAATTGAAAAAAATCTATTTAAAAAATCCTTTAAAAATTGTGATCTTATAATCTACAATTTTGCCGTTATTATTTTCTTTTTATTGGAGAAATCAGAGTATTTTTGTACAACACAAACAGTATTTTTAAAGTAAAATAAAATATTTGCTTATAAAATTAGTTTATGTATGCATTTTATATCTCCTTACTATATGTCCTACTAATATGTCCTGTTTATAGGAAAGCTATTTACTTAAAAAATTAAAAACTTTCTTTCAAAATTTTGCTAGTATCTACTTAATTGCACCATATTAATGATATAATCGAAGTTTTAAAAATTTTCAAAAATATTTAATAGGTGTGATCCAATATGGGTTAAAATATTTTACATTCTCTTTACAGCACATATGTGAATTTTAAATAGATAAATGTTATACGAAACTTTTACTATTTGAAAGTCTATTGTTAAAGTAGGGGGAGACCGGGGCTAGTAGGCGCAGTTTTTAGTTATTGATGTTCATTAATTTTTTGTTTAAGTTTTTTATGAAAATTTAACTGTACTTTTAAAGAACAGGCATTGGGCTATAAATACCAGGAATTTTGAGTTTGCAGCTTTTGTAGTTTATGTTCAGCGGAAGCCTAAACTAAAAGGAAAATTGTGCGCCAACCTACCCCGTCACGGGACAAGTTGCCTACACCTATGCAGTAAGTTGGCACTCGCTTTATAAAAATTTAAATGAAACTCAAATAAGACACGCAGTTAAGAGAAATCAATTTCATTTTTACAAGTAAGTTTAAACAAAGGTGTTATCGCCGTACAATGGAAATTCTCAATTATACAGACATAAAAATAATGAATAAAACATTAACATTGAGTAACTTCTATCCTACTCGATATCATCATCAGAGTTACAGTTTTCACAAATAAAAAATCGAGTGTCTCTGTTTGGGCAAGCCACGTGTGCCCTAAATCTTGCATTGCGACCACTTTCCTCGGTGTTTGCTGTTTTTCAAGCTACCAGCACACACCAGACACCGATCCAACTTGCCCCGTGTTCAATGCGTCTACTAGCCCCATAACAATTTTTTTTCACAAAAAGGATACGTAACCATCTAAGCATAAATAATCCGAGTAAATCACATATGGGGTATGTACAGTTAATCATACACTAAGAAAAACTGCACAGGTTAAATCGCAATTATTAAGATAAGTATTAGAAATTAGAAAAAGAATGAAGCAACAAAGAATTTACTTATGACTGCAAAAAACAGAAAAATCGTAATAAATGTCCACTACACGTGGGTAACACTGCAAAACTACAATGAGGATTGTAAAAAGTAAGAAGAAAGGTACTCTGTGACTGTTTGCGTAATCTATCCACAAGTAGGCGATTTATGATGACTGCGCCTATTTCTCTTGTAGCCAACTAGCCCCGGTCTCCTCTACCGTGAAAACTTTTGATTTTTTCCTTTTGAAACTTTTTAATAAAAACTGGGATTGCAATTTCTGAATGTATAAAAAACGGAATGTTTCTTCAAAACTATTCATTAGAAACTCAGGATTCTCCAGCTATTCTCAGAAGTAAATGCCGGAACAACGGAAAGTAGCTCATTAGAATTCGATGAGGGTTTTGAATTGAAAGCTAATTATCCAAAAACAAAAAAAATGTTAGCCTCGGGCACATTTGGGGCATGTCTTCGTCTATCGTTATCCAAATTTGCAGACCTTTAAGTTCGATAGATTTAACTAGTCATCGACAACAAATAAACAAACAGACAGACACATAGGCACACAGGCAAACAACTTTATTCTTATAATACCGGGTGTCCTAAAAAGGATTGACTGATTTTAAAATTCAATAACTTGCAAACGGTGACAGATATTTAAAAAATTATTGCAGGAGGGTTATGCATAAGGTCAATTTTTTTTTTCAATGAGTTTCGATTTTAGTTCGAATTACAAACAATAGATAGTGCTGCGATCAATAGACGCTAAATTCGGGCTCAATTTTTGGTACTTCGGGACCCACTCAATACATTCTAACCTCCCTTTTCCGCATGAAGAGGAGAAAAGATAAAAAATCGAGCCTGTATTTAGCGCCTATTGCTTACAGCGCCATGTATTGTTTGTAATTCGAACTAAAATCGAAAATCACTGTAAAAATTTTTTTGACCTTATGCATAACCCTCCTGCAAGAATTTTTTAAATATCTGTCACCGTTTGCAAGTTATTGAATTTAAAAATCAGTCAGTCCTTTTTAGGACACCCGGTATATTTAACTCAAAATTCACAAAATGTCTTGCATTTTCTAATTAGTTTCAAAACATTTTATCCACATTTATTTCGTGAGATCCATTTTCACAAAATATGGATCCATGGCAATTTAGAAACACAATCGTCTATTCTGATTTATTCACATATTTTCATTGAAAATGCTCAGAAGAAGGAAGCTATCCGAGTTTGGACAAGGTTTCGGGCAAATTCCCATTATGCACTCTTAGGAAAATGATCTCCCTCCCTCCCCCCCCCCAACGTACGTTAAGCTCTTCTATTAATAGGGCTTAAACTCACCTAACAAGCAAAAATTCATTTAAAAAAATCTGAAACCTATTGCATGTAAGAGGATTAATTGAAATGATTGAAACATTATCATAAATCTTTGTTTATATAAATTATTGAACTTTTAAAATAGCTAAGGTACACAGAAATAATTTATTAAAATATTACTAAAATTCGTGAAAAACACATTTTATCCATATTATATTGAAATTAATAGGACTAAAATGGTAGAAGAAACTATGTTTTTCAGAAAAAAAAAATCTTATTGCTACTCGAAAAAATATCGACCGTTGTCAGAAAAAAAAAAAAAAAAAAATATGCAGAATAAAAAGGAGATTAAAAGTCAAAACATTGTGAAAAATAAAATTAGTTGCATAATGGGGAAAAAAATCTAACATATTTTCACTTTTTTATAAAATAGAAAGTATAAAAAATTATTTGTCTCCATTATAATAAAAAAAAGTATTTCTTCCCTTATACTTTCTTTTATTAAAAAAGAGCATTATTGGAATAATAACATTGTTAAAGATTGTTATCATTATTAGTGAAGAAAATTTCTAAAAATGACATGTAAATATCTGACAAAGAAATCCAGGGTTTTTTTTTATAAATTTTTTACTTGAATTTAAAAAATGGCATTTGAAAATAATAAAAATAAAGGAACGTTCATGTTTTTGAAAAGATGAAAAATATTTTAAAAAGTTTTCGGTATTTTTTCTTGTTGTTGATTTATGTTTTTCAATGACAGCATCTTACACAATTTGTTGTTAAATCTTTTTTAGTTTTTATCAATAATTCCCATACTTCAGCAAAATAAATAATTTATCAATTGCATTTTTCTTTAATTTTTTTTCCTTCTTAAAAGCAAATAAATATATAAATATTGTTATTTTTTATTACCCATTAATGATTCGTTTCTTTTGTAAGATTTTACTTTTTTCCAATCAAAGTTTTCATCTTCTGTATCTCAGGTTCTCTCTTTCTCTTTCGTCCTTAATTTTCATTTACATAATTGTTTCACATTATAGCTGGTTAATTTTTATCTGAAGCTTTTTCACTCATTCCAAAAATCCAATTATTTTTAGCAGATTTTGTCTGGTTTTAACTGTCTTCAAGAAATAATTTGCATAGATCGGTGGTACATTATAAAGACGTCTACAGAATCAATTTCAAATATTCAATTTCTTTTTAGTTTTATTAGGGGTCTCTGCCCTCTATAAGCCAAGTACGCCAACACCCATTCAGACACCGCAAACTCTAAAAACATGCTAATTTGATCGGCTTTAAAAAGATTGCAGAAAACTGAACTATAATTTTAAAAAAGTGGTGATTTCCCTGTAAACGGATTTCGATTCATTTTTCTTTGATTGCAGATTTTTAAGGCCGGAACAGCTACTGTTAAACATCTACTGGCTGTTTTCATATTTCATTAATCCTTAAATGCCTGATTTTTCAAAAATCATTGTAATAATGTTTTTCGGCTATCATTTTTTAAATAAATCATGGGAAAAATGCTTAAAAAAATATTTTGTTTTAACTATAGTTTACGGCTAAAAAAGAGTTTGTTACTAATCGGCAATACTGGTGTTTAATTGAAAAAATAATTTCCCTAGATAAAATTCTATAATATTAAAAACACAAGAATTTTAGGAACTAAAATAAGAAATAAATTTTACTTGCTCACTGCAGGTCAAAATAGGGTATTTCGCAAGCTTCCAAACAAAACAAAAAGAGGAAGTAGCAACAATTGAAAAAATATATCTATCTTTATTCGTAAACAGCACAAGTGTTGCCATCTGCATGTTGAAAATCGATTTAATAATATCTCCAGAATGTATTTTATTGGCAACATTAGGCATTATAGCTTCAATATTATTCTAATAGTATTTTAGAGCCTAAATTGGGTATGTTGCCGAAAAGCAACACCAGACATTTAAGGGTTAAATATGATCAGTTAAACATTTGAAAAAAAAGCTAATATAAAATGAACTATGCAAACAAAGTATTAGCATCCTGGCAGTTTTTAAACAATGCTCAAGAAAACTGTTTTAAATAAGACATCTTAAATGTATCGTTTTGAATACGATGCAATTTTGACTAAAGTTTTATTTCTTTTTTTAATATTCACCTGACAATCTTTTGCTGTTAGAAAGGAAATATTATTTGCACTGTTTTAGATTTCATAAAATAGTTAACAAGATCATATGAAAAATATAAATGTTTCGTGCAAATATATTTTCAAAGATAAAACTGTAATATTTACGTGTAAATACAGTTTTCATGATGTAACTTTTAAAACTTGTTTATTGGAACGGTGATTTTATTTGGAACGGAGCGAATTTAACACTAAATACATCTTAAAATAATTCTTTGATTTAAAAAATGTCTGCTTCACCGTATTTATAAAACATTTCTCTATAAACCAATTTTCATATTTTTGTGTGCAATAGTTTTATTATTAGCGAAGAAAAACTCTAGGCCACAAAAAAATTCATTTAATGCGGTGGTGACATGGTTAAGTTTTTTTTTTCTTTGAAATATTTCGTTTCCTGGTCTATGTTATTTTCCCATGGAACTTGGTGCTTGGAACGTGTTTGTTAAAGAAAATGCCTGGATCCATATGCTATGTATCTCAAGTACTAGGAATGTGAATCTTAGAATTTATACACTAGCCTAGCCTAGCCCCTCAATTTTTTCACCAAATCCCCTACAGATTTCACGGAACATGGGCCTAGTCGTAACTTATGGTTTCGGCTATAAACTTGTTCTTCAGCTGCATTTTCTCCGTGCAGATAAAACAGCTTTATCGATTTACCTCCTTGTCTTATTGTAAGTATCATCTTGTACGGACAGCTGATTGAAGAAAAAATCTTCCCACACGGTTTATTAAAGATTTTCTATACGCAATGATTTGCATATGGTGCTCTGTGATGGGTGCTTCTACTGTCCTATGTGGTTCTACTTCCTGTGAATTATGCAAAGTGCGTCAGTTCACCTCGTCTTTGAATTGTCATTGGTCCTTTACAATGCTCTTCTATGTAAATGTTTTATGTGGGTGTAATGACCGCAAATGTCACTTGGGATGTGTGATTTTTCGTAAAACGCGAAACCACAAATAAACACTAGATACACGTGATATAAGAAAGCAAGAAATGCTCTTGAATTGGAGTCCTTTTAACTTGCGTCTGGCTGACTGCACTATTGTACCGAAGGAACACGTTTTCGATATGAGGGGAACTAAGGAGTGACTACAAGACATGTTTTTCAGTAGCCGACTTTTTTTTTTCACTTGTGAACTGCGTAATATGTTGTAAGATTTGTTTTAAAATGTGTTTTTGAGTTGTGTTTGTGTACACATAGTGAAAATAAAAATGTAATCGTTTGTGCTGAATATTACGTTACATAGGAACTTATTAGGATTCAGTGCCACAATATTACACCGGCAATATTAATCATACATGTATCGTTCCAACGACATTTATGTTTTTTCAATGCATTGCTGAATTTGGGGAAAAAGTGTGTTGCCATTCAAACATTTCGAAATGTTTTCACTATAACCGCAATTGTGAGAACTCTATTGTTTTAAATCTTTACGATCTCGAGCGAATACCTTCAAATAACGAAATCTGAATTTTTCTTTCGATTGGTTGAGCGGTTAGGTCGTTAGGGGTACATATATCGGGGAAGTGCTTTATGACCACACATGTATATACACACATGCTTCTCAAAATTGCAACACCATGAAGGAATGACGCTACTAAGGGGGGGGGGGGGAGGGAAATCCGAACCGTAGCTTCAAGCTGCAAGCCTGATGGAGTGTTTCCTACGGACGGCCGAAATCGTATAAATAGAGGTCTTTACCGAGACATTGAGAATCGTCTATGGTAATTTGCTAATGGTAAAAGGTATGTGAGACGTAACTATGATTCTTCGATAAAAGAGGACGGCATTTTAACAAGTAATGGTGTTCGAACAGGTGAGAATCATCGGCCTTCGTGAAGAAGGATATCCTTTAGCAGCTAGTGTGCAGAATAACAGCAGCAGCGTGATGCGAAATTGGAAGCAGTGGACGACGAGGATCGGACAACTCGGAAATCTGAGAATGGACCCTTAACGGTGACGTCAACACGCGATGAAAGACACAGGGTCCATATGGCGCTGACGGACAAATACAGCTTCATCTAGACAGTTGGCAATACATTGGTCAATTGCTTCATGAGTATCACCGTCTGCAATGTAAATTCATCGACGTCTGCAGCACCGTAGACTACGTGCAAAACCGCCATTATACAGCAGCACCCTCGCGCAAAACCATCTGCACCTGCGGTGCAATGTTTCATGGACTTAGAGACTGGCATGCAGATTGGCAACGAGTTGTTTTATCTGACGAATCCTTCTTTAGTTTGTGGTGCCATCACAGCCGCATTTGTGTTAAACTCTATGCCGTTGAACGCCGCCTTCCGGAGAGCATTATCTAAAGACATAGTGGACAAACACCGGAAGTTATGGTCTGGGATGCGATTGCGTATCGTGGACGATCGCAGCTGATACGAATTGTCAGTAATCTGAACAGCAACAGATAAATCAGTTAAGAATTCGTTCCTTTCCGAATTCGTTCCTTTCCTTCAAAGAATTCCGGAAGCTATCTTTCAACAGGTTGAAACCACACCTACCACAAACCCTACCACATGTTGTAAGAAATGTTTAAGACTGCTTGTCAGCAGAACACATACAGCTTCTTCCGTGGCCTGCCTATTTGTCGGATATGTCGCCCATTGAACATATGGGGAATTTCATTGATCGGCATCTCGCTCGTTATACTCCTTCTATTGCTTCTACAGATGAACTTTGGATACGCATACACAGAATATGGAATGCTCTTCCCTAGGTACACATTCAAAATCTGTTTAACTCCATACCACGTTGTATAGCATCAGTCATTGCTGCACGTGGTGGCTACACCAAATAATGATTTCGGACACGTTTTTAATATTTTTGAACATGTAATCATTTGTTTGTACCAATACCAGTCGCTTATGTATTAAATTTTATTTCATTCTGATGATTCCTTCATGGTGTTGCAATTTTTACAAACGTGAGTGTATATATAAGAGTCTGTCCTGATCAACACACAGGCCAAATTACTGAACCTAAAAGCATGAAAATTGGGGAGAAATATTTCTTATGACATGAAGGTGCACTAAGAATTCCCCCCTAATGGTTTAAAAGGGTGTTGAAATTTTTAGAACGCTTAGTATATCTCAGCAGTCGTTTTAGGTAGGAGCGTGAAATTCCAGAAAATAAGTCTATTAAAAAAATAATTGCACTACAGAAATAATTAAACATGTATTTCAGCCATTTTAGGATCCCGCTTATTGTGTTAAAGGGGTGGGGGTCAAATATTGTAGAACATTTAGCTGTATTGCAGCAACAGTTTTAGGTATGAGCGCAAAATTCAAGATAACAAACCAGTTAAAAAATAATTAAATATGTATTTCAATGATTTTATAAATGCCCACCCATGGGGTTTTAACATTCTCGCTGCGCATCCCGCGATTTTCACGGGCAATGTAATAGTATCAAAATTTGCTCAAGTCGTGATTCTGAGAACTTTTTCTTTATGATCTAATTCTATATTAAAAAAAGAACTCTTTTACAAAAACATTTTATATATTTTAACTTTAAAATACATGTAGATTTTAAATATGTAATAAAACAAATGCGCAATTTTTGAACCTATTTTGATAAAAAAAAAAAAAAAAATACGCAGGGAGAAGGTTGATGAGGTGGTCGAAACTTTTAGGTCATTTTGCTATATCTCAGCAGCAGTTTTAAGTAGAGGCATGATTTTCAGGATACTAATGCACTAAAGCTTACTTAATCATGTACTTTTTCGATTCTAGAGATTTGCGTCTAAGGCGGTTTAATGGGATGGTTGCAATTTTAGGTCATTTCACCATATCTCAGCAGCAGTTTTAGGTAGAAGCGGGAAATTCAAGATAACAAACCTGCTAAAAAATTGTTAAACACAGGTATTTCAGTGATTTTAGAGATAGATTGTCTATTATGTCCCCAAAATCGATTTTGAACTGGATAATGCAAGGTTTTACGAATACGACAACAATTATGGATATTTGATTAGACAGTAAGATTATTTTCATCTTTGCTGCATATATTTCGTTTGATTCTATGCTCTTTTAGAGAACCCAACCAGTGTAGCGGGCGAAGGCTGCTAGTAATACATATAGGAAGAAACTATATACATATGTTTTGGTACAGCATTTGCTTGAGTTTTAATAGGCAGTCAGAACTAAAAAAACATAGGATAAAAAGCGATTTTGTAATTTCTTCTGGATTTCTCAACATTCTAATTATTTATTACTTTTACTTTTGTGGCAACGAGAATTTTACAAATTTTAAACTATTCCACTTGTGACATCTGTCCATACACGCTCATCATTCCCATTTAAAGAATGAAAAAAATTATAGAGAGTGAATTTGGCGTAATCTGCAAAAAGTAAGAGGTTATATAACAGTTCATGTCGATCATAAGAAAAATCTTGTTTTTTCTCTAACCGTCTTCGTGTTATGGTGGATAGAAGAAAATGCGTCAAAAGGGTGAAATCTAAAGAAACCTAATTTTTTTATGTTTCTGTAAATCCTAACGCAAAATAAGAACATATTTCGGAAGTACAGAAAAATCCTGTAAAGTGGCACAATTATCATAAGTATATCTAGATTTAACGGCGATCTACATCCGCTGAAACATTGGCGAATTGAAAATGGAAACTGTCGCCAAATTTTGAACCGACCATTCCGTAAATACCCTTCTAGCTACAATAGATCAAACGTATCATAAACTTGTTAATTCCACTAGCGTTCAGAATTAACTATGGCAGAGAGTAGGCGAGTCAATCAAAACCATCGTGAATAAATAAAACGCACGCAAATTTATCGGTATATGTATCTGACCTCTTTCGATTTTACGAGGTCTGCCTGATAACTATCAGACCTTCATTTCCCCCTCGCGCTGTAGTGATTTTAAGACGTCACCACTGTGCACACTGGAAGAAGAAAGCTAATGCGCATGCTTGAATTTTTTCACTGAATTTCAGTGAGCCAGTCGTTTCCTGCTGGCCGTCAAGTTAGGTGCTGTCATACGTATTCGTAGGATTTTAATTTCTCTCAATATGACTGAACGAGGTGAGCAAAAATTACTGCAGCAAATTTTATGGAAGCTTGGTGATCCTCAAGACGAAACAATTCGTAAGATTCATCGGGTGTAAGATTAAGCAATGCTCCAACTCATTCATTGCACCTGATTCAGATTGTCTTGGCGAAACATGGGATTCCAGTTGCTCGCAAACTTCTCTATTATCCAGACATGGCTCCATGCGAATTTAGGTTGTTTCCGAAATTAAAGGGGTCATTGAAAGGATTCCGTTTTAAGAGTACAGATAAGATATGCATAGTGAGACAACGGAGCTAAACACCATCTCAGATATCTACCAATATTTCTGCATGCGCTCTACACTTCTGGTACGAAAGACAAGTCAATCCACCTAACAGCTCATAATCACGCCAGCGTAATTGACATTGTTGCTGTTCTTGAATTAGCATTTTCCGGAGTTTGCTTCAGTTTGGCCGATTCTTTTCCCACTGCTCTCACTGCTACTTGTTCTCTGTTATTTCGCACTTCGTACATTGCTACGAAGTTGCTACTTATTCCTTTGTTGTTGTTGTTTTGTCTTTTATTTTTGTAAATTATTGTTTAAATTTCAGCCTGTTCTTTACTCTTCTCAATTTTATTTTCAATTGCTATCATTAGATGAATCCATTTGTCACACTTTCCAACATCTAAACGGGTATGTTTTACTTTACAAACGAAGAGTACGTAGATATGCATTTTGAAAAGGGTTTTTTATGATAATTCTCGGGTGTCGAGGGGGAGTATATCCTCTGTGTTACCCTCATCGTCAAGCACTTAACCATGCGATATTTGTCTCACGTCATCAAAGGCTTAGGGGCACTTTCCCCCGGGATTGCACTTATACTCTAAAGCGAAAGCTGGGTTCCCGGGGCGGTCATCCCTGTCATCCCTGTACATTTCCCAAGGTGTGAGAAAGCGCAATTATCGCTTCTTCGTCGCAGTTTAGACGCATGTACTCCACTGAGTAAATGATGATCCATGTATGAGTTCACGGACTCTTTTGAGAGAATGTAGAAGTTCAAAAGGAAATTGAAGACAATTTTGCACAAATACCAATATCATCCATATATTTTAACACCACTACAAAGATTACTTTGTTCAGACTTCGAACCGCGGGTAACATTTAGCAGCTGGCTTTTAGAAAGTGTTATTAAAAACAATATTTCATGAGAAAGACACCGTGGACAAATGACTCACTTTTCACTAGGGATGGTATTTCACATTTATATAATTGACGCTACTAATTTGAATGAAATTCCTATGTAACACGAAACTCATCGTTCGAGGCGCAAGTCAGCTTAATCTTGTGGCTTGCAGTGTTTAGAGATAGCTTAATAGATACACATTTGCTCCACTGTTGTCTGACAAGCAATGCATATTTGGAATTTTTGGAATATCCTTTATCAAGATTTCTTGACGTCATTCCTGCACGTGAACGAACAGAAATCATTTTGCAACACCATGGGGCACTTTGCATATTCTTGAAATGCTGATCGAATTGAAATTCCTGGATGAGCAGTATCATTGATGTATTGGATGGAAGACAACTCTGTAAAACATTTGCAGTGTTCAAAGTTCCCATGTTTCGGTAGATTTATATGAAACGGGAAAATGCGACTTTCTTTTACTTAAAATATGCTGCAATTTATCTCAAAAAGTCTACTTTTATATTAAATTAGTATTAAATTGTTTGTATCTTTGTAACTTTTATTGAAAATTAGTATTTCTTTACCGTATTTTAGGTTTACACCTAATATTTATATTTTTACTTACTTTATACTTATATTTTTTTATTTAAAAACATGTTCTTTCATAGAAAATAAAATACACTTTAAACTCTACATTACATAACATAATCATGATATCACAATAGGAGACCAATTAATTTGTTACAGAATTTCTCTAAAGTTGTTAATATATTTCTTGGTATTCGAGTGTTTGCTATTTAAACATAATTAATTCAAAATCAAATAAGAAATCTCCCATCAGTTATTTACCTTTATTAGTTTCCTTGACAGGAAGCAAAGTGTAATTATTATGCTATGGATTAAAAAAAATAGTTAAATCAACAAAAATTAATAAATATTACCCTCTAAAATGTCCATTATTAACAACATTAGCAACATTTTCTTTTTTTTTAAGACTGCTTAAGCAACCTATGAGTAAAAAAAAAAATATTTTCGAATAAAAAAAAATCAAAGTAAGTAAATTAATTAATCAGTGGAAGGATGTCTTTAATTTTTTATAGAAGAAAGGAGAAACATAATGAGAAAATAAATTAGTTTGAAATATGTCAAGCTATACTTTTTGTACATTTTCTGATACTATTAAAAATCCTTTTTCTTATTTCTTTTGTAATGAAATTATGTCACAACAGGCAGTGTGGATAATTATGATTGAAAATATTTGGTAAATTAAAATAAACAAGGGAAACATAATGTGCATTAAGATTTCTGAGAAAAAAAATAAAACTGACTTAAAGGTATTTTTTCTTGACTTATTGTAAGTTATTGCACCATGTGGCGTATTTTATTGAGTGTGAATTAGAAGAACAGAGCATTGTTTGTGGCAACATTTTAGGAAGCCATTAGCACAACAAGGAAACATCAGGACAAACCATTAGGACAGCAGAGTGTTTCTTACAACACGTTAGAAAACGATCGTTTTCTAGGACACCATGTTTTTAAGAAACACTATTTTTTCTAATTCGTTTTATAATAAAATTATGGCAAAATAATATGTAGTGTGGCTATGTCATGCATGATATTAAAAAATAGATAAAAGATAACGTGCTGTAAGAAACAAGTAACTTTTGAGAATTAAAAACTAAATTGAAAGCTTCTTACCATATTGCACTGACGTTTAGATATTTCACACCATATGGAGTATTTTATTGAGACTTTTTCTTGTGATAAAGAAACATTTAAGTAGAGCGATTAATAAGAATGGTAATAAAACACTACATCACATAAAGGTATTAAAGTCACAAAAAATTTAAAAGAAGTTTAGAATTATAAATTATAGACAGCTTCTATAATATTTTTAATCCAGAACCAATACCAATACACTTATATAGAGCCTGTCTTGTTCCTAAAAGTTTACATTAACTTTAAAAAATAATTTTACTTTTAATTAGAATAATATAATCAGAAAATGCATATCAAAGGTCATTAAATTAATCTATTTTTTAAAAAGAGTCATAAATAATAATGTCGAAAGTAAAATTTTAGTATTAAAAAGTATTCACAAGGAAGGTCTCCATACGGCAGTGTTGCCAGATTGGAGATTTTGTCACCATTTTGGGGGATTTTGAACCTCCGGGGTAATTTTTTGGGGACAATAGTTCATGTGGGAAATGTTTGGCGACTATCAACATTTTTGGGGAAAAACTTGGGGAGTGTTTTTCACTATTTCACGCAAAGTTTACTATTAGTCATCAGGCAACACAGGATCTGCCTCGAACTCAATTTTGATTTGGAAAACGAAAATAAAATACAGAAATCGGATATGGGAGATTCTCAAAAGTTGGGATCATTAAACGTTAACTATATATAATTTTTAAAATTTTCAAATTTAAGGCCAATTTTTTTAATAGTCTACAAAATTATACACAAGTATACATAAGTCTACAAAATTATACACAAACATTAAAAGACAGCAACTATTCTGGAAAATTTATTATTAAAGCATTTAATTAGCAGTTGTGTACGTTACAAATTTTGGACATTTTTTCGCACGTACGTTACAGATTTTGGACGTTGCGCTTATTATTTAAAAAACTTTTAAGACTAAGAATGTCGTAAATGTGTCCTATAATTGTTTGTGTATACATATATATATGTATAATTAACTTTTTGTTATCCAGTAATAATAATAATAAAATCAAATGCTAATCTCTGATATTAAAATATTTACTACTTTTTTAGAAGTAATATCTTAATTTTATAGGAATTACACATTATGCAAAAAACATACATTTACATAATATTAGCAGTATCCAACATATAGTTTATTCTTTTTTTTTCCAAAAAAAAAAAGTTATACTGACATTTTTTAATGCACATATTTATAATTTCTTTATCAAAAGAAAAGTCTCCTCTTGCTGTCACCGGGTGAGGTGGAATTGGTGATTTCAACAAAATATCGTCATATTTTAAATTTGTGCTGTCTTTTTTAGATGGATAACGAAACCTGTTAAAATCAATGTCTGCCTGAGGAGTCAAAAAATTTATAGAAAATATTTGTTCACCATTATCTGATCTTTTCAATATTACCTGGCCATAAGTTTTCATTATGAATTAATACAAAGTACCAGTCACCAATGCCAATCTATTTTCAACTGTGCGGCGTCAATTGAGAAACAATATTTTTTTCACCAGCTTCACTGGTAATGCATTCTTGATTGTTTTTTACAGAGATTGTAAAAACCAGATCTATTTCTTATTTGAATAGTACCAAATTTGTTTGTCGTGTGTACGGAGTGAATCTTTTGAGTACCTATAACAGTTTTCGCTGGCTGTCTTTTCTATACTTTGAATACTGTCAATTTGTGTTTTTTTTTTTTTAAACCAAAGTTACAGCACGAAGTGGCTTAAATTTTTTATTTGCCTTGGATTTTGGTGGGGGAGCAAAGATGAAGAATGAAATTTTAAGGAAATGGGATTCTTTAACCTTGAATTAAAAAAAAAAGAACTCAAGTACAATAATTTAACAAAAAAATATTTATTGTATTTCTTAAGATGTATGTTAGAACAATGGACTCTGTTATAATATATTTACTTATGTATTTAGAAAATTAAAATTATTAATGTTTAGATCGTTCCACGATTTGGACATTGTTATTAAATAATCTTTTGGGGTACATCTGCTACAAAGAAAACTTTGCAAAATACATTAAAGCACGTAAGATCACTGAAGAATTACTTTTGAAAAAAAAAATACTATTAATTTTAAATCATACTTTTAGATAAGCATGTCCGAAATTTCATAAGGATCGCAGCGGTCGCCTTATTGTGTCTATCGTTACACACATTAGTTGAGCATGCTTCAAGTCAAGTTATATTATTACACGTACTAAATACACTTTATTTATACAAAACACGGTAATTATTTACGATAAAACATTATAATAAATATCTTTTTATACGTTTCAGGACACCAAATCATCTTTAAAAATAAATTTACCGAAAATAAAATCGGCGTTTCCATTGTTACACAATTCGGACATTCTACTTTCTTATTTGAGAAAAGTGCATTTATTGCAAAAAATCTTATAAAAACACATACAAATAATTTAAATTTTTTAAAAATAATTTTAAAGTTAGATAAAAGAGTTTAAAGTACTTGATGTATTTTTCGTGGAAATGATAGTTTTGTCGCGTACGTTACTTCCGGACATAACAAAATAGAAAAAAATTCTTTATAGAAAAGTCCTTCTATCTTCAAAAAAACAATAAATCAGCCTGCCATATCTTAACGAAATTATCAAAAAATTATCCGTTTCCTTTATGCATTCGTTGTCCGAAATTGGCCTCTTTAGCATAAAATAATAAAATTTAACGATATTTATACAAAGCTTTTACTATAAATTATGTCATTTTCTGTCTCTGAATAGAATTAAAAACTCAGTGTAAAAGAAAGAAAGAAATAAAGTCAATGATAATTAAAGTTAAGTTTGAAAGGCTTAAAGTTATGACGTGTGTCTTGTGCCCACCTTTTGAGAATCGCCCATATATCAATCATTATTCTCGTGGTCATGCCCACCGTTTACAGCCTTACAGTTGACATCTATCACAGGTGCATTACGACCTGCCTTGGACTATCCCCGCCTGGATATTGAGATCACTATGTGCTGCAGATTTTCCTATACAGACAGACACACACATATACACATTTGTTTTATTAGTATAGATTTATGCAACTGAAATAAAAGCAATTTTACAGCTTTTTTTAAGGCTGGCTAATTTGTACTTCGTGTAATGACAGTACAGCTTTTTGTAAGACATGTAATTGCATACTATAATCACATTGCTACGTTTATAACTGAACATTGCTCAATGAATGCAGCAGACCCATAGTTCTCCTTATGAGAAATGTGAATGAAAAATCTGTAGTCTCAAACGGCATAAACCTTGATATTACTAAATGTTCAGGACATATGCGAAATGTTCTTTTGCCTTTCTCTTTAAAAGATTTAATTAAAGATGTGGAAAGCAGCTGTTTTTCTTTTATTATTGACGAATGCATAGCAATTGATACAACGAAAGTGCTTTTCGTTACGATTGAGTACTTATGTAGGGATGACAAAAAATTGAAAACAAGTTTAATACACTGTTTTATTGGTTAAGTTAGATAGAAGCAAATGATGCAAACTCCATGTAAGTTTCAAATCCCAACAGATTACAGATAGTCTAAACAGTGAAGAAATTGTTGGTGTAAGCATAGATGGAGCTAACGTAATAAGCCAGCATCATCGATTGGCATCAGTTTAAAAAACAAGTGTAAACGAACTTTTCGTTGTAAAATTTATCTTTCATTCTCTTCATTTAGCTGCGAATATACATGCAAAATTCTGCCGAGTTTAAACAATATTTTTTTTGAAAATGTCGGATAAAAAAAAATGCTTGATTTTGGGAAAAAAATTGAGTTTAAATTAGTTAAACATTTTTTATAGTGGAAAATTGAAAATTAAAAACTGGTTGAAAATTGGACTTTTCCGGACAAAAAATCACTGATTTGGGGACATTTTCAGAAATTTTGGGGAAATTGACTTTCGACTATCTGGCAACACTGCCAGATACACGGGAATAATCAGAAAAAATATGAAAAAAAAATACAGACTGTTCTCCTTATGTGGGTGTATATGCTTGTAAAATTTTTTCGGTGGAACCTTAATGGAGCGTCCGTAAAAAAAAAAAAAAAAAAAAAAAAAAAAAAAAAAAAAAAAAAAAAAAAATCTTTTATGTGGCGATTTATTACCTGTTAGCGATGAGATAAAAATTAAAAACATACGCTTTTATGTCGAATACTCTTAAAGTAAAAGACTTTTTATGTTGAATTTATTAAAATAAAATTTATTTATATCTTCAGTTTTGTCATTTTTAATGTTTTAACTATAATTTTGTCAGTTTTAGTTTGTTTTAACTGTAGTTTTGTCATATATACTTATATGTATTTATAATGAAATTTAACTATTATATTTTAACATTTAAAACAAAATTTAAATTGATTTAAATTGTGTCAAGCTCAAATATAAATCCGATTGAGTACTTTAGATTTGATTTTGCTGATATGGAAACAACGACTTTTTCTATATGGAAATGTATAACGGCAGAATTCTTCATACGTACTTTATTTCAGAATAGCTGTTTAAATTTTAAAAACCTTGGAATGGAGGATAAAGTAATTGCAAAATTTCATTCAAATCTATAACAAAAAGAAGAAAAGGATGAATTATTTATTACGTTATAGAACATTTTAAATTAATATTACTACAAATGTAGTAATACTCATAAGTAAATATTTGCAAGATGAAAAATATAAAAGAAACGAATTAAATAATTAGAAATCAAATGTCAGCTGGCTATAATTTAAAATAGATATTTTCAACTTGCGAAACATAGAAAAAATTTCTCCAGTCATAAAATTAATTATCTACAGCAACAAGCAACGTGTATATGCAATACAAAATGTATATGTGAATTAAACTCTTTCATTGATTAAATTTAAATTAATAAAATATCACGCATTATAAACAAAAAAATTAACAAGCAATTTTCAGATGCATTCAAATTGTTTGCTTTTGTCGAGGAAAAATCCTGCTCGCCAAATCACGTCCCACTTTTGTATTTTCGCGCCAAATATTTCAAAATATTTTATTTTTTACTGGGCTTTCTACTGGAATTCCGTCGCTAAATTTAACTGATCCTTTATCCTTCTATATATAAAAAAAATTTTGATTTGGAAATGGACCAATAAAAAAATCTGCGTAGATACCGTGAAATGCATCTGATTCGTCAGAGCTTTATGACGCTATAAGGGAGGTTACCAATGGGGGACCCGTCTCTCTGTCGCCGAAAGTGACGCCAACTTGGCACTATTTCCAGTATTTTGCCAAAATTAAGGGTACTTTTCCGTTATACGGACAGCGTGGCAAAATGTATGCTAATGCGCCAATTATTTCAGCGCTCATAGTGAAAAGGATTTTTCTTGTAAACCATGCGAAACATTGTGATTTGTTATTTATGAAACGTGAATTACGTGAATGATTGTTATTTAACCTTAACCTTGGAAAGCTTTTTAATTTGCTATTATTCGAAATAAAAATGCTTTTTTTTTATAAAATTATAATTTACTTTTACTGCTGACGCTGAGATGGATTTTACCATTTGTCAATTACCAGATGATGAGAAAGTTGCGATAAAACTGTTTCAGAAATTTGGAATTCTGCATAATAAAAGGTTGTGTTCAAACAACCATGAAATGAAATTATGGATGACTTCTGGAAATCCGAAATGGAGATGTAGCTTACGATCATGCGAAGAAAGCGTAGGAATACGACAAAAAACATGGTTTGAAGAATCGCGTTTGTCTTTTTTTAATGCTTTGAGGTTTATATATTTATGGTGCCAAGAGTTGACATCGATTGAGCTTTGTGAGCTGCAACTTGATATGAACCACAACACAACAGTGGACCGGAATAGTTATTTTAGAGAAGTTTGTGCAAATGCTTTATGTTCACGACCAAATAGAAAAATCGGTGGACCTAAGTAAATTATAGAAGTAGATGAAAGTCTTTTTACCAGAAGAAAAAACAACGTAGGGCGTGTTCTTCCTCCTCAATGGGTGTTAGATGGTTTATGCCGTGAAACACGGGGATTTTTCCTTACTCCTATTTCCGATCGCACAGCTGAAACTTTAATGGCGGCAATAGAAAACAATGTAGCTGATGGAAGTATTATTTATACAGGTTACTGGAAAGGATATGAAACTGATGAACTGCGAAGTGCTGGTTATGATCATTTCACAGTAAATCACAAATACAATTTTGTCGACCCTAATACTGGATGTCATACTCAAAATGTTGAGAGATTATGGGCATCGCAAAATGGCGCAACAAAAGACATCGGGGAACAGTTCGTCATCATTTAGAGTCGTATCTCATAGAGTTTATCTGGCGACGTATTCATTCAAGAAAAGAAATGTTTACTGCAATGCTAAAAGATATGGCACAGATGTCATATTCGCCCCATATTGGCGCGATTTTTTCCTGACGCCAATGTCATATACGCAATGGTTACTTAACTGGCGCCAAAGTGTCGTTATTTTGCTTGATGTGGTAACCCGGATTATGTTGTGGAACAGATGTCCAATTTGGCGAAAATATCAACAGCATAAACAGCAACATCCGGGTTACCATATCAAGCAAAATAACGACACTTTGGCGCCAGTTAAATACCCGCTGCGTATATGACATTGGCGTCAGAAAAAAATCGCGCCAATATCGGGCATATATGACATCTGTACCTATGTTGTTTATGCTGTTGATATTTTCGCCAAATTGGCAATCGAAAAATAATCGCGCCAATATGGGGCGAATATGACATCTGTGCCAAAGAGATTCGTAATTTTATGGCAGCAGTTTAATATGATTTTTTTTATTTTATTACTTTATTGTATAACAGTTATTTGTTCACTTATTTTAATTATATATTTGTGATTTAATAAAATGGTTCGTAAAATTCTGTAATTTCCAAATGTTATATTTTTAAAATGCTCACTTTAATATCGACAATGTTTTTCTTTTATTTTTCAAATGTTTCAATTCACGTGATTTTCATTTTGCGACAACTATTGCGCTTGGCGACAATGCTGTCCGTATAACGGAAAAGTACCAAAATCTAAGTAGTAGTATCTAAGTATGCCTTGCAAAAAGTAATGCTTTGGAAATGGAACAATGAAAATCTGCGTAGATACCGTGAAATGCAACTGATTGGTCAGAGCTTTATGACGGCAGGTTAGAGACGGCCAGAGCTATAAGGGAGGTTACCGAGGGGAGACCCGTCTTTCTGTCATCAAAAGTGACGCCAACTTAGCTATTTCCAGTATTTCCATAGACTCTCATTGAAATACAATAGGGTTTACTTGCATGCAGGAAATCAACAAATTGAGATATTTCAATGCAACAAAAACTAATATTAGCTTATGAATAGAACTTAATTGAACTATTTACATTATTTTTAAGCACAAACAATAATCTGGGGTTGGCTAGAAAATAGGAATTGCTTCGCTATACCGAATGGAATAGCTAAGCGATTACGCGGGGGGTTGGTGAGCGTAGCGGGCGGTGCCCCCCTAATTACATATATGAATAATTTCAGTAGCATTTTTTCAGGTATTCTGAATATGCCCTGCAAGGAGATCCTCCTTTTCAGTCATGTTAAAACCTTAAACCAGCCAACGGCAAATAACGCCCAATGACCAAGCTGGTCATACCAAAATATTAATGAAGATAATTAACTAATTTTTCAACCAAATTACCTAACTTTGTGTGAAATGCGAAATAAATTAGAAGCGGGGCATAATTTTACAATAATATGGTTTGCAGCACTATGTATAAGAACAGAATATTTATTTTACTGTTGTTTGGATGTAGATAGTAGTCACATGCACTATGCTACTTGATATAATTATAATTAAGACAAAGTAAGTCTGCTGAAAATTTACTTAAGAGGTCTCAGGACTCAGGAAAAAAGACCATTTTCAACATTTAATATCTTAAAATGTATTTGATTTTAAGACACAATTTTTATTGAAATTGAAAGATATAATTATGTTCATTCATATCATGTATTTAAAAAATGCAAAATGCAGAATTAGCATTTACAGGGGGCTCCAAAATGTCAGACATTTGTTGAGCAGAAAATTGGCATAACAGATTACGCGCAGGATTACAAAATAAATTTTGCAACTAGAGTGAAAATTTTGGTGCCTACTTATACTTCAGATTGTAAGAATTACCTTGAACATAAATAAATTTATATTTAAAGCATTTTTTTATTTTTAATACAAAGCTATATTTTTCTAATGCAAAATTTAGAAAATTTCAGCAGTATAATCACCTAAAAAAATATTTATGTGAACATTAAAAAGGAAATTTTAGGTTCAGTTAATACAGACTTATGTGAATATATTTTTCGAACATTTCATGAAAAAATATTCAGAAGTTTTTGAGATATCGTGCTTGTTATGAGCAACAACGTCATTTGGAGGAAAATGACTTCAAAATTTCCGAAACACCGCTTTAGCTATTGAGCGGGTATAATTCTAAAAGCCATAATTTTTGTTCTAATGCGAATTTCAAGGAAACAATTATATCAAAATGTTCAGAAAAAATAACAGTTCAACATCTAAAAAAATTAAAATTTCGAAAATTTTAAAGCTTTAAGAGTCCTGAGACCGCCTAAAATTGCTTTATTAATGTTAAACTTTTGAGCACAAAGATGATGTGTTCATCGTCGCAGCGAGCGGCCCATCTTCGTCCGCAGCCCTTTCTTCTTCTACTCTAGTAGTCCAGTCATTTGGTAGAAAATAGGGGAAAGTTTTGGTGTAGTTTTGATATTTGGTGCCTTCATGTTTTTTGGGTCGCTGAACACGAATCTGAAGTTTGCCAACAAAATTTATCCCGGGAAACACGTTTTTTTGGCAAAAAACTGGAAAAAAAAACGGGATTTTCTTTGTTTTTTCAAAATAACTTCAAAATTATGCATTTTACGCAAAAGTCCTCAATGCATAAGTTAAAGACGCTAAAATTTTCTACATTTTACGTATTAAAAGTTTTTTTCTCTGACCAATGGTTTAGCCGTGACAACGCCGCAAAAATGGGTGTGAAAATAAAAAAATTCTGAAAAAACGGGAATTAGGCAGTGCACGGTGGGTGATATACCGATTCTAGCTGGCCAAAATTATTTTTGGCGTCAATATAGTCGCATCGCCATGAAATTGAAAAATGTTATTGATATTCACTATTGAATGTTAGGTATTGTAAAATGTTGTGTGTAGCAGTCATAATTTCGTTACAGGGACATTCAAAAGTATTTCATTATATTACGGCCTATGGGGGAAAATCGTTTATGGTGATTTTTAATAATGTTTCATTATTTCAAACACTTTGAAATTTATATACATATCTATGAAGTGCACTACAAGATGATTTCTTATAGAATATGGTATGGGTAGTATTTGTCGATCATTTACAGGGACACTAAAAATAATTATATTACATTACGGTCTATGGAGGAAAATTGTTTGTGGTTTATTTTGTTCATGTTAAACCTTTTCAAAAGTATTTAAATTGATATATATCTCCAAGGTGCTCTATAAGATGCTTACTATTGAATATGATGTGCCATTGATCTTTCATATACAGGGGCACACAAAATAAATCAGTTATATTTTTCTCTGTATGAACAATAATTGATGGAAGTGCGTTTTCAGTTGTGGAACATTTAAAAAAAAATTAAAAATTGCATACTATTTAGCGTGTATAAATTCTATAAATTCTATAAATCTTATACAAATAGGGCTGCACAAGACATTTATATACCCGCTTATTGCCGGAAATTGCTAACGAGGAATTTTCAACTGTGCTATGCGTTCACTAACAGTTCTAAATTTTAGCATATTGTGAATTATATGATAAATCTATAGTTCATATACAGGGATGTACAAAATTTTCAGCTATTTTTTCGATTTTGGTTGAAATTGTGTTTTCAAGCGTGTTATATGTTTTACAAATTATTACTTAGACATCCTTTTTCACGTTATTAAACTATGAAGTTTTATTATAGTAGCCCGAATGCGTTCAAAAATGTTCCATAATCTTATTGACGCATGATTTTACGTTCTTTTTGACAATTTTAATGATACTTTCTTAACGGCATGAAGCTAAAGTGATAAAACTATTTTTGTATTATTATAACAAATTCTAAAATTTCTTTTTCTAAAATTTAAGGTATGGGACAAACATTCGATAGCATTAATGAAAATTGCTGTGTTGCATATTCTGTTGTATATTCATATTTATTTCTGCACAAACCTAACAGGAACCTTATGGGTAAAGATACGAAATCATAAGATATCATGATTAATATGTCATGAGAAAATGCCTACATTATGTTCTGCATTGTATCAAATCTGAATTTGGAGAATTTGTCTGGATCAATTTTGTAACCACTCAGAATTTGCAGCCAAGTAATATATTTTAAATGATTTTGTCCCGATATATCTACATACAACTGGCAATTTTTGTCCAAATTTGGTTATAAATTTAAACATTTCGCTCTTTCAAAACTTCGTGTGCTCTTCATTATAATTTTCCTCTATAAACAAAATATTTTCAACCAAATTCACATTTTCGTTACATTTTAAATCTTGTTGCCGTTGCATAATGGTGCAAAAGTTTATTTATGTGACTAACTTAAGATCTGCTTTCTTTGATAAAAAAAAAAAAAATGGTACTTGAACTAAAATGTCAAGAAAAAGTCATGCCAGAAGGTATCAAATATTTTTTATTAAAAAAAAACATTTATTTTATACTGTTGGTAGTAATAAACACACCCACTAATTCCATACGTCTATTTTCTATGCTGTAAATGTCGGTGAAAAGCAGGGACCCTCAAGTAAAAGAAAGCGGAAATAATATTTTTTTGTTTTTTAAATAAATGTACTTACTAATGTACATGTTTATTTATAATTAAATAATGATTCATAATAAGTAGTCTTATTTATTATCAGCAACTTCATTGTAAAATGTAGTCATTCATATAATCTTTAGTATAATTTATAGTCAATGCTTGTGTAAACTGGTCAGTTTTCATGTTAAATCTACGTACAGCGGCGTAATTCCCGTTTTCTCTGAATTTTTTGATTTTCACTCCCATTTTTGTGGCATTGTCACGGCTAAACCATTGATCAGAGAAAAAACTTTTAATACACAAAATGTAGAAAATTTTATCCTCTTTAATTTATGCACTGGGGACTTTTACGTAAAATGTATAATTTTGAAGTTATTTAGAAAAAAAACAAAGAAAATCCCGTTTTTTTCCGTTTTTTTTGCCAAAAAAAAAACGTGTTTCCCGGGATAAATTTTGTTGGCAAACTTCAGATTCGTGTTCAGCGACCCACAGAACATAAAGGCACCAAATATCAAAACTACACCAAAACTTTCCCCTATTTGTCCTTTTTGAGCACCTAATGCCTCGACTATAGTCCGACTCTTTTGCGGAAGCAAGATTCCTGGGTTCGCAGCCACGTCCCGAGTTGAAAGACACTCTAGCGAAAGCTAGGTTCAAAAAGAAAAAAAAAAAAAGAAATCGAAAATTGAAACCGGACAAATTTAAAAGGGAAATTACACAAATTAAAGACACCGAAAAGCGGGAAGGGTTGGGCCCGGGGCGATGAAGCTACCGAGCGACTCCTAGCTACTTCGAGCTCATTATTAGTCTCGGCGGAAATGTAGAAAACTGTAGAAATAAAGGTTATTACTACGCTGAATTTAGTTTTATGAAATGCCAAATGAAGTTTAAATATGCACTGCTTTTATTGTCAGTACCGAATTAAGTTCATTATAAGCAGATTAGGATAATATTAAAACAAGTTGGAAATTGCTCGTCAAACGTGGCAAATGAGGTGCGTTCGTACTATAACTAGTTTTATAATTATTTGCACCCCATGTTGTACTGAATGTATAATTTTTTGCACTTCATAAGGTGCATAGTCTGTAATATCATTAAAATGCACTACCAATAATTTTTTCCCATTCATCGTAATGTAACGGAACAATTTTGACTGTCCCTGTAATTAAAATATGCATCCGATTTTCATAAAATTTGAAATAGCTCGACAAAATTTTGCAACAGTTATATATTTAAAATTTCAGACCATTCGGAAGGTTGTAACATCATTAAAATGCACTTGCAATAATTTTTCCCATTGGCCATAATGTAAAGAAAAACTTTTGACTGTCCCTGTAATTAAACTATACATCCGATTTTCATAAAATTTGAAATGGCTCGACAAAATTTTTCAACAATCATATATTTAAAATTTCAGACCATTCGGTTGGGTAGTTTTTGCTCTGTTACATGCGGACAGACAGACAGACAGACAGACAGACGGACGGACGGACGGTCGGACTGAACGACGACTATAGGTGCTACGTATTTATATAATTACGAACGCACCTAAAAAGAGTTATACGAATAGCTATATTTGATATTATTTAGGGTCCATATCTCTTTGAACTTTCATGGTATACCCATTTACACTTTTCTAATATATACAGTTATACCCAATCCAGTGGCGTGGCGTGAAAATTTTCGGTGGTCATCGCAATTATTTAAGTTTGTGGTGAAAAATTATTAACTCTAAAATTCAATGGTTGAATGTTCAAAAAAGAAACTTTAAATCTTACCTTCACTTATACATGAACTCCAAATGTTCTGCTAAAACTGGATCGTAGAGTTTTAAAAGCTTATTAAGAGTTTTAAAATATTGCTTGGTCATCGCCGCATCCAGCGATGACCGGACGCCACGCCACTGACCCAATCCTACGTTGTATAGTTTTTTAACAAAATCTTAGTATTATTTTAGCAACGGTTTTTTTATACCATTACAAATTCATATATTTATTCTACGGAACCCTCTGTGCGCGAGTAATACTCGCACTTGACCGTTTATTTTTAAACGAAACGAAAAGAAAAATATTAGGCGCAGATGTCATATACGCACCGGTGTACCTAAATGGCGCCAAAATGACGTTATTTTGCCTGATATGGTAACCCGGCTATTGTTGCTTAGTTATTAATAAATTTTTATTTACATTTCAGTACAAATTAGAGTGAAACACCCTGTATTTTGTTTGAACAAATGAATTGCGACCTGATTTTTTTTTTTTTTTTTTTTAAATAGTTTGCTCTTGTGTGTTCTACCAGTTTATAAGTTTTATACAGAAACTACTATATACAGTGCGGCGCAAAAGTTTATGCACAAGCTAAATATTTTTATAAAATACTAGGGGGCTCGGCCCCCTACGAGCTAAGCTCGCCAACCCCCGTCCAGACACCGCAGACTCTAAATGCACGCTAATTTGATCGGCTTTAAAAAGATTTCGAAAGATTGAAATATAATTTAAAAAACAGTCGCGATCTCCCTATAAACGAATTTCTATTCATTTCTCTTTGATTGGGGAATTTTAACGCCAAATCCGCTGCGGTACTACTTGATTATCTTGTCGACCAATTTCGCCAAATTATATAAATCGCCAAACCACTCGCCAAATTATACAAATTGATATAATTTTTATTTTAAATAACGAAACAACAAATAAATTCGTACAACATTAATAAAAATACAAATAAAGCGTCGAAATAAAAATAACTTGATGACGTATACACGTGTAACAACATTTCAAAATAAGCTAATATAAAAGGAATTAAGTAAAGACAGTCTTTGTCTCCTGGTATTTTTTAACAAAGCGAAAAGAAAGTTCTTTTAAATGAGACATTTTAAATTAATTCTCAAAATATCAAATAAATATCTAGCGCAATTTCTAAATTTAAACTTTTTTGCACTATTGTTTTGTGTTCATTTTATGTAATAACTATAATGTGACGTAAATATGACGTAATTTCTCCTAAGACTTCTAACGCATGTTAATGAATTTATTATTTTACAATATCCTTTCTCTTTTACAATTCACGTGTATACTTTTTATGACGTAATTTTTAATAAGTTCCTGCTTTTTATAATTAATTATTTAATTCTAATTTGAAAGTTTTTTTCCTGTTTATAATAGTCACGTGTAAATAAATTTTTAATTTGAAGCAAACATTATTGCTTGCGCTTTTTATACAGTTGGCAACAGTTTAAATTAGTACAATTTTCTGAAATCTGTAAAAAATATCTCTCGAAATGCTGAAAATTTGAATTTAAAATAGATATAAAACCTCGAAAAATGAGTCAAATCAAAAAAATAAATCAATTCTGCACACCGGGAAATTATAATGTATAAAATGAACTAAAAATTATTAAATTCCGATGTATAGTTTTTGCTACTATAAAACTTTTTTAGTGGAACGATTTCGTCCAACTTTAGCATTAAATATCTCTTAAAATAATTCTTCGATTTGAAAACTGTCTGCATCAGCGTGTTTATCAAACATTTCTGTATAATACTGCCGATTTTCATATTTTTGTATGTATTATTTTTCTTAATATTAACGAAGAAAGACCTCCGGTCAAAAAAAATTCAAAACCGGCGGCGGCGGCGGCGGCGGTGACAGCGGTAGTTACTTTTTTTTAAAATAGAGAGAAACAATATACATCGGAATGCTTTGAAATTTTTAATGTATCTAAACAATTTGATTACAAATTCATATTTCGAATTCGGAAACAATTCATTCTAAGGAAAATAATAAATTATAAAAAATTAAAAATTGTGATGTCGAAAAGTTTATGCACAAAAACGAAATATACACATTTCACAAGGCAACAAAATTCCTTTAGTAGTCTATGATGCTTCCATTGCACCTGATGAGATCAAATACTCGATTTTCCATTGATAACATGAGAGTATGGAAGGTTTTGGGAGCGAGTTTGTACCAGGCTTCCTCGATCGCTGATTTCAGCTTTTGCAATGGGTAATACTGTTTCTCATTCTTGTAACCGTCCCGTGAGAGGATTTCCCATATGTTCTCTATAGGACTGAGATTTGGGCTGAGTGCTGGCCAGTTCATCACACTGATATTTTGAGATCTAAGCCACTCTTTTGTGCAACGGGAAGTGAGTATTGATGCGTTGTCTTGCTGAAAGGTCCTGTTGGGACCACCTAAGTGTTCTCCAAGAGGTCTCAAATGCTCCATCAGAGTTTTGGATACTTTTGTGAATTTTGTCTATCATTTAGAAAGCAAAGAGACATTTGTACATTACAGCCAAAAGCGCCCCATACCATGAGCGAATCACCACATTGATGCCCGCTGAATATGCTCTTCAGATCTTTCCACAATGCACGCCAAAAGAATGAGAAGCCATTTGAACCATCCAAATTTCATTTTTTTCATCAGAAAAAATAACACTAATCCATTCGTCATGATGATACATGTGCAGTTTTGCTCATTCAAGTCTTGCTTGTTTGTGACACTGTTTCAGAAAAAGCTTACGAGATAATTTCTGTTTTTCGATGAATCCTGATTCTGTTATTCGTCTGCATATGATGTCATGTGATACTTTTGAGCCAAGTACATTTCTTATCTCATTAAGAAACAAGTAGCTAGTTAAAGCCAATCTTTTAATTATTCTATTCTCACAAAATGTGGTTTTACTCGAAGTTTCTGAGCAATATGCATTTTTAAATTGTTTTCCACGTTGCAAAACACTATAAACACCATGTTTAGACCGATTTAAAATGAGCGAAATTTGCAAAAAAGATTTACCTTCAGCTTTCAGCTTCCAAACTTCTACAACTTCTTCAGGCGAGAGCGGCAGAGATTTCTGCATTCTGATATAACTCGTACAGCGATCTCTGCACTTTATACTCTAGGAAAAATGTCTCGCCGATTCTCCACCTATCATGTTTAAGGAGATATTTGCATAAAATCTCATTTGTGCATCACAAAAACTGTTTTCTTGTAATTTCTGATTTTCGTAACGATAATTTTTTTCGAAACTTGAGACATATATTTCTGATCATAGTATTAACCTACAATGGATATTTGAAAGCATTCCGTTGTATAATTTAATTTTTATTAAAATATTTGCTTTGTGCTTAAACTTTTGCTCCGCACTGTACTACATACTTTAACTATTTACGGTTATGATAAAATATATGATATGATATGCACTGTGTCATTAAAATATTTAATAGCTCTAATTATAAGTTAAAGTATATTCGTAATTACACTTATAATTAAAATAATTGTAAAAATGTATTGATTACTCTTTTAAGTACTATCAATGTGATTCTGTCACCTATTAAATACTTTAAATACTTAATTTGAAAGGGTTTTTTACATTCGGAGAAATTTTCTTAATTGTAAATATCATTTCTCTTTAACGAGAAATAAAGCTGCATTTTTATTAGTAAAATTTAATCATGTTCGCTTTTCTAAAAAAAAAGTCATTTACATTTCACACTATGATTAGAGCTCAAGTCATACGATAAATAGGAGAGTTTAGATCTTTTTTGCTTTATACTGCTCTTTATCTCCAAACTAATTTATTTCCAATCCAAAATAAAACTTACAGGAGATATAACTTGACTTTTTACAATTAATTTATAGTGGCTTTAAGATAAGTGGCTTTAAGATGTAAAATATAATGTCTTTAATATTAAACATAAAAACGAGATCTTAGGAGATAAATGTTAAAAAAAATATGAACTTTTCAAAAATTAAAGACGCTTTGCAGAATTGAATTATTTAGTGTTCATTTAACAGGTGATATTAATGTAAAATATTTTTTTTATCTATTGTTAAATTGCCAACTTAGTACACACATCAGTAAAAAAAAAAAAAAAAAAAAAAAAAAAAAAAAAAAAAAAAAAAAAAAAAAAATAGAGTGTTTTTAAACTTGCAAAAATTTTTAAAGAACGAGAGAACTTATAAGTTAACTAAATTCATAAATTATTTCCTCTTTTATTATGCTAGTGCAAATATATTTTAAATATTGAGAAAATGAGGGTTTTGGGCGAATGTACAATATTAAAAGGTTTAAAAATGTATATATTTGTATAAATATTTTTAAATTCTTCAAATTTAAATTTCTGCTCTTGTAAGAATAAAATAATATTTTAAAATGTATGTTTTATTTTGGTCTGTTTCATACATTGAATTTATTGTTAATAATATTTTATATTTTTCAAAATACGATTAATGCAAGTTTTTTTTTTTTTTTTTTTTTTTTTTTTTTTTTTTTTTTTTTAATTTTCGATAGGGACTAAACAAAATAATTTCTCTATGGATATATATTAACATTTTATTTTATTTTATGCATTTTGTATAAAAACAAAATATTCTCAAATAGAAGGATTGATGGAGAAATATATAAATAAACATGTTACACCAGCAGCTGAGAGTTTTGCTTCCAATGCTGGTAGACTGGAGGTTCTGCGTTCGAACCCCTTTTGAGCTCATCATCCTAACTGTTCGCTATTTTCCTTGGTTTACATCGAACCTGCGTTTGCAACACGATGTTTACAGGCAATTTGGGTCAGTTTATATTCATTCCAAAGTGAATTTATGTAGCTAAAATAAACATATATTATCTCTTACAGCACCGATTTTTTATTATACCTGCTAAGATAGGACATTTCAGTAGCCAATGATTTCTTCTGCATATTCTTTCTAATATAGTTTAGCTTGATTAATTTATTGCTTAAATTGCTAAGAATGTAACAATTTACGATTTGAAAGGAATAATATTATTAGAAATACTGTAATTTGGAAATTTAATTTTAAATACAAGAATCCATTTTATGAAATCTTTGAAATCATATTTCCAATCAGATATAAAAATTGTATGAAATATGGAAAGTTTAAGTTTACATTCCAAATAATTAATTGTACGGAACTAGTTTCGTGTTTGTTATTTATATTTTGGGCATATTTTATTGTTTCAAACACTGATGATATGAAGCAGATAGCTTGTATCTACAGCTTCAATGGATCTATAGGGGTGAGTGGTAATGAAAGGGACATTTTGTCTTTATAAGCTTAAAAAATAATGACATTAAAAGGTATCATTCTCATGTTTGCGCCTAATTCTCGTGTAAAATCTTTGTTTTAATACTAGTAAAACCTCTTATCCTCAAGTACAGTAATTTAAAATCTTTAAGCATTTTTATAAATTGGGAGAAATGTCCCTTTGAACCCCATTGTAGGGGATGAAAGGGACACTGTTCTGGTTGAAAGGGACACGCATAAATAAAACAATTTTATGAACATTTTTTTCTTTTTATTTGCGTTTATATTATTCAAAAATAAAAGATAATAATGCGCAAACAAAAATAAAATATATTGTAACGTATAATAAAACAAAAACAAGAAAAATAACTTGTTTAGGCCTACTTGGCATACAAAAAATTTAAGAAGGATTTAGCTCTACCCGTCTCATCACCAGCTACACATTTAGCTAACTTCATCACAATATCATTAATATTCACGTCATTCATGTCAATAGTATCGGTAAATACAAAGAGGTTTTAAATTTTTTTTTCTGAAAAAATACTTCGAATTCATTCTGAGTGCTTTTCTGGAGTTTGTGGATAAAGTGCGACAGGAGTGTCACCATAATTATTCCATTATCTTTTGCAAGTTTTATTGTCTTAATATTTATATTGCTTTCATGATTATCAAATAGGAGAAGCGTAGGATCAGTTTTAGAACAACTAGAATATTAAGCTGATGTCAATTGCTTTAAAAAAATTCTTCGGTCATCCACCAACTTTCATGAAAAAGTCCAATCCTTTGGCATGGAGCAGCTCCGGGTGTGAACTCTTTGTAATTCTTCCTTGGGAAAACAAATACTCTTGAACAGAGTTACCGGATGCAGAAACAAAATTGTGACAACTTTACCACGTTCAGCTGATGTTACGTGAAAAAATTGCTTTCACCACGTCTTTGCTACTATATTAGATGGTTTGTACTCTGTCATTAAACCTGTTTCATCACAGTTATATATTATATTCCGTATGAATTTATAGCGATTCCTAACTGACTTAAAGGTTTTTAAAAAGTATCAGCATTAGCTTTGTTGAAACTTGTACTTCTTGTTAAACTAATGACTATTCTGCCATCCTTAGCGCTGGGGACGGTATACTAAATGGTATCAAAACCGGCATGCTTAAAATTTAAAATTATTGTTGCTTTTAACGTTTATATTTTTATATTTTTATTATAATGGCTATATGTTTTCTGAAGAGAAAGTAATGAATTCCGTTGATTAAAATCTTGGAACCAACCAATTCTAGCTTGCTTATTTGTTTGCCAAGACAGGAACATATTTGGAGAATTGAAAGAACTTGAATACTCATGTGCAAAATTGTCAAAACATAGTTTACATTAGATTCTTGGAGCAAATATGAAGCTAACTCTTTTTATTTAGCTTCACTAAAAACTTTTCTAGTACCAAATATGCGTATTGAAATTCATATGCTTTTACATTCTTAAATTTTAGAACAATTCTTTTTAAATAGGATTTTTCAATGCCGTAGGCTTTAACTGTTGATCATACAGACAATCTTTTTTCCTCTACTTCATATACAGATCCCATTCTTTCTTCTTCATTAATTCGATTTTTCTCAATTTTCTTTTACGTTTTCAATGCATATTGACTTTGGAAAAGAAAAAAATACCTAAATTGTCGGTATATGTCATTGTAATATTTGCATATTTTTGTTCTACATAATAAGGCATTCATTCTTTCTACATAAAAAAACTAAAAACCACAACTTTAATTTTACAATACGTAAATAATATTTAGTTGAAATAATTATAAACAACGAGGGGACATGTCCCTTTCAACCCCTCAGTTACTCTCCTTTTTAACCCCATACCCACCTAGCAAAATTAAACATTTATTCATGCATGGCAGTATTTTAGCTAATAAAATATACTGGTATTAACATAAAGTGCATACTTTAGAGTGCTATATAACATAAATATTACAATGCTAAACACAATATTTTTAGAGAAAAAAAGAAAAGCAAGATCAAAATTAACTTTTTTATATCAAAAACAGGTTTTGATTTCACCACGTAGAACGTTACAATTGCTGACGTTAGTTATAGGGATTATTAAGACAGAAAAAAGTACCTCCATCGATTGAGCTAAAGTAGAAAATATCTACATTTTATTTTCTTCCTGAAATTTTGAGTGTCCCTTTCATCCCCAGGATCCCCTACTCATTAAACTATGAGGTAAAAAATCTATGCAAGTTTCATTGACATTTTTTTACAATGATTTTATTCAGTATTAGAGGTACTGATAAAAAACAAAAATCAGAAATAAAAGATAAATAATTAAACACAATATAAAATAATAATTTTATTTGACTTTTCCTTTTTGTTTGGACTCTTCGTTCCATCTGACTCACGTTTTTTTTTTTTTTTTTTTTTTTTTTTTTTTTTTTTTTTTTTCTGCAGTTGTCGTGACAACTTATAATCATAGCAAACGCGGTAGCGTTAAGCTATAATATGATTAAGAAATAGAAAATGCAAACGACTTTCTTAAATTTCTGGCGAACCAGTTGACATACGACGATGATTTTTCTTTTGAAAGATAGAACTCAACGAGACGAATAAACTGATAGCATTAAAAAAATTACTGTAGCTTTCAGTAGTTTTTTATTCAACCTTAAACGAAAAAATGAAGACACAAAATTCAACAAAGTGTAGCTAACGTTCCAGTGGGTGGATTAACTTCGTTTTTGTTTAATTTTGATCCTCTTGTTCAAACTTAAAATAGATTTTTTAAAAATCTTTGTATGTTTGACGGTGGCTGAGAAAATCGAATTTGTCTTTTATGTCTCCATAAAACTATAGCAATCTCTCCTTTTAATTTTTTAATTTTCTAATTCAACAATTTCTTTCGTGTTGCCACTCCCTAAACAGCAATACAATAATTTAAAAAAAAATGATAACACGTGTACTTTTGTTGTTATAAGTCAATAAAAATTGAAATTCAACTGATAGATTTTTTTTAAATTTTGGAATCGACGTCAACTTAAGCAGATAATGCATAATTTTCATAAATATATATACATGAACTTTCTTGATTAATATTTTGAACTGGGGTGATAGACACAATGGAGCACAAACGAGTTGATAGGAAAACAAGTAATATAAAAATTTTGTTTTTAAAGTCAATTCCTACTTAGGCCATCAAAGAAAAATTTAATGTAATCCCTTAAGCTAATATAGTTTTTGTTGCATTAGAATATCTCACTTTGTTGATTTTCTATAAGCAAGTAGGTTTACAATGGAACTCTATGGGAATTTGGCGAAATATTAGAGGTATCGTCAAGTTGGCATCACTTTTGGCGACTCATTTTGGCCGCCAAATTTGGCGATATATCGCCAAGTTGGCGACAAACTTGGCGGTATTTGGCGACAGAACAGGGTCCCCCCTATGGTAACCCCTTAATGAAAATACTTTCATTGACCTTCAATAACCAATGGCCGCCATTTTGTTTCCCATGCAAAACTAAAATTAATTAATTAAAAATTAATTAATTAATATTTGAAAAAACTGTATTAACATCAATTGTCATAGAGTACAAGTTTAAAAAAAATTATTTCAACTTGATAGGATGAATAATGAGTATTTTATTAACAATTGAAAATTTGAACAAGATAAATATATAAATAAATATATAAATAAATATAGGTAGAGTGTGAGCTAATAGTAGGAATTGAAAAAAACAGGGTAAATCCCAAGCTTCTGTTCAGGAGCTAATGTAAGTTTTTTTTTTTAATTATCATCATAACATCCTAACTTACACAAGCGAATAGTATGCAGTAATATAAATACTTCGCATACTAAGCGTACTTTAAAAAATAGCATTCCATCTATTTTAAATAAGGAAGAGATGTCATATACGCACTAGAGTACATAACTGGCGCGATAATGGCGTTTTTTTGCCTGATACGGTAACTAAACTATTGTTGTTTATTTATTTATTTTTTTTTTTTACTTTTATTTTATTTTTTAAAATTATATAAATTGTTTTTTTCTATAGTTATTAATTAAGCTTTTCATTATTTATTGTTATTTCCTCTTTTAAATAATAGAAAGTAATTTAAAAATATATATGTAACTGCTATTCGAAAAAATATGTAACTGCTATTCGGTTCTCGTCAAATTGGCGTCAGAAAAAACCGCGCCAAACCCCTTGTATACATGACATCTGTGCCTTAAATAATTAGGGTTTCGTTTAACTTTAAGTACTTTTGCCTGCAATATTATCGAAAATGTACAGTAAAAATATACGGTACTACTTGATTATTCCGTCGACCAATTTCGCCAAACTATTCGCTAAAGGATACAAACTGACATAATTTTTATTTTAAATAGCGGAAGAATAAATAAATTAGTAAAACATTAATAAAAATACTAATAAAAACTTGGGCACAGATGTCATATACGCTCCGTAATGGCGCGATTTTTTCCGACTCCAATTTGGCGAAAACCTCGTTAATATATCACCTATATCCGGGTTACCATATCAAGCAAAATAACGACACTTTGTCTCCAGTTAAGTACCCGGTGCGTATATGACATTGGCGTCAAAAAAATTGCGCCAATATGGGGCGTATATGACATCTGTGCCAAAACTTTAATTAAAAATCACTTGATGACGTAACAAAGACGTGTATCGTGTTTAATGTCAAGTGAATGTAACATTTACTATCATCCATTATTGTCATTTAATCTTATAGTTTGGCGGTAATTTTTTGATCGACAGGATAATCAAGTTGTACCATGTATGGTACAGTTGCATATACGCACCACGTTGGCGCGATATTTTTTCTGACGCCAATTTGGCGAAAACCTCGTTTTAGAATACCAGTTACATATGTATTTTTAAAAAGGGTTTAACAATAAATTTTAAAAAGTTGAATTAATAAGAATAGAGCAAAACAATTTATATAATTTTAAAAAAGAAAATAAAAGTAAATAAACAATTTATTAATAAATCAACAACAACATCCGACACCAAATCAAGCAAAATAACAAAACTTTGGCGCCAGTTAAGTACCCCGGTTCGTATATGACATTGGCGTCGGAAAAAAATCGTGTCAACGTGATGCGTATATGACATCTGAGGCGTTTCAAGTACACTTCTGAACGTTACTTTGAAATCGGCGAGTTTCATCGCCAAAATCGCCAAGATGCTTAATGATCATCGCCATTGAATATATAAATAATGCTATATTTGCAAACTTATAGGTCAAAATATAAGTGGAACCTCGGTTCACGACCGCCTCTGTTTATGACCAGTTCGGTTTATGTCCAACTTCAGTGATCAAAATTTGACTCGGTTGGCGTGCAATATCTCGTTTCACGACCAAGGTTGCCGAATAGTTCAGTTGGCAAACCTTACATAACTCGTGTTATTAGTCAAGTTTAGAGTAGGGTGTGCATATCAGAGTGCTTTGTGTACCTTTATTACTGTAAAAAAATTAACTTTTTGTTTTACTTTTAGTCAGGTTTGCGCTAATTTCAGCTCTCATTATGGCTTCTAAGAATGAAAAAGTGCTTAGTGATAGCAGTAGTAAGAAGCTTAAGCGAATTACTGTTCAATAAAAGGAATTGTAGCAAAACATGAGAACGATATTAGTATAACCGGTCTAGCTAAACAATACGATGTGGCCTAAACCTTCGATTTCCTCGATAATCTATATATATATTATGCTATCGTATGTGTCACAGAAATTGCGATTAGTTGTTAATTGTTTAATGGCAACGCGAATTGTTTAATGGCAACTCGAATAAAACGCATCTCATTGGTTATAGAACAGCATTTAATGCATCTTCATACCTATAAGTGGGGGTTACCATAGGCAGAACCCTGTTCTGTCGCCAAATACCGCCAAGTTTGTCATCAACTTGTAAATGTATCGCCAAATTCCTATAGACTTCCATTGTAAACCAATAGGGTTAACTTGTTTAGAGAGAATCAACAAATTGAGATATTTTAATGCAACAAAAACTAATATCAGTTTAAGGAATTATATTAATTATATTTAAGGGAGCCCAAGTAAATTAAATTATGAATAGAAATAACGTGAATTTGATTTAAAAACCTTGAACCTCTTAAAATAGTGTGCATTACTTGGTTAAATAGTGCATTATTGCGCGAAATAAGAAAAAAGTATTGGGAATATTTAAAAGAACTCAGGTTTATTTATATTCAATATATAATTATAAAAAAATTTAAATGACTAGTATTAAAAAATGCTCTGACGAGCACCAAAAAAGGCTAATATGTTTTAAAGTATGAAAAAGGGTTTGACAAGTGCTTCCAATTGGGCAAGAAAAAGGACAAGGGGCCCCTTCTAAGCTGCAGCTCACTGTCAATGCCAACTTTGAAAATATCATATTTGCGCTTTTTTCATATTAAAAAAAAATCAGCCACAGTTACGATAAAAATGTCTAGTATAACGATGCAGCCTGATTAAACATGAATGTAAGGCGACATAGCACCAAAAACCTTAGTTCTTGCAGCGTATCACACTTATGCAGGGCCACCAAGCACGCCCGCAGAGTAGAACTGTACAAAAAACTGATTTGTAGTGCGGTGCAGACTATTGCAGCACTCTGCACAGGAACAATTCCACATATGCACGCATAACAGTATAATGCATTCATTGATTGTTGAAATTATATGCAAGTGGCTGTGGCTGTACAATGTACTATGCAGTACAGCAATGCATGTAAATTATAAACGAACATTAGACGCAGACACCTTTAATACGGAAGTACAAAAGCACAGTGTGAGGGTGCGCTGAGGTTCAAAAATTAAAAGCATAATAGGAATGTACAGTGTAGTATAATTTATAGAGAAATAATGGTATACAGTGCACTGTACAAAGTTGCATTGCAGACGCATGCGCAGTACAACAGTGCAGTTAACATGTAAAGCACGACGGAAAGTTTTACTAAGGTACCGCGAATTTATTTTACATAGAAAAAGCGCAAATATGATTTTTTCAAAGTTGGCATTGAGAGTGAGCTGCAGCCTAGAAGGGACCCCTTGTCCTTTTTCATGCCCAATTGGAAGCACTTGTCAAACCCTTTTTTATACTTTAAAACATATTAGCCTTTTTTGGTGCTCGTCAGAGCATTTTTTAATACTAGTAACTTCAATACTCCCAGTTGATCTTTCCTCTTATGCTTCCACTCAATTTTTTTCTGTTGGTAAGACTTGTTTTTGTCTTCAAGGAAATAAAATTTTCTTTCAAAACGTCTTGCTTTTTTTTGCACTTTAAACTTGGTTTTAAGAGTGCCCTTTCGTTTGTTTTAATTTTTGTTCTTAATATAAAAAATATCTAGCATTAAAATAATTAATGTGAGTACCTTTCAAAGGTGAATGTTTTATGGATATTGTACTACGCACATAAGTAGGTGTCATATCAGCACTTCATAAATTTATTATCCGTAAATTCATCATTTATAAGAATCCACAGATCTACATAGTACAATTCTTTACGTACGTTAATTTGAAAGAGAAATATTCAATGCATGTTAGCATGTGTTTTTATAAAATGTGTATTTGAGTAATATTTCCTGAGTCTCTACTAGAACTCGTGAATTAGTTTAAACTGTAATACAAGATTTAAAATGTATTTAAACTCAATAAGACATACCTTTATACATCATAGAAGACCTGTATATTAAGGAGCAGCTTGTTTCTGTATAATCACGAATAATAAAATACTGCTTAATACCGACAAAATAATTTATTATACAACGGCGTGGATTTAAAGATAAATTAATACATAAATATATATATACTACAAACTTGCCTAATCATAAAATTTTGTTAGAAAAAAAAATGAATTTTGGGCTGAAGGACCTTCAACTTCTAACTAAAATAAAGACAAACACCTTTTCATGTCATATGCTTTCTACGAATTATAAAAATAGCAAATCGGAATATTTTGAAAATAAATAAAACAATCAGATTAACTATTTAATTACTTAACTTTTCCATTCTTCTTTAAAATAAAACTGGTTAGAAGGATTTACTTTTATTCATTCGTTTGGCTTTAAGGCTGCTAGTCACTCAGCTTCTGAGTTCCCCTAAGTAATGTCTATGGGCGTTTGATGCATTCTTATATTTAAAATATATTCCCAGGAAATTAATATTTTAAATTTCTTTCTGTATGCTTTTCTTAAAGGATATCTCTTTTTGCTTAGTTGTGAAAATAATTTTTAAATCTATGCTTAATTTAATATTTTATGTGTCAAAAGATGGCGATGTGTGAATAAATATTAAACAATTCATATGAAATTAAGCATATATTTTAGAAATATGTTGACAATTAACGTAAAAAGCGACATCCATTAAAAGAGTATACAGAAAAAAGAAGATAAAAATATTAATTTCCTCATGAGATATTTTAAATATAAGAATGTTCCAAACGCTCATAGATTCAACATTACGGAGAGGAATTCGAAAACTGAGTGACCAGCAGCCTTATGGTTTCTGATGTTTTACATCTGATGAAGAATCAGATTTGAGCTATCTCTTGATTTTATTTTCTCATTACGTGATGCTCTTTTAAAAGATATTAAAGGAATAGGATAACTTTGAACACGTCGAAAAGCAAAAAATATCACTATGTTCCAAGCTTCATAACTTGTGTAATAAGTGAAAAATAAAAATCAAACTTTATTTAAATATAAAGCTCATATTTAAATTTATATTAATATATATATATACTTGTAAATTCATAAATAAATGTTGAAATGATAAGTTTAAAAATATATATGATAATAATAGAAAAAAAAACATGACATGTTTTGCGCGCATGATAAAATCTGAAAATATGCGTATAAAGAGGAAATTTTGGTGAAAATAAATACATAATAGGGGATGTTACCTTTATACTAAAACTAGAATATTTCTAAAAAACACTGACTGAATTAAAAAAAATACTTAATAATTTAAAATTTTAATATTTTTCAATTTTTGTAAAAAAAGTACAAAAGAAAAAAAAAATAATAAAATAAAAATTTACCTTTTTCTGGTTTTAAGTTGTACATAATACAGAAATGAATATGTGGTGATTTTTTTTTTTTTATTACCATGCATATTTTTATTAACACTGCGCGCAGTATCAAAATGCATCGTTTTGAATAAACGCGATGCAAAGTTTAATTATCATGTAGTCTTAATAAAACTGCTATAATTAGTAAATTAATGCGGATTTTTTAATGCGGTTTTTTGCATGCTGATCAGAAATGATTACGGAATTAAAATATGTAAAAAAAAAAAAAAAAAAAAAAAAAAATCGAACATTTTGAAGGGTTAAAGGTATCCTACCCCTTAAACTTAGTTTTCTGTAATTTACATTCCAGCTGAAAGTACTAAAGACTCTTTAGGAAATATTTACCTTGCCATTTGCCGCCTTCCATTTCAGATGCTTTTTTAGAAACTAAAATCTGTTCTGATATCAGAGCTATTAGAAACTTTATTTTACATAGAGAATTTTTCCTCATAAAACATACAAAATAATCATAAGTATTATAATGTCTTGCATGTATTATCCCGCAACTTGTAATTCGATCATGAAAGCAAGAAATATGTAACCAACAAAAATCCATATACTATATATGAGATGTGTATTGTGTTATAATTTGAGTGATGAAGTAATTAGAAGATGGATTGGATTGTTCAGTTTTCTGAAAATGGACGTGTACGCAAGACGCTGCGCAATCTGCGATGAATGATGAACTCATTATTCTGGTTGATCAGGATAGTGATAAGAACTAAAAGATCTTCTTAAAACATCATCAAAAACTTTTAAATGCGCTACGCCTGTCGAAAGATCTGAGTCTTTCTTCGTCAGGCGCAAAGAAAACGTGCTTCTACCGAGAAAGCAGCAGCAAGACCCCATAGTATTTTGATAGTAGAAGCACGTCTTTTTTGCGCCTGACGAAGAAAGACTCAGATCTTTCGAAAGTCCTAGCGCATTTAAAAGTTTACGATGGTCTTTTAAGAAGATCTTTTTGTTCTTATTGATTCACACCAGTTTCAACTTATTTCCAGGATAGTGACTTTCGCATTAATTCTACTTGAAGAAATTCTTATGTGCCAGAGTTTTGGTGAAGTTGAAAGACTTCAATCGATGTAGTAAGATCACGGATAACATCTGAGGTGTCCAACTTTTTTGATACTGGCATACAAATAGTTATATCCCCTTACGATAAAATACTTAAAGGGTGACTAAGTAGGTTGGTTGTGTTTATGACGGCCAATTATCAACACGAGAGATATAGGCCCTAAAGGGGGGAGTGCGCTTCGTGGGGGTCTTTCTAAGGGAACCTAACCCGTATTAACGCTTGGAAATCCAAGGTTCGAAGAAAACCACGAAAACTCCAAACGATTAGGCCGGTAGGCGCGATTGGCATCGAGCCCAGCACCTCCCGTCTACCAGCTTCGAGAGCAGAACCTCTCGGCCACTGGTGGGTGACTAAGTAGGAAAGAAACAGCGTAAGGATTTTCAACAATTAATAGAAGCGTACATATGTCCATCATCTGAATACTGCACATTTAACACCATCATAAAGTTTATTTCCGAGAAAAAAGCGTATATTCTTTAAATTACACGTATTAGGAATATCACACACTGAACATACAAACAGACAAAACAGTGCGACACGAGACAAATTATAGCTTTCAAACCGATTTCATCTTTGCTATCAGAGTGAAGTGTCTCCTGACCTACGCTTTTTTGCAGCTTGTCTGTTGAGTGCGTGATATGCCTTACAATTTACAAAAGTACATAGTACATTATATCAGGCATGCAGTTTTGTAAAATAAATTAAAGGTAAGTTAAAAAACGTGCACGATAAAGTATATCAGTGAAAACCATATTAAATTTCCATAATACAAAAATAGAAAAACAATTAGCTAGTAAATCTCCTGTTTTAATGACATAGAATACCTCAAGTTGTTAAAAACACATTATTTAAAACTTAACATTTCATTTTTTAAAACTCGATTCGATTATTTAAAAAAAATTCTATATGTGTTCAAATGTTTTCAACAAGCTAATGGCAATAATACATAACAAGAATTGTATATTTTTCCTAGCAGGTAATTAACCTAGTCAATACAGTATCTACAGGAAAGCTGATTTATTTATTTTTTACTTAAATAATAATGGAAATAGGGTAATTTTATTCAAATATCTCCAGTGTGTGTCAAGTATGGCAAGATCGCTTGAAATATTTGAAGTGAAAATAATTATTAGTGAACTGTCAGCTACATTCCTAAATATAGAGAGTCCAGTTCAATGTTACATAAACATGCTTAGTGGTCACTTTTAGCATTTTTAATGACTTTATAACATTTAACTTAAAACAATGTAAGTATTTTGAAAATACTTCGACAAATGTTTCGTTATTGATAGTTTTACGAATGCAAACTTATGACACGTATTTTGACTGTAACCATAGTTTGCACAGAAATTTGTATAAAAAATGCTTTTAATCTTGCTGAGTACTATCGCCCGGTTTTTATTTTGGTAGATTTTGCGTATACCTCTTAAAAATAATGAAATATTTTTTCATTAACTTTAAATTAGAATAATGTTTATAATTGCTTTTTCAAAATATACAATTAATTAACTTAATTTCAATAATTTAATACTTGTTTAAACTTCGTGGTTTTTATACAAATCGAAACTAAACCGCATATAACTCAATTTCGAGTATATTCTAAAAGTAGAAAAACAAAAGAAGAAAGTTAATCAATTGATAATTCAATTACTTAACCGTCGTCAACTCTCCTAGTTTGATATGCTATTAGCATTTCTCCAAAAGTAGAAAAAATATAGCATTATCGTTTGGACATAAAGGATTAATTGCATTTGCATCTCATTTGTGGCATCAACATGTCTCCGTGTCGTCTCTTATTTTGGTGAATAATAATTATTTTACTCATTCATTAAATCTGTAATGTAATATCAGATTCGTAGTTTGACAGTATTTCAAGAATTAGACATTTAGGAATTGTTTATATTTTAGTAAAGCACACTTAAAAACTTTTTTGTGATTTACAACATATAGACCTTGAAATAAATTTCCTAAAATGTTAAAAATATGTATTGAAAAACCGAAATGTAACGTAACACTAAACAAATTACAAAAATTTCTGCATTTTGAGAGAAAAGGACATTTTATGTCTATTATAAATCGCAACGAAATTCTAAATGATTGTAATAAACTGAAATAAATAAAGCACTGGGAAAATCTAACGCCGTATTACAGCGATTTTCTTTTTAAATTTCAAAATAATATTTAGGTGATCGGCTGAACTATTTTAGGAGGTCTTTCAACACTATATTTTTTAATAATAGAAGAATAATTCAAGGAGATGTATTTCACCTACTTTCACAAAAGTAAAGAAATGAGGATAGGGGGGGGAGGATGATCACACATCTGTCATACGGCTGCAAGGCAAATGTGTGAGCTTTTATCTGATGTCAAGCTATTTTTAGAATGTTGTAGACCAGGGGTATCAAACACTGTCCATCCAGATACCAATAATGTTTTATAGTAATCATTGCCTTATCTAATCATCGAATTTCTGCAATTCAAGAAGTCGATTATTTCTCTTAAAAATTAGTGGTGTCCAGCGGATCACAGTTTGACACTTCTATTGTAGACTGTTGTTATGTCTGTTATACATTAGAAACTAAGCAAAAAGAATATTTTGCTTGCTGTAAACCGCGCGGGACACAAAATAAAAGAGTCATTTAGTGGTATTCAAGTTTCGCACATTTATAGTAATGGTGTGGCGACGGAGGTCTTTCAAATGAGAAAATTTAAAAATTGCGAAGCAAACTTTTAGAAAGTTATTCTAGCGATGAAAAAACATCTGCTGATGGTGAAAATTTTGATATAAATAACGAAACAAATTTTGTTGAAAATGCCCATAAAATCCCATCGTCGGAATAGAGTTCAAGCGAGAGTGGGCTGAATAAAAATAGCCAAGTAAATACTGCGGAGGAAGTGATAAAACACCAATAAATCTTAATTGTTTTCAAGAACATACAAAATAAAGGAGAGAAATAAAGAAATGAGAGAAGTATACAAAATTAATTACCCTTTCGAAGGGATTTGTAAGAAGCGAAAGATGTGACTATATGTGGCTATATGGAAGATATAGCCACAGTGTTCAATATCTTCTGGTAGTTGATCTATTCAAAATCTAACCGTTCAAGATCTAGCGGTCATAAATGATTGGGTACTTTTAAAAGATACAACATGTTTTAATATATGCAGAAAATTCTGTATTCTAAAATTAACAGAGGAGCTAAGAGAGAAATACATTGCAAAATAACCTGGATTTATTCGTGTATAGACCACCCCAGAAGTAAAAAAAATAAAAGTGTTGCCAGATAAAGCAGTGATAAAACAATAAAATTAATAATGTGTGTGTAAACCGTATATAATTTGTGTGTGAATTGTGTGCAGCGAAAAAAAATAAAAGCAATAGCATTTTCTGTGATTTGATTGTATGGAAAATAGTAGAATGCAAGTAAAAAAAAATCATACAGCTGTATATATTTTAATTTATTGTGCTTTAATGTCTGATTGATCTGTAAGCATTATTACAGACTTTAAATTGATTATACACACACACACACACACACACACATATATATATATATATATATATATATGTATATATATATATATATATATACATGTATTATTTGAAAGAGTCGTCAAAACCTCAAAGTATTTAATCTGAATGTGTGAATGTGAATTAATTTAAATTAATTTAAATAAAAAAATATTCTTTAGTGGTATCTATTCACCAAATGTCATATTATGTAATAGTCCAGAAGCTAAGTTGTATTAATCATTATTTAAAAATCAATGTAATTATCATCAAACCATAGTGCGTGTATGTATCTCCCGTACAAAACCAGAATAACCCCAATGAAGAACATGGGTCAGCCACGACCCACCCCGGTTGTTCTAGGTATACAAGAAACACGGTAATTCTAGTGTTAAACTGCTATTGTAACTGCAATTTCGTACTGTAAGCTTTCATAAACCCATGGTTTGCAGCCATTTTGCTGGGTAGAAAAGATGATACTAATTGAGGAGAATGTTATTTCTTCTGCAACGTTTCAATAATGACAAAGTAATCAGCCGTGCGTTTCCGAGAGCCTGACCACCTTTTTATCCTGATATTATACGTGTGATATTTTTGTTGTCGGGAAACTTAAAAAATCTTGTTTATCGATCACGTGTTGCATCTTTGGTTCCTTATGACAACTCATTCTGCATGTGAAAAGTATCTCAGTCAACCAGTTAAAAGATTCTCCGCTGAACAACCTGTCCACAGACTACAGGTTTTACATCTTCAAGAAGGAAACCATACTGAGCAGCATTCCGTACGACGAAAAGGACTTTTCAGCGCATGACCAGTTGTAAAGCGCCATCTGTCACTGTTTCTGGAACTATTTTTTTTCGCTTAATCCGTTTCCTCATGTATTGAATAGTACGTACACAAAACATGAAGCCTTTACATTGAGTAGTTCAATATATAGGGAATTCGAAGTAGGGTCATGGTTAGACTGTTGTGAAGTTTTTATCTGAGAGGACTCGGAGACCAGATGCCCTTAACGAAATAAACATCTTTAATTGGAAGCTCCAGATGCCTGCTATAACTTCGCCTGTCAGTTTCACCAAAAACCAGATGGAACATGTAAATATCTGGAGAAAAAGTGCCGCGTAGAAATGTTATAAACTGAACTTGTTGACTAAGATGAGTCAAGACCTCACGTGGGGTAGCTAGGAGATGAGATGTCAGAAAAACAAGGCCCCGTAGAGAGGAGTATCTGCTGTGACACGACCCCAGACGGTCAATTTCTCGGCTCTGCCGAAAGGAGCGTCTCGCTCCGGAAAAGATTAACTTTTTGCCGTGTAAATAGTAATGTGTGCTTGTTATGTGTGTGTCCCGGGTCGTCTAATAAAAACTCTGAAAAAAAACGAACGCCAAGATCTTTTAATTTCTAGTTAAGATTCTTTCTTAAGTGAGTTCTTATACGGCGGTACAGTTGGTGTCAGAATTTGAGATTCGAGTTGTTCGAAAAGTTGGGCACACACGCACACAATGCCTGCATCTGTTACGCACGGAAGGAATGATAAGGTGAAAGGCCATTCTTTCGAGAAATAGAGAGCCGTCCTGTGTCTGGAAAAGATAAATAAAGGAAAGTCCCCGTGTGTGGGAAGAAGAGAAAAACCGTGGAATTTCCCTGAAGTCTGAAATTTTGTCCAGCCGGAAAAGAGAAAGAGGAGGGAGCAGTTTCGGTTTGAGAAGAAAGAGCTAGTTTTGGATTTTCACCCGGACAGCTGAGAGAAGAGAAGGGTGTTGCTTTTCACTCCCCTGCTGGAGGAAAGAAAAGAAAGCTTGATGTTATCTGGTTTCGGTTTAGGAAAAAAAGGAGAGCTGGAGAAATCCTTACCCAGCGACGGAAAAAGAGGAAGATTGATGTTTTTCCCCCACCCCTGGAGCAGAAAGTCTCGCGGACGTTTGTGATCAGCTGTTCGACTTGCGGAAAGGAAACGGATTTACCCCAACCCCGCCGCTGTTGGTGATGAAAGGATTGCGGGAGAGTGGAAAAAAATAGAAGAGAATTCTGTAATTATTAGGGAGCCAAGGCCTGAGACGAAACTGTGATTATTTTAGCAGTGGATCGGTTTCGATAGAAGAAAATTGTGAAATGTGAACGGGCCCGTTTTGGGTCGAAGATAGTGTTCAGGTGTTTCGCGCCTGTGGATATATTGTTTACTGGACCTCAGGGTCAGAAAGTTTGTGTTCAGTAAGCCACCCGGCTGAAGAAAAAGTGTGGATTACCGTTTAGTGTCTGAGCCTTCAATTGGGGTAAGGCACAATTTTGAATTTGGAGTTAATGTTTAGTGATTTTTAATTATTTAAAAATGCTGATTTTGTTGGGAAAATTCAAAAACGGGAATGACAAAATTTGAACAGGTACTAGTCATGGAAGTGAGCCGGTATTTACATATTGCTGTGTTATTGAAAGAAATTTTTATGATTGATTGTGATTATTGTTAATATAGTATATATTTTTTTTGTTGTTGTATTAGTGTAGAGAAGTACCTTTTCATAGAGAAATTTTGTTTGAAAAAAAAGGGGTAGATATGGCTTTCCTGGGTAAAGGAAAAAAGGAAAATATAAAAAAGTTAGTGGATGAATTGGAACTTGCCAGGACGGGAAACGAAACTCGGATTCAGTTAACGCACTTGGTGCTGGAATCTGAGGAGTATGAAGAAGAAATAGTACGGGCTCTGTATGAGACTATATTAGAGACCGCTAAGGAGGAATTAGAAAGGGAAGAAAGTCAGCGCGCCCGGTTACAAGCCATCGAACGGGAGGACATGTTGCGTAAACAGACATGGGAGCGTGATCAAGCCATTAGGAAGGAAAAATTGGAGTAAGAGAAAGAATTAAAGGAATTAGAATTAAAAAATAAATTCGAGTTTGAAAACTAAAAATCGAGAAAGGAATTGCCCCGTCTTCAGTGAATGCAAATAATATACCTTCGCGTTCCCCTGAACAGAACTTAAAAAAATTAATCCCGGATTTTAATCCTGAAAAAACAGATATTAGCTTGTATTTGGTTCTGTTTGAACGCCAAGGTAAACGGGTTGGGATACCGAAGGAAAATTGGGTCTCTCATTTAATTGGGCTTCTGCCAGTAGACATTATTTCAATTATTGCCAGACAACCCGAGACAGAGTCAGAAGATCACGATAACGTAAGAGGTATATTATTAAAAAAATTTTAATTAAACCCAGAGAGTTTTCGGCAGAAATTTGTTAGCCACCAGAAGTCACAATCTTTAAATTGGCAGGATTTCGGTTTCGAAATCCGAAATTATTTAAATGAATGGTTAGCGGGTTTAGGAATAATTTCCTTAGACGAACTAAAAGACCTTTTGGTCACCGATCAGATTAAACGGCGTGCGACGTTGGAAATGCGTGAACACTTCATTGACAAATGGCCACAGCTTAAGATCGAAGCAGCAATAGGGGAATTATTGGATGGATATGAGAGTATAAGGGCCTCTACTCCGAAGGCCAATGATACCAGAGATGTTAGGGTGGAAAAAACGCGGCCGTTTTTTCAAGAAAGGTCTCGAGAAACTAGACCACGGTTCTCCCCCACTTCGAATGCAGACCAGTAAACCGAGATAGAGCCTTTGAAAAAAGAGCGAATTTGAAATGTTTTAATTGCGGGTCCGAAACGCACCTGCGTTCATCGTGTCCGAAGTTGCAGAAAAAACCTCCGTCAGGCTCCGTAAATAATTTGCAAGATGTACGAAAGGGCGATTTATTGTACTCTTATACATTTTCTGGGGTTGTTAACAACCGAAAGATAGGAATATTAAGGGATTCGGGAGCAACGCTTGATTTAATTTGTAGGAAATTTGTAGATCCGCAGGATTTTTGTGGAGAGAAAATCTGGATCCAACAACCACTTAGTTTGGAGTTAGTTTGTCTACCGTTTGCGCGGGTAGAGATAGAGGGAGATTTCCGAAAAATTTGTACGAAAGCCGCTGTTTTCGGAAATCATTTAAACCAAAACCGATATATTTTAGGAAATAAAACTGCGCGATGATAAGAGTGAGAACAAGGTATGAATTTTTGCCAACTGGACAGGTAAATGCAGTCCAGACGCGTGCGACTACTAGACGCTTAAAGGAAGAGAAAAGGGAGCTCGAACGGGTAGCTCAAGATGTGGAGACACCCAAGGAATCGAACGTAGCGAATCAGGAAGAATCGGGACTGAGGGATTCTACGGAAGGTGAGGACCCCATTGAAATTCCGGCGTTAGAAGTTGAAGCCCCGGAGTTGGACTTGTTAAAAATCGATAAAGAAGGGTTTTTGAAAGCACAGCACGAATGTGCAGAATTAAAGGAACTGTTTAGCCGAGTGGGGGCGGACAAAACGGAAGGTACGACGAAAACTTATTCAGTTGTTAACGGGTTACTAGTTAGAAATCGCGAGGATCGTTTTGGAAACGTTACCAGATTACTAGTTATTCCAAAAGGGTTAAGGCAGAAAATAAAAGCATTGTGTCATGAAGGAACGTCAGTACATTTAGGTGAGACGAAGTCAAAGGATAAAATAATTCGATATTTTTATTGGCCTAACTGTTATAAAGAAATGGATGAATATGTGCGCAGTTGCGATGTTTGTCAAAGAGCGGGTGGAGCGAACGAGAAAAAGAAAGCCCCGTTAAAACTTGTCCCAATAATTCAGGATGTTTTCAGTAAAATAAATATCGACGCATGCGGACCTTTACCACTGACCACGGATGGACACCGGTATATTTTAACGGCAGTATGCATGGCGTCCAAATACCCGGAGGCGGTTCCGCTGGTGGACCTCTCCTCTATTAGAGTGACTGGGGCGCTGATGAATATTTTCAGTCGCATCGGATTCCCCAGCCAACTCCAATGCGATCAGGGAAAGTCCTTTACCTCAGCTTTAACGACCGAATTTCTTAATAAATTTGGCATTAAGATCGCTCATAGTTCTGTTTATCATCCCCAGAGTAATCCCGTGGAACGATATAATAGGACCTTAAAACAACTTTTGAGGGCTCTGTGTATTGAATTAGACGCCGGTTGAGATAAACATTCGCCTGTGATTCCATTGGCTCTTCGAAACGTAGTTCATGAAAGCACAGGTTACTCACCAGCCGAGTTGGTGTATGGAAAAAATCTTCGAACACCCGAGACCTTGATAATGGAACGATGGTCCGACCCTCCACCTGAAAATGATGTAGTGACCGAATATGTTTTTAAATTAATAAATCGGTTGAAACGATGTCGCGAGGTAGCTGTTTCCCACATGGAAGAAATGCAAGGTAAACGAAAGGTTTGGTATGACAAAAACGCGGTAAAACGAGAATTCAAGGAGGGAGATTTAGTGTTGGTTTTAGCCATGACGAGACCAAATAAACTGTTCGTGCAATGGATAGGTCCTTGAAAAATCAAGAATAAAATATCTGAGACTAATTATGTGGTAGAACTGCCAGGAAGTAGGAATAAAACCCAAATTTATCATGTTAATATGCTGAAACCATATTATACGCAACCCGAACATGTAAATTTTTTGTGCTCCAAAGACAATTCAAATTTAATAGAACATCAGGATTTAGATATTAGAAATTACGGCTTAGTCAGTTAGAAAAAAACCTAAACGAAGCACAAATTAGCCAATTAAGGGAGCTTTTAAATAAATATGCCGCGTGCGTTTCAAACGACCCTGGTAAAACAGATTTGGTGGAGCATGATATAACTTTAATTAGCGATAAGCCCGTACGATCAAAACCTTATCGGATGTCGCAAAGACAAACTGAAATCGTAAAAATGGAGATTCAAAAGATGTTAAGATTGGGGGTTATTGAAGTTGGCGAGTCGGATTACACGTCGCCTTTAATTTTAGTAGAGGTTCCGGGTAAGGATCCTCGTCCATGTGTGGATTTCAGGCGTGTCAATGAGATAATTAGGACAGAGTATTTCCCCATCCCCAATATCGAAGAAAGAGTTGAGAAAGTCTCATCTGCTAAATACATAACCGTCCTAGATTTAGCGAAAGGTTATTGGCAGATTCTCATGAGCCCCAGAGCTCAACGGTATGCAGCATTCTGTACAACTTTTGGTACTTTTAGGTGTTTGAAAATGGCTTTTGGATTAAAAAATGCGCCATTTTTCTTTAGCAAAATGATGGCAGAACTATTAAGAGAGATGGAAGAATTTGCAGTTCCTTATTTAGATGACGTCGCTGTATTCTCGAACACCTGGGAAGACCACTTAAAACATGTCGCATTAGTTCTAGATAGAATTCATAAGGCAAATCTTAAAATAAAGCCCTCTAAGTGTAAATTTGCCAGAGTAGTGTAAAATATTTAGGCCATATTGTAGGAAATGGTTCCCGCACTCCAGCAGAAGTCAAGATTGAATGCGTAAAAAAATTCCCTACTCCCGAAACAAAAACGCAGATTCGTGCATCTCTAGGGCTGGTCGGATACTACCAGAGATACATAAGGAATTTTTACATAATAGCAGCCCCCTTGACTGACGCGCTAAAAGGGAAAACCCGTCGAGGTAAAGTCGAGTGGACTCCCACGTGCGAGAGCGCTTTTCGGTCTCTGAAAGCGAAACTAACCGAACGGCCGTTCTTGCATGCGCCGAATTTTCATCGTGGATTCCTTATTCAGGTCGATGCATCGTTACGCGGTGCCGGTGCTGTGTTGAGCCAGGTAAATGAGAAGGGAGAGGAACACCCGATTTTGTATTTGAGTCGGAAATTCTCTCCGGTAGAACAACGCTATAGCACCACCGAGCGGGAGTGCGCCAGTATTGTTTCGCCGTAAAAAGATTACATTACTATCTAGATGGAAGAAAATTTAGATTATAACGGATCATAATCCTCTGCGCTTCTTACAAACTCATGCGAGTCCAACCCAAGGCTTATGCGTTGGAGCCTCGCGTTACAACCGTACGATTTTACAATCGAACATCGAGCAGGAAAAAAACACCAAAACGCTGATAGTCTAAGCAGGGTAGCATTTGAAGACTAGAAATTTTATTGAAAAAAAAAAGTTTAAGAGTGTGTTTTGTTATTGTGTTAAAATTCTTTTAAGTAACTTATTGTATATAAAAGGTTTAAAAGTGTTTGTTTTTATTAGTGTTGTTCGAATTATCTGTTATTATGTGCCAAATGTTGGCAACGCACTTGTTCCGCGAATGTAGGTAACCATATAAAAGTAATTCGTTTCGTCATTCTAGTTTATGTTCTTGTCTTGCCTTGTGTGCACGCATCGCTTCGCTTGTGAACAATAAAATAAATACAGTCCTTAAGATTATGTGAGTTTATTAATTAGTTTAATACGCATCGCTTACAAAATGGTCAGCGTCCAGCCGGAGAAAGATGCGATACTTTTCGCAATTTAAAAAAAAATTCTGTGACTGTATAATGAACTATTATCTCCAGTTCTTTCATCAAAGTTTTATGGAATGTTGATTTCGCAAGCGTGTATGCTTCGATTAATGGGATGAAGAAATCGTCTGCTCTGCAATAAGGTAGGAAATACTTATTATTTTCTTTACTGTATTATAAGATTTTGAAATGGAATCTATTGAAAAGTTGAAAAAGAAACGTCCCACGTTAAGAACGTCTGTAACAAAATTGATTAGTAAATTCGAAACATTAATAAATGACAAAAAATATAGAAATTGATAATTACTCAGAAATATTAGAACAATTGAATGATAAAGAACAATCGCTAAAAAACTTAAATAATGAAATAGAATCTGCCATTATTATAGAGAAAGATTATGAAATAGATATTAACACTAGTGAGGAATATCATGATAACATTATGAAGACTAAATTTAAAATAAAAAAAAACAAATTAAATGTTTAGAAGAGAGTAAAGTTCCCAGTGCATTTCAATTAAAACCCACTCTAATAAACAACGCAATAAACATTAAATTACCTGAAATTCCACTTCCGAAATTCTCCGGGAAGTCCGAAGAGTGGAATACGTTTAAGCTACAATTTAACAACTTAATAACCTCAAATGAACAGCTTTCGGATGCTCAAAAACTGCATTATTTATCAGCTGCATTAATAAATGATGCAAGGGTTATGATTACCACAGAAGATACGTTTTCATCTTTGTTCCAAGCGTTAAAGGACAGATACGAAAATGATAGAGTAGTAACAGAAATACACATTAATTCACTTTTAGACGCAGATAAGCTGACGCAGCCTTCCGCTAAAGGCCTACGAAATTTAGTCGACAATGTAAGAAAAAGCATTCGCGCATTAAGCGTTTTAAACTATAACAGAAACAATCTTTCCGATGTTTTAATATTAAACATCATTCTTCAAAAATTAGACAAGGATACTCGAAAAAATTATGAAATGAGTATAACTGCAAACGAAGTACCAAAATTAGAAGGATTAATGTTATTTTTGGAGAAACGTTCTCAAATTTTGGAAAACATCCATAAATGCACTTCCATAAAACCCTTCATTAAGGATCAGAAGCGTTCATGCAATTCTAAGTCATTAACCTTGTTAGCAGAAGGTCCACACAATTGTTTAATGTGTAAGGGTGACCACATTTTAATGAAATGTTCGCAATTTTTGAATTTGCCCGCTAAAAAAAGGTTCAATATTGTTAAAACGAAAAGACTTTGCTATAATTGTTTATCATCTGTTCACAACATTAGCCAATGTAAAAGTTTAAGTACGTGCAAAAGATGTAGCAAGCGTCACCACAGCTTGATTCTCCTGGAACGCGGTGAAGAAGGTATTGATACTAATCAGGTGATACCAACTCAAAGCAGAAGTAATCTTAATAGTAACTTGTCGCCAACCGCAACCGCATTTTCTCCTCATAGTTACACAAATAGTCAGATGTCTGTCACCACCTTGGGTGAAAATGCACATTCATTTGATAACACGCATTCAACCATAAACAATACTGTAATGAATATGACATCTTCTTTTAGTAAACAAGTACTGCTTTCAACCGCGATAATATATGTACAAAATGCTAGAAGAGAATTTGTTCCTCTTAGGGCATTGCTAGATTCAGGATCTCAAAATAACTTTATAACGAAGGAATGTACCGAGTTATTGTTCTTGAAGGGAAAGAAAATAAACGCATCAGTTTCAGGGCTAAATGGTTCAGTCATGAATATAAAAGAAAGTGTTATATCAACCATCGCAAATGAAAATAGAAGTTTTAGTGAAACATTGCAATTTTTTGTTGTTCCTAAAATTACGCGCATAACGCCAGCTACATATCTAAACATCATGCACATTACGCAATTACAGACATTTCAGTTAGCTGATCCACAATTTGATAAACCAGGTCCAATACATGTTTTATTGTGAAACGAGGTATTTTTTAACTTAATGGGAGCCAATAAAATAAATATCCAAAATTTGGTTTTTCAAGAAACAGTTTTTGGCTATGTTGCCAGTGGTTCTAAGTCGCCCCAAGAAAACAATTTCAGTAATTATTGTGGTCTTGTTCGATCTGTGGACGATTTATCCAATATTATGCAGAAATTTTGGGAAATTGAAGCGGTTAATGATACAAATCCAATAAAAAGTAAAGAAGAGCAATATTGTGAGGAACATTTCCTGCGTACACATACCAGAAAGGAAGACGGCAGATATGTTGTAGAAATGCCAATTAAAAATGGTGGGCTTGAATGATAAGGAAAATCAAAAGAAAATGCAAATAATCGATTAAATCATTTGTTTAAGCGATTTACGCACAATCCAACCATGAGATTCTTGTATGAAGATTTCATTAAAGAATATAGTAATTTGGGACACTTAGAAGAAATCTCTTTGGAAACTAATCCCAGATTTTTATATTGTTTGCCGCATCATGGGGTATACAGACCCGATAAGCCCAGCACGAAATTAAGAGGTGTCTTCGACTGTAGTGCAGCTACCACTAGTGGTGTTTCTTTAAATGATGTTTTATTAAATGGAGGTTCAGTTCAAGATGAGCTTTTCGATATCATTTGTCGATTTCGAACACACAAGTACGCCTTTACAGCTGATATCATAAAGATGTATCGCCAGATACTAATTGCGGAAAAGCAGAGAGATTTATTGCACATTTTGTGGAAATGTGGTGAAGAAGAACCGGTCAAAACATTTAAGTTAAAGACAATTACTTATGGAACATCGAACGCTCCATATCTTGCCACGCGGACTCTAAATCAGCTCGCAATTGATGAAAAAGATGATTTTCCGCTAGCATCACGTGCAGTACTCCAAAATTCTATGTCGACGATGTGCTAACAGGAGCTAGCAGTTTAGCAGAAGCCCAACAACTGCAAGCACAATTAATCGCATTGCTTGAACGTGGCGGCATGACATTGCACAAATGGTGTGCTAACAACCCCAAACTGTTAAAAATCACAACTAGTAACAAGGAATATTCATTCATTGATCGTGATGAGGACCAGAGCACTAAAACTCTAGGACTCTTATGGAATCCAATTCATGACTCCTTTTTGTTTAATTCATTAGTTAAGGAGCCAGCTGTGTACACGAAAAGAACTGTTCTATCAGATATAGCTCGAATTTACGATCCATTAGGATTACTCGGTCCTGGAATAGCTAAGGATAAAATTTTCATACAGAGAGTTTGGTTATTAAAGTTAGGCTGGAACGATCCACTTCCAGATGATGTTAAGGATGAATGGCAACGCTTTATCAGAACGCTTCAACATATAAACAATTTAAAATTCAATCGTTTTGTTTTAAACGAAGGCCATTCGGAAATTGAACTGCACGGATTCTCCTATGCATCCGAGCTCACATATGGAGCAGCCATTTATCTACGCTGTCCCACAAAAATTAATACATCTTTAAGTTTACTGTGTAGCAAGTCTAGTGTTGCACCATTGAAACCTTTGACAATTCCCAGACTTGAGTTGTCCGCAGCTGCCTTATTGTCTCAACTCGTATGTAAGGTAGTGAATCTATTAAAGTTGCATATCAATAAGGTAATTTTGTGGTGTGACTCAACCATCGTCTTAGCATGGTTACAGACTCCTCCTCATGTACTCAAAAGCTTTGTGGCCAACAGAGTTTACAAAATTCAAGAGTTGTCCCAGACTTATCTATGGAAACATATACGTTCAGAGGACAATCCAGCAGACCTTGTTTCTCGAGGACTAACTTTTGACAAGTTAACTGATTGTGAACTTTGGTGGCACGGCCCTTCTTTCTTGAGAGAAGGTGACATCACATCCAATAAGGACATTGACTTGGAACATGAAAAAAACACTATTGAGTTTTCATCAGAGTTAAAACTGAGAAACAATACTACATTAACTTGTTTTAATAATGTTGAATTTGTTAATGAAATTTTAAGTATTAGCAATAATTATACTAAAATATTACGTGTTTTGAGTTATATTTTCAGGTTTTTAGATAATACGAAAAGATCAACTGAAAAAAGAAAGTGACACGTAAGTATAGATGAATTATCAAGAGCAGAAGCTTTTTTGATACGGGAATTTCAAAAAAGCGAATTTAAGGCAGAATATACTGCATTGTTAGAAGGTAAGCAAATTTCTAAGAATAGTAAATTGCGATTGTTAAACCCCTTTTTGGATGCAGATAAGATGCTAAGAGTAGGAGGTCGTTTGAATCATTCCGACCTAAAATTAGCTCAAAAACATCAATACATTCTGCCAGCTAAGGGTAAATTGTGTAGCCTGATTGCAATTTACTACCATAAAAAATATCTTCATATAGGTGCACAAGCATTGTTATGCTACTTGAGGCAAAAATTCTGGCCATTACAGGGAATAAATTTAGTTAGGAAAATAACGCATGAGTGTATAGCTTGTAGTAAAAACAATCCTATAACTGTGCAACAAATCATGGGTTCGCTACCCATAGAAAGAGTACGTCCTAGCGCACCTTTATCTATGTGGGAACAGATTTTGGTGGCCCCTTCTTTATAAAATATAAGGGACAAAGAAAGGGAATTCTTAATAGGGTGTATTTGGCAATCTTTGTTTGCTTTGTAACTAAAGCAGTGCATCTCGAATTAGTGCCAGAATTGACCACAGATGCATTCATTGCAACGTTAAAAAGATTCATTGCTAGGCGCGGTAAGTGCGCAGTAATCTTTTCAGATAATGCAAAAAATTTTGTTGGAGCAAACGCAGAGTTACAAAGACTCCATAATTTGCTAAGACGTCCGGAAGAGAGGTTGGCAAATTATTTGTCAGAGGAGAATATCACTTGGAAAGTTATTCCTCCTCGTGCACCTAATTTTGGTGGGTTGTGGGAGGCAGAAATAAAATCGGTAGAATATCATCTAAAGCGAACAGTAGGTAATACAAGGCTAACTTTCGAAGAGTTATTAACTGTAGTTGCTCAAATAGAGTCTATATTAAACTCACGTCCAATCACTCCATTGTCTTCAGACGTGAATGACTTAGAGGCCTTAACGCCAGGCCACTTCTTAATCGGGAGACCTATGACAGCCATAGTTGAACCAGAATTAATTAATATAAGCGAAAATAGACTGTCTAGATGGCATAGAATTACAAAATGCGTTCAATTGATATGGAATCGTTGGAATAGAGAGTGTTTGAATACGCTTCAACAGCGTTCGAAATGGCAATTTTCAAGAAATAACGTAATCATAGGTACCCCAGTGTTGATAAAGGAAGACGATCTTCCTACAAATAAATACTTACTAGGACGCATTACAAATGTTTTCCCAGGTACAGATGGTAAGATAGGGTAGTTGAAATCAAAACCTCAAAGGGAATACTTGAAAGAAGTATATCCAAAATTGCTTTATTGACACAACAAGTTTCAGAGAATTAGTTACGAGCTATTTAAAAAGAAAAAAAATAAGGAGGGAGCTTCGTTGGGAATTTTCTCTTAATTTTTATTGCTGTATTATTTTCTTAATAGTATTATTCATTGTTAAAAGAAAACTGTTGTGTTGTATCATATTTACTCAAACATTTGTAATGTTAATATTTATTTTCTATTGTATAATTGATTGAAGTTGACCCTTCAATGTCGGGGGTATGTTCGAATTATCTGTTATTATGTGCCAAATGTTGGCAACGCACTTGTTCCGCGAATGTAGGTAACCATAGAAACGTAATTCGTTTCGTCATTCTAGTTTATGTTCTCGTCTTACCTTGTGTGCACGCATCGCTTCGCTTGTCAACAATAAAATAAATACAGTCCTTAAGATTATGTGAGTTTATTAATTAGTTTAATACGCATCGCTTACAAGTGTATTAGAATTCATTCTTAAGAAATTTATCTATCTATCTATATATATTATTATTGTTGGTTATCCATGTGAACAGGAGAGAGCGAACTTTATTGGAATTACCTGTGATGTTTAAAAACTTCTTCTATTCTGATTATGTTAAAGGAAAATTATTAATGAAGGTTCTGGTTTATTATAAAATTGTTGAAGTGCTTATTATAAATCTTAGTATTATTATATAACGGTGTGCAATTGCAATCTGTTTATTGTTTACTGTATTTATTATGTTTGTTGTGTGTTATGCTGAATCCCTTCCATGGTAACGAAGTACTTCTGATAAATGTTTTGATTTTAAAATTTAAAATTTAATTAATTTTGGAGCAGATAGCATTGTTAGGGATAGCATTAACTCCGAATTTCACTATGATTGTGCACCCGAGTGTGGAAATTTTTCCCTTAAGGAAAAATTTATATGGGGCATGGAGGGACTGTGACGTTTTTATCTGAGAGGACTCGGAGACCAGATGCCCTAACGAAATAAACTTCTTTAATTGGAAGCTCCAGATGCCTGCTGCACGGATGATGACTGCTGCACGGTGATGACTGCTGCACGGTGATGACTGCTGCACGGTGATGACTGCACGGATTCTCCTATGCATCCGAGCTCGCATATGGAGCAGCCATTTATCTACGCTGTCCCACAAAAATTAATACATCTTTAAATTTACTGTGCAGCAAGTCTATTGTTGCACCATTGAAACCTTTGACAATTCCCAGACTTGAGTTGTCCGCAGCAGCCTTATTGTCTCAACTCGTATGTACGGTAGTGAATCTATTAAAGTTGCATATCAATAAGGTAATTTTGTGGTGTGACTCAACCATCGTCTTAGCATGGTTACAGACTCCTCCTCATGTACTCAAAAGCTTTGTGGCCAACAGAGTTTACAAAATTCAAGAGTTGTCCCAGACTTATCTATGGAAACATATACGTTCAGAGGACAATCCAGCAGACCTTGTTTCTCGAGGACTAACGTTTGACAAGTTAACTGATTGTGAACTTTGGTGGCACGGCCCTTCTTTCCTGAGAGAAGGTGACATCACATCCAATAAGGACATTGACTTGGAACATGAAAAAAACACTATTGAGTTTTCATCAGAGTTAAAACTGAGAAACAATACTACATTAACTTGTTTTAATAATGTTGAATTTGTTAATGAAATTTTAAGTATTAGCAATAATTATACTAAAATATTACGTGTTTTGAGTTATATTTTCAGGTTTTTAGATAATACGAAAAGATCAACTGAAAAAAGAAAGTGACACGTAAGTATAGATGAATTATCAAGAGCAGAAGCTTTTTTGATACGGGAATTTCAAAAAAGCGAATTTAAGGCAGAATATACTGCATTGTTAGAAGGTAAGCAAATTTCAGTTTCCTGTCAGTTTCACCAAAAACCAGATGGAACATGTAAACAGTTTTAATCATGTAAATATCTGGAGAAAAAGTGCTGCGTAGAAATGTTATAAACTGAACTTGTTGACTAAGATGAGTCAAGACCTCACGTGGGGTAGCTAGGAGATGAGATGTCAGAAAAACAAGTCCCCGTAGAGAGGAGTATCTGCTGTGACACGACCCCAGACGGTGAATTTCTCGGCTCCGCCGAAAGGAGCGTCTCGCTCCGGAAAATATTACCTTTTTGCCGTGTAAATAGTAATGTGTGCTTGTTATGTGTGTGTCCCGTGTCGTCTAATAAAAACTCTGAAAAAAAAAACGAACGCCATGTTCTTATACGGCGGTACACTGTATTACGAGGTATATATTAGAAACTACGAATCGAATTTGCATTACAGTTTCATAAGTAGTTTACATTGAAATAAATGTTTTTAAGCATAACTATAATCACAATTAGCATTTGAAAATCCAAAAGTAAAATGATATATAAAATTCTATTTCCCATTTCCACTTAGTAGAAAAACTTAAAAAGTGAAATTTTGAAAATCATCTTAGATTTTATTAGCATTGAAAATAAATGTAGAGTCGTGAAAAAAAGGCCTTTCGGCCAGTGCCGGGAGGAAGAGGTTGCTTTCATATTTCTTGGTTTTAAAATTTTGCAAGTTTTACTCGAAGCCAATTTTACTCACATTTTAAGAAACTAAAATGCGACGAACTCGAAAAGAGAATAATCGTCAATACTGAATTTGAATGAGAATTGCGCCAAATTAGTAAACTATTAGCTGCCCTTGGCGACCAGTTTGGTCTCCTTTAAAATTTATTTTTGGGAAATCATGCTAAGCAGTGTATCGTGTTACTTTTATTCGTAATTTAATTTACTTGGACTCCCTTAAATATAATTAATATAATCCCTTAAGCTAATATTAGTTTTTGTTGCATTAAAATATCTCAATTTGTTGATTTTCTGTAAGAATGTAAACCCTATTGGTTTACAAAGGAAGTCTATGGGAATTTGGCGAAATATTAGAGCTATCGCCAAGTTGATGTCACTTTTCGACTCACTTTGGTCGCCAAATTTGGTGATATATCACCAAGTTGGCAACAGAACAAGGTCCCCATATGGTAGACCCACTTATAGGTATAGAGATGCATTAAATGCTGTTCAAAAACCAATGGCCGCCATTTTCACACAAGATGGCGGATGAGGCCAAAATGTCAGCCACCCTAGAAATTCAAACTGCTATATCTCACCTTTTTCTAAGATAAAGACAAATCAAAATATGCTCTGGAATCCTTGTATTAAGGTCAAACTCTTAAGAAAATAATTTTTTTTCAGTTTTTAATTTATTTGCACCGCTTTTTAAATTAAAAAAGAAAATTAAATGGCCGCCATTTTGAAACAAAAGGGTGAATGAAGCTGACCACTGAACTCGGTCGAGACATTGATATGTACTATGCATACAATTAATTTAATTCAAATCGGTTTAAAAATACGAGACATGACAAAAATCAGATTATATATATATATATATATATATATATATATGGATATATATACAATACATATATATATAAGTCACATTTGAACGGAGTGTGGTTTTGGTGTCTGGGGATCATGATCGACGAAAATACACCAAAATTTTGACCGGACGGCTGCAATAGGGCGTTTTTTACTTTTTATAATGAAAGCTACCTAAAACTAAACTTCCTTTACTAACTCTGCAACAATTTTTTGTAGAAAAAAGTTACTGGTGACAAAAGATTGGAAATAAAGTCTTGTTTTAAATGATATGTATAAAATTTTCGTGGGGTGCCATCTACCTATCAAAACGAAAGCAAACTTTTTTTCAATAGCAACACCTAAATTTAACACCCTTCAATTAGCCAAAATTTTCATGAAATTCGTACGATTAGTTTCAGATAAATTAATTATTTTAAAATAAGTGTATTTTAGGGGTTGTATCCAAATTGAAGTTCGGTACTTGATTGTTGAAATGCCACATAATAACTATGTCACTTCTATTAATGTATCTTGCCAATATGACAATTTCATTCACTTAATATGTTTCGACTATTGCCAGTCCAAATAATTCAATAAAATGAGTAAAATATATTTTTTTTTTTCAAAGTATGCTTTACTGCATATCATAGGCGGCCCGTTAAACCGTCATTTTGACATTTTTTAAGCATCATTCGAAAACGACTTGGAAAAAAATTAATTGAGAATTTGCATAAAACAGGACATAATAAATGTAAATCTATCAGAAAAGTTCTAGGTTGCAATTCATATTTTTTCGAATATCACTTTCATAATTCCTAATTTATATATTTTTTAATTACAAATGGGTTAATAGTATTATAACCATAGAAAAATATATCACATTAGGATTATAATTACAGGAGATATTGATAAAAATATGAAAATGTAATTATAAAAAATCATCAAAATTACAGATATTACACTATACTAAATTAAAAAGATAAAAGCTCTAAAAACAATTTAAAAGGACGTTTCGGATTCATTCTGAATCCCTGATTGGTTAATTTCTAATGTAAAAGTCGTACTAAGGAGTTAAAGTTCAACAAACCGAAAAACATTACTTCAAGTTGTCAAAGTGAAAATTATATTAAAACAAAATTGAATACTCTATTGGTAGAGATTGGTTTAGATTGGTAGAGGGTAGGAATTTGCTGATGAGGGATTCAGAATGAATCCGAAACGTATTTTTAAATTGTTTTTAGTGTTTTCATCTTTTAAATTTAGTGTAATGTAATGACTGTAATTTTGATGATTTTTTATAATTATGAATGTATTCAGACATAGTCCTTTTGTTTATATCTGTGAAAATGTAATATAACATTACAAACTCTAAATTTTGAATGATTATAATTCAGAAACTTATTATCCAAATGACTTGAAATTTTGTTTCTGAGCATAGTTTTAACCGAAAATGTAAAATATATTTTCAAAATTTTGTGTTGTCATTAAAACAAAACAGAGTTTGGTCTGGTTTTGATTAGTAGATGGCCCACTAAGGACATTTTATATGCATAATTTAAAATTTAATTTTAATTTTATACACATGATTAAATTTAATTTTAATATTTTTGTTACAGTAACTTTCTTCTATTATAATTAGTTGCACAGTAAGTAGGGGGTATTTACTTTTTTCCCCACGATTTGTACAATGAACTACATTTCCTGTTTATTGCAATTAATTTGTGCAATAAAATTTCATAAATTTAATATTTGATTATATAATATATTATTTCTATTTTGAAGCTTTTAATGACGTTAATAAATTTACATAAAAAGCTACAAGTCTTAAAGATCTACATTCAAAATAAATGGTGTTTAATATGTTTGCACATTTTAAGGAAAGATTTTCAAAATTATGCAATCCTGTGATATTTTTTTTTCTTGCAGACAGCTCCACACTTGTTGTTACAATGTGTTTTGGAATGAAATTATTCTTGTTATCAATTTATTCATAAATTATGTTCTTTTCTTTAATATTTTCCATACACTGATTCGATGATAAGGACATATACAAACACAGACGGACACACTGGCAGACAATTTGCTAAAATATATTTTTCGGTATTTCTGACCCCTAAAGCGTGTAAATCGAAAAAATGTCGATTAAAATACTTTCTTCTATTATAGGTAGAAGAAACAAAAAAAATGTGTATTTAACATAAAATTTCAAAAGTGATGATATTGAAAAACATTTGTATTTTAAAAGAGTTGTGAAATTTAGAACTGTTACAATGTTTTTCGTAATATAAACAGAATTTTCTGTTATCATAGCCAGCATATATTATTAATATATATATATATATATATATATATATATTTTCTTTTCAGCGTGCTTTGCGGCAAAAAAAATATTAAATATAATATATTCATAATTATTATAAGAGTTCGGAATATTTTTCGAATCGCATTTTACAGTCAAAGAGTAGGCCTAATATTTTCTATTAGGTCGTAATGGATATTTGCATATGGATACTTTCAGAGATTCTAATTTTTTTAACCAATGCCAGTTTTCAGTTTATGTGGTAATGAAGTTAGCATTACATTATGTAAAGACATAATATTTTTAATACAGTGATTCCTTCAAATTTTAACTATTGTAAAAATTAACATTTATAAAATTTTCAAAATTTAAGTTTTATTTTCATAAATTACATTTAGACATTCATTATTTTATGCGTTTAACTTGAAAATTCGCTTATATAAACAGGAAAAATATTTCTGATTTTGGGTAAATCCTTATTAGATGTCGAATCGGCTTAGTCTCCTCAGCTGTTGGACATGTGATGAAACTAGTAAAGTTCTTCTATTCTTAATTGTTATAAAAAAGCGTTGTAAACGAAGTTGTAGTGTTTTATTTCTTGAAATAAAATTTATTTTCACCGAAAAAGAAAGTTTGGCTTTTGATGTATGTTCTCATAAGATAGTGATAGTTTTAGATTAAATACACTGAAGTATTATTTAATTAAAGCTAGAAAGTTGGTAACGAGTTGGGCCTCCTCTGGCCTTCATAATGGCTGCCACAGGATGAGGAATATATTCAACAATTTTGCGGAAGTGTTCCACAGACATGACTTGCTAAACATCTGCTAGAGCTGCCCATAATTCAGTAAAAGACGCTGTTGATGTGTGACGTACTTTCACACCCTTCTCCAAAGCATCCCAAAAGCGCACAGTTTGATTTAAATCTGGGCTTCTAGATTGCTAATCCATGACAGAAAATTAAGATGAATGTTCATCCTGCCAGGATGCAGGCAACCGGGAACTATGAGAGGAGCGATTGTCTTGCTGGATTACTCCATTTTCATGTGGATGATAGGAAAACATAAATGGATGGAGCTGATCGACCACACCTCTACGTACTAAGTTACATTTATGGAGTTTGGTAGAAGTACCAATGATCCCCAAAACTCCCAAGAGAAAAAAATTCAGACCATGAGTGAGACACAATGACTTTTCACAGTTGCAACCTGCCGTGCGCGATCCATGGCTGCATAAGTCTGCCGCCTTATTGTCAGCCTTCCATGGGCGTGAAGTTGTCGGAATTGAGAGACTCATCTATGCTACATTTATGCTACTCGTTTGTAGTCCTCTAGAGTCCATTCTCTGTGTTCTCTAGTCCAGGCAAGACGTGCATTGAGCAGTGGCCTTGGGCCATCCTTGAATCAATGGCTCTTGAAGCCTATACGGTAAAGCGAATGTTCCACGAGCCGTTTGCTGACGTAACGAGTGGCGCCAAGATTCATCTGGGTTGTAATTTGAGCTAATGTTTGGCTTCGCTGGATACGTACAATATGGCTGAGCCGCCTCCTACCATGCTTGTTCAAGTCTTTTTTTCCTTTATTGTTTGCCCGATTGCTAGTTTTTCCCCCACCATCCGTGTATTCTCGGTATATTCTTGACACAGTCAAGCGGGAAAATAACAGTTCTCTGACGATTTAGGAAATGGAATGGCTCATGAGTCGAGCGCCTATCATTTCTCCGTAATCGAAGGCGTCTAAATCACGAGCTTTACCCATACTAGCAGTTGAAAAATGTGATTCACAACAATCATATTACTAGCAATACATGCAGTTATCACAGCGTCATCAGATGCACAGAAATGAGGCGCAACGCTACAAATTTTGCATAGCATTTTGGTCTATGCTTACGTTTTTGCTAAAAATCCCATTTTATCTTGTATTTATATTACAGTAATATACTTCATGAAGTTGTGCATAAATTTTGTACTTGATCGTTTAAATGTGAACTGAAAAATCTATTAAAGTAAAAAAGAAAACATAGGGGGCTTAAGGGGGCGACTATTTCTGACTTACCCTATACATATTATCTATCTTTGATATGCAATTGTTTCTTTAACTATACAAAATACATTCATATGTATACATATAGATACATGTGTATTTACCTTGGGTAAATGGTGCTGTTAATTGATGACTCGCTTATATAGAAATAATACGCTTTTAATAGCTGGAGTAAGGCATCAAATCTATTTACAAAATATTATTTCCATTCCAATTATTATATCCAATTTATATACAGGTTTTAAGGAGGAAAATGGATTTCTGCCACAATGTATCGGTCATTAATACATCGGCGATATCCGAGCTTGGCTGAGCCGTCTTACCAGACCAACTCGAAAAGGCAACTCTGAAGTGAATTTTAATATTCAGTTCTCAGGCTGGAGATGCAAATCACTAAGTCATCAAGTTTATTGTGTGTCGAGTTTTGCTAGCTTTTTTAATTCTCATGAGAAAGTGCTTCACCCTTCCTGTTGCGGTTGAGATGTGACGGGAAGCGCAACCCACGTTCACATCATATTAAAACAAAATAGTAACAGAAAGAAATAGGTATACGCATAAATAAAATTGTTACTTATTATGCAGAATACAGTATACTTATGAAGAATGAAAATAAAAACAATTTTTAAGGATTTTTTTCAGCTATTTTCTTTAAATACATTTATAATTTTAATTTTATATAAAAATATATGTTTTCCTAACAATAAAAAAATCTAAAAATAAGTAAGAAAGATAAATACTCAAAAAGTATTCCACAAAAGAAAATATTACTTTTTATGTGGAAAACGGTATACTTTCCACAAATAAAAAAAAGCAAGAGAGGCTTAATGGGGACAACTATAAATGATTTTCCTTATAGATATTATTTAGCTTTAATATAAAATTATGTATTTCATTAACTATATAAAATATATACATAAATATATTTAAAAAAATAGTAACAGAAAGAAAGAAATATGCGTATAAATACGAATGTCACTTTTTCTGCTGGATACAGTGTATTGAAGATGAATGAAATTAAAAAGAATTTTTAATGATGTTTTCTTCCGCAGATTTTTTTAATATGTTCATTTATTTTAATTTTTTTGTAAAATTATGTGTTTGCATAACAGTAAAAAATGTAAAAATACCTAAGAAAGAGAAATACGCATAAAATTAACCCAGAAAAGTAAAAATGTTACTTTTTATATAGAAAACAGTATACTTCTCACAAATGAAAAAACAATAAAAGGTAATCTTAACCCGGGAGGACTCGCATCGAGCCTCTCAGGCCCGGCGATAACTAAACTATACTGCAATGAAATCACCCCTGCAACGAAAATGAACGGGTTTCATGATAGCTACGTTGAAGGTCACCTACATACTGAAAACAGGCATTTGAGGAATTTCAGCCCTCCCTTTTCTGTGAAAATTGCAGTTCGGCCTTCAGAGGCCCGGAGTGAGCGCTCGCGTTTTTCATTTGGGATTGTGAATGTGAAAGAAAAGGTTGTAAAATGTATCGCTATTTAACATATAAGGATGAAATGAAGAGATTGGAGACCTTGTTAGCTGATGTATCAACTGATGAGGAATCTATTAATGAGGAAGATAAAGAAGCAGGTGACACAGAAAAATATAGTGATCATCAGTCAAGTTCTGCAGAGGATTTAGATTCATGTAGTGACTCGGATATTATTGAATCCGTTGTCTATTATATTGGCAAAAATAAAATAACGAAGTGGAATAAAAAATAACCAAGACGAAATGTCAAAACTCCTGCTCACAATATTGTCTCAAAATTACCCGGGAATGTTGGCAATACAAGGAACATATCATGTCCTGTGGATTCAAGGCAATTGCTTTTTGATGAAACAATAACGAGTATAGTGGAAATAACAAATATTTATATAAAATCCATTGCAAGCAATTTCCAAAGAGAAATAGATGCTCATCAGACAAATATCACAGAAATACGAGTATTTTTTGGCCTTTTTTAGTTAAGAGGTGTTCACAAATCCTCACACGTAAATGTCCGTGATATTTGCAAGACCGATGGCACAGGGCTTGAAATTTTCAATCGAACTATGTCGTACAATCGCTTTTTATTAATTATGAAATGCATAAGATTCGATGACATAACTTATCGTCCTTCTAGAAGAAAACTGAATAAATTGGCTCCCATATTTTTGAAAAAAAAAAAAAGGTTACGAATTGTCAACATGTATTGTCTCGGAGAATTTGTGACTATAGATGAAAAGTTAGAGCTTTTTAGAGGTAAATGTTCCTTTCGTCAATATATTCCAAGTAAGCCTGAAAAATATGGGCTAAAAATATTTGCTTTAGTCGATTCTAGAACATTTTATACTTAGAATCTTGAAATTTATGCAGGGGCTGAACCGTAAGGTCCATATAAATCAGAAAATTCTCCAGATAAAATTGTCACGAAGTTAGTTGAACAATTTACAAGTCTGGATGTAATCTCACAGCTGACAATTGGTATACCTGTTATGCAATAGCTAAAGATCTCCTTTAAAAGAAAATTACATTTGTTGGAACTGTCAGGAAAAATAAAAGATAACTACCAGAAGAATTCGTTTCTGGGAAGAGACGAGAAGCGTATTCCTCGTTATTTGGATTCCAGAAGAATATGACTTTGGCACCCTATGTACCAATAAATAAATAAATAAATAAATGTGTGGTACTTTTGCCGACCATGCACAATGATAATGCTATTGATATTTCAACTGCAGAAGCCAAGAAACCAGAGATAATAACATTTTATAATCTGACGAAGGGAGCTGTAGATGTAGTATATGAACTTATTCTACTGCGAGAATTAGCAACAAATGGCCGATGACAGTATTTTTCAGTATATTGAATACTGCAGCCGTAAATGCGCGGATTTTACTATTATCTGCGAAATCACCACTTTTCCAATACAGAAAAAGAAGTTTACTATTGAAAGATCTGGCGTTAGAGCCATGTGGAAAAATATGTTTGCCAACGCTTCCACGCAAATTCAGTGATAAATTAGATAGTAACCGCAATGAAAACTTTGAAGCACCACCGGCAAAAAAAGAAAAAAAAAAAAAACTTCAAGAAAAGGGTGTCACATCTGTCCCAGCAAAATTGATAGAAAATCGCAAATTTCTTGCGCTAAATGTTCGAAAACTGTATGCGGTGAGCATAGCAGTGTTATTTGCAGAATATGGAAGAGAAATGTAAGTTATGTTTTAATTATAATAAGTGTAATAAATATTATTTAATTGGAAAAATACTTCAGGAATTTTTAATTGTTCATAATTTAATATTAATTGCATACATAACTTAAACTGTTTTTATAAGCATTAATATTTATCGATAAATATATCATTAAACTTCTAAAAATTTCTCTTTAAAAAAATATTTTATTTTTTATTGATCAATTTATAATGCTATGTTGAGAACAGAAATGTTTTATTCTTAGCAAAATTCATTTTATTGGTTTTTTAAGCAAAAATCCCCTCCGGGCCTGCGAAGCCCGGCGCGAGTTCTCGTGTGACGGAAAATAGCGCGAGTTCTCCCGGGTTAAGCGGGTCAACTATACCTGGCTTACATTATATTTATTATTTACCTTTGATATAAACTATGTATTTCTAAAATTATACAAGATATACATAAATATATTCAAATAAAATAGTAACAGAAAAAAACACGTATGCGCATAAATAAAAATGTTATTTATTCTGCAAAATACAATGTATTTGTGAAAAACGAAACAAACAAAAAAATTAATGATGTTTCCTGCAGCAGTTTTTTTTTTAAATATATTTATATTAATTTTTACGTAAAATTCTTTGTTTCCTTAATAGTAAAAAAAATAAATAAATAAATAAATAAATAAAAATGTAAAAATGCGTAAGAAAGATAAATACATAAAAAAATTATATCCTGCAAAAGTAAAAATATTACTTTTGCATAGAAAACTGTATACTTCTCACAAAAGAAAAAAAAGACCGTAATCTTTAATGATGTTTATTTTGCAGTTATGCCGCCAAAGAAACTGAATCATTTCTTGTATTTTTTTTTTTTTTTTTTTTTTTTTTTTTTTTTTGCCTTTCTAAAAACAGAACTGTCAAACAAAGCTATCAAATATTCCTTGAATGAAAGAAACTTAGTTTTCTATATATAACTTTGTTTATTTTCTTGAGATAAATAGAAAGTAAATGAGAAATTTCTTTTAAAAGAGAAAATTTATTGAAAAGATTTTTTCTTTATTTTTAGACGCGTCCGTTTTTGTAATTGTTTATTTTACCCGAAAAAAAAAAGTCTTTATATTGTCATAAAAACCACCAATACAGGACAGTAAAATTTTAGCTTAAGTGTATTTTTTCTATCTCGAATTATTACAGTTTGGTCTATTCCAAAACTAAATCACTACCCCCCCCCCCCCCCCACTGTTTTTTTTTTTTTTTTTTTTTTTTTTTTTTTTTTTTTGCTACATCTGATAGATGCACTAAATTTTACTTCAACTTTATTTGACAGCAACACCTGAACATTTCTTCTCAATAATTTAATTACGATAGAAAATATGTCACGTCACTAAATGAAAATAAACTGTAAAATAATCAAAGTAATATTGAATTTACACTTTTTATATGTTTGCATTTTTATATAATACTGGTGTATATTACGTATTGAGAATCTCTTGAAACATTGTCACCATAATGCCCGACTGCTACTACTCGCCTGATGAAGAAAGCTGCTGAATGTACTCGCTGTGTTTATTATGATATAATTGAAAATTACCTTTATCTGCATATTTATTCATCTCTACATAAGTAACTAACACTGGCAGTAAAATCTAGTTAATTTTATACGTAGCAATTGCAGTAAATTAATCGACTGGCTGTAGCAACATATTTCTTCCTCAAAACATATCTATATGTAGTAATCTCGGAAGACTCTTACATCTAATATGACACAAAGGAAATTTAGTATTAACCATTAAATGCCTGGTGTTGCTTTTCGGCAAAATATCCAATTTAGGCTTCTAAAATACTATTAGAATAATATTGAAGCTATAATGCTTAATGTTGCCAATAAAATACATTCTGAAAATATTATTAAATCGATTTTCAACATGTAGATGGCAACACTTGTGCTGTTTAAGAATAAAGATAGATTTATTTTTTCAATTGTTGCTACGTGTTCTTTTTGTTTTGTTTGGAAGCTTGCGAAATACCCTATTTTGTTCTGCAGTGAGCAAGTAAAATTTATTTCTTATTATAGTTCCTAAAATTCTTGTGTGTTTAGTATTATAGAATTTTATCAAAGAAAATTATGTTTTCAATTAAAGACCAGTATTGCCGATTAGTAACAAACTGTTTTTTAGCCGTAAACCATACTTAAAACAAAATATGATTTTTAAAAATATTTTTCCCATGATTTATTTAAAAAATTAAAGTCGAAAAACATTATTACAATTATTTTTAAAAAATCAGGCATTTAAGGGTTAAATGTAAGGAACATGTTGCAACCGTGAAATATAATACGGGGAATACGACCTTATCAAGACTTAGTAAAAAAGATAATATCAACATCCTATTAACTGAAAGTAAATTGATTTATAGATCTGATTGTTATTTGCAACTACAGTGAAGCTTCCATTTAACGAAGTCTCATCGTTACACTTAAATCCTTTGTTATGAAGAAAATTCGTTAAATAGAAATCAGATTAAATTCATGAAATTTGTATAATAAAATACGCATTCATAAAATAAAAAAAAATCATCTAAAAGGAAATATTAGAAAAATGTATTTGAATTTGGGCAGTAACCTTTTTATGCAATGTAGATATATATAAAAGAATAAATTATAATACTGTCTAAATAAACACACAATAAATAGAGGAAAAGAAAAACTTTGCAAAGAAAACCTTTTCTCTTTTTTCTCAGTATACCACACCATGAACTTTTAAAAAGTCTGTATTATTACTTTGTATAGGTTTCTTATAAAAAATGCATTTTCATAAACATTTTCGCACTTTTGTAAGTTTCCGAACAATTAATTTTTAACATTTTCATAAAACTACACTGTAAAACAAATTCAGGCACTTTCCATTTTAGAAAAGGCAACTAGTTGCCTTTTCTGAAAAGAATAGATGCTTTTGAGAATGGAAAGTTTTAATTTACAACACGATTAGTTTCACATTTGCAATGAAAGTAATCCTTTTGGTAATGAAAGATGTCGCTTTCATAATGAAAGATGTCGCTCTCATCAGATGTGAAACTAATCGTGTTGTAAATTAAAACATTTAATTCTTAAAATGAATCTTTTCCGTTTCAGAAAAGACAACTAGTTGCCTTTTCCAAAACGGAAAGTGCCTGAATTTTTTTTACAGTGTAGAATCCCCTTCTTATTGTATCGAAAGCTTTTAGCATTTCTTTGTTTTCAGTCTATCAATTTCTTCATCATCATCTTCATCGTTCGGTGTAATTCTCGGCTTCTTCATTACATTTTATTATACTTTGCAATATGTCATCGTCTGTAGGATTTACAGTTGTCTTAAGGAGTTCAGTTGTGATAAGTGGAATAAATTCCGTTATATAGAATGTATTTTTCGTAATATGGAGATTAATTTACATATTAATGGTCTTCAAAGTCAAGGTTCATCACAAAATTTCGTTAAATAGGGACTACGTTAAAGGGACATTCAACTGTATTTATAAGGCAATCGATTGAAATATATTATAAAAGGTTCAGTGGTATGTAATGATACGTTATCATTTCATATTTCGAACATTTGGGTAGAATGGTTGAACAACATTGGGAAGTAGACTATAGAACAGGGACGGCGAACCTATGGCACGCGTGCCGAACTTGGCACGCGATAGAATATTTTCGGCACGGCGTTGATTGAAATCCTAAAACAAAATAAAATTAAGTTAAACAAAACACGCAAAATTATACAAGCTGGGCTTTTCTTTCTTTTCTTTTATTTTATTGGAAAGGAACTAATCGAATTTCTAATTTATTTCAGCGTGGGTTCAATAAGTTATCAAATTAAGAGAAGGTTGGGAAAATATCAAAAAGAAAAATATCAGGCATTGTAAGTAAAACTCTTAGTGATGAAACTAGAGCGACTTGGTATAACGTATAAAATATGTAATTTTTTTAATTGTTCACTCTATTTATTCCTGCGGGTCATTAATTTCGGAAATTATGCGAAAATCTTAAATATTAGAAACCCAAACCACTTATGAGATAACTCGAATTCAGCTTGCATCCTATTAAAAATGAGTAGGTTGAACACCTATTAATATTTGGCATAACCGATATCTCAGTCACCATTTTACTACTTTACAATATATGTTAGTCTAATTATTAGATGTATATTGTCCCATATTTTTAAATCCCAATGAATAAAAATCCAGAAATTTTGATCCACTAAATTATTTTTTGGTGCTTGGCACGTCATGTTAACGTAAAATCTTTTTTGAACAAAATTAGACACGCGGATGTAAAAAGGTTCGCCGACCCTGCTATAGAGGGAGCAACGGGCAGTGTTGAAATTATCGAGGACATCTTATCTTTACTTTATGACAGGGACTGATTTCACATTCCAGTGTTTTATGTACATTACATTTGTGTTTTTTATGTGTTCTGGTGATGTAGAGTGAATCATTCGAAACATGCTAATATTTTAATGTTTTTATTGATATTTAACGTCTTTTGAGCAATTTTAGTGTCTTTAGTATATATTTTGAACATGTTTGGAATATACCGGGTGTCCCAAAAATGACTGACGGATTTTAAAATTCAATAACTTGCAAACGGTGACAGAAATTAAAAAAATTCTTGCAGCAGGGTTATGTATGATGTCAGGAGTTTTTTCACTGTGATTCTTGATTTTAGTTCGAATTTCAAGCAATACATGGCGCTGAGAGCAATAGGCGCTCAGTCCAGACCCGATTTTTGGTTCTTCGGGATCCATTCAATACAATTTAATCTCCTTTTTTCGCATGAAAGAAGAGTGAAGCCGAAAAATCGAGCCTGGGTTTAGCGGTTATTGCTTCCAACGCCATCTATCGATGCTATTTTTAACTAAAACTGGTAATCGCAGAATAAAAACTCCTGACATGTTACATTCCACTAATACAAGAAATTTTTAAATATCTGTAAAGTTATTGAGTTTATATTTGAAAGTTATTGAATTTTTAAATCCATCAGTCATTTTTGGGACCCCCGGTATATTTTATTATGGTAATGCTGTTAAGTTATCGTTCTTCTGTAAAGCATCTTTGTTAAGATTAACCCTTTGACGGTTAGGGAAACGAGAAGTTTTCGTTTACTTAATTCGCGCAGCATTACAAGTAAACAGTAGTCGAAAGTGGCAGCTGTTTTCCCCAGCCGTTCTTCCGAAAATGTCACCCTTCTCTGGCGATGCCGTAGATAGCTCGCCTCACGCGTTTTAAAAATTACTTAAAGTATTTGTAGTACATAAATAACAGTTTTTACGCACTTTAAAATAATTAATAAATGATTATTATTAATTAGTAATTTATAAATGATCATAATTATAATCAATTATATAAATAATAATAGTTAATTATAAATATTAGACAAATATTAAATTGAAAGGACTAAATAAATACAACTAATGTAAAACTTTATGAAGCATTTAAGTTCAATAACCTAAAAATCTTTTTGTGTGTGATATGCTTTAAAACATGGAATTGCACATAATGGGGCATTACAGTCTTTGCAATAAGTACGTGTTTCACGGCGAATTCTTTTACCATTGTCATCATTTTTGTTGCAACATATCACACATCGTCTAGTAGGTTCTTTCTTTTTTTCTGTAGGTGGAATATAATCAGGAAAGTGGCGTGCTGACAATCTTAAAGTGTTCGAAACTGTTTCAGCAGGTTTTGATTTCAAATGTCTGTGAGTGTGATATTTTTCAACAATTCTTTCAGCTAGCTCAATTCTGAATTCCAAATTTGATTTTTTGTTCCCCTTTTTTTTCCACAGCTGAAAAGCATTAAAAATTGTTATGTCCAATAAATAACGAAATATTTTCTTGTAATATTTCCTTTGACGAGATCGAGTTACGTCATAGTATCCAATTTGCTGATCCATGCGATCTACACCGCCCATCGTGTTACTGTAATCTAAAGCAATCTTAGGCTTCTCTATTTCCACGTTTTTCAATTTATTTGGGACTTTTACGATTTCAGGATTATGAATTGAGCTTATAAAATGAACATATTTTTTATCTCTCCATCGCATTATCATCATCTTGCCTCTTTGATAGGCAAGTAAGTCTCCCTTTTTAAGCTTTTCTGTTTTCAGTTCCTTCGGTAGATCTTTTCTGTTAGGTCTTAATGTTCCAAAAAAATCAGTTTTAGATTTCAATAAAATTTCCCCTAACTCGGGAGAATTGTAGTAATTATCCATAGTAAGGCAGTATCCTTTGTTTAATAGCGGCTTAGACAATGCCAAAACTACCTGAGTAGAAAACGAACATTCTTTATTTTCTTCAGATATATCTGTGCCTTTACCGACATAAATTATAATAGACCACACGTATCCACTATGAGATTCACATAACATAAACGTTTTGATACCGAATCTGGCCCTTTTAAGTGGTAAGTATTGGATCCAAGAAAGTCTCCCTTTATACAACAATAGACTTTCATCAATACATATGTCTTGTTCGGGTGTATAAACTTCCGAAAATTTTTTCTGTAAGTAATTTAAAACTGTCCATATTTTTTTTAGTTTTGGCTGAGGATGAGAAGAATCAGTGTTTTCATTTCTATCAAAATGAATAAATTGCATAATAAGGTCAAACCTTCTCGAACTCATGAGGTTAGAAAAACTAGGAGTTTCAATTAACTTTCTTTTTGACCAATACATTCTTACAGTTGGTTTCGTAATTATTCCTTGCAAAATTAATGTTGCAAAAAATACTCTCAATTCATTCGCATTAGTTTCACGCCAATGATGACTTCGGGAATGTTCTTTGCTCTTAAATTTATTTAAATTTTCATCAGCAAAAATGTTGGTTTCAGTAACAATATGATTTACAATCTCATCAGTAAAAAACAGCTCGAAGTACTCTAGTGGGTCAGAAATATTTGTCACGGAAGCTTTCATGCCCACATCGCCAGTAAAACTAAATCGGTTAGGAGCGGGAGAACTTGAATTAATTTTACACCACTGTCGAACACACGAAAAATCTTCCTCATCGCTTGAATCGTCTTCTGAGCTTGATATACTGAGAACAAAGTCTTCATCAGACTCGAAACTTGATAAGCTTTCTGTATCACAATCATAATCATCATCATAATTATGTAACTTTCGCTATTGAGCCATTTTACTTTACAAACACCCTAAAACACGCGCCAAAATACGCATAAGAAGAAGAAGGTAAAAAAAAAACATCCCCCTTCATTATGAAAAGAAATTTATGGGACCCGTACTGCCATCTTTAGGCAGTAAAACTAACTAAATTTCGCGAGTCGGAATCGTTTGTAACATAATCAATGCAGAATAATAACGGTGAACGAGGTCAGCTCGTCAGCGCGCGTTGGGGAAAATTTTCACTACGCGAGTAGGGCTCGTTTCTAACCATTACGGTCAAAATTTTGCCGACGAGCGGAACTCGTTTGCGCGCATTACGAAGCAAGATTCGATTGCGAGCTGAACTCGTTCATAACCGTCAAAGGGTTAAAAATGTTTACTGTAAAACTGGTAGAATCCGAAAATCCTCTATTCTAGGTTGACAAAACGGATTAATACTCTCTAAAAACTACTCAAAAATGTTCTTGAAAATCAGAGGCAGCAAAAAAAAAACATCTTTTTTATGAGTTTATTATGTTTTTATTGTTAAAACTCTAAAATATATTAATTTCTGAGGTTTCTATAGACAAAGAATGCATTTTGTAATTATGGGTAACTCGGAAGAGGTTATTGTAAAGTTTTGTTCGTGGTTATATTACATTTCCCTAGATTAAGAAACATCTGTCCTTTTTTACATAATGTACAGTCATGGAAAAAAAAAAGTAAACACCCCCTACTAACTCATCAAAAATTTATCGTAGACAAAAGTTACTGGTACCGGACGATTGGAAATAAAGTCTACTTTTAAATGATGTGTATAAAAATTTTTTAGGTGGCCATCTACATATTAAAACGAATACAAACTTCATTTTTTTTCAATGGCATTACCCAATTTTAACGAGATATTTCAAATCTTCGGTTCAAAATATGCCTAGAAACCAAATTTCAAGTCATTCGAATGATAAGTTTTTGAATTATAAACATTCAAAATTTAGTACTTCTAATGATAAATTACATTTTCATATTTTTATTTATATCTCCTGAAATTATGCTCCTAATGAGCTAATTTTTTATGTAGCAATAATACTAATATACCCAAACAAAAATATGTTGAATTTACTATTTTTATAATTTTATGGTATGAATTATGAATTATGAAATTAATATTCGAAAAAAATATGAATTGCAACATACAATTTTTTCGATGGATTTGATTTATTAAGTCCTGCTTTATGAAAATCCAAAATTTCACATTTTTCTGCCAAGTAGTTTTCAAATTATGCTTAAAAAACGGCAAAATGATGGTTTAAGGGGCCGTCTATGATAGAAGTGAGTAAATTTTTGAAATTTATTCTGCTATCCTGTAGTCAAACAGGTTTCATTGACGCTTAAACGTGCCTTCATCAAGAAGGCGGCTCTCACGGTTAACAATCGAGTTCGGAACTTCAATTTGGATACAGCCCTTAAAATACGCTCGTTTTAAAAGAATTAATTTCTCGGAAACTTTTGGCACGAATTGCATAAAAATTTGTTTATAGGCTAATTGAAAGGTGTAGAGTTCAATTATGCTGTCAGAATTGTGTACTGCTATTGAAAAAACAAAGTTATGGTTCGTTTTAATATGTGGATGGCCCCTTAAACAAATTTTATATACATCATTTAAAAGTAGGCTTTATTTCCAATCGTTCGGTACCAGTAACTTTCTTCTACGATAATTTGTTGAGAAGTTAGTAGGGGTTGTTTACTTTTTTTTTCACGACTGTACATTGTCATAAAAACCATAAATAAAGGACAGCCAGTTCTGATGTTTCCGAACTGGCACGTGATCAAGTTAGGCTTAAAATCATCCACTATCGCCAGAATATCCAGATATGTCTCTTTCTTTTGGCTGCAATTGTTACAAACGATTTGTCTCCCAAGAGAAAAGGAAAAGTATCTCGGATTGTTATTCTCGTACATGGAATGATAATAGAGTGTTTGCTGATGGTTAATAGAATGATAGTCGAATGAGAAGATTGAGACTGACTACAAGTTCTCGACAACAGCCGTCTCATTGTTGTAGCCATCATTCGAACATCAGTGACTTTTCAAAAATGTCTGATGTTCGCCGAATATTTATTAAACAGAAAAAAGTATCCTGATTCTAAAACAGTATTTATGATCTGATATACAGTGTTCTTCTATTTCAATACATTTACGAAAATTCAATATATTTAAATTAACTTCGTATTATTTATTGAATATTCATAAATTTATTTTTGCATATCCATATGTTTAATGATTATCGGTTATTAAATACTATTTATTCAATTCTGAATTGTTCAAAAATTCTATAATCTTTTAAACCAGTGTTTCCTAACCTTTTTTAGCCACGACCCATCAAAGTATCTGTAAAGTCACGATGCCCCAAAGCCCCTTCGCCACGCTGTAACGTACATCTGTCATTATTTAAAAGGTGAACTTTATTTCCATAGAATAATCTTCACAGAACAATAATAACAACTATTCTTCCATATTTTAACTTCTGAAAGAGGTTAATTTTATATCACACGCGTGTTTCTAACATAATTATACAAATGTAATGAGGATATACATCTTTGTCTTTATGCTAAAAGGATTTTACTTTACGGTATACCAAAAAGAGTTTCCAACTTACCACAGTGTCAAACAAAAGAGCTATATAGTCAGCATTTTCACTTTCACAAAACGCTTAAAGAGACTCTTACATTTAGCATTAAAACTGATAACATTCATACATTTTACAATTCGTTTTAATAACTTATTAAAAGTTTATGGAAAAACTTTGGACAATATATTTTCTTTCTATGCCAAATATAATACACCAGAAGCATTTCAAGATTCTCATTTTTATTAATTTTAATTAGCCATTGTTCTCATCAAAGCACTTTCCTTTGTTTACCTTTACCGTTACTGTTAACCCTCTCGCTGCTCAACCCGAGATATACTCGGGCATGCATTTTTCCGTCTAATTAATAATATTTAGTTAATCCCACCAGTTACTTTTTAGCGAAAACTTTATCTTATTTAATCAGGACATTTTCTACGATTACGATAGTCAAACATTTCTGCTTTAAATAACCGGTGATACAGGATTAAAAATTCTGTAAAAGACGCTCATCGCGAAAAATTATTTACTCAGGGAAAAGGTTTAGGACGCATGAAACATAAAATAGTTCAAAGTTTTGGGTTTTTAATTATCGGCCTAAAAAATAGTGCTAAATGATTATGAACCTAAAATATTATGTAGCTGGAAGGTTTTAAAATAATATATTTTAAGCACTGTCTGCGTGTATATATATTTTTGCCATTTTTTGAAATGTGTTTTTTTAATGCTTTGGTACACTTCTCTAAATTTCTATTTTAGGTAAACAGTTGAAACTTTCCAAAATTTTGTTACGAACTTGTTTCTTTAAAAATATCTAACATTTAGGTCTGATTGAATTCTTTTTTTAAATAATAAAAAAATATAATAAATAAAGACACAATATTGCTTATTGGTACACAAAACACGAACTTTAATAAGCTAAAAATTAACTTCTACGTTTCGAGCTGTTTCTACAGCCGTCTTCAGGAAAATATGATGGTAAAAAGGCTAAAAAATCAGAGACGAAATCTTCCTGTGCAAGAAATAATTAGTCGAAACTTGACCAATGATTTGAATACAAAACTGTAGTGTTGCCATCTAGTGAAAATAAATAATTGTTAATGAAGTGAGATCAAATGAATCAAAAAGGTCGATTTAAGAAATCACGAGTGGCCGTCATCTACACAAAGAGGACAAAACCACGTTCAACAGAGTTTTCATTCAAGTTTTGGCAGCATAATACAAGTTTAAGCTAAAAATATTGTAATTAGATGTAGAATTATGACTTTATGATATTGTGCCAGATTTTGAGGATATTATAGGATAAAATAAGGTTACAACGTTTATCTTCAGGTGCAATGATTTCAACTGATTCTCTAATTTTACTTTCAAATGGGTTATTGCTCGGAACTATAATTTTTGCTTCAGCAGAGTTAATATGGCAGTCTTCATTAGCTAAGTAGAACCTAGAAAGAGCTGTATTCTGTTTACGATAATCAATATCTCTGCGATGCTCCATAATCCTTACTAATAAGTTCCTTTTTGTCATGCCGATGTAGACTTTTTCAACATTATTGGATAAAGTGATAGGGATTTCATATATACCAGATTTTTGATCCATTGGGATCCTATCGATCTTATTACTGACGATATCAATGAGGTAAGGAGGTGGAATAGCGACCACCTTTATATTATATTTCTGTATGATCTTTTTTATTTTTCGAATATTATTCGAACTAACTTTATTCACAAATTATAATTAAGAAATATAAACAAATCCTTACATAGTGTTCAGATTAAATGATATAAAATAAAAATGCCTTATTATAGCTTTTATCCTACGCGTGCAAGGCAAATTTATTGGCGGACGATCTATGATTGGCTGCAACGTTTTGGCGTATGATGGTAAAATGTTAAACCATACTCCAGGATCCACCAAAAACAAAATTTTTGAAATAGAGATTGAACCATCTTTTTGTACTTTTGCTGTCTTTGATGATGGTTCAAGATTGAACGGAAATCTTTAACATTGTATCACTTATAATTTTGAAAATATATCTACCCTATATATATATAATCCTAATGAAACGAATTTATGAAACGAATTGAAACGGCTGAAATGTAACGATTCTTTGAATCGACTGATTAAACAACTGATTATGTTTCACGGCTATTTCTCTTAAAATATGGAATACTTTGCGATGAAATTAACACCAAAAATCAATATTGATCCGCACATTTCAAAACTGGTATTAGAATTTTTAAATTCGAATTAGTTTTCGAAATATTAAGTTTTTTTTCTAATTTTATATACATTTTTCTAATGATGGCAACTCAAATTTTAATCAAACAGATATTTTTTTTTTCTTCAGATTTTAGAAAAGGTTACTATTTTAAACTAATGTGGCGAAAAGTTTGGCCTCCCTTAAATGTATGCTAAGAAATGTATCATGTTACTTTTATTCATATTTCAATTTGTATTTCATTATCATTTTATTTAATACAAACAGAAACATTTAAAATAAATGGCTTTCACTTCTTTATTTTTTTTTAAACGAAATGAAAAGAAAAATATTAGGCACAGATGTCATATACGCACTGGGGTACCTAATTGGCGCCAAAATGGCATTATTTTGGATGACATGGTAACCCGGCTATTGTTGTTTATTTAATAATAAGTGTTTATTATTTTATTTTATTTTTTTTAATTGCGTAAATTGTTTTGGTCTACAGTTTATTATTTTTTTTGTTATTTTCCTTTAAAAATAAAAAAATAATAGAAAATAATTAAAAAATACGGTACTACTTAGTTATTCCATCGACCCATTTCGCCAAATTATATAAATCGCCAAACCACTCGCCAAATTATACAAATTGACATAATTTTTATTTTAAATAACGAAAGAACAAAGAAAATAGTATAACATTAATAAATATACAAATAAAACGTGAAAATAAAAATCACTTTATGACGTAAAGATGTGTAACTTGCTTAAAGTCAAGTGAATGTGACATTTATCAACCATTATTGGTATTTAATCTTATAGTTTGGTGATAGATTTTTGGTCGACGGATAACTAAGTAGTACCAAAAATACATATGTAACTGGTATTCGAAAACGAAGATTTCGCCAAATTTTCGTAAAAAAATCACGCTAAACCGGGTGCGTATATGACATCTCGCCAAATATTAAATGATGTAACAAACGATGACATTTAATTTCAACTTCAAAGCAATGTTTTAATTTACCACTCGAAAAATAAAAATAAATACTAACTGGCGAGTTGAAAAATAGTTATTGGCGAGATTTACACCCGGCTAGCGTAACAGTACCAAGAATTCTTTGCGACAATGCTTTTATGTAGTATTATACGAAAAAAAATTGATTTTTTTTAATCGAAATGGAAAACTTCCGGCACAGATGCCGCATACAGTCCCATATTGGCGCTATTTTTTTCTGACGCCAATGTCATATACGCAACAGGTACTTAACTGGAGCCATAGTATCATTATTTTGCTTGATTTGATAAGCCAGATGTTGTTGTTTACGCTGTTGATGTTTTCCCCAAATTAGCGTCGGAAAAAAATCGCGCCAATATGGGACCGTATATGATATCTGGGCCAAACTTTCATATGAAAAGCGAAGGGATCAGAGCATATTTATTTATGGCAGTTACATGATTTGGACTATTATAATATAGATGAAATGATGGCGATAGAATAATATTTGGCGACTCATCACCCGTACCTGGCTAATATTAAAGTACCAAAATGGCACCAGGAATATAAAAAGCGAAGTGGTTCGCCCGGAACTGTTGATGGTAGTCACATGGCTTAGGCTATTGTTATAGAAATTGTTTTAAAATACCGGGAGACTAAGACTCTGTACACTTAATTCCTTTTATTTTAGCTTCTTTTCAAACGTTTAACTGATCCTCTTTAATCAAACACGAAAACAACCATTGGATGTCTTAACAGCAACTGATTCGGCCTTAAATATTTGAAATCAAAGGAAATTGAATGGAAACCCGTTTACAGGAAGCACAGCTTTTTTCAATAAAATTCAATCTTCTATAATATTTTTTAAACCTATCAGATTAGTGTGTTTTTAGAATCTGCGGTGTCTGAACGGGGGTTGGCGAGCGTAGCTTGCATGGGGCAGAGCCCCCTAGTATATATATATTACAAAATTTAAATTTTTGCGCCAAGTTTAAAGTATTTTATGTAAATTTTCCTTTTTCAGTAATATTCCGTATATTATACCGCCTTATTAAATTAAAACCCTAGTCTATTAATCTCTAAGATCTTAATTCATATTTATTCCAAATTGCGTAAATCTAAAAATGGCTCGATTATTTATATTTCTTTAATAAAACTTTTATTATTTAAATTCCTATTAAATTCTGCTATTAAATCCCGGTATATCATATTCCCCTTAAATCTTTATTTAACTGCTAAAATATTATTCTGTCTTAAAGAAAAAACTTACTTATTTCAATTTATTCTTTTATTTAAAATATCCAGGTGTAATTAAAATATTTCAAAGATTAAAACTTCGCAGACATAAATTCATTTCTTTTATCGTCTGAAGAGGGAAAAAGGGGTTATTTTTGCATAATCTCGACTACAGATTTTAACCTTTGTTTATGCTTTAGATAGCTGTTGCGAGGATATAAGAATTTTCTAGAACAATCGTTTCAGCAGAGTATAAATACGAATGGCGGGAACCAGAGAGAAGCATAAAGAATATATGGCATAAAGGATATAGCATATAGGAGTAGATGGGCTGTGAGCTTAGAAGCTTTTTAGTTTTTAGCATGTAGAGGTGAACGTGGTGGATTGCAGTCGTAGCAAACTGGATATTTAATGTGATTGCTCGATGGAGGTAGTAAAACGTTGGATGAATACTGTTTATTATGTGAGTAGAATGAGGAAGCAACGGTATCGTAATGGGTGATAGATGTTAGATATTAACGAATTAAAGACTAGACGGCTGTCAAGAGATGGAGTGATTTTAAACTAATTGTGACAGGAAGAATAGACTTTATTCTTTTTACCATGGAAGGAGAGAGCATCTTCCCTAGATTTAATCGAGAGTGTGGAAATAAAGTGAATAATGTTCCAAGCGACTGCCTTATGTTAATTCTTCATTTTTCTTTATTATTTTAAAACCATTCGGCTGCTACCTGTGATGTGTAGGAATGGAAACCCTCATTTTTTTTCGACAATACCAACTATTTGCCGTCAGTCAAAATGTCACAGAGAAAAGAAAAGTCCGACAGGATATAGAAGTGACGGCAATAAAAACGAGTGAGTCTCCAAAATTTCAAATGTGAAGTGGTACTGGTACACGATAGCTTATGATAGTCACTAAAGATCAGTGCCGGAAAGTTAAAAATTTACATCGCTAATGTGAATAGCAATGTATAGTGCTGGTGATTGTGAGACAAGATGACAGGAGTGAGTTCTTTTCAAAATATTTTAACACTTCTTATATTATTATTTTGTTATTGTTTGTTATTTATTGAAATTTATTTATTAGTAAGTATGAGAAATATTTATTTATGAGAGTTATTTATTATTTATTTATGAGGTTTATTTATTATTTCGTGAAGAGTATTTATTTATTTATTTATTTATTGTAAAGTTTATTATGAAGTCATGAGAATTATTTATTTATTTATTATTAAAGTCAGAAAGAGTACTTAATCTATTATGAAAACTAAAACTCTATTAGTTTAAATGTTGTTAAGGTCGGGTTGTATTAAAGAGAATAGAAGTGCTTCTTTTATTTTAATGAATAATGATATAATGGCTGAACCTAAATTAATTGAGTTTGATCCTAGTACTGGAATGGAAATCCAGGCTTGGTTAAATTATTATGATGATATGAGAATTAGAGAAAATAAAGATTTAGAGTGGAAATTTAAATCTATTCCACAGTATTTAAAGGGCGAAGCACTAAAAGTCTATATCAATGACTGTGATAGAGAGATTTAAGATACTGGTTTATACTTTAAATTACAATTGTGTAGGATTAAACTTAAAATGTATTATTATATAAGCACTGATGCTTTGGTTGAAATACGAGCCGAAAACGAGCGTATTCTAGATAAAGCTAACAAACATTGTATCACATACCTATCTGATGAGCATAAAAATATAATGGGCTCATTAATTAATCGACAGTACACCGGTAGACTTTCTGATAACTTAAAATTTAATGGTCCCAATAGAGACATCACGAAAAAAAATATTAGGACAATTATTATAGATGACTTATATAAGTTTGACGGTATGACAGGAAGTTTTATGATAAGGGACTTAAAGGATGAAATCGATCCTGATACTTATGACAAAAAAATTGATAATAGAAATATTATAAATTGTTGTAAATGTTTAGTCAAATTTGTGGATCAGAACATAATGTGTAGCTATTGTCACGAATTCTATAAATATCGTAGGAAGAAAAGTTAAAATAATAATTTACTAGATGATTTCAGAATGTTTCATGAGCAACCCATAAAACAAACAAAACCACAACAAACATCACCACCACAATTGCCATCACAAACTCAAACTAAAGTAAAAACCATAGATTAAATTTAATTCTTTAAATGTCTTTATTACATAGTTTTCAACATTACCAGGTATGACCTTTGGGGCGCCACGGGGATATTACTTGTGTTTGGAAGCTTTTGGGATTAGGTAGACACTCTATGCAGGCATAGGATGTGTATTTGATTTTGGGAATTTTCAGATTGATGTTGAAAAATAAAAATAAATATTTTTAATTCTATATCCAGTTTATATCAAATAAACTATATTTATTTTATTCCATTGTCTTTACCAATTGTTTACAAAAATAGTAAGAATTGATAATATTATTATAATTGTATAAACATAGAAAATTCATAATTGTGATGAGATTTTGTAGTGATTGTGTAGCAAGGGAAAATTAAGTACATAAACAAATTATCTTTTATTCCTATTTATTTTCTTTATTTTACCATTCTAAGTTTATCAAATGCACGTCTATTCATCAAGAGTATCAGAGAGATAAATTATTGTAAAGAAATACTGGTTGAGAGTCCACTTTCTAAATATTTAGAGTTAAATTTATTTGGACTTTGGAATTATTATTATTATTTTTTTTTTTTAATGTTTCGGCTGGCAAAAATACTTTCTTATATAAGTAAAAAATAAGAAAATTATTAATTGCTATGTATTATTTTTATCCTCAACCATTATTTTCCATGTCAATAAGTAAAAAATCTGTGATATTTTCTTAGAATATAATATTGTTATTAAGTATTATTATTGTTATTATTCAAGTATACTGTTGAGAATTTTTATTATTATGATTATGAATTGAAAGTATTATATTATTTATTGAAAGATTCATTATTTATTAAAGAAAAAGAGAACATAACTTATAAGTGAAAAGTTATGATATTTACTAAAACAAGTGAGAAGTTGTAAAAGATGGTGAGTCCCAATTAAAATGGGAAAAGGAGCTCAAAAAAGTAGTTGATAAACAAACGTTAAAAGGTAGTTGAATAACTACTAGGAATTTGTTTATTAAAATAAAACTACTATTGTGATGACAAATAGTATTTAAACATAATGTAAAGAGTTTAACAGGCAGAGTAGTCAAACAAATTTAGTAAAAAATATTTATTGCAGCTGAACTTTTTACTTAAGGACTGTATCACTATTTTTGCTAAAGGACTTTTATGACCTACGAACTGATTAAGCCAATGGGACTTAAAATTCTACTTGAAGTAAATAAAGTGTTAAACATTACTTGATTGGAAATATGTTTGTGATAAGAGAAATGGAAATACACTAAATTTCCATAAGATAAAAGAATTTGTTGTTATTTATTACTATAGTTTTATTATTTCTTATTATTTATTTCTTATTGTATTTATACTTATTCTTTATTTATTATTGTTTTTATATTTTCCTAGGCACTTACAAATGGTAAGTGATGTTGTAACCATTATTTGTATTCTTTTACAGGGGAAATGCTCTCAGCTAAATTTAAATGCTCTTAGTATTTTTTTTTCTCTTGCATTGCTAAATTTTACTTTTCCATCTCTTCGCTGACGTCTCTAAAATTTTCAATATTCAAAAATCAACTTCCAAATTTATTACAAGTCTGTTGTCTGAAATTGTAGTTAATTAACCACGAATTTCATACAAAGTCTTTGGGGAGGGGGGATAATATTACAAAATTTAAATTTTTGCGCCAAGTTTAAAGTATTTTATGTAAATTTTCCTTTTTCAGTAATATTCCGTATATTATACCGCCTTATTAAATTAAAACCCTAGTCTATTAATCTCTAAGATCTTAATTCATATTTATTCCAAATTGCGTAAATCTAAAAATGGCTCGATTATTTATATTTCTTTAATAAAACTTTTATTATTTAAATTCCTATTAAATTCTGCTATTAAATCCCGGTATATCATATTCCCCTTAAATCTTTATTTAACTGCTAAAATATTATTCTGTCTTAAAGAAAAAACTTACTTATTTCAATTTATTCTTTTATTTAAAATATCCAGGTGTAATTAAAATATTTCAAAGATTAAAACTTCGCAGACATAAATTCATTTCTTTTATCGTCTGAAGAGGGAAAAAGGGGTTATTTTTGCATAATCTCGACTACAGATTTTAACCTTTGTTTATGCTTTAGATAGCTGTTGCGAGGATATAAGAATTTTCTAGAACAATCGTTTCAGCAGAGTATAAATACGAATGGCGGGAACCAGAGAGAAGCATAAAGAATATATGGCATAAAGGATATAGCATATAGGAGTAGATGGGCTGTGAGCTTAGAAGCTTTTTAGTTTTTAGCATGTAGAGGTGAACGTGGTGGATTGCAGTCGTAGCAAACTGGATATTTAATGTGATTGCTCGATGGAGGTAGTAAAACGTTGGATGAATACTGTTTATTATGTGAGTAGAATGAGGAAGCAACGGTATCGTAATGGGTGATAGATGTTAGATATTAACGAATTAAAGACTAGACGGCTGTCAAGAGATGGAGTGATTTTAAACTAATTGTGACAGGAAGAATAGACTTTATTCTTTTTACCATGGAAGGAGAGAGCATCTTCCCTAGATTTAATCGAGAGTGTGGAAATAAAGTGAATAATGTTCCAAGCGACTGCCTTATGTTAATTCTTCATTTTTCTTTATTATTTTAAAACCATTCGGCTGCTACCTGTGATGTGTAGGAATGGAAACCCTCATTTTTTTTCGACAATACCAACTATTTGCCGTCAGTCAAAATGTCACATATATAAGCATCTGATTTAACAATCACAATAAAATAATGCATAATGTAAATTCATTAATAATGTCAATGGAAAAAACAATTTTAAATATTTCAATAAAAAATGTATACACATGTATAAATTTTAACAAATCTAGTTGAAGTTAAATCAAGAAAATTTAATTTAAAAATATAAGTATTTGTCATGTATCAGTTAAAATTGTTGCATTTAATTTTTTGATATCTCAAAAGCAGCATGCTTTCATGAAAGCATGCTTGAAAGGGTATTTTTAATATTTCCTATTCCAATTTGTCAGACGTTTTATATACCAGAATTTTATGTAATATTAATAATGTTAAAACTAAAATTCATGAAGTATATATAATACATATTTAAATGTACGATAATTTTTTGCAATACTTTATTTCGTAAATAAATAAATATATTCTTTATTTGTGAATACTATACAAAAAATATGGATACGAATAAATATTTAACAAAATTAACATAATATAATATAATTCGATAAAAAGGACTTCATTTGAAAATAACTTTGAAAAATTCGTGAATTTCAATTTTCCCTTATTAACTGTGCATTCTAAATATCAAATTTAATAAAAACAGTTCAGTTTTTGTATATTTTAGCTTAGAAAAATAATTAACGTCAAACTAAGAAACATCTGGAAAACCTCTATGCGACAGATGTTCATGAACAACATATTTTCAAGAAGTTTGTTAATTTTAGCATGAAAGTTTCACTTTTAATAACATTCATTATAATCTGTTTATAAATTTAAAATTTAAGAAAGCCTCATGTTACAGAATGTTAATATTTTTAAAGTAAAATTTTTAAATATAAAGTTCTATTAAGAAAAATATTTTTTTTATAATGTTTAAGCAATAATCGTCTTATTAAATTACTTAAGAGGAATCGATAATATTTGAACAATATTATTTATTTGAATATTTTATAAGTTTTTGATATAGTATTATTTTTTTTATGAATATAAAAATGATTTAATCCAGAAAAAATGTAATTGTTGTAGGAAATTGGAATTTTTTTTTGTAAAGATATTAAAACTATTTTTATACAAAATTAAACATTTCGAAACTTTTTTTAAATACATTTTTCAAAAGTATGCATTATTATACGAGGGTGAATCAAAAAGTAATACATCCATTGTTTATTTCTTTTACAGCTACTGGACTATCTATACATGATAGTAACAGGTAACCTTACTCAACTTATGTACGAGGGTGGTTCAATAATTACTGTTTTGAGTGTATATAAAATATTTGTACTACAATGGTTGACGTGGAATATTGAAGCCTAATGTCTTAGATGCCTATATGCTCAGTTTCAGAAACATAGCCGCTATATTAACATATTAATTTCGTTTCAGATGTGAGAGGTGGCACCTAACTTGAAAGGGGGTGGTTGGGGGGAAAGGCTGGTTAGGAGCTTATGAGGCTAGTCCTGAAGCAGTTCTGTGATAAATTTGTGACAGTGGATGAGACGTGGCTACATCACTATGATCCCGAGTCCAAACGACAGTAGCCGCCACGTCTCATTCATTGTCACTCCCCCCCCCTCTTTCACGCTTGATGCAACCTCGCACACCAAAAACGAAAAAAAAAGAAATATGTTAATATGGCAGCTACAGTTCTGAAATTGAGCATACAGGCATCTAAGACATTAGACCTCAATATTCCATATCAACAATCGCAGTACAAATATTTTATACACATTCAGGACAATAATTATTGAATCATTTTCGCAGTGTTTTCCTTTTTGAGATTCACCGATTAGAACGATTGTTCTGAAGCTATAAGTAACAGCCGTCATTGAAATTATGGCAAAAGAAGTTCGTGCACCTAAGGAAATCATACAGCGCTTGAAGAATATTTATGGGTTAGCTATAATGTACATCAACAATTTGCGGTTTTTGGTTAAGAAGTTTGGAAATGGAAAAACGAAAATTGCATATAAACCGATAAGCGGTCAACCGACAACATTATTCATAGATGTGAATCGAGAACGTGCTGAGGAATTGATTCAAAGAGACGCGTTGCAGATCAGAATGTTGCTAGTGCATTAAACGTCTCATATGGCTCTATCCAAGGAAGAATTGCTGAATTAGGATGTCACACAGCACGCCCAGGCAGGTCATTCTTCAAAACCCAGGCGATCGCAAAAATGGGCTGATCAGTAGAACCTCACCCATCCTATAGTCTGGATTTGGCTCCTTTTGACTTTTACCTGTTTGGAGCTATGAATGACAACCTACGTAGTTTCAGATTCAATGACTTGGGTGACATTAAATCAACTTTAAAATCATGTGTCAAGATGCAAAACCCTGAATTTTCCCAAAATGGTTTTGATGTCTCATTTAACATATAGTGCAAATGCGTGTAATTGCATTTTGACTAGGTGGAATGGTAGTTTTGTATAGATGACAGTTCAGGATATGATCTATAATAACTTCTGTTATATGTTCATCAGTAAAGTTTTTAAGGCGCATGAGACATTACTTATAGATCCACCTTCGTGTTATCATGGTATCACTATTGTATCATCATGGTATAGGCAGAAATGCACAATTAAACGACTATTTACTTAAAATTTTTCATTTTAAAATACTTTTTATTAATAAAAATAAGACCCTTAACTTTATAATATACACGATGAGGATTTCCGATAAAAAAAAACTAGGCAGTTGAAAAATATACTCGTACGTTGATGGTTCAGAAATTTTATTCATCCTATCGAAGAAACTTAAACTTTCGAAAAATAATTTTTAAGATTGAATTTCTGAATTACTTAAAGAGAAATGGATGCAGTAAAATTCATTTTTCGGATATTTTTAGTTATTGGATCTTTGCGATGCTACATCAGAATATACTACGTGTTTTTAAATTCATTTGAAAGGAAAAAATAATTTTCGAAACAGAAACCGCAATAATTGAATTTTATGCTTTTGTCGACGCTGAATCTAACAAGTTGGAAATTGTTCGTCAAACGTGGCAAATAAAGTACGTACGCACTATAACTAGTTTTATACATATTTTTTGCACCGCATATTTAACTGAATGTATATTTTAGTGCACTTCATAGGTGCATATCAATTTCATTCTGTTCGAAAGGCTGCAACATTATTAAAATCAACTTAAAATATTTTTTTCCATTGGCCTTAATGTAACGGAAAATGTTTAACTGTTCCTGTAATTAAACTACACATCCAATTTTCATTAAATTTGAAATGACTCAATAAAATTTTGCAAAAATTATTTATTTAAAATTTCAGACCATTAGGTAGACTTAACATCATTAAAATGCACTTGCAATAATATTTCCCATATTATTGCAATATTTCCCACGTAAAACTTTTGACTATCCCTGTTATTAAACTATACATCCGATTTTCATAAAATTTGAAATGACTCGACAAAATTTTGCAGCAATTATATATTTAAATTTTCAGACCATTCGGTTGGGTAGTTTTTGCTCTGTTATATGACAGACAAATGGACAGACGGACGCGCGGACAGACAGATGGACTAAACGACGACTATAGGTGCTACATATTTACAAAATTACGAACGCACCTAAAAATGAACTTCTATTAGGTATTTTCTATCACATATCACATTTTTTCTGTTCTATTAAGAAAATTTTAAGAAAACATTAAAATACGAGGGCTTTTCGAAAAGTAAAGATACAACGCAAACGATAGGGAAAAAAAGTTTGAATGAACGAGTTGGCAACACAGATTGTAGCCTTGAAACTTTGACTTTTCCCTTGCAGTCAATCGTTAATTCCATGGTGATCTTGTTTCATGTAGCAAATGCTTAAAATGGCTGCGCCAGTTAAAAATCCCGCCAAATGTGAAGTTCGATCCACCATACGTTTTCTTCATGCAAAAGGGAAGTGTCAAGCGGAAATTCACAAAAGAATTGTTTCTGTCTATGGAAACATTATGAATCGACAAAATGTAACGAAATGGTGTTGTGCTTTCTCTAGTGATAGGACCAATGTTCATGAAGAACCCAGAACAGGTAAACCATCTGTGATCTCTGATATCCTTCTTCAAAGAACGGTGGAAGCAATTCGAGCAAATAGTCGTCTCACAATGCAAAAGTTGCATAAAATCATACCAGAAGTGTATATGACAATTCTTTAAGAAGCTGTGACTATGACTTTTAGGGTACCGTAAATTGTGCTCATGCTGGATTCCGAAAATGTTAACGAAGAACACAAAAAGAAGAGAATGGGCTACGCATTCGACTGCCTCACGCGCTAAACACTCAAAAAATTCAAGTCGGAAGTTTTTAACCATCCTCCATACAGCCCGGACCTTGCACCCATTGACTTCCACTTATTCCTTTACCTGAAGAGACATCTTTCAGGACAAAACATCCACGACGATGATGAGATCAAAACTGAAGTTGAAATGTGGTTTCGACAACAGGCTGCAAACTTGTATGACAATGGGATACAGAAGCCTGTACCCAGACTAAGCAAATACTTGGACAACGGCGGCAACTATGTTGAAAAATAAGGTATATAGCTGTAAATAATTCATAATGAATATTTTATCAAAAAAGATTTATTTTGTGGCATTGTACCTTTACTTTTCGAAAAGCCCTCGTAGTATAACTTTAAGAAATTTATGAAGTTTAGCTGACTATGCAATAAGAAGAAATATTAATTAAATTTGAAACACTTATAAATTATTTTTTTTATTGTATAAAAAATCGTACTATTCGGATGTGCCAATCCCACAACTTTCTTCTATCTCATGCATATAATATTTCCCAAAGTTGTAGCAAAGTTGTCCCAAAGTTATATTTCAACGTTATTACATCAATACTACACTAACATAGATTTTAATCTTAAAATTATTGTTAATTTTTTAATATGAGGAAAAAATTATTATCAAATTATTTAAATACTGGCAAAACCCGCGGCTTTGCTCGCGTAATAGTTGAAATAACCAATTGATATTTGCATGACTATTTTTTATTAGAAGAACACTTTGGAATAGTTCAAACATTACAAATTAAGCCACAGTTTGACTAAACTTCATTATAAAAGTGCAATAGGCAGAAATGAAATTTTAATTAATAAGAAGAACTAAAACTGATTCCAATTAAATGATAATTTAGAAAGTATTTTGAGACTTTTATGCTTATTTCTGTATTCATTTGCAGTTTTGAATTTTTTAGAAACCATCTTAACACATTTCCTCTTAAAATTAACCATCATGTCAACTTAAAAGCTTCTTGTCTAACAGTCTACCACCTCTCTAGTGTTAGTGGCACCAACATAAAATGCCGAAACAGAGTTCAAATAGAATGTCTCGAAAAATGTTGAAATCGAGACTGTAACCATTAATTTGCCAACATTAACCTTGAAATCGGTTGGTATTTCCTAATATTCTATAGAAAACGGAATTTAGATGTTTTAAAGTCTTTCTTGTTGTTCCTGCCAAACAGGTGGTAGTGACACCGGCATAAAATATAGCCCGTATATGATCAGGTACTATCACTGCTGATTCGCAACCAATAACTTCTGTAATCGGTTTATTATTTCCTGAGATTCCATAGAAGTCGTAATTTAGGACTCTTTTAGAATGCTTTTTGCTCCTTCAATTTCCTTCACCCCTTTTTAATTTTTAATTTTATTTCGACTGTTCTTAGAGGACATTTATATTTTATAAGTAAATACCGTGCTATATTTAGAGTTTCTAGCCTCTCCAGTACCGCAGAATCGCAATTTAGAATGTTTTTTGCTCCTGCAACCCTCTAGGAGTTGTGGAACCGGAATAAAATATAGCTTATGTTTGAGCAGGTTCTATCACCATCAATTTGCAGCCATTATGTTTGAAATCGGTTTCGTATGTCATACGATTGCATAAAAATCGTAATTTAGTACGCTTATGGAACACTTTTCGCTAACTTCATCCTTTTAAATTTGCAATTTTCTTTCGACAATTCTTAGAAAGCATTTGCGTCTTTGAAGTAATTACCATTCCAAATTTAAAATGTTAGACCATTTCAGTAACACAAAAACGCAATTTAGAAAATCTTTTGCTCCTATAAACCCCAGTTGGTAGCGACAACAACGTAAAATATAAGCTGGGATGGAGCGGGGATTGTCACCATCAATTTGAAACCATTACTTCTGAAATTGATTTATATTGCCTGAGATTGCGTAGAAATCACTATTTAGAACGTTTTTAGAACGCTTTTCGTTCATTTTCACCCTTTTAAAATTCAAAGTTTTAAGGAACTCTTCTCAGAGAACATTTACATTTCATAATTAATTACCATGCCAAATTTCAAGTTGCTAGCCACTTCAGTATCACAAAAATCACAATTTAGAACGATTTGCAAAATGCAACTGCAAGTTGGTAGTAACGCCGACATGAAATATATCCTATATTGGAGCAAGGGCCATCATCATCAATTTTTAACCATTTCTTTTGAAATCGGTTGGGTACTTTCTGAGATTTCGTAGAAATCGCAATTTACAACGTTTTTAGAACTTTTTCGTCCATTTTCAACCCTTTTAAATTGCAAATTATTTTAGGAAATGTTCTTAGAGATCATTTATATCTTAAAAGTAACTAACATGCCTAATTCCAAATTGCTAGTCCCTGAAGTATTACAAAAATCTCAATTTAAAACGTTTTTTGCTCCTGCAACCCCTGGGTGATAGAGACGCCGACATGAAATACTGCCTATGTTGCAGCAAGGTCTGTCATCATCAGTTTTCAACTATTAATTTTTTTAATCTGTTCGGTACTTCCTGAGATTGCGTAGAAATCGCAATTTAGAAAGTGTTTTAGAACGCTTTCCGCTGATTTTCACACCTTTTAAATTTCGATTTTTTATGAAATGTTCTTAGCGATCATTTGTATCTTATAAAAAACTGCTCTGCCTCGTTTCAGGATTCTAGGCCTATCAGTTTCACAAAAATCGCAATTTAGAACGTTTTTTGCTTCGTTAAAACCTGGGAGGTAGTGACACCAACATGAAATAGAGCCTATGTTCGAGCAAGAAATGTCATCATCAATTTCCAACGATCACTTTTGAAATCGGTGGGTACATTTTGAGATTGCGTAGAAATCACAATGTAGAACGTTTTTAGAAAATCGCGCATTTTCACCCCTTTTAAATTTCGAATTTTTAAAGGAATGTTCTTAGAGATCATTTATATCATATAAGTAACTACCATGCTTAATTTCAAGTTTCTAGACCCTGCAATATCGCAAAAAAACGCAATTTAGAAAGTTTTTTGCTCCTGCACCCCCTTTGGGGTTGTAGCACTGACATAAAATATGGTTTATGTTGGAGCGAGGGCTGTCGCCTTTTCACACCATTTTTTAAAAAATCGAATTGGCACTTCTTGAGATTGCGTAGAAATCGCCATTTGGAACGTTTTTTAGAACGCTTTTTGTGCATTTTCACCCCTTTTAAATTTCGAATTTTTTAAGAAATCTTCTTAGAGATCATTTATATCTAACAAGTATCTACCATGCCAAACTCCATGTATCTGGGCCCTTCAGTAGCACAAAAATCCCAATTTCGAACGTTTTTTTGCTCCTGCACCCACTTTAGGGGTAGTGGCACCGACATAAAATGTAACCTATATTGGAGCAAGGGTTGTAACCATCATTTTGACACCATTATTTTTTCAATCGGTTTTGTACTTCTAGAAATTGCGTAAAAATAGCCATTTAGAACGTTTTTTAGAACTCTTTTTTTCACATTTTCACCACTTTTAAAATTCGATTTTTTTAAGAAGTATTCTTACAGATAATTTATATCTAATAAGTAACTGCTATGCCAAATTCCATGTATCTGGGGCCTTTAGTAACACAAAAATCGTAATTTCGAACGTTTTTTTGCTCCTGCACCCCCTTTAGGGGTAGTGGCACGGACATAAAATGTTGTCTATGTTGGAGCAAGGGGTTTTACCATCATTTTGACACCATTATTTTTAAGTCTGTTTGTTATTTCCTGAAATTGCGTAAATATTGCCATTTAGAACAATTTTTAGAACGCTTTTCGCGCATTTTCACCCCTTTTTAATTTTGATTGTTTTAAGAAATGTTCTTAGAGATCATTTATATCTAATAAGTAACTACTATTCCAAATTCCAGGTATCTGGGCCCTTTAGTAACACAAAAATCGTAATTTCGAATATTTTTTTTGCTTCTGCACCCCCTTTAGGTATAGTTGCACCGACATAAAATGTAGCCTATGTTGGAGCAAGGGTTGTCACCATCATTTTGACACGATTATTTTTTAAATCGGTTTGTTATTTCTTGAAATTGCGTAAATATCGCCATTTAGAGCGTTATTTAGAACGCTTTTCCCGCATTTTCACCCCTTTTAAATTTCGATTTTTTTTAAGAAATGTCCTTAGAGATCATTAGTAACATATAAGTAACTCGCATTCTAAACTTCATGTTTCTATGCCTTTCAGTAACACAAAAATCTTATTTTTAGAACGTTTTTTGCTCGCGCACCCCTTTTGGCCAGTGGCACGGACATAAGATATAGCCTATGTTCTAAGTTGGACTAACACCATCATCTTGATACCATTACTTTTGGAAACGGTTTGGTAGTTCCAGAGCTTACCTCCTACAAATAAACAATTTTTACCTCTTTATAATATTAGTATAGATAGATAGATTAATCATGAAATTTAATAAGATCAATATTTGTCATTATTCTGTTATAAATCAGGTGCTTGCGAATCGTCGAATTGGCTATATACGAAGTGCACGTCTCTGCACGATCAGCCGATGTACAACAGAACTATGAAAAATCGAGAAAATCTGCTCAGAATTCTGCATTAGTGCTCCCCTTCCGGGAGAAAAACCCCATTTTCAATTGGGACCTGACGTCCATAATCAACCATATATGTATATGAAGTTTGGATTCAAATCCATGCATATCTGCGCACACTTTTCAATGGTACAATAACAAAAATGGCTCAAAAATCGCTATTACTACTCTCGGTCCCGGCGAAATATCCAGAAATTCAACTGGGACTTGCAGGCCATAACTAAAAACATATACAGTGAAATTTCCCTGTGCGAGCACCTCCATTAAGCGACCATGGAACGAAATTTCATGGAAGGAAATTTATTCCCATAGGCTCAACACTAATTTTACCTCCATTCAGAGACCATCCCAGTTGAACTCCCCCCTTGAGCGACCAATTTCTTTGAAGAAAATTCCGTTTTTTCCTGGTCGTTTGAAGAAGGTTTTATTAGAAAAAGTAATTCATGGGGCATGTAACGCAATTTTTTAATGTCTGTGCAGATGAACAGTAAATGATACGCTCTTTATTTTCAATACCCAACATGCCATAGGAACCCCAATAATATACACCAATTTCATGGAATCGGACGATATTTACGCATCTAAGAACACAGACAGGCAGACAATCGGAATTTATAAATATTTTTAAATTATTTGGAAAGAGTTAAAAAGAAAGATAAAAGTGATTAGAAAAATTCTATATCACTTTTGTTTTTAAAAAAAAATAGGTTCTGTGTATTCCGCAAATAAGATAATTTTATTATAAATAATTAAAGATATATTATTATTAAAAACTATACATATTATTAAAAAATTTAAAACTCTTTATAATAAGTACTAAAATAGGTATTGTATAAAATATTAGCAAGTACTTTTAGCATCTTACTTATAGTATGAACTTTTCTATAGCTTGTTTTATTAATTTTATAACATATTTTCATGACATTTTAGTGATGAATTGTTATAACATATTTATTCAATTGTTTTGTTGTCGTTTCTTTGTAATATCTATTTTTTGAATGATGTAATTAAAATAAAAAGCAAACTTAAGGGCAGTGGCATTCACAGGTGAATAGCAGTAAGTAAATTCGCACTTGCACTATTTTCATGCATTATATCCAACTTTTCCTGAATGAAGCAGTGATATATCCATGGTTAAAAATATAGATTTTCTTCTGAGGAAAATTTCATTTTATAGTGAAACATATTGTTAATCATTTCAGGGCTGCCGTTTGTATTTTGCAAACGCTTAATTTTAATGCCCAAACTGCGAATTGCAGCATTAATTTTTTAGTAGAGTTTCGATCTCGTGAAGAAAACCTTTTGATTATTTTCAAATAAATTTGTTTGTAAATTGCGGTGTGAATTAAATATTTGTACATTTCTGGCGCTGAAAAGCCTTGCCCATGAAAGTGTTAAAACGATAGCTAATTTTTAGATTTAATCCACAATTTCTTAGTGAATTGTATTTTATATGTTACATAAATTCTTTTTTTGATTATTCATTTTCTTAGATTTTGAAAATATAATATACATATTCAGTAATAAGTTTTCGCACCGCATTATGTAACAAAATTAAATTTCAAACTTTGATAGATTTTCTTCGAACATAATTTCCGTTATATTGCATTTCTTGCTACCGATTTTTTTTTTTTAAGTTTAAAAACATTCCCTACTTTATTAAACAGGTAGTTATAATTGGAAATAAATTCTGCTAGAGATTGATATAAAATCCCAATTATGTTTTACTCAAGCAGATTAAATTTAAAATAATTTATCTCGCACAAACAATAAAGTATGTTTGCTTTGGAAAATAGTAATTTAAATTAAAAATAGCAAATTAAAAAGTTAACAAGAAGGACATTAAACGTTTTTGTGCATTTTAAATTATTCATTGTTTGTGTATAAGATTTTTTTTTTTTTTAGTCTAAGATTCGCCAGATCATGTAAGTGTTTTTTATGAAATTTTTTTTATTATCTAAGGCTAATTCCATGAGTTTTTCCAGTGTAAGTAACATAGCTGATAACTGCTGGCTAATTCCATGAAAGCTTGTCATGTCTGTCACACAGCTGAAAATCGCTATGCTTGTTAGCCAGCGTTATTTTCGAAAAGTTTGCTTCGCGCTATTCAATTGATGAGATATCTCCGACAAAATAAGTTGTATTTACCGTTGTAAAATACTGGTAACCAACATGCATAGCGATTTTCAGCTGTGTGACAGACATGACAAGTTTTCATGGAATTAGCCTACTATGCTTGTTAGTCGCCGTTATTTTCGAAAAGTTTGCTTCGAAATATATCCAATAAAATAGTCACATTTTGCCTTTCTAAAATACTGGTAGCCAAAAATGACAGCATGTGACTTACACTACAAGTACTCATGGAACTATCTCCAAACATTTGGCAAATCGCGCTCGGGCAATAATTCCCGAAATCATCTCCAGTTTGATGAAATGTAACATACTTGCCAACATTCTCTTAAACTTCCGTAAAATGCGAGTTAAATTGGCCCAGGCTAAACACGTTTCGAACCAGAAATTTACTAAAGAAATTAAATCAAGTAGTTTTCATACAGAAACATGATTTTAAATATATAATAATACATCAAATAAATTTTCTGGGTAATAACGGGTATAACCTGGGTGAATGTTGGCAAGTATGAATGTAATAAGGAAACTGTTTCCTTTGAAATCTATAATTAAAATAGTGTAATACAGTGATAAACAGTGTATGCAGCATTAATGGACTTCCCAGTCCGAGACAAATTCATGCCCAGTCTATACGTGATGGGTCTTTCCAATGTGTGCAGCCCTTAGAAATAAAAAGTAGAAATGTAGTTAGATAACTAAGGTAGGAAGAAAAATAAATGAATAAAAAGCTGGTAATTTCCATTTGGCTAAAACCAATAGGCTCCTCCCACTCTGAATAATCCAGAGTAAAATGAGGGGTTTTATATAAGACAATTAATTTAAGAAGATTTATTATAAAATATGAAATTTGATGGAAAAATTAAAAATAAAGAAAAAGTTAAGTTGTAGTTTTGTTGGTGATGAGTTTGCGGGAGTCTAGCAAAAAAAGAACAACAACAAAAAAAAAAACCCACCGAAATACAGAAAAAGATACTTTTCAGGGACAGACGTTTACACAACAAAGTAGAAATTAATAATAAAATTTTTTCTATGACTAGAGAAAGTTTATGACTTATTAGCGTTAACTTTTAAAATTTCCATCAATTCGCTGGATACAAGTAATTTAAAAAGAGAATCTTTCTGATCGTGAATGTGTTCTAGAACACAATTGAGTTTGGTGGGGATCCGGTCAAAAGAACAAATTTTTAATTCCTTTTTTATTTACATGAGAGTCTTAACAATAAGTAGAATGTTTCTTGAGAATTCATAAAAATGCTGTGTCAGATGATTTGGCTTATCTTTAGTTTGAGGTTTTTGGAGTTTTTTTTTTTTTTAATTTTCATATTCGCTGTTGAATTTTCTGTACAGCAGCGACTCTGGTGTGGTTTGTTCGAAATTGGAATTTTCAGGAAACTTTAGAGCATCCGCTGTAACTAAAGATGTGGATATCCTCTATTAAAACATTTCGGAGAAAGTTTGGGTAACTTTTTGATTATAATTCTTAGATAGGTGATTATCTCTACATCCTACATATTTAATATTTACATCAAAATTAATGACAAAGTTATAGAATTTGCTGACAATGATAAAATTGTGAGGCTTTCTTAGCCGCTCTGAAATTTTCAATACCTATACGAAGTTTTAAAAAAATGTATCACATTGAGAATTCCATAAAAAAATTCGCTTTTTTAAGTTCTAAGAAATACAATAGGAGTAATTTCTCGCCTCTTCTGTTTTTCATCTTGAAAATTTAATATATGATAAAACTTCTACATGATAGGTATTCTTTAACTAAATACAAATAGAGGGTTCTAGGGAGTTCTTTTATGACGACTTTCATGTCACCGTCCCTATATTAGAGGAGGTACTTCATATTCTTTAGCTTAAAATGTTTATGGAGAGACTTTTTTTTACGGTTACTGCTACTGCCCTCTGAATACTACTACGCTGACACAAAAATGGCGGGTGCCGAAGGCGAATTTTTTTTTTTTTTTTTTTTTTTTTTTTTTTTTTTTTTTTACGTAGGTACAGCCTCTTAAATGTAGACATTTGTAACTCATAAAAGATTTCTCTGACTTGTTTAATCTCAGGAATATAAAGCGGAACAAACTTAAAAAAAAATTTGGTACGAATATTTAAGGGACAGTAAACACGCTGAAAAAAATCCGCCTTCGGCAGCCGCCATTTTCGTACAAGCACTCAGGCCTGGTATTCAGTGGGCGGTGGATACTGTCATAGGAATTTCTAATATAATCCCTCATTAATTTTTGCTCGAAAATTAAATTTATCGTTTGGCGATAATTGACATTCGATAATGGTTGAGACTTGCGAAACCATAATTTTTTCCCCTTAATTACAGCCTGGAGAGTGAGGTCTCCATCAATAATGGATTCCTGTTTCTCAGACTCTTCTCTTTCTTTTTTTCATTTCATTAGTAGCGGCAATTTTTTGGAAGCTCTTTTATGTTGTTGATTACTTTTACGTTTTTTTGGATTTAACTAGGTTAAAATTCCCATCTGTTTCCATAAAAGCAACACTTTTTTTTGCCGACTTCATAAACTTTATAATAAATATATATCTTAAGAGTTCCTATTCATTGCATAGTACCGTATATTTTAGTCCACTTCATGAATTTGTCAACCATAACTACCTATTTAACAATAAAAATATAACTTTTGGCATTTACTTAAATTTGAGAGAACCTTCATGGTCGTAAATATAAAATTAATAATTGATCTTGCTTAATCTTCTGTGTAAGAAAATTTCATAAATTTCGATTGACTTTCTTTGGAACTACCCTGACAGAAGTGAAAAGAGAGTCAATAAGGAAGAACAACTCATAGAATTTCCAGATGCAATTGGCTAGAGTTGGGAAGGTCCTGTAATTTCAACATCGTTCAGAAAAACATGGCATTTCATTTTCCATATGCGTCAGTGCATTACATAATAGAATAGGATGAGATAATATTTATATTTATGTACAAGGAAATTTTAAAATAAATGTGGTTACTTGCGTTTGATATTATTTTTATACGTTGTTTATAAAACAGTAGTGCGTGTGTTTTTAAAGTCATTAAACCCATATTTCTTTTTCCAAGTTAACTGTTCAAAAATATACACAAAAATGTCAGTGAAAACATTGGAGTTCACAGTGTTTTCGAAAAAAATGGCACCAATTATTCTGCTCCGTGAAATTGCACACAAAACGCCAATTTTTACGGAATACAATGGCTCTTCGTGCATTCTCCGTTTCCCTAAATTTCGTGACTAAATGAAGCATCATCGATTTATTCGGCATATATTGTGTTTCGAAATCTTTGCAAAAAACTGAACAAACACCTTTGTAATAATTTTTCTTCGCACAAGGCTCTACAATAAATATACGTTTCGGAATAATCAGCGCACTTTTGTATATACTTAAAGTGATGCTGTACTAGCAACGCCATCCATCGTTCATATATCATGTATGAATACCCCGAAATTCAAGTATGTGTCTTTATATTTTTGACAGATAATAGCTGAGATGGGGGTTGCGTGTCTTTGGAAACCACCTGTATTTAAAATTGAAAGTAGTTTCAGATATATCGTTTAAAGTGGAATTTTTAAAAGTGTACAAATATCACGATGAAAATCCAATCTATAAAAAGATCTTTAACATTTCATGTTAAAAAAACATTACGTTTAAAACTATTCGAAGTTAGTTTTTCGAATGTTAAATGTTGCATAAACCATCAGTTGCTAAAATGGGTATAGAATAATTTCATGATGGCTTAAATTTAACATTTATTAAATCGATGGAGTTCGTTGGTAACAGAACTCTCTCCGACGATGCATGAAACATTACGAATAAAAGATGGAAAAGCCAAAGAAAATACACTAAATAAATGTTTATTTGCGTATAGTATCTAAACGTTTCTGGTTCATAACAAATTTTAGGCAAAACATATTTAATAGAGATCCTTTGAATACTAATTTGAGTAAGATCTGTATGGAAACAGATATATTTCTTTTCTCTTATTCAACTAAAATTTTCCTTTTATTGCAACTTTGATTTATTTTTGAAGTTAATAAAAAATGTTAAGTATCGAAGTATTTAGTTCGATAATAAAAAAATTGTGATTGTTTAATCCTTTACAGTGATTTTTTTTTCTAAACTTTTTTATATCCCTTAACATTTTTCATTTCTTTTTTTATCTGTCGTCATAGATGAAGGGTTAGTAGCATGGGGATTCTACGTAAGTTTCGAAATAAAGCTTAATACCCGATTTTTAATTTTTATTATTCTCTAGAATTTTTGTAAATTTAAATAGACTTGAACGAAACTAAACAGTTTAAATTTGGAAATGTAAATAAATCTTAATATGTTATTTATAAATACTAAGAGAAAAGTTTAAGAGATAACTTTTCAAACAGGATAAACCGCTTTAAAGAGGTAATATTAGCAGTGATTTCGCAAGCTTTTTAAATACCTCTATATATTTTATTTATTCAGGCAAAAAACTATTTGATGATCTTATCTGCTTATGTTTATTCATTATCACACTGACTTAGCAGTACCATCGAGTTGATGGAAAAAGATTTCAATATTTAACATAATAATTTATTCATGTTAATTACTTCTTTAAATATACTAGGGATCGTACTCGGGCTTCCCGGGTTAAAGAATATAGGTGAAAACATTTTTTTTTTTAAATTGAAAACTAATAATTTTTTTATATGCAATACATTTTTTAGATTGCTCACCTACATTAAAAAAGCATTTTTCATATGGAAAATAAGAATTATACAATCAAATAAATTTTTGAAATTTATCAAAAGCGATATTTTCTTATTAGCCGCGTGCTAAAGTTATTTGACCAAGATTTTTCTACTTATGGCATCCTTTTATATTCTGATAATTTCAGAGCTTATACATGTCTGTTAGATTTGTTTCATTTATATTATTTTATTTATTTATTCATAGGGAAGTTTTTTTAAATGGATATTAGCCGTAAGAAAATTATGAACTCTTTATTTTGTTTTAAGGGCAAACGGATTAATCTTTCGTAATCGAGCTCCGCTCGATATAGATAAATTAAAAAATATTTTATGCTTTAAAATTGTTTGTTTTCAAACCATACACAATCAGTAAACTGAGATGAACTTTGCAAATAAATTCCATTTGAAAAAAAAATCGTATTTGGTGATCTAAAAATTTAAATTGTACGATTACAAATATGTTAGATTTGTGTTTTTTCAATATTATTCTGTTATTTGTTTATAAAAGAAGTATTAATTTTGTTAATTTGTCTTTCAGAAATATGTTAGACTGGTGATTGTTTTAATATTATTCTTTTATTTGTTTATAAAGGAAGTATTAATTTCGTTATGCAAAAATAGTCAGAAACAAATGCTGAAAAATGTTTGTTGCTGTATGTGCAAAATGTTTAGTATTATTATGTATTGAAACCGGTACGTGATAAGATAACTTTAAAAAAAATCATGCTTAAAAATTATTTTAGAAAATATAATACATCAATCAATTAAGATACAGTTTTTAAACAAATTGCATTTGAAAGTAATTTTTTTCTCTATGCGACGAAAATTAAAAATGTGCGATGGTCAGAAGATTAAAAAATTGCAGTAGCGGAAATTTCAAGACCGAAATTTGGTCGAGAAGTGTTGCCATTCGCAAAATGACGTTAGCATTACGCACATATACGTTTGTTCTTCATAATATAGATACTTAATCAGAATTTCAAAGGAGCTGGCCTGTGAAAATGACGCACTTCTACAAATTATAATTCAGGTTTGAATTAAAATACACGCTTTTTTTTATAAAATGACGTCATTTGCTTCCGCTAAAGCAATCCAGTTTTAAACCTCGTCTATAGAAAAGTATGCATATGACGTCATTATCACGGAATAACAGTAATATTCTTGACATAGCCCATATTTTCATTTCAACATTTTTTTTTCATGTTTTATGAGAAAATGGCAACAAAAAAGATGCAGTATCCCCTATTTTTGACTACTTTCCGTTTACTTTCAATGACATTCAATAGAAATGGGGTACTTTTGTTGCCACTTATAAGAAAAATGGTATTAAAAACTACAAAAAAATTAATATCTCAAAAATAAATGGAGATACAGCTTTCAAACAAATTGCATTTAAAAGAGCATTTTTTTCCTTATACGACGGTGTAAAAATTTAAAATGTGCGATGTTTAGAAGTTTAAAAATTTGCAGTAGAGGAAATTGCAAAACCAAATTTCATTTCAAATTTCAAAGTGTTGCCATTCGCAAAATGACGTATGCGTTACGCACAGATTATGTTTGTCCTTTATAATATAGATAGTATTAAACGTTGAGATATAAAAAATTCTTTTCAGTAATATCACGGAAATTTAAATTGGTGATAAGAGTCATCCTGCTGAGACTGTTATTTTATACAGATTTACACCACTTTCCGTTTTTTCATAAAATATTTTTAAAAAAATCTTCATTTTAGATTTTTTTGCAAATCTTATAGAGCCTTACAAGGAATTTAATTTTTGCTTGGAGTATTTTAAAAATTTAACTCGAAAATTTTCTTCAAAAATACTGGTATTATAAAAGAGACCAGTGGGACCAGTTTTTGTTTTAAAACATATCATTACCCAGCAAACACATACCTTTCGGCACACGATCGGACCGCAGTCGGCAGTGTCGGTTAAGTGTCGGCATGGGCGCAGTGATTCGGTGAAGTGTCGGCAACTGAAACATAAGAATCTGCTTTTTCGACTGCCGGTTACCGTAATCGGTCCCCTTATGGTTATATATCGGCAAGCGACTTACACCAGCAAGTGACGCAGGACCGATATGTGATTTCTGATAGTGTACCGATTAGATTTGCCAACATCGGTACGAATTTGGAATTTTTAGCCTTAGCCGACATTTGTTTTTCTTTTTCTTAATTTTGTTTGAATTTGAGTTTTGATAAGATGTGTATATTTCATGTATTTCATTTGTATAAAATTCTAACAGTGATAAACAAAAAAAAAAAAATTTCAAAAATAGCTTATATATATATATTTTTAAATGCTGTTATTGAATTAATTTTAAAAAGGCTTACGATTATTTGAATCATAAAAAGAGTTTCTTAAATCGTCCCTTAAAATTATTATTCTTTATAAACTTAATCGTAAAAAAAACAAAAAAAACTTAATAAATTAATTATTTTCTAACTATATATTCATTTTAAAAGCAATAGCTATGTTTCTTATTTTATTTAAAAATCAAATTATTTAAAAAGGGCTTAAAATTATATTACAAGCTATAAAAATATAACAAAACTGCCCTAAATTTTAGCATTAAAACTTAAAAGAAAGATTCAGAAATCTCCCACTTCTAAAAAAATTATTTACCAAAAAAAAAGGATAAATTAATATTTCTATTTTATTTAATGATTAAAAAATGTTGATAAGTAAAAGAATCATTTTTGCTACTTAATCACTAAAAATATATTCTACATTAAATTATCAAATTATAAAAAATGAACTCTTATTCTAATTAAAAGTGATTAATTATCAACCTCTTTTTTTATTAAAATTAGCTTTTCTATGTTACAAATATATATTTCTTGAATTAACGCATTTAATTACATTATAATTCCTAAAGAGAAAATTTTATTAAGAGAAAAACCTATGAAAGTCACTTATTTTATTTAATAAGCATTCTTAAATTTATAAGAAAGACTCAGAAATATTCCGCATTTAAAAATTATCTTCCAAAAGAAAAAAAAAATGTAAATCAATATTTTTATTTTATTTTTAAATTAAAAATATTGATAAGAAACAAATTAATATTGCAACATACTCATTAAATATATGTTGTACTTTAAATCATCAAAACGACATAAAATGAATTCTTATTCTAATTAAAAGTTAATAATTACTAACTTTTTATTTATTAAAATAAATTTTTCCATGTTAAAAATATATATTTTATAAATTAACGCAACGCATGTAATTACATTATAATCCTAATAAGAAAATTTGATTAACTGAACAAGACCTCTAAAAATATTTTTTTAATACTTAATTATTCTTAAATTTATATCTATTCTTAATTATATCTATATCTTAATTAAACTTAAAATTATTCTTAAATTCCTTTGCTTTAACGAATTCGCTACGATATTTATTTCATTCATTTAAATATCAAATTAACTTTTAAATAAACGCACGTAAGACAATTATAAATAAATAAATAAAAAATAAAATAAAAACACTTCAAAATTCTAATTTTCCCATCTACTATTTACCTTTAATGATAAACCATTACGTATCGTTAAGACTTCCCCTTATTACCTCATACAATCCTACCCTGATCAAGTCTAAGTGGTCAAGTGTTTAAGGCATCCACTTCCTGTCCGTGAGTTCGTTGTATCAAACCCAACCTCGTCCAGTGCCGAAACACATTCTTCTCAAAAATGCATTCCGCGATGGCTCATAGATGGCGCCATCAAAGCAGTTTTTTTCCATCTGATGCTGGTGTCGGGCTGCGACCGGTAATCGTATGGATAGCTATCGGCGTGCTGTCGGCATAGTGTTTTGCCGATACTGAACCGGCTGTGCGCCTATCTGTCGGGCGTCACTCGCCCGGCGTGTCGAAAAAGATACGGAACCGGTACGGCAGCCGGTATCGTGCCGATACCGTCGGTAACGGCAAAGCGGCTGCCGGCCGATTATTTACCGATAGCTCTGTGTTTGCTGGGTATATGCATTCAGGGTGTGCATAAATGAATATCCCAACTTTAGAGGGCAATTAAAAGAAAACAAAAAAAGTACAACTGTAACGAATGTGTTATATTTAAAGATCATTACATTATGTGGCAGCACTAGCCGGCAATTCCCAATTTCCCGTTTCATTTCGTGCGGTTATTATTTCCTTCGAGAATTCTTCTATGAGACGTACGCGTCTTCTATGAAATGTACGCATGTGAATTTTTTTATCGCAGAGTTGCCTATGAGACGCAGAATGTTGAGGTGGTGAAATGTACGCGTGTCAATGTTTTCCCCGAGAGGATTTCTTCTAATATTAATAAGTTATATAAATCTGTACTTTGTGTCAATAGAAATGTGTCGTGTAGTACAGAAGTTTCATTAAGCGTTCTTTTCTAATAAATTCTCAGAGTGGAGTGTCCTTATTTATATTTTGGGGCGTACTTATGAAAAGTAAGCCGCTATGCAACCTTGTTGTTCATCAAAAATAACAGTTGAAATTTTAAATTCAAAATAGTTATAAGTGTTCCATGTATGAACCTCCATGAACACGAACGATATCGAGGCGGTAAAATAACTCATCCCACACTTTTCTCTGCGTGATTTTTTTTTCTGAAGCCTTATCAAAGATCAGGTGTTTATTCCACCGTTATCAAATCATTATTTTTGATTTCCGATGAACAACAACATTGTACTTCTTTTTAGGTACGTTAGGTACTTTTTAGGTAATTATATAAATAAGTTGCACCTACAATGTTGGCCAAAATTGTGGACATTTTTGGAAATTTTTATGTTTTCTTTGTGTGCTTATAGAACATGTTACGTTTCACAAAATGCAAACTCTTATACATCCTTTTAAAAAGAATTTAATACTTATTTCAATAGAAAAAAATCAAAATATTTGCAATACAAAAAACATTAAGCTGCAATAATTATCTAGATACATTAGATATTGATGATTGCAGTGTGTTACCAGTACTTAGTACGGTAGACTTAATTTTTTATTGCATCTTCACATCGTTGTTTCATTGAGCTGGCGAGAATTTGAAGCTCTGCCTTCGTTATCACATGATGCCTGGAAACAATTATACCGTCAGTTAGTTCCCTTTTATTTGATGTATAAGATTTATTCGTACAAGAGTTTTAAAACGGTGCCACAAGTTCTCAATAGGATTGAGGTCAAGACTGTTTCCTGGCAATGACAACAATTCAATGCTACTAAACTACTCTTTCGATATTTTTGCTGGGTGGGAAAAGCAGAAACCTGCTGAAAATAAATGAAGCATTGTTGGGAAAGGGATCCCTGATGGAAGGTATAAGTTTTAGTTCTTGAATAGTATCAATGTATTTTCTTGCTAGTGACACATTGATCACATGAAGGCAACCAATACCGACTGTTAACATGAATGCCCAAGTCATAATCCTAAATGTGTTCTTCGCAGTTTCTTCAATGCAGTCAGGATATATCTCTTCTCCTGTTCGACGTCTTACATATTTTACATATACATCCCATCACTACCGAATAAGAGTATCTTATTTTCATCACTCCACATAACTTGTGACCACTGATGATTTGTTCAATTAATGTGTTATTTTGTCCACTGTAACCTTTTTTGCGCTGCTGTAAATTGAGATAAGGCCTTTTCTGTGCAATTCAACATTTTAGTCCAACATATAACAATCTTCTCTTGAATGTGCTAGAAATGACTGAACCACCGGCAACATTCAGTACACCTCTGATGACCGCTGATGACATACTTCAATCTTGGAGATATAGTCTTTTTATTCTTCTGTCATCAACAGATGTGATGCACATTTTTCGAACTTTTCCTGCTTTGTTTTTTATTGAATGTGTCTCCAGATATCGTAAACAAAACTTTCGGACTCCAGATGTAGTCACTGAACCACCCAACTGTCTTGCAATTTCAGCATAGGAAAAACCAAATTCTTGTAACACAATAATCTTAGTTGTCTTTCTAGGTCCAATCTATTCTTTTATTTGATGTCATTGCTTCTTGACTAAATATTAAAAATATTTACAAACATTCCTTCTAAAATATTAAAAGTTTAATAAAATTTCCAACTTGTAATTTGATTACAGAAAAAACGGTCTTCCTTCTACAGAACAAAGTATAATAATGACTTGTTACAACTTTAAGTATGATGTCAGGTTCTGCTGGCAGTTACAAACATTTGATTGGTTCCTAGAACTCGAACGGCTCCACCAGTGGCCGAGAGGTTCTGCTCTCGATGCTGGCAGACGGGAGGTGTTGGATTTGATCCCAATCGCGCCCGTCGGCCTAATTGTTCGGAGTTTTCCTGGTTTTCTACGAACCTTGGATTTCCAAGCATAAATACGGGTTATGTTCCATTAGAAAGACCCCCACGAAGGGCACTCCCACCCCCTCAGGACCTATATCCCTCGTGTTGATAATTGGCCATCATAAACACAACCAAAAAATTAACCCAGAACTCGAAGAGTGATTGGCCAGGAAAGTGAGAAATTATAATCCTCTTCATCACTCTTTGTTTTTTAGTTTAAAGTAAGTATAATTTTTCTTGTATTGCAACTTTTTTGAATTTTGTTTTTTGTATTTAGATCCGTATTCAAATGTATTTAAAATGACATATAAGAGTTTTGCATTTTATGAAACGTAACATTTTCTACAAGTATACAAAGTTAGAAAAAGTAAAATTTCGAAAAGTGTCTACTTTATTTTAGCCTCCTGTATAGTCGTCGTTCGGTCCGTCTGTTTGTCCGTCCGTCCATCAACATATAACAGTGAAAAACTACCTAACCAAATGGTCTGAAATTTTAAATATATATTTGTTGCAAAATGTTTTCGAGTCATTTCAAATTTTATGAAAATCGGATGTATAGTTTAATTTCAGGGACAGTCAAAAGTTTTCCGTTACTTTACGGCCCATGAGAAAAAAATATTTCAAGTGCATTTTAATGATGTTAGAGTCTTTCGAATAGAATGAAATCAATATGCACTGATGAAGTGCACTAAAATATATATCCAGTAAAATATGCGGTGTCAGAAATATTTATAAAACTAATTATACTTCTAACGCACCTAATTTGCCGCACTTGGCGTGTAATTTCCAACTTGTTTCTATTTATAACCGTGTAAAATTTAGATAGTCATGTATATAAACCCTCTATATTATGTTACTTTTATTACAATACTGCGACCCTTCTTTTCTTTGTTGTATTATTCTCATTCTTATTATTTGCATAGTTATAATATCTGAATCCCAATAGATATTTTATGAGATCTCCTTTCCCCTTTATATTGTTTTTGATGTTGAAAACATTTAGAATAGTTTTCGTTTTCATTCAAAGAAAAGAATGTATAATTTTCTGACTGAAATATTTTATTCTCAAAAATATGCTTTAATAAAGCAAAACGACTTTTTAAAATATCCTCTGAGCTTTATGTCTATCTCGAAATTTCCTCGTCCGTCTTAAATCAACAAAGTGTAGTTTATGGTAGATATTTCCCATGTAGCTCCATAATATTGATATTAAAGGAAAACAGATAATTTATAGTGTGAATAATGATAGTATTTTTGATCAGTTATACAGTGACATAATCGGCATTCCAAAATGCATACAAAAGAATTTTGTAAAGGCAATTTTTATTTCGTTTTAAATTATTGCGAATTGTTCAGTGCAATTCTATCTAAAGGATTCTGTATTTTCAACTCATGTAAGATTTTATTAAAACAAAAAATAAATGTACTATAGGATTCAAGACTGGTGTAGCACAGTTGAAGTTTATTCCAACATAGCGAAAAATGTCCAGACCAGGAATTGAACCTGGACATTTTTCGTTATGTTGGAATAAACTTCAACTGTGCTACTCCAGCCTTGAATATGATTTAATCCAGATGGATATAATATTCTTCTCTTCATTATGAACTATAGTATTTTATTTATACAAAACATAGCCAGTGTGATGGTGGATGATAAATTGTAAAAGGATATTATCATACTTCTTTTTTGTAGCTCTGAAATGATATTAATAATTCGATAACTTATCTTGTGATCAAAGTGTACTCTGAATTGTAGCCACAAAAGACCACGACGACATGACAATCATTTTAAAAATGATTCGTTAAAATAAATATGCAGATATAAAAGAAAATAAAAGCAAAAAATGCTACCTGAAGTGATCCGAAAAACAAAGCAGTGGTGGATGCAAAATAAAATGACTTCACTGAATTTCATCTTTAAAATTCTTTATTTATAAAGAAATTCTCCTAAAAAAAGGCATTCGTAGAGGATATCTCTTATTAATAGATGCATTTTTTTATGATGAATAATAAACAATCTATGTTTTTTTTTCGATAAGCACATAACATGAGAAAATAGAATAATATTTCTCTAGGGGAGTGTGAAGGCACTCGTGTAAAAACCAAAGCATTTAGATGATTTTTAGCATTTCATCCCTATGGGGTCGATAAAATGACTACCAAGCTTGCTTGGGAAGCACCGAGGGTCTCGCGTTAAGTTGACCACCTGGCCGGGACGCATGCTGCATAGCACCTCGGGGCCCACGGTCAAGAAAACAGAGATGGGCACTGTCGGCCCAGATCCTTCTTGGGTTGTATAGCCACAGAGTTTAGTTTAATTTAGATGATTTTTAGCATCGATTCAGAACTCCGAACAAAAGCACCAGTCGAATGAAAAAATAATAATAGCTCATGCCATACAGCAATCAGTAGGATTCTACCCACTTATTATTACTGAAGAATCGTCGTTGTATCTCCGTTGGTGGAAAATATTATTCACCCATGTCACAAGCAGAAGGTATTATACATCCCATCAAAAATATCATAATATTAAAAAAAATTATCTTTCATTTACTACTTTCGCTGCACGCATATGAATCTTCACAGAATGGCAAGAGGGAAACCATTCTGCCTTGAAATATCAAACAGACTGAGACTAAGCACAGGCTGCGTAGAAGAGGGGAAAAGGGGTTGCCGTAATAAATGAAAATACGCCCATTGGCGGAAACAAACATACTAGAATCTTGCGTTGGCACAATACGAAACGTTATAGGATATGAAAAACTGCCTCAGTCAGATTACATTTTTATAGATTTCTTTAAGATGCGAAAGAGTAGTAAAGTGTTACAATCTTTGAAATTACGTATTAAACTGATTTAAATATGATTGGCTCGGGGCGGGGCTACAAAGAGGAAATGACTTCAGAAAAAGAAGGCCGTAGAACGTTCCAGAGAATTCTTTTCCGGGAAGTAAAGACTTCAAAACTATGTTTATCATTTTAAAACAAAATGAAATGTTACGTAAGAAATAAAAGCTTACAGGGGAAGATTTAAAAGGAAGGGAAAAAAATAGAATGCGAATTTTAATATTAAATGAATAAAGATTAATAAAATATTTCTTAAATTAAATTAAATAAAAATATGGCAGTAGTTCTAAGTAACCACAACAGCCAGTTTTGCTCTTTTTAGTCGTACAAAATAAAGATGATGTTTTAAAAATTTTAAATGGTAATTTTCATCCAAAAATATCTGGATTATTCCTAGGTTAAAATGAAATCATAAAATGTGCTGCGAAGAAATTCCAGGTGGTATATCGCTTCAAAATTAGGAATTATTTTTTTGACATTTAAACCAGTAGCCTTGATTCAATTAGAGAAACATAGGAAACACATTTTACATTAAAATGGCTGCATAGATATAATGACTCAAGAAATGAAAACTTATGTACAACAGGAATTTTACTTCATAACATTTAACTCATTTCTGTATAGTATATATTTTTAGCTTTTACAAAGAAAAATTTCTAGTTCAAAATATGCTTATTTAAATGTATGAGATTAACTAAAATAGCCATTCTTGAGTTATTTTAAAAGGTAATGTACTTTATTTTATTTGTATTATGTACAATTAAACATGCAAAATTTGCATTTAAAAGCTACCAGTAATAGATTATTTCCTCTTTAGAAGCATTAAAAGAAGAGCAGTATTTATTTACCATATATTCGACTAAATATTTATTCATTAATAGTTTTTATAGAAAATAATGGAATAAAAAATATAAAATGTGCAATATTATAAAAAAAAAAAAATTCAAGATTACATTACTTACTAAAATGATGTTGTCATAAAAAGAAACAAACTAATTGATATCGAAAAAGATATTTTTCCATAATTATAAATAAACGTTGTAGCGTTTGCTAGTGAAAACATAATTAATTCCAAACCTATAAAAAAATATGTTCCATCTATTCTCAATATTTATTACATACCTTGACAGGAAACAAAATATAATTACTATGCTATGATGTTTAAAAAAAATTACACCAACAAAAATTAAGAAAAATTACTCTCCAAAATGTCTATTATTTAAGCAGTTTTTTCTGTTATGTACCTTCTGATGAAAAAATAATAGTATTGAATAAAAAAAAAATAAGTAAAGTAAATACATTAATCTCAGGAATATCTTTAATTTTTTAAAGGGAAAACATATTGACACATATTAAAAAAAAAAATTGACTTGAAGGAAGCCAAGCTATCTTTTGAACATTTTTGATACTAGAAAAGAATTTTTTCGGTCTGTTTTTATGAAAAAATAGAAAAATATGCAGTACTAATATTTTTGATTAAATATAGCCATTAAATTGAAAATTAAATAAATAAAAGATAGTGTAAAAAAAGAAAAATATTTATATATAGCATATATTAAGGGATTGTCGCTAACCTCATTATTTAACTTATTTTATCTTATATTTTCTTATAGTACATCAGTTACCGTATTCAAAAGAAAGTTGTTTAGAAAAACAAACTGTTTTGCGTCAAATATTTACTGTTGTTTTCATTAATTTTATATCTCTTTAATGTCAGTGCAACTCACTATAATACACAGTACACGACGGTGCATTAAAATTTTTGACGCATCAGTTTAAAAAACCTATCTATTCACGATTCAACTATTATTTTTAAAATGTTTGTACTTAAAGGGACTCAGTATTCTTTCTAGAACTTTAAAGAATGTATTTTAATGATGTGCAATTACTTATTATATGCGCATATTGACCAATGACCAATGCAGAAAACATGAAAACCTGCACAGATCGTAATGCCTGCGTTAACTTCACTTCGATGTTGTTGAGTAGGTGAATGAGTGCGTAGATGAATTCAGCAGTTGGTGAACTTTGCAGCAAACTTCATGCAGTGGCAATGGTTTTGTCAAGCAAATACTCCGGGAAGGGGGAAAAGTCGACAGGGCTATATAATTTTTTCCGTTATATAAATTGAGGCAATATTAAAATTTAATCATATAAATAAGTTATAAATTATAAAATAATTTAAAAATATAAGCATTAAGAAGGTGAATTGTAGCTAGTGCCAATCGTGAGGGGTGCGTGACATTGATCAGAGTGAAAAAAAAAATATATAGTTCTATAAATAAAGTACTCGGATGTAGCAATCCCAACACTTTCTTCTATCTCGTACATTGAATAATTCCTGAAAAATGCAGCATATCAACACCACCAGTTAGATGATTTACATCAAAATCTAATAATCAACAACTTATGTCAACTTCTAACTGAATCTGAAGTTTGATGAAAATCTGTGCATTACTTTTTGAGATGGAGCTATTGCGGAAATCGTAAAAAAATCTACATAGAACCGCCATCTGTTGGGCGATATACACACAAAACTAATTAGGACCAATTTATACTAGGGAGTAACTGAATCTACAGCTTAATGAAAATTCATATATTAGTTCTTGAGACACATTTATTGTAGAAATCTTGAAAAATGCTGCATAGAAACGCCATCTGTCGGGGGATTTACACCGAAAGTAAAACAGCATTATTTTATATCTGGGACTAACCGAATCTAAGAAAATTAGTGCATTTGTTCTTGAGATAAAACTATTGCGCTAATCATGAATAATGCAGCATAGCAGCGCCACCTGTTGGACGATTTTCACCAAAACGTAATCACCATCAAACTATATCATGGACTAACTGAATCTCAAGTTTTATGAAAATCCGTGCAATAGTTCTTGAGATATAACTATTGCGGAAATCGCGAAAAATACATCATAGCAGCGCCACCTGTTGTGAGATTTACACCAGAAAGTAATCGAACCCGTTTATGTCAAAGTGTAACTAAATGTAAAATTTTGAGAATTTCGTGCATTAGTTCTTAAGATAGAGTGCCCACAAAATGTTTGTCAGATACAGACTCACAGCGTGACAGACAGAGTTATAGAGTGACAGACAGAGTGCCAGACAGACATTTTCTAAAAACCATCAAACCGTGTTCAGGACCTTCTAAAATGTATAAATCCATCGAAAACTGAAAGTAGGAATTTTCCACGAATCCGAAACTTTCTTCTTGTAAAGATGGAAGAAAGTAAAAAGCAAAAGAGCAAATTTGAATTTAGAATGACCTCAACGATGTGTTTTAAGGTGGTTCCCTTCTCCTTCTTTTGGAAGGTGGTGCAAAACTGTCATCTCGACAAGGAAAGACCAAGTGGTCTTTCCTTGCCGACATTATTGTTTATATAGTATTGTCTAATAGACCGCAACGCATCGTTGGGTATTAGAAAGCGATCTCTGTGAAAGTTTTGAGCAATTTTTTGATGTCTAGGGAGATTGACCGAATGTTGAATTCAAAATGAAGGATGTCATTTCGGACGAACATGGTTGCATTTACAATCTGACGTAAAATTTCGTTTTCTGCAGTTTGAAGTTTCTGCATCAGAGTTTCACAGACAAATTCCCATACGACTGACCCGTAGGTCATGGTTGATCTGATAAAGGATTTATACAACAGTAGCTGGTTTGGCTAAGCGCTATGTTTAGCTAAGCGAGATTTGAGTTAGGCTCGGACTGCGGCAGTCTTGGCGAGTATGTCAATGATCTGCCTCGCACAGCTTAATTTTAAATTTAGGTAAGTTCATAGATATTTATATTCATTGACCTAGGGGATGTATTCCCCGTTGAGAAAGATTAGTGTCAGGGGCGATGGAATTTCTGGAAAACATCAGTGCGATACTTTTTGCTGCGTTATCCTTGATACGGCAATTTCTAAGCCAAATAAAAAGGGCCTGAAGATAGGATTGGAGTTGTTCAACCACAATGTGCGGATATTTGTCTCTGTAAATGGTTGACGTCATGGTGGCCATGTGATCCGCATATAATGCAAAAAGATGTGGGGAATCTTTGGGACATCATTGATATATAAATTGAAGAGTCATGCACTTATAAGACTTCCTTGAGGGATGCCAGTATCGATATTGCGATGATAAAAGATAGAATTATTGACTTTGAAGGAAAAGGTTCTCATTTAAGTAGATCCAAATGATGAGAATTACTTGAGGTGGAGCATATAAGATTAATTTATAGATGAGAGTTTTATGGCTCTGTCGAATGCCTTGGCAATGTGTCTTTGCACATGAATACTTTATTTTCTCTTCTAAGGAAGCTCTTGTGAATAAGTTGAGTAACCCTCCAAAGTTTATGTGTCGAGAGTTTATGCCGGAACCCAAACTACTCGGGAATAATTATCGAATTGGCGATTACAAACATCTTCAGGCGACTTGTCAATATACATTCATAGACATTCGACAGGCAGGAGAGAAGAGAGATAGGCCTGAAGCTGGAAGATGCATGGATGTCCTGTCCAGGTTTTGGAATTGGTACAATTAACGCCTCCTTCTATCAGTCAGAAAACATGCAGAGGTTAAGCATAGAGTTGATAAGAAAAGTTAGAAAAAAGATAAAATTTAATGGTAGATATATTAACATATTGGTAGAGATGCAACAGAGGCCAGAAGATTTATTCTTTTTTAGATTCCCAATAAAATTTACAACCTCAGAAGGGGTTGCGTGGTTTTGCAGTGTTTAGGAACTCTTCAACTTTGGAATCACAAATGTCGGTTTTCCTAGGATTGACTACATCGCGATTAAGTGTAAACTGGCATCTAAGAGTGTCAGCAATGAGCTCAGCCTTTTCAGTGTTAGAATAGGCGATATAATTGGGAGCATTAAGGGCTGGAATGTGGGTTGGTATCCTGCGAATACGGGGCGTTGCCAAGCAAACTATGTTGCTACAAGTCGATAAAGATTCATCATAAGCGTTCCAATGTGATATACTGATGTCCTTGATTGCAGCACTAATTTGATTATTCATACGATTAAAACGCGATCTTAAAATGGTGTTCCTGGTAGTCTGCAGTCTCGTCTCACACGATTTTTCTTTCTTTTCAAATTTCTGAGTGCTCATGTAGTCGGAAAAAAAATCGACCAACCTTTGCCGTGATTTTGCAACTTCTTTGAATGCATTTTGAAGAGTGTCTCCAAATGCTCGAATTGAAGTTGCTACGTTATCAGCAGAGTGTAACTTGGCGGGCGGTGACTACATCTTCTCGAGAATATGGTCGCAGTCATCTCAATTGATGGAAAAGGCCTGTGGAATGTCCAGCTCGTAGTTCCCACGTCGATTCTAAGCACAACCGGGAGATGATCTGAAGACAAATATTTTACCGTTTGGATAGTATCAGTAGGGAAAACTGTTGGTGATAGCAAAATCACTAATAGAGTTAGAATCTTGTCTCGTGGGCTCTGGGTGTGCCAAAATATGGACAAAATTATGATCTGGTCAGCGACGAATTTTCACGCCGTAAGTATTGGAGCGAGTACAATCCCAAGAGATATGGTTCGTATTAAAATCACCCGAAATAAGAAAATTTGAAAAAGAGTGGGTTAAATTTGAAATATCTTGAGTAAGCAGACGACCAACCTTACGAGGTGGTAAATATATAGCTGCAATCAAAAGGTGAAGGGTGGAGGGGAGATCTAACACAATAGGAGTAGCTTCAATGCATTGGAATTGGGGTACTTGTATTGAGACCATATTTAACGTGCACAGCAGTGCCACCCCAAGCAGGGCCGCCATATAGAGGTCTGTCAACATGGAAAAGCTCGTAGTTGGCGAACTTAACAGTAAAATCCCTGGAAAGGTGGGTTTTTGAGACCAAAATAACATCCAAGTTATATTCATATATAAAATCTTTAAACTCATTATCTTTGTTTCTTTGTCCGTTGTCATTCCATAAGCCAACAATTATTTTAAGTAATGCTTAGAAAAATTGATTTTGACACGAAAAAAAAAACCCATTTTGAGGTTAAAAATTGAGAACTTAATTTTTTTTAATGTAAAAGAATTTTAAAATTTGCTGTTTTTAGATACATTACTGTGTTTAAAATACTAAAACTTCTGAAAATATTTTTCAAATAACTCCTTTTTTTTTGTCGACTCAATATTATGTACTTAATAAGATTATTGATCAATTTTTATAATAAATGAAATTGTTTATGAACAAAAATTAAAATAAAAATAAATAAAATGTACAAACATATGCTAAAACGCAGCAAAAAAACATGATTTCTTCAACATTTCGATTTATGTATTTTTAGGTGCGTTCGTAATTATATAAATACGTAGCACCTATAGTCGTCGTTCAGTCCGTCCGTCCGTCTGTCCGTCCGTCCGTCTGTCCGTCCGTCCGTCTGTCCGCATGTAACAGAGCAAAAACTACCCAACCGAATGGTCTGAAATATCAAATATATGATTGTTGCAAAATTTTGTCGAGCCATTTCCAATTTTATGAAAATCGGATGTATAGTTTAATTACAGGGACAGTCAAAAGTTTTTCTTTACATTACGGCCAATGGGAAAAATTATTGCAAGTGCATTTTAATGATATTAGAGCCTTCCGAATGATCTGAAATTTTAAAGATATAACTGTTGCAAAATTTTGTCGAGCCCTTTCAAATTTTAGGAAAATCGGATGTATAGTTTAATTACAGGGACAGTCAAAAGTTTTTCTTTACATTACGGCCAATGGGAAAAATTATTGCAAGTGGATTTTAATGATATTAGAGCCTTCCGAATGATCTGAAATTTTAAAGATATAACTGTTGCAAAATTTTGTCGAGCCCTTTCAAATTTTAGGAAAATCGGATGTATAGTTTAATTACAGGGACAGTCAAAAGTTTTTCTTTACATTACGGCCAATGGGAAAAATTATTGCAAGTGCATTTTAATGATATGAGAGCCTTCCGAATGATCTGAAATTTTAAAGATATAACTGTTGCAAAATTTTGTCGAGCCCTTTCAAATTTTAGAAAAATCGGATGCATAGTTTAATTACAGGGACAATCAAAAGTTTTTCTTTACATTACGGCCAATGGGAAAAATTATTGCAAGTGCATTTTAATGATATTACAGCCTTCCGAATGGTCTGAAATTTTAAAGATATAATTGTTGCAAAATTTTGTTGAGCTATTTCAAATTTTAGGAAAATCGGATGTATAGTTTAATTACAGGGACAGTCAAAAGTGTTCCGTTACATTACGGGGAATGGGAAAAAAATATTGGAAGTGCATTTTAATGATGTATCAGACTATGCGCTTTATGAAGTGCAAAAAATTATACATTCAGTACAATATGGGGTGCAAAAAATAATTATAAAACTAGTTATAGTACGAACGCACCTCATTTGCCACGTTTGACGAGCAATTTCCAACTTGTTTAGTTTTATTACAGTGTAAAACCCATACGTACTTTTAATAAGTACACTATATTCAAGTAGCAAAAAAAAAAAAAAAAAAAAAAAAAAAAAACGAATGGAGGGATTTGATAAATATTTGAAGCAGTTTTAGTTTTTTGAACACAGTGATGTATCAAAAAACAGCAAACTTAAAAATTTCTTAAATTAAAATATACATATTTAAAATTATCCATTGTTACCAACAAAATGATTTTTTTCCTTCTCAAAATCGTTTTTTCTACGTTTTACCACTAATAATATGTGTATATGATAAGTAAATGTACATCAGTAAAAATAAATTCTGCAAATTTCTTCAAAGGGTACCGAAGGACCTTAACACAATCATTAAAATGACGACCGTCTAATTTTTAAGAAAAAAAAAACACATAAAGACAATCAAAATACATAATCTAAACCTGCCGTTTTCGGATTCCAGTGAAATAAAACAAGTCAAATACCATAACGGGTTCCTTCCAATAGATTACAATTACTAAATTCAAATAACACTTTCAAATACAATGCTTAATATGCATTAAAATAAATAGAAATGAATCATATAACCTTATTAGTTAGAAGTTGGCTAATAGTCCAGGCAATGGGGAATTTTACCTAGGAAAATTAATGGTAGTTCTGGAAATCGGCTTACTTTATGTTTTTCGGGTCGCTAAATCCGAATTTGTAACTTCCCACCAAAATTTCTCCTGGCAACTCCCCAAATTTTGGTAAAAGCCCCCCCCCCCCCCAAAAAAAAAATGTTTTTATTAAAAAAATCATTTTTTTTTTATTGTTTTAGGGGAAAAGTATCTAGGAATTCAGAAAGTAGACAAAATTTTCAACAAAATAGATATATGACATTATGACTTACGATGAAGGAGAGGGGGGATCTGCCTCGTAACATGCGCGCGGTACTGCGAGGACTAAGTTGCGCAATTCCACTTAACCACTCACACGTTTACATTCTCCCTCCCATCTCCCCTCCGAACATTCCTTATAAGGTTTACTTTAAGTGTTTTGGGTCGCTGAATCCGAATTTTTCACTTACCCCCAAAATTCCCCCCCTGAAACCCCCCCAAAATAGTTGTTATTAAATTAAATTTCTTATTGTTTTAGGTGAAAAGCATTACGAAATTCAGAAACTAGACAAATTTGCAACAAATAGGATATATGACTGTCGCAGTGAAAATCATACGACATCGTTTATTAATTATTTTCAAAAACAATTAATTTTGGAAAATTCTTAATTACATATGTATATTAAAATTCATTATTTATAATAGATATAAAAATAAATGCATATATGTTCTTAGTATCATTTTGTTTGAAAAAATATTAGGATTACGAATATCGAACGTATTTTAAAATATGGCCAATAATTAATTTTTTTTAGAATTTTATATGTATGTAAACAGTGTGATAAAAACTCACACATACCTCAGACAAAAATAGGCAATAAATATGCACACCGACGCCAGATCAAGACATGTAATGAATAGCATCAGTCACATTTATTTACGACGATCGTAACACAAAATTTATGACTGACAGGTCAAAATTTATTGGTCCTCAACGTGTGTGGTAATGCATCCAACACGAGGCGACGCCAAAAATCCTGGAGTCATAACAAAAATTAGCTATGCGACGGGCAAGCGAGTACGACGCCAAGAAGGGGGCCGAGAAAACGAATCATATACAAGAAGAACAGTGTACCAATCAGAATGGAGATTCAAGCAGCGAATAAAAAAACAAAAACATATTGTATAAAAGAAACACACCCACATTTGATTTTTGAGGAAGATAATTTTTCAGTGAAGAGAATTAATTTCACTCTTGCTCTCTATCATGATTGATGCATGCAGTAAAAATCTCGTGATCTTACAGGATATGATGGACCATAGAAGCGAAAAAGTCAGCGTGCGCCTTGAGCACACCTTTGTTGCTATAATTCCTCGACTCTGAAATCAATGAAGAAGTTCATTTTAAGAGAAAATATATGAGAAGACCTCATGCTTCTAAAATTACACAAGGCTGAAGCACAGCGAGAAGAAATTCACCAAAAAAAAAAATGTTTCTGATGGAAAGAAGAAGATGTTCCTGGAAACTGAATAGACTATGAGAGATAATCTACAGCTCTGTATTCGGAAAAGGACATGTTCCAGGCATCACTATAACTGAGGGAACGGCTAAGCCCAAGAAATTATCATGAATTTTATGGTGCTACATCCAACTGACATTATAACAAGAACTTGTGATTTTGTGGACTAACAAAAGGGAGCATATGGACTAATACGATTGCCATGGATGAATCCTCCCCCCCCCCCCTGCATTTTGATTGAGCTGGCATTATAAAAAAAAACTTGTGATTTTGTGGACTAACAAAAGGGAGCATATGGACTAATACGATTGCCATGGATGAATCCCCCCCTGCATTTTGATTGAGCTGGCATTATAAAAAAAAAACTTGTGATTTTGTGGACTAACAAAAGGGAGCATATGGACTAATACGATTGCCATGGATGAATCCCCCCCTGCATTTTGATTGAGCTGGCATTATAAAAAAAAAACTTGTGATTTTGTGGACTAACAAAAGGGAGCATATGGACTAATACGATTTCCATGGATGAATCCCCCCCTGCATTTTGATTGAGCTGGCATTATAAAAAAAAAACTTGTGATTATGTGGACTAACAAAAGGGAGCATATGGACTAATACGATTGCCATGGATGAATCCCCCCTGCATTTTGATTGAGCTGGCATTATAAAAAAAAACTTGTGATTTTGTGGACTAACAAAAGGGAGCATATGGACTAATACGATTGCCATGGATGAATCCTCCCCTGCATTTTGATTGAGCTGGCATTATAAAAAAAAAACTTGTGATTTTGTGGACTAACAAAAGGGAGCATATGGACTAATACGATTGCCATGGATGAATCCCCCCCTGCATTTTGATTGAGCTGGCATTATAAAAAAAAACTTGTGATTTTGTGGACTAACAAAAGGGAGCATATGGACTAATACGATTGCCATGGATGAATCCTCCCCTGCATTTTGATTGAGCTGGCATTATAAAAAAAAAACTTGTGATTTTGTGGACTAACAAAAGGGAGCATATGGACTAATACGATTGCCATGGATGAATCCCCCCCTGCATTTTGATTGAGCTGGCATTATAAAAAAAAACTTGTGATTTTGTGGACTAACAAAAGGGAGCATATGGACTAATACGATTGCCATGGATGAATCCCCCCCTGCATTTTGATTGAGCTGGCATTATAAAAAAAAACTTGTGATTTTGTGGACTAACAAAAGGGAGCATATGGACTAATACGATTGCCATGGATGAATCCCCCCCTGCATTTTGATTGAGCTGGCATTATAAAAAAAAACTTGTGATTTTGTGGACTAACAAAAGGGAGCATATGGACTAATACGATTGCCATGGATGAATCCCTTCTACATTTTGACTGAGGTATATGGTGAGAATCATTTTGATATATAAATATTTGACCATTCTTTACATTTCCTTATTACTATTACTATTATTATTATTATTATTACTATTATTATTATTATTATTATTATTATTATTAATATTATTATTATTATTATTATTATTATTCATTTTATGTTGAGCGAACTTAAATATTGCATTGATTAGTACGTGGTTAATCATAAGATATGATGATATTATATTTTCTTAATGTTTTAGCTAAGAAGCCCCTCTCCTTTTTATTGTGCTGTGGGAGTTTTAGATTCGAAATATTTTGAAACATAAATTTAAAAATTAAATTTATGAGAATTGTAGTATGAGAGTTAACAAAATGAAAATGATATGAGATTGATATGTAGAAATGAAATGATGATTACTGAAATAAGAAATATAAGTGATTGAAAATAAAATTTGTTTATATATGTTTACTTTTCTGTCTTTTTCTTTGAATCATTGTCTTATTCTTTTCTTTTAGACAATAATTAAATTCATGCATTTTAAGAATTAAAATTTTAGCAAATATTAAATTGGAGATATATCTTAGCATCCTGCCAGTTCTAAATTCACATGTCATGACGTTAAATAAGGCGTTCTTGAGTTATTGACAGATTTAATTTATTCAAAATCTCTTCTCCCTCTATTTTAGTAATCAGTATTGTCCCCTAAGATCTTTTCACAACGCGGATCGGGATAATAATTTTCTACTAGTGTACTAACTGTTATAGTGTCACGTGACCTTGTGTGTTGGTGCAGATCGTCACCACAATGACATTATGACGTAGGATAAACGGGGAGAGAGGGGGCTGTCTCGGAACATTCCACGAGCGCTTTTCTCAAAAACCACATTTAAAAAAAAAATCAATTTTTTGGAAGGTTGCCGGGTGAAATTTTGGTGGGAAGTTACAAATTCGGATTCAGCGACCCAAAATACATAAAGTGAGTCGAAATCCAGAACTAGTATTAATTTTTCCAGGTAAAATCCCCTATTGCCTGGATTTCATAACTTAGTGCACGTAGCGCCGCAGTGCATGTTCAGAGGCAGCCCTCCCCCTCCCCGTTCATCCTACGTCATAATGTCATATACCCTATTTGTTGCAAATTTTGTCTAGTTTGTGAATTTCATAATGTTTTTCCCCTAAAACAATAAGAAATTTAAGTTAAAAACAACTATTTGGAGGGGGGGGGGGGGTTCGGAGGGGAAAATTTTGGGGGGAAGTTAAAAATTGGGATTCAGCGACCCAAAAAACTTAAAGTAAACCCTTATAGAAAAAGTTCGGAGGGGAGATGGGAGGGCGAATGTAAACGTGTGAGTGGTTAAGTGAAATTGTGCAACTTAGTTCACGCAGCACCGCGCGCATGTTCCGAGGCAGATCCCCCCTTCCCCTTTATCCTAAATCATAATGTCATATATCTAATTTTTCTAAATTTTGTTTACTTTCTGAATTTCTAGATACGTTTTCCCTAAGACATTAAAAAAAAATTAATTTTTTTAATAAAAACCTTTTTGGGGGGCAATTTACCAAAATTTTGGGGGGTTGCCGGGGGAAATTTTGGTGGGAAATTAAAAATTTGGATTCAGCGACCCAAAAAACATATAGTAAGCCTTTTTTTCAGAACTACCATGAGTTTTGCTAGGTAGAGCCCCTATACGGTCTTTATTGCCTAGACTATAAAGAAATTTCCTAATATGTTTAATCACATAAACTCTTAGAGAGAAAAAATAACATTCGCTTGATTTCTATTGACTTTTCAAATGTATGAATGTCATCCTGCGTGAAACAATAAAATAAATAATAAATGATAATAAATACGACTGTTATAAATCGATGGTTAACAACATATATTTATTAAAGCTATAATTAAAACTGGCGCAGATGTCGTCTAAATGTAGACATTTAAAGTAAAAACATTAAAATTTTCAATCCTGACAACTAATTTCCACATCGTAATTGGATTCTTCGGTATATTTTACCATCTGCTAAAATACATGAAGTCATTTTTACAGCAATTTAAGAATTATGAAGGTTTAAAGTTTGGAACTTTTAATGTTAAATTTATTTTACTTCCCAGCAAAACAAACCCTCGACTGACAGCTATACAGTAAACAAAAAATCAACATACAACAACAACAACAAAAAAAACATACTTTTAGGAACTGGCCTAATTTTCAGTGCATTAGGTGATTTCTGTAAATTCTAGAGATCACATACGGCGCTATATGAAACACATTACCGACCATACCATATTTGCACCCTTTACCGCATATGGTTAGCAATTACTGCAAATAGATTTTTATCCAGTTATGTGTATTCTTAAGTTTCTTATTTAGATAACTCATTTCTTTCTAGAATAAAAATTAAGTTTTTGAATAATGTCGTGTTAGTATTGGAAAGTGTTTCACAATTTGTGTCTGATGCTTGATTTTTCCTTCTCGTTTATTGTTGAAAAACCAGTTGCAACACAGGAAGTTTCCCAAGCATAACTCAAAAACTACTTCCAAAATGATCAGTAATTTTGAATTCGGAGATTTGAAGTTTCAAAGGTTATAACTCTTTTTTTTTTTTTTTCGAAAATTACTTTTTTAATTATATGTTTTTATTATATAACTTTTATACTTAAAAAACGACCGAGTTGCATGAATGATATCCGCAAAATTTAGAAATGTGTCCCCTGAGGGCAAATTTAGGAGGAGGGGCTCGGGAGGTGCATAGCATGAATAAGTGGTCACAGGCCTTTCCAACAATATTTCACATGTGGGGGTCAGTTAAAGTTAGAAAAATGTCCTCCTTTGGGTCTACTATCGTGTCTCCTAGAATACATCCTCCCCCCTCTCTTTGAAATAATAGTTGCACAAATGTGTTACTGTGCACACTGACTATATAGAAAGAGACTCGTAAAATGTAGCTAAAATGTAGCAATATTACAAATTTCACTCTATTATTTCTGTCTGAGGGCAAAAACTTATTGATACACCCTCGTATATATATATATATATATATATATATTTTCCCTTTACAAATGTCGTTCTTATGTTCCATTACGGAGCTATTTCTTTTATATTAGAACTAGTTGGATGTGCCAATCCCAAAACTTTCTTCTATCTTATACATCTTAATATTTCAAAACCTAGTTACACATGTTAATACTTCAATATTATCAGTTCAATACTATACCAAATTCGATTTTTATCTTAAATTTCTGCTCCAGTCAACTAAACGGACTGAAAACGAGTTAATCTATATCATGATATTTGTTAAAATTATTAATTTTTCCTTATTCTGTTGTTATCAGGTGTCTGCGAATAGCCGGCTTAGCAGGAAGCGAGCTGCCGCCGCTGCACGAGCCGCTGATGCACAATAGAACTACGAAAAAACAAGAAAAGTATACACAAATCGCTATCACAGTTCCCCTTTACCGCGCAATATTTCCAAATTCAAGGAGGACTGGTTGGCCAAAGTCAAAAACATGCACAAAAATTTTGGTTCAAATGTATGCATAATTTTATACACTGTTCGATGGTACAATAATGAAAATGGCACAGAGATCGCAATTATAGCGCCCCCTTCTGGCGAAAATTTTTTCAAGTTCAGGGAGGACTTTCTTGCCATGGCCAGAAACATACGCAAAAAAATTGGTTCAATTATACGCATACCTTCATACACTTTTCGATGGTAGAATAATGAAAATGGTACAGACATCAAAATTATAGCGCCCCCTACAGGCAGAATTTTTCCAAATTCAGGGAGGACCTTCGTGCCATGACCAAAAACAAACGCAAAACATTTGGTTCAATACTGTGCATAACTTCATACACTTTTCAATGGTACAATATTCAAAATGGCACAAAAAGCGAAGAAAAATCGCTATTACAGCGCCCCCTACCGGCGATTTTTTTACAAATTAAGGGAGGACCTCCTTGCCTTAGCCAAGAACTTAAAAAAAATTGGTTCAATTCTATGCATAACTTTATACACTTTTCGATGGTACGATATTCAAAATCGCACAAAAATCGCTATTACAGCACCCCCTACCGGCGATTTTTTCAAAATACAGGAACGACCTGCTTGCCATATCCAAAAACGTAAAATAAAAATTTGGTTCAATTCTATGCATAACTTCATACACTTTTGGATGGTACAATATTCAAAATCGCACAAAAATCGCTATTACAGCGCCCCCTACCGGCGAATTTTTTCCAAATTCAGGGAGGACCTGCTTGCCATAGCCGAAAACTTAAAATAAAAATTTGGTTGAATTCTATGTATAACTTCATACACTTTTTGATGGTACAATGGCGACAGACAGACGGACAGACACACGGACAGACAGACATTTTCTATAAACATCTTTTTGGGGATCTCTGACCCCTAAAACGTGTAAATCCGTCGAAAACCGGAAGTCGAAAAAATTTCGATTACAATACTTCCTTCTATTGGAGATAGAAGAAAGTAAAAATTGTTATCTTGCATCATTATAAGTTAATTGTTTAAAGTCAAGTGAAATTGACTGCATATTTAAATTTCGAAATAATAATAAATTAACTTAGATATAAAGAACGGAATATATCAAAAAACAAGTTAAGTTCTCTCATTTATCGAATGAGTTCACCTCTAATCAGACTGTGAAATGTAAATGACTTTTCCTTGGAAGAATGAACGTGATAAAAATTTACTAAAGAGATGCAGATTAAGTTCCTATTAGATAAACGTAATTTAACATTTAAAAATATAATGTCGATACAAAAAAAAAAAAAAAAAAAAAAAAAAAAAAGTTGTTATATTAAAGTTGTGTGTTTAACAATAAAAGACATTAATAGTAATTAAAAGCTTAATGAGACTTTTTATTAATTAATTTTATCATAAGTGTATTTCTACCTTCGAATTATTCAATTTTTTATGCACAAGATATTTAATATAATTTTAAAGAGATACATTATGTGCTATATAATGTACAGTCGTGGAAAAAAAAAAAGTAAACTCCCCCTACTAACTCCTCAACAAACTAACGTAGAAGAAAGTTACTGGTACCGAACGATTGGAAATAAAGTCTACTTTTAAATGATGTATATAAAATTTGCTTAAAGGGCCATCTACATTTAAAAAAAACATAACTTTGTTTTTGTCAATAGCAGTACCCAATTCTGACAGCATAAATGAACTCTACACCCTTCAATTAGCCTAAAAACAAATTTTTATGCAATTCGTACCAAAAGTTTCCGAGAAATTAATTATTTTAAAACGAGCGTATTTTAAGTGCTGTATCCAAATTGAAGTTCCGTAATGGATTGTTAACCGAGAGAGCCACTTCCATGATCAAGGCACCTTTAGCGCCACTCAAGGAGTCAATGAAGCGTGTTAGATTTCAGTACGGCAGAATAAATTACAAAATGTCTACTCACTTCCATCATAGACGGCCCCTTAAACCATCATTTTGCCGTTTTTTAAGCATAATTTGAAAAGTACTTGGAAGAAAAATGTGAAATTTTTGAATTTCCATAAAGCAGGACTTAATAAATCTAAATCCATCAAAATAATTGTAGGTTGCAATTCATAATTTTTTCGAATATTAATTTCATAATTCATAATTCATATCATAAAATTATAAAAATTGCAAATTCAGCTTATTTATATTTGGGTATATTAGTATTATTACTATAAAAAAAAATTAGCCCATTAGGAGCATAATTTCGGGAGCTTTAAATAAAAATATGAAAATGTAATTTAACATTAGAAGCACTAAATTTTGAATGTTTATAATTCCAAAACTTATCATTCAAATGATTTGAAATTTGCTGTCTAGGCATAGTTTGAACCGAGGATTTGAAATATCTCGTAAAAAATGGGTATTGCCATTGAAAAAAAATGAAGTTTGGATTTGTTTTAATATGTAGATGGCCCCCTAAGCAAATTTTATATACATCATTTAAAAGTAGACTTTATTTCCAATCGTTGGGTACCAGTAACATTCGTCTACGATAATTTGTTGAGGAGTTAGTAGGGGGTGTTTACTTTTTTTTCCACGACTGTACAACATATATAGCGCTTCCTTTATATAATTAGTTTATTTTAACATCGTGACGTCTACAAAAAAAAAAAAAAAAAAAAAAAAAAAAAAAATAGGCAAAGTGCTCCAAACAAGTTGAAATGCCCTTTTCATTTTTTTCCTGTTATAAATAAATAGGCAATTAAATTTCAAATTTGTCAAAATCAAAAAAGGATATAAGATTATGTTCATAAAAAAATCCTCCTAATATATTTTTTAGAAAATACACTTTTTTCATTTTTATCATACGGCTAACTGACAATTTCCTGGAGTGTTATGCGCCGATTCTCTCGAATGATCGTATGCATATTTGCAACGGTACTGAACGTTGCGGGTCTACCTTCGCGATAATTCGTCCTTGATATCCGTACATGCTCAACATTTCGTACGGCAGTGTGTTGTCCATTGTTCACGAGCACTTTGGATTTCGCTGTCTCCGGGTGGTTACATAGCGCTGGAATATATTTCTACACATCTGGAATCAAAAAGTTGGTTAACCGTTCCGAGAAATGTTTACAGTCTCTTGGGGACAATGTGGAGAAATGAATTTACATTGCATGTTGACATAACCGTGTTGCCTATGTATATGCGGTTTAATAAATGGCCATAACTAGGAAGTGTAACTATTTTGTTGATTTGCCCTCATAGATCTGATTCCGATCTTACAAATCTAATCCTTCATCATATGTAAAGCCATACGTGGTTCGAACAGTGTGAATTTCCCTCACTCGTTTACCTTTTAACTACGCGTGGCTCTGTAACTGAGGAACAATCGATTACATGAGTTATGTTAATTTTACCATTTGCATGGTGATCATGGCGAATTTTATACAAATTTTATACAAAGTATATCAGAGTTCATATTGACAACAGTTGGAAAATCACAAGGAAAACAGCTGACTGTTTTTTTTTTCCTTGGAAAATATTAAATATTAAAGAGATTTGAATACTTTTACAAATTTTTGGCAGCAGCTAATCTATAAATTAGTCATTCAAAAACACATACAAAATGAAATAATTATTTTAGTTTTATAGTAACTTAAATTGCGCAACTTTTTTTTCTTTGCGAACGATAAGTTCATATTTAGCTATGTAAAAACTGTTTAACAATCTCTAAAATAGCTCTCAGGTTTCGAAACAAAAGTACATCAATGTCAATTGTTTTACATGTGATTTTTCTTTGTTCTTGTTTCCGAATTCCCGTAAGTATTGCATTTTATTCATTTATTGCCAAACGGACACATTGAAGTTTAGCTGCTGGCGAAACTATTAAAAAAGTATCGAAATCGTTTCAGTAGTTTCTGCTAAAAAGATATATGAGGGATCACTGTTTTACATATTATTTCGCAAGTGCTATCACCACTTTAAACATATTTATTTCTAACATTTTTCAACATAGTTTAAGATTGTTAATAATTCGGTTTTTTTGTCCGTCTGTCTGTACAAACTCTAACTCGCGTAAAAAGATTCGGATTTTCATGTGTTTGATGTATGCTAACAATGTTTGGTATGTTCGGTATTAAAAATGAAGCGTGTTAGTAGTTCATTTATAGGACTCTCAACAGGACTCTGTAGCATTATAGTCAATAAGGATAATCATTTGTAGTGTATTTTAACCTCTTCAGTTCCGTAGCTAAAATAATAATGCAAATGCTTATTCATTGGTTTTTTCCAAACAAAATGAGATCGTAAATGACAGTAAAAATATATTTTCTGAAATTTATCCTTTAGACGCTTGGTAATTTAGGTTCAAAAACTTGGATCTAAAACTAAAAAAACCGTTAAAAATATCCATTTAATAACCATTACATAAATTAACGCTGTCACAAATTTAAAAGCTTTAAGCAAATAAATAATCTACAAATCCTCATCTTTTTTAAAGATTCAAGTTAAATACTCATGAAAATTTGTCACTTTCTTGGTCATACTGTCTTTTGGGCATTTTTAGGCATTTTGCAAACTCAGATGAAAATAACATTTATTGTATATGGGAATCAGCTTAGATGCTACCATTTATTTGTTTGCTTTGAACTCAAAAAACATTCAGCTATTAAAAAGCGATGTGAAAATGTAAAAAAATCTGACATTTTAGTTTTTATAAAGAAAAGAACAGAGGTCACATATGGGTACCCAGGGACCGAAGAGGTTAAAGATTATTGTCTTTCTCTTCCTTAAACATCTCAAACCATCTTCTAACTGCTCTACAAACAAGAAAAGGCTCTCCACAAAACTTTTATAGAATACGCTTATACTGACCATTCCTTCAGAGAAAAGCAAAATTTCCACTAGGCAAGAGCATACTTCCCATTGCGTGTAGCCTCTATCATTCCCTTAGGCGATACTGAAAACATCTGAACTCACATGGTTGCCGCTGACATACTACTGGGAATAAATTGAAAATAAAAATCACCACGTTTTCATTGTACATTAAGCTTATAATTTAACAGGGACCCAGGGACCGAAGAGATTAATGACATTACGCTATTTCAAATGTATTGAAATTGATATGAATAATTTAAGTTCAGTACAAGATGTTTAATATAGATTAGTATGTTCATAGCATTCATCCTTTATATACAGGGAAAGACAAAAAATGCAGTTACAATACAGTCTTTGAGCAATTTACTTCTGGACGTGCATTTTTAATTTCAGTATGCGTTTTTAAATTTAACTCGTTTTTTTCCCATTTTACTCTTTGCGTATAAATTCTATAACTCATATACAGAACTGCATTGACGAATTCACGTACATTTCTACTTATAAGCGGAAATTGCAGAAGGGAAATTACCAACTGTGGTATGTATTACCTAACTGAACTAATTTTTCATATGTCTAGTTTATAGATACAAATCTCTAGTAATTTTAAATAAATAATTTTTCCCCTACCAATAAACTCACCCTCTCCATACTGAAACACCCTATTGAATTATCCAATTCATGGGGTATCTACCGTATTAATTGCCAGTGTGGCCTTTCCTATATTGGACAAACGAAACGCTGCTTAAAATTTCATATCAAAGAACATCAACAATATATGAAAAAACAATAAATAAATAAATCCTCTATTGCAAAACATTGCTGGAGATGAATCACACTTTTGACTTCAATTCGGTTAAAATAATCTCTAAACCTACTTCCAAACACGAACTTAACCCTTTGTTGCATATTCTAAAACTGGCAAATCCCCAACGTTAAATTTAGTATTTTCCCACTAAATGGATCATGCTGAAAGAGAAAAAAAAAATTATGTGTAATAATTTTTTATTAATTGAGTTACAGCTTGTCCACTATAGTGGACACTATGAACACAGAATTGAAATGTAGTGCTGTCAGAAAAATAAGATTTATGTTAGTTTTCTTCTTGAATATTATCATATTCTAAAAATATTTATGCTTAAAATTGAGAAAACATTCATTGATGGTGATATTTGTGAAAACAGTCCGTTTACGCATCGATGCAAAGGTAAATTTTACATTTTACACATGAATATGTTGACTTTCTTTTACATAGTTCCATCTTGCATCGTTGTGCACTTTGGAATTTTTGACAGGGAAAGTGTTCCATCTTGTCATATCTGGTGTCCTTGTGTACAGAATTTGCTCTTACTGGCAATTGTCTTAGTTGTTTGTCTTCCAACACATTACATTCTTCAGTGTCTGGAATCAAATGCGGTTCACCAGATTGTCGCGTCACTGATTGAATGAGTCCACTTACTACAGCCAGTTTAAATTTTCCCAATTGCATGTCGCAATTTGGAAACAAGCTTCTATATAAAAGCCACGCAATGACAGCAGTTACATCAATTAAATGGAGTATAATTCTTTTATATTACTTCTTGGTTTTCAGGTGAGTTCTGTATAATGCACATAACATGTTACTTTTATATATTCCTCCTACATTTTGGTTATAATCTTCAGTTAGAGCTGAAGGTGCATTTCAATTAATAAAATAAATTTTTTAAACGTTTTGTAGATATCAATTTTAAAATTGTTTATTGTTATTTTATTGTTTTTTCAATATTGTCATACAGACCTCTATTTCAAACAGAACACATATGCGATTTTTTTAAACTAATAAAATGCATAAGTAAATGGAATCAGGCAATTATAACTTTAAAAATGTGAAAGAGATGAAAATTTATATAAAATATGCCTGCATACTATTAAAATCACAAAAACACGTCAAATTTATATTTTAAAATTTTCGCTGTTTACACTCATGGCGTCCACTTCAGTTGACAGAGTAAAATGTCGTAATGTTGATGCTGTGCATGGCGTCCACTATAGTGGACATTATGTAAAAACTTCCATAAAATAAACAAAAAAATTTTTCATACTTGTTTTTCAATTGTCTATTAGGCCAAGACATTTAAAAACAATAATTAATGAACAAAGTATCATTTAAAAAATATTATTATAGGTTTAGAGTCATTTTAGTTCATGCTGAACAACTTACCGGCTTTCTGATGGGACGTCAATATTAATTCTATCTCAAGAAGTAAGTTTACCGTCTCGCGCGGCCATTTCGATTTTTTTCCCTGAAAGCATGAATGCCAAAAAATAGCATAAGTTTTAATTGGAACTGTGAATGAAATAGGTTAGATAACAAAAAATTGCCAATTTTGTCCACTGTAGTGGACAGTATGCAACAAAGGGTTAACTGCCTTGAAGCATTTCATATTTATAAAATTTTTTAAAATATTGTTAATTGTGAATTCGCTATCCACTCATTTTCAGATTGTTGGAAAAATTACTCAAAAAATTCTGTCTCTTAATTTTTAAACCCTCACTACTTCCGTCCCCTTTCCATCTATTTTCCTATTGGCTGTTACCTGCAATCCTATGTTTTCCTATTGGTCAATAAATCTTTAACTTGAATCCCTATCTCTCCAAATATGTGAGAAAATTTCCGCCATCCTTAGCACTGAGGAAGGTATGCTATATCCCAGCAAAGAAAGAAACAGTGGACCATCAGCTGGAAAAAAGATGGCAGCCAGCAGTGCTATCAGCGGTAAAGTGCAAGGGTGCCGTTACTTAAACCTGTCGAAAAGTGTCCAAGCCGAATGCAGCTGGCCCATCAGTGATGGCCAGCATTGGTATGCAATCACATTACTTCAAACCGGCACTTTTCCTGCAGTGCTAGTACCTATCCCACTGCTATTCCTTTGCTGGCCCAGCACTTTCCCTTACAAAAATGTCTTATAGATGTCTATAGAAAAACAAAGTATTATATAATTATGGCTCTTTTTTCTATAAGCTAGTTTCACCAAGAACTATAGAAACATCTGTAGAAGTGTCTATAATAGAAATGTTTATAGAAATATTTGAACTGCATGTGGTCACCCTTTCAGGTACTGACCGCGCTCGATGCTGTTTGGTTTTCGTGATCGGACATGAACAAGTGCTTTCAGCGTACGCTACGATTGCTCGTAGTTTTCAAGTTCTTATTACACTATTTAAAATTTGTTTCTTTTGTGATTTACGTTCTCAATCATTAAACTGGTATAGAAATTATTCTATTGTATAGAAATCCTATGTATTTTATACGCTTTTTTCATTATTGATTCTGAACTGCATAAATTATGAGAACTGAAATCCTTTGTAACCTAGTAAATCCAAATTTAAGAAGAAAAAAAAATGCGTTGGAATAAAGAATTTATTTATTTTTTCATTTACTTATTTATTTTGTTGGTGGCAGTGAGGCTATATTTTTTACAGTTTCAAAAAAAATTAGCTTCACAGCTTAAATTGTGTTGAGATGCATTCATTTTAGATTTGGGTTCAAATACTCAATGTCTTCGATATTCGCAGCGCCACCTAGCGTAAGGTTTCCCAGCAATAATACTGCAAAAGTTCGTGCACTTCCATGTAGTGGTGGGCCAGCGCATGAGAGAAAATGAATGCCCACCAGAATTTTATCTTATGATTTCCAACAGCAAAGTTGTCTGAAGCTGTTCAGCAGTGGTCATTCAGTGGTGGACCATCAGCCGGCACTTCTCCATCATTGCCAGCACCTATCTTGCTGCTGGCCAGCAATTTCCTCTTTGCTGGGGTGCTACCAAAACCGGTATGCTTAAAATTTAAAATTTTTGGTGCTTTTAGCCTTGTATTTTTACGCTTCTAATACCCTGTCATTTTGTCCTTTAAATAATTGGTCAGCTGAGAAATCTTTTCTTCTGTTCACAAAACATTAATACGCGTGCTACGAGACAAATTTGTCCATTGATCCTTTACCTAAAAAATGTAAAATCACCAATGAGCACTTGAAACACACAAAAACAGTAAATCATCGTCATATATCGTCAAAATGCTGTCACAATAGAAATAGCTAAAAAGAGAAAAATATATATATATTTGCTTAATTGAATTTTTCATTACACAGTCGAAAGTACGTTTTTTAAAATTAATGGTCAATATCTTCATTATTCGTAAAATTAGTAGCATGGATTTGATCTCCAAGTATTTTGTATTGAATATGTGATTACGACACAGATAATACGGCAAATATGTACTGTTTTGCTCCGTAAAATCACCATTAGTTTACTGCAAGAATTATTATTATAAAATCGGCGGTCAAAAATTCGAAAGTCCAGAGTCTCAAAATAAAGGTTCAAATTATCTGACAGTAAATAAAAAATCTTATCACTAAATAAAGAGAATTCTTCTATTAAGAGAAAAAAAGAAACCTAAATTGATTAGTTCAAGTTGTTTTTAAAATATGAAATTATAGAAAGAACATGCATACTAAAATTTTAATTATCACAAGCATATTAATTACAAAATGTCATGAAGTTAAGTTTTTATCGAACCTAAATTTTTAATGAGAAATAAAATTAAAGAAACTAAAATGTTTATTGAAAAAAAAATTTAAAAAAAGGTTGCATGAGGTTATAGAAATTTGATATTTTAAAGATTTTCAGCCACTTTTATTATTTCGAATAAACGATTAACTTCGTTTACTGAATAAAGTGTTTAAAAATATTAATTGCACCCATTACTGGTTTTATTTTATATGTGTAACCGCGGCATATTTTAGACGCTAGTTAATTATAAAATTTTGGCAAGTGAGCAAACCTCAAGCTTTCGGCTCTTTTGTAATTACTATGTAATAATTTTAAATTTTTGCTATATTTTCTCATTTGTTACTGGGGAGATGGAGGTGTTTTGTAAATAAAGAGAAAAGGGATTCAAAAAATTTATATAATTAATCAGATTTCTCCCTTTAGAAATTCAATCTATTAAATTTTCAGTTCAAATAAATCGAAGTAATTAATACAATTTTGAATAACTGAGCTAATTTTAATCTTAATTCTAATGCAAAGATTTTGGGACTCTTCTGATGTTGTATATAACTTCCCGGAGTCGCTGCGTTCACACTCCACTCCTTCCTCCCGAACCTCTTTTTGTACTTTTGAAATCTTTTGGTTTCAATTATAGTTCTGTACCTTGTAAAATGCTTTTAAAATAATTCAACATAGATGAAAAATGTTCTTGCCTTTTCAACGTATGTTATTTTTCAACATTGTTCAAAATTGTATTTCACTTCGGCCCATCTGTCTGTCGGCGTCATAAATTACTTAAATTGTGTACAAAAAATTGGCCAATAATTATCTTAAATGTACTTTGATAGTGTTACTCTATTTCACAAATTAAAAAATTGATATTCATTGTTGATATTCACTACAACATGTTCCGTATAGAAAATGGCGATCGTAGAATTTACTAATCATTTATAGGCACATCACAAAACTCAAATGCAATAAATACTGTTCGTTGGAATTAACTTTTCAAGTGTTCTCTATCAAATCGATGTAAGCTAATGAAGTGTGTGATAACATTAACCGTATAGCGAATTTGGCACGTAAAATTGAATGATCTATTACAACGCCAATCAAAATTCAAATACACTGAGTCTATTTGCAATAATTGATAGGCGTGTTCTCGTAGTGTTGGGAACTGATTTATAAGATTTGCGTGACGCGTGAATTACATATTTTGAAGTAATTTTCTTCGAAAGATAATGTACAATAGCAAATTTCATTAATCTCCACTAACGAAAATTAAAGCCGCATGTTTTCTTTCCATTTTAATCGTGCTCATTAATGAAAGAAAAAGTTATTTACAATTTACAATATGATTACTGCTATACTTAGACGAGAATTAAAAGATGACAACATAGTTTTGATCTTTAATTCTCAGTTTACTTATTTTGAGTTCTATGATAAAATATTTAAATTTTCATTTTTATAATTAGTTTGTGTGTTTTAAGATAACAGTTTTCCTAATTAAAAGAAAATATCTCTAATAGATATAGTATCATAAAAGAATATACTTAATTAAAATTAGTTAAAGTGGATTAAAGCTAATGATGAGGTAAATTTTTTAACAATAATTTCTTCGTAATATCTTTTATCAGGAACATTGATATGAAAAAAGAAGAAATAAAATTTATAACTCATGCATAGATTCTAAAACTCTTTCCAATACATTCATAATAATGTAAAAAACTTTTAATAATGTGAAATATGATGTCCAATTGAACAATTTGGAAAACGCTTAAAACATTTGAAAACCCAATTTCAGTAATTTTCAGCTGTCGGTAAATTATCTAAATTCTTTTTCTACAGCCCTGTATATGATGTAGAGATTTAATAGAAGCCCTATAATTTTTGCCCCTACCAGTAATCTCATTCTCTCCAAACTCAAAGACCCTATTGAATTATCCAATTCATGGGGTATCTACCGTATTAATTGCCAGTGTGGCCTTTCCTATATTGGACAAACCAAACGCTGCTTAAAATTTCGTATCAAATAACATCAACAATGTATTAAAAAACAAGAAATAAAAAAATTCCCTATTGCAAAACATTGCTGGAGATGAATCATACTTTTGACTTCAATTCGGTTAAAATAATCTCTAAACCTACTTATATACACGAACTTAAGTTCCTTGAAGCATTTAATTTTTATAAAAATTTAAAAAATATTGTTAATTGTGAATTCGCTATCTTCCCATTATCAGATTGTTGGAAATATTACATAAAAACTTCTGTCTCTTAATTTTTTCCCCTCACTACTTCGGTTCCCTTTCCCATCTATTTTCCTAACGGCTGTTACCTGCAATCCCCTGTTTTCCTATTGGTCAATAAACCTTTAATTTGAATCCCTATCTCTCCTATATATGTGAGCAAATTTCCGCCATCCTTAGCACTGAGGAAGGTATGCTATATGCTACCGAAACCGGTATGCTTAAAATTAAAAATTTTTGGTGCTTTTAACGTTGTATTTTTACGCTTCTATTATATTGCACCAAGATCCTTCTTTATAATTATTGACAGGGTATTAGTTCCTATTGAATGATTTGCACCACCAGTCATATAATAGCTTTTTCGTCTTTGCTGGTATGTTTGAAACAGGTTAATAGGATTTTACCTTGCATCGATGATTCTTGGAGTATCATAACATTCACATTTTAGTATGCTGAAAGATATGTGACCAGTTTTGAGTTAAAACAACGACGCACAATCAGTAAATAGGAATCCCAGGTGTAAACAATAGGTTCTTTATTATCCAGGTCCGTACAAATCGAGGTTTTCCGGCGGCAACGGCAACATAGCCGGTGCTGGAGAGGGGACGATCTACATTTTATCCTTACAGATACACGATCAGGAAGAGAAATATGTCATAATCACATTTTAGAGCATTGAGTTATTGGCGAGCAGTAATTTACAAAACTAGCAAGCCAGTAGATATCTGGCGAGAATTCCATTGAAAATGAGACATGTGTTCAAAACCGTTAATGTATTGTCAATGAGAAGGGTAAAAGGGCAACATATGAAATATTAACGCCAACGGATAACCGAGAAAATGTGGGGAACCGAAAACCACAAAGCCGCATTTTACAGGGGGTTTGCCAAATCACGGGAATAGGCGCGGCGAGCCGTTTGAAGGCATTGAAATTAAAAATAAGATATTGCAGACAAAATTTATGATAAGAATTTATACGTTGGAAAGGAAAGATGCAGATGTAGTGACCCAATCAAAAAAAAAAATAAATAAAGGAGGCATGAGAAAGATCCCGCATGGCAATCAAATTAAGCATGCAAGTGTACTGAGTAAGTTGTTTCTATGCGAGATAAAAGTAGCATGCCTCATTTAATATACGACTGCTCTTTGTGGTTTTTGAGAATTAAGAGTGTGAAACGAGAATGTATTTCTAAAGGAAAAGAGCGATGAAAATAAATTTAATTTATGATTTTAAGACAGATTTAAAATATAGGAATTTACTAAAACAACCTTATTTTAAAAAGAGGGGGGGGGGGGGGGGTAAAGGAAAAAAATGTATTAATAGAACATGGGAAGGAAAAAGGACTTCACATATATCTCCCCCTTATCCGAAAATGACTAACGCGAACAGCGGTAGCAAAAGAAAAATAACCCATGTCTCATCTCAAATACATTACATATAAAAATACAGTAAATTATTTTCTGTAGAGACCTGGCGTAATAATATTTACGTTATAAATTGTAAAATGAGTAAACAAAGCATATATATATATATATATATATCATGTCTCCATTTTGCATGCATGCAAGCATGGCTTAGAAAAATTGGTACCAATAAATTTTCAATGACAATTACCTGAGCTCAGTCCGACTTCTGGATAGCTGTAAATAAGTGTGCACACATTTTTTTGTTAATTCAAATTCCAGAAGTTCATAATTTTATAAAATTGAAATCAATATTAAAATAAAAAGCAATTCTTTTGATTGCTATATCAGTTGGTTATACTCCAACTTCAAATACAATTCTGAGACATGATGTGTAAATAAAGACAAAACAACACTTAAGTATAGGTAATAAAAAAAACTGGAAGTGTTAGGCACTGTACCTTTAACTCACCTTTTATAAAAGTGATGGTAATGACAATAGAAGGAGAAAAAAATGAGAAATGAGGCACACTTAATTGTTGAAGATTGCAGGTAGTCACTGCCCTGACTCCTTGAATAAAACGTGTATGTGTATTGTTAAAAAAAATCTACCATAAAATAACCTGTAATGTATAAAATAACCTGTACTTTGTGTAAAAGTTGATGAAATCCCTGGAGAGTTTTAAAAAGCAAAATAATTTGATTGGTGATGCTCAGTTATATTCTGAACTATACAGTCGTCTAGCTCATGATTATACGAGCATGATTGGTATCCACTTTCTGCGCTTTTTGTGATGTCATTAAATTTCAAGCAAATCCCAGAAAGCTTTTTCAAAAATAGAATTACCAATTTATCATAGCCAGGAGGTCCATTCCAGGCTTTCCAGGTTCTAGAGTATGCTGCTCGAAGTACAAAATAGATGAAAATCATTTTTAATTCATGTTTTTTACATTTAATATATTTTTAAGTTTGCCGACTAACACCAAGAAAAAGCCTTTCATATGAAAAATGTCTTTTGTGTCTTCAAATAATTCTTTGAAATTTATTTAAAATGGTATTAGCACATACCAACGTTTAATAGGAATCACTAAAGATTTATTTTTTTAATTTGGCGGTATCCGTTCGCCTGTCTTTTTGCCACCCATGTACCTTATACCCAACTAAGAGATTTCCCCTTACACATGCAGTGGGAAAATTCCATGAAGTAGGCCTTAAATGTGTATTCACCACCATAGTTAAGTAACAAGTCACTGGTTTTTCTAGGAACATTTTTACAAGCAAATCATGAAAAATTTGCTAGTCGATCACTAGTATCAGTTCACCATCACCTAATAAATATTTCAAAGCACGTGAGAAAAATGCATAATTTAAGTAAACTGTAATTTATAACTTTATTAAAATGTAATATTCTAATATTAAATGAACATTATTTCTCGTTTTCTGTTTTCTGCATATAGGGACTGGGGGCAAAAAGACTGAACGCGACCAATAGCGTTGAAAAAAAGACGCGACTACTCCCAGGGTAAAGAAGTCTTTTTTACTCAGATTATTTCAATGTTTAAGTATGATTCACTTACATATTTGTTAAATTTGTGTTTATTATACTATTATTTTATTTAAATATTGCGCGGCAGCGTAATTTTTTCCATTTATTTCCAGTGTCACTTCTCAATGTTAATTTAACGTAGTAAAACCTCGGGAGCTCAAAACTTTTTTTGACTTCTTTCCCCGTTTCTCCCCGATGACATAAAATTTTTACTGTATCTTAATTCTAATAATATTATAAGGTATGAAAATGTTTACTTGACCTCAGGATCAAAACGGATGATTACATGCTTTTGCATATAATTGTGTTATAATCAGGGTTCACGCTGCCACTCGCCATTGCGGCAAATCGCGACAAAATGCTACATTTGGCGAGTCGACGAACTACTAGATTCGTCTAATTGCGAATGTCTAATGATTACTGATTTTTTTTGTGAGTGTGTGTCAGTACAGGTGACACTTTAATTACTGAAAGTTTATGGACGCTTATCATGTCCAATGGCACCGTGTCAATGGAAGAATTTTCAAACTGCCTTTGAAGTATGGTCTTCAACGGAAAGCCTAAGCATTTTAGAAAAAAATATTTTCCTTATGTGATATATATTTTGTTGTTTATATTTAAACTTTTTCAGAATTCATGAAATGTAATATCTTTAAATCCTGAGTTATATTGGGTTGTAAAATTTTGTTTCATAAGATTTTAATGAGTGAAATCGGGCTTGGGAATATTTTCTTGGTTACACAAGACATTAAAATGAACTTTTTTAAAAAATAGTTTGTGTTGCAGATTGTTGAATTTAGATAAATAACAGATGTATTAGATGTTTTAAAAAGTTAGGTTATTTTTAGAGTATATTGAAAGAATCATTAAGGGATCACAGATCGATTTTTCAGTTTTCCACGACGAATCTATTTTGCTAACATGTTTTCCATTTGGCTACTGTTTTTTTTTTTTTTTTTTTTTTTTTTTTTTTTTATCCAAATTGCTAACGTTTGTTCAAAGTCAGCGAGGTCCTTGGTTATAATACAGAAAGTAAGATAGGATATCTTTTATTTACTTTATTCGACACACTTGTAACAATTGAAAATTTCGTTATTTTCATTGAGAATAAATGTCCATATTTCCCATAAAATTTTACTTTTTAAAAATGATTTCCACGTGAAAATTGAAATTGAATTTTTTTTCTGCAGAATTAAATAGAACATATTTATGACGTCATACTGGAAAGAAAAGGAAATTTTCAATTATTTGGTACCAATACAAGGAGAATGAATTACGGAAAGCAATTAAATATGACGACATATTTTTGATAAAAAGCACATTTTAAAACATTTATTAAGTAAACGAAAATCATAAAAGCATAAATACAGAAATATCACGTCATACTTAAGACGAAAAAAATTAAGTTTATTTTACCGATATTGATTGTTAAGCGTGAATAAGAGTTACATACAGAAAAGAATTTTCTGTCAGACATGATATTGATTCATTTAAAAAAAAAATCAATATATTATTAAAAAGGGAATTTGCCGAGGAGAAAAGTGCAGTCTTGTTACAAATAATAGATCAGATGGTTATTATGAAATAGACTGTACTGATTCCACGCCATTTAATTTTTGCCCTTATAACGCCCACTGTGAGGATATAGGGTAATCTGACTTAAGTAAAATTGCTTTTTAGATATTCACAGTAAAATATATAGCTATAATGCAGTTAAAGGTAGTTGACACAGATTCGATGCAATTTTCTTTGGTGGTTATAGAGACCACTGGCAGGAAATTGTGTAACTTAATTTAAATAAAATTTATTTTTATGTTTAAAAAATAAATTTTCAGATTAAGCTTCTGCTGCGGTGTAATTTTCTGTTTGATATATATTTTTACATGGTTATGTATTTTACGCTGGAGGGAAATGGCATAACTGAAAAATTAAAGCGGATTTTTTTAACGTTTTCTTATATTGGAACCATACTTCAAATTAAAATTATCCAGTGCAGTCTCAATACTTTTTCTTCTTCTTTTGCGGTTCTACTGCCGCCTGGCCGGAAAGGAGATAACTAAATTTAAATAAAATTGACTTTAATTTTATTTTTAATCTTCACAATAATCTTCTGCTGCGTCAGTTTTATGTTTTGGTTAAAAAAAAAAATATCTTATACGTTTTGCTACATTACTAAAATTTTGGAATACATTTTGTTTTATCTTTAAGATGTACTCCAAATTAAAACTAGGTAGGGAAATTCAAAATCAATCGTGGCGGACGTAATATTTGTAATAGCTTATTCCTTTCGCGAAAAACTGCCTAAAAAGCGTGGCTGGATTAGCAACATTGGTTTAGCGCTAATCCTACCCAAATCATCATTGAATAAACTGATTTCTATCCAATTTAATGATCAGAGTTTTAGTCCAGTGTTTGCACGATCGGTCAGAATTTCGACTGCAGTTTGCATAGGGTGACTAAATCAATGTAAAATTGATTTTTTATTCTTTTATTATACATTTATTGTGCTCAATTTAGAAGTTTTTGTCGAAACTGCAGCAACCTACATTAATTCACTATTGAAAAATTTTGGATTAATCATTGGTAAATTACACCATAAATTATGATGCGATACCACATAAATTAAAGCCTCTTGATGATACCCTCCGTTAATTCTGAAATTCGTTCATCTGAATGCAGTAGTTATTAAGATACTTGAGATATTAAACAAAAACATAACTTGCAGAACGAATTAAAAAGAAAAAAAAATATTTCCTACATTGTTTAAGAACGAGAAGGTTCGGATATTAAGATAATCAAATGAATTACTTCCATATTTAATGTTAAATTTTTGTAACAAATAAGTTAATCCAAATGAAGATTAAAATAAAAAATTAATTTCAAACAGTATGATACTTAAATAACTTTAAAAACGTAAATGAAATCAAAATAAATCTCACCTTAAAACCCGTTCAAATGAAATCAAAATAAATCCTAGACTTTTTTTATAGGTTTATATTTTGCATCTATCTTACCATTTTATCTAGGGGAAAGTAAGGGAATGGCGCTCACATAAAGGAAAACATGAATAGCTAGTCGAATTTGGACAAAAAAATCAATATTTTATTAATGAAGTATAACTCCAAAGGATAAGGAACAGTTTGCAATCAATTAATTTTCATGAAAGTTTTAGGAATTTTTTTATCGTTTCATTTAAATGACCATCGATTGAGCGGTAATGCCCGACATGGTAGGGTAATTGCGCTCAGAGTTTGAATACAACGTTTAAGTGAGACAAAAGTCACATAAGTAGTTGTGTGGGCTGCTCACACCACTGCAGACTTTTTGCAACCACTTTACATATATTGTGCACACATATTGTGTTAGACATATAGTGGGCTACTTTTTTTATATTTAGGTTTTTCGATTTTCACCACTTTTTTGAAATAGTAAAATTCTCCTTGTTTAATGGCATATTAATAAAGGGTAAAACAGGGAAATTTTACCATTTCAAAAAACTGGTGTCAATCAAGAAATTTCAACTTAAAAAAAGTTGCCCCCTGGCAACACTTCTTCTGGAATTCCACGCGAGCGCCATTACCCGCCATCGCCATGTTGAGTTTTATTGCATTATAATTGGCGTAACAACGCACTACGACTATAAATAAAAGCATGAATGCACAGCTAAATGTATATATTTTGTAGACATAATATATTAATATTTGAAAATCAGAGTGTACACTTACCTTCAAGTTAGATGTTGTAGAATTTTATAATAAAACAACTTCAAATTAATAACTTGAGGACACAAAAATACTTTCCTCTCGACGAACACTAAATCCTTACTGGGAACTTAGGATAAAGTTCGCAAGGTACCGGTACCAATCGCACGTTTTCAATTCTATTTTGTTTAGAGATATTTGGTGAGCGGGATTTCCCTTCTGAGCATCATTACCCTACTTTCCTCTACACCTTTTATCAACAAAATATAAAATCTGAAATAGAAATATTTTCTACTTATAAATGGAAAAAGTCAAAGATTTATTTCGATTTCATTTGAAAGGAATCTACGTTTTAAGGATCATATTGTTTGAATTTGAATTTTATTTTTAATCTCCAATTGTTTTAACTTATTTCGTTACAAAAATTAGCATTAAATCTAGAAATAACTGAATGGCATATCTTTATATCGGTCGTTTCTCGGGGTAAACAATAGAGGAAATAAATTGTTTTGTTTTTTAATTTATTTATTTATGAAGCTTTCATTTCGTTATGGAGAATCAGATAAAAAATTTGTGGGGAATTTATATTATTTTAAATGTAAACGATACAATCTTCCATAAGCGGGATCTATGTGATAGAGAGAGATTTTTAAAAGATCATCTTTGGGATTTATTTTATAACCTATAAAATATCAATAAATTGAAATTTACTTTTAATTGCATTAAATATAAATGGGGCATTCTCACAATCTTTTGACTTTCATGTCCCAGAATAACAATTTTTATTTTAATACACTTTTTTGTGTTTTTTTATTTCATATACTGGGGAACATCCCATTGCATGATTGCACAACAATATTAAGGAGATAAATAAGTTTTGGACGATGTTGAGGGTCCAAACACCTCAAACATTCCTATACCGTCCCGTGTCCCTGATGCTGATTTTTAAGTTTGGAGCTGTCTGGATAAAATTGTTTAATAAAAATAATTCGATGTAACTTTTTTCTGAAACTGGAGCTATTGTTTTATATAAATATGTAGCTAAAAATTAACCTGCACACATTTTTAGGGTTGTTATTGTTTTTTAAACTCTGTCCCTGGGTTTTACATTCCTTACCATCGCTCTTCTAAAATTATACAGAAAATCATTTCAGATGCAGCCACAGAATTTTTTTCAAGTTTTTTCTCATGCAGAAGTATGCTAGAGAAATAATGTCTGAAATTCTTCGGCAGGAAATTTACTGTAGAATTTAAATCAGCATTTAAATATCAATTTCAAGCATCGTGACTTTATTAGTAGTCTCACCGTCCCCAAGGTTTATTCCTGCACTTATCGAGGTAAATTAAAAAAAGTATAATAATTTAATTCAATGTTAACAACTGTTTCTAAAAATCAATGATCATTGTGGCTATCACTTAGTCTTAACACGATTTTCCTAAAAATAGGTGGTATTTTTCCTTACTGTTCCATCCTTACCGTCCCATTTTTTACCATTTCCTCCCTTTTTTTCCAATACCATCCCCCTTTTTTAACTTTCCGTCCCTTCTTTAACACCCCTTTAAGACAATGTTATACAAAAATTCTGTATTAAAAGTACTAAATTGTTATTACTTCCAATTTGAATGTCCTGTGGGTACTATGCAAATTCATTATAAGTAAAAATTTAGAAGAAAATTAAAAGTTATAGGGGTAAAATGGTAAGGAAAATTAAACTCGCAAGTTTAACTTTAACCTCAGTTAAATAAAACAATTTTCGCTATTGACCATTGTTTTTTGTATCATTAAGGCATTCGTCTATCAGATTAAAATGTTATTTTCGCAAGTTTAATTTTGTCAGATTTTTTCCCCCAAAAGTCAAAAGTTTGTGAGAATGCGCCACATATTTCCAGATATTTGTTTGTATAAAAATTTAAAATGGGCAAAGTTTAGGAACCAATGTGCTTGCAAAAAAGCGAAATTTATTGATCAGACTTTTTTCCCAATCAATATAATGCCAGCGTTACTAACGGATATGTTTTTTTTTCTTTACAATATATATTATGCGTGTTATGATTGAAAATGTTGGTTCATCATGGAACGAACCACCATGCTGTTTGATTGTAACAATAGATTTCGATTAAGTTTCTGTAAGAAATAAAGTATATTGGGTGAAGTTGCCGTAGTTTTTGACTTAATTATTTTTAAAATCGCCTGTGTTTATATTTGTTATTCATTGATTTTTTGTTAAAGTTTAGACTCTTATGTATAATTTTAAAACTTATTTCATTTTACAGATGTTATAGAAAGCAGCGAAAATTTTGTTTTTGTAAACACTTGCATTTCGGCATCTTACCCGTAGGTATGGGTAAGATGGCCAACTATCTAGGGATAAGATGCCTTATGGAGTTTCCATGTAAACAATAATTTTTGTGAAGCAGAATAAACCATAATGGGACGAATAATATTTTAGACATACTAAAGTTAACTTGCTCAATATTAGGAAATTACAAACATATGAATATAACAAATATTTGTAAAATAATAAAAGAACACACTAATATTTATTTGTTGTATAATTATTTATGTTAGCAAAATATATTTCTTTGTATAACATTTATTTAATATATTATGTTCTACGTAACATTTAAAAGAATTATGACTCTTAAGTATGCCTATTTTAAAACAATATAACAAATTTAACTACTGTAAAGCCACTGTGATAAAGTGCTTTTAGAGTCAAGATTTTTTATTAATGTTTTTCATATATCCCTTTGATCTTTTTAGCAATATCTAAGGTCTGCCACAAACTGCACATTTGTTTAGGAACTTTGAGCAGCTTTTATATAACCAACAGTTTCCATGAATGCACTTGATCCCATCACATTTTCCCAAGGTTTTATTGCACTCTGCTAGACATTCTGAGCAATCATTCTTATTCAGTTAAAAAAGTCCTAATCTTCTGAATCTTGGGAAGGAATTTAATCATCACCCATTTCATCGTTAGTTGAAGATTCTGCCTTGGTATCCTTTGACTTGTTATCTAATTCCTTTTTAGTAAGGCTTGAGACACCTGGAAATTCGCAGTTGCTATTGTCACACCGATTTAGTTTGACTTTTATAGGCCTTTAAAATTATTTTATTTGATTTTTTATGACAAAAAAAAAAAAAAAAACTTTGTTGAAAAATACGTCATATTTAAAACGATACATTTAAAGTGTCTAATTTAAAATAAATTTCTTATAGGGTCTTTATAAAATTGTTTACTTGGCCATATTTTACAAGAGAATTTTAAATTGTTGTGTTGAACTTATTTAATCAAACAGGAAAAAAGCAGTTAGCTGTCTCGACAGCAATTGATTCTCTCTTAAAATTCATCATCCAAAGGGAATGAATGGAAACCTGATTACAGGAGATCGCCACTAGTCGTTTAATTAAGATTTAATCTCCCATAATCTTTTCAAAGCAGATCAAAATAGCGTGTTTTTCGAGACTGTGGTGTCTGGATGGGGGTTGGCGAACATAGCTCGTAGGGGGCAGAAACCCCTAGTTATCTAAAACTATATTATTTACTACCACTATTTACATTTATTAATATTATTTATAACTACATTCAACATAAAAATTTTAACAATGATTAAAATTAATAATTATTAACCAATTATTTATAAGGTCAATAAAGTTTATTTATAAGGCAGAATACACGGAGAAACCTTTCAAATTATGTTACCTTAGATTTTAATATTTCTGTACGCCATTTTAAACATTCAGAAAATTTATAACTTTAGTCAATGATTTTTTAATCAGTTGATTAAAATCACAATTTAATGACAGATTTAAATTATGTGATTAAAATTATTGACAAGTTAGTTTACAGCTAAGAGTAATTTAAACAATGAAGAAACAGCTAGGCATTTGACCGCAACGGAAAATAACCGCCATCTTACTCCAAGAGAAAACAACAGGCATCTTACTCCAAAAAATTTTTGTTGACTCACCCCAAAGTATTGGGCAAGACACCGGTGCCCTCCACTGACGTGAAGAAGCGGTATCCGGCCGCCATTTATGGTTTGCAGAAAGGCCATGTACCAGTACTCTCTAAAAACATCAGATTTATTACTCTGGTGTTTAAACTAAGACTTATATAGGCAAATAAAGAAGTCACGTAAAAGATTTTGGACACTTACCAAAAGTGTTAAGACGAAATAGCAATAAAAAAATACCACTTAAAAATTAAAAAAAAAGAGCGCAAATAGAAATGACAGCATCACTAGGGAACCCTCTTCCTTACAACTGAGCCAGCGTTTCCCTGCATCACCTGCACATATGAAAAATACGTGATACGGCATCTTGTACAACACAGCATCTCACCCCTCAAGTTGCACTACAGTTTATCATAGTAAATACTATAAGTTTTCTTTTCAGATTTCATAATAAATAAACCTTTTATAAATTATTAATTATGTATATTTAATATTTCAAAGTTAAATTCAGATTTATAACATTTAAATGATTCAGAATATAGGATGAAATTCTTAATTTACATTAAATTTATAATATATAATTGCGAAAATTAGGGTTTAAATTCAAGCCGAATTCAAGATGATAAAACTAGAGAAAAGTATAAAAGTAAAAAAGGAAGAAATAATAGAATGATAATTCAATTAGTTAACCGTTGTCAACACACGCATTGGAAATTCCATTAGCATTTTTCTGGAAGTGGAAAAAAATTGCATTATCGTTTAGATATAAAGGATTAATTGCATTTGCATCTCATTTGTGACGTCAACGTGTTCGTGTGTCATCTGTTATCTTCTTGAACAATAATTTATTCGTTCTTTGAATCTCTTCTTTCATAGGAAAACTCATACTTCGATGACTTTTTCAAACTTTAGACATAAAATAAACATTTTAAAATTTTTATATGTTTTTAAAGCTAACATAAAATGCCTTTCATGATTTTAATCATATAAACCTTAGAATAAATTTCGCGAATTGTAAAAGATATACAATAGAAAAACATAACTATGACGGAACGTTTTACAAAACAATGTACATGATTTTCTTTTTTCAAAACAACAGCTGATTTTGTGCCTAGTTAAAATCTCAATGGAAAGCTACACGATTCTAATAAATCGAAATAAATAAAATTTTGATAAAATTCAACGCAAGGTTTTCATGGATTTTTTTTTTTTTTTGACATTGCAGAAACAATATTGCTGATATTTTTTTATGATCGAGTGTCTGGCATTGAAAAGGGTTATATAATGGGTTTTTCGAAATACGCGTATAATGTTTAATGTTAAAAGTGACGTGTTAGAAACTACTGACCGATTTCATATTTGTTTCATTACCTTAAACATCTACATAAATGCTTTTATATAAAATTGAACACATCATTAGCATTTAACTTATTCAAAAATAAATTTATATATAAAATTCTACTTTCTAAGAGTGTCCGGTAATGCTTCGACACATATCAGCCTTAGAATGATGGAATAACTTCAATTCTAACAATCATCTTAAATTTTACATGTATTAATAACAAATATACAGTAAAAAATATTATCTGTTTAATAGAAATGTTTTGCTTACTGAAATTTTATATTATTTTTACTAATGTGTTGCTTATTAATAAAATAATAAACAACAAGCATTCTTTTACATGTAACTTTGTTTAGATTCATAGCGTATCTTTAACATGTAAAATAAATGATATTTAATCATTGTACTATGTTTTTTAAAATGTGTATTTGATATAAAATATAATAACATTTTACGTTTTTCGGTAACAACTAATTTGTTGCTACAAGGCATTTTAAAACGAACTTATCCTTGTTATCAGCTTATTCTAAATTGAGCCTGTTTTCTTCATTATCATTGTAAAAAATAATGCAGTATCGCATTAAAAAAATTACAACTCTTAACATAAGAAAAGTTGAAAATCTTCCTTACGTAAAAGCATTTATTTTAAATCAGCGTCTAAAGGTATATAACTTCAAAGAACCTGACAATGATCTTTCTAAAGCAATGATACGTAGACGGAGACGTAACTCGTAAAGACTTTAAAATCAAATTTTTTGACTTTTGTAAAAGACAATATCAAATATTATTTGTTAGACTTTGAATCATAAAAGTCAAGAAAAAATTCGTCCAAAATATTAGACAATGTATAATATAACTACACTATGATACATTTATTATCACAGTGTATGAAAGAGACTGATAAAAATAGAACTTTAGTTTAAAGAACCTTTAAATGATCTTAAAGCATTGATACACTGATGACTAGAACGGACTATAAAGATAGGTATTTGCGACATATGTAAAAGAGGCCAAAATTTTCAAAAATTGTTTTTTTTTACTCTAAAACTTAGGTACTCAGACAAGAAAAATGCCAATTGAAATATTAGTCAATACATAACATTAGTTGGGGAGAGTAGCCTAATTTGGACCACTTCACTTATTTTCAGTTGTAATTCACTTAATTCTTGGAATATCTGCAAAATATCACTACACGGGGTCAATCAATTCATCTACTAACTAAATAAAACTTTAGATCATTTTCTTTTTGAAAATCTTAAATTTTATTTCAATTTGAAAAATTTGTCAAAAGTGGTAAAAATTCAGCAACTGGTCGCCTAAGTTGAACCACCAGTCTCCTAAATTGGACCAATAAAATCAGGCTGTTTTAATGACGAGGGAATATAACTAATTTTATTAAAAGCAAAGTTTGCGGTCACTGGAACACTCAAACAAAATAACAGCAATGAAATATAACGAAATTAAATATCTGAAAATAAGAGTAATTGTTTTAATTCAAAATGTATTCAAAATATAAATCAAAGTTATCAGTAATTAAGAATAGAAATTATGAAACTAATTGCCAGTTACTTGAATATCATGTAAGGAGTGATGCAAAGATTACACATGAATTTCGTTTATTGAATTTTTTCCAGTGCACATAACATGGAACCGTATTTGGCAATCTGAACACTGAATCATTTCTGCTGTTTTATTTTCTTATAAATTAGGCAAAACCAATCATCACTATCTAGAATTTTCTTTTTAGATTCTGAATTATAAGACTTTTTTGCAACAGAAGTTTTCTTTACATTATGATTGTAGTTCTTCTCTTCCATCATTTCCTTGCTAATTGCAGTACGACTATTTTTTAAAACTTGATGTTCCAATTGCTTTTATGCTGTGATAGCTTCTTTTTAGTCAATTTTTTGTTTGTTTGCCTCAAGGTTTACTTTATATGGCGAAGATGTTAACACAACTGTTTTTTGGCTCCCTCTGTACTTTTATTTAACTAAATTTAGCAAAAGCTGTAACATTTCTAATGATTTTTTGACTTTTGAGGAGGATTTGTAGCTGCAGCCTTATTGCAGGTAAATTTCTTCTCAACTTACTCTCTCCTTTTTGTTTCCTATATCTTTAACAGCTTTTACTGTCACCTATTTGTTTTTTTTTTTCCAGACAGTTTGCCTGTGTCTTTTTCGACATTATATTATAAAAGTATTAAAAAAATATTCTCTATTGAAAAATACGCTACGATTAATTATACGCAAACATTATATATTCAAACAGTGTTGAATTCAGCCCCCTTCCCCCGGAAGGCTTGAGATTTTATGCGTTTTAATGGCAAAAAAATGTAAGTTCACCCTCCAGAACTGGAAAAAGTCTACCCTTCCTCACGGAATCGCAAATATCCTCCAGGAGGAAAATGTTTGAATTCAAATCTGTAAACCAAATACGCCCTAGGAATAAAGAATTCAAAGAAAATAAATACAAATACATACAAGATAAAAGAAATTGAAAACAAAATCTAATGCATAAACATGTAAAAATATTTTTATGGTTATATAGGCCTAAACTGTATAAAAAATTAATCGAGATATACCAAAAAAAAATAAAATAAAACTTGCATGGAGATAGTAATCCATTATAAAAAAAAAAATTATAAAAATAGTGTACAAAGCGTACCGTCCTCGAAATTCATTACTTACTTTTCAAAATTTATGATCACATATCTGGTCCAATTTAAGCAACTTAATTTGGTCCAATTACGGCAACTGCGTCCTTTTTTAAAACAGATAATCTCAAGACTAAGAACAAAAGCGAAATCAAACAAATCCGCGTGAAAAATATGCGCAATAAACAGATGAATTTAGATATGTATATGAAAATATAACAACTTATCTTAGTTTTAAAGTATTCACTTACGTTTAGTAGGAAAAAAGTAGATAAAAACAGCTAACTTTAGGTTTTTTAACATTGTCTGAAAACAACACGTGGTAGGTGGTTGCTTCTTCTAATCATGAGTGACGTCATTCTGATGAGTAGGATTTCAGTGGTAGATGGCATCTCTTCCTGTAATTAACGGCAGAATGGCAACGGTCCAATTAAAGCGGCGGTCCAAATTAGGCTACTCTCCCCTATACTAAGACAGATATACTATTGATATGTGTGAAAAGACAAAAATAAAATAAAATAAAATAAAAAATAAATAGAATTTGACGGTTTTGAAGTTTACTTACAGTATAGGAAGTTTAGAAATTAGATGCGGCTATTTTTTACTATCACTTTGCCCTAAGAAAGATCTAATAAAATAGTTCAAATAATACATTAATTATTATATTATAAAGTATTACACTGCACGGCTTTGAAATATGGACAGTGCATGTCGGCCATAAAAAATCTCCTTTATATTGAAATGGGATTTGACCATTGATACGTAGAGTGTCAAGGGTAAAATAAAATAGGAATATTGGAATATTGGAAATCATCGAAGTAAAATGAAACATCATACAAACTGTTAAGTCTCCTACATTCAAATATTATAACCAAATGCAAACAGTGATTAATAATCAACACTGATAAAACAAGTTGGAAATTCCCCGTCAAACGTGGCAAATGAGGTGCATTCGTGCCATATTAATTTTATAAACATTTTTTGTACCGCATATTGTACTGAATGTATATTTTAGTGCACTTCATAAGCACATATCAATTTCAATTCTGTTCGAAAGGCTGTAACATAATTAAAATGAACTTGAGATATTTTATTCCCATTGGCCGTGATGAATGAAAAAAATTTGAGTGTCCCTGTAATTAAACTATGCATCCGATTTTCCTAAAATTTGAAACGGCTCGACAAAATTGTGCAACAATCATATATTTAAAATTTCAGACCATTCGGTTGGGTAGTTTTTGCTCTGTCATATGCAGACAGACAGAGAGACGGACTGAACGACGACTATAGGTGCTACGTATTTATATAATTACGAACGCACCTAAAATGAGTTTTGACAATGAAGTATAGATAGACGAATGAGAAACAAACAGAGAACTTGAAGAAAATGAAAGACACATTTTTTCTACAATGAAAGGGTCAAAGTGTTAATACTGAACGGAAAAACTGTGAAAAAGAGGCATCTTTCCAGAAATACACTGTTAAGTACGAACCTCAGAGTCAAATATTACTTTAATGTGCATTATACACATACAATTACATCTTACAATATTGTAATGATATTGCAAACTATTTATAATAATGCATTTAAATAATAGTGCCAAATGCAAAACGTGACTAATGATGATCACCGGAAGAGACTTGTTGCGCTGAAGAGGAGGTCATCGAATGATAAGCAGGCGAAGGGGGAACCTAAAAACATGATGCAAAATTTAAACTAGTATGAAGAGGGTAAAGTGTTGACTTTGAACTGAAAATGGTGAACAACCTGGGGAAAGAGACAACATTCAAGAAATCCTTTATTAAATAAAAACCTCATAGAAAAAAACCCTTTAATGTGCATAATATACATACATATAGTACATATTATTATATTGTAATGTTGTTAAAGTTTTATTTTAAACAATATAAACAAATCTGCCATAATACCGACATAATAAAGCTACACAGGTTCTTGTAAACATATTTCCAAACATTTAGTATCGAAAATGTATTAGATGCACATGAAATTCACAAAAAATCGCATTAAAAAAACTTGTATTTGACAGAAAATATCACCAGAAATGAGATCAGAAATGATTAAAGAACTTTTTTTCTCTTTAAAATTGTTTAATTGTTTTCGTAATTTAAACAGATTTTTCCTAGTGTTTTAGTCAATTAATTTTTTTTTACAAAACTTACTTTGGTAATCCTTTCCAAAATACTTGCCATGGGTTTATGAATTCGGTTTGTCTGTCCTTGCTCTAACTCGAGTAAATATACGCGAATTGACATCCAATTTTTATATGTTAATAGAGTTCACTAAAGAATGTTCGCTAAGAAAAAGGTGTGTTCAGCATTAATAGTTCGCTTACAGGAACGCACAAAATGTTTCATTTACATTATGGTCTATTGGAAAAAATCGTTTGCGGTACATTTTATCTTAATACATTATGATGATGATATTTTATTTCATTGTATTAAAAACGAAGATTTATTTTTTTATTATTTATTCTTATTTATTAGTGTTATGTACAGTGCCAGGAAAAAATATCTTGACAGTCATTGAAAATTTTTAAAAAGCCCACATTTCAAACCACTACCAGAATTTTAAAAAATGGAGAACACAGAGTCATCTCAAGCTGCAAGGGCCACCACTCCACGAAACCAACGCTTCATAAAAACTCTCTCCTGCCTCTTCTATTTAAAGCAAGAAAAAGTAAAATAAAAATCCTGATAATTAAAATTATGGCTTGAATGTCAAGATTTTTTTGCTGGTACTGTATTGTTATTTATTGGAGTTTTTTATTCTTATTTATTAATGTTATGTATTCTTATTTCTTGGCGTTGTTTATTCTTACTTATTAGTGTTATTTATTCTTTCTTATTAGTGTTAGAAAGTGTTTCATATTCTACTCGTGATGCATGCTGTTTCGTTCTTCTTCATTTTTCAGTGTGCTTTATGGGTAAGTATATCTTAAATATAATGTGGTAATAGTTTTAATAGCAGTTCAAGAGCAGTCTTCCAATATTTTCTTTAGTTCTTATTTCATACTAGTATATGAGTAACTTTAGATATATTTAATATTTTAAAAGCTACTTTCAATCACAATTTTATACTTAACTTGAGCCTATTGATGTCATTACATTGTATATAATGAAATTCTATTTAATTTATGTTTATGTCTTTAAACATTTAGAAATGTGAGAGTTAAATTTCAGAAATATTTCAAAAGTATGATAATCTTTATCATAAATTACCTTTAGACAGTGCTATACATCGTTTAACATGAAAATTAGCTTATGTAAATAGCAATAATTTTTCTCAATTACGTACCTACTTATTACAATGTGTTATGTGGGGGTATTTATTTAACTATATGAAAAAGTATACGTAAATATATTAAGAAAAATGAATAAGAGAAAAAGAAATGAGTAAGCGCATGAAAGAAAATTGTTACTTATTTTACAGAATACAGTAGTATACTTGTGACAAAAGAAAAAAATAACGATGCTTTCTTTGATGTTATTCAGTCAGAAATAATGAATCATTTCTTGCACGTTTCCTTTTTTTGTCTTTGTAAAAACTCAACTGTCAAACAAACCGCTCACAGATTCCTTTAATGAATGAAACTGATTTTTATTTTTAGCTGTTTATTTTCTGCAGATAAATAGAAAGTAAATGAGAAATTTCTTTTTAGAAGAAAGACCTTTGAAAAGATTTTTCGTGCCTACACAGATCAGTTTTTGCTATTATTTTTATTTCAGTTGTTATATGGTAAAAAAGAAAAGTTTTCATAAGAAATCATGAGTACAACAGAGTATCATTTTTCAAAATGATAAAATTAAATTTATTTGTTTATAGAAGCATTAAACGTTTTGTCTGTTAATAAATTGATATATTTTACTTTTCCATTACTATATTTCATAATTTTTGTTAGATTTACCAAACTCTGAATCGCAAACTTATTTCTAATCATTTTATCATAAGCAAAATTTGCCATGTCACGAATTACAGATATGCAGTAAAAATTCCCAGAAAAGTTGATTTATACAATATTTTGATTCTCTAATAGAGATCAGCATCGTATGCGAGCATAATGCCTGTAATGATAATTTTTCATATAATATACCAAAAATCTGGCATAACATTATATAGTCTTAATTTTACATCTGTTTGCAATATTTCAGTTTTCCCTCTTTTTGACAGGTACTTGTTTGCTTGTGATTCGTTCCCTCGTGTATAGATGGCTAAACTCCTTGTTCTTCAATCAAACTTTTGATTCATTTCAAAATTATTTCATTAAAAAAATTCTGAGGTACTCACTAGATGACGCCACTGCATTTTTGAAACCATGTCATTAGCCGAAACTTGACAGATTGTCATTCGCACAGGAAACATTCAGCTTTGGACTTCATTCATTTCACCATCATGGCAGAGAGGTTCTGCCCTCGTAGCTGGTAGACGGGAGGTGCTGGGTTCGAAACCAATCGTGCCCGTAGGCCTAACCGTTCGGAGTTTTCGTGGTTTTCTTCGAAAACCACCTTGGAAAACTTTGCGTAAATACGGGTTAGGCTCATTTAGAAGACACCCACGGAGGGCAATCCACCTAGGGCATATATCTCTCGAGTAGATAATCGGACGTCAAAAATCAACCCAACCCATTTCACGATCATATTTATTTCTGAGGACGACTGCTGAATCAGCTCGAGACGCAGCTTTTAATATGCTTTTATCATGGATTTTAATTGTACAATTTCATACGAAAGTTATTGTTTATATGCACCATTGAGCAAGTTTGTGTGTTTTTAACGAATACATACTTATTTATTATATTGTTCTGTACTAAAATTTTGTTAATTTTGTTTTTCAACTGTTTTCCTTTCAAACTATTGTTTTTGTAGTATTTTTCTATGATAAAATATACCTTTACACTACTTTTTGCACCAATCATACATAACGAAGGGAAAGTACTTAAAAAATGTTCAAATTTTGAATTCGGATGTAACATGCAACTGAAAGGAAACAACAAAAATTGTAATGGAATTAAGTACACAAATCTTATTAATATTGATATAAATAAATGGATAAAAAGCCTTTTAAAACTCAAAATTCAAATAAAATTTCAAAAATTTAAATTAAAATGCGAAATCTCGTTCTTCTAACTTTAAGTATTCTAAAACCAGTTTTACCCCTTGTAACTTTGTTTCCCAGCAATACACCTTATTACTTTCAGATATCATTTTCGGTTGAAGCAAGTAGACGGGAGGTGTTGAGTTCGAACCCAATCGCGCCCGTCTTCCAAATCGTTCGAAGTTTTACGCGGTTTTCTTCGAACCTTGGATTTTCTTTCGTAAATAAGGTTTTGGTTCCCTTAGAAAGACCACCATGGAGGCACTCTTCCCTCGGGCCTATATCATTCGTGCAGATAATCGGCCGTCATAAACAACACCAATACCAACACTATTTTCGGTGATCTTTAAGAGTAAAAATGCTGACGTTCGGAAAATTCTCCTTCAGATGTGGTTAGCTTACCCCGGTCGAACCAAAATCATTTCTGGCATCTGGGCCCAGACAATCAATCAAAAGCTAATGAACCAATTAAAGAAATATTCCTCACATGTTTACAACAGTGCCTTCTGCTGGAAAATATGATAAGCCCCAAGATATTAGCAACAAGCGCGCCAAAAAGCGGAGATCTTGCAGATTTGAGACGCCTGCGACTCCTAAAATCTTTGGCGTAAATGGCTCCTGGCACCTCCGGTCGTACTCGCGATTCGGACTCTAAGATGAAATGGCTAAATAAATGAGTTCGATCCAGCAAGACGTTCCCGAGGCCAAATTATTTATCCCACCAGATATGTCACCCCCAAGACGTCCTTACACACACACACACACATATATATATATATATACTAGCAGACCCGCCCGGCGTTAGTATGACTGATTATATATCTTTGGAAATTCTTTTAAATGAACCTAATTTGGGAGGCTCCATTGCCTTCCGCGGCTGCTATAATGTAATCTGAGGACGCTAGAACGATGGTAAAAAAATTGCAAGGAATTCGGATCATTTTTAAAGAAGATGCGCCAAGGGCCCTAAAAAGACGATTTATATTCAAAATTGGTGGTAGTTAAAGCCTGATTTTTTTTTTTTTTTTTTTTTTTTTTTTTTTTTTTTTTTTTTGTCGTTCATGTAATAGCTGGAGAACCTACGATGTTGTTAGAAAAAAAAAGCAAGTGAATCGGACTATTTTTAAGGGAGTTATAACAGGGGGCCCAAAAATGGCCAACTGATAGTTGAGAAAAGGCCCTAACATGAAAACATGTTACAACGTTTTAGTACATAGCGTTTTAGATCTTCGATTACTCTAGATTAAGCATAGGGTACGAATTAATCATTAGAATATAATTTAAAAGAAATGCGCAAAAAATTGGGGAAAGGCTTAAAAAAGGGCCCTAGGGCCTCAATAAAAATATGTGATTGTTGGTCTAAGGTGAAGAGTTTAAGACTCAACTTTAAAATTACGCTTTGCGAAGGTCAGAAAATTAGGGGGTGAAAAACGAATGGCACTCAAAAAATTTAAGGGGCCCAGGCCGGGCCCTACAGAACCCTAGATGGGCCCATGTTCTTAAGTGGAATGTAGACACGGGAGTATAACTAAATGGAGAAAGTATCCCAAAAATGAGGATCGGATAAAAAGGAAGCAATTTATTAACAATTCAGTGCACTAAAACTTCAAGGGGCCCTGTACTGGGCCCCTTGCAGAGGTTCCAGGGTCTTAACTGAAATGTAGAAATGGGGCAGAAAGTGAAAGAAGAATTCACACCAAAAACGAAGAAGATCGGATAGAAAAGATGCATGTTATTAACAATTTAGGGCACTAAAACTTCAAGGGGCCCTATACCGGGCCCCTTGCAAGGGTTCCAGGGTCTTAACTGAAAAGTAGAAATTTGGTAGAAGCTGAAAGGAGAATTCACCCGCAAAACGAAGAAGATCAGGTAGAAAAGGGCCATGTTATTTACAATTTAGTGCACTAAAACTTCAAGGGGCCCTGCACCGGGCCCCTTGCAAGGGTGCCAGGGTCTTAACTGAAATGTTGAAATGTGGTAGTAACTGAAAGTATAATTCACACCAAAAACGAAGAAGATCGGATAGAAAAGATGCATGCTATTAACAATTTAGTGCACTAAAACTTCAAGGGGCCCTGTACCGGGCCCCTTGCAAGGGTGCCAGGGTCTTAACTGAAATGTAGAAATGGGTCAGAAACTCAAAAGGAGAATTCACCACAAAAACGAAGAAGATCGGATAGAAAAGAGGCATGTTATTAACAATTTAGTGCACTGAAACTTCAAGGGGCCCTGTACTGGGCACCTTAAAGGGTGCCAGGGTCTTAAGTGAAATGTAGAAATGGGGCAGAATCTAAAAAGATAATTTACCCCAAAAACCAAGAAGATCGGATAGAAAAGAGGCAAGTTATTAACAATTTAGTGCACTAAAACTTCAACGGGCCCTGTACTGGGCCCCTTGCAGAGGTTCCAGGGTCTTAACTGAAATGTAGAAATGGGGCAGAAAGTGAAAGAAGAATTCACAGCAAAAACGAAGAAGATCGGATAGAAAAGATGCATGTTATTAACAATTTAGGGCACTAAAACTTCAAGGGGCCCTGACTGGGACCCTTGCTAGGGTGCCAGCGTCTTAACTGAAATGTAGAAATGGGGTAGAAGCTGAAAGGAGAATTCACCCCCAAAACGAAGAAGATCAGGTAGAAAAGAGGCATGTTATTTATAATTTAGTGTACTAAAACTTCAAGGGGCCCTGCACCGGGCCCCTTGCAAGGGTGCCAGGGTCTTAAGTGAAATGTAGAAATGGGGCAGAATCTAAAAGGATAATTTACCCCAAAAACGAAGAAGATCGGATAGAAAAGAGGCATGTTATTAACGTTTTAGTGCATAAAAATTGAAAGGGGCCCAGGGTCCCCGGTCCTTAAAAAATTAAAAATCTGAGCCTCAGGTGTATTAGGACCTCTCTTGGTCTAATCACATCTGAATTTTCAGACTTCTACGTGCGGTAGTTTTCGCTAGCCATCGCACACAGACAGACAGACAGACATACAGACAGACACACAGAGCGATTTGTTCTTTTATTAGTATAGATATGGTGACAGGAAATGGACTCTGTACCGCAAAGCTTAGCAGATTCTTTAGTGAGACTTTTGATGATAAACCTCAACTACCGAATAATAAGAAAAGTGCTGTGCCTACAATTAAAATCGTGAGAATTAAAGAGACTACTTTTCGATGCGCCTGTGAGTAGACGTGCCACTGACGACGGCTTGTTCGATGGAAACTCCGGTCAGGCGGACCTGGAGTAAGCGAAACCTCTCCGGCCAGCTAGACGAGGTGAGCTTTAGTAATGTTTTATTGGCAGACGGCCTATTTTGATAGGTTGATATTTAACTTAAATGTAATCACCCGTGTTGTATATATATTCATCCATGTTTAATCAAGAAATCATTAAAACTATTAAAACGTTATTAAGCTAAAAAGAAGACTCCTAGACGACTCATGGCATTTACATACACTTTAAACTTTTCATCTCAAACCCGAAACGAACGTTTTCCCCATATATATATATACCGGGTGTCCCAAAAAGGACTGACTGATTTTAAAATTCAATAACTTCCAAACGGTGACAGATATTAAAAAAATTCTTGCAGGAGGGTTATGCATAAAGTCAAAAGTTTTATTACAGTGATTTTCGATTTTAGTTCGAATTACAAACAATAGATGGCGATGTAAGCAATAGTCGCTAAATACAGGCTCGATTTTTTGTCCTTTCTGTTGTTCCATGCAGAAAAAGGAGATGGAAATGTATTATCCGGGCCACGAAGTACCAAAAATTCAGCCTGAATTTAGCCTCTATTGAACGCAGCGCCATCTATTGTTTGTAATTCGAACTAAAATCGAAAATCACTGTAAAAAAACTTTTGACTTTATGCATAACCCTCCTGCAAGAATTTTTTTAATATCTGTCACCGTTTGGAAGTTATTGAATTTTAAAATCAGTCAGTCCTTTTTGGGACACCCGGTATATATATATATATGACTTGAATTAAATATTGATAATTTTATATCTATTATCCTTTATTTATATAGAAAACTAATTACACAGGATGTAATTAATACTCGAAATTGAGCCGTTCGGTGCACAAATCGATTAACTCTATCAAATGAAAATGTTGAGTATAAACAGTTAAAGTTATTGTAACTATAAAAATATTGTAGAGTCGTGGAATAAAAAAAGTAAACACCCCATACTAACTCCGCAACAAATTATCGTTAAAGAAAGTTACTGGTGCCGAACGAATGGAAGTAAAGTCTACTTTTAAATGATGTATATAAAATTTGCTTAAGGGGCTATCCACATATTAAAACGAACCATAACTTCATTTTTTTTCAATGGCAATACCCAATTCTGACAGCATAAATGAACTCTACACCCTTCAATTAGCCTAAAAACAAATTTTTATGCAATTCGTACAATAAGTTTCCGAGAAATTAATTATTCTAAAACGAGCGTATTTTAAGGGCTGTATCAAAATTGAAGTTGAGTACTCGATTGCTAACCGAGAGAGCCCGCTTCTTGATCAAGGCACCTCAAGCAGTCAATGAAGCTGGTTAGATAACAAGGCAGCAGAAGAAATTTCAAAATACCTACTCGCTTCTATCATAAACGGCCCCTTAAACCATCATTTTGCCGTTTTTTAAGCATAGTTTGAAAACTAATTGGAAGAAAAATGTGAAATTTTGGATTTTCATAAAGCAGGACTTAATGAATCTAAATCCATCAAAAAAATTGTAGGTTGCAATTCATAATTTTTTCGAATATTAATTTTATAATTCATAATTCAAATCATAAAAATATAAAAATTGCAAATTCAGCGTATTTATGTTTGGGCACATTAGTATTATTGCCACACAAAAAAATAGCACATTAGGAGCATAATTTCAGGAGATATAAATAAAAATATGAAAATGTAATTTAACATTAGAAGCACTCAATTTTGAATGTTTATAATTCAAAAACTTATCATTCAAAGGACTTGAAATTTGGTGTGTAGGCATAGTTTGAGCCGAAGATTTGAAATATCTCCTTAAAATTGGGTATTGCTATTGAAAAAAATGAGGTTTGTGTTCGTTTTAATATGTAGATGGCCCCCTAAACAAATTTTATATACATCATTTAAAAGTAGACTTTATTTCCAATCGCTCGGTACCAGTAACGTTCATCTACGATAATTTGTTGAAGAGTTAGTAGGGGTGTTTACTTTTTTTTTCCACGACTGTACCTATATAATATTTTTTTCTCGTGATATTTTGATTGAACTCATTAATTTTCTTTTAATCAAGAATAACTTTTTATCACTATATAAATATATAGAAAATGTTCAATGTTCCTTTGAAAAGAAAAACGCCACTTAAAATGGAGTTGGTCGGATTGTCTTCTGAACGCCTCAATTAATCATTGATGTAAATTAATATACAATCATTTTATTCGTAAACTAGGGGGATCTGCCCCCTGCAAGCTACGCTCGCCAAACCCCGTTCATACAATGTAGAAACTAAAAGCACGCTAATCTGATCGGTTTTCAAAAGATTAGAGAAGATTGAATTATACTAAAAAAACCTGTAGCGATCTCCCTGTAAACGGGTTTCCATTCAATTCCCTTTGATTGCAAAAATTTAAGGTATAATCAGTTGCTGTTAAGACATCCAATGGTTGTTTTCTTGTTTGGTTAAAGAAGATCAAGTACAAAAAATCTTCTTAAAACACCATCAAAAATTTGTAAATGCGCTAGGCCTTTCGAAAGATCTGAGTCTTTCTTCATCAGGCGCAAAGAAGACGTCCTTCTACTTTGAAAGCAGAGGCAAGACTGCTTCATAGTAGAAGGACGTCTTCTTTGCGCCTGATGAAGAAAGACTCAGATCTTTCGAAAGGCCTAGCGCATTTACAAATTTTTGATGGTGTTTTAAGAAGATTTTTTTGTACTTAGTCATTCACACCAGTTTTAACTTATTTTCTTTAAAGAAGATCAGTTAAACATTTGAAAAGAAGCTAAAATAAAATGAATTAAGTAAACAGAGTTTTTGTCTCTCGATATTTTTTAACAGCGTTATAAAACAATTGACGTAATACAATTACTGAAATTTGCTGCTTTAACCCCTTCAAGGGCGGTGGTTCATTTTTGGACCACTTAATTTTAATTCTTAAATGCCACATTAGCATCAGAATATTGGGATGAAAATTTCCCTTTTATTAAGTAAGTGAAAAAAAGCATTTTTGTATTTCGAAATTTGTTTGTAAATTCTGGTGTCAGTCACTGATTTCAAGATTTTACGAATAGAAGTGCCTTGTCCGTGAAAGGATTAAACGCATATTAATGTATTTATTATTTTAAAGTTTCCTTTCCCTTTTAATATTCACGTGTAAATACAATTTTCAGGACATAATTTTCAATATTTTCCTGCCTTTAACACGCACTCATTTAATAGTAATTTTAAAGTTTTTTTTTTCTGTTTTTAATAGTCACGTGAAAATAAATTTTTAATCGTTAGGAAATATTATTCTTTTCGCTGTTTTTAAAATTGAAAACAATCTCTATAATAATAGCCTAAGTCATGTGACTATCATCAACAGCTCCAGGCGGATTCCTTCGCTTTTTATATTCCAGGCGGCCATTTTGATACTTTAATGTTAGCCAGCCACAGGTGTGATAAGTCGCCGAATATTATTCTATCCCCATTATTTCGTTTATATTATAATAGTCCAAGTCATGTAACTGCCATAAACAACGGGCTGATTCCTTCGCTTTTCCTAAGAAAGGTTTCCATTTTGATTAAAGAATCAAAATTCTTTTTTCGAATAAAACTACATAAAAGTTGCCATGATCACAAAGAATTCCTGGTACTTTTATGTAAGCCGGGTGAAAATCTCGCCAATAGCTTTTTTTTTTAACTCGCCAGTTAGCATTTTTTTATTTTTCGAGTGGTAAATTAAAACGGTGCTACTTGGTTATCCCATCCACCAAAAATCTGTCGCCAAACTATAAGATTAAATGCCAATAATGGTTGATCGTAAATGTCACATTCACTTGACTTTAAGGAAGTTACACATGTTCACGCCATCAAGTGATTTTTATTTCGACGTTTTATTTGTATTTTTATTAATGTTATACTAATTTATTTGTTCTTTTGTTATTTAAAATAAAAAATATGTCAATTTCTATTATTTGGCTATTTATATAATTCGGCGAAATTGGTCGACAGGAGAAGTAATAACATTAAAACGTTGCTTTGAAGTGGAAATTAAATCTCATGAATTGTTGAGTTTGCCGTGATTTTTTTACGACAATTTGGCGAAAACCTCGTTTTCAAATACCTGTTACATATGTATTTTTAAATTATTTTCTGTTATTTTTAAAATGAAATAACAATAAATAAAAAAAAAATAATTAATAACTACAGAACAAAACATTTTATAACATTTTTTGTAAATAAAAAGAAAATAAATTCAAATAAACATTTATTAATAAATAAGTAACAATAGCCGGGTTGCCATGTCAGGCAAAATAACGCCATTTTGGCGCCAATTAGGCATCCCGTTGCGTATATGGCATCTGTGTCTAATATTTTTCTTTTCGTTTCGTTTAAAAAAAAGAATGAAGTAAAAGTCATTTATTTTAAATGTTTCAATTTTAAATGAAAGTTTTGTATTGAATAAAATGATAATGAAATACAAATTGAATTCTGAATAATAGTAACACGATGCATTTCTTAGCATACATTTAAGGGAGGCCAAACTCGTCGCCAAATTAATTTAAAATAACCTTTTCTCAAATATGAAAAAAAAATATCTGTTATGATTAAAATTTGAGTTGCCATCATTAGAAAAAAGGTATTTAAAATTACAAAAAAATTAATATTTCGAAAACTAATTCTAATTCTAAAATTCTAATACCAGTTTTGAGATCTGTGGTTCAATACGGATTTTTGGTGTTAATTTCATCTCAAAGTATTTTATATTTTAGGAGAAATCGCCGTGAAACGTAATCAGTTGTTTATTCAGTCGTTTCATAGAATCGTTGCATAAATTCGTTTCAATTCGTTTCATTAAGATTTTATATATATAGGGTAGATATTGTTAACACATTTTAATTAAATGTTATACATGTGAATAAAAATTTAACACAAATAACAGATTTTAATAAAAGCGCAGTTTATATTGAAAACAACAAAAAACATATATGAGTCTAAAATTTAGCATTCTACGCGAATAATTTAAAAATTAACATCTAATTAATTAAAAATTGTTTAGTGTTTGTTTATTTTAGCTTACGAAATATTATTAACGTCATATTAAGTAACATCTGGAAATCCTCTAATCGACGGATGTTGATAAGCAGCATGCTCTCAAGTATTTTGTTAGTGTTAGCTTGAAAATGTTTGTTTTAATATCTTTCATTACAATTTGTTATGAATTTTAGATGATAGAAAGGTATGGAGTACTAATAATGATAAAAGTACACTTCAGGGGTAAAACACTTATTTAATGACTTTACTAATTGTAATGTTTGAAAAATATTAATATAATTAAATTTTTTGAAAGTTCGATTGTTAATTATTTTTGACAAAAGAAACGAGGTGAAATTTTTATATTTATTTGTTGTCTGTAAACACACTTTTCAATTACCAGTGTTTCTACGTGCGATATAGATCGAAGGCCGCTACACAAACCATCACTTCATCAAGTTGACGGCTGAAATTACAGGGTTAGATAAATTTGATTCGCATATTAAAACGAAACTGGTCTGTCATGTCACATCTTTGAGGAAAACACCTGCAAAGCCGATTTTAGTGGTTTACTGGCAAGTTTACCATTGTGGTTTCCTGCTTCGAGTGTCCATGTTTTCATAATTTTGGGTGTAGGAAAGCACAATGATAAACCTACCGATCAGCCACTAAAATCGGTTCTGCAGGGGTTTCTCAACAAGATATGGCTTGGCAGACCAGTTGCATTTTAATATGCTAATCGAGTTCTGCCTAATCCTGGAATTTCAGCCTTCAACTTGATGAGGTGATGGTCGGTACATCCGCATTCCGGTCTAATACACAAACAGGCGGAATCTTGGAATGAACGTCTGTCAACGTGAATTTCTGAATTTCATTAAAAAATTTTACAGCCCTAAGAAAATGTATAAATGTATTCAAATCTAAATCCATTGATATCTTATCATCTTTTGTTGAATTTTACATCTTACATTATATTAATTTTGATGAGGGTATGATTTTCAATTTTGTAACAAAGAAATTGCATGCATATGAATTTATTTATGTGAACTTTGGTTGCTTCTTACACCTGAAAAAAAAAATGTCTGAGCAATTTCCATGATTTGTCATTCTCCGGGAAAAGTACTAGGGCATCCATTATTGAAAATTCACCAGTAGATTACATTCGTATGTATAGCTTTGGCAAATACTCTCAGTTAATTGCAATTTTTTTTTATCAGTGTAAGGTATATAAATCTAATGAATTATCTGACAACAATATGCACGAAATATTTGTCTCGAGTGCTACGATCAGGCGTCTGTATTTCCCGATATTAGCTATGCAACGAGCTGCCAATGATGCATCATTTTCCCTAAATGCTGAGAACAAATAAAAAAGTACTGAAAAATCTAAATGTAATAAAAAGAAAATTGTCCAATTATTAAGCTCAATGACATTGAGCTCACGGGCTATTCACACTAATTGCATACTATAATCTTATTTTTCAAAGAATAATGCCCCTAGAAAAATAAATGAAATGAGGATTAGCTCCCACATTTTTCTTCTTTATACTTAACCATCAACCTACAAATCTAATCAGGGAAACCCTTATGAAAATAAACTGGAATACCAAATTTCAAGCTAATCGGATAATTCTACATGAAAAACACGTTAATCTAAATTAGGAGGGACATCACCCGCCGTTCCCCTTCTTTATACTGAACCAATGAACCCCCAAAACTAATCAGGGAAGTGCCTTATCAGAATGAACCTATATGCAAAATTTGAAGGAAATCGGATATTTCTGCATGTAAAACCCATTTATCTAAATTAAGGGGGATTAGCCCCTTGTTCCCTCCCTCCCCCAAAACTAATCAGGTAAGCACCTAATCAGAATGAACTTATATACAAAATTGATAGGAAATCGGAAATTTCTGCATGAAAAACCCGTTTATCTAAAGTAAGGAGGGATTAACACTCATCAAAACACTTTATACTTAACCAAAGAACTCACAAAACTAATCAGGAAAGCGCCTTATCAGAATGAACCTATATCTAAGATTTTAAGCAAATAGGATATTTCTATCAAGAGTTATCCCATTACGTACATACAGGGTGTTTCACAAAGGACCCCTAACTTTAAAAATCAATAACTCTGAGACGGTGATAGATAGAAACATGAAACCAGTGGTATGTTTAGTAAAAAAATCGTAAGAATCTTATACTCAAATCTCAAAATTTAGTTCAAAATAGCCCCGAAAGATGGCGCTGAGAGCGTTAAGAATCCTTGGGTGTGTTCAAGATGAACGCGCGCTCTAGCTCAGGAGACAGGCACATGGAGTGGGTCTTTATCGTAAATAGAATAAATGTTCAATACGTTCAGGAAAGGATCTTGGATTTGATTAATGCTAATAATAAAAATAATCTGTTGCAAATAAAAGGTGAGCTAGACAGCTGAATGGATAGAGCATTGAACTCGAAATAAAGGTTATGGATTCGAATCCTTCGCGCCCCAAATTGTGTTTATGATTTTTTCATTTTTTTTTATTGCTTTATATTTTTCATAATAAATAAGATATTTTTGATAAAGATAAAATTTTATGTTATTAATACAGAAGAGCATGTGAATTTTTATCGAGACTAGGATTCACATCATATTTTACGGTGTTAAATTCAGCATGGAAAATATTATAAAAATAAAATATAATAGATGCACATTATTTTAACTAAAAATATCTGAACACATATTTTCTAGAAGAGGTAAAATATATGAGGTTTGTCGTCTAGTTTTGTTGTGAATAAAGTATGATTAGAATGTTTATAAATTTTCTACTGAAAGTATATATTAAGTATTTTGCTTATACTAGCGTGATTTTGAGTGCCATTTGTTTCTCATGTTTTATGATGTATTTTGGTCTGTTATCCACACGGTGTTAAAATATGCAATGATAAACTAAGAAATATATATACTAAAACCTTCTCTGAAAAATTATCTAACTAACAGTTCAAATTCCATTGAAATCCCTCTAGTATAGTAGATTACAAATAAATCTATGCTAATAAAAGAAAAAATCGTTCTGTCTGTGCGTCTGTGTGCGATGGTTAGCAAAATCTACGGCATCTACGAGGTTCAAAATTTTTGTGAGAATAGCCCAAAGTCTCTCCAGATATACCTCGTTCTCAGAATTTCAAAATTCTAATTAACAGCTGAGTTATTAATTATCAACCGTCACTCACTTTCATTAAAAATTCATCTCGAACGGGAAAATCTCTTACGCATGCGCTGATGGTGCTGACACGCAAATGAAGAATGGAAAAAAGTATTTCGGGTTTATTTTGTCAATGTTTATTAACAAACATCGTCCAAACTGCTTAGTAAAAATAAATATAGAAGGCATGTTTTGAAAAGTTGTACTCTTACGTCTCAAATGCTGCAATCAATTAAAAAATATATCGCAATTAACCCCTTGAAAAAAAAGTTCAAAAATGATGGTTTTTCCGAAAAACGTTTTTCTCCCTTATTGCAACATGCAATAAGGGAGTTTGCATGTTGCAAACTCCCTTACTGCATGGAGATTGTTAACCCGTTAATAGTCGCGCGTTGGTCTTTTCCCCGCCCGAAATTCGTTATCTTCCTGTAACTCATTTCCCGTTAAAGTTACGATAGCCAAATTCCGTGTAGCTGACCTTGAGTGTTCACACTCTTGTGTAGTAAAATTGCAAGTCATTCCTGCTATTTCTTAGCATTTTATCGCATTCTTAATTTCAATCGGTCTAAATGACCGCGATGCGACCACTTACGTTAGTTGAATTTTTCCCCCTCGTGTTCATCCTTTCCCATTTCCGCGAAATCTGTGGGGAAGGTTTCATGGAAGTACGGACTCTCTGTGTGTTGTTATTTCGTCTTTTTTTTCCTTCTGCTATTTTATTCGTTCAAAGAGTACTTTTTTTACTTTTAGAATGTGACTTAAAATTGTTTTATTATATTAATTGTGTAGTCAGTTCGCACAAAAAAATGATGGATGGTCACTTACATTTTTTTTTCATTGTCAAATATTGCGGGAATAAATTCTCAAATCGATAATTATTTAAATATGGAAAAAAAGGGAAATTCATCATCATTATTTGAAAGAACTTGCTCTCCATTTATTACCCGAACATATAAATGAAAGAAAATAGACAATAACACTGCAAAACCATTTAAAAAAAAAGAGAAGAGAATTTTGTGGGAATCAGTAAAAAAAATTGCCGTATATCCAAAATCTGAAAAGTATCGTTTTTGTACAATAAAACAAATTCGAAAGATAAAACAATCTTCTCAGAAATGTAGTGTGTATATTTGCGAAGAACATACACATAATTTATTTGTACAATAAGAAAAATAATGAGAATTTTATAATGTAGGTTAGAAATTACGCAAATAAAAATCTCTTTTGGATAATTCAGTGAATGTTTATACTATGATTTAAAAAAAAATATTTTAAGTATTTTTAAAAAAATTATCTATTTTTAAATTTTCATACTGTAAGTAAAAACACATTTTTTTAAACAAAGCCGCAGAAATTATTATTGAAATCCAATAGAGGCTAGGGGACAGTATCTAACAAATTTAAATTTGTTGTCCTTCATGAATTTTTCAAACTATTTTTCAGAATAATGTTTTCCAGAATATGAGAGAAAATTCATTTAAATTAAATTATTTCTGCATATTTATAGTTTCGGAGAAAATTTTCTTATTGTTTTTATTAATTTAATGAACGTTATTATAAAACAATAAATTATAACATTAATACCTTATTATGAAATGTACAATTGAATATTCATTTTAATTAAATAGTTTCTGTAAAATACATCCCTATTAAGATGAACCTTTCAGTGATTCTATTAATTAAAATAATTTATCCATCTTAGGATTTAAATTTACAATTGCAAATATATTTAAATTAAATATATAATTTCAATAACTTATTTATTATTTACTTTATATGAGCGAAATTCGTATCGAGAGTTTTTATTCAAGGGCACTGCTCCCACCCTGAAATAAGTAGAAAAACTACAAATCGTGCATTTTCATTTGAAAAATGGATTTAATCACAAAATCTCGAGAGCCCCCCCCCCTCCTCTCCCCCCTCATACACACACAGACACCCCACAAAATAAATAAAGAAAACGTAGTTACAACATTTACATTTATAATTTCGAAGTTAAGTATTTTTTACCTTTTTATTATATATATATATATATATATATATATAATTATACATTTTTAATAATATTTGGTTTATGTGGTATTTGTGATTTCATAATTATTGGTCATTTTCTTTATTTTTCAATGGTATTATTGTACAGAAAGTTTATATATATATATATTGTCTTTAATTGTTTATGGCATCAAATTTGATGGTTTTTCATATGTTTTAAATGAATTAATCGTCCGCAATATGCTGGTGAATTAGTGGTAGTGTATTTGATTTTCTGTTGCATGTCATAGGTTCCATTTTTATTTTCAGTTTAATTGTTCAATTTAATGTCAGTGCAATATATTGATGCTAAATTTATTAATTTTATTTTATTAAATGGATATAGAGTGCCGGAGTATAAAAAAAAAATCTACCTGACTGATTCTGTCCTTCCAAAAAAAAAAAAAAAAAAACAAATAAATAAATAAATAAATAAATAAATAAATAAAAATACCCCTATCATGAATTTAGATTCATATTAGTAAATGTTTTCCTACTAATTATTGATTCATAGTAACATCAGAAATTCAATCAAATCATTTACTATTTACTTTTAAGTATTTATGCAAAACGAAGAAAGAGTTATTAAAATCATTTATCTAGATGCCAACTGAATATACACTTAAGCGAAATAAATAATTGCTGTAAAAGGTTGTAAAATGAATAATTGCTGTAATCTTTTAAAGTTCAGTCAATATTTTCACCCTACGTTATCCGTTTTCGATCATCTGATAACACCGGCAAGTTTCCCCTTCGTTTTCGGCCTGCTGGTAACGGCGGCAAATGGACCGAGCGCGACTACTAACGTTCTAAAAAATGGCGCGACTACTCTCGGGTTAAAATAATATACATCTATTACATTTTATTTTTATAATATTTTCCATGTTGATTTATTAGCATAAAAATTTTTCTTTTTCAAAAATATATTATGTATTATGAAAAATATAAAGCAACGAATAAAATGAAAAAAATCATAAACACAATTTGGTGCGCGAAGGATTCGAATCCATAACCCCTAGTCCCGAGAGCAATGCTCTATACATCAATGCTCTATACAATCAGCTTTCTAGCTCACCTTTCATTTGCAACAGATTATCTTTATAATTAGCATTATAATTAATCAAATCTAAGATATTATCCTGAACGTACTGAACATTTATTCCAGCTACGATAAAGACTCACCCCATCTTCCTGTGTCGTGAGCTCGAGTGCGCGGCGTGCGTTCATCTTGAACGCGCCCAAGGATTCTTAACGCTCTCAGCGCCATCTTTTGGGGCAATTTTGAACTAAATTTTGAGATTTATGTATAAAATTCTTACGATTTTTTTATTAAACATAACACTGGTTTCATGTTTTTATCTATCACAGTTTCCGAGTTATTGATTTTTTAAAGTTAGGTGTCCTTTGTGAAACACCCTGTACATACATACATACAGTCGTGGAAAAAAAGTAAACACCCCCTACTAACTCCTCAAAAAATTATCGTACAAGAAATTTACTGGTACCGAACGATTGGAAATAAAGTACTTTTAAATAGTGTATATAAAATTTGCTTAGGGGTCAATCTACATAATAAAACGAACCATAACTTTGCTTTTTTTAATAGCAGTACACAATTCTGACTCCATAAATGGACTGTACACCCTTCAATTAGCCTAAAAACAAATTTTTATGCGATTCATACCATAAGTTTCCGAGAAATTAATTATTTTAAAACGAGCGTATTTTAAGGGCTGTATCCAAATTGAAGTTCGGTACTCGATTGTTAACCAAGAGAGCTCCCTTCTTGATCAAGGCAGCTTAAGAAGTCAATGAAGCCTGCTGGATTACAGGACAGCAGAAGAAATTTCAAAATATCTAGTCACTTCTATTATAGACGGCCCCTTAAACCATCATTTTGCCCCCTTTTTTTTTGGCATAATTGAAAACTACTTGGAAGAAAAATGTGATATTTTGGATTTCCATAAAGCAGGACTTAATAAATGTAAATCCATCAAAAAATTGTAGGTTGCAATTCATATTTTTTTCGAATATTAATTTCATAATTCATTATTCCTATCATAAAATTTTAAAAATTGAAAATTCAGCGTATTTTTGTTTGGGTATATTAGTATTATTGCTACAAAAAAGATTTAGCACATTAGGAGCAGAATTTCAGGAGATATAAATAAAATTATGAAAATGTAATTTAACATTAGAAGCACTAAATTTTGAATGTTTATAATTCAAAAACTTATCATTCAAATGACTTGAAATTCGGTGTCTAGGCATAGTTTGAACCGAAGATTTGAAATATCTTGTTAAAATTGAGTATTGCCATTGAAAAAAAAAAGAAGTTTGGGTTCGTTTTAATATGTAGATGGCCCCCTAAGAAAATTTTATACATATCATTTAAAAGTAGGCTTTATTTACAATCGTTCGCTACCAGTAACTTTTGTCTACGATAATTTGTTGAGGAGTTAGTACGGGGTGTTTACTTTTTTTTCCACGACTGTACATACAGAGCCTGTGGGCACATTAGTTCTGTCTTTGATAGTCTGTGAGCTAAAAAGGTGTTTGTGATAGAAATTAAACTGATTACAGCATGAATGTAATTTTATTTTATTACTTTATATTGGAAGTTTCCATTATATTTCAGTATAAATATAAACCGCATTTTATAAACCACATTTTTTCTCCTTTCCCGTGATATCTCGTCTGGAAATTAAATTCAAAACGCAACATTGACAGTATTTTCTGAAAGATCTTTTACGTTTATCAAATAAACTAGTCGGATGTGCCAATCCCAAAACATTCTTCTATCTCATTTATATTAGTTCTTCAAAATTCGCTATCACAGTTCCAATAAATGGCAATCTATGCCCATCCTGAGAATTCTAAAGATATGAAATTACGTGCGTTAGTTCATGAGCTATGACTTTCGCTATAACCTTGTATATCCTGCAAAATGCAGTATAGCAACGCAATCTGTTGGTGATTTACACTGCAACCTAATCAGCAACAGCTTATGTCATCGCCTAACTGAATCTGATGTTTGATGAAAATCCATGCTATAATTATTGAGATAGAGCTATTACAAAAATTGTGAAGAATACAGCATAACAGTGCCCCCTATTGGACGATTAACACCAAAACCTTATCATAAAAAACGTGTGTCAACGTCTAACTGAATATGAAGTTTAATGAAAATTCGTGCATTAGCTCTTGAGATAGAGGTTTTGCGGAAATCGTGGAAAATCCAGAATAGCAGCGAAACTTGTCAGGTATTTTACACCAAAACATAATCAGCAGCAATATTTATTAAATTATACTTGAATCTGAAGTATGATGAAAATTCGTGCATTAGCTCTTGAGATAGAGCTTTTGCGGAAATCGTGGAAAATCCAGAATAGCAGCGAAACTTGTCAGGTAATTTACACCAAAACATAATCAGCAGCAAAATTTTATGATATGAATAATGAATTATGAAATTAATATTCGAAAAAATTATGAATTGCAACCTACAATTTTTTTGATGGATTTACATTTATTAAGTCCTGCTTTATGGAAATCCAAAATTTCACATTTTTCTTCCAAGTAGTTTTCAAATTATGCTAAAAAAACGGCAAAATGATGGTTTAAGGGGCCGTCTATAATAGAAGTGACTAGATATTTTGAAATTTCCTCTGCTGTCCTGTAATCTAGCAGGCTTCATTGACTTCTTAAGCTGCCTTCATCAAGAAGGGAGTTCTCTTGGTTAACAATCGAGTACCGAACTTCAATTTGGATACAGCCCTTAAAATACTCACGTTTTAAAATAATTAATTTCTCGAAAACTTATGGTACGAATCGCATAAAAATTTGTTTTTAGGCTAATTGAAGGGTGTACAGTTCATTTATGGTGTCAGAATTGTGTACTGCTATTGAAAAAAACAAAGTTGTGGTTCGTTTTAATATGTAGATTGACCCCTAAGCAAATTTTATATGCACTATTTAAAAGTAGACTTTAATTTCAATCGTTCGGTACCAGTAAATTTCTTGTACGATAATTTGTTGATGAGTTAGTAGGGGGTGTTTACTTTTTCCCCCCATATTATTAAAGTACATATTATTAACGTGTAATGATGATACTACGTTCTATTTAAATGCTAATTTAAACCAATCTAAGCTCCAATTTAATAATGTAATCATGCAATTAAATACAGCAAAATCTGTTCAAATGGAAGAACAAAAGACTGGAAAAGTATTTCGTTTTAGACATATTCCGTTTACACAGATTTTTCTGTATTAGCTTTGATTCTGTCATCTGGTGGTACGCGGAAGTATGAACTTTTATTTAGTGGTACGTCGGTCTAAAAGTTTGGGAACCCCTGTTCTGGACAATAATAAGAGTTTGAAATCCGCTAATCACAAACTGTGTGGTAGACAAAACGGAATTTTCGCACTGGAGAGGGTAGACGCAGCATTACCAAAATCAATAATGAAATCGTAAGTATTCTCGAAAAAATCTGTAACAAACTATATAAATGTGAAGATGGATCAAAACGAAAGCCAATAGCCTGATCAGAAAAGAAGACAAAAAAAATGCTGGAGAGATAATCCCAGTATAGAAATATGGCGCGTTTTCCAAGTCATTTGATTTGTTGTGAGAAAAGGTCCTTGCGAATTCCCTTGCGAAGATTTAATCAGAATTGACTTTATTAAAGAGTAATGAAGAATTTTCTAAAATTCTAACCATAGTGTTACCAAATCTCTACCGAAGTAAAATTTACCAGAAGTCTGAAATAACGCTGAGATAATACTACCTTACAGTAAATGCAAGACTGAAAACATTAAAAGCTACCGTACAATCAGCTTACTGTCAGTCATTTATAAAATTTTCACCTACATTTTAATGACGAGACTTTTATCAGTTCTAGGTTTGTTGGATTCCGAAGTAGATTTAACATAATGGATCATACTCAAACAATCACGTGACTCATAGAGAAACATAACGATTATAATTTATCTGTCTGCCTCACTTTTATTGATCATGAAAAGCATTACACATCATCCGCAGTAAAATCTTTGGGAAAGATAAACCTTACATCGATACTATGAAAAAGATTTACATGAAATCAACAGAAACCACTCGTTTGGACAGAGGAAAATCATATCAAATGTGGAAGATGAGTTAGACAAGGAGACACAATTTCGCCTAAGCTTTTTACTGATGTCTTACAAAATATTTTAAAAGAAGCTAGATTGTGAAAAAAAAGGAGTTTTATTAAATGGGAAATACGTAGGTCATCTCCGGTTTTCTGACGACCTTTTAAATTTCAGCAACAACCCTGAAGAATTGTAAGATATTTAAAAGATTTGGCAGAAAAAGTTCTACGTGTGATTAAAAATAAATTCACAAATAACTAAGATGATGCTCAATTCCCTTTCTGCAAGAAAGAAGATTGTTTACAACACTGAAATTAAGGAGGTGCACGGTTATATATATATAATGTAACAGTAAATAACATCGGAAAACTTGAGCAGCAATGAAATTCGCAAAAGAATATGAAATGGATGGAGTGCTTTGGGGTTGAACAGTACTGTTCTCAAGAGTGACATGCTTGTCTGCTTGGAATGAAAAGTGTTTAAATAATGTATTTTACCTGCAATAACTAATAGAACAGAAACATGGATACTAATAAATTGGTTCGTACATTGATTATACAAAAACACAGTGAAGAGTAGAAATAATGAATGCTAGACATAAGACAGTAAAATAATAACCTCGAAAAGAAATCACACAAACGTTTTTGAGAACGCCGAGACAACTAAACGTTTAAAATGGAAATGGGCTGGGAGCTTTGCAATAAAACAAGACAACAGATAATGTACAAACACCCTGCAGTGGTATCTCAGAGATGCAAAATGACCAAGAGGACAACCTTAGGCAAGATTGAGCGACAAAATCAGAAAATTAGAAGGAGTAAATTGGATGAAAAGCTAGACATTAACAATGGAAAAATCTGAAGGAAGCCTACATCCAGCAGTGAATTGAAAATGGTTGTTGCTATTGATTATGATGATGATTATGATATATATATATATATATATATATATATATATATATATATATATACAGTGCGTGTAAAAACTTTAAGAACAGCAAAAAAATATTAATTTTTTTGATAAATTTTAAATCTGATAAAGTAATTGTACTATAATGTGTATCATAAATTTGAAAAGCTAATAAAAAAGCCAACAAAATTCATCTCTAAGTATTTTATTGCAAAAATAAAGTAAGTGTACGAAAAAACACTATTTCTGCCTGTGCAAAAACTTTGAAAGCAAATAAAACGATACAGTAACGAAGAAACACATACTTAATATATTATGCACCCATCATTGCGTTTATTGAGGGCAAATAGTCTACCTTTCATGAAAATGATAAATTTTGACACAGTTTGGGTTTGGTTTTGTACAATTCATCTTCAATCGTAGATCTGAATTCTGAAACTGAGGAAAAATGTTCTCCATTTTTATAAACCCGTCTTGCATGATCTCTCCATAAGTTCTCGATAAGGTTTTGATCAGGACTGGGTGGCTATTGCAAAACTTCGATATTTTTCTTCTGGTACTAGAGTTTTGTATTGCGGCTTCTTTGGATAGATGCATTATCTTGCTGATAAATTTATTTTTCTCCTGCTAGAAGAGTTGCAACAGGTTAAAGATGGTCAGAAATTGTTTTTAGATATGCTTTGAATTAACCTTTCCTGAAAGAAATGCAAGTGACTTCACGCAGTTGAACGAAAAGCAACGGAATGTCCCAATGGATCCGCCGCCTAACTGGCGCTTCCTTATTAACTTTTCCTTTCTCAAATCATGTCAATAATATTTCCAGCCATCTCATCAGGACCATTTAAGTTCCATTTTTTAGATCGTAGAAAATAACTTGCAACCATTTGTCTACCGAAGTTATCACTGGTCTTGCAAACGGTAAACGCTGGATTTTGTTGCCAGTCTGAAAAGGATGTTTACACAATTTTGCTGATTATTGAAAATTCCCAGATCGATGAATTGTGTTGCGAATTGCTTTTTTGCATACTTTGAAACAAGTCATTTGTAAAATTTCTTTACTTGTGTATTTTCCATTGATGCTACCTTTAAAACCTTCCTTTTATCTCTAGGTGATAAGGCTTTTGGTCTGCTTCCAGTGATTTTTTTTATCAATACTCGTCTTTTAACTTTAAAGAATTGTTGATGACGGTTTTAGATCTTCTTATCTTTTTTTACAGTAGACCTACAACTCATTCTGGACAATGCAAAAGGTTCAACAGCCCCTTTTTCATATTCAGTCAGTTTACAGGCTTTTGGATTATTATAAAATGAACAAAACTCTTATGGAAAACGTCATAATAATTACTGTACAGAACAGTTTTTAACGTGCAAATAAATAAAAATTATACATAAAATTTTATAAAAAAACATAGTGATGTCCCTAAAGTTTTTACATATGTACAAATAGTTTTTGTTTCATAATTATTATTTTTTGCTATAAAAATATCACATATACATTTTGTTGGCTTTTATATTAGTTTTGCTGGTTTATAATCCATATTAAATAACCATTTTTATTCTAGCATTTTAAATTTAACAAAATTTTTGCAACTTTTTGTTGTCTTTAAAGTTTTTACACACATCGTATATATATAATGACCCGAAATAGCATAAGCGGCTTTAACAAACTTCCTAATCGCTTCCGTCACAATACTTTTTTTTCCCGTAAGGCAGAACGTTGGGGAAGGTTTTCTTCTTCACGTAATGGACACAGCAAAAGCTTGACATAAATTGAATTCCAGTAATTATTTTTTTCTATTTCATGGAAATACATATTCTTTATATTTTATGAATTTTTGTTTTTTCTATTATTTCTGAATGTTTCCTCCATACATTGGTAGAGAATGTATGTTTAGATGACAAAAATTAGATAGTGAAACTATTTAATAAAAAAAGGGGGCCGAAAAGGGACGTTTTCATCAAATGTGTAAAATAAACAAAATGTTGTGCGAACACCGAAATTCTTTGAAAAGATGGCAACATTTCCTATGTTTGGCTAAAAAGTTGTATCTGGATGCCCTTTACAAATAAAAAAAAGTCGCGGCAGACCGAAACAAAGTAAAAATTAATATAACAATTTAATATAATAACAGTTTGCCTCTTCATGGCCCTCTCATCTCATAGTTTAAATAATTTTAAAAAGAAACTGAACCAGGACCTTATTTTTATATCACGACAATGTTAAAATTATTTAACTTATTCTCCTGTACTAAGCACCTAAACTATCTTTACAGCATTTTAAATGTAATTATTTTTTTTTATTATTATTCTCATAAAATTTTGGCAGTTCAGAATTTAAATTAAGAAGAAAGGTTAATAGGTGTGAAGTAGGGTTACATAATTTATATAATCCCTATATTTCACTAGTAATTCCCCTGAACTGAAATTGTTCCAGGGAGCCAGTTTTTACCCGGTGGGGTACGGTAGAAATGCGTAATCTTATGTCCCTTGCAACCTTAAGTTTGCCTAACCATTCGGCCCAAAAAATTAACAGTTGGTGCAATCTGTCTGTCTGCGGAGCCCCATTCTTTGTTTCTCTACCCCCCCCCCCCCCATACAAAAAAAATAATAATCATTTTTATTTGACAAGTATGCATCAACAATTAGGCTTCGAAAATTCCAAGCTATCCCAATTAGATCGGGCAGCGGTGGCCAAGCTGGTAGAGCATTATACTCGTAGCTGTTGGTCTCAGGACCCAGGCTATCTGCCGGCCAAAAATTCCGTCGAGTACGCTAATGACGCCTGGTGCATGTAAAATCCGTCGTAGGTGCAAAGTCCATCAAGTTACCTGTGAATTATACCTCTGGAGGTGCGTTGCCAGATGAAGGTCTCGTCATCAGAACAAGTTTCTAAATTACGAGACCAACTTGAGTAGCAATGTGCAGATGCCAAACGACAGGATATAACGTTAAGTAACCGGCAAAATGAAGTATACACAAACGAGCAGTAGGCGCTGCAGTTAGGATGACGATTGAGGCAATGATGTCAGGTTTATTGCCGCTCCGCGGCGATTAGGCGGTCACCCGCCCCGATATCAGGTACTAAAGCCGTTAAGCTGGGGCAACCCGGCAGGTAGGGGCCTGGTCATCGGTAAAGAAAGGAAAGAGATGAAATCGTTCTCTAAGAATTTATTCAAAGGTTATTTTGAAAATTCTCTTAATACTTTCACATGAAAAATAGTTTAATTTCTAAAATATTAAAATGATTGACTGCCACTAGCACTTATGATAATTTTTTTTTTTGAAATTTTTGAAATTCTTTTTGTTACATGCATTATAAAAGCAAATTCTTTTTCAAAAATTCTGGCAGTTGGGAACTAGCAATAAAGGGGAAAATACTTCCTATCACCAATGGACCCCATTTGGGTTTACGGCCATGATGGAAATCTGCGCCACACATTTACAATTGCCTGTGTTGTTAAATTAAAAATATATGTGAGATTGATTAGTTTTTAACGGAAATTCTATTTATTTATTTTTCAATATGCACTGTAGGTGAAACGCATTAAGTTTACTTATCAAAATTAAAATTAAGATGCACCTTTAGAATATAATTCAAAATTATATGAATTACTACTAATTGCACTTTTTCTTTCAGATCAATTGTTGTGTACTTTGATAAGAAAAGTTGTTTTCAAAATTACCATAGCTGTTCTATTAAATATTCTAATATATGGGTAAATTTATATTTATGTAATCACATAAACATATTAAATATTCGTATTATTTATATTTTAACCATAAAGGTTAAGCAATAAATACTAAAGTTCATTTGTTAATTATGGAGTTATATTGATTAGCTGCATAATAAAAAAAAGTATAATAGTTTCGAAATAATAAATATTATGTAAGCCCTATCTACTAAATACTGTTCTTTTTTTTAAATTAATTTGCATTTAGGCAATTCAGTTAATTAGAAATATTAATTGCTTGAGGAACGTTATATGTAATTTCATTTTTTTTATTAAATTTATATATGACAGTGCAATTGCTGCTGTGAAATTAAAACAGAATCACATTCAAGTATTATTTAAATTTAATTGTGTTTGGTTTAGAAATTAATTATCATTAATTTCAGCAATGAAAATGAATTAAACCTTGGATTTGACCTTGGATTTGTGAGCAGTAGATTTTCATTTATGATCTGCCATTCAGCAACACACGCTAATTTCTCCTTTTTTTTATCTCGCATAAAAAATAATTTCAAATTAAATGCTTAATAAAATGGAATTAATTAATATACGTAAATTTTAATTTCATTTCATAGAATGTATTTCGAGTAGAATAATGTAGTACATAACATAACTTAGTAAAAATATTTTGTATTTTTGCATAGTTCTTATTATTTAAAGGGTGAAATCTTATAAACATATAGGAAAATAAAAATGCTTTTAACTTGGTCAAAACAAGTGTTCAAAGAACACGCTTTCCATTAAATGATAAATGAAAAAAAATTGAGTAGCAAAACTGAACAAAAAATCACTTAAAAATGTTAAAATTAATATTAATATGAAGTGAATAGGAAAAACAAGAAATAAAAATTTTAAACCGATATTAAATAAATGAACTTACGAAAAGATGAAGTAATTTAAAGATTTTATACAAAATTACCAATTGTCTCGGAGTCAAGAAAAATCTTGATTTTTATTTCACGAATTTCTTCAGCGGGCGCTCATATTTGACATTGGATTGACTAGCATGGATAATTATCATTATTATTTGGCTTTAGTCTCTTATTAGGATTAAAAGACCTATTTATGGGCTCTAAGTTCATCTGAATATCACATTGCAATAAAAACCTTTCTGGACTCTTACCAATTATAGTTTTTGCAGCCATTCTTCTTGCCCTGTAGTAAACATTATTATATTTTCAGGAAATTTCCCCCATTCCACATACACATCAAAATCAATTTCTGTCTGAGTGCGTGGGCCTTTGGTTAAGAATTTTTGAATTATAATAAACGGTTTTATGGTTTTCAGCATAAAACAGGAATTACCGTGTCGTATACTATTAAGCAACTGGAATCTTTAAAGACAAGAAATATGCTTTTATATATCCTGATGGTAATCCATGCTTAGAGAATGCATTATAAAGTGAAGAACTATGTGAAGTCTATGAAGATATAAGAATTTCATGTGAAAAAAGTTTGGTTGCACGAAAAGGAAGGCAAAAAATAATATATATTGGTGCAATAAAAAGCTTTAATTTCCTATTTTGGACGACCATTTTATAATATCTTGTAAAGTTATTTTAACAAAATTTATATTGTTAGTAAGAGTACGAAGATTCTTCGTGCTATTTGGTGTGGTTTTCAAATTTTTGATCGATCCTCTAGAAAGATCCCCTACAGGAAACAATTTTGTAAAGGTAATTACAGTGCGTGCGGAGGCTGCAAAAACCATCACATAATCGAGTTCACGGCTGAAATCAGGAATAGAAGAAATATTTATGGTACAAAGTTATTAATATGAAAAAAGATATCTGGATGCTTATAAGTCAAAGTTTATGTAGCCGTGATTCTTGTCCTATCCCAGTACCAAATCGTACATTACGAGGGCAAGTCAAAAATTATCCGCAATTATCCTGACATATATATTTTTTAATTCCTCATACTGACAACTGTTCTTGTTTATTTTATTGTTATGCTGTTGTGGTCATGCTTTGAAAGTTGGATCATAATTGCTCCATTTGTTTTCCTTTTGTTACCGATAGATCATGAGCGCGCCATTATAGGTTTGCACCAAAGAGGACTAATGAGCAGTGATCCGGAATTTCTGGTCAGAAGGTATATCAGGGGCCGCAATCTACCGCAGACTTTTAGCGTAATACGGGAACAGTGCCGAAACGGATTGTCTACAAATGAATTGAAAAATACAAAAATAGTTGCACAAGTGTTACGCATGAGCAAGTATCCGGACGACTGTGTACGGCTACAAATAATGACAACGTTAAGCGAGCACGTAACATGATTCTGTTAGAAAGACGAGTGACTATTGATGAAGTCTCACATCGTCTGCAAATTAGTCATGGTTCTGCCTACGAAATTATCAACAGCAAACTTCAGTTTCATAAAGTCGGTGTACACGTGGCTCTCTGCTCAGCCGAAAATCTTTTTTTTCTGAGGGCATCAGAGATTGTGCAACGATGAACCAAGTATGATGAAAAGAGAGGAGACTGTATTGAAAAATTTTGTTAACTTTAGTTTCCTATTTTTGTTGTACTAAGTTTTATAGCTACATTGCGGATAATTTTTGAATTACCCTCGTATTAAGTCTATTTAGTATGCTTAAAGACATGAAAAAATACTTGAGACATTAAAACGGTTAACATTAGGACATTAAGACATTAATTAAGGCTTTAAACGCAAATCTTTCAACTTAAATATTTTAAAATATATTTCACTAATACGTACTTAATTATAAATCTTGTGAAGAAACTTATCTGTCCAGTTTGTTTTTATAAACTTTTAAATTCAAAGCAAAGTTAGAAATCGACTAGCTTATTAAAATGGAACTTGTCTGCGAAGTCATTCCCTGGCGGAAAGTTCCTGCAGATTAATTTCACTATTTCACTAATTTCACGGCAAGCTAATTTCACTAACATAATTTTATTTGCTAAGTTATTTTGAACACTTTTGTAATTTACAACGGGTACTAATCTCTAAAACTTAAAGACGTTTAGGTACGTTTCCACATTATCGGGCATCCAGTAGATTATTTTAATTCTTATATAAACTTTTAAAGATTTTTCTTTGCAATTGTATCATTCAGCAATTTACAAGTTCGAGATCATTTTTCAGACGTAGCAGGACTTACCCACTGCCCTCCCTCACTTTATCGTGATTACGTAATAACAGAATCCTACGTCACGAATAAATCTGAAAAATAAAGTTTTACTCGGACTGGTCACGTGATCAGAAGGCTGAAAACTGGACGGCTGACATAGCTGTGACGTCAGAATCTGGACGGTGCAAAGGTCACTTGGACGTTGGACGTCTTCCAACTAAGGTAATACTATGCTTAGTTGGAAGTGCAGCGCGTCCAAGACTGGAAATCCGATACCTAGACCTCCAAGATGGCGGACGTCCAGGGATTATGCAATCCAATATGGCAGACATGTAACACGTTGGTACACGCTCGTGAGATATAAAATCCAAGATGGCGGACGTCCCAGATAGCGGATGTCCAAAGTCCATCTATGTTTTAAAACAGCAGTTTGTTAAACTAATAAATATCTGAAAATTAAAATTTTTGTTAATTGAATAATAAACAAACAAATTTTAGTTTTAAAAGTGCTACTACACGCATTTATTTAAAATAAATGTCATATATATATATAAATACAATATTACAATATGATTTAAATTAGATTACTATTTACAGGAATTAGACGTATTTACATATTTTTTCTCGAGAAAAAGCACGCTATGTACAAAAACTGGTATATTACCGTGCAAGCACTGTCCGCACTCTCCAAGCTTATTTAATACGCTTCGGGCTAGGCAAGAAGTCGTCCTCGCTGTCCGCATCGGCATTATAACATGAAACTCAGATTCAGGCCAATGGGAACAACCAGGAACAGGAGATATGGATAGGACGACTACAATTGAAGACTCACAGTGTTTGCGATTGCAAGCACAATTGCATCATTTATATTTTTTAATAAATCGTTGATGCAAAAGTTTGTTTATTGAATTATCAAACATGTTTCCAAGGAGGCCTTTAGTTAATTATATTTATGCATAGATATATTGGGTTTCTATTCTTCTAATGAATCAATTCTTTAAAGTAATTCTCGTTTATTTCAATTATTCTTAGAAAATTTTGTTGAACTAAATTAAACGTAAACCTTTCAACTTACTTATTAAAAAATATAGTTCACATATATGTACTTTATAGTACATTTTGTGTAGCAGCTTTTTCGTCCATTTGGTTTATGTAACTTTTTCGATTTAGAGTAAAATATTTTTCTGTAAGTGTGAAAGTTCAGGAAATAAAAATATAATGAAGGTATTTGTTTTTATTATTATTTTTGTAGTTCGATTGTTTATAATGAAGTTTAGATTTTAAATGATATTTTTTTCAAATGTTTTTAGAATTTGTATATTAAAAATCTTAGGCTTAAATAATTAGTATACATACAAGTACACTGTAAAAAAAAAACATTGTAGATTTGCCAGCACAAACTGCTGGCGTCCGAATTGCCAGCACATTGTGCTGTTAAGTTTACGCAACTACTGTACTTTTAATGTTTATATACATATAGTCAAGAAACCAAAGAAAGCTACATCACATTCGACTGTGATCGAGTTTGAACGCGAGATGAACAGTGCTTTGTACTGTAAAAATGTCGTTTTTTTTCAGTGTATTTTTAACAGCAGTCATATTTTCAGACTCTAGGTCTTCTAGCAGAAAATCAGAAAGACAATATCTGAAAACATTTATGTTTTCTAATCTAATTTGTAAACAAAGTAATAAGTCAGTATGGCAAATATAATAAAAACTGATTTTATTCGTGGAACAGATTACAAATTTAGAAAGATAACTTTGCGTTTTTTAACTTTTAAAGTAAATAAAATGTGTTTGTTATCGTTTAAACAAATGCAGAAGGTACTCATCAAACAAAGAAATTGTGTCTAGACGGAAAAATTTGCTGTTAAGAACTTTCTTTCTCATGTAAAAAAGGTTGACATTTCTTCTATTTGTCTTTCGAAAACAAATAAGGCTAAACAGACACAATCACAGTTGCTTTATAAAAATGAATCTGTGAGTTCGTAGCATGGTATTTTTTTCCCTAAAAAAATGAACCTGGAGAAAATGATTTATTGTTTCAAGAAGAATAACTTTAAAATTAATTACATTATGTTTTTTTTTTAATTTAAAATTTGGCTGTGTTGTTAACTAAAAGGACATTTTCTTTGTTATGTGGTTCCATTTTTTTTCTTCTCCTGTGTACTTGACTACTAATTTTAAAGGTTATTTATTGTATTACCGCTAACTTCACGAAAATGAAACTCTGAATTTTCAATCTATTATTTTTTTTATATAAAAATAAATCTAAAGTAAAGTAATAAAATTCTTGTAATCCGATCATTTTTGTTTCTGCAAAATCAATAATAAATGAAAGAAAATAAAATGTCGAAAAATGGTCGTTTATTTAATTCATTTGAGTTTTAAATCTCTTTTAAAATTTAAATTTGTAAAATATTTTTTGATCCAAATGCGAAACGTGAGCTCAAACCTGCGTATTTATACATACAAATTGTCCGGGCTAAATGTATTCAAATGAATGACTTATTTTTACGGAACTACTAAATAGAATTTAAAACAATATATTTAAATAAAAAGACCAACTCACGAAGTTTTAATATCAAGAGATTTTGATGTGTGGAGATGCAAGATTAGGATGTTTGCTAGCCGTGTATGGATATAGTAGTCGGCATTTGGCACGAAAGCGAAAAACCTATTCCATGAGTTTCATTAGTAAAGATGTGGGCACCACAGTAAAAAGTGCATTGTGTGCTTTGTCTAACGGGATTAAAATCTGTGATGTGTGTTCAGCGACGGGTGCAGACACAATGGAATGTCGATCCTCTGGCATCAAAATCCATCAACCAATGGAACCGACAGAGGAGGGTGGAGACGTAAATTTGGTATCTAAAGCTGCCAAACATCCAAATCTAACATCTCCACACATCAAAATGTATTGATATTAAAACTTTGTGTGATGGTTGTTTTTAAATACATTTTTAAAAATTTCTAATTAGTTTCGTAAAAATAAGCCATCACTTTTGAATACCTATTTAGCTCGCACACTCTATATATGTTTTACTTTTTTAATTTTTAAAGCGCAGAATGCAATATAAATGTTTTCTTTATGAAAAAAACGAATCAATAGATAAAGTGGGAAAATATGTGTAGACATACAAAATGTTGTTGCTTAGAGCATTTTGTATCATGTAAATTACACTGCGCTATAGAAAAAGAAAAATGTTTCTTAATTTAAGAAAGCATATATTTTATATAACTATGAACAAAAATATACAATAACCTTGTTCGAGTTACTACCGATTCCGGAAAGAGCTCTTATCTTTAAAAATCTCAGAAACCAATATATTTTCGAGATTTAAGGAAGTATTTATAAAAACAATGTTTCTGTTGCTGATTTTCGGAAATGATTTTGAATAGTTTTTATAGTGTTCTAATCAGTCCCAAGTAGAATACGTTGGGCTATTAAAAAAGAGAAATGTTTTTTAGTTTACGAAAACATATTTTAACGATGAAGGAAAATATACAATAACCTTGTCCGAGTTAATACTGATTTCGAAAAGCTTTCGTTATCTTTGGAATCCTCAGAAAACAATATATTTTCGAGATTTAAAAAAGTATTTATAAAAACACAATGTTTCTTTTGCGGATTTTCGGAAATGTTTTGGAATAGTTTTTATAGTATTCTAATCAGTTCCAGGTAGAATACGCTGCGCTATAAACAAAGATAAATGTTTTTTAATTTAGGAAAATATATTTTAACGATGAATGAAAATATACAACAACCTTGTCAGAGTTAATACTGATTTCGAAAAGCTTTCGTTATCTTTAGATCCTCAGAAAACAATATATTTTCGAGATTTAAAAAAGTATTTATAAAAACAATGTTTCTTTTGCGGATTTTTTGAAATGTTTTCCAGTAGTTTTTATAGTGTTGTAATCAGTTACAAGTAGAATACACTGCGTTATAAAAAAGAGAAATGTTTTTTAGTTTAGGAAAACAAAGTATTATAACCATGAACGAAAATATACAATAATCTTGTCCGAGTTACTAACGATTACAAAAAGCGTTCTTTATCTTTAGAAACATCAGAATCCAATACATTTTCGAGATGTAAAGATGTATTTATAAAAACGATGTTTGTTTTGCTGATTTTCGGAAATGTTTTCGAGTAGTTTTTATAGTGTTGTAATCAGTTACAAGTAGAATATACTGCGTTATAAAAAAAGAGAAATCTATTTTAGTTTCGGAACACATCACTGTAAATTGAAATGTCTGAAATTCAGACACATAAGTGTCTGAAACGGAGTGTTCAATTTTCAGACATTTTAAAGTGTCTAAATTTTTAAGACGCTTGTATGTGTCTAAATTTAAGACACTTCAAATGTCTGAAATGCATCCATGTTTGACCACCTTTAATTTCTCTGCAAAAGCAGCCATTTTTTCGGAAAGCCTTATACACAGAAAAAAAAAATCCTTCAAAATATAAAAATTGTACCGCCAATCAAGACGCCAGTACAATTTACGTATTTTAATGAAAATTTTCTTCAATTTCTGGAAAAATTTATTTATTTATTTATTGGAAAATTTCTGTATTTTAAAAAAAAAAAAAAAAAAAGAGAGAAGGGTACACATGTATTTCAATACAGTCTCGCACATTTTACATGATTAACTACTTTTACTCAATTTACAACAACATTGTATTTAACATATACCTTAACAACATTGCACCTACCCGTCGCGGGATACGAACTCGCAACCTTATGGTCTGTAGACTATGCGATAATCCCTCTCGGCCACGATTTCACAGCTAGGAAGTTCAAATATTGTTAGTTACTTGTGACTCACAATTTATTTTACAGAAACGGTAAATATTTTGTCTACCTGCTTATAATTTTGAAAGATTTCACACATCTTCTCTCTAGAATTTTGAATATTTTGCTTTTCCTGCAATGTAAGATTAGCAGAAGGTTTATCTACTTCTACCGAAGAAATTTTCAGAACAGAAATATTATTGTTAATACAGATGACAGACGTTATTTTTGAAATATTAAAATATTTAAAATGTTTTAACAGTGCATATGTATATATATTACATATATATTTAATTAATATCTATATATATTTAATTCGGGCTTGTCCCGTTTCAGTTGTGTGTTTGGGGGGGGGGGCGGAGGGGCGTAATTCAACGCCCATTAAAAATAAAATCAATTTTTCATAAAAAAAATGCATATATTTTTGCCCAAAGCCTGTGTTTAATGTTAATGCGAAGGTATGTGTATATAAAAGTGTGTGAAGAAATATAGTGTTCTATTTTTTGATTTTTCTTTCTTTCTTTTTTTTTCAGATCGGTTGAATATATGGCAATTTTTTTTTTAATTGGACTCATTAATCCCTATATATTCCATATTCCATATGCCATATATTCTGAACAAAATTTCTCAGTTATAAATATTGTATATAATTTTTCTTCAAAAATAATAAAAACCAGTGTTTTATAGTTGCGCAAATAATTTTTATCTTCCTTTTTTTCGATCGAAATACAGGTTAAAAGTTTTCGATGAGACTAATTTTCTTACGGTGAAATGAGATCATTCCTGAATTAAATCAATACTCAATGATTAGCTAAAATGTTATGTAGTAAAACATTTCAGAAATATTCTATATAATTCCAAAATAATAGTTATAACGAACTTAAATAACTTCTCAAAACACCATCAAACACTTAAATGCGCAAATTAATAAGTTCGATATTTCTTATTCAATATATTGAATAAGAAATGTATAGATGGCGCCACAGTTTTGAGATATATTCCAGTTATTTTTCTTTTGCGAAAATTTCGTAATTAAACTTGATATTTTCTTTAAATTTCAGAGGGAAATAGAATCAGCATACACTTTGGATACCACACAGATTCAGTGGTGCATCCAGAATTGCGATTTGGAGGGGACTAGCATATTTTAGAGGCAGTGTTATAGTTGTAAAAAAAAATGCAAGCGTCGTAACAAACTGGAAAGTTTTGGTTGGTGTAATTCTGAATGCTTTTAAAATGTTAAATAATGAAATACTGTACTGTACTAATATATACTTTTGTTTTTGCGATTTTTTTTGTGTGTTTCCGTATTTGGATAATTTTAAAGTGTGTTTGCAATCAAACAATTTAAAGTTTTATTATTAAATTATCAAAATATTATAAAGGTTAAAGTGTGCAAAAAGTTGCACTGGATCTTAAATTTATAATTAAGTAAATAGTTTTTTTTTTCTAAAGTAAATCTTAAAAACATCAATTAATTAGTTTACTTAAGTATAATTAAGTAATTAATGTTTATAATTAAGTAAATTTTAAACATGCTATAATTTCGAATTTCATAATAAAATTTAAAAAAGAGAAAAAAAAAATGTGCGACAAAATTAATATCTTTTTAAAAATTCCGATTTTTTAAGGATCTATTAAAAAATAATTATATTCTTTCATAATTAAAAAAAAATAATATCTAGTCTAATCTGGGAGAGGCTTCAGCCCCCCTAACTCCCCCAGTAGGTGTGCCAATGCACTAGTTTCAATATAAATAAATAAATCATGTTTAATATACGTGAGTTTAGAAAATTCTGATTGCGAAATATGTGGATTTGTCCTTGAAAGATTATATTATACCTTTTAAATGGAGAAATATGCAAAAAATGGAAAATTTTCTGGAATTTACGGAAGTAAATTTATATTAAAATACGTAAATTGGCGTCCCAATTGGCAATATAATTTCCATATTGTAATGGTTATTTTTTACAGTGTATAAAGCTTCCAAAAAAAAACAGTGACCAATTGATTGCCTATAGCAAAACTTGCAGGGTGATAAAAAATGGATGCGATTCAGATGTTTTAAACGTCTTAAATTCAGACATATACACGTGTCTTAAAAATTAAGACACTTTAAAATGTCTGAAAATTGAACACTCCAGTTTCAGACACTTATGTGTCTGAATTTCAGACATTTCAGTTTACAGTGTTTATACCATGATCATATAGTAAGACACTTAAGTGTCTTAATTTCAGGCACCTATGATGTCTGAAATTCCATATTCAGACACTTAAGTGTCTGAATTACTCTTTCAGTCACATATGTGTCTGAATTTAAGACGCCCTTATTTGCAGTGATATTGTAACCATGAACGAAAATATATAATAACTTTGTCCGAGTTACTACCGATCACAAAAAAGCGTTTTTTATCTTTAGAAACTTCGGAAAACAATATATTTTCGAGATTTAAATACGTAAGTATAAAAATAATATTTCTTTTGTGGATTTTCGGAATTGTTTTCGAGTAGTTTTTATAGTGTAGTAATCGTTTTCAATTAGAATACACTGCGTTATAAAAAAAGAGAAAAGTTTTTTAGTTTAGGAAAACATAGTATTATAATCATGAACGAAAACATATAATAATCTTGTCCAAATTACTATCGATTACAAAAAGCATTCTTTAACTTTAGAAACATCAGAAACCAATGTATTTTCGAGGTTTAAAGACGTACTTATAAAATCAATGTTCCTTTTGCTGATTTTCGAAAACGTTTTCGAGTAGTTTTTATAATGTGGTAATCGTTTTCAATTAGAATAAACTACGTTATAAAAAAAGAGAAAAGTTTTTTAGTTTAGGAAAACATAGTATTATAATCATGAACGAAAATATATAATAATCTTGTCCAAATTACTATCGATTACAAAAAGCGTTCTTTAACTTTAGAAACATCAGAAACCAATGCATTTTCGAGATTTAAAGACGTACTTATAAAATCAATGTTCCTTTTGCTGATTTTCGAAAACGTTTTCGAGTAGTTTTTATAGTGTGGTAATCGTTTTCAATTAGAATACACTGCGTTATCAGAAAAGAGAAATGTTTTTTAGTTTAAGAAAACATATTATAACCATGAACGAAAATATATAATAACCTTGTCAGAGTTACTAATGATTACAAAAAGTGTTCTTCATCTTTAGTTACCCAGAAACCGATATATTTTCTATATTTAAAAAAGTATTTATAAAAACAGTGCTTCTTTTGTTGATATTCAGAAATGTTTACGAGTAGCTCTTATAGTGTTCTAATAAAGTTTCACGTAGAATACACTGCGCTATAGAAAAGTGAAATGTTTTTTAGTTTAAGTTAACGTATTATAACCATGGTTGAAAATATTCAGTAGCACTGTCCAAGTTACAACCTAAATGCTACCAAATCTGAAGTAAATATTTTAATGTTCAAAAAGCATGTTTTACAGACAAACATGATACATTATTAGTATTATTTTTAACATTAAAATTAATATTATTTTGTTACCCTTGCAAGTATGAATTTAGTTAAGCAGCAGAATTGTTTACTTGAGAAATGATATCATCCCAAAAATATTTCGGTTTGAGAAAAAATATTAAAGGTGTATTAAATCTACTTAAGATCTGTTCTGAAAATCAGTGCCAGTAAAAGAAACTTTGTTTTGATAAATGCTTTTTAAAATCTCGAATATATATTGATTTCTGGGGGTTTAAAAAATAACAAATAATTTTCTGAAACAACTCGGAAGTATTTATTATATATTTTCGTTAGTGGTTACATAAATATTTCTGCGTTTAGAAACATCCGTCTTTTTTCCAGTCGGATGATTTTGTAAATTGCTGCTGATCTTAAAATCTATTGATTGGCACTTAATTTGCTATAAAAATAATAAAATTATAATGATTCATTGTTTTTGGTAGAATACCATTAACATAAACTTTTTTGTATTTTGTACATTTTGATGTGTGTGACGTCTACTGCTTTCTCGACGAAAAGTAAAGGGCTTCATTATGCACTTTTTCTTTTCGTTATGTTTCTCTTCTCTACGAATGTAAATGTTGTTTGAAAGTCTTATTCTTAGTTTTAAGGAAACGCCTTTCATTGCTTTTGGGGAAAATGTACTTAAAATGCAAAAACTTCTGTTTATAGCTCTTTACTATCATATATATAATTGTTTCCGTCCTTTCCAGTTGTCTTTAGAAAATAAATAAAGCTTAACCCATTTATGCCTAGCGTCCCATTTTTTGACGTTTCAAATTTTAATGCATTTGTATAATTTTCTTCTTCTTTATAACATGAAAATTGCATGAAATCCTTATTTATAAATGTCTTTATCTATAACCGAGAGATGACAGCACAAGGTGGATATTTATTTGCTTAAATTAAGGCTTTTTTCGGTGCTTACAGATTTTTAATTTTTCAAGAAGGCGAAATGTAAAAAGTAAGTTTATTTGTATTTTTTCTATCATGGACCCAAAATCGCAAATTATAATCTTAGCTTGTGGTCTTGTTTGAAATATGTATTTTTTTTAATTGCGAAATTAAATGTTCAAGCCCATTTTTTATGCACTTTTGTAATGTACAAAATATAGGGTTCTAGGCACAAATGGGCATATATTTTTGTTAGAAATTTAGGAGACAGTTATTTATGCGATCTCCTTTCGAAGATATTTATGAAATAAATTGTTATTAAGTCTGCATTACGATTATTCTTATTTTAGTATTAATAATAGTTATAACGTTATTAGTCTCTGCAAAGAAATATATATATATATTTTGTAGTTCATTAAAATACTAATTATAGTAAATAATATACAATTTAAAAACATTTTAAATATAAATATAGGCAAAATATATAATTATGCATATTATTCTACTAAAAATACTCATATTTAGTTATTTTACATTCTATCAAATAAATACAAAAAAAAAAAAAAATTAAGCTTAATTTTTTTGTATTTTTCCAGTTCATTTTGCAACATTTTAAAGTGATTTTACCAAAAAATTTGAGAAAACAAAAATTCAGGCACAAATGGGTTAATGCAGTAAACTAGTTTATTTACAAAAAAAAAAAATAATAATAATATCTTCATACACCGTTTAATATTAGCGAGTAAAACCAAATACGGAATGTTTAATTGTTGATAGTATAACTTTAACAAAGCCAGTATTGTATTCTGCACGTTTTCATTTCTGTGGCATGTCCTGCATTCCGTTTAAAATTAATGGTTTTCCTTCATGAATTTATTTCTCATTATATTTTCTTTTTCTACTAACGAAAATTCTATTTTAATGTATTCCTCTTTGTTTTTAGGAAACACCTGCCTTTAGTTTTAAGAGAAAATGTACTAAAGCAGAAAAAAATGTTCTTTGTAGCTTTTTACTATCTTGCATAAAAATGCTTCCTTACTTTCTAGTTGTCTTTTGAAAATACAGTAAAACCTCCCTAAAGCGACGACGTTCCGTTCCAATAAAAATTGGTCGCTCCGAAAGTTGGTCTTTTAATGGAGATCGTATTTAAATCTAGATTTCAAGTGTTAAAAAACGGTAACAAATAATGTTACTAAAATTTATTTTTCACATTAGGAAATAATACGAAAATGTAAGTATCAAAACAAAAGTTAATTACATAAGTTAATCACTGCAGAGTTTAAAAAATGAATACATTGACGTTTGTTGTGATTTTACGATTTTATCTTTTATAACTTTTATTTCCAAGTCCTTTCGAAGTTCTATAAATAAATGCAATTTTCTTTGGACGGGAACAAATAATAGCGATTTCATTAATCTATCTATTTCTTTGAGAGTTTCCTGACAGAATAGGGCAGAGAAGTTTATTGACCGTCATTCTTAATTTGTTATCAGAGTTAAATTCATTGCCTAAAAAGGCACAAAGGGAATTAATCATTTAAAAGTTACCGGAATAAAAAAAAAAAAAATCTAAACTTAGTTTAGAAGTTTGATGAACAATACGCTCTCCGGAATTATTTTTCAAAAAAAAAAAAAAAAACCTTCTTCAAACGACCAGGAAAAAACGGAATTTGTTTCATTTTCTTCAAAGAAATCGGTCGCTCATGGAGGGAGTTCAACTGGGATTGCCTCTGAATTGAGGTAAAATTAGTAATGAGCCTATGGGAATAAATTTTGTTCCATGAAAAAATGATCGTTCAGGGCGGTGGTCCTACAGGGAGGTTTCCCTGTGAAACTTAACACAATAAACCTGTTTATTTACAAAAAGTAATATATTTATGCATTGTTTAATTTAAGCAATAGACAAAAACTAAGAATGATTGATTGTTCCTGTCACAATAACTTTAACATTGTAACAACACACACCATTGTATTCTGTACATTTTCATTTGTGTGACGTTTCCTACATTCCCGACTAAAAGTAATGGTTTTCTTTAATGCACTTTTTTCATTAAATTTCCCTTTTCTACTAATGAAAATGCTATTTTAATGTATTTTTCCTAGTTTTAAGGGAACATCTTTCCTTAGTTTTAACGGAAGATATGCTTAAGCTGAAAAATGTTGTTTATAACTTTTTACTATCTTGAATATAATAACTTCCTTAGTTTTTAGCTGTCTTTACAAAAAATATACCTTAACCTAGCAAATAGTGTTTTTTAGAAAAAATATTATAGTTATGTATTGTGTAAGATTAGAAAGGGAAAAAAACATCGAATGATTAATTGTTTCTGACAGAATAACTTTAACATAAGAATCATTGTATTCGGTATATTTCCATTTGTGTGACGTTTCCAGCGTTATCCACTAAAAGTAATGCCTTTCTTTAACCCCTTGAAGGTCGCCGGTATATTATATATACCACTTGATTTTAATACCAAAATGCCACAGTGACAACGGATTTTTGTATTTAAATATATAATGAACGCGAAAAAAAGTTTTAATTATTTTTAAATATTTTTTCTGCAAACCTAGTGTCGTTCAGTTATCTCACTATTTTAGAAACAAAATTACTTTTCCCCTGAAATGGTTTATGTACTTTTTTTTCATTATATTTTCTTTATCTACTAATGTAAATATTTTTTGATGCATACTCCTTAGTTTTAACAACACACCTTGTCTTTTGGAAAATAAATAAAACTTAACACAGTAAACCACTTTAATTACAAAAAATAATATTTTTATACATTGTTTAACAGCAGCGAAAACAAAAAGAAAATGATTAATATTTTCTGGAATAATAACTTTAGCATAAACGTAATTGTACTTCGTATATTTTCATTCGTGTGACGCGTCCTGCATTCATGAGTAAAAGTAATGATTTTCTTTGATGCACTTTTTTTTTTCATTGTCTTTCCTTTCTCTTCTAATGTAAAGTTTACCCAAATGTATTCTCTATAGTTTTACAGAATCACATTGCATTGGGAAAATAAATAAAGCTTGACACAGTACAAAACATAATATTTGTATACATTGTTTAACAGCAGCGAGAATAAAAGGAAAATGATTAATTTGTTTCCGGTTGATTGTTTGGCTGATTAATTTGTTCATAATTTTAATTGTATTTTGTACAATTTCCTTTGTGTGTCGTTTCCTGCATTCGCGACTGAAAGCAATGGTTTTCTTTAAAGCCTCTTTTTTTGCTAGCTTTCCTTTCTACTTTTACTAATGTAAATGTTATTTTAATGTATTCTCCATAGCTTTAAGAAACCATCTTGTCTTTGGAAAATAAATAAACCTTAACACAGTACATTAATTTATTCAGAAAATATAATATTTTTATACATTGTTTAATATTAGCGAAAAAAAAGAAAATGATAAGATGTTTTCGGCAAAAGAAATTTAATATAAACTTAAATGTATTTTGTACATTTTCAATAGTATGACATCTCCTGCATTTGCGGCAGAAAATAATGGTATTCTTTAAAGCCCCTTTTTTCATTATCTTTCCTTTCTCTACTAATGTAAGTGTTATTTTAATGTATTCTTCTTGGTTCTTAGTTTTAAGGAAACACTTTTCCTTTGTTTAGAGGAAAATGTACTTAAACAGAAAAAATGCTATTTATAGCATCTTACTGTATAGCTTCTTCTGTTATATCATTACTTCTTTACAATCTAGTTTTCTTTTGAAAATAAATAAAGCTTAGCGCAGCAAACCAATTTATTTATGAAATATAATATATTTCAGAATTCTTTAATATTAGTAAGGAAATAAATCAGGAATTATTCTTTCTGTCAGAATAATTTTAACATAAACATCATTGTTATTTTGTACAATTTCATATATGTAACGTCTCCTGAAATAATCAACGAAAAGTAATCGTTTTCTTTAACGCACCATTTTTTTGTTGTCTTTCCTTTTCCTACTAATGTTATTTAATGTATTTTAATGCATTCTCCATAATTGTAAGGAAACACGTTGTCTTTGGAAAATAAATAAAGATTAACACAATAAATCAATTTAATTACAAAACGTAATATTTTTATACATTATTTGCGAGTTTTGTTGTACATTTTAGTGACAAAAAAAAAAAAAAGAAAATGATTAATTGTTTCTGTTAGAATTACTTTAATATAAACTTAATTGCATTTTGTAGATTTTCATTTGTTTAACGTCTCCTGCATTCGCTACAGAAAAGCAATGGTTTTCTGCAAAGCCATTTTTTTTCATTATCTTCTTTAAAGTAATTTTAATGTATTCTTAGTTTTAAGGAAACGCTTTTCCTTAGTTTAGTGGAAAATGTACTTAAACAGAAATAAATTCTGTTTATAGCTTTTTACTATTTTGCATATAATTGCTTTCTTACTTTCTACTTCTCTCTAGAAGATAAATAAAGTCACAGTAAACCAGTTTATTTACAAAGAATAATCTTTATACATTGTTTAACAGTAGGCAGAAAAAACAAAAAATGATTAATTGTTTCTGGTATAATAACTTCAATGTAAACATCATTGTAGATTATTTATTCTCATTTGCGAAACGTCTGCTACATTCTCGGCAATAAGTAATGATTTTCTTTAATGCATTTTTTTATTTTACTTTTCTTTTTTCCACTAATATAAATGTTGATTTAATGTATTCCTCTTCGTTTCAGTGTAAAAATATGTCAAAACAGAAAAATACTCTGTTTATTACATTTCACTCTCTTACACAAAGTTGCTGCCTTTTCTATTTATCTTTAGCAAAGAAATAAAGCTAAACACAGGAAAACAGTTTATTTATTCAAAAAAAGAATATCTTAATACATTGTTTGACACTTCAGTATCTAAAAGCTCAAAAAAGCAGAGAAAATGATTCATTGTTTTTGGCAGAATAACTTCAAAGTAAACATCATTATAGTTTGTTGATTTTTATTTATAAGACGCCTGCTGCATTTTTGGCTATAGATAATGATTTCCTTTTACGAACATTTTTTCCTTTTTAAAATCTTTTCTTTTTATACTATGTAAATGTAATTTAAATATGTTTTATTAGTCCGAAAGCGAACTTTTAGGTAAACTGTGTTTCCTACACAACAAGATTTGGAGATTGAAACTTTGCTGTAATGTTGGTTATGTTTATTTTAACGAATAAGAGGCTGTGCGTACTTTATCATTTTAGGGGGGAGGGTGTCTGGCACATGATATTCTAAGATATCTCTAGGAGGAGGGGATTTGTCTTTTGTTATCATTATCATTTTTGATCCAACTGAAATTTTCTCTATTTATTTGTAACTTTTTCTGTACATAAAAAAATTACGTTATCCTGTTTCGCCTATTATCTATTTTTTATGAAAATACAAAGTTATTATTAAAATCATAAAAGGATTTAAAATTATATTTAATTCCAAAATATGGAATACCCAAACTTTGGCATTTCTATTTTTCTGTCATATGCGTATGCACCTATAATCCGCTGTTTGAAAAACCATAACAAATATGTTTAAAATGTGTTTATTAGTAAATAACAGAGAAAGAATGTTGTCCGCCTGTTTTGTTGATAAGAAATTCTGTCTGTCTCCCCCCCCCCCCATCGTACGGGTGCAAGTGCAAGAAGTGATTATTATCGTTGGATGCATTATGTAACAAAAAGCTATTATTAAATGCTTTTAAATAATAACTATTTCTTTTAAGTATTATTTGAAATAAAGTTATTTCATATAAGTCATAAAGTGATATTTTGCTGACTTCTATTTATTTGAATTAATAGAGCATGCGAAGAATAAAGGTAACTATATTTGTATATCACTCCAAACAAAAGAAAAAAAAAATCCAAAAATCAAAAGAATTTTTAGACATTGATAACGATATCATTACAGAAGGGGGGTGGGGGGGTCAAGGGATGATAACTTATGATTTCGAAAGGGTGGAAGGGGGCCCAAAATTACCAAAAAGTTGATAACGGTATATAAGTACAGCCCCTAAGTTCAGTTTTCAGGTTTTAACATAGTGATTTTCATATGATTAAAATCTTATAATAAAAATAATGAAAATAATAACAAAAATGAACAAGTGGGTAAGTGTGATCACAGATCGCACAGAGGGTTTCGTTTAATATTCCTTTCAAAATACTTTATCCTTTTGAAAAATCTGTTAGTTCCATATTTCAAAACCAGGGGGCGCATTTGATTCTAAACAAACCTGTATCCGAACGAAAATCCGTTTTACATACTATCCGTAGATATATTAGTCGAGGGGATTGGGCCCATAGCACCCGAGATAAGTAGGCGCACCTGGCGGGAAAAAATGGAACTAAAATATGTAAGGCTATGGTGCATAATATGAAAGAATGATCAAAGGGGTGTCGGCAAAAGTTGGAAAATTTCTCCCGGGGTTAAAAGGGCGCAGGTTAGAAAAATTGCTTAAAATACACGAGTTAGAGCCCAGAGGGGTAAATAATAAAAGACTTTTTGAAAATTTTATGATTTGTCGTGTGGTCTGAGGCATTCAGCTATACGTATGCAAAATTTCCTGTCACCAACTTAATTAGGGGCTCTCTTAGAAAGAATTGCTTCAAATACATATGTGGTAGCTCAAAGGGTTAAACGTAAGACTTTTTCAAGATTTTATGATTTGTCGCCTGGCCTCAGGTGTACTGCAATAAGTATGCAAAATTTCAAATCTCCAATTTAATTAGGGGCTCAGTTAGAAAGAATGGCTTAAAATACACAAACTGGAGTTGAAAGGGTTAAACATAAAACTTTTTCAAAATTTATTATTTGACGTGAGATCTGAGGTGTTGAGTTATAAGTATGCAAAATTTCAACCTAAATAGGGGCTTACTTAGAAAGAATTGTTTGAGATGCACATGTGGGAGCACAAAGGGTTAAATGTACGACTTTTTCAAAAATTTTATGATTTGTCGTTTGATGTGAGGTGTTCAGCTATAAGTATGCAAAATTTCACGTCTCCAAACTAATTAGGAAGCTCATTTAGAAAGAATTGTTTAAAATACACATGCGTGACTCCAAAGGGTTAAATGTACGACTTTTCCAAAATTTTATGATTTGTCGTATGATGTGAGGTGTTCAGCTATAAGTACCCAAAATTTCATGTCTCCAACATAATTAGGGGCTCACTTAGAAAGAATTGTTTAAAATACACGTGTGGGACCCCAAAGGGTTAAATGCACGACTTTTTCAAAATTTTATGATTTGTCGTTGGATGTGAGGTATTCAGATATAAGTATGCAAAATTTCACACCTCCAACCTAATTAGGGGCTCACTTAGAAATAATTGTTTAAAATACACATGTGGGACCCCAAAGGGTTAAAGTACGACATTTTCAAAATTTTATTTTTTGTCGTTTGATGTGAGGTGTTCAGCTATAAGTATGCAAAATTTCACGCCTCCACACTGATTAGGAGCTCACTTAGAAAGAATTGTTTAAAATACACATGCGGAAGCCCAAAGGGTTAAATGTATGACTTTTTCAAAATTTTATGATTTGTCGTTTGATGTGAGGTGTTCAGCTATAAGTATGCAAATTTTCACGTCTCCAAACCAATTAGGAGCTCACTTAGAAATAATTGTTTAAAATACACATGCGGGAGCCCAAAGGGTTAAATGTACGACTTTTTCAAAATTTTATTATTTGTCGTATGATGTGAGGTGTTCAGCTATAAGTACCCAAAATTTCATGTCTCCAACATAATTAGGAGCTCACTTAGAAAGAATTGTTTAAAATACACATGCGGGAGCCCAAAAGGTTAAATGTATGACTTTTTTAAAATTTTATGATTTGTCGTATGATGTGAGGTGCTCAGCTATAAGTACCCAAAATTTCATGTCTCCAACATGTATAGTTTCTGAGAACAGGCTCTGTGACGGACAGACAGACGGACAGACAGACGGACAGACAGACGGACAGACAGACGGACAGACAGACAGACAGGCAGACGGACAGACAGACAGACAGACAGACAGAGGAGCGAGACGAATAGGGTTTCGTCAGATGAACGAAACCCTAAAAATGACATACTGATTGTTTTAGAAACAGAAAGTGTGAAATATTTTAAGATAAAAAATGCATTAACACAATTAAAATAATTAATTATAAAAAAATGTTTCGTCGGTAAATATTTTGTGAAATATTTACTAATTAAATTATTTTTAATTATTGCGTAAAAAATAGTAATTTAATTGTATTACGTATGTCAGTGATTAAAATTATAAATATAATTCTTCCTATTTATTTGATTAGTTTTATTGCATTAAATTTTAGCAATAGTAAATGGATTTTCTAAACCCCTTAACCTACGAGTTACGTCTAACAGCTCCACGGTTTGACAAATCCATAGCTACTACTAAAATTTAATAGAGATTTTCGCCTTGTTTAATCGTGGAATTTCGACGATTAAATTAAACTATATTTACTGTGAAATTTTAGCGGTAATAAGGATTTACATTTGGCTCGATCATCGTACGCGGGTTATGCCCATCATTGTAGGTTAAGGGGTTAAAATCGTACATTTAAAAACAATATCGACCTGCGATCGTTTATTGTGGTATTAAAGTACAATTTTATATTTTTAAGAAGCGTCAAGGGATTTTTGAAAACGCTTCTTTATAGCAATATGAAATTCAGTTTTACTCAATTTTTTATTCAAACGCATAGTTAAAAAAATATTGAAATTGTTTTAAGAAGAATTTAAAGAGATGGCTTAAAAAATAAATAATGTAATATCATTAATGTTTGTGTATGTATTTTTACTTTGACAGTTTTTTATTTTTCTTTCTTTATGTTAAATAATATTTTGAAATACATGTCAGTTCGATTACATGAAAATTATATCACTGCCAGTGTAAATAAATAATTATGAAATGGTTTCAATTGAATATCTGTATAGATCGGTTAAAGATATATGTAGAGTGCGATATTTTAACAGAATACCAGTCTGTGATGATTAAAATGTTTTTAAACTAAACAGAAGAGAAGAACACAATATATTTTATTTGAATACTTAATTATACTTTATATGATGAACTGTGCTTAGTAGTAGCTTTCGAATATAAAAATCTAATATTCAAGCGTGTTTATTTATTTTATTTATTTTTTTTTTTGAAAGAAAACTTATATAAGATAAGCTATTCAATTAGAAAACAATCAAAATGAATTTATTTTGTATCGTTTTATATGCGTTAATTTGTTTTCGCAACAAAAGAAAATATTTATAAAATGAATTGTTTTTACAAAATGAAAACCTAACTTGACTGCAATGTAAAATGATATTTATATAAGTTAAGAGTTAAAGAAAAAAAACAGAAAATTTTTCATGTCAAATATAACCAGATTAAATTTCGCAATTTGTCAGATGTAATATTCTATTCAACCCCGCAAATTTTATTAGTGTGAGTGCTTTTCGTTAGCCTTTGAAATGCAAATCTTACAGATGATTTCAAAAAGCTTAAAATCACAAATAGAAAAAATAGAATACAAGGTTTAATAATAAATTTTTCATATATTGAATTAATTCAAGTAATCTGATGTTATATCGAAAATACTTAAAGGCTTTTTTAACCAATTGAAACCTAAATTTATGTGAATATTAAACAGCAACTATGGAATCACAAAAGTTTAAAATGACAGCAAGCGAATTTGAATAAAGACAGAAACAAACAAATAAAAATTTCCATTTTGTACGTGATATTCAATATTTCTGATGTGTTGTTGTTGAATTGCTTATACAGTATTATGTGAGTCACATTTCGTAAGTATTATTATTAAAAGTGCTTTTCGTAAATCTTGGAACTGCAGAATGTAAAAATAACTTCCAAAATCTTAAACTCATAAAGTAGAATAAATAAATAAATATTTTTTAGAAGTAAACTTTTTATGAAGAATTCTATGAATTAGATTGCTTTCATGTTGAAAATAAATCAAATAACAAAGACATTATTCAACTGAACTAAATTGCGATATAATAAATGTGAGAAAATAAACAAAGTGTAATTTTAAATATTTTTAATACTTTTATAAAAATACCAAAAATCTTTAAAATGACTGAAAGCCTCTTGATTGAAAAGAAATCGAAGTAAATATTTGTTTTCCTTTTTCATATGTAACATTTTATTCATCTTTTGTAAAGATGAATTTGTGAGAATGTTTATGAAAAGACTTTCAAATGCGATACTTAAAAGTGGCATCCAAATCCTTGACCTAACCGTGTTTTTCTATCATATATTTTATAATTCATAGACTACTTAAAAGAAATTCATATTAATGTTAATTTTTTTCCACTTCAGAAGGTACATATATATCTAAAGTAATTAAATGCCAATTACCGTAACAATTCTTTTCATTGAATTATTTTGTGAATTGTTAAACATTCAACAGAAGTTCTGTTAGACGCTTAGAGGGTTAACGTCATATACCAAAAAATAATGTAAATGTTTTTAACTACATGCATTTAATAACAAGTTTTATAAATAACTTTTACTTCATAGCAAAATAACAATCAGAGAAAAAAAAATTACTTGAAGCCATTGTTTCTTAAATTGGTTCTTATTAATCCTTTTTAAAATGTTTTTAAAAAGAAATTGTTTGTTTAAATATAACAATGACCAGAATATAAATTAATTTATAAGTAATCACAAAAAATCAAAAATTAAATAAAAACACCTGATTCGAAAATAATAAAATATTAATTTAAGTCTTTTTTATGTAATATTCTATGTTTCTTATTGTCATACTATGTGATTTATTATATGATACTGTACGTGATTTCCCTTTCGTAAATATTATCAATATTTTCGTAAGAAATTAAACTGCAAAATATTCCGATCAATTTGAAAGTCTTGCATTCATAAAGCAAAGAAAGTAAAAGTTTTAGGACTAAATATTTCTATAGTGAATTCTAGGAATTAATTTGTTCTTTTATCGAAAAAAAAAATGAATAAAAACAATGTTTAATTAAAAGAATTTTTTAAATGAAAATAAAATTAACTTAATTGGAGTTTTAAGTAAAATTACTGGAATCGAAAAGAATTTAAAATGAGTGAGAGGCACCAAGCACAATATGCCTATGAATTCCAAAGTCTTAAAGTCATAAAGCAAACAAAGGAAAACCGTAAAAGTTATAGGAGTAAATATTTCTATAATGATTTCGAGGAAAGAATTTGTTCTTATATGGAAAACAATGTGAACAAAGAAAATATTCAATTGAAAGTTTTTTTACTAAAAATAAAAAGTAAGTTAATTGAATTTTTAAATACTAGTATTTGTGAAACCCTAAATAATTTAAAATGACAGAGATCCCCTAGCGCGCACCTCACGGATGAGAAAAGAAATGAGTATTTCATACCTGCCAACTTTTACGCTTTTTACTACCACTAAAATTTAATAGAGATTTCCCCTTTGTTTAATCTTGAGATTTCGACGATTAAGTAAGACAATATTTACTAAACATTTTTAGCGGTAGGAAGAAAGCGTAAAAATTGGCAGCTATGGTATTTGATTTTTTTCGTACATGTGATATTTTATTATATTTTTGCATATATTACTAAGGAGAATATCTATAGTAAGTGTTATAAATAATGCATTATTCAATGAAGACTTTCAAAATTTTAAAGTCATATACCGAAAATAATTTAAAAGGTTTAAGACTAAATTATTTTATAATGAATTCTATGAATAATATTCTGGTGTTACTAGTTTAAATTTGAAATGTCAGATGACAGCAACACGCAATTCCCCTCCCGAATTAGTGAAAGTTACTTTGTAAAAAGTAAATATTTTATCCTAGTCTGTTCTATGATGTCGTACACTGTTAAAAATTTGCAGCATTCTGGCAGGTCATTTGACCGTTTTTTTCGAAAACGGTTACACAACCGTAATTTTAACACTATTCTGACCATATTATTGGCCATTTTATGGTCAGAATATAGTTAAATTATGGTTATGCAACCGTTTTTTCAAAAAACGGTCGAATGACGTGCCAGAATGCTGCAAAATTTTTAACAGTGTACGTATAGTGACATGAGTTAATTTGTTAAGTGTTAATTAAGTGTTAAATATGTATCTGTACTAACTCTTCATTTCTAATTGTTAAGATTATTATTCAATTAGTTATATAAAGACACATTAATAGCAACGCGGAAAATAAAAATGTGTATTTTATCAGAAAAAGTTTACCGAAAATGATCATTGGGCCGGAAAAAAAATGGCTCATCTTCTGTTTTCATTTACTGTTGTTTGTAATACTTCAACGGGATGTTAATAATTCATCATCTTCGACAGTATTTTCGGAGGAGGTAAGTGAGAACTTACTTTTATATTTTTATCTTTTCCTGCGTTTAATAAATTGAAATGTTTACAACGTTTAAAGAATTTGATGATATAATCGAAACGTTCACAACCTACGTAACGAGATTAGAACAAATTTTCGTTCTACATGATCTCAAAAAAAAAAAAAAATAAAAAAAAAAATAAATAAAATGGTTCCAGCTATTTTATTTTGTATGGGGCGAAATTGTACGGTCTATTATGTGTACGAGAGATTGCGAATTTTTAAAATAAGCTGAGATTGTTGATATTTTGCTTAAACACTTAACCAGCAAGAAATTTATTGAGCGTATTAAATTAAGAATTTTTTTCAAAATGAAAATGAATCAATTACAGATTTTTCTGCTAGATTAAAAAAAGAGTACGACCTTTTGCTCATTTACAGGTGATGCTTTGAATGTAAACTTACTTCAGCAGTTTCTACGCGGTCTAAAAAATGAAAGCAATCGGAGTAAATTGATAACTGAAGTTGATGACTTAACTTTTGAAAAAGTTGTTGGAAAAGCTTTAGCTTTATACAGTGTAGATATTGAAATGTCTAAAATTAAGCGTAAAAATTTCAATTTAAGTAAAATTTCAAGTTCCAAAAATGTACAGACAAAGAAATTACAAAATTGTTCTCAAAAAACAGAATATCAACAATCATGTAAATACCACACAGTCTGACGTGAATAAAAATATGTTAAAGTGTTACAGATGTGGAAATTCTTCACCTTTGTCAAACGTATGTAAATTTATAAATGTTACTTGCAACCTGTGTAAAAAAAAGTGTCACTTAAGTGAAGTGTGTAGCAGTACAAATTTTCAAAAACAAGTTAATTCTTTAAATATAGTAAATGTCTTAACTGTGAAATGTGATAAAGAATCAAATACTATTAAATTGTCTGTTTTAATTACAACAAGGATAGAGCAGATATGGAATTAGATATGGGATCTGGAATTTATACAGTTCCTTTAAAAAGATTTCGCAGACTTTTTCCTGATTATAAAATTTTTCCTCCAGATATTCGGTTAAAAATTGCAACTGGTGAAATTTTCAAACCTGCGGGTTATTTGAAGTAAATGTTACTTATGAAAATAAAAATAAAAAGTTAAAGTTGTAGCTGGTAAAAGAAGATAATTTCCCACTATTATTTGGCAGAGATTGGGTATCTCAGCTTTCGTACGCATCAAAGGATTTACGGGATTTTAGGTGCTTTAGTACCAGAAATTTTGAAAGTATTGGTCTCTGTATCTAATGATGGAATTTATTTTCACTACTATAAGGTAAATATCACTTTACAAAAATTCTGGTACAAGGAGCTTGAAAGTCATCGAAGCGCATGAATCCTGTATCTCTGAATTTAATATTTTTCCACATTATTTAAAATCTATTTGTGCAAATGAAATCGTAAATTATTCTGATAAATTGCAAGCTTTATTACATAATTTTTCTAATTTATTTACTGATAAGACTGGGGAAATCAAAGGATTGCAGGCAGAACTTTACCTTGAAAAAGATGCTACACCCATATTTTGCAAATCTCGGACTGCCACTTATGCACTAGACGCAGTAGTCAATGAAGAATTGCTAAGGTATTATTAAAGCAGTTACAAATAGCATGTGGACATCTACTATAGTTCCAGTGGTTGAGCCTAATGGGAAAATCCGCTTATGTTGTGACTTTAATGTAAGATTAAATAAATTCCTGAAAATTGAAAAATATCCTTTACCTAAGATAGAAGACATGTTTGTTAAATCTATTGTCCATGTTTATTTATTTGTTATTATCCTTTCATCTTTATTCTCGTGATACCTTTTATATATGATGTAACGTGAATCAGAAATTATTGTTTGTTATTGTTTGAATATTTTCATGGAAGAAGGTAAAAAGCTTTACCGGTAAATAAATTATTTTTGTTTTGAGAAGTTAATTGACTTCTTTATGTACATTTTAAGTTCATAAATACATAATTGGCGTCCGCATTATATTCTGAAAGCTGGGTTGTTAAAATAACATCCTTTTTGAACGCTTTAATTAACATTGTGACGTCCGGCGCGACAGGACATTTTACAATATTTATTTGATGCAAAATGTTTCAAGCCGTTAAAAATTTTAAAAAGGTCGACTTAAAGTTCGTGGTAGAAGAGCTTGGGGAAATAATCCCGCAAGATTATACGATTGGGACACTAAAGGAAATTATTTTGAATAGTAATGAATATAAACAGGATCCCGCTTTTGTACAAGAAATTTTATCCAATGCTGTTGCTGAGAGAAAGGAAAAAGAAAACGAGGCTAAGAAGTTAGAAAAGGAGAAGTCGGATCAAGAATTAAAAAAGCTAGAATTAAAGGAAAAGTCGGATCAAGAATTAAAAAAGCTAGAATTAAAGGAGAAGTCGGAAGTAGAGTTAAAAAAGTTGGAATTAAATCATCAATTAGAATTAGCAAAGATTCAGTCACAGGGACAAATGCAATGTGAGTACATTTTGAATGATTACGAAACTAATCATTCTAAAAAGAAATTTACGTTGCCCAAGTTGGAATTTCGCCAATTTGATGGTGATTTAAAGGAATGGTTGCCATTTTGGAGCCAGTTTGAACAGATTTACAATGATCAAGATATTGCGCCAGAAAATAAATTCCAGTATTTGATCCAAGCAACTATCACTGGATCTAGAGCGCGAGAAGTTGTTGATAGTTTTCCGCCAACTGGCGCTAACTATGCCAAAGCTATAGAGAGTCTTAAGGCTCGTTTCGGTAGGGAAGATCTTTTGGTTGAAGTGTATGTGCGAGAATTATTAAAATTAATTATATCTGTGCAATCAAAAGGAAAATTTTCTATTACATCATTGTATGATAAATTTGAGTTGTATTTACGAGCTCTTGAGACGTTAGGTGTCACAACGGATAAATGTGCTTCAATATTATATCCAATGGTAGAATCTTGTTTTACTGCTGAATTTTTGAAAGCGTGGAATCGAACACATACGAATTCGGTTAGTTCTGATGCAAAAGAGCGCCTAGATAATTTAATGGCGTTTCTCAAATCTGAAGTTGAAGGAGATGAAAGAATTAATTTGGCAGTGACAGGTTTTGGTTTAGCGAGAAAAGATGACGCGATCTTTAGAAAAAACAAAAGTCACAACGATGGTACTAAATATTTACCAACTGCTGCTACTTTATTAACAACTTCTTCAAGACCAGATTTAAGGAAAAATTGCGTTTTTTGCAAAGGAAGACATCTGAGTTCAGAATGCTTTTCGGCACGGAAGATGAGTTTTAATGAAAAGCAGAATATATTGAAGGACAAAAGATGTTGTTTTTTATGTTTGGCAACAGGTCACACAACGAAGCAATGTAGAGCTATCTTGAAGTGTTTCTTTTGTGATAAAAGACATGCGTCTGTGATGTGTCAAACGCTCGATAAGAATAACCTGAATGAAAAGAAAGAGGAAGACACAGAAAAGTCGCCTGGAAAAGAAGTAAATATGGCCAATTTCAATAGAAATCCTAAAGTGTTCCTCCAGACGATAAAGGCAAAAATATTTTCCGAAAACAAAAAGAAAGATGTTAGACTAATTTTGGACTCAGGTTCTCAGAGATCGTATATTTTAAAACATTTAGCCGAAGAAATGAAGTATTTACCTCTTCGAGAAGAAAAAGTTTCTCATTCCCTTTTTGGCGGAGTCATAACAAAGGATTATAATCATCATTACTACAAGGTAAGATTAAGCGATTTGAAAGAAAATTTTAAATGTAATTTTGAGGTTTTGGATCAAAACATTATATGTGAAAATGTTATGCCAGTAGGAAAAGGATCCTGGTTTAAAGAATTATCGGAAAAAGGCATCACTTTGACGGATGTTGGTGAAACTCCAGAATCTATTCAAATATTGATTGGAGCTGATGTAATGGGAAAATTACTGACAGGTCGTAGAGAAATACTCTCGTCGGGATTAGTAGCACTGGAAACATTTTTAGGTTGGACCTTAATGGGAAAAGTGCCTCAAGATAATGCGTCTAAAGAAAATTTAGCTTTGTCAGTTACGTCTATGTTTGTAAAGGAAGCAGAGATTGCTGATTTATGGAAATTGGATTTGCTTGGAATAAATGATCCGATTGAAAAACAATCTAAAATGGAGATTGATCGTCAGGTTAAAGAGCATTTTTTACAGACAGTAAAAATGAATGAAGATAATCGTTATGAAGTTTCTTTGCCATGGTCAGAAGATACACCACCTTTACCTGATAATTTGAGTTTAGCCAAGAAAAGATTGAGTAACGTTACAAACAAGTTGCTTTCCGATAACATTTATCAAAGGTATGAAAAAATACTTTTAGGGTGACTTGATGATCAAATTATAGAGGAAATTCCACAGGCTGAAATGAACCTTTATGGAAATTATTTACCTCATCGACCAGTAATAAAAGAGAGCAGTACAACTCCCATTCGTCCAGTGTTTGACGCATCAGCTAGAATGCAGAACCATCCATCTTTGAATCAATGTTTGCATTGTGGGCCAAACCTTATTGAATTAATTCCTGACATTCTCTTACGATTTAGAAAAAATAAATTTGGTGTTGTAGCTGATATCAAGAAAGCATTTTTACAAATAGCTATTCGTAAAGAAGATCGGGACTATTTGCGTTTCTTGTGGTGGAGTAATCCAGAAGAAAGAAATATTAGAATGTTTCGACATACTAGAGTGGTGTTTGGAGTCAAAAGCTCTCATTTTCTTCTCGGTTCCGTCATAGAATATGACATTAAAAACGATGAAGAATACGACCCCAATCTTAAACAGCAATTGCTGAGAAGCTTTTATGTTGACAATGTCGTTGCTAGTGACCACACACAGGAAGAATTGGAAAGGTTTATAACTGATTCTAAATCTCTTATGGCTAAAGGTGGATTTGAGTTGAGAGGATGGGAACAGACAGAAGAAAGAAACAATATCGAAAATAGCGAAGAAACTGCTGTACTGGGATTACAATGGAACAGACTTCTAGACGTTTTAAAAGTTAACGTAAGCTGGACGAAAGATATAAATATAGAAAAAATAACAAAAAGAATCATGCTATCAGTTGCACATAAAGTTTTTGATCCAATTGGTTTTACTGCTCCAGTTATGATATGTCCCAAGATGATGTTACAGAAAACATGGAAAGAAGGAATCACGTGGGATGAAGAAGTTACTAGTGATATAAAAAATGAATTTATTGAATGGTTTCATGAATTAAATTGTTTACAAGAAATTCAGATTCCTAGATATATTCAGTTCACCCCAGATAATTTAAAAGGTTGTACTCTTCACACATTTTGTGATGCAAGTCAGTATGCGTATGCTGCTGTTATATTTTTGAGGATAGCAACTAAAGATCGTGTAGAGTTATTCCTTCTTGCACGAAATCCCGCATAGGTCCTTTAAAATGTGGAACTATACCTAGAATGGAACTTTTAACTGCTTTGATTGGTGCTAGATTGGCTAAATCAGTAACTGACGCTATGGGCTGGGAAGATATAGAAAGATATTTTTGGAGCGATTCCACAACAGTGCTTGCATGGATATCCAGGAAAGAAAACTGGTCTGTTTTTGTTAGAAACAGAGTTCAAGAAATAAAAAAATTGACTGATCCTGTTTTATGGAAACATATACCTGGTGAAATGAATCCAGCAGATCTGCCATCTAGAGGATGTAAAGCAAGACATCTGGTATCTCTCAAATGGTGGGAGGGTCCATCTTGGCTTAAAGATTCTAAAGAATATTATAAATATATGGATTTCAAGTGCCAAGACATAAACGAAGAAGAAATTGAAAAAGAAAAATTGAAGTCTACAAAATTACTGGTAAATGTTGATGAAAGTCCAGAGAAAAGCTGGTACTACCAGTATTTTTCCAGTTATGAGAAAATCGTACGTCTTGTTGGTTGGATACTTCGTTTCAGATATAATTCTTCTAATCCAAAGGAACAGATCAAAGGAGAATTGATGAATCTTGAATTTAAGAGAACAGAAACGAAGATAATTTGGATGATACAAAAGGAATGTTTTTCCCATGAAAGTGAGGGGAGATTGAAAACTCTGGAGACGTTTAAGGATGAACAAGACATAATACGTGTAAAGACTAAGATTACGTATAGACAAGACAATATGAATTTCCTCACACCTATGGTTGTTCCTTCAAATCATGAAGTTGTCAAACGATTAATTTTACATTACCACCGCAAAAATTGTCATGCAGGTCCTCAGATTCTTCTGAATTTGCTTAGAGAAAAATACTGGATTTTGAATGGAAGAAGAACTGTGAGCTCTGTTCTATCAAAATGTACCATTTGTAAAAGATTTAATTCGAAGAATTTAGAATCTTCTCCAGTTTCTCTGCCAGAAAATCGAGTGAAAGATGCAGCTGTATTTCAAATTATCGGCATTGATCTGGCTGGCCCTTTGTTTCTTAAAAATAAACAGAAGAGTTGGGTTATCTTATTTACATGTGCCATCTACAGAGCTGTGCATTTGGAGCTTGTGACTTCAGCTTCTACAGAGTCATTTTTAATGGCTTTGCGAAGATTTGTATCTCGTAGAGGAAGATGTTCTGTTATATATTGCGACACCGGTTCCAATTTTGTTGGTGCATCCAATTTCTTAAAAAGATTGAACTGGAATCGCATACAGAAGTATGGAGCAATAAATTCTTTCAAATGGAAATTCAACCCTCCGACTGCTGCTTGGTGGGGCGGATGGTGGGAGCGGCTCATCAGATTGATGAAAGATCTATTAAAAAGAGTCTTAGGAAAAGCCTGTTTGAACTATGAAGAGATGATAACTGTATTAGCTGACTGCGAAAGTATTATAAATTCGCGACCACTAACTTACATGTCTGAGAAAGAGTCCATCAAACCCATATCACCGGACATGTTTCTGAAAGATATTCATGAATGTGGTTTACCAGACGTTGATGCGGTTGAGGAAGGTTCTCTCACTAGAAGACTTAAATATAGGCAAGAACTGCAAAAAGAGCTCAGAAATCGATTTAGATTAGAATATTTGGGTCTCCTTATCCAACGACCAAATGGGAGAAGATTGCAACGTTCAATTGCTGTAGGAGATATAGTCTTGGTGGGAGCAGATAACAAGAAAAGAATCAATTGGCCCTTAGGACGAGTTACAGAGCTCATTCGGGGCAAAGACGGAAAAGTTCGTCTTTTGAAGTTACAAACGTCTCATTCGCAGATGATTCGGCCTATTCAAGGAATTTACCCTCTGGAAGTGTCATCAGTGGATTTTACTGAAAACAATTTTCCTAAACCAACTTTGAAGGAAAATCAGGTTGAGCCTGCAAAAGACGAATCGCAAATTAAAAAGACGAGATCTGGTAGAATGATAAAGGTTCCAGAAAGACTCGATTTATGATGTTTATGTAAATGTTGTATTTATTTAATGTGAAGTTTTGATTATAATATATAATCAAAAGGTGGGAGGATGTTAAATCTATTGTCCATGTTTATTTATTTGTTATTATCCTCTCATCTTTATTCTCGTGATACCTTTTATATATGATGTAACGTGAATCAGAAATTATTGTTTGTTATTGTTTGAATATTTTCATGGAAGAAGGTAAAAAGCTTTACCGGTAAATAAATTATTTTTGTTTTGAGAAGTTAATTGACTTCTTTATGTACATTTTAAGTTCATAAATACATAATTGGCGTCCGCATTATATTCTGAAAGCTGGGTTGTTAAAATAACATCCTTTTTGAACGCTTTAATTAACATTGTTAACTATATTGGGTGGTGATGTACAGTTTGCAAAAATTGATTTAAATCAAGCATATCTTCAGTTACCTGTAAATGACAATACCAAGAATTATTGACCGTGAATACACTAAAATAATTACTCCAATCCCTTAAATTACCAATGGATTTTACTAGTTCTCCTGCTATATGGAACAGAAAAATTGAGCATATTTTAAGTGCAATTGAGAAAGTTAAAATTTTTATAGATGATATTGGGGGTACTGGTGAAGCAGATGAATTCATTTAAAAAAATTAAAGCAAGTATCTGGAAGATTAAAGAAATATAATATTAAGGTAAATAAAGAAAAAAACATTCTTTATGGCAGATGAGATTACTTATTGTGGGCATAAAGTTGATATACATGGCATTCAAAAAATACAAGATAAAACTGAGACAATTTTAAATGCTCCAAGACCAGTAAATGTATCTCAGGTAAAAACTTTCCTAAGCTTAGTTACATATTATGCTATATTTACACCAGACATATCCACAATTTCACATCCTTTAAATAATTTACTTAAAAATAATGTGAAGTTTAATTGGTCTTCTAAGTGTGAAGAAGCATTTAAAAGTATAAAAAAAATAACTTCTGACAGGGTTCTTACTAACTTTAATCCTAAATTACCTTTAGTTTTAGCTACTGATGCTTCTCCTTATGGTATCTCAGCAGTTCTTTCGCACGTAATGCCAGATAACTCTGAAAAGCCACTTTTCTAGGATAAAAAATGGCATTTTCGAAAACGGAGTTAAAATACTTTTCTGCGACTTTAGAACTTGTATTTATCAAACAACACGCTTTAATTTCACAAGTATCATTGAGCAATTTACGATTTCATATTTAGTAAATCATAAAGAAACCTATTAAATAGCATTATTAAAGGATAAATCATTACCTAGAAAAAACCTTTATTATTTTGTATTGTATTTATTCTAAACAGTTTTCAATGAGTTGTAACTTAATTAGTTTCATATAGAAATTAAATCAAGCAGAGAAATGATTAATTTTAAAAAATCCGCTCTTAATTAAAGAAAACATTACCCATCTGGATCCTTAAATAATCATTAAGAAAAAAGGTATAAATGTATCAGAACCTCTTGGTATAAAAGCAAGCAAGATAACTTTTGATTTTCTTCAGATATAATATTTCTTTTAGCTTTCGCAAGTATTTATGTAAGTAGTTCTCAAGCATTTAACTGCGGTATTTAAAAATGACTTCAAAAATCTTAATATTACGAAGTGGAAAATAATGTAGAAATTTTAAAAGGAAATGTGTAGGTAATAAATTAGTAGTGTTTTGCTTGTCCTTTTTCATGATAGTAAACGTCATAAAAAAGAAGAATTTAAGTTATTTCAAAATAACTATCACGATTTCATTCAGAAATTTACGATTTTACATTTAGAAAATCATAGAGGAATACTTTACAAAATTATTGTATAAAGGATAGATCGTTACCTTAAAAAAAAATATTCTTTTAGTATTATATTTATTTTGTATAGTTTTCTATAAGTTGAAACTTAATTTGTTCTCATGTCGAAATTAAATCAATCAGAGAAATAATTTAACGAAACAGTTTTTAATTGAAGAAAACATAACTCATTTGAATTATAAAATAATCCTTATGAGATATAGCTGAAATAAGTGAATAAATGAATAAGAACCTCTTGGTATAAAAACAAACTAGGATAGCTTGTAACTTTCTTCTGATATAATATTTTATTTAGCTATCACAATATTTATATAAGGAGTACTTTACATAAGCATTGAACGACGATATTTAAAAATGGCTTCAAAAATCTTAAAGTTATGAAATGGAAATTAATGTTCAAAGTTTAAAAATAATTATTTAGATTATGAATTCATAGTGTTTTATATGCCCTATTTCAGGATAGTAAACGTCATTAAAAAAACAAATTTAAGATATTTAATAAATTTAAATAAATCAAAAAACCCAAATGTGTAAAAAGCTAACTAATTAGTTATTTCTCATCAATGTGAAACTATTTTTTATATTACTTACCTATTTTTTATTTACTTGTATTGAAGACATTTAAGTTATGTTTAATTGTTAGTTCCTATCTATAAACACTGTTTTGATAAGGCGTATGAAGTTTAGAGTTGCAGTAAAGCTAGAAATTCTACCTACACAACTTCCAGGTTGTGTAATATTTAAACGGAGCTCCTGACTCTAAAATAGTCAATGAAACATCGTCTTCATTTTGAAAGACCTATCCAATGATATGCCACTCAATATGGTGCGTAAAAACACTGTTTCGTCTCTTCAGCCATTTTGTATTTTACGACCGCCATTTTGAATTGATAAAAGCAAAATCTAACCTATAACCATCGAACAGTTAAGACAAATCGATAAAGACCTCATTCATTAAAATCCATCCACACATTGGGATGTTTCGAGGATATAAAAAATCCACATACCCAGATACGGGTGAGCAACATAACCCTACTTGGCAGTCGGGTAAAAAATTAACCATAATAAATTTAATCTGAATGCTTTTTAAAGAATCCTAACTAAATTTATTTTTAGGATAATTCTGGGATAGATGACCATGGTTTTTAAAGATTGAAATAAGAATTCTTAGAATACAAATACAAGAAATATATATGCATAATTAAAATCCTTATACATGTACTCACCATAATTTGGGCAAAAATAATTAAATATTGATAACCAAAAGTGGGAAATAAAACTGAAATTAAAACGGCAGATGACCATCTCTTCTTCATGCCGAGGAGAGACGGCCATCCAATACAAGAAAGAAAAAGTAAAGTTAAAGTAACACATTTCATATAGTTATTCATGAAAAACATATAGAAATTTGTAAAGATGCAATTTTATCACGCACAATGAGTGAATACAACTCTAATAAAGAAAATTTTAAGTATTATTTCAATCCTTTGATTTTCTTAAAGTTTTACCACCCTTTTGGTCTTTCTAGTTTGCACACGTTTCATGGAACTTCAGCCTCTTTATGAATTGTATGCAGTCATCCTTCTTGGTTGTGGTATTATTTTCTTCTCCATAACCAACACAGTGATCCTCATCCAATTCTATTCCCTCGGAATCTGTAGAATTGGATAATTCTAAATGTATTTCATATTCTTCGCTGCTGAAAGTGTCGTGTTTGTTTTATTGCATTAATTTTAGACTTTTTCGAGGTTTTAAGTTCATTTATCAACTTTATCTGTTTTTGGGATGAAAGTTTCTGACGTTTTTCTATGTCTTCTGAAAAAAAAAAATACATCGTTAGGCCATATACGAGCTACGGTCAGAAAATTCCCGGAATAGGTCAATTACAAATTATTAAGAAATAGAAAAATAATTTTACCTTATTGGCCTTCAAAGTACTTTTCACCTGTATCCACACACTTCTTCCAGCGTTCATATAACTGTTCAAAACACTCCGTGAATCTATTTTTTGAGACGTTCTTCTGTAGCTTCGTCGCATTTTCAATCACCTCATTTGAATCCGTAAAACGGTGTCCCTTGTATTTCAATTTCAGCAGTGGAAACAGTTAAAAATCCACTGGTGCTAGGTCGGGGGAATAAGGAGGGTGTTCCAGAGTAGTAACACTGTGTCTGGCAAGACATTTTTTTACAATCACAGCGCGATGTGGTGGAGCATTGTCGTGTAATAGAAACCAATCGTTTGTTGCACATTTTTCAGGTCGTTTTCGTTTGATTGCATCTCGTAGTTTTTTAAGGATCTACAGGTAAAGTTCTTTATTGACAGTTTGGCCTTCAGGAATAAATTTGTAGTGCATGGCGCCCTCGTACACGCTGACGCCTTTGAACACGCTCAATATTTTTATCTGCGGTGGAAGAGAAAGTGTGCCCAGTCTATCGATGTTTCTGCGACCTTCACGAAAACGATTATGCTACTCGTACACAGCCGTATTTTTTTTTTTTCATGCCATCGTTTCTGTATGCTTTTTCCAGCATCTCGAGCATCTCAGAAAGTGATTTCTCGAGCAAAACGCAGAATTTGTTGTTTTCACGCTGCTGAAGAAACGACATTTCAAAATCTGATGAATGAAAAGGCCCCACCAGTGGCCGAGAGGTTCTGCTCTCGAAGCTGGTAGACGGGAGGTGCTGGGTTCGATCCCAATCGCGCCCGTCGGCCTAATCGTTCGGAGTTTTCGTGGTTTTCTTCGAGCCGTGGATCTTCCATGCGTTAATACGGATTTCCCTTAGAAAGACCCCCACGGAGGGCACTCCCCCCGGGCCTATATCCCTCGTGTAGATAATTGGCCGTCAAAAATCAACCCTGATGAATGAAAAATTCGCTTTGTCATAAATGATCCGCAGCTAAAGCCGACAGTACCGGAAATGAATTCCAGATGTCTGTGTGTGTTTCCTTGTTAGTGCTGCCAAACTCCAAAAAAGATATTTCCCCTCCGACGAAAATCTAAATGTATGTAGGCGACCATTCCGGGAATTTATTGACTGTACATCGTATTATATTATTATAATTTAAATATTTATATTAGTTAAAATAAAAAAAAATTATATCAATTAATATAATTATAAATATAAAAGTTATATAATTAATTTAAATAAAATTATATTTAGTTAAAATCCTCACTCGGTATAGTTTTGAAATATTGATTAAAGTTGGTCATCTCTCCTCGATTTGATGTGGCCATCTATCCTTGAAGGACAGATGACCATCCAATTTAAAGCGTCACTCCGCCATTGTACGTCTTTGTTTTAGATTTAAAAGCAAAGATTGGGTTATATACGTGCCTTAAAAGTAAAAATTTGCGTACGTACTGCGCAACATTTCAAAAAAAAATTTCAACCACTACACTGTAAAACTAGTCGGATGTACCAATCCCAAAACTTTCTTCTATCTCATACATGTTAATACTTCAAAATTCGCTATCATAGTGCCAAAATTAAATGGCAAATTCCGTGCATTAGTTCTTGAGATATGACTATCGCTGAAATCGTCTAAATCCAGCAAAATGCTGCCTAGCAGTGCCACCTATTGGGTGATTTATACCAAATCCTAATCAACAACAATTTATGTCAACGTCTGACTGAATCTGAAGTTTGGAGAAAATCCGTGCATTAGTTTTTGAGATAGAGCTATAGCGAAAATCGTGAAAATTCCTGCATAGCAGCGCCACCTATTGGGTGATTAATACCAAAACCTAATTAACACCAACTTGTGTCAACATACAACTAAATCTGAAGTTAGATGAAAATTCGTGCATTAGTTTTTGAGATAGAGCTATTGAGGCAATCGTGAAAAAGTCAGCACAGAAGCGCCACCTGTTGGGCGATTTACACCAACACATAATCAGTAGCAAGACATGTGAAGGACTAATTGTATCTGAAGTTTGGTGAAAATCCGTGCGTTAGTTCTTAAAATAGACCTATTGGGGAAATCGTGTAAATCCTGCAAAATTCATCATAACAGCGCCACCTTTTGGGCGATGTACACCAAAACGTAACCAGCATCAATTCATATCAAGGACTAACAAAATCTGAAGTTTGATCAAAATCTGTGCATTAGTTCGTGAGATAGAGCTATTGCAAAAATCGTGAAAACGTGTACGAAACTAGTTTTTGTAAAGCTACAAAAATCTGTAACTTTACAAATGAATCTGCTAAAATTTCAGTAATCTTACTAAACTTTTATTTGTAACCCTGGCTGCAGTTACATGAAAAGTTCTAGGAATCCAAGTTTCCTAGAAAAACTTTAGTAACTTCACAGATTTTTTTTTTACAGTGTAAGTTACATTAAAATTAAAATTACAATAACTTTTTATAACCGAAAAACACAGCTGAACGTCGCAATAAATGAACTCTTTGTACTATTTCCCAAATTTTGCTGCAATCCATGATCAAGTTTTTGAACTATTTAGACTGGCCATCTCTCTTCTATGGTCATTTAAGTTAACGTTTTTTAAGTTTATTTAAAGTTAAAGGCCATTTAAGTTAAGAGTTACCCTATATAGAAAATAAATAAGGAAGAGATAGCATCTAAAGTAAAGTTTATTTATGAAAGCAATTAGTTGGGATATTAAATAATAACTTTTAAAACCAAAAGTTAAAAATAACTTAAAACATACTGATCTGAAAACAAACAAAATACACTTTCGCGGTTTTTTTTTATTTCACGCGTGACTTTTTTCTTTCTCAAATATTACAGTGTGTGTGTAAAATCATGGTGCACTTTTCACCAGTCACAGAAAATCAGCGAAACAAGATGGAACTGCAAAATCTTCTCCAAATAAAAGAAAACCTCTCCAAGTTTCATACGTGTTCAGTGCAGTTCTATGTGTCCTCCCTCTGTAAGAGAGAATCACAGATGTTATTCACTCTGTTACACCAGACGTCCATAACTGTGTGTGGGAAGAACTTGAATATCGTTTAGATGCGTGTAGGGCAAAAAAGAGAGTCCACATCGAAGTGCGCTGAACACGTATGAAATTTTTGGTGTGTTTTTCTTTTATTTGGTGATCATTTCACATTTCTATCTTCTTTTGTTGATTTCTTGTGACCTGTCAAAGGTGCACCATGACTTTACGGACACACTGCATCATAGAGAATGCTTTACGTTAGCGTTAGAACTGATATAATAAATATGATTGCAACATCCTTAAAGTTATGAACAGAAAATACTGTTTAAATTCTATGAGTATATTTTTTCAATAAAACATTTTATGTATTTTGTTTTCCAATTTTTAGGATTGTAAATGATATTTCTATAAACGGAATTAAAATTCTTTCTCTGCTACTTTCGTACTTGAGCCATTCCACGAAAAACGGACAAAATTTCCTGAATGTGATACTGACGCAAACACTTATATCTATTTACTTATAAGTTCGCGTTTCAGTCTTAAAATATAAAGTAAGGTAAAGTGGGGACAGATGCCGCAATTTTACTTTTCTTCTTTCAAAATGTACAATATAGCGAAAATCAACAAACTAAGTACCAGAAATCTTTAATCAAACCCATTAAAATCTAATTTCTCTGTCAAACAATTTCGAACCATTTTAATAAAGTAGTCATAATTATTTTCCCAAACATCATTTTTTAACGTGATTTTTCAAGTGCAGGATCAGATGCCGCATGGGGTGTGAAATAGATGCTGCATGAAGAAAAAAGCTAGGCTGTTCTTTTTCAAGCATATCACATTTTTATTCTCTCAAATTACTTAAAATGAAAATAAATAACAGTGAACTTACAAAAATTATATATATATCACTAAATTGTGAAAAGTTTAACAAAAATGTAAAAGTGTAAGCTCAAAAATTGAAACTTAAGACAAACAAGTAAGAGAAAATAAAGCGTCAAGCAAAGATTATGAAACACTTTCCAATACATTCAGAATAATGTAACAAAACTGCACTGTTTTAAAAATTAAAATATTACGTCTAATTCAACCATATGGAAACGCATAATACATTTCAGAACCCAATTTCAGCTGTTCCCATTCACAATCGGAAAATTATGCGAATTGCAGCCCTGTGTATGAGTTATAGATTTGAATCTATTAGCTACATGCAAGCCAAAATTTAGTTCACTTAAGAGCTACATATACTTCAGTTGAAAATTTACCTTCAGCAATTTCCTCTAATAAGGAGAACGGTACGTGAATACTTTTGTGCAGCCCTGTATTTGAGGTATAGCATTTAAATATAATGGGTAAGATGCAAAAAATTAATTAAATTTAAAAGCGCATACCGAATTTTAAACCTTGCACTCCAGCAATTATTACTCAAAGACAGTACTGTACTGTAACCGATTTCTTTTGTGTGTCCCTGTAAATGAATAACAAATGCTATGAATGTCCTGTTCTAACGTGATCAGTGAAATTCAGTGATTTATATCAGTTCCAATACATTTGAAATAGCATAATGTCATTAAAATACTCTGCAAACGATTTTCCCCCATATACCATAATGTAATGGAATACTTTTGAGTGCCCCTGTAAATGAACGACTAATCCTACATACTTCATATACAATACCAAATATGCTTTGGTGACCCTAAATAACCTTTATCAATTTCATGAAAATCCGAGTATATTTACGGGAGATATTCCCCATATACCATAATGTAATGGAATACTTTTGAGTGCCTCTGTAAATGAACGATTAATCCTACATACTTCATATGCAATACCAAACATGCTTTGGGGGCCCTAAATAATCAATTTCATGAAAATCCGAGTATATTTACGGGAGTTTGAGCGTGGACAGACGGACAGACGACCAGACGGACTGACGGACTGACGGCGAGACGGACTGACAGCCAGACAAACCGAATGCATAAACACTTTTCAACTTTGTTGGAAAGTTTTAAAAATGAAATTGAAAAGAAAAACATTTGAATTTACGTCAATGGATAGCATAAATTCTGTAAATAATAGACAGCATAATTACAAAAAAAGATATAGATAACCTGTTTAAATCCAGGCGAACATTGCAGTTTGCTCGTAATGTAAGTAATAGTTCTATTCTATTTAGGTTCTAGTCTTTGTATTTTTGGCCTTTCTTCTCATTATTTGATTTTGTTTTTTCATTCGCCCACAATCACCACATTTTCCGTTGCAAGAGTAAAGTGAGCATGTTTCATGCAGACACCGATTGTATTTCATGCACTGAATCCAGTCCACATTAGACTTTGTTTTTTGATAAGACTCCAGACACTCAGCACATTCAGAGTCATCAAATTTCAATCCAATACTGCCACCAGAATCCATAAGAGGAACACTTTTGTCACTGTCGGAAGATAACTCATATTTCAGTTTCTTCCTCAAGTGGAGTGTTTTCAAGTTGTTCATTCCCGTCATTTTTCTGCACATTTTACTTCAGCCAAGCTGTCGTTCTTTGACGCTTTCTGCTTTCTTTTGTTTTTTATTTCCTTCTTCTTTTTCCGTTTTATTACCCGACTGCCAAGAAGGGTTATGTGTTTCACGCGTATCTGGGTATGTGGATTTCTTCATACCCTCGAAACATCCCAACGGCTGGATGGATTTTAATGAATGAGGTCTCTATCGATTCGTCTTAACCATCCGATGGTTATAGACTAGATTTTGTTTTTATAAATTCAAAATGTAGGTAGAGACGAAAAAAAATCTTACCCACCATATTGAACGGCATATTATTGGATAGGATTTTTAAAATGAAGACGATGTTTCACTGACTATTTTACAGTTAGAAGCTCCGTTAAAATATTACATAACCTGGAAGTTCTGTAGGTAGGATCTCTACCTTTACTGCAACTCTAACCTTCATAGACATATATATGCTTTATCAAAACAATGTTTACAGATAGGAACTAACAATTAAACACAACTTAAAAGTCATCAATACAGGTAAATAAAAAAATAGGTAAGTAATATAAAAATAGTTCACATTGATGAGAAATAATTAATTAGATCGCTTTTTACGCTGTCGGGTGTTTTGATTTTTTTAATTTAATTTTTACTTTTAAACTCTGTGCTTATAATATTTGCAGCCTTTTGCTTTCTCTTACTTGGCTATATAGGACTTTTGACCATTGGAATAGGAGATATTTTTTTTAACCGCATAGATGGTGACAACTGTAAAAGTTCTACGTTCTCCTTATTCACACATGCTGAAGCAACATTTTTGATAATAATATTTTGATAAGTAGCAGAAGTTCCTAGTAATAGGTCTTCTTCATTTTGTGGCATACCCAAATTAACTGACTGGATTTGAATTGCTTCATTTTGTTGTGGTTCATTCATATCATTATCATTTATGAAAGCTTGGTCTGGAATTGCTGTCCTATCTAACCGAAAAGCAAAAATATATTTTGCGGCATCTGTCCCAAAGTGGCGATTAAGATGCTGTACCGCAATTTTGTGTCATGTGACTGACGCAGGAGAAAGGCAAGCACATGTATGTACTCCACAAGGATATAGACTACAGTTACAATCTGATTTGTGATGAAATCTTTGCTTATTTGGCTTAAAATATGTAATAAAACATTAGTAGAAAATTTTAGCAAATCACCACGCAGCTTTGAAGCATAAAAACTGGCATACATATCTAAATGGTAACAATTAAGCAGTGGAAACGCATACAACACAGCACACAGCACAGAGGCACACAACAAACTTCTTAATTTGATCTTGGCAGCGCTAGTGTCGCCCACACAATCTGTGCGGAAACTATCCCACCGCGGCGTCTGTCCCCTCTTTACCCTATAAATAAAATTAAACTAGATTTGAATATTAGCGCATTTTTTTTTAATTTGAGGATAATGTAGAAAATCTGAATGGGCCACTTGTATTTAACAAAAATGCATATTAATTTCATGAGAGTCATTTAACGATTCATGACTTAATGTTTAGTAAATCTTTAAGTAATCTATTGAAAGGGATTATAATCATGATAGAATATTACCTTAAAAATTATAATAATATTTTCGAACTTATTCTGAATAGCTTTCTCTGAGTTGTAACCGAATTTGTTCAATCAAGAAGATGATTTTTTTATGCTATAGTTTTCTTAATTAAAGAAAACTTAGCACATAAAAAATATTAAATATTCATTATGAAAAAAGTAAAAAAGTAAAAATCACATGAAACCTATTGATCTCAAAGGAACTAAGTTAATTTCTGTTTTCTTCATATATAATATTTTATTTAGATTTCGAAATACTACTGTAGAAAGTGTTTATATAAGCGTTAAATTTATTACTGAAATTTTATGATGACTTAAAAAGTTTTTAAGATATGGGAGAGAAAAAGTAATGTTGTAAATTAAATAAGAATATTTTTTAAATGAATTCGGTAGTGTTTTGCTTGGACTTTTTTGTAACATTTTAAAACAGGAAAGTGGGATATTAAAAAAAAAAATTATAAATTTATCTTGGATGCTTTTTTAAAGAGTTCTAATTAAATTTGTTCGCATATCGAAAATAAATCAAGAAGAGATAATATATGACATAAAGAGATTACTTTTTTTGATAAGAAAATGTAACTTAATCAGAATATTAAATAATCATTATCAAAATAAAGAATTAACAAGTGGGTAAGTGTGATCAATGATCGCACAGAAGGTTTCGTTTAACATTATTTTCAAGGATATTTATCTTTTAATTTAAAAAATCCTAATCTGTATTTTATAATCCTTAACCTATTTCAATAAACACATAGATGACATCCCTATTAAATTTAATTTTAAAATTATTAATATTAGAAGATACTTTTTTAACCAACATAAAAATTTGAAGATCTGCTTTGTAACAGCAATCTGAAAAGCATATTTATTTGCATAATTTTAATTTTAGCTTATAAAACGAAATCCTTAAAATGACAAAAAATAGAAATGTTCTTCTAATTAAGGCCATCGGACAATGATGTCAATTTAAATTTTGCCAACTTCTGAAAAAAAGAATTTTTGAATTAAAAAAATTGTTGATAAAATACTTTACAACAACATTTGGCCGTAAAATGAAAAAAAAAAGAAAATTCTGTAATATTGTATCAATGAGATAATGAACTCTATTCCGGGTAAAAAGTTTCACTCTCAGACGGCAGGTTTGATCCGGTAACTTTTTCGATTAGGAGGAAAATGGCCGTCACAGAGCCATCAAGGACCCATAAGTCTGCACGAATGAGATTGAAATTACCGTTCAGTTTTAAAATCCAAATCGCAAAAACGACCGGAAGTCATTAAGTGAATTAATTCAATTAAAATAACACAAGACCATTTTAAAAATATTATGATTTGTTATGTGATTGGAGGTATTGAGCTTTCTGAGAACAAGCTCTGTGACGGACAGTCAGACCGATAGACAAAGGAGTGATACGAATAGGGTTTCGTCAGACCAACGAAGTCCTAAAAATAACTGAAAATCTCAGGATCTTAAAACAAACAAAATAAAATTAAGTGTTTTATTTTTAATTTCGAATATGACATTTTATTTTACTTTCGCAAATATTATCATAGGCATTTTTTTCGTAAGCGTTATAACTGAAAATGTGAAGATGATTTCATCAAGTTTAAAGTTACGAAACAGAAAATAATGTTCCCAATTTAAGAGTAAATAATATATGATAAATTCATTGTATTTTGATTGCCATTTTCTAAGAAATAAATTATACTAAAGAAAAAAAAACCGAATTAATATCCTATTTCTTTAGCTTTAGTACTTGTATTTATCGAACAATGAATTTTATTCTCACGAGTGTCATTCAGCAATTTAAGATTTTCTGTTTAGTAAATAATAAAGAAATCTATTAAAAACTTATTATAAAAGGATAGATCATTACCTTTATAAATAAATGATTTATTATTTTATTTTTACATGTATTTCGAACAGTTCTTAAGATTTGTAACTTAATTGGTTTTCATATTAAATCCTGTAGAGAAAATATTTAAAAAAATCTTTTTACTTAAAGAAAACATAACCGAATCTGGAATATTTAATAATCATAAAAAAAGAATAAATTAATGGAATCCTCTTGATATAAAAGCGAATAAAATAAATTCAAGTTTTCTTTAGATATAATATTTAATTCACCTTCTCAAAAATTAATATAGAGAGTACTTCACGTAAGCATTAGAACGGGGAAATTTAAAGATGCTTTCAAACGTCTTGAAATAATGAATCATAACATAATGCTAAAAAAAAATAAAAAATCATTTCCATAACGATTTCGAAGAATTTTGTTTGCTATTTTTGAAGATAGTAAGTAAATTAAAAAAATAAAGTTAACATATTTCGAAGTAACCAAAATAAATTTAACAATGCTTTTTAAGGAAGCCTGAATTAATTTAACTTTCTTGATAATGTCTAAAGGTTGGTGAGGCCGTACGCGCGAAATAGGTGGAATCGAACCCCCCCCCCCCCCCTCTTCTTTCAAGACTGCGTGCTGATTTGGTATGTTCAGGATAATTCAGGATGACAGAGAAGCGTGAACACTAAATTTATTTTACGACACGTACACACGCAACATATATCACAGGAATATTTGACCGTAACTTAGATAACAAGAAAAAATCTTGTCGGCAGGTATGTTTCTCTAGCTTGTGGATTCCATGTTAGATGGGAAGTCACGAGTAGAGTACCGTGCTTAACCGTTTACTTGACTCTCAAAGGCGTACGCCCAGACTTAACTGTGGCGCGAATATCTCCAGTTTTCTTGATCATCGAAGAAACAAGAGGCTTTCAACGAGTTCAAACATGACGAATCCGTTTGTGGCCCCATCGGCTGTCTATTAAGCATTCTGCTTTTCAAGCAGCTGACGTATCTCTCTGAGAACCTTTAACAGTAGAAAGACCGGTCTTTTTGACCCCTAGCAAATGAATATATTTCTGTTCAAAAAAGATTTTTTTTTTTTAAAATCAGGTTAAAATTCAAAAAGAAATCAAATAAATAAGTTGAACGGTATAAAATAAAAATTCTGTTGTAAAATATTTTTTATAAAACTTCAGTAAAATTTTCGGACCTTCTAGTGTTAAACCACTACATGATTTATTTGCCCATATACCTTAATGTAAAGTCAAAGCTGACACCTTCAGGAAAGTTTATTGATTTAACCAAACCTAAGTGCAAAGTTGAAAGTTACAAATAATATAGTGCCATATGGGGAGGTTTGAAGTAAAATTAATAGTTGGTTTGAAAAGTACTGTTAAAGTTTATGAGTAGGAGCATTTCTCTCAGACTGAAGAAATTTTACGTTTCTCGTTCGAGCCCTAAAGTTCGATCATTAACCCTTTATCTACTGACTGTACTTACAAGTACCATTAAAATAACTTGTTATAAAATTAATTTAATACATAAATTAGCAGTAATACAGTTTAGAATGAGTTATAGATGCATTACTTTATCTTGTCCCTAAAGCGTTATTGGCTATACAAAGCAAAAATATTTTTAAAAGAATGATTTTTTTTGCCTTTGCATCTTTTCAGCTTTCTTGGCATTGGAGGGGGGGGGGATTTTTCAATTCGGAAATATTTCTATATTTCTTTTGTAAGAACATTATATTTGTACATTTCCTAATTCTACAAAATACTAAGAAAAATATTTGAAATAAAAGATTTGAGTGGGGTTATAAATGTTGCCCAGAATCCCTATAAATTCGAATTTAATTAATATTTTAAATACTTCAATCCTTCTAAAATCCTTCTAAAATTTATTAAATGATTATCTAAATCTTCTAATGTGGTTTCAAAAATTAACGAAAAATGCTTTAGAAGTTAAGGTTTTCATTAATTCATAATTCAGTACATAAAGGATTAAATAGTAAAGGAAGTTTCTGAATGAAGACAGTTACAACAGCAACACAGAACGGTGGTAGACCCGATGACGTAAATCCTCGTTGGAAATTTTTTAATGTTAAATTCAATGAGTTTTAGACCTTGACTAGCGTGATCGAGAAGGCTAGGGTGCCGTTTAATACATCGGGCGATCGGGGCGACTTTGATTTCACTCTTGGCTATTTCTCTAAATATGTTTTTTTCTCATGTCGAAAATAAATCAAAAATAAATTCTGGTATCTAACATAAAGAAATTTTTAATGAAAGCAAAGCATAACTTAACTGAAATATTAAATAATAATTATTAAATCTAAAAGTCAAAAATCAAAAAGACAAAATCTCCTGTTATGAAAACACACAAAATAAAATTTCGCATTTTTTTCGTCCAAATATGATTTTTATTTGGCTATCACAAATACAAAGCGAGCTTTCATAAGTGATGGAATTGCAAAATTTAAATATGGATTAAAACTTATTTCAAAACCCTTACCGCTAAGAAGTTAAATATAACGTACACGGTAATCGTGGTTCGTACGGATACTGTTATTTCTGCAGGAAAACTACCAGTATCTTTTTATAGAAAAAGAAATCTAGATTAAAAGCAGTTGGAACAGTTGGAACAGTTGATCTTCTTTCAGAGGCTTCCTAGTTGCAGCCAACTTCACTTGGTGAATGAAATGTCTTGCAATTGATATGAGACGTTGAAGGAAGGAAAAGTTGTAGTTAAGAACTACTAAAGTTAAATATAAAGAGAAAAAATAGAAAATTTAAATTTAAAAATAAGATTAAGTATTTACTGAGAAAGTTTAGCTCTAGTTATAAAAACTACTATATTAAAAGTGAAAGTAATACATGTGAGTACAAGGGAAAAAGACGTAAAAGTTCTAACATGTTCTAATAGAAAGCATAGCTGGACATAGCAAAGGCTGGAAATCAAAAGAAAAAAAAAAAAAGGGCTGACTTTTCAGGAAATACATTTTAAAATTACAATTTTTAAGTCTCTATAGAGAGAATTTCTATTTTTTTTTTTTCAAGAGAAAAAGTTAAGATTGGCCAATGTTATCTTTCTGAGAATTTGATTTAGTAAACAGTTCAGAAAAGGTAAATAATTTTGAGAAAAGATTATTTTCAGCAGAGATCTTCTCCAAGACGCTGCTGAGTTTTGCTCTAACTTCCGAAAAGTCGGTGTTACCGAGTTCGGCTTTAATTTTTTGGACTAATTCGATGATTTTAAGGATTTCGTTGGTGAACTCTTTGAGTTCATAAAGATGTACCGTAGGGGCGGGGGGGTGGGTGGGTTAGTTTTTACTTTAGGTTTTTCAGATGAAATTTGAGGTTTTGGGACTTTCATCATTGTTCCCTTGGATTTTTGTGATCTGAGGTTGCATATGCATAGGATTTTTTGAATTGGGGCTTGATAAGGAATTTTTTACAGCCTTTAAAACTTGAGGGATACTCGAGATCACAATTTGAAAATTTTGGGGGTGGTCTTGGTAGCTCAGTAGAGTTTTTGAGAGGACATTCTGTGGGCGCATGGTCCCCACTGTATTCTACGCAGCTGGGCGGCATATTGCAATTACTGGCTATATGAAAAAACTTTTGACATCTGTGGCATTGCGTTGCCTTTTTAGCTACTCTAAATTTTTCTACAGCGATGCGAATTTGGAATAGAGATTTTAGACTGTAAATTTCAAAAGAGGTTCCGTTTTTAGAAGTTCAATAAGAAACAGAGGGAGAGGTTTTTTCCCCTATCTGCGACTTTTAAGTTGGGATACTTTAGTGACAGTAAGTCCTTTAAGTCTTAAGTTATTTTTGATATCATCTAACTTAGTAGAGGTTAGAAGTCCTCTAATAAACATTTTTAATGGGATTTCTCTGTCTGGAACAATGTAAAATTGGGCTTTATTTTGCTTAAGATGGTCGATTATTTTCGTTTTATTTAGAAGGTTAGATGGAAAAATTTTGAGAAAATTACCGTAAATTTTAAGTTCAAATTTAAATTCGCCACTTTTCGATAAGTTCGTTGTAATAGCAATTATATTTTAAATACCCGTGGTCATAATGGATTGGGTTTTTTTAGTTTCAATAATTTGAGGTTCCTCTATTAAACAATCCATATCTGAGTTTTCGGGGAATTTTGAATTATTTTCCGTTTTAGAGGAAGTTGAGCTATTGGAGGTTTTCCTCCTACGTTTGTACGAAACGGTCTGAAAATCGTTATCAGCAGCGTCTGGGATAGTGATTTTTTCAATTTTGCTTTGACGATAAAGGTTAACTACCCATTTGAGGGCATCATAAATATTTGCATCAGTATTCCTACAAAGGAAGTTATAAATTTGGAGTTATTCAGTGTTGTTGATCTCATAAGGAGAATCATTTATCAGAATTTGACATGGGCCAAAAATTTCGTTCTCGTATCTTTTGAGAATTTCTATCGTCGTTAAGTTTTTGATATTAGATTGATTACAGGGAACAGAGCTCATAGAGGAAGACTTAAAATTTCACCTTCATTAAGAAGAGATTTTATGTAAGTTAATACTGGTACCGAAAAATTTTCTGGTTTGCAAAATTCAAGAAGGCGTGCGAACCATGGTAATCTAAATGTTTCTTCTTAATGAATTCTCTGCGTTTTGATTTTCGCTTTTCAAAGTAAGAAATAACATTTTTTTTCTTTTGAATATATATTAATAATATGTAACATTTTATAGCACAATAAATTGTATACAAATATAATTTTTGAATATGCACATTTAAATGTATGTACATTGAATGTGCACATTCAAGCTGTAATTTTTCGAACTAAACGACAAAGTGTTCAGCTCGAAACCTTCGCTTAAGCTGTCAATGCTCTACAAACCCATCTATCCTGGAGAAATTTGGCGGACACAGTTCACTCATACTCTTACTTAGAAAAGCGTTGGTAGCTTTAGCCAAGGTCCTAGTTTCAAATCTCGACCTGGAAACTTTTTCACTTCGTTCGAAAAAATTACAGCTCGCATAATTTCATTACGAAACACTTTGTTGAGTTAAAAAAAAGTATAAGCTAATATAAATATTAAAAAAAAATCAATATACAGATTTATAAAACAATTTTCAAATCTTGAAATTGTATTTATTTTCATATCTGAAATTCATCAAACAACAACAACCAAAAAAAATATTCATTATGAATATATATATATATATATATATATATGACAGCAAACAAAACAAGACATAACGTTTTTTCATATTTCAAATTATATTCATCTTTCGCAAATATTATTACAATTTTTTTTTATTACGCTTTGAAAATGCAACATTTTAAGAAGATTCCAAAAGTCTTACTTCTGTGAAAAGATAAACAGACATAAAAGTTTTAGAGTAAATATGCTATATAATGAATTCTTTTTGGTTTGTTTGCCTTTTTTTATACGACGACAAACAACATTTAGCAAAATGTCTGCCATGAACATTAATGTACTAAAATTTTATATTCTTTAATTAAAAATGTATAAAATTAACACCTTGAATAAAATTAAAAAACATTGTCAGGATTGTGAATTGACTCGATAAATACTGAAAACCGATTTTTATATATTAGAATTTCTTCTTATATCAAAAGCAAATTAAACAACTAAAATATTTGCTATTAACAAATGCTCTTGAATATAAATAAAATATTTTAAATAGACTGTAAAATAGTAATTATAAAAATAATTAAGCAGCTTAAAATTTATAAAGCGGTGTGATGCGCGTTAAATTAGAAAATGTTTAAATTATAAAACAAAAAACTATTGATTTCATTATGGGTGCCTGAATATTTACGTTACTTTCTTAAAGAAATAAATATCATTATTAAATAACTAAATTATATAAATATTTGTGGAAATCGCAAATATATCTTTTAAATGTATTCATAATTTTTCTGTGTATTTTAACGAAAACAGACATTTTACAGTCGATACATTATAATCAATAGTATATAAGCATTATATTGACAGTATGCACAGTATTCCTGCTAGCCTGAAAATATATAGCTGTATTATTTTTTTCTAATATTTAGCATACATGGAATAAAAAGAAACAAATTTACTCTTTTAATTTAATAACTTTTAATATTTTCATCTTTGCTTGTTTGGACATGAAGTTAGAACCAAAGATCAAAATAGAAGAATATTTGTTGAAATCAATTCGTTGTGTTTGTTCATTTTTTTTTTTTTTTTTTTTTTTTTTTTTTTTTTTTTTTTTTTAGGGAGATCAAACAAATAAGTGTTTTTTATTTAAGAGATTTTACTATTTGCGGTGTTAATCATCGTTTCAAAAATAATTTATTAAAGCAGTCAAACCAAAGATTTTATTTCGTCTTTTACAAATTATCTTCTAAAATGAAACGAAATGCGTAGCTTATTAAAACGCCAGTGACAAATAATTTACATTTTACAACAATTATTGGTTCACTTTTCGGTGATTTATATTTTACTAATGATCGAAAGAAGCTTATCGTTCGAAGATGAACGAAAGAAGCTTATCGTTCGCATGTTCCACTTCAGTTTCCCGCACGGATTTATGTCTACCTTTATGGTCCAAAAGAATGTTCAAAGACCTTGCAATTACTATGTATGGAATTTTTTCCCATGCTTCTGTCACCCACCTTATGACATCTATCTTGTGAATCTTTTACAAAGTACTCTTCCTTATTATTAATCGCTGATATCAACAAACAGAGAAGACGCCGTCGATACTTTTTCTTTATTATTTCAAGGACGCCCTCTTCCATCGGCTGACAAATAACCGTCACAATTGGGTGATACAAATTCAGCTTTGATGTCTCTATATGCGAGTTCATCAATGAATGAATGCGAAGGTGCGTTGTCAAGAATTAACAGAGATTTTCTCGGCAAATTGCTGTCTTTTAAATGTTTTTATATAGGATTCATTTTGGAACCATCTTTTAAAGATCTCTGAATTCATCCATGCTTTCTTTTGATGCTTGTAATACAAAGGTAGTGATTACTGATTTTTCAACAGCTCTAGGTTTAATTCACTTGCCTATTAATATCAAACTAAGATTATGATTGACGGTTGCATTACTGTAAGTCAATATGGTGCCTCGTTCTTTGATTTCTGGTATCACACAGCAGCGGTTTCTTTCTTTGATGCAAGCATTTTTGTAGGGAGTATCTTTTAATTTAAACCGGTCTCATCGCAGTTGTATAATTGCTCCCGAGAAATTTCCTTCTGTTGAATAAGGCTGCTGAAATCCCTTCTTGATCTTTCCTGTCGTGAGTCAGTATTTTCCACGGACGGAAACCTGTCTGCCACGGTCGCTTGTAACATTCCTCATTTTTTTACAAGGCTGGATAGTACGGAGGGCCAGATAGTCGGGAGATTAGTGTAGTTTCTTCTAGGAATCAAAATTCAAATTTCCTTTTTCTTGCATAAGTTAAAATTGATTTCATAACACTGTTAATATTTCGTTATGACTTTTGTATTATTTAAAGACATAATTGTTTAAGATAAAAATAAAATAAAATTCTAGATCACATCATGTAAAGTTATTTCTTAAAAATTTCTGGTTTTATTTTAAGAATATATCTTTCATAAGTGATTGAAGTTTTTCCATACATAAAAAAATTTGTAATGTACTTTCATTAACTATTAAACATTTAATATATCTTTAGTTTTCTTCATTTAAGGACATTCCTATTTAAATTAATTCAGATACTGCTTTAGATATTCTTCATGCATATGAAGAAACTATTAGGCAAGATTAAATGACTGCAAAAATTGCACCCTAAGCGCATATAAAATTTATTAGCTCTCGACTTTTACTTAAAGTTCTTAAAATTAGGTTCAGTTTTAATGTGTAAATTATCACTCATCAGAAATTAAAGTATGTAGAATTATGTAGTTTCTTCAAGAAATCAAAATTCTAATTTCCCTTTTCTCGCATAAATTAAAATTTATTTGATAGCACTGAAATGAATATTTACTTATGGTTTGTATGTTATATAAAGACTTAAATATTTAAGCTAAAAAAATTAAATTCAAGATCGCATTAGTGAAAATTATTTGTTAATTTTTTCTAGTTTATTTTAAGAATATATATTTCATAAGTGATTTAAATTTATCCACACATAATATATATATATATATACAGGGTGCAATATGTTATCTATCGCCGATCTTTAATTTCTCAACCGTTGGCTGTAGACATATAGTTCCAATTACAAAAAAGTTTCAAATGAGCTAAATATTCATGTTGTGGCATTATATAAAGCAAAAAATCAATTTTATAAAAATTACGAAATCTAACTTTTTATACTGTCCCCCAGTCCCTATAGTTATATTTAGTAAAAGTTTACACATATCATAACAGATAAACACAAAAAGTTTGACATCTGTACTGCAAAAATTGACACAGTTATTAAATTTCAAAGTTTGAGATTTTTACGCATGGTTTTATCTTTCATTGATGGATCAGTTAAGAGATGAATTAAAGTAGTTCGAGATCAAAATCAGGGTGCAATGTCCTTCTTATGGCGAAACCACCATTAGCCAGTATCACCAAAGAGGGTTATTTCATCTAAAAATCTGAGCTAATTTTTATGGATCGAACAACATTTAAACGTCAAAGTAGGTAGAATCGACAACCGGAAAATAAAACATACTCACTAAGGACTAGATAAATGGCAGCGGAATTGCACTCTGATTTTGATCTCGAATTACTTTAATTCATCTTTAAACTAATCCCTCAATGAAAGACAAAATCATGTGCAAAAATCTCAAACTTTGAAATTTAACTGTGTCAATTTTTGTAGTACAGATGTCAAACTTTTTGTGTTATGTCTGTTATGATATGTGTAAACTTCTACTAAACATAACTATAGAGACTGGGGGGAGGGGGGGGGGGTTAAAAAGTTAGATTTCGTATTTTTTATAAAATTGATTTTTTACTTTAAATAATGCCCCAACATGAATATTTACCTCCTTTGAAACGTTTTTGTAATCGGAACTATTTGTCTACGGTCAACAGTTGAGAAATTAAAGGTCAGCGATAGATAACATATTGCACCCTGTATATATATATACACGTATAGCTGATTTTCATTAAATAATAACCATTTCATATATTTTTAATTTTCTTTATTGGAGACATTTCCTTTTAAATTTATTCGAAAACGATTTTAAATATATCTGCTTCATATGAGCATACTATTATCCATATTAAATGACGTGAAAAATTGAACCCAAAGTGCATATAAATTTATTCGCTTTTCACTTTTACTTTAATTTCTAAAAATTACGTTCAGTTTTAATGTGTAAATTACCACTCATCACAAATTAAAATATGCATACTTATGTAGCTCCTTGGGGGAATCGAAATTCTAATTCCCCTTTTTTGCATAAGTTAGAATTGATTTTATAGCACTGTCCGGAATAATTGCTTACAGCACCTATATTATTTAAAGATGTAAATATTTAAGATAAAAATAAAATAAAATTCTGGATCACATCAGGAAAAATTATTTGTTAAAAATTTTCTAGTTTTATTTTAAGAATATATCTTTCATAAGTTATTTATATTTTCTATAAATAAAATTTTTATAATTGATGTTCAATAAATATTAAACATTTCATATATCTTTATTTTCCTTTATTTAAAGAGTGAGCTTTAGTGCTTTAAGTTCTAAAAATTAAGTTCAGTTTTAATGTGTGAATAATCAGTCATCTCAAATTAAAGTACGAAGACTTGTGTAGTTCGATCAAGGAATAAAAATTCTAATTTACCTTTTCTTACATATGTTAAAATTGTTTTTATAGTACTTTCGTGAATATTTGCTTTTGGCTCCTATATTATTTTTGGACGTAATTATTTAAGAAAAGAGAAATAAAATTCTGGATCACATCAAGGAAAATTATTTCTTAATAATTTTCTAGTTTTATTTTAGGTATGGATCTTTCATATTGATTTAAAATTTTCCAAATATACAAATTTTATAATATATTTACATTAATAATTAAACATTTCATGTATCATTATTTCTCTTTATTTAAAGAAATTTCCATTTAAACTAAATTGTATACGGTCTTAAATATACTTGGCTTATATGAACATTCTATTATGCAAACTTTAAAAATTGTACCCAAAGCGCATATAAAATTTATTAGCTTTCGTGTTTTAAAGTTCTAAAAAGTCCTTCCGGCCAGTGCCGGGAGGAAGAGGTAGCTTTCAAATTCCTTATTTTAAAAAAGCCAACTTATATTATTCAAACACAAGAAGCTCAATTATTGGAAACCGAATATAGGAGATTCAGTACTAATTTTTATCAATAGTAAATCATTATGAATGAGAATTTCGCGAAATTAGTCAGCTTTATCGAAGCTGCTTTTATTTAAAGTAACTTATATTTGGCTGAGATGTTGATGTATGCTATCTACATGCTTTCTTACATGGAAATAGGCGAATACGTGTGTTATCGCGTGACAAATACAAGATCGTTTCAAAATGTTAGCCATACCAGAAATTCTAAGTGCTATAATTCAACCATTTTTTAAGATATAAACTAAAGAACAAATTTTCAGAAACAAAATCTGCTCCGGAATCTTTATATCAAGGACAAACACATAAAAAAAATCTTTTTCATTTTCCAATTTTTTAATACCTCATTTTAAATTTTAAATTTAATTTTTTTTAAATGGCAACCCTTTTGAAACAAGATAGCGAATGAAGCTGGCCAACGAACTCGGACGAGACATTGGTATGTATTATGTACAGACCGAGTAACATCCAAATCGGTTCATAAATACGCTTGTTATCGCGTGACAAATATCAGGTCGTTTTAAAATGTCAGCCACAATAGAAATTCAAAATGCTATAACTCACCCATTTTTTTAGATATAGAAGAAACAAAAACTGTTCCGGAATCTTTGTATTAAGGTCAAACACATACGAAAAAAATCTTTTTCATTTTCCAAATTTTTGGTATCTCATTTTAAATTTTAAATTTTTTTAAAAATTTTTAAATGGCCGCCATTTTGATACAAGATGGCGGATGAAGCTGGCCAACGAACTCGGTCGAGACATTGGTATGTACTATGCACACACCACGGTACATCCAAATCGGTTCATAAATACGCCTGTTATCACGTGACAAATATCAGGACATTTCAAAATGTCAGCCACGCTAGAAATTCAAAATGCTATAACTCAGCCATTTTTTAAGATATAGACGAAACAAAAACTGCTCCCGAATCTTTGTATCAAGGTCAAATACATAAGAAAATAATATTTTTTCAATTTTCAATTTTTTTGTACAACATTTCAAATTTAAATTATTCTTAAAAATTTAAATGGCTGCCATTTTTAAACAAGATGGCGGATGAAGCTGGCCAACGAACTCGTTCGAGACATTGGTATGCACTATGTACAAACGAAGTTACATCCAAATCGGTTCATAAATACGCCTTTTATCGCGTGACAAAATGCAGGACGTTTCAAAATGTCAGCCACGCTAGAAATTCAAAATGCTATAACTCAGCCATTTTTTAAGATATAGACGAAACAAAAACTGCTCCGGAATCTTTGTATAAAGGTCAAATACATAAGAAAAAAATATTTTTCCATTTTCTATTCTTTGGTACCAAATTTCAAATTTTAAATTTTAAAGAAAATTTTAAATGGCCGCCATTTTGAAACAAAATGGCGGATGAAGCTGACCAACGAACTCGGTCGTGACATTGGTATGTACTATGTACATACCGAATTACATCCAAATCGGTTCATAAATTCGAGAGTTACAGTATGACAAAGGTCAGATATATATATATATATATGGATATATATATGGATATATATATATATATATATATATATATATATATATATATATATATATATATATATATATATCAACTTTTGAACGGAGGGTGGTTTCGAGGTCTGGGGGTCATGATCGATGAAAATATACCAAAATTTTTTGAAATCGCTTTCCTCCGAACGGATGCAATAGGTAGTTTTTTGTAATGAAAGCTACCTAAAATTAGGTCCAGTCTTAATGTGTGAATTATCACTCATCTCAAATTAAAGTACGTAAACTTATGTAGATCCAACAAGGAATAAAAATTCTAATTTCCTTTTTTTTTGCATAAGTTAAAGTTGTTTTTATAGTACTTTCGTGAATATTTGCTTTTGGCTCCTGTATTATTTTGGGACGTAATTATTTAAGAAAAGAAAAATAAAATTCTGGATCACATCAAGGAAAATTATTTCTTAATAATTTTGTAATTTTATTTTAAGTATGGATCTTTTGATATTGATTTAAAATTTTCCACATGTAAAGATTTTATAATTGATTTACATCAATAAATAAACATTTTATATATCTTTTATTTTCTTTATTTAAAGACATTTTCATTTAAATTAATTTGGATACGTTTTTAAATATACTTCCTTCATATCAGCATACTATTATGCAAGATTAGTTAACTTGAAAAATTGTACCCAAAGCGCATATATAATTTATTAGCTTTCAAGTTTTACTTTCATTTCTAAAAATTAGATTCAGTTTTAATGTGCAAATTACCACTAATCACAAACTAAAGTATGTGCAATTATGTAGTTCCTTCAAGGAACCAAAATTCTAATTTCACTTTTCTTGCATAAATTAAAATTGATTTTATAGCACTGAAAGTAATATTTTCTTATGGTTTTTATATTATTTAAATTCTTAAATATTTGAGTCTGGACTGACTTATTAAATATCTTTTTAAAAGCAATAAAATGCTTATCCAAGGAAGACGAATTTCTCATAATGTAAATGATATTAAATTTCCTTCTTTAAATTCGCATAGTAAATTATCTAAAAGTGTTTTTTTAGTTAGTTTACTTAAATGCATTACTTTAAATATATGAAATTAAATTGCTTACCGGAAGGGCAGTTTATCAATAATTATACATATATATTAAATAGTATGTACTCTATCGGTCTATAACTCGGTAAGTACTGAATAAAAAGTAGATCAAATTTTGTGGAGAAATGTTCTGATAGAAACTTTCTGTAAAAAGTATATTAAATGCATTTATAGAAATGAGATTGCACTTACTAAACTGAGTATGAACTGGAAATGGGTCTTCAATAAATATTTAATCAAGACCCATTAGATATTAATGCATCAAAGCTATTTTTGCTTAATGTACTTGTTATTTATTGTTATTTTTTTAAATTAACTATCTAATGTATCTAAAATATATCTTTATGTATCTAAATGTATCTTTATGTACACTGTTAAAAATTTTGTAGTAGGTTGAACCAACTTTTGGTGCTCCAGTAGCTGCCACCATAAGATGGTGAAATCTCACTCCAAGATTTGGAGCTCCGATTGAACCTTAGCTCCAAATTTTGGTTCAAGGTTTCACCATCTTATGGTGGCAGCTTCTGGAGCACCAGAAATTGGTTCAACATACCACAAAATTTTTAACAGTGTATCTAAAATATATTTTCGTAATTTATTATTCATTTACATTCTGATGTGCTAGAATTATAAAAAATATGGACAAAGGGGTGTTTTGTCTGACTGTACAACATTTTACTATTATTATAACTTAATTTTAAATTAATAAATTCGTTTTAGACTATTTTTGCTTTAGTCGTCGGCTCGTGATAATGACCAAATATGTATTACCGTTACAACTGCTTTCGAGAGACAAAATTAATGGGTTTTTTTTAAAATACTCTTTTATTCATTTGTAATTTGTTAATAAAATCTTTATAAATATATATTTGGACAGCTTTTTAAAATGTGTTACTGGAAATATATGAATCATTAAGTTACTTCTCTAAGGAGCAATTTATCAATAATTATCTTTTCGTTTAAATGTGAGAAATTCTGACTTTCATTAACTCTGTAAGGTACTCAATGAAAATAGATATGTATGGTAAATAATATTTGATGTTGGAATTTCCCAAAAAAGGTATTTAAATACATTTATACAAATAAGATTATATTTTAATATAAAACTACATGAAAATCTCTTGAATACATCATACTAAAATAATATTTACTTAAAGTGATAAAATACTTTCAAGAAGGCAAAAAATTATCTTTATTTATTAATAGTAGACGTATGTTTAATTGCTCCGACTGCAACATTCTCAATAATAAATATGATACAATATATATATATATATATATATATATATATATATATATTATTCAGAATTTTGCCGTCATAACAATGAAACATATGTCTAATATGAATAACTATCTTTTTTTCCTTGTTAAAAGTATTTTATCATTTTAAGTAGATATTAATTTAGTTTGAAGTTTATTAAACAAAGCTGAAGATGTGAGATATTGCATAAATATCTGATTGCAACCCATAAGATGTGATTCCGGGAAAGTTATTCTTGCATTGTACAATTATTATTATTTAATTCTCATTTATAATAGCTTATTAAAATCTCTAGAGATTTTTTAGATAGATTTTTAAATGAATACTTACAATTACTGAATTACTAAAATACTTACCCGAAGCGCAACTTCAGAATAATTATATTTTCGCGTAAATAGCAAATTGTCTGCTACTCACTAATTCATTTAAATACTTATTAAAAATACCTGAAGATGGTAAAAAAATTTTCTGTAGAACTTTTCAATAAAGTGTATTTCAATAAATACATTTATATAAAAAAGGGGGTGGCGCTTTACTAGTCCGAGCTTAAACTGGAAATACGACTTCCTCATTAAATATAACCAAATTCACTGGAGTTTAATGAAGGAAAAGTTAAATTTTATTAACATAATTGGTATTACGAAATTTCTTTTTAATTCGTTCTGGTAAAATCTGTAGATGCGTTTTGTTTGTTTATTACAATGTATTATTTGAAAAATATGAAACAATTAATTACGTCTTTCGAAAGTAATTTGTAAATAATTATATTTTTGTTGCAACGCAGATCTTTCATTAATTATGCTTGGTATTGCAGGAAAATACTTAAGAATGCATATAAGCATCCCTTTAGAAAATTTCTGTGAAAAGTATTTATACGCATTTCGAAAAATGAACATGTTAATAAAGCTGTTTCTAAATTGGTAATATGATTTGTTCATTTACTATTCTTCACGTTTTAACAAAGGAAACATCGGATTATTTTTACTTATTAAATTTGCTACAATTTTGTTTAATTGTTTATTTCGTTTGGTGAAATCGAAAGATTTTTTATTAGTTTCTTTTTATTATTATTATTCACTAGGGAGCTGCACCTGCGAGATGCACTAGCCAAGTCTCGTTTAGTCCCCGGGTTGTCCAAAAACACGCTCATTTGCTTCACGCGTTATTTACAAATGTATAAAAAAATATTTAAAAAAGTAATTTCGATCAATAAATTAGGTCCTTAATTTAGATCAATTAATTTAATTATCAATAGGACTGGATATTTAAATCAAGACTGGATATTTAAATCAAGACCAATGAATGATACACAATTAGCAGAAGCAATACAATTTTTTTTTTTTTTTGTACAAATAAAAAGTGCATATTCGTTAATAATAATAATAATAATAATAATAACAAACAAAACTTGAATTTAAATATATATTGTATATTCTAGACTACATATATCAAAGCTAGAGAACGCAGAATCTAACTTAACATTAATTATTATGAAGCAAGTTATTTGCGAAAGGCAGCAAAACCAGTATAGATTTACATTGACAAATTTAAATGTAGCGTAAAATGTGGAATATAGTTAGGGAAGTAGTTCGACACTTATTTTCGGAAACGTTTCCGAATAGAAACTATAGTGCATTAATCACTTTTCTCAAATGCAAAATCGGCATTTAGAATTCTGTCGGGTCTCTGACATTAATGTACGTTTAATAAAAATTACTTTTTAATTAATTTCATTTTCTTTGTGTGCTGCATTTATTTTTATACCATTATCTACGTACTTGAGTATATCCACTGTTTCTTATCTATGAGATTAAGATGAGTGAAGTGTACAAAAGGAGGTTTCAAAAGGGGAATTAATTTTATTTACTGGGATAAATATATTTCAATAGCCAGGTATTTGGCAATGAAAGGGAGAGTTGTGAAGAAAAGATAATCTCCTGTGCAGACCTGTCGATGGGCAAGCGGTGGAGAAGGACGCGTGGAGGTGGTCCTTCAAAATACAGGTGAAAACCCGGAGTTTGGAAGGAAGAAGGGAGAAGTTACGTTTGAAGTTTGAAAGGGAGTTTGAAAGTAGGTGCTCCTGCTGTTTGAAAATATTTATTACCTTGAAAAGTGTACATATGAAATGAGAATTCGACAGACCTGTGAGATCGTATTATTGGATAAACCTATCTGAGTACGGGCAAAAGAAATTGTAATAGTGTATTTATAGTGTCATAACCTAGTGCGTAGATAATATCCCAAAGTGTTATTTAACTAAAGGCAGGATCTACTATATCAGGGCTTAAAAATAAAAGTACTGTGTTTTAATGTAAATATTTAAGTATAATCTAAATAAGTCTTCAATTTAATACTATTTGAAATATCCTAGTGACTGATTCACAACCACCATTTCATGTTACATTGTATCAGGCACCCAACTGGTGAGTCGTAGCATATCATCTAAGGAATACATATTTGTATCTTACGTGTTGTGCAATCGAAGGGATAGTTATTACAACTTCGGACTTTTAGAGTTACTATCAATTTTCAATTAAACATTTACAGTTGCGTAATGGAAGTTATGCATGCTAGAGTAACAAAATAATTTTAATTTTGATGTCAATGCTGTTAATTTATCATTTTTGTCTGTGTTGTTTTGTTTTGTTGAACATCAAAAGGCTTCCCGAAAATATGATAGTATTTGAAAAACCTATATTACGGGATGGGGAAACTGATTAGCACTACTCGAACAAGTTTTCAAAAATCAGTGAGAGCAAATATCTTCTTTCTGTTTCTTTAAAACTCAATATGAAGGTTGTTCCATAAAGAATGACAGTATATTTTATTTGCATACTTTATTGCATACAAATATACATTTATGTTAAATTATAAGCTTAATGTACAATGAAAACGTGGTGATTTTTCTTTTCAATTTATTCCCAGTAGTATGTCAGCGGCAACCATGAGAGTTCAGAAGTTTTCAGTATCGCCTAAGGTAATGATAGAGGCAACGCGCAATGAGAAGTATGCTCTTGCCTAGTGGAAATTTTGCTTTTGTCTGAAGGAACGGTCAGTCGAAGCGTATTCTATAGAAGTTTTGTGGAGAGCCTTTTTTTCTTTGTAGAGCAGTTAGAAGATGGTTTGAGATGTTTAAGGAAGAGAAATACAATAATCTTTAACTTCTTCTGTCCATGGGTCCCCAAACGGGAACCTCTGTTCTTTTCCTTATAAAAACTAAAATGTCCGATTTTTTTTTATATTTTCACATCACTTCTTAATAGCTGAATGTATTTTGCGTTTAAAGCAAACGAATAAATGGCAGCATTTAAGCTGATTCCCACATAAAATAAATGTTATTTTCTACTGAATTTGCAAAATGTCTAAAAATTCCTAAAAGATAGTATGACCAAAAAAGTGAGATATTTTCATTAGTATTTAGCTAAAATCTTTTTCAATAAAAAATTTTGAGGATTTGTAGATTATTTACTTGTTTAAAGCTCTTAAATTTGTGATTGTGTTAATTTAGGTTAATGGTTTTTAAATTCATGTTTTTTAGGGGGTTGTAGTTTTTGATCCATATTTTTTAACCTAAATTACTAAGCGCCTAAAGGATCAATTTCAGAAAAAAAAATTCTGACATTTACGATGTCATTTTGTTTAAAAAAACAAACAATGAATAAATATTTGGATTATTATGTTAGCTTCGTAACTGAAGAGGTAAAAAGAAGATGGATCCGGAGTTCCTGTAACTACGCTTACAGAAGTCAACAATTACACCATCGCTATTATTGCCAGAGAAGTTCGTTAGATATAAGAACTGATAAAATTATTTCAGTTATAATTGCTTGCGACCCACTTTTGATAACAGAAAAGAGAACATGCAGTGAATTCCGAGACTCCCCTCACTCGAACCACAGGACGTTCGCGTGGGAGTTTATTCAGAACTGAACGTGATGTTTCAGAAAAATAAGATGAATTCCATAATGTAAAGACACACATTCGTGGGAAGTATTTTTCATCGATAGAAGTATTCGCGAAGATGACGGAAGCGATTTTGAGGGACTCATTTAAAAAATTGGTTTACAGCGTCTCTTTCAAGTGGGAAAAAAATGTGTGACAAGTGCATTGAATTGAATGTGAACTACTTTTAAAAGCACCGTTAAAATTTAGACGATGAGTGAGAATATGGTTACCGTATATTTCCGTGCATAAGCCGAGAACTTTTTTTGACTCGAAAAGGGGGGGGGGGAGGGGGTCGGCTTATACACGAGTCTAAGAAAATTTCCAAATTTGATATTCTAAAATAAAAAGGGTGGTAAATATAAAAAACATAAAAAAAGCCTACAAATTTCCAAAAATAATTTAATATTCCATTCTTTTATGATGAAAAAAGTCACCAATCATCTTTTACTATCCAAGTTACTATATGATTTTTCTAGTAACCATTTAAAATTGCTTTCTCTCATTGGTACATCAGGATGAATATCGTCAATATCTAATTCATCATCATCTTCTTCAAAAATGGCATCATTCTCGGTTCTATTCATTGCATTACTGATGCAACATTTTTTGAAAGATCGGACGTTTATTTCGTGTAATAATTCAAGCGAAGCTTCTTTCACCCATTCATAGATAGCCAAGATGTCAATTCTTTTTAATTACCGCCATTTGTCACATTACATTCGGAGATGGCATCCATTCAGTCCATTTCGATTGGATCCTGTCTTTTAATGACTTATTTTAAACAAGTGGGTAAGTGTGATCACAGATCGCACAGAGGGTTTCGTTTAATATTCCTTTCAAAACACTTTATCCTTTTGAAAATTCTGTTAGTTCCACATTTCGCAACCAGAGACGCACTCTATTGTAAACAAACCTCGATCCAAACGAAACACTGTTTTATATTAACACCGGAGCGTATTCCGGCGTTGGAACAGGTTGGTTTCGATCCGAGGACCTAAGGGACAGAAGGTAAACGCCTTAACCACTCAGCCACTGAGCCTTGCTGCGGGGAGGATTCTCATGGGGTAATACGGGGAAGACATTTCTTTAAGTGATGGCTTGTTGTTCTGGATAGATGGTAGATGTGAAAATTGGATTGGGTTGATTTTTGACGGCCAATTATCTACACGAGGGATATGGGCCCGGGGGGAGTGCCCTCCGTGGGGGTCTTTCTAAGGGAACCTAATCCGTATTAACGCATGGAAGATCCACGGCTCGAGGAAAACCACGAAAACTCCGAGCGATTAGGCCGACGGGCGCGATTGGGATCGAACCCAGCACCTCCCGTCTATCAGCTTCGAGAGCAGTACCTCTCGGCCACTGGTGGGGCGGGAAAATTGGAATTTCGAAGTGTTTTAAAGTTGTTTTTTTTGTAATTGTCTTATCCGCTTTTATTTAAAAGTTAATTTAGTATTTAAATGAATGAAATAAATATTTTAGCGAACTAGTTAAAGGAAACGAATATTTTTTTTTATAAATTTAAAAATTATTAAATATTTAACGAAATTAATTATTTTTAGAGGTTTTGTTCAGTTAATAAAATTTTCTTATTTGTTATTATAATATAATTACATGCGTTGCGTTAATTTAAAAAACATATTTTTACTTTCTTCTATCTTTACAAGAAGAAAGTATTGGATTCATGAAAAATTTCGACTTCCAGTTTTCGACGGATTTACACGTTTTAGGGGTCAGAGATTCTGAAAAACATGTTTTTACAAAATGTCTGTCTGTGAGTCTGTCTGTCTGTCTGAATGTGACACAAAATTTGTGGTCCCTCTATCTCAAGAATTAATGCACGGAATCTAATAAAAATATATACTCCAGTAGTCCCTAATATAAATTGGTGCTGTTTAGTTTTTGGTGTAAATCGCCCCACAGGTGGCGCTGCTATGCTGCATTTTTCGCAATTTGAGCAATAGCTCTATCTCAAGAATTAACGCACAGATTTTCATCAAACTTCAGATTCAGGTATACCTTGATATGAATAACAGCTGTTTATGTTTTGATGCAAATCGCTCAACAGGTGGCGTTGCTATGCTGCATTTTTGAGAATTTCCACTATAGCGCTATCTCAATAGCTAATGCACGAATTTTCATCAAACTTCAGAGTCATGTATACCTTGATATCAATTGGTGCTGTTTATGTTTTGGTGTAAATCGCTCAACAGGTGGCGCTGCTATGCTACATTCTTTTCAGAATTTCCGCTATAGCTCTATTTCAAGAACTAATGCACGAATTTTTATCAAATTTGAAATTCCGATATACTTTGATATGAATTGGTGATAAATTGATGTAATTTCTTCTACTATTTAAATGATTTAATTGACGTAATTTATATAGAAGAATGTTTTGTGATGGCCACAACATACTAGTTTTAACATGGAAAAACTTATTTTAATAAGTAAAGTTGGAAATTAATCACTTTAATTAAAATTTTAATTAGAATAAGAATTCATTATCTGTCATTTGATGATTTAAAGTAGAATATATTTTTAATAGCAATGTAGCAATATTTATTCTTTTACTTATGAGCATTTTTTAATCTTAAAATAAAATAGAAATATTATTTTTTTTTTCGTTTAGTAAATAATTTTTTATAAGGGATAAATTTCGGAATCTTTCTTTTAAATTTTAATGCTAAAAAGATGTGTAGATTTTTTGATATTTTTATAGCTTGTAAAATAATTTTAAAAGCTTTTTAATAATTTGATTTTTAAGTAAAACAAGAAACTTAGCTATTATTTTTAAAATGAATATATAATTGGAAAATAAATTGAATTAACTTATGAAGTATTTTTCTTTTCTTTCTACGATTAAGTTTATAATGAATAATAATTTTAATGAGCGATTTGAAAAAGTCTTTTGATGATTCAAAAAATTGTAAATCCTTATAAAAATGAACTCAAAACATTTTTTAAAATAAATAAACATAGGCTTTTTTTGACAATTGTTATGTTTATCACTATTAGAATCTTATGTGAAATATGCAACTCTTATCAAAACACTCACACGAAATTAAGTAAAAGAAAAAATGTCGGCTAAGACTAAAAATTCCGAATTCGGACCGATGTTGGTATTCATCTAATCGTACTACTATCAGATATCACATATCGGTCCTGCGTCACTTGCCGGTATAAGACGCTTGCCGATATTTAATCATAAGGGGACCAATTACGGTAACCGGCAGTCGAAAAAGCAGATTCCTAAGTTTCAGTTTCATATATGCTGCCGAAACTTCACTGAAACCACTGTGCTGGTGCCGACACTTAACCGACACTGCCGGCTGCGGTTCGATCGTGTGCTGAAATGTATGTGTTTTCTGGGAGTAAATAATATAAGACATTTTGAAAATTTTATGATTTGTCGTGTGGTCTGAGGTTTTCAGCTATACGTATGCAACAATTCATGTCTCCAACTTAATTAGGTGCTCTCTTAGAAAGAATTGCTTAAAATACATATGTGGTAGCTCAAAGGGTTAAACGTAAGACTTTTTCAAGATTTTATGATTTGTCACCTGGCCTAAGGTGTTCTGCTATAAGTATGCTAAATTTCAAATCTCCAATTTAATAAGAGGCTCAGTTAGAAAGAATTGCTTAAAATACACATGTGGTAGCCCAAAGGGTTAAATGTACGACTTTTTAAATTTTTTAATATTTGTCGCATGATGGGGCTCAGCTATGAGTATGCAAAATTTCACGCCTCTACCCTAAATAGGGTGTCACTTAGAAAGAATTGTTTAAAATACACATGTTTTAAAACCCTCCGACTGTCTTGGAAAAGGGCAAAATTGTAATGTTGTTTTCTCTGTATTTTGTTTTAAATGCTAAAAAAAATGATTATTTGAACATTTTATAAAAAAACTTAATAACGAATATGAATGCAATCCTTGGAAGTATTAATCATTGTTCAATGTATTAAAAATACATTAAATCAATACAATAATATTACTTTAAATATTGCTTGTATTGCAGTGAAACCTGGAGCTTAGTGAACGTTTTAACACGGGGTTGTCAGTGAGGGGGTTAAAATACACATGTGGGAGCCCAAAGGGTTAAATGTACGACTTTTTCAAATTTTTCTGGTTTGTCGTTTGATGCGAGGTGCTCAGCTATAAGTATGTAAAATTTCACGCCTCCAATCTAAATAGGGGCTCACTTAGAAAGAATTGTTTAAAATACACATGTGGGAATCCAAAGGGTTAAATGCACGACTTTTTCAAAATTTTATAGTTTGTCGTTTGATGTGAGATGTTCAGCTATACCTATGTAAAATTTCCCGCCTCCAACCTAATTAGAGTTTCACATAGAAAGGATTGTTTAAAATACACATGTGGGAACCCAGAGGAATAAATGTACGACTTTTTCAAAATTTTAAGATTTGTCGTATGATGTGTGGTGTTTATCTATAAGTATGCAAAATTTCAAGTCTCCAACATGTATAGTTTCTGAGAACGGTCTCTGTGACGGATAGACAGACAGAGTAGCGAGACGAATAGAGTTTCGTCAGATGAAAGAAACCCTAAAAACGCACGAGTGTTGAAGAATGGAATTAAGGCTACATGGGACTTACGAAGATGTTTAGAGATATCAATAATTTCGGAAGCGCATTTTTTCCATTAGCTATGCAAAGTTTGCAAAGCATCACGTTTGTTTAACATCTGCTTATTCCGATTTTGGACGATTTTTCGCTGAAAAGTCGTATACTCGGCTTATGTACGGATCGGCTAATGCACGTAAATATACGGTATATGAAAAAATATGATAATTCTTTATTGAACATCCTTCTTTTTTTGGTTTTGGAGGTTCCTAATATTAAAGATTCCTTTCCAAAATCATATGTAGAACAGAAGAGTTATTCACCAGAATTGTCTCTTAATTGTCGGATTTGTTATCTAGGATAGTGTCCCACAGTTACTATTTAATTATGCTTGTGGTTTAATTATGCTTGTTAATTTGTTTAATTATGCTTGTGTATTACTGAGTCTTATTTCAAGATACTTGTTGTTCAGCATGATATGCATAGCATTTATCGTACATTTACAAGGACACGCAAAAGATTCGGAAAAAGTTCTATATCTGAAATACACTGTTTATTAGCTATAAGTGCTGGAAATGCGATTTGATTTCTTGTATGCGCATTTAGATAATCTTTTGCTTAGTATGTGGTGTGTATAAATGGTATAGATCATTATACAGGGCTTCATGAGAGAATTATCAAGCATTTGAGATTATCAGCATGAATGGCTAAATGGTAGCTTTTAATTGAGTTATGCACTTTCAAGTTGAATTTTATTTAGTTGACTTTGTGCTATGAGTTTTCTTAAATGTTTACTTGTACATTTTTTGTTACCTTATTAAAGAGCCAACTGTTGTTAAAGAATTCAGGAAGTGTTTTAAAGCGTTTCATAATCTACGCTTGAAGTATTCATTCTTGTTGTATTTTGTAAATATTTTCTTTCTTGCTGTTTTGTTGTGCCGACTATTTTATCTGTATGCCCCAGGTACCGATGTACCGCTTTTACCCCTATAATTTCTAAAAAATAATAACAAAAATAAATATACTTTTCTCAGTATTCTCAAAGAGAAATAAATCCAGAATTACCTACTGAGTCATTTTAAAGAAATGCCAAATTTAAAATAAAATTAAAAACAAGCTATAGAAAGTTAGTAAGCTTGATTAGAACATACTGCATTCAAGCCTAACATAACAAGAAACAAAAATCATGCGTCAAGTATAGATAATGAAACGCTTTCCAACACGTTCTGAATAATGTAACCTTCGTTGGTTATAATAAATTTGAACGATGTCTAACTTAAAGATTTGGGAACGCATAACGCATTTGCAAACCCAATTTCAGAAATTCACATCTACAGTCGGAAAATTATCCGAATTCTTTTGTAGCCCTATATATGAGTAAGAGTTTTATCAATCAACGGCATGCATGTAAATATTTAGTTCATTTAGGAAATACATACCACAGTGGAAAATTCCGCTTTAGCAATTTCCTGAGTTCCAAAAACATGAGTCACAGAATGATAGATCCATTCTTCAACAATATATTAATAATTTAATCTACTGTAAAAAATATATTTGTAAACACAATAGGCTACATTTTTCAAGAAACAAAATTGTATAGATAAGTACGTATTAAATTTTTTGTTGAGGTAATTAAATTCGAGGATTGATAGTATCCAAGTGTCAATTTAAAAAAAATAATGGATACAAAACACTGTTATAAATCTCCCAGATTTTTTAACTGTATTTTTTTAAATATACATTTATTAATAAAAGTATTTTTGAATGGTTAAAAAAGGTTATATTTTATTATGAATCCGCATTTTTATTAATTTGATTAACGATGTTACAATAACTTGCTCACGTATCCGTATATATTCTTTGTACGGAATTTTGACTTTTCCTAAGATAGATTACACAAAAGCTTCTGTAAACCTACATATTATGTTCTCGTAATCTAAAATATTCCAAATTTAATGTAGGTAACATAAATATAAAGCTTGGAAACCACTCACATATAATAATATCTTGTATTTAAAAAACATTAAACAATTAAAATAGTATTAATACAAAATAATTTAACCGAAATCTTATACAAAGAATAAAATAATACAGAAATATATACGCGTGCAAAGAAAATTAATTGTGTTTATGAAAACGGTTTAGTTTATTTTATTCAATGATTTAATTTGATTTGTTCCCAATTTACGCATCAAAATAAGAGAACAGTTATTTCTATTAATTTTCTATTATACAGAAAATTATTATTTTTCTCTTTTGCATAGAATAAATATATTAATAATTAAAATAGATTATTATTCATAATCTGATTATAACTGAGTAATTCACTAACCTTCTAATTCTCTTATTGCAGTCGCAAGTAATTTGTTTCCCCAATTAATTTAAGCCTAAGCATATGAAGTTATTTTTTGCATGACATTTTACACTATTTTCTCTTTTATGCAGAAATTTTCGTAAAAAAAAAAAAAGATGAAATGATTAATGTAAAAAGCTATTTAATTTTACAAAAGGATTAGTGTTCTAATAAATTTCTTAGTCGAAATTTAATCGTCTGTTTAATGATTTCTTATTTTTAATTAATTAAGTAGTATATATGCAGGGCGCTTTGTCATGACAGCGTAGCTTGTGCACGAAAACCATTACATGCATCATACAGAATGATATCTTTGCGAACATTGCTTTTGATATAAATGAGAAAGCAAATGTTCACCGTCACATTCGGTACACATAAAATAAGCTTTATTAAAAATATGGAAATTAATTAAAAAATATTAGAAATCACTCTATGTTCGCATGAAATAATGTTCAAAATGACTGACATGGTTTTTCAGTAATGTTTCACTGTCAAAAAAAGAAAAAAAAAAGTTAAAATACAGAAATTGTACTGGCAATCAAAACGCCAGTACTATTTCCGTATATTAACGGAATTTTATTCAGTAAATTTTGGGTAAAAACGCAATTTGTCTGAAATTTACGGAAAACGACTCCGTTAAAATACGAAAATAGTTCTGGCGTCTCGATTGCCAATACAATTTCCGTATTTTAACAGATTTTTTTTTTTTTTTTTTTTTTTTTTTTTTTTTTTTTTTTTTTTACAGTGTTTAAAGCAATGTTGAATAGACGAATGAATACAAATTTTCATTGTATTATTCACTAAAATCCGTAAAGTAGTTTCTGTTGAAGCAAATTATGTATCCTGTTCAACAAAGAATGATATAAACTCAACACTGTTCAATACTGATATAAATCTCAATGATTTTTTAATTTTATATATATATATTTACTATACATTTATTAGTGAACGGATTTTTTATTGTTTAAAAAAAGTTTGTGTTTTATTATCATTCCGCATTTGTTTTTAACCATGTTAGAACTGCTTGTTCGTATTTCCGAATACATTTTTGTACGTAATTTCTCCTTTTCCTAGGACAGATTATATAAAAGCCTTATATATTATGCTCTTATAATCTAAAATATTCCAAAATTTAAGGTACGTAACATAAAGTTTGCGAGTCACTAACATAGAATAATATAATGTATTTCTTCTTTAATAAAAAAAATTAAAATAGAATTAATACAAAACAATTTTACTGAAAATATTATTAAAAAAAACAGAAATATGGGAACGTGCAAAAGAAATTACTTATGTTTCCGAAAACGGTTCAGTGTATTTTATTCAATAACTTATTTTGATTTGTACACAATTTATGAATCAAACTGGGACAGCAATTTCCATTAATTTTCTATTATACAGAAAATTATTTTTTTTTTCTTTTACATAGAATAAACATATTAATTATTTAGATACATTACTATATTCATAATCTGATTATAACTGAGCAATTCACTAATCCCCCAATCCTTTTATTGCAGTCGCAGTTAATTTATATCCTGAATTAATTTAAGCGTAAACATATGAAGGACATTTTTGCATGATTAATTTTCCTTTTATGCAGCAATTTTTGTTCAATTACCGTTAAAAAATCATTCCGGCCAGTACCGGGAGGAAGAGGTAGCTTTCATATTCCTTATTTTTAAAAAGCCAGCTTATATTATTAAACACACGAAGCTCAATTTGGTTGAAATTGATTATAGGAGATTCAATGCTAATTTTTATCAATACTAAATCATTATGAATGAGGATTTTGCGAAATTAGTCAGCTTTATCCAAGCTGCTTTTATTTAAAGTAACATATATTTGGTTGCCAAATTCGGCGATATCTTGAAGTGCCTGCCATTTTAAGACAACATGGTGGATGAGGGTAATCAGTGAACTTGGTCGAGGCTTTAGTAATTCCTGTGCACATGCTCACTCATATCGGAATCGGTTGATATATACGAGTGCTGATGCAGGCAAAAAATCAGATTTTTCAAAATGTCACCCACATTAGAAATTCAAACTGCTATATCTGAGCCATTTTCTTTAAGATAAAGAGAAAACAAAAAATTCTCCGGTATCCTTATATCAAGATAAAATACTTAAGAAAGAAATCTTTTTCAATTTCTATTTTTTTTTTTGCCCCTCACTTTAAATATAATTTTTTTAATTTAATGGCCGCCATTTTGAAATAAGATGGCTGATGAAGCTGGCCAGCGAACTTGGTCGAAACATTTGCTATATACTATCCACATGCCTTCTTACATCGAAATAGGTTAATAAATACGCGTGTTATCGCGTGACAAATATTAAAGAGTTTCAAAACGTTAGCCATGCTAGAAATTCGAAGTGCTATAATTCAACCACTTTTTAAGATATAGACGAAACTAAAACTCATCCGGAATCTCTGTACCAAGTTCAAACACATAAAAAAAATTTCATTTTCCAATTTTTGATACCTCATTTATTATTATTTTTTTTTAATGGCAGCCGTTTTGAAACAAGATGGCGAATAAATCTAGCCAACGAACTCGGTCGAGACATTGGCATGTACTACGTACACACCAAGTTACATCCAAATCGGTTCATAAATACGCCTGTTATCGCGTGACAAAGTTCAGGTTGTTTCAAGATATCAGCCACAATAGAAATTCAAAATGCTATAACTAAGCCATTTTTTTATATATAGACGAAACAAAAAATGTTCCAGAATCTTTGTATTAAGTTCAAACACATACAAAAAAAAAATCTTTTTCATTTTCCAATTTTTTGGTACCCCATTTTAAATTTAATTTTTTTTTAAATGGCCAACATTTTTGCGGATGAAGCTGGCGAACGAACTCAGTCGAGACATTGGTATGTACTATGTATACACCAAGGTACATCGAAATCGGTTCATAAATACGCCGGTTATCGCGTGACGAAAATCAGGTCGTTTCAAAATGCCAGCCACGCCTTGAAATTCAAAGTGCTATAACTCAGCCATTTTTAAAGATATAGACGAAAAAAAAACTGCTCCGGAATCTGTGTATCAAGGTCAAACACACAAGAAAAAAATATTTTTCCATTTTCAATTTGGTACCACATTTCAAATTTTAATAAAAAAAATTAAATTGCCGCCATTTTGAAATAAGATGGCGGATGAAGCTGGCCAAAGAACTCGGTGGAGACATTGGTATGTACTATGTATACCCGAAGTTACATCCAAATCGGCTCATAAATACGAGAGTTACAGTGTGACAAAGATCATATATATATATATATATATGTGTGTGTGGATATATATATATATCAACATTTGAACGGAGGTCGGTTTGGGGTTCTGGGGGTCATGATCGATGAAAATATACCAAAATGTTTTGAAATCGCTTTCCTCCGAACGGCTCCAATAGGTAGCTTTTTCTAATGAAAGCTACCTAGAAGAAACAATAATGAATTAATAAATGAGAAAAGTTATTTAATTTTACAATAAAAATTAGTTTTCTAATGAAACTGGATTTAGTTGTATGCTTAATGAATTTTAATTAATTAGGTAATATATATGCTAAGTTCTTTGTCAGGATCGCATAGACCGTGCACGACAACCATTACGTGTATCATACAGAATGATATTTTTACGAACATTGGGTTTGAGATAAATGTGAAAGCAAATGTTTGACGTCCCTTTCGGTACACATAACATTTGTTTTGAGATAAACGTGAAAGCAAATGTTTGACGTCCCTTTCGGTACACATAAAATAAGTTTAATTGGCAATATGTATATGAATTAATAAATATTAGAAATCACTGTATGTTGGCATGAGAAAAGGCTCAAAATGACCATGCAACTGCAAATTAATGGATAAACATGCCAATCATTAAACTTGTATTTAACATATAGATTCTATATTACAAATCAACTTTGAATGTTTTGTAAGAAAACCAAGTTACTAAATTTCATATAGATTAAAACACAGTTTCAACTTAGTTAAATTGATGTCTATTGATGATGATTTAGTTAATTTTACATGGTTTTTTCAGTAATGTTTAAACGCAATGTAGAGTAGGTAAATTAATACAATCTATTATCGTAGTATTCACGAAAGTCCGTAAAACAGTATTTGTCAGTAAATTATGTTAACTGTTCAACAAGCAATGTTTGCATGTCTTAAGATAATATATATGCAAAGTGCTATGTCTGAACCGTATAGACCGTGCTCGGCAACCATTACATGCATCATACGAATGATATGTTTGTGAACAGTGGTTTTGGGATCAATGCGAAAGCAAATGTTTGACGTCCCATTCGGTACACATAAAATAAGTTTTATTGGAAATATGGAAATGAATTAATAATATTAGAAATCACTGTATTTCCACATGAGAAAAGGCTCAAAATGAGTAACATGGTTTTTCAGCAATGTGTAAACGCCATGTGGAGTAGGTAAATGAATACAATCTATCATTGTAGTATTCACGAAAGTCCATAAAGCAGTTTTTGTTGAAGAAAATTATGTTAACTGTTCAACAATGAATGTTATAAATATTTATTATATGCGCGTATATTATAGTTAGTACTTTTTAAAAAAGTTTTGAAAAGAAAAAAATTACTGTGTGAGTAAAAATTGAGAATTTTTTTTAATTCAAAGAATTTTAACCCGGGAACACTCGCTGCATGAGATTTTCTCTCACCCTCGTACTTATTTTAAGACTCTTATTTAAGCCATTTTTCATTTTAATTAAAATTTAAAAATGTTATTTCAATTGTTTTACCTATTTGTGAGAAAAAGTACTAAGCCAAGCAAAAAAAAAATGATATTAAGCGAATGTAAACTAAAAGAAAATCAATTGGGCACCGTGAGAGAAATTCTCACTAGCGAGTTCTCCCGGGTTAAAGTTTGCTGTATTTTGATACATTACTGTCTTTAAAACACTAAAACTTCGACAAGTATTTGTCAAATCACTCCATTATTTTTTCTATCCTCAATATACTGTACATATTATAATTAGAGATCGATTTTACAATTAAGGAATTATTTTACTGAAAAGAAATATATACAAACATAAGCAGTAAAATACATGATTTCTTCAACTTTTCGATTTACTATTTCATATACTAAAAAATAGTGAAGTTGTTTCACAAATATTTGTAGAAGTTTTATTGTTTTAAACACAGTAATTCATTAAAAAAATGCAAACTTTAAAATTCTTTAAATTAAAAGAAAATAATAAAATTCTCAATTTTTACCCACAAAATGAATTGTTTCTTGTCAAAATCAGTAAGTATTATCTATAATAATATGTGTATACATTAAGTAAATGTTCTTCAGTAAAAAAAAAAAAAAAAAAAAAAAAAACCTTCAATGTCTTTCAAAGTGTACCGAGTCCTCTAAACATGTGCAGATTATTTCGAACTTCTACTCATGCAAACATAAAAGCACAGCATAAGTACAGTCGTGGGGAAAAAAAAGTAAACACCCCCTACTAACTCCTCAACAAATTATCGTAGAAGAAAGTTACTGATACCGAACGATTGGAAATAAAGTCTACTTTTAAATGATGTATATAAAAGTTGCCATCTACATATTAAAACGAACCATAACTTTGTTTTTTTCAATAGCAGTAGACAATTCTGACAGCATAAAGGAACCCTACACCCTTCAATTAGCCTAAATACAAATTTTTATGCAATTCGTACCATAAGTTTCCGAGAAATTAATTATTTTAAAACGAGCGTATTTAAAGGGCTGTATCCAAATTGAAGTTCGGTACTCGATTGTTAACCCAGAGAGCCCCCTTCTTGATCAAGGCACCTTAAGCACCACTCAAGCAGTCCACGAAGCCGGTTAGATAACAGAACAGCAGAACAATTTTCAAAATATCTACTCACTTCTATTATAGACAACCCCTTAAACCATCATTTTGCCGTTTCTTTGAAAACTACTTGGAAGAAAAATATGAAATTTTGGGTTTCCATAAAGCAGGACTTAATGAATCTAAATCCGTCAAAAAAAAATGTAGGTTGCAATTCATAATTTTTTCGAATATTAATTTCATAATTCATAATTCATATCATAAAATTATGAAAATTGCAAATTCAGCGTATTTATGTTTGGGTATATTAGAATTATTGCTATACAAAAAAATTAGCACATTAGGAGCATAATTTCTGGAGATATAAATAAAAATATAAAAATGTAATTTAACATTAGAAGCACTAAATTTTGAATGTTTATAATTCAAAAACTTATCATTCAAATGACTTGAAATTTGATGTCTAGGCATAGTTTGAACCGAATATTTGAAATATCTCGTTAAAATTGGGTATTGCCACTGAAAAAAAACAAAATTATGGCTCGTTTTAATATGTATGTGGCCCCCTAAGCAAATTTTATATACATCATTTAAAAGTAGACTTTATTTCCAATCGTTCGGTACCAGTAACTTTTGTTTACGATAATTTGTTGAGGAGTTAGTAGGGGGTGTTTACTTTTTTTTCCACGACTGTACCTAAGTTCAGGTATAGAATTAAGTTATTCTCGGTACAACTGTGTGTGTAACTAAGTAGGGAAAGGAAAAGTAGATTTATTTGGTTTGAGCTTGAGAACATTTCACTATTCCAACTTTTCTCTTTCTTTATTTTAATGTAATTACTATATATATATATATATATATATATATATATACAGTAATACCCCGACTTACGTCACCCCCAGGCATGGGAGCGTTCCGACCCAAATTACCGATTATTACCACTAAATTTTAATAGCATTCTTTGCTTTATTAAATCTAAGAAATCCTGTCAGTAAATAATGCTTGAAATACTATTAAAATTTAGTGGTAGTAATCGGTCATTTGGGTTGGAGCGCTCTCATACCTGAGGGTGACGTAAGTCGGGGTATTACTGTATATATATACAGGGTGCAAAGGAAAGTCCCTTTAACCTGAAAATACTTGCGAACGGAGAGAGATACAGCTATGCAAGTGAGGTAACGGTATAGTAAAGCGACTACGTCCGATTTAATGCAAACGACAGCAGCGCCCCTAGTGGCGAAATTTGGAAGATAGCCATTGCAATTCGAAAACGAAAAGAGATAGGGCAAAATTTCCTATGAGAAAGTTTTAGAGCATCAATTAATTAGTACGAGATGACATTTGGTTTACTTGGATAAGATAAATTTTCGCCCGTATACCCAAAAAGTGTCCGAAATCTATGCATTCTATTTTGTGTAAACGTTTGAATGGAATAGCCAGAAGTATGACGAAATAGGCACAATTTATTGTATAAATTGTTTTTATACAACAATTGTATTTATACAATTATTTATACAATTTATTGTATAAACTTATCTCAATAAATTTCGATAACATCATACAAAAAAAAAAAAAAAAAAAAAAAAGACTAACTGTCTCACAGTGATAAACAGTTAATATTCAGAATGTTCGAACAGTTCGCCATTGCTCACGATGCACATTTGTATTCGTGAGAGTAAATTTGCATGCACATTTCTCCGCAAGGGACATCTATTGCCAGCCTCTTCAATACGACGACATAGATTTAACACTTTCAAGGGCGGTGGCTAGACGGTCTAGCCACCTAATTTTAATTCCAAAACTGGCAAATGACACCAAGAATATTTTAGTAAAATTTTGCTTTGTAATGAAAGTGCAAATTAGCGGGTTTTTATTTTCTAAGAAATTCGTTTGACTATTCTGGTGTCAGTCAATTATTTCATCATTTTACGAACAGAATTCTTCTGCCCCTGAAGGGATGAAACTAAAATTTTAAATTCATTGTAAATTAAATTTTTACAGACATTGCAGTACAGTACAACGTCACAATTTGCAATTGCGCACTGCTACATTTCCGAAATGTGAATATGCAAAGTAGAATCGTCACTCATAGATTTCGGACATTTTTGGGTATACAGGTGACGATTTATCTTATCCGTGTGAACAAAATGTCGTTTCGTACTAATTAATTGATGCTCTAAAACTTTCTAACTGGAAATGTTGCTCTATCTCTTTTCGTTTTCGATTTGTAATAGCTATCTTCCAAATTTCGCCACTAGGGGCGCTGCTGTCGTTTGCATTAGGTCGGGCGTAGTCACTTTACTATACAGTTACCTCACTTGCATAGCTGTAGCTCTCTCCGTTACAAGTAATTTCAGGTTAAAGGGACTTTCCTTTGCACCCTGTATATATACATATATATATACATTATTTTAATTATATTTCTTATCCTTAATCATATTCTAAACACCTTTTTATCCTTATTTATAATAAATGTTATACTGAGTCTTAAGTCATTTAAACTACAATTAGGCATCGTTAGGCATCTAGACTATAAGATACTTACGTTAGGCATCTTCCCTCTTGCGGCTACTTGCTTTATAAATGCAGCTACTTCTCATCAAGCAGTGAAATTGGAATAAACTAGGAAACCTATAAAACGTCTAAACTGTTTAACTCTTCCGCTGTCATTAAATAAAGCAAAAATCAATATTTTGAATTTCTGCTTTAAATTCGCAATTTCTCAAAAAAAGGGAAAAAAAAATCTGTTAATTGATTTACTGCAGGATCCATGGTCTCGAAAACAAAATTGAGTACTGCAAGCCAAGATCCTATATATATTATAAAGGAGAGTTTACTTTGAGTTTTAAACTGTACACAACATAAAAAATTTATATATTCACGTGTTTTTTCAATGTAGGGTTAATAAATTAATTGTTGAAAAACGTTCTATTTATAATTTGATTACAATTGAAAGCATGCAATAAAAAAGAATATAAATAACTAATCCTCTTATTATAGTATTGCAATCAAAATTGATTTAATTCAGAACTTACTTTATGAATTCTTAAAATCCTCCTTTCTCAGAGACTTATTTTTTTTACGTAGACATTTTGTTCTTATTGTTTCTTTGTAAAATAAAATGCTTCTTCATTTAATAAACATCACATATATATATATATATATATATATATATATATATATACAGTCGGACCTCCTTATCCCGACACCCGGTTTTCACGTCACTCCGCTTATCACGTCAGTTTTTCAAAGTCCCGAATTTCTGAATATGATTTTAATGTAAAGAAAAACCGGATTTTACGTCGTTGAATAATTTTTAACTCCGGATATCCCGACGGTTTAGGAAAATTGTCCATTTTTCATAATCCATTTTATAAGTACGTAAATTAAGCGGTAAGAAATGTTTTGGCCAAACTTTTCACAAAAGTGTCTAACCCCCCTCCCCCCCCCCTTCCCATTGAGATAAATGAGAAATTTTACTTCAATGTTTTATCTGAATAAATAAACCCACACACTATGAATGACCCACTTAAGCTCCAGACAGATGTATCAGTATACTCGCAGTCTTTTTTTTTCTGGTCAGGCGGACATTTCTTGTCACGGCGTTTTTCATCCAACTAAAACCGAAGCATTGCATTGCATGGAAACGATCAGAAATTATCAAACATCCACTTCTGAAACAGTGAATGTTGATTACAATTCATTGTATAATATTGAAAATAGAATTGTAGGAAGCTAATCTAGAAATAAGAAAACCTTAATTCATCAATATTTCATGTAACAATAAAAACATAAGTCATCATAAATCTGATTTTTATTTTTTTCAAATTTGTTTTGTGTTTAGTTTGTTTAATAATAATGGTTTATAGCTTAAAACAGCAAGAACAGTTATGAATTTAAAATTGTCTTAAATTAATTAAAAATACAGCATTTTATAAACATATTTTTCTTCAACTCCGTTTACCGCGACACTCCGCTTATGACGACACTTTTTTCTGGTCATAATAGTGTCGGGATAATGAGGTTCGACTGTATATATATATATATATATTAATTTCAAGAATTTTAAAGAAATATTCACGATAAAGATTCATTGAACATAAGAATAAATTTATAAATAAATAAAAGTTGTCCAACTATTTTAATATAATGTTGATTTATTTAGACTTTATGATACAAATGAAGACAATACAACTATAAATCACGTTACTTTTCCATTATAAACAAGGGATTAAACCCGGGTAAGAGAATGTAGGTGAAAACCATTTACTTAAATTTGATAACTCTAATAGATATTTTACATTTAATATATATTTTTAAATGTTCACTAACAATACCAAAAATCATATTTTTGCTATAATGTACATGCTATTCCTTTTAAAACTATTGGAAATAGAATAGCGGATTCATAGGAATTACAGAAAGAAAACTCAAAGTTAGTAAGAATCAAAGATCGTAAAAGAGATATACATACAATATTTTGTCATCAATCTACAGCTCTTTCACGCTTAAACTTTAATCAGAATATCGCATTAGATTTTGATCAAGCAAAAATTATATACACAATATATAATTACTACGCATCCACTATAAGACAATCCATAGAAATTATGTGTAAAAGCAATCAAGTATGTAACGACGATCTTTCGTACAATATCCCAATATACAGTTAAATATCCTGAAAATAAATCCTGAAAACTTGATCAAAGTGACATATCAAAATGAATGTTAAGGGCAGTTAAATATTTTCCAGAACGCAAGTTTAATCCGAAGTACTACTACTTCTCCGACTGTCCAGCTACGCATTTACGTATGTGAACAAAGCGACGCGTTAAAATAAATTGAACGGAAGTTCAATATATTTTTCTCTACTTAAGTTCAATCGAAGGCAATGCTACTTCTACTTTCAGCTAATGTAATTATAATTATCCTCTCTTCCAATACTACTCTAATCCTCTCTTCCAATCCTCTCTACCCACTCTTCCAATTTAAACGAAGTGACGTATTCGTATGAATGGACACCGTCCCCTGAATACTGGGCCTGGGGGCTGACAAAAAAATGGCGGCTGCCGAAGACGGATTTTTTTAAACGTAGGTACGGTCCCTTAAATGTAGACACCAGTATTTTATAAAAGATTTCTCTAACTTGTTGATTCTCAGAAAAAAAAGCGTAAAAATCTTTAAAAAATATATTGGTACGAATATTTAAGGGACCGTTCACATATTTTGTGTCAGCGCTCAGGCCCTAGTATTCAGGGGTCGGTGGAATGGAACAGCAGTTAATAAAAATATCCTCTGATGATGGCCGCATGAATTGCAGGTCGAAATTACTAGGAAATTTTAAATAAAATGTATATATTTTAACTTGTAGCACATATTATTATTTATTTTGTCTCCTTTTAAGTAAAACAGTGAGCTTTTAAAAGTTCATATTATGTACGTTTTGATTGAATCAAGTTGGAATCATTGGAAGCATTTCGTCTTATGATTTTATTGAGAATTTTTTTGTTTGAGATTTAAATAAAAAAAAAAAAATTGTAACCATCCTACATAATTGTAGAATTCGTACAATTTTTCAGTTAATAATTTTGTAAGTCTCTGTAATTTGCTTATTATTTTTCCAATAAACGGTATTGTATATGTTAATTTACATAAGTACGACGTAAAACATATTTTTTGCTTTCGGGTAAAACATGAATTATATTAAAAAAAAAATTCAATTTTTTTTTCTATTTATAAATTGATTACAACTGAAGGAATGTGATGCAGGAAGAAAATATATACCGTATATACTCGCGTATAAGTCGAGACCCTAACTTTCGAATGCAAATTCTGGAAAAAATAAAAAACCCACGTATAAGTCGACCCCATAACTTTTTACTTCAATTTTGCACAAAATCAAACCAAAGATTTCACTTGCCAATTCGAAAAGTTAGTAAGTAAACAAAAACAAATCATTGAATTTTTTAAAAATGATGAATTGTTATTATTTGTATATTTTATATATTTTTTTTTTATTGATACACATAAAAAGCCATAATTTTGCAGTATTCAAAGTTTTCGTTTTTTTTTTTTTTTTTTTTTTAACTGACTCGAGTATAAATCGACCTCCCAATTTTGCTTACCTAAAATTGTCAGAAATTCTTCGACTTATACGCGAGTATATACGGTATATCTTATTCGCTATTCTGCTATTGCAATCTAATTAATTCACTCCCCAATTTAGTTTAAGAAAGATAAATACATTAACGTACCGTTACTTGACATTTTTACAATAATTTTTTTCCCTTTGTCTAATATTTTTGTTTCTAAAATAAAATACATTCAAAGATACACATGGAAAAAGGCTTTTTATAAAATTTCTGAAATCAAAGCAAGTCTTTAAATGTTAAAAGCTAGTCGAATATAACTTAATATTAAGAAAATAAGTTTTAATTTAATAGAAATTATTATTGTTATAATTTTGTATTTTTATAGATATAGTAAAAATCATCCGTTAATTTTATCTTATACAAAATACAGTTCTGAATAATGATTTTTAATAAATGTTATATTTTTTGTCTAAGTAAAATTAATAAAATAAATCTTCAAAATTTTTCTATTTATAAACTGACTACAACTGAAAGAATGCGATGTAAGAAGAATATATATTTCTTTTCCGCTATTCTGCTATTGCGTTCTAATTAATTTATTTCCCTATTTAGTTTAACAAAGATAAAATACATTTAAGTACTCTTACTTGACATTTTTACGATCCCTTTTTTTATCATTTTTGTTTGTAAAGTAAAATATACTCTAGGTTACACACCGGAAAATGTTTTCTTATAGAATTTTCTAAAATCAAAGCAAGTCTATTAAATGTTTAAAGCGTATGGAATAGAACTGAATTTTAAAGATTTGTTATTTGACACAAGTTGCTATTTGGTTTTGATAGAAATTACCATTATTATTATTATCTTGTTCACAAAAATATAGTTTATATAACAGACTATTGATTTAAAGAAGTAGGTTTACTTATTTGTGCAATTTAAAGATTAGAAATATATATATATATGTTTATAGAATTTCAAGAGAAAGGAATCGTAAAAACAGGCATCATTTTATTAGTAATAATAAACCTTACTGCGAAAAGTGCCAAACAATTTTTTTTTTATTTCAGAGAAAAAAAAATCGTTAAAAGAAGTAACAATTTTTTAATACTAGTAAAAATAAATAGCACGAACAGGGACGCATGGCATTACGCCAATTATTTCAAATCCAACTCCCGTAAATATACCAGAATTGCCATGAAATTCATATATGTTATTAAGGTTTACCATGGCATGTTCAATATTGAAAATGAAATCTGCAGCAAAAATATTTCATTTACGGGCACTCAAAAGGATTCCGTTGCATTATGATTAATCGGAAAAAATCGTTTGCAGTGTATTTTAATAATATTACACTATTCCAAATGTATTTAAATTTATATACATCATAGAGGCTCACTTATGATATGGTTACTGTAGATTATGGTTTCATAGCCTTTATTGTACGTTTACAGAGGCACACAAAAAGTTCTTTTACACTACTGTACTTGAGAAATAATTGCTGGAAGTGGGTTTACAATTTTGGCATGTGTTTTTAAATTTAAGGGGGTCTGGGACACATTTTCAAAAAAGTTAAAATTTTGAATTTTTTTGTGATGGTGAACCATATCATTTGTAAAAAAATCAAATGATAAAACTTCTCATAGCTTTAAAAAAAAATTTAATTTAAAATTTATGAAAAAAGTGGTATAACTTTAAATCGTTATAACTCGAAATATTATTTGTAGAATTTAAATTGTTTTTCATTGAAATAAACAGAAATATATATTTTTTAATTTAGAGCCAGGATTTAAAAAAATATTAATTTAAAAAAAAATAAAAATATTTAACGAATAAATTACGAAAAAGTGGTGCAACTTTAAAAAAAAAATCATATTTTCAAAAGTAAATATTTTTTTCAAATATGCTGGCTCAAAAGTAAAGTAAAATAATCGCAAAAAGATATGTTCCGAGTTTAACCCTGTATCTTTAACGGTTCTCGAGTTATAAGAATTTAAACATGAGAAATGGTGAAAAAATCTATCATGAAGAAAAACCCAAATTCACAAGAACTCGTTTCTTTGCTAACCATAGCTTGAAAGGCAGATTTTGAAAACAAACCAAAACGAAAAAATTAATATTTCCTGTTCTAATTAAGATAGAAACATGATTTAAACATCATTTTAAGTAGAAAACGGCAGAGAAATTTTTAATCCAATTAAAAAAAAATTGAAAATTTGAAGATTTTTGTGTCCCGGACCCCCTTAACTGATATTTTGCATGTAACTCGAAATATAAATTCTATAGATCATATATACGGCTGCACAAAAGACTCCCTGTACATTTCTGTCTATTGCAGGAAGTTACTGAAAGGGAATGTTCAAGTTGGTTATGTGTTTCATTACTGAACTAAATTTTTTCATACTCTGTATTTCTTATACAGGTTTGCAGAAAAGACTTCAGAAAAATTTTCAACGGTAGATGAGAATTGATTAAATTATGTTTTCATTTCTGTCAATCTCTTCCTAATATGTTTATTTAGACATCATCCTTCAGAATAGTAAACGGTGATACGTTTTAAGCATAGATCAATCTTTGTGCGAATTTTAATAAAAAAGCTAAAATGTTTAACAAAGATTTTTACGCACAAATAACGTACAGAACGACAAAAAATCCCATACGATCGTTTCGAGAATTCCTGAATCCTCTTCCTCAGTGGGAAAAAAATAAAATAGGTTCGAAGAACCCCTCGGTTATAGCCCCGAGTACTGGCTTATGGACTGATTGAAAAGGCGAGTTTATATATCATAAAGAAATGACGTAATGGACCAGAACCAACTGAAAAAGAGTCACTGCGAAGTATCCCTCCACACTGGTAAAATAAAAGGGGTGCTGGTTATATCATTCACTAAGGAGGAAGTATGTTTCTGATTATAGTGAGCTTTGTAAAAGTCTAGATTAAAAACTGAGTTACATTTTTGAGTAATTTTACCCTCTGGATAATTAAACTGGTGGTTGGAATTCCAACAATGTTTCTCGATTGTAAATTTCTCAAATCGCTGCTTTCTAACGTAATTCTGATGTTCTTTCAGCCTAATTCTAAGTACACGGTTCGTCTGCCCAATGTAAGAGAGGCCGCACTCACTAAAATTCTGTAAATGTCCCAGGTATTATAGTCGTCAAAAGGGTCTTTAAGATAGGAGAAAGAAATTTTATTGGTTGGATAGAAAACAGCTTTAAAACTAAAGCGATTGATAATGCGAGAAATTTGTGTACTGATTTTAGAAAAATAGGGCAAGACAATAAAATTTTTAAATTCTTTATGTACTGAAACAGAATCATTGATTATCGAAGATTTACATTAAAAAAAAAAAAATACATACCGCCTTCAGCTAGAATGTATAGGTAGTCATTTTCTGTATCCCTAAACTACAAATATAGATTTTAGAGGTATGCGAATAGGGTAAACAACTAAACTGAATAGACGAAATGATCTAGAATTTCTAGTCTCTTGTTTTCTAGGAGATGAAACGGTAATGAATCGTTTCAGTAGCGAGAAATTACCGCTTGATTCCTGTAAGGGTTTCATAAACTAGAATTATAGTTACTAAAACTAACCTCTTGTATTCGCGTCTATTTATAGAGATTTTTAAATACATTTGACCAAGATAATATAGGAAAGTGCTCTTGAATTCTAGTAGGAGAGTCTAGAACTCTCTGGAAAATGGAACTAGAATTTATAAAGATGACATTGAACTATTTTTCTAGAGACACAATTTAGATTCTGGATGCCAGAACAATATTTTTTATTCGGTGATAAAATACGGTTAATGATACTCAAACTAAATATACGATACCTTTCGCTGTAAGCTTACCCCCTCATTATAAGTCCAGTAATCCCCTACATCAAAAACTTGCAGCTTTCATAGAAATACTTTCCGTGCACGTAAAATTTTTTCAAATTCTGAATTACTTTATAGTGAAATTAACTACATAAATCAGTTGCCATTTATCGTGGATTTAGTTTGAATATCATTAACCGTATTTTATCTAAACCTCCGATAATCATTGATTCTGTTCCAGCAAATAAAGAATTTAAAAATGTTACTGTCTTATCTTATTTTCCTAAAATCAGTACACAAATTTCTCGTATTCTCAATCGCTTCAGTTTTAAAGTTGTTTTCTATCCAACCAATAAATTTTCTTGCTCTTATCTTAAAGATCCTTTTGACGACTATAATACCTGGGACATTTACAGAATTTTTTGTGAGGTCGGCCTCTCTTACATTGGAAAGACGTGCACTTAGAATTAGGCTGAAAGAACATCAGAATTACGTTAGAAAACAGGAATTTGAGAAAACTACAATAGCGAAACATTGTTGGAATTCCAATCACCAGTTTAATTACCAGAAGCTACAATTATTCAAAAACGTGACTCAGTTGTTGATCTAGACTTTTACGAAGCTTACTATATTCATAAACGTACTTCCTCCTTAGTGAATGATATGACCAGCCCCCCTTTTATTATACCAGTGTGGAGGGATCCTGCGCAGTGACTCTTTTTCAGTTGGTTCTGGTCCATTCGTCATTTCTTTAAAATATATAAACTCTTGTTTTCGCCTTTTCAATCAATCCATGAGCTAGTACTCGGGGCTATAACCGAGAGGTTCTTCAAACCAATTTTAATTCTCACTCTCTTTTTTTTCCTCACTGAGGAAGGGGATCCAGGAATCCTCGAAACGATCTTATGGGATTTTTTTGTCGTAATTATACGTTATTTGTGCGTAAAATCGTTGTTAAAGATTTTAGCTTTTTTATTATTTTGTTATATTAGTTTGAATGTTCTGGAAAGTGTTGAAGAACGTATGTTTGACGCGTTTGTTGACGTTATGTTCTCTTTGTTGTTATGATATAATTAAATTATTTGAGAATTTAGAGATTTGCGATTTCATGCTTAATTTCTAATTATTTTCTTTAATTTGTTTATTATTTATTTATTAACTTTATATTATTGGCGATGAATAATTGTTATAATTGTATAACTCCAATGTATTGTCACGAAGAAACTGTCAAGAAAATTAATAAAGCATACGCAGACTTTTTAAAACTAAACATTAGTCCAAGCTTGCTACTTAACAGATTTCAAATTGTGGGAAAATGAGCTATTGTACTACAGTCGAATATTCTAGAAACTGTTGTTAGTACAACTGAAGAATGTTCTGAAAACTTTCGTATTAGGAAATTAAGAACAGGAAGCTATTACAGTGAATATCCGTTAGAACGGTTTTCCAAGTAAGGCCATTTTTTGCCTGATCTAACCAAGGTCATTATTAAAAGATGTATACATTTCAGTTTATAAAAAAATCCTTTACATTTAATTCATTGATTTAAGATTTTTAAAGACATTAAGTTAAAAATTTATGATAAAAAACCCACCGTTCTTTTAATTTAAAACATTTTAGTAATATGCAAATTAATGCCAATATTATTAATAAAGCAGAACTAATTGCTCAGGACAAACAAAGTATACAAATAAGTTGTTGTTCTTAAATATTTCAAAAATTTTAAAACTATAAAGTATTTTTTCTTTGTGATAGTGGAACAAGTGTTCTTTTTGCCGCACGGCAAACTAATTTTTATTACTTTTCTAATGTATTTATTTATAATATATTTATTCTAATATATTTATTCTAATATATTTATTCTAATATATTTATTCTAATATATTTATTAATTACTCTCTAAGCTATTACTTTTCTAATTTTACGATACACTAAAAAATTTGGTCTATGAAATCATATTTCGATTTGTAATGCCGACGAACAGCCAACAGAATTGTTAGAACTTCTCGTGTTGTCGGTTGTGGAATGTTATCAGTCTATTCATCATTATCACCAACATTTTCTTCACAAATACAAATTCGAAAATTATGCTTCATTATTGAGCACAGCTTTATTACATTTATTCCACGTTCAAATATGCTCTTTATATCATATTAAATAATCTCAAACACATTAAATTTCCTCAAAATAGCAATAACAAAAATTAGGGTTATTTGAGTCTCCTTCAAGACAATAAAAGTTGCAAAGTCCATGTACGCATAATTTTGTATTCATAAAACCATTCTTGACTTTATATTCATAAAATATAACTTTATAATGAATATTGGTATAGACTTACGAATGGTAGCATTTGATCCAGAACTGAAAACATACATGATAAATGATACCCTGCTTGCACTGTTTCAAACCGACTTGCATTATTAAAAAAAAAAGTTATCCCCCCAAAATAAAATCCCTCACTTTTACCCCCTCCCTATCAAACAAACACAGTAAAACAACTTTATTATTTAGGGATTCATTAGATCTTCATTTCTATTGCCAAAACAACGATCGCGAATGGCCATCGGTTGTTGATGTAAAAACCTATTATATATGCACTTAAGTATAATTGCCCACTTTGTTTTCATAAAACCGCCTGTAACTTTACAAATGATCGTATCGACTTACGTAGGGAGTCATTCGATTCAGAATTAAAATATACATAATAAATGGTACCCCAGTTAACCTACTTGAAATGTTTGAGTTTTTCCCCTCCTATCGTTAAGTTATCCCTCTTTGGCACCTCAAAACACGGCAAATCCACTTTATTTTTGGGGGACCCATCGGATCTTATAGTTCCATAACGACGTTCTTCCCAAATTTTAACAAATGGCCACCAGTTGTCTTATATTACTGAATTTTTAATTATGTCACTTGTGCTACAGCGGCTTGTTAAATTGGCAATAATATAATTTTTTTAATATAAAAACATTTTAAAGCATTTTTGGGATATTCTGTAATTCCAGGAAAAATAAGATGTTCAACTACATTATATAACACTCGTGGAGAGAAGGCGAACATTTTGATTTCAAATATTTAAAATCTATTCATCCGTTACCATTTTTTTTAGATGATAAAGTATATTACAATTTGAACGATGAAACAAGATGACATTTTATTAAAGTATATTTATGTTCAACGAATATAGATTTTATTAAAGGGACGTAACAAGGGGATTGAATGTCAAAAATTGATTGAAGTTTGATCCTGTATTACAAAAACTGCGGTTAATGTAAACTGTTATTTTTCTTTAAATTTATTTATTTATGTTTTACACAAATAAAAAAATATTTCATAAATTGTAAATATATTTTAAAAAAATCTTAATATTGAACGACAAAATTACCCATGTAAAACTATTTTTCACGATTTAAAAATATGGGATCCAAGTTTTTGTGTCGTCATTTCTTTTTTATATAGCTTATTACGTTCTCTCTTGGTTATACCTGGAAAAAATAAATAAATGTAAAAAATATTATATATATATATTTTTTAAAGAAAAAAAAAACCCTTAGAATTTTATCATATGTAGAATGCCTTGTCTTATATAAAGAACAGTAATCATTTAAGGCAATATTACGACTAATATGTTAGCTTTGAAACCTATTTAGATACACTCACTGCCATACAAATATTATACGAAAAGATTATATAAAGCGAATTAAATGAAAATTATTTGTGATATTAAAGACATTTTGAGAGACTGTGTGGTACAATTTAATACATTAGTTTAGAAATGTAAAACGAAATCCCAGCCAAATTACATAATAATATAGGTAACGCAAAAGTCAGATATTTCACTGAATATATATATATATATATATATTGGAAGTTGTTTAATCTGGAATGTGGTGACATTTGCTGATAACGCAGACAGTGTCGATTAATTTCAAAAATAAATCATCTATGGATAATCTGCACCCATTCAATGAAGAAGACAATCTCTTAGCTTGGACAGATTCCGGGGATAATTTGAGAGTAAATGTAAACGTGGAGGTTTGTCAATCAGCAATGTGATCGCCTTTTAATTTTTAACACAATCCTACTGATTGGTAAACATATGATTTTTTCGAAATGAATTTTCCCAAATGGTTAAAAAATACTTATGCCTAGAGCGTTAGCAATCTAAGTCAATGGTCTTCAGTTTGACCCCCCCCCTCCCCCTGCCTGGGCACGTTTCTTTTTAAAAACTATTTTGGAAAACTTCAATTCGTGTGTCTACATCTGTTGATAAAACAACTCCGACAGCGTCGATTGACGCTCAGAATAACTCATTCATGGCGATTTGGTGTATTTGTACCCGTTCAATGGAGAATAGAAACATTTGACTAAAAAAGATTCTGTGTAGAGTGTAGAAAGTGAATGTAAACGTGCGTTTTATCAACCAGGATTGTATTTACAACCGAAGTTCTACATCTAAAATTTCCAGCTTTTGTACAACATACTCATAGAAATCTCTACCCCGCTGTTGTAAACACTACATCATTGCTCTTTGGAAGACCTCATCGCCGTTGCAGTGCTGACTTGCAAGATGCTTCTTTAACTTGGGCTCACATGTTTCACTGAACCAAGTATCTCGAAGCAGCATATGGTTGGGAACAATATTATCACTTTCCTAACAGCCTTGGCCTAGCGCAATTTTTTTTTTTAAATATCAAAACAGTAGTTGCTTAAAGACTGCACCTTTTTTTAGTCTTGAAAGCTTGTTTCAATAAGTCTAGAAACATCCTGCATAGTAATACATTTCATTAGGATTTAATAACGAAGTTAAAAAGGAACATTATTTTTCTTTATATTATCAGCAAATAAACTTTATAAAAAACGTTACATTCTGCATTATTATGGCTGATCTTGTTCGATAAAAAGAACAAAATTAATTCTTAACATTTTCATCGTTTTTTCTGTTCAGAACAAATTTGTTTAAAAATCGGATTAAAACTACATAGATACTCCTTATCATCCTTATCATACGTCTTTTAATTGCTTTCTATGCTGAAAAGATAATCATTTTTCTACATAAATGCAGATCAAATTTAAGATTATAAAAGTGCTTAAAGGTGAGAAAAGTTTTCTTATCGGAAACATAAATTTTTCGAAACGCAATCTTTCATGTTGACGAATTAATGCTATTTTTCTTGCATAACGGATGCAAATATTTTTTTTAAGTGTTGAAAGAAACAAAGAAGAAAATTCTTTGATAAAACCTAAACTATTTCCCACAAAAACTATTAAAAACAAAGATGTGGTGTTAATATGGATATCATCGCCATATTTTTCGTTATTTTTATTTTAGCATAATTTTAGTAAAATATAATATTTGACTTTATTAGAAGTATTTTTCGCCATTAAAGATGATATCATATTTAAAATGTAGCTTTTATTTACAACAAATTTTAAAAATTCAATTTTGATTATATTACATAATAAATACAATATATACATACACAATAAATATAAAAACAATCGGTAAGAACATTCGATAAGTTCATTAATGTTAAAAACAGAGTTTAATTATAGACCTCCGAAGCTTTGCGCAATAGTCACCCGCGCGGCCATCCACAGCTATCTTTAGAAAGATTATGGCATTGGAGCGAAGCTAACGAAAAATACATGCTACCGCGGTGCATTCCACGTATAATTTTTTACAGACCGCTACTGTCACGTAATGCTAGAATGCACCAATACTGGTGTACGAAAAGAGCATCACGTCACTCCAGCGGTGTGTAAACAAGTGGGTAAGTGTGATCACAGAGGGCAGAGAGAGTTTCGTTTAATATTCCTTTCAAAGTACTTTATCCTTTTGCAAAATCTGTTAGTTCCACATTTCGCAACCAGGGGGCACACTCTGTACTAAATAAACCTCTCTCTGAACGAAACTCCGTTTTATAAACTATCCGTAGATATATTAGTCGAGGGGATCGGGCCCATAGCATGCGAGATATGTAGACGCACCTAGCAGTAAAAATTGGAACTAAAATGTGTACGGCTACGGTGTATAATATGAAAGATTGGTCAAAGGAGTGTCTGCAAAAGTTAGAAAAGTGCTCCTCGGGTAAATAAGTGTGGAGGTTAGAAAAATTGCTAAAAATACAGAAGTTAGAGTCCGGAGTGGTAAATAATATAAGACTTATTGAAAATTTTGTGATTTTTCGCGTGATCGCAAGTGTTCTGCTATAAGTATGCAAAATATCACATCTCCAACTTAATTAGGGGCTCAGTTAGGGCTCAGTTAGAAAAATTGCTTAAAATAGACAAATTAAAGCACAGACGGGTAAATATAAGAAATTTTTCAAAATTTTATAATTTTTCGTTTATGTGAGGCGTTCAGCTATAAGTATAGAAAATTTCAAGTCTTCAACAGCTCAGTTAGAAAAAAAAGCTTAAAGTACACAAGTTAGAGAACAGACGGGTAAATATAAGACTGTTTCGAAATCTTATGATTTGCCGTTTTATGTGAGGTGTTCTGCTATAGGAATTCAAAATTTCAAGTCTTCAACTTAATTAGGGGGTGAGTTAGAAAAAAAAGCTTGAAATACACAAGTTAGAGCACAGAGTGTTAACCCGAGAGTAGTCGCGACATTTTTTAGAACGTTAGTAGTCGCGTTCGGTCCATTTGCCGCCGTTACCAGCAGGCCGAAAACGAAGGGGAAACTTGCCGGTGTTATCAGATGATAGAAAACGGATAACGTAGGGTGAAAATATTGACTGAACTTAAAAAGATTACAGCAATTATTCATTTTACAACCTTTTACAGCAAATTATTTATTTCGCTGAAGTATATATTCAGTTGGCATCTAGTTAAATGTTTTTAATAACTCTTTCTTCATTTTGCATAAATACAAGTAAATATTAAATGATTTGATTGAATTTCTGATGTTACTATGAATCAATAATTAGTAGGAAAACATTTACGAATATGAATCTAAATTCGTGATAGGTTTTTTTTTTTTTTTTTTTTTTTTGGAAGGACAGAATCAGAGTCAGGTAGATTTTTATGATACTCCGGCACTCTATATCCATTTAATAAAATAAAATTAATAAATTTAGCATCAATATATTACACTGACATTATATATAATAAAGAAAAAGGTAAAAAATACTTAATTTCGAAATTATAAATGTAAATGTTGTAACTACGTTTTATTTATTTATTTTGTGGTGTGTCTATGTGTGTATGAGGGGAGAGAGGAGGGGGGGGGGGGGGCTCTCGAAATTTTATGATTAAATCCATTTTTCAAATGAAAATGCATGATTTGTAGTTTTTCTACTTATTTCAGGGTGGGAGCAGCGCCCCTTAATAAAAACTCTGGATACGAACTTCGCTTATATAAAGCAAATAATAAATAAGTTATTGAAATTATATATTTAATTTAAATACATTTGCAATTGTAGATTTAAATCCTAAGATGGATAAATTATTTTAATTAATAGAATCACTGGAAGGTTCATCTTAATAGGGATGTATTTTACAGCAACTATTTAATTAAAATAAATATTCAATTGTACATTTCATAATAAGGTATTATTGTTATAATTTATTGTTTTATAATAACATTCATTAAAATAATAAAAACTATAAGAAATTTTTCTCCGAAATTATATATGTAGCAATAATTTTATTTAAATGAATTTTCTCTCGTATTCTGAAAAACATTATTCTGAAAAATATTTTGAACAATTGATGAAGGACAGCAAATTTAAATTTGTTAGATACCGTCCCCAAGCCTCTATTGGATTTCAATAATAATAAAAAGAAAAAAACATTTTCTGTGGCATTAAAAAAAAATGTGTTTTTACTTACAGTATGAAAATTTAAAAATAGATAAATTTTAGAAAAATACTTAAAATATTTTTTAAAATCATAGTATAAATATTCACTGAATTATACAAAAAAGATTTTTATTTGCGTAATTTCTAACCTACATTGTAAAATTCTCATTATTGTGCAAATAAATTATATCTATGTTCTTCGAAGATATACATACTACATTTCTGAGAAAACTGTTTTATCTTTTGAGTTTGTTTTATTGTACAAAAACGATACTTTTCAGATTTTGGAGATACGGCAATTTTTTTCCTGATTCCCACAAAATTCTCTTCTCTCTTTTTTAATGGTTTGGCTGTGTTATTGTCTGTTTTTTTTAAATTTATATTGTTCTGGTAATAAATGGAAAGCAACTTCTTTCAAATAATGATGATGAATTTCCCTTTTTTCATATTTAAACGATTATCAATTTGAGAATTTATTCCCGCAATGTTTGACAATGAAAAAAAAAAATGTAGCTGACCATCAATCAGTTTTTTGTGCGAACTGACTTCACAACTAATATAATAAAACAATTTTAAGTAACATTCTAAAAGTAAAAAAAATACTCTATGAACGGGTAAAATAGCAGAAAGAAGAAAGACGAAATAAGAACAGACAGAGAGTCCGTACTTCGAACAAACTTTCCCCCGCAGATTTCGCGGAAATGGGAAAGGATGAACACGAGGGGGAAAAATTTAACTAACACAAGTGGTCGCAACGCGGTCATTTAGACCGATTGAAACTTAAGAATTCGATAAAATGCTAAGAAATAGCAGGAATGACTTGCAATTTTACTACACAAAAGTGTGAACACTCAAGGTCAGCTACACGGAATTTGGCTATCGTAACTTTAACAGGAAATGAGTTACAGGAAGATAACGAATTTCGGGCGGGGAAAAGACCAACGCGCGACTATTAACGGGTTAAATATATTCCTTTTTCAAACTTTTATGATTTCTCGTTTGATATGAGGTGTTCAGCTATAAGAATCCGAAATTTCAAGTCTCCAAAATATACAGTTTCTGAGAACAGGCTCTCTGACGGACAGACAGACAGACAGAGGAATGATACGAATAGGGATGATACGAATAGTCAGATGAACGAAACCCTAGAAAAGAAACTGGGGAAACACCGCAGTAGGCTATCTTTTTCGTTATCCTCAGCATCGGAGGTAGTGACGTCACAGTAGAAGTGCATTTTTTTTCCAGAGTTGCCAAGTCTCCGGTGTCTTGCACACAACTATTATTTTAGAGAAAATGTTATTAGGTTTGCAGCTCTCGTTCACCATCGCTGTAGCACTGCTATCGTTACGTCACAAAGCATGTGCTACAGCCTTAGAGATTTCAGAAAAGTCGTGGTCCATTGGACGTTACTATATCTTTTTCAACATCAAAACGGTAGCTGCAGTCAAGATCACGGAAGATGTCACCGGAAAATTTTAAAAGCCAATTTCCACAAGTTCAATGCATCGACCAGAGAAAATGTCAAAAGTGGGGGCGATCAACCAACTATCGAAGCCCCACTGTCGCAGCGGGATCATTATATGTCGACAATTTACCGTTTAATATGAACATTTAAATATACTATTTCCTCTAAATACAGGGGAATTAACTAAATAAAGATAAGCAATTGAATTATTCATAATTTTTATTCAGTTTTTGGAATATAAACTAACCTGCTTCATAAATCAAAATTATATGATTGAACTATTCTTTTGTATTTTGTTTTTTATTATTGTGTTTACATACGGAAACATAAACATTTTACAAATAAAGTAAACTGGGTGCAAAACTAAAAATCACAAAGGAGATTAAATGTAAACAGAACTTTTCGTATTGGAAATAGAATCTTTTTCCATGAAAATAATCTCTTATGTCAATGCATTAATGTCATTTTTCTTTGGAAGGAAATGTAATATCATTTTTATACATATGAAAAGTTGATGAAAAATATATTTTATCACATAATACAAAACTTTTAAAGCACACAACATTAAAAAAATTATTAAAAGGTATAAAAATTAAAGCAAAATTTCATTTAATAGCTGAAGTAGCTTACTTTTTAAATGATGTCGGATTAAACTCACTTTTATTAAGATAGTACATCTGCATCTTGCGAACAGATTATTCAATATGAAAAATAATATTTTTTGTAAACATTTAAACATAGTTTTTAAAAACTAAGAGTATAGAGTAAAGAATTTTTAAAAAGTAAGAGTAAAGAGTTTCTAAAAAGTAAATTACTGTGAGCATTAAGACAGTGTACATTTTTATTTTAATATTCTTGATATGAGCTGGGAAGGTTCAGGAATAAATTATTCCTGGTTACGATTTTCTCAATTATATATTCCCAAAACAGCTACGTGCTTGGTCAACCCTAATTTTACTTTGGTGGTTAACTTAGGCAGCCAGTTAATAAAAATTCTAACTGAAATATCTAGAGTAAAAAAATGTAATCACTAAAATAATTTTTAATTAATACTAATTTAGATTTTGTGATTTCGTAAAAATTTCGATATATGAATTGCTGTTTGGTAAATTAGAAAACTAATTACTGAACTCACACCCTCTAAAACCGCACAAAAACAAATGGAAATAAAGAGGTAGTTAAATGATGCATACATTTAACGCAGAATTAAAATTAATAAGATAAAAAAATTCATTGTAAAATTTACAGAAATTAAGAAAGAAATAAGAAAAACGTTTATCGTTAATCAGCTACCACTTAGCTCCACTCGATATGCTTTTTGTTCTAAATAAATTTCTAACACATAAAATCTCCAGCTGGGGTTCATTTCTGACGCAGGCATTTTTGCATTTATTTTTATAATCACCATAAACAAATACATTAGTTGTATTTCACTTTTGTTGAATATAAAATAATTCATTAGTTAAATACATTTCAAATCCTATAATAAGCCATATAGATAATTCGTAACACCAATGGCAGCTCCTGACTGGATTTATTAGGGGCACTAAATGCATGGCTGTCAGATTTCTTCTTTTCAAACCACGAATTTTTAAAAGAAATCTTCTACTTACTTAAAATGGCAGAAAGTCATGCTTGTAAAGGAGGAAAAACTTTCTTTGGAAAAATATTGGTAAGAAAAGAATAAATTTCTCTGTCATGGATTTAGTGCACCAAAAATAGGCAGTCACGAGCCCCAACTGCTAAACACATTAACATAATGCCTAATGACAATTCTATGGAGCCATGTACGATAACAAGAGTTCGTTGCAGGTATTAGTAAAGATCGTAAGACACGATCTTTCACAGGCACATATACAAACGTAATTATTAAACTTTGACTCTTACGTCAAAACTTTCTTTGCTCATCGAGAGTTTAAACTCTAATTCTACTCTAATAAAACGTTAAATAATTCTACATCGGTGGAAAACATCACAGTGTCATACTAGACATGATGCGCTTCGAAACTCAAAAGCATGACTTTGTCATAAGAGACAAGAGGAATTTCGAAACTCAAAAGCATGACTTTGTCATAAGAGACAAGAGGAATTTCGAAATTCGAAAGCATCACGATGTCATAAGAGACAAGATGGATTTCGAGACTCAAAAGCATCACGGTGTGATAGCAGATAAGATGCATTTTGGGACTCAAAGGAAACACGGTGTCATAAAAGACAAGACGCATTTATTTCGAGTCTCAAAAGCAACACAATCTCAAAAGTCATGATTTCGAGACTCAGTTGTTCTTGCTTTATGAACAAATATAAATGCAGATTTCTATGTCATAACTCTGCACATATCTTTTTGAGCTTAGAGAATAGATCGTTCAGCTAGCCAGACAAGTGAAATAGTGAAGAAATGTGTGTTGTCATCGTTCAGAGAAAGAGTATCACTCGCAGGGTGGATTACAAAACATAAGACAATCTATATTACTAGTGAATCTGCAGATCAGGAGCCTCAACGTCATCTTTGCAAGTCATTGTTTTTTAACACTCATTGCGTAATATTCAACTTCCTACAGATCGCTTTTTAAAGTTTTCAAATTACATAAATATTTATAAGAATACAAGATACTTCATAAAGTTTCAGAAATTAAAAGTGTTAAACAAGTGGTTATACATTGATGTTCTGAAATTCTGATGAGCTACTTATTCTGGTAACTTTTTAAATAAAAAATTGCATTTCAGGGATCATCAAAATTGCATCATCAAAAATTGCATTCAGGGGGGCTCTTCCCCCCTGAACCCCCCGTAGTCTATTTAAAGTTACATTCGTAATTTTTTATTGATTGTGCGGATGGTTATAGTATATCTTAGATTTTTTTACGCTGTGATTTATAAGGATAAGCATAAGTTTTTTTTTTATAAATTACTAAAATTTAAATTTAAAATAAAATATTAATGTTAACCGTACACAGACAATAAATCTTGAAGTGACGCCAAAAATGCAACCCTAAAATCCGCTACATTCGGCACAACACAACGACGTGCTTAAAAAAAAAAAAACAAAAAAAAAACAGAGTAATATTTTTAGTAATACAGTTTTTAATTCATAATACAATGAAATGCTACCTTAGAATGCTTATTGCTTAAATATAAGCAGATCATTTTCATTTTACAGAAAAATGCACGGATGAAGTCAAAGAATGCGGTCCCTGTTCCACGTGATTGTTTTGTTTGGGCCGAATGAAGGCATTTAAATCTGAGCGATAACGCACATCGTATTGCAAACTGTTTTTACGGCATACTGCATCTACATCTATCTCTTTCCTCCATGAATAATAGTTAATTTTATTTTACCCAAGATCTTTTTATTCCAGCATCTTTGTTTTCGATAAATGACGTCTAATTCACCTGCTATGCGTACTTACTCAAAACTTTTCATCGTGTTATATTAAGAAATACTCGAGAGTTTTCTTTTTATTTCCAATATGCCGCCATATTAATTTTTCTATTCTTAATTTTATTTTTCATTTTCCTGTTTCACGACAAAACATTTCAAATAAAAATTGTTTAAAAGAAAATATTATTCCGGGTTTTGATTTTCTTGGCAACAATTAAAGAAATATTGGTAAATGTTATGGAAAATGTTACGTTATTCTCTATGAAAATAATGAACTTTTGTATTTTTAAGCAAAATATTTGAATAAAATAAATAAAATAAATGAAATATTGCCTATTTTTATTTCTGGGCTAAAATCCACCTATATGCAAAGATACAAATGCATTAATTCATCCGTTTTGGCGTTGGCTTTACTCAAACATTATGCACGCAATTATACTAATATTATTAGGACCAAATACGTTGCTAGGCAACAGATGAGAGAAAAGGGGAAAAAAATGAAATATGCATTATGTCAAATTGATAAAACAAAATCCTTTATATTATTGGAAAACATGCATAAAATCCCCCCCCCCCCCCAATATTATAAATCTAATTCAAAAAATTTCGCAAATATATTGACAAAATTTCAAACTAATTGGAATAATTTAGTAATCTTATTTAAAAATTTCAGCATCAAAAATTTACCATTTAAATCCATTTTTCATATGAGCCATTTCTTTCAACAAATGAAAATCTGAAAATCGTCTGACTTACCATAGAAAATCATTATAGAGCATAATAAAATGTTCCATATTTCCCGAACGAATGAACCAAATTTAACCAAAAACTATACAGCTATGTCCGGGTACCTCATCAACATGCCCAGTGAATTTCAAGCCGATCGGATGCTTTTTGCGGCAGTTATCGCGGAACAGACAGACAGACTAACAGAAACCAAAACTTTTCGTGTCTCCACAGTAAGCCTTCACTGACGTTTCGGCAATAAAACAGGGAGCACTAAATTTAACCACCTATGATAAGAGGCTCTGTTAATCTCGAGACCATAATAGGTTCTTCCATACTAGTAAATCTGCAGATCAGGAGCCTCAACGTCATCTTTGCAAGTCATTGTTTTTTAACACTCATTGCATAATATTCAACTTCCTACAAATCGCTTTTTAAAGTTTTCAAATTACATAAATATTTATGAGCATACAAGATACTTCGTAAAGTTTCACAAATTAAAAGTGTTAAACAAGTGGTTGTACATTGATGTTCTGAAATTCTGATGAGCTACATATTCTGGTAACTTTTTAAATCAAAAATTGCATTTTTTCAGGGGGGCAGAGCCCCCCTGAACCCCCGTAGTCTATTTAAATTTAAATTCGTAATTTTTTATTGATTGTGCGGATGGTTATAGTATATCTTAGATTTTTTTTACGCTGTGATTTATAAGGATAAGCATAAGTTTTTTTATAAATTAATAAAATTTAAATTTAAAATAAAATATTCATGTTAACCGTACACAGACAATAAATCTTGAAGTGACGCCAAAAATGTAACCCTAAAATCCGCTACATTCGGCACAACACAACGACGTGCTTAAACGGATAAGTCAAAGAATTTGGTCCCTGTTCCACGTGCTTGTTTTGTTTGGGCCGAATGAGGGCATTTAAATCTGAGCGATAACGCACATCGTATTGCAAACTGTTTTTACGGCATACTGCATCTCCATCTATCTCTTTCCTCCGTGAATAATAGTTAATTTTATTTTACCCATGATCTTTTTATTCCAGCATCTTTGTTTTCGATAAATGACGTCTAATTCACCTGCTATGCGTACTTACTCAAAACATTTCATCTTGTTATATTAAGAAATACTTGAGAGTTTTATTTTTATTTTTAATATGCCGCCATATTAATTTTTCTAAACTTAATTTTATTTTTCATTTTCCTGTTTCACCACAAAACATTTCAATTGAAAATTGTTTAAAAGAAAATATTATTCCGGGTTTGGATTTTCTTGGCAACAATTAAAGAAATATTGGTAAATGTTATGGTAAAATGTTGCGTTATTCTCTATGAAAATAATGAACTTTTGTATTTTTAAGCAAAATATTTCAATAAAATAAATGAAATATTGCCTATTATTATTTCTGGGCTAAAATCCTTCTATATGCAAAGATACAAATGCATTAATTCATCTGTTTTGATGTTGGCTTTACTCAAGCATTATACACGCAATTATAATAATATTATTAGGACCAAATTCGTTGCTAGGCAACAGAGAAAGAAAAGGAAAAAAAATGAAATATGCATTATGTCAATTTGATAAAACCAAATCCTTTATATTATTGGAAAACATGCATAAAATTCCCCCCAATATTATAAACCTAATTAAAAAAATCTCGCAAATATATTGACATAATTTATTGGAATAATTTAATGTTATTTAAAAATTTCAGCATCAAAAATTTACCATTTAAATCCATTTTTCATATGAGCCATTTCTTTCAACAAATGAAAATCTGAAAATCGTCTGACTTGCCATTGAAAAGCATTATAGAGCAAAATAAAATGTTCCATATTTCCCGAACGATTGAACCAAATTTAACCAAAAACTATACAGCTAAGTCCGGGTACCTCATCAACATTCCCAGTGAATTTCAAGACGATCGGGTGCTTTTTACGGCAGTTATCGCGGAACAGACAGACAGACTAACAGACAGACAGACTAACAGAAACCAAAACTTTTCGTGTCTCCACAGTAAGCCGTCACTGACGTTTCGGCAATTAAGAGTTAGCCGCTCTGTGCCGCAATGCTAGATCTGTCACTGTTAGGAGGTAAGGTGCATTTGGAACGCGGGTATATCCCCTTGCGGTATTCGCGACAGTGAACATCAAAACCCCTGGCCCACCATAAATCTGAACAGTAAGAAACATTTTCTTAACCGTTTAAACTTTTTTTTTTTATATCATCCACACACTCGTTGGAGCACTGACTATATTAAACAGTTTTACTGATGTTTACTACCTCCAATGTTAAATGATTTCATTAACCATTTGCACTCGTATGTCTAGCCTGACTAGACATAATCTTACTTTGCAAAATTTGTTTTTGTCACCAGTAATAAAAGAAAAGAAAATTTGCTTTTTTAATTAAAGCATGTTTGGAATTGTGTACTTGAAGGAAACTTCTTATAAAAAAGTGGTGCAAACCGAAAAAAAAAATGTGTAAGAAACGCCCAAGTTGAAAAGATTAAACATTGTGTCTCTAGTGGAAGCACGAAAACAAATATTAAAATATACTTATTATTTTTCACATAACAGAAAAATGGAATAATGTAAACAGTTGACAAAGTTCATTAATAAGATATTAATTTCTTTATTGTGCAATATTTTTCTTTAGTTAGTAAATAGGTAACTTAAAAAAAAACTTGTAATATCCACAATAATTTTATTTCAGTTTTCTTTTAAAAAACACCAATTTCTATTTTTAATCTTGAATACGTATAACATAACAAAATTTACAAGCAAGGAATACAGATTAGAAAACACTTTAATTTCCTCAAATATGTTGTCGTCTAAAAGTTTACTAATAAATTGTGTACCGACAAAGTATTTATTACTATTTCAAATTTTCAATATGAGGTACTTTTAAACTACAATGTAGTTTACTAATACTAAACTAAACAGTATTTAAATTTCTAGCTTACTGAGAAGAACACACGATTTTCATACCATTAAAGTGTATTTTTTTTTAAATACAACCTAAAATAAAATATTTTATTTCGTGTTAGTATGAATCAATAACACGTATTACTTTATTTTCAATTTTAAACACCTGCTATAACTAGAAAAAGTATCATTTTTAATCTGATTACGGTCGAACAAGTTTGATAAAAAGAAAAAAAAATAATTCTTAACATTTTTATTCTGTTCTTATGCTTAGATCTAATCTTCCTTAAAATCGGAACTAAACCATGCAAATACTCTTATCTCCATTTTTATAATTGCCTTTTTATGCAGAAAAGATTAACATTTTCTGCATAAAATACAATTAATGTGTAACTTAAGATTATACAGGAAACTAAATATAGAAGGAAAAATCATTATCCGAAAAACAAAATATTTCTGTAGTACAAAAAAAAAAAAAAAAAAAAAAAAAAAAACCGTTGATATCAACTACTTTTTTTAACTTTTATTGAAAATCAGATCAGAAGTATCTTTTTACGAATATTAAAAGCATCGAAGCAACCAATTATTTAACAAAACTAAAATAATTTTAAGTACATGTTTTAAAAGAATGAGTGAAAGACAAAACTTAATTTATTATAGAGGTTAATCTATTTCATTTAAGCATATTTTTAAAAACAGAAAATCTCCTTTTTTTGTTTCTAGACAGTTCTGAAAATGAAATAAAATATTTAGTAAGTGTTACTCTTTTGTTTATTTAATAAATATAATATCTGAATGTTTAAAATAAATTGAAACTTTTCATTTAATTTTCATTATGTGCATTGTACAATTGTACAAGAAGTTTAAAGATTTTGCTGTTTTTGAAAATGTTCTGTATTTTTATTGCTGTAATAAAACAATATTTTTATTCAATTAATAATTTTTTCGGTTCGGAATATCTGAAATTTCGAACTAATTGGGTTCATATTGACAAGGTCTTATTGTATTTAAACCAGATTGTTCTTCAGAAAAATGGCTATTATTTAGAATTAGGTTGAATTAAAAATTAATCCATTAAGATGTTGTTATTTATCAGTTGTAATATTGTCTGCTATTAAAGCTTAAAAGTGACAAACAGTAAGCTAAAATTTGCACAAAACTTAAATTAATACTTTATTTTTTCTCCATTAAATTTGGGCGACTGTATTTTACAGTACCTTCTCATCAAAATTATATACAGTTTGAAAGAATAAATGTTTTTAATGTAAGGTCGGAACATTTTATGAATAAACGATTCTCTAACTTTTACGATTAAATGAACGATCAACATGTGTATTTTCATAACAAAATATCAAAAGAGAAAACATATATAAAACTATATGAAACTTTGTTTTCTTTTAGGTTTTATATTTTAAGAAAATAAATTTAACAATTTCCGACTTTCAGAGATGGTTTTGAATGTGTGATGATGGAGAAAGATTGAGTACTATGAACTTCGTAGTAACTTCCGTTAGTAAGGGCATTTTTTAACGATTTTATAAAATCCCTATTGAGACAATAAATTGTAATTTTCGTGGCCGATCAGCGATTTTCATGCTTTATTATCGCAACTCCATGACGAATTTGTTTTCGCGACTAACTGAGAAAATTATCGATTTTTTTCTTAATTCAATGACTTAATTCACGCTTTTTTATGCGATTAATTAACGAAGGTTGTTATTTTTTCCGAGACCGATTAACGAAATTTGCGTTTTTTTCGCAGACACTTGATTACATTCGCAGTTTTATTTAATCCACTTGTAATTGACAAAATTTGCTGTTTTATTTCGTCATCATTTGATGAAATTCTCTGTTATATATCTGGATCGTCTGACGAAACTCGCGATTTTCATCAAAACCAATTGAGAATTTATTGTTTTTTTTTTTTTTTTTTTTTTTTTTTTTTTTTTTTTTTTTTCCCAGGTTTGTGAAATTTGAGTATTTTTCTCCTTCTCCCAAATGACAAAACAAAAGGTTTCTTTTTTTTTTTTTTTTTTTGGGGGGGGGGGGGGGGGGGGTGGTTGAGACCGATTGAGGAAAGTCGCGATTTTATTTCACGATCGATTGAAAACATTTATGGTTTTATTTCGTGAGCTATTCAGGAAATTTGTTGTTTTATTCCCCGATCGATTGAGGAACTTTCCGATTTCTGTTCACGATCGATTAATAAATTAATTTTTAAAAAATCTGAAATAATCGAAGAATTCCGCTAATTCGTGGAAGAATTGCATTCAGATTCTAATGTCTATTATTCCCTTCTCAGTATTATTCTTTCTGCATTCCGGGCTAATTGTGGTATGCTACTGCCGATGATTTCATTCGCGGTGCATATTAATCCGAATTTTCTTTTTCATGATTTTTCGTACATCGCAGATTCTTTTTTTTTTTTTTTTTTTTTTTTTTTTAAGAAAAACAGGGAAAATTTTCAAATTCGTGAAAATGTGGCATCCATGTTTAATAATATTTTTTAACTATGAACAATAAACAAAAATGCGTTAAATATCGCGGAATATGGCGAAGTATCGGCGAATTTTATTTAAAACAAGGCGAAATCCACTATTTCGCGTAAAAGGGCATCCTTGTATGGCGACTTAGACACAGTAAGACGTTAGTAGGCAAAGCAAAAAATTTAGTAGCCACGAGGCGACTACCAACCATGAATAAGTACCTATTCTGTATATATAAACATTATAAAATGTAAATATGATAATAATAATAAATGTAAATATGTACATAATAAAGGTAAATATGTAAATATATTTGTAAATATATTTGTGTTATTTTTTATATACAGATTATTTCTGTTTGTATATAAAGTTTGATAAATGAATTCATTATAATAAGAAATATTGAAAATATTTTTAAAAAATTGCTTGTGTGTGGAAAATATGTATAAAAATTTTCGTTCTGTTGTCCACTTCATTTTCACTGTCCCACTAAGACCCCTATAACAAACAACTATCGAAAAAAAATTCAGGAAGTGAGAATATAAGGAGGTGATCGGAATTTTTTTTTTTTTATTTTTATTTTTTTTTAGAGCAGAAAAAAAGTTCTTAAAATCTTTGTATGTCGTTATAATATCATAGTGTATAGTATTATAAGAAAGTCGTAAAATTTGGGCAGCATGGTAAAGAGATAATGGGATTTTTCCTAGAGCAAAAAAAGTCTTTGTCTAGCGTTATAGCATAACACGCAATGTTTCTGACATTCTGATACATGCATTGCACTGTTAAACAAAAACGGAGTAATAAAAGGAGATTCTACTGCAATTGAGATGCCAGTAATATTTCTGTATTTTAACAGAAATTTCCTCTCATAAATTCCAGAAATCTGTATTTTTATGAAAATTTTTCCACATAAATTACAGAACATTTTCCGTTTTTCTGGAATTTATGGAGGGGGGGGGGGGATTTTCCGTTAAAATACAGAAATAGTACTGTCATCTTTATTGCCAATAGAATCTCCGTTTTTTAGTTCGTTTTTTATAGTGGGTAATCAATGATAAATACATTGTAATAAATTGCTATTATGTATTCTAGCAGGCATTGGTGGTTATGCTGTGTTCTTATTCCTTTGTTCATCTAATTATTCCCGCATGTTTTGTTCTCACTGAACACATTGAATTAACTGACAGCTAAACTAAAATCCCATAATCTTAATAGTTTTTGCTATAGCCGTTTAGAAAATATTTAGACTAATTTGGGACAATCTGTATATATGAGGTTGTGTTTGCGATGTAGAGGAATAAATCTGCGACTTCATGAGCAATAGGCGAGCGACATAGTGCCACGTAAAAAACTAAGTCAATTACTTTAAGGTAGTAACTTGCTATATACTGTATACGTGAGATGACATAAGACGCCTCGATGACGTTAGCGATGTGTGCAAGATCAATGTGTAATGTTATATATATTTGTTTAACAAAACTATATAAATACAAAGTACTTACACACCATTGCTTTTCAACCCAGAAGAAACTTTGTTGTTGCTTACCAATTTACCTGAATGTGAACCAAATGTGTTATATGCACATCATTTTTACCTTCGTAAAATGATTAATGACACTCTAATATTTAGAACTGATACTGACAGCATTCACACATTTTAGTATTAATATTATTACCTTATTAAGTTGGCATTTACTTTTTTAATTTTAAGAATATATATATATCTATTTTCATTTTCAGACTTTCACAAATGGTCTTTTGAAGTTGTTTTTAAGAATTTAAATTCCCACAGCAATTCTTCTTGTACCGTGCATGAGCAAACGGTTTTAAAATGCATATGTCTTAATGTGAATTGATATGACGCTTATGAAAATAGCAGAAACAAATTTACTATTAACTCATTTCCTACTGTAATACTCATTTAGGAGTGTAGAAAAACATTCTAAGGCACTTCCGAGAAATGGCGAGCTAAAATATCACATACATTGTTCATTTCAAGTAGATAGGTCTTTGGTCAAAATTCTCGAGAACAGTGTAAGATAGCCTGCCAATAGGGGAACTCAGAACTTCGGGATATATATAGATAATATGGTCATTAATGACAGGACATTTTGTCGAATATTTACAAATGTACTTGTCAGATTTTTCTGGAATTTCATTATTAAAAAGAACAGATTTGGCCTCATATTTAACAACGTCTATTTGATAAGGAGGACAATCAGGTAGCCGACAAAAAATCAAAGAAAAAAATAATACTTGGGATTATCCTGTAAATTTAAATGCACAAAATGATCCATCACTGCAGAATACAAATTTGTGGATACTGTACAAAATGTTTATTGATTTTTGTAAGAAAAGCCCGTATATTCTTGGAGATTTTTTTTTTAAGTTTAAAAAAATTTATGCATGTTTTTAGCTTATATAAAGGTTTTCAACCAAATTTACGCCAGTTTCAGAAATATTTGCAAAATTTAGTAAAAGTAATATAAACCCTTGGAATATAAATATATTAAATATTTTATGAATTATGAGCAGTTATATGAAATAATTTTTATCTGCGCATGCACGAAAGGTAACATTATTTTTACGTAATTTAATAGTCAACTATATGGAGCAACTCATAAAAAAAATCAGTCAAATGTCGCGAAAATTCAGAAAGATATCTTCGATAGAGTGAGCTTATTTTTAGATGTTCTCTAAAAGTAGCTGAATGATAAGGGATTTTACGCAAATTGTCAATTTTAATTTCATTTTTTTTTATTCCCATGTTTTAATGATACTTTAGTTATTCTTGGATAACCACCAGAAAGAACCAGAACCATGGTAAAAATAAGTATCAAAAGCGCAACCTTAGACCAAAATCTACTCATTAATATCCTACGTCATTGATATACAGGAAATATTAACGTATTTCTGAAAGTCAGCTAATAAAAAAAAATAACAATTAAATTGACATTTGCGGAAAATCCCTTATCATTCAGCTACTTTTAGAAGCATCTAAAATTAGCTCCCTCTATCGACTATATCTTTCTGAATTTTTCATTATTTTGACTGATTTTTTTATATTTGCTACATATAGTTGACAAAAAAAAAAAAAAAACAAAAAAAATCTTTGTTATCTTTCGAGCATGTGCAGATAAAAATTATTTCATACGACAACTCATACTTCACAAAATATTCAATAGATTTATATTACAATTGTACTATATTTTTTCTACTACAGTTTGGCAAATTTTCTGAAACTAACCTTAAATTTGGTTGGAAACCCTGCATGATATAAGCTAAAAACCTGCATGAATTTTTTTATCTTAAAAAAAAAAAAAAAAAAAAAAAAAAAAATCTGTATATGCCCATGAATATACGTCCTATTCTTACAAACATCTGTAAGCATGTAGTAAAGTATAAGCATATTCGTATTCTGCAGCGATAGATTATTTCGTGCAAATTTATGTACAGGGTGATACCAAATATTATTATTTTCTTTGATTTTTTGTTAGCTACCTAATTGTCCTCCTTATCAAATCGGCGTTGATAAATTTGAGGCCTATCATATTCTTTATAATCCTGAAATTCCAGAAGAATCTGACAAGTATATTTCTAAATATTCGACAAAATGTCTAAAATTGAAAGTGTCCCGTCATTAATGGTCATATAGTGTATATATGCATAAATGATTTTTAACCTTCCTACCCTGAATGGGTCTAATCGACCTATTTCTATAATTCATTTTATTCGATTGGAACCAGAATTTTTTTCGTAAATAAGATAAATAAAAATCAATCAAAAAGTAATACAAATAAAAACATTAAACAGTTTTTAAAGAAAATTCTGGTGTGAAATGTATTTATTAATTTTGAGTAAAATTTCAACTGCGTAGGGAAGTTAAATATAAAATGTTTTTTGCACAGGAATGTGAAGAGATTAGAACATTTATTTTAAGTGCTACTATAAGTTTAGCCTGAAAGAAAAATCATGCGTCATACATTATATGAAGCACTTTTTAACAAATTCAGGATAGTGCAAAAATACTTCAATGTTTAATAAGGTGAATGATAAAGTCTAAGTAAACAATTTGGAAAATTAATCATACATCTCAAAACATACTTTCGGCACTTACTTTCTTAAAGTAAAAAATATCAAAACTTCTTTGTGAATCCCTGTATATGATTTGTGGATTTGTATGTATATATGTCATAGTATAACAAATTTAATTCAATAATGAAACACATAACAAAATTCAAAATTCAACTTTAGCAATTTCTCTCAAACAGCGGAAATGTATTTGAATTTTGTTCTTTTGGTGCAATCCTGTATATCATCTAAATAGCTTGCATACACCAAGTAACATGCAAAATATTCATTCGTGAAATTTAGGGAAGCATGCAATTACTTAAGACGCAATTGCAGCAATTATTCCTCATAGACTGTACTGTAATGGAATTATTTTGTGTTCCTGTAAACGAACGTAGATTCTATGCACATGAACAGTATATTCTAATTTAAAAATCTGGAAATACACTTCAGTCCAATTTCAGTATATTTGGAAAAGTGTAATGTTATGAAAATACAATGCAAACGATTTTTCGCTTTAGTATATGACAAGGTCGGGAAAACTTTTCACATGCGCGTGCCAATTTTTTTCGAAAAAAATTTCAAGTGACCATGGCGTGCCCCCCCCCCCCCCCAATTCCCGTAAAAAAAATGAATCAAAATTATTTACTCTTTTTATTATTAGATTACGGTAAATGTGGGTCTGCAGTTAATACCGAGATACACAATAAATTCAACAATGTATTATTATATTGAAAACTCAAACCAAAACATATTGTTACATGAAAAGATTAATTATAGTAATAATTACAGAAATAAGATAATAAATATCGTATTCGTAAAAAACATTAAACTCGAATAGAAACAACTTGCCAAATGTTCGTAAAAATTATGGTAATACATGGCGTTGCCTCGTGGTATCTGTTGTTTTTGACATTTTAAGGATGATGGTAGTTTTATATTGGATGTAATTTTATTTTAAAACAGACAAACATTGAAAATGTTAATAAAATACTCATACTGCAATATATATTAAAACACACATACACACATAAATAACGCCTGGTCAGTGGTTAGAGCAGCAGTCTTGTATACTATGGTCCTGGGTTCGATTCCTGGCTCTGGTTAATTTTTCACTCCAGTTGGGATTATTGCATTTATTGTTTGTATGTCTGTATAATATTTATATATACTTTTAACTGTTGAATGCAGGCGTTATTTATGTGTGTATGTGTGTTTTAATATATATTGCAGTATGAGTGTTTTATTATAATTATCGTAGATCGATGTAATAGTAAAATCTATTCATCGTTGTCCGTTCACCCAACCTGTCGTATAGATGGCTGGTGACTTCCCCAACATGGTTTATTAGTGAGAAATTGCAGACTCAGACATCGGCCGGAGTAGCTCAGTGGTCAGAGCAGCAGTCTTGTATACTGTGGTCCCGGGTTCGATTCCTGGCTCTGGCTAATTTTTCAACCCAGTTGGATTTATTGTATTTATCGTTTGTATGTTTGTATAATATTTATATATTCCTTTAATTAAAAATGTTATTTGCATAATATTTGTTTTACACATACTGTTAAATGGAAAATTATTATTTAAAAAATATATTTCAATGCATAAGAATAAATTAGCAAATATAAAAAAAACAATAACTAAAAAGTCTATCAAGGAATTCTGTTAGCTCTTTGTCATTAATTCAATTTTATTTTCTCATTTTATAAGTATTTCAAAATCTTCTTTTTCAGAAGAAAATTAAAAGCTTCTTAAGGTACGTAGCCACACAGCGATTTGTCATTTTGGTGTTATTTTCTCTTCATCGAGTTCGTTATCACTCTCATTTAACTCATTATCACAAATGTTTGTTTCTTCTATTTATTTGCAATTATCATTTGTGCAAAAAAGGTAAACTATGAGTCAGTTTAACAGGGTCATATTTTTCTATTCAAGATTTGTTAGGATTTTTTTACCGTAATATTTTTATCACTTTGGTTGGAACTTTATGAAACTGGCGTTTTATGTAGAGTTGCGCTATTTTATCTATATTTTACTGTAGTTATACTTCTAAAGTAATTGAAGTAAGAAGAGAGTAAAGTAATTAAACAAATTAATGGGATTCTGATGTTGCATTTTGGATGCTAAAAGATTGATATCGGGCTCATAATTGGTTATTTTTAATAAAATGCGTGATGAACTGGAAGTCGACTGACAAATTGATTCGATTTGAATTTTTAATATTATTCATTTCTGGAAATAATGATTATCAAGCATAAGTAGAAGGAGATATTGTCAACGTGACAAATGGTAACTTCTTCAAACTACTATAGTTGTCTGGAATTGAATTCCAAGTGGACATAATTTTACTATCAGCGTTTATGATGTCTGGTAGTCTGTCTTTTTCGATCATCTCCAAATTCTCTCTCAATTTGAGAAGTTTCTGAGCCCATATTGAGGTGGATTGGATCGATAAGTTCCATTTCAATTTCTGAAATTTCTAACCAACTGAATACAATCAAGTTCAACTTATCAATAGGGGTCACATCTGGATAGATAAAAAATTTAAATGCTTCTGAAAGGCTTTGGAATTAACAAAATCTTGATGAGAAATCATCAACTAATGCATTTATGACAGAAGTAATCTATTTAGTGAGACTTGCTTCATCTATTTTTTCATGTAAATTAAAGTCATGAACTATTTTTTAAAGTTTGGGAAATACTTATACTTTTTGAGAACAATATCTTTTCTAAATATATGGGGCATTCTCACAATCTTTTGACTTTTGGGGAAAAAAAATCTGGCGAAATTAAACTTGCTAAAATAATATTTTAATCTGATAGACGAATGACTTAATGATTCAAAATAAAGAAAAAATGGTCAGCAGCGAAAATTTTTTTATTTAACTGAGGTTTAGGTTAAACTTGCGAGTTTAATTTTCCTTACATTTTACCCCTATAACTTTTTATTTTCTTCTAAATTTTTACTTATAATGAATTGGTATAGTACCCACAGGACATTCGAATAAGAAATAATACAAATGTAGTACTTTTAATACAGAATTTTTGATAACATTGTCTTAAAGGGGTGTTAAAGAAGGGACGGTAAGGTAAAAAAAGGAACTAAATAGTAAAAAAAAGAGACGGTAATTAAAATTACCACCCTTTTTTAATGAAAATCATGTTAAGATTAAGTGATAGCCACAATGTTCATTGATTTTTTGAAACAGTTATTAACATTGGATTAAATTATTATTATTATTTCTTTTAATTTACCTCGAAAAGTGTAGGAATAAACCTTGGGGACGGTAAGACTACCAATAAAGCCACGGTGCTTGAAATTGATATTTAAATGCTGATTTATATTCTGAAGTAAATTTACTGTCAAAGAATTTTAGATATTCTTTCTCTAGCATACTTCTGCATGATCAAAAGCTTGAAAAAAATTCTGTCGTTGCATCTGAAGTGATTTTCTGTATAATTTTAGAAGAGGGATGGTAAAAAATCTAAAACCCAGGTACAGAGTTCAAAAAATAATATCAACCCTTAAAATGTGTGCAGGTTAATTTTTAGCTACATATTTACATTAAACAATAGTTCCAATTTCAGAAAAAAATTAAAATGAATTAATTTTATTGCAACAATTTTATCTAGACAGCTCCAAACTTCAAAATCAGCATCAGGCACACGGGACGGTAGATGAGTTTTCCATCTGTTTGGAACCCCAACATCGTCCAAAATTTATTTATCTCGTTAATATTGTTGTGTAATCATGCAATGGGATGTTCCTAAGTATATGAAATAAAAAAACACAAAAAATTGTATTAAATAAAAAATTATTATTCATGGACATGAAAGTTAAAAGATTGTGAGAATGCCCCATACGCGATTTCGCTTCAAAAGGTTTTATCATATCTATCATGATAATAACAGTCATATTTTTACCTTGGAGCTTTAAATTTATGTCATTTAGATCCTCGCATAAATCTGTAAAGTACATTAACTTTGCAAGCCATCTATCAATTGCGTATATTTCTCAATTTTACTTTCTTTATGTAAAAAAAAAAGTCGGATTTCTTCCAAACAGTGTACAAATATTTGTAGCACTTTGCTGCGACTTAACCAGCTAACATTGTTATACATCAGTAATCCGCTGTACACGGAGTTTACTTTTTCTAACAAAGTGCCAAACTTTTGTTTATTTAAAGCCGGTGACGATACGAGATTATCCATTTTTCTGACTACGGCTATAATACCATCAAGAGATTCAAAACCAGACTTTGCACACTGAAATTGTTGTTGTATGATCCAGCGAAATCCAAAAATAATATGTCCAATGTGGGTTTGAAAGAAACTGAAAAAAAAAAAAAACAAAGATTTAATTTACCCATCATACTGGAGGCACCATCAGTTGTAGCAGAAACTATTTTAGATAAATTTATTTAATTTTCATTAAGTGAATTTATAACTGTCGTACAAATATCTGCACCCTTGGTTGTAGTGTCTATGAGAATCACCGGCACCAGCAGAACGAAATCGAGGAAGTGTATGTGTCGGGGAACTATGGGGGGGGGGGGATGTTTCTGAGCGGGTTTTTCAATGATATGACAAGTACACTAGTACTTATTATTACACTAGAACTTATCGAACACAAATTATTTTCAGTCAAGTTCAGTATTAGTAAATAAAAATAATATTAAGATGCAGAATTTGGGGGAATTTGACTGAATTTTGATTTAAAATTTCAAATAAGGGTGGGCCAAAAATATCCTACCGCGTGCCAGCTACGCCACGCGTGCCATAGGTTCGCCGTCTCTGATATATGACGTTACGAATTCTTTTGAATGTCCCCGAAAAGAACCATAAATGCTACACCTTCTTCTTCCATACCGAACATGCCCTGATAAATTTCAATCACTTATACCATTTACATGGCAATCTGAGTATATATTAGCGTGTTTGAGAACGGACAGACGGACCATCAAATGGAATTTTTAAACACTTTATATTATGTTGGAAAGTGTTAAAATCGAATCCTCGAATTTCTCATTATAAAGTAACATATCTTTTTTTTTTCAATTTTAAATAAATCTCTTATAAACTTCCGCACATTTTATAGAAGTTTTTACAATAATAAAACAAATTAACGGCTCTAAAATGAAGAAGAAATTCATTCCAGATTTCGGACTCATATATTTCTATCAAATATAACATATAGTATTATTGTTTTTAATAAATTCATGAAAGATTAAATATCCCTTATTTTTTTCTAAATAACGAATTGAAGAAGATTTATTCATGCGGATTCATATCTATACTTGGTCTAAATTTTATCGCGGTGCCTTCCATATTATAGGGGGAGAAATTATGTAATAAAAACACCTAGTCAGCTTTTACTATAATAGATACAACACTGTAGCGCACATAGGACTACATGTAAAAGAGCTTTTAACTATGTAAACGACATTAAAAATGTTTAACTTTTTTTTTAAATAAATATAAATAACAGACAGATTTTACCTTCCTATGAAAATATATAGAACAATACTGAAACTCTAAAATGCTGTTATACATTTCGCAATTAATTTTATAAATGATAATTATTGATTATGTATCGTGGACGCACAAAAAAGATCACGGTACCGCAGGTTCTGTATGCCTCAGCTACATGAAAATTCGAACATATTTACGCGAGTTAGAAAATGTACAGACAGAGGGACATACAAACGAAATTCATAAACCCTTTTAAACTATGTTGACTACTTTAAAAATGATTCTTCGTATTTCTCATTAAAATATAGTATGTTATTTTTCTTAAATACACGTGTATTTCACATAATATTTCCTCATGTTTTATACAATCATTTATTATATATAATAAAAACAGATTAACTTTTCTAACTGAAAAATAAACGTTATTCATATTCAGATCTTATAAAATTTCTATTAAATAAAACAAATAAAATATATCTTCCTAAGGATAAGAAACAGTAAATATACACTGTTTTTCTCTAAATTATGAATCTGATAAGATTTGGAGAAAACCATTATCATTCTGATTATAGCTGAACAGTTTAAATAAAAACAAGATATTTGTAATTATTTTTATTATGTTCTAATTCTCTAAGCTAATTTACTTAAAGAAAATCGGAAATTAACCAGGCAGACACTCTTATCTCACATTTTATTACTGGCTTTTTATGCAGAAAAATAAACACTTTTCTACATAAAATAAAATATATGTGAAATTAAAGATCAGAAATGTGTTTAAGTAAACAAGAAATTTTCTTAACTTAAATAAAGATCTTTTTACAAGAAAATAAAGACGATGCATAGTAGTTATTATTATTATTATTTTCTTAAAGATGAAAAAGTTTTCTTACTTTAATAAATGCAATAAAGCAGCTCATTATTTTATGTTATCTGAATCGTTTTAATCACACCGCACTCGAAGATTAAGAAAGCAAAATTTAATTTATTACGAAGACTAAATTATTTTTGTTTTCCTAATATTATTTTATGAATATTTCTAATTACAATTTTGCTTTTATTACGAGAAAATGTGGATATTCTATATAAAAGTATTTTGTTTTAAAGTTTATGTTTTAGAATAGGTTTATCAAATTTAAATATTTGAATGTCAAAGGTAAATTGAAATTATTTGTTTTAATTTTCACAATAATTTGCTTAGTATACTCTGTAAAAATATATAAATGCTTTTTAAACTAAGAAAATCTAACATAACCATGCACGAAACTGTACAAAAACTCATTCCAAGTTACCCGCTATTTCACAAAAGCGTTTTTAACCCCCTGAAAAAATATATTTACAAGATTTAAAGAAGCATTTATATCAAGTAATAAGTTTCTTTCACTGCGACTAACTTTCGAAAATGTATCCGAGGTCATTTAGGTCATTTTATAGTATGCTAATCAGTTTCCTTATGCCAAAATGTCGGTTTTTTTATGCTATCCTTTTTCAATTAAACATTTTAGCTGCGTAACTAAATTTATACATACAAGAGTAATAAAACAATATTATTTTTCATGTTTATGTTAATAATGTTAATTTATTATGTTTATCTGTAAAACACGTTTTTAACATCAAAACGATTGCTTGATAACTGATAACATCTGAAAAACATATACAGTGGAACCCGGTTAAGACGCGTTTCAAGGGAGCGGCCAAAAATCGCGTATTAAGCGGGATCGCGTATTAAACGCGATTTATATAATGTTGTAGGAATTGGGCTTCATTTATACGTTTACGGTCGAAAGTTGAGTCTTTAACATATATTCAGGTTGAAATTTAATTGTATTCCACTTTAACGTATTGTTTCTTTTTATAGGACAAACTGGAGTAACAACGGAAAATAAATATAGATTTCAAAATGAATTTATTGTCGATTAATGCGTTGCAACCAAAAATACTTTTCCTACTAGATTCATTTTTTTAAACAGAAAGAAAAAATAATATTAAATCTTTGAAGCACAACCCAGTTTTTAAAATCATATTTAGTATTTGTAATAATGAGTAACCATTATAATCTGTTCTTCATTATCAATCTCTCTATTCTAAAAAAAAGTAACTACCGCTGTCACCGCCGCCAGTTTTGAATTTTTTGTGACCGGAGGTCTTTCTTCGTTAATATTAAGAAAAATAATGCATACAAAAATATGAAAATCTGTGGTTTTATACAGAAATGTTTGATAAACATGCTGATGCAGACAGTTTTCAAATCGAAGAATTATTTTACGAGATATTTAATGCTAAAGTTAGACAAAATCGTTCCACTAAAAAAGTTTTATAGCAGCAAAAACTATACATGGCAGTGTAATCATTTTTAGATCATTTTATGCGTTAGAATTTGTCGGAGTGCAGATTGCATTAATTTTTTTATTTTGACTCATTTTTTCAGGTTTTATTTCAATTTTAAATTCAAATTTTCAGCATTTCCAGAGATATTTTTTACAGATTTCACAAAATTGTACTAATTCAAACTGTTGCCAACTGTATAAAAAGCGCAAGCAATAATGTTTGCTTCAAATTAAAAATTTATTTACACGTGACTATTATAAACAGAAAAAAAACTTTCAAATTAAAATTAAATAATTACGTATAAAAAGCATGAATTTATTAAAAATTATGTCATAAAAAGTACACACGTGAATTTTAGAAGAGAAAGGTTATTGTAAAATAATAAGTTCATTAACATGCGTTAGAAGTCGTAGGAGAAATTACGTCATATTTACGCCACATTATAGTTATTACATAAAATAAACACAAAATAATATTGCAAAAAAGTTTAAATTTAGAAATTGCGCTAGACATTTATTTAATATTTTGAGAGGATCTTTTCAACTATTTTTGTTAGGAAAGCGCAAATAATATTTCATTTCTAACAAAAGTATCTTCACGTGAATATTTAAAAGAGAAAAAAATGGCTTGGTAAAAATTACGTTAGATTAAAAACGATTAATTTAAAATGTCTCATTTAAAAGAACTTTCTTTTCGCTTTGTTAAAAAATACCAGGAGACAAAGACTCTGTTTACTTAATTCCTTTTATATTAGCTTATTTTGAAATGTTGTTGCACGTATCTACGTCATCAAGTTATTTTTATTCGAAGTTTTATTTGTATTTTTATTAATGTTGTACGAATTTATTTGTTCTTTCGTTATTTAAAATAAAAAATTATGTCAATTTGTATAATTTGGCGAGTGGTTTGGCGATTTATATAATTTGGTGAAAATGGTCGATGAAATAATCAAGCAGTACCGCAGCGGATTTGGCGTTAAAATTCCCCAATCAAAGAGAAATGAATAGAAATTCGTTTATAGGGCGATCGCCACTGCTTTTTACATTATAATTCAATCTTTCGAAATCTTTTTAAAGCCGACCAAATTAGCGTGCATTTAGAGTCTGCGGTGTCTGGACGGGGGTTGGCGAGCGTAGCTCGTAGGGGCTGAGCCCCCTAGTATAATAAGAAAAACTATCTCTCTATTCTAAAAAAAAGTAACTACCGCTGTCATCGCCGCCGGTTTTGAATTTTTTGTGACCGGAGGTCTTTCTTCGTTAATATTAAGAAAAATAATGCATACAAAAATATGAAAATCAGCAGTATTATACAGAAATGTTTGATAAACACGCTGATGCAGACAGTTTTCAAATCGAAGAATTATTTTAAGAGATATTTAATGCCAAAGTTGAACAAAATCGTTCCATTAAAAAAGTTTTATAGGAGCAAAAACTGTACATAGGAATTTAATCATTTTTAGATCATTTTATACGTTTAATTTTCCCGGTGTGCAGACTGTTTTCTTTTTTTTAATTTGGCTAAGTTTTTGAGGTTTTATTTCTATTTTAAATTCAAATTTTCAGGATTTCTAGAGATATTTTTTACAGATTTTAGAAAGTGATATTAATTTAAACTGTTGCCAACTGTATAAACAGCGGAAACAATAATGTTTGCTTCAAAAAAATATTTATACGCGTAATAAATTAAAAATTTATTTACACGGGACTATTATAAACAGAAAAAAACATTTGGAATTAGAATTAAATAATTATGTACAAAAAGCAGGAACTTATTAAAAATTACGTCATAAAAACTATAATTACACGTGAATTTTAAGAGAGAAAGGAATTTGTAAAATAATAAATTTATTAACATGCGTTAGAAGTCTTAAATAGGAGAAATTACGTCATATTTACGTTACATTACAGTTATTACATAAAATGAACACAAAATAATATTGCAAAACGGTTTAAATTTAGAAATTGCGCTAGACATTTATTTGATATTTTGAGAGGATACTTTTGAACTATTTTTGTTAGGAAAGCGCAAATAATATTTCATTTCTAACACAAGTATTTTCACGTGAATATTAAAAAGAGAAAGAATAGTTTGGTCAAAATTACGTCAGATTAAAAACGATTAATTTAAAATGTCTTATTTAAAAGAACGTTCTTTTCGCTTTGTTAAAAAATACCGGGAGACAAAGATTCTGTTTACATAATTGCTTATTTTGAAATGTTTATCTTATTTTACTTAATCAAAGACGAAAACAGCGATTGACATATGTATTTTTGGTACTATTCAGTTATCCCGTCAACCAAAAATCTATCATTCGCCAAACTATAAGATTAAATGTCAATAATGGTTGATCGTAAATGTCACATTAACTTGACTTTAAGCAAGTTACACGTGTCTACGTCATCAAGTTATTTTTATTTCGACGTTTTATTTGTATTTTTATTAATGTTGCACTAATTTATTTGTTCTTTCGTTATTTAAAATAAAAATGATGTCAATTTGCATAACTTGGCGAGTACTTTGGCGATTTATATAATTTGGCAAACTTGGTCGACGGGTTAATCAAGTAGTACCGCAGCGGATTTGGCCTTAAAATTCCCCAGTCAAAGAGAAATGAATAGAAATCCGTTTATAGGGAGATCGCCATTTTTTTTAAAAATTATAATTCAATCTTCCGAAATCTTTTTAAAGCCGATCAAATTAGCGTACTTTTAGAGTCTGAAGTGTGTGAACGGAGGTTGACGAGCGTAGCTCGTTGGGAGCAGAGCCCCCTAGTCTATCTATATTATAAAGGACAAACATATCTGTGCGTAACGCATACGTCATTTTGCGAATGGCAACACTTTGAAATTTGAAATAAAATTTTGGTTTCGCAATTTTCTCTACTGCAAATTTTTATACTTCTAAACATCGCACATTTTAAAATTTTACCCCGCCGTATAACGAAAAAAATGCTCTTTTAAATGCAATTTGTTTGAAAGCTGTATCTCATTTTAATTTTAAGATATTAATTTTTTTGTAGTTTTTATTACTTTTTTTGTAATCGTGGCAGCTTAAGTACTTCATTTCCGATGAAACTAAAGGGCGGGAAATGAAAATAGTAGATTGCTGTATCTTTTTGATGCCATTTTCTCATAAAAACCGAAACAAATTTGAAATTAAAATACGTGCTATGTCAAGAATATCGTCTGTTATAAAACCCAGTGAGTTTTGGTTTTATTTCGTTGTTATTTATCAATTAAATGATTTTGCCGTGCCGGCTCCATTGCGAAATATTAATAAACAATTTGCACATAAAAAAAAGTTCAGAATTTCTCTCCCGCTAATTTTCTACAACGAAATTAAAGCTTCATCAATAAATAAATGAAAGAATAATATATAAAAAAGCGCGAATTTAACATATATGTAGTCGAACAATTTAAATTTTTAGAGCCGAATTGGGAAAAATATGTGCTTTTAAATGTAATTTGTATGAAATAGAGTTGCTAGGCAACTGTTAAAGTAAAAGAGAAAAAATAATCTATATATTGAAAACACAAGATTGCTTTTTTAGACATCTTCCTTGAACTTTTGACTGACCAATTTTGCTAATAATTCTTTTTTTAAATGAACGCTGTTCATTTGTAGATGTCCTCGCACTAGCTATTTTTCTAAATATTTTCACATTTATATTTTTAATTTAATTTGAAAAGATTTTTTGAAATTTCATCAAAATGGTAGCAATCGTATTATTTCCACTGTTGCAGAAAAAAAGAAATAGTGGGGTTTATTTATCCTTATTGATACCATTTACTCATTACAATTAAAAATAACTTTATTTTAAGTCTGAATAGAAAATGACGTCACTATTTAAAAAACATTTTCGCTCATAAAGCTAATGTTACAATATATTTTCATTCGGCTGATACCGAATTTGAGACACTTGGCGTAATGCTAAAGTAAGTGCCATATTCAAAAGAAAACAATCCTTTTCTTTGATAAAACTATATATTTTTACACGAATACATCTAAAAGACATCAGTTTCTGGAATTTGTACTTCGTGTACTGAAATTAGACCCTCAAGCCAAAAGAATACATTTGCACATGCAAAGTTTTAGCTGACAAGCGGAAATTCACGTTTGAAAATCTATCTATATTATAAAGGAAAAATATGTCCGTGCGTACGGCTGACGTCATTTTGAGAATGGCAACGCTTGACGATTAAATGTCGGATTTGCAATCTTTGCTACTGCAATTTTTTGAATTTCTAAACATCGCGCATCTTCAATTTTTACACCTTCTTAAATAGGGGAAAAAATCTAATTTCAAATGCAATTTTCTTGAAAACTTTATCTTAATTGATTTATTTATCATGTCTTTTTAAATAATTTTCAAGAATAATGTTTTTTAATCTATATCCATTGCGTACAGGCTTCCATTACGGAATAAGCCATTTGTACTTAAAATAATATAAATAATTCAGCATTTGTCCCTGACTATTTTTTTACAGCGAAATTAAAACTTCATCAATCTATTATATTAAAAAGTGACTGTCCATTTGTATTCCACAGCTGTTCCTCCTAGAATATGGAATGTCGGGTGATCAAATTAACGCCAGTTATCCGCATGGGTCCGAGGATGTTAAACGTGGTCGCAGAATTTAAAAATTTGTTTAGTTTTCGAGATATAGATTTTTACGTTATTTTTTATGACATTTATGTAATGATGGAAATTAAAATTGCTCCATTTTTGTGGATAAAAGAGAGAAAAGGGAAAATGACAAGGATTATTAGGTCAGTGTTTGAAATCATTTTTAAATTGAAATTAACGTATATTTGAATAAATAGTGAAAAAATTATTGTAGTTTTCAAGAAAATTTCACGAAATACGAACTCACACATATTCAAGCTTTAGGAATCCGTTTATTTTAGAAGCACAAATTCGACTCTCGACTGGAACATTGAGATAAATTCTGGTGACGTAAAAAGAAAAAAAAATACATCGTACGTTATTTTCATTTAATTTAAAGTCGTAAAGTAGATTTTCAACCATTGCCTTAAGATGGCTAATAAAACATTTCAGAAGCGGACATTAAAAATGCGAAAAAGCGAAAAAAAAAGAGAAAAGTTTTAGCAAGAAAAAAAAAAGTCTTTTAATATTTATTTTAATTCATAAATATAAAATGCTTCTGAATAAATTCATTTTTGTATAAGTTGACCCAAATGACATCATTTCTACGAACTCCGAAATTCGAAGCAAAATCTTGGAAGAGCGAAAAGCTCTAGGCAAATAAAGTTATAGAATAAGTGCATTTTTATTGGGAAAGTTTTGACTTAAATTGTAAATATAACTTATTATTTGAAATATTGTATTTAATAAAATTAATATTGCAATGGCTTTCTAAATTTACAATAAAGTTAAGATTTCATTTTTCGCAAAAAGATCGATTGTCTCATGCAATTCAAAAGCAACACAGCGGGTAGCTACGCAACTAGTCCTTATAAAATATTGATATAGCAAAAAGTAAAGTAAACATAAGAGAATTATCCAATCGCAGTCGTATTTAATCTTTGCGAGTTTCATTTTTTGTTGCCAATATGCATTATAAAACATAGTAACGATATAAAGTACATTTAAAACATCTCTAACAACACGTATGAACAACTCTATTCATAATAATTTTTGAGACGCATCTAAGTAACCTGAATGCGTCTATCTCTCTCTACTACAGTAAAAACGTACACGAAGCGAGAGACAAAGAATGTTAGGAGGTGGGATCAAAGAAGAATTGCAGTTTTGCTAATTTAACGGGGTGTTTTTGTTATTCAAACATCTACCACTATTTCCGATTAGTAATTTTCGCCTTAATTAATCTGTTGCTAAATAAATAAAATAATATTCGGAAACAGTGTTTTTTATCTGAATAATATAAATCCTCTAAATCGTTAACACTCGAGAAGAAAGAAGGAATTCGCATCTTGATCAATGAATTCGCGTCTTAAGCGTGATTTGTTTCCTCAAAGAACCGAAAATTTATCGCGTATTAAGCGGGATCGCGTCATAACCGTTCGCGTATCAAACGTGATCTTTTTACATTAGCCTTATGGGCGATGTTCAAGGGATCCGAAAAAATCCGCGTATTAAGCGAGATCGCGTATTAACCGTGAGCGTCTTAACCGGGTTCCACTGTATGTCGGGTTGAGTAAACTTATTAATATACATAAAAAGTATTCTGAAACTGTTCCGAAATTCAGTGGCAGGAAATGAATCTTTATTTTTAGAAATTATTTTTTTAATCACAAAAACATATTAGGATCTTGGGTTTCTAAAGATAAAGGATTTGTTTCGGAATAGTAGATAACTTGGAATGTGCCATGGTACAGTCGTGGAAAAAAAAAAAAAAAAAGTAAACACCCCTTACTAACTTCTCAACAAATTATCGTAGACAAAAGTTACTGGTACCGAACGACTGGAAATAAAGTCTACTTTTAAATGATGTATATAAAATTTGCTTAGGGGGCCATTTACACATTAAAATGAATCCAAACTTCATTTTTTTCAATAGCAATACCCAATTTTAAAGAGATATTTCAAATTTTCGGTTAAAACTATACCTAGCCACCAAATTTCATGTCATTTGAATGATAGGTTTTTTAATTATAAGCATCCAAATTTTAGGGCTTCTAATGTTAAATTACATTTTCATATTTTTATTTATAGCTCCTGGAATTATGCTTCTAATGTGTTAATTATTTGTGTAGCAACAATACTAATATAACCAAACATAAATACGTTAAATTTGCAATTTTTGTAATTTTATGATATGAATTAAGGATTATGAAATTAATACTCGAAAAAATTATGAAGTGCAACCTACATTTTTTTTTTTTTTTCTTGATGGATTTAGATTTATTAAGTCCTGGTTCGTGGAAATCCAAAATTTCATATTTTTCTTCCGAGTAGCTTTTAAATTATTCTTAAAAAACGGCAAAATAATGTTTTAAGGGGCCGTCTGTGATAGAAGTGACTAGATATTTTGAAATATCTTCAGCTGTCATGTAACACAGCAGGCTTCATTGACTGCTTATGGTGCCTTGATCAAGAAGGGTGCTCTCTCGCTTAACAATGGAGGGAACTTCAATTTAGATACATCCCTTACAATACGCTTGTTTTAAAATAATTAATTTCTCGGAAACTTATGGTATGAATTGCATACAAATTTGTTTTTAGGCTAATTGTAGGGTGTAGAGTTCATATATGCTGTCAGAATTGAGTACTGTTATTGAAAAAAAACGAAGTTATGGTTCGTTTTAATATGTAGATGGCCCCCTAAGCAAATGTTATATACATCGTTCACTTTATCATTGACATCAGTTGACATTATTACCAATCGTTCGGTACCAGTAACTTTCTTCTACGATAATTTGTTGAAGAGTTACTAGGGGTGTTTACTTTTTTTTTTTTCCCACGACTGTACATTTGCGTTTTAATTATATTTATTTCCCTCATGAAGTAACATTTGACATTTTGTACAGTGTAATTTGTTTCAATCTAGAGTTTATGTTTTTATAAATATTATTGTTAGCTTTTTAATGTTTTTTCCTAAAGTGGAAAACTGTTATTTAGTTATGCTTAATACATTTTTTTTTAATTATTTTGAATTTGCTTTGTGCTATTCAGACATCACAAAAATATTTGAAATTATAATTTTTTACGTTAATTATTATTTAAAACGATAAAGTATTTAAAAATTTAAAACGATAACAAAACAATGTATTGTAATATATAGTAAAGAGTTATTTTGAATTTCGGTCGAAATACAAAACAACAACAACAACAGCAACAGCAAAAAAAATAAACTTCGTATTTTTTGAATAATGCATATTTTTACATTATTGTGATACATATCAATCTTTTCTCCATTTAATTATATTAGTTATATTTAATGTGTTTTACAGAGAAATAATCAAGATTTTTCTTTGTATATTACGCGTTTGAAATCAAAGAGAACGAAACATATATTTCGTTATTTGTGTTTTGACATCCATTTATTTACACATTTTATTTTAAAATGTTCCTACACACTTCATAAATGATATGTATTTAAAATATGGTTTCATGAAAACGCTACTCGTCTTAAGTTGTTTCAGGACTCTTAAAACCCCCTCACTGAGAGGCCCGTGTTAATGCGTTCACTAAGTTCCAGGTTTCACGGCAATACCAGCAATGTTTAAAATAAATTCATTCTGTCGATTTCATGGATTTTTAATACATTGAACAATGATTAATATTCTCAAGGATTACATTCATATTTTTAATTAAGTTTTTTTTATATATAATGTTTAAAGAATCATATTTTTTAAATAAAATGCATAGAAAACAACATTACAATTTAGCCCTTTTGCAAGACTGTCAGACTTTGGAAGACTTATTTTTAGTGATCTCAGCGCTCTGAAAGCTTGAAAATTTTCGAACTTTTATTTTTTTAAATGTTAAACTCATATCCATGCCGGTATAATTGTTTCCTTGAAATTCCCATTAGAACAGAAGTTATGGCTTTTAGAATTATACCCGCTCAAAAGCTGAAGCTGCGTTTCTGAAATTTTAAGTCATTTTTCTCCAAATAACATTTTTGGGCGTAACGCGCATGATATCTTAAAAACTTCTGTATATTTTTTCATGAAATTTTAAAAACAAATGTTTCATGTTAGTCTGTATAAACTGAACCTAATTTTTTTTTTCTAAAAAAATATTTGTTTTAGGTGATTATACTGTTAATTTTTTCAAAATTTTGTATTAGGTAAATACAACTTTGTATTACAAATATAAAAATGCTTCAAATGCAAATGTATTTATGTTCAAAGTAATTATTACAGTATGAAGTATAAATAGGCAATAAAATTTCCATTCTACTTTCAAAATTTACTTTGTAATCTTGCGCGTAAGCTGTTATACCAATTTTCTGCTTGTCAAATGTCTGACACACTATAAAACAAAATGTAATGTTTCTAAGGTTTTAAGGTCCCAGGACTCTTAAAATTGGAAAAAAGTAAAAAAAGACTATTTTCAACATTTAATATATTAAAATATATATGATTTTAAAACAAAATTTTTACTGGGAATGAAAGATATAAGTATGTTCTTTAATTTCATTTATTTAAAAAGTAGCAAGATGCATAATTATCATTTATTGGGTCCTCAAAATTGCACTGTAAAAAAAAATATAAATAAAGTTACTAAAGTTTTTCTAGGAAACTGGGATTCCTGGAATCTTTTATGTAACGGCAACAAGAAAAATATCTGTAACAGCGTCTCTTACAATTTTCAGACTACTAATTTCTTTTTTTTACAATTTTAAGAGTGCTGGGACCACTTAAACAATATTGTGCACTTTATTTAGACATACAGACAGTAAACCATATTCCGGCTTAATCCTAATAATTTTGAAAAAAGACCATTTGCTGAGCAAGATATTTACAATAAATTAAAAGTACATTGTTAAAAAAATCTGTAAAGTTACTAAAGTTTTTCTAGGAAGCTGGGATTCCGAGAACTTTTTATGTAACGGCAACAACAAAAATTCCTGTAACAGCGAATTAAAAAAATGTGTAAGGTTACTAAGAAATATTTAGGAAACTGGGATGCCTAGAACTTTTCATGTAACCGCAACCAGGGTTACAGATAAAATTTTAGCAAGATTACTGTAATTTTAGCAGATTCATTTGTAAAGTTACAGATTTCTGTAGCTTTACAAAAACTAGTTTTGAAGATTTGCAGCATTTTTTGTACAGTTACAGATGAAAGTTTAGTAAGCATGTAACTTTACATCTGTAGAACTACAGATTTTTTTTACAGTGCAGACATTCATTGGAGAATTTCTGTGGAGAAGCATGTCTTTCGAAAACCACCGCAGTAGAGTACAGTTCTAAAAGATCAGAGCAGGTTTCGGTTCGTCTCAAAATGCAATTCGATTTAGGAGGCCGTTGTCATCCAATCCCGACAGCAATAAGTGAACAGTAATGATGTGATTATGGCATAATGTAGCATTGATTCGTGCGTTTTTAAAAGATCTCGACATAAACTTCGGTAGTCATTGAAGGGTCGACAGTTTCTGTCGCTGCCGATTTCAGCAGACAGTTTCTGACGCTTTAAGCAGCAAAAAGAGGAATTTTATCAAAGGGATATACTCACCCTGCCTAAATGCTAAATGTTATTTTCCATGACTGTCATACCAAATCTGGACTGTATAATTTTCGAACGGAAAGTTTTTGATCCCTCCTTATACAATGAACTGCATTAGATAGCCGTTAAATTTTCTTCATTTTAGGTACTTATAAGAAAATTTCGATTCTTATATTCTGCGAGCGCAGATTTTTTTTTTCTTGAAATGATATTAGATAAAGTAAAGAAATTTTTTTACAAGTAATATACCTGGATACAGCTACACTGATGATCACCTCATCGGGTTGACTGCTGAAATTTCCGAAATAGGGAGAACTCGATTCGCATATTAAAATGCAGTTGGTCTGCCAAGTCATACCTTTGTGAAAACACATGCAAACGTGATTTTAGTGATTCTCCGGTAAGCTCATCATTGCGTTTTCCTGCACTCAAAGCTATAAAAACATAGCAGGCTGGGAGCAGGAAAGCACAATGATAAACCTACCAGTCAACCACTAAAATCGGGTTTGCAGGGATTTTCCACCAAGATATGACTTGTCAGACCAGTTGCATTTTAATACGCGAATCCAGTTTTAACTAATCCTGGAATTTCAGTCGCTAACTCGAAGAGGTGACTGTTGATATAGCCACCTCCTGCTGAATAAGCAGAATTTAAAAATCAAAAGGTAAACTAAATAATTAATTTGAAGATTAAAAATCTTTTTTTATTTATGTAAATGAACTCTTGCAGATATATTTATTTTTACGGGTTTATTATCTTTCGACTGTGTTGACAAAGAAAGTAATAGCCAAAAAATATTAGTTAAAAAAGTGCCTCTGAAAAAAAAAATAGAAATCAATAAAACACATCCAACAAGAGACTTTTTGTAGTTTTGAGAAGATTACTTGAAACTTTACTTCTTTTTCCACAACCAGTTTATAGACCATTACACTGTAAAAAAGAAATCTGTAGTTCTACAGATGTAAAGTTACATGCTTACTAAACTTTCACCTGTAACTGTACGAAAAAAGCTGCAAATCTACAAAACTAGTTTTTGTAAAGCTACAAAAATCTGTAACTTTACAAATGAATCTGCTAAAATTTCAGTAATCTTACTAAACTTTTATTTGTAACCCTGGCTGCAGTTACATGAAAAGTTCTCGGAATCCCAGTTTCCCAAAAAATTCTTAGTAACCTTACAGATTTTTTGATTTTCGGCACAAAAGTGTGTCTGTTACATGAAATTTTGTTGTTGCCGTTACATGAAAAGTTCTAGGAATCCCAGTTTCCTAGAAAAACTTTAGTAACTTCACAGATTTTTTTTTACAGTGTATATCAGAAAAAATTTCTATAAAAATACCAAAAGAAAAACTCGCAAAAATTGTTAATAAAAGCTGTAGCATAACTGAACCTTTTGTTGATTAATACATTACATCTCTATTAAAAAAGAAGAAAAAGTAGCTTAATTTCTTAGGTTGCAAAATCATTCAACATTCAATATTAAAAATGAATTAGACTATTGATTTTTTTTTTCAAAAATTATTTTTTGACTTCATTAGTTTTGTATTTGAGATTTACGTTAATACTTTTGAAATTTTTATACGGATATCGCATTCTTACATTCATGGGTGTATATTAGGGTGGTCACAAGAAATCAATTTTCGAATTTTTTCGGGGGGACCCCCCAAAAAGTTGCCAATTGACTAGAAAATGAGATTGGCTAAGTTTCAGCTCATTTGGATAATATTAACCCGTGCCTCATTGAGGTTTAAGTTTGAAAAAAACCGTGATTTTTCGCAAAAAATGCTGTTTTTCCTTCATGAAATGAATACAATTGAACCTAGAAACATAATGCAGGTCTCATTTTATAACAAAAGTTTTGCTTTGAAGAACCACACACCATTTTTTTCTAAAAATGTATAGATTTAAAAATTTTCGCATTTTACAGGACCAGACTTCACCTGAATCCTAAAAATTGACTTTTTTTGAAAAAGCGAAAAAAAAATTTGTAACATTCCATTTCATCTGCTTTCCGCCTTTTTTTTTTTTTTTTTTTTTTTTTTCATTTTGTGAAGTCCAATAAAGTGTTTGATTTAAAACAATTCCAAAGAAAAGGAAAAAAATCGAATTTTAAACTGAAAGAATTTTTTAAAAAAAGGGAGGGCAAAGTAAGTATAGAAATGAGAGCAAATAATGCTCAATTGCATTTTATTGTTAAGAAAGGAGGCATAATAAACAAAATAAATTATTTTCCCTTACAACTGTCACGTTAACCCTTTCCGGCACAGAAAAATTCTGTTCGTAAAAGGATGAAATAATGGTTTACCCCGGATTTTACAATACGACATTTTTAGAAATTAAAATCACATTACTTTAACCTTTCATTGTAAAAGCAAAATTTTATTAAAATATTCTTCGTGCCGTTTGTAAGTTTGGAATTAAAATTAGGTGGTCCCGGCGTGGGACACTGCTCCGGAAAGGATTGAAGTGGTAATGGTTTAGATAAGATGGCTTATGTTGGCTTTTTTTTTACCAAAGTATTATCTAAAAATGAAAATGCAACTTGATCCGAGTTAAGATACCAAAGGCGGTTTGTCATTTTAGCAAGTGCTTTGTCTGTAATCTATTTATCAAATTTTCTGTAGTGAACAAGTGATTTTATTATTTGCATGTCTTGAATTGGGGGCTAAAGTGGAAGTGGAAGTATTGAAGCACGCTTTTGCATAAATATTGATTAAAAATAAGAAAAGATCTCTGATACCTTCTTTTTCTAAATTTTTTATTGAAAGATGATCCCTGAAACAATATATTTTAAGATAATGAATGGCCTGTGCCTCCATCCATCTGACATGATTAAAAGTACCAGGTGCTTTGAAAAAAAGTCTTTTGCAGGAAGGAGTTCTATAAAAATTAAACAAAGTTGGATAAACTCTTTATAATCATCCCTGAGCTGTTAATTTTTAAGAGTTCCTGTAAGAAAATTTGAAATTTCTTCTGAATTAACTATTTATACCTAGTATTTCATCTTCAGTAACATTTGTATAGTTTCTCTGGTTTAATTTAGACCACCAAATCAGAATTGTTTTTTTTTAAATATCTGGCTGAGGGGCAGTGATTGTGCCCATTTTACAATCAAGAACAGCTTTCTAAATTATGCTGGTGGCATGGTAAATACAGAAGACTTTTCCTTTAACAATTGCTGTAGAAAAATGCAGGTTAACTCTGAGGCGACCTGTGTTTACTGCAGTTGTATCAAAAAATATTGCCTGGATTTTACCAACTTCCTCCCACTCTTCAACTGCTGAAAATACAGCTTTCGCCTGAATTATTCCGATACTATTTTCAAGTTGAGGAACTCGTAGTAACTGTTCTTCATCCCCACAACAAATTAAAACTTTTATCCATTCTACATTTTCTTTATTCAAAAAATGGTGCAGCAGTTTTCCACCCCAGTGAACAACAGTTCTCTCTAAACTGGAATTTTAAAATCTGTTTTTGATGAGCTCAGTTTTTTGTTTACGAAACAGTTATTTGCAGAGTCGATATCTGTGGTTAGCTAGTGGATGTATTCTAAGTCTATCAGCTTCTCTGGCGTTCAGTTCATTTTGCGAATATTATAAAATAAAATACATAAAACTTGACAATTACTTAGCTGCTTACTGTCGTTGATTTGATGAGACATGTGGCCAATTTAAAAAATCTTACATTTCTGCCATCATATCAAGAGGGGCAAGGGGTTTTACGGAATGTTTTGTCAATTCTAAAAATAGATAACCATAACAGATAACAAAAACAGCCTTGTAATAAAAAGAGAAATTCAGAGGTTCAACTGCAACACAAATCGAGAAGCTCTTTCTTACTAGACACAGAACTAGATAACTAATAATCAATTATAATTCGTGAAATATTTTTAAAGTTACAAAAATTGTTCACTTATTTTTACCTATTAATAAAAATGATAAAAAAAAATTATCAAAAGTAATACAATTTTTAATTTGTCATTTTTTACCTATGTTTCAAAAATGCAGAGTTTGAGGGTATGGTTCACTAGATGTCCTGAAAAATACTAAATGTTCATTAAATATAGGTTTCATGAGAGTAAAAGTTCAAGGCAACAACAGTTTCTATGAAATAAAACAAGAATCAGGTTTCTAAGACAAATATTTTTCACGTAAGGAAAGAAAAACGACCATTTTTTGCCAAAAATTGCAAATTTTCAAGAATTCAACCTCGATGAGGCACGGGTTAATATTATTTATTTGAGCTGAAACTTTGCCAATCTCATTTTTTAACTAATTGGCAACTTTTAGGAGGGTCCCCCCGAAGAAAACGTTAAAAAATTTTTTCCCCATGTTGCTTGTGACCACCCTAGTGTATATATAGATACGAGGGAAACGGTAATTAGGTCACAAACTTATATGAGGAGTCTGTAATTGGTATTAAATTGTTTCCAAATATGCCATTTGTCGGCAGCATAATCCAACTATATGATGTTAATTTCTAATTTATGAGACAGCAGTTGTACAAGATGAACAGGGCCGTTCAAAAGTTGCTGACGATGATCGAAGTGGTCGACCAGTTGAAATTGCGAAAGAAGGATCAGTACGGAAGATTTAGGATATAGTTAGAGCTGATATGCAAACAGCAATAGACACCATAGCAACCGTTTCCTCAATGCTGAATGGACTGGCACACCTTCTCAAACATATTAGGTGTATCTCGAACACATCCTGCCGCCACAGCAATCCCTCCTGCTTAATCTTTATGCGATGACACAGGTGTTTCGTAACTGGCCATGTTGCTCCCAAGCCATCCACGACTCAAATGAAGACGTTTCAATTTTCTCAGCTCGTGTTTTCACGTAAACGTCCTCAAATGGCCCGGATGGCTTTTGTGGCCCATGTTCCTATGTGTTTACTTGTTCTTTGTGTATAACTGTTTTGCATTTTTATTTTGTTCACGTTATTTTAATTCACCTTGTATACATATATGTCTTATGCTAGGTTAAAAACGCCAATTACTTTTTAAAATAAAAATATATTAAAATTCATCAGACATACAAGTAAAAATTACATAAATACATATACAATTTAAAATGCAAACGTTTCGAACTGAGTTTTAGCCCCTCATCAGTGCAAGTGCAATAACATTCAAATGACTAGAAAAATATATATCATGTTTCCAGTTAATAATTACTAACAGTTAAAATCAAATAAATTATATATTAAAATAAAACCAAAAAACCAAAAAAAAAACAAAAAAAAAAAAAAAACAAAAAAAAAAAACAAAAAAAAAACTTATCAAATCAATGCTGTGCATTCAGGTGGAACTGCACTTGGTTCATTGAGATCTCAATCACTGAATCGCTGATGAGGGACCAAAACGTAGCCCGAAACGTTTGCGTTTTTAATTGTTTATATACCGGGTGTCCCAAAAATAACTGATGGATTTTAAAATTCCGTAACTTGCAAACGGTGACAGTTATTAAAAAAATTCTTACAGGAGTGTTATGTAAGATATCAGGAGTTTTTATGCTGCGATTATCCGATTTAGTCACAAATAGCATCGATAGATGGCGCTGCACGCAATAACCGCTAAATCCAAGCTCGATTTTTCGGCCTCTCTCTTCTTCCATGCGAAAATAGGAGATTAAAATGTTTTCAATGGATCCCGAAGTACAAAAAATCGGGTCTGGACTGAGCGCCTATTGCTCTCAGCGCCATCTATGGTTTGAAATTCGAACTAAAAAATCCAGATTCACAGTACAAAAACTTCTCACATCATACATAATCCTCCTGCAAGATTTTTTTTTAATATATGTCACCGTTTGGAAGTTACTGAATTTTAAAATCCATCAGTCTTTTTTGGGACACCCAGTATTTATGTACCTTTTACTTGCATGCCTGATGAATTGTAATACATATTTCTAATTTTTAAATTTTGTATATCACACGTTAAACAATGTTTAGTTATTTTGATACCAATTACTTTTCTTTGATAGGATTTATTTTCATTTAATATTGGAAATCGCCTTAAATTTTGAAAAATAAATCGGTAAACGGTTAAAAAAAAAAGTATTTATTTGTGCTACTTAAAAAAAAAATGATTTTGATGTATTTAAGGAAAAAAAATTCCAGGAAAGGTTTCTCATGATTTATTTAAATAGAAAAGTAGTAATTACTGTTTTGCTTTAAGATGAGAGATTTTCAGGTATATTGCAGATTTCTTTATATTTTTAAATATAAAAGCGAAAATGATGTTTTCTACATTTAAAGTATATATTTCTGTTCTCTAAGACTTTTAATTTTTTTATAACAACATTGAATTCTTCACAGCATGTAAATACTCTTCAGTAAAAACGCTCAAAATAAACATAAATTCATAATTATTAATTGGTATACTTTTCAAGAAATACATCTCATACTGTTCATGAAATTAGTATTAGATAATATATAAAATAAATTAAAAGTTTATTTTTATCATGATGTAAATATTTTTCATAAAATATTTCACAGAACGAAAATTTTATATGTAATATTTAAATACAAAACGCTAATCGCATTTCTTTTTCAGAATTAGAAACTTTGATACATATTTATGATACGGTTAACATTTGAAAAATAAAAGATTAAATTACAAAGATTTGAATTAATATATTAATTTTTGTTCATTATTTTTTCTACTTATTAAGCCAATACACATTAGAAAAATTCTAAAGAATATTTAATTACAAATGTAACGAACAAACAAAGAAAGAAATACTTATAGAACACATTTCACATGGAAAATTTTGTTTCTGTTTTCGGATTACTTGAGGAAACATGTGTAGTTCAAATAGCATTAAAAAGAAACATTTTTGCTAGTTGTTGTTACTAGAAGTAATTTCATTAGTAGTTTGTTAGTGTCATTTTGTCAGTTTGAATTTTATTTATCTTTATATAAAATAATGCAAAAGAACAATGACCTATGTTTTTAAAATTGCGTATGTACACTTACATGTCAGCAAGAATTCGATTAATTTATCTTTCAAGATGTTAAGTAATCCAGTTACATTAATTTTTCATAAAGTTGTATCAGATTTTATTTTAATTTAGTTTTCATGATGTTTTCGTTTTTTTTTTTTTTTTTTTTTTTGTATAAAAAAGTTGTTTTGAATAAAGTCATTTAAATGAAATATACATCAAATAATTCATATTTAAAAAAGAGCTTAGAATTAAACAAAAAAATCATTTATTTTAAAGTTTTCACGTTTTCTATTATTTGTTCATTACAGCACTTGTAGAGGCCATGTAATTATTTCTCTTAACTTACATTAATGATTACTAAAAATCAAAAGAATGACTGGTTCTCTTCTAAAAAGAATTTTATAGATTAATATATTAGAAAAGTTATCTAAAAAAAAAAAAAAAAAAAAAAAAAAAAAAACATACTTTCCATAAATTTTATTAGTAGGTCTAGTTTAATTTGCCATTTTTTAATTATGTGCATTCGTTATTTGTGTATAAACATTCATAAAAGAAAATTAAACTAAATAGGTTACTTTTAAAGGTTATACAGTTATTTAGCTTTTAACCAATTAATAAGGATTTAATAACTGTTTATTGTTTATGGAATATAATCGCTTTAGATTTTTTTTTTTAATATTCTGTGATATGAAAAATAATATTTAGTGCAATAAATGCAATTTTTATAGAGAAATAATTTTATTTAGAGGTGCAGCTATTTTACTTCCACGTTGGAGCATCCTTGGTAATATACGAGGTGTGGCTATTAAATTACGAGATTAATTCTTCTACAACGAAACTCCCTTCAACTGGTTTCCTGAAGGTTAAACTATTAATCAACAGTACTACAGTGAGCAAAAGGCCAAGACAGTTACTCTAAGCTAGTAACTCTCTTTACACTGAGATGAGATCGGTACACACTCAATCCCCTGCGTGAAAGAGGTATTCCTGATGCCTGACGAGCGATATACTGTCGTACGCATGTATGTTGCGTGGTATGATAGGCTTAGTGCTGTGAGAGTTTCACAGGCATTGATTGCTGGAGATGATATATTTGTTGCTGCCATCTGTTGTTTATGAGAGCAGATGATTGTTGATGAAGGCTTTAGTTACGTGTTTTTCCGCGTCACTAATGAGGAGACAGAATGGATTGGCTCAGCCTGGATATCAAGCAGAGATCTGATAATCCGGAGGTGAGAACGTTAGCGTCGAGTAAAGGGCCAAGCTAGTTATTCTAAGCTAGTAACTCGCTTTATTACTGATCATGTGAGATGAGAAACTACAATTTAATGCATATAATCAGAAGCAATAAGTGTTGTATTCATACATAAATAAAATAATTCTTAACTAGCTTTGTTTTTATAGATTTTTCTATTCTTTCGCAATAAAAATCACCATCTTAAACAATAATCTCATCAACATTTTTTTCATTCCCAAGGACCCTATAAACAAGGTGAGTTAGTTTTTACATCTGTATTAGAAGATATCGCATCGCTTAAAAATTTTAATCATTTTTAACATTTCCCAACATAGTTGAAAAGTATGTATGAATTAGGATTGATTATCTGTTCGTCTGTCTGCCGTCAATTCGTTGCCATTAAACTCATATATGTTATTAGGGTTTACTGTGGCATATTCAGTATTGAAAAGAAGTATGTACCATTTATGGTTCGTTCACAAAGTCACTGAAAATAGTTCCGTCACATGGTCTATGGAGAAAAATCGTTTGCGGTGTATTTTAATGGTATTGCACTAATGTAAATAAGTGCGAGTAATAAGCCAAAATTACGTCCACTACTAACCATATCACAATATTAAAATATTTATTTGCTTAAAAAAAGTTATAAAATACATTAAAAGGAAATTAAAAATCTATATTTACATGTTTCAACTCTTTTACTGAGTCGTCATCGGAATGTATAACAGAATGTATCAGAATGTATAATAACAGGTTGGACAACTTACGGCGTCGCGACATAGAGGAAACACGCGCGATCTCGAAAATATAGGGCGCATTATATGATTACTTCTTTATATTCGATCATTTTTTTCCATTTTTCATAGGCATTGTATTTGTAATTTTCTGCTATACATTCTGATGACGAGTCAGTAAAAGAGTTGAAACATGTCAATATAGATTTTTAATTTACTTTTAATGTGTTTTCATAACGTCTATTAAGCAAATAAATATTTTAATATTGTGATATGGTATTGCACTATTTTAAACCTGTTGAAATTTATACCTATTTCTGAGATGTACTATAAGGAACTATGGAATATTGTGTGCATAGATTTTATCGGACATTTTCTGGGACACACACAAAAACTTGTCTACAAAAATTGCCTATAAACAATAATTGCTGGAAGTACGTTTTCCGTTGTAGTATGTGTTTTTAAATTTAATTTTTTTATATTACTTCGTGTGGGCAAATTCCACAGATCATATACAGTGCCGAACAAAAGTTCTCAAGTACACTTCGGTTTACTGAGGGAAACTGATGAATGGGAATTTTTCACTCTGGTAGTGCTTTTAACTGAACTAACTTTTAGCATACTTTGCAGTATACATTAATATCTATAGATCATATAAAGGCTGCACAAAAAGGGATATTTTACTGATTATTAATGTTAACTGCTGAAATTGGATTTTCAAATACAATATATACTTTCCAAATTAATTTATTTAGACATAAACTTTCACCTTAATGAACTGTGCAGTTTTGCTACAGTATTCTGTTGGAAAAAATTTCAGAATCTATGACGGATGCATGATTCTTCGTTCCCGTTTTACACCTGTCAAAGTTTTTTTTTTTTTTTTTTTTTTTAACTTTTTCTAAATATTTATTTCTATAATTATAGTTAATTTCTGTCTTGTTATTTTTATACTCCTTTTTCTTCATTATACATTTTTTTTCGTATACAATCATATTTTTAGGGTTACGTACTTAAAAAAAGTGAATTCGGAACTATTATAAGAAAATTCCTTTGTCTGTCCGTTTGTCACAACCATTTCACTCCTAAACTATAGGACGTGGAGAGTTCAAATTTGGGGAAATAATAAAGACTATTTACCCACATATTTACAGATTATTAAACATTCACAAACATATTTGGGGAAAATGTAGAGGGGCTAAGGGACTTGGGGCGGGGGAAAGCTTTTCTTTGTATATCATGTGGAGTATCGTGTGAAAAGGTTTCAAACGCAAACTCTAAAATTCTACATTACTTTTAATTTTTGGTATTAAATTATTAGAAATATCTTCGAAAATATAATGCAAAAATACCCTCCTTCTTATTCCCGAATCTACTGATGCTAAGATTATGAAAAAATTAGAGTTAGAAGACATTAATTTAAATCTTGCAGAGAAAATGTAGCGATTACGCTGGATAACATAGTTCTTGAGAAAAGCGCATTTTTGCATTACATGCAGTTTTCGACTTACGGGCATTCAGCTAAGGTGTTGAGGAGCGCTGGAGGTACCTATCGTAAAAGAAGTATAAAATCCTTGTTGATAATGATTTTCGAAGAAACAATCATCGGTAATTAGCTGACATATTAACCCTTAAAGACATGCATAATGACAGGGGTGGCGTACTCTTTGTGCTATCAGCATTTAAAGCCTAGATAACAACTTTTAATGATATACATGTGGAATGTAATGCCCGATAGCAATATAAAAGCAATAAACGTCACACTATTAAAAATAGATTAATTTAATTAGAGATTAATTTAATTAGAATTAATCACACATATACTATGAGATTCGCGACTAATTTGCTTTGCGTGGATCTCTCCAATACGCCTCCCGGGCCTTTTGTTAATTAAATACCTATAGTTTAAACTTTAAGTTTAAACTTTGAACAAGGGTTTTGTTTTTGGTACACTGTAAAAAGAAAAGATTATTTCTAAGCTAAATTTAGTATTATGAAATGCCAAATGAAGTTTAAATATGCACTTATTTTATTGCCAGTACCGAATTGTTCAACATAACAGATTAGGATAAAATTAAAAAATGATTTATACAGAATTTCAATATTTGATATTATTTAAGCATCATATCTCTTTGAAATTTTATGATATACCTATTCCTACTTTTCTAGTATATACAGCTATACCCAATCCTATGCTGTATAGTTTTTCAGAAAGTCTTATTGATCTTTTTGCAACGATTTGTTTTAAATAATACAGATAATCATTCATATATGTATTGTACGGAACCCTCTGAGCGCGCACATGACCGTTTATTTTTAATTAAAAAAATTCGTTTTTTTCACACAAAAGCTGCCTTGTTATTTATATACTTAATTTTATTCATTCTGTATTCGCTCGTACACAATCGTATTTCTTTTTAATTGAAAGCCTCCCTTTTTATACAAAGCAGAAAATATTCTTCGAAATTAGCAGTAAATGGCTTATATATATATATATATATATATATATATATATATATATATATATATATATATATATATATATATATATAAAGCAGTATAAGATTATATTTAGCCTGAACCAGCGCACCCCCCCCCCCTCACAGAACAAGAAGAACAAGAAAAATATCTATGTAAACATTAAAACTTTAACAAAAACTAGGAAAAGATAGGCTGCGGCCTCATCGGCAGTGGGTTATGTTTCAAAAGCAGCCGAGCATTCGATAAAATATACATTAGTGGCAGTGGGTTTCGGCCAGAACAGTGATAGCAAAATCAAATGTTAAAACATTCGATGGCTATTATCACATGCTCCCCCACCGGACCCTACGCCAACAATATTAAATGAATGCCTCACCTGGAACACAGTAAAAGATGCTAAAAATATGTTCGTTGAAAAAACCACACTCAACCAACTTAGCCACATTGCCACAACCCAAATATAAAACATAAAATAAACTAAACAGAGCAGAATCCAATATCCAATCAACCAATCCTAATTCTTTCCAGTTCTGTTGCCAATCGACGCAGCACATCATCATAAAACCGTCGTTGAAAAGGCTTTAGGAAATACGAGTCATTCACTGACGTCGAAAAGCAATCGATCAGTAATGAAGAAAATCTGCAAAATCTGAATATTTTTTTATAAAAATTAAAGGTATATTGTTTTTGTAATATAAATTACTTTTAAAATTAAACAATTCCTTCTTAAACAGATGTTTATCTGTACAAATTCTAAAAAATCGAAATATTTGACTAATAATTATATTAATATAAATGCGTTTGTAAATATTGGAGGACCAGTGAACAAGTTGATTAACCTGAAATTGAAAACTATTACGTTTATTGTAAATTGAAATATGTACTTTTGTTACTTTCTAAAATTATTTTTAAATCAAGGTAATCAGCCTCTAAACCATTATTGTTAGTTTTCTTTAGTGTCAGGGAGTCAGGATAAATTTCTTGAGAAATTTCATTAAAATCATTATTGAAGTTTAAGACGATCAAGTCGTCTATGTATCTGTAAGCCAGGAACTGGAGATCAGCTTTATTAATACTGTACTGAAACTCATAAAAAAATAAAAATAAGTTAGCAGCTGTGGATGAGTAACTAGTACCCATACCAATTCCATTGATCTGTAAGTATACTTTAGAACCTGTATAAACGTAATTGTTGTAAAGGCAAAAACGACATAATTTATTAAACAAGTTACAGTTGAAATCTGTAACATCTAAAACCAGTTCCGCTGTCTTTAAAAGTGCCTCCTTTAAACTATTGATAGGAATGGTAGTGAATAAATTTTCAAAATCATATGTTTGGATAGAATTAATACTATTGCTTTTTAATTTTTCAGCAATTTCGAAGCTATTAGAAATAATCCAGAAACAATTACTATCTTTATATTTATATTTTAACATGTTCAAAACTTTTTTAAGTAAATCCTCAAATTTCCTATTAAAATTATTGCCTATACTGTTGACATTGCTGCAAATAAATCTATATTTTGTAGGAACTTTATGAAATTTAGGGGTCAGAAAAAGAAATGGAAATGATAGATTTTTACTACGAGGAAAAGAAATTTTTGTTTGCTTCGAAAAAGCCAAATGCTTATTAATAAGTGTCTGTACGGAAGATTTACATACTTTGTAAGTTATACTATTAAACTAACTCTGCATTGAGCATTTCAGCATAAAATTTTTTTCATATGACTGCAAAATTTCCAGCTGCTTTATCTACTTGACAGAAAACAAACATCCGCTTCAAATTGGTTATTTCATTTCTGATATCCATACTAAAATTATGATAAGTATAAGAAGAATTATTAAGGAAACTACCCTGAAACGATTTAAAATCGCTTAAAATATGTAGCTTCCAATCTGTAAAGAGGGGGATTGGTGTATTGTATCTGTAACTTAAATTTAAAATAAAAGCATTCAAATCAGCTTTAAAAGTATTAAAACTTTTTACTGGATTCAGTTTTTTGTTAATACGGAATTTGGTTCCGAAATTCAATAGATAACGTAGATTATCATTTTTGATAATGTTCAGATCTCCTGTTACGATATGTTGTCCGGTATCGTTTAAAAACGTTGAATTTTTATAATCTTCGCATTTACATTCCAAATCCAGGTATGATTCAAGTTCTTGAGAAACTTCTCTATAATTAAATAGAATACTGCCCAGTGTTTTTGTATATTTGAAAGTCGATATAACTGCAATATCCTTAACTGGAAATAAGCAATTGTAACGTGAAATTATTGAGCTTAACTGTAAATGATCAAAACTTTTTTGTTGAAAATTGCATACAAAATAAACTTTTTCTATATCAGGAGGCCTACATTTGCCAATTTTATATAAGAAAATATCATTAACTAAATCTTTAAACTGCAGGTTTGTACAATTAAAATTTCCTATTTTCTGTTGCAATCTTCTCAGTATCTTAAACTTTAAACCAAATAGAATTATTTTAATCTGTCCAATATTGTAGCTATTACAAAACAAATTACAAAGATCCTGTAAAATAATTGATGGATTTATGTCAAAATACTTTCTTTGTAATAATTTATCTGTATGCTTTCCACGCTTACCTCTTTTATATTGGAATGACGGTATAAATACAGATGCAAAAATACTATAAATACATGAAGAATTTTCCGTACGATAATTTAACTTTGTATTCAATCCGTAAGGAAACAGGGATTTTAAACGAAGTATATAAAAACTTTCACTTCTTAATCGAAAAGAATCATCAATAATCTGCTCCAATATTTGAATTTTAACATTATGAAAACCATGCAAGAAAAAATGCTTAATCTCGAAAGTAGAATTGTGGTCATCTTTACTAGATAAATGTCTGTGATTATTGATTCTGTAATGCAGTTCACCAAATGTTTCACCAACATATTTCTGCTCTTATATGGTACAGGTTAACAGATAAATAACATGTCTAATTTTGCAAAAGTGAAAATTCAAATTAACCGTACTATGTGTGTAAGAGCTTGCAGACAAATCTCCATTAGGTCAAGTTTTTCATCTTTTATCATCACATTTCTTTAAACCCATTTTAATTTAGTTTATAGACGTAACATATTTATATCAAGAGTTTTATCAAGCATTTTAGCTTGTTGCAATAACAATAAAAGGGAGAAGAGATGAGCTAGTCCAAAACCAAATAAAAACGAAAACAACAGTTGCATTCCAGTAATGCGCTAAAAGCTGCAAACTAATAAAACACAAATATATAAACGTAAAGCACAGTAATCACCAACAAAAAACAAGATAAATTCATGTGAAATGCGCCAAACAGCTGCAGTAAAACACATAAATTAAATATAAAGCAGTATAAGATTATATTTAGCCTGAACCAGCGCACCCCCCCCCCCCCCTCCAGAACAAGAAGAACAAGAAAAATATCTATGTAAACATTAAAACTTTAACAAAAACTAGGAAAAGATAAAAAATATAAAAAATGTTAAAACATAAATATAAAGATAGTAATTGTTTCTGGATTATTTCTAATAGCTTCGAAATTGCTGAAAAATTAAAAAGCAATAGTATTAATTCTATCCAAACATATGATTTTGAAAATTTATTCACTACCATTCCTATCAATAGTTTAAAGGAGGCACTTTTAAAGACAGCGGAACTGGTTTTAGATGTTACAGATTTCAACTCTAACTTGTTTAATAAATTATGTCGTTTTTGCCTTTACAACAATTACGTTTATACAGGTTCTAAAGTATACTTACAGATCAATGGAATTGGTATGGGTACTAGTTACTCATCCACAGCTGCTAACTTATTTTTATTTTTTTATGAGTTTCAGTACAGTATTAATAAAGCTGATCTCCAGTTCCTGGCTTACAGATACATAGACGACTTGATCGTCTTAAACTTCAATAATGATTTTAATGAAATTTCTCAAGAAATTTATCCTGGCTCCCTGACACTAAAGAAAACTAACAATAATGGTTTAGAGGCTGATTACCTTGATTTAAAAATAATTTTAGAAAGTAACAAAGTACATATTTCAATTTACAATAAACGTAATAGTTTTCAATTTCAGGTTAATCAACTTGTTCACTGGTCCTCCAATATTTACAAACGCATTTATATTAATATAATTATTAGTCAAATATTTCGAATTTTTAGAATTTGTACAGATAAACATCTGTTTAAGAAGGAATTGTTTAATTTTAAAAGTAATTTATATTACAAAAACAATATACCTTTAATTTTTATAAAAAAAATATTCAGATTTTGCAGATTTTCTTCATTACTGATCGATTGCTTTTCGACGTCAGTGAATGACTCGTATTTCCTAAAGCCTTTTCGAGGAGGGTTTTATGATGATGTGCTGCGTCGATTGGCAACAGAACTGGAAAGAATTAGGATTGGTTGATTGGATATTGGATTCTGCTCTGTTTAGTTTATTTTATGTTTTATATTTGGGTTGTGGCAATGTGGCTAAGTTGGTTGAGTGTGGTTTTTTCAACGAACATATTTTTAGCATCTTTTACTGTGTTCCAGGTGAGGCATTCATTTAATATTGTTGGCGTAGGGTCCGGTGGGGGAGCATGTGATAATAGCCATCGAATGTTTTAACATTTGATTTTGCTATCACTGTTCTGGCCGAAACCCACTGCCACTAATGTATATTTTATCGAATGCTCGGCTGCTTTTGAAACATAACCCACTGCCGATGAGGCCGCAGCCTATATTTTCCTAGTTTTTGTTAAAGTTTTAATGTTTACATAGATATTTTTCTTGTTCTTCTTGTTCTGTGAGGGGGGGGGGGGGGTGCGCTGGTTCAGGCTAAATATAATCTTATACTGCTTTATATTTAATTTATGTGTTTTACTGCAGTTGTTTGGCGCATTTCACATGAATTTATCTTGTTTTTTGTTGGTGATTACTGTGCTTTACGTTTATATATTTGTGTTTTATTAGTTTGCAGCTTTTAGCGCATTACTGGAATGCAACTGTTGTTTTCGTTTTTATTTGGTTTTGGACTAGCTCATCTCTTCTCCCTTTTATTGTTATTGCAACAAGCTAAAATGCTTGATAAAACTCTTGATATAAATATGTTACGCCTATAAACTAAATTAAAATGGGTTTAAAGAAATGTGATGATAAAAGATGAAAAACTTGACCTAATGGAGATTTGTCTGCAAGCTCTTACACACATAGTACGGTTAATTTGAATTTTCACTTTTGCAAAATTAGACATGTTATTTATCTGTTAACCTGTACCATATGAGAGCAGAAATATGTTGGTGAAACATCTGGTGAGCTGCATTACAGAATCAATAATCACAGACATTTATCTAGTAAAGATGACCACAATTCTACTTTCGAGATTAAGCATTTTTTCTTGCATGGTTTTCATAATGTTAAAATTCAAATATTGGAGCAGATTATTGATGATTCTTTTCGATTAAGAAGTGAAAGTTTTTATAAACTTCGTTTAAAATCCCTGTATCCTTACGGATTGAATACAAAGTTAAATTATCGTACGGAAAATTCTTCATGTATTTATAGTATTTTTGCATCTGTATTTATACCGTCATTCCAATATAAAAGAGGTAAACGTGGAAAACATACAGATAAATTATTACAAAGAAAGTATTTTGACATAAATCCATCAATTACTTTACAGGATCTTTGTAATTTGTTTTGTAATAGCTACAATATTGGACAGATTAAAATAATTCTATTTGGTTTAAAGTTTAAGATACTGAGAAGATTGCAACAGAAAATAGGAAATTTTAATTGTACAAACCTGCAGTTTAAAGATTTAGTTAATGATATTTTGTTATATAAAATTGGCAAATGTAGGCCTCCTGATATAGAAAAAGTTTATTTTGTATGCAATTTTCAACAAAAAAGTTTTGATCATTTACAGTTAAGCTCAATAATTTCACGTTACAATAGCTTATTTCCAGTTAAGGATATTGCAGTTATATCGACTTTCAAATATACAAAAACACTGGGCAGTATTCTATTTAATTATAGAGAAGTTTCTCAAGAACTTGAATCATACCTGGATTTGGAATGTAAATGCGAAGATTATAAAAATTCAACGTTTTTAAACGATACCGGACAACATATCGTAACAGGAGATCTGAACATTATCAAAAATGATAATCTACGTTATCTATTGAATTTCGGAACCAAATTCCGCATTAACAAAAAATTGAATCCAGTAAAAAGTTTTAATACTTTTAAAGCTGATTTGAATGCTTTTATTTTAAATTTAAGTTACAGATACAATACACCAATCCCCCTCTTTACAGATTGGAAGCTACATATTTTAAGCGATTTTAAATCGTTTCAGGGTAGTTTCCTTAATAATTCTTCTTATACTTATCATAATTTTAGTATGGATATCAGAAATGAAATAACCAATTTGAAGCGGATGTTTGTTTTCTGTCAAGTAGATAAAGCAGCTGGAAATTTTGCAGTCATATGAAAAAAATTTTATGCTGAAATGCTCAATGCAGAGTTAGTTTAATAGTATAACTTACAAAGTATGTAAATCTTCCGTACAGACACTTATTAATAAGCATTTGGCTTTTTCGAAGCAAACAAAAATTTCTTTTCCTCGTAGTAAAAATCTATCATTTCCATTTCTTTTTCTGACCCCTAAATTTCATAAAGTTCTTACAAAATATAGATTTATTTGCAGCAATGTCAACAGTATAGGCAATAATTTTAATAGGAAATTTGAGGATTTACTTAAAAAAGTTTTGAACATGTTAAAATATAAATATAAAGATAGTAATTGTTTCTGGATTATTTCTAATAGCTTCGAAACTGCTGAAAAATTAAAAAGCAATAGTATTAATTCTATCCAAACATATGATTTTGAAAATTTATTCACTACCATTCCTATCAATAGTTTAAAGGAGGCACTTTTAAAGACAGCGGAACTGGTTTTAGATGTTACAGATTTCAACTGTAACTTGTTTAATAAATTATGTCGTTTTTGCCTTTACAACAATTACGTTTATACAGGTTCTAAAGTATACTTACAGATCAATGGAATTGGTATGGGTACTAGTTACTCATCCACAGCTGCTAACTTATTTTTATTTTTTTATGAGTTTCAGTACAGTATTAATAAAGCTGATCTCCAGTTCCTGGCTTACAGATACATAGACGACTTGATCGTCTTAAACTTCAATAATGATTTTAATGAAATTTCTCAAGAAATTTATCCTGACTCCCTGACACTAAAGAAAACTAACAATAATGGTTTAGAGGCTGATTACCTTGATTTAAAAATAATTTTAGAAAGTAACAAAGTACATATTTCAATTTACAATAAACGTAATAGTTTTCAATTTCAGGTTAATCAACTTGTTCACTGGTCCTCCAATATTTACAAACGCATTTATATTAATATAATTATTAGTCAATATACTTTTCAATATATATTTAGTCAATATATATTTTCCATGAAAATATACAGGGTGCAATATGTTATCTATCGCCGACCTTTAATTTCTCAACCGTTGGCCGTAGACATGTAGTACCAATTACAAAAACGTTTCAAATGAGGTAAATATTCATGTTGTGGCAATATTTAAAGTAAAAAATCAATTTTATAAAAATTACGAAATCTAACTTTTTATACGGTCCCCCAGTTCCTATAGTTACGTTTAGTAAACGTTTACTCATATCATAACACATATAACACAAAAAGTTTGACGTCTGTACTGCAAAAATTGACACAGTTATTCAATTTCAAAGTTTGAGATTTTTGCAAATCATTTTGTCTTTCATTGAAGGATCAGTTAAAAGATGAATTAAAGTAATTCGATATCAAAGTCAGGGTGCAATGTCTTTTTTACAGCGAAACCACCTTTAGCTGGTATCGCCAAATTGGTGAACCATCAAAGAGGGTTATTTCATCTAAAAATTTGAGTTTTTTATGGGTCGAACAATATTCAAACATCAATGTAGGTAGAATCGATAACCTGAAAATAAAGCATACTCACTAAGGACTAGATAAATGGCAGCGGAATTGCAGCCTGATTTTGATCTCGAATTACTTTAATTCATCTTTTAACTGATCCCTCACTGAAAGACAAAATCATGTGCAAAAATCTCAAACTTTGAAGTTGAATAATTGTGTCAATTTTTGTAGTACAGATGTCAAACTTTTTGTGATATATCAGTTATGATATTTGTAAACTTTTACTAAATATAACTATAGGGGCTGGGGGACCGTATAAAAAGTTAGATTTCGTAATTTTTATAAAATTGAGTTATTAATTTAAATAATGCCACAACATGAATATTTATCTCATTTGAAACGTTTTTGTAATTGGAACTATACGTCTATGACCAACGGTTGAGAAATTAAAGGTCGGCGATAGATAACATATTGCACCCTGTATATTAAAAAAGTACTATCCATAAATGATTGCGCAAATACAGCATTTAATTATGGAAGTTTAATATATAAAAACTCTCTGTACAATAATACCATTAAAAGATAATGAAAATGACCAATAATATGAAATCACAAACACCACATAAACCAGATATTATTTAAAAATTATAGCCCCCTAACTTAGCAAAGTATAAACAGAGTGGGGTAAATAAAAGTGGCCCGGAGGATCCGCGTATCTACTCCAGTGTTGCCAGTGAGCTACTTTTTTTTAAAATTCAGATTTCTTGATTGGCATCAATTTTCTGAAATGGAAAAATTCCCCCTGTTTTCGCCTTAATTAATATATAATTAAATAAGGCGAATTTTACTATTTAAAAAAAAGTGGTACCAATCAAGATATCTGATTTTAAAAAGTAGTCCACTGACAACACTGATCCACTCGTTTTTACTTGCCCCTTTTATTTCCCCCCCCCCCCCTGTACAAAGCACATCAAACATTTACAGAAGATTCTTTTAATATATCTCCGTATGGTAAAAATTATATACCAAAATATGAAACAGTATCTCTTTTTTCATGCATATTAGATTTTGTTTCGTCACAGAAATGACTATAAAATATATCTTACATACCTAGTCACTTTAAAAAATGCCGGTCTGGAAGTTATAAAAGGGTCTTTCACAAATATTTTTCATGTTTTGAAGAAAAAGGTAAAAGCAACTATAAAATGTTCCTTTTAAAAAGACCAAAAAGCGTGCTACATGATTCGTTTCTTTCACTTCTTATATGCAGGAAAATATATTTTAGGGATTTCGCGAAAAGATATATGCTTAACGTCAAATATTAAGATAAAAACTTTAGTGTGACTTGGTAGATGCTATGCTATACTTTTTAGGATACAAATTTGGTCGTAGCGAAGTGTTCTTTAAGTAAATGCTGCATTATATAGGGATTATAATTACTCCATTTATAACGTGCATGTCAATTTAAAATAAATACTTTTATGAGTATTTTTTATGTCCATCACAGTACAATGTACAATCTGGATGATTATTATTCGTTAATATATAATTTTTGTAAGTAACAAATTGTATCAAACGTCATTGTATGAAGGGAAATTCATTTTACATTATTATTTGTATAATTTCGATAAACTTATTTCTATTTTCTTCTTTCTTTACAAGAAGAAAGTATTCGATTCGTGAAAAAAAAATCTACTTCAGGTTTTCGAGGATTTATACGTTTTAAAAGATCCTGAATACGATTTGACTATTTTTAGAAAATGTGTGTCTGAGTCTGTGTGTCTGTCTGCATGAACACAAATTTTGCGGGTTTAATGTGGTTAATTTAATAAAATTTATGATTCAGGTGTACCTTGATAGATATTGGGGCTTATTAGCTTTTGTAGTAAATAGCCCGGCTGGTGGCGCTGCTATGCTGCATTTTTCACGATTTGCCCAATAGCTCTATCTCAGGAACTAATGCACGGATTTTCTTGAAACTTCACATTCAGTTAGACACTAGTATAAGTAGTCGTTGAGCCAGGGACTCACGTGGTTTCATGTCAGCTGACATGGTAAAACATATATTTTTGGATTCACCACAACATCAGCATTACATTTATCCATGATACTTTCAAAACCAGGGTAGCTAATGGACACTGTATTGGACAATGCCCGCCATCGTTGAGGCAGGGCCTCGTATGGTTTCACGTCAGCGGATTTGGTAAACTATACATCTTTGGATTCACTAGAACATCAGCATAACATTTATTCATGATACATTCAAAACCAGTGTAGCTAATGGGCGCCATATTGGAAATGGCCACCGTCGTTGAGCCAGGGGCTCGTGTGGTTTCCTGTCAGCGGACTTGTTAAATCATACATTTTTGGATTCACCACAACATTAGAATAATTATCCATGATATTTTCAAAAACAGGGTAGCTAATGGACGGCATATTGGAAAACGGCTGCCAATAAACAGGGTTATTGGAAAGCTTTTCTTGGTTTTGCATGCTATTAAATTCATAAGGCGATTGAAGAGCTTTAGTGATATAATATTACCACTTGATGTTTTTAGTATCAACATGTATGAGATAGCAGAAACCTTTGGGATTGGCAAATTCGACTAGTTACTTTTCAATGCATAGCTTAATTTATTTCTAAATAGTGAACACTTAAAGAAAAGTAAAAAAAAGTAAAAAGTACAGGAAGAAAATTGCCGAAACACCCTCTGAGATAAAGATATTTTTACGTCATATGAAGAAATTGCCGTTCTTTGAAGGTGAATGCGCGAAATTTTGAGTTTAAAATGTCGGATTTTTCCGTGTTCCATGTAAAAAAATCACATGTAAAAATTCTGTTTTTAATATTACGCAGGAAAGTTATCCGAACACCCGTGTGAGTTAACGAAATTACAGCTTATTATTGGAGGATTTCGTATAATTTTTGCGTTAAATTGGTAAATTTTCTGTATTTTTTATAGAAATAATACAAATCATAGTTGAAATTTCAACGTTTTAATGAAATATAGTCAACGGAAATATTCGTTGAATTTACACTGAGAAAAAAATATGGTTCTGGCATCTAGAATCTAAATTGTGGCTCTAGAAAAAGTAGTTCCTTGTCATCCTTATAACTTCTAGTTCTCTTTGCTAGAGAGTTCAAGAGTGTCCTACTACAATTCAAGAGCGTTTTCCTATATTTTCGTTGTCAAACCTATTTTAAAATATCTGCAAATAGATGCAAACACAAGAGGTTAGTTTTAGTAACTATGATTGTAGTTTATGAAACCATTCCAGAAATCAAGCGATAATTTCTCGCTACTTAAACGATGCATTATCGTTTCGTCACCTAGAAAACAAGAGATCAGAAATTCTAGATCATTTTGTCTATTCAGTTTAGTTGTTTACTCGATGCGCATAGCTCGGAAATCTATATTTCTAGTTAAGGGATTCAGAAAATGACTACCTATTTATTTAAGGTGAAGGCGGTATATTTTTTTTTTCTCGGTGTACGATTTATTTTTAGAGTATAGATAAAAAAGTTATAATGCATTAGTAAATGAATCAGTTGTGGTATAGAGTTCTGTTGATGCTAAAAAGTTCCATAAGTATTACTGATAGAGCGTTTTCTTCTTCATACTGTAGCAATTAGCCTTTTTGTCAGAAGCAGTATCAAATATTCCTTGCAATAGCATTTTTAGGAGCTATGATGATGAAATTACTATTATTAATGATAGAAAGAAAAGTGTTGGAACCTATCACAAACTACGTCAAAACAACAGTAGTATATGAATTAGTTGTGGTGTACATTTCTATTGTTGCTGAATAAACTGTTGCTGAATAATTGGATTACAGTTATTTATAAGATGACAGAAGTGTGGGAAATAATCGCAAACTGCATCAAAATTGCATTGAGTATAAGGCACTCTGTATTTTTGACTCAATAAGAGAAATGCTATCTTGATATCCTATTCAAAATCTCTTTACCGTAGCATTTATTAACTGAGCTAAATTTTTGCACTAATAATTTCGATACACTCAGCTATATGTTTTGCCCTTTAAGATTTATTTTAACACTTCGAAATACTGTGCTATTTCCTTTTTATTTTCTCAAATTCTACTAATTATAAAACTTTAATTATTCATAAGAACTACAATACTTAAATATAGGCATACTTTCTTTATAGGCATAATTTCTTTATTAATTTTATATCACACACATATATATATATATTTAACTAAAAATCATTATCACTCCGATTATTTATAATTATCGTAAAAAATTAATTTATAAATTTAAAATTATAATGTATTAGCTTTTTACTATTAGGTTGAGCAAAAAGTTCTGGGAAATTTGTGAAAATTGCGTTGTTATGTGTAAATTAACAACAAAGCAACAAGGACTATTCTTCAAATTAGAGACCATCATAATCCTCGACTTTCTGCGATTGTTCTGCGAGATTCCGAATTTGCTGGAAGTACGAAGTTTATCACGGTACCAGCATCTTCAATAATATCATCGACGGCTTTCAGAATCGTTAGACCTTTTATCCAATAATGTCCGATGAACACACGCAAATCATACTGCTGAATAGGCATTTTGGAGCCGAAATACCAGAAATCCTATAGATATACCACTAGTACTCCTATATATGATACAAATTCTGGTAAATATTAGACCAAAAATTTCCCAGAACTTTTTCCTCAACCTAATATAATCTATTGAAAAAAGAAAAAAGCCCAATTCTTATACGATTGCATTTCCTTAAACATGTCATGTCAATGTCACACTGTTGACAAGTTATTCGTAAACATCAAGGAAAAAGAAAGATTAATTATGAAATTCCAAAAAAGTATTACGATATGACCACGATATGACCACTATAGTGCATATATGAGTATTACGATATACGATTATGACACGTAATATGAGTATTACGATATGACCACTATAAACCTTTTGACTTTGGATTGAGATAAATAAATAAGGAACGCTAATGAAACAGCTTTTTAGTAACAGCGATACGCATAAAAGTTTATTTTGTAACTATAACAAAAAATTGTACAATTTAATAACTTGTAACATGATTGAAAAAATATTTCAGCCCGTATTGAAGTTAATTTTGTCGTTTCTGTGTAATGCTTATGGGTGAAACATGTACCAATGTCAGAAAACACACAATGTGTATTGTAAATTTTTAAATGGGTTATAGATACACACACACACACATATTGTTTCACGTATTGCTAACTTCTTAATACATATATACTTAAATAATACTTATATTAAAAATAACTAAGCTATATACTAAAATAATATTTAACTATATACTAAAATAATACTTATGTTAAATATTAACCAGATATACGCTATGTTAATCTGAATAAAATTAAAGCTGTTTGATAAAGAGATTTCAAAGGATAATTCTCATAATTTTTTTCCTGTAGTATTTTTTTAAAACATCGTTAAAAGGTAGTCACAATAGAAGATGATGATCTGCAAGATAAAATAAAAAGAATAATACAGTAGCGCTCAAAAGTATTTTGACAACCTTATATTCTCTCTTATTTTATTTAATATGAAAATGTAAAAGGAAATATATTCCCTATAATTGAGAACACTATAACTACAGTTATTTAAATGTATCAAGTTTCAACTTGTTTGTTTACAATCGGCGCCACCGAAGAAATATGACTGCTCCTTAGCTCAAAAGTATTTTGACAATTAGTTTGCATTTAATTGTTGAAGGTGTCAGTGGGGCTATAGCTTCGATTAGTGTTTATATTGACATATTGTGATTATTTTTACGGATCAAGAATGCCGAAAAGTAAAAAAAATATTGAAGTGATTTTAGGAAAGCCGCTGTAAATGCCCTTAAGAAAGTTAGACTGCAAGCAGAACTAGCTCGTTCTTTTAACGTGTCTCGGCAACTTGTTATTACATGGAATAAAATTTTTAATAAACAGAAATACATTGAAAATAAGCCTCAAAGTGGCCATCCGATAAAAACAACTTGAAATGTTGACTATATTGTAAAAATGATATCTACAAGTGATTGTCGTAAGTACGCTGTAATAATAAAAAAATAATTGAAAGAAAATTACGGCATAGACATACACGTTTCATCAGTCAAACGACGCCTAAACCTCTAAGGTTTACATGGTAGAAGACCAGCAAAAACACGTTTGTTACGTACTAAGAATAGGAAGGCTAGAGTTGCATTTGTAAATCGGCATAACCTTTTCAGGGGCAAAGCAATCCCATTGCTAAAGTGTTGAAATTAATGATTGGCACCGGAATTTGAAAACAAATTTATGCTTAAGTAAAAAAAGCTATATTTCACACACATAATAAACCGAAAATTTTTTTAACCAAAATTCTGGTGTTTATAATACAGTGTTTTTATAATACAGTCAACATTTCAAGCTGTTTTTTTTCGGATGGCCACTTTGAGGCTTATTTTCGATGTATTTCTGTTTATTAAAAATTTTATTCCATGTGATAACAAGTTGCCGAGACACGTTAAAAGAACGAGCTAGTTCTGCTTGCAGTCTACCTTTCTTAAGGGCATTTACAGCGGCTTTTCTAGAATCACTTCAATATTTTTTACTTTTCGGTATTCCTGATCCTTAAAAATAATCACAATATCTCAATATATACACTAATCGAAGCTATAGCGCCACTGACACCTTCAACAATTAAATGCAAACTAATTGTCAAAATACTTTTGAGCTAAGGAGGAGTCATATTTCTTCGGTGGCGCCGATTGTAAACAAACAAGTTGAAACTTCATACATTTAAATAACTGTAGTCATAGTGTTCTAAATTATAGGGAATATATTTTCTTTTACATTTTTATATTAAATAAAATAAGAGAGTCTAATAAGCCAATGGAGCAAAGTTAGAATAAGTAAAAGAAAAGACATTATTAATCAAAGTTTTCTAACATATTCGTGGATTTACTTCTAATCGTGAAAACGCAATATTACTGAATAAAAGATTTTTAATCTTATTCTTTCTTTTTTTTTCTTTTTTTTTCTTTCTTTTTTTTTTGTATATTTTCTTTGTATTTTACGATGGATATCACTTCGTTATTCTTTTCGTGAGAGACTTGATGTAGATATTTAATTAGTTCCATCACTATTACTTTTTTTTTGTTCTTTGGTTTTTATCTTTTATTTATCTTTCGTTTTTAATATGGGTACAACACTTAATGAAATTTAGTTTGCGTATACAACATTAATTTATTTTCATCGTTGTATAGAATTTATTTCAATAGAAAAATATTTTGCTAACCCATTTTATGAAAATGATGTATTTGCTCTTCGTTACATTTCTTTCTGAATTAGTAACTTCTAATTTTGATATTAAAAAAATATTGTTATGCATGTGAAGTAAAATTGCTTACTTAATGACGGTTTTATTATTTCTTATCTTTCTGTTACTATGGATAACTCTTTTTTTTTTTTTTTACATATCATAGAAATGTGGTTAAGCGATTATTCTCCAAGGTAAATAATAAATAGAAAGTTTTTTTTTTTTTTTTTTTTTTTTTTTTTTTTTTTTTTTTTTAAAGGATGCAAAGTATGAAAAAAGTGGAAAATATGTTATTAATAAAAAAAATCGGATTAATTTAATTTACTTCGTATTCTTAAAACATAAATTTATTTTATAAAAATATTATTAATCATAATCTTTTTCCAGTCTATCTTTTACGGCACAATTTTTCGAATGGGAACTAACCTTTGTCAGGTTAATGTAATTATCTTCATTGATTTAGTTACTTCTAATTTTGATATTAAAAAAAAAAATATTGTTAAGCGTGTGAAGATTGCTTACTAAATGACGGTTTTATTATTTCTTATTTTTCTCTTACTATGGATAACTATTTTTTACATACCATAGAAATGTGGTAAAGCAATGATTCTCCAGGATAAATAATAAATGGAAAAGTTTTTTTTTATTATTATATAGGATCTTAATAGTCAGTATTTTTTTTAAAGGAGGGAAGCATGAAAAAAGTGGAAAGCAGGTTATTAATAAAACAAATCGGATTAATTTAATTTACTTCGTATTCTTAAAACATAAATTTATTTTATAAAATATTATTAATCATAATCTTGTTCCAGTCTATCTTTTACAGCACAACTTTCCGAATGGGAACTAACCTTTGTCAGGTTAATCTTCATTAATTTAGTTACTTCTAATTTTGATATTTAAAAAAAAAAATACTGTTAAGCGTGTGAAGTAAAATTGCTTACTACATGACGGTTTTATTATTTCTTATTTTTATCTTACTATGGATAACTATTTTTTACAAACCATTGAAATGTGGTTAAGCGGTGTTTCTCCCGGATAAATAATAAATGGAAAAGTTTTTTTTTATTATTATTATTATTGAGAATCTTAAAATTGAGTATGTTTTTAAAAGATGGAAAGCATGAAAAAAGTGGAAAATATGTTATTAATAAAAAAAATCGGATTAATTTAATTTACTTCGTATTCTTAAAACATAAATTTATTTTATAAAAATATTATTAATCATAATCTTGTTCCAGTCTATCTTTTACAGCACAATTTTTCGAATGGGAACTAACCTTTGTCAGGTTAATCTTCATTAATTTAGTTACTTCTAATTTTGATATTAAAAAAAAAATATTGTTAAGCGTGTGAAGTAAAATTGCTTACTAAATGACGGTTTTATTATTTCTTATTTTTCTCTTGCTATGGATAACTATTTTTTACAAACCATAGAAATGTGGTTAAGCAATGATTATCCAGGGATAATATATAAATGGAAAAGTATTTTTTATTATTAAGGATCTTAATAGTAAGTATTTTTTTTAAGGATGGAAGCATGAAAAAAGGGGAAAGTATGTTATTAATAAAAAAAAATCGGATTAAATTAATTTACTTCGTATTCTTAAAACATAAATTTATTTTATAAAATATTATTAATAATAATCTTGTTCCAGCCTATCTTTTACAGCACAATTTTTCGAATGGGGGCTAACCTTTGTCAGGTTAATGTTATTATATTCATTAATTTAGTTTTCTGATTAACCATATACTATTTTTATAATCTTTAGAATATTCTTTCTAAGCAAGCTGAACAAGATCAAAGCTATTAAATAAATTAGGTTATTAAAAAATAATAATTGAATTGATAATTTCTTTTATTTTCTAAACATCATTAAACACTTTGAAACATTAAAAAATTGTGATCGCAAAATAGGTTTTTACAAATTAAATATTAAGTTCAAGAGTATATGTATTGAATCAGCTAAGTCAACTGATCTTCGAAACGAAATAAAGAAATACATTATTAATCAAACATCTTACAAAATACACGAATTTCCTTTTTATTATGAAACAAATTTTAATGAAAAAATCCTTAACGGGTTAAAAGTGAAGGAATGTAACAAATTGTAGTCATATATAACATTTAATTAAATTTATTTCTTCTTAAAATATATTATTCCCTTTGTATTGCATATCAGACTTTAAATTATTTCTCTTTTTGCATTTTCCTCTTCGAACTTCGTTATGGTCGATTGCCAATAATATTTATATCTCTCTTTAAGAGGGTCCGGGACACATTTTAAAATATTTTTTTTTATTATTGAGTTATAATTCTGATTTTTTTTGTGATTGTTAACCATATCATTTGTAAATAAAATCACATGATAAAATTTCTTATAATTTTTTTTTTATTTAAATGGAAAATATTTAAAAAAAAAATTGAGGTAATTAACAATCGCTATAACTCGAAATATTATTTATAGAATTTCAATTTTATTTCATTTAAATAACAGAAATATATAAGTTTTAATTCTGATTCAGCATTTAAAAAAATATTATTTAAAAAAAATAATGAAAAAATTAAAAAAAGTGGTGCAACTTTAAAAAAAATCATATTTTCAAAAATAAATATTTTTTTCAAATATGCTGAATCAAAATTTGAGTAAAACAATTGAAAAAGGCATGTTCCAAGTTTGAACCCTTTATTTTAAAGGTTCTTTACTTATAAGAACTGAAATACGAGAAATGGTGAAAAAATCCATCATTCAGAAAAACTCCTTTTTACAAGAAAAAATGACATCCATGACAGCCATTGCTTGAAAGAAAAAAAAAAAACCCAAAACGAAAAAAAATTAATATTTCTTGTTTTAATTAAGATAGAAATATGATTTAAAAGCCATTTAAGTGGAAAATAAAATAAAATGTTTTTTACAAAATTTGAAGATTTTTGTGTTCCGAACCCCCTTAATACATTTTTTGGATAGGTTTTTCTTTTTAACAAAATTTCCCGCGTTTTTATTTTTCGAAGGCTTTTCGGGACCTAGTTGCCCCATTCTTAGTCCGTGAGTACAGTGCGCTGTTTTAGGCCTGCTATTGGAGATTCACTTCTGTGCATTGCAGATAATGATAATCTCACGCACTAATTATAGAACTCCTCTGCACGGTGACACTCTTGGTTTTTCTTTGTTTTTTAAGTGTTACAGAATTTAGCAGTATTTTAGACGTGTATATATTTTGCTGAATCATAAGAAACAACTATTTTTAGTATTTAATTGTTAAGTTTTTAAGATCTATTCTGGACATTTTTATAGTCGCGAGACCAGCCAAATATGTGGATTAAATAAAACATGTTATTCGCTGTCATGCATTGTGCTTATTTCTATTGTGAGCTTATCTGGGGACATTATTTGGGACGCCTGGGACACCGTGAGACCAATTGAGGACATTTTGCACAGTAAAAAAAACCACTGTAAATTTGCCAGAACAAACTCGATTACAGTGAATGTGCTGCATCTTTCTTTGGTTTCCTAACTATTAACATGGAAAATACAGTAGTTGCATAAAATTAACAGCACAATGGGCTGGTAATTTGGAGGCATTTTTTTTTACAGCACAAACTGCTGGCGTCCAAATTGCCAGTACACTGAGCTGTTAATTTTACGCAACTACTGTATTTTCTATGTTGATATAGTCAGGAAACCAAAGAAAGATACAGCACATTCATTGTGATCAAGTTTGTGCGCAAGATAAACAGTTTTTTTACAGTGTAGAGACATCTAGGACCATTGTACGGATATTTATCCTGAAATCCTGGTAATTTCTTTTTTAATTGATATGCTAAGATACTACCTATATTTTCTGTATTTATGATGCTTTTGTGTAACGTCAAAACTTACAACTAATTTGCTTCAGCTTTAATGTGGTTAATCTTTTTGGTTGATGATCTCCTAACTTACTATTTCTGAAATGTTAATGAAATCAAGAACAAGTTACAGTAAAACTTGAGGAATCGCACATTACTCTTTTTAGTGATCATATAGAAAATGATGCTATAGGAGAAATGCTTCATTTATACATTCAACGCAAGAAAAAGGAATTGATGATTATAATGGTGATACAATGATTTTAATAATCGACTGTATAATGATACTTCTTTATGTGATACCAGCGGGAAAAACCAATTTATGATCGATTAAAATTAGCTGTGTGTTCAACTCCATATAATAATAAATTCTCACTGTATTACTGCTATAAATCATCTCATTTTATAACAGTATTATTTACAGAAGAAATCCGTATTAAATATATTTACACAGGTCTAAATTTTACATTAGTTACATATTTACAACGAAAGGACATCCTTCCAAACTAATTTTTAGTCGGACTCTGCAGGGATGAATCACGTATCTCTGCTTTTATGGGGGATTACTTGAAAGTTCTTTCAGATTAAAAAAGTCAATTTTTTCGAAAAATTTCGCCAAATGGACATTTTTTTTATTTGGCGCCAAGTATGTGTTTTGCCATTGGTAATCTTTAAGGTCGATTTTGCCGCCAAATCTCGGCAATGTCGCAAATGCTTGCGAGATGTTGGCAATATGTTGCCAACTTTGCAACTACGTTTAGTACGGATAAAAAACTATAACTGTTCCAATCTCATTTCTCATTGAAAGGCATTGAGTTGGTGGTCACCCCAAAATGACCCATTAATCGAATGTTGTATATAAAATTTAGCCAAATTAGTTAGAGCCAATTTTTAGATAAAATTTTCATACACATACATAGACATAAGATTTTTTCGCATATAGAAATTAATAATTATTAAATATTATTAATATTGATAATAGATATAGTATATGCAGCTTCGTTCAAAAGTTAAAATAGTTTTTTATATGCATCTAACATCCTAAAAAAATTCATGCTTATTATGAAAAATGTATATATAAACGCCAAGTTAAATTTATAGAGAATAAAAAAATAAGTGATTAAGACTGCATGTTTTATTACATTATATTAATACTCAAATTTTATCATGAACGTTATATAAAAAGTTAATTGGAAAAATGTAAAAAAAAAAGGTAGGGGTATCTTTTCAAAATGGACGGCCGCCAATTGCACAAAATATAAAAAATCGCGTATTAAGATATACTAAGAGTAATAATTTGCTGAAATACAACATGAACATATTTTAAATCATTTTTTAATGTTAAAAGAACAAAGTCAAAATAACAATGTTATGGGAAATTATTTAAATTATGTTTTCATTTCGACATATTATTAAACCGTATCCGTGCTGCTAGAAACCCGTAATTTTGTAGTAATAAATGTCAAAAATTGCACTAAATGTGTGCTTTCAATATACCTTTTTTGATCTCAAAAGAAAGCGAATTCGATCAGAAAAAAGCGCTGTATTCTTTCTTAATAAAATTCAAAGCTTTACATTTTCTATATACTCCAGAGAAAAATATACAAATATTTTGTCCTGAACTTGTATTTTGATGTTACTACGAGATTTAACATGACATCACAGTTAGAATTTTTATGTCCTGTCAAAAGGTTCATATGTACTTTTTCATATTTCCTTTCATGCAGTTTTTATTTATGTTTGTTGAAGTTTAGAATGGGAGTATAAAATGTTATGCACATGAAAAGGGAAGATAAATTATTCTCAATATTTTATTCTGTATCTAATATGTATTTTGTATTTAATTTTATATTTAAAAATTTTGTTGCTTTTATTTGTTTTTATTATTTTTGAACAAAATTAAAATTAGAGGCTTATCGAATTAATGTATTCCCGAAACATTACAGGTGTCTGTCCATGACATGTTGAAAAAAAAAATTAACATTTTAAAAATACTGCTAATGTTTTCAATATATTTATGTTACTAGACTTACTGTGGATATTAATTTATTTTTGTATAAACTAATAGAAATTAACAACATATAAATTTATTAATTAGTATTGCCTGTTTTGTTCATTAACAGGTTATTATTACTTATGTGAGCATTATCATTGAATTTTGCTTTGAATGATGAAAGTATTCATGAAAATTATCTAATTGTGATTTACATGATTTCTATTGCCAAATTTTAACTAAATATGTATATTTATATGACATTTTTTAATATAAAAGTTTTGAGAATGAAGGTGTTGGTGTTATTTATGACGGCCAGTTATGAACTCGAGGAATATGTGCCCTAAGGGGTGGGGAGTTCCCTCCGAGTGGGTTTTTGAGAAAGAAGGCTTAAATCGTACAAAGTTACAGATTCTGTGTACATAAAATAACTACATGTTTATTTTATGAATAGAGTTTTTTCTTTAATTATTTTTTGTTATTTACCGTACTACAACATATAAAATCAACTATAATATATAACTAAACGAATTATAACTGAAATATCAATAAAATATAAAATCTAAAAACACTACAAAAAGAAAAAATGCCCGTCGTCCAGTTGTTACTCTATGAAAATATAGTCAAGAATGAAAACATATAATCACCACTTCAAGATTACCATGATTCTGAAAGCGTTCTTTAATTTTACAGTCATGGAAGACCAATATATATATTTGAGATTTAATGAAGTATTTATTAAAAAATATATTTTGCTGCTCCGTTGATTTTTCGAATGGTTTCCGAAGCTTTAAAAAAGTTCAAATAAATATGAAAATAGCCTTTCGGAATTTGTCTTTTAAATTAATCATTTTACAACAATTGAAAATATGTGAATTCTCAAAGACAATAGCATGTTTATTAAAAGGAAATTATCTTTCTAGATGGTATACGTCACGACTTAAGGATGAATTTTTTGCAATTAACACAGCGAAAAAAATTTTTGGAGGAATTTTGCCACATCTTTGTGGCTATTATTGTTGGAAAAAGTATGGCAAAGCAAATAATATAAAGTATTAAGGAATAAAAATAGATTGCAAAGAAATATATAAAATGTGGACTCTGGTAATTGTATTTGTGGTAGAGTCAGTGTCGTCGAGCAATAAAATATTTGACGTACTGGGCAGAAACATAAATTCTATCACATATATCCTCTTGGAAATATCCTCGACTTGTGCAGTATTCTATTTTTATTATTTATATTATTATCAAGAATTCAAAGATATTTTGATCTAAGAGTCTGAAAAAAAAAACTAGAGAAAATACATTTTATTCAGAAATATTGGAGTAAATGGAAAACAATATTCTTGCTTAGATAGGTTATGAAAATTATATACATGTGAAATATTTTTATTAAATTTTCACATGTATTAAACTTTTACATAAATATTCACATAATATATGATTTTTTTCTTTTGTTATCTAACTTTACAGCCTAATGTTTTATCTTATGAATTACGTGGTTTCGAGTTTAAAGAAATATCTTAAAAATATAATGAAGTGCTAATTATAATATTAAGATAATGTATAAGAATAATGCAGTGATTTATTATTTTGCACGTGGAATTGGTAAACAGAAATGTATTTATAAATTAAGATTGCAGAATTTTAAAATGCACAATTACTTATGCTGAATTTTAAAAATTTAAATAAATAAAAAAAAATCTATGTTTCAATTATTCTCTAAAGATGTAAATATTTGGTTTTAACTTTTGAATATTTGTATTGAAGGGCGGACAATGATGCTATTTAAATCTGTCGTATTTCAGCGATTATTTTTTGTTGTGCATACTTCAATTTAACTTAACAATATTGTGATTTGACTTTTGTTTATGACAGCTTTGAAGAAACATATGAGTACGTGAGTTTTAAAACTCGCCTTATCCAGAACATAAAATTTTGGGAAATCGTGAAAAAACTCTGACTGCGTCCATTAGTTTTCATTGTAAACCAAGATTTTGCAATGCCAGAAATACACCATAAAACTTTTTTTTTGTATATTATAGTGGTTTTTTTATGCAGGTCACCAATAAAATAGATTGATAGAGAAATCTCGATTTTTAAATTTTGGATAAGACGAGTTTTGAAACTCACGTCCTTATATACATGATAAAAAAAAAAAAAAAATCATGAAGATGCTTGTTCAAGCAGTACAGAATTCCGAAATAATGATAAATTAGAAAATAAATAATGGTAACTGTTCAAGTAAGTTGATATATTAAGTAACTAATTCTTGAACTTTAATGAAGTAAGATTGAATAATATTTATCTAATAGAATGCAGAATAAGCAAAGAGGAAATCAAAGGTAATTTATGTACACTAAGTATTAACTCACTCTATAAAAGAAAAATTGTAACTAAGTCTGGTAGCCAATTCAAGAAATTCAAATAGTATAAAAAATGAATTTTGAAAAATTAAAAACTTTTTTAAACAAGCTAGGCTTAAGAAAGTTAGCTAGACCTTCATGATATTTCCTGAGGCGTAAATTTATACACACACATATATATATATATATATATATATATAAGTACAGGAGGCATTTTTGGATCCAGAAAATATATGTATAATTTACATATTTAAATAAACATTTTTTAATATGTCTAAAACATATATAAAAAACTAGCTGACAAGCTCGGCGTTGCCCGTGCTCGTAATATTAGGGTAGACCGGGGCACGTTTACGCAGTGCACCTTTTCCGAAACGAATTATTACTGCACTGCCACCAGTCATGACAGATGGATGCTACTCCCTAGCGAGTATTCTCACACGTTTTTGAGGATCATTCGAGCTTCGGTCTAGCATACGGGAAGGATAACCTGTTTTCTGTCAAGGTGAGTAAATTTTGTGTTGAAGTTTTTGAAACTTATTGTGAACTAATAATACTCCGTTAAGGAGAAACAAATATATGAACATTAGCAGAATTTTATCTTTTTTTGAGAGCTGTATTTGTCTGAACAGAAATGTTATTAATTTTCGTTATGCATTAGAAATAAATTCAAACATAGCGATGGGGGCGCTTACGCATTGACATCGGGGCACCTTTACGCACGTTCTTACTGCGTAAACGTGAACAACTGAGACCATGTGAAAAGGCAGGACCAAGTCTTGGCACCATGAAAGGGAAGAAAAAAGAGGAAGTCCGCAATCCTAACTGATACTCCGGTTAAAGAAGCACTCAGACAAGAGCAGTTAGAAGCAAAAAAAAAAAAAAAAAAAAAAAAAAAAAAAAAAAAAAAAAAAAAACGGATGGCACAACAAATCAAAAAGAAGAAATTTCGTAAAAATTTACCAGTTTCTATGGAAGCAGAACAAAAAGACAGCAAAGGAAAAAGTATGAAACCAAAATCTACAAAAGAGAAAAAGTTGGCACACTCTGGAAAAAAGAAAATAATGAATGAATCGGATGACAAAGATGAAAACTGTGTGTGTATTTATTTATTTATTTTTTATTTTTTATATAATACAACCAATCCAAAAAAGGACAAAACTGGGTTCTATGTTTTAGATGCAAAATGTGGTCCCATGACAAGTGTGTAAAAGGAAATACTTTATTTTTTGTTTTTAAAAACTGTAACAGTGATAATGAAGATGACTAAGTAATTTCTGTTTTTAATTAGTAATAAGCCCTATGATTTCAGTTTAGCCTACAAAATGTTCTTTAATTAATTCTCTTTAAATATTTTTTTTTTATTTTTAAACAGAGTTTTAAGTTATAAATAAAACATTTCAGTTTAATTAAATATTTATTTCACTTGCTGTTTGGTATGCGTAAACGTGCCCCACTTGATGCGTAAACTTGCCCCGGATCCGGTGCAAGTTTACGCAAAAGACTTGGACATAAAAAAAAAAAAAAATACCGTTAAAAACACAAATAAGGCAAAAACTGAATACACAAATTTTGACTTTATTCACTGCTTTATAAAACCACAATGTCTAAAATTTCCTAAGTTAAAACATAAAAATTAGAAGATTCATTGAAAAAAAAAAAAAACAAAAAAAAAAAAAAAAACGCGTAAACGTGCTCCGGTCTACTTTATACTTAAATAAACCTTTAATTCGTATGATTTTATATATTTATCTCGATTTTGTCTGAAATGCCTGATCGCTGATTGCGAAAAATAGGTTTTTTTAAAAAGGGAAACCTGATATTTACTGGTAAAATGGTTCGAGATAACTGCAACGGAAAATGAATGGGGGGAGGGGGGGGGGAGGGTGACGATATGTTTCGACGACAGAGTAAATTTCGTACTAAAATTGTGATAATTAACTATAAAAAATGGAACTACTTTTCATTTCTTTTATAATAGTTCCAGAATGAATACATGAATTCGAGATCTTTTGTTTGTGCTATTCATTATAGATAGCAGCTCAAAGAGTTTTATTTTGAAAGAATATAATTTATCTGAATGTTTTTAGATATTGAAGATTTATTTTTAATTGCTTTGTTTTCTTATGGATGCATATAAATATGAGTCCCATTTTTTAATCTCAAATATCTCTATATTGTTTGTTGAAATATTTCATGGAACTTATTTTCATTTATTTTATTACAATTTTAGAATAAGTAAATGTAGTATTTTTTATATATATATAATTTGATTCATTTATGTGTAAGTCGTTAAACATATTAATGCATTGACATAGATTTTAAACGTGAAACTAAAATAAATAAAAGTTAGATTTAAAAAAATCCTTAAAATTGAAAAAAAAAATATATATATACAGTAAATTATGGCTAAGGCGGACTCTGTGTAAGCCGGAAATCTGTCTACCGCAGAAAATTTTTCAAGTCCCGGCGAACTCATAGAAAATAACATTAATTCTTGCTGCATAAGCCGGAATCTGCCTAACGCGGAAACGGAAACTGCTTTGAGGTCCCACCGAAACCAAAATTTTGCATAAGGAGGGAAAAAAGGATATTTTAAAAATGAAAGGCATTTCGTTTACGAAACTTTAAAACTGATTATATACGTCAAATACTCATTGTCGAACTCAATAATAATTAAATTCCGTAATACTTCAAAAAAGTTAATTCAAAAGAAGAGAAACTATTTAAATTCTAAGGAATTCTTGCTTATGGCCTTTTTTCCTATAAAAATTTGTATTTAAAAGTTATTCTTATTATTACTAGTTGAGTACACATTTATGAAAATATGTATTGTCTAAAGTAAAGTATATTATGTTTGTGTTATGTGTGCTTGTAGTATAGCATGCAAATGAAGAATTCTGATCTTCACGATTCTGAAAACTTTGAAGACAGCGGTGATTTTAAACATATCAGGACTGCTTGAGAAGAATTAGGTGACTCGGAAATATTTTTCTTGTTCAAAGAAAAAAATACCGATAATAACAGACTTACCTAAAGAAAAAACAAGGATCGATAAAAGATTGTTTTTTTTTTTTATTCTTTAAACTACTATGTGAAATATGAGGTATGTAATTGTATTGGTTAAATTAAATGATTTTCAATAAATTTGAGAATTAAAGCAATTTCGTATTGGTAATATTTATTATTGTGTTTAAATAATGTTTTAAGAAATTATTAGAAACAATAAATTTGATAACAAGTCGGATTTCAATAAAAATTTCACTTTAAAGAACGATAATAAAAGTTACGAAAGTAAAAAAAATATACGGTTTGTGCTTTTTTTCGGGGGGAGCTCTTTTGCATAAGTCGGAATATTGTCTACCACGGAAAATTTTCTCAGTCCCGACCGATTCCGCCTTAGACAGAGTTTACTGTATATTTATAAAACGAAATTTCTCTTTAGTAAATTCATTGGTCAATGTGATTTATAAATGGAAAATTTCAACCTTCACCCTCGGGTCGAAGTTTCGTACCAAGGGCGTTTCGTTTAGTAGTCCTGCGGACTAAGCACCGATCCAAGATCAGTGCATGAAAATGACTAAAATTAAGATTCTGCTTCCTCCCGATGCGTGAACGGCCAAGCGATTTGATGATTTGAAGAGGAAATATCTGATTTTCTAAGCGCGTTGTGATTTTTAATTAGTAACACAACTAATAATTAGAAATTAAAAATTTTGAATTCCAGGTGCATTAGGGAAGACCTTAGACTTTGCTCACAAACGTTTTCAGCTTTGTACGTGCGGTAGATTTTGGTAGTCATAGCAGACAAACGGACACACGAACACACAGCGAAACTCTCTTTTATTAATATAAAAAATATTTTATGACAGTTCTAGAATAAATAATTGTAGTGTTTGTTTTTATAATTCCATTCATTTGTGTGCAAATGTAAAGTCGTTAAACATATAAATGCATTGACGTACATTTTAAATGAGAAACATAAATAAAAGAACTTCGATAAAAAAAACCCTTAAAATCACAATAAAAAAGAAATTTCTTTTAATTAAATCCATTGGAGAAGGAATTTTTTAAATAGAAAATTTCAACCTCTGTCCACCAGCCCGCGTTTCAAACCAAGGCTCATTCGTTTAGCAGCCCTGCTCTCTAGCCACTAAACCAAGATGAATGCACGAAAATCTATCTATATATATAATACGCTAACGTACGTGGCACAGAAAGCGCAATTATTTGTTTTAAAAAAGCTGAAAAACCAACGTTTAAATTTGTTATTGTTTAATGGCAACGTCCGAGAAAAGCAGCTCATTGGTTATTGTGTAAAAGTTCTTTGGCAGGATTTAGGGCGTTCGGGTTTATTTACGTTTCGCATGGGGAAAAGAGCTGCATGACGTTTCGCTCTTTCGCTGGAATTATGGAGTTTCATAATATCATTTGAAATGCCCGTAAAAGATATCGGCGAATACTTGAAAGTGAATAAGAAGCCGAATTAAGAAGAGAAAGAGAAAATCGAAACAGATTGTATCGACAAAGCTGTTAAACACAGAGCATAAGCAATCGATAAAATAGGTTTAATAACCGTAGCATGCTTCTGAAATCCAAATTACTGATTTAAACGTTCCGGGGCATAACTGTAGGACTTTGTGTGAAACGTGCAATTTCTGCAAAGCACTGCGTTGGAAATGCGAATTAAACAGCAGCAAGAAGTTTACAAAATGTTCTCCTGACTTTAAAGTAATTTTGTTTAACTCCCTCTGTACGGACCTGCTATACAAATTTTAGGTTCATTTACGAATATTATTACGGGCCCACCAGAAGTAAGATACAATAAAAGTTCCTTAGACGAAACGAAAACGACCAGTGATTCCGTTTTATGCAGGCTATTTACACTGAACAAAGCATAATACCATTGTTGGGGGGAGGGGATAACTGGAACTTTTCTTTTCATTTATTGCAGGAATCCGTTATAAATAGGCTTTACTCTATTAGAATATAAATTTGCTGGATGGTACTTAAAAAAAAATCTATATAGTAAGAAATCTATATATTTACTTACAATTTTATTATTTATTTTTCAGTATTACGGTTTATGTTGTATTTGTAATTGCTTTTTCATCTAAAGATTTTAAATAAAAAATTAAATTATTGAAAATATAATTAAATTTCAATTGAATTCAATTAATTTTGAATAAAAAAAATATGAGACATATAAAAATTAAAAAACTTAACCTGTGAATTTACACAGCTTTGGAACTGAACAAGTATCAGGCCATGGTAATTTGCACCGTCACTTCCCTCTACCCCCCCTCCCCCCCTGTACGGACCCGCGATAAAAATTTCAGATTCATTTAAGAAGATTATTACGGGCCCGGGCAACGCCGGGCGGGTCAGCTAGTTACTGAAATTAGGATTATTTTTCTTTCCGATGCATAAATGCGCAAGCGCTTCGATGAACTGTGGGTAAAATAGCTAATTTTTTATCAGAGTGCGTTGCGATTTTTAATTAACAACTGGCTTAGACGTCATATATTCCCGCGGCCGCCATCTTCGATTTTTTGAGATTTCTTGGCGATTTTTGGTTGGCGATGTTAGCGATCTTTATCAATATGGCAACCCCCTATGAGTGACGTGTTCTGACAACCTATTTTTTCCGCGAGATTGTGTTTTGATCACTTCACTAGTGTATTAAACAGCTGCGAGCACATGACGCTGTTCTCCTCTTGCGATTTCGCCCACGCGGTTTGATACCAGGCTGTATTTTTCCATCTTTTTATTTTTATCTTAAATTTATTGGATTTATTTGATTGAGTATGGCTTCTGTAGTAACGTTACCAGCTGTTTCTGATATTCTTAAGAAATATCAGGAAATTTTGAAGGAAAAAGGAGGTTTGTTTAGGCTGTCTAGTCAGTAAATGAAAGTGATGCTAGCAGGCATTTTGTGCTTGAGCTTTATCGGGATTAAGGTATGTTTATAATTATATGCATATTTTGTTGTAGTGTTTTATATTAGCCGTTTAAAGTATATTTCTCATGCATGTGGAACTTACGAGTTTCGAACATTTTTAGGGTTCCGTACTTAAAAAGTAAAAACGGAACCATTATAAGATCACTCCTGTGTCTGTCTGTCTGTCTGTCACAGCCCATTTACTCGTAAACTGTGCAACATGGAAAGTTCAAATTGGGGGAAGTAATAAAGACTATTGACCCACATACTTATAGATTAATAAATATTCATAAATATGAATTGAATATTTCCAACTGAGCGAAAAATTGCCCAGGCTGGGAATCGAACCCAGATCCTTGGCTTACAAGGCCAATGCTTTTCCGTTTAAGCTAACTGGGCCGACAACCAGCCAGCATATTTCGCTCAGAAAACCTTATTGGTAGAACATCTGGTCTGTCATGTAGACAGCTCAACAGAATAAACCGCAGGTAAAGGAACTATGATAACTTTACCAATCAGTTTGATTGTGTTAAAATAATAGTTCATCTGCGTATCCATCGTTTATATGGAGTTCCTTTACCTGCGGTTTATTCTGTTGAGCTGTCTACATGACAGACCAGATGTTCTACCAATAAGGTTTTCTGAGCGAAATATGCTGGCTGGTTGTCGGCCCAGTTACCTTAAACGGAAAAGCATTGGCCTTGTAAGCCAAGGATCTGGGTTCGATTCCCATCCTGGGCATTTTTTCGCTCAGTTGGAAATATTCAATTCGTATGATAACTTTACCAATCAGTTTGATTGTGTTAAAATAATAGTTCATTCATAAATATATTTAGAAAAAATATAGAGGGACTAAATAAGTTACTTGAAAAAAAAAACTTTTCTTTGTATATCGTGTGGGGTATCGTGTGAAAGCTTTTGCAACGCTGAAATCAAAAATATATTTCATTTAATTTTAGGCATTATATTTTCAAAGTTATGGTGGAAAATGTAGTGCAAAAATATCCCCCCCCCCTCTAATTCCGAATCTATTGAAACTAAAATTATGAAAAAATTAGAGGTAGTAGACATTAATTTAAACCTTGCAGAAAAATTATAGCGATTATCCTAGGTCACATAGTTTTTGAGAAAATCGCATTTTTCCGTTACACTCAAATTTTGATTTACGGGATTCAGCAAAAGAGTTGAGCAGAGCTGGAGGTACCTATGGTAGCAGAAGTATAAAAGCATTGTTGATCATGAATTGCGGAAAAAAATCGTCTGTAATTAGTCGAGATAATAACCCTTAAAGACACAGACGGTTTGGATATACATAATGACAGGACTCTATGCTACATCGAATTTTAAAGCCTAGATAACAAATTTTAAGGATATATTTATGTAATGCAATGTCCAGTAGCAGTATAAAAGCAATAAACGTCAAATTGTTAAAAACAGACTAATTTAATGAGAATTAATCACATAAATATTATGGGATTCGCGACTAGTTTACATTGAGTGGCTCTCTCAGTACACCTACTATGTCTTTAAAGGTTAACTATAAACCTATATGGAATAACAAATATACAGAATAGCTATATTTGCTATTATTTAGGTTCCATATATCTTTGAACTTTCATAGTATATCCATTTATGCTTTTCTAGTATACAGGGTGCAAAGGAATTATTGAGGTAAATACGTATTTATTGCATAAATGAAGCGTATTTCTTCATACTTTTGACTATTCCATTCAAATGTTTACACAAAATGGAGTGCATCGATTTCGGACATTTTTGGGTAAACAGGCGACGATTTATCTTATCTGTGTGAACCAAATGTCGTTTCGTACTAATTTATTGATGCTCTAAAACTTTCTAACTGGACAATTTGCTCTACCTCTTTTCGTTTTCGATTTGTAATGGCTATCTTCCAAATTTCGCCACTGGGGGTGCTTCTGTCGTTTGCATTAGGTCGGGCATAGTCGCTTTACTATACCGTTACCTCACTTGTATAGCTGTAGCTCTCTCCGTTCGCAAGTATTTTCAGGTTAAAGGGACTTTCCTTTGCACCTTGTATACTATACAGCTATACCCAACCCTACGCTGTATAGTTTTTACAAAGTCTTAGTATTCTTTTAGCAACTATATTTTTTAATAATACCCTTACTAATTCATATATTATTGTACGGAACCCTCTGTGCGCGAGTAATACTCGCACTTGACCGTTTATATAGATTGCGGCACATCTAATTTTCTGAATCCAGTGATGTCTGTTTTCGGTTTATGAACGCGTAGCGTTCATACGCATTTACTAACTGCCGCTTTAACTAGTTTCGTGAATTACTGAGATTATTGCACGACTAGTTTGCTAATTCCAGTGATTTTTTTTTCGGTTTATCAAAGGGTATCTTTCATACGTGCATTTACTAATTGCACAACTAGGTTGCTGTATTCAATGATATATAGATATATTTTTTCATGAACTTGAATCGTTCATAATTCCGTAAATTATAAATGAACGCCTGTTTCTGATTTTAAATTATTAATTTTGATTGATTTGGTGTTAATTTTTTCTTTAATATCGGTTTTCTAACATTTTTTTTTCGTTAAGCCTAACATAGCGCTTGTTTTCTTTAATATTTGCATTTTATTTTCGTTAAGCCTATCATGCGCATAAATCGCTACTTTTCAACATTTACTACTTGGCGAAAAAGGGTTTTCACACCAAGAAAAAAATCCAAGAGGGCGACCGCGGGAATGTATGACATCTTGGATACCCCCTTATTCAGTACCCAATGTCGGGTCGCAGCAACCTGTATAAAATTGTCTCACTTTGTATAATATTGCATTATTTAATGCCCTTACTGCTGTTTCACAAACTTTGCTAGTGTAACATTTATCTATATCTAATATATATCGCTTCGCCCTCTGTCGCGCGTATTGGCGGCCTCAGCATCGGCTGAAATTTGTATTGTTTTTTTAAACCTCAATAAAGGGGACCGATAGGGACATCTATGCTCTATGGACTCACTTCCTAGTCTAAGCAGTCTCTCTCGGGCAGTAAATGCAGTAAAAAATGTATGACATCTGTTCCTAATAACTCAGCTAATAAATAGAAATTTAAATTTCTGAGTCTTAGTTGCATTAGGAAAGGCCTTGGGCTATCCTCACAAAAACTTTCAGCTTTGTATGCGCGGCAGATTTCGGTAGCCATCGCAGATAGACTGACAGACACACAAAGCGAAACTTTTTTTATTAGTATAAATTTGGTATGCAGTTTTATTTAATAAAAGTAATTAAGATTTAAAATGGAATTTTTCTTTAGAATTTGATTTTAAACATGCAATCTATTGAAAGACATTCTCTTGATTTATTTTTAAATTTTAAATAAAACGTTTTATAAGATTAATTTATTGTAATTGTTTTTACTAAATCATAAAAGTAGATTATCGAAATTGTTTTCCTATTTAAATAACCTATTATAATAATCTAATTACTAATGAATAAATGATGGTTTATGGATGTGTTACATACATTTCTAGAGTAATTAAAAGAAAAAAACGTTAATGATTAACTTACGAAAATCACAGCAGTGTGATCAAAATGAAATTGCGAACTTTTTACATATATTAAAAATATTACATAGGAAAACAATTTGCACTAGTTATCAAACAATTATATATAGAGTTTCATTTACTTCATATTTTGGTCCTACTAACCAATATGTTGAATTCTTTTTAATAAAATTTACCAATTAATAATGAAAAGACGAAATAATGAATTGCTGGTGGTATTACAATATTTAGACTAAAATAAAATTCTTCAAATGCATTTCAATGTACCCACAATAGTTTGTTTTGACGCAGATACCTACACTATGTATAATAATGCAACAATGACTAAATTTTTGGATTTTCTCCAACCACAAATGTACCAGTTAATAGAACTTAAAAACATTTAACACTTTATGTACTGAATTATGAACTCAAGAAAATTGTATCGTCAAAAGCATTTTTTTTAAATTGTTTAAAACTACATTAGACGATTTACATAATCATTTAATAAATTTTAGAAGGATTTTAGAAGGATTGAAGGATTTAGTAGGATTAATTAAATTTGAATTTATAGAGATTTTGTGCAATATTTATAAACCCCATTCAAATCTTTTATTTTAAATAATTTTCTAAGTAATTTGTAGAATTTTGAAATGTATAAATATCATGTTCTGACAATATAAATATAGAGATATTTCCGAATTTAAAAATCCCCCCCCCCCAACACCAAAATAGCTGAAAAGATGCAAGGCAAAATAACTAATCCTTTTAAAAATAATTTTGTTTTGTGTAATCAATAATGCTTTCGGAAAAATATAAAGTAATTATCTATAACTCATTCTAAACTTTATTATGACTAATCGATGTATTAAATGAATTTTTTAACAAGTTATTTTAATGGTAATTGTAAGCACCATCAGTAGATAAAGGGTTTAGCAAAATGGATAAACTATCCGTCGTTGAAATCGGTATCGGGATATTTTAAAAGGGGACACGGTACCTCTTAAACTACTTTTTCGATTTTGAATAATGCTGTAATATACTTAAATATAATTTCACTACAGATATGAGGTACTATAAAGCAAATATAATTTCATATAATTTCAAAAAAAAAAATATCTTGTAGAACAGCCTATTTAACTAAAATTTAAATTAAAAAAAAATTAAAAAAATGTTTTTAAATTCCTACTACATTTTTAAATATGAATATTTTTGCTTCATTTTTTCCCATATTCCTTAGATTATACTACATAAAACTGTGCATGGATTTTTAGATGTATGGGATATTACGTTTAATATCAATCTTTTTCTCTTTTGTATAGTTAAAAAATCGAGAAAAAATAATTGAAATTCTTAAAAAAAATAACTATAACCTTGAATGTTAAATCCATGCACAATTTTATGTAGTATGTTTTTAGGATTATGGAAAAAAAATTGAAGCGAAAATATTCATATTTAAAAAAAGTAGTAGGGATTTATAAACATTTTTTTTTTTAAACTTAAATTTTAGTTAAATAGGCTGTTCTACAAGATTTTTTTTTTTCGAAATTATATGAAATTATATTTGCTTTATAGTACCTAATATCTGTAGCGACATTATATTTAAGTATATTACAGTATTATTCAAAATTGAAAAAGTAGTTTAAAAGGTACTGTGTCCCCTTAAAATAGCGATTTCAGTTTTAAATTTTCGTAATCGATATAGTTGAATCTGAGAGAATTCTATTTGTCGATACATTAAATATTCAAAACAAATGATGGACATTTCGAAAGAGTATCCATAAGTAAATAGGTATTTGTTTGGGTTTTCTTAAACGTTTTTCAATGGCAAATTTATTTTCTAAAAAGTCTACATAAAAGGAATGATTTGGAAAAAGATTTGAAAGTTCTGTTTATTCCAGATTCTGTTTATTTTAATTATTATATATAATATTATCATGCATTTCCTATAAAATTATATTACTGCTTTATATATATATATATATATTCTTGTCAAGAAAATGTGTTTATGTATTAATCTAAAATATATTTTTATTTTCGCCATATATTAATTTAATATATGTTGCAGTTTTTCCATACTATAACATGTTCGTTCGGATTATGCATTTTCATTATTTTTTAACAATTAATTAATGAACACCTTTTTCTAAAATCTTTAAGTGATTATACCCATAATGAACAATTTTAAAACATTGTAATAAACAATTTTAAATTAAGCTGATTGATGTACTTTAAAATCAAATAAATTTCTGAAATTGAGTTTGTTAAAAAATGGTCGAAATATTCAATAAAAAATAAAATCTTTAGTCTAAAATTAGTAGTATATAAAAGTAGGCTTTTTGAAAAAGTCAGATAGTGTCAGATTTCAATAGCCAATTTCAGTGTGACATCATACATTAGAACAGGGCTGTCCAACCTTTCTGTAAACGCGGGAGCACCTTATCTGCTGGCAAGCCTTGAAAGGGCACCGTTATTCATTTGTCTGGAAACAGAATAATATTACCTCACTAGAGTAGGAGTCACCTTCGGCAGTTTGGCCTCCTTTATTATTTAGAAATTTCGAATTCATACCAGCAGTTCCCAAAGAGGATGAAGTTTACTTTAAGTAATCCTAAAACATCTGTCATAAAATAAAGTAAAAATTACTATTCGGAATTTCTGGTATGAATTCGGATGCTCTGAGTAAAAAAGTAACCCATACTGACAACGCTGATAGGAAGAAACGATATACAGACGTCTGATAAGATGCTCAGACACCTCACAATGTGAACCACAAGGCTCACAACTATATAGAACTCAATGTGAAATATAATTGCAAGCCATTGGAAGATATAGATAACGAAACTATCAAGTCAGTGCATGCATCAGCCGTTAAGGTTTGCACTGCAACATCGTACAGCTTTCTACTATGTAAAATGAATGACAAGTCGATTAATGATGTTACCCCGACTAAGGGATGTCCAAAGGAAATACAAAAACAATAGTTCAATGAGTCCCATAATTCCTTCTACATAACAAAAATTCATAAATATTTTTTTTAAAACTATCGTATTGGTGTGCAGTTTTCACCACACGAATTAACAAACTGCCGGAATGCTCTTAGTTAAAAAAAAATCAAACTAAATTTGAACTTTTATTTTTATTTCTTTTTTGTTTTGCTGCATAAGGACTGGCACTTTGTCACGTCTTATAGTGAAAACTTCACACTGATATGCCTTTCAGTTAATTTCTTATGAATTTCGAAACTTCAACAGACTTATGGGAAACTATATACGTAATCACATTAATATATATGTCCATATATTATTATTATTATTATTATTATTATTATTATTATTTTTTTTTTTTTTTTTTTTTTTTTTTTTTTTTTTTTTTTTTACAAAAATCCAAATTTATTTACATGGTAATTTTAATCATTTTAATTAAATATTTTTCCTCAGAAGATTTGCACCATAAATTATTATTTAAAAATAATCCATAGCTACCTATTTCTAGCTAGAATAAAAAATTGTCGTATTTATTGAAGATTTGTTTAATTTCAGATAAATGAAACTGTAATTACGAACATCTTTATCGCTATCTGAAAATTCTCATGGAAATTAGTCTTTTTATATAAAATATTTAATTAAGTACTATTTATTAGAAACATGCTCAGAAAAATAACATTTTAGCATTTTTAAACAATTTCATTAATTCTATATTTCTGGAATTTTTAAATGAAAAATATATTTTTAATATCAAGCGTCTACGAATTAACATAATTACTCCCCATTGAGCTTCATTTTTCCTTTATAGAACTTAATTGAATATTTTAGCAATTGGGAAATAGTATTCTATATAAATAACTAAAACGTATATTCTTTTTAATGATAAAAGTATTTCATGTAAGATAAAATGTAAAAATATGAAACTGAAATCAAATCTTATTTTCGCGTTACTTTCAGCCTTTTAAAATGAATATTGCTTTGTAATACCGAAGATTTTTTTCTCCATATAATATACCCTAGTAGAAAACTAATATTGGTAATGTTGCGGCACAATATACGAGGGTGGTTCAATAATTATTGTCTTGAGTGTGTATAAAATATTTGTACTGCGATGTTTGATGTGGAATATTGAAGCCTAATGTTTTATATGCCTATATGCTAAATTTAAGAACCGTATCTGCTATATTAACATAATTCTTTTTCGTTTTAGGTGAGAGAGGTGGCATCTAGCTTGGCGGCTGTGGGAGGAAGACTAGTTTCGAGCTTATGGGGCCAGACCAGAAGGAGTTCTGTGATAAATGAACCCGAGTCCAAACGACAGTAGCTACGTCTCATCCACTGTCACAAATCTATCACAGAACTGATTCAGGTCTGCCCCCATAAGCTCCAAACCAGCCTCCCCCCTAACTCCCTCTTTTAAGCTAGGTGCCACATCACACACCTAAAACGAAAAAAAAAAATATGTTAATGTAGCAGATATGGTTCTTAAATTGAGCATATCTAGGCATCTAAGACATTAGGCTTTAATATTCCACATCAACCACCGCAGTACAAATATTTATACACACTCGGGACAATAATTATTGAACCACATTTGTAGCAACAATTTTGCTTCAATCGGAATTACTTCCAATGAAATATCATTTTTTTTTAAATATTGGGTTTACATTTGCAATAAAAAATATTAAACATCATGTTAATCGATGCGTGAAGGATCAGGGCCTACAGTCCACATTCCTGCTTACTTGACTCTGGCACCAAGATGCTATATAGCATATGTCCTGGTCAGGCGGTCAGACTACCACTAGACTTTCGGTATTTAGTTCCCAAGCAAGCTTGGTACTCATTTTATCAATACGAAGGGACGAAAGGTTAAGTGACCCTTTCCCAATCGGGACTCGAAATCGCAACCTGTAGCATGGCAGAGTGGAGTGCTGTTCACTATGCTACTGAGCTTTATTCCATTAGAAATAGTTGTAATAAATATACAATAAAACAGAAATATTATATTTTCATTAGAAATATTTTTGGAACTGGCAAATAGTTTATATAAATACTAAAATATATATTTTAATTTCAACGATTAGCATTTTCAATCTCAGATAAAATTTGAAAAACAAAATAAAACTCAAACCTTATTTTCGTGATATTTAAAAATCATTTTAATAAAATAGTCCTTGTAAGGAAATTTTCCGCAAATATTGTACTCAGTAGCTAACCAATATTGCGCTTAATAATGCGTTAATCGGAAATACTTATAATGAAATATCAGCATTAGCTAATATTATGTTTACAGTAAAAGTAGTTGCAATAACTTTTCAGTATAACAGAAATATGAACTTTGCACTGGGGTTTGTTTTGCAGCTGGTAAATATTCTTCTACACTGTTAAAAATTTGCAGCATTCTGGCAGGCCATTTGACCCTTTTTTTTCGAAAACGGTCACACAGCCGTGAATTTAACACTATTTTGACCATATTATTTGCCATTTTATGGTCAGAATATAGTTAAATTATGGTTATGAAACCGTTTTTCCAAAAAACGGTCGAATGACCTGCCAGAATGCTGCAAAATTTGTAACAGTGTATATAAATACAAAACACTTATATTAATTTCAATGATTAAAATACGAAAGTGAATAAAAAATTACTGACTCCATTACTCTAATTTTTATTTCTTTCACAGCTACTGGGCTATCTATGCATGATATTACAGAGATAACCTTACTCTACTTGTACAGTTATTTTCCATTTCTCATTGACTGATTAGTACCCAATATTCAGCTAAAAGAAAGAGTCGCTATTGAATTTTTGACAAAAGAAGTTTGTGCACCTATACAAATTCATAATCGCTCGAAGAATACTTATGGGAACGCTGTAATAGATATTAGCAATGTGCGACATTGTGCGACGAAATTTGGATACAGAGAAATGGAAAATACAGGTAAACCGAGAAGTGGCCGGCCGGCAACATCAGTCACGGATGCAAATCGAGAACGGGCTGATGAATTGATTGAAAGAGACAGACGCATTACAGTTCAGAATGTTGCTGATACATTGAACGTCTCGTAAAGATCTATCTGCCCAAGGAAAAATTGCAAAATCCTGCTAAAAACAAAACCCTGATTTTTTCCAAAATGGTTTTGATGGCTGTGTTAACCGATGGCGCAAATGTGTGCAAATGCATGTGACTATGTTGAACGGTAGTTTTTGTGTAAATGACAGTTCAGACCATGGTCTGTAATAACTTCTCCTGTTGTATGTTAACTAATAAAGTTTTTAAGACATATGAGGCATTACTTCTCGATCCACAGTCGTATTTTTTGTAATATGAAGGAAGAAAATTCAAACACAAATCAATTTTTTTCAGAGATAATTTTAATAAGTTTATATAAAAGATTTCTTCGAAAGAAATGTTTTCCACACACGCTACTTAGTATCAAACCAATATTGGTAACGCATATGTGTTCCAATGCATGGTGACTCGTTGAACGGTAGTTTTGTATAGATGACAGTTCAGACCATAATCTGTAATAACTTCTGCTGTTACATGTTAACTAATAAAGATTTTAAGACATTATGAGGCATTACGTCTTGATCCACAGTCGTATCTTCTGTAATATTAAAGAAGAAAATGCAAACTCAAATCAATTTTTTTCAGGGATAATTTTAATAAGTTTAAATAAAAGATTCCTTCTAAAGAAAAATTTTTCATATATGCTGCTTAGTATCAAGCCAATATTGATGATATTAAGATCCAGTTAAACACCAATATTGCATTAATCGAAAATACGCTCGGTGAAATACCAGCTTTGATTAAATATATCTTTGAATTAGAAATATGTTCAATAAAATTGCACTATTACAGAAATGCTAGCTTTATATTGAAAATACTTTTTAAAAAGCCACTGTTACAGGAATATCAGCAATGATACTTCAAAAAAATTTCTGTCAATTTGCAAGAATATATAAACACCCCATTGTTCGGAAGTTTTGCATGCCCATATTGCTAATATTGGCAATGATATACCCGATAAAATCAATATTGACATAATATTACTTGGTGCTAAATGTTAAAACCTTTATTCCTCAACGGTACTTTAAAATACCACAAAAAATTCTGATAAATTCAATTCACTCATCAAATGGTAGTAATACTTTCCTTTATCATGTTCTAAAACAAAGTTCTAGAAAGCTATAATATTTTAAATCGATAATTTATTTTCCTAATGTAGCCCTTCATCTTCCCAGATGTCGAAAAGTTTTAAGTTCTGAAAATTTTCTATATTACAAGTAAGATGTAGTTATATTTGAAGATTTTTTTCAATTTTACAAAAAAAAATTAAATAAATAAAAATGAATGTTAGAGTTCCAAATATTTTGCAAAACTGCTATAAATACCAATTTTTAATTTATTAATTTCATTAATTTCATTTTTTTTAATTTAATAGTCAACATATTAGCAAAATTAATTGCCAAAATTTCCTTTTATATTTTAAAAAATTCTAAAAAAAGTTTTATATGGTGATATTTTTATTAATTTATAATTAAGGATATAAACCAATGAAAATCATTTAGAATTACCATTTTATACATGTACTGTTATGCAACACATAGATCTTTACAATGTTACAGAAAAGTCATATTTTCCTATATATATGCTTTAACAGTGTTTGATAAAAAGGTAAAAATAGTAAAAGCAATTTCTTTACTTTAATTAAATGAAGAAATTTTATAAAATGAATAGCTGTAAGAAATTAGGCAGTAAACATTTATCTAGAAATGAGAGTAAAATTCTCTAGGGACTAGCTAAATATCTTTCTACTAGTTATTTCCTGTTATTCTGGAAAAATGAGATTACTATTTAAAAGCTTTAATTAGTTCGCGTTCAAGATAATAAAATAAAAAAGATTTTTTATTCTTTAGGTTTTTTTCAGCAAAAGTCCTTTAATTGCTTCTTTTAAGGAATTCGAAACTTATTATTTTATTTATGAGATCATTTTAAGGAAAAAAATTATTTTGAAAATTGACATTTTAAAAATACTTAAAAATATGTTTGACCCCCCCCCCCCCAAAAAAAAAAACAACAACTTTTATGTGACTGTACAAATGTATATATAGATTTATTTATGGATACCTAGGAATCGTTACTTCAGTTAATTCACACGATTTGGATGTTTGCCAAGGTAACATTAACACAATTAAAAACATAAAGTAACATTAAAGTCCTCTTACTCATATTTTAAAAAGAACTTCAAGATCATAACATAATTATTTAGTGTAAAAAATATATAAATGATAGTCAAAATAAAGTATAGCTGAACTTTTACCTATATATATGATAAATATGTAAGAACAAAGTAATATCCCAAAGAAATAAAATGTAAATTTCCATTTTTGAACATTATGTATATATTTTTCACTTTAATTTTATGATATGACATGTTATTACACATACCATTCCAGTGAATATTGTTGCAGAAAACATTTTCTGATGTGTGCTTAAATTTCTTGACTTAGGCAAAATGACCTAACAAAATCTTTGGCACTTTTCCATAATAATTATTATTTTTAAATAATCTTTATTTTAAAACAGTATAGAGAGTTTGGTATAGCCATATCGAATTCAACATACATATATATATCTCTTTGACAAACTCCGAAATTTAATAAAAGATTAAAAATGATTTTCCAAAAATTCTTTATAAATTTACCCAAATATTTATGAAAGACAGAAATGGAGGATATAAAATATAATTTATATCGCATGCATATTAGATATTTCCATATTTATTGCAGATATCTTTACATTTTGAAATATAAAATATATATTTTAACTTTTGAAAAATAAAACTATAATTAAAATATTTTAGTGATGATGATGTATTTAAAAAAAAGTTTTTATTGCATACCATTCCTTAAATAATTACTCATAATGAAATACATTAAAATACTATAAAAGGCACATTCTTTTATTACAAAGAAAACTAAATTTATTTATAGATCTAGGTACAAATAAAAATATTTAAGTAAAACTTATTCATTATAGTTCAAAAGAATGTAATTGCTTTTTTGAAAAGTAAATCTATTGGCAGAAGATTAAATTTTTTTTTTTCATTTTCACATTAAGATTATTCTCTCCAAATAAACAACAATTCATAATTATCTATTTTCAAAATAAACTAAGCAATTCTATTCACCGATTTAATTAATTAAGGACTTAAATCAAATCTCACTTTAGTAAACATGGATGTGCTTTATAATTTTTTTTTTAAATGAAATGATTTGTTTATTCCTTATTAAACATAAAGGTACTTTGAAAGCCTGAAGCTTTATATACGCACGCTTTATTATTTGTAGAGCCAAACCAGCTAAAATGGATCCTGCATCTTTCACAAAACATCTGACAACAGAAAAAAATATTTTAGTCACTGCTAAAATAATAAGCTTTTGTAGATAATTTTCTTAGCCTTATTGCCACATTATTCGCCACTAGTTTCAGTGTAACAGGAAATAACGAACCAAAATATCCCATAATTGTTTAATCAGAGCTATTCCCAGTGATTTATTTAAAGAATCTCATACGCTTTTTAGGTGCGTTCTTAATTATATAAATACGTAGCACCAGTCGTTCAGTCCGTCCGTCTGCATCTCCGTCTGTCCGCTCGCATATAACAGGGCAAAAACTACACAGACAAATGGTCTGAAATTTTAAATATATAACTGTGGCAAATTTTGTCGAGTCATGCCAAATTTTATGAAAATCAGATGTATAATTTACTTACAGGAATAGTCAAAAGTTTTACGTTACATTACAGCAAATGAAAAAAAAAAAAAACATCGCAAGTGCATTTTAATGATGTTGCAGTCTTCCGAATGGTCTGAAATTTTAAATATATAATTGTTGCAAAATTTTGTCGAGTCATCTCAAACTTTATGAAAATCGGATGTAAAGTTTAATGACAGAGGCAGTCAAAAGTTTTCCGTTGCATTAAGGCCAATGGGAAAAATTATTTCCAGTGCATTTTAATGATTTTATAGTCTTTCGAACAGAATGAAATTGATATGCACTTATAAAGTGCAAAAAATATACATTCAGTACAATATGTGATGCAAAAAATATTTCTAAAGAATGCACCACGTTTGCCACGTTTGACGAGCAATTTCCAACATTTTTTTTCAATAGTTGAAATGATAAAAAATTATTTAAAATTAATAATAAATAAACATTTATTATTTATTTTAAAGGAAAAAATCTACTTTGTGTTTATTTAAAATGTTAAAATTGGGAGATATTTTCTTTTTATTTGACTTTTTGAAAAATTGGAATAAACTAAAAACACAATACAATTATCCATTTTCTTTTAATTTTACCCTCTATTTCATAGAATAATCCACTGTTAGCTGTAGTAAACTTAAGTAACATAATGGTACATATACGTCTACGGTATTGTAGAATTCCAATTCCACGTATTCGCAGATACGAGATAACGCTTCTGAAATCTGAGTTTCTTATGGCTCTAACGAACGTTTTTAAAAAATACATTCGTTTTACAAATGGAAAGCACTACGATATAATTTATTCAACAAAATCTAATTGATTCGTGTACGATCAAAATTTCTCAAAAGAACTATTTGAAGACAAATGGGAGATTCTCAAAAGGTGGGATCATTAAACGTTAACTATGTGTAATTTTTAAAATTTCCAAATTTAAGGCCAATTTTTTTTTGTCTATAAATATAATATATAAATATTTTTAATAGTATGTCTACAAAATTATACACAAACATTAAAAGACATTAATAAGTTATTCACAGATAAATCTGTTTATTTAAAACCTGTATTTTTCATATAATCCATAACTTTAAGTTATTTACCTTATTATCAGGTTTTACTTTATTTTCCATGTGCAGCAATACTTTATTTTATATACATCCTTCATATATTTAAAAGCATTTTCATGTTGTTAATGTTTTCTTTATTTATATTAAAAAAGGTCACATCATTTTAAATTCTTTTTAAAAACTATATATTATTTTACAGTTCTATATAAAAAAGTCTATATAAATATATGAAGGATGTATACAAAATAAAGTATTGCTGCACATGGAAAATAAAGTAAAACCTGATAATCAGGTAAATAACTTAAAGTTATGGATTATATATTAAAAAACAGCAACTATTCTGGAAAATTAATTATTAAAGCATGTAATTAGCAGTTGTGTACGTTACAAATTTTGGACATTTTTTCGCAAGTGCGTTACAGATTTTAGGCGTTGATCTTAGTATTTAAAAATTTCTTAAGACTAAGAATGTAGTAAATGTGTCTGTATACATATATATATGTATAATTAACTTTTTGTTATCCAGTAATAATAATAATAAAATCAAATGCTTTGTTACGTACGTTACTTTCGGACATAATAAAATACAGAAAAATTCTTTATAGAAAAGTCCTTCTATCTTCAAAAAAGCAATAAATCAGCCTGCCATCTCTTAACGAAATTATCAAAAAATCATCCGTTTCCTTTATGCATTCTTTGTTTACAATTAGAACCACCTGGAAAAAAGTTAAAACTCTTTTTCTTGGTGGTACATTGGAGCAGTTAAAGTTATGAATGTTCGAAATTGGCCTCTTTAGCATATAATAATAGAATTTTAAGATATTTATACAAAGCTTTTACAATAAATTATGTCATTTTCTGTCTGAATAGAAATAAACTCAATGTAAAAAAAAATAAAGTCAATGATAATTAAAGTTATGTTTGAAAGGCTTAAAGTTATGACTTGTTTCCAGTGCCCACCTTTTGAGAATTATATATGGCTACCCTATATATATAAAATCCTAAATGAAACGAATTTATGAAACGGATATATGAATCGACTGATTAAACAGCTGATTATGTTTCAAGCTATTTCTCCTAAAATAAGAAATACTTTGCGATGAAATTAAAACCAAAAATCAGCATTGATCCGCAGATCTCAACACTAGTATTAGAATTTTTAAATTCGAATTAGTTTTCGAAATATTAATTTTTTTCTAATTTTATATACATTTTTCTAATGATGGCAACTCAAATTTTAATCAAACAAATACTTTTTTTTTTCATATTTCAGAAAAGGTTGACATGGTAACCCAGCTATTGTTGTTTATTTGATAATAAATGTTTATTTGGAATGTTTATTTGGATGTTGGAAATTTACATCTAATAAAATGTTTATTTACTTTTATTTCTTTTTATAAATTATATAAATTATTTTGTTCTATAATTATTAATTTTTTTTTTATAAATTTCCTTTAGAAAATAATAGAAAATAATTAAAAAATACGGTACTACTTAGTTATTCCGTCGACAAATTTCGCCAGATTATATAAATCGCCAAAACAATCGCCAAATTATACAAATTGACATAATTTTTATTTTGAATAACGAAAGAACAAACAAATTAGTATAACATTAATAAATATACAAATAAAAAGTCGAAATAAAAATCACTTGATGATGTAAACACGTGTAACTTGCTTAAAGTGAAGTGAATGTGACATTTACGATCAACCATTATTGGCATTTAATCTTATAGTTTGGCGATAGATTTTTGGTCGACGGGATAACTAAGTAATACCAAAAATGCATATGTAACGGGTATTTGAAAACGGCGTTTTCGCCAAATTTTCGTTAAAAAAAAAATAAATAAATAAAATCACGCCAAACCTGCTGTGCGTATATGACATCTGGCCAAATATTACCACTCAAAAAAAAAAAAAAAAAAAAAAAAAAAAACAAGGCAACTGGCGAGTTGAAAGAGAGCTATTGGCGAGATTTGCATCCGACTAGCATAACAATACCAATAATTCTTTGCAACCATGGCAAATTTTATGTAGTTTTAGTCGAAAAAAATTTTGATTTTTTAATCAAAATGGAAAATTTACGGTCCCATATTGGCGCGATTTTTTTCTGACGCCAATGTCCTATACGGAACGGGCACTTAACTGGCGCCAAAATATAGTTATTTTGTTTGATATGGTAAGCCGGATGTTGTTTATGCTGTTGATGCGATGTCCAAATTGGCGTCGTTAAAAAATCGCGCCAATATGGGACGTATATGACATCTGTGCCAAATTTCATATGAACGGCGAAGGGATCAAACCGTATTTGTTTATGGCAGTTGATGACTAGAACTACTATAATATAGATGAAATAATGGCGATAGATTAATATTTGGCGACTTATCACCTGTGCCTGGCTAACATTAAAGTACCAAAATGGAACCTAGAGTATAAAAAGCGAAGTGGTCCGCCTGGAACAGTTGATGATAGTCACATGACTTAGGCTATTGTTATAGAGATTGTTTTAAAATACCAGGAGACAAAGACCCGTTTATAGGGAGATCTGCACAGCTTTTTTCCGTATTATTCAATCTTCTCTAATATTTTTAAAACCCATCAGATTAGCGTGTTTTTAGATTCTGCGGTATCTGAACGGGGGTTGGCGAGCGTAGCTTGCAGGGGTCAGAGCCTCCTAGTATATATATATAATATATATGGCATCTTCAAAATTTATTTTTATATTCAAATACTAAATTTTATGTAAGGAATAAAATACGTATATCATTATTTATTCTACATAATTGAAAAATATAGTTTTTTTTTATTATTCCAGATGACCAGCTTAATTGAAATTTCTTGTTATTACATTTCTTAAGTTTTTCGTTACATATGATGTTGTTATATCCAGTGTTTAATTATTGTTTCTGATTTACATCGGTATGTACTTTTATAATTGTATATATATATATATATATTTCGAAGTGGTAAATAAAATGAGATGTAACACTCATGTCACCCGTTATTAATCTTATTATAGTAGACTGTCATGAGGACGAGTTTTTTACCCAAAACGACACTGAACGTATTTCATTTACTTCTAGTGCTATTACTCAGTGTGACTTACATGCTAAAAAATGTGCATCTGGAAACATAACATATTTTATTTTTTATTAGCACAGTTGTAATTTATTTTGTTGTCTTTTTGTAGTATTGTTGTAATTTATTTTGTCATATATAGCTAAGCTTTGTATTTGAATCCTTATCTGTAAATTAAAAAAAAATCATCATTAAAAAGTATGAAACTTATTTTAATGTATTTGTAAAAGTACATATACATGCTAAGACATATGTATACAACTTGACCAAATTGTACCACAATGAATCTATCAATGTTGAAGACCTAATAATTAAGTTTCGCATATTAAAATTTGTACTTTTAATAAATGTCTTTTTGAAAATAATTATTGTTTTTTGTTAATTTTATCTTCATTTATGAAAAATTCCTTATATGTATATATATATGGCGATTTTACCGGGTTTTAAGGAATATGACCGGTTTTTACAGGTTGCCACTATCTACGATGGTTGGAGACATCGACGCTGTTGAACGTCGCGCGCAGCAAATGGCGGCATAATAATAAAAAAAATCCAGAGGAAATTTTCCCAATGAAAAGCACTCATTTAGAAAAGAAAAACGTTTTTCTTGATAGTTCATGTCGCGAAACCACCTTCCACAACTCGTTTTCGGGGGTACTACAGCTGTGCAAATACAATCGATGTTAAAAATGGATCCATTCAATACAGTACCCTGTCTTTACCCCCAGCAGCTGTAAGTTATTTAGCAATCAATAACATAAAAAAATATCTGCTTTGAACCTCATGCAAGCCAATTTAAGGGAACTCCGCGCGGAGAGCTACCGACGACACGGCGTAGTCCTGGTCGAATCAGGAATAGGCCCCAGCCAAATAATCTAATCAGAGCGATCGGAATGATTATAGGAAGCGCACCGATTTCGAAGTAATAAAGTGCCCGGCTGAAAAGCGCGCGAACGAGAAGTTTTGAATAAAATAATAATTAAAAAGAAAATAGTCCATGGGAAATGTACATCTTACCTTGCAAATGGTCGGGTAGAAGATTTTTTTTTTCAAATTGTTTATAATGTTAGATGTAAATTTCCAACTGGGCGAAAAATGTCCGGACCAGGATTCGAACCCGGGACCTCCTGACTGAAGCCGCCAGTGCTCTGCCATCTGAGCTATCCCGGACGATTCTGGTCGAACTTTTTCACCCAGCTAACCTTGATGATTTCAGCATCTGGTCTGAAAACCTGGCTCAGCTCAACAGAATAAATCTCAGGTAATGGAACTCCAGAAATCGCTGGATCCGAAATTACACTAGATTAATTTTAACACAATTATTCGAAAAAAAAAATTTCGGACCAGGATTCGAACCCGTGTTTTCCCAGTTCGAATCCTGGTCCGGACATTTTTCGCCCAGTTGGAAATTTACATCTAATATGATTTGTTTACCAATTAGAATAATTGTGTTAAAATTAATCTAGTGTTTATAATGATGGAAAAACCAAGTTTTCTAACAAAATTTCTTAAGGCTAAATTTTCTGTGGCCGAAAAACAGCAAAATTTTGGGATATTTTTTTATTTTTTGGAAATATCTCGAGACTCGTTGCCTTAGCATATTATTTGTCAATTACAATATTAAAGAAGATAAAATTCTCTACAACTTTTATGTTAACGACTTTTTTATACACTCAATAGCAAGCGCAGTACGCTATTTCAAAAATGGGACAATTTTTTTCAATTTTCTTAAAAACCGTGAAAAATGTAGTCTTGCCGCGATTATTCAAATGTTCCCCGCGGGCTTAATTGAGTATGTCGACTTCTAAAAATTGGTAGCAGTAAATTATTTATTATTTGTACACTCACGTCTTTATTTTAATCTCAACAGACATTTTATATTCAATAAATTTATATAATTTTAAAAGTAGGGCAGAATGTAGATGAATGAGACAATTTTCATATTTAGACAGTAACTTTAAGAATATACAATGTTAACTTCAAAGCATTGTTTAAAAGAATTTTTCAATATATAGTAACTTATTGGCACGATAGTTTCAATTTAAAAAGATTTCTTGCTTAATTTTAATAAATTTTATAATTTATATAATGCATACATATTTTTCCAGGTATCAATGGAATAGGTGGGTCATTTTCAAAATCTGCCCATGTTTTGGAGTAACAAAATCAAATTTTTAGAAATAATCAGAAAGTTTTAATTGTTATACAAGCATCAGCAGAGACCAAATTACTAATTTAACATTTTAAAATCAATTTTTAAATTTTAATGCACTTGGTATAATGACATAAGTGAGCACGGTAATGACAGCTAAGGTAATGACAAATTAAGGAAAATATTTTTACTTTTCCCCAGGCATAAATGGCAGCCATTATATCTTCTGGCCCATATAATTTTCTATTTCTCATATAATAAAAGCAAATTAAGAAATAAAAGTTCATTTAATTATCAATTAGAATTGGGTACGGTAATGACTTACAAAAGAATACTCACCAAAACATTCAAAGTCTTTGCTTGTTTTATTGAAAATATAAAGCTATTTACTCTATTCACCTAAACATGATAACAAGGTGACTTTTAAGGAGTACTTTTGCCTTGATAAAAAAAAGGGATGTGCTGTCCTCTAAAAAAATCCAGATAGTCCAAGAGCTGTAAAACATTTTAGGGAAGGTATTTGAGGCACCCTGAAAATTTGAGCAACACTTCTTTTGTAATGCCTGAATACAAAATCGAATGCCTGGCTGAAGGATCGTGGCACTTAGCCCACCCGTGAATTTTTAAATTTCCAAATTTTTCGTTGCAAAAAAATATCCTTGAGGCATTTTGAAATTTTAATGCCTTCAAATTTAGTATTTAATGAAATAAAAAATATAAAAGCCAGACAATTTAGTCGGCCCAAAAAACTGTGCCAGACACGTGTCAAGTGTCAATTTTGGCTACCCAAAAAAGGTATTTGAGGCACGCTGAGAATGATACAGAATAATGTTTACGCTTAGAAAAAAATATTTTGAAAATGGCACACTTTGGTCGGCCCAAAAACTGTGCCAGACACGTGTCAAGTGCCATTTTTTGACTACCCAAAAAAAAGGTATTTGAGGCACGCTGAGATTGAGACAGAATAACATTTATGCTTAGAAAAAAATATTTTGAAAATGACAGACACTTTTGTTGGCCCAAAAACTGTGCCAGACACGTGTCAAGTGCCATTTTTTGACTACCCCAAAAAGGTATTTGAGGCACGCTGAGATTGAAACAGAATAATATTTATGCTTAGAAAAAAATATTTTGAAAATGACAGATACTTTAGTCGGCCCAAAAGCTGTGCCAGACACGTGTCAAGTGTCATTTTTTGACTACCCAAAAAAGGTATTTGAGGCACGCTGAGATTGAGACAGAAAAATATTTATGCTTAGAAAAAAATATTTTGAAAATGACAGAGACTTTAGTCGGACCAAAAACTGTGCCATACACGTGTCAAATGCCATTTTTTGACTACCCAAAAAGGTATTTGAGGCACGCTGAGAATGATACAGAATAATGTTTACGCTTAGAAAAAAATATTTTGAAAATGACACACTTTGGTCGGCCCAAAAACTGTGCCAGACACGTGCCAAGTGCCATTTTTTGACTACCCAAAAAAAAGGTATTTGAGGCACGCTGAGATTGAGACAGAATAACATTTATGCTTAGAAAAAAATATTTTGAAAATGACAGACACTTTTGTTGGCCCAAAAACTGTGCCAGACACGTGTCAAGTGCCATTTTTGACTACCCCAAAAAGGTATTTGAGGCACGCTGAGATTGAAACAGAATAATATTTATGCTTAGAAAAAAATATTTTGAAAATGACAGATACTTTAGTCGGACCAAAAACTGTGCCAGACACGTGTCAAATGCCATTTTTTGACTACCCAAAAAGGTATTTGAGGCACGCTGAGAATGATACAGAATAATGTTTACGCTTAGAATAATTTTTTTTTGAAAATGACAGACACTTTAGTCGGCCCCAAAACTGTGCCAGACACGTGTCAAGTGCCATTTTTTGACTACCCAAAAAAAAGGTATTTGAGGCACGCTGAGATTGAGACAGAAAAATATTTATGCTTAGAAAAAAATATTTTGAAAATGACAGGCACTTAAGTTGGCCCAAAAACTGTGCCAGACACGTGTCAAGTGCCATTTTTTGACTACCCCAAGAAGGTATTTAAGGCACGCTGAGATTGAAACAAAATAATATTTATGCTTAGAAAAAAATATTTTGAAAATGACAGACACTTTAGTCGGCCCAAAAACTGTGCCAGACACGTGTCAAGTGCCATTTTTTGTTTACCCAAAAAGGTATTTGAGGCATGATGAGATTGAGACAGAATAATATTTATGCTTAGAATAATTTTTTTTTTAAAGTGACAGACACTTTAGTCGGCCCAAAAACTGTGCCAGACACGTGTCAAGTGCCATTTTTTGACTACCCAAAAAAGGTATTTGAGGCACGCTGAGATTGAGATAGAAAAATATTTATGCTTAGAAAAAGATATTTTGAAAATGACCGGCACTTTAGTTGGCCCAAAAACTGTGTCAGACACGTGTCAAGTGCCTTTTTTTGACTATCCAAAAAATGTATTTGAGGCACGCTGAGATTGAGACAGAATAATATTTATGCTTAGAAAAAAATATTTTGAAAATGGCAGACACTTTTGTAGGCACTTTCTACTTGCCAGACAACAGAGAATGTTAAACGCGAGTGCCAGTAAAGCTGGACTTGCAGTGCCTCGCTGAAGTCCATTTACAGAATTACGATACAAAAACAGCGTAAACCGCATTGCATCTTAAGATGAATTTCAACTGGATGCGTGCGCAATCACTACAAACCTAACTGTGTGTGATAGGCTCTCTCAAGACCACGTGACTCATAGCAAGCATGCAGTTGTGAAAATTTTAGAGTAGTATTCATGGAAAGTAAAAAAAAAAAAATGTGTTATTTGCGCAAAAAGCGACGAAAAAATCACTGTTTTTACAGAAAAAAAGCTACAAAAAATGTTGTGAAGTATTGAAAATTCAGCAAAAACATATGTTTAAATAGAAAGATAGTATTTTACTATCGAATGCTAATCTGAAAGAGGGTTATCATAGACATTGCTACAAAAGTTTCATCGCTTTAATGAAGAAATACGAGGTGGATAATGCTTCAGGAATATCCAATGTGCCTTCTGCTTCATTAGGTATAGTACAATTTTATTTTTATTCCTTATAATAATATATTCACAAATAGCGTAAGACATTCATAGTCCTTGACTAAAATAAATCTTGTCTATCGGATAGATGAAAGCACTCTTTGTACGAACTATATATTCAGGCTTTTATACCCATATACATAGTTAATATCAGGATATTTCATTTTTGTAATCATTAATTTTATTTAACCTTCTACATTTTATTATAATAAATAAAAAAAAAATAATTAAAGTAAACAGAGATTAAACAAAAATTATTTTATTTGCTGTTATATCGCGTATCAATAGATATACATCATATCTTTATCATTTAATGTTCAATATATGAAAATTATAAAAAAAAAACATATATATACTACGATTGAGAATCTTTTTACTACTCCAAAATTTTTCGAACAACTGCATGCTTGCTATGAGGCACGTGGTCTTGCGAGAGCCTATCACACTTAGATTTGTTGTGATTGCGCACGCATCCAGTTCAAATTCATCTTAAGATGCAACGCGGTTTACGCTTTGTTTGTATCGTAAGTCAGTAAATGTATCTTCAGCGAGGCACCGCAAGTCCAGCTTTAGTGACACACTCGCGTTTAACATTCTATGTTGTCTGGCAAGTAGAAAGTGCCAACAAAAGTATCTGTCATTTTCAAAATATTGTATTATAAATATTATTCCGTCTCAATCTCAGAGTGCCTTTAAATACCTTTTTTGGGTAGTCAAAAAATAGCACTCGACTCGTGTCTGGCACAGTTTTTGGGTGGAATAAAGTGTCTGTCATTTTCAAAATATTTTTTTCTAAGCATAAATATTATTCTGTCTTAATCTCAGCGTGCTTCAAATACATTTTTTCGGTAGTCAAAAAATGGCACTTGACACGTGTCTGGCACAGTTTTTGGGCCGACTAAAGTGTCTGTCATTTTGAAAAAAAAATTATTCTAAGCATAAATATTATTCTGTCTCAATCTCAGCGTGCCTCAAATATCTTTTTTGGGTAGTCAAAAAATGGCACTTGACAAGTGTCTGGCACATTTTTTAGGCCGCCTAAAGTGTCTGGATTTTATATTTTTTATTTCATGAAATACTAAATTTGAAGGTATTAAAATTTCAAAATGCCTCAAGGATATTTTTTTGCAACGAAAATTTTGGATATTTAAACATTCTCGGGTGGGCGATCCTTCAGCCAGACACTCAATTTTGGATTCAGACATTGAAAAAGAAGTGTTACACAAATTTTTAAGGTGCCTCAAATACCTACCCTAAAATGTTCAACATCTCTCCTACTAAGAGGAACTTTTCGTCAGAAGCATGGCAATGACACTCTTTCTTGGGACAAAGTTAAAAAAAAATATTAAAAATTATAGATAAGTTTAATTAATGAAAGTAAATATTTTTTTAATTAGTAGCATCTTAATAAATAAAAATGTATATAAAAAAATTATAACCACCTGTTTTAAATAGAACTTTGTCAAATCTTTACCTAATAACGTGCTTGTTGGGACAACCTACGGTAATGACATTATGACTACAAAATAATATATTTCATATTTGTAAATGTTTTATAAATATTAATATATCTGTAAATTATCATTAAAAAAAACATGATAGTTAAAATGCAATAATTAAAATTATGATATTTAACTACTTTTCTGTGCAAATGTGAAAGGACAGTAAAATGTGCTACTTTTTCTGAAAATCACCCAGATATGAAAATTTGCCGAAAACATATTTTATTCCCCACTACAATGGCATATTTTATTTACCAATTATTGATAACATATGTTTTAATGTTTTACTGTTTTAAGGATAGCAAACACTGAATTGTAGTTCCATATAGAAGGGGAACTCAAAAGATAAATATATTTTACGAAATACTTTTACCTTATAAAATAGCTACAATAAAAATGACACCAGAATATTTCACTAACTAATGTTATGCATTTATATCTTGTAAAATTTATAAATTCTGTTAATAAAATATTTGAGATCACTAGTTTTATAAAAATATTAAAAAAATTAGTTTTAAAATATATTGTCAATTTTTTCCACTTATATCAATAAATAGAACAAGGGATTATGTCATTTTAGCATGCAAAAATGTATAAAACTTTAAGATTATTTACTAATTGCTTTAAAGCTCAAACAGGATACTTTAAATTTCAGAACGGATTCAAAGAGTTTTCCAAAAATGAAAGTGTCCGAATATATATATATATATATATATATATAAGCTCAAAAAGGTTAAAGGTAAAACTAAAAATAAAATATAAAAATAAAAACAAAATCCACGCGATTAGCGCTACAGCTGCAAAAACCCACACAGATTATATTAAGCACATTATGTATTAAATGCATTTGTCAGACCCAGAATCTTGCACCATAAATAAATTAAGTATAACCATAAAACATCCAAGAAATTTAAACATATAACCTGAACAAGAAAAAAAACAACAACAAAAGGCTGTGGCCTCTTCAGCGGTGGGCATTTTGAAAAGCACAGCAATGTTTCAGACTAATTACAATTTACAACAAAATATTATTATTCAGTAGTGGCAGTGGGTTTCGGCCAGAGTGTCGCAAAGCATAAGCAAATGCATAAAAACAATTGAAAGCATATCACGAACACTCCCCCACCGGACCCGACGCCACAATAAACAGTGCATCTCGAAGATACAACTGATTCAGAACGCATATGTAATGTATACTGAAACAATAAAATTATTTTACCCAAATCCGAGGCACACAATTACAAAAACAATAATCAAATTCCAGTGATCCATAATCTGTCCATGCACGTTCCATGTCTGTTGCCACACAATTGCAGACATCCTTGTAAAATCGTCCAAAAAAAGGCTTCAAGTTATACAAATCATTAACTGTCAATCGCATAGCAACTCCTCAAAAATGAAGACTGTCTGTAAAACTAGTAAATTTATTAATGAAATTCAAAGGTATATTATTTTTATAATACAAAATGCTGGTTAAATTAAAAAGTTCTTTAAAAAATAAATTTTTATTTGAACAGAGTTTATAGTAGCGAAAAATCTGACCTATTATGATATTGACGTAAACACGTTTATGGATATTTGAATAATAATAGTGCTGCATTATCTTGATTTGAAAATAACCATTTAGTTAATTGGAGTTCAAATATCCATAAACGCGTTTACGTCAATATCATAATAGGTCAGATTTTTCGCTACTATAAACTCTGTTCGAATAAAAATTTATTTTTTAAAGAACTTTTTAATTTAACCAGCATTTTGTATTATAAAAATAATATACCTTTGAATTTCATTAATAAATTTACTAGTTTTACAGACAGTCTTCATTTTTGAGGAGTTGCTATGCGATTGACAGTTAATGATTTGTATAACTTAAAGCCTTTTTTTGGACGGTTTTACAAGGATGTCTGCAATTGTGTGGCAACAGACATGGAACGTGCATGGACAGATTATGGATCACTGGAATTTGATTATTGTTTTTTGCGGCTGTGTGGCTCGGATTTGGGTAAAATAATTTTATTGTTTCAGTATACATTACATATACGTTCTGAATCAGTTGTATCTTCGAGATGCACTGTTTATTGTGGCGTCGGGTCCGGTGGGGGAGTGTTCGTGATATGCTTTCAATTGTTTTTATGCATTTGATTTAGGCTTTGCGACACTCTGGCCGAAACCCACTGCCACTACTGAATAATAATATTTTGTTGTAAATTGTAATTAGTCTGAAACATTGCTGTGATTTTCAAAATGCCCACCGCTGAAGAGGCCACAGCCTTTTGTTGTTTTTTTTTTCTTGTCAGGTTATATGTTTAAATTTCTTGGATGTTTTATGGTTATACTTAATTTATTTATGGTGCAAGATTCTGGGTCTGACAAATGCATTTAATACATAATGTGCTATATATATATATATATATATATATATATATATATATATATAAAAGCAACCAAACCCGAAAAAGTACAAAAGCACAACATTAGATATTGATCTCAGGTATCCCATGAAAAAAAAAAATATTTAAAAGTAACAAAATGCAAGCGAGATATTTGTCAAGAACGCTCCCATAGGTATAATATTACCTTGCGAATGTCTTCGTGTGACTAATTTAGTGCCATAATTCATATAATTGTGACTTTAAACGCCTCAATACGACAACTACCGTAAAATCTTTGAAAATGAAATCTGTATAAACGTATTCGGTCTTTAAATAAAAAGTATATATTTTTTCAAGAGAAAGAATATGAACAATAATACCTGCTAAGATAGAAACCTATTTAAAGCGGAATGTATATCGGTTCCTTTCGGTATGGTTTTCAAGGTTTTAATGAATCAATATTTGGCAAAGCTGATTACGTAGTTCATCATTACCTATTTAGTGCTAACACACTAAAATTTTCAAAATCCGGCTATTAGAGTTTTATTAAAAATTCCCGTGGTAAATTTTCTTTTTAAAAGGGGGGGGGGGGCGCCAAAATCCATGTTTGCCACGGGTACAAAAGAAGTTAGTTTTAGCCCTGAAACACATAATTTGCTGCTACTAATATATAGAAGTTGACATACACGATTAAATCCGTGGGAAACATTTGAATAATCGGGGCAGAACTGCGTTTTTCACGGTTTTTAAGAAAATTGACAAAATTGTCCTATTTTTAAAATGGCTTACTGCGCTTGCTATTGAGTGTATAAAAAAGTTATAAATATGAAAGTTGTAGAGAATTTTATCCCCTTTAATATTGTGATTGAAAAATAATATGCTACGGCAACGAGTCTTCAGATATTTAAAAAAAAAGAAAAAAGTCCCAAAATTTTCTTGTTTTTTTGGCCATAGAAAATTTAGCCTTAAGAAATTTTGTTAAAAAACTTGGTTTTTCCATGTTGGTATCATTATAAACAATTCAGAAAAAAAATCTTCTACCCGACCTTTTGCAAGGTAACCCCCTTTTTTGGTACATTTCCCCTGGACTAAAATGGGAAAATAAAAACATTCGACTTGCTTTGGCGTCTCGGTCTGAGCATTGGGAAATGTAATATCATTAAGATAGATTTTTGTGAAGGGAAAATGCTTTTTAGATTAGAAATTGGTGTTGGTGTTGTTTTATGACGGCCGATTATGTACACTAGGCATATAGGCACGGGGGTCTTTCTAAGGGAACCTATCCTGTATTTACGCAAGAAAAACCAAGATTCGAAGATAACCACGGAAAACTCCAGACGATTAGCAAACGGGAGCGATTGGTTTCTAACTCAGCACATCCCGTCTACCAGCTTCGAGTGCAGAACCTCTCGGCCACTGGTGGGGTCAGATTAGAAATTGGAATAAAAATAATACAATACGCTTTTAAAAATAAAAGGAGTTTAAATAGAAATAATTAACAAGATATTATTGAGACACAGGGTGTGATGTTGAAAGTAACATATCATCACATATCATTATATATCTCCTTATTAAAATTAAATTCCCCATTTTAAAATTTAATTTCTACTTTCATAATTATAAATTGAATCAAAACTTCATTTCCTTTCTAAAAAGAATATATCTATTTCTTCTTTTCAAGCGCTTTATTTTTCAGTTACTTGAGTTTCCCAAGTTCACCCAAAGCCGTTAATAAAATAAATCAAAAACAAATCTTTTTCTCATCCTAAATTCATTAACTGTTCGAGCATATTTTCCTTCGGTTAACGAATATATATAAAAAAAAATATTCTTTGACCATATGTTCCAATTGTAGCAGTTATTTATACACTCAGTGTTAATTTTCAGTTTGATAGTCAATACAACTGTCTTTTCGGCCGCAAATATTATACTCTGTTTATATTAAATCGGCGCCCTGCATCTCCGATGCTGCTTCTAAATGCATATTTCCCATCATTTAGCTTTGGCATTCGTATTTGTACGTTGAAATGTTAAAACGCCAATCGACGATCCTTTTGGCCACTTTTTAATTCAAAGTTCCATTAAGTGATATATCTTTGTTGTTATAATGGTCCAGGGTACCAAGATTTTGGCTCGACACATTGGCAATTATTTTTGACAAATTAATCATTCCTTCTCTGTACATCTTACTGCTAACAGCTAACTAAAAGAGTCCCTCTCTGTCACTTACATATGTCTTGTTCATATACAATAAAGCCATCCTGTCGTCAAATTTGCAGAGTTCTTCTTTTTGTACTTATCAATTGTTGTATTCAAGGAACTACGAGCCTGGATTTTCAAAAAACGATTATTTTTAAAAATACAATACTTTTATGAAATGTTTCCGCCACAGATCATGGTCTACAGCACAAGTATATGGTGCCTAACCCATGCCTTGAATTTTTCAATGTTTTCTTCTTGTCAGAGAGGGATCCCTGTGTTTAACGACGGCCTGCTTTGAATAAAAAAAAAATGAAAAACTTTAAAGTGAATGAAGCCTAATCGCCACTCTCCTGAAACTTACGTACAGTATTTTTGCATCCCGTACCCTTTAAAAGTGAGAACTGAATATATTGTGCTGCAGAGACTTACGTATAATGTGCTTCTGCATATTTTTAAACTACCGACGATGATATGGATATTGCTATGGACTACCGTTTTTTCAAAACAAGGATTCGTTTTGAGACGCTTCGCCTACGGAGAGCGGAAAACCTTACTGATCAGCTTTGCCCGTAGTAGGCTTATCTCGGAAGCTTTGACCGCCTCGACCATTCCCATATTTGACTCAGCATCGCTCCTTCGCGCTGATTATGACTCAGACTGGATTTTGCTCTTTCCGCATTCTCTAAAACGAAGAGAAAAATTTTCGAAATTCAACCAGAAGGATTTCGCGTTCTAGTGAATTATATATTTTCTCCCACGTTTGTGAAAAAAAAAAGAACGTTGTGGCTCCTGCCCCTCTATCAAACTCCCCTGACGATGTTCGAAGCATTTCCGCTGATCATTGAGTTCTTCGGAGATTTTATATTTTCAAACGATTATTGCTGTGTTTAATTTCAATATGATTTTGCTATAACGTGTGTTTAGATACCTATCGTGCGTCGCCTTATTTGGATGATCTTCAGTGAATTAATGAATCAAGTACTATGAGTGCAATTTTTTTTGTTCTTTTTCGTCGAAAGTATTTTTAAGATGATTTCTTTCTATTCACAAAGTGTAGCACTTAATAACTCAAACAAGTGTTCTCTAAACAAAGTGTTACTTTTGATTAAGAGTGCAGGGAAGCAGTTTTTTTTTTTTATTGTGTCATCTTTTGAATATTGTGATTCATGATCACCAGAATAGTTTCAAATACACACTATACAAAAATTCATATAGGAAACACGAATGAATAAATGACTCAGATATCACGAAATTCTACTATTAGTCAAATTACTTTTAAAAAATTGAACTGAGAAAATATAATTTAGTGATATTTTTCTGAGTATTATAAAAAAATAACAACGATTTAAAAAAAAAAAATGTGTGAAATGAACCACGAAATATTATGAAGTTTTAGTCCATAATATTATTATTTTTACGGATTTTTTATGATGATTAATACTATGTGCACAGGAAGAGATTTTGTGTAAGTTATTTTTATTCTTATTTTAGCAAATTATTACAGTGTTCAAGTTCATAAATATTCCTAAGTCTTTAAGTTAATACTTTTGTTTTAATTCAATCCATGCTAAATATTTTTAAATATTAACTAATTTTTCTTGCATTTGTTGTTTTATCTCTTCCTGGGCACATTTCGTAGTTTTCAATGATATCTGTGCCACATATTTTTCTTATGCAGAACTAACGACAGATGTGATTTCAGAGGTAAGTCAGATGGCGGTATGCATGTTACAATGTCAAACATAATTAATTGCCCTTAGCTAAAATATTTTATTGAAGTATTATGTTGGTTTACATAAATTTCTTTGCATAAATTTTGATATTTATCAAAAAAGACTAAATATAAATATGGTAGTATAATTATATGAAAAGAAGCCTAAAATTTTATATTTGTATGATATTTGTGTATATTTTAATGCCTACTGATCATATTTAAAAAAAAGTTTTTAGCTTAATCATTTGACTATAAATAGTAAGTAATATTTTGTTAATAGTTTTGCTACAATTTAAATACTTATTTTTATTTTTAAAGGCATATACAGTCTCTCTTGTCTAGTACATATATAATTTTGATAAAAATACTGTTTTCAGTATCTTAAGAAAATTAAACGATAGCTTACAACATATTAAAATATTTTTCTGTACAATTTCGTGTTAAATGGGCAAATATTTTCCCAGTACATTAATTGTATAGCCTTTCTTACAAATGATAAAGAGAGACAAATATTGGATACTTTGAAATACTTTAGTACTGATATTTTTTTTTTAAAGGTGTAATTTCCAACAGAATTCAAACTTAGAAATGACGCATTTTATGTCTGTGTTGACATTTTTATTTTTATACTTACTCGAAATTATTTTTGTGTGCTATTATTATTCTAGCTAAAACATTTACTACTAATATATTTTATATATTAACTTATATGTTAATTTTTTTTATAATGATACACAAAGATTTCTTTTGTGTTCCTTGATAGAATTTTATACTCAAGGAAATATATATTTCATTTATATCTGTGTTATAAGTAAATATTTGGAGCGTTTGCAAGTGTATCAAGTTTAAATAACATTGCCTCTTATGTTCAATGTGCGTTTTATTTCAAGATCCTATTTTAATTTGAAGTTAATGTTTAGTCTTAACAATAATGGCGATTTATTTTATCTTGATATTCGCAATTTTATATGCATTATTAAATGGCCTAAATCTGGGTTATTGAAGTTTTGGTGCGGACATAATTTTACACGGATATATGCAAAAAAAGTACAGATATATTATTTTTTTTATTTTAAATTATCCAGTTGAATATTTTTTTAAGACACAATGATTCATTGTTTTACTTTTAAGTACAGATTGTTAATGATTGTTTTTTTTCTCACTTTCATTATTCAGAATATTTTTATCTTTAATTGAAATTAACGTGCTTTGAACATTTCTAATATCATTTCCTGTGATTTTTTTTACAAAACACACACACACACACACATTTTCATTTCTTTATCTATAATCTGTTAGTTGTGTACAGCGATGCCCTACTTATTTTTATACACATATATTTACAGTTGGCAGACATTATTATTGAGGTTTAAGAATTTTATAATTTTATACAAGCGTCGCTGCATCCTTCTAGCTTTAACAGATTGCTTTAACAAATGCTTTCACAGATTATGCAAAATTTTTCCTCTGTAATTTTTAAATATTCATTTTACATTTTCCGTTCATAATAAGTACAAACTTTCTAGATATGTTTTCGAGACTTATTATGAAACAATCTTTTTTTTCTTGTATCTCACTTACAATATCATTTTGCCAAAAAATAATTTTTATTTTATGGTACACATACTTAGTTATAAACCGCTTAGGTAAACTCATGGTATAGCATTTATACTTATATACAGTTTGTGACCTTCTGGCAATTCAGTATATTGTAGGTGTGTTCTTTTTCCTTTTCTTTATGAACTTTCAGTTTTATTTGTATCATGCTATGTACATTCATTTTCACTTTTGTTATTTAATCAGACATTTCAATAAGTTTCTGAAATTATTTTTTCATTTACTTACACTGGATACTTTAATGTTGAGATAATTTTCATTAACACATCTCTCGTTTCTGAATTCACAACCACCCTTGTTGCTATTTTACATTTTTTCGTACATCTGCACACACATGACATATAATTCTTTAAAAAATTGAACTTTATTTTATCATATTTTGTATTATATTATTTTATCAGTTCATATCATTCATTTTATTGAAGAGGCGTATTTCTTAAAGCTAAATTTAATTTTCCATTAATTTGATGTACTGCACTTCCGCATTTCTTTTCAATTGATTGCACGAATGGGTTTGAAATAGAAAATCCTTTTGTACATAATTTTTAAGTTTATATATATATAGTGTGCGTTAGAAAAATTTTATTCAATATTTTGCTAGATATAAACATTTAAAAATGCGTAGTTCTATAATGTTTACATTCTTCTTTTTCAGTTTTCTCATTATCTTGCATACATACACTGAACACTATCAGTCATATTATATTTATCATTTAAGAAACCTTATGTTTAATTTCAGCTTAATATAAATGGATATTTAGCATTTAATATTCTGCTAGTTTCTTTTTGGTTTACAGGGTAAACTTAATTTATAAAAAAAAAAAAAAGAAGAAGAGATTATAAAATGCTTTGGCCGGTTATTAAATATACTATTACTGCAAGACCAGTTGACTTAGTACAAATTTCATCGTGCATTTTCTTGCTTCCTTTCAGTACAATATACAATTGTTTACTGTTATTCACACAATTCAGCATTCATGTACCGTCTTTATTACATATACATTGTTTTTAAAATTTTAGATTCACTATTTTACATTTAAAATTATTTTTTTAAGTTTGTATGAGTTATTCAACCATAATATTTTTAGAGTTTTGTGAACCCTTTCATTTGATTATTTCGTGGCCGGAAATGATTTTGTGAAGGTGTTTATCTTTTGGACTTGGTTGTTACTTTGTGGTGCTGGTCGCCAAACTCTTACCAAATTCAGATGATATTTGTTTATCTCATTCTTTTCAACATTCTTTTAATTAATTTTAATATATGGTACACAGTATTTTTTTTTCTTTCATTAACTTTTATTAGAGAATTTATCATCATTATCAGTTCAATCTCGGAAGTTATTATTTTGGTAAAGTAGTTTTACAGTACTTATTCGTAAGTGAAATGTACAATAATCTTTATGATTTTTCATACTGCTTTACCGTATCCTATAACCATGTTGGTGACATACAACTGTGCCCTTTTTATTTTCTCTTTCACATTACCATTCAGGGCTACCATTCAGAGTTACCATTCAGAGTTACCATTCAGAGCTACCATTCAGATCTACCATTCAGAGCTACCATTCAGTGTTTTCCAGTGTTTGTACTTTACACGCGCACTGTTGTATATCTATGTAGGAAATGTAACTTTCTGTTGTTGTTTTTTTTTTAATTCATTGCAATTATCAAAAGCTACACACGTTTTCCTTTTCGTTCCTTTCGTGATACTTACAAACTTTTATGTGGTGAGCATGCCATTTTGAGTAATTTCTGTCGAGATTATATTCGAGTTTTGCATATCACACACTACACACATTATACACAATTTCAATCAATTTTTTATACCATGCAATGTGTTCCTTTTGACATTAACATAATATTCGTTATCACATAAACATAATCTCCTTTATTTAAATATCACAGATATCACATTTTAATTACATTTTTCATATAAATTATTATTTTGCATCATATTTTTCTCATGGTTCCCTAAATTTGTCTACAGTTGAAAAAAAAAAAAATGTGCGTTAATAAATCATGCCGCTATGGCGAGTATATTATATTTATAATGTTAAGATTTAATAGGAATCTATTAGACTTCGGATAATGCACATTTGCTTTGATGAAATTACAAGGATTAAGGCGTAAATATTTCATTCTGTAGATATATACAAATATCTTAAATATTTTTCTACCATTCCTAATTTAAACACTACATGGTATCATTTACATATTTCTAGATGTCATAAAAAAACAATTTTCACGTCACTGGTCCCTCTTCAAGTCTACCACTTACAGATATTTCAATATAACGCAAATCTTGCTCATTTTTAGGATTCTAAATAAAATTTTAATTGCTGAAATATTTTTTTTTTCAAGAACTGATGAACACACTTCATTTACACTCTTTTATGCCTATTCCACACTTACACGCAATTGCCACTTCATTTATGGCATGCATTCAGTTTAATATTACTCCTTTTATTCAAGGCATATTTTTTTATTTGTTAATATTAGTTCACAGTTTTTTTAATCTTTTGGTTTTGAGAGTATTTTATTTACAGTCGTAAAGAAATTTCAACCTTGTTGGTGTTTATACCAGCTTTATCTTCAATTGAAGTCTAATTAATGGTTGCATTCTAACTGTATAAGCTTACTCTCTAAAAGCACCTCTCTTCACTTACACATTTCTCTACACATTTCTGTACATCCAGGAGAAATTTTACCATTATCATACTACTGCATTTCTACAAATGCTTCAGAGTTTCACATAAATAGTTTTTACCTGTAACAGATTTTGATAAATTTTTCAGTTTTTTTTTCTTAAAGAGAAAAAAAAAAAAAAAAAAAAAAAAAACTTTATGAAACTTTGAAAACATTAAGCAAATTTATTGTATTTACTTTTTTTAAATAATTGATGTTTCTAACAACACTAGACATTTTATGTGTTGTCAAGTCTATATTATCATAGTTATGCCATATGTACATACACATATTATTTTATTTACTAAATTTATTTTAGCATAACACATAAATTTGTGTGTTGAGATTTAATATTTCAACATAATATTTTGGTTGGAACCTATCCAACATTTTATGGCTTGCCCAGTTTTCAGCTTGAGGACTTAAAAAATCAAGCAAGATGATAGATCTGGAACTAATAATTTTTACCCCGTGCACAGCGGAAATTCCAGATTTTGATCTCTAATGTAATAAAGAGATTTTATATAATATTTTCATCAACGAATATGTTGATAATGGTATACCATGTATCTTATATTTGAGAATTTAAATCTCAATATTTTTATTCATCAATGCATATGCTTGAAATGTTTTTATGAGCTCATTTATCTATATTATACATATTTTAGTTGCAACTTTGTGTTTTACTATGCATGTGCCAGTGTAATGTTAATATACTTCATGTGAGTGTGTCCAGCCAAAAATTTAGTGGGTTATGTTAGTTTTTCTGGGAAAGAGGGAGATATATGTGATGCTGAAAGTAACATATGATTATATATCTCCTTATTAAAATTAAATTCCCCATTTTAAAATTTAATTTCTACTTTCATAATTATAAATTGAATCAAAACTCCATTTCCTTTCTAAAAAGAATATACCTATTTCTTCTTTTCATGCGCTTTATTTTTCAGTTACTTAAGTTTCCCAAGTTCAGCCAAAGCCGTTAATAAAATAAATCAAAAACAAATCTTTTTCTCATTCTAAAATCATTAACTGTTCGAGCATATTTTCCTTTGGTTAACGAATATATATAAAAAAAGATATTCTTTGACCATATGTTCCAATTGTAGCAGTTATTTATACACTCAGTGTTAATTTTCAGCTTGATAGTCAATACAACTGTCTTTTCGGCCGCAAATATTATACTCTGTTTATATTAAATCGGCGCCCTGCATCTCCGATGCTGCTTCTAAATGCATATTTCCCATCATTTAGCTTTGGCATTCGTATTTGTACGTTGAAATTTTTAAACGCCAATCAACGGTCCTTTTGGCCACTTTTTAATTCAAAGTTCCATTAAGTGATATATCTTTGAGGTTATAATGGTCCAGGGAACCACCCAGGGTGCCAAACTCTTGTTTGGCTCGACACATTGGCAACAATTTTTGTCAAATTAATCATTCCTTCTCTGTACATCTTACTGCTAACAGCTAACTAAAAGGGTCCCTCTCTGGCACTTACATATGTCATGTTCATATACAATAAAGCCATCCTGTCGTCAAATTTGCAGAGTTCTTCTTTTTGTACTTATCAATTGTTGTATTCAAGGAACTACGAGCCTGGATTTTCAAAAAACGATTATTTTTAAAAATAAAATACTTTTATGAAATGTTTCCGCCACAGATCATGGTCTACAGCACACAGGGAAATAGTGAATGTGCGGGAAAATACTTTAATAAAGATTTGGAATAATTTTTGTAATATATGTATATGTGCATGCGTATATATATATATGTTACATTCTCTCAATGCATGTCATGCTAGTCGTAACATTATGTCTGAAGATTAATGATGACACTCTATAACTGGAGATTATTGCATGTCTAAACTAGGCAGTAGAAAATCACTCGTATAACACCAACCATAATAATGAAAATGCAGTCGTTCCGTCATGGTCAGCGGTATGGCAAGATGTGATGAAATCGTTAGTGATTTCCAGAAATAGCGAAGGAAGCGTAAGATCAAATCAAAATTCTTTATTGTTCACGAGTAAACTTCTCCAACTCCACTAGTTATGGCAGTTTCTCAATTTCTAGTAGGTTCACATAGCGTTAAGATATTAAACAAGATCAGAAGCGATATCAAGGCTAAACAAAAAATCACTCTCCAAATGGCGAGGGTTATTTAATATCCCACAAATCGTACAAAATATGATCTCCAAGAGAATGTAACGGCATAAATAGTGGCAAAAACAAATGAGTAAGCATAAAGACGCTCAGAGCAAGGACAATCCAGTTAAGTGGAAGAGGAAGGAGAGAGGAGACTGTACCAGCGATTGGATTAGTTACGGAGCGGGGAACGCGTGACGTAGTTGACCGAAATTGATACTTAACAGGCAGCGGTAGCATTATAACGTAATCAGGATGAGGGCGGAAAAGTTGCAAGGCATGAGATATGGGAGGAATAAGAACAAATGATATTTAATAAACATTCGAAAGAAAAATAAAACAATGTAATGTCTCAGAAGAAAAGGAATAAAGTAGTTTAGTGGGGTTTATAAAGAAGTATAGTTATGAACAGATAAAAGTTTTTAAAATAATATATAAACGAATATGCTGGATTAAAATCATGGGTTAAAAAAATATAAGATATTATTAAAGATAGGTAAAAAAGGTAGATGTTATGAGAATTTGGAATGGTTTAACTAAGATAATAGGACGAAAAATGATTTATTACATACATATATTATTTAAATTAGTTTGTTTTCTAACTAATTGCTAAGGAAGATTTAAACGACGTTAGGTGTACAGCTAATGTCCTTCGTTATTCTATGTTATAAATTTATGAACAATGAAATGATGTTGTAGACTGTTATCATGAGCTATAACAAGAGCCTATTATTAGTTACCAAAGACATAATTTGCCTATAGAAATGACCTCTAAATAACTTTAGATTCACTAATCATAAAAGCAAGATAAAATTAGACTTACACAACACAAGGTTCTATGTTAACGGATTTAATGGAAACTGTAATTTTCCACATTTGTATATTCTAAATTTTATTATACACAAGCAGAAATGGCCGAGCTAAGCTCGGTCAAAATTAGCTTTATGTTTATCTCGATATATCATTCCCACTGAATCATTCTTGCTGTTTTAGATATAATTAGCTTGACCTTGAGCAAAAGTGACTCAAAATGACACACTAATCGAATTTTTTCGAACATGCGACCTAACCCAATGCTCTTCTCGAGCCTGAAAACGATGGAATACAAAATTTAGTGAAAATCGTTTGTTTTTTTTCCTAGATAAATTAAGCTTGACCCTCATTGATCCAAAAATGAACCAGTAATCGAAATTTATAGAGCATGTGAACAATAAATAAATTGGGCAAAACCGTTTGAACCGTTTCGAGATACAGTTAGTTTGGCTCTGTCCCATTATGGCTCAAAATAACCCACTAATAGAATTTTCTTGAGAATGCGACCTAGCCCAATGGTTTTCTCGTGTCCAGAAACGGTATAATACAAAGTTTTGGCAAAATCATTTGAGCCGTTTTTTTTTTTTAGATACAGTTAGCTTTATCCTGATACATTTGGACCCAAAATTATCCATTAATTGAATTTTCTTGAGCATGCCACCTAGACCAATCGTTTCATCATTTCCGGAAACGGTATAATACAAAATTTTGTCGAAATATTTTGAACCGTTTTTTAGATACAATTAGCTTGACTCCGACCGATATTGATCCAAAATGACCCACTAATCGAATTTTCTTGAATATGCGATCAAGCCCAAAGGTCTTCTCGAGCCCGAAAACGAAAGAATACAAAATTTAGTGAAAATCATTGGAATTGTTTTTTAAATTAAATTAGCTTGACCCAAAGTTACCCAAATATGACCCATTAATCGAATGTTCTCGAACATGTGGTTAGCTACCGATGAAGCTACCGAAAGACCCCCAGCTACTTCGAGCTCAACCGCCGCGGCGAGCGGCCCATCTTCATCCGCAGCCCTTTAGGAACAGATGTGTTATTATCCCACCCTCCGCCATCTTGGATTTTTTTGGCGAGAAAACCCCTTTTCCGCCAAGTAGTAAATGTCGCCAAGCAACCGTTTATACGCATGTTTGGCTCAACGAAAATAAAATGTAAATAATAAACAAAATTCGCTAAACTGGCAATCAGTAATCCTTATATGAGCGCTTCGCGCACATTTAACGGAAAAAAAAACATCGCCGAATTCAGCATTTCTCGCGATATAGCATTCTCAAAATTCAGCAGTTCTCGTCTTGTAGCAATCTCAAAATGTAAAAAACTCTTAAAACTCTGTTGTCTTCTGTCAATCCAAAACTGTAGAATTTAAGGTTTAGTGAAAATCGCTAGAGCCGTTTTTTAGATAAAATTAGCTTGATCCGAAGTGACCCAAATATGACCCACTAATAGAAATTTCTCGAACATGTGACCCAGCCCAATACTTTTCTTGTACCTAAAAATGATTGGATATAAGATTTAGTCAAAGTCGAATGAGCCGTTTTTTAGATATAATTTGCTTGACCCTGACCAATTATGACCCGAAATGACCCACTAATCGAATTTTCTCGAACACATCCTAGCCCAATGGTCTTCTCGTGCCCGAAATTGGTAAAATACAAAATTTAGTCAAAATCGTTGGAGCCGTTTTTAAGATAAAATTTACATACACACATGCACACACAATTTTTGCTCGTATTACAGTATAAGATTTACATTGTATATTAAGGCAAATTTTACTACATTGATGAATAGTAGTAATAATTAATAGTGATAATTAATAAATAGTAATACATTTTCATTTCAAAATTATCACAAGATTGAATATTATTTTTCATTCCCTTCAGAGAAAATCCTTAGAAAATTTATGTGTTATAATTTTAATAATAATACAGGTGCACTTATTTCGAAATATTCTGATTTTAAAATCATTTCTGAAGAAAGGTAGATGACATTTTGTTTATAACGGCTCTCAGCATTCGAATAAATTATCAAAAAATTCATTATGTTCTTGACTTTATAGGAATTATTACGAGGTGATAAATATCGTTACATTAGTAATAGTTACTTACGAAATATATTTTACGTCATATTTATGTTAGCTTTGTATCTGAATACTTTTGAATTTTCAATTACGTGAAATACGTTCCTATTGCAAACAAGGCATGAAACCAACTAAGTAAAAAAGTTTCCAACTCAGGCTTCAAATCTTGTCCTGGATAAATTTTCACTTTGTTGTTTTTAAGCGTTTTTAGCAAGAGAATAAAAATTCACGTGATCAAAAAATTAGATTTAGTGCTACACAATACCTCTCATTCATACAAAAATATACGAAACGAAAGGTTTTATTTTAATTTATTCATAAAATTTATGTATATACCTGCTAAGACTAAACCTGTCCGAAACTGAACTTTTCCCTTGCGACTCCGTTTTTGCTGTTGAACTGATAACTGAGTTTCGCATATTTAATTTATATTTTTAATAATTTTACGTTTAAAATAATCACAGTATTTTCTCTTAGTATTTTAAACATTTTTCAATCGACATCTTGAAAATACATATAAAAATAATAGTAGTATAGCAGAACTCCAATTATCCTAATCAATTGGGACCGAACCCCATTTGGATAATCAAAAATTCGGATAATCTGATTTTTCCCGAAAAAAGGTTTTTAATAAATTACTGTATGTATGTTAAAAACGAAAAAAAACTATTTTTAAAGAAAAAAAGTATCTCGTAAATCTTTGTTCGTTGCTGCCTTCATTGATTTTCTTGAAGAACTTCCATCTTCGTTTTCAAGCACTGACACGAAGTTTAAAAGTGTAGGTTTGCTCATTTTAATGTCTGAAATCGTTGATTGTCCAACAACGTACATCTCTGCCAACTGTTTACCGGTAGCTACTTTATCTGATTGCTCTATAATTTTTAGTTTGCCGGTAACGATAACACAACACGTTTACTGTTAGCAGCCATGTCGAACGACGAACACACTCACAAACAAAACATCGCACCGACGCGAAAGAATACCGTCACAGTAGCAGGTCAAGTTATCAACTAGCAGGTTACGTCATACTAACTGACTAGGAGGCTAACGAGAAAGACAGGCTACCGCGGTGTGTCCGATTTTTCTTTTTTTTTACAGACCGCTGGAGAAACGTGATGCTCTTTTCGCACATTTTCATTGGTGCATTCGAGCATCACGTGACTCCAGCGGTCTGTAAAAAAAGAAGAATCGGACCCACCGCGGTAGCCTGTCTTTTTCGTTAACCTCGAACTGACTAATCAAAACGAACAGTGCAGGTGGACCGAACCATAGATTAAAAACCAAGATGGGACATTTACGGCAAAATCTGTAATGACAACAGTACTAGCGTGACTACCGACAAGGGGGAAGAATTAACAAGCCTCCGAAATTTACCTATGTTGAAGAGATATGTTTACCCTCTATGCTTTGAATATCTATTCTTTCCTAAAACGAAGCAGGTGTCAGACGATATTCTATTCATGCTTGCTTTATTTATTTAGCTTTTTTTTTTTTTTTTTTTTTTTTTTTTTTTTTTACCGTACTTGTATTGGTCGTCTTTAACTTACAAAATGATAATTAGAGTTATAATATGAAAAAAAAACCCTGGAAAATCCTGTTAATACCGTAAATATGTACGTTTATGAGATTAAATTGAAAAAAATCAAATTCAGGTATTGTGTTAATTTATTCATATCGAATAAAACTTTATTGAGTGTCATGTCAATACCTCTATTTTTTTTTAGCTGTTAGATTTATATAATTCTAAAAATTTGCCGAAATGAATTTTTCCCCATCTGTAATTTTATTATTATTTCTTATCTGTTAATATTATAAATATTACTGAATTGATTGTACGTTGTTTACATTAAAAGTAATATTTTTATTTCATCTATAAGAAAGGGAAAATGCGTAAATTTTAAAAGATTATTGTAACGATTGTTTAATACGTTAAACTTCATAAACTAATAAAACATCGGCTATAAAAATTTTGCTACCGAATGAGAATATTTATGGATTTGTAGAGTGCAATACTTCGTGTATTTTTATATTACATCATTACTTTATGTAGCTTTAAATCTAATTATATCATATGTACTTCATATATAGCATTCAAGACGAAATTTGTACCCTGTTTTTCGTTGCACTTATATCGTTTACTCATCATGTAAGAAAAAAAAAAAAAAAAAGATATATCCGTGCATGAACATACAATAGATATTAGATATATAAAATAGAATATCTATTCTATGTTCATGTATCGGTGTAAGATTCTACCGAAAACGTAAACATGAAACATTAAAAAAAGAAAGATTACAATAAAGTACAATACAATAAAAATTACAATTACAATAAAAATTTTACAAGGATGGGGAGTTTCTTTCCCATTGTCACTAAAGCCGCTACGATCGCAATCGCATTACCATTACGCTCTATGGGAGTGTCCTACCTTGGATGTTAATCTATGGACCGGACTGACCACCTGACGACGGACGAGAGTCAATAACCGAACTTCACTATAAGATGGCGATTCTTCGTCCCAATAATGTTCGCGCTGCGCCTACACTAGCTTCAGGGAGGGAAGGACAATTGCGTGCGTAGACAGAATCATTATTTTGCAAATCGCTGTACGTTTCCGTGTTATTTTGTTTCTGAAATTCTGAAAGCGATTCGGATAGTCGAATTTCGGATAATTTGAGTCCTACTGTATTATACAGGGTATCTACTCTCAACGGTGTCCAATAGCTAATACCTAAACCGTTAGACATAGACATATAGTTCAAATCATAAAAGTCCTTCCGACCAGTGCCGAGAGGAAGAGGTAGCTTTCATATTCCTTATTTTAAAAAAGCCAACTTATATTATTCAAACACACAAAGCTCAATTTAGTGGAAACCGAATATAGGAGATTCAATACTAATTTTATCAATACTAAATCATTATGAATGAGAATTTCGGGAGATTAGTCAGCTTTATCCAAGCTGCTTTTATTTAAAGTAACTTATATTTGGCTGCCAAATTCGGCGATTTCTTAAAGTGCCTGCCATTTTAAGACAACATGGTGGATGAGGCTGACCAGTGAACTTGGTCGAGACCTTAGTAATTGCTGTGCACATGCTCACTCACATCGGAATCGATTGATATATACGAGTGCTTTCGCAGGCAAAAAATCATATTTTTCAAAATGTCACCCACATTAGATATTGAAATTGCTATATCTGAGCCATTTTTTAAGATAAAGACAAACAAAAAATGCTCCTGAATCCTTATATCAAGGTCAAATACTTAAGAAAGAAACCTTTTTCAATTTCTAATTTTTTCGCACCTCACTTTAAATATATATTATTTTAATTTAATGGCCGCCATTTTGAAACAAGATGGCTGATGAAGCTGGCCAGTGAACATGGTCGAGATATTGATGTATACTATCCACATGCCTTCTTACATCGAAATAGGCGAATACGTGTGTTATCGTGTGACAAATACAAGATCGTTTCAAAATGTTAGCCATGCTAGAATTTCAAAGTGCTATAATTAAACCATTTTTTAAGATATAAACAAAAGAACAAATTTTCAGAAACAAAAACTGCTCCGGAATCTTTGTATCAAGGCCAAACACATAAGAAAAATCTTTTTCATTTTCCAATTTTTTAATACCTCATTTTAAATTTTAAAATTAATTTTTTTTAATGGCAACCCTTTTGAAACAAGATGGCGAATGAAGCTGGCCAACGAACTCGTTCGAGACATTGGTATGTACTATGTACAGACCAAGTTACATCCAAATCGGTTCATAAATACGCCTGATATTGCGTGACAAAAATCAGGTCCTTTTAAAATGTCAGCCACAATAGAAATTCAAAATGCTATAACTCAGCCATTTTTTTAGTTATAGACGAAACAAAAACTGTTCCGGAATCTTTGTATGAAGGTCAAACACATACGAAAAAAATCTTTTTCATTTTCCAATTTTTTGGTATCTCATTTTAAGTCTTAAATTTTTTTAAATTTTTTAAATGGCCGCCATTTTGAAACAAGATGGCGGATGAAGCTGGCAACGAACTCGGTCGAGATATTTGTATGTACTATGTACACACCAAGGTACACCCAAATCGGTTCATAAATACGCCCGCTATCACGTGACAAAAATCAGGACGTTTCAAAATGTCAGCCACGCTAGAAATTCAAAATGCTATAACTCAGCCATTTTTTAAGATACAGACGAAACAAAATCTGCTCCCGAATCTTTTTACCAAGGTCAAATACAAGAAAAAATATTTTTTCAATTTTCAATTTTTTGGTACCACATTTCAAATTTAAAATTTTCTTAAAAATTTAAATGGCCGCCCTTTTTAAACAAGATGGCGGATGAAGCTGGCCAACGAACTCGGTCGAGATATTGGTATGTACTATGTATAAACGTAGTTACATCCAAATCGGTTCGTAAATACGCCTTTTATCGCGTGACAAAATTCAGGTCGTTTCAAAATGTCAGCCACTCTAGAAATTCAAAATGCTATAACTCAGCCATTTTTTAAGATATAGACGAAACAAAAACTGCTCCGGAATCTTTGTATAAAGGTCAAATACATAAGAAAAAAATATTTTTCCATTCTCAATTTTTTGATACCACATTTCAAATTTTAAATTAAAAAAAAAATTAAATGGCCGCCATTTTGAAACAAAATGGCGGATGAAGCTGGTCAACGAACTCGGTCGAGACATTGGTATGTACTATGTACACACCGAATTACATCCAAATCGGTTCATAAATACGAGAGTCACAGTGTGACAAAGGTCATATATATATATATATATGTCAATTTTGAACGGAGGGGTGGTTTCGGGGTCTGGGGGTCATGATCGATGAAAATATACCAAAATTTTTTGAAATCGCTTTCCTCCGAACGGCTGCAATAGGTAGCTTTTTGTAAAGAAAGCTACCTAAAAATGTTTTAAATGAGGTGAAGAAGTATTTTAAATTCAATTTCTGTTAGTAGAAATATTTATTTAAAAATTTACGAAATTTAAATTTTTATACGGTGACCCGATCCTATAAGTATCATTTAGTAAAAATATCATATTACACATAGAATTAAGGCAAAAAAGGTTTCTACGATTAAAACTGACACAGTAATACTTGTTTAATGTTGAAGCAATTTTTTTCCTGTAAAAGAGGGAGTTTCACAAATTTACTAGAAATATAAATAATCGTCAGTTATAAAGACATTAATAACAATAGTTAAGGCTAATGTAACATTACAGTATAAATTTGAAATATATTTTCATTATGACATGTTAAAGAAAAATATACAACTTGTGCTAAAAAAAAAAAAAAAGAAAAAAAAACAGAATTTTTCTTTAATGGAATGATGAAAAGCAACAGTCCTAATTCTTTAAAAATAATACATATATTAGAATGCTGTTAGATTATCTAATCCAAAATTTAATTAATAAAAATAAAAGTTATCATAAGCCTTACTGGAAGTGACTTCTTTTGGCTGCAATGCAAAAATGTACACGCGAAACAAATCCTAACACTTTAAGAACTTTTTGTACGATCCCTTGAAGCATGGCGCAACTAATATGTGTTCAGATGGAGAAAATTGGTGTTAATCATGCAATTCAATGCTTCACAAGTCGTTCAATTTTAGTGTTAGATGAATAAGTTTTTTTTGTTTTTACTTTCTTCTATCTTTACAAGAAGAAAGTAATTGATTCATGAAAATTTTCGAATTCCGGTTTTCGACGGATTTACACGTTTTAGGGGTCAGAGATTCCAAAAAACATGTTTTTACAAAATGTCTGTCTGTGACTCTGTGAGTCTGTCTGTCTGTCTGTCTGTCTGTCTGTGTGTGTGTATGTGACACAAATTTTGTGGGCGCTCTATCTCAAGAACTAATGCACGGAATTTAACAAAAATTCATATTCAGTTAGTCCCTGATACAAATTGATGCTGATTAGTTTTTGGTGCAAATCGCTCAACAGGTGGCGCTGCTATGCTGCCTTTTTTACGATTTCCGCAATGGCTCTATCTCAAGAACTAATGCACTTATTTTCATGAAACTTCAGATTCAGTTAGTCCTTGACATCAATAGACAATTTAGAGATTTTGGTGCAAATCGCTCAACAGGTGGCGCTGCTATGCTGCCTTTTTTACGATTTCTGAAATGGCTCTATCTCAAGAACTAATGCACTGATTTTCATGAAACTTCAGAGTGCGTTAGTCCTTGATATAAATTGATGCTGATTACGTGTTGGTGTAAATCGCTCAACAGGTGGCGCTGCTATGCTGGATTTTTTACGATTTCCGCAATGGCTCTATCTCAAGAACTAATGCACGGATTTTCATGAAACTTCAGATTCTGTTAGTCCTTGACATGCATAGACATTTTATAGATTTTGGTGTAAATCTCTCAACAGGTGGCGCTGCTATTGGGCATTTTTTGCAATTTCCGCAATAGCTCTATCTCATGAACTAATGCTTGGATTTTCAACAAACTTCAGATTCAGGTATACCATGATATGAATTAGTGGTGTTTATGTTTTGGTGCAAATCGCTCAACAGGTGGCGCTGCTATGCTGCATTTTCAGAATTACCGCCACAGCTGTATCTCAATAACTAATGCATGAATTTTCATCAAACTTCAGATTCAGGTATACCTTGATATCAATTAGTGCTGTTTATGTTTTGGTGTAAATCGCTCAACAGGTGGCGCTGCTATACTACATTTTTCAGAATTTCCGCTATAGCTCTATACAAGAAATAATGCACGAATTTTCACCAAACTTCAAATTCAGATATATTGTGATATGAATTGGTACTATTTAAACGATTTAATTGACGTGATTTATATAGAAGAAAGTTTTGTGATGGCCACAACATACTAGTTTTTTTTTGCCTTACTTGTTAGGGCAACAGAAAATTTCTTCACTAAATATCACATTTGGGACTGGGGACTATAAAAATTTAAATTTCGTAACTTAAATAAACTACTTTTATTGATAAAAACAACGTTTAAAATAATTTTTTGCCTCATTTAAGACATATTTTTATTGAAGCTTTATGTCTATGACTAACAATTTAGAAATTAGCCATTGAACACCGTTGAGAGTGGATACCCTGTATATATGCTCTTTCACTTAATTGATTTCATTTCTAAATCCTTTCTAACAAGTAAATGTGAATATGTGTTATCACTCGCCATTTCTGTTTTATAAATAATACGTATGACACAGCAGCGCAAAAATCTATAAGTATGTATTAGCAAATGTAACTTTACACATTTGTATGTTATGCATTTCCTTATGCATTCTCAACTATAATCTTTCAATATTAATTTTTTTGTAAGTTTGATTTTTTCGTAAATTTTCATCTGAGTATTATCAAACGATTGTTTTGTTCTTTCTTCCACTGTACGGAAAATTCTTAAAAAATACATCAATAATTATTAATAATGCTACACGTACAGACGTGGAAAAAAATAAACAACACTATTAACTATGCAACAAATTAATGTACAAAAAAGTTACTGATTCCAAACGACTGGAAATAAAGTCTACGTTTAAAAGATGTACATAAAATTTGATTAGGGGCACTTGTACATATCAAAACGAATCGAAACTTTTTTTTTCAATAGAAATACCCAAATTTCATATCATAAATAAATTCTACATCCTGCAAGTATCCTAAAAACAAATTTTCATGAAATTCGTACAATTAGTTGCAGATAAACTAATTATTTTAAAATGAGCATATTTTAGTTATGAGTTCGGCACTCGATTGTTGAAATGTTATGGATGGACTATGTCATTTCTTTTTATGCATTATTTCTTGCCAATATGACCATTTCACTCACTTAATATGTTTTGATGATTGCCAGCCCAAATGGTTCAATAAAGTGTTTAATTTTTTTTTTTCGAATTATGCTATTCTGCACATCATAGACAGCTCCTAAATTCATCATTCTGTCGTTTCAAAATCATAATTCGAAAACTACTTGGAAGTACAACTTAAAATTGAGAATTCGCATAAAGCAGTACAAAATAAATGTAAACCTATCAAACAAATTGTAGGTTGCAATTCATATTTTTTAGAATATTAATTTCACAATTCATAATATATATTATATATTTTTTAAAATTACAAATTCAATGTATTTATGTTTGGGGGTTTTGGTATTATAACCACACACAAAATTATCAGATTAGGATTATAATTTCAGGAGATAATAATAAAAAAACTAAAATGTAATTTCACATTGGAAGCTCTAAATTTTGAATGTTTATAACTAAAAAAAAAAAACTATTATCCAAATGACTTAAAATTTCTTTTTCAACCGAATAGTTTGAACCGAAAATTTAAAATATATTGTAAAAATTGAACGTTGCCTTTGAACAAAAACAAAGTTTGATCTGGTTTTCATTTGTAGATGGCCCCTAAACAAATTGTTTATACATCATTTAAAAGTAGACTTTATTTCCAATTGTTTGGTAGCAGTAACCTTCTTCTTTTATAATTAGTTGCAGAGTTAGTAGGGGGTGATTACTTTTTCCCCCACAACTATACATTTATCTCTAAATATTCTGATTTCCAAATCATTTTTAAACAAAGGAAAATGTGTTTTTGTGTAAGACTAATGACTCCCCTTATTTTAATAAATTACTCCTATCAAAGATGATCATTTTGGAAATTTTTAAGAATTATAACAAAGCGACAAATATTGCTATTGATGAAACAATTCACGCAGATAAATCATTTTCAGATGAAATCGTATACACAAACGAAAAATAAGTAATAGATAATCAAAAGATATTTTTTTATGCCAAAAATTTTCAAAAGGTTATAATAGAAAATCTGTATATCATATGGAGCAATATTATATTAATGGATTTAATGCAAAGTGCAATATTCTACACTGTATATGAAACAAATCGTTATATTTTTACAAGTAATTGTTGAATATTAAAACATTAAAACATATTGCAATAAATTTCTTTTGAAACATCATCGCTCGATTTTATTCTGTTTGTTCATTACTCCACAGAACGTTCATCCTTAGCTCTCTGTCTCTCTTTACAATGCTACATGTACATATTGCTTTAAATATTCCTTTTTTTAAATTATTACTCAGTTGAGGTAAGAGGCATTAGATGTAGGACTAATGTCACTCGTTATTCCAACCTATTACTCTTATCAAAGAAGTCATTACATTAGAGACTGTTATCAGGAAATATGACGAGATCACAATATTAAATATCAAAGAAGTAATTCACATGCCGAAATAGTCTCCAGATAAGGTCACATTTGCAACTCAATAGAAGTAATAGAAAACTAGATTTGCAAGATGAAAAGTGATTTTGTTTGATGATGATGCTTTAACAGTCATTTCTTTTTATAGAATATATAAAGTGGTATTTTCTAATATTAGTGTAATATTTGAAACTTTCAACATTTTCAAAATGGTGACATAGTTTTGTCATTGATATATTTGTTTATATGAAAAATACTTCTTTTTATTGTTCTATATTTACTATATTACAAAAATTAAGGTACTTATGAAATGTCTTATGTCAGTTACTTACCACTCAAAAGATTCGATTTGAACACAAAAAGTTGCGTTCATTCTGGAATTTCATACAATTGCGCGGAAAGAAATGTATTTGCAAAAAATAATTTTACATAGAGACGTTTGCAATAAATTATAAAAATAGCGTCATTAGGCAAGTGTAAGTTATTTTGTATATTAAAAAAAAGTACTTCCCGCCCTTTTCCTTCGCACACGCAAAAACTCCGCAGAATGTGCATTCGTGAATATAAAAGTATATTGCCATACAAAATCTGCCTCCAAACATCATATAAAAAATTGACTATTTCCCATTTTTTCATAATGTCTTGAAATTAATTCAATACTTGCTTGGGTGACCAAGTAGAAATTATACATAAGCTTAGATTATCCAATACTACAACTCAATTTCGACATAATATTATGATTACATTTTTGATGAAAATAGGAATGTAACTTCTACATCTTTTAACAGAAAGCAATTTCTAAAAGCTTTAAATATAAAAATACAAAATTACAGACTCATTTTTTTTTCCAAATAACCCTCAAATATTCTAATGTATGATTGTCTTCTGCTTATCAAATGCCATCGATGCTGTAAAATAGACTACTGACTTTTGAAATAAGTGAATGGCAACGCCACAAAACTTTCAAAGAAGGGAAAATAAAAAGACTATCGCACCAGTGTCCCTTGTTCGTCTCTCCTTGTTTGTCTTGAGTCTCAAAATGATCTTTTCATAATGCAGGCTCGGAATATGCGCGAATGCAGGTGCACGAAAAGAACAACTCGTGATTCAAGGCGTCAGAAAGGAGACGAAAAGAGACGTCAGAAAAGAGTCTGGCAACCGATATTTATCGCCAGACTCGTCTTTCAAACTTAGATGCGCACATGGGCATTGTTCTACTTCTCAAGATGAACGTTTTTCCCATCATCTGCAAGGGTGCCTGTATAAGAGTGTGGCAACAGGTATTTATCGCCAGACTCGTCTTTCAAATTTAGATGTGCACATGGGCATTGTTCTACTTCTCAAGATGAACGTTTTTCCCATCCTCAGCAAGGGTGCCTGTATAAGAGTGTGGCAACAGGTATTTATCGCCAGACTCGTCTTTCAAATTTAGATGCGCACATGGGCATTGATCTACTTCTCAAGATGAACGTTTTTCCCATCCTCAGCAAGGGTGCCTGTATAAGAGTGTGGCAACATTCGAACAATAAAATTTGACTATTTGAGCTGAATAAATATAAAAATGAATCTTGAATAAAAATGAATATAACTTGCCATTATCTCCAAGTTGATTCTTTTTTGTTTGAGTCAATCGTTTAATCAGGGTTGTAAAAAAGCCGGCTAAAATTAACAAAAGCCAGGCCGGTGGCTTTTATTGGTTTTAACCGGCTTTTTTGGCCAAAATTGGCCTTTTTGGCCCTAATTGGCTTTTATACAATGAAGCATTGCAATTATAAACTACACATTTGAAAGTGTTTTTAATTAGTTTTAATGACATTTAATTGATTTAAAGTTTAATATGTAACCCAATTTCTCAATAATGAGGAAATTAATACTGGAATAAAACTTAGATGGTTTTGCTAGTGATTTGTAGTCAGAATTGCAAATATGTCAGCTAAATTTTAAAAGGGCCATACCAACTGCCAATTTTTTTCATTTTTACTGCTTTATAAAATTAAAGAGGACAATGGTTACTTAGTTACATGTTTTATTACTTAATTTTAAGAGCTATTAATATACAAGTCTTATTTTATTTCTAGTAAACATTTAAAATTATACATAGTCATATTAATAAAAACACCATTTCTCACTATTAAAAACATTGCGAACAACATATGCATGAATAGGCTTAACAATAAGCGTTTCAAAATTTTATTTAGAGAATTTTTTCTTCTTCTTTAAATGCTCTGTTTTTTATACACTTATGTACCACTCTCCTCAAATATTATATCCTTTCTAATTTCTCTTTTAACATTTATAATTTAATGTCTCCATATGGACACGCAAGAATGTTTCCATTTTGATGTGCTACATTTTGTCATTAATAAAACATAATCTTTAAAATGTGTAGTGTATGTGGAGCTATGTAATATGGAATTTCAAAATACCAGTTCTGAGTCTAACTTATATTATTTTCAATGTTTATATATATATATATTTTTTTATTTTCAGACAAAATGCCTTCACATTTGCCTTCTAGAAGTTATAGACTTATTTATTTGACAAAATGTAATAGAAATCTATAATTTTTTTAGTAGAAAATATTTATAAGTGTATTAAAAATTAACTGATCCAAATTTAAAACAAATTAACTGTAAACAACTTTAAAAAATAAAAGCCGGCCTTTTTTTAAGTAGTTAAAACCAAAAAAAAAGCCGACCGGCTTTTTTTGGCCTGGCTAAAAGCCGGCAACCCTGCGTTTAATCGAACTCGTGCATTCTCAATGGTCAGAATAGAGATATTCTATAAAAGGGGTGGAGTGACTATGCAGCTAAAGCTGCAGATTTTTAACAGTGAAGATTAGTATAGCAAGTTCTGAAATTTGGGCTACTATAGTTTGGATAACAATTTCTATCATATCTACGCGTATATTGCTATTGCATTGTAGATGTACCTTAATCGCAGATTTTGTAATATGCATGTTTGAATGCTCGATACAATATTATAATTATTGTTTGTTATTCTTTTATCAATCTCGTCTATTATCTCATTTCTTTGATCTTTGGTCTTATCAAATCACGTATAGGAAATATAATTGATGTGACTACTGCTGGTATAAGCAGAAGTGTTTTTATACGAAGCTTAATTCTAAAAGGTCTTTGGAGTATAAACTTGCACTTAAATTTTATTGCCCGAGAGCATTTTGAATAAGAAACATCATGATCTTCCCATTGTCGCCAAGCCCATTTAGTTGTCATACTCGACTAATTAAAATTGTCTAGGGGATTATTTCCAAATTCACGAATACAGAATAATTTGTACAAATAACTTCCAATGTAAGAATGCATCATTTACGTATGTCGCCAATCTCAAAACGTAGATGAAAATAAATATGGATAGCAATATTCACAATAAACACTCTGTTGTGCCAATATATTAACAATAATTGCTCTGTTGGGCAAAATAAACCTAGCTAAAATAAAGTGAACTAATTCATTGTAAAAAAATAAAAGGTATGCATTGTTAGAAATATATAGGTCGGTTGACGCATTTATGCGTTATTTATAAAGCTACTGTTAAGAAATTCTAAATTCTTCTCCGAAAGTTTGAATAGCTATTTTTGTCTATTTTATTGATAGATATATTGCGAATAAAATAAACGAAAACTAATACTTATAATATTCTAGTGTGTTCTCAAAACTTCAGAATTTAAAAACCCCACCAGATTTGGTAACACAATTTATGGCCACCAGATTTGGTAACACAATTCTATTGTGTTAATCCTTTCCGGACCGGCGTCTCTTACACAAATTTTATTCAATTGACACAACTTAAAAAAAATTAACCTTCAAATAAATATTTTCGAAATTGCTCTAATTATATAAGACAAACATTACTATACTTTATTACTTGTACCAAAAATAAATTCTGCACAGAAAGATGATGTTGAGTCAGACTCAACGTCAAAGGACCAGGAAGGGTTAATAGCATCCTTGTTTTTTCGTAATGGCAAGCAAGTCGTGAGTTACATTATAATCACTTAAATTTCATTCGATTTTTTGGGGGGGAGGGTTGAAAATTACTTCTAAAATATTCATTTTTTTAAATCTGTCAAAATTAGAAGAACTCCTAAATTTAATAATTTTTAATGAAAATAATCATTATCTCATTTAAACATTCTTTTTTTAATCTTAGATAATTCCCCCCCCCCCCCATAAAACATTGTAATTAATCGAATGCTTTTATTAATTAAGCCATTTATAAAAATCTCAACGAAATAAATATATAAAAAATATTTAAAAAAGACATTACTAAGAAAACTTTTTATTTATTGTTCATTTCTACTTACATATCATACATGGAATAGGGTAAGTCTTATAATCGTTTTAAAAATCGATATATTTTATTTTACGGATTTACACGTTTCAGATACTGGAAATTCCGAAAAATATATTTTTAGAAAAAAAAAATTGCCGTCCGTCTGGGTGTGTGTGTCTGTAAAAGCGCTATCTCCAAAACAAGTTGAGATAGAGACTTGAAATTTGATGTGTACTTAGGAAGTAATAATGGGAAGAAGCCTATTGAATATCAATAACGTCGAATATCCGGAAATATATATATATATATTTTTTTGCACTCCCGAATTATTCTTTCTGATAAAAGGTATAAAAAATTTTTCGAAATTGTTTATTTGAAGGAGTGAATATAAAAGACAATAAAAAAAACATAAATTTTGCATAAAGAATGAAGTCGATCGGATAATTACTTGCCGAGATATTTGTAATCATATTTTTCACACTTTTCGATTTTTCATGACCCTGTATTTCATTCAAATTTCAATTCAGGTACATATTTTAATTGGAAATGAGACGCTTAATCTGACGCAGTAAACTGTTAGTTAATATGATTATAATTTTTCGAGTTATAAGGATGTTTCTTTTACGCAATTCGGTACTACTCGATTATCCCTTCGAACAAAAACTATCGCCAAACTATAAGATTAAATGCCAGTAATGGCTTATCGTAAATGTTAAGCATTTAATGCATCTTCATACCTATAAGGTGGGTTTTATAGGGGGACCCTGTTCTGTCGCCAATTGCCGCCAAGTTTGTCGTCAACTTGGCAATATTTCGCCAAATTTGGCGACCAAAATTAGCCGCCAAAATTGAAGCCAAATTGGCGGTATCTCTAATATTTCGCCAAATTCCCATAGACTTCCATTGTAAACCTATAGTGTTTACTCGCTTACAGAAAATCAAAGAATTGAGATTTTAATGCAACAAAAAGTAATATTAGCTTAAGGGATTATATTAATTATATTTAAGGGAGTCCAAGTAAATTAAATTATGAATAAAGTAACATGATACAATGCTTAGCATTTATGACATGTTTTATTTTCCTATTTTATAGTATGTATATCCATGGTGGGTAAGTATTACGGTGGCTCCCAACGACTAGTTTTATTTATTGTTCATTATTAATTGAACGTTATAAAATACGCTTTATAGGAAAAAAAAAACTTGTTTATTTGAAACAAAGGAGATCGATTAACTGGGCAGTTTCATAAGTTTTAATATTTTTATTAGGAGGTTTTTTATGACAATGTTTGAAACAACTAACAACTATTTAGTGTAAAGTTTAGATTTTTATAAAGTGAATGTAAAGCGGATTAGAATGGATATTACAGTTTAAATTGCTTTAAATGAAATAGTTTCCATATTTTTTAATATTTATTTAAGTAAAATGTACATTTAAGAGTTGTCTGTTACAACAATTTGTTCTTTGAACCTTTTTCGGTAGAATATTCTAAAATATATCTTAATCTTAAAATTAATCATTCCCACGAAAAAATCTAGAATATTGTATTATTTATTGGTGGTGTTTCCCTACACTACTTTTGATGGAAACTTAGTCGCCGCCATTTTTCGTGGTAAGTCACACTAATATTTTTTAAAGTGTGAGTTCTGTACCAAATTTATTGTATGATTATTTTATTAAACAATTGGTGCACGTAAAATGAAAAGCAATTAGCGTCTACAAATTGTTGTACATTTTCTGTAATTAGACAAAATTATATAATAATTTAAAAATATAAACTATAATTAAAGGCAATAATGAAGAGTTAAAATTAATCTAACATAACTAGTGTTATATATAAATCAAAATCTCAAAGGTCATATATTTTATGAAGTGTTCAACAAAAGTACAGGGAGTACAGGGTCTATAAATCACCCCTGGTAATAAATTTTTTATCGTTCATGTGTTTCTCATATTAATATAATTTCTTGCTTTAGGATATGGATTTAATAATAGGATTGCTTTTATGACATCTTCTTACAGTTTATTTTATAACTAAACACGGGGTGATTATAAGACATTTTTCATGTTTGGAGGAATCTATAGTTGAGACCGAAATAACCGAAATGACCAAATATACTTGAGACTATATTTCACATTTAGAATTTTGAGGCATGGAAAACTTATTTAAGCAAGATGAAAAAATACTCCAACGAACTAACGCCGAAAGATTCTGGGTTCAAGTCCGAGCCAGGACATATTTTCACTCAAATGGGAAAATTGCAACTCATTTGAATAAAAAAATAATTCATAAAAATTAATTCATGTGCTAAACATCCTTAGTTTGTTGGAGTTCTTTTTCTTCCGGCTTATTCTGTTGTGCGTTTTCAAATAACAGCCCAGATTGAAAAAAATTGTTGATCTGAGCGAATATTGCGTATACTGGGGTGTCGTCCAGATATTTCAAATGGGGGTGCATTGGAAATTAAATCCAAGGCTTCTGGGTTCGAGTTCTATCCTTGACACATTTTCCCTCAGATCAGAAGATTACAGCTCGTTTGAGATAATTATCAATCATATGATTGTGTTAAAAAATATTAATTAATGTTATTAGTCCCGAATATGCTATTTCTTTCGGCCAGCAATTAAAGAGTCGAAAACTGCATCTCAGTTCATTTTTGAGATATTAATTTATAAGATAATAAGTTTTTAACGAAATATTTTTGTTATTGTCAACTGAAGTACACAATCTCTGTAGAAAGTAAAAGAAAAATAATTGGCAAACAGTAGGCTATTATATATTTTAGTTGAAATTTTGTCATAATAAATGTCATTAAAATCCGTACTATTTTGAAAAAATATAAATGAATGATTTCTGATAAAACATGGAGCTATTGTAAACTACATTTAATTTTAAGTATGTATATTAATGTTACAAACAAATTTAAACACATGAATCATTAAATAGCCGATTTTTTTGATCGAGTTTCTTGAATGACGACATCGCTTTTCGCTGTAATTGTGCATTATTCTGCGATAGTGACGTCATATGCATACTTTTCTCGAACAATTTTTTCGTTGTTTAAGACTGGATTTTAAATGTGGATATTTTCAAAGGATGCGAATGACATCGTTTTATATAAAATAAAAGTTTGTGTTTTAAGTCTTAAAACAGAAATATGTTATGTACTTTCTATATCATATACATTTTTTTTCATAACCGGTGACACTAAATTCTAAAAAAGCAGAATTCCTGTTTTCCTGTCTTAAAGACTTGCAAAATAAATGCGAACTTTCAGTAAATTCTTATTGAAAGATCGCATAGAGAAAAATTTTAACAATTTTATTAAAATTGCTGAAGATCTTAAATGAATTTTATTTTATTCCAATGCTTTTCATCCTAGCGTAAAATGAGTAGCTTAATGGCTTTTACTGTTATGTCGTTTGGCAGATTCACAAGTTCAAAAAGTTACTGAAGTGTTACATTTTTTACTTTTGTCTTTACGGTTTAGCTTCAAGAGTGAATTTGTTTGATATATTAATAACTGACAAATGTCTTCAAGTGTGACTTTTTTATACGGTTTTGCTCTTGTCAGAACCGCTAATTGTATAATCGAGAAATGGATTTGATAATAGTTGAATGTGAATAATTTATTTTACTTTATCTAACTATAAAAGATGTGAGTACATGGAATTTAAAAAACGTGTACCGATTTCAAAGAAATTTTCTTTTTTATTACTAACAAAAAAGTTTTGATTGAACGACACATTCTGTCATATACAGAGGGGTTGAAAATTTATCTGTACATTTTTCATCTGCAATAAAACCTGAACGAAATAAGATAGCGAAGTTTATTTTTATGTGTATACTTATGAGTTACTATTATGTTTATAATAGTAACTCATATATTTTCATTTGTACTGAATTTGTATTTTCATTTGTGCTTTCATGTGCGACCAAGTAAGATCCATAACTGCTGCACTGTAAAAAAAACACTGTAGATTTGCCAGAACAAACTCGATCACAGTGAATGTGCTGTATCTTTCTTTGGTTTCCTGATTATATTAACATGGAAAATACAGTAGTTGAGTAAAATTAAAAGCACAATGTGCTGGAAATTTGGACGCATTTTTTTACAGCACAAACTGCTGGCGTCCAAACTGCCAGCACATTGTGCTGTTAATTTTACACAACGACTGTATTTTCCATATTAATATAGTCAGGAAACCACAGACAGATACAGCACATTCACTGTAATCGAGTTTGTGCGCGAGCTGAACAGTACCTTGTACTGTAAAAATGTCGCTTTTTTTTTTTTTTTTTTTTTTTTTACAGTGTGATAGCTACACCACAAGAAAAAGCTCAGCGTGTAGTCGGAATCATAGAGATGAAGTAAGATACACAAGTCCAAATGAATTCTCCAACAAAATATGGACGTCATTCTTCATTCAGGCCTTCAATACGTGCTTGGCACAATGTTTTTGGAGGCCGACAGGAATTTGGCAGGGGGTTGATAATTGTCTCGATGCTGTTTGTGCAACCAAAATGCTCATGTGGAGTTCTTTTAGATTCACATATAACTTTGGAACATAACTTTAGAAGCTAAACAGATTTTTGTCATCTAATTTTTTAAAGTTTTATGGAGGATCAAAGTGTAAATATGAATTTGGGACACACTGTATATCTTTTAATGAAGCTTTTTTTATAATGATCCCAGGACATTTTTTCCAATGTTCAAACATTGGAAAAAATGAAAAAAATGACCATTTTAAGTATTTAATATCTTAAACTGTATATGATTTAAAAACACAATATTTATTGCCACGAAAGATATAAGTAAGTTCTTTCATTTCATGCATTTAAAAAACTGCAAGATGCAGAATTAGTATTTACAGGGGGCTCCAAACTGTCAGACATTTGTAGAGAAGTAAATTGGTATAACAGTTTACGCGAAGGATTACAAAATACATTTTGAATCCAGCATGATTTTTTTTGCCTAATTATATGAAGGATTATAGTAATTACCTTCAACCTAAATAAATTTGTATTTAAAGCAATTTTATACTTTTAAAATAAAGTTGCATTTAGCTAATACAAAATTTTGATAGTTTCAACAATAGAATCACCTGATTTATTATTTATTTATTTATTTTTTGAAAAATAAAAATGTTATTTTAGGTTAAGTTTATACAGAATATCGTGAAACATATGTTTTGAAAATTTCATGAAAAAATATTCAGAAGTTTTTGAGATATCCTGCGCGTTATGCCCAAGAATGTCTTTTGGAGAAAAATGACTTCAAAGTTTCGGAAACGCCGCTTTATGTATTGTGCGGATACAATTCTCAAAGCCATAACTTCTGTTTTAATGGGAATTTCAAGGAAACAATGATATCGAACGCTTCAGAAACGATAAGACTTTAACATCTAAAAAAAATTAAAATTTCTGAAATGATGAAGCTTTATGAGTCCTGAGACCCCCTTAAAATCCACAAAAATATGTTCCGTGTTCAGTTCAGATTTTTATAGGATCCAATTACCTTTTTTGTTTCTCTTAAAGATCTTTTAACTGATTCATACAGAAAAATCAATTTTATTATTAATATTTAAAGTTTAATTCTTCAAAATTCTGACAATAAATTCTTGATGAAATATCATTTACAGAAAATATTCAAGACCCCTACTTAAAATAACAAAGAACTGAAAAGCATTTTACTTTAAAAGAGCGTTTTTTGTGTTAGTATAAAATGAGGATCTTCATGGCTTTTAGTGTCAGGTCGTTTGACAGATTCGGAATTCACAAAGTTCGTCAAGTGTGAAATGTATCATGTTATTTCGTTTTTGTTAGTACCACTTGAGTGTGCATTCGAGAAATATAGTAGATATTATTTAGCTGATATAATTCTGTTTTAAGTTTTACTTTTATTAGAAAGTGTGTAGTTTAAAAATATTGATTAAAATAAAATTAGTGATTGACTAATTACGTTATAGTTACTTTTTATTAAAAAGGGAAATTTTTCAATATTTCCACAGCAACATATTTTGACTAGAAACGCCCAGAAATATTTCTTCGATTGCGTATACATATATGCATTATTTTGATGAATTTAGACAAAAATATGTATTTAAATAGAAGGAAAACTGAAACGTTTTATAGTCAAATCCACGGCTTCTTTTGCTACCCTAAAGCGAGAATTTTGATGCCTTTTAGTGTCAAATCGTTTGCCATATTCGGAATTCACAAACTTTTTCAACTGTAATTTTTTCGTGTTATTATTATTATTATTATTTTTATTTTTTATTTTTTTACTGTGTCAAATCGTTTGCCATATTCGGAATTCACAAACTTTTCCAACTGTATTTTTTTCGTGTTATTATTATTATTATTATTTTTTTTTTTTTTTTTACTAGAAACACTGGAATGTGTATTTAACATGATGTAAACGATATTATTCAGATGGTATAGTTTTATTTTATGTTTTATTCGAGTGTCAACAAGCAGAATCAAAGTATATATTAGAAAGAGATTTGCAGCTTTTCTACGAATATTTTTTATTGTTTATGTTATAGTTTCTTCTTATTAAATATGTCAAATCATTGCCATTTCCTCAACTATATATTTTGACTGGAAACCCCAGTATTTTTTTGTTGTTTTTTTCGGCACATGTGCATTATATCCATAAAACTCAGATAATATAATTTAAGAAAAAGGTGGATACATATTTACACGTGAAATGTTGTAATTTTTCCAAATTGGGCAAAAAAGTGCCCAAGCCAGGATATCAATCACTCATCTTTGGCTGAAACCGCCAGTACTCAACCAACTGATCTATCTCGGAAAAACCTGGCCGACACAAAATTTACCCAGAAACCTAATGACTATGGATGTGTGTCTGATATGTGAATCCACTGCGCAAATTTGTGAATCAACTACGCCAGTGATTTATTCTGGGTAGCTGATTCACATAACAACTGTGATGTCATAGTAATTGAGTTTCTGGGTGAATTATGTGTCTGCGTGGTTTTTCAGGGATATATCAGTTGGTAGAGCATTGGCGGTTTCAGCCAAAGGTCCTTGGTTCGATATCTGTCCTGTACACTTTTTCGCACAGTTCGGAAAAATTACAACAAGTGCTTTATTTTGTTAAATTGCTAAATAAATAATTATTTTTCAAAATTAAAATATAAGAACAAGTAAAATGCTTTATACTCTATGCCAGAGTGTTTTGAGTTAGCATGATGAGAGAATCTTGATAGCTTTTAGTGTCGAGTCGTTTGACAGATACAGATTTGGAATTTACAAGGTTAGTCAAGTTTAATAAGTTAGTAAGTTTTTTATACGATTTCATGTTTGTTATAACACGTCCCATAAGCTTGACAGTACTCGGTACTTCACTCTTGTTTGTCACGTGATCAAGATAAGTTGGTGCCGAGGTCACGACCGTTTGTCGAACTGATACCTTGTAAAAGTAAACTGAAATGTAGCGGACATCTGGGGAGTGATCCACCTATCGCGTAAGTTTACAGTAGTTAGAAAACGTGTTTCAGAAAAAGTATTTAATAAATCTTAACCGATATATATGTTTTTTACGTTTTAACTGAGTGTTAAAACTAAGATTCAGATTATCAATTAAAGAGGCACTGCAATATATTTAGCAAAATGTACTTATTTTTTTTAAACTTATGAGGAAAAAAATCAGTTTTAATTGCTTCAGATTTCAATACTATACAGCGAGTTTACTTTATTTTCTTTCTCAATTTTCCATTTTTTTCAACGAAAGCTATTTAAAGTTAAAGAAAAAATAACATCTTGCTTCATATACTAAATTGACTTAAAACGTTTATGAAAAAATATTTATTACTTCCACTGAAATCGGAGGAATCAAAAATGCGCTTTCCTTTAATGGTTTAGAGACTTTCACGGAATGAAGAAAAGGCATATTTTATGACGTTACCTCTTTTTTTAAGGACGAGGTAGAAATATGTATTCTTTTGCACAAAAAGAAAATAGTTTTGATTTTCAAAAGCCATATTTTTATAAATGAAACTTAACATCAGAAAATATATTATAATCACGAATAAAAAGACACAATAACCCCTTTCGAGTTACCCCTTATTCGAAAAAAGCGTTTTTTAACTAAAAAAAATAAGTCTCATTTTATATCACCGATTTTTAGAAACGTTGTCGAGTAAGATATATAGTGTATTAAGCAGATTTATCAACCTCGAATATAGGTTTTTTGGAAAGTATTAATTCAAAAGAAAATATAATCATATTCAACAACATGTTTGACAGACAAACCAAAAAATAATAGTATTAACATTAACATAGTCAAAATAATAACTTTCTTTTTTTCATGTGCATATTGAATTATGCACCTTTAAACGTTTAATTTGGAATTGATAGCATCATATAAAACAATGTTTTGATTTATGAAAACTGATTCCGACCCAACAACAACTACTAAAAATTGTTTTAAAAAATCAATAGCAGATAATATAAAACATATCTTTGAATAAATACTTTTTTTTAATCTCGTAAATACATTGGTTTATGAGATTTCTGAAGATAAATAACGCTTTTCTTAATCATGGGTAATTTAGAAGATGTTACTGTATAATTTCGTTCGTAGTTGGGGCATTCTCACAATCTTTTTACTTTCGGGAATAAAAATCTGGTGAAATTAAACTTGTTAAAATAACATTTTATTCTAATAGACGAATGCCTTAATGATTCAAAATAAAGAAAAAATGTCAACAGCGAAATTTTTTTTATTTAACTGAGGTTGAAGTTAAACTTGCAAGTTTAATTTTCCTTACCATTTTACCAGTATACAGAATTGTCAAGTCTCCAGCTTTTTGCACACCACTGTTATTTTAGAGAAAATGCTGTTCCTTTAAATCGGCCAAATGTTCAAATTCAATAAAACAGCATTCATTTTCTGTATTAAAATACTGGTATCCAAAAAGCCGGAGACTTGGCAGCTCTGAGTATAACATTCTATTTTCTTCTAAATTTTTGCTTATAATGAATTTGCATAATATCCATAGGACATCCAAATAAGAAATAATAACAATGTAGTATTTTAGTACAAAATTTTGGTATACAATTGTCTTAAAGGGGTGTTAAAGAAGGGACGGAAGGGGAAAAAAGGGGATGGTATAGGAAAAAACATGTATGATAAGGATGAGACGGTAAGGAAAATTACCACTATCTTTAGGCAAATCATGTTAAAACTAAGTGATAGTCACGATGCTTGAAATTGATATTTTAATGCTTATTTAAATTCGCTTATATAATATTCTGTGGCTGCATCAGAAGTGATTTTCTGAATTATAAGTTTAGCAAGAGGGATGGTAAAGAATTTAAACCTAGGGACAGAGTTCAAAAAATAATGTCAACCATAAAAGTGTGTGCAGGTTCATTTTACCAGTATACAGAATTGTCAAGTCTGCGGATTTTTGCACACCACTGTTACTTTAGAGAAAATGTTGTTCCTTTAAATCGCCCAATTGTTCTAATTCAATAAAACAACATTTTCTGTATTAAAATACTGGTATCCAAAAAGCCGGAGACTTGGCAGCTCTGAGTATAACTTTCAATTTTCTTCTAAATTTTTACTTATAATGAATTTGCATAGTACCCATAGGACATTCAAATAAGAAATAATAAAACTGTAGTATTTTTAGTACAAAATTTTGGTATAAAATTGTCTTAAAGGGGTGTTAAAGAAGGGACAAAAGGGGAAACATGGGGATAGTATAGGAAAAAAGGGACGGTAATGGAAAAAACATGTATGGGTTGGGTTGGGTTGATGTTTGGCGGCCAATTATCTACACTAGGGATATAGGCCCGGGGGGAAGTGCCCTCCGTGGGGGTCTTTCTAAGGGAACCTAATCCGTATTTACGCATGGAAAATCCACGGCTCGAAGAAAACCACGAAAACTCCGAACGATTAGGCCAACGGGCGCGATTGGGATCGAACCCAGCACCTCCCGTCTACCAGCTTCGAGAGCAGAACCTCTCGGCCACTGGTGGGGCAAAAACATGTATGATAAGGATGGGACAGTAAGGAAAATTACCACTATCTTTAGGCAAATCATGTTAAAACTAAGTGATAGCCACGATGCTTGAAATTTATATTTCAATGCTGAATTGAATTCTCCAGTAAATTTCCTGTCAAAGAATTTCAGAACTCTTTTTCCAGCCTACTTCTGCGTGAGAAAATAACTGAAAAAATTCTGTGGCAGCATCTGAAGTGATTTTCTGTATAAGTTTAGCAAGAGGGATGGTAAGGAATCTAAACCTAGGGACAGAGTTTAAAAAATAAGGTCAACTATAAAAATGTATGCAGGTTAATATTTTGCCACGTGTTTATATAAAAAAAATTGTCCCAATTTTGGAAAAAAATTACATCGAATTACTTTTATTGAAACAATTTTATACAGACAGCTCCAAAATTAAAAATCAGCATCAGGGACACGGGACGGTATAGGGATTTTCCTGGTATTTGGACCCGCAACAGCGTCCAAAAATTATTTATCACGTTAATATTGTTATGCAATTATGCAAAAATATTTGATATTTTTTACGTTCTGTTGTAACTAAAACTTCTCTGAGTGATATCATATGAAAGTAATAAAACCTCTTATAGTTTAAAATTCTAACGCTAAGGAAACATAATAATTACTACAAGTAAAAATAAAATAAAAATAGGATAATCCTTTTATCCGTTGCCGAGATATTTTGAATAAAGTCTTAAAAGCTCCTATCACTTTATGTTCTCTGTCTAGTACCACTGTCAACAGGACTGTGTGACGCTCTGTTTAAGTTTTTGTAAACGTTTCTGTCCGATGTTCAGAAAATCTGCAAAAATGCATTTCAGAAGACAAAACAGAGAGATTTTTAAAAAAGTTAGTATGATCAGAGAATGTTTGATAATTTTTGTTTCAAGTCGTTTCAAGTCGTTTGATTTTTTTTCATGCATGACATTTTTCACGAGATTTAGCTTTTCTTAAAACCTCTGGGGTGTTTGTGTCGCTGAAGATGTATTTGATATCGTAAAGCATACATTATTTAAATTTATTTTTATCCTATTGTGAAAAAGAAAAAAAAACGAGAATTTAATAAGAAGGACCTTACAGTTTTTTAGTAATAGGGGAGACCATACAGGAGGCTTGCTCCACCCATCAGTTTTCATATTAAAAAGAATTTCAGAGTTTTATTCATAGGTGTCAACCAAAGCTACTACAATGCTCAAACAAGGATCTCTCTTTCATACAGATAACAGAAATAGGCGTGGAAAAAATCAATTGTGAGGGGTTTTCAGCCTAAAAGTTGCGTTTGTTAGAAATACTTTTAAAGCTGTTTTTAGATGAAATATATCATAGAAATTTAAGTAAGTAGGTTTTAATTAATACAGAAATATCGAGCTTTCATTACAAGCATAAAGATTGTACAGTAAGTTAGGCTTAACATAACAATATACTATTCTTTGGAAAAGGGCTATGTGGAGAGGTTAGAACCAGTCAATGGGAGGAAGGGTTTACCAGACGTTCAAGACTCCATTAACACATTCACGACGAGAAAGAAGAATTCTTGCTTCCCGTCAAAATATCAAAAAACGTCATTGACTAAGGGTGTGGCTTCCACTTTACAGAAAATGCATTTATATCATGTTGTCCACATTTTTTTAGATTGTAAGACATTTTATATTAAATTCGTACATTGAAAGATATTTACCGATGCATAAACTTAGGAAACCTATCTCAAACACAAATTTACAAAAGACTTTCTGAACAGGGAGGAGCTTCTACTTTTTTAAAATTCAGATTTAATAAAAATTGCTCGTCGTCAAAATGTTAATTTAGGGGGTTTTGGAAATCTTTTTATTACACACGGGAACTGAAATATTAATGGTTACATTTAAAAATGAATGTAAATTTATTCTGAAAAACAACACTAAAATGGAGTAATGGAAAAGCAAACGTTTAAAACTGATTAAAGAAAGATGTTAAAATTTGATATAGTATCCACTGCACGAAAAAGTTGGTGAAATATAAATGGAAAAATTTATAGGAACTTTTTCCATTTAAATATTATTTACAATAGGTAAATAGGAACAGTGGAAAAGGCTCTAGAAAGTATTAGTGGTACCGGAAAATACTGTCGCATAATGTTCATTCACGCCTGCTATTTTAAAATTCAGACTTCTTCTTTGGCACCACTTTTTTGAAATGGTTAAATTTCCATTGTTTTCAATGTCAAAAAACTGTTGTAAGTTTTTCGTAAAAACTCAAACAAATTTTACTTCACCTTTTCTTATCATATAAATAAAAATATACATTTATTTTACTTAAATTGGTGTCACAAATAAAAATCCATAATATGTTGACAGGTTTCGGTTTAATAATAAAAACCGTATTCATAACACATACATAATCAATAGAAAGGAATGACACTGGGTACCAAAAAATAATCTAAAAACCAAAAAAACATAAAAATGCAAACACTGCGCCCTCTGTGATCTCACATAGCCTACGTTTCCGCGGCTCCCTCTATCAGACTCACACTTTAAGTATTTATTAAGGAATTCCAACCATAAAATTGGAATATCAAAGGAAAAAGAATCATTACACACAGTATCCCTCCTAGAATAAATCACAATAGATTCACGGATGATTGACTTTCGGTATAAACTCGAAGCGAACACTAATCTACTATCCCTGAAACAAATATTAACCCCCCTCTTTAAAAACAGCCTTAATAACGCAGTCTTATCCCTACCAAATTTTATATCAGATTCATGCTCTTTCCTCCTTATCCCAAACTTCCTACCTGTCATATCAATATAATAATTAATATCCCACCCTTCTTTCTCATATGGAATTTCATACACCCCTGCGAGATCCTCATGTGCAACCGGATCAAAAGGTCTGTACATAAGATGTTTCAATTTAGGAGGTGGTTTAGCAACTAATTCTAATTTAAACTTCATTAATTTACTTTTAAGTCTCTCAAAATTACCCTTTATATATGGAAACGATACCCTTTTAAATCTACTAACCTCCCCCCTCTCGCACGCCTTATCAACCAAAATACAACTAACCGGTGAATGACCTTTACACTTATAATTTTTAATCAAATTATTAATTTTCTCCCTTTTGTAACCATTTACTTTAGCAATATTGAAAATATAATTCAACTCCGCGTCCAAAAAATCCTCTGAACAAATATTAAACGCACGATTAACCATGAATCTGAACGATGAGAATTTATACCCAAAAGGTGAATAGGCTGAATTTGGAATAATATGCTGACTACTAATATCCTTCCTATAAACTTTTCTTTTTAAAACAGATTCTCATAAGGTACACGTCTAAAAATGAAAGAGCACGACCATTTTCTAATTCAAAGGTAAACTGAATATTCTCATCTAGTTGGTTAACTTTATCAACAAAATCAATAAAAGACTCACCTCCCCCCCTCCCAAATTAAAAACACATCATCAACATACCTCTTCCAAAATTTAGGAACTTTCTCAAACTTTACGAAAATATTCTCTTCAAAAGGTCTCATTTTAAACTCTGCTAAAAAACCCGATATAGGAGATCCCATAGGGGCACCCATGTTTTGCTTATAAATTTTACCGTCAAAAATAAAATAGTTACTTTGTACAATTAACTGCAATCCAGTTAATTGCAATTCATTTCTATTGATTATGTGTGTGTTATGAATACGGTTTTTACTATTAAACCGAAACATGTCAACATATTTTGGATTTTTATTTGTGACACCTGTTTAAGTATAATAAATGTATATTTTTATTTATTCCATTGTTTTCACTTTAATGTGAAATGTGATAACTATAAGAATTTTACCACTTAACAAAAAATGGTGCTAATTAAGAAATCGGAATTTTAAAAAAGTGTGCGGGAAAGAACATTATGCGACAGAATTTTCCGGTACCCCTAATATGAAAGCAGCAGTCTTAACCGTTTCAGGGGCAGTGGTGTGTTTATGAAACCACTTAATTTTAATTCCCACACGTCTCAATGCACCAGAATATTACTAAAATCTTTTCTATTTAATATGTATGCGAAATATAATCTTTTTCATATTTGCAAATAATTTTTTTTTCGTATATTCCCGTGTCAGTCATTTATTTCAACATTTTAATACTGTAAGTACTTTGCTCCGTAAAGGGTTAAAAGATGTTAATGATAAGTCAAGTACTCATGCGGTTACAAAAGGACATAGCATTGGTGGAAAAACTTTAATAAATTATGTAGACAAATTTGAGCATGATGAATAGAGTGAGATGAAGCTAAACATTTTGGAAACCCATGTCGAATGTCACAAAAAGTAGGACAAGAAGACAAAAAAAAAAAAAAAAAAAAAAAAAAAGCGGGACATCGGCTACTAAATACCGACATAACAATGCATGAAACCACATGAAAACGGAACTGGTCTCTAGCGAAATATTGTCTTGAATGTTAAAATTTCATTTTCCTTGTTGTACATTTAAACCTGCTGAAACAAAGTCCTGTTTAAAACAAAAATTTTCTCCTCTGACCTGCGATTGCGTCTAAACAGATTTGTTTAAGCATACTGTTTTCAAAAATATGTTTTTACAATAATTAAAGCATGTAGCATAAAGTTATTTTGTTTTTTTTTAACTGATTTTATTCCTCTTCACAAATATTTCATTATAAAACTAAGTGTGTCAAGCCTCCCATATAGTCAGTCAACCCTCCCATATGTAGGGAGCCTTGACCCATTATTTTCTCTTAATTAAAATCTGTCATTTTCACAAATATCTTATGTATTACACTTATGTAGCAATTTTATTTTGATAACTGGCTGTATAAAGAATAAAATGATATATAAAAATTTATTCTACGTTCAATATTTAAAAAAAAAAAAATATTTTTATAAAAAGTGGGTCTACCCTCCCTAGTCTCTGTTATTATTTTTTTTATTAGTAGCAAGAATTATTGGTTATACAGATAGCATTTTTACATATTTTTTTAAGTAAAACGAAAATATTAAAAGCTCCTAAAAATGAACAATGACATTTTCGTGCGAACGCTTAGGAACATTATTAAAAACAAGTAGTAAAAATTGACCAGAAATCTTCAGTTATACTTTGTCAATGCTTTACAAAATATCTGCATTCGTTTGATAAATTCTTAAAGAAAACAGATTTAAAGAAAATATTAAATAATTCCAACGCAACTTAACAACTAAAATACAATTTACTTTAAGTCAACGCTTTTTGTATTAGCATAAAATGAGAATCTTGTATAGCTTTTAGTTCCAAGACGGTTGACTGACTCTAAATTCACAAAGTTCTTAGAGTAAGACTTACTACATGCGATTTTGCGTTTGTTAGAATCACTGAAGCATATGTATACGAAATGATGGATTTGATATTGTTTTGAACGTATCGTTGTACTTTGTCTTATTGATAAAAATGATAAATAAAGCATTTATTGGAAAAACGTTTACATATTTTCACAGAATATTTCTGCTATTAATTAACAAGGTCATTTCACTTTTCCTTCAAACCAAAAACAATTTCTCACTTCGTGAACTAAATATGCTATCTAGAAATCATTAGAAATATTTCTTAAGTTTTCAGGCATAATTTAAACATTTTTAATTTACATAAAATATGATTTTCTTTATGAAATTCGAGGAAGAAATACATTGTTTTTTACTTTAAGTCAGCGGTTTTTTTTTTTTTTTTTTTTGTATGTGTGTGTGTTCGTGTTTTAGCATAAATTCAATGTTAAAAGTCGCATCTATCTGCTGAGTTTTTCAACAGATTTTATAGAAAATGGTTACATAAACGTAAATGTCTCTATTCTGAACAATGATAACACCATTGTAAAAAATCCTGAAATGTTACTCTAAATAATGGCGCAATAAAGAGAATCGAAAATATTATTAATATTTCTATGTATTTCGGAAACATTCCTGTATATTTCCGAAAATATTAGGAAATGTTTCGGTTTATTTTGGAAATGTTTATAGATACTTCGAAAATATATTCGAAAACCTTTCTGACTATGTTTCCAACGTTTCTAATTTATGTCTAACATTTCCCGATATGATAGGATGATTTCTAAATACAAGTGACCTTCCTGAAAATGCTACTAAGTTTTTCGGAATTTATTCAAAAGTTTTCTGAATCCATCGGCAATTTCTTCGAAAGTGATAATAGGATTTCTGAGTCCAATTATAATATTTCCAATTATGACAAAAATTAAATTTGATCCAGTTGTCACCAAAATTGCAAATTTTGTTGCTGCAGAGTTAGGATTTAAAAATACGACCGCACTTCCGTTACATATATTTCTATGTTAACGGACCATAGAATCATCGTACATTTCTATCGGATATTAGCGATTACTTTTGTGAGACTGAGTATTTGAAAATACGAAAAAGGAAAATATACTGAACTGGATTTACTGGATTGGATATAACAGTTACTTTTATAACTGTAAATGTTTCAAACGATAACAAAAAATTGTTACAAGAATATTTGAGGCACCTTGAATTTATGATATAGTTATTTAATATTTGACATTTATTTTATTTCTGTTTAAAAATCAGGGTTCGGATTGTTATGAAAAGTGCACAGTAATCACAAAAACAGAATTTGTAAGGCTTCGTAGTACGCATTTGAGGTATATCATGAAATACACTGTAACCTAGTAAAATACAATTTCGGTAAAATCTGGCGCTACATTGAAATGGCCGAGAGTTCTGGCATACTTTGTTTCTCACCCCCTCCCTTCCGAAGAATTACTATATTAAAACTACATACAAGAAAGATCCTATATTATACTATATTATTAATTTATTTACAAGTAGAATAGTTGTCAATATATTTATTTATTTATCATGCAATTCATAAAAAATAAAATATTTATTCACAAATTTAAAATATTCAAGAAGATATATATTTACAATATGAAAGACATATTATTTAGTATTATAAGTAACACATATTTTTATAATTAAGGAAATTAAATACTTATTTATTTAAAGAATGGAACTCAGGACGCATTTTAGAAAAGGATTTATTTATACTTAGATAAATTAATGTCTGTTTTAATGTCTGTTAGAAATGTCTGTTTTCAAATGTGCGACTCATTAAACAACAACATGAAAACGCATGTATATAAAAAAAATAATGAATTTCTTCCGTAATAAAAAAAAAAAAAAAAAAAAAAAAAAAAAATGTCATTATAAAATGTATGAATCGGGACAGAAGCGCAGTATCCAAATATTAATAAAAATGTAGAACACTATTATTTGTATTTGAATAATACACAATATTTATTAATAAAATACCTAATATCTATCATGTACAAATGTGTAAAGAAAATTAAATTTAACACAAGTTATTTAACATTGTATATATTCAAATCATTTGTAAGAAATTTATCAAAATTATGAATGAAAACAAAATTGGATATTATTAATACTTATTTGTATTTGATTATTAGAAATACTACATATTATTTACTTAAAAACTGTCTAATATCTATCATGGAGCAAGTGTGCAAAGAAACAATTTCAAACAAGTTATTTAACATTGGATAACTTCAAAACATTTATAAGAACTTGATCAAAATTATGAATGAAAACTAAATTGGATGTTATTAATCCGTTTAAAAAGTACATCGTTTTATTAAATAAGAAATCTATAAAAAAAAACTTAATTCAGTATTGAAAGTATGTAAGTCCGTTCGATGTGTGACAGTTTACTGCAGATTTTTAACAGTATGGGGAATATATTTGTGATTTTAGTGTCAGGCGAATTTATTAGAAATGAATAAAATAGAAATAGAACTGGGTTCAAAACTGAAAGTGCGTATGTTCGTTCAATGTCTGATAGTTTTCTGCAACTTTTTAACAATATTGAGAATATTTGGTGGGTTTTAGTGTGATTACGAAATTGAATATAAAAGAAACTAATACAAAGCAATTTACAGTATTTCACAGAATATTCATTTTTTATTATCAATGACAATATTCTTTGTTTTTAATTACAAACGAACTAAATCATGTGATTTCTTCTGCAGTGTATTTTAACAAGAAACCTTCAATTATAAACTATCATTTTAACGCAATCAAACTCATTGGTAAAGTTACCATACGAATTAAATGTTTCCAACTGAGCGAAGAAATGCCCAGGCGGTGAGTCGAACCCAGATCCTTGGCTTATAGGGCCAATGCTTTACCGTTTAAGCTAACTGGGCCGACAACCGGTGAGCATATTTCGCTCAGATAACCTTATTGGTAATAACACCTGGTCTGTCTTGTAGACAGCTCAACAGAATAAAGCGCAGGTAAAGGAACTCCCTATAAACGATGGGTACGATGTTCACCGGTTGTCGGCCCAGTTAGCTGCCCTGTTATAGGCCCTGAGTTCCACGCCCGGCCTGGGTATTTCTTCGCTCAGTTGGAAATATTTAATTCGTATGATAACTTTACCAATCAGTTTGATTGTGTTAAAAGTATAGTTTATATACGTATCCATCGCTTATATGACATTCCTTTACCTGCTGTTTACTCTGTTGAGCTGTCTACATGACAGACCAGATGTTATTTCCAATAAGGTTATCTTAGCGAAATATGTTCACCGGTTGTCGGCCCAGTTAGATAAACGGTAAAGCATTGGCCCTGTAAGCCAAGGATCTGGATTCGACTCACGGCCTGGGCATTTCTCCTCTCAGTAGGAAACATTTAATTGGTATGATACCTATTATATGATGTCTGTTACAATTATTCGATTTCTTATAAAATTATACATTATGTTGTTATATTGCTAAAGAATTAAAAAACACATATATACACGATACGGCCGCTATTAAAAACATAGTGTTTTGCTAACATCATACTCAGATTTCGTAAGGACTGGCGGGATAGAATCCTGCTTTTGGCAAAAGCAGGTACGCATTTTCTTAACACTCTTTCTTACGCCCGAATCGCGTAAGCAAATTTTTAAAAAGTGCCAAGCATCCCATAACAGGGAGAGTTAATATGTTTCATGTGTATTTGAAGTTATCTCGTCATTTGAAAAAAATTAAACCTTTTATTTACATTTTTCACAGTTTTTCAGTTTTTTGAAATGTTTCTCTTTCTAAATACTTATATTTATTATAATCATAGTTACTTCGAGTTTGTTATTTTTATACAAAAGTTTATTTTTTCTGTATTATTTCATATACAATATTTGTTTTATAAAACTTTTCATTTTTCCAAAAGAAAAAATTATTTTTCAAAATATTCTGTACAACATCGAAATTGGCAGTAAATACTTTTATTTGAAAAGAACTCTAAACATTTACATAGGATTCTTTTAATGTGCATATGCTAAAAAAATATCTCCCAAAACATGAAACTGCATCTAATTTTACATGCATCTTGCATTTTGTTTTCTCGCAGAAATGACAATAAAATATATCTTACACGCTTAGTCACTTTTAAAAATGCAAAAATGCCGGTCTTGAAGTTAGAAAAGTTTGTTGCACAAATCTTTTCCATGTTTTGAAGAAAGAGTAAAGAGCAAATATAAAATTTAACTTTTAAAAGACCAAAAAGCGTTCTACATGAATATTTTCTTTCACTTTTTGTATCAAGAAAAAATATTTTTAGGGATTTCACGAAAAAATATATGCATAAAGTTAAATATTAAAATAAAAACTTTAGTGTAACATTGGAAGATTTTTTATGCTTTATGATTCAAATTTGTTCATGGGGAAATGTGTATTTTTATTTTTAGAACAAAGGATGCATGATACAGATACAGAGGTTACAGTTATTCACGCTATATAAGTACATCGATGTAAACGAAATACTTTTTACTTCCATTACATTTTAATGTACAATTTACATAATTATCGCCCTTTTTTATGTAGTTTTCTTAAGTGTAAAATTGTAATAAATGTCACTGTATAAGGTGAAATTTATTTTAAATTAGTTCAACAATTCCGGTAATCTTTGTTTTATTTTTCATTTAACTGCTGCAATTATTGTATAATCAATCGAAAATAGTGTTTATGTACACATTGAAAGAAACAACAGGAATTTTTCTGTATTAAACGATTGTGCTGATATACTTTGCTAGATATACGTATTTCATCTTCATATAATACATTTTCGATTAACCAAATGCTAATTTCATACCGTGAAAAAATACTTATGTTAAACGGCCTCAATAAAATTAAAAATGTTTGATAAAGAGATTTTAAAAGGGTAATTCTTATTATTTTTTTTTCAGTAGGATTTATTTTTTACACATTGTCGAAAAGCAATTATACTTTAGATATTTCGAAGATAAAAAAAAAAAGAAAGATATTTAAAAAAAAAAATTAATTATATCTAACAAGCGATTGGAACAAAAATTCGAAAGTATAAGTGAAAAGACATTGTTATTCAAAGTTTTCCAATACACGTGGATTTACCTCTTATTGTGGAATCGTATTATTAGTGAATAAAATTTCTTTAATCTTATTCTTATTATTTTTTATTGTATGATTCTTTGTATTTTACAAAAGAAATTACTTTATTATTCTTTTTCTGAGAGATTTGATGTAGATATTTAATTTGTACAAAGACTATTATTTTTTTTTTGTTCTTTGCCTTTTTAACTTTTATACATCATTCTTTTTTTCTTTTTATCGGTACAACACTTAATGAAAATTAGTTGGCGTATGCAAGATTAATTTATTTTTCGGGTTATTTAAAATTTATTTTATCAGAAATAGTTTTGCTAACTCGTTTTATAAGAATAATGAATTAGCTCTGCATTATCTTTCCTTCTGAATTAGTAACTTCTATTTTGAAAAAAAAAAAAAAAAAAAATCTTGTTTAGTTTGTGACGTAATGCTGCTTAGTAAATAAAGTTATTATTATTATTTATTATTCTGTTACTATGAAGAACTATTTTTTAAATACTGTCGAAATAGGATTACGCAATGATTTTCCAAGATAAATAATAAATGGAAGCTTTTTTTATTAATTATTTTTAAAGGAGAGAAAACATGAAAGAAAAAGGAATATACGTTATTAAAAAAAAACTCATTTAACTTAATTTACTTCTTATTCTGAAAACATAAATTTATTATATAAAATATTATTAATCACATTCTTATTCTTGCGTATTTTTTGTAGCACAATTTTTTCGAATGGAATTAACCTTCCTTAATTTAATCCACATCATTGAATTATTTTTATGATTAACCATTTACTACTTTTTCAATATTTAGAAAACCTCCTTCTATGCAAGCTGAAAAACATTAAAGTTGCTTAATAAATGAAGTTATCGAAGAATAATTTTCGTTTCCGTTTTAATCATCAGTAAATATTTTGAAACGTCATAGAAAAGTGATTGCACAAGAGATTTTCACAAATTAAATAATAAGTTTAAGAGTATATTTTAGATTAATGGTTTCGAAAAAGCTAACTCTACAAATCAGAGAAATGCAGCGGAAAATGCATTATTAATTAAAACGTTTTACAAGCACATCTATTCCTGATTATTGTGAAACATATTTTAATGAATAAAATATTTTTTTACATGATTCTGCAGTTTTTTTCTGTTATTGCACGATGTTTTTCTATTTTAAAGAATAAATGAATTTGTATTGTTTGGGGTTTCACAAAAAAAGAAAGAAAAAGAAACACAGACAGCATTAATTTTTTCCTACAATAAAAAAGGCAATATAAAATGCAAAAAATTTAAAAATTAGGTATCAAATAAATTTCTCTCAATCAAATGGTTTTCCATTTAATTTTCAAAAAGTTACATATTTTAAATTTTTATACGGATAATCTAGATAAAATTTATCAACTAGAGAACTATTCCTTTTGATAACTTTTGTATGGATTTATATTACAAACAACAATTTAAAATATATTTAGTTAGTATTTAAAAAAAAAACAAAAAAAAACATACATTCTGACACTCAAAAGTTCTATCTAAACGTGAAAATAAAAATCACAAGTTTACTAAACGGTGTATAAAATGTCGCAAAGTTTAAAAACTACAGAAACATTAAAATAAAGTTAAGATATTCAACGTTTCGATCCTGATCTGTGACCTTCATCAGGAAAAACGTTGTCGTAATGCTTCTAAAAAACAGAGCAAAACCGTCTTGAATTTAAAAAGTTCGTTATATTTCTACACTGTAAAAAAAATCTGTAGTTCTACAGATGTAAAAATACATGCTTACTAAACTTTCACCTGTAACTGTACGAAAAAAGCTGCAAATTTACAAAACTAGTTTTTGTAAAGCTACAAAAATCTGTAACTTTACAAATGAATCTGCTAAAATTTCAGTAATCTTACTAAACTTTTATTTGTAACCCTGGCTGCAGTTACATGAAAAGTTCTCGGAATCCCAGTTTCCAAAAAAATTCTTAGTAACCTTACAGATTTTTTGATTTTCGGCACAAAAGTGTGTCTGTTACATGAAATTTTGTTGTTGACGTTACATGAAAAGTTCTAGGAATCCCAGTTTCCTAGAAAAACTTTAGTAACTTCACAGATTTATTTTTACAGTGTAGTCAATTATCGCTTTAACCAATCACAAGCAAGAAAACATGCAATGGCACCATCTATCAGACAAAAAATAAAATAAAATTTCAAATGATTTAAGGAAGGATAATGCCATGGAGTCATCTATAAGGTGCAAACGGAATAAATGAAAATCGAATGAACATTGTGGCATGCAGTGGATACATCTATTGCAAAGTGATTGAAATAAATGCAGAACTAAAAATAAAAGGGACAAACTTTGCTAAATCCAAAAATAGCAGTGCATATAATTTATTGTTAAAAGTTATATTACATGCCAGTACTACGTAACTTCTATTACCCGTTCTTATTTTGAAATCCGAAACTGCATTTCATATCTTTCTAAATCTATATCTCCTTGGAAAAAAAACCCCATTCATTTTCTATTCAAGGTATATTAATGTATATGTACCGTCTACTTCTCTCTTCAAAACTCACTTTCGACACTATACTGAGGCTTTTTTCTGGATTTAAAACTATACATGAATATAGTTTTAAATCCAGAAACCATTATTGAAAAAGTGCAGTCTACAATGCATTATCAATTTGTTTCTTTCTTTTCATTTTAACATATAATTGAGCCCTTCCAATATAACTTTTAAAAGTGCTTTAGACTTTCTTGGAACTAATATTGCTGCAATCATCGATCATATTTTGGTTACTGCACATATGTTATCCTCCAAACATACTTTTTTTTACAATCTCTCACTACTTCTAATTTAAAATAGCATCAATTTTTAATTAAGCATAACGCATTCAATTTTGAAGATTGACATAAATAATTATCTCGTTGAAGAATAGAAAAAAATATCCAAATGCATTTGTCTGTCATAAAACTGATTTAAAAAGTGTTTTAAAAGTGAGGACCATTTTATTAAGAGATTATTTTTTTAGAGATTCTTTTTTCCTACTGTACTTGAAATGCAATCGCAGTTTACATTGCTTAAAGATCCCGAATATTTAAAAAATCAAAGCTTTTTTTCTAATTTATTGTCATCCAGCATAGATTTTGCAGAATCGTGTACAGAAACAATATTTTATTATTAAAATCATTTTTCATTTAAAAAAAATATATAAGACAATGTAAGCATTATTTACTATTAAAAATAATTATAATATTTCTTAGTTTCTGTAATAAATATTTGATACGTTGGTCAATAATTGACAGGAAACAGTTTTCTTTTGTACAGTTTTAGCAGGTACACTCCCAGCTTTTTCATCAGGTAGATATCATGATCATGAAAATATCTTTATATCATCAATTATGCAGTTACGGTTAGCCGAATGCGGACATTTTTTGTAGTTAATTACACTGAAAAATTCATAATAAATGAATTTAAGTCTACATGTCGTAAAAAGTACATAAATCTGATAGTAAAAAAACTGTGATCACATTAGACTGTTTTCAACAAAAATGCTATAAAAATGTCTAATTTTATTTATAGAAATTAAAGTCTCAGTTGTACTGCAGGGTTGTCAGTTTGTCCTCAAATTTTATTAAAAAAATTCGGATTCACATCAGAAAATGCAAAAAGTATTTTCAGATTTGTTTAATGTCAGACATTTCTTAATTAATTAAAGTAAAAATTCTTCTTCAAAAAGTTCCGCTCTGAAGTCGAAATTTCGGGATAAAAATGGCGGCCAAACTGGCAACCCCGTTCTACTGTGTAGTTACATATCAATCCTATTTTTTATTAATTAATTATGTTTTTATTCTTGGCTTTAGAGGCATGCTTTGCCGTTATAATCAGGTAGGGTCATAAGTATTCAAGAAAGCAGACTTAGTATATAAGTGTGATACTTTAACGAAATGTCTATTTTATATTACTACCTTATAGTTCTTATTAACAAGAACAGGAAGAATCATATAACTATCACTAGATTCCCACATTTTATTGATTTTATTTATAGAACAAATTTAAATAATTAACAATGTGTGGAGACCTAAGAGCATTTTACATCATATCCATAAAATGGTGACAGGAACTAAATAAATCGGTATGTATCTAAGAGTTTTACTTACATGAAGACACATAAATGAAAGGACGTTGTAGTCATATAAAAGGAAAGATAATACTAAAAATATTCTATACCAAAAATTTAAATAAATTTTCATTTTATTTGAAAAGTACGGAACATTACGCGGCCAGTAACCTGGTTGTAAAGTTTTTTTTTTTATAACGATTGCGTTAGTTCTTGTGTTCTCTTGAAAATCATGTAGAAATAATTTTCGTACTGAGTTTCTCTGGTAATGTTTGTAGAAATCTAGCTGTTAGTTTACTAATAATGGTGTGAGAGAGAATCCTAAATACTTATGGAGGCGTTAAATGCTCCATGCAGCGGTGGTTCACGGGTTCGATGAAATGATGAGATAAAAAAAAAACTCAACATTATAGGTAAAAGTACAGTCACTGTTTATTCATTCTCAAATGAAAAAAAACCACTTCGTCAAAAAAGGAGCCTCAGATATGAAGCTATGTAGAAGTATATTTATCCATGACAAAGTGCTACATAACGTCACAACACAGGAAAAACAACGGCGGTCCTTTCACGGACCTTACAGTAGAGGGGTCGGGAGCCAACTGTACTCTTTGCGTACTGAATCACGTGACTTGGCGTATTGCATTATCGCCAACTAACAAAGTTTTTGACGCCGGAATTACAGAAACAAAGCATTGGCGGCAGGATTAGCAGAATAATTACTTGGCAGCACCCATTTTCAGCGCACCCACAGGATGTGAAGCAACCCTACATGTTTCAAGAATAAGACGACATGTCTGATTTTGTTTACTTTAACAACATATTGCAGTTAAATGTGATTGTGAAATCTTTAACGAATGTATGTAACATGTAGAAGGCATGATGATAAATGAAATATAATTTGAAACCGCAGTTCCAATAAAATACATTTTTTTCTTTATTTAGTTTTTACCCCTCAAATTCTAGTAGGAATTAAGAGTGGTTTATTTAAAACGCAGATAAAATACGACAAAGAAGCTGAAACATTAAAAAGTTCAGATGCACTTATGCTTATGTGTCCTTGATTGCTTTTAACAAAAACCGTTAAGAAAAAGAAATAAATATGCGAGAATGGGAATTTTGAATATGTAAAAATGAAATTATAAATCTTTATACGTGTTGAGTAAAGTTCATTGTGAAAGGAGAAAGAAAAAAAATATATATATGAATGAAGAACTATGAAATGTTTTAGGAAAAATAATTAAAATAATGAATTTACTTGTTCAAAGTAGATTTTGAGTAACGGGGGCTGAAACCGATATGTTGCAGGGAAATCTGCCACATATCTTATCCAAAACATTGACCACATCTACCTCTGAAAGTATATTTGTTAAAGTTCAAAATCACGTTTCAGCAAAATGATTATGTACTTCGATATATATTTTTAACCTGTTAATACTCGCGCATGTGACATTCACGGGCAATGTAGGCGACTTTCTTTTTATTCAGATTGTTTGATTCACACCAGTTGTTTTAAAATAGTGTAATTGGTTTTATTAATTATGCCATTAAATAAGTTCAATATTTCAACTCCTAAAAAGTATTGGTAATCAAACAATCGATTTTTTTTATTTTAAATGGCCTACACTTATGGGACGAGACGCTTAGGTGTTAAAGGATTATACACTGCTCAAAATTGTTAGGGGATATATTGAATGTGCTAAGAAACGGCCATACAACCGACTACTTAAAAAAAGGGAACAAAATAGATTAAAAAGGAAAATTATAACATTTACAAAGTTCAGAATATGCAAATTTTGTCTGTGATGTAGAAAACGTCGCGTTCCAGATAAGGATTGGAAAGTGATCTGCAGCGCCTACTTTAAACGAGAAGACTAAAACCAACTGAAAAACGTTGAATGTTTTGTAACATATAGTCATGATTTAGCTGAATTTTGTAGCCTGGAGGGCTGTCGGTCGTTTATATTCGAACCAAAAGCAATCCATTGTAGCGGAAGCGTTCGGAGTTTTCCAAAGTATCATTTTCAGACTACATATTCGATTTTTGGAAACTGGCAGTTAGCTAAAGAACACGACAAGGTCGTACGAGAGCAACAACGCAAAATAAACATTAACTACCTGAAGGAACCACAGTATGAATGCTACTCCATTGGAACAGCACCTTCAAAGTACAACTGGTAGCATATGTTCGCGTCAAAGTGTTCGAAACAGACCCCATCATGTTGGTTTGTATGTTCTCAGACCTATAGTTTGTGTTTCTTTAAAAACAGGCTACATTACTGCCCGCAGAAATGGGCACACAAGTATCTCAGATGAGGACGTGATCTGTGGCGCAGCGTGCTCTTCACGGACGAGTCCCACTTTAGTGTACCACCTGACAATAGGCTCATTACGATCTTAAGAGAACATGGCAAACTATATAATTCTGCATTTGTGTAGCAAAGTGTCTGGTTTGGCTGAGGCAAGATGATGGTTTGGGGCGATATGTCTATCAATGGCCGCAGCGACCTGTAAATTATCAGGAATGGAGCACGGATGGCTAATTGAGATAGGGATGAAAACCACATATCTATTGTAGTGTTTTACGCTACAGCAATTGAAGATAAATCCCTTATTATGAACAATAACGCCAGACCACATCGTGCTTCACTAATGGACAAATTACTCATCGACGAAGGAAGCCCTCGAATGGATTGGCTAGCTTACTCCACAGACAGGAGCCCCATAAAACATATTTCATGCATTCTAAGCTGGTCACTTATGAACCCGAAAAACAATTGAGCAATTGGAAAGCTCTGTTCTCAAGGAGTGGAATAGAGTACTACATCGCCGCTTTCATAACCTACACTGATGCTACAGGTCGTAGGTGTGTGAAATTGCTTTTGGTCAAAAGAAACCACATCCCTTATTGAAACTCATTTGTACCTGGTACATCACAGTTTCAGGGTTTCGTTCATCTGACGAAAACCCATTCGTCTCGTTCCTCTGTCCGTTTGTCTGTCTGTCTGTCACAGTGCCCGATCTCAGAAACTATATATGTTGGAGACTTGAAATTTTGGATTCTTATAGCGGAACACCTCACATCAAACGACAAAGCATAAGATTTTGAAAAAATCTTATATTTACCCCTCTGGGCTCTAACTTGTGTATTTTAAGCTTTTTTTTTCTAACTGAGCCCCTAATTAAGTTGAAGACTTGAAATTTTGGATACTTATACCTGAACACATCACATCAAACGAGAAATCATAAAATTTTGAAAAAGTCTTATATTTACCTCTCTGGGCTCTAACTTGTGTATTTTAAGCAATATTTATAACTCATAATATTAATAATCTACTTAAGTTGGAGATGTGAAATTTTGCATACTTATAACAGAATACTTCTGATTACACGAAAAATCATAAAATTTTCAAAAAGTCTTTTAATATTTACGCTTCCGGGATCTAACATCTGTATTTTTACCAATTTTTCTAACCTCCAACCTTTTCATCCGGGGTGGACTTTTTTTACTTTTGCCGAAACTTCTTTGACCACTCATTCATATTATGTACCATAGCCGTATATATTTTAGTTCCAATTTTTACCGCGAGGGGCCACCTACCTATCTCGAGTGGTATGGGCCCGATCCCTTCGCAGTAATATATCTACGGATAGTTTGTAAAACGGATTTTTCGTTCAGATAGAGGTGTGTTTAGAATAGAGTGCGCCCTCTGGTTACTAAATGTGGAACTAGCGTATTTTGCAAAAGGTTAAAGTGTTTTGAAAGGAATATTAAACGAAACCCTCTGTGCGATCTGTGATCACACTTGCCCACTTGTTTGTTGTTCGTATGATATGCACCAATTGTGTATTTTTGGTTCACCGTTCAATAAACATTTAACTATCCCATGTTTGTTGCTTAGTTTTATTTCACGTAACATCACGTAACATCATATAACAATCAAAATATTTCCTCATCCATAATTTAGATCCAAAATCATAATATCCCCTAATTGTTTTGAGCAGTGTATCTATTAGACATCTACATATTTTTAAAAATAATAAATAAAATTTCTTTATTTTAATAGCATTATTAAAGAAATATCACTTATAAAAAATATTTATTAATTTTAGGCATTATTGGGGAAAATATATATTGTATTAAAATGTTTCTTAAATACATCATTTTATACGTACATTTATTTCTTAATAATAATTATGACTATTTATTGTAACACGTGGAGATAATGGTTGATACGTCAAGCCTAATGTGAAGGCATTATAATATTTTATTAAAATTAATTCTACCGTGCATCTGGCAGTTTCTTTTTAAATAAATATTTATATCAGAATTTTATATCTTAATTACAATTCATGAACGTTACTTAATTGTACCTACTTTATTTTGAAACAAAGGTTTGTTTCATAATAACAAACATTTTTCATGAAAGAGGAATTTATTTTGCGTTTTGTTCAGTTTCGATAATAGATGGGGGGAAAATAATTTAACATTTGTTATCTCAATTTCGAGCATTTTTATTATTTCATTGGTTAAACGTTATAATTTAAACTGAAAGTTTTGAACTAAAATAATTTAAAATATTTCATTTAAACATTTTATATTTATATGGATTTTTTTTATAATTATTGCTGTTCTGATTTTAGTTTTTTTTTCTTTTTTCTTTTTGTATCACTTACAAAAAGAAAAACAATATATAAAACGCATCAATTAGTGGAATATCTAAAGTGTAATGTCTTATTATTAGCATTTCTTTTACTATTGTTTAGCACTAATATAATATTTAATGTGATCTTTATATATATGTATATAATAAAAAAAATAATTAAATAATGTGTATACAACCAAAAATATGAAATTTAACATGCATTTTATAGGTAATGTTTATAACCAATTCACGAGTTTCAGAATTTTGTTAATTCTTAGTGGGCAATAGTCTTTTGGGAATATTACTATAAAAGGTTATGCCTTCAATGAAGGTTTTTGAAGGGGAAGTTTCCTGAATTACCGTTCTTGTACATAGAAATTTTTGCAAAGTTACCCCAGTTAGACAGCTGTATTCTGAATATTGGTAATAGGTCAAAATTTTCTTATTTTCTAGCCAATATGGTAACAACTGAGCCGAATAGATCCTAAATCGTCTATAACATCTGTGCCAGAATATACTTTTGTGGTCAATTTACAGATAGATAAATAAAGGCGAAAATATTAAAATGACACTATCATGTGTCATGATAATGCAATAAAAACCTACAGATTGATGGAAGACATATGAAAACATTACTTTGTAAATCTAGCCATATTTTAAAAAGTAAATTTAGTACTTAACTTAATAAATATATTATATAAAAAATTTTCATCCTATCTTGAATCAATTCTAGGTTTTCATGTTTCCCACTAAATTTTATTTCTTTCTGAATATTGATCATATGCCAGCCAATATAGTAACCACAGATGAACAGACCCTAAATCATCTATGACATCTGCGCTGCAATATACTTTTATGGTAAATTTACAGATAGATAAATATATAAAGACGAAAACATTAAAATGCCACCATCATATCAAATACTTATGCAATAAAAACCTACAAATTGATGAAAAACTTATGAAAGCATAATACTTTGTCAATCTAATCATATTTTAAAAGGAAAATTTAGTAGTTAAGCTAATAAATATATTATATATAAAATATTTCAACCGATCTTGAATCAATTCCAGGTTTTCATGTATCTCACTGAATTTAATTTTTTCTTCTTAAAATTTTTTCTTCTATATGCTAAGCAAATCTATTTATATAAAATCCAAGTCTCTGTGTGTCCCTCACTATTCCGGTAGGACCGCCTCATTGAAATGAGTAATTGTTGAAAAGTATTAATGCAGGGTTACCACAGTAGCGCCAAATGTTAGCCAACCTGACGATAGCTGGCTAATTTGGTGAAATTCCCATTTAAAACCATTAATCTTTCATAATGAGGTCACCGAAATTTAATTTAAACTCCACTCTTTTAAGATAATTTTTCGAAATCTATGGGTGAGAATTTAAAGTACATCTTTACATCTTCCTCCCGATGCTACTAATAAAATAACCGCCAATAAACAACGGTGTACTGTATGAGCTCCTAACTGCGCGATTTTAATGTGCTTTAGGTACTTTTCCAGTATAGGTGCCTTGGCGAAAAAGGAAATTTGGTAACATATTTTCCGGGAACCTATTCACTGTTTCATTTTATGTACACGCGCATTTTTTTCGATATTTATACGATTTATTTAACATAAAAAAAGCCGTTTCTCTAATTTTATACAGAAACAGATATAATTTGTACATAAGCACATCAATAATATACATATAAAACAAACATAACGCTCATCAAATTTGTTTTCATAGCTGTTTATATGATTTGACAACAAATCTCGATATTTTTCCTTTATACGGACACCATGCCGAAATGTATGCTAATGCGCCAATTATTTCAAAATACTAAAAGATATTTGTAATTTTATGCCAGCAGTTTAATATGAGATTTATTTTATTGCTTTATTTTATAGCAGCTATTTGTTCACTTATTTTAAGTATATATTTGTGATTTGATGAAATAGTTCGTAAAAGTCTGGAATTTTCAAATGTTATATTTTTTAAATGCTCATTTTAGTATCGACAACGGTTTTTCTTTTATTTTTCAAATGCTTCAATTCACGATTTTGCGCCAACTATTACGCTTGGGGACAATGGTGTCCGCATAACGGAAAAGTACCCAAATCTCACTTTCTGATGCCCAAATTACACCAAGCTTTTTTTAAAAAATGCCAAAGCCCCTACAGTGGAAAAGTACCAAACTGTCTATTATTTTGCGTTATACGTGTTATAGTGTCTACTATATGCAAGGGGAGTGGAGCGAAGAGTTTAAACATTAAATATCAAAGTTTCGGCACAGATGTCATATACGCGCCCCATATTGGCGCGATTTTTTTCTGACGCCAATGACATATACACAACGGGTACTTAACTGGCGCCAAAGTGTCGTAATTTTGCTTGATATGTTATCCGGATGTTGTTGTTTTCTGTTGATGTTTTCGCCAAATTGGCGTCGGAAAAAAATCGCGCCAATATATGATAGCGTATATGGCAACTGTGCCAAAGTTTCTATAAAGCAGTAAAAGACTAAAAAATTAAGAATAAAATAAATGCAAAATAAGACTAAAGAAGAAAGAAAAATTATGCGTTAAGAATAGAATATGAAACACTTTCCAACACATCCTAAATGCTTTAACAAACTTCGTTATTTAGGGAAATACGGTAAATAAGATAACGTTACTTCTTAGATATCCCGTCGACCAATTTCGCCAAATTATATAAATCGCCAAATCAATAGTAAAACATTAATAAAAATACAAATAAAACGTCGAATTAATGGTTTTATTGGCCATTATTGGCATTTAATTAATTAATTAATGGCAACCATTATTGGCAATTAATCTTACAATTTGGCGACAGTAATTTGATCGACGGGATAACTAAGAGGCACAGATATCATACTCGCCCCATATTGGCGCGATTTTTTTCTGTCGCCATTATCATATAGGCAACGGGTACTTAACTTGCGCCAAAGTGTCGTTATTTTGCTTGATGTGGTAACCCGGATTATGTTGTTTATGCTGTTGATGTTTTTGCCAAATTGGCAACCGAAAATAATCGCGCCAATATGGGGCGAATATGACATCTGTATCAACTAAGAAGTACCAAGATAACTAAGTAAACATTTTAGAAAACGCATAAAAAAAATTAAAAATTGATTTCAGCAGTTACCGTCCATAGCCAATAGTACCGTTATTACATGCCACTTTTTAGCTAAAATTTAATTTAAACTACTCTTAAAACTACTGAAATCACATTTCCAGGTATTATCATCCATAGACGGTATGTATCCAATTCTTTGCGTGACCATGTATATCATTTTATCTATATTCTACAAACATTTCTTAGGAAACTAAATGCAGTTCAGCGTAAAAATGCATAACTCCTTTAAAAACCCCCTTTAAGCAATTTACTCTCATACTCAGTAACCCTTACGAATTCTTTTGTGTTGCATATGAACTGTAGCATTTATACACACAGTATAGTATGCATAAATGTAGTGAAACATAAAAGCGCATATCATAATTAAAAATGCATTTCTAGCAATCATTGCTTATGTACAATACTTCGGAGAAAAGTTTCTTGGCGAGAAAGAAGTTCGCCAACGTATTTTCTGGCAACCTATTTACTGCTTCATACTCACAAGCAATTTTTTCCATATGTATACAATTTGGCACAGATGTCATATACATATTGGAGCGATTTTTTTCCGACGCCAATTTGGCGAAAACATCAACAGCATAAACAACATTCGGGTTACCATTACAAGCAAAATAACGACACTTTGGCGCCAGTTAAGTACCCGGTGCGTATATGACATCGGCGTCAAAACAAAATCGCGCCAATATGGGCGTATATGACATCTGTGTCGACAATTTAATATAAAAAAAGCTATTTACCCATTTTTATAAAGAAACAGAAGTAATTTTTGCACAGATGTCATATACGCATGGGGGTTGGCGTGATTTTTCTACGACGCCAATTTGGCAGAAATCTCGCTTTCGAATACCAGTTACTTATATATTTTTCAATTATTTGCTATCATTTTGAAAAGGAAATAACTATAAATAAAAGTTTGAATAATAACTATAGAACAAAGCAGTTTATATAATTAAAAAACAGAAAATAAAAGTAAATAAACAATTTATTAATAAATTAAAAACAATAGTCGGGTTACCATAGCAGGCAAAATAACACCATTTTTGCGCCAGTTAGGTATCCCGGTTCATATCTGAAATCTGTGCCGTAATTTGTATATAAAAAAATTATATATATTTAGAAACGATTTTTTTATGCATATAAGTGCATATATAAACAAAGATAAACGTTCATTAGATTTGTTTTCATAGCTGTTTACATATTTTAGCAACATATCTCACTTTCTGATGCCCGAATCGCGCCAAGCTTTTTTTAAAAATGCGCTATAATGGAAAAGTACTTAAATAAATAATTAACAGAAATAACAAATTATATAAACTAAAACTTTTTATTTCGAGATCAAAGCATTGTTTTTAATTTCGATTAAAAATACATATATCCTTGGATAACTTCAATTGAAATTAGTTTCACAGCTTAATATCTCATTCCATAAAGCTAAACAAACACAAGTGATTCATTCATCGTGAAAGGTCAAAAATATTAAATCATTGAGGTAATCATTCACAAAGTAAGTTCTCCAACAACCAATGGGCAATATTCTAATGACGTCATAGTAGGTAAAATGGTGGCGGTATCGTTTGTTTATGGTTTGTAATCACAAAGGTTTAATTTTGCAATGTCTCTTAGTTACATTACTTTATTATCATATTTATAAGCTCAGAACAAAAGCCTATTTTTTCATTATTTAGTTATTAAAGACGGAAAAAATCATAAATGCATGATTTGAAAATTTTAAATAAGTTTCTTTCTTAATACTAAAAAATAACATCGGGAAGTAACAGCGGGATTAAGTTAAATAAGTTTAACTGTTTAATTCTGTTGTACTATTCATAATAACTATTTATTAGATTTCAGTACTCAACATCAGGGCCCGATTAAACTTTGAAGTTTGAGGAATTACAATGTCATTTCAGGACCTTTCTTTTGGAGAAGCTTTTCTAAATCCCATATATACATGGAAAATCTTCAGTGTTAGAAATATTATTCCTAGGACTGACATAACATGAGAACGGCCTGCAATTTTACACAAGTTTTTGAAAGCTACTTTATATCAGAAATTTTACTAAAAACTGGTTACTTTTTTGTTATAGCGGCCCACACTATTAGGATTATGACAAGTTGCAACCAATTTCGCCAACGTCGTAACCAAGATCGTGAAGCACACACATATAATACCATATAATACCATTTCATGAAATCGTATACGATCATTTAATAGTTTTTAACCTTACTTCAATGTGTTATTTATTTATTTTTTAGGCTCAACAATCTAAATTGTCCAATATATGAATTTAAAAAAATGTAAACAAAGACTGAATAGACATGACCGCAAGAGGCCTCAAATCTGCATAACACTTGGAACCAAACTGTGCAGATTAGTGGTCTTCTACTGTACACAGTTTTTTATAAATGTGTTTCTTTCTTAAAATGTGTTATTTTCATCTATCACTGCGGAACAAGCGAGAAAACTCATATTCTAGCACATGAGTTGTATATATCTTTATATCTAAATTTCCGTCATTTTTGACGGGCTACCTTTCTAGTAATATTTATATTTGCTTTTAATATATATTTGTTTCGATACGTTATATTCTTTTTTACCACGGTTTTAAGACAGGAACGAATATTTTTCGTTTCCTTTTCAGTACTTTGTTTCCACATTCTTCGAAAGGCAGTGCAGTCTGCTGTTTGAGGACTGCTATTGAATATTCACTTTTTGTGCATTGCAGATAATTGTGATGTTAATATAAAACTCGTCTGCTTCAATTTTTTTGAAGCGTTACAGGATTTGGCAGTATCTTAGACTGTATGTACTTTTGCTGAGTCATAAGAATTAGTCATTTTTAATGTTTATATGTTAATTTATTACTATCTATTTTGGACATTTTTATAGCAGCGATCCCTACCAGATATTTGCATTATATAAAATCTGTTTTTCTCTGGCATGCATTGTGTTTACTTCTATTGTCAGCGTAAGTGGGGTCATTATTGGGGCATCTGGGGAATTGTTGGGAAACCTGGGGACATAGTGCGGTTATCTAGGGACATTGTAGTGATATGAATTCAAAAATTCTGGTAATTTCTCAACTACGCGTTATGCTAAAATGCTACCTATAATTACCGCATGCATGCTGCTGTTGTACAACAACAAAATTTTAAAATACACATTCTTCGAAAGGCAGAGCAGTCTGTTGTTTGAGGACTGCTATTGAATATTCACTTTTTGTGCATTGCAGATAATTGTGGTGTTAATATAAAACTCATCTGCTTCAATCTTTTTGAAGTGTTACAGGATTTGGCAGTATCTTAGACTGTATGTACTTTTGCTGAGTCATAAGAATTAGTCATTTTTAATGTTTATATGTTAATTTATTAATATCAATTTTGGACATTTTTATAGCAGCGAGCCCTACCAGATATTTGCATTATATAAAATCTGTTTTTCACTGGCATGCATTGTGTTTACTTCTATTGTTAGCGCAAGTGGGGTCATTATTGGGGCATCTGGGGAATTGTTGGGAAACCTGGGGACATAGTGTGGTTATCTAGGTACATTGTAGCGATATGAATTCAAAAATTCTGGTAATTTCTCAACTACGCGTTATGCTAAAATGCTACCTATAATAACTGTATGCATGCTGCTGTTGTACAACAACAGAATTTCAAACTACACATTCTTCGAAAGGCAGAGCAGTCTGTTGTTTGAGGACTGCTATTGAACATTCACTTTTTGTGCATTGCAGATAATTGTGGTGTTAATATAAAACTCATCTGCTTCAATCTTTTTGAAGTGTTACAGGATTTGGCAGTACCTTAGACTGTATGTATTTTTGCCGAGTCATAAGAATTAGTTATTTTTAATGTTTATATGTTAATTTATTAATATCAATTTTGGACATTTTTATAGCAGCCAGCCCTACCATACATTTGCATTATATAAAATCTGTTTTTCGCTGGCATGCATTGTGTTTACTTCTATTGTCAGCGTAAGTGGGGTCATTATTGGGACATCTGGGGAATTGTTGGGAAACCTGGCGACATAAAGTGGTTATCTAGGTACATTGTAACGATATGAATTCAAAAATTCTGGTAATTTCTCAACTACGCGTTATGCTAAAATGCTACCTATAATTACTGTATGCATGCTGCTGTTGTACAACAACAAAATTTTAAACTACACATTCTTCGAAAGGCAGAGCAGTCTGTTGTTTGAGGACTGCTATTGAATATTCACTTTTTGTGCATTGCAGATAATTGTGGTGTTAATATAAAACTCATCTGCTTCAATCTTTTTGAAGTGTTACAGGATTTGGCAGAATCTTAGACTGTATGTATTTTTGCTGAGTCATAAGAATTAGTCATTTTTAATGTTTATCTGTCAATTTATTAATATCTATTCTGGACATTTTTATAGCAGCGAGTCCTACCAGATTTTGCATTATATAAAATCTGTTTTTCGCTGGTATGCGTTGTGTTTACTTCTATTGTCAGCGTAAGTGGGGTCATTATTGGGGCATCTGGGGAATTGTTGGGAAACCTGGGGACATAGTGTGGTTATCTAGGTACATTGTAGTGATATGAATTCAAAAATTCTGGTAATTTCTCAACTACGTGTTACGCTAAAATGCTACCTATAATTACTGTATGCATGCTGCTGTTGTACAACAACAAAATTTTAAACTACTATACTTTAACTATAATGTGGTTAATTTTATTGGATAGAACATCTCGTAGTAATATAATATTTCTGAGATTTAAATATTATCAAGAAATAGCTACATTTAAGTGTAAGGAACAACACATTAGTCTGTTTAGTGATTACCTGAAAAATGATGATCAGAAAAATGATCCTCAGTGGTACAGGAGAAATGTTTCAGATATACATACATATAGATGAATAATACTGTAATATACTTAAATTTAATGTCACTACAGATATTAGGTACTATAAAGCAGATATAATTTTATATAATTTTTAAAAAAATCTTATAGAACAGCCTATTTAACTAAAATTTAAATTTAAAAAAAATTAATTTTTTTAAAAATCCCTACTACTTTCTTAAATATGAATATTTTTGCTTAATTTTTTTCCCCTATTCCTTAGATTATATTACATAAAACTGTGCATAGAGTTTTAGATGTATGGGATATTACATTCAATATTAATCTTTTCTGTTTTGTATAGTAAAAAATCAAGGAAAAATAATTAAAATTCTTAAAAAAAATAACTATAACCTTGAATGTTAAATCCATGCACAGTTTTATGTAGTATGTTTTTTAGATTATGGAAAAAAAATTGAAGCAAAAATATTCATATTTAAAAAATTAGTAGGGATTTTAAATTTTTTTTATTATTTTTTTTTAATTTAATTTTTAGTTAAATAGGCTGTTCTACAAGATTTTATTTTTTGAAATTATATGTAATTATATTTGCTTTATAGTATTAAATATAATGTCACTACAGATATTATAGTATATTACAGTATTGTTAAAAATTGAAAAAATAGTTTAAATGTCCCCTTAATAAACTCGGATTGTAGAATATTTTCGACAACACATTTTTATGAAAAAGTTATAATAATTCCCGGAAATTTAATTTTCGCAATACCTCCGATCTTATGGGAAGTTTCCATAAAATTCCTTCATATTCTGAAGGCCAACATTTTTCAAAATATGGCTCGAAAAATATGTTTTGACATTGGTAATTTTTTCAATCATATCAAGTAATCTTTTCAATCTTATCAAGTGAATTTTCCCGTTAAATCTCGCCAACGTGAATATTTCTACAAACATTGGCAAAATATTTTAAATGCTACTAACATTCAACAATTTAATAACTGTCTCAATCTTCATTCCTATTGAAATTCATTGATCTGTTGTGACCCTATAATTATCCTTTCAGTGGTGGAAAATTGGCGCAGAGGCGGAGCCTATTGACACCACTAAATTATAGTCGTATTTTGCCTCTTATCTAATGGTCAAATTTCTGAGTTTTTATTAAACTGAATAACACCATAAAAATTTAGTGGTGTCAATAGGCTCCACCTCTGCGCCAATTTTCCACCACTGCCCTTTAATCGAATTTTCTCGAATATACAAACTAGCCCAATTGTCTTCTGGTATACCAAAACGGTAGTACGTAAAATGTAGTCAAAATCATTAGAGAAGTTTTTTAGATAAAATTTGCACACACACACACACATAAACACAAGATTTGCTTATTATAATATATGATTAGAATAAATAATTATTAAATATTGAGTATTATTTGTAATAGATATAATAAATGCAACCTGGTTCACAAGCTCACGAATGTTTTTTACGGTCATCTAACTGTATATGAAATTATTTTCAGTGATAATTATGAAAAATGCAAAGTGATGTTAAATATATGCTGAATATATATATATTTAAGTATTGCGCGGCAGCGCAATACTTATTTATTTCCAGTGTCACTTCCCAATGTTAATTTAACATAGAAAAGCCTATGGAGATGATAACTTTTTCATTTTTTCTTCCCACCTTTTTGTCCCTGATGCCACTCATTTTTTATTCCTTACTAATTCTAATAATATTATAAATTTAAAGTTTAAAAACGTTTGCCTGATGTCAGGGTATAAACGAATGGCAAAATATCTTTGCATATGGGTGAATTATAACCCAGAGAGAAACAAGGGCCAATTTTTTTTGTATATTATTCAAATATTTTTCTTAATAATTCAAAATTTCACTTTTTTCATTGAGAATCAATGGACATTTTTAATAGAAAATGTAACATTTTTTCTTCATTGTTGCAAAAATTTCAAAAGCCATAATAATAATTTATTTGGTTTTAGTAGAAAGATTCCCACGTGAAAAATTTTAATTGAAATATTTTTTTTATTTTTTTCAAACATTAAAAAGGTGAATATGGCGTCATAGTGGAAATAAAAAGGGTATTTTCAGAATACGTTTTTGCTTTGGTCAAGTTTATATTTTAGTAAAAAGTTTCTAATGGATAGCTATTTTTACGCAGGTAGCGAACTTAGTGGGGAATCACATAACTTAAATTTTAAAATGTATTTTTTTTTCGAGATAAGAACTATTTATACCCCAAGTTAAACTTAGGTAATAATTTTCTGATGTGTTTACATCACCCTTTGGGAGAAATAAGGTTTAAAAATTCAAGTAAAACTTTTTTTTTCTTTACTGTATCACAGCTATAATATTGTTAAATATTAGCAGTAAGGATTCAACAGAATTTACATTTACATTCATAGCTTTCCTGAGTGGGAAATAGGGTATCTAAATTTAAGTGAAGTTAATTTTTTATGTTTTGATTATAGATTTTTTACGTTCAGATTGGAAGTTTTTGTCCAAACTACCGCAACCTGCATTACAGTGGTGAACCATTTTGAATTACACATTGGTAAACTGCATCCTACATTGTGATGCAATACCGCATACATCAAAGCCTGATGATGATACTCTGTATTAATTTTGAAATGCGTTCGTCTGAGTGCTGTAGTCATTAAAAAACTTGACATATTAAACACAAACATAATTTGAAGAACAAGTTAAAAAAACAAAATTTATTTCCTACATTGTTTAAGCCCGAGAAGGGACAGATATTAAGTTATTTCATTCAATTAGTTCTACATTTAATGTTAAATTTTTGTAACAAATTAGTTAAGCCAATTGAAGATTAAAAAATAAAAATAAAATTCATACAATATGATACTTAAAACATCCTAAAAACTTAGATTCCGTTCAAATGAAATCGAAATAAATCTTAGACTTTTTTAAAAGTTTTTTATTTTGCATGCATCTTATCATTTTATGCACAATTTTCATAAACACAATACTAAATCTACAATACAAATATTTTCAATTAAAAATGGAAGAAGTCTAAGATTTATTTCAATTTCATTTGAACGGAATCTAAGTTTTTAGGGTGTTTTAAGTATCATATTGTATGAATTTTATTTTTATTTTTTAATCTTCAATTGGCTTAACTAATTTGTTACAAAAATTTAACATTAAATTTAGAACTAATTGAATGAAATAACTTAATATCTGTCCCTTCTCGGGCTTAAACAATGTAGGAAATAAATTTTGTTTTTTTAACTTGTTCTTCAAATTATGTTTTTGTTTAATATTATTAAAATTAGGTTAGTAGTCGAATTCTTGGTATGAAAAGTTGAAGAATAACCTAAGACTTTTGCAATACACTTCTTACATAAAAAGGTTAAGAGGGGACATTTGAAAAAAAAGAGGTTCTTTTTTCAAAAATGAACTGCCGCAATTGCAAAAAATATTAAAATTAATAAATTATTGAAATCTAACATGAGCGTATTTTAAAACTTTTCTTTTAATATTAACAGAACAAAGTAAAAAGGACAATGATATGGGAAATTATTTAAATTATGTTTTCATTTCGACTTATAATAAAACCGTTCCGGGTTGTTAGCTACCCGTAGTTTTGTAGTAAAAATGTTTCAAACTACACAACATTTGAGTATTCAATGTTCCTTTTTTGATCACAAAAGAAATCATATCGAATCAGAAAAATACGCTGGTTCTTTTTAATAAAATGCAAAGCTTTACGCTTTATATATACTTCAAAGGGAAAATACACAAATATTTTGACCTGGACTTGTATTTTAATGTTACTACAAGATTTGACACGACGTTCCATTCAGAATTTTTATGTCCTGTCACAAGCTTCATATGTTATGTACCTTTTGAAATTTCCTTGCATGTAGTTTTTATTTATACATTTTTATGTTTTGAAAGGAATATAAAATATTATTCACGTGAAAAGGTAAGATAAGTTATCCTCAGAATTTTATTGAATATCTAATATGTGTTTTATATTTAGTTTACGTTTTAAATTTTTGTTTCTTTTACCGAGTTTTCTGTATTTCAGAATAAAATTTAAATTAGACGCCTGTCGAATAAAGCTATTTCCCGAAACATTGCTTGTCTCTTTTTCATTTCATGTTAAAAAAAAAAAAAAAAAAAAAAAAAAAAAAAAAAAAAAAACAAGTGATGAAAGTTTTCAAACTACTACAAATGTTTTCGGTATAATTATTCTGCTAGGCTTAGTTTGGATATTCCAATTATCTTTTTGATTAGTCTAACAGAAATTAACAACGTACAAACCTATTAAACAGCATTGCCTATTTTATTCCATAACATATTCTTATTACTTATGTAAGCATAATCATTAGATTTTATTTTAAATAACAAATTTTTAAATGGAAATTGGCTGATTGGTATTACAATATTTATATTACAGGGATAATTTATGAATGTATTATTTAAATTTCTAGAGTATTTAAAAGTATAAAGGTTAATGATTGCGTTACGAAAATTTCAGTTGTCTCATCAAATTCCAACTACGAATTTCTTACAATATAATAAAATTGATCAACTACATAAACAATTAACACTAATAATTAGACGATATACAGGGTGTCCCAAATGACACATTTTAAAATTAAATACAAATTAAAATAATTATCGTACAGGATAAAATCGTTTGGACAAAAATGCTTCTCAGGATGAAATATTTTCTTGGAGTGAATAAACAATTGGTTCGAAACTATGCCATTTGATGGCGCTGTAACTTATCTTATCAGAAACAATACTATATTAACTTACAATATAATAAAATTTATCAACTACATAAACAATTAACACTAATAATTAGACGATATACAGGGTGTCCCAAATGACACATTTTAAAATTAAATACAAATTAAAATAATTATCGTACAGGAGTGCGGTTTGGACAAAAATTCTTCTCAGGATGAAATATTTTCTTGGAGTGAATAAACAATTGGTTCGAAACTATGCCATTTGATGTTCTGTATCTTAACTTATCACAAAAATAATCAAAAGCTCAAGATAATCAGTTTATTTTGTCAAAAAACAGTTAGAGAGCAATAATTTGTGCAATAAATTGGAATATTTCAATGTGTGCATCCTTTGTAGCTCAAGCCACATACAAACAGATCCCCAGTTCAATCCACGTGCTTACTATCATTGATTGTCAAATTGCCTGGATCACATGCGTGATTCTCGAATCTCGACTTCATTATTTCAATGTCAGCCGTAGCAGAAGCATACACTTTGACATTCATATAATTCCACAAGAAAATATTTTCTTGGAGAGAGTAAGCAATTGGTTTCGAAACTATGCCATTTGATGGTGCTTTAACTTAACTTATCAGAAAAATCATCAAAAACTTAAGATAATCAGTTCACTTTGTCAAAAGTAGTTAGAGAGCAATAATTTGTGCAATCGATTGGAATATTTCAATGTGTGCATCCTTTGTAGCTCAAGCCACATACAAACATATCTCCAGTTCAATCCAAGTGCTCGCTATCATTGATTGTCAAATTGCCTGGATCACATGCGTGATTATCGACTTCATTATTTCAATGTCAGCCGTAGAAGAAGCATACACTTCGACATTCATATAATTCCACAAGAAAATATTTTCTTGGAGAGAGTAAGCAATTGGTTTCGAAACTATGCCATTTGATGGCGCTTTATCTTAACTTATCAGAAAAATTATCAAAAACTCAAGATAATCAGTTCACTTTGTCAAAAGTAGTTAGAGAGCAATAATTTGTGCAATAAATTGGAATATTTCAATGTGTGCATCCTTTGTAGCTCAAGCCACATACAAACAGATCTCCAGTTCAATCCACGTGCTCACTATCATTGATTGTCAAATTACCTGGATCACATGCGTGATTCTCGAATCTCGACTTCATTATTTCAATGTCAGCCGTAGCAGAAGCATACACTTTGACATTCATATAATTCCACAGGAAAATATTTTCTTGGAGCGAGTAAGCAATTGGTTCGAAACTATGCCATTTGATGGCGCTTTAACTTAACTTATCAGAAAAATTATCAAAAACTCAAGATAATCAGTTCACTTTGTCAAAAGTAGTTAGAGAGCAATAATTTGTGCAATAAATTGGAATATTTCAATGTGTGCATCCTTTGTAGCTCAAGCCACATACAAACAGATCTCCAGTTCAATCCACGTGCTCACTATCATTGATTGTCAAATTACCTGGATCACATGCGTGATTCTCGAATCTCGACTTCATTATTTCAATGTCAGCCGTAGCAGAAGCATACACTTTGACATTCATATAATTCCACAGGAAAATATTTTCTTGGAGCGAGTAAGCAATTGGTTCGAAACTATGCCATTTGATGGCGCTTTAACTTAACTTATCAGAAAAATTATCAAAAACTCAAGATAATCAGTTCACTTTGTCAAAAGTAGTTAGAGAGCAATAATTTGTGCAATAAATTGGAATATTTCAATGTGTGCATCCTTTGTAGCTCAAGCCACATACAAACAGATCTCCAGTTCAATCCACGTGCTCACTATCATTGATTGTCAAATTACCTGGATCACATGCGTGATTCTCGAATCTCGACTTCATTATTTCAATGTCAGCCGCAGCAGAAGCATACACTTTGACATTCATATAATTCCACAGGAAAATATTTTCTTGGAGCGAGTAAGCAATTGGTTCGAAACTATGCCATTTGATGGCGCTTTAACTTAACTTATCAGAAAAATTATCAAAAACTCAAGATAATCAGTTCACTTTGTCAAAAGTAGTTAGAGAGCAATAATTTGTGCAATAAATTGGAATATTTCAATGTGTGCATCTTTTATAGCTCAAGCCACATACAAACAGATCTCCAGTTCAATTCACCTTTTCACTATCATTGATTGTCAAACTGCCTGGATCACATGCGTGATTCTCGACTTCATTATTTCAATGTCAGCCGCATCAGAAGCATACACTTTGACATTCATATAATTCCACAAGAAAATATTTTCTTGGAGCAAGTAAGCAATTGGTTAGAAACTATGCCATTTGATGGCGCTTTAACTTTACTTATCAGAAAAATCATCAAAAACTCAAGATAATCAGTTCACTTTGTCAAAAGTAGTTAGAGAGCAATAATTTGTGCAATCGATTGGAATATTTCAATGTGTGCATTTTTTCTAGCTCAAGCCACATACAAACAGATCTCCAGTTCAATCCACGTGCTCACCATCATTGATTATTAAATCGCCTGGATCACATGCGTGATTCTCGACTTCATTACTTCAATGTCAGCCGCAGCAGAAGCATACACTTTGACATTCATATAATTCCACAAGTAAAAATCGATCGGGGTAAAATCTATTCTGAAAATCTGAAAAAAAAATACACAAGTTTGAAACCAAACATACGTATGAGTGACGCCATCTACCGTCGAAGTTTAGAACAAATTACTTTTATTCGCTCAAAAAAAATTTTCGTCCTCATAAGCATTTTAGTCTAAACCGCATTCCTTATTTACTTGATTTTATATTGAATTTTACAATGTGTCAGGGAATTTTGAGACACCCTGTATATAAAAACATTATATACATATATACTTACATATACATAAAAATACATAGCAAATACATGCATATTCATTTATTACATATTTCGGTATTATGTACCAATATACTGTATAGTTTTTAACCATTCATTGCACGAATTTGACTATTCTTATGAATTTTTTTTTTAATTTGTATATCTGTCTAATAATGGGAAAAATAGTAAAAAAAAAATATTTTCAAAAAATCAACTAAAATAAGATATTTTATGCTGCGTGCCATATGTACATATTTAAGGCTTTAAAATATCGTATTGCTATATTATGCAACTAAATAAGCTTAAATTAATTAATTTTAACTGCTTATCTGCATTCTCTTCTCTATTCTCTGCAACTTTTATTACATTAATATTTTTAAGTATTGCAAAAAAATGTGCATATATGGCACGCGGTGCAGCGAAGTGTTATCAAAATTTCCCTGTTGATTAAAAGGTGGTGTAATGAATTGCCTAAATTTTTACAATATATGGATTAAATTTAAACGTTTGAAATTCTTTGTCACTACAAACAAAATAGCGTGATACATTGCAAATATCTGAAATGAACTATAATAATACAACAATGACCAATTTTGTTTATTTTTTGCAACTAGAAAAGTATTACAGTTAATAGCACTGAAAATTATCTTAACAAAACTGTATAAACTATCTGTCGTTGAAATGGATATTGCGAGATTTTAAAGGAACGATTTCAGTTTAAATTTTTGTAATCGATACAGCTGAATCCCTGACACATCTATTTGTCAATCGTAATCGATACAGTTGGATCCTCGAGAAATCTATTTGTCGATACATTAAATATTCAAAATAAATTATGGAAATTTCGAAAGAGTAACCTTAAGTAAATAGGTATTTGTTTACGTTTTGTTAAACGTTTTTCAATGGCAAATTTATTCTCTGCAACGTATATATAAAAGAGATGATTTAGAAAAAGATATTTATTCTAGACTGTGTTTACTTTAAGGATTATATACTATATTGTCACAAATTTCCTATAAAATGATATTGCTGCTATTTACTTCTATTTTCTTGTCAAAATATAAGAGTTGTTGTATTAATCTGAAATATATTTTTATTTTCGTCTTATTTTAATTTAATATATCTTAAAGCTTTTCCATACTAAAAAATGTTCTTTCGGGTTATGCAATTGGATTTTTTAAAAGAATTAATTAATTAGTACTTATTTTAATAATCGTATAAGTCCTAAAATCTATACTATTTAATAAATAATTTTAAATTAAGGTGACCTACGTGCATTACAATCACAGTTTTTTTAGAATTAGATTTGTTAAAAATGACCGAAATGTTCATTGAAATCAGTCGTCTAAAATTAGTAGTATTTAAAATCAGGGATTTTGTGAAAATGCAAAACATTTTGTAAGTGTCGCTGTGTGTAAACTATTATATAATAAATCTTAAGAGTACTTAAAAAAGTTTTTGTCTTTTAAAGGCTCTCGAAAAGTTTTAATTAATGTCAAAGGCAATATGGAATCCATTAACGTGACATATTTATGTATCTATGTAGGGGTGACTGGGGTAGCTTGACCTTTCAGTTTTCATATTTACAAAAATTTCAGTGTTTTACCAATAAATGGCAAACAAAGCTACTGAAATGCTTTAACAATAGTCTTTGTTTCATGCCGATAATTGACACATTTGGGGCGAAATCAATTTTGAGTATTTTCAGCTTAAAAAGTGTATTTTTTAGAAACATTTTTAAAGATTTTCCCAGATAAAATATATCATAGATATTTAAGTATTAAGGTTTTAAATAAAGCAGAAATATTGAGGTATCAATCCAGGCATAAAGATTGTACAGTAAAATTAGCTTAAACAAACCCATGTTCTATACTTTAAAAAATTGCTATGTGGGGAGGTGTGACCCAATCAATGTGAGGGAGGAATGACCAGATGGCCAAAGCTCCATTAATTAAGTGTTTTGTGAAATCGTTTTATTATACACTTTACATAATGAAGGATTAAGGGTTATTTTTAAAAATACTGTAATTTTATTCTGTAAAGATACAGTAAGATGGGTTCATATAATGTAAAATATTTAAAACTGATTAAAGGTAAATGTGAAAAATTTCGATAGAAAAATTTAATGAAATATAAAGTGAAAAGTTGATAAGAATTTTTATTTCATTTATATAGTACCCATAGTAAGTAAATAGAAAGAATGGAAGATAAATAAATAAATAAACTTAATAAATGTTAAGTTTTCCTGCCTCTGAGAATGAACAGTGATCAAAACACTTTAGGAAGATATGTAGACAAATTACATCGAGATGAACAGAATGAGATGAGACCAAACTATGTGGCAACAAGTATTTCCAGATCAAGTGTAATAAAAATTAGGTGTTTAAAACGAAATTTTTCTACTCTGCCATGAATTCCGTCTAAGCAGGTTTGTTTACACATCATATTTTACCAAATAATATTTAATAATAATTAAACCATGTAGTATATTGTTATTCTGCCTTTATTGAAACTGAATTTATTTTCCATAACATATGTTTCTGTTGGTTTTGGGTGCACACAGAGTTAGCAGAATAGCTCGACATAAACATTTATTAACACTAACATGAAGACAAAAATATATACATAGCTTAAGTGCGACTAAACACTGACATGTTTTTAACACAACTAAATAATCTCGCTCGCAGAGCGGATTTGTAGAAACGTCACTGTACGCGCATGCGCTGAAAGAAAAGGGTAAGATAAATGGACGTTGTATTCCAACAATTTCCCTTTACAACGTGCATTTTCTTAACAAAACAATATTCTCCTATTAAGCAAATTACAGAGAAATAATATTAATATAAAAATTACAAATACAAATTATATACTTATATAAAAAAGGATACAGAATAATGCTGAAAAATTTTAAACATTTTGTCCTATCATTTCACAACATTTTTTATGTTTATAAGCGTTTAAAGCTTTGGTTAAAATGTCTGCAGGCATATTTTCTGTCTCTAGGTATTTGACCTCAATTTCGCCATTATCGTAAATTTCGCGCACAAAATGATGTCAAATGTCGATGTGTTTCGTGCGCGAATGGTAAACCGGATTTCGTACTAATTTTTGAGCAGACTGGTTATCACAAAATATTATAGTAGGCGCAGTCACTGTTTCAGGAGAAAGTTCACTTAAAAACCGTCTGAGATGCAAAATCTCTTTGGCGGCTTCTGACAATGCCATGTACTCCGCCTCTGTTGTGGATAATGCGACAGTTCGTTGTTTTCTCGATTTCCACGATATGGCTCCACTGGCGTATTTAAAAATGTAGCCAGTGTATGATTTTCTGTCATTCACATCCGACGCCCAATCGGCATCGACAAATGCAATCAAGGATTCAGAATCACGCTTAAAGATCAGTCCTTGATCTTGGGTTCCTTTCAGGTATCGCAAAATTCTTTTAGCAGCTATCCAATGAGGTTTACCTGGATTGTTGTTAAATTGACTTAGGAAATTCACAGCGTGAGTTATATCAGGTCTAGTAGCAACTGATAAATACATAAGGGATCCTATTAATTGACGGTAGGGAATATTATTCATTTCAGACTTTTCTTCTTCAGTTTTGGGACACATATCTTTAGTAAGCTTCACGTTATTATCAAAAGGTGTAGATATTGGTTTGGATTCTTGCATATCAAATTTGCTCGGAATATCTTCAATGTGTTTCTTTTGTGTAATTTTAATATTGACCCCGTTTTGCATAAATTCTATGCCCAAACAATAGTGTAACAGACCTAAATCTTTCATTTTAAAGGATTTTGCTAATTCATGTCGAATATATTGATAATCTTCTTTACATTTAGTAAGAATTATGAGATCATCAACATAAACAATGATAATAGCTTCAATGGGAGATTTAGAAAAATACACACATTTATCAGCATTTAGTGATTTAAACTTCATTTGTTTCAATTTTTCATCTAATTTTTTGAACCATTGGCGACCCGATTGTTTTAATCCATAAAGGGATTTTTTTAATAAACAAACTTTGTCAGCATTAGATTCATTTTTAAAACCTTCAGATAATTCCATGTATATTTCTTCAGTTAAATCACCATTTACATAAGCCATAATAAAATCTAATTGATATGCAGTGAACCCATTTTGGATGCCATATGCGATAGCAGTTCTTATTGAACTTAATCTAGCTACAGGAGAAAAAGTTTCGTCAAAATCGATACCAGGTTTTTGTGTACAACCTTTTGCCACCAATCTCGCCTTAAATTTCTCGATTGACCCATCTGGCTTATATTTTGTTTTTAAAACCCACTTAGATCCAATAATTTTCTTATGTTTTGGCCTATCTACTATTTGCCAAGCATTTTCTTGCATTAATGAATTAAATTCTAAATTCATCGCATTTATCCATTCGTTTTTATACGGACTATTTAGAGTTTCAAATAATTCAGGACAAGAGTCAAAAGAATTATTTACTGCAGTTTGAGATTTTTCTTCTTTCGGAATAATAATTGTTTGATATTCCGTCGAGGTCTCCCTTTTCTACCTGTTTTTATTTTTCTTGGCCTCCCGCGCGTTCTGAAAGAAGGGGTGTCGGAAATTGCATCAGATTGCGAATCAATTTCTCTTTCACTGTCGCCACTAGAATTGTCTGGTTCCGTTTTCTTGACTGGAAATATTTCTGATTGTTGCGTAATTGTGTTTGTGCTCGTATTTTCATTATTTTGAGAGAAAGGAAAATTAATTTTATTTCGGTGTTACAGGACGGATCATTTTCAAATTCGTTAATAAATCGAACATCACGGCTTATAAAATTTTTTCTAGATTTCTTGTTCCAAAGCCTATATGCTTTTGATTCATTAGAATAACATACAAAGATATGTTCTTCTGATCTAGGATCAAATTTTCCCTTATTTTGCCTTTTATTAAGTACGAAACATTTTTGCCCAAATATTTTGAAGTATGATAAAGTTGGCTTGATGCCAAAGAATACTTCATATGGAGTTTTATTTTCGCTTAAACGTCGTGTCGGGCAGCGATTGCGTATGTAAGCAGCACAATTTATAGCTTCGGCCCAAAAAGATTGTGGAAGATTACTTTGTAATAGTAAACACCTTGCCATTTCAGTTAACGTTCTATTCGATCTTTCAGGGGTGCCATTTTGCTGAGCGGTTAAAGGGGAAGCAAATTCTCGTTTTATACCGCATTCTTCGATATATTTATCAAATTCTTCGCCGCAATATTCTAAGCCATTATCTGTACGAAGAAATTTTATTTTTTTTCCTAGTCGGTTTTCGACTGCTGCTTTGTATTTAACAAATGCATTCTTAACCTCATCCTTGGTTTTAAGAAAACTAACTTCAATATAACGTGATTTATCATCAATAAAAGTAACAAAATATCGCCATCCTCCATGGGAAGGGATTCTCATGTGCCCACATAAATCTGAATGGATCCGAAACAATAAATCATTACTTTCAAAATTTGATTGTTTAGGAAAAGGGCGGACAGTTTGTTTACCTTGAATACAAACTTTACAATCTTTAAGAGATTCATCATCATTGAAACTTAATTTTCTAACCATATTATTAGATTTAAGTTTCTTTAAATCAGACTCATTTAAATGTCCTAACTTTAAATGCCATTTTACAAAATCACTTACCTGTGTTATTGCAGCTCTTTCGGGGATTGGATGCACATAATATAAATCACCTTGACGAACAGTTTGTACTAGTATAGAACCATTAGGCTCAATTATTTTAGCATATCGTTCTTTAAAAAGCACAGAACGATTATTAGCCGTTGCTTTTGATGTTGAAATCAAATTACATTTTAACTCAGGTACACACAGAACGTTCTTAAGTGTGAGATTAGTAGTCCCACTACCGTTAGGCACTGTAATAAGAACTGTTCCTATTCCTGTGATTTTTGCTGTTTTATCAACCGCAAGCTGTATTGTAGAATTATCACGAGGATGAAATTCTGTAAATAAATTTTTATCTTTGCACAAATGAGATGTACAACCGCTGTCTAAACACCATGCAGTAGATTCCTGATATACGTCGTTAAATGCCATACTAACCGGTTCTTCATAACTAATCATTGAACCTTGATTTCCTTTATTTAAAGATGTAAGTTTTCTGTCAGCTATTTTCTTTCTACATTCGTTAGCTTTATGCCCGATTTTGGAGCAATAATTGCACTTGAAATTACGATAATTTCTCTCTGCAGGAAAATTTTTATTCGTATTAGTCTTCCATTTTTCATTTTTCTTCTGTTCTTGATTATTTCTCTTGTTTTCTATATAATAGGCATTTTGTGAATCATGAGTCGTTTTTCCTTTTCTAGCTTCCCATTCTTCTAGCATCTTAATTTTCAAAGAATCGGGTTTAGGTAATTCATCTCTCGATTCTATAGCGCATCTAAAATTTTCGAAATTCTCAAGAACACTGTAGAGTAGAAGAATTGATAACAAATCATCCGCAATTTCTATTTCCATTTCTTTTAATTTATCAACAATCTCAAAAAAGATATTTAAATGTTCAGACATCGTTTCACTGAAACTCATCTTTTGAAACAGAAGCTGTTTTAACAGCGTTGCTTTCTTTGCGGGGCCTCTTGATTCATAAACGTCTTTCAATTTATTCCATACAGAATTTGAAGTCGCACAATGTTTAATATGGCACAATTCACTAGGATTTATGGCCAGAATTATATCAGCACGAGCTTTTTGATCAGCCTGGAGCCATTTCTTTTCATCAGCGCTACCTTCGGCCGGTTTCTCTTCTTTGCCGGTTACATAATCCCAATGATAATTTTTTTATTAATACTGCTTCAATTTGAAGTTTCCAGCTATCAAAGTTGTCTTTACCGAGCTTTTCAATTGTCGTAACATGTGACATGATTAAATAAAATATCTCGCAGCCACAAATCAAAACAGTTAATGACAGAACGTAGAAAAGTTCTTAGTTTTGGTTCAGGCTTAAGACTTTACGATTCGAAAGTTCGAATTAAAAAATATTTCTGCTATTTATAGCGCAGTGAGTAGCGTCTCTGGTACACATAACCTTTGTTGGTTTTGGGGGCACACAGAGTTAGCAGAATAGCTCGACATAAACATTTATTAACACTAACACGAAGACAAAAACATACACATAGCTTAAGTGCGACTAAGCACTGACATGTTTTTAACACAACTAAATAATCTCGCTCGCAGAGCGGATTTGTAGAAACGTCACTGTTCGCGCATGCGCTGAAAGAAAAGGGTAAGATAAATGGACGTTGTATTCCAACAGTTTCAATATAATATAAAGTGAGTAAAGCCTGCCATATATGAGGAGCCTTAACCTATTAATTTCTCATGATTAAAGTCAATAATTTTTTCTAGTTTCTTATATATTACACTTACGTTGCAATTTTATTTTGATAACTGGTTGTATAACGAATAAAAGGATGCATGAAAGTTTATTCTACGTTCAATATTTAAAAAATAAATAATCGTTTTCTAAAAAAATTGGTCAACCCTCTCCAGTCTCCCTTATTATATTGAAAATATTTTCGTAAAAAACCTGAAGTCTAAAAAACAATTTACACTTTCACAAGTCTTATAGTGAAAACCGCACACTGGTGCGCCTTTAAATTAATTTCTTGTCAATTTTGAAATGTGAATAACTTATGTGACATGCATGCTTAATCATTTAAATACCTACATTAATAAATATATTAAATAAATCAAAATTTATTTTCATAGTGATTTCAATCGATTTAATTGATTTTAATTTTTTTTTTTGTCAACAACATTTGCCACACAATATATCACAGTAGAGCGTCGATTATCCGAACTTCAATTAACCGAACTTCCAATTATCCGAACACCCTATTTCTCTCTCTCTCTCTCTCTCTTTTTTTTTTTTTTTTTTTTTTTTTTTTTTTTTTTTTTAACGAACTTCCAGTTATCCGAACAGGCTGTTTCTCTCAAAAAACTTTAACCGAACTCCCAATTATCCATTGGCTTGGAATAAAATTTTAAATAAAGAAAAAACTGATAGTGGATCAGAAAATGAGGAATGTAAAGCAATAAAGGAGATGGGAAGAATCCTAAGCTATGAAGAAAATGAAACTAAAGAGTGGTTAAATAGTGAAGTACATGACCCTGGATATCAGATTTTAAATGATGAGGAGATTGTGGATGAGATCCATGATGAAAAAGAAATTAAAGAATAGGAAAACGGATGCTCTGAAAATAACCATCACATAACGAAGCCTTTGAATTTTTGGAAACAGATATGAAATGGCTCGAACGGCAGAAGAACGTTGATCCTATTCAACTAATGTTTTTAAGAAGAATTGGAAATATGAAAGTATTGAAAAGAATGTCTTCGTTGAACAATCAAAGATTTATAATTATAAAAATGTAAACAAAAAGAATTTAAAAAGATGAAAAAACAATTTTTAAACATGCCAGCACTAACTGGTGCTGCCAGTCCTAAGTTTAGATAAGTGTGAAAGTCTTAGTATAGTCAGGAACATCCCTTAAATTGTCTTTCCATTTATCCAAAGTTTTGCTTATCCGAACTAGGGTCAGTACCGACGTGTTCGGATAATCGGCGCCCTACTTTACTTAGAAAAATCAATTATTATATTACGTTAATTAGAATAAAAAATTGTTATATTTATTACAGATTTCTTTAATTTCAGAAAAATGCAATTGTAATTACGAACATTTTTTATCACGATGTAGAAATTAGCATAGAAATTAGTCATTTTACAGCAAGCCTTTAATTAAATATATATTTTTTTTAAGTTTAACAAAAATTACGTTTTAGTATTTTCGAAGAATTTCATTAATTCTATTAATTCTATACGCTGGAAATTTTATACGATTATTAGATTCTTAATATCTGGCATCTACAAATTACCTTCATTATTCCAGATTCATTTCCATTTTTCATTTATGGAAATTTATTAAATATAATTGTAGCTGGTAGTCTTCTATATAAATAGAAAAAACGCAAATTAGTTTTCACTATTAATTTATTTTCTGTAAGATAAAATTTGATAATAGGAAACTGAAATGAAACCTTGTTTAGGTGATATTTTAAACCCTTTTAAATCAATTATCCCCTGCAAAGGATAGTCCAATATTTCTAATATTGCTGCTTGCTATAGCGCCAAAAGTGCAAACATCGGAAATACTTCCAACGAAATATCAGTGTTTGTTAATATTGGCTTAGATTGGAAATATGTTGAGTAAAATTTTACTATAACAGGAATACTAAATTTACATAGTAAATATTTTTATAACTAGTAAATAATCTTCTTTATACACACAAAAACTTATTTTAATTTTAAAGAGTAAAATTTTTTTATCTAAAATAGAATTTGAAAATATCAAATAAAGCCCAAACCTTTCTCGCATGATACTTTTAACTTTTGTAAATAAAATATCCCTGTAAAGAAATTTACCCCATAATATGCTCAGTAGCTAGCAAATATTTCGCCTAATTCTGCATTAACTGGAAACACTTAAAATGAAATATCAATATTAGTTAATATTGGATTCACATTGAAAATAGTTGCAATAAGATTGCACTTTTGCAGAAACAAGAGGATAAACCAGGTCTTCCCAGATTACAGAATATAGCTGAACACACTTTTCCGCCTCAAATTTCTAACTCTAATACATTTTTTACATTATTATAAATTTTGTTGAATGCCCGTAACAATTAAAAAAAATCATATTTCTATCAAAAAATAGCAATTATGCGTTTATATAAAGTTTTGGAAATGTACTAAAAGAGAAACTTTTGTGTAGCTCTCGCACCAGTAATAACTATCAGCTAACAATCGCCAATGAAAAATCGCCAGTGGAAATCGCCAACAATCACAATTTACAACCACCCTTTTTGATTTTAACCGTTTCATTTCTGATTTAAGCGCATAGTTAAATTACATGGCTTAAATTTGTGTTTTATTTATATTTTATTGTTCTATTTATTGATTGATGAGTGTTCTAATTTCGTTGTAGAATATAAGGAGGAAACAAATGCTCAATATAAGTATAAACGGATTTATTTTTCGTAATCAGCTGCACGCGATAGAAATATATTTTTAAAAAATCATGTTTGAAAATTATTTTTTTTAAACATGGGTAATTTCAGGTAGGGTTTTAAAACAAATAGCATTTCAAAGTACATTTTATTTCCTATTGGAAGGTGTAAAAATTGAAACTGTGCAATGTTTAGAAGTTTAAAAAGTAACAGTAAAAGTTAAATTTAATCATCTGGTGTTTCCACCATCGAAATGACGTAAGAGTTGTGGACTGACACGTTTGTTCTTTATAATATATATAGCAACTTTGCATTGGAAATGTTTTTGTAACTGGTAAATATTATTTTCGATAAAAACAAAAAATCTTATAATCTTTTTAACGATTACAATACTTTCTGTAACATGAAACAAGAAAATATAAAATGAAATCAAATCTTTTTTTCCTTGTATATTTATTCCTTTTAAATAAAATATTCTTGTAAAAATATTTATCATATAGGGTAACTCTAGGCTGGATGGCCATAGTTTTTAAAGATTGAAATAAAAATTCTTAGAATGCAAATACAAGATATATTTATCCATATTAAAATTTCTTATACATATACTCATCATATTTTATACAAAAAATAATTAAATATTGAAAACAAAAAGTGTTAAACAAAATTGAAATTAAGATGGCAGATGGCCATCTCTCCTACAAGCCGAGGACATCCAATACAAGAAAGAAATAGTGAAATTAAAATAGCAAGAATTAACACATTTCATACAGTTAATCATGAAAAACATATAGCAATTTGTAAAGATGCAGTTATATGATGGAAAATGAGTGAGTAAATCTTGAATAAACAAAATGTGAAGCGTTATTTCAATCCTTAACTTTTCGTAAAATCTTACCACATGTTTCGCACAGGTCTTGATAATTTGTACACGGTTCATGGAACCACTTCAGGTACCTCATGCATTAGGGTGGGCCGAAAAAAGCTTTTTATCGATTTTCGATTATGGGCAGTGGGGATAAGTTGACACTAGTGGCACTAAGTTGACACAAAAAATTGAGATTTTTAGGACAATTCCTTCATTTGCCGAAAACGGTTTGAAGTTTTGCTCAAATGCTGATTTTGGAACTTTCTTAGCAAAATTTTTAAAAATGTTAAAGTAAATTTATTTTCGCTGAATTTACTTGAAGTCTCATGTTTAGTGTAGAAAATATTTAAATAAGCCCTGGTTATCTATTATTTATTAATTATGTACATTTTGATTTAGACGATTTTTATAGCCTTTTCGCGTATAACTCAGCAAGAATTGTAAGTATTATTTGGTTAGTTCGTCGGTTTCTCTCTTTTGTCTTTATTATGTTCCTCACTCTTTTTTCGGTTTTTGGATGCGTTCAGAGTCCATATTTGAATGCCTGATAACAGCTTGTCTTGACAGTAATTCTGGAAGGAGAGGAGAATGTAGGGTAGACACGAATGAAAACGCAATCGGTCATCATGAGGATGAGAGAGGAAATAGGAGATGGGTGTAATTGCGAGGTGGGATGTTAATTATTTTTCTCCTCTGGAATATAGCTATTGTCAGAAGATTCAAAAAGTCTTTGAAGCAAGCAGTTCGTCTGAGTCAGAATTTAAACCTGGGCCTTCGAAAGCAGACACTCCCAAAGGCATATCCGTTTCTTACACAGCGTTCACCAGATTTAGAACTGGTATATCATGTAGGTAAACTGCCTTAAGAGTTTCACCTGTACTTCAAGATGCAGGAATTGTGACAACCAGTAATAAGGATCTCGTCATCGATAATGACTTGCTCAGGAGACTGAAAAAGAAACTTGAAAAGAAAATACAGGAGGAGGAATATCTTGGAGGATGAAAAACTCCAACCATATTTCTTGATGGTAGAAATAATAACACGATCTTCATAGAGAAAAGGGAATAAGCGGCACCGTCGAGAGAAATACGAAGCACGTATCACTAATGGCGCGCAAAAATGTACGTGTCCATTTCTATGAGCCCATTCCTGTTTCATGGACATCAGACATGCAAAAGGCTAAAGATTTGGGTACTCTATTAATCTAGCTCCGTTTCAGTTGGCAAAAGTCTTAGGTTAAGTGGTTCTAACATCTAGTTTAGACGGTTGATGTCGCTGTCAGAGTGGAAGCTCGTTCATATTAAGAATACATATCAAATGTTGCAGTTCTTTTGATGAATTTTCTCAAAACAGACTTTATTCTGTCTTAGAAAATTATATAATGATTTTGCTATTTCTGCGCAGTGGTCAAAGGAGATGTCAAGTGACCCAGATATTCCAAACTACGCTCAGACAGCATGGTGATATTTATTTCGCCTTTTTGTCAACGGTGCTGCTAGTCCCCTGCTATGGAGATCGTTTTATTTTTTCTACTAGCAAAAAAGATGCGTGTATTTTTTCGTCCTCTAAGATCTTCCTCCTCGTGTATCTTCTTTCCAAGTTTCTTTTTCTGCCTCCTGACCAAGTCTTTATGATGACGAGATTGTTATTCCCTGTTGTCACAATTCCTGCAATGTTTGCTCACTTATATGCGAAAAAGTTATAAAAGTCACCTAATTCAAAATGCACATAACTATTAATTCATAATCAGAGCTTATTTAAACATTTCGTACCCTAAACATTACATTTCAAGTAAATTCAGCTTAAGTAACTTAAATTTATCATTTTTTGAATTTTTTCTAAAAAAATAAAGAATCATGATTTGTGCAAAACTTTAAGCCATTTGCTGCAAATGAAAGAATTATCCAAAAAATCTCAAATTTTTTTTGTGAACTTAGTGGCACCAATGGCAACTTTTCCGCACTACCACTCATCGAAAATCGAAAAAAAGTTTTATTCAGCACACTCTATTATGCATTCTACCCAGACATCCTTTTTGGATGTGATATCATATTGTTTTGCACAACCAAAGCAGTGATCCTAATCCAAATCTATTTACTCGGATTCTGTAGAATCTGTTAATTTTAAATGTATTTCGTTTTCTTCGCTACTGGAAGTGTCATGTTTTTTTCTCGCGTTAATTTTAGGTTTATTATGTTAATTTAGTTTATTTATCAACTTTATCAGTTTCTCTTATGAAAGTTTCCGACGTGTTCAGTATTTTCTGAAACAAATAAATCGTTAGGTCTAATTATATTATTATTATTATTAAAATATTTATATTAGTTAAAATTTAAACAATTATATCAATTAATCTAGACTAATATTATAAAGAGGTAAATATTGTTTATTTGTAGGAGGTAAGCTCTGGAACTACCGAACCGATTCCAAAAGTAATGATATCAAAATGATGGTGTTAGTCCAACTTAGAAGTAAGGCTATATCTTATGTCCGTGTTACTGCCCAAAAGGGGGTGCAGAAGCAAAAACCGTTCTAAAAATACGATTTTTGTGTTACTGAAGGGCCCATATACATGGAATTTGGCATGGTAGTTACTTATTAGATATAAACGATCTCTAAGAACATTTCTTTAAAAATTCAATATTTAAAAGGGGTGAAAATGCGCAAAAAGCGTTCTAAAAACGTTCTAAATGGCGATTTTTACCCAATCTTAAAAAGTACCAAACCGATTTAAAAAATAATGGTGTCAAAATGCTGGTGACAGCCCTTGCTCAACATGGACTACATTTTATGTCGGTGTCATTACCCCCAAAGTGGGTGAGGAGCAAAAAAACGTTCGAAAATGCGATTTTTGTGTTACTGAAGGGCTAGAACCATGAAATTTGGAATGGTAGTTACTTATAAGATAGAAATGATCTCTAAGAACATTTCTTAAAAAAATTCGAAATTTAAAAGAGGTGAAAATGTGCGAAAAGATTTCTAAAAAACGTTCTAAATGGCGATTTCTATGCAATCTCAGAAAGTACCCAGCCGATTTCAAAAGTAATGGTTGGAAATTGATGATGACGACCCTTGCTCCAATATAGGATCTACTTCATGTCGTCGTCAATACCACCTTGCGGTTGCATTTTAAAAAACATTCTAAATTGTGATTTTCGTGATACTGAAGGGCTATCAACTTGAAATTTGGCATGGTAATTACTTATGAGATGTAAATGCTCTCTGAGATGAGTTCCTTAAAAACGTTCGAAATAGCGTTTTCTACGCAATTTCAGGAAATATAAACCGATTTCAGAAGTAATAGTTTCAAATTGATGGTGACAGTCCCCGCTCCAACATAGCCTATATTTTACGTTGTTGTTACTACCAGCTGGGGTTAAATGTTCTAATTTTCTGTTTTGCGTTAAAGAGGAGGTCTAACATTTTAAATTCTGAATGGTGATCACTTCAATGATGCAAATACTTTCTAAGAATTGTCGAAAGAAATTTCCAAATTTAAAAGGATGAAGTGAGTGAAAAGCGTTTTATAAACGTTCTAAATTACGATTTTTATGCAATCGTATGAAATACGAAACCGATTTCAAACATAATGGTTACAAATTGTTGGTCATTAGAACCTGCTTAAACATAAGCTATATTTTATGTCGGTGCCACAACAACTAGAGGGTTGCAGAAGCAAACAATTTTCTAAATTGCGATTTCGGCGGTACTGAAGAGGCTAGAAACTTTAAATATAGCACGGTAGTTATTTATAAAATATAAATGTCCTCTACGAACAGTCGAAAATAAATTCGAAATAAAAAAGCGGTGAAGCGAAGGGAAGGAGCGAAAAGCATTCTAAAAGAGTCCTAAATTATGATTTCTATGGAATCTCAGGAAATAATAAACCGATTACAGAAGTTATTGGTTGCGAATCAAGAGTGATAGTCCCTGATCCTATGCGGGCTATATTTTATGCCGTTGTCACTACCACCTGGCCAGCAGGAACAACAAGAAAGCCTTTAAGAACATCTAAATTCCGTTTTCTATAGAATATTAGGAAATACCACACGATATCAAGGTCAATCTTGGAAAATTAATGGTGACAGTCTGTGTTTCAATATTTTCGAGACATTCTATTTCAACTCTGTTTCGGCATTTTATGTTTTTACCACTAACACCAGAGAGGTGGTTGACTGTTAGACAAGAAGTTTGGAATTTGACATGATGTTTAAATTTAAGATGTAAATGTGTTAAGATGGTTTCTAAAAAATTCAAAACTTAAAAGGAATACTGAAATGAACGTATGAAATAAACATAAAAGTCTCAAAATTCTTTCTAAATCTTATACTATAATGCGAGCAAAAATTGTGTGTGTGTGTGTAAATTTTATCTTACAAACGGCTCGAACGATTTTGACTAAATTTTGTATTTTACCAATTTCGGGCACGAGAAAACCAATGGGCTAGGTCATGTGTTCGAGAAAATTCGATTAGTGGGTTATTTTGTGTCATAATGGGTCAAGGTGAAGCTAATTATATCTAAAAAACGGCTCTATCGATTTTGATTAAATTTTATATCCAACCGTTTTTGGGCAAGAAAAAACTATTGGGCTAAGTCACATGTTAGAGAAAATTCGATTAGTGGGTAATTTTTGGGTCACTGTAGGTCATGCAAAGTTTATCTAGAAAACGGTTCAAATGATTTTGACGAAATTTTGTATTTTATCGTTTTTGGCAGGAGAATACAATTGGGCTAGTTCGCATGTTCAAGAAAATTCGATTAGTGGGTCATTTTGGGTCAAAATGGGCCAGGGTCAAGCTAATTGAATCTAAAAAAAATCAAAACATTTTGACAAAATTTTGTAATATACCGTTTAAGGGCATGAGATGACCATTGGGCTAAGTCACATGTTCGAGAAAAATCGGTTAGTGTGTCATTTTTGGGTCAGTGTGGGTCAAGGAAAGTTTATCTAGAAAACGGTTCGACCGATTTTGACAAAATTTTGTATTCTATCGTCTTCGAGCACAAGAATATCATTGGGCTAGGTCGCATGTTCAAGAAAACTTGATTAGTGGGTCATTTGGGTCACAATGGGTCAGGTGGCAAGCTAATTGAATGTATGTAATCGGGCTCAAAACATTTTGACAAAATTTTATAATATACCGCTTCTGGGTATGAGATGACCAATGGGCTAATTGGCATGCTCGAGAAAAACCGTTTAGTGGGTCATTTTGGGTCACTGTGGGTCAAGCTAATAGTATCTAAAAAACGAATCAAATGATTTTGACAAAATTTTGTATTATACCGTTTCTGGGCATGAGAAGACGATTGGGATAAGTCACATGTTCAATAAAACTCGATTACTTGGACATTTTTGGGTCACTGTGGGTCAAGCTGATTGTATCTAAAAAACAGCTCAAAACATTTTGACAAATATTTTATTATATCGTTTCTGAACATGAGAAGATCATTGGGCTAAGTCACATGTTCGATAAAATTCGTTTAGTGAGGGTTTTTTGGGTCACTGTGGGTCGAGATAAATGTATCTAAAAAACGACTCAAACGATTTTTACAAAATTTTGTATTATACCATTTCTGGGCATGAGAAGACCATTGGACTAATTCGCATGTTCGAGAAAATTCGATTAGTGGGTCATTTTTGTGACACTTTGAGTCAAGATAATGGTATGTAAAAAACGACTCAAACGATTTTGAGTTATATAGTTTATATAGTTTATATACGTTATATAGTTTCTGGGCATGAGAAGACCATTGGGATAGGTCATATGTTCCATGAATTTAGAGTAGTGAGTCCCGTTTGGGTGACCGCGGGTAAAGCTAATTTAATCTATAAAACGGCATTAACGATTTTGGCTAAATTTTGTATTCTATCGTTTTCGGGTTCGATAAGAGCATTGGTTAGGTCGCATATTCGCGAAAAATATGTTAGTGGGTCATTTTGGGTCACAATGTCTCAGGATTAAGCCAATTGTATCTAAACAGCAAGAATGATACAGTGAGAATAAAATATCGAAATGAACACAAGGCTAATTTTGACCGAGCTTAGCTCGGTCATCCCTGCTAGTTATTATTTATTTGGAATTAGTTTTAGTTCTTCTTACTAATTAAAATCTCATTTCTGTCTATTGCACATTTATAATGAAGTTTAGTCAAACTGTGGCTTAATTTGTAATTTTTGAATTATTCCAAAAAGTGTTCTTCTAATAAAAAATAGTCAATAAAATATCACTTGGCATATTTCACGCGAGCAAAGCCGCGGGGATTGCTAATATATTTATAAACATAAAGTTATATATTTATTTTAAATTTAATTATACTTGGTTAAAATCATCATTCCGTATAATTTTGAAATATTGATTAAAGGGGCCATCTCCCTTTGATTTCATGTGGCCATCTCTCCTGAAATTGAAGGACTGATGGTCGCCCAATTTAAAGCATCAATAGACATTATACGTCTTTGTTTTAGGCTTAGAAGTAAAGATTAGATTATATACGTGTCTTAAATGTCCATATAGAAAATATATATATATATATATAACGTGCGAAAAATATTTATAACTCAAAACATTCAGATACCTAAGTCAAAAAAAAAAAAAATCAACTATTAAATTAAATGAACATTAACATTACACTTACTTTTTATAATAGAAAAACACAATTGCACGTCGCAATAAATAAACTCGTTGACTATTTCATAAGAATAAAGTTTATGCTGCAATCTATGATCAGGTTTTGGAAATATGTAGACTGGCCATCTCTCCTCTATGGCCATCTATCCTAGAGTTAGCTATCATGCTCAGCCACAAACCATGCTGAAATTGCGATCAATTTAGCCACGATATTTAATTCACCGTGCTATTCGGCAACCCAACTTATCTATATAGATTTGCTAGTTATATTCTACTTGATATTTAACCCTTTATGTTCCAACAGTACTTTAAAATATGATAAAATATTTCTTGTAAAAATCGTTTAAGGTATCAATTTTTATTAATAGTTTATTTTATCAGGGAGTACTTATCTATTATCCCATCGACCGCTTTCCGTAAGAAAAGCTATCGCCAAACTGTAACGCCAAATAAAAAAAACGAAGAATGTTGCCTTTGGAATCTAAAAGAATACAAGAAATTCGGAAACGAACCGCTCTCTAAAGTGTGAATTATTAATAACTTTAAAAAATAAAATTTACGACCTATTAAAGAAAACAGAGGAAAAACCTTGGATATTTATTTATTTATATTATTTTTCATAATTATACTTCTTGGTTGATGGATAAATATTTGTGATAAATATTTATCCCAAAATGTATATTATGTGATATAATATACATCATACAATAAATATACAAAAAATAAACATACATTGTATTTTGTAGATTATATATATGATATACAAAAAATATTTATTACAACTATCATTGTAATAAATATTTATCACTTTGTTGGTGGATCAATGTTTGTGATGTCAGTTGAAACTGATCTATTTTACGTAACTATGCATAGCATCAATTGTTCAATGATTTTACTCATTTAATATCATATCCTTGCCGTTTAAGGATATAATTATTATTTTAGCTAACGAAATAACTAATAAATCCGTAAAACATACAGATAAACGTGAAATTAAAAATCACATGATGGCATAACAAACACATGTAGGGCATCTGACGTCATGTGAATGTGAGACAACGATCATGCATTTCTGATGTCCAATAGCTAGGCATTTTTTTCTCTTTATAAAAAGTAGTCGGCGGGTATATTGAGTTTTCGCGTCCTAATACCATTATTTGATGCAGAAAGCAAATATATCTTCAAATAGATAATTTCCATTCCACTTATAACTGTTCAGCTTACTTCATGATGGAAATTATGTGGTACACATTTTAAACCTTAGCTAAAGTAATCGCCATATTCTCGTCAACCAATTCTCATTGTCCAAATGTGTTGTTTCCGATACGACACCAGAATTGCTACAGAAAAAAATTCTCTTATCCAATCTCAAAATTACAGCGCATAAATAAGGGAAAAAAAAGTCAGAAAAATGGTGCCTAAAAAATAATAATTGCAAACTGGCACAATTGCACTAACAAAACCGTATGTCGCGAATATAATGGCAGCATTCGTTAGGTAAAGATTAAATTTCGTTAAAAGTTTTATTGATTTGTGAGGTCTTTATATTTCTATACATTTTTAATTACATAATATAATAAGAGCAATATTAAAAAAGGAAGAATTTTAGAGTTATATATATTTTAGAAAATGTTTATATATACCAATATGTTTTATTAGTTTTATTGGAAAAAATTTTTGCAAAACTTTATTTAATAGTTTCATTAATGTTCTAACATATTTTTAAAAATATTGAAAAAAGATTTGGATGTGAAATTTTCATTAATATATAATGTCTGGCATAAAACGTAATTTTGTTTTCTATAACTATAGCTTTATTCAGTCAACAGCACTCCATAAAATTACAGAAAATTCATATTTTTGTATACATATGCATTAAGAATGTTTTATAAAAATGCAAACCATAAATATTAATTCCTTTTCTTTTGTAAAAAAGGAAATCCATAGAGTGATTAAAAAAAAAGAAATAAAGAAAGAATAAGTAAATAAATAAATAAATAAATCGACAGTCACAATCTTTTCTAAATAAACGTAAAATTCTCTAAGGAGTATATAAATATATTTCTACTTGTTAATTGTATTTTTTAGGATATATATGATATGATATATATTAGGATATACCCGAATTAATTCACATAGTTTGAATATTTGCCAAGGTAATATTAATACAAATAAAAATGTAAAGTAACATTAAAATCGTCTCATACATAATAAAAGAAATTCAGGATTGTAAAATACTTATTAAGGTACAAAAACATGTAAACAAAAGGCGAATTAAAGTATAGCTAAACGTTTGCCTACGTACATGATAAATATGTAAGCATAAAATGGGCATCCCAACGGATATAAAGCACAAATTTCTATTTTTTAGCTTTATTTTATATATCTATTTTTTTACTTTGATTGTGTCTCATATTAGTTATAATATTGCAGAAAACATCTGGGCATACGTATGCGAACAAATATTAATATTTATTGGTTTAAGCAATCCTAATAAGTCATTTTCTTGTATTTTCAGATAGTGCCGTTTCATAGCTCTCCTCGAAAAAAATAGTACTTCGCGACCGAACTATTAAAAATTTTATCAGTTATAACGGTTTTGTAACCGGTAAAAAAATTTCGTGAAAACATATTGATATGTAATTGTTACAGAAATGTGTTTTCTTCTTGCTTTTTTTTTATCATTTTGGGTTTTCACGTCCGGCCCTTTAACATAACAAAATAAAAAAAAAGGTTTTTAAAAATACTTATTATCATTCGAACTTTCTGACATTTTAAACGATTGCGAACATAACTGTTTCTAAGACCTCTGCAAAATTTTGTGAAAAAATATGCATCGTTGGAAATGTGAACAGAAGCCGCTATGAAACAAACCTTGCTTCAGCGAATTCATAGAAAACGTCTCAGATTTTATACTTTTAAATATTTCTTACATCTCGACCGTTTCCAATTTTTTTGCAGGTATTGTAAATCTGGTCTGCCTAGACGCTCAGAACAGTTTATCTTGAAATATCGATGTTTAGTGCATTTATTGTAGAATAAAGATCGTCTTTTGAGTTAAAATACAGTCGCGATTATTTTTCAAAATGGTTATATGTGTATTTTTCGATGAGAATAAAGTCACAACCATAAATAGTTATTTTTCTAAATCGGTGCCCATGAAATCGAAATCTAGAAGAGCGTTGCCGAAAATTTAATCGCGAAAAGGACCCTCTTTGAAAAAAAAAATCAAAGGCTTACAACTATATATTTTCATAGTTGGAGATTGTTATCGGTAATTATGACGAGACGGTAATCAGAGTTACCAAATACGTTATTTACGTAGATAACTAAAGATTCGCAAATCAATTGAAGTTGAACACTGTTACAAATTTGCAGCAAAATGTGCTGTCAAACGACCTTTTTTTAAAAAAACGTTCACATAACCGTGAATTATTCTTTTCTGATCATATTATTGCGAATATTATAGTCAAAATAAAGTTCAATTACGGTTATGTCACCGTTTCCTATTAAAACGGTCGAATGGCTGTACCAAATTGCTGTAAATGTTTAACAGTGTAGAAAACTAGATTTACAATTTTTTAAGAGTTTTTTTATGACAAACGTTTATGTCATTTGTCACATAAATTATGCATGTCATACAGCAGCGCATTAATCTATAACAATGGATTTAAGAAAAATGTAACTTTCCACATTTGTATGTTGTTCATTTCTTTAATCATTTTCAAGTAATCTTTTCCTGTTAAGACATACTATTATAGTAAATTTTCTTTTTAAAATTATCAGACAGTTTTATTTCATTTTTCTTACACTTTACAGAAAATGCTTAGAATACATCTTAGATTACTTCTTAGGATAAATGCTTAAATTACATCTGTAAATGTAAATTTATCTCTAAATATTCTGATTTTCAAATCATTTTTTAAAGAAAGGTAAATGACTTTATGTGTAAGATTAATGACTCTCATTATTCTAATAAATTTCTCCTATCAAATAAGACATCACTTTCGTCATTTTTAAGAATTATAACAAGGCCCCAAATATTGATGTTGATGAAGTAATTCACATAGAGATCTCATCTCCAGATGCAGTAATGTTCACAAATCAAAAGATGCAATAGAAAATTAGATTTAGAAAATCAAAAGAGATTTTTTTGTGCCAAAATTTTGAAAAAAATTATAATAGAAATATATATATATACATCTTAAAAACGAAATGTGTTAATACTAAAGTATATAAACGTATCTTATATATATCATACCACAGAAGAATCTACGAAAATGGTCTTAATTTTACAACTTAACTTCGCACGTTAAATCATATTGGTATATTGACTTTTGGGGAATATTATTGGACGGTTTTATTCTATTTTTTCATTTATACCACAGAAATTTCTTTGAAAATGCATGATTAACTGTCCACCTCTCTTTATAATGCTACACGTACATTTATCTTTAAATATTCTGGTTTCTAAATTAATACTCATTTGATGTGAGAGACATTTGATATAGAACTAATGACACTAGTAATTCTAATCTATTACTCTTATCAAAGAAGTCATTACGTTAGCTACTGTTATCAGGAAATATTACGACATCACAAGATTAGATATCAAAGAAGTAATTCACGTGCAGAAATCATCTCCAGATAACGTCACATTTGCAAATCAATATGAATAATAGAAAACTAGATTTGCAAAATGAAAGGAGATTTTTTTTATGATGAAGTTTTCACAATCATTTCATTTTATATTTTAGAGTGGTATTTTCTAATATTGGTTAAATATAAATAACTTTAACATGCAACTTTCCGCATTTGCCAATTAATGACAAACGTTTGTTTATAATTGATATAGTAATTGGCTATATGCAAAAGAAATATTTTCTTATTTTTTTTAATTGTTCTTAATTTACTAAATTAAAAAAACTAAGGCATTTATTCAATGTTTTACTTGTATATCAGTTGCTAACCACTGAACGTATTCGATCTGAACAGAAGTGCTATGTTTACTGGGGAATTTTAATCAGTTTGGCACAAAGAAAACTATCGGTAAATAATAATTTAACACAGAAACTTTTACAATATCTCTAAGTAGATAATGAGAAAGAATTAAGGAACTGGTGTTATTAGATTAGTGTAAATTATTCTTTATAAAAAAAATTATTTGCTCCTCCGTCCCCGCCTCCTTTCTTTTACACGTGCGCAAAATTCCTAGTATGTACATTCATGGAAATAAAAGATACCAAGATCCCTATACAAACACTGCCTCCAAAGATCATGTAAAAATGTGAGTAGTACGCAGTTTTTAATAACGTCTTCAAATTAATTATATACTTAAATTTTGTTTGGGTGACTGTCTGCATATAGAAATTACATCCAGTCTTAAATCATCTAATATTAAAACGCATTGACATAATATTTAAGTTCTTTCATAGAATTTATAAATTAATATTTTATAAAAATAGGAATGAAACATATAAGCTTTTAACAGAAAGAAATTTTTAGAAGCATTAAATATACCAATGCAAACTTAAAGATTCATTTTTTTTCAAATATCCATTAAATATTTTAATATGTTATTTCTTCTTCATATCAAACGCCATCAATACTGTAAGCCAGACTAACTTTTTAAATTAAACGATGGCGACGACATTAAATTTTTGATATTAAACACCTTTTTGAAATTAAACACTTTTTTTTTAAATTAGACACTTTTTAAATTAAACAATGGCCTTTCAAACAAGCCAGAATAAAAAAATGAACTACTGCATCAGGGTTACTAATTGATCTTCTATTCGGTTCTCTTGAATCACGTAATGCTCTTTTCGTAAAACTGGTGCACGAATGAAAATAGGATCTCGTGCCACAAAGCGTCAGAAAGGAGACGAATATATGATGCAGTGACACAGCCGGTATTTATCGCTAGCTTCAGCTTTCAAATCTGGTTATTCACATGGGCATTGTTCTACTGCTCAAGAAGAATGTGTTTCCCAACTAGAGATAGTGTGTCTATATAAAAGAGTGCCAACATACGAACAATAAAATTTTACTGTTTGAGATTATTACATACAAAAATGAATCGCCAATCATCTTGATTAACCTGCCATTATTCACAAGTTAAAGCTTGTTGGCTTGACACATTCGTTTATTCGAATCTTACACACTGTTAAAAATCGCTAGCTTTTGCTGCATAGTCACTCCACAGCTTTTATAGAAAACTATTACTTGACTATACTATGGAACATTCTCATTGGTCAGAATAGAGATATTCTATAAGAGCAGTGGAGTGACTATGCATCTAAAGCTGCAGATTTTTAACAGTGCAGATTAGTATTGCAAGTCCTGAAATGTGTGCTACCGTAGTTTGGACAACAATATCGATCAGATCTGAGTGTATATCGCCACTCCCTTATAGAGATACCTTGACGGCAGCTGTACGTAATATGTATATTAAATGCTCGATACAATCTTATCAATATTGTTCGTTATTGTTTTATTGTCTCGTCTATTATCTCGATCCTTTGATCATTCATCTTATCAAATCAAGTATAAGAAACATAACTGATGTCGACTACTGCTGTTATAAGCAAAAGGGTTTATATGCACAGTGTAATTCTAAAAGATCTGTGCAATATACACAAGCGCTTAAATTTGATTGTCCAAGAGCATTTTAAATAAAAATCTTTATGATCCTCCCATTATCCCCAAGGAAATGTTTGTTGACTTGTCTCACAATTTCGATTAATTAAACCTCTCTAGGCGATTATTTCCAAATTCTGGATTATGGGTAACCATTATTTTTGCCAAAAAATTCCAATCTAAGAACGCATCATGTGTGTATGTCGCCACTCTCATAACGTAGATGACAATAAATATGGATAGCAATATTTACAATGAACACACTTTTGTACCAATTAAACCTAGCTAAAACACAGTGAACCAATGCGTAGTAAGAAAATAAAATGTTTGTATTTTTAAAACTATACAGGCCGCCTGGCGTATTTATGCGTCATTTTTAAAACTATAAGGATTCTAAATCCCGCCCAGGTAATTTGAATAGTTATTTTGGGTTATTATAATGATGGGTATTTTTTAATAAAATAAAGCAAAATTACTATTAAAATTTTTCTGGTGTAATCTGGTCAATGTGTATAGTTTAAATAACATGCCTGTTTTTTCATAACTGCAAGCAAATCTTAAGTTACAATGCTGAGGCATTGTCCGGATATATCAAATGGTACAGCATTGTCAATGAAAGGCATGTGTTATGGGTTCGATTCTCAGCTTGGACACACATTCCGTCTGTTAGGAAAATTTTAACTCATAGAAATGATGTTACGGAATAATTTAAATTCCAAGTAAAACAATATTTTTATTGTAAACAATATCGAAGGTGCGTAGACGCTTTGTAAATTCCATACAGTTCTGGTACCACTATTTAAGATCAGAAAACGTCTATTTATATATAAATCTCAGAATATGTAATCACAACGTTTAATATTTGAATTTCTAATATTTTTCAGCGACTAAATACAACTAAAAGTTGTATTTCAATATCGTGGAAAAACTGTACGCTCATCGAATAATACAGCATTTTTTTTTCATTGTAACATAAAAAAGAAAAAATATATATTTCGCTATCCGAACAGAAATCAAGAAAAAGAAGCTAAAGCAAAAAATGATTAAAGAACATACCTCTATATAGCATTAAAGTATAATAAATAAAATAAAACTGTTTCATGGGATTTTAAAATAATTCATTTACAGTATTTTCTGTACATTGCTTATGAAACGAAATTTTCTCGTAGGTAATTGAAAAAAAAAAATTGCTAGAAATCTATCAATGTCTATGTAATAGATCTTTGATTAAAAACTTTAACAAAGGCTTATTTACAGTGAATTGATACAAGTTGAATGACATCAAGGTCATCTGCTAGAATTCACGCTCCGATGGTTTCAGCAAAAGCCAAATAAAGTGAAAGAAGAACAGAAAATCATTAATTAGGCACAGATTTTAAAATATATTCTCTCACTAACAGGATATAATTAAAAAAATTCCATTTTCTCATAATAAAATTGATCAGTGTCAATCCTGTGACCTAATTACTTTGTTCTTCTCTGTAAACGAAATATCAATGCTACTCGCTCCTCAATATACAGAAAACAAGTCGCATTTCATAAAGGAGATATTTTTTTACTTTCTTCTATCTTTACATGAAGAAATTATTGGATTAATGAAAATTTTCGAATTCCGGTTTTCGATGGATTTACACGTTTTGGGGGTCAGAGAACCCGAAAAACATGTTTTTACAAAATGTCTGTTTGTGAGTCTGTCTGTCTGTGTGTGACACAAATTTTGTGAGACTTCTATCTCAAGAACTAATAAACGGAATTTAATAAAAAAATTCATTCATTTACTCTCTCATATAAATTGGTGCTGATTAGTTTTTGGTGTAAATCGCTCAACAGGTGGCGCTGCTATACAGCATTTTTCACGATTTCCACGATATCTGAATCTCCAGAACTAATGCACCAATTTTCCTCAAACTGCAGATTCAGTTAGTCCTTGACAGGAATTGATGCTTTATACATTTTGTTGCAAATCGCTCAATAGGTGGCGCTGCTATGCTACATTATTTACAATTCCCGCTATAATTCTATCTCAAGAACTAATGCACGAATTTTCTTCAAATTTCAAATTCAGATATAATTTGATATGAATTGATGCTAAATTGGCGTAATTTCTTGTATTATTTAAATGATTTAATTGACAAAATAGATATAGAGTTTGCAGAATTTATAGAAGAAAATTTCGTGATGGCCACAACATACTAGTTTATTTTCATTATATTTCAAATATCACAATCTTATTATAATCTATCGCAGACGATTTTCCCAATAAATCATAATAGAAGGGAATTCTTTTGTGCGCCGCTATAAACAAACTTTAAATTCGACTTATTCTATACCTCTGAGTAAGATTTTTTTGTCCACCTAAGTGATGAATATTATGTTCATTATATTTTAAGTATTGTAACAGCATTAAAATGCATCGGAAGCGGTTTTTCGCAATAGGCCATAATATAACGGAATTTTACATTAATGTAAACAAACTGTACTTTCTATACTCTTCATTTTAAATATTGAACATTCAGCAGCAAAAATAAATAACAAACAAAAATTACTCGCCAATCTGAAAATATGGACAAGAATTAGAAAACGTACGGAAGGATGGCGGGCCGTACAGAAAGGCAGACAAAACGAATTCATAAACACATTACAACTATCGCGAAAAATGTTAACCACTTGGGGACGAGAGACAGATATACGTGCCACTTGAGGGACTCTAAATCCTTCATCATTCCCACCAGTTATTTGTAATTGTAATTTTTAGCTTGTTTAATCAGAGAACATTCGCGATTCAATTACAGAAAATTTTCTGTTCTGAAAATCCGGTGGTAAAAGGTTAAAATTTAAGCAAATGACATTCGTCGGGAAGGGGTTAAAAAGTGAGACTTAAAATTATTTTTGAATTCGGAATCTGTGAAACAATCTGACGTAAAAATTCAATTAAAGTTCTCATTTTATGCTAAAACAAAAAGCGCTGACCTAAATAAGATATTATTAGATTTATCTTTGTTTTAATGGAAGTACTAATACTTTTGTGTAAATGTCTTTTTTTATGCATTAAAAAAGTGAGCTTAATTTTTTATTTCATTTTAAAATATTACAGAGGGTTTCTTATCAAGTTATTCTACACCCATTTAACAGTTTTGCAAAGTCATTTTATGTAAATAAATGATAATATTATTTTAACATATAGTAACTCCGGGAGATTCGCCGCATCCGGGATAGATGACACACCACTTGTATTTCTTGTAATTATGGATAGACGGCCGTCAAACGCGCAGTATAGGTGCACAATGAGATTATTTTAACCAGCGTATAAGGTGAATCCCATTTCGATGTTTACTTGTAGCTAGCTATACAATCCTTATTTGGACGTAAGTGCATGATTTCACTGTCCAAACTTTTAAACACGTTATGATTAATTACCTTTCATACGCTAATTACTAAATGTCTGCATGATTTCGAAGTCAAAACTAAGTGTATCGTTAGTATAGGATTATGATATGTGTATATGGTTACGCCATTTTCCTTTGCGATTGCAGGTAACACTGATGTGTGACATCTGTACCATGAAATGGAATACATGTCGCACTGAAATTCCGGTATACATGTCGCCGTTTCTTTTGTACAGGATGATTAAGTGTTATTAAGTTTTCCTTTTCTTTTTATACAGACTAACCAAGCTAGGCATGTTATCAAGTTTACTAAATCAAAAGGAAAAAAAGGGAAAAATAAAAAGTAAGAACGACAAGAAAGACGCAAGTCAAGATGATAATAATGAAAAATTGGATTACGCGTAACGCAGACGTTCTTTGCAAGGAAGGTTCAGAAAACTACTCCAAAAAGCAGGAAATGTAATTGGCTTCGTTCCATCATGTGTCAAATGTAGTTGCATAAAGACTGTACTTTTTCGACAATTTTTGTGTAGATTGAGGTCGAAAAAACAGGTCTATTAATCCATTCAGGACCATGGGTTCATTTATGCATCTTCAAAAAGAGCATACAACATTTGTTTCTGGCACCAGTAAAAAAGAAAGTAATATTTGCTTTTTTTTTATTAGAGCATTTTCATGTTTATTTAAGTAAAGTAACTTCTTTTCAAAAAGTGGTGCCACACGAATAAAATTTGTGTAAAAGCCGCCGGTCCCGAAAGGGTTAAAAAATAAATTATGTAAACATATTTTTAATTTCTTTCTTTTCCCACTTTAATGTATTGATGTTACGTTGTGGCTGAAATAAAAATAAAAAATTAATATAAAAAAATAAGTCGATATTTTTAATAGTGAAAGTAGGCAAACAATTATTAATTTCAATCAACTAATACGCTTCATTGTACTCATTTAGTTTCTTTTTGTTATTACATAGTTAATTATAGTCCAAATATGAATATTTTTAAAATATTTTTATTTATAATTTCATTCTGTTCTCTATACAAAAGCAGCATAACTACCGCACTAGCGCGGCGCTTCAGTCTGAATGTGCGGGTGACGCGCCGCAATGTAATATTTTAGAAAAAAAATGTTAAAAAATATTAATTATTTGTTTTGAATATTTTGTCGCAGTACACGTGTTGTATATTTAACATTAGATAGCACAGCATGATTTTTTTTTTTTTTTTTTTTTTTTTTTTTTTGTCATGTTCACTAGGGTGTATCGATTTTTAACTTTTTTAGTTTGTTTCCAAATTCCAAGTTGATAAAAAGTTGCTACTAGACACCACAACTTACCACAAAAAAATTTGGATTTTTAAAAAAATGTTTAGGTCTCCCGCACAAGGCCTAAATTTTAGAAATTTTACTTAAAAAGTAAATTTTTACAAAATTAAAAAAAAAAAAACCTAAAACACTTTTTTTTTTAATTGCAAGTTAAAATTCCACTAACAATAAGCATGAAAAACGATAGAAAATGTATTTCAAAAACTTAGCACAGCATTTAGGTCTCCCGCACAAGACCTAAAGTTTGTTAATTTTGACGAAGCTTTCGTATTTTTTAGTGTAAATGAAGCAATTTTTTTTCATTAAAAACACCAGACTTAAGTATATTTTTGTTACAGGAGGCATAAAATAACACAATATATATATATATATATATATACATACTACATAAATAATATATAAATGTTTTATACCTTAAAAAGGATAGTTTAACGATGTAAATTGTTTGATAAAGGTGTTGAAATAAACTCTATCGTTAATTGTGATTACTATTGTTTATTACAAATGTATAAAATATTATAACGTGGAATAAAATGTAGTATATAAGTACAAAATGTTGCTGATGTATTTTCATAGAACATCAGCGCAGTTTTCTTGTTCTATTTCAAATTAACTGACTTGTTTTAAATATTCGTCCTTTCATCTTGTCTTCAAAACCTGAAACGAAAGTTATGTACAGTATTTACGTAGGCCTACAGACTTTTACAAAATTATAGAAATGATCCCCAATGAATTTCAAATATTATATGGAAGACAGTAAGATAAAGATGTTATTTAAAAACATTAAAAATCAAAATAGTACAAAGAAAAATTACTTACATTTTAATCCTTCACTGAGATTTTGTACTGGCTCTTGGTCTCGAACGTAGGTAGCTCTTTACGGTCTTCCAGTCTGGCACGAATGAAACCATCTCTTTCGATCCTCCCACACTCTCACTTTGAAGCTTCTCTGACTTCTTTCACAATTCGTTACACAGCTTGAGTGTGAGAAGGAATTGTAAATTCAACCCTTCCACTTTTTCCCATTTCCACAATTAACTGTAACTCTTGTAGGCTCATATCGGTAACAAGAGGGGATTCGGTTACCGAAGTGCCAGTCAATCATATCTATACAGTCTTTAGCATTAAAATTGATCTGAGGGGGTTTAAATATTCTTACCTCTTTCTTTTCTGTTTCACGAGCTTTCTGGATTCTCTTATAAGCCAAGACTCTAATATGTTTTCGTTCATCAAACAACATAGCTATTAAAACATGCTCTGGGTGAGCCATGAATGCGTTTGTCTGTAACGTTGCATGGACGACATGGTTTAGCTCGTCTTCCAAGTAATTTCTGAAATGAATCATTAAAAAAAAAATAATGGAATCCTGCGGGATTTTGAGATTGCACTTAATTGAGAACCATGGTGGTATGTAGACTTTCATTATGAACTCTGCAAGCTTTCTCAGCCCAGGGGTCGGATCATCCATGGCTACATACAAACGAAGGATTCGATTTGCCAGGGTAAGCCACCTGGTGTGCGAGATGTTTACGGGTTTTCGTCTGGCCAACTCTTCTGTACATGTACCTGTTGATACAGCTTTGGATACTTCGTACAGATACATTTGGTCTGTGCTCAACTCTTTAAGATCAACTTCTGGTATATCGCTTTCAATTGAAACAAAATTGACAACATCCAGATTTCGGCAGCTTAGAAGTTGTTTACCAATTGGCCCGCTAAATGTGTTTGGTCCAGAAGTTGGCCCATCAAGAGCAACCATAATTTTTCTAAATGGTAATTCATTCAAATGTAGTAGACAGACAACTGCCTGCAGTGGCTGTTGTTTTTTATTTTCAAATAAGGTGATAAGTCCATTTAAAGTGCCTATGTTTGCTGCCGTACCATCACAACCAATAGCTTTTAGTTTTTTAAGATGGACAGTTTTTTCTTCACAATACTTTACAAGTGATGTAACTATTTCCTTTCCTGTTCCATTTATGGGAGTTACATGACCGAAATACTTGGATCCAGGTTCTTCAACAATAGATATGTGTTCTTCCATTAAAGATTTTCGGACACTTTTACCAGCTACAATTTCTTTTGTTATGGTTTCATCTTTACGACCATCAAAGTAAATGGCCAATTGATCGGAGGTTCGCGTTGAGCTTACTTCTTTACGAGACTTAAGTCTTTCACGTGCTACTTTTGATTTGTCGATTACTGCTTCTTTGTTCTCCGCAGTAACGACATTTAAGTCTCGCAAAAGTGCAGTAGCTAACTGAGCTCCAACTCTACTAGAAATGCCCCTGCGGTCACAAGCTCGTGAAAACAAAGACAAGCGTTGTGGCAGTTCTTGTTTTACTTCTACACTTGAAACACTTTTTTGACTCGTATCAAATACATTTATTTCAAAATCACTATCTTGACATGATGTGTGAGACATTGAATCATCTGTACTATCACCAGAATCAATGTTATCAACAGATTTTAAGTTTTCATCCTCAGTCTTTTTTACAACTACTTGCATTAAAGCTTGTAACCTAGATTTTCTTTCTAATCGCTTTTTAAGCTTTATAATCTCGTTTTTGTCACACTCTGCAATTGACATCAATCTAGGACCACGTTGGTCGAGCAAAAACTCGTGTTCTAGTGTCGGGACTCTTTGTCAATAGAGCAAATACAATTGCTGAGGTCACATTTGCAAGTACAAATATCAAACAATGCAGTTTCAGTTTTTGACTGAAAGCTAATTACTGCATCTTTGTAGGACTTAGGATAATTCCTTTTAGGCTCTGAACACTTTTTAATTTTCTCAAGCTACTCATGCAGTTTTAAAACCATAAATATTGTGTTTTTGGTGCTACAAACAGGAATTGAAGCTCTTTTCCATATTTCCTCAAGTTTTAAAGCAATTTTTAATGCAATTACCTTCTTTGCGGGCTGATGTATTCCCTTTTGTTTCATTTCAATGCGCACCCACGCAAAATACTTCAAAACATCCATCTTGGTTGGCAGAACATTAAACTCACTCACATCAATAGGTTGCCCGATAACCGGTCTGTCGGTAGTTTGTCTACGCGGTTTTTTACTCATAATGAACAACAACAACACTCACTCAATTGATTCTTACAGCAAGACTATCTCACTAAAACACAACCGTAATGCTAGCTCGCGGGCAGACGACTATTGACAAGTCTGCGCGGTGATTCATAGGTGACGCTACAGTCTGGCCTTCCCCCACCCCATCGCTTCAAGTTGACGCTTGACGTATTGAAATGTGATTTATTATTTCACTTATTTCAACAATTCCAATCAAGCCTAACGAGGCTTTAGTTACCTTTAATTTTTAAACCAGCAACAACACAAATATCAAAGCACTGAAAAATGTTCAAAAATTGGCTGACATTTACGACATTAAGGCCTTGTGCGGGAGACCTAAATGTTGTGCTAAGTTTTTGAAATACATTTTCTATCGTTTTTGTGCTTATTGTTAGTGGAATTTTAACTTGCAATTTAGAAAAAAAGTGTTTTAGGTTTTTTTTTTTTTTTTTTTTTTTTTTTTTTTGTAAAAATTTACTTTTTAAGTAAAATTTCTAAACTTTAGGCCTTGTGCGGGAGACCTAAACATTTTTTTTTTTTAAATCCAAAATTTTTTGTGGTAAGTTGTGGTGTCTAGTAGCAAATTTTTATCAACTTGGAATTTGAAAACAAAACAAAACAAAAAAAAAAAAAAAAAGGTAAAAATTGATAAACCCTAATGTCCACCATGACATTTTATACACAAATTCAAAAAAATGTGCGTCATTTTTTTAAACGTTATCGATAAAAAAAGAAAAAAAAATTGTGAGATATAAAAAGTAAATCGTTTGAGAAATTTGTAAATACCTTTACAATAGCTCCTTTTATTTATTTTTAACAGCAGGATAAAATAAAATAAAACGATACTATAAGAATAATATAAAACGAATTTCTCGTATACATAATGTTGTGTTCCTAACAAAACCTAAATCTCATCGAAAAAAGTAATAGTTGAAGGACATTGTAAATTTATAATTAGTAAACCGTATTGAAACTAAAAACCATTTAATATATTGAACTTATAGAATCAAAAATGTCGCTAGATTCTATTAAAATGCATTATGTTTTCGAAAATTGAACGGATTCAATAAATATTCCATGCAAATCTAGATTGTTGGGAAATTAATAAAATGTGTAGTTTTACTGTAAGCCACTAAAACAATGTGTTGCATATTTCTTATAATAATATTCTGCTTCATTTAAATATTTTTCTTCATGTTTTAAATAAAATTACAGGTTTTGTGGAACAAAGGGAAATTTTCAAGTTGTACGAAAATTGAAAAACTCATTGGTCGCATCTTTAACTATTCCTCTGTCAGACATAAAAAAAGAAAAAAAAAGAAGAAAAAGCACACCAATATTTTACACCTCCATGACAAATCAAAATACAATAATTCTAAATGTTTCCATGTTTCCAAATAAAATTAAATATTATTTTTTCATAAACAAATTTTTAGATAGAGCATACATTGTTAGAATATATAATATATATTTAAATGCAACATTAATAAATATCTACTGACTGAATAAAAAGTATACTGTTAAAAAATGCAGCATTTTAACTTTTCGTCGCTGCAAATATTTATAGTTATATCTTTCAGCCTTTATATAATTTTCTCTAACTATAGAAAATATTCTATAATTTGTAGGCGCAAATTGTTTTTCATTTTACGTGCAACGATTGTTTAATAATAAAAATAAAATAATAGAATAAATTTGCAGAAACTCAGTTCAACGATTATTTCTAGCAAGATTTCCTCAGTGCTGAATTATCCTTCGGCCAAAAAAATTCTTAAGTCTATTTTGCCAGTGCTTTTTCTCAAATGCTACATCATTGTTTATATTGCTTTAACAGGTGAATTTTTCTAATCTCTGTTTTCATTTTATTCTTCTTTCTTCTGTTTAACACGTGGTCTATACTCCATGTTAACTTTCGGTTATCTGACATTATTCTTTCATTTGCCATGCCATGGCAATCATTTTTTTCCCATGTACGACAAATGATAGTTCTGTCTATTTTTATAATATTTCACTCTTCTTTGGTTTTCTTTTTCTCCATTCTAGATATTCTAAAAGTCTTCTCTCAGTACTAATTATCGAATATGCATTCCAATATCTAATTAATTTCAATTTGAAATTCAACATGCTAGCATTTTTCTTGGATATTAGGAAGCAGTACAGCAGTAGTTTGCAGGCGGATTAAAGTTAGAAATATTAATTTTAAAATTAAGTAAAATTTTAGAATATTCTATCGAAAAAGGTTTACCTAGACGCACAAATTAAAGAAAAAATCGTTGAAACAGACTCCTCTTAAAAGTACATTTTACTTAAATAAAAGTAACAAACATGAAAGGTATTTTGTTTAAAGGGATTTAAACTGTGATATCCATTCTAATCCACTCAACGTTCACTTCATAAAAATCTAAACTTTAAAGTAAATAGTTTTAGTTGTTCCAACTATTGTCATAAAGAAAATCTTCTAATCAAAATTTTAGAAGTTATTAAATTGCGCTGTTAATTTTTCTGCATTGTCTCACATAAACTAGTTTTCTTTTTATTGCCACTAAAGCACATCTTATAACATTCATTTATTAATCAGTAAAAAATAAAAAAAAAAAATCAAGTGTTTTTAGTAATGCATGTTTGAAATATATTTAATGCATTTATTTCATTAGGAATTTTTATAAATGGCTTAATTAATGAAAGCATTCGATTAATAAAAATTTTCTGGATGGAAGCGAGAAATTAATTAAGATTGAAAAAGAATGTTTAAATGTGATAATGATTCTTTTCATTTAAATGTGTTAAAATTGAGAGCTCCTATAATTACGATAAATTTTTCAAAATATTTGGCAAGTAATTTTGAATTAAACAATTTCAAAACGGTCAAGTTTTGTTACATCATTCCGAATTTGTTGGACAGTGTTTCATAATCTATGCTTGACGCATGATTTTTAATTTTTGTTTATAATTAAAAACCATCTATCTTTTTGAAACTAAATACATTTCCAAAAATATTCTGTACTACATCGAATTTAGCAGTAAATATTTTTATTCCAAAATAAAGAACATTAAACATTTACATAGGATTTCTTTACTTTATCTCTTATGCTAAAAAATATCTCCCAAAACATGAAACTGTATCTATTTTTTCACGCATCATGCATTTTTATTTTCAGAAATGACTGTAAAATATATCTTATATGCCTAGTCACTTTAAAAAATGTCGGTCTTGAAGTTAGAAAAGTGTGTTGCACAAATCTTTTTCATGTTTTGAAGAAAGAGCAAATATAAAATTTCCCTTTTAAAAAGAAAAAAAAGAGTGATACATGATTCTTTTCTTTCCCTTTTTATATCCAGGAAAATTATTTTTAGGGATTTCAAGAAAGAATATATGCATAAAGTTAAATATTATAATAAATACCTTAGTGTAACATTGGAAGATATCCTGTTTTACGTTTTAGTATTGAAATTAGTTCATGGGGAAATGTGTATTTTTCAGTTTATAATATAAGCTGCATGATATAGATATACAATTTACAATTACTCATGCTATTGATGTAAAAAAAGCAATTTTTCTGTGCATTGCAGAAAAATGTGCAATTTATATAAATAAACCCTTTCTTGTGTAGTTTTCGTAAGTATCAAATTGTAACAAATGTCATTGCATAAGGGAAATTTTATTTTAGGTTAGTTCAACAGGTAATCTATTTTTCATTTAACTGCTGCGCTTAGAGTATAATCTATCCCTAAATAGTGTTGTGTGCACCGTCAGAAAACGTAAATAGTACAGGCAACAAATTGCCGGAACAACCTGTGACATAAAGAGATTTTTCCATTATTTGAAGAAATTTTCGTTTTTTGACACAGAAATTTCAGGGAAATTTTAGCTTAGAATGGCAATTTTTTTCGTATTTTGAGGGGAAAAACACGCTTAAAAATTAATTTCTTAAAACGGAAAACAGTTAACGGGTCATTCCTGTGATTTAATGAAAATTCAGCCTAATATGACGGATTTCAGGCAATTTTTACGTTAGATTGGTAAGCATTCTTTGTTTTTGGAGAAATAAGGTAAATCAAAGGTGCAATTTTATTTTTTCAACAAAATGTAATCCGCTGAAATATTCGTTGGATTCATGGCTTTTTAACGAATGTAGGTAAAACAGTTAACATGCATATGAAAAATATATATGAATTAGTTATGGTGTAGAGTTCTATTGTTGCTGAAAACGGTAATAAGCATAACCCATGAAAGCGTTTCCCTTCTATTTAGTACCTCGGCAATTAGTTGTGCCATTATTTAGAATTATCTTGGCAATAACGTTAATATGAGCTTGAAGTAAGAAAAGTGTGTAAAAAAGACCAAAAAGCGTGATACGTGATTGTTTTATTTTACTATTTATACCCAGGAAAAAAAAATCGGTATTTCAAGAAAAAATATATGCATGAAGTCAAATATTAAAATAAAACTTTAGTGCAACATTATGACATTCTGTTTTATGCTTTAGAATTCCCATTTGTTCTTGTGGAAATGTGTATATTTCTTTAGAGAACATAGGTTGCAAAATACAGTTATAGATGTTGCATTTACTCATGCTATATAAATATATTGATGAAGTAATTTTTATGTTCATTACAGTACAATGTGCAATTTATATAATTATTTCCCTTTTTTTATATAGTTTTCTTAAATATCAAATTGTAACAAATGTCCTTGTATAAAGTGACATTTATTTTACATTAGGTCAACAATTGTGGTAATCTTATTTTATTTTTCATTTAACTGAGACACTTAAAGTATAATCTATCCAAATTATAGTGTTATGTCACTAAAAAAAAAATGCATTTTTCTGTGCTAAAAGTTTGGGTTGACGCACTTTGCTATATGTAAGGCGGGGTAATCAAAGGTGGCCATAGTTAAGCTTTGAGGAATTTTTATAATTTTCTGGTTAGGTATATGTGGCTGATTTTTTTTTTTTTTTTTTTTTTTTTTTGTAAAATTTTGCACTTATATCTAGCACATATCCAGTATACTTTTCTTTCTAAAATAAAGTGTAATTATTTTTATAATGCAATTTAAAAATTGTAGCTTGTGGGCCACCTTTGGCGCATAGTGTTCCAAAGGAGGCCTATATATTCAATTCCTTTTAAAATGTGAAAAAAATATCCGGCAAACTATTTTTACTTCTAGAAAAGTATTACAGTGTTCAATTAAACGTCTTTAATAACAAGGGAAAAATTACAATAACCATTTTGTTTTTCAAAATATACTTTTCTAATTGGATTCTATGCAGAAAGTGCAAATGAAAATTTCGATTTTGTCTTATTTAGTAAGTTCCTGACAGTCTTCATGTACATAATGCAAGACTGATTACGCAATCACATTCCATTATTTACTCTTTGTTGCATAAATAAAAAAACCAGCTTACTTTTGGCTAGCAACCACTTGTGCGAGGTATGGTACTATCAGTTTGTTTGAGAGTCTTTTTTGGCAGTGTACTAGGTTGGCTTTTGATTTTCTTATTATGTTGCTCACTATTATGTTCTGATTATTCTTTTTTTTTAATACCTTTCTTCTTTTTCTTCTTCATCTTCTTATTTTCTGACACGAAAAGACTTTAATCACTTTTTGTGTACGGTAGTTCAAGGCTTTTTTTCTGGGAGATACTGAACTCTTTTGAGGGATCTCTGGTGTTCTCAATAGTGTGGAAATTGTTGGGGGAGTCTGATAATAAGTAGTAATAAATGGTAATAAGTTAATTTCAGATATTTAGATAGAAATTTAAAAAATAACCCTTACTACATTGATTTCCGTATTTGTTCCCTGTTGGGCCACCTTCGGAACATGATATGGTCGCTAATTGCACAACGTAAAGCTATTAAACTGATACATTAATTAGAATTAACGTAAATGCGGTTAAAGAAAAATAAATAAGCTTTCAGAAAGCGTATCATAACTCAAAGTTCTATGAATTTAAACACATGTAAATTAAAATATCATCTTACCTGGAAATTAGAACGACTACCCCTCAAAAGAGAAACCTCTACATGCAATGGCGGCCGATCAAGCTGATCTATTCAAATTCATGGACGTGCACTGCAGATACGTGGTTCACAATGCAGTAGCGTCATTTTGTGGTTAAAAATGAAATTAATTCTACTTTTGAGGAGAGGGCTATCTTAGGAACACTGGCTACCAAAGCGATATAAATAAGCGTACAATGCCAATACTGGAATCTGGAGTATATTGACATAGCTGCGCCATCTGGTGGACGGGGTGAGTAATACATATACACGGGTTTTCAGTATGACGTCATATATAACAGAATATCTACTATCTGCGCATCTCTTGCCCATATTTTCTGAATCTTTACTCACTTATGGAAGATGAATCTTGTTTACCAGATGTATCGCAAAATATTTTTATTACAGCTTGTTTTGATAAAATTATGTACATTTAAAAAAATGCAGCAATATCATTTTAATTTCGGGAGGAAAGTACTAATACTACGGAAGCAGTACTGCCTTTTGCCCTTAAACTAAAATGACATTGCGACTTAAAAAAAAAAAATACACATATTTTTATCAAAACAAACTGTAACAAAAATATTTTGCAATAAATCTGGGAAACAAGATTCATCTTCTGTGAGTAACTAACAATTTGAAATTCGTAATTGAATTTTTAACAGGGATTCTCTAAATGGCGTAATCTGTTCCAAAAAAAATCTAATCTGGTGATTTTAAGAAAATTATTGAAGTTATTGTCTAGACTCGCAAAACGTTTAAACGAATAAATGAACAACCCTTGCGCGTTTAATAGTACAACATTTAATGCAAGCATTTTAAATTAAAGTGATTCGGAATATAAAAGGAAATTAGATTTAAATTATATGAATGAAATATTTGTTTGTTAAATAAGACAACTGAAATGCGATTAAAATAATTTTGGAAATTTATCGTTTGCCCATGATAAGCGAACAAAAGGATTTAAAATTGAATATTTTATTTATAATTAAATTCTATACATATTCTAAACATTCATAATTCTAAAACGTTGTATTTTCATCGGGAATACAACCGTGTATATCATTTTTTATAACTTTAGCACAACTAGAATTGAATAAAATTAAGACTTCAAAATTCAATCTTTACACATTAAGTACTTACTAATTTTTATGAGTCATTTTTCTTTTCATTAAAAGAAAATAATTAAAATCGAGCGTATTTAAATCAACAACATTTGATAATATATATTAAATAATATTTTATCTTTTTTTAATAAATTAAAGTTAAAGTACGTAACTAACTTGTTTTACTCTTTGGAAAAGGACAGATATGAATTCTATAAGAAAAATAATTTTCTTACAATTTCGAAAACTATAGTTATTCGATGGCCAACATTTTGCCATTTTAACAAATAATATTAGTATAAAAATAACTGTTTTTATTTAAATAATTAACTATAATAAATAAGTCAAATAACATAATAAAAATTAATAGAATATTCAATTACTGTCAGAATATAAATGCTACAAACAAATGAAAACACGACGCTTGCGCTTGCGTAGTTATTTCATGGATGTGCAATTAATAGATTATCCATAAAGAAGAAAACAGTTAGGCATCTTTCTGTAGTTCACCCCGTCCGCTACGTGGCGTGCGACCTTGATTGATGTGACCTCGCCTTTAATCTTGCGGTTACCTTTCCCATTTAAGATAGGGCGCTTACTTATATCGCTTTGACTGGCCACCTTTGGCACACCTACCTTATGTATTTCGTCTTCATATAATACTTTTATTCTATTAACCAAATGCTAATTTTGTACCATGTAAAAAATAATTATGTTAAATAACTTAAATAAAAAATAAGATGTTTGACGATGAGATTTCAATGGATAATTCTTTTTTTCAGTAAGATTAATTTTTAGAACATCATATAAAAGCAATTAAACGTTAGATATCTCCAACATAAAAAAAAAGGAACATATTTTTTTTTTTAATTAATTATGTCTGACATGCGAATGGAGCGAAAATTAGAAAGAATAAGTGAAAATACATTATTAATCAAAGTTTTCTAACACACGTGGATTTACTTCTTATTGTGAAATCGTAATATTAGTGAATTAAATTATTTTTAATCTTATTCTTAGAAGTTTTTTATTGTACGATTCTTTGTATTTTACGAAAGAAATGATTTTATTATTTTTTTTAGCGAGAGACTTGATGTAGATATTTAATTAGTACCATCACTATTATATATATATATATACACACACACACACATATATATATATATATATATATATTATATCATTTCAAAATGCTAAAACAACATAACTTCAAAAGGAAGGTGTATATCTGTAGAAATTTTTTAAACAGTAAAATATTTATAAAAACAAAAACAAGAAAGACAGGTAAAAAACAAAAACAGTCTGTTCTTCATCAGTGGGAGGACAGACAGAAAACTAACTCCACCCCCCACTTTTTAAAATTTGCAGGTTTCTGAACACATGTTCACCCCGCATTCAATACTGAAAACTATTGTCATTTTATTAATCTAATTACATTAAAAAACTAAAACAACTCAAATTAAAAACTAACAAACATAATATTAACCATACAAAAACAAAAAACTTTAATAAAAATGTCTTTTAGAGGAATGCTTAAATTATCATTAAACTGAAAACAAAAAGAAAAAAATATAAGAAAGTAGCATGAATGCAGAATAAACATGCGCCCCCCCAAACCCGCAAAATGAAATTTCTCAAAACATGAATACCTGTATAATGTTTTCCACCCGTCAACTATAAACAAATAAATTTTTTCTTCCAAATCCATTATCAAAAGCCAGAAATTCCAGGTCTGCAACATTCTTTCGTTTCAATTCATCGATAGACACCCGTTCTTTTATCAAGACTTTAGGATGCCCATTTCATACAGAAAGATCCAGAAGGCTGCTATCACATGTTCACGCCGACAGTCCACATCGTTGTCATTCACTTTTAAGAACTGTCTTTAAATAATATTTCAAAAACTTAATAGGGTAATTGTTATTGTAAAATAAATTAGCCAATAACTTAAAAATCTGTTTATAAAAATTACTGTCTCTGCCACAAATTTTATTGAACCGTATCAATTGATTAATAATTATATTTATGTAAATTTTTTTATGCAAATTTGAAAACCAATGTGGCATGCTTCTAGTAAAAAAATTAAAACTATTTCTTTTATCGTACAAATCCAAAATCAAATTATTATCACTAATTTTGAATAAAATATCTAAAAATTCTGCATTATAATCATCACTGTTTGCTCTGTTCAATTTTAAACAATTTGGATATATAATATCATATTCATTAGAAAAATCAAAATATCATCAATATACCTAAAGACCTTTAAAGACTTATTATATTTCATAGTATATTTAAATTCATAATAAAATAAAAATAAATTAGCTGCTGTACTAGAATAGTTTGTTCCCATCCCTATACCACATATTTGATTAAAGGTATTATTGTTAAAAGTTACATAATTATTATAAAAACAAAAATGACATAAACTTGAAAATAAATCTCTATTTATATTTAATTCATCATTTATACAAAAAACATCAAAAATACTCATTAAAACTTCATAAAGTGAATCAATAGGTATATTGGTGAACAGATTTTCAAAATCGAATACCTGCATTGTCAGAGGAGTCAAAGGCAATTTGCTCAAAATTTCAACACTATTGTCAATTGACCAGAAATAACTATACTTCTTAAATTTAAGCTTTAAAAAATCATAAATCTTTTTTAATAAATTCTGTAAACCAATATTAAAATTTTTGTTAATGCTTCTAGAAGTACTACAAATAAATCTAAATTTAATCGGATCTTTATGAAATTTAGGCGTTAAGAAAATAAATGGCAAACAGTGGTGATTAGAAACATCAAAATTATAAGAAAACATACTTTTAACTTTCTTCTTATATGCAAAAAATTTTTTAACTACAGGATTTTTGTCAATATTAATTTTTGAATAAAAATTTTCATTACCTAATTCACTCTCTATTTTTTCAACATAAAACTTTTTTCATACTATTGCATAATTATTAGCTGCTTTGTCCACAGGGACTATAACAAAATTATTTTGTAAACTTTCAATAAATTTTATATCTTCATCTTTAAAACTTTGATATTCATATTCATCAGAATTTAAATAATCTTTTAAAAAATTATTGAAATGCCCCAAAATTTGAGACTTCCATTCAAAAAATGCCTCCAAAGGCATACTAAATTTATAACTATATTTCTTTATAAAATTATTGACATTATCCTTAAAAATTTTTACTACCTTATTACTATTAATTTTACTATTGATTCTAAACTTTGTACCAAAATTCATTAGATATTTTACATTTTTATTCTTGATTATATCAAGATTACCTGTAATTATGTGTCCATGATAATTATCTATAAAATCTTTAAATTCCGTATTATTACAACAACAAGTTAAAACTGTATTAACATTTAAAAAAGCTATTTGTCTGTAATTAAAAATCTTATTACTTAATGGTTTATGATAATTATATGAAACTGAAATGATACATTCTTTAAGAGGAAAAAGGTCGTAAATCTGTTTGCATATTGCATTTAAATTCAAATTATCAAAAGATTTTTGTTGAAATTTTATATTAAAATAAATAACTTCTTTATTAACTTTCTCTCTATTCATTAACTTAAAATTAATTAAATCATATAATAAATCTTTAAACTGTAAATTTTTAAATTTAAAAACATCCAAACATTTTTTAATTTTCTTAAGCACATTTATCTTTAATTTAAAAACCTCCATTTTAATATTTTTAACACTATAATTATTATCAAAAACAAATTCCATAATCTTTAATTTAAAAACCTCCATTTTAATATTTTTAACACTATAATTATTATCAAAAACAAATTCCATATAAATAATGGAATAAATGGAAATAATGAATAAATGGAAATAATGAATAAAATGGAAATAATGAATAAAATATATATATATATATATATATTGTTCTTTGATTTTTTATCTTTTACTTATGTATCTGTTTTTCTTTTTATCGGTACAACACTTAATGGAAATTAGTTTGCGTATGTTAAATAAATTGCGTATATTAGTTTGCGTAAGATTAATTTATTTTCCGTATTTTTTTTAATTTATTTTATTAGAAAAATTTTGCTAACTCATTTTATAAGAATACTGCATTTTCTTCGTTTTTTTCCCCTCTGAATTAGTAACTGCTACTTTTGAAAAAAAAAAAAAATGTTAAGCTTATGCCTTAAAGCTGCTTAGTAAATAAAGCTTTTATTACTTTTTTTTTGCTAATATGAATAACTACATTTTACATACAGTGTAAATATGGTTATGCGATGATTTTTTAAGATAAATAACAAATGGAAATTTTTTTGTTAATTATTTTTAAAGGAGGAAAATAATGAAAGAAAATGGAAAGTACGTTACAATAAGTAAAATAACCGCATTAACTTAATTTATTTCTAATTCTGAAAACACGAATTTATTGTGTAAAATATTATTAATTGCGTTCTTGGTCTTGCGTATTTTTTACAACACAATTTTTTCGAAGTGGAACCAGCATTTGCTGTGTTAAAATATAATTATCTTAATTGATTTACTTTACAATCTTTAGAAAATCGCCTTCGAAGCAAGCTGAAAAATATTAAGCCTGCTTGATAAAGGAGGTTGTTGACGAATGTTTTTCTTTTATTTTTTTAATAATCAATAAATATTTTGACACATTATAGAAAAGTAAATAATAGATTTTTATAAATTAAGTTTAAAATGTAAGTTTTCTAATATACGTGGATTTACTTTTTATTGTGGAATCGTAATATTATTGAATAAAATATTTTTAATCTTATTCTTGGAATTTTTTATTGTACGATTCTTTGTATTTTACGAAAGAAGTGACGTTATTATTTTTTTGTGAGAGATTTGATCTAGGTATTTAATTAGCACAAGCACTATTAATTTTTTTTGTTCTTTGCCTTTGAAACCTTACCATTATTTTTTTTTCTTTTTATCGGTACAACACTTAATAGAAATGAGTTTGCGTAGATAAGATTAAATTATTTTCAGCGTTATTTAGAATTTATTTTATTATAAAAAGTTTTTCTAACTCATTTCATAAGAATAATGAATTTGCTCTTCATTATTTTTCCTTCTATTATTCTGTTACTATGATGAACTATTTTTTAAATACTGTCGAAATATGATTACGCAATGATTTTACAATATAAATAATAAACAGAAACTTTTTGTTTATTAATTAGTTTTAAAGGAGGGAAAACATGAAAGAAAGCGGAAAATACGTTATTAATAATAAAAAAAATCGGATTAATTTAATTTATTTCTCATTCTGAAAACACTAATTTATTGTATAAAATATTATTAATTGCGTTCTTGTTCTTGCGTATTTTTTTACAGCACAAACTTTGCAATGTTAATATAATTTTCTTAATTGATTTATTTTACGATTAAATATTTATTATTTTAATAATCTTTAGAAAATCTCCTTCGAAGCAAGCTGAAAAACATTAAACCTGCTTGATAAATGAAGTTGTTGGCGAATGATTTTCTTTTCTTTTTCTTTTTTTTCTTTTTCTTTTTTTTTTTTTTTTTTTTTTTCTAATCATCAATAAATATTTTGAAACATTATACAATAGTGACTGCACAATATATTTTTACAGATTGAATAATAACTTTAAAAGTATATTTTAGATTAATGGTATTGAAGAAGCTAATCTAACAAATTTTAGAACTGAAGAGGAAAAACACATTATTAATCAAAAAAATTTTACAAAAAGCGTAATACATGATTGTTTTATTTCACTTTTCATATCCAGGAAAATATTTGTCGGTATTTCAAGAAAAAATGTATGCATAAAGTTAAATATTATAATAAAAACTGTAGTGTAACATTGAAAGACATTCTGTTTTATGTTTTAGAATACCAATTTGTTCATGTGGAAATGTGTATATTTCTTTAAAAAACGTCAGTTTCAAAATATAGATATAGCGGTTACAGTTACTTATGCTATATAAGTATATCGATGAAGTAATTTTTTTGTCCATTAGAGTACAATGTGAAATTTATATAATTATTTCCCTTTTCATGTAGTTTTCGTAAGTATCAAATTGGAACAAATGTCCTTGTATAAGGTGAAATTAATTTTTAATTGGTTCAACAATTCTGGTAATCTTATTTTATTTTTCCTTTAACTGCAGCTCTTAAAGCATAATCTATCCAAAAACAGTGATGTCCACTTTAGAAAAAATGCATTTTTCGGTGCTAAAAGTTTGGGCTGACGCACTTTGTTAGATATATGTATTCCATCTTCATATAATACTTTTATTCGATTAACCAAATGCTAATTTCATATCATGTAAAAAATAATTATGTTAACAAATTAAATAAAAATTAAGTTGTTTTTGATGTTATATCAATTTACAGATTATTATGAAACATATTTTAATGAATAAAATATGTTTTATATGATTATGTTGCTTGTTTAATCGTTTATTGTACATATTTTTTTTTTCTATTTTAAAGATTAAATGAATTTCTTTTGTTTCAAGTTTTATTTTTTAAAAAAATGACAAATTTATTTTTTATTTGTCTACGGTAAAAAAGATAATAGAAAAGGAAGGAAAGTTAAAAATAATATATAAAATAGGATCATGTTACTCAAATCGTTCGTCCATTAATTTTCTAAACATTACACATTTTAAATGTTTTTACGGATAAGGTGGATAAAATTCATCAAGCAGAGAATTTTTACTTTTGATTAAACAAGATCATTACACTCACACTTAAAAAAATTGCATATCTGTATCTTGAAAATTAACTACATTACAATGGTGATACTTACTTAACTTTTTTGTACAATTTAAAATACTGTTCTATTAGTTAAAACGTAAATAATTAGCAGTGTTTTATTTTGATAAAAAAAAAAATTATCCAGCACAAAGAACACCCATAAAAATACATATAAATAAACCATTATGCAGGCAAATATCACGTAAATACACAAGTATAACTTTAAATACCAAAACTATCAATCAAAAAGAGCGGCGCAGAATTCATTATCAATTTGTTTTTCTTTTCGTTACATTTTAATAGATAATTGTGCCCTCCAAATAAAACTTTAAAAAATACTTTAGAGTTTCTTACATCTAATATTTCTGCGGTCTTCGATTGTACTTTGGTTAATGTATGTATTATCCTCCAAATTAGATTTTGTTTACATTCTCTTACTACTTCAAATATTATCACCATTCAAAATGGTAAATTTTTAGTTAAGCATAACGCATTCGATTTTGAAGAATGAGATAAGTAATTATTTTGTTGCAGTAAAGGGAAAAAAATCCGAATGAAACATTTGTCTGTTGTAAAACAAATATAAAGAGAGTTCTATAAGGAAGGAATATCTTATTAACATATTCTTTTTTTTCTTACTTTACTTGAAATACTATCGCAATTGACATTGCACAAAGATTCCAAATAGTTAAGAAATTAAAGCTTGTTTCTAATTTAGGGTCATCCAGGACATATTTTGCAAAATGGTGTTCAGGAACTTAAAATTATATTTCATTATTAAAATAATTTTTCATTTTTTAATAAAAGTATAAGAGAAATGGGTCATTTTTTTACTATAAAATATGTATCATTTACATACATATCCGCTACAACATCAACGAATGGACCGGAAATGTTTTCTTTTGTCCAGTTTTAGCAGGTAGATAATATGATCATGAAAATTACTTTATATCATTAAATATGCAGTTACAGTTGCTACCGAATGCTGGTATTTTTTGTATTTACTTGAAATGAGAAATTTGTAATAAAATAATGTAAAACTACATGTTGTATAAGGTACGTAAAGTTTATATTGAAAAACTGTAATCACATTAGTCAGTTTTATACAAAAATACAATAAAAATTTATAATTTAATTTATAGAAATAAAAATCTCTGTTTTAGTGTGTAGCTACATATATATTCTATTTTTTAATTTTTTAATTATTTATTTATTCTTGACTTTAGAAGCATGCTTTGCAGTTAAAATATTTAAGTATTGTCACAAGTATTTGAAAAAGAAGACTCAGACTTATTAGTGTGATACTTTAGCGATATGTATCTTTTATATAATTATCTTATAGTTCTCATTAACAAGAACAGGACGAAAATCATATAACTAACACGTGATTCCCACATATTTTATTGATATTATTTGTAGAACAAATTTGAGTAATTAGCATTGTATGTGCAAAAAATGGAGGAGTCCTAAGAGCGTTTTACTACATTTCCATATAATAATGATGGGAACTAAATAAATCGTCTAGGATGTGCAGAAAAACATAATTTGAAAAAGGATATTTTACTCATTTTATTGAAACGTAGGGCTGGTAATAGTCCAAACCTATTACGTGAGTAAATGGTCATATTGGCAAGAAATAATACGTTAATAGAAGTGGCTTTGTCATTCTGTACCATTTCAACAATCGACGATGTCCCAACAACACGACTTAGCTGGGATGTTAAGGGGGATAATTTTAATAAAAGATGTTTCTTTTATTCAGAAATGAACAGGTGCACTTCCATAAAATATTAAAATTAATAATTTGTTGAAATCTAACATGAGATTATTTTGAAACTTTTTTTAATATTAAAAGAATAAAGTCAAAATGATGATGATATGGGAAATTATTTAAATTATACTAGGGGTGTTCAAATGAAAGTTAAGAGTCTCATGCGAACAGTTTTCAATGTATTTTCGTGAAACAAACATGATAGTGAAGGTGTATGTATCACTCGTGTGCAAGCGCAATCAGATTTGTGATAACTTCATTCGTAACAACATGGCATTAAGATAAAAAAAAAAAGCTGGTTGGATGCAACTGCGACCAAAACGGATCAGCGAGCTTTAAATAAGTTTTTAACACTGGAAGGATATAAGCCGATGAATATTCATATCAGAATGCTGGCTGTGTACGCTGACTCCTGTGTGTCAAAGCCTAAGGTGATGAGGTGTTCCAGAATATTTAGCGAGGGTCACAGGAGATAACGGATTTTCTGCGGCCTGGTCAGGCGCACAAAGTTGTGACCTCGTCACTGTAGGCTTTGACACACACGTGTCACCGTACACAGCCAGAATTTTGTGATGAAAATTGACCGGCTTACACCCTTCTCGTGTTAAAAATTTAATTACAGCTCGCTGATCCGTTTTGGACGCTGTTGCATCCACACCAGCTATTTTTAACTGAATGCAGCGTCATTACGAATGAAGTTATCACAAATATGCTTGCGTTTGTGCAAGTGCGGTACATACACCTTCACTGTCGCGTTAGTTTCACGAAATTACATTGAAAAGTGTTCGCATGCAACGCTTTGATTCACTTTCATTTGAACACGCCTTATATTTTCATTTCGGCTTACAATTAAACCGCACCCGACCTGCTAGAAATTCGTAATTTTGAAGTAAACAATATTTAAAATCACACAAAATTTGTGAATTCAAATGTTCCTTTTTTGATCTCAAAAGAAATCATATCAAATCAGAATAACGCGCTGTATTCTTTTGTAATAAAATACAAAACTTTTTGCTTTCTATATACTTCAGAGAAAGATATACAAATATTTCCCCCTGGACGCGTGTTTTGATGTTACTACAAGATTTTACATGACGTTAAAGTTAGAAATTTTATGTCCTGTCAAAAGGATCATATGATATGTACCTCTTGAAATTACTTGTATATAGTTTTTATTTATACATTTTTCTGTTATGAAAGGGAATATAAAATGCTATTCACGGGAAAAGGGAAGATCAGTAACCCTCAGAATTTTATTGAATATCTAATATCTGTTTATATTTAGTTTAATGTTTAACTTTTTGTTTACTTTACCGTGTTTTCAGAATTTCAGAATAAAATTAAAATTAGAACATGTCGAATGATTGTATTGGGTTCATAGGTATTCGAAAAAGAAGACTCAGACTTATTAGTGTGATATTTTAGCGATTTGTATCTTTTATATAATTATCTTATAGTTCTCATTAACAAGAACAGGACGAAAATCATATAACTAACACGTGATTCCCACATATTTTATTGATTTTATTTGTAGAACAAATTTGAGTAATTAGCATTGTATGTGCAAAAAATGGAGGAGTCCTAAGAGCGTTTTACTACATTTCGATATAATAATGATGGGAACTAAATAAATCGTCTATGATGTGCAGAAAAACACTATTTGAAAAAGTATATTTTACTCATTTTATTAAAACATAAGGGCTGGCAATAGTCGAAACCTATCACGCGAGTAAATGGTCATATTGGCAAGAAATAATACGTTAATAGAAGTGACATTGTCATTCTGTACCATTTCAACAATCGACGATGTCTCAACAACACGACTTAGCTGGGATGTTCAGGGGGATAATTTTAATAAAATCTTTTTTTCAGAAATGAACAGGTGTACTTCCATAAAATATAAAAATTAATAATTTGTTGAAATCTAACATGATCTTATTTTGAAACTTTTTTTAATATTAAAAGAACAATGTCAAAATGACAATGATATGGGAAATTATTTAAATTATACTTGGGGTGTTCAAATGAAAGTTATTCGAAGAGTCTCATGCGAACAGTTTCCAATGTATTTTCGTGAAACAAACACGATAGTGAAGGTGTAAGTATCACTCGTGTGCAAGCGCAATCAGATTTGTGATAACTTTATTCGTAACAACGTGATATTAAGATAAAAGAAAAGCTGGTGTGGATGCAATTGCGTCCAAAACGGATCAGCGAGCTGTAATTAAGTTTTTAACACTGGAAGGATCTAAGCCGGTGAATATTCATCACAGAATCCTGGCTGTGTACGCTGACACGTGTGTGTCAAAGCCCAAGGGGACGAGGTGGGCGAGAATATTTAGCGACGGTCACAGGAAATAACGGATTTTCTGCGGCCCGGTCAGGCGCACAAAGTTGTGACCTCGTCACTGTAGGCTTTGAAACACATGTGTCACAGTACACAGCCAGTATTTTGTGATGAATATTCACCGGCTTACACCCTTCCAGTGTTAAAAATTTAATTACAGCTCGCTGATCCGTTTTGGACGCTGTTGCATCCACACCAGCTATTTATAACTGAATGCCACGTCCTTACGAATGACGTTATCACAATTCTGCTGGCGTTTGCTCACGCGTGGTACATGCACCTTCACTGTCGCGTTTGTTTCACGTAATTACATTGAAAACTGTTCGCATGCGACGGTTCGAATCACTTTCATTTGAACACGCCTTATATTTTCATTTCGGCTTACAATTAAACCGTACCCGACCTGTTAGAAATTCGTAATTTGTAGTAAAAAATGCTTAAAATCGCACAAAATTTGTGAATTCAAATGTTCCTTTTTTATCACAAAAGAAATCATATCGAATCAGAATAACGCGCTGTATTCTTTTGTAATAAAATACAAAGCTTTATGCTTTCTATATACTTCAGACAAAGATATACAAATATTTTACCCTGGACGTGTGTTTTGATGTTACTACAAGATTTGACGTGACGTTACAGTTAAAATTTTTATATCATGTCAAAAGGTTCATATGGCATTTACCTCTTGAAATTTTCTTGTATGTATTTTATATTTATGTATGTAGTTTTTATATAGTCATTTTTATGTTATGATAGGGAATATAAAATGCTATTCACGCGAAAAGTGAAGATAAGTAATCCTCAGAGTTTTATTGAATATCTAATATCTGTTTTATATTTAGTTTTATGTTTTAACTTTTTGTTTCCATTACCGTGTTTTCAGTATTTCTGAATAAAATTAAAATTAGAAGCTTGTCGATTGATTATATTGGGTTAATTTTCTATATACTTCAGAGAAAAATATTCAAATATTCTGATCTGGACGTGTATTTTGATGTTACTACAAGATTTGACGTGACGTTACAGTTAGAATTTTTATGTCCTGTCAAAAGGTTCATATATGTACCTCTTGAAATTTTCTTTCACCCCTTTTCATCTTTTTTTCTTGTTTATGTCAATATCAACGTATATGCTTCTGCTGTGGCTCACATTGAAGTACTGAAGACGAGAATCACGCTTGTGATCCAGTCAATTACATAATTGATGCTAGTGAGCACGTGGATTGAACTGGAGTTCCATGTGGATATGGCTCGAGCTACAAAAGTTGCACACATTGAACCATACTAATGGATTTCACAAATTGTTGCTGTCTAACTTCTTTTGACAAAATGAACTGATTCTCTTGAATTTTTTATGTTTTATCTGTACAGCTCCATAGGGTGGAAACCAGATATTTCTTGAAACATTACTTTTCCCCTTTTACTTTCCTGTTGAAAAAAAATATGTTGAAAGCTTTCAAACTATTGCTAATGCTTTCGATATATTTATGTTACTAGATTTACTTTGGATATTTAAATTATCTTTTTGATTAGTCTAACATAATTTAATAACATATAAATCTATTAAATACCTTATTTTGTTCCTTAATATATTATTATTATTTATGTAAGAATTGTCATTTGATATTATTTTGAATGATGAATTTAATAATGAAAATTGGCTGATTGTGATTACTAATACCGTATCGTAAGCCACCTGCTAATAAATAAGGGATAATTTATGAACGTATTAGGTACATTTCTAGGGTATCTAAAATCACAAATGTTAATTATAGTTTTAACAAAATCTCAATAGTCTGATCAAATTCCCAATACGAACTTTTTACATTAAAATACAAATATCACCTAAATAAACAAATAAAATTAATAATCAGACGATATACAGGGTGTCGCAAAAGTTCCTGAGACATTTTAAAATTAAATATAAAATAAAATTATTGTCATACAGGAGTGCGGATTGGACTGAAATGCTTCTCAGGATGAAAAGGTTTCTTGAAGAGAATAAAAAATTAGTTTGAAACTTCGCTCATAGATGCCGCTGTACAGATAAAATATCAAAAACTCAAGAGAATCAGTTCATTTTGTCAAGTTTGTCAAGTTTTTGCAGTTAGAGAGCAATAATTTGTGAAACCCATTAGCATAGTTCAATGTTTGCACCCTTTGTAGTCTGAGCCACATCCACATGGAACTCCAATTTAAACCACGTGCTCACTAGCTTTAATTGGGGAATTAACTGGATCACATGCGTTATTCTCGTCTTCAACTCTTCAACGTTAGCCACAGCAGAAGCATACACTTTGACATAGACATAATCTCACAAGAAAAAATCAAGTGGGGTAAAAACTAATCTAAAATTAAAATAAAAAACGCTTTATTGAAAACAAGCATACGTACAAGATGTGCCATATATGATCGAAGATTGGAACTAATTATTTTCTTTCATTTGAAGTAAACTTTTCATCCTGATGATCATTTTAGTCAAACTGCACTCCTGTACGACAATTACTTGATTTTATATTGAATTTTGAAATGTGTTAGGGACCTTTGAGACACACTCTGTATATAAAAACAATACATACATGTACATATATATATATATATATATTTACATCCATAGAAAATGCCTACATATTCATTTGTTAAATATTTCGGACTACACTGTAAATTAAAATGTCTGAAATGGAGTGTTCAATTTTCAGACATTTTAAAATGTCTGAATTTTTTCAGACACCTTTTGCGTCTGAATTTCAGACACTTCAAACATCTGAATCGCATCCATTTTTTGTAAGCATCTTATGTAGTAGGGTGTATCGATTTTTAATTTTTTTTTTGTTTCCAAATTCCAAGTTGATAAAAAGTTGCTATTAGACACCACAACTTACCACAAAAAATTTTGGATTTTTAAAAAAATGTTTAGGTCTCCCGCACAAGGCCTAAAGTTTAGAAATTTCACTTAAAAAGTAAATTTTTACAAAATTTTTAAAAAAACCTAAAACACTTTTTTTTTAATTGCAAGTTAAAATTCCTCTAACAATAAGCATGAAAAACGATAGAAAATGTATTTCAAAAACTTAGCACAACATTTAGGTCTCCCGCACAAGACATAAATTTTGTTAATTTTGACGAAACTTTCGTAATTTTTAGTGTAAATGAACCATTTTTTTCGTTAAAAACACCAGACTTAAGTGTATTCTTGTTACAGGAGGCATAAAATGACACAATATAAATATATATATATATATATATATACATATATACATACTACATAAATAATATATAAATGTTGTATACCTTAAAAAAAGATAGTTTGACGATGTAAATTGTTTGATAAAGGTGTTGAAATAAACTCTATCATTATTTGTGATTACTATTGTTCATTACAAATGTATAAAATATTATAACGCGGAATAAAATGTAGTATATAAGTACAAAATGTTACATGGCACGAATGAAACCATCTCTTTCGATCATCCCACACACTCGCTTTGAAGCTTCTGTGACTTCTTTCACAATTCGTTCCACAGCTTGATTGTGAGAAGGAATTGTAAATTCAACCCTTCCACTTTTTCCCGTATCCGCAATTAACTGTAACTCTTCTAGGATCATATCGATAACAAGAGGGGGTTGGGTTACTGAAGTGGTTTGCCAGTCAATCATATCTATATAGTCTTTAGCATTAAAATTGATCTGAGGGGGTTTAAATATCCTTACCCCTTTCTTTTCTGTTTGACGAGCTTTCTGTATTCTCTTATAAGCCAAGACTCTAATATGTTTTCGTTCATCAAACAACATAGCTATTAAAACATGCTCTGGGTGAGCCATGAATGCGTTTCTCTGTAACGTTGCATGGACGACATGTTTTAGCTCGTCTTCCAAGTAATTGCTGAAATGAATCATTTAAAAAAAATTAATTGAACCTTGCGGGATTTTGGGATTGCACTTAATTGAGAACCATGATGGTATGTAGACTTTCATTATAAACTCTGCAAGCTTTCTCAGCTCAGGGGTCGGATCATCCATGGCTACATACAAACGAAGGATTCGATTTGCCAGGGTAAGCCACCTGGCGTGCGAGATCATTCCGGGGTTTCGTCTGGCCAACTCTTCTGTACATGTACCTGTTGATACGGCTTTGGATACTTCGTACAGATACTTTTGGTCTGTGCTCAACTCATTAAGATCAACTTCTGGTATATCGCTTTCAATTGCAACAAAATTGACAACATCCAGATTTTGGCAGCTTAGAAGTTGTTTACCAATAGGCCCGCTAAATGTGTTTGGTCCAGAAGTTGGCCCATCAAGAGCAACCATAATTTTTCTAAATGGCAATTCATTCAAATGTAGTAGACACACAACTGCCTGCAATGGCTGTTGTATTTTATTTTCAAATAAAGCGATAACTCCATTTGAAGTGCCTGTGTTTGTTGCCGTACCATCACAACCTTTTAGTTTTTTAAGATCGACAGTTTTTTCTTCACAGTACTTTACAAGTGATGTAACTATTTCCTTTCCTGTTCCATTTATGGGAGTTACATGACCGAAATACTTGGATCCAGGTTCTTCAACAATAGATATGTGTTCTTCCATTAAAGATTTTCGGACGCTTTTACCAGCTACAATTTCTTTTGTTATGGTTTCATCTTTACGACCACCAAAGTAAATGGCCAACAGATCGGAGGTTCGAGTTGAGCTTACTTCTTTACGAGACTTAAGTCTTTCACGTGCTACTTTTGATTTGTCGATTACTGCTTCTTGGTTCTCCGCGGTAACGACATTTAAGTCTCGCAAAAGTGCAGTAGCTAACTGAGCTCCAGCTCTACTAGAAATGCCCCTGCGGTCACAAGCTCGTGAAAACAAAGACAAGCGTTGTGGCAGTTCTTGTTTTACTACACTTGAAACACTTTTTTGACTTGTATCAAGTACATTTATTTCAAAATCACTATCTTGACATGATGTGTGAGACATTGAGTCATCTGTACTATCACCAGAATCAATGTTATCAACAGATTTTAAGTTTTCATCCTCAGTTTTCTTTACAACTACCTGCATTAAAGCTTGTGATTTCCTTTCTAATCGCTTTTTAAGCTTTTTAGTATCTTTTTTGTCACACTCTGCAATTGACATCAATCTAGGACCACGTTGGTCGAGCAAAAACTCGTGTTCTAGTGCCGGGACTTATTTGTCAATAGAGCAAATACAGTTGCTGAGGTCACATTTGCAAGTACAAATATCAAACAATGCAGTTTCAGTTTTTGACTGAAAGCTAGTTACTGTAGGAGTTAGGATACTTCCTTTTAGGCCCTGAACACTTTTTGATTTTCTCAAGCTGTTCATGAAGTTTTAAAACCATAAATAGTGTATTTTTGGTGCCACAAACAGGAATTGAAGCTCTTTTCCATATTTCTCAAGTTTTAAAGCAACTCTTAACGCAATTACCTTCTTTGCAGGCTGATGTATTCCCTCTTGTTTCATTTCAATGCGTACCCACTCAAAATACTTCAAAACATCCATCTTGGTTGGCAGAACATTAAACTCACTCACATCAATAGGTTGCCCGATAACCGGCCTGTCGGTAGTTTGTCTAGTTAGATGCGGTTTTTTACTCATAATGAACAACAAGACTCACTCAATTGATTCTTACAACAAGACTATCGCACTAAAACACAACCGTAATGCTCGCTCGCGGGCAGACGACTGTCTGACGCGAGCGAGCGCGCAGATGACTGTCGCAATGATTCATAGGTGGCGCGTCACCGCGGCGCGACACTCTGGCCTTCCCCCACCCCATCGCTTCAAGTTGACGCTTGACGTATTGAAATGTGTTTTATTATTTCACTTATTTCAACAATTCCAATCAAGCCTAACGAGGCTTTAGTTACATTTAATTTTTAAACCAGCAACAACACAAATATGAAAACACTGAAAAATATTCAAAAATTGGCTGAAATTTACGACTTTTAGGCCTTGTGCGGGAGACCTAAATGTTGTGCTAAGTTTTTGAAATACATTTTCTATCGTTTTTTGTGCTTATTGTTAGTGGAATTTTAACTTGCAATTTAGAAAAAAAGTGTTTTAGGTTTTTTTTTTTTAAATTTTTGTAAAAATTTACTTTTTAAGTAAAATTTCTAAACTTTAGGCCTTGTGCGGGAGACATAAACAATTTTTTAAAATTCCAAAATTTTTTTGCGGTAAGTTGTGGTGTCTAGTAGCAACTTTTTATCAACTTGGAATTTGGAAACAAAAAAAAAAGTTAAAAATCGATACACCCTATTATGTAGCCTTGTTTGACCACGTTGAATCCTGGAAAAATATTTGGCTGCGGTCCTGCCCCCTCCACCCCCATACAGCCTGATTTTTTTGGTGCTCCCAATTTTGGGTTCTATTTTCATTAAGCTGATAATTTAAATCTTTTCCGACATTGTACTGATTATAATCAATATTTTGAACTTAAGTAGTAGAACAAAATAAAAAACAAAAAAAAAAAAATATTTAAATATTAGTTTTTTATATTTGTTTTGTTTTTTATTTTATTTTACTTTAAAAGTTAAAAATATTGATTATAATCAGTACAATTTCGAAACAGATTTAAAATAGAAGCTTTACAAATATTGCACATCAAATTTGGCGGCACTAAAATCGTAGGGGCTAGGATCACTGCCCAGAATTCCCATGCTTTAATCAAGAAGTTCTTTTGAAAAAAATGCAACCCTGCATTATGGTTATCTAAATTGAGATGTCCGGTATTCGGGAGTATCCGTTGTGGAGGTTAATAGACATTACCGAATAGGGACACCTCTATATAGCGAATACTTTTTTAATCCGCAAGGCATACATATTTGTGTATATTTACCTCCCAAAAGCAGACAAATCCGATTATTGGACAAATTCCGCAGTGCCGCAGTCTCCGCTATTAAGGTACATGGATAAATATATGCATATATATTTTGTAATCTTGTCCCACTCTAAAAGTTCAAAATATTTAATATACTCAGTTGAATGTCGAAAAACATTTAAAATATCAGATGTACGAAAATTGCAAGTAAATTCCACCCTCCCCTCACCCTAAAAAAATTAAAATTCATATAATTTAAAAATTAGATTTTTTAAATATTATATTACCACAAAGGCAATTTTACATATTATATCAGATGATAATCACGAAAGCTATTTAACTATAAATAAAAAAATAAATATTCGACTTTAATAATATTGAGAAAAAAATACTTCTGTATTTTGTTAAATATATATTGGGTTTAATCTTGTCCTACTCCAAAGTTTAATTATGATCAGTGCAAGACTAAAGATATCAGCTTTACAAAAATTTCATACAATTCCCCCCCCCCCCTCCCCGAAAAAAAATTAAAATCCATATCATTGAAAAATTAGATTTTTTAAAAATTTATATTGCCACATGGGTAAGTTTTTATGTAGACCAGAGGGTAATCACAAAAGCTATTCAACTATCAATAAAAATAAATAGATAAATATTCTATATTAATAACATGAAGAAAAAATAACACATAGTTTACAAACCTCTTTTGCCTTAAATATATAACTTAACATCTGTCATTTTGGTACTTTTCGTATACGTCTATGTTTCATCTTCTCCATACTTCCTTTTATTTCCTGATAAACAAGTTTTTAAATGACTTAATATTTACATTATTAAAAAATAATTATTTTGACTAATTAAATTTTACATTATTCTCATAACCACATAATTATAGATTACAGTTCTAGGAGAAAAATCCTTTTCATTAGACATCTTTAAAGCAAAATAAATAAAAAAGCACGAAAAGAAAGAAACGCTTATTTGTAAACTCTAATTTGAAAATGACTTACGGAGTGGAAGATATTTCTACACACGCAGCGAAGTCGAAATAAACAAATGATTTCGTTTTTCCTGACTAATAGTTGTGATGTCTGTTTGCAGGTTAAAAGATTTACCCGTTAAAATGTTTAATCGCTTATAAATATATTTAAAAAATACTTGAGATATATATTCTTTTTCAATGATATATAAATTTATAAAAATTAATTGATTTTTATTCCAAAAGCTAAAGTCTATAAATATATTTTTTGATTTCAGTTGAATATTGTTCTATTAAAAAGAAATACAACCCCGAAAATCCCAGGATTTGACAGAAAAAATTCCGGGATTTTCGGGATTAAAAACAGAGTAGGATCCCGGAATCCCAGGATACGGGATCCCGGGATTGTATTCCCTAGGTAGGAAGTAAGGAAGCATTAGGAAATCTTTCAAAGCTTTTTTTTCTCTTTATATCATTGTGGCCGTTTAGTGTGAGATAAAGTATTAGCCATTGAAACTAAGAACTGTCATGGAAAACAAGAGAATGAATTTAAATTAAAATGTGATATTATTACTTTAAATTTGGAAAAAAAAATATGAGAATTTAAAATATATAATTTACAATAAAAGGCAACGTCATAAGTTTAAAAATATATACTTCAAGAATTAGTGGGTTTTTTGCAAACAGATTCAAAACTAATACCATTTTGTGCAAGGTTTTGATCAGCGCCATTTAGAAAATCATAAAAAACACTAATTTTAGTACTAAAAAGAAAAATTGCGACTCTTACTTGAATCCTATCGCAAGAAGTAAGAAAAATTCCTCAATTTGAGATTTAAAAATTATTACAGTGAGGAACAAACACTTGCATCGTTTTAGAAGGAAATCCCTTAATGCATCCGGCTAGCCATATTTAGAGAATAAAATGCTTCATCCTCAAAACATAATACGCCAGACAAATTTTTTACCAGCTTTGACAAGACGAAGTCGAATAACACAATATTATCGATAAAAATTAACACTAAGTCCGTGCCACGCACACCTTGCCACACACTTTGTAGAGTTCCCGGATGTAATCTTCAAGAGTTGTCTGCTTCTGTTTCTATCCCGCCTTTATATTGTCGACAACTTATAAGAGACATTGGGTGTCAAGCACACAAGTCAGATGTATACATTCAATAAACTAAGTGAATACGAATTAAAATCACAGAACTTCAAATTTCGCGAAAATCTAAATACGCGTACATAAAAACAAACTTTCGGTTTGAAATACAACGTACGTTCCAACGAAAGACATCTAAAACGCACGCTTAACTGAGAGTGCCCCCTGGTGGTTATTACGTAGGAAAAATGGGAGAAACATTCTCGTTCCCAGTATAATGAAATTTAATAAATTATGTTTTCTTTATGTCTGATAATTAAAAATAAATGATATTTCTTTTCTTATAAATGGCTATAGAATAATTTTACGTTAAGGGAAAATGTTACTAAGATTTTTACTTCAGAGAAACCGTTCCTCCTTTGAACACTTCGTAGAAGACAATTTTAATTCTTTTCTTCTTTTGATGTTCATATATTTCAAATTTATATCAAACTGTGTGTGAGCGTGAGGGAGGGGGAGCTCAGGGGGGGGGGGGGAATAATCCATTGAGGAAAAAAAATTCTCTATTTTCAAAAATGTCGTTTGAAACTTATTTTTGAACAATTACTATTTCTTAATTGCTAAATTTTTACATTTATTTTTATGTTTATAGCTTTAAAAATTTCTTGCACGAGGAGTTCTGTTAAAATATTCTTAGTTTGCCAATTTCATGTTTATGTTCTGCATTTTAGAAAAGCAGATTACGCTGTTGACCCCAGGCACAACTGTTCCAAAATCTGGTCCCTCCCTAAATTTCTTTCTACCAGCACATCTCTTAGTAATTAGGGGGGAGGGGGTGAACCTTCCTTGGTCCTACGAGCGTACGTGATAGCGAGTAATTTTTGAAAATAGATATATTTTGTGAAAAGCAATTACTGATTTATTTATTGCGCCAAAAATAATTTAGTCCCAAAACTTTAGTAAGAGAACTGTTTCAATTTTCCAGATGTCCCATGTTCTAAACAAATTACTTTTTTTTAATAAAATAATATCAAATTTAATGGATAAAAATGATTTAAACATCTGTTATCTATTCGAAAACAATTCTCTGGTGGTGTTGGCATACATATTGCAATGCAGTTATACATACAGTCATCACATATATGATACAATTATATCGCATTTAGACACTTAAGTGTCTAAATTTCTAAATGTCTTAATTTCAGACATATCACCATTTTTCAGACATTTTTAATAGTTCATTTATTCCATGATCATAGTAAGACACTTATATGTCTTAAATTTAGACATCTGTGATGTCTGAAATTTCAAATTTAGACAATTAAGTGTCTGAATAACTTTTTCAGTCACATATGTGTCTTAATTTGCAGTGTATATACCAATATATTGAATACTTTTTAACACAATTTACCTGACATTAATTAAAAGGTGCTGTAATGAATTGCCTACATTTTTACAATATGTGAATTAAATTAAAACGTTTCAAATTCATTGTCATTACACCCAGTATAGCGTGTTACATTGCAAATATCTGCACTAAACTATAATGATGCAACAATGACCAATTTTGCTTATTTTTTTTCCAACTATAGAAAAGTATTACATTTAATAGTACTGAAAAATATCTTAAGAAAACTGTATAAACTGTCTGCCGCTGAAATCGGTATTGCGAAATTTTAAAGGAACGATTTCAGTTTTATATTTTTGTGATCGATACAGTTGAATACCCGAGAAATCTATTTGTCGATACATTAAATATTCAAAATAAATGATGGAATTTTCGAAAGATTATCCTTAAGTAAATAGGTATTTGTTTACGTTTTCTTAAACGTTTTTCAATGGCAAATTTATTCTCTGCAAAGTATATACATGTAAAAGAGATGATTTTGGAAAAAGTATTTAGAGTTCTGTTTATTCTAGATTCTGTTTAAGGATTATATACAATAATAACATAAATTCCTATAAAATGATATCGTTGATATATACTTTTCTTTTCTTCTAAATTATATAGGAGTTCTTGTATTACTATGGAATATATATATATATTTTTTATTTTGCAATAAATTAATTTAATGTATCATGTAGTTTTTCCGTTCTACAAAATGTTCTTTCAGATTATGCATTATGATTTTTTACTGCTAATTAAGTAACATTTTACAAATCCTGTAATTCATAATGCACATACTCATTCATAAATAATTTTAAATTAAGCTGATTTTTGACATCACATAATTTTTAAAAATTAAATTTCTTAAAAAATTGGCCGAAATGTTCTTAGAAATCAGTAGTCTAAAATTAGCAGTATATAAAAAGAGGCATTTGGGGAGTTAAACACCTTATAAGTTCCACTATGTGCAAAGTATTAAATAATAAATCTTAAGTGTATAAGATTTTGACCTTAAAAAGCTCTTAAAAACTTTACATTAATGTTATAAGCAATATGGAAGGCATTAAAGTGACATATATTATATGTCTTATAGCAATGACAGTGCTGGAAAATTGGCGCAGAGGAGGAGCCTATTGAGACCGCTAATTGTTTATTGTGTTATTCACCTTTATAAAAACTCGGAAATTATGTCATTAGATAAGTCGCAAAATACTACTAAAATTTAGTGGTGTCGATAGGCTCCTCCTCTGCGCCAATTTTCCACTACTGCAATGAGTAAAGGCTATTATAAAAACGCAAATAAAACATAAGTATATTGAAAATGTTTTTATATAAAAGTTAATGTCTAAAAACAATTGTCACTATGACAAGTCTTATAGTCAAAACCGCACACTGATAAGCCTTTATGTTAATCCATTTTTACCTAGCATCCCACTTTTGGGACGTTTCGTATTTTAATAAATTTGTATAATTTTCTTCTTCTTTATAGCATAAAAATTGTACGAAATAATTATCTATAAATGTCTTTATCTCTTGCCGAAAGATAACAGCATAAGATGGATATTTATTTGCTTAAATCAAGGCTTTTTTTTGTAGTTTAAATATTTTTCATTTTTCAAGAGGCCGAAATGTAAAAAGTAAGTTTACTTGTATTTTTTCTACCAAGGATCCAAAAGAATATATTATAATCTTAGCTTGTATACTTCTTTGAAATAAGTATTTTTTTTAAATTGTGAAATTATATGTTCAAGCATTTTTTTACGCATTTTTGTAACATACAAAATATAGGACGCTAGACACAAATGGTTACATATTTTTATTTGCCATTTATGGAACAGTTATTTATGCAAACTTTTTTTTCCAGATGATTATGAAACAAATAGTTTTTAAGCCTCAAATATGATTACTCTCAGTTTATTATCACTAATACTATTATTAGTTATAGTACCATTACAGTACAATGTTATTAGTTGGAAATATTCAATTCGAATGTTATTAGTCTCTGTAAAGAAATAAATATCTTTTTCAGTAGTTCATACAAATAATAATTATAGTATAAAATACACAATTTAAAAGCTTATTTTATGTTAATTTAGACAAAACATATAATTATGCATATTATACTATTACAAATATTATGCATATTCTCATATTTAGTAAGTTTACATTTGATCAAAAGAATACAAAAAAAAAAAATTGCGTAATTGTTTTATTATTTTTCCTGTTCATTTTGCACATTTTAAAGTGAGTTTACCAACCAATTTGAGAAAACAACATTCAGGCACAAATGGGGTAATTTCTTGTAAATTTTAAAATGTGAACGGGCTTACGGGACACACTTATTAATCATATTAATACACTATCAATACCTTATACAGTCGAACTTGGATAATTCGAACGTCTTTAATTCGAATTCGTGGATAATTGGAAGTTTTTTGTTATTCCCTTGAAACTTGTATCCAGTTAATGCTAAAAAATCTTCGTTATTTCGAAGTCCAACTTCTTTAATTCGAAGTTTTTACAATTTCAAAAATGACAATCTAGTTTCATTGCAGTTATTTGAAAAATGTCCGCGTTATTTTCAGTTATTGTGGAAAATCCTTTAGGGAAGAGAAGGTGGTGGGAGAATATTCTTATCTGTTCTAAGGAATAGAGAAGGAATAAAGGGAGGAGAAACGAACGCCCTTTCCCTTGAAAGTGACACATGCTACTCTCGCCAATGCGATAAATCTTAGATGACACGCGTTGCAATTCCTTCAAAACCAGGACTATAGTCGCTTTATTTTCTTCATTGTGTTTTTAGTTTTTGTGGTGAGAGTTCAGTGCAAGCATGTCATTGAGTAAGTCCCGTGTCCCGTATAAAACCTTATCTTTCGATGAAAAAATTGCTGTGATTCGTGAGGTAGAAAAGGGTTTAAAGAAAAAAATGCATCATCGCAAAAGAGTATGGAATAGCACCTAACACTCTTTCGACCTTTTGGAAAAATAAAGAAATTTTTTTGAAATCTAATCGAAATCGCAAACGGCCTAGAGAACTCGATAATCCTGATGTGGACGAGTGTGTCTTGAAGTGGTTTAAACAAGCGTGGGACAAAAACATCCCTCTCAGTGGAACTCCTGTTCGTGCAAAAGCGGAAGAATTTGCTGTCAGCTTAGGAAACAACAACTTCAAAGCAAGCTCCGGATGGTTAGACGGATTTAAGGAAAGAAATGAAATTTCCAAGTCTGTGTGTGGTGAAAGTTCAAGTGTGAACCAAGATGCAGCAAATGAGTGGAAAGAAAAAGTTGTTCAAATCATTGAGCATACACAGGACAGAGACATTTTTAATGTCGACGAAACTGGACTCTTTTTCAAATGTACCCCTGCAAAGACTTTGGATTTTAAAGGTGAAAAATGTAGTGGAGAAAAAGGCAGTAAAGAGCAAATAACTCTACTTGTGGGTGCAAACATGGACGGCACTGAGAAGTTACCTTTACTGATGATTGAAAAATCAAGAAATCCAAGGTGTTTTAACAATGTCAAAACAAAGCCTATAGAATACCGTTCTAACACGATAGCCTGGATGACGGGGAATCTTTTTGAAGAATGGCTGCTAGATCTCAACCGTACGTACCAAAGAAAAAACAGAAAAATCATCCTGTTTATTAATAACTGCACGGCCCATAAATCTATACCCGCTATGGAAAATGTCACGGTTGTTTTTTTTTCCGCCAAACATGACCTCAGTGGTGCAACCAATGGATCAAGGCATCATTAAAAATCTGAAGCATTTCTACACATGCCTAGTCGTTCAACACCTCCTTACTGAATCTTCCCAAAAGCTTCCCATTACCCTCCTCGGTGCATCAAGAATGTGTTTAAATGCATGGTCCAAAGTGAGCCAAAAAACAGTAGCAAACTGTTTCCGGAAAGCAGGATTCATCAGGAACACTGCCCCTAGCGAGCTTTTAGATGAAGAAAATTTACCTCCTCCAGTTGCATGGGAAAACAGCATACCATTTGATGATCGACATTGATAAAAACGACAATTTTGTCGACATTGATAAAAACTTAGACATTTGTGGAGAGCTGTCTGATACAGATATTCTATCAGAAGTTCTAAAGAATAAGAACATTGCAACAGAAGACGATGAAGATATTGAAGATAAGATAGAAGAAGAGAGAACGATTCCAACTTCAAGTGAGGAAGTCTTTCATCTAGCCGAATATCGTCGTTATGTAGAAGAACAATCTAACGTGAGTGAAGCTGTGTTTCGATCCTTGAAGATTTTGTTAAAAAAAAATCAAGTAAGCTCTTTAAAACAATCTGAAATATCTCAATATTTTAAAAAGCTGTATTTTTTTTTTATTTAAAATTAATAAACATATTCTTTTTCCCAATTTCTGTTCCGATTGATTATTTTACGACATAAAAATAACTTTTTTTGGATAATTCGAAGTTTTGCAGTAGTCCCTTGCACTTATTCAATATAAATGTCTTTATCTGTTACCGAAAGATGACAGCATAAGATGGATATTTATTTGCTTATATAAAAAGCTATTTTTTGTAGTTTAAATATTTTTCCTTTTTCAATAGGCCGAAATGTAAAAAGTAAGTTTTCTTGTATTTTTTCTACTAAGGATCCAAAAGAATATATTATAATCTGAGCTTGTATACTTCTTTGAAATAAGTATTTTGTTTAAATTGTCAAATTATATGTTCAAGCATTTTTTTACGCATTTTTGTAACATACAAAATATAGGACGCTAGGCACAAATGGTTACATATTTTTATTTGCCATTTATGGAACAGTTATTTATGCAAACTTTTTTTTCAAGTTGATTATGAAACAAATAGTTTTTAAGCCTCAAATATGATTATTCTCAGTTTATTATTACTAACACTATTATTAGTTACGAGTTGCAACCCGTCGAAGTTCGACGAACTAAAATGTTAAAAAGGAACTGTCAGATCGAATTTATAATAAACCTACAAAAATAATTACAATACAAAAATCATCTAACATTGGTTCTCGCACTCTTAAAGCAAATAATATTTTAAACCTAAAATTACTAAAATATTATATCCGCAAACTTCAACTGCTTAAATTATTTAAAAATTAAACTCTATTAGAATACGTAATCAAGATGAGTAATTATGATGATTTTATCGATTGAGACTTTTATGTTTGGTTTTATGGGATAAAAAATCAGTAAAAAGGATTTCGCTTTGTCACATCATAAAATTTTCCCCCGTGAAATCTAAATTGTACGTTATTTTCAATTCCCATAATTTACATACGCACCACTCAAATTCACAATTTGAAAGTATTTTAACGCGCAATAGATTATTAATGAATGTATTTCTAAACTTAAAGTTACGTTTGTCCGATGCAACTTTTCATGTAAACATTCGCACAAACTTTAAGTTATAATCTCAGTACCCGCAAAAAAAAATTCAGAAATTTGCCTTTAGTTGTCATAGTATTGGTGAAATATTTAGTTCTATCAAAAAAAAAAAAAAAAAAAAAAAAAAAAAAAGATCGTTTTGTTTGAAATAATTTTTACTCACTGAATCATTTTGCCTAGCGTCTCAAACTCAGTATCAGCGTAATTTAAAAATATTGAAATGTAACTGATTTATAAAGAAGAATGCGTGTTTTTTTTTAATGTCTGACATCATTTTCTGTTCAAAAATTATAAAAAAGTTACTTTAATTTGTATTGTGAAAATGGCATCAATAAGGATATAATCATTAAAAATAATAAACCATGACTATTTTCCCTTTACTTTCAATATAAATGGAATACTTCAGTTGCCACAATTACAAAATTTGTATTATAAACTACAAAAAAATTAATATCTCAAAAATAAATTGAGATACAGCTTTCAAACAAATTGCATTTAAAAGAGCATTTTTTTCCTTATACGATGGTGTTAAAATTTAAAATGTACGATGTTTAGAAGTTTAAAAATTTGCCGTAGATATAATTGCAAAACCGAAATTTCAATTCAAATTTCAAAGTGTTGCCATTCGCAAAATGACGTATGCGTTACGCACAGATATGTTTGTCCTTTATAATATAGATAGTACCATTACAGTATAATGCTATTAGTTGGAAATATTTAATTCGAATGCTATTAGTCTCTGTCTATACTAATATTATAAAGAGGAAAAAATTGTTTATTTGTAGGAGGTAAGCTCTTGAACTACCTAACCGATTCCAAAAGTAATGGTATCAAAATGATGGTGTTTGTCCAACTTAGAACATAGGCTACATTTTATGCCGGTGCCATTACCCCAAAAGGGGTGCAGGAGCAAAAAACGTTCTAAAAATGCGATATTGGCGTTACTGAACTGCATAGAAATATGAAATTTGGAATATTAGTTGCTTATAAGATATAAATGATGTCTAAGAACAGTTCTTAAACAATTCGAAATTTAAAAGGGGTGAAAATGCACAAAAAGCGTTCTAAAAAACGTTTTAAATGGTAGTTTCTACACAATCTCGGGACATACCAAAACCGATTTAAAAAATATTGGTGTCAAAATGATGGTGACAACGCTTGCTCCAATATAGGCTATGTTTTATGTCGGTGTCACTACCCCAAAGGGGGTTCAGGAGCAAAAAATTTCTAAAAATGCGATTTTTGCGTTACTGAAGGGCCTAGAAATATGAAATTTTGAATATTAGTTACTTAAAAGATATAAATGATGTCTAAGAACAATTATTAAACAATTCCAAATTAAAAAGGCGTGAAACTGCACAAAAAGCGTTCTAAAAAACGTTCTAAATGGTGGTTTCTACACAATCTCAGGAAATACCAAATCGATTTTAAAAAATATTAGTGTCAAAATGATGGTGACAATGCTTGCTCCAAGATAGGCTAATGTTTTACGTCGGTGCAACAACCCCAAAGGGTGTGCAGGAGCAAAAACGTTCTAAAAATGCGATTTTTGCGTTACTGAACTGCCTAGAAATATGAAATTTGGAATATTAGTTACTTATAAGATATAAATGATGTCTAAGAACAGTTCTAACATTTCGATATTTAAAAGGGGTGAAAATGCACAAAAAGCGTTCTAAAAAACGTTCTAAATGGTAGTTTCTACACAATCTCAGGAAATACCAAGCCGATTTAAAAAATATTGGTGTCAAAATAATGGTGACAACCCTTGGTCCATTATAGGCTAATGTTTTATGTCGGTGCCACTACCCCAACGGAGGTTCAGGAGAAAAACGTTCTAAATTGCGGTTTTTGCGTTACGGAAGGGTCTAGAATCGTGAAATTTGGAATGGTAGTTAGTTATAAGGTATTAATGATCTCTAAGGACATTTCCTAAAAAAATAGAAATTTAAAAGGGGGTCAAAATGCGCAAAAAGTGCTGTAAAAAACGTTCTAAATTGCGATTTCTATTCAATCTCATTAAGTACTGAACCGATTTCAAATATAATGATGTAAAAATGATGGTGACAGTTCTTGCTCCAAGAAAGGCTATATTTTATATCTGTTTTCACTACCCCAAAGGAGATGCAAGAGCAAAATGAGCGAAAAGCGTTCTAAAAACGTTCTAAATGCCGATTTGCCAGCAATATCTCAGGAAGAATCAAACTGATTTCAAACGTAATGGTAGGAAATTGATGCTGACAGACTCTGATTTAACATAGACGCTATTTTATGCCGGTATCACTATCACTTAGACGTTGCAGGAGCAAAAAAGCGTTCTAAATTGCGATTTCTACTCAATCTCAGGAAACACCAAAGCTATTTCAAAAGTAATGGCTGCAAATCAATGGTGACAGTCCCTGCTATAACATAGTTATACTTTATGTTGCTGTCACTACCATCTGAGGGTTGCAAAAGCAAAACATGTTCTAATTTGCGTTTTTTGAACGACTGAGGGGTCTATCTCTTTGAAGTATGGTATGGTATTTACTTACAAGATACAACTGCTTTCTAAGAACAGTCGAAAGACAATTCTAAATTTAAAAAGAAAAAGTGAGCGAAAAGCGTTATAAATTACAATTTTTTAGCAAACTTATAAAATACCAAACCGATTAAAAAAATAATGATGACAAATTGTTGGTGATAGAACCTGCTCAAACATAAGCTATATTTTATGTCTGTGTCCCTACTACCAGAGGATTGCAGGAGCTAAAAACTTTCTAAATTGCGATTTCTGTGATACTGAAAAGGCTAGAAACTTTAAATATGGCATGGTAGTTACTTATAAAATATAAATGCCCTCGAAGAACCGTCGAAAATAGATTCGAATTAAAAAGGGGTGAGGCGAAGGGGAGATGCGAAAAGCATTCTAAAAAAGTCCTAAATTACGATTTCTATGCAATTTCGGGGAATATAAACCGATTATAAAAGTAATAGTTGCGAATCAATGGTAACACTCTCTGATCCTTCACAGGCTATATTTTATGCCTATGATTCTACCACCTGGGGTTCACAGGAACAACAAACGTTCTAAAAAAGGCCTTTAAAAGCTTTCTAAATTACGTTTCTGTGGAATATTAGGAAATAACAAACCGATTTCAAAATTAATGTTGGCAAATTAATGGAGACAGTTCCTATTTCAACATAGCCCTTTATGTTGAGAGAGGAGGTAGGACTTGGAATTTGACATGATAGTTAATTTTAAGATGTAAGAAGATGGTTCCTAAAAAATTCAAAACTTCAAATGAATACTGAAATGAGCATATTAATTGAGCATAAAAGTTTCAAAATATTTTCTAAATTATCATTTATTTAGTTTTATTAATTTAAGTCTCATTTCTGCCTAATGCAGTGTAATAATGATTTTTAGTCAAACTGTGTTTTAAATAGTAATTTTTGAATAATCCTAAAAGTAATAAGTACCTTTTAATAAAAAAACCTTTTAATAAAATAAAATGTTACCTTTTAATAAAATAAAATGTTACCTTTTAATAAAATAAAATATTACCTTTTAATAAAATAAAAATTTATTTATTACCTTTTAATAAAATAAAAATTTATTTATTACCTTTTAATAAAATAAAAATTTATTTATTACCTTTTAATAAAATACAAATTTATTTATTACCTTTTAATAAAAATTAGACATATAAATATCACTTGGCATATTTCAAATAGCCGCGGGGTTTGCTACTAAACAAATAAATATATTTTTCAGTAGTTCATACAAATAATAATTATAGTATAAAATATACAATTTAAAAGCTTATTTTATGTTAATTTAGACAAAACATATAAATACGCATATTATACTATTACAAATATTATGCATATTCTCATATTTAGTAAGTTTACATTTGATCAAAAGAATACAAAAAAAAATTGCGTAATTGTTTTATTATTTTTCCTGTTCATTTTGGACATTTTAAAGTGAGTTTACCAACCAATTTGAGAAAACAAAAATTCAGGCACAAATGGGGTAATTTCTTGTAAATTTTAAAATGTGAACGGGTTTACGGGACACACTTATTAATCATATTAATACACCAAAAATACCTTATATTTAAAAAATATTTTTAAAAAATTCAAAATTTATTTTCATAGTGATTTTAATCGATATAATTTTTAAAAAAATGTACAAAGAAGAGTTTCCACAGAATATATTATTTTAAAATATCATTTGATATCTTTCCTTAATTAGAATGAGAAATTGTGATATTTATTACAGATTCTTTAATTTTAGAAAACGGAACGTAATTACGAACATTTTTATCCCGATGTAGAAATTCGCATAGAAATTAATCTTTTTGACAAACGTTTAAATAAATATTATTTTTTAGGAAAATATTTCACAAAAATGACACATTAGCATTTTTATAGAATTTTATTAATTCCATACATCTGGAATTTTTTTTATGAATATTAAATTGTTAATTTCAGACATCTAGAAATTAAATTTATCATTATTATTATCTTTATTTAACTTTGTTATTCCATAGTTCATAATTTTTTCGGCTTATCGATATCTATACTAATATTATAAAGAGGTAAAAATTGTTTATTTGTAGGAGGTAAGCTCTGGAACTACCGAACCGATTCCAAAAGTTATGGTATCAAAATGATGGTGATAGTCAAACTTAGAACATAGGCGATATCTTATGTCCATGCCACTGGCCAAAATGGGGTGCAGGAGCAAAAAACGTTCTAAAAATGCGATTTTTGTGTTACTGAAGGGCCTAGAAACATGAAATTTGGAATGGTAGTTACTTATAAGATACTAATGATCTCTAAGGACATTTCTTAAAAAAAAAATCGAAATTTAAAAGGGGTAAAAATACGTGAAAAGCGTTCTAAAAAACGCTCTAAATGGCGATTTTTACGCAATTTCAGTAAGTACCAAACCGATTTAAAAAATAATGATGTCAAAATGATGGCAACAAACCCTTGCTCCAACATAGGCTACATTTTACGTCGGTGCCAATACCCCTAAAGGGGGTGCAGGAGCAAAAGAAAACGCTCGAAAATGCGATTTTTGTGTTGCTGAAGGTCCTAGAAACATGAAATTTGGAATGGCAGTTACTTAATAGGTATAAATGATCTCTAAGAACATTTCTTAAAAAAATTGAAATTTAAAAGGGGTGAAAATGCGCGAACAGAGTTCTAAAAAACGTTCTAAATGGCTATTCTACGCAATCTCAGAAAGTACCCAGCATATTTCAAAAGTAATGGTTGGAAATTGGTGGTGACAGTCCTTGCTCCAACATAGGCTCTATTTCATGTCGCTGTAACTACCACCTAAGGGTTGCAGAAGCAAAAAATGTTCTAAATTGCGATTTTTGTGTTACTGAAGGGCTTAGAATTCTGAAATTAGGCAGGGCAGTTATTTATAAGATACAAATGATCTCGAAGCGCATTTCCTAAAATATCGAAATTTAAAAGGGATAAAAATGACCGAAAAGCGTTCTGAAAACCTTTCTAAACTGCGATTTCTACGGAATCTCAGGGAGTACCAAGCCGATTTAAAGAATAATGGGGTGAAGACGAAGGTGACAGCGCTCGCTCCAACATAGGTTGTATTTCATGTCGGTGCCACTAACCTAAGGGGTCAAAGAGCAAAAAACGATCAAAATTGCGTTTTTTTTTTTTTTTTTTTTTTTTTTTTTTTTTTTTTTTTTTTTTTTTGTAATACTGCTGGGGATAGCAACTTGAAACTAGGCATGGTAGTTACTTATAAGATAGAAATGATCTCTAAGAACATTTCCTAAATAATTCGAAATTTAAAACGGGTGAAAATGGACGAAAAACGTTCTAAAAACGTTATAAATTGCGATTTCTATAAAATTTCAGAAATTACCCAACCGATTTCAAAAGTAATGGTTGGAAATTGATGATGACAATCTTTGCTCCTATTAGGATTTATTTCATGTCGGCGTTATTACCACCTTGCAATTGCATAAAAAAAAAAAAAAAAAAAAAAAAAAAAAAAAAAAAAAAAAAAAAAACGTTCTAAATTGTGATTTTTGTGGTACTGAATGGGCTAGCAACTTGAAATTTGGCATGGTAATTACTTATGAGATGTGAATGATCTCTGAGAAGATGAGAAGAATTCCTTAAAATTTTGAAATTTAAAAGGGATGAAAATGAACGAAAAGTGTTCTAAAAACGTTCTAAATAGCGGTTTTTACTAAATCTAAGGAAATATAAACCGATTTCAGAAGTAATGGTTTCAAATTCATGGTGACAGTCCCCGCTCCAACATAGCCTATATTTTACGTTGTTGTCACTACCACCTGGGGGTTACAAGAGCAAAAAATGCTCTAAATTGCGGTTTTTTTTGTTACTGAGGGGGGTCTAACATTTTAAATTTGGAATGGTAATTACTTCAAAGATGCAAGTGCTTTCTAAGAATTGTCGAAAGAAAATTCCAAGTTTAAAAGGATGAAGTGAGCTAAAAGCGTTCTAAATTACGATTTTTATGCAATCGTATGAAATACGAAACCGATTTCAAACATAATGTTTGCAAATTGATGGTTATAGAACCTGCTTAAACATAAGCTATATTTTATGTCGGTGCCACAACCCTAGAGGGTTGCAGGGGCAAAAAACTTTCTAAATTGCGATTTTTGCTGTACTGAGGAGGCTAGAAACTTTAAATATAGCACGGTAGTCATTTATGAAATATAAATGTCCTTTAAGAACAGTCGAAAATAAATTCGAGATTAAAAAGGGGTGAAGCGAAGGGTAGGACCAAAAAACATTCTAAAAGAGTCCTAAATTACGATTTCTATGAAATCTCAGGAAATAATAAACCGATTACAGAAGTTATTGGTTGCGAATCAAGAGCGATAGTCCCTGATCCTATACGGGGTATATTTTATGCCGGTGTTACTACCGCCTGGTTGGCAGGAACAACAAGATAGCCTTTAAAAACATATAAATTCCGTTTTCTATGGAATATTAGGAAATACCAACCGATTTCAAGGTTAATGTTGGCAAATTACTGGTGACACTCTCTGTTTCAACATTTTTCGAGATATTCTATTTCAACTCTGTTTCGGCATTTTATGTTGGTGCCGCTATGTTGGTTTCTAAATGTTCTTTATGTTGGTTTAATTTCATGTTGGTTTCTAAAAATTTCAAAACTCCAAATGAATACTGAATGTGCATAAAAGACTCAAAATTCTTTCTAAATTATCATTTATTTGAATTAGTTTTAGTTCTTCTTCTTAATTAAAATCTCATTTCTGTCTACTGCACTTTTATAATGAAGTTTAGTCAAACAGTGGCCTAATTTGTAATTTTTTAATTATGCCAAAAAGTGTTCTTCTAATAAAAAATAGTCATGCAAATATCACTTGGTACATTTCAACTATTACGCGAGCAAAGCCGCGGGGTTTGCTAGAATTCTATAAAGAAATTAATATGTCCATTAATTAATAATTACAACAATAAAACATAAAGAAAAAACAAGTTTAAGACATGTAATCGAATTTCGCTCTAAAAACACTGAAATGAAACGAATCTAAAAACTGATTACAAAAGCTATTTTGGTGATTTTTTCTGCTGTTAAATCCTGACGCGAGATCAATAGGAAAATATCGCTTTTAATTCATTTAAAATTCATCATTGATTTTTAATCTAAATAGGGTTTTATGTACTTTTAATGGGTATTCTAAAAATATATATTAAATGCAAAATATCTAATACAGTAATCATAAAAAAAAGTAGATCCGTACAGGGCTTTCTCACCATAATCATTGAGATTATTTGTGGATGTACATTTTTTCATTAACGGTAAAATTTATATCAAACAACGCATTTTAACGATATACAAATATACTACATCATAAGTCATTTGCAGAAGTTTTCGAAAAATACCTCTGAGATCAGAAATAAAATATATGATGGTTCTCACCTATATTCTGCAACCCGGGACGCAGTGGTTTGTTATATAAATTACGCGTACCATACAGAAGCGCATGAATCTACAATATTGGATTGAACGAAGAATGTAACTTTCCACATTTGTATGTTGTATATTTCATTAAACAGTTTCAACTAATCTTTTCATGTTAAGACATATTTTTTATAAATTTCCGTTTTATAATTATCTCACTATTGTATTTCTATTTTCTTCCACTTCACAGAAGCTCCTTACAAAATACATGCAACTACATGTAAATTTATCTCTAAATATTCTTTATTTCCAAATCATTTCGAAATAAACGTAAATGACATTTGGTGTGGGATAAATGAGTATCGTTATTCTAACAAATTACTCTTTTCAAAGATGTCATTACGTTAGAGAATTTTAAGAAATATCATGAGCTCACAAATATCGTTATCAAAGAAGTAATTCACGTATAGAAGTCATCTCTAGATAAAGTAATATTCTAGAATCAAGAGAAGTAATGGGAAATGACACTTAGAAGATCAACAGAGATTTTTTAAGGCAAAATTTTGCAAAAATGTATTATAAAAAAATGCATGTCATACAGCCAGAGAATTTATGATAATAGATTTAACCCTCTATGTAAAGAATTATGAATTCATGAAAATTTTATCTTCTAAAGCGTTGTTTGTGAATTTTTGAAACTGCATTAGAAAATTCACATAATAGTTTAATGAATTTTATAAGGATTTTAGAAGTATTGATGGATATACAAAGTTTAATTAAATTTGAGTGTATAGGGATTTTGTGCAATATTTATAACTTCACTCAAATCTTTCATTTTAAATATTTTGCTTAGTATTTTGTAGAATAGAGAAATGTACAAATATGATGTTCTTACAATAGAAATTAGAAATATTTCCGAATTGAAAAATCCTCCCCCTCCCAATGCCAAGATAGCTGGAAAGATGCGAATGCAAAAGAAATCATCCTTTTAAAAATATTTTTCTTTTGTGTAACCATTAATGCTTTTGCAACAAGATAGAGTAATGCATCTATAACTCATTCTAAACTGTTTTACTACTAATCGATGTATTAAATGAATTTTATAACAAGTTGTTTTAATGGTACTTATAAGTACCGTCAGTAGATAAAGGGCTAATGTAAGATGCAACATTGCTCGTTTGTATTTGAAACAAACCATTGTATTTTTACAACTAATTATAACATGTTAAAACATATTATGATAAATTCCTTTTGAATCATTATCGCAAGATTTTATTCTGTTTGTTTATTTATCCCACAGAAATTTCCAAGAACATACATTTCTAACTACCTCTCTCTTTCTCTTCATAATGCTACACGTCCATTTATCTTCAAATATTCTGGTTTCTAAATTGTTACTCAGTTGGGGTAAGAGGCATTAGATGCAGGACTAATGGTACTCGTTATATTAACCTATTACATTTATCAAAGAAGTCATTTCGTTAGAGATTGTTATCAGGAAGTATGACGAGATCATAATATTAGATATCAAAGAAGTAATTCACGTGCCGAAATCATCTCCAGATAACATCACATTTGCAAATCAATAGGAGTAATAGAAAAGTAGATTTGCAAGATGAAAAGAGATTTTGTTTTATGATTAAGCTTTCACCGGCATTCCTTTTTACGTATTAGAGTGGTATTTTCTACAATTGGTTTAATATACGTAACTTTTAACGTTTGTAATATGGTGACAAACATTTCCCATTGATGTAATAGCTGGTAACACGCAAAAAGTTACTTTTATGGTTCGTAATTCACTAAACTACAAAAACTAATGCCAGTGTTCTATATTGAATAATTTCGGTGTTCCATATTAATTACTAAGCACTCAGAGAATTTGATTCTATTAGAAATGTTGTGTTTATTGTGGAATTTGAATAATTTTCTGTTATAAAGTTATTTGGAAAGCATAATTTTACACAGAAACTTTTTTATTATGGGGAAGGAAAGTGTCGTTAAACATTGAAAAATTGGCGTCATTAGATGTAAGTATAAATTACTTTGTATAAAAACAATTTTTTTAATTTAACTGCTCCCTTTTCTCTTCTTTACACCCACACAGAATTCCTAGAACGCGGTGTCGTAGAAAAAAAAATTATAATATATACCATATAGATACGAAGCACCATATATAAATATAACTAGTACCGATTTGTCAATAATGTCATCAAATTTTGATTGTATGGTCGTCTTTTCTAATATTAAATAGTACAACACTAAAACGCAATTTTGACATAATACTGGAATTCTTACTTGCATTTTAGAAATTATTTTTTTCATAAAAATAGGAATGTTACTTCTAAATTTTAAACGAAAAACTATTTCTAGAATATATACATGTATAAAATTATAGCCTCAATATTTATCAAATATACCTCAAACATTTTAATCAGGGATTTTCTTCTGTATATCAAATGTCATTGATACTATCAAATAGAACGACTTTTTAAATAAGAGAATGTCAACGTCATAGAATTTTAAATGAGCTGGAATATGCTTGGGATAAAATAAGGCACCATCGTCACTTCTTTTTCAATCTTTAGTTCCCCTGAATCGCGTAATGCTCTTTACGCAATGCAAATGCCGCAAATGCACGAATGTAGATGGTAAAAAAGATCATCTCTTGACTCAAAATGTCAAAAATGAGCCAAACAAGTAGCACAGTGGGACTGTCTTTCGTCTGCATCGCCTTTTAAAGTTATATAATGTACATGAACATTGTTCTTCTGAACACGAATGTTTTTGCCAACTATGGTGCTTCTAAAAGACAGCTTAAACATTCGAAAAATAAAATTCGACTAGTTGAGTCGATTAGAGACAAAAATGAATCTCCAAGCATCTTGGTTAATCTACCATTATCGCCAATTTAATGCTTGGCTTGATTCAGTCGTTTAATCGAATGTGTGCAGGCTAGTTTCGCCAAGTTCTGAACGCGAGTAGCGAGAGTTTCGACAGTAATTTCTATCGGATCATACTCTTTGCTCGTACATTTCCATTCCATTTTACTGGTTTCTTATCCAAAGTTGATTGTAATATGTTCGAATGGTCAACAGAATCTTGTTAAACTAATCTATTATTAACGCGTGCTTCCCATTTTCGAATCAAAGAATGTGTAGGAAACATGTACCGATGTGTGACTACTGATGGTAACACACAGTTGGTAACAGCAGTACTTAAATTTGGTTAGTCGAGCGCACTTTGAACGAAAACTTGTTGAGAACCCAAAGAAAGTTTTTGCTCTTGTGTCTCACTCTATATATGAGTATATGTCTACCTCCACATATAAAACTTAGTCGACCGCACAAATGGTATTTCTCAACAATCTGACTTTTCTTCGACAACAATCCGACCAATCAGGTTAATCGTGAATTTTATTTGATGTTTCGACTCAGGTTTCTATCTAGATGTAAGTGATGAATACGGGCATTCTTAAACTTCTCTAGGCGAGTATTACCAAATTCTGAAATGTGGCATTTAATGATTTAGACAAAAAACTTCCATCTGAGGAAGCGCCATATGCATCTATCACTGCGTTCAAAACGTAAATGCAAAAGAAATATAGATAACCGTAATCACAATAAACACGCTGTTGTGTCAAACAAATTTAGCTAAAATAAAGTTAACTGACTCGTAGTCAGAAAATAAGAGCTATGCATTGTTAACAAAATGTCTGTTTTTACATAACGGAAAGTATGTCGTAATTTTCCATATAATCACTTGAAATCAGTTTGATTTTTTTGTTCTTGTTCGAAATTATTTGTTAAATATTTATTTTTAAAAATTGTCTTAATTTGAGGAGCTCTTTATTTTTAAACTTTGAAATGAAAGATCCGTTATCTCACTCAAACATTCTTTTTTAATCGTAATTAATCTCTCAATCCCATTCAAAAAAATTTAATCAATTGAGTGCTTTCATTAATTAAGCAATCTATACAATTCTTAATGGAATAAATGTTATTAAAAATTTTTAAACATACATTACTAAGAAAACTTTTAAATTTTATTTATTGTTGATTGAAGGTAATAACAAACGTTATTGGAAATAAAATGAAAACTTCTTTATTTGAGACATTGTAGTACATTGAAAAGCGCAGTTTAATATGTTTTATTATTTGTATTAGAAAATTTTCTTTATCACAGTGTTTGACACAACAGACAATTAGTTGAAAGTTTCGATCTTTGTTTATAAGATTATTTATGATTTGTATATGATTTTAATTTTTATAGAGTAAATGCAAAGCGGATTAAAATGGGTATTACAGTTTAAATTGATTTAAATATATTTTTTACTGTTATTTGAGTAAAATGTCTTTGAAAGAGGTGTTTGTTTAAAGGATTTGTTCTTAAATTGATTCAGCTAGGCAAATCTTGTCTATAGAATATTCTATAAATTATCTTAATCATAAAACTAATATTTCTAACTCTAATCAGCCTATAATCAACTGCTGTACTAATTACTAATTTCCAAGGGGAAAAAAGCTAGAGTTTTGTATTTTAAATTGAAATCAAATAAATTAGCAATATTCAGAATAAACACTCTGTTAACCCAAACAAACCTACCTAAAGTAAGGTCAACTGGTACATAGTAGGAAAATAAGAAGTATGTATTGTTATAACATGTCTTTTTTTCCTAATTGTAAGTTAGTCGTGAGTTAACCTATAATCATTCGAAATCACTATGGATATACGCACCAAAATTTCCATTCTAAATACAAAATTTATTTTCTAATCCTGCGCGTAAACTGTTACACAAGGTTTTTGCTCGTCAAATGTCTGGTTCGATGCAGGGTTCGTGTCCCGGCATCGAACCTTTTTCACTATGTTGGCCTTTGCGCCTTTTAAGCAATTAATTTGAAATTTGATTTTCATTTGAAATATTGTATACAAGGCGAATGTTTCTATCTGGAATAATTTCCATGTATTAATATAGTTTCTATCGATGGTGGATTTAATTATGTTTCGTGTTCGCCCCAGGTCGGTGGGTCGCGATATATATTCCATCTTGTGCTGCGTTTGTAGCCTTGTCAACATATAATAGAGAGAAATTTCCCAGGCTGGGTATCGTTCCATGTGGTTTAGTCTGTAGAATGTCAGTGCGCTGTACTGATGGGCCGAGTTCGTGTCCCGGCATGGAATCTTTTTAACTATGTAAGCCTTTTAAGTAATTACTTTGAAATTTGATTTTCCTTTGAAATATTGTATGCAAGGCGAATGTTTCTCTCTGAAATAATTTCCACGTATTAACGTTTTAGTTTTAAAATTTGGATTTTTATAAAGGAATTTTAAAGCAGTTTTGAGTGGATATTAGAGCAAGTTGATTTAAATAAAAAAAAATTCATATTTGTTTACTGTTATTTGAGTAAAATGTACATTTAATAGATATCTATATCGGCGATTTTTAATTTATTTATATAGGTAGGAGAATCACGAAAAATGATTTATAGACACCCTGTACATTTTTAATGTAGCTTTTTAAAATCCCCTAAACAATAATACCATGTAATAACTTTTCCTTTTTTCTTTCATTTTTTTAACTGATTGCTTTTCGTAATGTGAAATTACTTTGTTATTAAGAATAAAATGAAATAATACAATTGCAATTGTACTTACAACGACTATAGACTTTCTTGGAAATTAAATCTTTTATATGCTTAAAACTCTTCTGTAATAAGTATTCAAATGTTTGCGAAATAAATGCTCGCTTTCAGTAAATTCTTGATGAAAAATCATTTAGCGAATATACTGAACACTTGTCCATAAAAAAATTTAAACAAATTAAATGAATTTTACTTTAAGCCAGCGCTTTTTTGGTGATAGCATAAAATAATGATCCTGATGGCTTTTAGTGTCAGAACGTTTGACAGATTCAGAATTCACAAAGTTCTTCAAGTGTGACTTTTTTCGTGTTATTTCGTTTTTGATAGAACCATCGGAGTATGCATTTGAGAGAATGCATTTCATTTCCTTTTATGTTTTACCCCATTGTCAAAAGAGTGAATCAAACGATATATTAAAAAGAGATTTGAAGCATAAATGAATACATTTTATATAATATGATATAACTTATGTTTATTAAAAACGGGACAATTTCGTCTTTTTTTCAACAATATAATTTGACTAGAGACAATGAGTAATATTTCTTGAATTGATTAATTTTTTGCAGAAAAAATTATTTTGTTTATTGAAACCAAAGAAGAACTGATATGATTTGTCCTCAAAGGTTTTTTGAGTTAACATAAAAGAAGAATCGTGTTGGCATTTAGTGCCAAGTTCTTTGATAGGTTCCGAATTCACAAAGTTCTAAAGTTTGACTTTTTCATGTTATTTCATTTTTGTTAGAACCACCGGAGTATGCATTCGAGAAAATGCATTTGATTTTATTTAGATGGTATAATTTCATTTCATTTTCTATCTTATTGACAAAAATGTGAATCGAACGATATAATACTAGAAATAGATTTGAAGTATTTCTATGAATATATTTTATAGAGTATGATATAGTTTCTTTTTTTAATTAAAAACAGGAAAATTTTGTCATTTCCCCTACAATATATATTTAGAAGCCATGAGTCATATTTCTTCGATTGCTTCCATAAGTAAGCATTCTTTTGTTATTTTTTTAATTAAAAAATATATTTTTCTTGAAATCGAAGAAGTGCTAAAATATTTTGTACTCTATGGCAGAGCTTTTAGAGCTAACATAAAACAAGAATCTTCTTGGCTTTTAGTTTCAAATCGTTTGACAGTTTCGGAATACTCACAGTTCTTCAACGAGTCACATTTTTTTGTGATTTCACCTTAGTTAAAACACAACCGGAGTAAGAGACAAACCTGGATACTTCCACGACTCTTGTTTCGCACGAAATCAAGATAATCTGTTTATCAAACTACCATCTTATAAAGGTAGGCTAGAATATAACAGAGATCGCTGGAGTGTCTAAGAATGTATCTTTTGTTTGCTGCCATTGAGATTTATAACATTACGGAGAGTTAAGTCATTTCCTCACTTTCAGCAGCGACGGCATAATACCTTTAATGCCCGCTAATAATGAATCCTGCACTTTTCTTAAGAGTTCCCTGTACTCTTAAAACTTAAAATAATTCGAAATTTTAATTTTTTAGATGTTAAACTCCTATCTTTTTTAAACATTTTGATATGATTGTGTTCTTGATATTCTCATTAGAGCAGACGTTATGGATTTTTAGAATTATACCCGTCCAATAGGCGAAGCCGCGTTTCCGAAACTTCGAAATCCTTTTTCTCCAAATGACGTTTTTGGGCATATGCGCAGGATATCTAAAAGCTTCTCAATATTTTTTTTATGAAATTTTCAAAATGTGTATTTTCTGTTAATCTGTATAAACTGAACCTAGAATTTCATTGTTATTGTTCTAAAGAATATTTTATTAGGTGATTATACTGCTAAAAGTATCAAAATTTTGTATTAGTTAAATACAACTTTGTATTAAAAATATAAAAAAGGCTTTAAATACAAAATAATTTAAGTTTAGGGTAATTATTATAGTGTGGAGTATAAATAGGTATGAAAAAGTTTATTCTAGTTTTAAAATTTCTTTTGTAATCCTGCGCGTAAGTTGTTAAACCACTTTTCTGCTCGACAAATATCTGGCAGTTTTGAGCGTCCTATAAATACTAATTCGGCATCTTGCAATATTTTAAATACATGAAATAACATACTTATATTTTTTATCCCAATAAAAATTGTGTTTTTAAATCATATACATTTTAAGATATTAAATGATGAAAATGGTCGTTTTTTTTTTCCTTAAACCCCTTAATACTAGAAGCATTTTTTCAAACTTCCCGCATACATTTTATAATATTTTATCATTTTTTTTGTTTTTTTTTGCAGCTTTTTAAAACTTTTATGAGCAATATATTATGAGCAGTTTTTTTTTCTGTTGTTGTTGTTGAATTTGCATAAAGTTTCAATTTTAACTAATGAGAAATTTTAAATTTCAGATGAACCTAAATAAAATCCATAGTTTCTTCAATAAAAAATATATAATAGTAAAAATTGTAAAAATATTAAGAAAAAAAAATCCAATTTGAAAATATCTACCACATACTACTCTGAGGGATGTAAAAAAGTTTTCTTGGAAATTCTTTGACATTGTATTCATGGGCGGATCGCTGGATTCAACGTATCAAAATATGGAATTACCCCTCCGTACTATCGTGGAGCTCAGTGTTTGCTGCCGTTAGAAAGTCCATTCAAGAAAATTTTTTTGTTAAAATTAACTGCTATATGTTTTTTTTTTTATGTTTTATCTTCTTATTAAAAATAACATTCAAAGGATCAATAATTAAGGAATTCTCCCATATTTAAAAATATACCTCTTTTCTGCGTTTATTCACTTACGAGAAAAAAAAAAAAACAGTTATTAATTGTTTCAGATTTCAGTACAACACAGTGAGTTTAATTTTTTTTTTCCTGCTTCTTTTCACTTCTTAACTTAAAAACAAAAATCATATTATACTTTTTATTTCAAAAAGAGCGGTAAGTTTAATTTCATTTAAAACATTCATGATGAAAAAAAAAATGTACATTTTTTCGCAATATTGCGCACTGGCTCTCAGAGTAGATGCATTTTTTCGTGGATTTTCAGAAGAAAATTCATTTATAGAAAATATTTATTACTTCCACTGAAACCGGAGGAAACGAAAACGTGCTTTACGTTAACGGTTTTTGGAAGTTTAACGTGCTGAAGAATAAGCACATTTTTTGAGGTTGTTCGTTTATTTAAGGGCGAGGTATAACTATGTAATCTTTTACTTAAAGCACAAACTTTTAATTTTCAATGCCATATTTTTATAAATGTTTCATAATTCAGGAGAATATAATATAACCACGAACGAAAAGATATAATGAGAGTTACCAACGATTCCTAAATCCATTCGTTACCTTTAGGAACCTCACAAGCCATTATTTTTTTTTGACATTTTGAAGTCCACCGAAGTGGAGAATACTTTGGGGCCTATAGCTACAATATCTGTTGCCTCGAATGATCCTTATTATACATAGAAACCACAACAAGTCACAACAATTTTTATTTTCCATTACATATATTATATAACTACAATGGGACATTCAAAATTACATCCATGTCTTACAAGAGGGACTCGAACCCGCTCCCTCGGGGTGACAGCAGCATCCGCTTACTGACCACGCCACCGGGCGACTCAAGCCATTATATTTTCAAGATTGAAAGAAAAATATTTATAAATATGAAGTCTCTTTTGATGCCACCGATCTTCATATGCTTTTCTGAGTAGATTTATTGAGCATTAATAAGTTTTCTCAACCTTGAACATAGGTTTTACGGAAGCTAACAACATTTTCATAAACATTTTCATGTTCAAATCCATGTTTTACATGAAACATAAAAAAATAATATCATTAACTTTAACATAAACCTAAACATAAGAGTATTTTATGCATGTATAAATTCAATTGCAAATGTTTAGCTGAGGATTTATATCATCACATAAAACAATATTTCGGTTTCAGGAAATTTATTATTACCCTACAACAACTACTTAGTAATAATTTCGATAATTAGTGCGAGATAAAAAAAAGATATTTTTTATATAAGTGCTTCTTTAAATCACTTAAATACTTTCATTTCTGAAGACAAAGAAAGCTTTTCGTAATCTTTTGCTAATGTAGAAGAAATTATTGTATATGTTCGTTCATGATTATACAATGTTTCATAGATTAAGAATTATTTGCTTTATTTTATTTATTTATTTATTTTTTTTTTTTTTTACACCGAGGCGTTCTGTGGTAAGAAAGATTTCTATAAGTAATTTCATATGAAAATAATGGAACCACCAATAGCTTTGAAAATATGTATGTTTCAATAAATTCAAAAGAAAAATGTGAAATCCATTCATTCTTTACAAATATATTTTGAATGTCGTTTTAAACCCTTCAAAGACGTTGGTTAATTTTTGGATCACCTAATTTTAATTCTTAAACGGCACATTGGCAACAGAATATTAAAATGAAAAAAAAAGTCCTTTTATTAACCCGGCAGGGCGGGTGTTTCGACACCCCACGCCCGAAAATTTTCGTCTGCTGTCTCTCCCTATAAACCGAAGTGGTCGGGTCCAACAGTACCTGCTTCCATGGTCACCTTACTCGCGTAGCATATGAAAACGGCGAATTCAGACTGTTTTTTTGTGCTGCAGAATTATAGAAATTCGTATAGAAATTGAAGCTATAAGTAAAAACTGAAAAAAAAAAAATTAAGTTTCTGATTCCTATACACCCTAATTATTATGAAAATTCATAAATCTCAGTATTTTTACCCACAATAATGTATAATTTTATTATAATAAAAATTGTAAAGAAAAATTAAGTTTTTCGAATAAGGAAAATAAAGGTTAGTGGTTTTAATTTATTGTTTATTAATTCTTAAAATTAACGATAATTTAACATTTCAGTTATCATATTTCACGAGAAAGAGTGCAATTGTCACGAAGTTCACTAAGGAAATAAAGATAGAATTCTAAAGATTTTTTTTGTATTTATGCCATTTAATATGTTTGGGGTGTGCTGACACCCCATGCCCGCTCTCGTGTTACATTTAACAGCGCCCGTCCTGCCGGGTTAAGTACGTGAACAAAAGCATTTGCTTATTTTTAAATAAATTTGCTTGTAAATTCTGGTGCCATGCACTCATTTCAGTATTTTGCGAATAGAAGTATCTAGCCTTGAAAGGGGTAAAAGCCATTACCATTTAATGTTTTCTATCTTGTTACTCGCTCGTATTACAGTATAGCAAAAAAGGCTGTGTTAAAATTTTTATAAACTGTCCGATGTTCATAACGTGCACAAAAATGTATTTTAGAAGCCGAAACACTCAATTTGTTTAAATCTGCATGAGATTTTTTTTTTCTTTTAACAGAGTCGAAATTCGAAGACTTTGTCATGCATGACATTTTTCATGAGATTTCTCTTTCCTTAAATTTAGTGGTATGTCTGTGTTGCTGTAGTTGAAGATTTATTTAATATAAGTAAATTTTTATTATTTCATTTCATTTGCATCCTATTATTAAAAAGAAAATGTATGTATCTAATAAAAAGGCACTTACAGATATCTAAAAACATTTTTTTTATTGCTTTAAAAGAAAGATCGGTTAGCCAGACCCATAACATTTCTTTTATATATATATAAAATAAAAATCTTAGAATCTCATAAAATGTAACAATGCAAAGTTCGTGCAACGCTTTGGAAAATTATGAAAAACAAGTAGTATGATTAATAAAGTCATACATAATTACATCTAGATAACAATTAACGTTTAGATTAAACATATAACTATATTATATAAATTTTATTTTAAATGTTTTTATGGTCTTTTACCTTTGAATATCTGTAGCTGTATATTTTATTTAAGTTTTATGATTTGATTATAAAACTTCAGTAATATTATTTCAATCTCTTACGAAATATCTGCATTCCTTCGATAAATACCTAAGGAAAATACATTTTAAGAAAATGTTTAATAATGTAACCGCAAACAGCTGAAATGCATTTTAGTTGAAGACAACGTTTTTTATTAGCATAAAATGAGAATCTTAGATGGCTTTTAGTGTCAAGACGGTTGACTGATTCGAAATTCACAAAGTTGTTAGAGTAGGACTTTTTACATGCAATTTTGCTTTTGTTAGAATCACTGAAGCATGTATTCCTGATCATGGCTTTGATATTTTTTGAATGTATCATTGTAATTTATGTTACTGTTAAAAATGAGCAGTTAAGGATAACAAGGCTATTTCCCTTTTTCTTAAATATAATAAAATTCGTCATTTCGTCATCATTTTATTTTATCTAGAATCCTTTAAAATATTTCTTAGTTTTTAGAGATTATTTAACTATTATCAACTTACATAACATATGAACTTTTTTATAAAACTCGTGGAAGAAACAAAATTCATAGTACTTTAAATCAGCGTATTGTTTTATTTATGTTTTTTTAACATATATTAACAGTTAAAATCGTTAGCTAAGAGTTCAGTTAGTTAACAGACTTTATAAAAAACGGTTACAAAAACTTAATTTATAAAATGAGAACGTTTCATAATATGATTAATTAATATCTATGAAAATAGTTGAATGACAGCATTGTAATAAATCCAAAAACGTTACTCTAAATTATGGTGTAATCAAGAGAACCGAAAATATATGAAAAATGTTTCTGTACAGTTAGAAAAATTGCTGCACATTTCAGAAAAATATATAAAACTCGAGGAAGAAACAAAATGAATCGTTCTTCAAATCAGTGTACTGTTTTATTCATGTTTTTTTTGCATAGATTCACAGTTAAAATCGACAGCTAAGACTTCAGTTATTTAACAGCATTTCTAGAAAACGGCTACAAAAATTAATTTATAAAGTGAGAACGTTTCATAACATGATAAATTAATCATTATCTATGAAAAAGTTGAATGACAATATTTTAATAAGTCCAGAAACGTTACTCTAAATAATGGTGTAGTCAAGAGAACCGAAAATATCTGAAAAATGTTTCTGTATAGTTAGAAAAATTGTTGCACATTTCAGAAAAATATACGAAATATTTCGGTATATTTCTGAAATATTTCTGGATATTTCGTAAATATATTCCGAAACCTTTCTGATAATTAAAATTCGTGTAAAGTACGAATAAAACGTACAGAAAAATATATAAAACTCGAGGAAGAAACAAAATACATCATACTTTGAATCAGTGTATTTTTTTTTTTTTTTTTTTTTTTTTTTTTTTTTTTTTTTTTTTTAAGCATAGATCCACAGTTAAAGCCGTTAGCTACGAGTTCAGTTATTTAACAGCATTTATAGAAAACGGTTACAAAAACTTAATTTATAAAGTTAGAATGTTTCATAATGTGATAAATTAATCATTATCTATGAAAAAAGTTGAATGACAGTATTGAAATAAATCCAGAGACGTTACTCCAAATAATGGTGTAGTCAAGAAAACCGAAAATATCTGAAAAATGTTTCTGTATAGTTAGAAAAATTGCTGCACATTTCAGAAAAATATACGAAATGTTTCGGTATATTTCTGAAATATTTCTGGATATTTCGTAAATATATTCCGATATCTTTCTGATAATTAAAATTCGTGTAAAGCACGAATAAAACGTACTAAAATTGTCTTTATGTGTATATATGTAATATAAATATATATATTTTTTTTAACTAGGGAATTCTGCCCCCTAGGATCTAAGCTCGCAGACATCACAGATTCTAAAAGTGCGCCAATTTGAACGGCTTTAAAAAGATTGCAATATAATAATAAAAAAAAACAGTGGCGATCTATATGTAAACTTGTTTCCATTCATTTTCATGCGATTGAGGATTTTTAAGATCAAATCAGCTGCTGTTAAGAGATACAATGACTGTTTTCATGTATGATAAAAAAAAATAGTTAAAAATTAGAAAATAATCTAATGTAAAGTGAATTAAGTAAACTGTCATTGTCTCCCCGTATTTTTTTTAACAACGCTATAAGAAAGCTCTTTTAAATAAGTCATTTTAAGTGTTTCGTTTTATATCTGACCCAATTTTCATCAAAGTTTTCTTTCTCTTATTAATATTCACGTGCAAATTATTTTCTTGTTAAAAAGGAAATATTATATGAGCTATCTTAGAATCCACAACAATAGTTGAAAGATGTTCTCAAAATATGAATTAAATGTCTCGCGCAAATATATTTTAAATTTAAACTGTTTTTCGTTATTATTTGGCCATTTTAAATATGACGTAATTTGCTCCATTTACGAATTTGAATGCATATTAATAAATTTTTATTTTAAAAGTTTCCTTCTCTTTTGAAATTCAAGTGAAAATATAGTTCTTATGACGTAATTTTCAATATTTTCCTGCTTTTAACACGTAATCATTTAATTCTAATTTGAATTTTTTTTTCTGTTCATAATAGCCACGCATAAATAAATTTTTCAGTTGAAGGAAATAATATTCTTTGTACTGTTTTTTAAATTGGCAGCTATTTAAAATAACACCATTTACTAAAATGTGTAAAAAATATTTCTCGAAATGCTGAAAATTTGAAGTAATAATGTAAATAAAACCTCAAAAAATGAACACAATTAAAAAAATAAACGCAGTGCCGTGCACACCGTGAACTTCCAATTTATAAAATGATCTAAAATGATTAAAGTCCTATGTATAGTTCTTCCTCCTATAAAACTTTTTTAATGGAACGATTTTGACCAACTTTAACATTAGATATCTCTTAAAATAATTATTCGATTTAAAAACTGCCTGCATCAGCGTGTTTATGAAATATTTCTCTATATTACCACCGATTTTCATATTTTGTATGGAGTATATTAATAATATTAATAATATTAATAAAGAAAGACCTCCGGTCACAAAAGTTCAAAAGCAGTTGTGGTGACAGCGTTAGTCACTCTTTTTTAAAGTAAACAGATACATTAATTTATACCTTGAAATAAATTTCAATAAAGATATAGTATCGAACGATGCATTTTAAAATGATATCCATGGAGTTTGAAAAGAATTGCTACATAGTAAACGAAAGCTTGTTTTGTTAAAAAATTTAATACATTTTACTCTCAACTAATCTTCCATACCGCCTTTAAATTATAAAGATGCTCCCTTGGGGAATACCCGCAAAGAGAATTAACACCGTTAAAATAACGACTGATGATGGTTGTGTGAATTTGTCTGAAGACCTTTGGGATTTTAATTTGATTTTAAATGTTTTTTTAATATATGTTACTGTATTTTAAATAATTTAAATTATATATATATATACTAGGGTTTCCCCCAAAAAAACAACTTTTAAAATTGTGAACTCTCATTCTCCAAAAATGTTCTTCCCGTGAATATAAAGCACCTTGAATTTTTTCAGAATTTTAAAAAATATTTAGAGGTCCCCCAGGGTCATTGAATTTACATAAAAATGGTCAAAACAACGTGAAATGCAGGATTTTGTTTTAGCTACATCAAAAACAATTAATGTTGAAATGACATTTTTTTTTTCATTTATGAAAGCTTCTTATATATTCTTTCAAACAAATTTTGTATAAATTATGTTTTTGCTGTGGGTAGGAAGAGACATAAAATATTACTAAAATCAAGAAAAATGTGATTTTGCAGACATTTCCACCTTCTGTATAATTATGCACAAAAAATGAACTTAGGTGAACAATTATCTTACAATTGTTAAATAAAAGCAATGAAGAAGAATGTTGTTAAACAATCACATATTTATTTACACATTTTTTTGCACATTCACACATTTTTTATCAACTACGTTTTTTTTGGGCAATTTCTTTCTGTGCATTTCTATCTCAACGACTTATAACAAAAAGTGTTTTTGCTCTTCGCTCATCGTTGAACAACTAGTCATGCATCAATGCAACAGCTTATTCGGCAACATCATTTACAGAAGATACGTTTTCAGCAAATATTGCAGCTTTTTTATAGGATTCAGTTTCGGGCCAATCTTTAACTGGTACACTGAGGAAACTATCTTGAATTTTAGTCGTTTCAAAGAAACTATTAGAAATACAGAAATCATCCAATTTGAGGAGAAGTATTTCTAATAGATGTAAAATAGAACTTCTTTTTTCATGTTGAAAACTAGCTCTGATTTTTGCCTGTCAAAAACAAAAATCTGAAAACAAACTAAGTGCTGCAAGTTCCCCACTCAAATGCCATGAATGACGTAACATAATTGTAAATCCTATATTGATTAATTGTTTGGAATCATATTATTTCAACCTTTGAATCAGTAAAACATCATTAGAAGGAGCATCAACAGCAGATGAGCAAATAAACCAAGACTATAAAAATAAACACACAACATACCGATTAAATTGTTTTAAAAATTGGTAACTCTCGAGCAAGTAACACTATTGTGGTTTCATTCCCATTAAACAATGACTCCATTTTCAAGGAATAAATGACTTTTGCCATTCAGTGAGCTCGGTGAAGAGAATCTGGTTTCCAAATTGTAAGTTGAATGTCTAATATTAATGATGCAAGATTTAAAATTTTTTTGTAGTCATCCATAGGCAGTTTTGCAGTAATTTTTAGCTGATCAGAAGTAAAAGTTTTCAAACTGTCTTATGCTGTTATTATAGGTACTTTCTTTTATTGTTGTTTCATGGTGGTTGCGCTTAGACCAGTTTTTTCGGAATCTCTGAAATAAAAAGACTTCAGACCCAGTAGATTGTCCAAAACACACACTAAATGCATCAGAAAGTAGATCTTCAATCATGTGATGCCGAAATGCTATCCACAAAAAGTTCCTGCCTATTTTTGGCTCAAGAAGTGTATATGCTTCATTTAATCTTCCACTATTTTTATGGGTTGTATCAAAATACATGTTAATTAACTGAGATTCACATTTATATGATTTTAAGAGCTCGAAAACAGCATCAGCTGCTGATTTGCTAGTTTTAGACAGTAACTTAGGAACTCCAAGAAGCTTAGTATAGATTATTAGAAGAAACAAGTACCGACGTAAATGACGCAAATGACGCTTTCCTGTGTTTTTTGATGACAAATCGGCTAACAGTATGCCCCAATGAACAACTGACGTCCATGCTTCAAACTGTGTTTTTAATTGTTCAGCGATTTCTTGGCGAAAATGTTGGCGTTCCCGATGAACAGTACTCTTTGAAAGCACTATGTATTTTATAAGCGGGTCAGACGTCATTATAGAGGAAAAGCTGCCTTCTTCATTTATTCCAGATTCTATTATGATTGCGAACCTTCTAATGCTGGTGTAGTCCAATCTAAAACAGCAGCAACTCTTGAAGTAATAATGGATCTGAAACCTCATAGCTTAGATTTATTACTTTTGGGTTTTGTATTATCATCTGAATGTATTGTTACTAAAAATTCTTCATTAGAGCTTTCTTTAGAAGATTTATTGACTTTATCGATATCCAAAACTATAGACTAATAAATAACTAATTAAATGTTCCATTAAAAACTGCTGGAGCTGCCATATATTATTAATATTAGTAATTAGAAAAAATGTAGTACATGATATTAATGTAATGAATTTCAGCAGGTTAATAAAAACTCAAGAGCATTAGAAGAGTAATGATCAGAAAAATGAAAATATGGTAATCGGATAGATTTGTATAAGTTTTTTATTAAAAAGTATAACATCAGATGAAATTATTGTTAAACATGATAAAGTGTTCTTAAATAAATTTAGGATAACAAAATTTGTAAGAGAAGAGTGGTAGAATTCTGCAATCGTGCATATTAATTAGAAATTCAAATTTTCCATAAATTCTCTGTTTTTTATTAGCTTGGGGGACCTCTAAATCTTTATGAAATGACTTAATTTTTTTTTGTAATATCATATTCTGACAGAAAGAACATCTTTAAAAGGTAAGACTTGGCATTTTCAAACTTTTTATTTTATGGCCTCTCCTGGGACACCCTTTAATATATCCACATAAAATCAATTTTAGTACATTTTATTTTTGCTTTATACAAATTTCATTTATTTACTAAAGCTGAATTTAGCACTAGAATTTTAACATTTCTCTCTGATAATGTTAGTAAGGTTTCTCATTTAAGGTATTATATCAAATATTTCATGTACAGCTAAATCATTTTAAAAATATATCTTTACACGCATGCAATTAATGAAACAATATTATAAAGCTCAGTGTGCTCAGGTTATATATAAATTTTTTTTTAAATGTATATTTTAAAGCAGGATAATAGCAAATCACTATTAAAAAATATTTACAAAATCTGAGCATTGTCAGAAATATATATATTTATTTATATTACAATTCGTGAAAATCAAATACTTTTTCTCATATATGAAACATTTAAAATATATTTATTTACAATACGATAAAATACATTTATTAGCAGTTTAAAACAAATGCTTCTCTTTATAACTAATAAAATTAAATATTTTCGAAATACACCTACTTAAAGAATATAAATCAGTACACAGCTCAAAAGAAAAAAAAATTGTTTATAGATGTGTAAATGAACCTTTATAAATATTTATTTTCAAATGTGCGATTCATGAAACAATAAATGAAAACACAAATAAAGAAAACAACAAATTTCCTCTGCAGTGTAAACAAAACATTTCATCACTATAAAATGTATGAATAGTGATATGAGCACAAACCGAAAAAATTATAAAGAAATAAAAGGAGTGTTATTTTTATTTAATTAATACGAAAACTGCGTACTACTTTTTAAAAAATCATCTTATATCCATCATGGTTCAAAAGTGTAAAAAAAAAAAAAATATTTTGGAAAAAGTTATTTAACTTGGTATATCTTTAAAAGTTAATAGATACTTTAACGCAATTAGGAAATAAATTTTTCTTAAATAAGAATTCTACAAAATAGGAATAATAATTTCGATCAAAATTGAAAGTACATATACATCCGTTCGTTGTCTAAGACATTGTTGCATATTTTTAACAATATTCAGAATCTTCGGTGGGAGGGGGAGGGGTAGCGTTAGTTCGATGTGCTGATTCAAAGCACAAAACTGAAAACAATCATGAAAACCTAAAAGGAGTACTATTTGTATTTTATTAATACAACCGCAATACTTATCAATCAAATAAGTAATATCTATCAAGGTCACAAGAGTGTAAAAAAAAAAAATGTATTTGTAAAAAGTAATTTAACTTTGTATGTCTTCAAAAGATTAATAGATACTTTTACACAATTATGAATTAAATTAAAATTTGGATGGAAACGATTCTTTACAAAAGTGTGTCGTTTTCTTAAATAAGAAGTCTATAAAATAGAAATAATGACTGCGATCAAAATTGAAAGTACGTGCGTCCATTCGTTGTCCGACACTTTGTTACATACTTTTAATAATGTTCAGAATCTTCAGGGGGTTTTAGCGTCAGGCCGAAGTGCTAATTTAAAGCACAAAACCGAAAAATTCATGAAAACCTAAAAGGAGTACTATTTGTATTTTATTAATACAAACACAATACTAATTAAACAAATATGTAATATCTATCATGGTCACAAGAGTGTAAAAAAATATATTTCGAACAAGTTATTTAACTTTGTATATCTTCAAAAGATTACTTTAACACAATTATGAATTAAATTAAAAGTATGATGGAAACAATTCTTTACAGAAGTGTGTCATTTTCATAAATAAGAATTCTATAAAATAAAAATAATCACTGCAATCAAAATAGAAAGTACGTACGTCCACCCGTTGTCCCACACTTTTTTGCATACTTTTAACAATGCTCAGAATCTTCGGGGGGCTTTTAGCACCAGTCCGATTTACTGACTGAAAATTCACAAAATTCTTCAAATGCGATTTTTTTTCGTGTGATTTTATCTTTCTTTAAACTCACTGGAGTATGCCTTCTAGAAGACGGCTGGCGGCTCAATTAGAATGTATCATATTATTCTATTATCTTCGCTTGTTAAATTTGAGTACAAAAGAAATTATTATAAATCCATTTTCAGTATTTTTCAGAATATCCCTATTCGATTTTCAAGGAGAATATTTTTTTATATATTACAAGTGAAAGCTTCACTGTTTATGATTTCCTCAACAGTATACATGAACTAAACGTTCAGTAATATTTATTCAATTGCTTATAAAATTATAGATTATATTCTTAAATTGTTAAAGATAATCCGTTTTTGGAAGATACACATCTCTTTTATGATAATCGAATAAGAACTAAAATGCTTTTTACGCTAAACCAACCCTTTTCTTTCATCCTTAATTCAGAATCTTTGATTGCTTCTAGTAGCAGCCCTTTTGAGTGAATCTAAATTCACAGAGTTCTTTAAGTGTGACTATTTCATGTTATTTCTCTTTTGATAGAACAAAGGAATTGTATATTTAAGAAAATGTATTTGATATTACATAGCTTGTGTCACTTTTTATTTCATTATTTTTCTATTATGAAAAACGAGTATAAAAGAGATTCTTAGAAAGGTATTTATGAATTTAAAAATAAAATTACTTTTATATTATTAGACAGAAAATTCAGTTCCAACGGTACAGTTTGCAAAATATTTTAAAATTAAATATTTAAAACAGAACTACTCGACTTCAACCGAATCAACTTTTGGTTTTTCCTAATTAAATTAAATAGAAATGCAATATCCTAAAAATACGGTGTTCACCATAACGAAACTCGTTCATTCGTGCCAATAAATCTTTAAAGCTGAAAAAAAAAATACGCTAATTTGACGCAGTCATACTAATCCCTCAGTTTCATAAATGACACTGCTTGTAGTACTCTTTGGTTACGTGTAACAGAAAAACTACAAGATTTTTCTTACAAAACAGGAGGGAGGCAATGGAAAAAGCATAACAAAATATCATAGAACTAAGTGAAATCTTATTTCGTATGGCATGACAGAAAAGCTTTTATTTAATTAATAGTGAACGTCAATGTAAGGAGAGGACCTTCACTGATAATAAAATAATATTACTTTACGGACACAAGTAACGTAAAGAAAGTGTTGTAATTATGATAAGAACCTGATTGTGAAAGTTTTGACGTTTACATCTTGAGATTCACAGAATCCGTTTTCGTTACTTTTAAGCCAATTCCACATGTATGAAAGTATGTAATCGTTTATATTCGTGTTGTGTATGTTAAGGGCCCACAGAATCTTTTTTACGTATTTATACGATTATGTCGCTAAGTATGTATGTGATTGAATATGATAGCGTCCAAAGTATATTTTTGATTGAGCTAAAGTACGGTGAATGTGTTACAGGCTACTGTCGGAAAAACTGTGTACATTTTTGCTGAAGTCATTAGATAGGTTTCTTATCTAAACCATATATTAAGCATTTTCAATCTTTCTGAGACAATAGCTTATAAAGCTTTGATGAAGTTGATGGCACGCTTCTCTGACACACGCATGGAACTGTGAATAAAGAGGAATTGACACATTTTCAATCTTTCTGAGACAATAGCTTATAAAGCTTTGATGACGTTGATGGCACGCCGCTCTGTCACACGCATGGAACTATGAATAAAGAGGAATTGACACATCCTCAAAATTGTGAAACTTTATCTGTAATCTGTTCCTAGTGGCTCATTACCGCCGGTGCAAATTTTCTCCTTATTTAAACGCCTTATTAATGTTGAATTTTGAGCCGTAATTTTGGCAAAAGACACATTTTTAATTTTTACTGGTGGAAGTTTACTTTGGCACTGCGTTTCCACCATATTGTAACAACCTAAATAGTCTCCTGTCAGTGTAAGTGAAAAATATTATAATATCCTGCCCAACTTCTACTAGTAAAAACGAATAGAAATTTTTACCATTTTTGTGAGACAAGTTGTGCATACAATGCTTAACAGTACAGTCTCTTTGAGGGTCTTCCGAGTTATAGTGAACTTCACGCTCAATTTATTGATGAATTTATTATTATTAATGATGAAGAAGCTCCTATAATAAGGCAACATTTCTATTCAAAGTTTACTGGTGGAAGTTTGTTTTGGAGATAATCAGAAACTGCTGATCCGATGTGAAAAATCAGCCACCATTTTGTAACAACCTCCTCAATTTTTTCACTGGAAACAAGTAGTACCTACAATATATATCTCCGTCTCTTTTTTTCATAACTCCATTGTTACACGTTACGAAGATGAAGTTAAACCACTTGCTAAACCGTAAGTTTCCGTATATTTTGCAGAGAAAGGTGTTTTATATAATATTAATTACAACTACCAGTTCATTCTAGAAAGTTTGTTCATGCAGACCATGATTATTTACGAAATAATTTCTATTTATTTTATACATTGCTTTAGTTTCTCTGAAGATATCAATCAATTTAATCTAGTTATAACGACATCACGTCACTTTACTATGTAATAATTTTTCTTGAAAACCCTCTACACACGCACACACAAAAAGTACCTCTTGTAAAAGTACCTCTAGGATTTTTGTATTCTAAAATTCTGTATAAATAAAAACATTTTCAGACACAGCTCTATACTCAAAAAGAAACAAACTTCAAAATTTTTATACTCACACTGAATTTAAACATAATACACTCTCAGAAAAAAAATGTAAATTTATGAGCGTTTGCACTTGAATTTTCACGGGCAACAGCCTTATTTGATGAAAAACGGTCTGATCCATTAAATAAGCGGCCTTTTCCTTTAGATACTTAGATAATTAAGGGAAATCCACATATTTTAACAGTTCTAGCCCATCCTTTAGCAAAAATATGGATTGGTAATTGGATATGGATTTTTTTTTTTCGGTGTATAACTGGAATCTCTGCTACCGGCCTCTGCCCGTAATTTTACAGGTATATTTTTGTGTGTGTATGAATTCTCTCGTATAAGTTATATTTGGATATTAACAAGGTCACTACTATTCACAGCGAAGCCCTGAAATGTATCCGTGAGATACACCTCACCATACACCTTGCTAACTTGTTTTATTCATCTAAAATACGGATAAATTTTTTATGCCATAATAAAAATAAGCCATTATATGCATTTTCAAATACATTTATTTATAAATGAGTAATATTTATGTTTTAACAAATACAAATTTCATAAAAATATATTAAAGTTCATCTAAGTTTTTCTAATGTTTTGAACAACGGAACTATGCGTTTCTTTCATTTCGGAATATGTCACATAAATAAATCTTTTTTTTTCCTTCTTACAAAGTTATACTACGTTAGATTTTGAATCTGCGACTATATGTGCAATTTAATATTTTGAAAAGATGTGTGCATATCCTGGGACACGTGATATTTGCTCCTTTTTTAAGTACTTAAAAATATTTTTAAGCACCATGGGATGATGCTTTAATATTTTAAACATGGGTACTCAGGCGTTATACAAACAGAGTCAAAATGTTTGCAGTTATTAAATCTGTAAATAATATTTAATTAATGTGAAGAAAGGATTTTTAAGTAAAACAATTCCAACTTTCGACGTAAGTTAATAAACATATGAAACGAATTTTTTTATGAAAACTTACCACAAAATTTTATTAACAAATAATAAAACTAAAAATAAATGAATTAAAAAAAATCACTAGCTCTTTATTGCATTTATAACACACTTGTAGAATTTTAAATAGTGATCAAAAATTTGTGCGGCAATAGCGTTTTTTGAAAATTCCATTCACAACGGGATAAAATAACCATGTAAAATATATATGTGAAAAAGACATTTTGAAGCTAACAAATAAGACTAGGAGGGTTGTTACAAATTTTGCATAAAACGCCTTATTGGATCTATAAAATCCTGTTAACATATTTTATGAACTAAAGAATATTAAAGTAAGAATTACCGCAAAAATGGGACGACAAAACATAACATAATAAGCGAAGAACAAAAATTGGTAAAAACAGGTATACTTAAAAATCAAGTCGCTATGTTTGCGACAGATACACAGCCTTGCTTTAGCAATAGTTTGCACGATAAAAAATTCATAATACTATTTCGACAGAAGACCCCACGAGCCAGAAAAAGTATAGTGGGACATTCTTATTGCTGAAGCGTCGATAAATACAGCAGGAGAAACAAAGCGTGTATCTCTCAGGTAGAACATGGCCCTAAACGCGAACACATTCGCTGAAATTGTGTCATTATTATGCGGATGTGCATTATTTGAACACCTCTTGTTAAATACAATACTCTATTTCTATGTTTTCAGTTTTATTAATTTTAATTTCATTTTGGACTGACTTTCACTCGATATTCCTCAGCGTGTAGCTTTACACGTTGCTTTAGATTTTGCTAAATGCTCTTCTTTTAAACCGATGAAATAAAAAGAATGATGAAATATGTATATAAATGTATAAACATTGAGCGATATATCTATATTTATCTATATTTATATTTTTATATTTTATTAAAATGAAATATTAGGAAACCTAATATATGAGTTTTTAATTAAAAATACAATTTTCTTTGTTCATAAAAAGTGAAACAGTTAAAAAAACGATAACGGCATGTCAATGGAAATATTGCAGCTTGAAGTAAATATGTCTATAAAAGACAAGGAAACCGGTTTATCCATTACCGGCATGATGTACAAACTTGTACAAACTTGAATAACACTATTTCGAGAAAATCACGTTTTAAATTTTACAACAAGTACATATCGCTCGTATTTGGTGCGAGAAGAATCTCCATAACTTCAATATGTGTTTTAATTAAAAAAAAAAAAAATCTTCAAGAAAACTTTTATCAAATCTCAGGCAGTCGGAAACAAAAAAAAAAAAAAAGACACAAATGCGTTTTCTGAAGACATAATTCTTTAAAAGAAATTAGAGAAAGAAATTGTGAAAGAGTTATGGCTTTTCCATGCATATGGTTTAAATGTGATTAAGACATTTAATTCAATAAAAGGGACATTAATTGTGAAATACGAAATTGTGGTTTAGAGTGAAAGACGTCTGCTAGTTTAAAAAAATATTTAAGCTCATGAAATAAAAATAGTTTTATTATTTTCTCATAGATGACGATATACAGTCAAATGTACAAAATACATCATAACTTTAAAAAGGCAGTTAAAGATCAGATTGTGCTATATTTTAACTCTATTTTTACAGGGGTCCAATTACACATTTTAAGGTTTTGATTTATAATTAATTTATATGTATTTTTGTAGTTAAAATAATCATAAATCCTTTTTGATACACTGATTGTCTGACAATGACTCTCTTAGTTTAAAAATGATGAATAAAATAACCGCAAATGAAAATCTTTAAAAATGCCATTTGACACCGGTAGAAATAGGCGCAGTATAATTCAGTATCGTCTACATGGTTCGAGGCACACTTCGAAACATCGCAGTAGATTGTACAAAATAAGTGTTCTGTAACTATGTGAATTTTTGTAACTTCGAAGGTATAGCACCATCTATGGGTATATTTTTAACTAAACATTTGCTTAAAAAAACTCACTATGATTAGAAGCATTTTCGTTCGAACAGTATTTTTGCATTCTATTATCAATTACTTTTTAAATTGCAAAATCTGTTAAGGAATTTTGACCCATTAACCTCTGTAAACTAAAACACATTTTAAAAAGACAATTCGATAAATATAAAAATAAAGTTACATATTTTTCCTTTTACTATTCTTCAGGTCATATTTCATCTTTTATCTAAACACCTTAATACATTTTTTTTTTCATATAATAAGTTCTTTTTAAGATCAGTTATTGATAGACGTTTAACTGATATTTTCTGTATAATGTCCTCCTTTTTATTTAAGATAAATTTGAAAATACTTTTTTTTTTTAATTGTTCAGTGACATACCTACCTAATGACTACTAATATAAGACTTATCTTTAAACTTTTACGTAAGTATTGGAGTATATTTTACTTTATATTTTCCTTCTATCCAAGTTACAACAAAAATGTCGTATTTTTCAATAGTGTCTAAAATTAAATAAATATTTTTGTCTATTTTGTAAATCTTAGAAGAAGTAAAATATATTTTACATGCCTGACAATATTTTTCTTGATGTTTATTGGGTCATAATCATATACAATTCTTTATGCTGACACCTTGATACATATGTTTTAGACTCATGATATGGATTAAATTGTTTTCCAGACACATTTTGTTGATGGATGCCGGACTTGTATTTTCTGGATAATATTCGGTCATTTATCTAAGAAAAATGAGAAAAAATGAATGTTACTTTTTTATTTATCAATCACAATAATAATTATTTATTTAGAAACTATTTTGCTGGATTGTATATGAGCCAGAGTAGATTTGATTGTTGCTAATTCTGACACCAGATATAAAAAATATTACTATCTATAAATAGTTCCTAAAATAATTCTTCTATTTTAATCCTATCAGTAAATTCTATGAGGAGTAAAAAATGCGTTACATGTATCTAGCAGTATTTTTGCTTGATGTTCATCGTATGAAATTCGTTCTTTTATAGCGCATCTATATGTACTATATATATATACTCAGGATTGCTAATGCGAACCCATTGTTACATATTGAAAATGCATGAGATACCATAAATAATATATCTGGCAACGTATGCAAATAATTTCCAAGCACTTTTTATCCGACTGCCAAGAAGAGTTATTTGTTTCACGCGTATCTGGGTATATGTGGATTTATTTATATCATCGAAACATCCAAACGGCTGGATGGATTTTAATGAATGAGGTCTCTAGAGAATCGTCTTAGCCGTCCGATGGTTATAGGCTAGATTTTGTTTTTATAAATTCAAAATGGCGGCCTTAAAATATAAAATGGTGGTAGAGACGAATTTTTTTTACGCACCATATTGAGTAGCATGTCATTAGATAGGTCTTTCAAAATGAAGACGATGTTTCATTTACTATTTTACAGTCAGAAGCTCCGTTTAAATATTACACAACCTGCAAGTTGTGTAGGTAGGATCTCTAGCTTTACTGCAACTCTAACCATCATAGACATCTATAGGCCTCTTCAAAACAGTGTTTATAAATAGGAACTAACAATTAAACACAACTTAAAAGTCCTCAATACAAGTAAATAAAATAAAAGGTAAATAATTTAAAAAATAGTCTCACGCTGATGAGAAATAATTAATTAGTTCGCTTTTTACGCAGTCGAGTTTTTTTATTTTTTTTATTTACTTTTTATTTCATGTTATTTTTGGCTTCTTTTTTCTAAATTTATTGTATACGGTAACCCGAATTTTATATTTTTTAGCTAGTTATGTGTCATGTATCAATGGAACAGTACTTGTTAGTTCTGTAACATGCGGTAACAGCCTGTAACATAAGGTAAGGTTTTAGACTGAAGATTTCGACTTGGTTGAACAAATATTTTCATTTTTCCAATCTTTCATTTTTTATGATATACAGTGTTTACTGTATTTTCAATTCTTTCTCTTGCGTGTTATGATGATATGTTATTTAAAAAATATATAAAGGATAAAACTACATTTTTAATTTGCAAATTTATAATTGTAGGTGTTTATTTGTGTTTCTTTATAATGGTTTTATATATATGTTACATTATTACATCTAATTCCGCGATTTCCTTATCTTATTCTAAATTACTACTTTATATTCACTAATTCTTTATTATTAAATCATCTCTATCGTTAACTCTGTTAAATTCCCTTTAATTTAATGTCTCACTTGTCTTAATCACTTAAATATTACGCTTTTAGTATTCTTAAATTAAATGTTCCATTCCTGCGCTTTTTTTCTTTAGAGAATATTCTTTTAGCTTCCATTTTTACTTTCCCGCGCATATCTGAGGTTATCCTTTTCCCTTCAAATTCATCCGCGTGCTCTGTTCGGACTCTTTATATGACGTGACATTTTTAATTATACATTGGCTGAAAGTACGACCTACGTCATATTTGTATTCTTACACGTGAGGAACAAAAAGTTGATACTCGCTGTGTTTCAGCAGATTTTGGCAGATTTGAGTCGATTTTTCAGTTTACATCCATCCCCTTGTCACCGTCCTGTTTCTCGATTATCTGGAACTTTGTTTAAACCTAATTACTACTACGGAGATATGGCTAATTATCTTGGTGAAAACTGCACCTTTTGCAAGATGTTCTAATAAAGTGCTTAGCTGATATTTTGAGTTGTTTCAATTTCTTCTGGGGAAAAATCACGAACGATGTATTCCATTGTTTTCACTCGACAACTGCATTTCAACAATTTGTTCTACTAATATAACAGATTCGAATTATCTGTTCTGACACGTTCTTTTACGCCATTATCGCTGGATGTGATCCACAACTACTATCGTGGCAGCCAGTACTGCATTTTCAACGATAAAGCCAATCCAATGTTGCAAGAATGCAACATATACATACATATATATATATATATATACTAGCAGGCTACACCCGCTTCGCTGGTCCATTTTCCAAATGATCCTTGATCAAACAAAATTATGAATTCGACCTTGTATTTTAAATTAATATGGACCTTCACCGGGAAAATCTTTCCGCATTTGCTGAATACTATGCGAATGCTATTTAGCTATTATATTATCTTATGGTTTAGGCAAAATTCGGGCTATTCAGAAGAAACTCTTTTTACAGTATATATTTAAAGTAGAGGTTGGGAAGAAAATACCGCCGTTATGATAATCAGAAATGTTAAAATGTTCTCTAGTTACCACACTACTAAAATGAGAGATAATTACAATGATTGCAGAGAGTGACCACTGAACATTAATTATGTTCGGATTATTCACTTTCGTTTGATAGTTCTTGAACTCCGGGCTTCTCAGCTTGGTGCTATGTGTGGTTCTGGTAGCTTAAATACAATTTTTCTCTACGTTGCATTATATTTTGTAATATACTTCTTTTAGCAGGTCTACTGCAGTTTTCTATCTTCGGATTACAGCAGAGTAAATACGGTAAAAAATGTAATAAATTGTTTGCACACAAAAAGTCTTTAACTTTTATTAAAAGAAATGTGAATCACATAAAAGTGGATTTTTAAAAATGAAGTGTTTGAATAAAATTAAAATAATGTCATTTTCATTACTATTTCCTTTATATATATATACTACTTGCAATTATGCAACTGTTAACCTGAAAAAAAAACCTCGATAACTGATTATGATAGAAAAGTAAACCTCTTGTTTTCATCAAATCAAAATCTTCCCAATCTTCCATAATCGGGTGCACAGCTAAGTTTTAAGGCAAATATTAGAAGTGTTTGCAAACTATATGGTTACAAAGTTACCATAGTTAACACACGTAAAACATACGCAATTATGCACCAAACTACATTCCATTAAATAAAGTCAAATTGCTGTTGGCTGAATTATAGATTAGGGTGGGTCGAAAAAACCAAAATATTTATAATCAAAATGTAATAGAGCAGAAAAGTTGCCTTTTGTAATAAAGAACAAATTCGTAAAATATTAAACCGATCGGTTAATATCTTTTACCGCCGCAAGGGGGCCAAAGTTTCCAAATATCGCAAAAAACATGTTTTTATTTCAATATTTTTTTTAATTATCCAAACGTACGAATACAATTTCTAATAGGACGCCATAGCTACATGAAGATATAAGAAATGTCCCGGTAAATGTTCATTATGATAAAATCATATATTTTACTGCTGCAAAGGGACCATATTTTTTTTAAAAATGTAAACATTTCAAAATTTCAGTCTTTCTAAATTTTTATAATTTTTATAATATGACTTGAAGTAAATAAATTTACTTTACATCTATTAATATGCCATAAATTTTATTAACTATTTGTCATAAACTGGAAAATAAAAACGGTAATTATTCATTGTTCTTGAGGATCGCTTCATCTACTGCTGTTTTACTGCATATCAGATACCAAAAATCACAAAAATGATATAAAATGAACATAATATTTTAGCATTTTATTAATTAAAATACAGAGATGTTTAAATTAATTGGATTAAATAAACTTAAATTGCAGAAGTATTTAAAGTAAATGAATTTTGTAATATGACTTGCTTTCAAATAAAGCCATTGTTCCTCGAGAGACCGAAATTGATCATATGTGATCCTCACTGTGTTCTCGTCCACAAACTTTACCAGCACTTCAGAGATAATTTCACACATCTTTCTACTGATTAAGTGGGACAAGGAAAATTATAATAGCTAATATCTTTAATCGAACATTCTAAATCTACCAACGTTGTTAGATCGTGGGTGGATAGACAAACCGTAACACGGGGTTTCTTTAGTTTAAAATTTTGTCACTCGATTAACACTAGAACGTGCAGCTGATGTCAATTCGACACCGATCAAATGATAAAATGTCGATTCGAACCAGAATATTTTTCATAAAATTGATTAAATTGTAACTAAAAAAAAAATCTTAGTTAAAGAAATAAGTGAAATTGTTTAAAACAAAAATTTTGGTGTTAGAATGTTTTTATTAAAGTTGGGTAAATTTCCGGAAGTTCTAGTGTTAAATCCATACAATTTTAAGCTTCAAAGTTCAAGTCTGGAATGACGAAGTGACGGATGGCACTATTCGTGTCCACAGAACTTCCTGCTTTGGCAATTTTCTTTATGGCTGGTGTCCTGATGTCCTCTCCTTCATATGCTATCATTCCAATGAGGCTATGTTCACGATTTGCGAAACAGGCATTTCGTGAAGTTACCTGAACTGTAATCTTTCGTAGATGATATGGCAAGTGACGGGGGTTACTAATTAGAGTCCATAGAATCTGAAAAACATGGTGGATTCATTTTAATTGTGAACCAACTGATGCCGTATACTTTCAGGATGTACTCATTGAGTACATCTTGAAAGTGTACTGCATCAGCCGATTGCCAAATTTGAAAATTCTCCAAGCGCGAAGTTCTGTGGACACGATTAGTGCCATCCGTCATTTCCACATTCCAGACTTGAACTTTGAAGCTTAAAATTTCATGGCTTTAGTCGAAAGTCAAAACTATAAACTAACGAAACCACCTGTTACGGTTTCTCTATCGACTGACCATCTAACAACGCTGGCGAGTTTAGAATGTTCGATTAAAGATACCAGCTATTATAACTTTCCTTGTACCATTCAATCAGTAGAAAGATGCGTGAAATTAGTCACTGAAGTGCTGGTAAAGTTTGTGGATCAGAACAGAGTGAGGATCACGTATGATCAATTTCGGTCTCTCGAGGAACAGTGACTTTATTTGAAAGCAAGTCATATTACAAAATTCATTTACTTTAAATACTTCTTCAATTTAAGTTTATTTAATCCGTTTAGGTTAAACATTTCTGTATTTTAATTAATAAAATGCTAAAATATTTTGTTCATTTTATATCATTTTTGTGATTTTTGGTATCTGATATGCAGTAAAACAGCGGTAGATGAAGCGATCTTCAAGAACAATGAATGATTACCGTTTTTATTTTCCATTTTATAACAAATAGTTAATAAAATTTATGACCTATTAATAGATGTAAAGTAAATTTATTTACCTCTAGACATATTATAAAAATTTAGAAAAACTGAAATTTTTACATTTTTTCATTTTTTCAAAAAATAAGGTCCCTTTGCGGCAGTAAAAGATATGATTTTATCATAATGAACATTTACCGGGACATTTCTTATATCTTCATGTAGCTATGGCGTCCTATTAGAAATTGTATTCGTACGTTTGGATAATTAAAAAAATATATTGAAAAAAAATATGTTTTTTGTGATTTTTTGAACTTTAGCTCCCTTTGCGGCGGTAAAAGATATTAACCGATCGGTATAATATTTTACAAATTTATTCTTTATTACAAAAGGCAACTTTTCCGCTCTATTACATTTTGATTATAGATATTTCGGTTTTTTCGACCCACCCTATTATAGATCTTTCGCCAAAAATACTCTTTGTAAATGACAAATAAAGTCAGTTATACAAAACTTAATAACCTAACACGTTATAATATAACGAAATAATCTTTTTGATGCACCGAAGACCTATTTTCATTTCTCTAATGTGTACAATAACACGGAGAAATAAATACACTTTTTATTTTCAAAATTACATTATTCTTCAGTCTGCTGCCTAAATAAACCTGAAATCGTTAATTTTTCCCTCAGTTTAGCGAATAGGATTGTGCGTCAGAAGAACTCGCTTTATAACGATTTCTATTTTCAATTTTATCTGCATTTCAGGTACTTTTTTTCTTATCTAGGCTAAAATGACAAATCAACAAATATTGTTCCACCAGCCACCATTGGAATTTCAAATTTTTTTCCAAGTATTTATTTTTTAGTGACAGTAAAATAACTGCAAATAAAAAATATGTAATACTAAATCTTCTGTTCTCCGTTTGCTTCATAATGCAAAAACATAAATTTACTAATCGCTAAGTACAAATTTCATGTAATCTTCTGCAATCGCGATCACTGTTCAGAGACTCTTTCAAATATAAAAAAAAAAATCCAAATAGTTCAGTAAATACACTAATTAGCGGGTAACCTGATTACGGAAGATTAATCCAATATCAAAATCCTTACAAAAAAAACTGAAAAAGGGATGACGAATTAAAAAGGTAATCGAAAATTTATTTCAGTAAGCAATTTTTATTGTAAAATATTTTCTTTTGTGGTATTAATAACGCAAAATTGCATAAATTTTCTTAAGAATAAGCTTTAGTACTTAACACGTGAAACAGTAGACTTTTCTAAAAGAGAAATTGGCGATATATGTAAAAAAAAAAAAAAAAAAAAAAAAAAAAAAAAAAGAGTGGACAATATTTGTTGATCTGAGTTCGAGTTTATAAAAGTCATAAGTTTGGGTAAAAACAAAATAGCATTTTTCCGTAGTAAAGTACGCGAAAATATTTTAAATATCTGAAATAAAATTATTTATAATATGTGTGTGTGTTTGGGGGGGGAGGGGCAAACGTATGCATTAAAATTTAAATATTTGACCCCGGTTTTATGATATTAACTGCTATTTATATAGTATCGTTATTTTTATAATTACATCTGCTAGTTTTTTCTGTAAGAGATACATAATAACAATAAAAATTGTTACTCACAAGGAAGGTCTCCTTAAAACGCATACTTAAAATATTTTGAAAAAGGAAATGCTAATAAAATGATTCATGTATGTAAAAAAGATTGGTAAAAATATTGCGGTAGAATCCCAGTAGAAAATCTGTAAAAAAATATTTTTTCGAGTATTTGGCGCGAAAAGACGAACGCTCCTCGCTAGCTAATAAAATGATTCATGTATGTAAAAAAGGTTGGTAAAAATATTGCGGTAGAATCCCAGTAGAAAATCTGTAAAAAAATATTTTTTCGAGTATTTGGCGCGAAAAGACGAACGCTCCTCGCTCTTTGGCGAACCAATACGTTTCCTCGCCAAATGCAAGAGATTGAAACGCATTTATAAATTCCTTGTTAAATAAGTAATTAAATGCCTAATGCTCAATGAATTTAAACTTAAACTGTGGATTAGTTTACTATTTTTGCTGTAAGCTTATATAATATATGCTAATTGCGTGTTATGTGTATTGAGTTATTTAATTTTATACGGTGTCACCGGCTGGATAAGTTTTAAGGGTATTTTAATTAATAATGCTTTCATTAAACATTTCGATATTAAGTTGTTGTTTCCATGGCAATAAAACTCTCTTGTTGTCTCTGACACTAACAATATCGAAGTCAACTTGCCAATGCTCGGAATCGGACCTTAATTTGAGTTTGAAACACTTTTAATCGATTTAAATTTCGTTGTAAACGACATAAATACGATTGTTAAATTTTATTATTACATATATAAATGTATATGACAAAACTGCAGTTATAAATATGTATTTATTTAAGTTAAACTTACTTAAATTAACTTCGTATCGAGAGTTGAAAAAGATTTTCTTAAAGAATATTTATCATAGTATTATTCAAAATTTTATCGTGTCGCCATCCAGCCCTAAATCGCAAAAAATGATATTTTCATTATTATTTTAGTAATGCTAAATAGAAGTTCTGCCGATTTTTTTTATGGATATATATACTTATGTGAAGAATATTCTCTAATTTTTTTTTTAAATAATTCTGAGCATGCGCTTATGGGGAACTTCCTTGATATCATTTTATCAATTTTTCAGATGCATTTTTCTTAACCTGATGCAAAAGATAAATCGCCAAATATTATTTCAATTCCAATATTTCAATTGAGTAATTTTTTAAGTATTACGGACATTCTCTTTCATGTTTAAATTAAATATTTTCGTTTTTAATATTATCACTCATTAAAATGGATTTTTTTTTCTTTTTTAAAGATTTTAAATAGAATAAATAGAAGTTCTGCCGATTTTTTTATGGATATATATACTTATGTGAAGAATATTCTCTAATTTTTTTTAAAAATAATTCTGAGCATGCGCTTATGGGGAACTTCCTTGATATCATTTTATCAATTTTTCAGATGCATTTTTCTTAACCTGATGCAAAAGATAAATCGCCAAATATTATTTCAATTCCAATATTTCAATTGAGCAATTTTTTAAGTATTACGAACATTCTCTTTCATGTTTAAATTAAATATTTTCGTTTTTAATATTATCACTCATTAAAATGGATTTTTTTTCTTTTTTAAAGATTTTAAATAAAATTAGTAACAGTTTTTTGTCTTTTATTTTTCTACGTGTAATAGCCGTTTCAATTTTTTCAACAACAAAAAACTTCGCCAAGAAATAAAATGGTAACCTTATCGTCCAAAATAACAGAACTTTCCATCATAATTCTATAACTAATCTACGTATAACGATGTGCTATAGCTTAAAACCTTTCCTCAAACGATACCTATCTAACAGTATAAGTTCCGTCAAAATCCATGCAGTAGAACTCGAAATCTAGATAGCGAAACAGCACCGAAAACTGGCGATATGAAGCAATTAAAATAATAAAACTTTGTAAAAAATCACCATAAAATTAAAACAAAACACAGTACGCGTCCTGTGTTTTGTTTTAATTTTATGGTGATTTTTTACAAAGTTTTATTATTTTAATTGTCTGAGCGAAGCGAAGGCTAATACTCAGCGAAATATTACTGTCCGGACACTTTACTACTACGATGGATATTAACGCCATGTCCTACTAAAAAAAAAGCCTAATAAAAACTTTCGTAAAGCATAACTCAAAAAATATTTGTCGGATTTCGTTTCTGATTGCACCAGAAGGTACCTATGAGGGTCGCCTACTGAATGCACCTACTATGAAAAATAAGTTCCAAACCTTTTAAAAATTATATAGAAAAAACTCTTAAAAAAGCACAATTTATCTGCATACGTCACAAAAATTTGGTGTGCGTCACTTTCACCGGTTGATGTTTTCGTAGACAACTGGTTTGAACACATGGAGCAAATAATAATAAAAAAAAAAAAATACGCACGCAGTAATATTGAATAGATCAGTTTCAACCACGTGATCACAAACCTTGCAACAACCCGTGGCAACCAGTTTTGGTGGGCAAACAAATAAAAATACAGTATTCCGTACCACGGTGACCGTTTTTAGCCTGTTGTATAAAATCTGGCATGTTGTATGACGTACAATTGTGGATGATTAAAACAAAAGACATGAGTGTTTATTGATCCGGGAGGTTATCTTTCTCTGGATGTCTGCCTGTCTATCATACAGCATGCTATTTTCTTGTAAAGGATGATATTATTATGCAGTAAAACCTTCATAACGGACACACCCGATTAGTGGACACCTTTATTTAGCGGGCATTTTTTCGATTACCAACCCTTAAATAACTGTACATTTTTTACTCTCAGTAGCGCACACCTCCAAATAGAGGACAAATTCTGCCCTCCCGAGGTGTTCGTTATTCAGAAGTTTTACTGGTAAAACCTCCATAGCGGACACACCCGATTAGCGGATACCTTTATTTAGCGGACATTTTTTCGATTACCAACACTTACATAACTGTACATGTTTTACTCTCAGTAGCGGTCACCTCTAAATAGAGGACAAATTCTGCATTCTCGGGGTGTCCGCTATTCAGAGGTTTTACTGTATATAATATTGATAATTATTTTACAGGGCCGCACAAAAGAATAAGAATATATGAAACGAATATAAACTAAATTCGGGATTGGTTGATCGCTGATGGTAATGTAATTTTAGGATGTTGTTACAGTCATCCGCAGCATGTTTTTAGAGTTTCGTTCATCTAACGAAACCCTACCTGTCTCACTCCTTTGTCTGTCTGTTTGTCCGTCTGTCACAGAGCCCGTTCTCAGAAACTATATATGTCGGAGACTTGAAAATTTGCATACTTATAGCTGAACACCACACATCAAACGGCAAATAATAAAATTTTGAAAAAGTCTAATATTTAACCCTCTGGGCTCCACACTTCTGTATTTTAAGCAATTTTCCTAACTCAGCCCCTAATTTAAGTATGTTGGAGACATGAAATTTTGCATACTTATAGCTGAACATCTCACATCAAACGACAAATAATAAAATTTTGAAAAACGCTTAATATTTAACCCTTTGGGGCTCTAACTTGTGTATTTAAAACAATTTTCTAACTCAGCCCCGAATTAAGTTGGAGACATGAAAGTTTGCATACTTATAGCTGAACACTTGCGATAACACGATAAATCATAAAATTTTGAAAAAGTCATATTTACCCTCCGGTCTCTAACTTCTGTATTTTAAGCAATTTTTTTAACTCAGCCCCTAATTAAGTTGGAGACATGACATTTTGCATACTTATAGCTGGGCACCTCACATCAAACGCTAAATAATAAAATTTTGAAAAATGTCTGATATTTAACCCTCTGGGCTGTAACTTCTGTATTTTAAGCAATTTTTTTTTTAACTCAGCCCCTAATTAAGTTGGAGACATGACATTTTGCATACTTATAGCTGAACACCTCACATCAAACGGCAAATAATAAAATTTTGAAAAAGTCTATTATTTAACCCTCTGGGCTCTAACTTGTGTATTTAAAGTATTTTTTCTAACTCAGCCCCTAATTATGTTGGGAACAAAAAAAATTGCATACTTATATCTGAACACCTCACATCAAACGACAAATAATAAAATTGTGAAAATATCTAATATTTAACCTCTAATATTTTGTCTCACGCAATTTTTTAATTTAAACTGTTTTGCAATATTATCTTTTGTTCATTTTGCATAATAAGTGTAATGTGACGTAATTTTTTTCTATTTCAGATTTCTAACACATGTTAATGAATTTATTTTACAATATCCTTTCTCTTTTAAAATTCACATGTAAATATAGTTTTTATGGCGTAATTTCCATTAAGTGCCTGCTTTTTATACCTAATTATTTAATTCTAATTTGAAGGGTTTTTTCTGTTTATATTAGTAACGTGTAAATAATTTTTTTATTTGAAACAAACATTATTGTTTGCGCTGTTTATACAGTTGGCAACAGTTTAAATTAATATCATTTTCTAAAATATGTAAAATATATCTGTCAAAATGCTGAATATTTGAAATTAAAATAGAAATAAAACCTCAAAAAATGAGTCAAATTAAAAAAAATAAATAATGAAATATGCAGACCGGGATCTTCTATTGAATAAAATGATCTAAAAATGATTAAATTCCCATGTATAGCTTTTGCTCTTATAAATATTTTTAATGGAACGATTTTGTCCAACTTTAGCATTAAATATCTCTTAAAATAATTCTTCGATTTGAAACCTGTATGCATTAGTGTGTTGACCAAACATTTCGCTATAATACCACCGATTTTCACATATTTGTATGCAATAGTTTTCTTAATATTAACGAAGAAATACCTCCGGTCACAAAAAATTCGAAACCGGCGGCGGCGGCGGCGGCAGCGTTAGTTACTTTTTATAGAATAGAGAGATATATAAAAATGAAAACTTGTCTATCTGTCTGTTTGTAATTCTATAAAAAAATCCACAATTTGGAAGCCAAAATTGTGAAGAGATACGTACATGTGTATTAAAGCATGGCCGAGACAACTAAAGTAATCCGGAATCGAAATAACATATAGTTAATTTTTAATTAATAAAAAAACCACCAATTTAATAGCAATTTCTCATCAAATTTAAACATTTTTCGTTATAGCAGATCCCAACAATTAAAAAACACAATAAAATTATTACTACAACAATTAATTTTCTACTGCAAGATTTCCACGTGAAAAATGAAAATGAAATAAATAGTTTGCCGAATTTAAAAAAAGGTGAATATTACGTCATAACTTTTCTATTACAAGATATTCACGTGAAATATGAAAATGAAATAAATGGTTTGACGAATTTAAATGAAAGTGAATATAACTTCATAACTTTTCTATTTCAAGGTTTCCACGTGAAAGAGGAAAATATTACATCACATTGGAAATATAAAGGGCATGGTGGATATAGTATAACGTCATATGAGTGTGAAAAAAGTATTGAAGCATGATAAAAACCCGATTAGGGAAATATTGGCGTATTTTAACATTATTGCTCCAATTATAAATTGAAATAAGTTCATTTATAGCTGTATTCGTTTGCGTCTGTTATATACATTTATACATTTTTATGTAGCGTTTTCATATGATTCATTCAACAACATTTCGACTGCTTTTTTTAATGTTTGTTTTGTGTTGTATGCTAAATTTTGATATTGATTTTTCAGAACAAACATCCTTCGAATCCTGGGCAACGCCGGTACTTTATTTTGTAACAGATAAATGGCTTTTGTATCTGTACATCTAATACTAATATTATAAAGCGTTATAATATTATAAAGTATATAATATTATTAATGCTTGTACGTTTGTGAGGTGTTATCTCTGAAACTACATAGCCAACTTAAAAAAATGTTGGTGGCCATCTCTGCTCCGAAAAAAGACTATTTTATGTCAGTGCAAGAACCTACATCGCTGCAGGAGCAAAAAAGTTCTAAAATTGTGATTTCTGCGATATTGATTGGGTTAGAAACTTTAAATTTGGTGCGGTAGTTACTTTTAAGATGTAAATACTCGTAATGAACGCTCTCTAAAAGGTTCAATTTGACGGATAAACGTAAAAATTTCTAGAAAGGTTCTAAACTATGATTTATTTGGAATACTGAAATTTTTGGGATACTATTGGGGTTAGAAACTAGAACTTTGGCATGGTAGTAATTAATAAGATGTAAATGCTCGTTGTAGAACGAATTCTAAAAAATAGAAAGACTAAACAAAGCGAAAAAGATCTAAAGATGATCTAAGTAACGAAGAATATGGAACTAATTAAATATATATAGAAAATTATATGTAAGAGAAACGACACATTCACCTTAATACTTTAAGTTAAAACATGAATACATTAAAATGATTCTCAGTTTTTATTACTAAAATAGGTGCTAAAAATACACTGAGAATCATTTTAATGTATTCATGTTTTAACTTCAATATGGAACTGTTAGGAATATAAACATGAAAATTGACATGGCTGTATTTATCATGACGTAAATTCTTGCAATGGAACAATTTCTAAAAATGTCGTATATAAAACAGTGCAGAAACAAAAAACTTTCAAAAATTTTCTATTTCTCTGTTACTGCTGAGCCCAAAATCTTGAAATTTTGCTTCCGGTTAGTATTAAAATATACAATTGTCTCTATGAATAGTTTCTAAAAAATTTAAAATTTAAAAAGATGAAATTAACGGAAAGCGATCTCAATTACCATTAATTTGGAATTATTAGGTACAGCAACTTTAAATATTTCATAATGCTGCATTTTCTCCGCAAAACATGCGCTTTAAATTCAACAAAATTGATAGATACCCACCTAGCATTAAATAAATTGTGTAAATATTGAATAAAGACCTCTATGAAACAGTGAGTAGGTTGCCCGAAAGTACTTGTTAAAGTGTTCCTTCTCTAGGCTTTTCTCTCTCTCACCAAGGCCACTAACAGAGGGAAGTGCCGTTTTAAATGTGATATGAAATTTTTATCCGATTCATTTTTCTAGACATTTTATCATAAGGTCATATTCTCAATTATCATTAGTAGATTTTTTATATATTAACTTATTCTGGTGAAATTTTGTAATCGGGTTCATATTGGCGTATGTTTGCTTGCATGATTTGCTGAAGAAATATGTATGGATTTGTAAATTACTTCAAATGACACTTTGACAGCTCAAAAGTTATGCAGACGATGTATTCAGATCTTGTTTCATACTTGATGTTGTAATCATTGCTGATTTCTTTTATTTAATACATGCTAAATACAGCTCAACTTGTGCAGAATATGTTTGAAAACAAAACAATACAGTGTATGTAGTGGCCAGCATACACTCATCATTTAAATCCGATCGAGCATATCTAAAACACACTCTAACGAAGCATTGCATGCCACTTTTGATGTATTCGGTACTTTGATACTATATTAGATTTTGAGAAGAGAATTCCTTAAATGTTATCGACAACCTCATTGCATCCGTGGAAAACAGATATTGTACAAAATTAACTATTCCGGGGGAGCGCACATCTTATAAAGTATAGTCCATTCTTTTTAAACATTATATATTTGTCATTTAAAGTTACTCAAATTGGTACGGAACGTCTGATTATGCTCTTGACATCATTTTATACAGTTAAAATTCCGATATAAGTAAATTAGTGTTTCATTTTCTATTTTACTTTTAATATATTGCGTACTTTCAATTTTATATCCAAGCATGGCTGTCTTGAATGGTTTGATTTCCCATTTTTTTATACAGTGTATACGAATTTATATATAAGATTTTGTAATTCTACAATTCGTTTATTTTCATCATTTCAATTTTTCGCAGTATATGGACAATTAAAGATAACATCTCATTTTCTTTGCTGCCACATTTTATTATTAAATCTATGTTCTCAGTAATATCGCTCAGACTAATCCCTCTGAGGGAAGTCCTAGTCGAAATCTAGATGTTCGGAACGAAATTTCCGTTTGGATTTTATATATATAACTAGAAAGGTAGCCCGTCAAAAATGACGGAAATTTAGATATAAAGATATATACAACTCATGTGCAAGAATATGAGTTTTCTCGCTTGTTCCGCAGTGATAGAGGAAAATTACACATTTTAAGAACGAAACACATTTATGGAAAATTGTGTACAGTAGAAGACCACTAATCTGCACAGTTTGGTTCCAAGTGTTATGCAGATTTGAGGCTTTTTGCGGTCATGTCAATTCAATCTTTGTTTAAATTTTTTTTAATTCATATATTGGACAATTTAGATTGTTAAGCCTTAAAAATAAATAAATTACACACTTGAAGTAAGGTAAAAACTATTAAATTATCGTATACGATTTCATGAAATGATATTATATGTGTGTGCTTCAAAATCTTGGTTACGACGTTGGCAAAATTGGCTGTAACTTGTCATAATCCTAATAGTGTGGGCCGCTATAACAAAAAAGTAACCAGTTTTTAGTAAAATTTCTGATATAAAGTAGTTTTCAAAAACATGTGTAAAATTGCAGGCCGTTCTCATTTTATGTCAGTTCTAAGAATAATATTTGTAACACTGAAGAGTTTCCATGTATATGCGGAATTTAGAAAAGCTTCTCCAAAAGAAAGTTCCTGAAATGACATTGTAATTTCTCTAATTTCAAAGTTTAATCGGGCCCTGATGTTGTTTACTGAAATCTAATAAATACAGTTATTTTGAATATTACAACAGAATTAAACAGTTAAACTTATTTAACTTAAACCCGCTGTTACTTCCCGATGTTATTTTTTACTATTAAGAAAGAAAATTAGGTACTTCTTAGTTATCCCGTCGACCAATTTCGCCAAATTATATAAATCGCCAAACCACTCGCCAAATTATACACATTGACATAATTTTTTATTTTAAATAACGAAAGAACAAATAAATTAGCAAAACATTAATAAAAATACAAATAAGACGTCGAATTAATGGATTTATTGGCCATTAATGGCATTTAATCTTACAATTAATTAATTAATGGCAACCATTATTCGCAATTAATCTTGCAATTTGCGACAGTAATTTGGTCGACGGGATAACTAAGAAGTAACGAAAATTATTTAAATTTTTCAAATCATGCATTTATAATTTTTTCCGTCTTTAATGACTAAATAATGAAAAAAATATGCTTTTGTTCTGAGCTCATAAATATGACAATAAAATAATGTAAGTAAGAGACATTGCAAAATTAAATCTTTGTGATTTCAAACCATAAACAAACGATACCGCCACCATTTTACCTACTATGACGTCATTAGAATATTGTCCATTGATTGTTGGAGAACTTACTTTGTGTATGATTACCTCAATGATTTAATATTTTCTACGTTTCACGATGAATGAATCACTTGTGTTTGTATAGGTTTATGGAATGAGATATTAAGCTGTGAACCTAATTTCAACTGAAATTATCCAAGGATATATGTATTTTTAATTGAAATTAAAAACAATGCTTTGATCTCGAAATAAAAAGTTTTAGTTTGTATAATTGGTTATTTCTGTTAATTATTTATTTAGGTGCTTTCCAATTATAGAGTATTTTAAAAAAAAAAAAGCTTGACGCAATTCGGGCATCAGAAAGTGAGATATGTTGCCAAAATATATAAACAGCTATGAAAACAAATCTAATGAACTTTTATTTTTGTTTATATATGCACTTATATACATGGAAAAAATCGTTTCTAAATATATATAATATTTTTTTATATGCAAATTACGGCACAGATTTCAGACATGAACCGGGATACCTAACTGGCGCCAATATGGTGTTATTTTGCCTGCTATGGTAACCCGGTTATTGTTTTTTACTTATTAATAAATTGTTTATTTACTTTTATTTTCTGTTTTAATTATATAAACTGTTTTGTTCTAAAGTTATTCAAACTTTTATTTATTTATAGTTATTTTCTTTTCAAAATGATAGCAAATAATTTAAAAATATATAAGTAACTGGTATTCCAAAGCGAGATTTTTGCCAAATTGGCGTCAGAGAAAAACATGCCAACCCCGATGCGTATATGACATCTGTGCAAAAATTATTTCTGTTTCTTTATAAAAATGAGTAAATAGCTTTCTTATATTAAATAAATTGCATACATATGGAAAAAAATGCTTGTGAGTATGAAGCAGTAAATAGGTTGTCAGAAAATACGTTGGCAAACTTCTTTCTCGCCACGAAACTTTTCTCGGAAATCTGGTACATAAGCAATGATTGCTAGAAATGCATTTTTAATTATGATATGCGCTTTTATGTTTCACTACATTTATGCATACTATACTGTGTGTATAAATGCTACAGTTCATATGCAGGGCTACACAAAAGAATTCATACGGGTTACTAAGTATGAGAGTAAATTGCTTAAAGGTGGTTTTTAAAGGAGTTATGCATTTTTACGCTGAACTGTATTTAGTTTACTAAGAAATGTTTGTAGAATATAGATAAAATGATATACAGGTTCACGCAAAGAATTGGATACATAACCGTCTATGGATGATAATATCTGGAAATGTGATTTCAGTAGTTTTAAGAGTAGTTTAAATTAAATTTTGGATAAATAGTGGCATGTAATAACAATACTATTGGCTATGGATGGTAACTGCTGAAATCAATTTTTAAAATTTTTTATGCGTCTTCTAAAATGTTTACTTAGTTATCTTATTTACCTTATTTCCCCAAATAACGAAGTTTTGTTAAAGCATTCAGGATGTGTTGGAAAGTGTTTCATATTCTATGCTTAACGCATGATTTTTCTTTGTTCTTTAGTCTTATTTTGAATTTATTTTATTCTTAATTTTTTAGTCTTATACTGCTTTATAGAAACTTTGGCAGAGTTGTCATATATGCCAATTTGGCGAAAACATCAACAGCACAAACAACAACATTCGGGTTACCATATCAAGCAAAATAACGACACTTTGGCTCCAGTTAAGTACCCGTTGTGTATATTGCATTGGCGTCAGAAAAAAATCGCGCCAATATGACATCTGTGCCGAAACTTTAATATCTAATGTTTAAACTCTTCGCTCCAATCCCCTTGCATATAGTACAAACTATAACACAGCTAGCGCAAAATAATAGACAGTTTGGTACTTTTCCACTGTAGGGGCTTTGGCGTTTTTTTTTTTTTTTAAAGCTTGGTGTAATTTGGGCATCAGAAAGTGAGATTTGGGTACTTTTCCGTTATACGGATACCATTGTCGCCAAGCGTAATAGTGGGCGAAAAATGAAAATCACGTGAATTTAAGCATTTGAAAAAGAAAAGAAAAACATGTCGATACTAAAGTGAGCATTTAAAAAATATAACATTTGAAAATTCCAGACTTTTACGAACTATTTCATTAAATCACAAATATGTACTTAAAATAAGTGAACAAATAAATGTTATAAAATAAAGCAATAAAATGAAACTCATATTAAACTGCTAGCATAAAATTACAAATATCTTTTAGCATTTTAAAATAATTGGCGCATTAGCATACATTTTGGCATGGTGTCCGTATAACGGGAAAGTATCGAGATTTGTTGTCAAATCATATAAACAGCTATGAAAACAAACTTGATGAGCGTTTTTGTTTGTTTTATATGTTTATTTTATATGAATATTATTGATGTTTTTATGTACAAATTACATCTGTTTCTGTATAAAATTAGAGAAACGGCTTTTTTATGTTAAATAAATCGCATAAATATCGAAAAAAATGCGTGTGTATATAAAATGAAACAGTGGATAGGTTCCCGGAAAATATGTTGCCAAATTTCCTTTTTCGCCAAGGCACCTATACTGGAAAAGTACCTAAAGCACATTAAAATTGCACAGTTAGGAGCTCACACAGTACAGTGTCGTCTATTGGCGGTTATTTTATTAGTATCATCGGGAGGAAGAGGTAAAGATGTACTTTAAATTCTCACTCATAGATTTTGAAAAAATATCTTAAAAGAGCGGAGTTTAAATTAAATTTCGCTTTATGAAAGATTAATGGTTTTAAATGGGAATTTCGCATATTAGCCAGCTGTCACAAAGCTGTCTAACATTTGGAGCTACTGTGGTAACCCTGCATTAGTATTTTTTAACAATTACTCATTTGAATGAGGCGGTCCTACCGGAATCGTGAGGGACACACAGAGACTTGGATTTTATATAAATAGATAGATACATACATATACATATATATGTTTCTCTATTAGTTACATGATGTGGATTAAATTGTTTTCCCAGAGCATATATTGATGGATGACCAACACATATTTTCATGATAACTTCCTAACATTTTATCTCAGATATATGTTAATGGAATTTTATAGTAGTTTTACAGAGCTACAGGAAATATTTATATAAAATATTTATATAAAAATTATTAAATATATATTAAATATTTATATAAAAAATACTTCATGTATTTCCATATCCCTTCTACAGTAGAATTTTATTGAAAGTACATGTAACATGTACATGTAACAAAGAAATTAAGATTTTTTAATAAAAAGAAATTTCCATATTTACTTTTATTTGAATTGTATAAGCTATAAAACATTTAGACTAGCTTCTATTAATAAGGAATCATAAACATGGAATACATGAACAAAGCGCGCAATGACTCAGACCCACAAGAACATACATTTTAAAAGAACCCTACACCACTTCTTTGAGTTTATCCATATTATAAATCAAAAACATGTCCGTGATTAACGCTGGTGTAATATTGACTGTGCAACAACATGACCATTAAATTTAGCTTTTACTGCAATTTTTTAGATTCTATTTATGGGCAATTTCTATTTTTACATCGTCCAATAGACAAATCTATGTACATTAAAATGTGATTTGTTTAAAATGTGCATCATAATTTAATGAAATTTTTATGTAAAAAAGAAAATAAGCGTATTTTTTTAATATGTTAAAAAACGACATTGCAATCGCATATGAGTTAACAAGATAGCTTGTTTACACTTAAAACAATGTCAATAATTCAGCATACATTTATTTCCATGGATTATTCTGTAACTAAATTGCCCGACGAAATTATAACTTTGTAAATAAATAAAACGCGCATATAACAGAAATGTAATCGGTCTACAACATAATTACTGAAAAAATAAAAAGACAAAATGTTGTCAAAAATGCAAAAATCTTTCCAATTATCAAATCGCATGTGATTAATACGAATGTTTAATACATACATACATACATGCATAAAAGTTTGCCTTAAAGCAATTGCTTCTTATTTCTCCTTCAGAAATTTACCGTATTTTACTTATGATATCGTAATTTTATCCTTGAAAATGAGTTACGAATAATAAGTCCCATTTTTATTCATGATAGTTCTCCTTTTTTTGCATTCATTTTGTGGTTTCACTTATTGAATTTATATATTTTCAATTATGAGATCTTATATTTTGTGCAATGGATTTATTGGTGCTGTCAACGATTCATTTTTTGGTCTTTTTTCATTTGTTAAAATGTTTTAGTTACAAATAGTTTGACAAAATATTTCAAATATTTATGATTTCCTACATATTTATTTTTATTTATTTATTCTTTTATGCATTCACCTTCCAGTTAATATTGATCTTTCGCCAAATTTAAATGTATAAAAATATAATAAGTATTAAATATAATAGAAGTATTAAATACTTTAATACTTCTTTTATAAGTGGTTGGATCTAATTAAAAAAAATCATTAGTGATTAGTTAATTTAATAATTGTTGATCCAACTTTAATATGTATGTTTGTAACATGTCTTGATACTCAGTTTATGTTTTATTTGAAATTGATGATGAATTGTAATATTCTCTAATGGATATACATACATATATATGCGTCTGACAAATTTTTTAGACTTTTCAACTAAAAATTATTTTCACCGAAAAACAACAGACTTCAGCCCGCGTTGGATTGCCTTGTTAGTATAATTAAAATATACTCTTTGAATCACGTTTACACTCGGTCCAGTTGATCTAGAAATAATTGCTTAGTTATTGATTGCTAAATATTTAATGATAGCATTAGCATGTTGTAAGTACATTATCAAAAGAAGCAATTATTTAAAACTTATTGGCGTTTTTCTTTCTGCTAAGCATTTTGTCTCTACATTTATCTTTTATCTCTAAACTCTAAAATACTAGTAGTTTCACAACGTTCAATTTTCTTTTAGTTTCTAGAATTCTGTATTTTTTAAATTTACTATTAATAAAATATTTATTTTTTAAATTACACTCTTCATTTAATAAATAAACTAAACCAAATAAATAAACTAAACGCAATATCATTAGACAAACAAATAAATCACTTACAGAAAACGTCACTTATTGAAAGGGGATCACGTAGATACCAAGATATAATTGTATTGTGAAGTAACTGAGATAACGCCTTACAACCTATTCAACCTTCTCTGCTCGAGGCTCTTATTCCACATTCAGAACGTCAGTGGCTATCCGTACGTGGCAGAATCCAAACTCATAATCCAGAAGCAAGCTCTGTCCTTGAAGAATAATCTTCATGTGTTCCACTAAATTTCACGTTATCACAATTTAAATCCAAGGTTGGGAGAGCTTAATTATAGACTTCACGATTCGTTTTAAATCATATTTGGGAGAGCTAAGTTCAAGAATTCACGATTTGTTTTTAAATAATATTAATGTAAACAAACATATTTCACAACTGAAAATGGCGCTGGTGTTGTTCAGTATAAGTCCAAGTCAAGCACAGGATGATTAAAAACTTTGTTAATTCTATTTACACTTATAAATATTTACAGTATTTACAATGAAAAACATTTAGATAATATTTCTTTAAAAACATGTAAATATTCCACACTGGGAATTCAAGATGATCATATTAAAATTTCACCAATTATATTCTTCTATAAAAGAAGCCACGAAAATGGCATTATTTAATATTCGGAAATAAATTTCCTTTTTTTTAAAAAATTAAATTAAACATCATTTCTTCTAATAGAAGACCACGATAAAAAACCTATACGCAGCATATTTATCTGCTGCGTTCAAGATTCACATTCACAAAACCAACTAAAAAAGGAACAAGAAAGAAAAAATGTTTTTTTAATATTAATTCTCTAGTCAGACCACGTGACCTGGGATCACTGGCGCCTAATCAGTCTGGCTGAGAAAAAAAGAGGTTTGCGAAATTTCACAACCCCCCCCCCCCCCGATGAACAAGGGTTCATCAAAATGGGGATTCAAAATAAAATAATTAAAGTAGAAATAAAATTATTCTAAAAAATTATCAGTTACACTATACGTAAATACAATACAAAATCAAAATATATACTTACATACTGGACTTCAAATAAAATAATAATCAATTTAAAAATTTGCCAACAGGTTTCTGCTACTAAAAATAGAAAGAACAATTTAAATCTATACAACCTTTTCTGGAATATTCAATACAAAAAAAATAAATAAATAAATAAACTAAAAATTAGAAATATTATCAAACAAGAAACTTTTTTTTTTTTTTTTTTTTTTTTTTTTTTTTTTTTTTTTTTTTTTTTTTTTTTTAAGTGAAAAAAAAAAAATATATATATATTTTTTAAGTCAATAAACAAAAGAGTTCTTGAGTCTCTAATAATATCAGAGTTTTTTTTTTCAGTTCTATTAATAAAAAAGTTCAGAGTTTTTTCACTTCTAAATTATACACAAGAATCAATAGGTCTTTTAATGATGGAATTATTTGCCTTCAGTTCATAAGACCTCATTTTTTTTTTTTAAATCTCTGTCCACAAATACCTAACTTCCAGAAAGTTCTTGATACATGTTCATATGCATAAAAATCACATCATATATTTCAAAGTCAGAAGTTTTATTCTGGTCCGTGTAGTGAGCAGATTGTAAGTTGAGAAGATACTCATTTTTCAAGCGCTTCCAAAAATGATTCAGAAGAGTCTCGCGCAAACGGAAGCGTTTCACTAAGGATTCCTTGGTTGCAGGTAAACACAAGATATGCTTTAGAGTTGCTATAACTAGCTGACCAGGGCGAACACTAAAGTTCTTGGAGATTGCACATTTGTTTAGGATTGATTTTATGCATTGTCTGGATCTTAAAATCCAAATTTTTTCACGAGTTGATACTAATGTACTGGGCACTCCTGAATGAAAAACTTTTTCATGTGCATCTTTCACGATTAATTCAGTCAAATTATGTTTTGCAATGAATCACAAAGGGATGTTTTTCATAAAATGAGGAATGAGACTTTTGTAACAGTCCTCGTACGAATAGCAAACCTTCATCTGACAACATAGGAATTAACCGTAGAAGATTCAATTCTTTAGGGATACTCTTGCTACATTTCAAGTATTTTACAACTTCAGGGAAACTTTCTTCCTGCATTAGCTTAAACCAAAAATTTTCAACATGTAAAATTTTCTCAGCTGATAATTCTGAAAAATCTCTTTTCCTATCTTTAATTTTATATTAGAAATAAATCTAAATAGCCAAGCAGTTACTCGATACAATTTCTTTAGGGAGCTATACTTTTCAAGAATAAAAATGGGAATTTCATCAGATTTATTTGTTTGAACAACACAAGAGATGGTGGCTGTTTTTTTATACTTCTCTTCAGAAACATCAGGTAATCGAGATGCAGAAATTTTAACACTAGGCCACTGATTTTCAGGCAAGGAAAGAAATTCAGGAACATACACATTAGGGTTAGCATCAGGAAAAACATGCAATTGGAGATGCTCCTTTTCCATGATCAGGTTGCTAAAATACTGCCAGGGAATTTTCAAGTGAGCGAGATCAGGGATTTCTGAAAGCCAATTTTGCCAATCATTTTCTAGTTCACCAGAAACAAAAGGGGCAATAAATCCGGCTGAAGCAAGGTACATAGTTGCAAATTTTAAAACATTGAGTTTAGTAGAAGAATCATTATTTAATTTTTCTAACAAGGGTCGTAATTCTAGTCCTAATTTATCTTCTGTATTGTTCCAGATCAATCCTAAAATTTTCAAGGAAGTATTTGGGGGTTCGAAACTCGAAACAGGAATGTTTTCATCATCTAAAACATTAGAATTCAAGTTAGGGACATGATACAAACATTCGTTTAATGATAGAGAATCACCATATTTGGAAGAAGCATCAAAGACCATGTGCATTTTTGTTGTAGTTTTGTCGTCACGGATAACAGGTCTGTGTGGCATGTAATAGGAATTATTAGAATGTTTCTCGATGCACAATTCTATTACACCCTCATTAAACTGCTCTAGCAAAATGGAGTTGTATTCTTTAAATAAAGAATCGTTTTTCAAGAATTTATTTTCTAAACTAGAAAACCGCTTCTTTGCTACTTCAAGATTATTTCTAAGCAATTCACGAGAATTTTTCCACAATAATTTTGCTTCATAACGCCCATTTACGAATTTTAAATTTTCTTTAAATTCTTTTATTACCTCATGATCGGTAATGTTCTTTTCATTGCTTTCAGCAATGCCAATTGATTCAAGATTCCAAAATGCTTTCAGCTGAGTATTTATATTTTCAACTGAAACACGCAAACAAGCTACTTCTTTTTCATTCGACTCTATCTGCCCTTGCACCGTATGACCGAAAATAGTTTCTGCAACGTATAATTCTTTTGTCAATTTTCCCTCGATTCCCTTTAATATTTTCCACAAAAAGTCAGACCCTAGCAAAATATTTATTTCCTGTTCAAGACCTGTATCAGCAGGCTTAAAGCCTCTTGCTCTCATTATGTCTAGAAGTTCTGGTTCTAGTGTTTTCACAGAAGCTCCAGTTATATTATCAACCACCAGTGCTTCGATATTTATCGAGTTAATAGGTTGCACAACACTGGATAATTCAAGAGAAACTATTTCATAACAAGATTCATAAGGGCGTCTCCGCCCAAAAGGATAAACTAATAAATTTTCTCTTCGCAATGGCTTTAATTTTAATTTTTGTACTAGCGATCTCTTCACGAAGCATTTTTCTGAACCACTATCACATAAAACGCGAGCCAACAAGCATTGTTTACCAGCAGACACAGAAACTGTACAAGTCTGCAATAATGTAGATTTATTTTGTTTATATTTTTGTTCCGACATCATAGATACAATTGCACCTTTCTTTTCTTTTTCAGGATTTTCTTTTGCTGTTTCTTTAAAACAAAACAAAGGACCATGGGTAGTGTTACCACATTTGGAACAAGGGTTAATTTTTGTTCTACAGTTTACAGATAAATGTGACTTATTTGTGCATTTGTAACAGCGGCCTTCTTTCTTTAATTTATATCGTTTCTGTTCATCAGTGAATTTCGAACAATTTAGTCCTACATGATCAGAAGACTTACAAAATATGCAAAACTGTTTTGTAGATGTATTTAAAGCAGCAGCTGAAGGTATATTTTTCTTTTGCGGAAAATTTTGATATTTACTTGAAGAATTTTCATATTTGGTTTTAGGATTTTCATAAGCCTTGGTTTGGGAATTATTTACTAAATTAGTAGCTTCACGACATCTTAATTCCGTTTTAATAAAATTTATTAAATCGGTGACTTCACAGTCCTTATCGGGGTCACGTTTTCGATGGAAATCTAGTATCAAATTTTCGGGTAACAGTCTTAATAATATTGGTAGTAATAAATGGCCGTAAGAGCCTGATGTTACTCCTAACGCATCAAGATTTCTCATACACGTTTCAATATTATCATACAACTTTCTTAAAGAAATAACATTGTTAGAGGATTTCACTGGTTCAAGATTTAGAATTTTATTCATGTAACAGTTTATGATATTTTCCCGCTTACCATACCTCTCTTCTAACAATTTTAAACAAGTAGAATAATTTTGATCTGTCAGTTCAAAACCAGATACAATATTATATGCAGGACCAGACAACAAAGATTTCAGATATTGGAATTTTTCAATTTTTGATAACGATTCGTTTGAATCTATCGCACTAGTAAATAAGTTTAAAAATTCTAAGAACTGGCTTGCATCACCAGAAAATTTTTCTATGTTAAGTTTAGGAAGCTTCAATGCCGAAACTGGTTTACTTCCGATTTTTGAACCGTTACTTGATCCTAGTACAACTTTTGGTTCAGTTTCGATTTTACATTTTTTAAGCCTCATCTTAATTTTAAATTTCAAACTGGATATTTTTTCAGAATATTCTTCTACCGATTTTAGTTATTTTTCATATTCAGTTTTTTCCTGAATTAGCTCATCTATTTCGGAATCTAATTCCTTTAGTAGAGCTTCCTTTTCATTTACGAGCTCTAACGATTCCATTAAAGAATCGCAATCAGTTTTATCAATATCAACAGATAATAATGTATCACATTTTGTGATTAATTTCGTAATGGCTGCACGAACAGTAGCTCTTTTACTTTTAAGCTTATCAGGCTTATCCATGTTTAAGATTAAATTCAATTTTCAAAATAAATTATCATGAAAAATGTATATTATCAAGAAATCAACAGTCATGCAGAATAATAAAGGTATTTCTTACCTTTTTTCCCGGTTGTTGAGGCACCAAAACATGAAGAATAATCTTCATGTGTTCCACTAAATTTCACGTTATCACAATTTAAATCCAAGGTTGGGAGAGCTTAATCATAGACTTCACGATTCGTTTTAAATCATATTTGGGAGAGCTAAGTTCAAGAATTCACGATTTGTTTTTAAATAATATTAATGTAAACAAACATATTTCACAACTGAAAATGGCGCTGGTGTTGTTCAGTATAAGTCCAAGTCAAGCACAGGATGATTAAAAACTTTGTTAATTCTATTTACACTTATAAATATTTACAGTATTTACAATGAAAAACATTTAGATAATATTTCTTTAAAAACATGTAAATATTCCACACTGGGAATTCAAGATGATCATATTAAAATTTCACCAATTATATTCTTCTATAAAAGAAGCCACGAAAATGGCATTATTTAATATTCGGAAATAAATTTCCTTTTTTTTAAAATTAAATTAAACATCATTTCTTCTAATAGAAGACCACGATAAAAAACCTATACGCAGCATATTTATCTGCTGCGTTCAAGATTCACATTCACAAAACCAACTAAAAAAGGAACAAGAAAGAAAAAAATGTTTTTCAATATTAATTCTCTAGTCAGACCACGTGACCTGGGATCACTGGCGCCTAATCAGTCTGGCTGAGAAAAAAAGAGGTTTGCGAAATTTCACAGTCCTTAATCACCTTAACCCCTTGAGAGGCGGTGGGATATATTTTATCCCACCTACGATTAATGAAGATTTACACCAGAAAAAAATTATGAAATTTTAATTTTCTAACTTTGGTGGAAAAAAGCCGTAAAATTGATTTTCCTTATTTTGAAATAATTTGTTTCTAATTTTCCGGTGGGAATTCAGCATTACACAAACATAATTGCTTGCCCCTCAAGGGGTTAAAAGGCTAGATCCGACAGAAATCCGATGATAGAATATTTATATTAAATATATAATGAGTATATATTGAATACATATTGAATATATAAATGAAAGAAAACGTTGCTCTTTCACGCAAAAATGTTTCAATTCGGACAACACCTTCACAGAAAAATCAACAATCCTTTTTATTCTAGACTATTTTGATATGAGAGAAGCTAGGCACTACTCTACACATTAATATTAAAAACATTTAAAAATCAAATTTCACTTGCCATTTAGAAAATAAACCCTACATTTATCCGAATCATTACTTTATATTTACTTTATATTACTTAATCGTTATTTAATATGTAGGGTATGTTCAAACGAATCTGGTTTTAGGCGCATAATTATTATTTTTTTTTATTTGACGAAATCGTAATAATAATATAGTAACATTTGGTGGTAAAACAAATCTCTACTTTTCCGATCTAAGCCAATTTTGTTTGCAGTGCTAGTGCTTTCTAAGTGATGTTTTTCGTCTACCGGGTTTGCTTTACAAAAAGAAAATTCATTCTGATGAAGAAGATCGATGAATGGTAAGTGGCACATGTACAGTCGTGGAAAAAAAGTAAACGCCTCTACTAACTCTGCAACTAACTATAATAGAAGAAAGTTACTGGTACCAAACAATTGGAAATAAAGTCTACTTTTAAATGACATACATAAAATTTGCTTAGAGGGCATCTACAAACCAAAACCAAACAAAACTTTATTTTTTCAATGGCAACACCTTATTTTGACAATATATTTTAAATATTCGGTTCACACTATGCTTAGAAACGGAATTTAAAATCATTTGGATGATATGACTGATGTCGGTATCACGTGTGTTTTACATTCGATTGCACATTTTTCTAAGTAGAACAAATTAAAAATAAATAAATCATTGTACAGTATTTGCATGAAACATTTTTTTTTCAGGGAAAGATAATTCGTAAATTAGTTTGTGTATCACTTGTGTTATATATATAAATTGAATTGCTCTTTTTATAAGTAGAACTGAATTTAAAATTATTGATATCATTTATCTTTTGATTTAATAAAAACATTTAATTGCACATTGACTTGAATTTGTTTTTATCAGTTTAGTAAAATTGTTGAGAGAAAAACCACATTCACCATTATGAAAGGCAAACCAAGTTTTACACTGAAGTTTTAAAATGCGTTAATTGAAATAAAGTAGTTTCTGTCACCTATCTCACTCTCAGAAATGAATACTCAGATTTCACGAAATTTTCTTTGTTTTTGACGAAATAGTTTCCTGGAAAATGCTCCGAGCGAACATTTCGTCAAATTGATGAAATTAGTTTCTTCACTTACTTGACGATATAATTTCGTCAATAGTTTCGTGAAAAGAGGGCTGGTGGCGCCATCTCTCAATCAGTTTGCAAGCTCCAGCATTTGACACGGGGAAAGAAAAAAAAATCACCTCTCTCTTTCCCCGGCGTGATTCGAACTCATGACCTTTCGTGTGGGAGGTCGCTGTTCTTCCAACCTGGCTGCTGGGGACTTGAAAGTGTCTGCTTTTAGATTGGTATAATGAAATCTACTTCGTGTTAGGTAGATTTCGTAAGAAATACTACCTATTGCAGTCGTTACCATGGTGCGACTTTTGAAAAATTCCTTCATAACTTTTCATTATAGGACCCCAGGAACCCAAAACCACCCCCAGCTAAAAAGTTTATATATATATATATATATATATATATATATATATATATATATATATATATATATATATATATATATATATATGTATGTATGTATGTATGTACTAAATTTTGTCCGCACGATAAAAGTCGCAATTATGCACGAATCATCTTCAAACTCGCCAACAACTTTGAGATGGCTAATATCTCGGCGGGGATTGAAAATGGGCGAAATCGGTCCAAGAGGGTGGAAATGGGGAGGGTTCAAAATTTTGAATACTGTCTTAACATGATTCTGATGAAACCAGCTCTTACACAACAATGGCAGGAAAAAAATAAAAGTTTTTCGTTATAGCAGTTGCCAACAATTAAAAAAAAAAAAACAAATAATAAAATTCTCACCACAACAATTACTTTTCTTTTGCAAAATTTTCACGTGTAAAATTAAATAGTTTGACAAATTGAAAACAAATTGAATATTACGTCATAAGTTTCCTAGAGCAAGATTTCAGCATGAAAACTCAAAATAAATAGTTTGACGAATTAAAAAAATATGTATATTGCGTCATATTGGAAATATAATGGATCTCAGCAGGTGAATATGTAACGCCATGTAAGTTTGAAGAAACGTATTAAAACATGATAAAAACCCGACTATGGAAATATTAACATAACACATATTTTAACACTTTAAGGCTCTCTGAATTTTTTGTAGCCATTTTTTAAACCTATTCCATATATATGTGTGTGTGTATTCGTGTATATTACAATTTTCACAAAAAGTTTAGCTCCCTACAGCTCGCTCTTTGTGAAGAAACTGGGTTTTATCTCTAATCTTCATTTAAGTTTTGTTGGAGAATTTAGTACTTAACATCGAAATCTACCTCCGCCTGTAGGCCCGAGCCGGCAGGGATTTTTTTATTTTTATAACGTAGATTGCAATTTTATCGGGCTGCTACATTTTTTGAAAGTTTTAAGGAAAGCTAATATATTTTTATGGTTTTCTCGTATCAATGAATAATTATAATATGGCTTGATTAAATAATTTACAACTGAAATTTTCTTTGATCAATGAATGATTAGAATATGGTCTGGTTAATTTGTTGCTACAAATAATGAATTGTGAAGTGCATATTCCGTGAGATTTTATCACTTTGAGTAGGAGGATAAGATTTTAACAGTTTACTGTTTATAAAGAGGAGAGGGATCAATTATGTTTATTTTTAATTTGATTGAAAACATAATATACTTCTTAAAAAAAAAAAAAAGATATCCTAGAAGTTTGAAATTTTATTGACCTAATTTTCTTATTGAATGGTTTTGAAAAACACAGGAAATTTATTATTTTCGAATTAAAACATAACGAACGACAACATATAAATAAAATAATAATAATATTAATAAGCATTCCTAAAAATTCTAACAGCTAAAAAAATAACTAATGAAGAAACAATAACTACCTATATTTCAGTATTTTCTAAAAAGCACTAAGTGCTGTTTTAAAATAAGTTATTACAGGACTAACATAAACAAGCAAATATCTGTTTGCTAAAATCGTAGGATTTGAGGAGGATTTGAGGAAATGTTTCCTTAAAATGCATTGAGTCTGACCGTGATTGAGGCAAAACTTTCGTCAAATATTTGAGGGTTTACGTTTCGTTAAAAGTCACGTGATGTTAATAGGAAATGATCGTCAAAAACGACGAAATACAGCTCGAGGATTTCTGAATCGTCAAAAGGGAGAGTTTTATTTCTGAGTGCTGTGGGATTGAGTACTTTTTTATGTAATACTTTCTACAAATCCTCACTTTAATTAGCAACTTTACTTGAAATGATTATTTTACAGTCGTTATCTTTACTACTGCGTTATTTATTGCTCAAATCTCTCAGAAATTTCTCTTAAGAATTTCAAAATTGCGTAGGATAATAACGTTTTATATTGAATAATAACTAGATCTGAAGTCTTCAGTAAAAGGACGATAGAGATTATCGACGTCGAATTTTGTTTTACTAAAAGCAATTTTTGATGCAGATATTATATAGTAGATAACATTAATCAATCTGACGACAATCCATTGAACAAAATAAGCTTAAATCATCGAAGCTGATTTTTGTTTATTCCCCCTTATTCCCACCTTTGTAAAATATATATCTCTATCGTATGGGCGACATATATCTCGACGATATAAATCCCTCTTTATATCGTGAAAATAGTGTTTTTTTCTGGTGGAGAGGGAGGGAGTAAAAAAATCACCTTTGATGATTTAAGCTTATTTTGTTTCTTGAAAAATGGACTATCGATCGCAATCGTTTTGCCGTCAGATTGATGTATGTTATATACTATATAATATCTGCATCACAAATTTCTTTTAGTAAAAGATAATTTGACGATATATATAAATTGATTAGCTTTTTTTTTATAAACCGAGAAAAAATAAAAATAAATGTATTTTAGAGCATTTATATCATATATCTTTTGACACATCAAAATCATTTAAATGTTTTTTGACTTCAACTTGTTTTTCATCAGTTTATAAAAACAGATGCAAAAAAACCCGCAATAACGCATATGAAAGATAAACAATGTTTTACACTCATTGTTTAATAAATAAAACAACATTGTATCCAAAAAGCATTATTTTAAAGTTAAGTTGAAATTCTTAAATCATTTGTTTACTGCATTGTTCATTCATCTCAGGATATTTTGCATGTGCAAAGTACAACACGCATAAGTATTCCAAAACTAAAATATAGTATTTTATAAATTTTGAAGAAAATCATAATACTCGAATATAATGTTTTATATATTAAAATTAGAATATGGTTAAAAAATTTCGTGTTCGATAATTATTGGAAATTAGGGCTAAATAAAAATCAAATCTCTCTTTATATCGCAAATGCTTAATATTAATACGGAGTGTTGATTTGGAGATAATAGAAAAATCTATTTTTGTATTCTAAGCTTATTTTGTTAAAAGGGAAGATATCTATCATTAACTTTTTGTCGTCAGATTGATTCGTTTTATCTACTCCAAGACCTTTGCACCAAACTCTTTCCTCAATCAAAAATTTGATGATTATTTAGTGACACGTATATGTTATGTATATTAATTTAATTCTTAATAACTTATTATGAGACCTTTATTATACATTATTTAGATCATTTAACCTTTGATGAAAAAATAATTAAAAAGTTTGTTTGGTTTCACTTGTGTCGTGTAAAATGTTTAAAAAATGAATTTAAAATAGTGAATTTAAATTAATTGAAGTATATGCAGGAAAGGCCATTTCAGTTTTCTTATTTTCTATGTTTTCATTCATCATAATTTATAAAATTGTCTAAAGCATAGAAAAGGATTTAATAATGTAAATCCAAGAACAACACTACCTTTTTTTAGATAACACCAAAGGTTACGTGTTAATTTTACAGCATGAACGGAATTTCTTTTTATTTCCACAACTCATGTTTTTGATATATATTATGTATTTTGATGTATATTATTGATGATATTTTTGATGACTGATATTATCCACGCTTATAATTTTTAGATTAGACCAAAGGATAATTGTTAATGTTACAAAATCCTGCTATGTTCTCAAAATAGTTTTTTACAACTTCAATACGCATTTGTAGGCGATTTTTTTTAAAATAAACAAAAAGAAAAAAATTCTAACCTCAATTTGCGGAAGTAATTTAAAATTAATCTCATCTTCGGAATGATAAAGACATCCACGTATTATTTTTTTTTCAAATTAAGAAATAGACAAACACCATACATAACAACTTCATGGTATAGGATAACTATTCTATAATTTTGGTGTATTTTTGTTCAAGAAATTCAAATGTCAATCTTGCTCAGTGAGAAGATGAATTTTCAAGGTGAAGCATGAGTCTTCTAATACACTGTGTGATTATAATCAAAGTTCCACTTTCAAAATGCTGTGAAAAAGAACCACTGGTCAGAATGACTTCAAATTTGAACTGAATATACTGGAAGAAGGCGGAAACGGTGTGGAATAAGAAAGAAAAAGTTCCAAGGTGTATCGATAGATGGCGCTGTAAACGGCATAACGAAAGTGGATTCGGCTGCAAGTGACATTTTTAATCGAAATATGACGGTTTCGGCATTAGTTGCACAGTAAATTAACCGTACTGATCAATGTGCATGAGTGTTTCGGTTGTTTGACGGAAAAAATGACTTCCAAATCAGTCAACAGCTGTGGTACTGTTAGTGGAAATCCAAACCACCACGACAAGGTCATGCCTCATTGGATGGGAAAAATCGGTTTTTAATTGTGCTTGGGCCAAAAAGCACATAATGATTCGGTTTTTAATTATCGCTAGACGTGCGGCAGACATATATATTTAGGCTGTTCACCATTGTCCGCCACAAATTGAAACCGATAAACAGCATGCTCCACAAAAGACCGGATTGCCTCAGGGGTAACGTTGTGAATGTGTTGCGTAATCCGGTGCCTTCAATTCAGCTAAATTTGCAATTGGGCCACTGTACCCAACACTTTTAAGATAACCTCAGAGCCAGTAGTCACAAGGATTGAGGTCTGGTGATCTTGGAGGCCACGCTGTTGGGCAATAACGGCTGATAAGTTCATCATTTCCGAAATGCTTCTTAAGCAGTTGCACGACTGGCGTTACTATTTGCGAAGGGACGCCATCTTGCATGAAAATGATTTTATCCAGACATGCACGCTATTATGGTGTTGGAATGACTTGTCTGCGCAAGACTCTTATACAATTTTCCATTGACGGTACAGGTAACGGGACTCGAAGGACCCATCTCCTCGAAAAAAATGGCACTACCATATACGATGCTGTCAACCCGCACCACACAGTTACCCTTGTCGAATGAATCGGTACTGTTTGAGATGCGAATAGATTTTCTTTTGCTCATATCCTGCAATTTTGTGTGTTGAAAACTCTTGAAGATGAAATTGGGCTTTGTCTGTCCGCAAAATGTTTCATAGCCATTCATTTTCCACTTCCATGCAAGCACAAAATTCCAGAGCAATCAACTGTCTTCGTGGCAGGTCAGCAGGAAACAACTCCCGAACATGGAAAATTTTGTAAGGAGATCAATACAAGATATTGCGTATAATTTTATGTACCGTACCCACAGGTATATCTAAAGATCTGACAATTTCTCCAAGCACTGCAGTTTGCACACCACTGCTTGTCCCTTCTTCTAATTTTGTAGCTACATTTTTTTCTGACGTCGAAACAATTGATTTCCTCCCTCTTCCAGATTTCACTTCAAAATAACCCGTATCTTCGAATTTCGGAATCATACCCTTTGCGGGCATCGGACCACAGCCTTTTTTCATACCCTATAATAATCGGATTTTTTAAAGCTTCAAGCGCACAGTCGCCGTTCTTGTAAAAGAACTTCACCAGCAGAGCGTAATCTTTCATTGGGGAGAGTCACGACAAGCTGCTCAACTGCAATGTGAGGGGAATGTCACATACCCCACATGCGTTTTTATACAACAAGCAATGTGTTGTGCGAATGAGTGTCTTTTAATCAGGATAGTATGCCGCTTACAGCTCCATCTATTGATACACTTTGGAACTCTATTTTTCTTATGCCATAGCGTCCCCCCCCCCTTCTTCAAGTACATTCCGTTCAAATTTGAAGTCAATCTGACCAGTGGTTCTTTTTTACAGCATTTTGAAAGTGGTACTTTAATTATAATCACCCTGTACATTTCTTTAAAAAATTCAAGATGTGCCTTAATGAGTAACAAATTAGCTGTAAACTGTTTTCTGTCCCGTTAGCTTTTATGTCTTTGACTAGTCTTACACTTCTCAAGAAAATATAATTACTTTTTTTTTCATCGCTCGTTTCTTTTCACCATTGTTAGTTTCGAGTCATCTTCAAAAATCCACACTTATGTTTCTTGGTGTATTGAAATGTCAAGAAATGGTATACACGTTACATCACCAGTTATGATTTTAAAAATAATCCGGAATTCACTATCACTGAGTAATTTAATTATTGATTTACTGATTATATCACGTCACGCTTTTTGATGATCTGTTAGTACATAAAGGAATAAATGGTAAACGAATCTCTCGATATGTATTCCTTCATGAATAATTCTTTTTATGACTGTGGATCGAATGCTGCTTATGTTCTGTAAGATGCGGTAGGTAAAGGAATTATCATTGATTAAGATTTTTATATGTGGTCGACAGATTCCCCGGGATTACATCTCAGAAATGATTTCCTATATGTTGTTTATCGAGAAGAAAATGGCGAATTCTACGAAATATTCTTAACAATCTTAATAGAGTGACATGACAACGGAGCTGCATTTCTAAAAGTTCATTCTACAAATTGAAGAAATTCGTTGCATAAAAAATTTATTCGCCATAGCTAGATATCAAGTGTTTTACAGTCTGTGTCTAAAAAATAATTCAAATGTACAAATCTGATTATTGTTTATAGCATTCCAAATTCCATCCGCTCTATCAAAAATTAAAGCTTTATGCTCGTATTACAACATGTTTAAACTATCTTTTAAAATGTTCCTGTTTTAAAATATTGTGTATATTACAATAACATACTTTAAATGTAAAATATTAAAATAAACCAATAATATCCTATATTGGAGAAAATAATTTTTAAATGATTAATTTTCAAATGATGCTCCTGAATTTTAAGAATGAATAATTAATATTTTAGATTTCTTTTCTGTCATTCTCAAGTCAATAAACTCACTGGAGTGTAAAATGGGAAGGACTGGAGATGACAATCTTTATTTGATATTGAAATGAATCACTAAAGAAAAATGAAGACAGCGACTTTTATTAATAACACTACGTAAAATTATATATCCTGAGATGTTTTCTAAATGTCAAAAAATTTTCCCTCTGCCATAAACTGTCATTGATGCTTAAAATTTTATTAATGAAATGCAAAATAAAACATTATGGAAAACAATTTATTTAATGTAAATACGTATAATTAGCAACAAAGCCTAAATTGTGTGAATGATTAAAGTTAGAATTTTTCCAAGCTTACTAAAATTTTGTTTAGAATAACTATACAATTTTTAGGTTTGGATTTCTTTTTATATACATATTACTTGGCAATTACAGACACAGTTTATTTTGTGAATAATCAAAACAAATTTTTTATTTCAAATATTTTTCATTCTTGCTTTTCGTTTTCGAAAGCCGCGCCTAGCACTCTGAGGGTATATTACGCTGAAATGGGTATTGCCCGAAGTTCTGCTTCAGCATTCACTTGTACGTTGTCACTAAGATTGACGCCAAGCCAAACGCAGCTGAACAACCTCCGCTCATTACTATTACTCATAATAATTACTATTACTCATTACTCATAATAAAATCAAAGCAGACCTGGCGCATGCGCTAAAGCACAGAGGGTCTTGTTCCGAAAACAAACAGTACACAAACATCTACAGTTAAAAAGTATTCACGTATCAAAATACCGCTGTTTTGTTCTGTGATATAGTAAAAAAAAAAAGTCCTTCCGGCCAGTGCCGGGAGGAAGAGGTAGCTTTCATATTCCTTATTTTTAAAAAGCCAACTTATATTATTCAAACACACGAAGCTCAATTAAGTGGAAACCGAATGTAGGAGATTCAATACTAATTTTTATCAATACTAAATCATTATGAATGAGAATTTCGCGAAATTAGTCAGCTTTATTCAAGCTGCTTTTAATTAAAGTAACTTATATTTGGCTGGCAAATTCGGCGATTTCTTAAAGTGCCTGCCATTTTAAGACAACATGGTGGATGCGGCTAACCAGTGAACTTGGTCGAGACCTTAGTAATTGCTGTGCACATGCTCACTCACATCGGAATCGGTTGATATATACGAGTGCTGTCGCAGGCAAAAAATCAGATTTTTCAAAATGTCACCCACGTTAGGAATTGAAACTACTATATCTAAGCCATTTTTTAAGATAAAGGCAAACAAAAAATGCTCCTGAATCCTTATATCAAGGTCAAATACTTAAGAAAGAAACCTTTTTCAATTTCTAATTTTTTTGCACCTCACTTTAAATATAACTTTTTTTAATTTAATGGCCGCCATTTTGAAACAAGATGGCTGATGAAGCTGGCCAGCGAACTTGGTCGAGATATTGATGTATACTATCCACATGCCTTCTTCCATCGAAATAGGCGAATACGTGTGGTATCGCGTGACAAATACAAGATCGTTTCAAAGTATTAGCCATGATAGAAATTCAAAGTGCTATAATTCAACCACTTTTTAAGATATAAACAAAAGAACAAATTTTCAGAAACAAAAACTGCTCCGAATCTTTGTATCAAGGCCAAACACATAAAAAAAATCTTTTTCATTTTCCAATTTTTTAATACCTTATTCTAAATTTTAAAATACATTTAAAAAAAAAAAAATCGCAACCCTTTTGAAACAAGATGGCGAATGAAGCTAGCCAACGAACTCGGTCGAGACATTGGTATGCAGTATGTACAGACCAAGTAATATCCAAATCGGTTCATAAATACGTCTGTTAACGAAAGACAAAAATCAGGTCGTTTTAAAATGTCAGCCACAACAGAAATTCAAAATGTTATAACTCAGCCATTTTTTTAGATATAGACGAAACAAAACCTGTTCCGGAATCTTTGTATTAAGGTCAAACACATACGAAAAGATCTTTTTCATTTTCCAATTTTTTGGCATCTCATTTTAAATTTAAATTTTTTTAAATGGCCGCCATTTTGAAACAAGATGGCGGATGCAGCTGACCAACGAACTCGGTTGAGTTATTTGTATGTACTATGTACACACCAAGGTACATCCAAATCGGTTCATAAATACGTCTGTTATCACGTGGCAAAAATCAGGGCGTTTCAAAATGTCAGCCACGCTAGAAATTCAAAATGCTTTAACTCAGCCATTTTTTAAGATATAAACGAAACAAAAACTGCTCCCGAATCATTTTATTAAGGTCAAACACATAAGAAAAAAATATTTTTTCAATTTTCAATTTTTTGGTACCACATTTCCAATTTAAATTTTTCTTAAAATTTTAAATGGCCGCCATTTTTAAACAAAATGGCGGATGAAGCTGGCCAACGAACTCGGTCGAGACATTGGTTTGTACTATGTATAAACGAAGTTACATCCAAATCGGTTCATAAATACGCCTTTTATCGCGTGACAAAGTTCAGGACGTTTCAAAGTGTCAGCTTCGCTAGAAATTCAAAATGCTATAACTCAGCCATTTTTTAAGATATAGACGAAACAAAAACTGCTACGGAGTCTTTGTATAAAGGTCAAATACATAAGAAAAAAATATTTTTCCATTTTTAATTTTTTGGTACCACATTTCAAATTTTAAATTTTTTTAAAAATTTTAAATGGCCGCCATTTTGAAACAAAATGGCAGATGAAGTTGGCCAACGAACTCGGTCGAGACATTGGTATGTACTATGTACACACCGAATTACATCCAAATCGGTTCATAAATACGAGAGTTACAGTATGACATAGGTCAGATATATATATATATATATATATATATATATATATATATATATTGATATATATATATATATATATATCAATTTTGAACGGAGGGTGGTTTCGGGGTCTGGGGGTCATGATCGATGAAAATATACCAAAATTTTTTGAAATCGCTTTCCTCCGAACGGCTGCAATAGGTAGCTTTTTGTAAAGAAAGCTACCTAAAAAAAAAATATTATTTTTTTCGTATTATGTAAATTTATGATCATGTTAAAAAAAATGCTTTAAATTTTATGTTTTTTAGAAAAAATCAGCATTTAAATTACTTCAAGTTTTTATATGGACATGAATTTCATTTTTTATTTTTTCCTAATAGCAAAAAGTGATCGGCCGTTGATAGGTCATACAAAGTTATCCAAAGACACGCTGTATGGCAGATGATCCGTTACTCCTTGTAAAAAAATGAATTCCCCTCGGAAACGCATTGGAAATTTTGACAGTAGACCTTATCAATATTGCAAACTGATCAATTTATGTGTAAATTCAGATGGGTTTCCTATGAATGTAGATTTTTCGATGAACATCCGATGGACTATTGATTAACTTAGTAGTACATTTCGATGAATATAAGTCTATATATCTTGCTAGAACATGAGTGTATTTACTTTTCTTTTCATTTTTTTCTTTTTTATGGTTGTTATTAACCAACTATTTATCAGTTATAATTTCTTAATATGTTCAATATTTTGAGAATAAACATAATAGTATAGGCGGTATTAATTATATATATATATATATATATATATATAAAGCTGATCAAAAATTCAAATAGTTTGTAAAAGATAAATGTGACAAGATAATAATGAAAAAGTGTATTTTTTTAAACCGAATTTTAATTTTTAAACGGAGTAAAATTCTTAAAAAAAAGCATAAATTTATTCAGTGAAGAATCTGTAAAAACTTTTTTTTTCTTTTCGGGACAAGTATGTAATCTATAACATAAAGCTAAAATCTTTAACAACGATTTTAAGCACAAATAACGTACAGACACGACAAAAAAATGAAAATCCAATACTACCGTTTCGAGGATGGGTCCCCTTCCTCAGAGAGGGGGGGAAAACCCCCCAAAAAACCCCAACCAAAATTACGTTAGAAAGCAGTAATTTCATAAATCTATCATAGCGAAACATTGTTGGGATTCCAATCACCAGTTTAATTATCCAGAGGCTAAAATTATTCAAAAATGTAACTCAGTTTTTGATCTAGACTTTTACGAAGCTCACTATATTCATAAACATACCGCGTCCTTAGTGAATGATATGACCAGTTCCCCTTTTCTTTCACCAGTGTGGAGGGATCCTGCGCAGTGACTCTTTTTCAGTTGGCTCTGGTCTATTACGTCATTTTTTATGATATATAAACTCTGGTTTTCGGCTTTTCATTCAGTCCATAAGCCAGAACTCGGGGCTATAACTGAGGGGTTCTTCGAACAGATTTTAATTTTCTCTCTCTTTTTTTTTCTCTCTATCACTGATTAAGGGGTTCCAGGAATCCTCGAAATGATCGTATCGGATTTTTTGTCGTGTCTCTACGTTATTTGTGCGTAAAACTGTTGTTAAACATTTTAGCTTTTTTATTAAAATTCGCACAAAGTTTGATCTATGCTTATCTATAACATAAACACTAAATTATAAGTGTCTAAAAATATTTCTGACATAAATAACATATTTTTACTTTCTTCTATCTTTACAAGAAGAAAGTATTGGTTTTATGAAAATTTTCGAATTCCAGTTTTCAACGGATTTACAAGTTTTATGGGTCAGAGATTCCAAAAAACATGTTTTTAAAAATGTCTGTCTGTGAGTCTGTCTGTCTGCCTGTCTGTATGTGACACAAATTTTGTGGGCGCTCTATCTCAAGAACTAATGCACGGAATTTAATAAAAATTTATATTCAAGTATTCCCTGATATAGATTTGTGCTGATTAGGTTTTGGTGTAAATCGCCTTGTAGGTGGCGCTGCTATGTAGCATTTTTCAGAATTTTCGCAAAAGCTCTATCTCAAGAACTAATGCACGGATTTTTATAAAACTTCAGATTCTGTTAGTACTTGACATGAATGGATGATGTTTACGTTTTGGTGTAAATCGCCTAACAGGTGGCGCTGCTATGGTGCATTTTGCTGGATTTACACTATTTTCGCAGTTGCTCTATCTCAAGAACTAATGCACACATTTTCTTCAAACTTCAGATTTAGTTAGTCCTTCATATGAAATGATGCTGACTATGTGTTGGTGTAAATTGCCCAATAGGTGGCGCTGTTGTGCTGCATTTTGAACTATTTCTTCAATAGTTCTATCTCAAGAACTAATGCAGGAATTTTCATGAAACTTCAGATTTAAGTATAACTTGATTAATATTGCTGCTGATTATGTGTTGTGGCAAATCGCTCAACAGGTGGCGCTTCTATGCTGCTTTTGTCATAATTTACGCAATACCTCTATCTCAACAACTAATGCACGAATTTTCCTCAAACTTCATATTCAGTTAGACGTTGACATAAGTTGGTGATAATTAGGTTCTGGTGTAAATAACCCAATAGGTGGCGCTGCTATTCTGCATTTTGCTGGATTTACACAATTTCAGTGACGGTCATACCTTGAGAACTAATGCACGGAATTTCATATTTTTAGAATTCTCATGATGAACACAGATTGCCATTTAATTTGGCACTGAGATAGTGAATTTTGAAGTATTGACATATATGAGACAGAAGAAAGATTTGTGATGGCCACAACATACTAGTTTTAATATATATTTTAATTTAATACAACACTTAAATGCGCATTTCAAGCAAAATTTTAAATTTTATAGGAAACTTTAAATAAACAATCTTAATTAAAAATTATCGTCATGCCTATGTATGATTCTTTTTAGCTTTTACATATTCATCGGTTATCGAAAGATGAACCCTCTAACATAAGAAAACGTTTTTAATTACATATAATGTTTTCTGTAAGCTAAGCATAAATACAAAAATATTGTGTTGAAAATAATTATAAAATTTGCAGAATATTTTTATGAAAAGATTGGTTGGACAATTGAAGTTTTTTCAATATTTCATTGCAAGATAACCCATAGTTAATACTCTAATATTCAACTATTATTACTTATACTTCCAATACTGTTTACGATAGATTAAAAAGTAATAATCAGCTTAATGATAATTTTTCCAATAAATTTATTAAAAACAATTTCTCGGATCAAATAAATATAACTCAATATTAAGTTTTTTGTAGTATTTTTCGTTATATGTTGACTTAGAAATTAAATAAAACGATTGCTTACGCTTTAGAATAAAATTATTGCTCAAACTTGTCGACAGAAAAGGATCATGTATCTTCGATAACTTGATTATTTTTATTATGATTTATCTTTCCTTAATTCCTTTCATAAACAAAGGTTTACTTATTACAATCAGTTAACATCCTAAATTGTGTGCGCTCTTCTATCCAAAAAATATGCTTGATCCGCGTGAAATTCTATGGAAATTTTACATTAGATCTAAAATATCTTACAAATACATCCTATATTGGAACAATGCTTAAATTGCATTTTTTTAACCATCGAAATCAATCAAAATTGTGTTCATTTTTGGAGGAAACAATATATCGTAAAGCTAATTTTAAATGCATCCATCACAGATGCAATTTACAAATAATTAATATTTTATAGCAGTTTTTCGTCATTCTGAAGTAAAAAAAAACTCAAGGTTTTGAAATGAATATGCTTGGATATAGCAATTTCATTTTTTTATAGAATTGAATAATTACAGACATTTTTTTAATGAAAAAAGACGTCCAGAGAGATATTTAAAACACTATGTCATATTAAATAGCTTTAAAGTGTTTTGTTTTTTTTAATTTCAACAAATAACTAAGGAACTATGAAACATCCTTGCTGCTTATATTCTTAATACTAATACAAACTTTAAAATTTATTTACAAGTACTTTTTAACGGCATGGATTTCAATTTGAAACAAAGAATATAAATTTCTACTCAAATTTGATCAACTTTCTATATGATACTGCGATACTGCGATACTCCGATACATGCTCTTATTTTATTTTTATTTTTATTTTTTTTATTTTTTTTTTTTTAGCAGTCATCAATTCAAATGACAACGAATTTTACGTACAATATATTTTGCTTTACATTTTAGATAACCAGGAATTTATTTTTACCTCTTCTGTAAATCAGATTCTTTTACGTTGAAAGATAATAAACTATCCAGAGTTGTTCGCATTTTTTATAAACATTTTAAAAATAGTTTAAAATCATCTTTCACATCTGGAACTAACAATTAATTAATAGTCCGAACTGCTTTTCTGTCATTCCAAAATCAACAGACTCAATGCAGTTTTAAATTGAAAAGCGTGAAGATGTCAGTATTTCTTTGTTATTGAAATTAGTCAATAAAGAAGATATTTAACCCGAGAGTAGTCGCGACAATTTTTAGAACGTTAGTAGTCGCGTTCGGTCCATTTGCCGCCGTTACCAGCAGGCCGAAAACGAAGGTGAAACTTCCCGGTGTTATCAGATGATCGAAAACGGATAACGTAGGGTGAAAATATTGACTGAACTTTAAAAGATTACAGCAATTATTCATTTTACAACCTTTTACAGCAAATTATTTATTTCGCTTAAGTATATGTTCAGTTGGCATCTAGATAAATGTTTTTAATAACTCTTTCTTCGTTTTGCATAAATACTTAAAAGTAAATAGTAAATGATTTGATTGAATTTCTGATGTTGCTATGAATCAATAATTAGTAGGAAAACAATTACGAATATGAATCTAAATTCGTGATAGGTTTTTTTTTTTTTTTTTTTTGGAAGGACAGAATCAGAGTAAGGTAGATTTTTATGATATTCCGGCACTCTATATCCATTTAATAAAATAAAATTAATAAATTTAGCATCAATATATTACACGGACATTAAATTAAACAATTAAACTGAAAATAAAAATGGAACCTATGGCATGCAACAGAAAATAAAATACAATACCACTAATTCACCAGCATATTATATATGTATATATATATATATATATAATAAAGAAAAAGGTAAAAAATACATAATTTCGAAATTATAAATGTAATTGTTGTAACTACATTTTATTTATTTATTTTGTGGGGTGTCTGTGTGTGTATGAGAGGGGAGAGGAGGGGGGGGGGGGCTCTCGAGATTTTATGATTAAATCCATTTTTCAAATGAAAATGCATAATTTGAAATTTTTCTACTTATTTCAGGGTGGGAGCAGCGCCCTTGAATAAAAACTCTGGATACGAACTTCGCTTATATAAAGTAAATAATAAGTTATTGAAATTATATATTTAATTTGAATACATTTGCAATTGTAGATTTAAATCCTAAGGTGGATAAATTATTTTAATTAATAGAATCACTGAAAGGTTCATCTTAATAGGGATGTATTTTACAGCAACTATTTAATTAAAATAAATATTCAATTGTACATTTCATAATAAGGTATTAATGTTATAATTTATTATTTTATAATAAAATTCATTAAAACAATAAAAACAATAAGAAAATTTTCTCCGAAATTATAAATATGTAGCAATAATTTTATTTAAATGAATTTTCTCTCGTATTCTGGAAAACATTATTCTGAAAAATAGTTTGAATAATTGATGAAGGACAACAAATTTAAATTTGTTAGTAACCGTCCCCAAGCTTCTATTGGATTTCAATAATAATAAAAAAAACATTTTCTGCGGCATTGTTAAAAAAAAATGTGTTTTTACTTGCAGTAGAAAAATTTAAAAATAGATAAATTTGAGAAAAATACATAACTATTTTTTTTAAATCATAGTGTAAGCATTCACTGAATTATCCAAAAGAGACTTTTATTTGCGTAATTTCTAACCTACATTATAAAATTCTCATTATTTTTCTTATTGTACAAATAAATTATATGTATGTTCTTCGCAGATATACATACTACATTTCTAAGAAAATTGTTTTATCTTTCGAATTTGTTTTATTGTACAAAAACGATACTTTTCAGATTTTGGAGATACGGCAATTTTTTTACTGATTCCCACAAAATTCTCTTCTCCCTTTTTTAATAGTTTGGCAGTGTTATTGTCTGTTTTCTTTCATTTACATGTTCCGGTAATAAATGGAAAGCAACTTCTTTCAAATAATGATGATGAAATTCCCTTTTTTTCCATATTTAAACGATTATCAATTTGAGAATTTATTCCCGCAATGTTTGACAATGAAAAAAAAATGTAAGTGACCATCCATCAGTTTTTTCTGCGAACTGACTTCACAACTAATATAATAAAACAATTTTAAGTCACATTCTAAAAGTAAAAAAAGTACTCTATGAACGGGTAAAATAGCAGAAAGAAAGAAAGACGAAATAATAACAGGCAGATAGTCCGTACTTCGAAGAAACTTTCCCCCACAGATTTCGCGGAAATGGGAAAGGATGAACACGAGGGAGAAAATTCAACCAAGGCAAGTGGTCGCAACGCGGTCATTTAGACCGATTTAAACTTAAGAATGCGATAAAATGCTAAGAAATAGCAGGAATGACTTGCAATTTTACTACACAAAAGTGTGAACACCCAAGGTTAGCTACACGGAATTTGGCTATCGTAACTTTAACGGGAAATGAGTTACAGGAAGATAACAAATTTCGGGAAGGGAAAAGACCAACGCGCGACTATTAACGGGTTGACAAAGAAGAAGGTAGTTTGTGACTCACACCCTATATCAAATTAACTAGATGTAGACGGCTTATGAATTTCAACAAACATTTATTTTGTCATAAAATGTCTTCGTGGTTTAAGTTTTTACAAGTAATATGCGAAAAAAAAAAGAAAAACTTTTTTTTTATAATGTAAATTTTACAGTAGGTTTAAACTATCTTAAAAATAAAATTATTTTTTGAAAATTTGCTTAATTTACATTTTTATTTTCATTTCATTACATGAAAATCAACAAATGATTTTAAAATCAAAAGACTCAATGAGGTATTAAATTGTAAAATGGGAAGATGACAATCTTTCTTTGTTACTGAAATTAGTCAATAAAGGAGATATTTAACAAAGAAGAAGGTAGTTGGTGACTCATATTAATAAGCCAGCAGCAAATTATCTAGGTTTAGACTGTTTAAAAATGTGAATAAATATTTATTCTGCCATAAAATATGTTCGTGGTGTAAATGTTTAAAAGTAATATACAGGGAGTCCGGTCTCAACGGTGTCCAATGGCTAATTCCTAAACCGTTAGTCATAGACATATAATTCCAATTACTAAAATGTTTTAAATCAGGTAAAGAAATATTTTAAAAGCGATTTGGGTCAATAAAAACATTTCTTAAAAAATTACGAAATTTAAATTTTTATACGGTCCCCCGGTCCTATAATTTATATTTAGTGAAATTTTCCTTTTACACTGACAAGTAATACAAAAAAAGTCCCGTTATTCTACGATTAAAATTGACCGAGTAATAGCTGTTTAAAGTTGGAGCATATTTTTTGCTGCAAATTGGGGGTCATTCGCAAATTTAGTCGAAATATAATTTCGTCAGATATAAAAAATGTTTGGGAGTAAAATTAACATTGCAATATAAATTTTAAAACTTTAATCATTCTGGCATATTATTGGAACATATACATTTTGTAATAAACATTTAAGAAGAAAGAAAAAATAGAATTTTTGTTTAATAAAATGATTCTAAATTAACAGCCTCAATTCTTTACAAAATGATACGTATTTTAAAATATCATTAGATTGCACAAGCCTGCAAAAGTTGGGTTATGTCATTTTTTTTTAGCTTTTGATAATTGACTCTTATATATTCTGTACCGCTGAATCCGAAATTGACCTTCATTTTTAACTATCATATCAGGATTTTTCGCAAATTGCGAATTTCAAAGTTAAGAAGTTCAATGTTAAAATTGAATTTCCTCCCCCATCTCATCGGACCACTCAGCTGTTTAGCTGTAAGAATCCCAGGATAATCAAAAATATCGAATAAATTTTTTAATAAAATAAAATAAAATAAAATAAAAAAATGTTTTACATATGTTTTATAGTATGAGATTTTCGCTATATTTTAACTTACACATTTGCGATTTGCAAAATAATTCTAACGTGATTGTTAAAAATGAAGGTCATTTTCAGATTCAGTGCTAAAAAGTGCGAAAAAATCAATTATCAAAAGTTAAAAAACTCAACCATCTCCTCTACTTTATAGTATTCGATTTTTGTTATTCTTTAAATTTGAAAATTTATGATTTGCGAAATATCCTGACATGATGGTTAAAAATTAAGGTAATTTTCGGATTCAGTGCTAAAAAATACATAAAAGTTTAAAAACCCAACAACCGCAGTCTTGTATTATCTAATCTAAAACTTTTTCTTAAACTCCTTGGCAGAAATCTATCCGAAATGTTTTGTGTTATCCTGTAAAATAAGTATGAATGGTAACCACCGAAAATCTTAATAATATTAGATTGTTATCGGATTTGCGCCAGTATGTAAAATGCAATCTTGATCGGATATTTAAAAGTAGGTTAAAGTTCGAGAACAAATTTTGAATTGGAAAAACATACATACGATTGTTGAAGCAACATAAAAACTTATAAAAAAAACATAATTTTTCTAAAAAGATAATTTGTTAAAAGAAATCAGAAGAGAAACAGTCTCAAATCCTGACAAAATAAAACATATGTTATTTTAGCCAATTTGAGGCTTAATCATAATACTTGTAGGATTTTTTTTCAAAGCGCAGACACACAGGAAGTAAGATCTTCGAATACTTTAAACACTTGGTATATGATCCCTCAAAGCCAAGTCGAACTCATTTGTTTTCAGAATAGAAAAGTGGCATAAGTCATGCATTTTTAAAGTTTCATAACTCGCTCAATTTTAGGGTTATATGAATGGGACTTTTTTTGTCTTACTTGTCAGAGTAATAGGAAAAAATTACTGAATATAACTTATAGGACCGGGGGACCGTATAAAAATTTAAATTTCGTAATTTTTTAAGAAATGTTTTTATTAAACCAAATCGCTTTAAAATGTTTCTTTACCTGACTTAAAACATTTTTGTAATTGGAACTATATGTCTATGATAAGTACAGAACTTGTGTGAAAATATAAATAATTTGTAAACAACGTTTAAACACACAATAAAACAAGCAGATTTGACCATACGTATACGTTTCGTGAGTACTAGGACTCACATCCTCAGTGTAAAAACTTTAAAAACTTTAAAAACAATCTCCCCCCAACTGCATGTACGGTGAAAAAAACGCAAATGTCAAAACATAATACCAAAAGAACATCAAGTTCTAACAGCCAATGAAATTAATGCTGAAGTGAAGTGACGTGACACAACAAATCCATCCAGAAAGTTGAGATGTATGGTGTACTAGATAAATCATTAACCAAGGAGTCTTTAAATTTATGGATATGAATAGCCTCAAAAAAGTCTAAATCCAGAGGAGTAATGCATTTCTTGATAATGGTAGCTGAGTCAAAATTAAAATTATGTCCCTCCCCCTAGCAATGAGAGGCGATAGAGGATTTCTGTAATTCTTTTTTCTTTACATAGTTTCTGTGTTCATTGATTCTGTAACGGAGTTTTCGTTTAGTTTGTCCAATGTAGGACAAACCACATTGGCATTGAATGTTGTAAATGCCCCAATAATTATGTGGAGGAATTTGGTCCTTAAGTTGCGAAAAAGATAATTTATTAACCGGTTTAAAAACCACATTAAAATCATAATGTCTTAAGATATTAGCCATCTTAAAGCTAATGCTATTATAAAATGGTAAAATGATAAGGTTGGAAATGGAAACCACAGTAACAGGAGAATCAGTATTATTAACATATTTATTAAGACTATGAGAAATTAAATTATTGATATAAGATAAACTAAAACCTCGATCAATAGCCACAGATCTAATGTAATTTAATTCTGTAATAAGTGAATTATTATCTGAACAAATTAAGCGAGCTCCATTAATCAAATAATGAAAAGCCGAAGCTTTTCGGGAAGGGGGGGGGGGGGCGGGTGACATGAATTGAAATGGGGGGGGGTGACAGCAAAAGGTTTACGGTAAACGCAAGTGTCAAAGGTGTTAGGCTGACAGGTAAACAACACATCCAGAAATGGCAATCTATTATCTATTTCAACTTCATAAGTGAATTGAATGACTGAATCTATTGAGTTTAAAATCGTTAATATATTGTCAACAGAACAGTCTGTCAACAATTTTTTTTGAATCAATGGGGATTTAAATGGAAAAGCATGAAGATGACAATATTCCTTTGCAATTGAAATTAGAAATTAAAGGAGATATTTAAAAAAGAAGAAGGTGGTGTGTGACTCATATTAATAACCCTCATCAAATTAATTAGATGGAGATGGTTTATAAATGACAAAAAAAAAAAAAATATTCTGCAATAAAATGTCTTTTTGGTTTACATTTTAAAAAATAATAGGAAAAAAATAATAATAATGTAAGTTTTACAGTAGGTTTAAAATATCTTAAAAATAAAATTCTCTTTTGGAACGTTGCTTAAATTGCATCTGTCATTTCATCTCAAAGCATCAAAATCAATCAAACATCTTTTCCTCATTGGAAGAAAAAAAAAAAAAATCTATTCTGAAGTCATCTTTTACAGATGTAATTTACAAATAATTACTACTTTACAGTAGTTTTCTGTCATTCGGAACTTAAGGAATATTGGAAGAAATAATATAAAAAAAAACTTCTAAAGTCATCCTTCAGAGTTGTAATTCACAAGTAATTAATATTTTAGCCAGTTTTCCGTTAATCTGTACCCAAGAAACTGAGCGGATTTTCTAATGAATGTGAATATGACAATTTTCCTGCTTTACTGAATCGAATCAATAGAGAAAATTTAATAATGAAAAATATGAGACAAGATAATGAGACAGACATAATTAACACTACATCAAGTTAACTAGCTTAAGGGTCAATATTTGAAAATTGGACAATTTGCGTCCACTGCCAATAATATTTCATTAACTAAACTGAAACCCAAAACTGAAAAATATAATATATTGCAACATTTGTTATAACAATTACTAATGATAAATGGACATATAATGATGCATAAATAATTAGTTTTAAGCTTTAAACAAGCGAAATCATCATTTTAGTCCCTGTCCCCAGGTACAAATATCAATATTAAATGTATGCTGTAAACATTTCTATAAATATTATTAACTTTTGTTATTATATATTTATACCTATATATATAAGGTATGGGAAAATATAATTATCCTTTCTTAGTATAGATTGTATAGTAAAATATTGTAGTAAATGTATTTGTCCATGAGGTTGACCATCATCTCAGTCCCTCTAAACACACATTTAGGTTAACAGATACTAGGTGGCGCTGGCAGAATCATTTCCATTGAAACAGCAACTAAATTTCAACTAGCCAACATGGATGACGGTAAGTTGTTTTCTCTTTGTTTCATATTTAGAAATATTTAGCTTTTGTTCTGAATAGGGGTGAGTATTTTTTTATAGCATCATTCATGTCCCCCTATTTAACTTTTTATTTATAAACAAAAAGTTTATTGCAACTTTATTTACGTAACATACAAATGTTACATGGCATATTTAATACATGGGGAACATAATAATTTACATGTGGGCAAAATGAATCAACAAAATCGCTGTGCAGCTTTTAAGACAAAAACTTCACCTCAGTCCCCATTATCTCAGTCCCAATTATTAGACACTGATTATGGTGTTGACAGACACTTTCTTCCATAAAATTTTATCCTACGCATAAAATATACATCCTTATTCTCAAAAGACTACAGAATTCAAATGAAAAAACATTTATCATAGTATATAATTGTATTCGGAAATTGGTTCTTTAATTAAAAAAAAAAAAAAAAAAATTCTGGAGTGAAAATGTCCAGTTTTCAGATATTGAACCCCTATATTGTTATTTTCAACAAATAATTACGGAACTGTAACATGCCACTACTGCTGATGTTCTTGGGAGTAATGCGAAAGCTAAAATTTTGTTTCAAGTATTTTGTAACAGAATGGATTTAAACTTCGAAAAAGAAAACAATTTTTTACTCCAACAAGTTCAACTTTCTCCGTGATACTATGATATTGTGAAACACCGTGCTATTTTATTTTTATTTTTTTCTTACGTTTTTCAGCATTCATTAATTTAAAACGAAGAAGAATTTTAAATAAATATAAATACAGTTTTATACTCTAAAAAAAGAGATTTAATTTTATCAAGGAAAACATTATATAACCACGTTCGAAAATATAGTATAGCCTCTTCCAAATTACCCATGATTCCGAAAATCGTTCTTTTCGTCAGAAACCACAATCGCTCTTATATTTACAAAATTTAAAAAAAATAAACATTTAAAAGAAAAGTTTTTTTTTGCTGCCACTGATATTCGGAAACATTCCGAGGACGATTTTGTCTATTTCTGTCCGCGATACTTTAAGCTTTTCTTCTACTTATATCGACTCTTTTGAGGAAGCCATGTTCATATTTCCCCAGCCACGTCCTGAGTATAAAACACTCTAGTGGAAACCAGGTTGACGAAAAAAAAAAAATAAATAAAACCGGACAAATTTAAAAGGAAGCTACCGAACGACCGCTGCTGCATCGAGCTTATTATTAGTCTCGGTCGGCGGTTGGGAACGGGTGTGTGGGTCAATGTTTGTTATATTATATAGTGTAGTATGTGTGTTTTACATAGCAGTTATTCATCTGATGTACATATTTCTCGAAATTGTGTTAATATTAGAGACAAATAAAATTGCGCTCCCTGTAATAAATCATTCGAAGAAGTAGCATTAATTGTGTTTCGGATATGTTTTAGAATTAATTGGAGATAAGTTGCAGTAAGTAATTTTGCGAATGTATTAACTCGTATTAGTCTCAATTTGGTATATTAGATCAGCATTTATTATTAGAAAGCTATAGACAATCGTGTGAAATTCGCTCAGCATTTTGTTAACTGAGATAGGAATATTTTCAGCTTTAATTAATTAATTAATTTAATAAAGTTGCATTAGTTTGTTTTCTAAATATTAAATATAAGTTTTTTTTTATTCTTTCAATTTCTTAAGTAAAAATTTTCAAGTTCAAAAACCATGTTTTACAGGCAAACGCGATAATTTAACACCATTAATATTAACCTTAAAATTCATATTAATTTATTAATCGTGCATGTGTAAATTCGATTACTCAGCTCAATAGGTTTTTTTTTTTTTTTTTTCAGAATTGATACCATCTTAAAAACAGATGTTCTCGTTTTTAAAAATTCATTAACCCTTATGGGAAACTAGATTTTTCTATTTCATTTGCCACTAAGTTTTAATTGCATTCAATGAAAATACCTTGGACTACCACAGACGATTCTATTAGCATCGCTATATTTTGAAAAACTATTCTTAAAAGAAAGTGATCACAATCAAATTAATTCGTATAATACACGTTGGTCCCGAACACGTTAATAATGTTATCCCACCCCACACGTGCCATACGACCGATACGATGCCACGTGGGAGGTGACACATGACCGATAAGGTTTAATACTCTATAAAATCTATTTCAAAACGTCCCCTAAAATCAGTGGCGAAACAAAAAATTTTAATACATTTATCTCTTTTATTTACAGCGTTCGTTTTAATTAACTTAAAATTTATTTTTACCATTTACGTATTTTATATTTCTTTCCCTTCCAAAATATTCACATCTCTTAATGTCATGTAATTAATTTTGAAATTATCCTTCACATCCGCACTTTAAATGTAATTAATATTTCGAACAACTTTTCTCTCATTGTGAAATCTACAGACTCAATAACATGCTAGTTGACTATCTTCCGTTATTATTCAAATTAGTTAATAAAAGGAGAAATTTATAATTCAGAAAAAGGTAGATTATCATTCAAAATAATAAACCCGTGTCAAATTAACTAGCTTTAGACGTTTTATAAATGTCAAAAAATATTTATCGTGTCACTATGTGTCATTTTGCTTAAACTAATAAAAAATATGCTTAGTGTGCATTTTTTTTTTTTTAACCCTTAAATGCCTGAATTTTCAAAAATCATTGTAATAATGTTTTTTTCGGCTTGTATTTTTTAAATAAATCACGGGAAAATACATTAAAAAATCATATTTTGTTTTAAGTATGGTTTACGGCTAAAAAACAGTTTGTTACTAATCGGCAATACTGGTCTTTAATTGAAAAACTAATTTTTCTTGCTAAAATTCTATATTATTAAACACACAAGAATTTTAGGAACTATAATAAGAAATAAATTTTACTTGCTCACTGCAGAACAAAATAGGGTATTTCGAAAGCTGCCAAACAAAACAAAAAGAACAAGTAGCAGCAATTGAAAAAAAAAAAAAATCTATCTTTATTCTTAAACAGCACAAGTGCTGACATCTACATGTTGAAAATCGATTTAATAATATTTTCAGAATGTATTTTATTGTCAACATTAGTCATTATAGCTTCAATATTATTCTAATAGTATTTTAGAGCTTAAATAGGCTATGTTGCCGAAAAGCAACACCTGGCATTTAAGGGTTAAATTTCCTTTTCAGCGATGCACACACGATGCACACACTTAACAAGAATCCTTAAATTCGTCCGAGTTAATATATAACTTAGCTAAACTTGTTGCAGCCCAATTTAGAAGGAACATAAAACTTATCAATTTTAAATATTCTTATAATGTAAAAAATAAAAATGCTTTTTAATCTAAGAAAATATAATATAACATCACTACTCGCAATTTACCTTGTTACTCACGATTCTGAAAATAATTCCTATATCCTTAGAAATACCGGAAATCATCAGATATTCGAAATATAAAGAAGAATCTATAAAAACAAGTTTCTTTTCCTGTGACTGATTTTCGAAACTTTTCCGAGTTATTTTGACAAAGTAACAATCAATTTTCCCAACTCGGAATATATGTTTTCTGGATGTTAGCAATTCTAAAGTATATATTTTTATGTCCAAAAAATGTGTTTAACAGGCAAACATTTTAAATAAACAGCGTTAACATTAACTTAAAAATTAGAATTATTTTTTTGCTCTTGCATGTATATATTCAATTACTTATGAAAATATTTATTTGAGAGCTGATAGCCTCCAAAAAAAGCGACATTACCGTCTAGAACTTTGGTTAATGCACTATGAAACCAACTCGGACAGGTTATCAAAAACTACGAGCAGAAAAAAAAACTTTCCTTTTATAAATACTTTTATATCTTAAAAATATATTTTATTCTGAAATTTCTAAAAATAAAGGGTACTTTTCAGTTAGTCGGGCGCCAGTGTTATATATGCATACATATACATGTATATGCACACGCACACGCACACATATATATATACATATATTGTATATATCACATATATACATATATATCCACATACCTGTAGTATATATATTTATATATGTACATGTATATAGACATATATAATATATGTATATGTAACACAGGTGCCCGGCTACCCGAAAAGTACCAAATAAAGCACGTTTTTCAGAATATATAATATAAACTCGGTAGAGTTTATGTTATATTTTCGTTCGTAGTTATGTTATATTTTTGTAGATTAAGAAGCTGTTATCCGTGTTCAAGGCACCGAAGGATATTAGTTGGTAATTAAGCACTTAGTGTGGTTTTAAATGTTTCAAACCAATAGAGTCCTTTAGTATTAATTATATTTGTAATGTCCAATTATACTTCAGTCCTCTAGCAACGATTTATTTTTAAAAGGAGTTAACAAGAGTTTTAAAAATAGCCTTTTATTATTTTTTAAACGTTTCAAAGAACAGATGTTTAATTTTTTAATATAGAAAAACGATTACAAAATTCTTGACCCTTTTTTCTCTTCATTAGAATTTTTTTAGCATTTTTGTTTTGAATCATTTTGAATTTTATGTACAAATAGACAGTTTTGGTTTCTGCATACTTTGCTAATGTAACTTATTTTTTTCCCCTTTTAAACATTAAAATCCGTGGAAACATGTCTGCTATTAAAAGAAGCAAATTTTCAAAATAGTAATATTTAAATTATAGTTCACAGCTTGAGCTTAGGAGTTATTAAGATACAAAATGACTTACCTGTCGTTAGCAAGTTAATAACTTCAATTAGGCGTTAAATGACATAAGGTGAACGACAATTCTTCTCTGTTACTAAAATGAGCCAACAAAGAAAACTTAATAATGAAAAATCAAGATTGTGACATATAAATAACTTCAAGTTAAATCAACTAAGTTTGAATAGTTTCTAAATGTCAATAAATAATTAATAAGATGTAAATTGACACAGCTTCTGATGTTCTTAATAAAACACGCAAGATAAAACTTATTTACGAAGTTGATGTATTTTTCCCGTTTTACTTTTTTTCTCAGCAGTTATAAATATTGCACGATTATTAACCGACTGAAAAGAAGGGTTATATGTTTCACGCGTATCTGTGTAAGTGGATTTCTTTATACTCTGGAAACATCCCAACGGCTAGATGGATTTTAATGAATGAGGTCTCTGTCGATTCGTCTTAACGGCCCAATGGTTATAGGTTAGGCTTTGTTTTTATAAATTCAAAATGACGGCCGCCGTAAAATACAAAATGGCGGTAAGAGACGAAAAAAATTACGCACCCTATTGAGTGGCATATCATTGGATAGGTCTTTCAAAATGAAGACGATGTTTCATTGACTATTTTACAGTCAGAAGCTCCGTTAAAATATTATACAACCTGGAAGTTGTGTATGTATTGTTGATATCTAGCTTTACTGCAACTCTATCCATCATAGACATCTATAGACCTCACCAAAACAGTGTTTATAGATAGGAACTAACAATTAAACACCACTTAAAATTCACCAATACAAGTAAATAAAAAAATAGGTAAGTAATATAAACAAGTAATATAAAAAAAATATTTTAAATCAATTACTACTTATGTCAATAAGAGACTTTTTTCTTCCATTATTTTTCCTGCTGAGTAGCGCTTAAAATGCCTTGATCAAGAAAAGGGCTCTCTCGGTCTTAAAGTACCTTGATCAAGAAGAGGGCTCTCTCGATTATTGAAAATTAATTAATTAATTAAATTAATTAATTAATATTTGAAAAAAAAAACTGGAATAACATCAAGTGTCATCCACTACAATTTAAAAAATTTATTTGAGCTTGATTGCATGAATAATAAGTATTTATAAAATATACTAGGGGGTTCTGCCCCCTACGAGCTACGCTCGCCAACCCCCGTTCACTCATCAAAGATTCTAAAAGCATTTTAATTTCATCGACCTTAAAAAGATTGAATTATAATTTAAAAAAACAGTAACGGTCTCCCTGTAAACGGGTTTTCATTCATTTTCCTTTGATTGGAGATTTTTAAGTCGAAATAAGCCGCTGCTATGAGTTACAATGGCTGTTTTCGTATTTGATTAAAAACAAGAAAGAAAAATCAGGCGTACGGCATAGATTATGAAACACTTTCTAACACTCCCTGAAAGCTTTAACAAAACTTCGTTATTTAGGGAAACAAGGTAAATAAAATAACTAACTAAACATTTAAAAAACTGATTTCAGCAGTTACCATCCATAGCCAAATATTTATTCCAATTCTTCCGAACAGCCCTGTATTTGATCTGTATATATACTATATAATGAAAAATTTAGTTTAGCAAGAAAACGCATAACAGGTTGAAATTTCTCTTTCAGCAATTTATACTAATAGATGGAAACATACGTGAATACTTTTGTTCATCCCTGTTGTTTACCTAGTACCTTTATTACACGCCACTATTTAGCTAAACTTTAATTCAAACTAAATCCCTCTTAAAACTACTGAAATCGCATTTCCAGAATTTATCATCTATAGGCGGCCATGTATAGAATTCTTTGCGTGGCCCTGTATATCATTTTATATATATTCTACAAACATTTCATAGAAAACTACATGCAGTTCAGCATAACACATTTTAAACACACCTTTCAGCAATTTACGGTCATACTCAGTAACCTTTACGAATTCTTTTGCGTAGCCATGTATATCAACTATAACATTTACACACACCATACAGTATGCATAAATATAGTGAAACTTAAAAGCGCATATCATAATTAAAAATGCATCCCCTGCTATCGCCACTAATATACAGTACTTCGGATAGAAAATACTTGTCTGAAATGTTTTGTATGTTCCTGTAAATGCTATGCACTTCGTATTATGCGTGAAATAATTTCAGTAAGCCTCACCGACGTATATCAATTTTATTATATATGAATTTGTATAATTAAAATACGCCGCAAACAATTTCCCCCCTATACCATTTGTAATAAAATTATTTTGTGTAGCCCTGTAAATGAATAGTAACTATTCGTTGCACCGCATATGCGACAGAATATTCTGCATATTTTAGTGTACTTCGTAAATGCATATATTTTACATCTTTAAAATTCATTTCAAATGATTTTTCCGCAATGGCCGTAATGTAACGGAATACTTTTGACTGTCCCTGTAAATGATCTAAACATGCTACAAACTTAATTTGAAATAGGGTTCCTGCTAGGCTAAACGTCAATAATCAAAGTTTCAGTGCGATCCGAATATATTTACGAATGTTAGAGCGCGAACAGACAAACCGAAATTAATAACACTTTTCAACTTTGTTGGAAAGTGTAAAAAATTAGTTAAAAATTTGAAAGTAAGCTAATGCAAAAGGAATTAAGTACACAGAGTCTTTGTCTCTCGGTACTTTTTAACAACGCTATGAGAAAGTTCTTTTAAATGTACCGTTTTAAATCTGACGCAATTTTCCCCAAAGTTTCCTTTCGCTTTTTAATATTTACATGAAAATACTTTTGTTGTTAGAAAGAAAATATTATTTGCGTTGTCTTAGAATTCACGATAATAGTTGAAAAAATTAACTCAAAATATGAAATAAACGTCTCGTGCAAATATATTTTTTAATTTAAAGTGTTTTGCCAACTTTTATTTATTTGGCCTTTTTAAATATGACGTAATTTCCTTCATTTGTGACTTTTAACGCATAATAATAAATTTAGTATTTTAAAATTTTCTTTCCCTTTTAAAATTCACATGTAACTGTAGTTTTTATGATGCAATTTTCAATATTTTCCCGATTTTTAACACGTAATCAATTAATTCTAATTTGAAAGTTTTTTTCTGTTTATAATAGCCAAGTGTAGATAATTTTTTTATTTGAAGGAAATATTATTCTTTGCGCTGTTTTTAAAATTGGCAACAGTTTAAAATAATTGCCCTTTTCTAAAATATGTAAAAAATATCTCTCGAAATGCTGAAAATTTGAATTTAAAATGGAAATAAATCCTCAAAAAATGAGCCAAACTGAAAAGATAATTGCAGTCTGCACATCGGGAACTCCCAATGTATAAAATGATCTAAAAATGTTTAAATTCCTATGTATAGTTTTTCTCCTATCAAACTTTTTAATGGAACGATTTTGGCCATGTTTAACATTAAATATCTCTTAAAATAATTATTCGATTTAAAAACAGTCTGCATCAGCGTGTTTATCAAACATGTCTCTATAATACCACTGTTTTTCATATTTTTGTATGAAACAGTTTTCTTAATATTAACGAAGAAAGATCTCCGGTCATAAAAAATATGGATGCCGATCTAGTAGGAGTATACCCGGATGATCTACGCAGATTTTCATTGGACCATTTCGAAATCAAAACTTTTTTATATATATAGAAGAATATAGCGAGAGTGTGAGCTAATAGTAGGAATAGGAAAAAATAGTTTCACATTGATGAGAAATAATTAATTAGCTTTTTACGCAGTCGGGTTTTTTTATTTTTAAAATTTAATTGTTTTTTAGATTTGTTTTCAGTTACTGACTGAAGGTAGAATATTATACCGGATGGTGGCTGCACAGATCATCATCTTATTCTCTTCAGACACGAAGGTAACATAACACTGCGAATACACATTTATTGACTTTTGGAAAAACAAAAAATATACCATGTATGACAGAAGGAACCCTTTTTACGAAACCGATACTTTAGGGTGCTGGTAATTTAGGTTCAAAAATACACATATAAATTCACCCTTAAAAAATCTATTTAACTGTCAATAACCCAAATTGCGCAGTAACAAATTGGATCAAGGATCAATTGGAGGAGTTTAGTTCATTTTACGATCTAGAAATCCTCAAAAATTTTTATTGTAAAGCGTTTAAGTTAATTAATTATGAAAATTTCTTACTTTCTTAGAAACACTGTCTGAAATGCATTTTGCGATATCACATGATAATAACATTTATTTTGTGAGGATATAAGCATTACTGCTGCCCTTTATTTGTTTTGATCCAAAGGCAAAAACTTTCAGCTATATAGAATCAAAGTAAAAGTGTAAAAAAAATCAAATAGTTTACAGCCAAATAGTTACACTTTGTCCAGCCCATAAAAAAAAAAAAAATTATTGTTCGTTTTCAACAAACAATACAAGATAATTTGGAGTTTTTGCTCTTGTAAAATAATTTGTACCCTACTATACGGTATTGGAATAGTTTGGGGGGTAATTTAAATTTTTTTACTGGCAACACTGAATGTGTTTGTAAACAACTGTTTGAGTGTGTAGATTTTAACTCGTCAAACTTTCTATTGTGAAACAATCTTGATAAGAACTCAAATAAAGTAAGTGTCAAAATATTACCTTTAGTAACCTGTAATCCATGTGTGATCATAATTTTTCCTTTAAGGGGGCTCAGGACAAAAAATTGATTTTTTTTTTAGTATTTATTTTGATTATTCAGTTACTTCTGAACACAGTGCAAAAAACTGCATAAAAATATTTGCATTTTTAACGGACTTATAAGGATTTATGTAACAATCACTTTCATAGCCGCACGCATTTAATTGCAACTTTAACTCGCGTTTTCTCAAAACTTTTGACGAGTATCCGTAAGATTTAGAAAAAAACTATTTGATGGAATGGCTTATTTTTTTTTTTTTTTTGCATGCATATAACATCATTATCTATAGAATGAATTAATATATTTTAGATAGCTTAATATTTTGCGTATCTATAAGGGAAAATCTTGTATTTTGTAGGGTTTTTAAATTTTCAAATTTGAGAGTTTTCTTTATAAGGTTTCCTTTAAGTGATAGTTATATCCTTATATTATTCTATACAGTTAAGTTTCCTGATAATTTTAAAGCAAAAATTAGGTTCCTATGTCAGTTCAACGTTAAGATATCTGGCGGGTGGTGATATGACACCAAAATGTTTTCTTGAAAATTGTGTTATATCGATTTTGCTGTATTTTTTCTTTTATTACATTGAAGTACTTCATTTCATAATTTTATAAGACTAGAAACGTAGCTTAAAAATATCAGGAAGTTTAAATTAGTTACATTGAATACTTCTGTTTTTATATGGATTCGAAGCGAGAGCTCTGTTTATATGTTTTTCGGTATCGATCAAGCCCTGAGCCCCTTTAACTTTTTTATTTTGGCAGAAAATGTTTACGTTTTCATAAAGCTAGCATGAAAACTAGTATTTCGGAGATAATTTGTACCAGGCCTGTTTTGGTCCAAAAATAGCACCAATTACTTAAAAATGCCTTTTATGCAACCAAATCTTTTAAAACATGTTTTAAGTAACTTTTTTTCAAATGTTACTGTTGCAAAATGTTACATTAATTGAAAGAAATTAAATTGAAATTTGTGTGAATGAATAAGAACAAAATAACTTCTTAAAACACCATTAAAAACTTTTAATTGCGCTAGGCCTTTCGAAAGATCTGAGTTTTTCTTCGTCGGGAGCAAAAAAGACGTGCTTCTACTATGAAAGCATTTGAGTCTTGCTGCTGCTTTCATGGTAGAAGCACGTCTTCTTTGCGCCTGACGAAGAAAGACTCAGATCTTTCGAAAGGCCTAGCGCAATTAAAAGTTTTTGATGGCGTTTTAAGAAGATATTTTGTTCTTGTTACATTACTTGTTTTTGTTGAAGTTGCTGAGGATAACATGACGAAAACTGTTTCTCGTTTCTTTAATATTAACAATTGGTTAATTGTGTTTAAATGTTAACAAAAAAAAAAAAAAAAAAAAAAAAAAAAAACATTTGTTTATCGGGTTTGCAGTGTTAATTTATTGGCAAATGCTATTGCAAGGGTTTTCCATAAAAATGTATTCATTTACATATGAAATGTATTCATTTTAATGAAACTAAGTGAATGGACCAAAGAAGCCCCCAGCAGGGGCTACTTTTTTTTTCCAAAACTTTAAAAATAGCTAAAAATAAAATAAATAAAAAATACCTCTTTAAAACCATATAGTTTGCTTCACTGTTTCATGTTAATTGTTTACTACTCTATTTACACGTTGACAAATCACATATAATATATTTTAATATTGGAAAAGTGAGTGGAACCATGAAAAAGTGGCCCAAAGTTCGACGGTAGTTTATATCTTCTTCGGTTTGCAAGTATCACATGTCACAGTTCCGAACAGAGGAGTTTAAAGAATTGGTGGCTGAAATTCCAGAATTAGATAGCATATTAAAATGCAACTGGTCTACCAAGTAGTATGTTGCTAGAAACCACCTGAAGACCCGATTTTATGGTTGATCTGATCTGTAGGTTTATCATTGTGTTTTCCTTTACCTAACGGTATGAAAGCATGGGGGACTGGGAGCAGAAAAACGCAATGGTAAACCTACAAATCAACCATTAATTTTGGGTTTACAGGTGTTTTCCACCAAGTTATGGCTTAGCAGACCAGCTGCATTTTAATATGAAAATCGAGATTTAACTAAAACTCAAATTTCAGCCTTCAACTCGATGAGGGGATTCTTGGTGATGCCGCCTCCTGGTTTATATGGAATTAAACTAAAATTTTTGTATGGTCTTGAACTCGAAGATGTTTTTTAACCGTAGATTTCAATTACATGAAAGAGGTTATCTATTTAAGTTAACGTAATTTTGAAGAGCAATAAAAGCTCACGAGGTAAAGAAATTGAATACAGTACTGAATCTTGGTATAATTTTGTTAGAAATGAAGTTTGAAATAATAATTTTTCGCTTTCTTTTTTTAGATTTTTTATACGAAAATGAAATTTTTTTAGATTTTTGATTTATAAGTGGACATTATATAGCAGCATTTACGTTTCAAAGGTCACTCATAATAATACCAAAATGCGCATAAAATATTATAATGTAGTACTAAATACAGGAAATTGTTATTTTTCTCTTTTCTATCATTGAAAACTAATTGTATAAATAAAAACATTAGGAAAGTTTAACATAGCTAGAAAACACATAATATTTGAATATACAATATTTTGATATAAAATGTAAATCAGTGTACATTCAAAAACCTTATGGCCATTTAAATCTGTATAATATTTGAGAGCTAAATGTTTCAAGACGTAATACATTCATTCAAATTTTTGCGTTTTATTCCTTCAGTTTTCTATGTAATGATCTTTTGTATTTCCTTTGGAGACTCTTATCTGAAATATTTAATTGAAAAAAATTATTACTAAGTCGGTCTTTCCTAAACATTCTTAGTGAGTTCCAATTAGAAAGACTGTTATTCAATAAAAGAATAAACATTTACTATCTAATTTAATTTGCTTTAGCTTATATTGGGTTAGACTAGGGATTTTTTCCTTCAAAATGCAGCTCGTGCTTAAACATTTAAAATGCAATTATCTCTATAAGTTTTCGATGCAGCATTATTATTTAAATAATTTAGAAAATTTTAACGCTACATTTAAGTTTAGTATATCAAAATTTTAACGCCTAATAAGCAATTATGGTATTTTAAGAATGTTTAGTGTTGTAAAATTCGATGTATTTGTATCGAAGTTGAAGTAATTGGAAATTTAATTCCACTGGGCGTAAAAAATTAAGGAACAGTGACCGGATGCTTTCGATTGTACAGTCGTGGAAAAAAAAAAGTAAACACCCCCTACTAACTCCTCAACAAATTACCGTAGAAGAAAGTTACTGGTACCGGACGATTGGAAATAAAGTCTACTTTTAAATGATGTATATAAAATTTGCTTAGGGGGCCATCTACATATTAAAACGAATCCAAACTTCATTTTTTTTCAATGACAATACCCAATTTTAACAAGATATTTTCCTTCGGTTCAAAATATGCCTAGACACCGAATTTCGAATCATTTGAATGATAAGTTTTTGAAATATAAACATTCAAAATTGAGTGCTTCTAATGTTAAATTACATTTTCATATTTTTAATTATACCTCCAGAAATTATGCTCCTAATGTGCTAATGTTTTGTGTAGCAATAATACTAATATACCCAAACATAAATACGCTGAAATTGCAATTTTTATAACTTTATGATAAGAATTATGATTTATGAAATTAATACTCGTAAAAATTATGAATTGCAACCTACAATTTTTTTGATGGAATTAGATTTTATAAGTACTGCTTTATGGAAATCCAAAATTTCACATTTTTCTTCCAAGTAGTTTTCAAATTATGCTTAAAAAGCGGCAAGATGATGGTTTAAGGGGTTGTCTATAATAGGAGTGAGTTGATATTTTGAAATTTCTTCTGCTGTCCAGTAATCTAGCAGGCTTTATTGACTTCTTAAGGTGCCTTGATCAAGATGAGGGCTCTCTTGGTTAACTATCGAGTTCCAAACTTCAATTTAGATATAGACCTTAAAATACGCTCGTTTTAAAATAATTAATTTCTCAGAAAGTTATGGTACGAATTGCATAAAAATTTGTTTTTAGGCTAATTGAAGGGTGTAGAGTTCATTTATGCTGTCAGAATTGTGTATTGCTATTGAAAAAAAACAAAGTTATGGCTCGTTTTAATATGTAGATGGTCCCCTAAGCAAATTTTATCTATATCATTTAAAAGTAGACTTTATTTCCAATCGTTCGGTACCGGTAACTTTCTTCTACGATAATTTGTTGAGGAGTTAGTAGGGAGTGTTTACTTCTTTTTTCCACGACTGTGCATTAATTATCTAATATGTACTGAAATTCTTGACGAATTGGCCTTCGAATTGAACTTCGAGGAAGTAAATATCACGTTTGTGTCTTCACCTTTTGGAGTGGAGATTTAGTTGCAGAACAATTAGAGGAAAAACAATTAATTTTAAAATAAAATAATGTTTGCCATCCCCGTGTTACAGAAAATTCACAAAATCGCCAGTTACCATAGCGAATAAGTGTGTGAGTCTTGTTTAACATTTGTGTGCGTTTTGTTAAGCATAGCACGCATTATCGTGAAAGTGTTAACGTTACCCAATACCCAATTAGAAAAATTCTGCTAAAAAGTGTATAAAAAACTGAATTGTAGATATAATGTGCAAACTGAATTGTGTATTAAAAGTGCAAACTGAATTGTGCATCAAAAGTAAAACAAAAACGATGCTGGTGATCTTCAGAGAATTTCGGTAGCACCTATATTTACGAAAATTCATCGTTATCGTAAACTTTTATTTTATTCAGATTTTCTCCATTGAATTTGAAACCATAGAAGAATTTCAATTTTGAATAATAAAAATTAATGTTTATAATTAGAATATTTATCTTAAATCGTTATGTGTTGGGGTTTTTTTCCTCTGAGGAGAACAGAACTCCTGGGGTTTGGAAACCGAACTTTCTACTTACCTTGCTACTGGGGTCGTGCTTCTAAACGGTTTTAAATGAGGAGAATGGGTGATGAAGCTGCTGGAATTCTGCTGCGTGTTGATATTTTTATAAGATAGAGGGTAAATTTATCAATTCTGTTATAATACCTCCAAGTTTCAATTAATAAGTTAGTTTATAATTCGGGTTTTTATTGGATAATTACAATAAAGCTTGATTAATATAATTCATTACTGGAACTTTTTTTGCTTAATTAATAGTTTGAATATGTTCTGAATTATTTGCTGCTGAGAAATAAACAATTTTGAAGTGAAATTCCAACATAGGAGCGATCGCAATAGGTAGTATTTCATACGAAATCTACCTAAAATAATAAATAACATTCGAATATTTCGTGAACCTAAATCAAGGTAAAGTAAAAATGTATAAATGGTACAGCAGATACTTTAAATAAAACGATTTCATATTGTAACATAAAACTGTAAAAAATACGTAAAATTCGAAATACAAAAGTACAGGGGGAAAATAAAGTAGAAAAATGTATATTTTTTGTTCATAAATCAAAATTTTTCGGTTTGTATTCTAATAGATGGAAATGCTTTTTTAAAAACAGGGTGATGCAGTGGTCGCATTAACTAGAAAAGACATAAGGATATAAAAATATAGTACTTTTTAGTCCAAAAGCTAGTAAAATATGTCACAGTTTTAAAATATACATGGTGATCCCGGATCCATGGTAGAAGCAAGATTGAACATGGGTTGGTACAGGACACTGTACCAATAAATTATTGTATAGGAATGAATGAGTGCAAGCGACGCGATGAAGCGCAAACGCAGGAAGTAAGACATGAAAGGAAAGGCAAAGTCCTTACTGACAGTGTGTTTGACAAGGGCAATGTTTTCAATAACTGTGTAAAACATCGTCTAGCAACAGTGATGTATGCTTAGAAATGTCGGTAGGGCGATCGGCGCACACTTCCAAAGGTGCAAATATTTCAGGCACACGTGCAGCAGCAACGAATATTACAGCAATGAGATCATAATCTGAGACAACAGGAGTCGCATAAGAAATCCTCTTCAGATGTCCCCGTAAAAATTAATCAAGGCTTCATGAATCCGGAGATCAAGGTGGCCAAGCGACTGCTGCAGCACGTAAAAGTGTGCAAGATGGGTTATCGGAACTGCTTGAAGTTGTTCTTATCGCCTTTCGTAAGCAAATCTGGTTTCAGCATAATGGAGTGCCAGCCCATTACAGCACTGTTGTGTGCAATTACTTGGATGCTTCTTTTCGGGCGCGCTGGATTGGGGGTGCGCGTTGCCATTCCAGGAGTACTTCGTCGCTGTAATATATTCGTTGCTGTTGTATATGTGAGTGAAAACCTGGCATTTTAAAATCTGTACGCAAATAGCTCTGTCAGCAATGATAGGCATATATTACTGTTTGCTGACGCAATTTTGCACAATTATTGTAAACATAGCACTTTCCTATGAGACCGTCAATAACCATTTCTTTCACGTGTCTTTCTTGTAGTTGTGCCTCATCGCATCACTTGTGCTCATACATTCCTGTACAATAAATGATTGTTACAGTTCCGGAATAACCCTAAAAATTTTGTACCATAAATTTGGGATTACCCTGTATACATTTATAGTAAATTAAATTCAGTTCGAATTGGAATGTAATTATGCTAGAATTTAAGTATAAATTACGTCACGAAAATGTACACAGAATAGCGATACATCAGTACTTTTATAAAAATCTTCACATTTAACTAGAAAAATAAACGGCGTTGATTTTTTAAAAGATAAAGTTGATTGGCTGAAAATTGATAAAACTAGAGTGTCCACCGATTTTGAAAAAAAAAAGTTCAAATATTTCCCATCCGAATTCTAACTAATAAAATGTGATTTTCCTGTAGGGGAGATGGGGAATGACAAGGACATTTTGTCTTGATAGCCTTATAAAATAATGACATTAAAAGACATCACTTCCAAATTTGCGCCTAGTTCTCGTCTAAAACCTTTGCTTTGATACTACCTAAACCTCTTATCCTCAAGTACAGTAATTTAAAATATATACACATTTTTATAAATTGGGAGAAATGCCCCTTTTAACCCCATTGTAGGGTATGGAAGGAACACTGTGCGGGGTTGAAAGGGACGCACATAAATAAAACACTTTTATGATTTTTTTTCCTTTTATTTGCGATTACATTATTCAGAAATAAAAGATAATTATGCACAAATAAAAATAAAATATATTGCAACATATGATAAAATGAAAACAAGGAATATAATAAAATGAAAACAAGAAATATAATAAAATGAAAACAAGAAATATAATAAAATGAAAACAAGAAATATAACAATAACATTTTAAGGCATATTTGACATAAAACGAATTTATATCAGTCGACATTTTTAAGAAAGATTTAGCACTAGCTGTCTCACCACAAGTTACTGGCTGAGGTAATTTCACCACAATATCATAAATATTCACGTGATTCATGTCAATAGTATATTTACATACAAAATGGTTTTATTCTGTTTGTTTCTGGAAAAATGCACTTTGAATTCATTACGAGTGCTTTTCTGGATTTTGTGGCTGCAGTGCGACAGGAATATCACCATAACTATCCCCATAAATTTTATTGTCTTAATATTTATATTGCTTTCATAATTATCAAATAAGATAAGTGCAGGATCAGTTTTGGAACAAGTAGAATATTCAGCTAATGCACAATTGCTTTAAAAATGTTCTGCAGCCATTGACCAATTTTGATGAGCATACCCAAGTTTTTGGGATGGGTCACCTCTGAGCAGAAATTCCTTGAAATTCTTCCTTGGTAAAACGAATACTATTGAACAGAGTTACCTCATGCAGAAATAAAACACAAAAGTGTGACTAGTTTACCACGTTCCGGTTACATTACGAGAAAAAAATTGTTTTTCACTACGTTTTGCTGTTATATTAGGTGGTTTGTGCTCTGTCGTGAAGCCTGTTTTATCACAGTTGTATATTATGTTCTGTGTAAATTTTCAGCGATCCATAACTAAATGAAGGTTTTCATAAATAGCTTTGTTGAAACTTGTACTTCTTGCTAAACTTATGGCTGCAGGTTTCTAAAGAGAATGTAATGAATTTCGTTCTATAAAATCTTGGAACCAATCAATTCCAGATTTCATCATTGTTTGACAAGATAGGGAGATATTTGGAGAGTTCAAAGCAATTATATACTCATATAAACAGTTTTCAAATCATAGTTGATATTAGATATTTCGAACAAATATGAAGTTAACACTTTTTATCGAGCTTCACTAAAGGATGCTTCATTGGAAATGTATTCATGCATGAGAGTATTTTAGCTAACGAAATGTACTGATATTCACATGAAGTTCATACATACAGTACTAAATAACATTAATATTATAACACTAAACACAATATTACTTTTTTAGAGAAAAAAAAAAGAACAGCTACATCAAATTTTACTTTTTTTATATGGAAAGGAGGTTTTGCTTTCATCACCTACAACGCTACAATTGATGCTGTTAGTTGTAAGGATTATTAAGATTGAGACTTGATTTACGTCATCGATTGAGCCAAAGTTGAAACTTTGTACATTTTATTTATCTTCCTGAAATTTTGAGTGTCCCTTTCATCCCCAGTCTCCCTTACATAAATGATTATTTCAGGAACAAAAAAAAATTGAGGCTATCAAACAGTTCAAATAGTGTTGCTTCTTAAAATGTGCATAACCGAAATGTATTACATTTTATCTAACATTAAAAATTCGATTTTTTGATAGATTAAAGGTGAACTGAATAAATAAAGAAAGAAGAGTATTATTTAATTAAAACACGATAAAGATTAAATAAAAGGTTGTGAAATCTAAATAAAAGAATCCGTTTGAGAAATAAAAATAATATGATAAAAAAAATAGTATAGCTGAATTTGATTACTTTGGTGAAGTTTATTCGCGCCCACTTTCGTTTTTTGGATTTGATAGTAGCTAGAAAGACGAAAAAATTAAAAAAGGTATTCTATGAATAAGTAATGAAAATAGTTTTTCTTGAATTAAGAAAAAAATTATAAATTGCTTTGTTATTGCTTGAAAGCCTTAAATTGTAATTGGTTTATTTTTGAAAAGATATTATGCAGTTAAAAGTCTTAAACGAGAAAAAATAATGTTTGTGATTTTTATTTAAGTATTACGTGGAAAGGAAGAAAAGAATGTTGAGAAATCTTAATCAAATGTAGAACTGAATCAATTAGATGAGAAATAAAAATTATGTGATATAGAAAATGTTTTTTCTCGAATTGTTAGTTTATTGCATTTTTTAAGGTTATTTTTTTCCAAATCTTGTAATATTTTTAAATCAAAATTATTTAAAAAGGTTTTCTGTGAATAGATAACGTAAAAGTCTCCTTTTTAAATTAAGATACAATTTAATATTTTGTTTAGTTAGTATTTTTTAAGTGGGCATTAGTTGAATAATTGTTTTTTTTTCGTTGAAGATATTTAAACTGTGTTTAAATTTAAAAGATAAAAATATAAAAAAATCCAGCTTTTTGGCTTGTTTATAACAAAATAGGCTATTGCTACTACGAATTTTCAAAAAATATTTCGAGTAGTTTTCATAGTGTATTCTTCAGTATTCTCAACTGGGACTTTTGCATGATTTTAATTCTCAAGTACGGATTTATATGTTCAACCAGTATGTTTTAGAATTAAACATGTTAAATTAATATTTTTAACGTTCACATTAAAATTAATGTATATATATACATATATAGATATATATATTTACATATACTTTTGCATGTAAATGTTCAATTACGTAGCTGAAAATGTTTCATGGTGTATCGGTTGCGATTAAAAACTGATATTCTGGTTTGAAAACTTGATTAATCCACAATAAAAACAACTCTGGAATTTTTCTTTAATTCTATGGCGGTAAATAAAACTTTGTTTTTATAAATACGTGTTTGAATTTCAAATATGTATTTTTTTCTGTGGTTTTTGAACATAAAGAACTCCTTATATGACAATGTAGTAGCAGCTAGCCTTATGTGCGAGCATTTTGATACGGATAATCCGCTAGTCGAACAATTCCGCTACATGAGTTCTATAGGCTATGCGTCTGCTCAGGATTTCTGCCCAGTTTCTCAAAGGGAGTTGTTTCATGTTTTAAGACAACAGAGTAATAATAAGGCTCCAGGGCCGGTGAATTAGATGCTTTAATAATTATAATTATCTGCAAGAATGTTACTCATTTAATGTTGCTTTTATATACCACATGTTTATGCTTGGGTCATTTTCCGTGGAAGAAAGTACAATAAATTTCTTCAGAAAAAGAAATTGTTCTCCGGGCAGCCCTTATTCCTATAGACCTATCATGCTTCTACCCATTATGGGAAAGATTTTGGAAAGAGTTGTTAAAATGAGAATTGTCACCATGTTGGAATCTAGCTTATTTATTGAGAAAGCTCAACACGGATTTCTAGAGGATAAAAGTACAATTACAGCATTGAATGAATTGAAAAATCTTGTAAGATGACTTCTGTAAAAATATAAATATTGCGCGATGATTTCGACGGACATAGGTGGTGCCTTTGATAGATTAAACTGGTTTGTTATAGCTGAAGTGGTGGATCACTTGCCAATTTTTGATTATCTGTAATCAACTCTTAAGAATTACATTAGCCACCGACTTATTTTTCTTCACTTTGTAAGAGGTTTTAGGTGTTTCATGATATTCCGGGGTTGTCCCCAAGGCTCATGCCTGGGCCCGCTTACATGGATAATTGTTTCAAACATAATTATAAAAAATTATAAGAGTCTTGGTCAAAATATAATTTTCTACGCTAGTGATGATGTCATAATAGAAGGAGCTGATACAAGATCTTCACTAGGGAATACAATAAATAATAATACACCTGAATTTGCGAATATCTGTAAGAGTGTTCATTTACAGATAAATCTCTCGAAGTCAGTGGCAATGCTTTTTAGTTCCTATACTTGTCCGAAAAGACGACTTATTTTTAAAATACATTGAAATGGTAGTATCAGTGAAAAATAATGTAAAATTCCTAGGCTTTCTCCTGGACAGTAAATTTAAATTGCTATATCATTTAGAGATGATTCTTTCAAGTTTGTAAGATTTTTGTTCCAATATAAAAAGAGTCAGAATTGGGAATAGAGGCCTTCCATTAGACTTCCAGAAGATATGTTATAACGCTGTTTTAAAAAAGCAAATGTCTTACGTATGGATGCTTATGGATGCTTACGTATGGATGCTTCTTAAATATGGATGAGAGACTTGGGATATCATGCACTTCGAAGGCTGTCATTATGCTAAAGAATGTGTCTCTTATCAATTGTCAGAGGATATCGTTCAGTTTCGACCGATGCTCTTTGCGTGCTGGCAGGAGTTCGATCAATTGAAATAGAACTACGCAATTTAGCCAAACTTTATTCAGTAATGAAGGAGGATGACTTGGTTTGGCTTGAAAACAAGTATATTTCAGTCAACAAATTATGAGGAAATTATGTACCTTCGATTACCCATTTTATTTGGTAAAACACAATTTCAACTTCATCAAATCAGTTATAGATTTAGTTCCGAGGGTGGAATTTCCAACCAAGATGTCGTGAGGTGTCGGAGCTGCCTTCACAGTGTTCATGAAAGGTGACTTTATACTTGATAAACGTTTTAAGTTGAATGATTAAAACACAGTATTTCAGGCAGAATTATCAGCCCTGGATGAGGTTATCAAATGGTGTTCTTTAGCACAGTATGCACAATTTAATATCTATACTGACAGTTTGTCATCTATCTATTTATTAAAGAATATTTTTCCAATGAATGAAATTACGTATAGAATTTTTATTAACCTTTGTTTGCTATTCAATAAACAGGTCAACATTAGCTGGATCTAGTCACATGCTGGTATTCCGGGTAACGAATGAGCTGACATACTGGCTAAGTCCGTTATTGAATATGATGCTTACGACAAATTTCTAGATGTTCCAATTCCTATAAGTCATATAAAGTTGTACTTCAGGAAAAAAATTATTACTGAATAACAGGAATATTAGTGGGTGAATGAAAAGGCCAGGATATTCATTCAATCATTAAGGATGTGAACACAGATTTTCTGTGCCCCAAGCAAATAGCTGCATATTTTTTAACAGGTCATGGTTCCTTCTTGTCATATCAATTTAAAATAAATCGTCGTGATACTGATAAATTCCTTTGTGGAGCAGTCGATGACCCAAAGCATTATTTGTTTGGCCGTTGCCGCCATATGCCGAGTCCATTTAACTTTATCTGCTCTAAAACACTATCTTGGAACATGAAGAACATTCTGTTGTCGAAGGCAAAGGCAACTTGCAGATATTTATAATGTGTTAAACCAGCATTTTCCTTTTATTAATTATCGTTTTTAGTCTACATTTCGTTTTAATATTTCAATTATTGCTAAATAATATTCATCTCTTCATCTTTTATGTTAATTTCAAGAAATTGATTTTCTGATTTCTACGAGTGATGATAATGCTATTAAACAGTCTATTTGTGCTTTTGGTTTTAGTATCATTGTGCTGTATTGTGTTTAAATACAGTTTGGACTTTGAACATTGACTGGTATCCTCATTTTAGCCATTACAGTGTTGGTTTGCATACGTTTGGCTTTATGGTTTCACTGCAGACTAACATTATTTACAGAATTTTGCTCTTGTTCTTATCTTGGACTTTTATTACATAAACTCTGACTTTTACATAATGAACATTACAGAATTAGACCGAATTTTACTAATTTAAAGAACTTTGTTTTAGATTAAGAGCGATAAGTTCCAGAGGGCTCCTTGCTTCTATCTCTGGCTTAACTGTCTGTAATATTGCTTGCAACTCATATTTGAAGAGCTGAGTGGAAGAACATGTTGTACTGCATTTTCTTAAAAATTATTTTATCTTTTGGACGAAGGTGTTATCAGGTATTCTATCACATGGTAAAGCTAAAATAACAAAGTTCTATTCAGCCTTGAAGATTTAAGACATTATTTATTACTATTTAATATTTTAATATTTAATAATGCAAATAATAATAATATTTTTTAATATTTAAAAATTAAATATGAATATGTTTTTTTGATAGCGTTTAGTACCACACCTGTTAATATTTTAAACACCTGGTATCAAACAGAAAATAAATCATTAAAATTGACAGCAAAAACTTTCACATCAAATTTCTTCAAAAGTAATTTTTGTTACTTAACATGTTCTTCCACTTATCTCTTCATTTATGTTACATTACACATTATGTTGCTTTTAATGTCATATATGTAAATGTTTAAAATCCTGTCAATGACATTCCTTTGTTTTCTGTTGAAGCACAATTTGGTTTATTGTTGTCTTGGATATTTTATTAGACATATGTGTAAATGTCTTAAACCCTGTTTATCATTATTATTATTATTTTGTGCAATTTTTTATTTACTGCTTTGTGACACAGGTTTGTGCAACAGTGGTTTGGGATTCTAATAGTAAAAAATGCCGTTGTTTTCTAGGCCGGTGCTCTGTGAGGCTTTTCTAGTAGTATAGGAGTTTTTTTACCTGGTTTTTCAGTCTTTGCCATTACTGGTTGGCTTCCAGGTGAAGTGATACTTGATCCTTGTTGAATCTCGGGTAACTCGGAATATGTTGCTGTATATTTTGTAACATGGTTTTATTATATTTTTAAAGATTAACAAACATCTGGTTCTTTTTTATAGTGTAATGAAGATGAGTTTCATATTATTAAACTTGTATTATTTAATTTTATTTTTATCCTGTTGTTAGAAAAATAACTGAAGTATCTATTACAAAGGAAGTTACAGATTTAATATTTCGTTTCATTTCAAAGAAGAAATTTAAATATAATAAAATATTTTAACAATCATATAATAATAATAAAAAAAAATATGCTGTCAATTTGTGCCTTGCAAAATTTTAAATAAAAATTATATAATTTGACTGGAAATTTACAATGGAATAATATTTTAATAGCATAAAAAATAAATACAGTCTTACTCTAAATACTTAACGGATATTCATTTACAGGAAATATTTATTAATTGCTTTACAACTGAAAAACTGAAATACCTTTCAGGCTATTTGAGTGGTTTATAGGTTTGGTTTTTGTTGAAACAAAGGGCGCTATATAAAAAGTTCTTAAGGAGTAGGAGATATTTTCTTGTTGTGCACAGCTGAGAAGAACCTGGCTCAGTTCTATTTGATATTCACTCAGAATCATAATTATATGGACAGTCACTTTTTCTTTTAATTTCTTCGAAATAATTAGCTTGTGATCATTGTGTTAATTATATGCAATCATGTAGATATAAAGAACTTTTTGGCGTAATATTTTGCATAATAAATAAACGAGTAAATTATATACATGAATATTATGTAAATTTTGCATGAACTTATTGATTCATAATTATATGGGCACCTACATATATATTTTTTGTTTGTTTCAAAGACTGTACATGCTTTTTGGGGTAAGTTAAAAATTCCGATTCAGCAACCAAAAAAAAAAAAAAAAACACATAAACCTTATAGAGAAAGTTCGGAGGGGAGATGGGAGGGCGAATGGAAACGTCTGAGTGGTTAAGTGGAATTGCGCAACTTAGTCCACGCAGCACCGCGGCGCATGTTCGGAGGCAGATCCCCCCTTCCCCTTCATCCTAAGTCATAATGTCTTATATGTAATTTGTTTCAAATTTTGTCTTTATTCTGAATTTCCACATACTTTTTCCCTAAAACAATAAAAAAAATGATTTTTTTTAATAAAAACCTTTTTTGGGGGGCATTTCACCAAAATTGGGGGGGGGGGGGTTGCCGGGTGAAATTTTTGTGGGAAGTTACAAATTCGGATTCAACGACCCAAAAAACATAAAGGAAGCCAATTTCCAGAGCTACCATTAATTTTGCCAGGTAAAATCCCCTATTGCCTGGACTATTAGTGTATTTGGAAATTTGATAATAGCGGATTAATCTGGTAATCGCAACGGCGAAATGATACATTCGCTTAGCTATTTCCAAGATAGCTCGCGCAAAAAAAAAAAAAAAAATTGAAGTGAGAAAAATTTAGAACTTACGAAGAAGAGATATGCCAAATTGAAATATTTCTATATGTATTACGAGGTCAAAAGGTGCCGTAGAAACTGTTATCAAACGAAGCGATAATGACCATATGAAAAAAAAAAAAAACTAGAACGAAACCTAGGCTGATCGAAAAGCATAAGTGGTAGGTGGTGCGAAAAAAAAACCCCTTTAAAACAAGAAAGAAGAATCACGCATGAAGCATAGTTTATGAAACACTTTCCAACACATTTAGAATACTATAACAAAGCTTCAGAGTTAACTTAGGTAAAAGATGACGTCTAAATGAATAATTTGTATAACGTGTAACACATTTGAAAACACGATTTCTGCTATTACCACGAATAGTCGTTAAAATATACGATATTTTTGCAGCCCTTATATGATCTACAAATATGCATGCATACTTCATAGTATGATAAATGTTAGTTCAGTAGTTCAGTTACATGCATTCCACAGTTGACATTTTCCACTCAGCAATTTCCACCGATACACGGATATTGTTGAGAGCTATTGTGCGACCCGGTATATGATTTATATAATTTATACACTGGAAGTAATATTTACAAAATAATTACATTTAAAAACGTATATCAGAACTGAAAATGCACTTTATAAATTATTGTTTGTAGACTTGAATAGTTCAATTATTGCTCTTGTTTTGTCTATAGCCAAATTCTTCTGTGTGTCCCTATGAAAAAACGACAAGTTCTATGCACACCATTTTCTATAGTAAAGGTCTTGTATAGCACCTTAGAGATGTACATCAATTTCAATATGTTTAAAATGCTGTAATATAATTAAAATACACGGCAAACGATTTTACCACATAGACCGTAATGTAAATGAATTATTTTGAGTTACCCTGTATATGAACGGAAAATGCTACTCAATTCATTTTCAATACCGAATATATCATTATAAACCCCGATAAAATATATTCATTTCATGGAAATCGGACAATATTTACGCTAGTTAGAGCTGGAGAAGGAAGAGTCGGTCGGAAACAAATTCATAAACAGTTTTCAAATATGTTGGAAAGTGTTAAAAAAAAGAATGTCTCTACATAAACTGGGCAGTACTAAAGAACACATTTTCATTCTCAAGTGTGGCACCTGTTTTGAATAACTACAGAATCATCATACAAGACGTTAAAATCAACAAGAAACCACCTTTATCGAAAGAACATTAAACTGTATGTCGAGAAGCCATAAGGGATCTCAGGAATCATAAAACTTTAAAAGTTTCAAAATTTTGATTTTTTTAGATGTTAAACTCCTATCATTTCTGAACATTTTTATATAATTGTTTCCTTGAAATTCTCATTAGAAAAGAAGTTGGGGCTTTTAGAATCATACCCGCTCAATAGCTGAAGCGGCGTTTGCGAAACTTTGAAGTCATTTTTCTCCAAATGACGTTTTTGGCCATAACGGGCGCTATATCTCAAATTTTTTGATTAAATTTTCAAAAGATATGTTTCATGTTAGTCTGTATAAACTGCACCTGAAATTTACTTTTTATTGTTCAAAAAAACATTTTTTAGGTGATTATACTGTTGAAACGTTCTAAATTTAGCATTAGTTAAATACAACTGTGTATTTAAAATATGAAAATGCTTTAAATACAGATTTATTTAGGTTCAGAGTAATTATTATAATCTGTGGTATAAGTAAGCACCAAAATTTACATTCTAGCTGGATTAGAAAATTTACTTTGTAATCCAGCGCGTAATTTGTTATGCCAATTTTCTGCTGGTCAAAAGTCTAACAGTTTGGAGCCTCCTGTGCTAATTCTGCACCTTGCAATTTTTAAATAGATGAAATGAAAGAATATACTTATATCTTTTATTCCAATACAAACTGTGTTTTAAAATCATATAGATTTTAAGATATTAAATTCTTAAAATGATTTTTTTTCCTTTTTACCAATTTTATGAGTCCAGAGACTTCTTAATTTTTGTTATCTTCAAAAGATTAATAGACACTTTAATCCAAATTTAACTAAATTTAATCAAACTTTAATTAAATTTAAATTATGATGGAAACAATTCTTTACAAAAGTGTGTCGTTTTCTTAAATAATAATTCGATAATACAGAAATAGTCTTTCATTCGAATAAAAATTGTGTCTTAAAATCAAATACATTTCAAGATATTAAATGTTGAAAATGTAAAAAATGATTTTTTCAATTTTTTTTTCCAATTTTATGAATCCCGAGACCCCTTATCTTGATGAAAAGCAACTGTGATTGACAAAATGCGACATTTGCTTCTGAGAAAAGATTTCATTTGATGGAGCCGGTGGACCGGTTGACAAAAATCTACAGAAAGACTAAGACGTCAGGTGAAGAAAACGCTTTAAAGGTGGTTAATTGATGTTTTATATAGCAGATTCAACCAGTGTAAAAATATTGATCCTCACGTTGTCTCAAACACCCAGTATCCACCGTTGACCAAATGTCTATATTACGATCTGAGTAGCAGCTTTTAAAGTATTGTTGACCACTATGTGGAAAGGATTTCATTTTCCAGCAATTGGAGGCAACTGTTACACGTACAATCGTGGAAAAAAAAGTAAACACCCCCTACTAACGCCTCAACAAATTATCGTAGAAGAAAGTTACTGGTACCGAACGATTGGAAATAAAGTCTACTTTTAAATGATGGATATAAAATTTGCTTAGGAGACCAACTACATATTGAAACGAACCATAATTTTGTTTTTTTCAATGTCAGTACACAATTATGACAGCATAAAGGAACTGTATACTCTTCAATTAGCCTAAAAACAAATTTTTATGCAATTCGTACCATAAGTTTCTGAGAAATTAATTATTTTAAAACGAGCGTATTTTAAGGGTTGTATCCAAATTGAAGTTCGGTACTCGATTGTTGTCAGAGAGATGATTCTTGATGAAGGCACCTTAAGCGACACTTAAGCAGTCATTGTATCCTGCTCGATTACAAGATAGCATAAGAAATTTCAAAATATCTTGTCACTTCTATCATAAACGGCCTCTTAAACCCACATTTTGCCGTTTTTTAAGCATAATTTTAAAACTACTTGGAAGAAAAATGTAAAATTTTGGATTTCCATAGAGCAGGATGTAATAAATCTAAATCCATCAAAAAAGTTGTAGGTTGCTATTCATAATTTTTTCGCATATTAATTTCATAATTCATATCATAAAATTATAAAAATTGCAAATTCAACGTATTTATTCTTGGGTATATTAGTATTATTGCTACACAAAAAAATAGCACATTAGGAGCATATTTTCAGAAGATATAAATAAACATATGAAAATATAATTTAATATTTGAAGCACTAAATTTTAAATGTTTATAATTCAAAATCTTATCGTTCAAATGACTTGAAATTTGGTGTCTAGGCATAGTTTGGACCGACGATTTAAATTATCTCGTTAAAATTAGCTATTACTATTGAAAAAAATGAAGTTTGGATTCATTTTAATATGTAGATGGCCCTCTAAGAAAATTTTGCATACATCTTTTAAAAATAGACTTTATTTCTAATCGTTCGGTACCAGTAACTTTCGTCTACGATAATTTGTTGAGGAGTTAGTAAGGTTGTTTACTTTTTTTTTCCACGACTGCACAATCTATCAAAAACATTGTTCGAAAAAAGGAACGACAGTTTTTTTTTAAATGAGCAGCAACTCTCCACGAATGAAGCAATTTTGACTAAAATACTAAAAAATATTGTTAAATTCATAGTAGGAAGAAGGCAGAATATCTTACAAAGAATGGTTGTTCAATGAAATACTACTCTTGCGAATAATTAATTTTTTTTTTTTTTTTGTTAAAATAACAAGATGGCCATATAACTATTCATCAGTTGAAATCTTATTTTTGTAATTTTATTTAAATTTATTACACTGTCAAGTGATATAATATCTATTACGTGCTTGTTACTCCTAAGTACTCCGTGTAAATTTAATGAATACATAATTTTTTTATTTATTGTGTTATTACAATTAAATTTCTTGCATCCATATAATCATGATTCTGAGTTACACCTTAAAAATTAGCCAAACTGCTCAATAAAAATACATGTGAGTCACCTTGCGAATATTGCAATAGGCTTTTGCAAACGATCTTCATAACTAATAATTTATGAATGTTTATTTAACGCTAATGTTTCGATTTTCATCAATTCCGGCAAATTATTTTAGGTTTTGTGCAATTTCCGAACATATACTTAATTATGGTTCTCAACCGCCGCGGCGAGCGGCCCATCTTCGTCCGCAGCCCTTTATTCTTCCACTTATTCCGACTCTTTTGCGGAAGCAAGTTTCATAGGTCCCCAGCCACGTCCCGAGTAACAGACTCTCTAGCAAAACGAGATTGAAAAAAAAAAAGAGTCGCAAGAAGACAAGACAATAGATGGAGCACAAACACCCTACAGTGGTATCCCAGAGATGTAAAACGGCCAAAAAGACGACCTCAAGTAACATGTCTCACCTCTAATGTCTCATACACTCTGAAATATAAATTTTGTTGAGAGTAGCGACTGCCTTCTACCCAGACTTCATGAAATGTCGCCTACGGTTATCACAACTGAATCATGTATTCGAGAATCATGTATTTGATTTCATTTAACAGTTATCATTTCACTTTACTTTATCTATTTTTAAAAACGAAAATCATTTGATGTTCTCAAAGGTTATTTACAACATTTCTATGAATATGTCCTGATTTATATTTTTAAAACTATTTCGCTTTATCAAAAACAAAAAAATAAATCATCATCATTTCTTCAATCGAGGACGCTTTACTGGTATTTCTCCAGTGTCTTACAAAAAAATGCATTTTTTCTTAAACATAAAAAAAAAAAAAAAAAAAAATCAATTGACATAGAATATTTTTTTATCGAACTTGAAGAATGAAATACATTTCTTTTTACTTTTAGCCAGCATTTTTTAAATTAGCATAAAATGAGAATTTTGATGGCTTTTAGTGTCAGGCCGTTTGACGTAAATCTGTAAGTTCTTCAAGTGTAATTTTTATGATGTGATTTCGCTTTTGTTAGAACCACTGGAGTATGAATTCGAGAAGGTGGGTTTTGTATTATACATATTGTATCATTTTAAACTATTGTTAAAGGGAGAATCACAGATCCATAACAAAGCGATTTACGGTATTTCTCCGAATATTTCTTTTGCATTACTTACGACATTACTTTTTTTTATTGAAAAAGAGCAATCTTCATTTATTTCTCAAGAGTAATCTTCAGTCGACTACAAAACTTCAGGATTATTTCTTCAATTGCTTATAAAATATATATTACTTTGTTCAATTTTAAAAGAAAATATGAAATAGCTTTATTGAATTAGAATAAAAATAAAATGCCTTTTACTCCAAGTCAGCAATTTTTAAGATAGCATAAATTGAGAATATTAGACGTCATTTAGTGTCAGACCGTTTGATACAATCTAAATTCACAGATTCCTTCAAGAGTGACTTTTTTATGTAATTATGCTTTTGTTGAAACCACTCACGTGTACATGTCAAAAAATGACTTTAGTTAGATTGTAGAAATCATATTATTTAGATTGTATCACTTTATTTCATTTCGTTTTATTATTAAAACTGAGTCTAAGAGAAACTGTTACAAATCGATTTAAGGATTTCTAAGAACAATACATTTCATATTGAAACAGACAAAATGTCGTTTGTTAGATGTTGTTTGAAAAATATTTTAAATAATATATTTGTTGATACATTTAAAAAACAAAATTTGGTTAGTTCAGAATTTTACAATATACAATCATTTATTTATTATTTTTGTTATTCTTTTCACTAGTAATTTATCTATTATTTTATTATTTTTTTCACTCCTTCACATTTGCAGGTCTTTTTTGGTCGAGCTTTCATATAGTAAAATGATCTCTATCCGTGAACTCCACGACTGAGCAAATTCGCACAGACCAAAATTTAATGTGTCAGCGTTTTTTCAAAGCATGCTTTTATTATTGAAAATATATAATACGTGATTTATCACATTTCAAAGGAAGCGTAGAACCAACAATGTGAAAAACGTCCAAGCCGGGAATCGAACCCGTAACCCTTGGATTATCGCAACAATTGCTCTACCATTTAGGCTACGAGGAAGATGCCCAGCTCAGCAGTTCCCACATTTGTTGGTAAGGCTTCAACTGCAGCACAAGATAAAATAGTCTTCATGAGCACACAATACTCCGGCAAAACATGAGACACAAACAAACCCACCATCGGTGAACACAATTTTCACATACTTGGTTCTACGCTTCGTTAGCATTGTGATAAATCACATATTACACACACAATCACATATTAATCACACACACACACACACCAATACCGTCCTACCCGCCCTCATCAGTAACCAAACTTTTTACCGACGTTTGGAATACCCATCGAAATTTTATTAATATCATTTAAATATTGTTATAGAATGTCAAGATATGCAATATATATATATGAACACCAAAAAAATTTCAATCGAAGAAAATTTGTATTTTTTAGAACAAAAAGTTTGTGGGAGTACAGTACCATTATTTAGAGTAACTCGGGTGTTACTCGTTTTGAAATTTTACACACTCAACCCGAGTAACTTAATCTCGAACTAAGATGTTCTGGGTGGTTACTCTATTATTCAATGAATTGCCCGACAAAGTGTATAATGTTATTGATGCATTTTAAAAACAATGCCAATTTTTTGAAAAGATATTTTAAGCAATGGAGATGAAAGCGTTACGATTAGCGATGTTAATGATTAATCATTTGCTAATGCTAATTAAAATAGTACTTAACTGACGCTATTATTAGTTGATGAACATTAATTGATGACTATTATTTACAAATAGTAAACCATTGAATAATTGATTGCGGTTATTTAAACATTTATAAATATTATTTAATTATTGTCCTCTGTAAATTAAAATCTATTTCTTTATGTAAATTTTGTGAAAAATATTTAATTTTGTTAAAAATATTAAAATATGTTTCATTAGCGGTAACTAAGTAGTTCTTTAGCTAAGATCTTTTGAAAACAGTTACTTGTTCAATTCGGTGCGTTAGTTGTAGAAATATATCTTTTTACACAACGTTAAAACATGTTTCGTATGGGGGGTGGAGGGGGGGGGGGCGAGGAGGATGAGGATGGCCACCCAGGAAAACCCAGCAAATGCTTTAGAATTTTAGTGCAGTCCCTGGGGGAAGAGGGGTGAGGTGGGGGGGGCGTGAGGAGAGTATCTGCTGGGGAAAATTTTTCGAAAATATATTTTATTTTTTGCAATGGAAAGTGTTATGATTGTTCATTCTCAATGATTTGCCATAGCTAATTAAAATAGCACTTAATTGATTTTATTATTAATTAAAGGTAATTAATTGGGAAATATTTTTAATTGATAAATAGTAAATAATTGACAAACGTTTATATACAATTGCGTTCAAATTAGCAAAATATATGTCATTAGCTTTAACAGAATGATCGTTTACCCAAGTCTTTCGTTCACAGTTGCTTGTTTAATTCGGTGAGTTACTTGTAGAAAAGTCTTAAAGTAGCGTGAAACAAATTTTCATACTTTGGGGAAGGGGGTTGCTAGCTGATATGTTGCAGTACTCGAACTTTTCACTGTATCAGTATTTGGTGATTCCCCCCCCCCCCCCACCTACCCACAAAAAAAAAGACAAATTTAGTACAGCACACTACAATTTTCTTATAGAAACCAGTGTCATGTAAACAAAAATCACTTTATTTTTTACTCCATTTTCATCTTATTTTGTTATCTTTTTTTTAATTAATTTTTTGTTTATAACTCTGGACGTAAGCTGAAATTCTGTCAGTGACATCATGTGTATTTCGAATTACATTTCCCAAAACCAAGCGTCCAACTCAATGCTATTTGGTGTTAGATACTAGCACGACTTCCACTAGCAGAACTTTTCACCACTTCGCATATTAGATTTACATTTCACGCAGTTCAAGTCAAGCCTAGTGAAATTTTATTTTACTATGCCCAAGTCATGCGCAAAATCTGGGTTTAGACTGGAGGGTCACAACGCCGCATCAAGGATGGCGCGGGCGATGCCTCGCACCAGGCGCCGTCATTTAGGTTAGACTTTTACGGCGTTCACAGTTATCATTATTATCTCGCCCCCCCCCCCCAACACCCTTTTTTCTCACTTAAATCTGTGTTGTTAAATTCTAAAGGTGTTTTTACTTCCTTATCTATTGAGAAAAATACAATCGAAACTTATAGCCTAAAATCAAATTTGAAGTCATTTGTATTTCAGAATTTCATTTTTTAATATCATCCATTTATGTGTTATTAAGACAAAATATTTATTATTTTTATTATTTTATTTTATTTTTCTCATGCTGACAAGTAAATATCGTTGGTTTAATACTGATATTTTAAAAAGCTTATCATTGGAGTTTTACCAGCATAATACGATCTCATATGACATTTTTCAAGTAAGAAATCATATTAAGAAGCTTTTTTTCTTTGTTTTAAAAATGTATTTAAAAGGTTTCGTGATGTTATTATTTTCATTGCGTTTATTGCGTTTCTCTATATATACAAAAATGCGTTAAAGAAATTCACGCTGGAATAATGTATATAATACTTAAAACAAAATATCGCTGTTGTTAAAATATTACATTGTTCAGATGAAATACATATTACTATCTATAAAAATTAAATCTTTTATAAAAATGAATGTCTGAGACGTTTATTAGAAAAGATTCTATAAACTATCAGTAATGCATATTTAAGGGGGGGAAATTACGAAATTAGTTATTCCTGCAATGGACTATTAGAAGAAGAGAAACGTTAATGCATCTAATTAAAAATAAAATGCTTTAATGTTATTAGAAAAATTCTATTGCTTAATAATGTTAAAAACATAACTGAATTTTAAACAAGCGTAAGAACATATCTGTATCTTTTACTTTATCTTTTATTCATTTCAGTGGAATTCGAGCGTCTCACATTCTTTTTACAACCTCCCACTGGCCTTACCAGTTATCAGTAGAGGTCTTAGACAAAGGGGTGCGAAAGGGTGAAAATCCCTTTAGGGTACTAAAGACATCTGCTAAAATTCGGTGATATTTCCAGGCAGCGAACAACAAATGCTTGTTAAAAAGGTGTTTCAAATAAAGAATTTTTTTTCTTTACTTTTACAGCATATATTCTTTAACATTTTTTAAAGATAAAAAAATTAGGAATCGTAATCTTTTATTTACTTTTCGAAATGCATGTAAATTTTACTACAATTACTCAGATTATTAATAATAATAATAATAGTAACAATAGTAATACCTTATAACGTTTTGTGTTTAATTGCTAATATCAACAATACTGCATAAGTATGCATTGGTTATTTATAAACAGTCACAATCACAAAATAATTTTCGAACACAGTTATAAAAGTTTCAGATATTCATATTCAGATTTTTTTAAGAACTGAAGATTTTGTTTTAGTATAATTATTTACATATACAAGAATTATCTGTTTTATAAAATTCATTAAATATCTCTTAATTTAGTCGTCAAACGAGCTAGCAAAAAAATATGATGACCGTCAGATAGCTGTATAATCAAAGATATATCTAATTTATAAACAGACAGAAAAAAAAAAAGATCTGAAAAAGAAGACATGTGTTAAAAAGTATTTCAAAGTATTCAAACGTGAGGTCAAATACGCTTTTAAGATGATAGCAAATGAAAAATGTTGAAAAAAATCCCGAACTATATAGTATTTTTAACAACCGATAAAAAAAAAAAAAAAAAAAAAAAAAAAAAATTAATACCAGAGTGTTAAATCTCTCATTCTGTGGAAAATTTAGCTTGCCAAAATATTTTTTGCAGGTACAAAGTAAAGTTTTCAAATGTGTTACATTTGTTATAGAAATTCGGTAATCGAAATATAAATATCTAATGACATTTTCGAAAACATATTATGTAAAAACAGAAAAGAATTAATTTGTTACGTCGCACTACGACGGCAGTACGTGGCTACTTCTCTGACGCGGAACCCCACACGCTCGCTAATGTTTTTTTTTTTTTTTTTTTTTTTTTTTACCTCACTTGCATGTCAATGTTTTTAAATGATTTTTTTTTCTTTTTTGCATTAGATAGCTGTATAAGTTTGTATAGCACTGGATAAGTTATTTTTATTTATTTATTTATTTATTTATTTAATGAGGATACCTTTGCATTTCAAACCAGTTCCGAAAGTAAAATTATCCTTAAAAAAAAAAAAAAAACTGCAGGCAAAATCGAAAAAAAAAAAAAAAAAAAAAAAACGGGCTTTATAGAGTTTAAACTCAGCTATCCAATGCAAAAAAAAAAAAAAAAAAAAAAAAAAATTCTTTTAAAAATGTTGAAATGCAAACGAGATATTAAAAATTTTTTCTCTCATAAAAATATGATTAGCGAGAGTGTGTTTTCACTTAAGCGAAGCAGCCTCTTAACGATATCAATATAGGCTAGGAAAATTAAACTGATCATAAGTATTCACAAGGAGGGGTAGATTAAGGCCTAGGCAATCGGGGCCTTGGTGAAAGTCATCATAAACTTTAGGTCTCTCAAATCTATATGCTTTAACCCTATAAACATAGGCTGTTGAAATGTGTCTGAGTGATCAGGGTGAATAGACGGAAATCAATAGATGAAATTTTTAAAAATCGGTTGTTTAGTTTCATTATTTACATAGTTTTATATCGTAAAATACAAAGATAATTAATCAGTTATTCCCGTTGTTAGGTATCACGGACGCATGTGCCTCTGATTTTCATTAAAAAAAAAAAAAAAAAAAAAAAAAAAGGTCAGCGCGATTTACGGTTAAGGCTGGACTATGAAAATTATATCTAAAGGAATACCCTATCATATATGCATTAAAAATCATGTAAGGGTGTTCTCGTGTTTTCATCTTTTTTTTTCTGCAATTGTCAACTCTCATCTTTCTAACAAATAAGATATTTGTGCGATGTTTTACATATCAAACAGTGTTTTCCCTATACCTTGTAATGCTGAGTTAATGCCTAACCAAAAGCAACCTTTTTCTCCCTAACCTGTCTCGAAAATTTTGTTAAGTATAAGGACATGTTTTTTATTTATAGAAAAATTGTAAATACTATTACATTTTTGGATAGCCTTGTATGTGATTTTATTTATATGCTACAATATGCTTAGTATACTAAATGTAGTTGAGATTGAAAATGCATAACTGAAAGAAAAAGCAAACAAAACTTCAAGCAATTCCCGCTCATTCTCAGTAACGCTTACGAATTCTTTTGCTTACACCTGTGTATGATCTATGGAATTTACGGAAAATGTATGCAAAAATTTAGCTAAACTTAGCAACGCATATCATAATTGAGTACACACTTTCAGCAATCATCCCTAATAGATAACACATTCGATCCAGTATTGTCTCCGAAATCTTTTATGTGTCCCTGTCAATGCGTGATAAATGGAATGCACATCATATTCTTCGAAAAATCATTTTGTAGTAAACCTCAGAAAAGCATATCAATGTCGTCACGTTTGAAATAGTGCAAGATAATTTCCATATGCTGCGAGCAGTATTTCCTTGGAGACCATTATATAGTCAAACACTTTGTATGACCTTGTAAATGAATGATAAACGCTTTTCACTCCATATTCTACTGGAAGCATGTATTTGTGCACTTCATAAATTCATATCAATTTCAATATGTTTGTAACAGAGAAACATAATTAAAATACGTCGCAAACTATTTTTCTTCATAGATCATAATATAACTAAATACTTACCGCTGCCCAGCACACGTACTGTAATTATATAGTAACCATCTTCTAATGCTCCTCAATAATGTATATAAATTTCCTTATGTTTAGCACATTGTAACACTTTAATATTCCTCATAGACCTTAATGTAGCGGAATGTTTTTGAGTGCCCTGTAAATGAACTATGAATGGTACACACTCCATTTTCAATACCGAACATGCCTTAGTAAACATTAATTATGCAGATAAATTTCATGGCAATCCGAGTATATTTACAAGAGTTAGAGCACGGACAGACAAAACCAATTCATAACCACTTTTCAACCATGTTGGAAAGTGTTAAAAATTAAATCTTTTACAAAAATAGATGTTATAAGACGTTAATTAGAAAAGTTTAAGACTGATTTTAATCCTTTGTTTAAGTTTTAACACAGAATGTTATGAAATCAACATTTAAAACTGTTATTGATGCATATTAAAAAAAAAAAAAAAAGGGGGAAACACCTTCTGAAATCATTTATATGTAGTGCAATGGAATATATGAATTTGTTATGAAAGGAAAAAAAAATGTTTAACAGAAATGTTAATGCTTCTAACTCATAATAAAATACATTAATGTGATTAGAAAGTTCTTTTATTTAATCTGTTTAAAAAACTGCATCTTTAACTCGGAGTAAGGATACAAGACTCATTATAGCTATTTACTATCATTTCTACGAAATTTCAAGTGTAGCGTGTTCTTTTAGCACTTATCTACACACCAGATGTTTGCAAAGGAGGGTGGGAATTCGGAAATAGTGATTAGTTTAAGCTCTATCACATGCTTATTAAAGTTTCTGGAATGAAGAAAATTATATTGTGCCTCTTTCGTCGATGTTTTGCCTTCACAGACGAAATTCGTTCAAAGAAAGAAAAAAAAAATAGCATTCATACACTTGTATATTTTACCGCCTGAAGAAATGGAAAACTGTGAATGCTGAAAATTTTTAGAATTTTTTTTTTATTTTTTTATATCTCTTATGTGAAATGTAATGGCGCTATAGAAAGTTCTAGAAGGGAGCTGTAATTTTGTCAGTGATACCTCATGTAATGCACTACATTTTAAATTACGGGGCATCTAGTTCAAAACTGTTTGGAGGAACAGAAGGGTAACTTCCACAAATTCGCGTTTTATATTTACATTTCACTCGATGGAAATCAAGTCCGGTCAAAATTTAGTACAATATGCCTCAATTACTGTTAAACGTTTGAGAAAATCTGTGTTCAGTCTGGAGTGAGACACCCTGTATTTTTCTCAGAATTTTTTTTTTTCGACTTTAGTTTCCAATACAAAAATTGTTTGTTGTAGTGGATTTTCGAATCCGACTAGGACAGAAACAGAAAATAAAGATTCATATTTTAAAGAAACTTCTTATTAAAATAATAATTTTTATTTTGCATTCAGATAAATTTCTGCTTTAAAAATAAATATTAGAAAATTGACAGTTTTTTCTCGTTTCTCATTCCTTCTTACCCCCCCCCCCACCCACCCCCCCCTTTTTTTTTTGAAAAAATATTCGGCTGTATCTTAAACTTTGTGGAAAAAAAAAATGCGTTGATTATCAAATGAATGTTTAAATATGACATGTCTTACAGGTAAAGCGAAACATTATGATAAAGAATCAAGACATTTTTAATTATTATTATTTTTATTAATAAACTTAAAGGGTTTATGTTATTTTCTTTGAAAAAAAAGTAAGAATATCTTTAGCTTTATCATATTCTCTTAAGTTCAGAAATTAAAAGATTATCAGAATGGAACATATGCATTAACCCTAGAACTACCGGAAATTTTACTCAAGTTTTATAAAAACATTCTACACCAGAGTTTTTACTTAAAACTATTTAATTTGTTTATTTAACTTATTATTGTCTGATTTATACATTTAGTTTGTTTTGAAGAAATTTCTGGTTTGAATAAATATTTTGAATGTACATGTCGGGTCCAATGGACCCGTCTGGTAGACGGAAGGTTAAAGACACTTCACCTGTTTATGTGAATATGAACCAGATCGGTTTCATTAAGCATTAGTTATAAAAGTTTATTTTAAAAAGTTTATTTAGCTTTCTATAAAAAATATTGCTTTTAAGATTTTTGAAATACTCAGTCTAATACCGGAAAGGTTAAGCTTTAATAAAATATCTAAAATCCCCGCCCCATGTAACAAGTATCGAACCAAAAAGATAAATTTTGTAAACATGTAATTTTGTAAATCATGTAAGCATTCCGCAATCGACATTCAATCCGATATTTCTACATGGATTGTATTTTATTTTTTATTTATTTATATTTATTTTTTTTTTCGGGGTGGGGGAGGGGTCAGCTGAGCGAAAATTCGCCATGAGAAAACAATTGCTCATAACTCAATGTGTAATTCATTTATCGAAAAATAAAAAATCTGTTCGACTCCAAATCACTTCAAAAAATATATACTTTCCAGGGTGATGCTTTTTCGCTTAAAAAAAACCGTAAATTTGTCAAAATGGAGGGGAGGGGTGTATTTTAGAACACTCTTAAATAGAAAAAACTGAAAGTGTCATACACACTCATGCACAGAAACAAATAAATAAATAAGTAAAAGCGTAGAAAAGGTGAAATCTTGCTGTTTTTTATGTTTGTAGTACAAGTTTTCAACCTTTCCAAAAATTTCAATACTAAAGAAAATATTTTGAATTCTTTTCATTAATTTTTTGTTGAAAATTTCAATAAAATTTAAGACCGTTTTTAAAAAAGATTTGAAAAATACTAAAGTATTTTGAATTATTCTCAAAGCTTATGCATTTTACAAATGAGTAGCATAGTTTGCAGATAATATAATAAAGGAAAATTTGGCATTCGATTTAGTGGCTATCATATCATTTAAAGATGGTCTCAAATCGAAATTATTTTAATTCGTAAACGTAAAAATAAATAAATAAATAAATAAAATAAAATAAATTTAAATATGACATGGAATTTGTAAGTACTCATATTCACATAAAAATAAATCGAGCAGCGTTTTCCGTTTTCCGAAAAAAAAACAAAAATCGAAAAAAGCAATGCGAAAAAAAAAAAGAAAAAAAAAAAAAAAAAAAGCAATCGTTCAGAAAATGCCTTGAAAGAAGGAGTTTGTAACATATTTTTGAGATGCAGCAATGACACGATAATAGTCATTAGGTATCATTCAAGATATTAAAAATATTATGGGAATATACAACCATTATATCCAGTTTTTAACTCTGAATTTTTATGCGTGAAATGCATACGTGTAAAAATTGCTTTGTGTATGCATCAGAAACATTCCTATTATTTGAGCTGGGATTCAATAATAAACATGTACTACTATGGTATTTCATGCAATAGAAATCACAAACATTTAAATAAAACTAACTAGACTATTTTTTCAAAACTACAAATAAACATCTAGAATACATTTCGTTCTGAAAAGAGCATGCAAATTTGTTTTGGATTTATAACATTAAATATATTTTAAATCTGGTATTTTTTTTCTAATTTATGAAAATGTGGAAAGCATCAATAATACTTCATTAAACCTTAAAAATGCAAAATTCAACATATTTTTCTTAGTCATGTTTAAGAGTCAAAGGTAAAGCTAGAAAAAAAAAAAGTAAGAAAGAAAGAAATTACTGTGTTCAAAAAGCGTAACGGCAATGTCCAAAAAGTATCTTCCCCCCTTTTAAACACTGTTCTCTGTAAACTATTGACCAGATTTTCCCGATAAACCTGAGAACCCCCTCCCCCTTTCCACTCAAAGTAAGTGGTAATATGCCCCACTTTTATAATATTATTTAAAAGAAGATCTTTATATATGTATAATGATGCGTACAAATAAATAATACATAGGTTAAAAAATGTTAATTAAAACATATAAAACGAACCTTGATTGTTGTTTTATACTCGTATAAATGATTTTAACAATACATTCCTCTGAGTTAAATATCTTATTTAATGTTGAGCAAAATCGTGATTGGTGTAAATTGAATTTAAATAAAGAATATCTGGAGATTTTCATGCCTATAATTTATCTCTAAAAACAAAACGGAAGTAAACTTTATAATTTCAGGTGTTGCTGCAATGGAAAGACGTATCATTTTTAAAATTCTGTACAGTTTTCAAATACAGTGTATTTTCGATACCTCGAAAACCTTGATATGTCGAAAAGTTATTTTTCCCCTTGATATTACATATTCCTCTAATGTTGATTTTAATTCTTATCTCGAAGAGTTTTCTCTCAAAACCTTGTTATGTCGAATTCGAAGTAAAAAATGAATTTTTCCGGCTAAAATCGCCGTCCATTTGTGTCGCAGAAAGGGCCGAAACTAGCCTTTTTTGCGCCCGAAGCAAGCATGGGTTTTGGCGCCCCCCCCCCCCCCCCCCCTTCAGCAAAGTATATTTACAAAGAAAATTTTACTAATTTTCTAATAGCCAACTTATTTTAAAATAATTTAAAATATGTAATACTGAACTACGTAATCTACAACGGCGGATCCAAGGGGAAGGTCACGGGGGGGGGGGGGTCATGACTTCCCTCTGAACACGAACAAAAATATTCTAAAGCTCATTTTAATGTACAGTAGAGCCCCGATTATTCGAGTCCCGCTTAACAGAGTTTCCACTTTAACCGAGTTATTTTCTTTTGATGGACTGATGGCTTCCATTATTATGAAACAGCCATTATAAATTAAGTGTTAGGTGAAGATGAAAGAGCAGTCGTAAAAAGTTGCCGTTTTATTCCCCATTCTGACCAGAGAATCAGAGCTCTAACTTTTTATGGTTGCTCTTTCATCTTTACCTTAAACTTCATGTATAATGGCTGTTTCATAATAATGGAAGCCATCAGTCCATTAAAAGAAAATGATCCATTCCCAAGGTATAATCCTTCATTATGCGCCCCTTCGTTCTGACGCCCGGGGCGCGTGCCCCCTCTCCCCCCCCCCCCTTAGTTTCGGCCCTGCAAGAAAATAGAGTTGTTTCCAAGAATCTCCTCATTACCTCTCTAAAGGGTCAGGGACGATTCCGATATTGCCATCTGGTCACTTGAACGGCAAACAAAGGTGAAAAACAAGTGTTTCCTTGTCATATGGATGGCATTTTTGTGTGTAATGCTCGGAAAACGTGGAAAACGATGGCTTTACCGCTATTTTTCGAACAGAAAAATTGGTTGAAGAACAATATCAAAAGAGAAGTCCCCAGGCCACGACACTGGTCTTTAAGAAATTCTAGCGCTGTAAATTCATTTATGTATTTACTAATTCTTTCCAACTTAACGTAAATTATTTTCTACTATTTAAAAAATTTAAATTATCATATTGTATTTAGACTTATTGTCAACATTCATTACGTATTTATACTTATTCTCATCTATCACGACTCTAATTTTTATAATATTATTCCGTATCTTGTGATTTTACGTGAATTTTTATGTTTTAGTTATGACCTTGTTATCTCGAAAACTCGCTATCTCGAAATTTTGTTAGCGTCCCTTCGACTTCGAAATATCGAGAGTATATTGTATTTCATTCAAAACAGAAATCACTTGAGCAGAAAAAAGGACTTTTCAATGCGATTAGATCATTATTTGCTTTAAATAATTATAATAATAAATTAAAAGGTTATAAAATCAGTAAGAAATAAAGAAATCATTATTATTATTAAAGAACAACGTTAAATTAATTTAACTGCATTTCCGCCTGTTTAAAGTACTTTCATACTAGTACGCTGAAAAAAAGTTGCTGCATATAGTTGATATTAATGAATAATTAGTCTATAAATCTTTCCATAAGAAATGACAAATTTCACATTTTTGTTACATAATTAAAGAACGCTACTCTTAAAAATTGCAATTGAAATTAGTTTTATTACACAGATAATTTAAATGGAAAAGCAAATTATTTGCAAATTTTAAAAAGTAGCTCATTGAGTATTATAAACGGTTAGCATTAATTAAAATACAAAAAGCTTAAAACTTTGAAAAAGCTTGCGCTATGTCTTCTGAAAGCTATATTTAATATTGCTATACGTTTTGCTATTTTTACTTTACTTCCATAGCAATATTTTTATTATTCCCCACCATCATAAATGTGTGCAACACAAAGAAAATCATAAAATTTGTTGATTAAATGCACATTTCTATTACTCATGAGCTACAAAAATATTGCTTTAGAAATTTGTTGTTTATTTGAAGCACTTCTGAAAAAAAAAAAATAATAATTCAATTGAAAATTAATGGTATTATAATTATTAATAATGGTATAAAATTGTATTATGTAAGTCTATAAAAATTAGTTAGTTTTTATCTTTGCTTATAATATAAATGTACTTTCCAATATGTGCAAATTTCTTCAGAGTCTGATTTTTTTTTCCTTTTTCCACAGCAAATGTTAAATGAAGAGAAAGCATTATCGAGAAGCAAACACATAATACGCAATTATCTTTGTGAAATAGTTACATAATTATATAGCGATTTTAAATTTGAAAAAGGTACAGCATTAAAATGCATAAATTAAAATAGCAATTAATAATGGTAACATTTTTCTTTGTTTTGTTTTGCAATAGTATATATATATTTATATATATATAAATTATACATTCAAAATTTGCTTCAAAATTTAAAATCTGCTATAAAGAAAAAGTGCATATGCGCCGTGGATTTAAAAAAAAAAAAAAAAAAAAAGATTGTTCGCTAAATAAAGGTTCTATTATGAAGGTTTTACTACGTATTCTATGAAGGGAGGGTGGTGATTTCTCAACACTTTTTTTACCCGTATTTCTTTCAATGAAATATGGTCATCGTAAGTATAAAACAAAAGACAAAAGGTATGTATATATATATGAGAGGGGGTGAGTTTCAAAAATCGACTTATCCAGAAAATCAAATTTCGGGAAATCGCGAAAAACCTCTATGTCCATTGGTTTTCATGGTAAACCAAGATTTTCAATACCAAAAATGCGGGATAAAGCCATCTTTTTTGCAGATTGTTGTGTTTCTTCGGTGCAGATTCCCATTAAAATAGATTGAAAGGGAAAACGCGTTATTTAAAATTTTGGATAACGTGAGTTTTGAAACTCACGTCCACAAATAAACTATGGGAGAGGCAGAATTTTAAAATTGTTCAGAAACTGAATATTAGAGTATTCGCCTAAATGACCTGTATAAATGACATACCATTAACTCAATCGGTATTAAAACAAAAGATAAAATCACGTATGTTTATTAATCTATACACATTTAAAGATTAACTTTGTCTTATTAGATGAAAAAAAAAATGCGTATAAACTTTTGGTAAACTTATTTTTTTTCAGAGGAGAATAGGAACATTAGAAATTTTGTAGCTTTGTCATATTTGTCAAATAACCACTAACTAAATCAGTATTAATGTAACAAAATATAAAATCACGAATAATTGTTTATGAATCTATACACATTTATAGATTAACTTAACTCCGTCTTATTAGAAGTAAAAAAAAAAAAAAAAAAAAAAAAAAAAAATCTGCGTATAAACTTTTGGTAAACCTTTTTTTTTTTTTCGTATAATATGAACATTATTAAATTATGTAATATTTTTAACTTTATCATATCTGTCAAAGAACCACTAACTAAATTTGTATTAAAATAAAGATAAAATAGCGTGTATTTGATCATTAATCTATACACATTTATAGATTAACTTAACGTTGTCTTATTAGATGAAAAGAAATTGCGTATAAACTTTTGGTAAACTCTCCCCCCCCCCCCCCCACAGAATATGAACATTATAAACTTTGTAATTTTGTAAATTCGTCATTCATTTCAGCATTTTTTTTTTCGCCACGCATTATAGTAATGTGTAACCCAAGACTAATTTAGGACAGCAAAATTATGTGCTATTTATGAAATGCAAAATGTTGTATTTCTTTTCTGTCTTACTAGTGCACATGTTCTTTTTCATTAACGATGTCCCTTGATTTATTCCTCGAAGAGACACAAATTGAATAAAAACACACAGCGATAGAAAGAAAGCAAACGAAAATCATTTGCGCAACAAACAAATTATTTTGGAGAATCTCTTGTATGGGAAAAAGTATTAAAAAAATTAAAATGGAAAATTAAATGAAATCATTTTTATGTACACTGAAAGAAAAAAAAATATTATCCCCCCCCCCCCCCCCCCATCCTCCTTCGCACTTAAAAAACGTTCTTTGACCTTCGCCACGATATAATCTATTGACGTATTCAAAATTTCCTTTCTTTCCTTTTTTCTTTCTTTGTCTTCTTCCACCCCCCCCCTCTCTTTTATTTATTTATTTATTTTATTTGACACTTAATCAAATTATAGACAAAATTCGAAAAAATAAATAAATATGAAATATTAATTCAAATGTATATTTTACTAATAGAGAAAATTTTTTTTTCTCAAACTGAAAGAGTGACTTCGTGTTAGTTTTCAAAAGGTTCTTTATTGAATGTCAAGCATTCTAAATTAAATTATTTTACTTTCATCAAACGTTTACGTTCAAATTTAATTACAGCTTACTTTCAATTATATATTTAGGTAACTACACATTTAGCGCAGTTCATTTTCCGTTATTACAGAGATATTGTAAATAAAAGATTAATCTTAAACAAATCAAATTCATGAATTCAACAAATTTAATTTGATGGTAAGAGCATACATACATAAATTGAGTAATTCCACATAAAATCAACACACATTGTTTGAATTATAATCATGCGAAATTATCTGTAATGCAATTAATTTCAATTTTGAAGTAATATCAGGATAATAATAATAATAAAAAAGTAATTTATAGCTTTATTTTTCGAATTTAAAATACTTTCAATTTTTTTTTATTACGAGTAAATCTTGCGTGATAATTATAATGAAATTAAAATGTCATTGAAAAAAAATTAAAAGATTATGTAAGCAAAAAACACGAAATTATAATTATTAGATATGCCATTGACTGTATGAGATACGCTTCAAATATTACTTCTTTGAAGCAACCATAAATTAGAAATCCAAATAACTTTAATTTTCAAAACAGGAAGGCTTTTAAAATCTCAAACCATAAACTATCCTCTCTACAGAACCTGTGATAATTTTCAAATATGCGCATACACCCCCCCCCCCCCCCCACACACACACACACACTTTTTTTCCTAAAGCATCTTTGAATAATGATTTGCAGATGTTTTTTTGCAAACCCGTTCCGGAACATAATAGATAACAGCATACTTTCTCTCTCTTCTCCAATTCCAAGATAAGAAAACTTGTCTTTTGAACTTGAAAAGCATAGTAAACTCTTCTTATAGTTGAAGAGTTACCAGAATTATGTTGGTATAGGGAAATTTAGAATGCATACATATGGTTTTTTCCGTTTCGCATAATTTTCGCGGAATCATACTTTAAGAGATCAGGGTTTTATTTCAACCTCAACGTAAATAATGAAAATATCGTGATATCAAAAATTTTAGATCTAGTTCTTTCGATAGCTTTACAACTATAAGTATAAGCCCTTTCTTTACCTAATTTATTTAAGAAAATGTAGACCAAAATAATATTTCGATACTTTCTCTATAGGCAGACGTGATTGGTAAAGCGATTCGTATAACAATTGTTTCAAATAAATCAGGCTTCTCCATCTCCAATGAAAAAGTTATGTTGTCAATACAGCTTTCCTAACATTATATTTCTACTTACAGATGTGGACCCATGTATGTGTTATTAAAAAATATGTATTGGTTCTCAATATTACATTTTTATTTTTTATTTTTTTAACTACACATTAGGAAGCGCCCTTTCATAAAATATACAGTAGCGTTTTTTTTTTTTTTTTTTTTTTTTTTTTTTTTTTTTTTTTTTTTTTTAATTTATGAATGCAAAAGAAATAGTTCGTAAGAAATAAAAGCAGCAAATTCGTCATTTCATTAGTTCTTTCTCCAATATTTTTCTCTCGAATTTCTATCAAATTTATTAAAAATTAACGATTGCCGTTTTAACTCAAAATCAAATTGGCATGTTTCATGCTTGAAAAAAATATAATGAACTGGAAATCAGCTAACACTTTTGTATAATGTAACTCATATTGCATTGTTAAATTATGCCTTTAATATTCATAACGGAAGTGTTTTTTTAGCAAAAATTAGACTTATTTTGATACAAACGTTATATTTAATATAGCTTAGTTATGGTATAAATCAACTTTCAACATTATATTAATGCAATATTAGTATTATTCTCATAGAATTTTGTACAAGCGTTACCCTCTATGTATATGGTGATTTCTTCCATCTATCCTGCACAAAAAAAAAAAAAAAAAAAAAAAGCAGGGGAAAAAATCAGGTCTTTTTCTGCAGAGCCTTTTGAAAGTATTTTTCTATAGCAATATAACAGTAATTGTAAGCGTTGGATAATAATTTCCCAGGAATGATATTCAGTTCCAAAGGGCACTGTTTTATATTTTTATAACGTAGTTTTTATTAAATACTTGACTTGTAAATATCGACATATTAAGTAAGCACCAGCAGCAAAACTTTAGCATTCAGATGTTTCAAGGATTTATAAAAAACGAACATATTCATCAATAAAAGAAAAATAACAAAAACAATAAACACATGTGTTTTTTTTTGTTTGTTTGTTTTTTTGTTGTTGTTTTTTTCCCTATTGGTATGGGTACTTCGACTGAAAACAGCTTCAAGAATCGGCATGCTATTGGCATTGAAAAAAAAAAAATAATAATAATAAAAAGCAAGAAAAGCATCCCCCCCCCCCCTCACGCCAAATAAATGAATAAATAAGTAAGAAATAAAATGACATGGCCAGATAAAGAAATGAATGTTGTCAAACATCACTAATCCAAATACTTCGTAATAAAATATTTACCAGGAAAATAAAAAAACCGAAAAATACTCAAAAAATCTAGGAGTACATTGAGAGATTTGAAGCAAATCTATTACTTTGTAACGGAATCAAATCAATTATAAATTTCTAACGTATTCCTATAATTAATTATTCGGATATTAATAAATGCTAATTTAAATGTTGAATGATTTAAGTTAATATGCATTTAAACTTTAATATAGAAAAAGTAGTTAGATAAAGTAGATATGGTAGCGATAAAACTGCCAACTTTTGTGCTTTTCTGCTACTCTACTTTAATACAATCTTCCCGTTATTTAATCCTCGAATTTGGCGATAGATAAGGCAAAAAATGCTTTTTAAAAAATAGCGGTAAGAAAAAAGTGTAAAAGTTGGGAGCTATGAAACTACCGCTTAAAAGCGTTAAAAATTAAGTATATTAGACTGAATAAAACTAGATAAAATCAACATATCGGACTTGTAACGTATTCTACTTTACATATTTATTAACGAAATCCTTCTAACATAAGCTGGAAGCTCTAAATCTATTACTTTGAACTAACTGAGCAGTGGCAATAACTTCAGAGAAATATTCAATGCACTGACTACATACGAACATGTATGAAGGATTTGGGAGTAAAAAAAATGTTAACTGTGATTTATTATTATTATTATTATTCTCCTGTAAAGCCGTTAACCACATCCTACCATCTTTTTAAATGTACAAGTTTTCTTTTTAAATCATATATGTCATAATATTAGATACGAATTTCAAAAGTTATGCCATAAATTTTATATATAAATTTTAGAAAAGAAGACTTCTTTATATAAATCCAATAAAATAAAATGAATCATACAAAATGTGTGGTACATAAGTGCAACTGAGGATGTTGAGAATACAGTATTTAACACATTAGCTGTTTTAGAGGAAACAATCACGATAGTTCACGAGAGGATAGTATACTTTTCTTTAAAAAGCTCGAATCTTCATCTCGAAATTATCTTTTATTATTTACTTATTTTACAAACGAACCTATGATTTTATAGCATTACAGTTGTTCTCAAATCAAAAGAAGATACTTTATGTCACCTTTCTGAATTCATTTTTGTTCGGAAACGCATGGAATTGGCAAGTGTTATGATTATGTAATTATGTATTTTAATGTATTTTTCATCTTTTTGGTAAAAGCAGAGGATCTTTCAGAAAATCTTGCGCACGTTTGCAATTTGAACGGAATTTCCGGATGCGACAGCACAGAAAAGGGGGAAATCTGCCGTCACGTATCAACAATTGCTTATAACTCCTTAAGTAATTTATTTATCAGAAAATTCAAAACTCCATTCGATTCCAAATTACGTTAATAGCCTGGCCTGTCAATTTTATGCTTTTACGTTTGAAAATGAGTCAGAAAATGTGTCAAAAATTTTCCTATTTTTGAGAAGAGAGTTAGAGAATCGCCTTAAGATTGGAAATAAAAACTAAAAATTACAAAAATGACAGAGCTATTATAGTTTTCTCTTAAATTTTAAAAGTAAATGAATAAGGATGCTCCTAAAATAATTGAAATCAAGTACTGTAAAGTACCGAAAGTAAGCCCCTCTTTAGCAAACAGGAAATTCTAATGATTTTAAGGGGTGTTTATAATTGGAACTTTTGTGAAAAGGGTAGGAAAATTGGGAGGGTAGGGGGGGGGGGTATTTCGAATTTATGAAGTTCCTCAGGATTTGAACAATTTAAAAAATAAAATCAGATCAAATTAAACACTCTTCCATAGAAGCTAAGTAGTTTCCATTAATAAAGATATTAAATTAATGAAGCAAGTTTACATAAAATAGTTAATTTAGATATGAAAGAAATATGAATAAATATTATAAAACTTTAACTCAATATAAATATCTATTAAATCTTATTAGTGCATAAAAGTCAATGTAAACATTAATAGTATAATATATTGAACATATGCCATCGTGATACAATGATATGTAAAGAGATTAAATAAAAATAAATTGCATAAGATCTATTCATTTAGAAGATATGGAAACAAAAATCTGAAGGAATTTCCTGAAAAACACAGGAGGATTGAGAGCGTCAAAAAATAAAACTTCGAGAGGGAGACCTTTATAAATGGAACTTTTTCAAAAAAGAAAAAAAAATCATATGTTGGGGATGGGCGGGGGGTCTTATATTTGTAAGGCGGTTTACTTTCGGTACTTTACGATAGTTCAAAAGTAGAAAAATAAAACAATGATTGATGCTCTTGATTCCCTATTTCGTAATAATATAATTTCCGTGTTTCCGCAAAATCTTCTCCTAAAATTTTGGGATTTATTCTGAGGTTTTTAAACATTTTTGCCACTGCCTGTCTACTCACAAATGCTTTTCATATTATCCAGTCAACACTTCCGCCTGCATTTTGACGGCAGATTACCAGTCATTTCGGTGTGCTTTTTTTCCCTCTTTCCTTCGTTTTTTCAATGGTAAATTTATACAGTAAAAAGGGAGGAGAGATACAGAAAACAAAGTAATCTATCCATGGAGTAGATTGAGTTCCGAAAAACGACAATCCTAAAACATTTTGCACATAAATTAATATAAAACTTATTACAAAATAACAAAAATAAACTCTTGTTATCCTATCAATTTAGCTACATCAACCATAAAAAGCATAGTAAAATAACTCAAATATTATTTGTAGAAAAAATAAATGTATGTTACTAAAAAATGTAATACTCAGGGTTTGTAAATATCACGATATTTTCGAAAATATCAAAAATATCCGATATTTTGACATGTATCCGATATTTTCGATATATATCCAATATTTTCAAAATAGTCAACTTACTGCTGATAATAAATATTTTCAAGCATAATATAAATTATAAAATAAAACATATTGCGCATGACATGAGAACTTAAACAATATGCTAAAAGTGTGTTTTTTTCCTTTTCTTTTGAAAATACAGCTGTTTGGCACACTTTATCACTCTATCCAGTTGTTGTCAATTATCTAACAGAGGAGGGTGAGAAATCGCTCGGGGTAAAAGCGATTAGTTTAGCTGGGACACATGCTTGTAAAGGGTTCTGGAAAAATGATAGTGCATTTTCAACTTTACAGAATGTATTCTTTGGTTTGTTTTAAAGAAAGAAAAAAAATAATATTCATAATCTTGTATTTTTTTATAAAATGCATGTAAATTTTACAATAATTATTCAGATAATAATCCCCAATTTATTTAACAGCCAATACCAACAATATTGTATAAATATGTATCGAACGTTTAAACTTGGACTTAAAATCACGAAATAATTTTCCAACACAATCATAAAAATTTCAGATATTTTAATTTAGATTCCACACAACTGAAGATTTATTAATATTAATATTTATCTATAACAGTAATTAACTATCATAAAAAATAAATTAAATATATCTTAAATCAGTTGTCAATATATATATATATAATATAAACAACGTGGAAAATTGATGTAAATAAGAATACATTAATGTTTTATATAAGCTTTGGAGTTTTCAAGAGAGTGGGGGAAAAATTAGATGAAAGGAAATGAAACAAATTAAGTCTTTTCCTGAAATATACACTATGTTTTGCAACCGAAAAAGTTTTTTAATAGTTTCAAAGTATTAATTATTTTATTCTGTGAAAATTAGCGTACTAAAAACTTTTTTACATGTACAGTACAAAGTATAATTTACTAAAATATTACATTTTGTTTAAAGAATTTTCAGTCAATTTTAAGTGAAAATTTAGTGCTATTTTCAAATAAATGTAATGTGATTGCAAAAGAGTATTTATTTATCTTTTGCCCTTTTAACCCTGCCTGTGTTGGCAGGGTTAAACCTATGGTACACAGGGTCGTTAAACCTATCGTACGCGTGCCATTTTTGACACGTAACAGAATAATTTTGGCACAGGATTGTTTGGGACTCTAATCAAGATGCGATAACATTAGACAAAATACATAAATTTAGATTATCAAATCTTGTCTAAATTCAATCGATTGAAAATGGGAGGATTTTTTATTCTGCTTTATTAATGTCAAATCGCAGCTCAATATGGACTGAAAAAATTATCAAACAAATGTAATATTTGGAAACTATTGAAAAGGAAAAATTATTAAATATTATAAGTAAAAATGCCGATGCTGAAATATGACAACTTGGAACTTAATTACAGAGCTGTTTGTAAAAGCGGCCATTTGTCGTTTACGAATTTCCCCGTCTATTCATGCCTGCTATTATTTTCAGAAACAAATAATATAGATAAAAAAGAAAAAAACTCAAATAGAAACATAGGTATTTCTAGTTCAATTTATCTTCTATTGAAATGATCTTAGTATGAATCTGATACTTATTATTTTTCATCCTCGATGTCACTACAAAAATCGCATTTAATCTTTTATTACTTTCTAAAATGTATTTAATTCATGCATATTACTTAAAAACATTTTAATACTAATAAATAATTTTCAAGTAATTTTAATTTATTATTTTTCATTAAATTTATATTTTAATTGCACGTCATTTTCATAAAAAAAATTGGTACGCGGGTGTAAAAAGGTTCGTCGACCCCGGGCTAGAACAATTAAACTGTGCTTAAATGTTCACAAGGCAATATTAGCCAAAGATTGATGCACAGGGCATAGTTCCATGTCCGCATAAGGTTGTGTGTGTATAGGAGGGGGGGGGGGGGGTCAGTAGGTAGAACAAAAAATAATAGGTGTTGAGTTTCATTATTTATATAGTTTTTACCGTACAATAGGGTCCCGGTAACTCCAATGCATAGTTTCGCAATGCACAAAACATTGTAACAAACTTCGTAACAACAAACTTCGTAATGCACAAAACATTGATAAAGCAAATTACGGGTTAATACTACATCATAAAAATCATGTCTAAAAAAGGTCTAAAGCACGCATTTGAAAGTTATATAAGCGTGTTCTCGTGTTTTTTATTTTTGCACTGCAATCAGCAAATCACATCTTTCTACACATTCACTAAGACATTTTTTGTTCGTAAAAATGAAAATTTTTGTACATTAGTTTTTCGGATGTTGTGGAATCAAATAGTGTTTTTCCTATTAACTTAAGACTCTTGTCCCTGCCAGCGAAGACACTCATGAGCTAATTCTAATCCTATGGGGATAGATTTTTCTAATATCTCGTTTGCATTTCGACATTTTTAATCTTTTATTTATTTATTTATTTATTTTTCACTGGATAGCCGAAGTCCGTTTCTACATCGCAACATTTTTACTTTTTCGATTTGGGTTGCAGATATTTTTTTTTATAAAGTTCAATTTCAAAACCGGTTCTGAAAAAGAAAGTGTCATTTTAAAAAATATCTGCAACCAAAATCAAAAAAGTAAGAAAGGTGCGATGTAGAGACGGATCTCGGCTATCCAATACAAAAATAAAATAAAATAAAATAAAATAAAAAATAAAAAGAAATAAATAAAAAATTTAAAAAAATGTCGAAATGCAAACGAGATATTAGAAAAATCCATCCCCATCGGATTAGCATTAGCTCGTGAGTGTCTTCGCCTGCAGGGTCAGAAGCCTTAAGCATCTTGAATTAAAACTGATTCCTGACCGAAAACATGCTTTTTCTGTATGCCCTGTAACAACAGACATTGCTAACTTTAAGAACACTTTTTTTTTTAATAGAAAAATTGGAAATGCAATTCCATTTTTTGTTATTTCAATAAAACGAAATTCAAATTTTGTGCACTTATGACTAACATTGACTACGTGAAGCCATAAAGTATCAAGTTTAATTTGTGTCAGCCTATTAGAACTATAAAATATAATACGTTTACAACATATTTCAACCTCAGAGTAATCATATATGATATTTACTCCGAGATTTCAACTTAATACACAACATAAGAATGTAGCTCAAAATCGTGTTTGTACCCAGGGCCTCCAAAAGTCTAAGGCGTGTCGTGAATGTTCACGCGTTATGACGATAACTAATAAAAAAATATCAAATGAGAAAAAAAAAAGCGTACAAAATTTGTAATTTTTGCAATTCTTGTATTTTATATCAATACAAAAACCCTTAACGGGTTAAAAGTTTGTGACGCAGCGCTTTATTTTATGCTCTAAGAATTTTAAATATGGAACTTAAAAATAATGATATCAAATTTTGAGTAACGCTATGCTGTTAATTATAATCTCTATACATATTTATTTAATCATTTTATTTTGTTATAATTGCATGTGTAAAAATTATGTTCAATTTAAAAAGATGTATAAAAGTTTATTCATTGATCCTTTATCATTCATATCACTCATAAATTCAAAGCATGAGTTTTATAAGATATGATATCAAAATTTAAGTGACACCTTGATGTGGCATTAAACGATTTGTTTTAAAATTCGATTTAAATTATTTTTAGTTTGGCTAAGGTATATTCACACATGTAAAGAATATTTTTAATTTTCCAATACACTGTTAAATATGTCACTTTCACTGAACTTATATAATGCATTGAAATGTATTTATTTGAATAAATTGATTTATCTTTGTATCATGCTATTGAAAATTAAAAATAAAACTTATGTAAATAATTTTTTTGCCTCATAGTATCCATTTGAATACATTTCACTTAGTTCGGATACAATGACGCAAAAAATACTATTTACATAAGTTTTATTTTTAATTTTTGCCCTTTAATTTAACCCTTTGCATCCATTTTAATAAATAATTAAATAAATAAATAATAATTCCAGCTTAATAAATAATTAAAATCTTTCAAACTTAATTTGAAAAAAAAAATCTGCAACATTTGTTGCTCACTTACATAAATAAATAAATTAAGTCCTAACTTCCCAAATGTACATTTTCCTCTCCTCTCTCACCCTACTCCCCAGCAAAAAAATCTTTACTTTTATACAGAAAATTCTATATAAATTATCCTCCTATTCCTGAAAAATACTACTTTCCCCCTCCAGCCTAGCGATTTGAATCTTTAAAGCTATTTATAAAGAAAATTCTTGTGTCTTTTTAAAGATTATTAGTGACAATAAAAACCAATTAAAATAAATTATCCTCCTTTTCCTGAAATTTACCACTTTCCCCCTCCAGCCTGGAGATTTGAATCTTTAGAACTTTTTAGAAAAACTAATCTGCAAAGTCTTTTGCTTAATAATAATAAAATAAAATATATAATCATGTACACTTTAAATTATTTTCCACACAAGCAATTGATATCATAGTAGTTGTTGTGAGCAAATATTGTGTTGGCTGGGCTGTCGTCCAGATAGCTCAATTGGAAGAGCACTGGCAATTAAAGCGAAATGTTATTAAAGTTCACTTTAATTCAAGATGTTTAACCCCTTTGCGATATGAGTCCTTTGCTTAATTTTTAATCTTTAACCACCGGTTTTTCAAAACAGAAAATTTTCTGTAATTGAATCGTAAAAATGCTCTGATTAAATAAGGTAAACTTTACAATTAAAAATAAGTGGTGAGAGTAATGAAATATTCTGAACACCTTAATTGACAAGTATACCGGTTGCTCGTCCCCAAAGGGTTAAAAAGATGCTTTTTTTGCAATTAATACCTTTAGGATTTACAATATACAAAAATCTTAACCACTTCTGAGGTAAATAAAGTAAGTGGAAAAAAATCAAGATAGCAATGCTTTGATTGGTGAATTGTAAGCTGAGTAATTTGTGCCACAGAATGAAAAAATTATAAAGTTGTAATAATGCCTTCTTCAGAGCACTCACAGGTACTAAATCTTTAGGGTTTTTGATGAGTGAATTACATATGAAGATAAATACGATAGATCTTTATAACGCACACCTTAGGATGAGACGTTCTGCGTATTACAGAATTTTGCATTACATTGATCATATTTCATTCATCATTAAATTTACCTTATAAACGTGCTTTAAATTGCATTCCTTGGAACCAGAAATAGTGAAAATGATAGCATTTTACATAATAGTATAGGTGTAGATTCGCAATATCTGGAAGGAGAAAGTGGCTCCTAAACCCAAAACATCCAGTGGCCACATTGTGAAACAAACACATAAAAACAATTTTGTGTTTATAAGGGTGGGGGGGGGGGAGGGGGGAGAGGGACTATATTCAAAGTGGAAAATAATTTATTTGATATATACATACGTCTATGTACAAGAAAACACAGACTAATTACATCAAATGAGTATGTTTAATTTAATCACAAAATTCTTTAAATTTGATTATTAAGTGTAATACAAATGTTAAACTATGTTCATATTCAGAAGATATAGTTGGACAAGATACATTTAAAAAAAAAATGTAAAGCTAAGCAATCATGGTAGTGGGAAATATTAGGACAACAATATTTCTAATTTTGATTTTATCGTATAACATTACATTAAAAAAATTGTGAATGTGTAAAATTATTTAGAGCTATAAAAATCAAAACACACTTCAGACTTTTTTTTCTATGTAATAAAATAGTTTTCTGTGTTAAACAGATCATTCTGGACTGTAGGAATTATGAAGGAAAATACACGAATTTCATTTTTTAAAAAAGGTAGAAATCTACCATTTGCAGAAAAGGAGCATCCCTGTATAACGCATGGCGACTGAGACATTGGAAGTTAGTGGCCAAAGAAAAAAATTTAGTCTTCACATGGCGACTGAATCTGCACCTATACATAATAGGTATAGATCATGTCACACATAATTAAATTACCTTAAAGCATGATCCAAATATGCCTAGACAAAATCATTATAAACAGTGGTAGCTCGTGACTAATAGTTTTGGGGGCACTAAATGCATGACTGGCAAATTTATTCCTTTTTCACTATTTTTAAAAATGAAATCTTTCGCTTATTTTTGGCAGAAGTTTCTTACTTTAAATTAGGCAAAAATTTCTTTTTTTTTTTTTTAATATTACTTTTAGAAGGCATGCATTTAGTGCCTCAAAAGAAAAAAAAAAGTCATGAGCTGCCACCGATTATAACACTCATTTACAAAAAAAATTAATATAATGTTTTCATTACTCCAAAACAATGCGTTAAAGAAGACAATGTATGAAATTTAGTGTTCCAAGCAATTAGCAATATCTGTGAAATACATGTGCTTTTCAACTGCAAAATTCATTGTTTACATCTGAGAAATACATTATATACATCTTCTGTATTAAATTTTTTTAGTGGCAGGCTTTTGTGATAACGCTCATTTACAAAAAATGTTAATGTAATAACAATGTTTTCATTACTCCAAAGTAATGAGTTAAAGACGACAATGTATCAAATTTAGTGTTCCCAGAAATAGTAATATTTGTGAAATACATGAGCTTCTTAACTGCAAAATTTATTGTTTACATCTGAGAAAAACATTATATGCATTTTCTGTATTAAAATTTTTTAGTGGCAGGCTTTTGTGATTGAACAAGGACTGCTTACAGAATGCTTAAATAATTTTATAAAATTATGGCTCTTGAACTACTATTAATAAAATACAGTAATAGGGATAAAAAAATCATTAAATAAATAGTTTATTTTAAAAAATTACTTGAATTTTCATCATATATACTAATTATTACTGCCATATATTATATGTAACATATTTATTATAAAAGTTACAATTATTTTGATGAAGTTTTAAAATGTAAACAAAATGATGCCTTATAAACACATAAAAAATACAGTTCGTTTTCGAAAGCCGCGCCTAACATTCTGAGAAGATATTACGATCCAAAGGGGTGGTAACGCTGAGATAGGTATTTTCCGAAGTTCCAGTTGTATGTTGTCACTCAGCTAAACAACCTCCAATCATCCCTATTTTGATAAAATCAAAACAGACCTGACACATGCGCAAAAGCGCGGAAAGTTTCGCTTTATGAAAACAGACAGTACATCTGGACAAAATCATTATACAATTGACTCCCTCAAATCCGCACAACTTGGAACTAGAGGCTGTGCAGATTTTAGAATTTTGCAGATTTCTGATCATTGCTTTGTTTACAGTTTTTAAACAGTCATTTGAATATAATTATGCAATCAAAATTATAAAAAATCCTTGCAATATAGTAAAATATTAAAATAATTAAGTACAGTAATAAGCTAAAATGATAAGAAGTAAGATAATTTAAAAAATGATTAAACTATTAAAAGTAAAGATCAAGTAAATAATTAACAATGTATAATTAAATCTGCATAATAAAGATAAGATACATTTTCCTTGAATTATTGAATGAAACTTACCTTCTAATGGTACCTATTAATTCACATCAAAATCATAAATTAAGGAAGTTTTATTTCAGGTTTAGCCAGTCTTAATAACCAAAAAATCTGTATTTTAATACATAAAAAGATTTGATAAAAAAAAGAGTGTGATTACCAAAATCTTGATTTTTTTTTTTCAGAAATAAATTGTACTTCCTTCCTGAAAAACCATGAGTTCAGTCATATTACAGAGAATTAATTACATAGTGAAATACAAATAAATAATAAATGTAATATTTGTCTTTTTTTAATTAGAGCATTTTTTGGAATTTCACCAATAAAGGGAACTGTTTAAAAAAAGCGGTGCCAACCAAGTAAAATTTGTGTAAGGGATGCCGTCTCGAAAAGGTTAAAGATAAAATGTGTAAAACTTAATGTTTCGGAAAATAGCAGATATTTCAACTATATGTATGTGAATACAGGTGATTTGTAAGTGCAAAATACATTATTTACATCTCAGAAATAAATTATATAGATAGTTGCATTATAAAGATTTTCAGCAGAATCCTAGAAAGTATGTTAAATGTAATAATATATACATTATACCAGCCAGTCAAAGAAGTAAGACATTTTTATGAGAAAAACATGAAAACATGTTTAGAATGAAACTATTTTATGCATTAATATTTATGTTTTCATTTAACTTTTTAAAAGAGCTTCATTTTATTGTTGTTATACATTTTTCATTAAGAGGAGATTTGCTTTTTTTTCGATTCAAAAAATCGGCTTTTTCTATTCCTTATGTTCTATTTATAATCCTTATAAAATTATTTGGCCGAATTCGAAGACCTTTCGTAGTTATTTTATGCTTTAGCGCAACACGTCCATAGGCTTTTACTGTTTTAGAGCCCTACAAACGCATTTTACGTAAAATGACTTTTTTTAAAGTGGGCGGGATTAGAACCCAAATTCTATTAAACAGATCTTGCAGGCTTTTAATTAAAGGGGACTTAATTCAATGGGGCTTGAACCTTTTTCAGCCCTTTTCATATTAAAAAAAACATTTTTAAAATAACGCCAAAGTGCGTAAAAGGATGCCAAAAAGAGACTTTTTTTCAAATGGCTCCCATTTTGTTATTTTCAATTTTTTGAATTCAAAATACTTGAAGCGCCCAGACAATCTTATCTACTTTCATAATATTTAACGAAAATTAAATGTAGACGCCTCTGGTAATCTATCGGATCCCGCCCAGTCGGAAGTGCACGACGCGCATCACCTACGCAACTGAATCCACATAATCAATTTTTGATTTTAAAAAATGCAATATCCTTCAAATGATTATAAATAATTTGCAAAAAAACACGGAACACAAATTTTCATTCTTATCCTTAAAAAAAGCTAAAAACAGCCTTTTTTTCGTTCTTCTGAGAGACAAACCACGCTTACACTACAACCAACTATTTAAAATACTATATCGGTTATATATATAGTTCATATTTGCTTTATCCTTTAATTTCGATTTAAAACATTTATCGACGTAGGTCTGCAGTCCATGCAAAAATTTCACAAAACAATAGACCGAATTCTTGTCAGTGAGTCCCCCCTTATCTTACTTCCTCTTTTCCTTTTTATGATATTATCAAAGTGCTCTTATGACTAGATAAAATACAATATCGTCGAATAACTTTGCTTATTGTGTGATCAGAAAGGCAGAAGATCGCATTATCGAGTAAATGAATAATTGAGTGTAAGAATCGGTATAATACCATATGATCGAGTAACTTAGATTGCTTTATGTTATAGATGGGCAGAAGGTCGCATTATCGAGTAGCTGAAGTAGTTGTGTGTAGTAATTTGCAAAATACCGTATAGCCGTGTAACTTAAATTGCCGTGGCGGCAGAACGGCAGCAGATAGTTACAGGCGGCAGAAGTTTGCGTTATCGAGTAACATAGATAGTGTGTAAGAATTAGTAAAATGCCGCATCTTCAAGTAACCTTAAAATTAGAATTAAATAATTATATATTAAAGGGAGGAAAATATTGAAAATTGCGTCATAAAAATTGTATTTACACGTGAATATTAAAAATGAAAGAAAACTTTAAAATAGTAAATTCATTAATATACGTAAATTTAAACGCAGTAAATGGGGGAAATTACTTCATAATATTTAAAAATGGCCAAATAATAATATTGCCAAGCAGTTTAAAATCAAAAATATATTTACACGAGACATTTATTTCATATTTCGAGATGATACTTTTAACTATTGTTGCCAATTCTAAGTCAACGCAAATAATAATATTTCCTTTCTAACAACAAAAGTATTTTCACGTAAACAAACAGACTGCTCAAAATAATTAAAGGATATTGTACGTCTAATGTAGAATAACGATTTATTATTACTTTAATAAATCGATGATTGTAACTAATGAAATATAAACGCGTTTGTATAAAACATCACATAGATATAATTAAAAATGCTGATTTTTAAAATTAGGTGAGATCTTAATAAAAGCTTATGGAAATTACAGTTTTCCTTTATCAACTGTCGTCGATTGCTTGGCGGTAACGTTTATTAATTTACCTCTGGCCCGTCAGGAGAGAAAGTGGATATTTCAATGGTTTAGAATGCTGGTATTGACGAATCGACAAGATTTGGTAGTTAAAGAAAGTCCATATTTATAAATATATAGTTTTTATTTTTCACAGAAAGGTCTTTTAAGATTAATTGCTAATAAAACATCAATTTTAATCTTTTTTGAAACATTATTGTGCCATGTTCCTTGGCAAAAAGAATAGAAGTACCGGTTTTCATATTTAAGGTTTTTAAACTTAAATTTTTAAAATAATTACTCAGACTATGCAGCGATTTGTCAAAATACTCGTCCAAAGTCTCTTAAATGAGTTCCCCGCCTTCACTCACCTTTTTAAGGTAAAATCTCTGTGTCTTTATGATGGGATAAAGTACCATATCATCAAATAACTTAAGACGCGGTGAGTGTAGATGGAAGAAGATCGCTTTATTGAGTAAATGAGAATATGTATGAATTGGGGGGGGGAAAAAAAAAAAAAAAAAAAAAAAAAAACCGTATCATTAAGTAACTTAGATAGCTGTGTGTATAAATCAACAGAAGATCGCATTATCGAGTAAGTGAGATAGTTGTGTATAGTAATTGGTAAATTACAGTGTCATCTAGTAACTTATATTGCTGCGTAACACACGGCAGAAGATTGCATCATCGAGTAACTGAAAGACCTGTGTGTAGGAATTGGTAAAATATCGCATAGTCGAGTAACCTCAGCTTACTTGACAGAAAATCATTGCATCTGTGAAGGATTTGGGGTTTATAATATCTACTATATATATATAAAATGAAACTGGAAATTTCGTTCGCGCTGTTGATTCTGCTAAATGGATTCTGGTGGGATTTGCACTGCTAATTATGTAATTTTTAGGCGTGTTTTTAGCATTTTGCATATCGTTCTACATCAAATCTTACAATAAATGATCAACAAAAGGAGTCGCTTCTTAACAGCCGAAATTTTACCTAAAACATTCTAAAATATAACAACGTTATGCCGTTCGTATCGTTTTCAGCAATACAGAAAGACAGATAATGTTCCATATTACTTTAAAACAGATGGTCAAATTCACTAAAATTTTTCATTTGCTTCAAAGTTAGTTAGGCGAAACCTACCAGCGAAACGGGCAAAGGCTGCTAGTAATATATAAATGAAGAATAATCTATTTTAGGTACAATGCGCTCTTATGCACATATCGCTGCATGAAATGTAGAATTTAATTCGATATCGTGTTTGGTCGATTTTCGAAGTCCACAATACAGAAAAGGAAAAAGTGTTTCCAAAGACTACAATCGTTTATAACTAAAGAAGTGATACATTTATTGAAAAAGGAAAAACTGATCGATTACAAATTAATGCCATAACTATGTCTGCAAGTAGCATGCTTTTATATTTAAAAATTAGTCAAAAAATGTGCCCGAAAGTTTCGAGTTATTATTGGATTTTTTTTTTTTTTTTTTTTTTTGAAAACCAATGTTTAGAACGTTATGTTTAATCTGTACATGACATGTAAAAAATTATCGCAATTTAAAGCACAAATATCTAAAATAAACTTTCTTTAAAGTTGCATAATGGAGCCCTTTCGTAAGTCTTTCTATCAAAATAAAAGAACAGGAGTGAAAAACACCAGATGATGCAGATTAGTTATGAGGATTAATTGGTTAAGAATAAAGGGTGGGAACGGGACTAATACTCCCTTAATTTAAATAAATGGATTTTTCATGCAGAAATATCCAATTTACTTCAAATTGTAAATATGTTCATTTTGAAAAGGCGCTTCCCTAATGAGTTTTGGGAATACATTCTTGAAGTATAAAGGGGGAGCGGGGGCTAATCCCCCTTTAATTTAGATAAATTGGTTTTTCATGCAGAATTATCCGATTTGCTCCCAATTTGGTATACCGGTTTATTTTTATAAGACGCTTCACTGACTATATTTGGAGGTTCATTGGTTAAGTATAAAAGGTGGGAAATGGGGCAGCTAATCCCCTCTTAATTTAGCTAAATGTGTTTTTCATGCAGAATTATCCGATTTGCTTCGAATTTGGTATAAAGGTTTATTCAGATAAGGCACTTCCCTGACTAGTTTTGGAGGTTCATTGGTTAAGTATAAAGGGGGGGGGATGTGGACTAATCCCCTCTTAATTTAGTTAACACTAGAACGGCGGCGAGGGGTCATTTTGACCCTTGCCAAATGAAAACATTTCGATTCGAACCAGAATTTTTTTTATAATATAAGATTAATATATGTTGCCCAAAAATAACTTAAATAAAAAAGTTAAATTGTTCTAAATAAAAATTCTGATGTGAAATATTTTTATAAAACTTGAGCAAAATTTCCCGCCGTTCTAGTGTTAAGTGAGTATTTCATGTAGAATTATTCTTTGAAATAAGAGTGTAATTAAGTTACAGCGTATTTTAGTTATTTCAAACATAATGAAATCGATATGCATTATCGAGTAGGATTCGATCAAGTTAAAAAGAGGTGCAGGCCTGGTATTAATTCGCCTCCTTTCCGCCTTCCTATACTGTCACAGAAAATTTTATATTTTATATGCTTTAGAATACAGATATAAATATTTAAATGCATATGTATATATATATACATCCATATTTTAATCTTATCTTACTGTAAAAGCACAAAATATCAATCATAATTACTATTAGATCAAAATAGATTTAAAATATCAGCTTTATAAACGTTGCATACTAAATTTCAGAGCCCCGAAAGTCAGAGACCATAGGGTAACGGTTCAGTTGGGCAGTGCTTTAATCACATCCAGTTACTGACGTGTATTACAACATGTTTTCAGTAAAACGTAGAGTGTGTAGTATTTCTAAATCTTTTACAAGGATACACTAAAAGATGGCAACAGTAACTCATTTAGAGCACTATACGGTAATTCGGTTTCATTACTGTCTATGAGCGATACTTACATAACTAAAAGTGGATTTTTATCTATTGTATGCGTTTCTAATATTAGCTAAACTTATGTTTATTGCGGAGTGTTTATAAATTCTGCTGATAATATACATGTCTTTAGAAAAGAGTTCTTAAGAATTATCGTTATGAGCCTGACTACTGCACGGACATGCAGAGCCACCTCACAGGTCCGCCATTTCAGAACTTTCTTGGGGCGGGACAAAGATTTTGTGAGCTAAGTTATATTGCTAAGGCTAGGATCCGGGCGTCTACCCCCCCCCCCCCCCACCACCGAACGAGACACGTAAACAGTAAAAACTTTGAATACAAAAACTTAAGAGCCAATTAAATATTTCGTTTTAAACAGGTTTCCGTCTTAACAGGTAAAATTTCAATATGTTGCATATGAAATTTTTTCTTTTTAGACTGGATTCTATTATAGGTTACATTTTTACAGGTATCCCCAAAGACTGTTAAACCATCCACTCTATAGTATAGCTCTGAAAAAAAGATGTATTACAGTAAAACTTATGAAAACGAAGCCTGTCTATAACAGAATTCTTTCTCAAAGGGGAAAAAAAAGATCATACAATTATACTTGCTAAGACAGAGACCTGTCTAAAATTAAACTTTTTTCTAGTGTTTTTCGCACTTCTTTTTTTCAGGTTTTACTACAGGGGCGCCATTTCAAAAGTTTCCTGGCAAAGGACAATGAAAAATTTTGTTCGTGGAACTGGGAACGGGCAGAATTGCCTTTGTGCAGAACTGCACAAATCTCACTGAAAATGGGGAAACCCCGCACAATAAAAAAAGTTCTGTGTGATTTTGTCTCTTTAATTTCTTTAACGGACATGTGAATATTCTGCGAATTTTTTCAGTGTTCGTGAAAGTCCACGATTTTTTTTTTTTTGCGAATTCCGAAAATCAATTCATCAAGGGGCACAGAAAAAAATCGCGAATTTTGCAAAATTTTGAAAAAAAATCCCCAAATCTTTGCGGAAAAAAATCGCTAATTTCTCCAAACGACCGTGGAAAATGTTTCTAATTTCATCAGAGATCGCGAAAAGAAATACAGATTTCGTCAAATGATTGTACAAACTAAAATCTCGAATTTTGTAAAAGGATTGCGAAAAAAATCGTGAATTTAAAAAAAAGATTGTACAAAAAATCCCGAAAACTTACTCAAACAATCGAGGGGAATTTCATCAAACGATCGTGAAATAAGATACATAATTTCGTCTAACAATCGCGTCAAAAATTACAAATATTATTAGTCGGTGGTAGAAAAAAAATCACGAATTTCAGCAAATGATCATGGAAAAGAACCGCGAATTTTGTCTAAAGATCTCAGAAACAAATATGGAATTTCGTATTGTAAATTTCGACAAATGGTCGTGAGAAAAAAAAAGCAATTTCAAGAACGGTTGCAGAAAAAAAAATCGCGAATTCCGTGAAACGATCGCGGAAAAAATCGCAAATTTCGTCAGATGATCGCGAAAAAAAGAATCATGAAATTCAATCAGTCATGGGATAATCAGCAGACGAACGTCATGAATAAGTCACGAAATTTGCAACTTTTGTGATCTACAGCGATAAGAAAATTTTCTTTAGTGATTTTCTGCAAGTAAAAGTAAGGTAAAGCGTTAATTGTTTCGGATTGCGTTTTCACTATTATGAGGTGGGTTTGTACTGATACTATTTTTCAAAGAAATCCTGAATATTTTTCAGATGAAAAAGCTACATATTTGAACATTAATGAATACTGTATTATATCTTCATTTTTCTACATAAAATGTATAATTTATATTAAAGATATAATTATAGACTTCTTTTGCAATAATTGTATTAAAATAAGAATTAAATTTTCTTTTATTTCGGATCGGGTTGCCTTTCAATGGAAATCATTTTAGCGGTTTTCGTATTTACATGAAATTACAGTCCTGCGCCAAGATATGTTAACGTATTTTCTTCGTTGCGACTGAGGTACAGTTTAAGTTTTTCTGATTGTGCTTTATCTCGGTCGGAGTCAAGAGGACCTGGTTTTTCATAAGGAAGTCCTGAATATTTTTTAAATGAAAAACTATATATTTGACTATTAATGGTGGCCGATAGTAATAACTCATGTGTTCATTTCTGTACATAGGGGATAAAATTATAGACTACTTTATTATAAACGTGTTTTTTACTTTGGTATTTGGTGGAAGTCTGTCGGTTTTTGGGCTGAAGAAATTGTATTTGACGGGTGCGCGCAGATTCCATTCCTAGGCGTTGAAGAATTTTGAGAGCGTTCCATACATAATATTGTTTAATAAGGCAAATATTTAAATAATTTGATAACATTGCAGTAATTGCAGTAAATATAATGTGACACTAATAATCCAAAAAAAGTAATAAAGCTGGATAATTAAGAACTTGAATTGTACTCGCCCCTTCAATCCCCACCCCCCACCCCCCCCCCAAAAAATATCAGAAAAAACTGTACCGCTGAATTTCTAGAATGAGGGGACTAGTTTTCCTATGATCAAGTTGTACACAGTTGAGAAGGAATTGATAAAAGAAAATGTCTCTAATGTATTTTTTAAATTAGCCAAAGTACGATATAGGTTTCACCTTAAGAAAGTTCGAATAGGAAATATTTTTTATAATAATTAATTTCTATGCATAAAGCATTTATTTAATGCATATGTTTTTATTGCAATCAAATCTGATAATTTACTTTAGCGTTTGAGAAATTTTTAAACTTTTGTTTGAGTTTGACAATTGATAGTTGATAAATTTACTGAAAAATCAAATTCCTTGGTCGGAGGGTACTGCCCCCCCCCCAGCCCCCTCAAATGGAGCCCCTGCCACTTCATTTGATCGGGTTCACGATGGCAGGAATTAGGATGCCAAATTGAGTAAAATTGGCCAAAAATTATCAATGTTCCTTTTCGCCAAAAAGACTTTCAAATATTAAGGAAGGGCGTTTCCTCTTTTTTCCTCCTCTACTTCCTGTTGCTCATGCTCTCCCCCTCCCGCCCCAAAAAAAGAATGAGCTACATCATCAAAAAACTAATGATTAAAATTGTATTATAAAAACATAGTAGTACATTGTTTTCAAGTGAAATTATTGGCGTTTTCCTTTTAACGCGGTAAGTTAAAACAATTAATGATTATCAATGCGGGGAGGGGGGGGGGGTTCTTTTAGATATTTCATGACTAAACAAAGGTGAAGTTCGCAAACTTTTATCCCATAAACCAATCTAACAATTTTTTTATTAGTTCCCTATTTTTCTACTAGATACTTTTTTTTAAATTGTGACTATCTTTGTTGTGTTATCAAATTAACAGATGGGAATACTACATGTTAAAATTTATGTATGTATACAAAAGGCATGAAGATTAGTAGTAGTCACTTACGCATACTGTTTATGAACAAATTCTATGGATAGACAGAAGATCGGCCTTCAAAATTATATTTGCCCCACTGCTCTAGGCTCTACGTAGTCTAAGTCGGACCAAGGAATTATTACAATATACAAGTTGTATTAGCTCAGTCGGAAAAGATAATTATATTTTCCTTTTTTAAAAGTAAATTATTTTGGGTGCGTTCATTAATTAAGAAAATTAGGAAATTCGTTTGGAAAAAACGACCCTTTGAATATCTAAATAACAAACACTATGGTCAGTGAAGCTATATGCTCAGTTCTTTAGAAATACATGGTGAATTTCTAACGATTTCATTAAAATAATTGGGAATTTTTTACTTTGGTGACAGACATACTAAAATAATTTTTCATTTGTATCATAATCGTATTATAGCTTAGTATCATCATATGTGACAACCTTAAGTTGTCACAATATCACCAAAAAAAAAAAAAAAAAAAAAAAAAAACTAGAACCCAATTTGGGCATTTCAATTAAAAAATAATGGCTATTTGAAAAATTGAGTAAATTTACAGTTAAGGGAACTAGATTTTCAATCCATCAACTCATTATTAGACTATGTTAAAATCGTTTGATTTCAATAAAAGTTGTTTATTTTGCTAGACGAGACATTTAAAAATTTTTATGGCTTTCGTTGAATGATTTGGGTTAGGACTTTGTATGAAAGAGGGTAAATATTATAGCCAGTTGGTATTTTTTATTCTATAATTTAAATAATTGCTTAACAAATTTGCTATAGCTATCTCATATGCATTTAATTACATTACGTAAGAAAATTAAGAATTTCGCTACAAATTAACTTTCTTAACAAAATAATGAATTTGGAGGGAATAACACCAATTTGTTTAAATTTTATTAAATCTGATGCATTATATCTTTAAAAGAATAAAAAAGAAGAAGAAGAAATAACCTATTGTTTCGGCTGGTGCCGAGAGGGGATGTTTAAAATGAATTTAATTGAAATATTGACAATTTATGCTATTAAATGCAATTTCTTTTTAATATTTTGCATTCACTGAATATTTTAAGTTATTTCAGATCTTTATTTCGTAAGAAATTCACGCTCGAAAGCTACGTTTAATAAAATCGTGAATTTCATATTTGATATTTTCATTATATTTAAAACACTATATAGACAGATATTCATCTATCAAAAAACTAGTTAAATGAAGAGGAGAAACTTACATAGCAAACCTGAATTATCGAAGAAGCTAAACACACAAGAGTTGCCATTCCTGGATTATTGCCGCTTTAGTGAGTAACCGCTAACTAGAGAGGAAAATCTTATATAGCAAGCCTGTATTACCAAAGAAACCAAACACACAAGGGTTGCCAATATTGGACTATTACCGTTTTACCGAGTAATCATTAGGAAACTCCCTGGGTTTGAGGCTGCATTTTTACACACCGCCAGATGGCGTTATACAGATTTTAGATTTTACATAACACACGGTGTGTATGAATAACTGTGGAATAACGCTTTTCTGAGTAACTTCGGAAAAAGTGGTGCAACGTATAGAAAAATGCTTCAGGAACGTCGTGGTACGCTTAAACAAATCGAGTAACCGGCAAAAGTTACTCGAATTGAAATTGGTTACTCCGTACGTTGGTGTTTAAACCACTTTAGGTACTCAAAAGGGAGGGTAGGAGAGTGCACACATACACACACACACACATATATATATATATACAGTTTGCAGTAGTAGAATCTCTGGAGGACATTGGTATAGACAAACCTTACATCAATATTATAAAGAAGATTTACAAGAAAGCAACAGCAACCATCCGCTTGGACATAGGAAAAGCAAAGATCAAGCTTGGAAGAGGGGTAAGACAAGGAGACGCCATTTCGTCTAAGCTTTTTACTGCTGTCTTAGAACATATTTTCAAGAAGCTGGATTGGGAAAACAAAGGGATTAGAATAAATGGGGAATATTTAAGTCATCTCCGATTCGCTGACGACATTTTAATTTTCAGTAACAGAATTGGAAAATATGCTAAAAGATTTGGCAGAAGCTAGCATTAATGTGGGATTAAAAATAAACTTGGAAAAGACTAAGGTGATGTTCAATTCATTTGCATCAAAAAAGAAAATCGTCTACAACAACACTGAAATTAAAGAAGTGCAAAGTTATGTGTGCCTTGGGCAAGAAATATCATCTGATAATAGTATCATGAATGAAATCAATAGAAGAATAAGAAATGGATGGAGTGCTTTTGGGAAGAACAATATTATTCTGAAGAGTAGCATGCCCCTGTGTTTGAAAAGAAAGGTATTTAACCAATGTGTTTTGCCTGTCCTAACTTATGGAGCAGATACATGGACGCTAACAAAACGGATGGTACAAAGATTACAAACAACACAGAGAAGTATGGAAAGATGTATGCTAGATATAACTAGAAGAGACAGAAAAAGAATAACCTGGATAAGAAGTCAGACGAAAGTTTTTGACATCATTGAAAGAATTAAACGGCTAAAATGGAAATGGGCTGGGCACATCGCAAGAAGACAAGACAATAGATGGAGCACAAACACCCTACAGTGGTATCCCAGAGATGTAAAACGGCCAAAAAGACGACCTCAAGTAAGATGGAGTGATGAAATCAGAAAAGTAGCCGGTGTAAATTGGATGACTAAAGCACTAGACAGGAAACATTGGAAAAATCTGGGGGAGACCTACATCCAGCAGTGGATTGAAAACGGTTGATGATGATGATGATATATACAGTTTATGCTACAGCTTATGTATATATATATATATGCAGTTTACAGCTAATACAGTTTATGATACATATATTTATCAGTATGTAAAAAGTTGTAATTTGTTGGTATGTACCCCCACCCCCAATCTGTAAAGAAACATTTAAAATTTATAACATTAAATTAATTAAGTGATTAATAGAAACAAACTTTTATATTATTATAATTGTAACTTATTTGAAATTATTATTAATTTACTTATTCTTAAATAATATTAATAAAAATAATTATACTCATTATATTAAAGATGATAAATGATTATTATCGATATTCTGTTGAGCTATTTTAGTATGATATTCTTTGCTGTTTTAGACCAATGTCAGACGGGCGTCTTTTTTGCTCCTGTTTTGCTTAAATATTATCCATTCATAGCATTGTGAATGGATAGTATTAATCAGAAAAGCAGCAAAAAAGACGCCCGTCTGACATTGGTTTTAAAGTGAATTAATGTGGTTAAAATATTTGCAATTTGCAATTGTTCTACGTTATTTTTGGTAATCTCCAGTAGATGGCACCACTACAATTTATTTCTACTTCCTTTTGCCGTGATGGTGAACACATATTTTTACCTTTTAGTTTGTTTAAGTTCAGGTAGATGGCAGCACTAAATAACCATTTATTCACTTCTAAAATAATTTTTTTGCCATACCTTATTATATCATATTATATATCTTATTTATTACCTGATTATTTTAAACATCTATTTTTTTTTTTGTACTTTTTAGTAAATTTATTCCAGGATCCTCAAAATAGCACATCATAATTTTTATTATATAGACTATTCAAGATAATTATAATTATTATATCTATAATTATGATAATATTATCTGCAAGCTGTGATGATTTGAATCCGTAAGGATTTCCTTTTAACTGCACCATTTACTTAGGCGGGATTTTTGCTGTGCTAAAATGGGATACTTGTTTGTGATTGTGAGATGGTCATAGCAATTCTATAGCTGGGTATGTCTTAAATTTAAATTGCATACTGTTCAATATTACGGATCTTGCATTGATTAATGATTTATTTAATTCATTTTATATAGCATGTTAAATTTATACTTTTTGGTGCATAGTCGATCAGGTACATAATGGAATTCAATTTTTAGCTTATTGCTGCATTCTATTACAGAAATCGACTATGTTTTTGCTTATATTTGTATTTCATGTACCCCTGAAGAAGTGAAATCCTATATAAGCTCCCTGCTACATCCATCCAATTGATCTATTATTTGTTTACTATACGTTTTTTAATGGTTCAACAATATTTCGCTGGTTATTTGTATCTTTTGTCTTTAATAGTTTACTGTATCAAAATTAGGCGGTTTTTCACGTGTTTTATATGGATTAATTCGTTCGCAATGTGCTAGTGAATTAGTGGTATTGTGCTTTATTTTGTATTCCAAGTTATAGGTTCGAACTTTATTTTGTATAGTGTCAGTGTTATGTATTGAAGCTAAATTTATTAATCTAATTTTAGTAATTGGAAATAGATGATGTAATTATATAATGGTTATAGATATATATATATAAAATATGTATTTGTATGTCTAATAAAGTAAATGTTTTTATTATGTTATAACACTAAAATATTCAAAACTGCAAAGGGCACCTAAAAAATATAAGGATTTTATGGTATAGTCAGATGCGAAGTAGAAATTTTCTTTTTCCTGCGACATTGTTATTTAATTACTTATTCTTACATTAAGTCGTATTACTCCACATGGTATTTCTAAAACACTGGTGGAAAGGGTTCTTAAAAGATGACAAAATAAATAAATAGTAATACAACACAATTCTTGCTAAATTTAATTTACTGAAATCTTTAGAGAAACTCAATCAATGACTAACATATTATAAAAATTTTGTAAAATATTCACCATTTTCTCAAACCAACGCACAGAGAGAGGACTGGAAAATGATCACATCATTCAAGTAATTTTTCGTTGTGCAGAATTTCTTTTGTATGCTCTCAAAACAAAAAAAGGATTTGTGTCAACACTTGTGTGATTTAAAAAAGTTATTTCTGTTATTTGAATAAATTTTCATCTTTTGAGGAGACGTTAAGGAAATATTGATCTTCGTTGGTGAAATTTCTTTCTTTGAAGGGAAAATAATATAGGAAAAAATGTCGTTACTAAAATTAAAAAGCACCACACAGCACAGCTGCCAGAAAAGTTCCGTGAGTTGACGTAAATAAGAATTTAGATGGAATTTTTCAGATATAATTTTTTATGTTAGATTGGAGTATTTTCTATATTTTAATGAAAATAGGAAATTCAAAACAGTTGCGAGTAGTAACTTAATTGAATGCGATGACCTAAAACGTTGCAATAAAATGTTTAATATTTCCAAATATTCCGCAATAAAAAAAAAAAAAAAATCACATGCGTTCAGGTCAGAACTAACGAGTGGCTATTTAATAACCTGTTTCATTGAAACTGTTAGTGTCCAAAGAGATACTGTCATAAAATGTTTCCTCTAACTTTAGAATACACCAGAAATTCTATCTCAATGTGTACCGTCCTTCATAATCTACACTGTAAAAAAAAAAAAAAAAAAAAAAAAAAAAAATCTGTAAAGTTACTAAAGTTTCTCTAGGAAGCTGGGATTCCTAGAACATTGCATGTAACGGCAACAACAAAAATCCATGTAACAGACACACTTTTGCGTCGAAAATAAAATAATCTGTAAGGTTACTAAGAAATATTTAGGAAACTGGGACGCTAGAATTTTTCATGAAACTGCAACCGGGGTTACAGATAGAATTTTATTTAGATTACTGTAATTTTAACAGATTCATTTGTAAAGTTACAGATTTCAGTATTTTTACTAAAACTAGTTTTGTAGATTTGCTGCTTTTTTTTTTTTTTACAGTTATAAATGAAAGTTTAGTAAGCATGTAACTTTACATCTGTAGAACTGCAGATTTTTTTTACAGTGTAATACGTACCGACGGCAGACAGCGGCATTCTTCTGATCTTCACTAATTTTCATCCTACTTTTATAACAGTTCGAACATGGCAGTTCTTTATTTGGTGGGAAAAAAAAAAATATTTCACCATCTGAGCGTCCAATTCTATAATGGTGTACTGGAAAAAAATCTGTAATTCTACAGATGTAAAATTACAGAAATCTGTATGCTTACTACAATTTTATCTGTACACTGTATAAAAATAGATGTAAAACTATGAAACTAGTTTTTGTAAAGATATGGAAATCTGTAGTTTTGCAAAAGAATCTTCTAAAATTATAGTAATCTTACTAACATTTTATCTGTAACCCGGGTTGTAGTTGCATAAAAAGCTCTAGGCATCCCAGTTTCCTAAAAAATTCGTAGTAACCTTAATGATTTTTTAGTTTACGGAGGAAAAGTGTATCTATTACACTGTAAAAAAAAATCTGTAGTTCTACAGATGTAAAGTTACATGCTTACTAAACTTTCACCTGTAACTGTACGAAAAAAGCTGCAAATCTACAAAACTAGTTTTTGTAAAGCTACAAAAATCTGTAACTTTACAAATGAATCTGCTAAAATTTCAGTAATCTTACTAAACTTTTATTTGTAACCCTGGCTGCAGTTACATGAAAAGTTCTCGGAATCCCAGTTTCCAAAAAAATTCTTAGTAACCTTACAGATTTTTTGATTTTCGGCGCAAAAGTGTGTCTGTTACATGAAATTTTGTTGTTGCCGTTACATGAAAAGTTCTAGGAATCCAAGTTTCCTAGAAAAACTTTAGTAACTTCACAGATTTTTTTTTACAGTGTACATGAATTTTTGTTCTTGCCGTTATATAAAATATTCTAGGAATCGCAGTTTCCTAGAAAAATTTTAATAACTTTACAGATTTTTTTTTTTTACAGTGTGGATGTGTTCATAAATCTTCTGTTATCGATATCGATTATAGGAAGTCGATCAATTTCTAACTAACATTACATGTGTTTTCTAGAAATGTAGATTTTAGCGATGAGCATCCGATGGTTATTTGAGTAACTTATTAGAACATTAACAAGATTATAAGTGGATGTATGTTAGATGAATATAAGTATATTTAAGAGAGGTTTTTTTCTGTTATTTTATTTTCATTTTTGTCTTTTTTTTTATCATTGCTGTTAATATCTATTTAATTTTTATCATTTCACAGCATGCACTGAATTTAAAAAAGCTATTTATAACTTTCTTATCTAAAGTTATTTGAAAACGTAGTTTGTTAAAGTCAAGTATCACATTGAATTTTTTGAAAGCCAATTTCGATTTTTTGACAATATTAAATAGATGCAATAAATGGCATCATTTTATTCAATGAAGATTATAAAATATTTTTTTTTTCGAGACAGGAAATAATCTTTAATATAAACACTAAACTCTATATAAACCGCATATACTCGTATATAATTCTTATAAATATATATATAAACTTGTATATAAAAGTATTTCTACCCTAAATAATATGGCCTATTTAAAAATATTTTTATATAGAATACAAAAAATAATGCTTACGTTATGTATTTTTTTTTTTTTTTATGTGAAACTTTATTTATTATATATTATTTTATATTTATTAAAATGTTTTATTAAAAATTTAACCTATGCGTGATTTTTTAACACTTAACATATTCGTCGTTTGCCGAAAGATGTTGCACTGAAACCATGAAAACATTCTAGTTGCATTTATTGTTTTCATTAATGTAAAAAATAATTTGATTGAGAATAAATGTACAATTTACTGAATAATTTTACGAAAAGTGAAATTTGACATTAAAAGTTTATCATTATTTTCACTCCAACCAAAATTATATTTAACATTATAATATTCAGTTATTATTACTTTTTTTAATACTGATCATTATAAATTATACAGTAGTAATTAGCTTAATTCAGCTTAATGATAATTTATTTCCATAAAATATATCAAGCAATTTCGTTTAAAACAAACTCTTCGAGCAAACAAAAATAATTACTTTTTTTAATAATACTAGGGGTCTCCGCCCCCTGCTCGCCACGCTCACCAACCCCCCGCGTAATTGTTTCGCGCTTCCATTCTGGATCGCTCTGCGATCCCTTATTTTTTAAGAATTCACTTTTTAGATTCCACTTCGTAAAAACGCGCTCCTCCCCAACTCCTGAAAGTTTTATTTCTTTATCTCCAATCACATAATCATTAGAGCTTACAGAGTTTCATAATTATAAGAATTATTAAATATGAATTATATATATAGTGTTACGGATATTGTAAATAGTTAGTGTTTGTGCTTTTAAAAAATGTAAATATAGTCGGACCTCGTTATCCCGACACCCGGCTTTCACATCACTCCGCTTATCGCGTCAGCTTTTCAAAGTAACCAATTTCCTGTATATGATTTTAATGCACATCACCTCCGGATTTTACGTCGTTGAATACTTTTCAACTCCGGATATCCCGACGGTTTAGGAAAAGTGTCCTCTTTTCAAATTCATCTTATAAGCACGGAAATTAAGTGGTAAGAAATGTCTTAGCCAAACTTTTCACAAAAGTGTTTAAAATACCCATTGAGATAAATGAGAAATTTTAATTCAATCCTTTGTCTGAATAAATAAACCCACACATTTTGGATGATTCACTTAAGCTCCAGATAGACGTATCAGGCTACTCAAGGTCTTTTTATTCTGATCAGGTGGCACTTTCTTGTGGTTACACGGCGTTTTTCATCCGATTTAAACCGAAGCATTGCATTGCATTGAAAGGATCGGAAATTATCTAACATCCATTTCTGAAACAACGAATATTGATTACAATTCATTATATAATATTGAAAAAATAATTGTAGGAAGCACATCTCAGCAAGCAAATTTTAAATAAGCAAACCTTAATTCATCAATATTTCATGTAAGAATTATAAAAACAAGTCATCATATATCCGATTTTTATTCTTTTCAATTTTGTTTTTGCGTTTATTTTGTTTAATAATAATGTTTTATTGCTTAAAACTGCAAAAACAGTTATGAATTTAAAATTGTCTTAAATTAATTAAAAATACAGCTTTTTAACATATTTTTCTTCAACTCCGGTTACCGCGACACTCCGCTTATGACGACCCTTTTTCTGGTTCTTAGAGTGCCGGGATAACGAGGTTCGACTGTAATTCAATTAAGCTCTATTCATAAGCTAATATTAGTTTTTGTTGCATTGAAATGTTTCATTTTGTTGATTTTCTGCAAGCAAGTAAACCTTATTGAATTTCAATGGGAGTCTATGGAAATTTGTCGAAATACTGGAAATAGTGCCAAGTTGGCTTCACTTTTGCGAAAACATTTTTTCGCTAAATTTGGCGATATATCGCCAAATTCCACGCCCCTGGTAACCCCTTATAGCGTCAAAAAGCTCTGACCTATCAGAAGCGATTCGCGGTACCTACGCAGATTTTCATTGGTCCATTTCCAAATCGTTATTTGTTTACACATATAGAAGGATTTCGTATCAAATGGTGACTGAGTAGATAAATAAAGCACATGTTTTAAACCCTTCGGAATATATGTACTACTTAAACTTTTCGACTAAAAAGCATGTATCGTTTGATAACTTGAATATTATTATTATTATTATTATTTAACTTTTTCTAATCTCTTCCATTTGCAACTCTTTATTTTTTTTTCGTTATAACATTTTTATAAATTAGAAAATTAATAAATATGACTTACCACATTATGTGAATATCCTAAATCTTGTGCGTTCCACTATCCAAAAAAAATATTTCTGATCCTCAGGAAATTCTACGGTCATTTTCTGTATTCATGAATCGGAATAAATTAAACTAGGATAAAAGTATATATTCTTCCAATTTCCAAAGCAAAAAATCTGAATAACCCTATTATTTGTAAGGGGGAGTGCGGGTAGGACAGTTTCGAGTGATATGCAATATGACAGAATGGTCAATGGTGATGCTAAAGGTTTTGATGAAGTCTGTTTCAAAATTTTAACAGAATGTATTATGTAAAGAATGAGAAATTCGGATGAAAAAATTTCATCAAATTTCTTTCCCAGAAAGATAGTAAAAATATAAGATGTCGTAATTACTCCATCTGTTTTGAAGGCTGCGATGACAAGCGGAGAAGAATCCGAATTGGTTAAGTAACTAATAACTCCTCGTTTTTTAATTATATAAAATAAAAAATTACGTAAATCGATAGATTTTTTTTTTAAATTTAGTTTTAAAAAAGGTGGTTAGACCATAATACCTCAGGCATTTCTAGAATTTTTTTGTGAGCGCGGCCTCTTTTATTTTGGGCAGACTAAGAGTGCTCTTAGAATTAGGCTGAAAGTACACTATAATTACTTTAGAAGATAAGAATATAAGAAATCTACTATAGCTAAATATTGTTGGAATTCGAACCACCAGTTTTATTATCCAGAGGCTAAAATTATTCAAAAATGTAATTCAGTTTTGGATCCAGACTTTTTCGAACCTTACTATATTCATGGATATACTTCTTCCTTAGTGAATGATATGACCAGCACCCCTTTTCTCTCGCTAGTGTGAAGGGATCCTGCGCAGTGACTCCTTTTTTCAGTCAGTTCAGTTCAATTACGTCATATCTTTAAGGTATATAAAAACTTGCTTTCGAATTTTCAATCAGCCCATTAGCCACTACTTGGGGCTATAACGGAGGGGTTCTTCGAACCCATTTTAATCCTTTTTGTTCGCACTAAGGAAGGGGATTCGGGAATCCTCGAAACAATCGTATGTGATTTTATGCGTCATGTTTTAACGAATTTGTGCGTTAAATCGTCGTTAAAAAATTTACCTTTTGTACAGTTGAGGTTTATTCCAACAGAGCAATGTGTTACAGAGATACCCTTGTCTCGACATTTTTCGCTCTTTTAGAATAATTCTCAAATGTGCTAATTCAACATTGAAATATATTTAGATGTTTTCTAAACCTCAAGAAATAATAAAAAATCCGTAAAATTAAAATGCTGTTGTTGTTGTGATAACAATACATACGATAAAATTTATGGACATTTATGTTGTAACTGTATGGGAATACATTTCGAAGAATGAACCTAATAAACTACTTAAATTACTATATCGCCTTCTTCCGTGGCTTGTTACTTTTTTCTTATTTTTTAGATTTCTTTCGGCTGTCATTAATTTAAACGGACGACGAACTTTAGATAATATATATTTTGATGAACTGTTTAAATGTTCTATCTTTTTTTTTTTTTTTTTTTTTTTTTTTTTACTTTTATGCAAATTAGACTTTTTTTTAAATTTTAAATCATAAACAAAATATTTCAGAGTATGTCCCATAACTTTGTAAACTACTTACTTTTTAAATCATTCACCACATCTGCAACTTACATTTAATTAAAATTCCAAACTACTTTCATGTAATTCTAAAATCAGCAGACTCCTTGGGGTTTTATTAGGAAAAGCGTGAAGACGACAATCTTCTTGTTTGGTTGAAATTAGCCAATAAAGGAGTTATTTAAAAAAGATGAAGGTAGATTTTGACTCATACTAATATTCCTGCGTCATATAATTAGCTAGAGACGTATTATAAATCTGATAAATCTTAATATATAAATTATAAATCTTATTTATATTTATTCTACCTTAAAATGCCTTCGTTTTAAATATATATAAAAACGTTCGTTATATAAAAAAACTTTTTTTAGTAATGTAAATTTTACATTTCATTCAAAATATCTTAAAATGTTCATTTGGAACAATGCTTAAATTACAATTTTCTTTTAATTTTAAAACAGCAAAATCATTTAAAATTATGTTTTTTTTTTTTTTTTTTTTTTTTTTTTTTTTTGAGAAAACAATATTTCATACAATTGACTTTAAACAAATGCTTCACAGATGAAATTAACAAATAATTAATATTTTACAGTAGTTTTCCCTCATTCTGAGGTCAAGATAATCAATGGGATTTGAAATGGTTGTGCTTGAAGATAACAATTTCGCCTTTTTATTGAATCGAAACAATAAAGGAAATTTAATAGTGGAAAAGGATTTTGAGAGAGATATTTAAAATTCTATATTAAATTAACTAGTTTTAGACTTTTTACTTTTCAACAAATAATTAAGGAGCTGTATAATATCACTGCTGTTGATTACCAATAGGATCATTAAATTTTATTTACAAGTATTTTTTAATGGCAAGGATTTAAATTTTGAAGAAAGATTATAATATTCTACTCAAAATAGTTCAAAATTCTATATTATATTGCGATACTCTGATACATGCTCTTATTATTTTGATATTTGTCTGTATTTTTAGCAGTTCACAATTTAAGCGACAACGAATTTTACATAAAATATATTTTCCTTTACATTTTAGATAACTACAAATTTATTGTTAGAGTTAAATAATTTTTATTTATAAGATATTCATAAATTATTTACCTAAAATTGATTTTCTACTAAAATTAGGTTAACATTTTATATGATGCTGCGATACTCTTATACATGCTGTAATTTTATTTTAATATTTTCTGTTTTTTAATCAGTCATCAATTTAAACGACGACAGATTTTAGATAAAGTATATTTGCTTTACATTTTAGATACCCTAAAACTTGTTTTCAGCTTCTAAGCAAATAAGATTTCTTTTTAGGTTAAAAAATAAATAATAAATTATCCAGAGTTGTTCGCATTTTTTAAAATTAGTTTTAAAATATATTATTATTTCTAACACGATCATACTGATTGGTAAAGTTATCAAACGAATTGAATTTTTCCAACTGAGCGAAAAAATGCATTAACCGGAACTCAAACCCAGATCCTTGGCAAGTAAGCCAAGCATCTGGTTTCGAGTCCCAGCTGGGTATTTTTTCACTCAGTTGGAAAAATTCAATTCGTATGATGCGTTTTAAAATAGTTTACAATTATCCTTCACATCTGCAGCTTACGTTGAATTAAAATTCCAAATTACTTTTCTGTCATTCTGAAATCAACAGACTCAGTGTTGCTTTAAATTCTAAAGCGCGAAGATTACAATCTTTCTTTATTATTTATATTAGTCAATAAAGGAGATATTTGACAACGAAGAAGGTAGTTTGTGACTCATATTAATAACGCTGCATCGGGTTAACTAGATGTTGACGGTAGTTTTTAAATGCCAGCAAATAGTTATTCTGCCATAAAATGTCTTTGTGATTAAAGACTTTAAAAGTAATAAAAAAAGAACAACAATTAATAATGTAAATTTTGCATTAAGTTTAAAATATCTTAAGAATAAAATTCTCTTTTGGAACGTTGCTTAACTTTTTCAATACCAAAGCGCCTCAAACGCCCAGTCATCCAAAATACCGAAAGCGCCCGAAATCGCCTGGACTATTTCAACCCCTCTTTTGTCCTCAGAGCTCATGTCAAGACGCGCGTTGTGGGGTGTGTCTGGAGGATTATCTCCTCTTTCTTAACTTGATTTCAGAAAAGGGATTTTTTCAGGAACCAGATAAGGGGAAATGAAGCATGTTTATGCTTTTTATTTCGGCTTGAGTTTTTTATTGAAATGAAATTTCCTTTTTTAGATAGATTTCGGTAGAAACAATACCTATTACATTTTCCCCTATGTTGAAATTTCTGAAAACTATTTGCAGATCTATGCCAATCACGACCCCCTAGAACCCAAAACCACCCAGATTTATAACTTTATCTATCTATCACTTTCTTATAGGTACGATAACTTCCATAATTCTGCACAAATCTCTTCCAAACTATTACATAAAATCAAGGGGCAGAAATTCTCAGTCAGGTTCGTTAAAGGGCAAAATCGGACCGAGGGGGTGGAAGTAGGGAGCGAGTTTGTAAAAATAGACAAAAAAAAAAAAAAAAAAAAAATCTTAATTATACTACATACCAAATCACTTTAAAGTTATTATTACTTCTGGGAAAATGTCCAAAAAATTATGTATAACAGATTTTTGATATCATTAAATATGGGCTCAAGGGGCAGAAGAATAGGGTTTTAAAAAGAAAGAAATTCATAACTTCGGCAATTAAGAACATATCAAATCCATTTAAATTTATTATCAATATTCTTAATATTATCTATAACTTTTAAATTGGCAAGTTTATAATAGGGCCAACTCTTACAGCAAAAAAAAAAAAAAAAAATAATAAAAAATAAATAAATAAATAATAATAATAATAATAATAATAATAATAATAATAAAAGAGAGAGAGAGGGGTTGAAGAAGAAAAGAATTCACAACTTCGTCAATTCACAAGATATCAAATCCGCTTATTTTTATTTTTTTTTTTTATATAAATCTTCTTAATATTATCTACAACGGCTCATAGAACGAGCCCGTTTTTGTGAAAAATTAGAGATGTGTGTAGAATATGTGCATAGTAAAATATGACATTTCGCTGTTTTTTTCAACAGCGAAATGTCATATATTTTACTACCGTTGCAACTTTTTTTTTCTGATTTTGTGCCTAATAAATGAGACTTCTTTTATGAAGCTTATAACAGCCTATACTAGTCAAGCGAAGAAATCCGAATGCTAATGTTAAACCTATGAGAGAATTCTTTACGTAATTCTCGCTTTCATGTTAATATTTTTATTTCTTCTCTTTCATATAGGATATCTGAGGTCGGTATCAAATGTTGTGCGCTTGTACGTTTTCGATTTTGATTATAGTTCTTTTTTTTTACATGCAGACTCCTTTATTTTTCGAACCAGTTAGAACCAGTCCTGAAAGTGAAAGTATAGTCATATAAAAAAACTGCAAAATTAAAATATAAAAAGTTCAAACTCACAACAATAGTCACCGATTTCATGTATCCAATGAAAAAAAAATCACTCTAAAAGATTAAAATACAAGCGAGAAATCGCTAAACATCTATAGATGTTCAGTAATTGTATTTATGTAATATTTGAGTGTAATTCAATTTATTAAATTTGTTTCATTCATTTAATTCTTAGCTTCATTTATTTCATTTATTTGGCTGTAAAATTATTATTCGGATTATTATTTGGCTATTTTCTGTTATTACTAGGGGGGGGGGGGTGTAGGGTCTGAGCTCGGCTCAAGAACAAGTCCCACCCCTCCCCACACTTAGCTATTGGCTTAGTAAAAATTTATATCATACCGTTTTGTACTAGTTTAATATTTGACAACCTGAGGTTACTAATATATATATATATATAGTGGAACCTCGATTATCCGACGTAATTTTGATCGTCCCTACATCGGAAAATCGAAATTTTTGGATAATCGAGAATTTATCAATAATAATCTAGTTTAACATTAAAATCGTCATCGAACTGCTATTAGGACTATTTAAACTGCTTAATAAATATCCAACTTCAAATTACACATGAAAATAATTTTATTTGCTCAGAACAGGGACGTGTACACAGGGGGGGGGGGGGCGTACAATTATACCGGGATCGGATCTTGCGGGATCTCAAGCTAATTTCCATTGAATTCGAAGAAAGGGAAACCAAAATACTAATTTATACTCGTGGTTTGGAAAGGAATGCTTGCACAAACAAGGAATGTGAAAAAAAAAAAAAAAAAAAAAAAAAAAAGTTGGAAAAAATTCAGGATATTGACATTGGGTTACGGAGAGTTTCTGTTAAACGAGGGTCGGATAATCAAAGTTCTGTTTTACCATCTATACTAATGTGTAAAACGAAGAATTTCTGACAGTTTTCTGCAAGTAAATTGGGTGTGTAGACTTATATGCAAGTCAATTACAAAAGCAAAAAAAAAAAAAAAAAAAAAAACTTTAAATATTGCAAAAGTCTGATTTTTTATGTGTATAAATAGTAAAATAATATATAAAATATAATTCGCATTAGTAAGTGAAATCTTTGGTTTGATTTTGTGCAAAATTGAAATAAAAAGTTAGGGGGGGGGGGGGGGTCGGCGTATGTGCGAATATATACGTATATATACTCTATTAGTAATTATTGATTATTATAAGTTTTTGCTATGCCAATAGCTAAGGGTGTCGAGTAAGGAGTTCTTGTTCTTGAGCCGAACCCAGCCCCCCTCTTCCCTTATAGTAATAATAAAGAAATTTTTATAGTCAAATAATAACCCGAATGATATATAACATTTCTGTAACAAAATAAATGGCATCAAATATAGATCTAATGCTTAGATAGTAACAGAGAAAACCCGCACTCCTCTCGTGCCTATTGTCCCAAAATTGGGGCGTTTAGATTTTTATATGTTAAATAAACATTTTTTAAAAGGTAATTTTTTTATTGTTTTTACATTCCTTTTACACCATGTACTATAATTAAGTATAATATTGAATTGAAAAAAAAAATTCAGGCACTAATGTGTTAATTCGTCTTTCAAAATGCTAAAGGAAAACCTTCGTTATAACTTCAATTTTTGAGACAATTCACGAGGTTTTAAATTTATTTCAATAGTTCTTGCATTTCTAGTTCCGATAAATTCAGACATTTTTTAAATATATCACTGCATTGACAACTTCAACATTTCTAATTTCATGCTAAAATGGCAATGTTAAAGAATGGTTGTATGTCAAAATATTTAGAAAACCATAAAATTTAAGTGTCCCTCAATACAAAGCGGTACTAATAAGTTTTACATTCATATCGTAAAGGTATTTCCATTTATCTGAATAACCTGGAACAATAGATGTTTACATTTTTATTCTAAAGCTCTCTCGGAATTTTGTCCCTTGCAAAAAGGTATTATTCAGACAGAATTCTTCCCTTTCCCCCCACGCAGAGAAATACGCAAATCCTTTTCTACGCTCGTTTCCTCCCACTCCTAAGATTGATGTGATCTAAGTTGACATTTCTGCTAAGAAGAGGGGTATGAAATTTTTCGGGCGTTTCGGTTTTCTGAAGGACCTGTATAATTTTAGCCTCGGTAACGAAAGAGTTAAAAGTAGTTTTCTGTGAGTTTTGAAATGGTTGTGGTTGTAGATAGCAATTTAGTATTTATATTGAATTGAATCAATGAAGAAAATTTAATAATGTAAACGGATTTTGATACTTAAAACACTATGTCAAATTAACTGGCTTTAGACATTGTTTTTTAAAATTCAACAAATTACTAAGAAGCTATAAAATATCACTGCTGGTGATACTCTTAATTCTGATAGGAACGACTTAAGTTTATTTACAAATATTTTTTAAAGATATGGATTTACCTTTCGAAGATAGAATACAATTTTCTACTCAAATTAGGTCAACATTTTATATGATATTCTAATAGTTTTATACATGATGGTATTTTATTTTGATTTTTTTTTTCAGAAGACATCAATTTAAACGACGACGAATTTTAGACAAAATACTATATTTTAGATATCCTAAAAATTATTATATTTTATATGAATGACATTTATTTTTACGTTAAAAGCTAATAATCTACCCAGAGTTTTTAGCATTTTTTATAAACAGTATTAAAATAGTTTATAATTATCCTTCACCAACTAACATTTAATTAATATTTCAAAGTACTTTCTGTCATTCTGAAATGGGGAGGTAAATTGAAAAGCGAGAAGATGACAATCTTTCTTTGTTATTGAAATTAGTCAATAAAGGATATATTTAACAAAGAATTGGGTAGTTTGTGACTCATATTAATAACGCTGCATCGGATAAACTAGATGTAGACGGTAGTTTATAAATGTCTGCAAATATTTATTCCACCATAAAATGTCTTCGTGTTTTAAGTTTTTAAAAGTAATATAAAAAGAAAAAAAAAATTTTTAATAATGTAAATTTTACCTTAAGTTTAAAATATCTTTAAAATAAATTATCTTTTGGAACGTTGCTTAAATCATACTTTGCTTTTCATTTAAAAACATCAAAATCAATCAAAAATATGTTACTTATTAAAAGAAACAATATTTCAAAAAATAATTCTGAAGTCATCATTCACATATGTAAATTTACAACTAATTATTATTTTAGTGTAGTTTCCCGTCATTCTGAACTCAAGAAATTAAATGCGTTTTGAAATGGTTGTGCTTGAAGATAGCAATTTTGTTTTTTTATTGAATCGAATCAACGAAGAAAATTTAATAATGAAAACGGATTTTGATATTTAAAACACTATGCCAAATTGTTTTAACTGGCTTTAGACATTGTTTTTTAAAATTTCAACAAATAATTAAGAAGCTATGAAACATCACAGCTGGTGATATTCTTAATGCTAATAGAAACGACTAAAATTTGTTTACAAATATTTTTTAAAGATAAATTATTTTTTTAAGATTTTATAAGATTTTTTTTAATTTCGAAGAAAGAGTACAGTTTTCTGCTCAAATTAGGTCAACAATTTATATGATACGGCAATACTCTGATACATGCTGTTATTTTATTTTGATATACAGTGGCGGTCAAAAGTTTCCGGCCAGTTAGCTTTTTTGATTTGTTTGACAGAACGTTTTAGCGAAGAAGAAGTTCAATTGCTCCAAAAGTTAGGAATAAGCAAATTACCTCTGACCATGTGATCATTTTGATTGGTTACTTAAGATACTTGATGCAAAGGTGAGGAGTTCAAAATTCGCGCGTGCAAAAGTTTCCGGCCATTCGTCATTCATTAGTTTTTGCTATCGCTAAAGCGTTTTTTTCGCCATGTTTGTTAATTAATCAAGTTTAATAAGGTATTTGAAATTCAAAAATGAAAAATTTAACAATTTATTGCTCTTAAATGAGTGATTTGTTTATCGCTAAAGGGACAATCCTCTCGTGAGATTGCGGCAAAGTTGACGATCGGAAAATTTGCTGTAAACGATATTTTAAAAAATATATAAAGATGGTCATGGCCTTCGGAACTTGTCACGGTCCAGGGGACTCCAGAAAACGACTACTCATGTGGACAGAATTATCAGAAGTAAAGCAGTTGATGACCCGCGTAAAAATGCCGCTACAATTCCACGCCATTTACGGTGTTAATAGCGATTTATGGTGTTATGGTTATTGCTGAAACAAGTCTATCTACAGTGTCAAGACGCTTATGTGACGTAGAACTTTATGGAAAATTCGGTGTTAAAAAACCTTTCATAAGTAAAAAAATTCAGAGGACCCGACTGGCGTTTGCCAAGGAATAACAAGACTCGACAAGTGAAAACTGGAAAAAAAGTACTATTTTTCAGATGAATCGACGTTCAATCTTTTTGTGAGTGATAAAAAACATTACAACCGACGACCTAAAAACAAAAGATAAGGTGCGAGATATATTATTCCCACAATGAAGCACGGAGGAGGACACGTTATGCTGTGGGGAGCATTTTCTGAACAATGCGCCTGTTCGTTATTTAAAATCCGCTTCAAAATGAATAGTGCAATGCATAAGAATATCTCACAAGATCCTTTGCTGCCTTATTGGAGGAAAAATTGTGGTCGCAACTATTTGTTTCATCATGATAACGACCAAAACATACATCCAAGCTCGTCAAGCAGTGGCTTTGGCACAAAAAAACTTCGCTTTTGAAATGGACAGCCCAATCATCCGATCTGAATATAATAAAAAATCTTTGAAACTAACTTGAAAACGTTTGTGGAATCATAACTATTCCAATTTAGCAGCATTTTTACAAAAATTGCAAGAACCGTGGACAAAACTTAACATTGATGATCTACAACTGTTCATTGAATCGATGCCACGTTGCTGCGCCGCAGTACTTATTGCTAAATGTATGAATACAAAATACTAATTGTAAATGTTGTTGATCACTGTTATTTTCTTTTATAACATCATTTTTTTCCAAACTTGCCAAAGTGGCCGGAAACTTTTGAGAACATGCATTTTCTTTTGCAATTAGTTTTGTCAATTAAATTTATTAATATTTAATTTTTATTCCATAAATAAGTTCTTAACTGTTATGTCAATAAAGTGTATAAGTATCACTTTGAGATTCCTCTTCATATGGGTATACTTAGAAATTAACTAAAAAATTTATGCTGGCCGGAAACTTTTGACCGCCACTGTATATATAGATATATCATTATATAATTACAATTTATCATCTATTTCCATTTACCAAAATTAAATTAATATATTTAGCTTCAATGCATTACACTGACATTATACAAAATAAAAATGGAACGAATGACTTGTAACACAAAATCAAGTACAATACCACTAATCCACTAGCACATTGCGGACGATTAATCCATTTAAAACATATGAAAAACTACCAAATTTGATGCAATAACCAATTAAAACAAAAGATACAAATAACCAACGAAATAATGTTGAACCATTAAAAGACGTATAATAAACAAATAAAAGATAAATTGGATGGATATATCAGGAGGTTAATATAGCATTTAATTTCATTTAGAATTGCAAGAATTCTTTTTGAAACGCCAATTCTTTTTAGAGGTAACTTTTATATATTTTATAAATATATAATTTTTGTTAGTTAAATGTTTCGCAATGCTAGCAAACTATAGAATATATATATATATATGTACATATATTTCTTTTTGTTAGAAGTCATTAATTTAAAAGACGACGGATTTTAGACAAAATATATTTTAGATATCCTAAAACTTATTATTAACTTTTTTGGAAATCAGATTTATTTTTATGCTAAAAGATAATAAACTATCCAGTTTTTCGCATTTTTTATAAGCAGTATCAGAATAGTTTATAATTATCCTTCAAATCTGTAACTTACATTTATTTAAATCAATATTCCAAAGCATTTTTATGTACTTCTGAAATTAACAGACTCAATGGGGAATTAAATTGAAAGCGTGAAGATGACAATCATCCTTTGTTATTTAAATTAGTCAATAAAGGAGATATTTAACAATGAAGCATGTAGTTTGTGACTCTTATTAATAACGCTGCATCGGATTGATTAACTAGATGTAGACTGTGGTTTATAAATGTCAGCAAATATTTATTCTGCCATAAAATGTCTTCGCCGTTTAAGTTTTCAAAAGTAATAAGAAAAATAGAACTTTTTTAATAATGTGAATTTTACATGTAGAGTAAAATATCTTTACCCATTTTTGCCTTGCGTATAATAAATGTGTGTAATTTTCTTCTTCTTTATAACATGAAAACTGTGTGAAATGATTATCTACAAATGTCTCTATCTGTTACCTAGACATGACAGCATTAAGATTGATATTTAATTGCGTAAATGAAATTCTTTTTTCAGTTTTTATATTTTCTATTTTTAAAGTTGACGAAATGTAAAAAGTACGTTTATTTGTATTTTTTCTATCAAGGATTCAAATAAATAAGTCATAATCTCAGCTTATTGACTTCATAACTTTAAAATTGTGTTTTAACTTTACTTTTTAAATTGTGAAATTATATGTTCAAGCATATTTTTAAATGCATTTTTGTAACGTAAAAAATATAGGACGCTAGGTACGAATGGGTACATATATTTATTAGCCATTTAAGGGACAGCCATTTATGTAGAGTCTTTCTCATGATGATTATGAAATAAATTGGTTTTAAGCCTCAAATAAGAGTATTCTTAAATTATAATTAATAATACATATAATGTTATTAGTCTTTGCAAAGAAATAAGTATATTTTATTACCAGTTCATAAAAATAATAATTATAGCTTATAATATACAATTTAAAAGCTTATTTTATATAAATTTAGATAAAACATATGATTGTGCATATTATACCATTATAAATATTAAGCATATTCCCATAGTTAGAGCGTTTATATTTTATAAAATAAATACAAAAATATTTTAGCGTAATTTTTTTTAGTATTTTTTCAGTTCATTTTGTTACATTTTAAAGTGATTTTATCAAGAAACTTGAGAAAACAAAAATTCAGGCATAAATGGGTTAAAAATGAGATTCTCTTTGCGGTTGTGCATACATAACGTTATCACTTTAGGGGGGTGGGGGGGGGGTTCTGGCACATAATATCTTAAGATAACTCTAGGGGGGGGGGGGTTGTCATTGATATTGTTATCATTTTTTATCCAACAAAATTTTCTTTTTTTATTTGTAATTTGTTTTTTACAACTAAATTTTCTCTTTTTATTTGTAACTTTTTCTTTACATCAAAATAGTCTGCAATATTTTTTTAGTCTGTTATCTATTTTTATGAAAATGCAAAGCTATTATTAAAATACTTTAGTGATTGAAAAATTATTTAATTCCAAAATATGTATACCTTAACGATTGACATTCCGATTCTTCCGTCATATGTGTATGCATACATAATCCACTGTTCGAGAAACCAGTTGCGAAGTAGGTTTGAAATGATGCTTGGTGTTTATCAGAAAAGAAAAGAGAATGATGAAAGAATGTTGTCCACCTGCATTCTTGACAAAAAGTTTTGCCTACCCTTCCCCCCCTCCCATGCAGGGGCAAGTGCAAGAAGACAATATTACTGTTAAAGACATTATGTAACAAAAATCTATTATTAAAGGATTTTAAATAGTAGCTATTTCTATTTTAAGTTTTCCTTGATATAAAATTATTTCACATATAATAGTGATATTTTGCAAATAATAAATCTATAACCATATCTGTATCCACTGCACACAAAAGAAAATAATCGAAAAAAAAAAGATATTGATAACGATATCATTAGAGAAGGAGATGGGGTCGTAAAATGACAACGTATGATATCGTAAGGGGGGGAGGGGGTTCCAAAAATTACCAAAAAGTTGATAACATTATATACGTATAGCCCCTTTTGGACTGTTATATAAATTTACATTTTTCTTTTCATTTTAAAACATAAAAATTATGAAAAATGCATTCTTTCTGCGAGTAAACGATATTTCAAACAATTGATTTTAACGGAGTCCTTTACAGCTATGATTTACAAGTAATTAACAGTTTATACCAATTTTCCATCATTCTGAAGTCAATAAACTCAATTGGTTTCGACATAGATGTGCTGAAAGATGACAATTTCCTCTTCTTTTTTTTTTCAATTGAATCTATAAAGAAAATTCAATAACGAAAATGGACGATGATGAAGATATTATTAACACTACATCAACGAACTACATATTCGAAACTTCCGTCAATCTGGAAAAAAAAAGACTCAATGGGGTGTTAAATGGAAAAGCGTGAAGACGACAATCTTTCTATTTATTGAAATTAGTCAATAAAGGAGATATTTTACAAAGAGGAGATGTTTTACAAAGAGGAAGATAGTTTGTGACTCATATTAATAACCTATATCAAATTTACTATATGTAGACGGTTTATAAATGTCAACAAATATTTATTCTGCTATAAAATATCTTTATGGTTTAAGATTTTAAAAGTAATAGGAAAAAAAAAAAACGCTGTTAATAATGTAAGTTTTACAGTAGGTTTAAAATATCTTAAAAATTATTTTTAGTTTTTGGAGCATTGCTTAAATTATAGATTTCTTTTCTTTTCAAAACATCAAAATCAGTCAAAAATATGTTATTTATTGGAAAAACGAATATTTCAAAAACATAGTTGAAAGTCATTCTTCAGAGTCGTATTTTACAAGTAATTAATATTTCTGAATAGTTTTCCGTCATTCTTACTGATGAAAATGAATGGGTTTTCAAATTTCATGTGAAGATGACAATTTCCCGTTTATATTGAATCGAATCAATAAGAAAATTTAATATTGAAAAATATGATAAAAGATAGTGTGACTTATATAATTAACACTGAATCAAATTAGCTAGCTTCAAGTATTTTGTTAATATCAACAATATAATTAAGGTACTGTAAAATGACAATGCTGATGAAGTTCTTGAGAATAAAGAGAAAACTAAAATTTATTTACAAGTATTTTATAACAGGATGGATTTAGACTTCGAAAAATGAATACAATTATCTACTCAAACTATTTCAACTTTCTCCATGAAACTGTAATACTATGAAATATGCTGGTATGTTATTTGGAATTTTTCTTAAGTTTCTCAGCAGTCATTATTTTTTTTAAAAATCGAAGAATTTTAAATGAAATATATTTAGTATAATTTTCTAAAAAAAGACAAAAGTTTTTTTAATCAAGGAAAATATAATATAAGCAATTGCGAAGGCATGCAATAACATCTTCCGAATTACCAACCAACGATTCTGAAATTCACTCTTTTTCAGTAGAAAGCTCAATGTCAATAATTATTAGAATTGCAATATATATATATATATATTAGGGTGGTCACAAGAAATCAATTTTCGATTTTTTTCCGGGCCCCCCCCCAAAAAGTTGCCAATAGACTAGAAAATGAGATTGGTAAAATTTTAGCTCATTTGGATAATATTAACCCGTGCCTCATTGAGGTTAAAGTTTGAAAAATCGTGATTTTTCGCAAAAAAATGCTGTTTTTCCTTCATGAAATAAATACAATTGAACTTAGAAACATATTTCAGTTCTCATTTTATAAGAAAAAGCTTCATTTTGAAGAACCACACACCATTTTTTTTCTAAAAATGTATAGATTTAAAAATATGCGCATTTTTCAGGACCAGATTTCACCCGAATCCTAAAAATTTACTTTTTAGGAAAATGCGAAGAAAAATTGTAACATTCTATTTCATCTGCTTTCCACCTTTTGTTTTTCTTTTTTTTTTCATTTTGTACATAATAAAGGGCTTAATTTAGAAAAAAATCCAAAGAAAATAAAAAAATCGTATTTTAAACTGAAAGAATTTTAAAAAAGGGGGCAAAGAAAATATAAAAATGAGATCAAATAATGCTCAAATGCATTTTATTATTAAAGTCGTGTTACAAGATAAGAAGCATAATAAAGAAAATAAATTATTATTCCTTACAATTGTCACATTAACCCTTTCCAGTACAGAAAAATTCTGTTCGTAAAATAATGAAATGATTAACTACACCTAACTTTACAAACAAGTAAGTTTGGAATTAAAATTATTTAGTCTCGAATGGGACCACCGCGCCAGAAAGGATTAAGGTGGTAAATGGCTTAGATAAGGTGGCTTTTGAAGAATCTTGAAAAGTTTTTCTACATTCCCGTACAACTTTTAGCATATACTGTTTTTATTTTTCGTCTTTTGTTAAACAGGAATTGAAATCTCGGGTTAATTTTCTTCCCCTTTCAGCTGTGTCATTGACAACTTTAAAACCATTCACTGTTTTCTTGCTTTCAAACATGGCTTGTTTTCACACCATTCATTGGAATCAGTATTTAAAAATGCTTATTAATATAAAATCTTTTCAAAAATTTTATAGTTTGAGATGAAACAAAAACATTGAATTCTTTGTTCAATAAATAATCCACTTCGTTGAAAACTTTTTTGCTTTTAAATTCTTATCATCATCATCATCATCATTTCTTTTTCAATGACATTAATTCTACAACCCTGCTTATGATGACTTTTTTTTTTCCAAAGTATCATCTAAAAATGAAAATGCAACTTGATCCGAGTTAAGATACCAAAGACGGTTTATCATTTTAACGAGTGCTTTGTCTGCAACCTATTTATCAATTATTCTGTAGTGAACAAGTGATTTTATTATTTGCAGGTCTTGGATTGGGGTCCAAAGTGGGAGTGGGAGTATTGAAGCATGATTTTACATTATATTTTTGAATATTGATTAGAAATAAGCAAAGGTCTTTAATACCTTCTTTTTCTAGATTTGTTATTGAGAGATTATCTATGACAATATATTTTGAGAGAATAAATTGCCTGTGCTATCCATCTGACATGATTAAAAGCACCAGGTGCTCTGAAAAAAGTCTTTTGTAGGAAGGAGTCCTATAAAAATTAAACAAAGTTGGATAAACGCTTTATGATCATCCCTGAGCTGTTATTTTTTAAAAGCTCCTGTAAGAAAACTTGAAATTTCTTCTGAATTAACTATTTAGATCTAGTATTTTATCTTCAATAGCATTTTTATATTTGCTCTGGTTTAGTTTAGACCACCCAATCAGAATTGTTTTTTTCTTAATATCTGGCTGAGGGGCAGTGATTATTCCCACTTTACAATCAAAACCAGCTTTTAGGATAATTTCTAGATTATGGTGGCGACATGGTAAATACAGAAGACTTTTCCTTTAACAATTGCTATAGGAAAATGCAGGTTCCTTTGAGGCGACCGGTATTTACTGCAGTTGTATCAAAACATATTGCATGGATTTTACCAACTTCCTCCACTCTTCAACTGCTGAAAATACAGCTTTCGCCAGAATTATTCCGATACTATTTTCAAGCTGTGGAACTCGTAGTAACTGTTCTTCATTCCCACAACTAATTAAAATTTGTATCCTCTCTACATTTTCTTTATTCAAAAAATGGTGAAGCAGTTTTCGATCCCAGTGAATAACAGTTCTCTCTGAACCTGAATTTTTAAATCTGTTTTTGATGATCTCAGTTCTTTGTTTACGAAATAGTTATTTGCGGAGTCGATTGCACTTCTACTTAAAATTAAAGTCTATGGTTACCTGGTGGATGTACTCTAAATATAGCAGCTTCTCTGGCGTTCAGTTTCATTTTGCAAATATTATAAAATAAAATACATAATACTTGATGATTACTTGGTAGCTTACTGTCGACGATTTAATGAGACAAGTGGCCAATTTAAAAAATCTTACATTTCTGCCATCCTATCAAAAGGGGGAGAGGGCTTTACGGAATGTTTCGTCAATTCTAAAAATAGATAACGATAACAGGTAACAAAAACAGCCTTGCAATGAAAAGAGAAATTCAGAGGTTCAACTGCAATACAAATCGAGAAGCTCTTTCTTACTAGACACAGAACTAGATAACTAATAATCAATTATAATTCGTAAAATATTTTTAAAGTTGCAAAAATTGTTCATTTATTTTTGTCTATTAATGAAAACAATACAAAAAAAAATTATCAAAAATAATAAAATTATTAATCTGTCATTTTTCACAATTCCCCATGTTGCTTGTGACCACCCTAATATATATACAAAAAAAAGGTTTCTTTTTCTGCAGCTGATATTCAAAAATATTTCCGAGTAGTTTTTATAGTGTTTAACTTTACAGTTTCATATTTTATAATTTTATAGCGCCTTTATAGTTCTAACCCGTTAGTCGGTTTTCTGAATGCGAAATATTAGTTTTTTGGACGCTTTCAATTCTTAAGTAATGATTTCCATTTTATGAAAACACGTTCCACAGACAAACGTGATAAATTAACATCATTAATATTAATATTATTTAACCTTATAATTGTAACTTTAATATTAATATTATTTTATTACTTTCAGGGCCTGATTACTACAGGAATGTTCATTGTTTCGTATTAATTTAAAAGAAACTAGAACTCTGCCTTTAATATATCGTACCTAATGCAAATTGTAGTTATTATTTTCGGCATTAAATTTAAATAAAATCTAAACTTTAAAACACATGCTTTATTGGACAAAACAATATTTCAGATAATCATACTTTTACCATTTACAATAAGGATTATTTTTTCCATTTAGTTAATTGTATTTTAAATAGAATTATTTAATACACACGTTACACGAATTATCAATCAAAAATAATTTGAATAATACACTGATTAAATGACATTTTTAAAATGTCTTGTGGTAGCCCCAAAAATGACTTTTTACATTAATAAATATAGTAATTTACTTTTGATAAACAAAATATCACTTAAACCTTTTATAAATATAAAAGATCTCATTAAATATTTTAGGTCAGTATGGAAAAAAAAATTGTATTGCCTATGAAAGAAGAAAAAATATTTTAAGCAGTTTCCCTTTTTTGGAAGATAATTAAGTATATTGTTGTTTTTTTACAATAGAACGTAACACTAATTTGTTAACAGAGATAGGAAAAAAAAGAAGATTTTGATACATTATGCAAATATTTCTTTTAAAATTGATAGTTCAGAACACTATGATGCATAAATTATTCTGAGGTAAAACAGATTGGAATTTTTCTTTAATGTCCACGTGCTATTTATCTAACTAATGTTGTGTTAAATTTGGTTGAAAACTCTGTACACTATAAAGAAAAAACTTTTGAATTTTTTACAAGCACAATAACATCTTCACGAATATGAGTGCAATGCTTACACAAATGCATACAAACGTTGAACAGGACCCAAATAGTAATTTACCACAGTGACAAACCATTTCCAGCCTTTTCTGTTACATAGGTGATCGCAAATATTATTTTATTATTAAATTTATTATTAGCCCCCTAATTGTACCCCCGATAAATCTTCACCGAGAAATATGAAATCAAACATGTTCTTTACATCCCAGAAGTTCAAGAACAATTCGCCAATAATGTTGGCAGATATTCGCCAAACCATGTACAATCGAAAGCATCCCATCCCCGTACCTTAAGTTTAGGAGGCCAGTGTACATCAGAACATTCAACGGATCAGTTGCTTTTGTTTTAGTGGGGGAGAAAGAGAAAATAGGTGTTGCGTTCCGCAACGCCAGCGGGAAAGGGGTAGTTTTATTATTCATTCGTGTCGTTCGACTGTGGATTTTTTTCTTATTTTGTGCTCATAGAAATGCTTGCAACTATATATTTTACGTTCGAGAAAGGTCTTCAAAGAATTTTTAATAAAGATTCATGTAATGATGACGGGAATAAAACTGATATTACCGTTATTTCATCAGAAATAGGAGAAATTATTGATGAAGAAGAAGAAAATGATAATATATCAAAAAAATGATAATGGTATTTTACCATGTGCTATTGCTGACGAACTTGAAGTGTGCATAAAAAAGAAGTGTGTACCCTCTAAAAGTAGTATGAGTCATACATTTAAAAAAAAAACTGGAAACTTGAAGTGGATAAAGGTGGAAATATTTATTATGACTCAGCCAAAAAATGAAGAAAAAATAAAACCTTGACAAAGGCGGGAAGATATAATGATTATGTTCTAAAAAAAACTCTTACATAGATTTCAGATGTGAAATTGCATTGATCTTTTTCAAACTCCCTTTGAATGTAAAGAGTTAGCCATAAACAGATCATTCACAAAAAGGCGTAGTAAGGTCTCCGTGCAAAAGCCATTACAGACAGAACGTGAACAACCGTTTGCGGGGTAAAGCATTTCAATTTCTAAAATGTTGAAATGAATGAATGACCCCGGAATTTCGGAAGAATTACATAATAAAGTAAAATTACGTTACCAAAATTCTTTCGCCATTGTGGCATTTGGGAAATATAATTAATTGGTTTCACAAATACACGACTGAGACAAGAGTTTATCAGCAAGTCCGATGACAGCAGAAGACTGCATTGCAAACAATGCCATAGCCAGAATGTGTATCGCTGCGGTAAATTTCTGATGTTATTTTACATCATTAATGTAGCGAATATTTTGATACTTGTAGCTGTTTTCTGGATATGATCAGTAATTTAGAAAGAAAAAATAAATCAAATTTTAATAATAAAATAATTACCTTTAATGTGATTTTTTGCTGTCTAAATTCTAACAAAGCTAAAAAAATCTTCCAGTGCCCAAATATGCAATAAAACCTTGTTGATGCTCTGTGGAACTCACTAAACATCAGTACTCTAATTCCGCTGACGTTGCCTGAACGCAACACTCAATTTTTCACAAGCTAGCACAAATTATGTTATTTTCACTATAAATAAATGTTATATATGTTCAAATGAATAACCAATATCATCTAAAAAATTAAACTCTTGTAGTTTTGGCGGTTAATGGATTAAAAGTACTACATTTTTATTATTTCTATTTGAATGTCTTGTGGGTACTATGCAAATTCATTATAAGTAAAAATTTAGAAGAAAATAAAAAGTTATAGCGGTAAAATGGTAAGCAAAATTAAACTCGCAAGTTTAACTTAAACCTCAGTTAAATAAAAAAATTTTCGCTGCTGACCATTTTTTCTTTATTTTGAATCATTAAGGCATTCATCTATCAGATTAAAATGTTATTTTAGCAAATTTAATTTCACCAGATTTTTATTCCCGAAAGTCAAAAGATTGTGGGAATGCCCATGTACTGCTGTTATGTTTTCCAGAAGGAAATTGAGTTTTTAAGGTTTGGTGTAATGACTGCGCGACAACTGACATATCTCACAACGAAGTCATAACATAATACCACTGACTGTTTAAAAAAACACTGTCTTCTCACGAAGTTTTATTTTAAGCTAATAGCTCTCATGATCATCGCGGTTGCAGAGTATTGTATTTGTTATATTTTTTTAAAACGAATGAAACAAAAGATGTATTTTTATGGCAAATCTCGATTGTTCCACGACACACCAAATGCCCGCCGCGATCCACCAGTGAGTTGCGGCCCTTACGTTGAAAACCACTGTTGTACATAATTAATGAGAAAAACAATGTAAAGGTTTTTTTTATAGCTGTTTTAAGAAAAAAAATAATACATTTTAATGATATTGTTCTTATTATGTTTAGTTTAACACAGACTTCAGATGCGGAGTTAAGGTAGTTCATTTGCGTAATATTTTTATGTCTAAAATATAAAAGTCTTTTTTGTGGGGTTTAAGGGGGTTATTGGAAAGAAAAATAACCAAATACAAGTATTCCCTTAAGTGGAGAGAAGTTGTGAAATTCTATGCAAAATAGCTGATATTGATGTATTTTTTGTGTGAGTGTAGCGGGCAATTACTGCATTTACTTCAATACATTTTTAAGTTAAAATATAAGTTTCTCGTTTCATAAGAAATAACAATTAACCTCTATGTGAGGGGCTCAGCATCTGTCACGTTTTAACATATTCCCCTGGAAAAAGGTCAAAAATACATTGGTTGAGCAATTTCTAATACAAAAGATTAAACAAATAACTAATCCTCGCAGTACTCAGATAAAAAATTACTTAAATACGGAAGATTTAAAAAGAGGTGACCCCCATACGTAATTATAATGTTTATACGACGCGACGACTCATTTCGTTGAATGGCGGAATTTACACGCAACTGAACACAAGAATATGCAATAACGAAATCAGGGAGGCGTCTACACTCACTTGCATGGTAATGCTGTGCCCACAGCGCTATCTAGTGAACTACATTTGACAGGATGTCAAAAATTCTCTTTCTTTCTCTTGAAACATGATAATTATAAGAAATATTTCATTTATTCCCGGTGAGGTCAATGTGACCGCATTCGCAATTTTTAAAAATGAATAAAAAAACTTAACTGTGCGAAACTTATTAACCCTTAAATGCCGGGTGTTGCTTTTCGGCAACATACCCAATTTAGGCTCCAAAATACTATTAGAATAATATTGAAGATATAATGCCTAACGTTGCAATAAAATATATTCTGAAAATATTATTAAATCGATTTTCAACATGTAGATGGCAATACTTGTGCCGTTTAAGAATAAAGATAGATTTATTTTTTAAAATGTTTCTACTTGTTCTTTTTGTTTTGTTTGGAAGCATGGAAAATACCCTATTTTGTTCTGCAGTGAGCAAGTAAAATTTATTTCTTATTATAGCTCTTAAAATTCTTGTGTGTTTAACATTATAGAATTTTATCAAGGAATTTTTTTTAATTAAAGACCAGTTTTGCCGATTAATAATAAACTGTTTTTTAGCCGTAAACGATACTTAAAACAAAATATGATTTTTTTAAGTAATTTTCCCATAATTTATTTAAAAAATGAAAGCCAAAAAACATTATTACAATGTTTTTTTGAAAAATGAGGCATTGAAGGGTTAAGTTGACAAAATTATGAAAGAGACCTTTATAAGAGAATTCCTGGAAAATAACTTTAGCATACATATTGTATATGAAAAAAACAACGGTAAAATATCCGAATGGGATCAAAGTGACCCCAACTTATTACTGCGAGATTTAACATAACTATTACATTCACTGAGAAGTGAAAACCATGTCTAATTTTATAGGAAAAAATATTTTTATAAATTTAAAACTTTTATTCATCTATTTGAACATAACTAGAATTTGTTTAGTGCAATAAAATATGTATATTAACGGAGAATCCATTTCATAGTTAAACTTTACAAATAACTTCAGTTTACTAATGGTTGTTTCGGTGTTTTACTGAATTATTAAGACGTGCATAAGATCGATTATTATTCCCACTTTATCCCGTTTCACGTTTTTAAATAAAGTTAAATGATCCCCTAAATGCCAGTAGGGAATTCTATGTTTACATTCCTGAAAAATTAACAATTAGAATCTAAAATGAGATATGGAAGGATTTAGAGCGTGATTCGCTTATTGAAATGCAGATTTATTTAGCAGTAGGTGCTAAATCACAAATTTCCGTAAGGTATTGAGCTAATATATTAAATTAAGTTTAAATAAAAATAAGGATTTTATTTTTTATAGTTATTTTATAGTTTTAACAAGGGTTTTGTTTTAGCTACACTGATTAGCAAGGTAATTACTACGCTGAATTTAGTTTTACGAAATGCCAAATGAAGTTTAAATATGCACTATTTTTATTGACTGTACCGAATTAATTTCATCATAAACAGATTAGGATAAGATTAAAAAATGTGTTATACAGAATAGCAATATTTCATATTATTTAAGATTCGTATCTCTGTGAATATTTAAGGTATAGCCATTCATACTTTTCGAGTATATACTGCGATACCCAACCCTACGTTGTATAGTTTTTTTACAAAGTCTTATTATCATTTTACCAAAGATTTTTTTTAATAATGCAGTGAATAATTCTTATATTTGTTGTACGGAACCCCCTGAGTGCGAATAATACTCTTCCTTGACTGTTTTTTTCTAATTTTAAAACTGATTTTCCTAAACAAATTTTATAAACTTTAAGAAAATTTTTGTTCTTCTGAAAACAATTTAATCAGAAAGCCTGCAAGCAAAAAGAAGATTGTTTTTAAAGGAAGCAAAATAGTACTTGAACCGTCAACTATTCTCTCTGCAAAATGAATTATATTTCATTTGAATAACGTATTTCAAAGTATATTCTAAACGTATAGGACTCAACAAGTTTTCTTCAAAGGGTTTAGAATTTCTCAGAAGAAAATATTGCTACTCTGATTTTGCAACTATATGTTTCATATCTATTTTCATTTAAAATATTTTTTTTTTTTTTTTTTTTTTTTTTTTTTTAATAATAAACATTCAATGTTCATCTTGAAAACACAGCCCGCAATTCACGTTTTCTCCTAAAAATTCTCGTAACGATACATTAATTTAGCCTGTGCATCGAATTCAGTTGAAGAGCTAAGTGGAAGAACATGTTAAGTAACAAAAATTAAATTTGGAAAAATTTGATGTGAAAGTTTTTGTTGTCAATTTTAATGATTTATTTTCTGTTTGATACCATGTGCTTAAAATATTGACAGGTGTGGTACTAAAATCTATCAAAAAAAAAAAAAAAAAACTTATTCATATTTAATTTTTAAATATTAAAAAAATATTAATATTATTTGGATTATTAAATATTAAAATATTAAATATTAATGAATAATGTCTTAAATCTTCAAGGCTAATTACAACTTTGGTATTTTAACTTTACCATGTGATAGAATACCTGACGTCACAAACGACGACAAACACACCTTCGTCCAAAAGATAAAATCATTTTTAGGAAAATGTAGCATAACATGTTCTTCCACTCAGCTCTTCAATTATGATAAATTCAAATGATTTATTTATTTATTTATTTATTTTTTTACTCTTGATAAAAAGCTCAAATAAATGAATTTATTTAAAAATATATCATTCGTGATGGTGAAACATTATTTAAGAATTTAAAATGTAACACCTTTTGAGTTCTGTTTTTGTGATTTCTAAATTGGTTTTTCAAAGTATAATCCCAAATTAATTAATATTTAATTATTAATTAAAAAAGCGTGTTTTATGTAATATTACACTTAATATTTATTTATAATTTACTTTTTATTTTAAGTCTTTAAAATGTTTTATTGTGGCAATTTCACAGCAGTGTGGCATATTTTGACGATTTTTTTTTCGGGTAATTAAATCCATTGTTTTCTCAACTGCCGTCCAACTGTACGAACCAAAGAGTATGTTTGGCGATTTATACGGGATAATTTGAAAATGCATTAAAATTAATGTATTATTTAATAATTAAGCAGCAAAAATATTAAAATGTTGTATTGTCATCGGAAACAGACATTTGTTCTTATTTTATTTTATTCTAGCATGTCAAGAAGTGGGTTTAAAATGAATTGCAAAATTCCATCTTCTAAGGGGGTCCGGGACACATTTTCAATTTTTTTTTATTTATTGAGTTAAAATTTTGAAATTTTTTGTGATGGTTAACCATATCATTTGTAAACAAAATCGCATAATAAAGCTTCTCATAATTAAAAAAATTTAAATTTTAAATTTTGTTTAAAAAGTGGGGTAGATTAAAATCGGTATAACTCGAAATATTATTTATAGAATTTCAATTTTTTTTTCATTTAAATAAACAGAAATATATAAATTTTAATTTAGAGCCAGTATTTAAAAAAATATTAATTTTAAAAAATTAAAAATATTTAACGAAAAAATTACAAAAAAAGTGGTACAACTGTTTTTAAGAAAATCATATTTTCAAAAGTAATTTTTTTTTTCAAATATGCTGGCTCAAAAGTAAAGTAGAATAATTGAAAAAGATATGTTCCGAGTTTCAACCCTGTATCTTTAACGGTTCTCGAGTTATAAAAATTTAAATATGAGAAATGGTGAACAAACCTATTATGAAGAAAAACGCAATTTCACAAGAACTCGTTTCCTTGACAAACATAGCTTGAAAGGCAGTTTTTGAAAACAAACCAAAACGAAAAATTTAATATTTCCTGTTCTAATAAGATAGAAACATGATTTAAACATCATTTAAAGTAGAAAACGGCAGAGAAATTTTTAATCCAATTAAAAAATAAATGAAAATTTGAAGATTTTTGTGTCCCGGACCCCCTTAAGAAAAAACTAGGATAAAATAAATAAAAGAGTGTAAAAAGGGGTTTTTAAAAAAGGATATATTACCTTCTGCGAGCAGTAAAAGCACTCACAATCTTTTTGCCACTTTTAAAACTCTATTTCAGAAATAATCTGTGCTCAAATTACTACAAAAACAAACAAACAAAAAAAAAAAAAACAAAAAAAAAACAAAAAAAAAACATACATTTAAAACGTAGGTGGTACTTTCAAAAAATAAGTTATCAGTTATATAAATTATTGGTAAAACAAGTTATTACGGAAACAAAATCCGACATTTTGTAGCTTTATAGTGGATATTTCTTTTATCTTACTGAGATTTTTTATTTAGGACGGAATAAGTTCATCAAGAAATTAGTGAAATGTAGAAAAGTTTGATAAAAAATATTTACCTTCTTTTTTTAAACATTTCTTCAATATATGGGGCATTCTCACAATCTTTTGACTTTTGGGAATAAATATCTGGTGAAATTAAACTTGCTAAAATAACATTTTAATCTGATAGACGAATGCCTCAATGATTCAAAATAAAGAAAAAATGGTCAGCAACGAAAAACTGTTTATTTAACTGAGGTTTAAGTTAAACTTGCGAGTTTAATTTTCCTTACCATTTAACCACTAAAACTTTTTATTTTCTTCTAAATTTTTACTTATCATGAATTTGCATAGTACCCACAGGACATTCAAATAAGAAATAATCACAATATAGTATTTTTAGTATAAAATTTGGGTATAACATTGTCTTAAAGGGGTGTTATAGAAGGGACGGTATAGGAAAAAAGGGACGAAATAGGAAAAAAAAAGGACGGTAGGGATAAAACGATAAGGAAAATTACCAGCTATTTTAGGCATATCATGTTAAGAATAAGTGGTAGCCACAATGTTAATTGATTTTTAGAAAGAGTTATTTACATTTATTAAATTAAAAAAAATTAATTTACATCGAAAAGTGCAGGAATAAACCTTGGGGACGGTAAGACTACCTATAAAGGCACTATGCTTGAAATTGATATTTAAATGCTGTGTTAAATTCTGCAGTAAATTTCCTGTCAAAAAATCTTAGACATTCTTTCTCTAGCATACTTCTACATTAGAAAAAACTTATGTGGCTCCATCTGAAGTTATTTTCTGTATAATTTTAGAAGAGGGACGGTGAGGAATCTAAAACACAAACTTAAAAAAAAATCTGTAAAGTTACTAAAGTTTTTCTAGGAAACTGGGATTCCAAGAACTTTTTATTTAACGGCAACAACATAAATTCCTGTAACAGCGTCTGTTACAGGAATTTTTCTTGTTGTCGTTACATAAAAAGTTCTAGGAATCCCAGTTTCCTAGAAAAACTTTAGTAACTTTACAGATTTTTTTTTCTACAGTGCAGGGACAGAGATTTAAAAATAATAACAACCCTAAAAATGTGTGCAGGTTAACTTTTTGCTACATATTTATACAAAACAATAGTTCCAATTTCGGAAAAAAATTACATCGAATTATTTTTATTGAAACAATTATATACAGACAGCTACAAACTAAAAAACCAGCATCAGGGGCAGGGGACGTATTTGGACCCACAGCATCGGCCAAAACTTATTTATCTCGTTAATATTGTTATGCAATCATGCAGTGGGATATTCTCCAGTATATGAAATAAATAAATAAAAAAAAAACACAAGAACATGTACCACAATAAAAGTTATTATTCAGGGGCTTAAAAGTCAAAAGATTGTGAGAATGCTCCATATACTTTGAAAAAAGCTTGCATGGTGGTGCAATACATACTTCAAGGAACTCTAAGCCACCCTTTTACAAGCTACCAAATGTATCTATAAAACCATCAATTTAAGTTATTGGTTTGTTTTTTACAGTGTGTAAAAATCATTTATTTAATTTGAAATATTATTTTCTTACACAAACACACACAAGAAACTTATAAATACTTTTTTTTCTTCATTTTATTAGTCAATTTTATAAATTAATTTCCTTTAAAATTTTTCAGGTTTGATTAATATTTTTTTTTCAAACATTAATTTCAAAATATATACAGTCGAACCTCGTTATCCCGACACTCTAAAAAAAACCCTATAAAGTTACTAAGATTATTCTAGGAAATTTTTCCAGAAAACTGGGATTCCTAGACCTTTTATGTAACGGCAACGACTAAGATGCATGTAACACATACACTTTTGCACCGTTAAAAAAAAAATCTATATGGTTACTAAAAATTTTTTAGGAAACTGGGACGCTTAGAATTTTTTTTATATAACTGCAACCCGGGTTACTGAAAAATTTTTAGTAAGTTTACGGTAACTTTAATAGATTCTTTTGTAAAGCTACAGAAACATGTAGCTTTACAAAAACTGGTTTTGTATATTTACATCTTTTTTTTGTACAGTGTACAGATAAAATTTTAGTGAGCACAAAGATTTTTGTAACTTTACTTCTGTAGAAATACAGATTTTTTTTTACAGCGTAAGCATACATCCCTAGTAAATATTTACGTGTCTATGCACCATATATATTAAAATGATAAAAATCGAAGTACAGATCTGGTTCAAAAAAAGTCCCGACGGTACTTAAAAGTACCGCTATAAAAAGTGCTCCGTAAATTAAACAAACAGAACATTTTTTTCCATTTCGCATAACATTTTGTAAAGTAGCCAAGAACAAAATATGATAGCCTTATTTTAAAAGTTTCTGAGAAAAAGTTAGGGTAATGCCTCGTCTTAAAACAAAATGGGCGCAATTTTGACGCACTCACGCGCAAAAATAGGCTCTTAATTAAGTTTAATTTTCCTAGAACTGCTATTGCAATATAGAGACAGTCAAGGGAAGTATTTACTATTGTTCCCTAAAAATATCGTTAGAAATGTTGTTTCAATTGTGATAGAAAACTGTGGTACTTGAAAGTATCGTCGGTGAATAAAGGGTTAAAAAACAGCTCTCATGTGTTCTGGAACGTTTAAAAAGAAATTTAACATTAGGAGTTCCAAACTTCAAATATTTATACTTTCTAAAATACTTGATCGTGTGACATTCCATTTGGTTTTCTAATATAAAATTCACGAATTCAAATATGATATCAAAGTTTGATGTTAGCATTAAAAATTTTAATGTTTGTTATAATTTCAATTTATGACTGCCTACAAGTCAAAATTAAAGCTAGGTATTTTTTAGTGCTAATCAGCAGTCTATTTTTTACTAATTGTTAGTCTATTTCATTACTAATCGATTGGTATCAGTGACATTTTTGTTCGAGGTTTTGAAGCATACTTAGTTGGAGAGTATTCTTTTCATTACCACGACCGTGCATCTATCTACTATCTATTCTATAAAAGACAAACGTATCCGTCCGTAATGTTGACGTCATTTCAATGTTGGCAACAGCAGACATTTAAGTTTAACTTTCAGTGCAAGTTTTTAAATTTCTAAACATCGCACAATTCAATTTTTAAACCGTCGAATTGAGAAAAAGTGTACAGAGAAATGCATTAATTTTAAAACTAAATTCCAATTTGTTTAAAAATTATATCGCAAATTGCACATTTTATATAATATTTAAGCATATTCTTTTTTTAAATATTTCTCTATATTACGTGCACGCGATTATGAAAGATAAATCCCTTTGCTCTTAGGTTAATATAAATCATTTAGCACTTGTTTCTAGCTGATATTTTACAGCGAAGTTAAAACTTCATCAATAAAATAAAATAATAATATAATATAAATAAAACAGAAATCTAATAGAAAGATAATGGAAAACGCGATTGAACAACTGAAATGGTCAGATACAAAAAGGACTGCTGTAAGTAACGAAATATTTGGAGATTTCTTTGACAATTAACCATACGAAAATATAGCTTTTAATATAATTAACAGCAAATTCAAACGAACATTTCAAATGTTTGAATTCAATGGAAATTTCAGATGTATCAAATGAATGCTTATTTGGTGTTGTTAGTGGACAATCTAAAAAATATATATTAATATAAAAAGTGGTTTTCCCTTATATTCTGTAACCCGGGACGACCGGGTTATATTATTCAGTATGTAGAACATGCAAATAGGAATTTCGTTCCAGCAATTTATTACTTGAAATTTGTTAAATGGATTTGGATGAAACTTACAATGTCAGTTATTTATTTTTTCAGGAGAGGTACAGGGCATACACAGTATATTGCTTTACGTTGCTTAGCTATAGCGCTACGGGGAGAAGTTCTAGAATCAGTTGAACCATACAATAAATGATTATACTTTATAAAATGTTTTGCTGGAAGGATTTTTAGGACACGTACCTTGTTAGTTAGACAATTTTTCAGGGATGGGTAGCTAATGTCGATTTACCATTCGTTAACTAATCTCACATTTAACGATCAACTAAAAGTTTTTGTCCTTAATAGTCTAAATATTATCTGGCACATTAGAAAATATAATAACTCAATGAAATTCATTTCGTTTTGAGCAATGCGGAATCAAATTCCCGGTAAAAGTCCATATTGTTTAAAATTTCCCTACATACTTCGTTTGATCCGAAGTCCGTTTGCAGGAACAGACCAGCGTAGCGATCGAAGCCTGCTGGTATTGTATAAAACATGCCATAAATCATTTTTTTAGAAAACAAAATTTTACTTACTTTTTTTTTACTTTTAATTATATTGTAACATTATATAGTGAATTTTATTATATCGAAATGAAATTGAGTAGTTGTAAAATCTAGTTGCAAATCTCTGACATGGATTGACTTGAACTTTTGAACAATTCATTTTCATAAATAATTTGTTTTTTAACTTTAGTACTATTTTTCCTAAAGAAATTCTATAAACTTTCAGATAATTCAAACTTCTGAAAATCATTTATTCCGAAAAAAATAGAAACAAGTATAGAATAAATTCATTTACTATAAAACAAAGGATTATTTTAAAGATGAGAGCATTCTCTGAACAAAATGTATTATATTTCTTTTAAGAAAAACATCTGAAAGCATTTTCCAAAAAAGTAATGGAATCTAAAAGGTCCCACGAACATTGTCATCAAGTATATATTAAAGGATTTCTTGGAAGAAAACATTTCCACTTCTGGTTCACAATAAAACTTTAAAATCTATTTGTTTACAATGGGAGCTTTGAGTGCAACTATATTACGCGTAATCAGATCACCTAAAGCACCCAAAGCCTTTTATATATCACCTATAAAATTATTTTTAAAAATGTGTTTTTATTGAAAGTTACATGATATTAAGACTTTGCAGAAAACAAAGTCTGAAGAACTTTTTGTAAAATTGCAGTATTTTAAAGTGAATTTTATATTAAATATGTATACATATACTACATATGTATACATATATTACTGAGTTTTTTCTTTATTATATAAATTAATGCATTCTCAAATAGTACATAATTTGTAGGGCTCCTTTCTTAAAAAGTAAAAACGGAAACATTATAAGATCACTCCTGTGTCTCTCTATCCGTCTGTGCAGCCATTTTACTCTTAAAACGTAGAACGTGGAAAATTCAAATTGGCTGAAGTAATATAGAGTATAATAAAGTGTATTGACCCAGATATTTGTAGATTATTAACCATTCACATATTTAGGGAAAATGTAGGGAGGCTAATTAAGTTATTTGAAAAAAAATCTTATAATTGCATATCGCGTGAACGCTTTCGTAACGCCGAACTCAAACATATATTTCTTTTAATTTTAGGTATTATATTTCCACAGATATTGTCAAAAAAATAGTGTAAAACTATATTCCTCCCCTCTATTTCCGAATCTACAGAATTTAAAATTATGAAAAAATTAGGGGTAATAGAAATTAATTTAAACCTTGCAGGTAAACAATAGCGACTACTCTAGGTCATCTTGTTTTTCAGGAAATTGCATTTTTACGTTACACGCAAATTTCGATGTGCGAGCGTTCAGCAAAGGCGTCAAAGAGAGTTGGGGGAATATATTGTCGCAGAAGTATAAAAGTACTGGTGATAATTGTTTTCGAAAAAAAAATTGTAGGTAATTAGCCGAGATATTAACCCGTAAAGGCACGGGCGGTTTGTACATACATAAAGACACGGGCGGGTAGTCTATGCGCCATTGACTTTTAAAGTCTAGATAACGCATTTTAAGGATATATTCGTGTGATGCAATATCCATTAGTAGTATAAAAGCAATAAACGTAAAAAACAGACTAATTTAATTATAATTAATCATATAATTACTACGAGATTCGCGACTGGTTTACATTGAGCGACTCTCTCAATATTCCACCTGAGTCATTGAAGATTAATTAAAAACAAATATTTAAAAACGCTTCACGGTGCAAGATGGATTTGCAAACTTACGAACTACTTTCGAACGCGCTTAGCAAAAGGATAAGTTTAAATTTTGTACAAGGGTTTTGTTTTAGTTACACTGTATGAAAAAAATATATATTACTAGGCTGAATTTAGATTTGTGATATGCCAAATAAAACTTAAATATGCGCAACTTTTATTGTCAGCATCTCATTAAGCTCATGAGAAACAGATGAGGATAAAATTATTAAAAGAGTTGTACAGAATAGGAATAATTGATATTTTTTAGGCTTCATATCTCTTTGAACTTTCATGATATCCATTTATACTTTTCTAGTATATACAGCTATACCCATACCTACCTTGTACAGTGTTTACAAAGTTTTATTATTCTTTTAGAAACGATGTTTTTGGTACAATACGGTAACTAATAATATATTTACTGTGCAGAACCCCCTGTGTGCGAGTAATACTCGCACTTGACTGTTTTTAAAGCTAAAAGTTTTTTGCCAAAATATTTTCATATTACTTATTATTAACTATTAATTCTTTATTTATATTCACAAATGGATTTTATTTATTGCAAAAAAAAATACATTCATAAAAAATATCATTTTGTTACAAAGAAATTTTTTTATTACTTATTAGAATACTGGTATTACTGATAATAAATTTCTTTAGTAGAAAAAATATTTTATTAAGTTCACTTTTTAACTTACCGTTAGTAATCACTTAAAAATATTTATTAGATCTTAAGTTTTTTTTTTTGGCAAAAAGAAAAATATTATAACTTATTCCAGTTTTTTATTTAAGCAAAACTAAAATGTTAATCTAGAAAATATAGGAATAATAGCTGTGCACCAAACAGTTGTGTTCAATTTTCATTCTATGGGGTATTTTTATGTTTTGCATAAAACATTTCAAAGCTTTTTCTTGAGATATTCAATTGAAAGTGATTGCATGAATATGTTTTTGTTTCCCTCTTACTTTATGTCTTTCCTCTTCTAGCTTAACCTTACCACGAAACCTTACAACAGGTTTTCTGTCATCCATCTCAGCTTTATTTCGAGGATTGTTTTTGGAAACCGTTCCAAAATATTGTTTCGATTTAGCGAATAGACTTTGGTTGCCGAAATCCTGACTTCAGATTGTACGTTTGTACATCTACGTCCAAATATATTTTTTTCTTTTTTAACTTGACAACATTTCTCTAAAGTGTGATTTTAGACTGAACATTAAGCGGCTGCAAGAGATGAGTCGTCGAATTTGAGGGTGAACGATGATCTTAATGTTATTTTCTCACAAATACGTGGTACTTATGTATATATATGAGAGCTTACGTATGAATCTAGTTTACGTTTATATGTTATCGGGGTGTTTCACGCCTATCGTGACAGGGAAAACGCAAAATATATCTTTAATTTTTAAACAGAAACCTTGTGTGGGTAGTTTTTGACAGTCTCGTTGTGTCACGAAGTAGCCCATCAAGTGTGTATATTTTGATTACGTACCTTACATAAATATCACTTTACAAAGATTGTATTACTGCACAATATATCTAATAAAATTTTAACAAAGGATATTTACCTGTGTTCTCATATTTTCAGCGCACAAAGTATCCGGATTCCAAGAGAACAACACATGAGCAGGTTGCAGCTATACTACGGCCAGAGAAAATAAGCGATGTGTTTGAGTTTCGGGAAATGACTGTTAGGTGACCTGGCACAACGTACTAGGAGGTGGAGCTGTTTTTTTATTTCCAGCTATAACGGGCAGAGCAGAAGATTCGAAATACGAAAACTAAACCATCTGTCACAAAGCAGCTCCTACAGTAACAAACTAACCCCATCTTACAATATATTAGGATTTTCGCGCTTTTTACCAGGTACAAACGCGGACTCACTGCAAATATGAGCAAAATAGCTGCTCATTCTAATGGAATTTTCGGCGAAAAGTAGAAAAAATAACTTTTTTAACAAACACTTTTCTCTCTCAGCGATAATGTTTCCACTTTAAAACTGTTTGCAAAAATGTAGTAATTTATAAAACAGAATTTCAGAGCTTTTTCAGATATTTATATTTGGTGGTCATTCGTGTTTTTCGGATAACAACAAAATGCATCAATAATGAAATGTGGTCGCCAACTTGTTTATTAGCTTCCCTGGGGAAGTTTTTGTGGTTGATTCTGTGCGTTATTCATGGAAACCCTTGAAGTCACAACTGACAACAAAGAACACTTTAAACAAAATCCAGTAAAACAATTCATTTATCCAGCAACAGTATTTGTTCTATATGCAGCCTAAATAACGCTAAATTGCAAAATTGAATAATGAAAAGAAGAAGTAAAGAGAAGAGAACCTTTGTTTCTTTTTTTTTAAATCCGGATTCTGGACCATTGTATCAAGGGCGTTTATGTATCTTATTGTAGTGTTAAAACTAAGAGTTTATATGAAATTAATAAATAGAGACTTTTAATAAATCTTGAATTTTAGCCGCCTTTTGTCGGGTGAAAGAGAAGTAATCTGTTATATTACTGTACGTTATTCATGTTCTTTCGAATTATTAGTTCTTTAGAGTATATGACTTCAATATATCATTTTGTACAAAAATTGGGCTATAGAAAATGACTCACAAATGTACGCAATTTATAGGGGATAGTACCCGAATTTGTGCCACTTCACTTATTTTCAGGTGTAACTCACTTAATGTTTGGAATATCTGCCAAAGATCATTACACAGGGCCAATCTATTCCTCTACTAACTAAACATATATTTAGATCAATTTCTTTTTTAAAATCTTAAATTTTATCTTAATTTGAAAACTTTGTCAAAAGTGGTCCAAATTCAGCAACTGGTCGCCTAATTTGTACCCCTAGTCTCCTAAATTGAACGAAATAATATCAGGTTCTTTTAATGACTAGTGAATATAACCAATTTTATTAAAAGCAAAGTTTGCGATTAATGAAACAATCAAACAAAATAACAGCAATGAAATATAATAAAATCAAATATCTCAAAATAGGAGTAATTGTTTTAATTCAAAATGTATTCAAAATATAAATCAAAGTTATTAGTAATTAGGAATAGAAATTAGGGAACTATTTGTCAGCTACTTGAATATCATGTAAGGAGTGATGCAAAGCTTATACATGAATTTTGTTTATTGTTTTTGTTTTCCAGCGCACACAACATGGATCTGTATATGGCAATCTGAACACTGAATCATTTCTGCTATTTTATTTTTCTTACAAATTAGGCAAAACCAATCATCACTGTGTACATTTTTCTTTTTAGATTCTGAATTATCGGACTTTTATTTTTGCAACAGAAGTTTTCTTTACATTATGTTTCTAGTTCTTCTCTTCCAGCAATTTCATGCTAATAAAAACTCGATGTTCCAATTGCGTTTGTGCTGTGAAAGCTTCCTTTTTGCCTTTTTTTTTTCTTTTCAAGGTTTAGTTTATATGGCTATGATGTTAACACAACTGTTTTTTGGCTCTCTCTGTACTTTGATTTAACTGAATTTAGCAAGGGAAATAAGATGTCTAATGATTTTTTTTGCTTTTGGGGAGGATTTGTAGCAGCAGCCTTGTTGCAGGTCAATTTCTTCACAACTTACTGTCTAGCTTTTTGTTTCCTATATCTTTAACAGCTTTTGCTAACAAGAGTGCTTTCCTTCCAGACAGTTTGTCTGGGTCTTTTTTAACATTTTCATCAAGGTTTGAGATTTTATGCGTTTTAATGGCGGAAAAGTATAATTCCACCCTCCAGAACTGTTAAAAGTCTTCCATCACAAATATCCTGCAGGAGGAAAATGTTTTAATTCAACTCTGTAAATCAAATATGCCGTAGAAATAAAGAATTCAAAGAAAATAAATACCACTACATACAAGATAAAAGACATTGCAAACAAAATTTATTGCGTAGACATGTAAAAATATTTTTATGTTTATATAGACCTAAACTGTATAAAAAAATTAATCCAGATATACAAAAAAACTTGCATGGAGATAGTAATCCATTATATATATAAAAAAAATATAGTGTACAAAGCGTACCGTCCTCGAAATTCATTACTTACTTTTCAAATTTATGATCGCATATCTGATCCAATTTAAGCAACTTAAATTGGCCCAATTACGGCAACTGCGCCATTTTTTAAAAGAGTTATTTCAAGAGTAAGAACAAAAACGAAATCAAACAAATCCGTGTGGAAAATATGGTCAATAAACTGATGAACTCATATATGTATATGAAAACATAACAACTTACCTTAGTCTTAAAATATTTACTTACGTTTAGTAGGAAAAAATTAGATCAAAACAGCTAAATTTAGGTTTTTTTAAATTGTCTGAAAACAGCACGTGGTAGGCGGCTGCTTCTTATAATCATGAGTGACGTCATTCTGATGAGTAGGATTTCAGCGGTAGATGGAGTCTCCTGTAATTAACGGCAGAATGGCGACGGTCCAATTAAAGCGACGCACAGTGCGCTTCGCGATTATGTGGCCAAAAATCAGAAAATCGAAGTTTCGTATTTCGAAATGAAATCTATTCTACAGTATTTAGAAATATCTGAAGATTTATATTCTGTTATATTTTGCTTTTATCAGCTCACATGAATTAGCATTGCTTATGTGAAGTTAGGAGTTTTTAGCGTTTTCTGCTGTTGCGTTAATTTCAGGCAAATTCGCTGCATGCACACCCTAACTAAGACCATTTCAGATAGTTTCTCGTTTTTTTCTTTGCACTTCTCTGAAACAACATTAAATTACATATTTAATTTGATTTTTCGATTGCAAAAATCTCAAAAATTAAAAAAAGAGGAATTAAAAAAAAAAAAAAATACATAGTTTTAAGGCATTTTTGTACATAAAAAGTGATATATAAAAAAAGTCCTTCCGAGTTCCTCAGACTTTTATAGTACAAAATGTAGAATCCGTCTTCTAAAATCATATCCCGAGAGATTTATTGCGACTTTTTGCGACTTTTTGCGAACTAGCAGTTTGAAGTTGGATATTGGATATTGCCAGTATTAGCCAAACATGAGTAATCGGGTTTAAAGTCAATCTAATTTCCGCACTGACCCAGAATTGTCAGTGTTTATATAATACAACATTCTAATTAACATAACACTGTCAATTTCATTTTTTTAATTCGCGGAGGGAGGGGGGGGGGGGGCGTTAAGAGTTGGGGATATTTTTTTTTTTATATATATTTGTATTTGTTTTTACAATTTCCCCCTTGCCTTTTTCGTTTACATAAAAAATAATATTAAAACTTGGCCTTATTTTAAAAAGTACTTATTTAAAGTTCAGTTTATATATATATATATATATATATATATATGGGCTGTTTAATAGCCTCTGCTTATTAACCAGGAGAAGACCCTTTAATTGCCTTCGAGGAGGACTTAAAGGAATCGACTGGGAGCGGAGACTTAATGTCCAATCCGCACCTTCCACCGGTACAGCCCGTTAGTACCCTTGCCTAGTGCATGGGGAACAAACGCGGATGGGCTTCCTCCAACCCGCTTGGCCAGCGTGGAGGAATTTGGCCACCTACCCCCCTTATTTTACCATGATTTCACAAAATAAATCACGGCCCTTAATTCCCGGCGGTCTGAATGTTCCTGGTTACGGCAGCGATCCGAAAGACATGAAGACAGTGGGTGCTAAGAATAACCGGGCTCGGCTGGGCTGCCATAAGTTGATGACCTTGGCTACGTATAATGGACGATCCCTATCTTCGGAAAATCGTTTACAGGAACTTGAAGAAGAATTAGAAAGAATCAACTGGGACATCCTAGGATTATGTGAAGTAAGAAGAAAAGGAGAAGAGAAGATAGATCTTGCCAGCGGACATGTATTATACTACAGAGGCACAGAAGATGGAAGAACAAGCGGTGTAGGATTTCTGATTCATAAAAGGTGGAAGAATCACATCGTAGAATATGATAGTGCATCAGATAGAGTTGCAAGGTTAGTAATACAAGTGTCCAGTAGATACAAGCTGCAAATTACCCAAGTTTATGCACCAACAGTAAGCTATACTGATGAAGAAGTTGAGGATTTCTATGAAGAAGTAGCTTCAATGCATCAAAAGGGAAAATGCTACATAAAATTAATAATAGGAGACTGGAATGCTAGAATTGGGGAAAAAGAGAAAGGTGAGTTATCAGTAGGAAATCATGGATATGGGGTGCGAAATGAAAGAGGAAACAGATTGATTGAGTTTGCAGAATGTGAACAGTTGCATATCATGAATTCATTTTTCAAGAAAAAGCCACAAAGAAAATGGACATGGCGTTGTGCAAATGGCTCAACAAGTGAAATCGACTACATCTTAACAAACAAAAAGCATCTTATTCAGGATTGCAGCGTTCTCAATAACTTCAATACAGGAAGTGATCACAGGTTGGTTAGATGCAAACTGCTGTTAAATACTAAAGTGGAAAGAATGAAGCTTTTGCAGCACTCAAAGAAATCAATCGATATAATAAATCTCCAGAAACATAAATACGAATTCCATTTGGAACTTAAAAACCGTTTCCAAGTACTTCAATCAGCTTTAGAAGAAGAGCACGATGTTACAGTAGTGAACAAGAAACTAACCAGTACTCTACAAGATATTGCAAAGAAGATAGCCGACGATGCACAAGTAAAGCAGACAAAGAAAATAACAGAAGAAACAAGAAGATTGATGAAGAAACGCAGAGAATTTAAAATGAAGAAAAACGATCCTAAAGCAAGAGTTGAATATGCTGAATTTTGTAAAACGGTAAGAAAATGTGTTACAGAAGATATCAGAAAATTTAACTCTGATCTTGTCAAGAAAATTCTAGAAGATAACAAAAGTTTAAAATCAGCTAGACAAAAACTTTGTGTTGGAAGAAAAGGTATTTTTGCACTAAAGAGGGCAGATGGAACAATCACCAAAATCAATAAAGAAATAGTACACATTGTCGAAAAATTCTATAACGATTTATATAAATGTGAAGATCAGAGGGAAATCAACTTATGTGATCCACGATAAAACTTAACAGAAACCGATGCCATAATCCCAGTGACGACAGACGAAGTTTTACAAGCCATTAAATTTATGAAAAAAGGTAAATGCCCCGGAGAAGATGGAATTACAATCGACCTTATCAAAGAAGCAGGAGAAGAATTTGCAAAAATGCTATCCTTACTGTTTTCCAAATGTCTCCAGAAGTCAGATGTACCACAAGATTGGAATAATGCTGTGATGGTGCTACTTTACAAGAAAGGAGAGAAGGAAACATTAAAAACTACCGTCCAATCAGCTTACTGACAGTGATTTATAAAATTTTCACCAAAGTTTTAACGACAAGACTTGAATCAGCTCTGGACTCAGCTCAACCTAGAGAAAAAGCAGGATTCCGAAGTGGATTCAGCACAATGGATCATATCCAAACGGTAAGGGAACTCGTAGAAAAACATAAAGAATATAATTTACCTCTTTGCCTTGCCTTTATTGATTATGAAAAAGCATTTGATTCGGTCTACACATCAGCAGTAGTAGTATCTCTGGAAGACATTTGTATAGACAAACCTTACATCAATATTATAAAGAAGATTTACAAGAAAGCAACAGCAACCATCCGCTTGGACAAAGGAAAAGCAAAGATCAAGCTTGGAAGAGGGGTAAGACAAGGAGACACCATTTCGCCTAAGCTTTTTACTGCTGTCTTAGAAAATATTTTCAAGAAGCTGAATTGGGAAAACAAAGGGATTAGAATAAATGGAGAATATTTAAGTCATCTCCGATTCGCTGACGACATTTTAATTTTCAGTAACAGTCCTGAAGAATTGGAAAATATGCTAAAAGATTTGGCAGAAGCTAGCATTAGTGTGGGATTAAAAATAAACTTGGAAAAGACTAAGGTGATGTTCAATTCATTTGCATCAAAAAAGAAAATCCTCTACAACAACACTGAAATTAAAGAAGTGCAAAGTTATGTGTACCTTGGGCAAGAAATATCATCTGATAATAGTATCATGAATGAAATCAATAGAAGAATAAGAAATGGATGGAGTGCTTTTGGGAAGAACAATATTATTCTGAAGAGTAGCATGCCCCTGTGTTTGAAAAGAAAGGTATTTAACCAATGTGTTTTGCCTGTGCTAACATATGGAGCAGAAACATGGACGCTAACAAAACGGGTGGTACAAAGATTACAAACAACACAGAGAAGTATGGAAAGATGTATGCTAGGTATAACTAGAAGGGACAGAAAAAGAATAACCTGGATAAGAAGTCAGACGAAAGTTTTTGACATCATTGAAAGAATTAAACGGCTAAAATGGAAATGGGCTGGGCACATCGCAAGAAGACAAGACAATAGATGGAGCACAAACACCCTACAGTGGTATCCCGGAGATGTAAAACGGCCAAGAAGACGACCTCAAGTAAGATGGAGTGATGAAATCAGAAAAGTAGCCGGTGTAAATTGGATGACTAAAGCATTAGACAGGAAACATTGGAAAAATCTGGGGGAGACCTACACCCAGCAGTGGATTGAAAACGGTTGATGATGATGATGATATATATATATATATATACATATATACTAAATTCTAGCAACATGCTTGTCTGGGAAATTCAATCAACTCGGAAACATCATTTAATGTTTTAAATTTCCTGATTATTTGAAAAGTATGTTTTACCTACTTACAAATAAATTTTATTATTAACACCTTCGAGACCGGAGGCTTTTACGCAAATTTTATTCGGTTGGCACCACTTTTCTAAAAAGAGTTACATTTACTTAATCTTTACTTAATCAATCAAAAAAATGCTCTAATTAAAGAAACTAAATATTTAATTTAACTAAATTTTAACTAAACTAAATTAACTATTTTTTTTTTTTTTTACTGGTACCTAAAACAAATTCTTTATGCTCTTTTTCAGAGTGCATATATGCAACCATGGTCCCGAACGGGTTAAGTAGTATTATTAAGTTTTACATTAATTTTCACGTATCGTCACATAAATCTATTGTAAAATTTTTTATTGTGTTTATTTTTTTCAGTTTATTATATGAATGTTAATTTAATTGTATTAATTTATGTGCGCATTTAAATTTTAATGGATACTTTAATATTTTAACAATTTAAAAAATATATGAAAAATTCGCTCAACACTTGGGATGAATTGTTGCAGTTACTTGAAATGTGTAAATCCACTTTTCTGAAGGTTTATTTATAAAACAGATTTTATTTTATTTTTCAATAAAAAGATATAAAATTGTTTTATATTAAAACATAGTTTTGATTTTTTTTTTTTTTTTGTAAAAATTTTAAAACTGTTAATGATGATAGAATTTTATACCGGAGAGGACAGGGGGGGGGGGGGAGGAGAAGCGGAAATTTCAAATATACTAGAAAATTAGTGAGGTAATTATTTATTTAATATTACCAAAATAAAGTAACAAAGGTAGCTTCTTCATTTTTATTGGAATTTCAAAGGTATTATTCTCTGTGTAATAGAGAGAAACAAAAGAAAAGGGGGGGGGGCGAAATTTTTGAAAGTAATCTAATTAATGAATTTAATGATTTTATTATTAATTCATAGTACATAGATGTTGAAAACTTAAAAAATAGCAATGATATTTAAAAAATTTCCTTGGTATAGAGACAAATGGTAAAAGGGGAGATTTCACATGTGTGTGTGTGTGTATGTTGGGTGTGTTGGGGGGGGGGAGGTGGCAAAATTCAGCTGATTGATTCTTTATGTATTTTACTGATTGCTTATACTCTTTATTCTTAATTTGCAATAGCATTAAAAAGAGAAAAAATCAATAAGATTTTAACCTGTACATTTTCAGTGAGGGAGGGACAGGGGGGGGGAGGTTAAAATATCATATTTTCATTATCTATTGAATTAGATGATTTGTTTTGAAAAAGGGGAAATATTCCCCATAATCAAAAGTGAAAATTTCTCATTCCTGTAAAAAAAAATCCCGTAAAAAAAGAAAATTTAAATTTAATAAAAACTTGGCCCCTCTATTGCGCCCCCTCAAATCCCCTCCCCTAGATCCCCAATTACATTTAGTTTATATACGCTATGTAATGTCATTTAGAATGTTATAAAATAAAAATGAAGGATATACAACCACCAGGAAAGCGAGAAATGATTTTTGGCCACTTGATCGTGATTTGGGACCACTGTGCGGCGGTCCAAATATGGATACTCTGCCCTAAAGCTATTTTCTGTTAACATTATAATATTATGTTAGCTTTAGATTGAGATAATTAAAACTGTTAACAACAGTAGCTATTTTAATTAAGGATGTGTTAACATTATACATGAAAATCACTTAATATAATTAAAGCATGTTATTGCTTTCTAAATGTAATAAAAATCCACTTACAAGGCAAATAAACACCTTTCTTCATTCCTAAAGACATGTTTCATCACTCAGACTTCGACATTCTCTAGATCTATAACGATGACCTAAAATTAGGAAAGTGATGCTATGCAGAATAAGGATCAGCAATATAAAATAATTCACGTTCATAAATATCCATTTTCATTGTTGCATTTGATTTCATTATACATGAGATAGCGTGAAATTTTGTTTACCATTTTGCAATTTTAAAAGTTTTTGCAAAAATATTTGTATCACTATACATCTTGAGAATGTCGGCGCCTGAACGATGAAACATGTCCATATGAAGGAAGAAAGGTACTTATTTGCACTGTCAGTGTATTTTTATCACATTTAGCAAGTATTAACTTAGGTGTGTGTTTTTAAGATTTTAACTTATCATCACGGTTATGAAAAATAACTGTTAATACAAGGACTTTTATAATATCATGTTTATCTTTTTAGCCAGGTTTGACTATATAACCACTCTTGGGTTTTCGATATACGTTTTAAATATATTTTCATATAAACGAATCTTTACGAGAAAAACATTTAACACACATATATCGCGAGGAAAAGGAAATACTCAAAACTTTTTTATATAACTTTTAAAAACCTATTTCGTTGGTATTTACAGGATAAAAAATATGTACTTACTGTAAAAGTATCACGTTAAGAAATTTTGTAGAAACAAAATCAGAACTTTTGTGACACAAAATATTTTACAAACTAAATCTTTATTTTATTCTAAGAAAAATTATTATTTTTCGTATAAAGCAATTAAAGTAAAAAAAAGAGGATAGTCGAAGAGTGTTTTATAATATTGTTGACCTGTTGTTTTTCTTTTCACAGGCAGATTTGTGGTATATCATGTTAAATATCCATGCATAATAACGATATATTTTATTCTGAAAACCATTAATGTTATTCTCTTATTTTTAAACTTCATGGATTAACCTTAATATATATATACAGAGCAGTGGCGCAGCCACGGGAGGGGTTTGGGGGTTAAAACACCCCCCAGAGCTAAGAAAAATTACTATAATCGCCTCTTATATGAATCAAAACCAAAATTAATATTTAAACGTTTTGGCATTTTTCGAAATCCGCCGTTTTGAGAAATCAAACTCTATTCAACAAAGTGATTCAATTAAACTGCGAAAATTCTACTTAAAACTGTGAAAGCGCATATTACATGCATTGGTTTTGTGAAAATTGGTTATTTGGACTAAGTCACTTTTTCGAGACGTCTTATGCTAAAAGAATGGTCATTTCCTGCCACACAGACGCTTTGAGTTTAAGCATTATACAATGGGCCATTTTTTAATTGCACTTCTGTCTTTGTTCCATGTTCGAAACAATAATAGACCATCGAATTTCAGAAAAACATGAAACATACACTTCTCCAGATCTCTCTCAGTTTCAAACGCCCTGTTTTACGCTTTTTGCTCCCAATTACACCTAAGACCAAGCTCTTTACGTACCCAAGTAAAAATCTTAGTAAAATAAGAATTAAAAAAGTAGTAACTATAAAGTTGTAAAAAGCTGTTTTTGATTGTGATAACAAATTATCGCAGTCGTGTGTCTTTGGAACCATTTGTTCCTTAGGAGATCTGCACACAAATTTAAAGAATGTATTCCATTAATTACTAATGTAGCAACGAGTAATGGTGCTTGCTCTCGGAGAAGCATTTATTGTAATTTCATTGAGTTATAGATAATATGTCTGTGAGTATGGATTTTGAAAAAAGAGGGGTTAAATGTAAAACATTTTCTTAGACTGTATAAAATATATTTACCATATTTTATGGAAGAAACTTCGTACCCGTCGTAAGCGCCGCACTCCTCAAAATTGGTCTGAATAAGCTTTAAAATATCGTAATCGCCGCACCCGTCGTAAACGCCGCATCTGTGTTTTTACTCCTACTTTTGTCGACAGTATCTAACTTTAATCAAAGTGTTCTGAACAATGTAGGGTGCCTCATTTTTAATAACTTAAGATTCTAAAAAGTTATTTAAAATCTTTAAATCAGGTTTTAAAATTTGTATGTAATTTTTAAATTATGAAACGTCAATTGGTACTAAAATCATCCAGAGCGCGGGACGCGGACTCCTCACCATAGGCGCCCCACATTTTTTAAGTGTTCGGCGCAACTTAGCACGCTTTTTACGTCGCATCCACTTTAGTCCTTTTTTAGTTTGTATTCGAAGCCCTCAAAATCTGAGTCGTCAATATCTAAGTGGAAGAGTTGTAAATTTTCTTTGGTCCACCTGTTTGGTTCGGTATCGGTTATCATCATTGGAAATGTCACAGTTTTCATTATCGGCAAAGTCAGAAAGTTCCGCGTTGTTGAGCAGGAGACTTGAGAGCAATCTTAAGGAATTTTTACTTTATCCCAATTTTAAGCGCACGGAAAAAAGAAAAGAAATCGTAAACGCCGCACTTGGCAAAAAATTAACTATACCAGTATCTCGTAAACGCCACGGCGTTTCTTCCATAAAATACGGTATACACAATTTTATGCTAATCATGCATTAATTTAAATTAATAAGCACATTGTTAAAAATCTGCAGTTTTAGCTTTATAGTCACTCGCTATTATAGAAAACGGTTACTTGAATATATTATGGAATATTCTCATTATTTTTTATTATTCTCATTCTCATTATACCTTAAAAGTAACCACCATGTCAAAAACCAAGCTTTTATACCAACTAATGGCCGAAGGTGACCGGTCACTTGCAATTTTAGACGTTTTGTTAAATATCTAGAAAAAATACATGAGGAATTAACCTGAAACTGCAGGTGCGTAAATAGTATAGTATAGGTCAGGGACGGCGAACCTATGGCACGCGATAGAATAATTTTGGCACGTTGTTACTTGTGACTAATTCAATATACTGTGATACTACACAAAATACACAAACTCTAGATGATCTCTTCTAGACTAAATTTGATTTATTGGAAATTGACGAATTTTAATTGCGGCTTTTTAAAATACCGTAAATTACCACATTTGTAAATGTACCAATGATAAAATTATTTCAACTTCGATATTAATTTCAGAGCTATTTAAAAAAAACTGGCGCTTGATATTTTAATATTTTTTCCATCTATGTCCGCAAGTCATTATAGTTTCTAAAATGAATAATACAAAAAATCTAATAAAAAGCAGTTGTCATATAAATCCAGTTCAGTTTGCATTCTGTTGAAATTAATTTAGCATGAACCTGATATTAATTATTTTCCTTCCAAGATGCAACAACACAATCATATATATTTTAAATATTTTCTAGAATTTAATTTTTTTATTATTATAATAGAGCAATACCTCACCTGTATGTTACCCATTTGACTTTTTTTTTATCTTTATGTTAGAATTTAAAGTTTTTTTTTTTTTTCAAGATTTTTCAATCACCTATATTTGTTGGCACGTCAAGGTCGTGTAAAATATTTTTGAAAAGAAATTGGCACGCGGTTATAAAAAGGTTCGCCGACCCTAGTATAGGTCATATATTTCCGCGAAGATTTTTTTCCCGAAACCCAATTGGGGACCGTCAACAAATTGAAAAAGAACGAATATCTTTTGGATAACCCTTTAAAAACCAATGTAGCAAAAGTGTTCAAACTCGAGATTATTAATAAGCGGTTTATTGTAATATACTGTGTTCATTTTTATGAGGATAGCATGTATACTCGTAGAGAAATTAAGGTTTTTATAAAAACAGTCCCAAATTTCGCCAAATGTTTTGCTTATAATTTGCAGAGTTCTTAATATAAAAAAAGTTCTTTTCAGAAAATATGACAATCAACATTGTACATAATACCCTACAATCAGAATTAAAAAATAATAAAAATTGAATGAAAAATGAGTAGGTTTACTAAAAAATGTTTCACTGCGCATGCGCGAATGCAATCAAAATATAATGTGCATAATGTATTAGCTAATGCATGTGCATGCCGCCTGTCTCCATGGATTCAATTTCTTCTGGTTTTAGTTTGAATGTTTTTAAAGTTTGCCGTTTTTAAAGTATGTTGTTTTTGAAGTTAGTTGTTTTTAGTTATTTTGTTGTTGTCATTTGGTTTAGTTTATTTAGTTTATTTATTGTTGGATCAGTTCCGTAGTTTCAAATTTTTGGTTTGGTTTTTGGATGTATTAGCTAATTATATAGAGCAAATTTTGTGAAAGTCTCAAAATCATAGCTTGAAAATTCTGAAAATTATCGTCAATAGAATAAGCTCGAAATCCGTTGTTCCCAAAAGGAAGCAAAAAGATGAGGGTTTGTATCCAAATACAGTAGTAGGTGCAATATTGTGTACGCTATCTTGGTACTAATCAACAGAATTTGATACAACCCCTCATCTTTTTGCTTCTTTTTGGGAACAATGGATTTCGAGCTTATTCTATCGACGATAATTTTCAGAATTTTCATTCTATGATTTTGAGACTATCACAAAACTTGCTCTATATAATTAGCTAATACATTATGCACATTATATTTTGATTGCATTCGCGCATGCGAAGTAAAGCATTTTTTAATAAACCTCCTCGTTTTTCATTCAATTTTTATTATTTTTCAATTCTGATTGCAGAGTATTATGTACAATGTTGTTTGTCATATTTTCTGATAAGAACTTTTTTTTATATTAAGAACTCTGCAAATTATAAGCAAAAAACTTGGCGAAATATGGGACTGTTTTTATAAAAACCTTAATTTCTCTACGAGTATACATGCTATCCTCATAAAAATGAACACAGTATATTACAATAAGCCATTTATTAATAATCTCGAGTTTGAAGGCTTTTGCTAAATTAGTTTTTACAGGGTTATCCAAAAGGTATTAGTTCTTTTTCAATTTGTTGACGGTCCCCTATGAGGTTTAGGGGAAAAAAATCTTCGCGGAAATATATGACCTATACTATACTGTTTACACACCTGCAGTTTCAGGTTAATTCCTAATGCATTTTTCTAGATATTTAGCAAAACGTCTAAAATCGCAAGTGACCGGTCACCTTTGGCCCTGTATATCGCACAAACCGCAGTTTTAGAACGTTTTTTGCTCTTGCATCCTTTTAATTTCGAATTTTTGGAAAACTGTTCTTGGTGATCATTTACGTTTCTAGAGTAACAGCCATGCCAAACTTAATGTATCTAGCTCTAACAATTCCTAATAAATCATAATTAAGGCTATATAATGCTGCTAGAATTGTGTAGGGATAATACATAAGTAAAAAAGTGTGCAAAAAGACGTCCGTCTGACATTAGCCTTAGATCGTTTTCAGACCATTTTCCGCTCATTTCATCCTTTTTATTTTTTATTTATTTTTTTTTTTTTAGGAACCGTTCTTGAGCATTTATACATCCCAAAATTTATTACCATGCCAGATTCTAACCTTCTATACAAAATGTATCACACAAACCGCAATTTTAGAAAGTTTTTTTTGCTCTTGCACCCTTTAAAATTTCGAATTTTTAAAAAACTGCTCAGGGCATGCATTTAAATCTCTAAATTAACAACCATGCCAAATTCCATGTTTCTAGCCGTTGTTTTACCGATGTAAAATATAGCTTATGTTGAAACGGAGATAGTCACCATCATTTTGCCATTATTATTAAGGTTCCACTCTACGCTTAAAAAGTAAAATCGGAATTATTAAAAGATTATTCGTGCGTCTTATTTATCTGGCGGTCAGCGGGGGAGTTGAGGGCACTCGGTGTACCTAAGCGATGTAGAATCTTCCAAGGATTGTCGGTAATGATTTTCGAAAAAATGTGTCTGTAATTTGCCGAGATATTAATTAAAAACCCATGTAGAAAACAACGGTACGAATCAAAACAGTGTTGCTACTTTGTGACCTTCTTTCGAAGCGTGCTTAGCACATTGCCAAGTTTAAACTTTGTATAAGATCTTTGTTTTAGGTAAGGTGAAACATAGTGATAAGCACTTTTTATTCCAACTGAATTCAATTATTGAAGGCAAATATTATAAAGATAATTCATATAATAATTCCAAGTCATTAAAAGTCAGTAATTTTGAGACAAAAATTGCTTATAATTCAATAAATAATTCATTTATAAGGAAAAAAACTTTTCGATTAGAAATCATTTCAATAATTATGTCTGAATATGCGTTTATTTTTAAAAATGAATAGAAAAGTTTCACGTTATTTAGCGTACTATTATTTATTCCTTTAAAATTGTCCACTATTACATGAAATATGATTTACAAATGACATTTCGTGAGAATCTCTGCGACCTCTTTCCGAAGCATGGTTGGTTCTTTACCAAGTTTAAACTTTGTACAAAGTCTGTGTTTTAGAGGGAGAAATATTCATCGGTTTTCATTCCAGTAGAATTAAATTATGGCATGTGGTATTTTTATGTGTACGCAAGTAAATATTATCTTTGAACAGTTCTGATATTTTGTATGGAGCCCTTTGTATGCGAGTTAAGTTCGCACACGACCGATTATCTTTATAAACCCGTTCGGTAGTTCCAAAAATACCCCCCCCCCAAAAAAGGGCTATTTTTTTATAATATTAGTGCAGGTACAACTTCAGTTTGAACCCGGATATTTTTAGAGAACTTTAACAATAATAAAGCTGTTTTAACGAAATTGTCAACAGACTTACGTTACTTACTGGCAAATTCGGTGTCATGTAAAGTACTGGAAGTGCACAATATAAAAAATAATAAAATACCATGTTTAATATCAACTACATTCCAAAATATGGATTACCTAACAGAGCACTAATTGGGCGTAAATGATGATAAATTCCACCAAATTTTCGTGATGTTGTTTCATTTGACAAAAGCACGGTAAGTATATTGAAAATTTTGTTAAAATGGCTTCATTATTATTAATGTTAAAAACAAGAATTCGAGATTGTCTTGGAATGAAATCCTGTGTATTTTTGGTTGAACAAGTGGATTGGAATTCTGTTATTTTCTATGCAAAAATTATTTAATGGACTGTACACTTACAACTCTTAAAGTTTGCCTCATCATCTTTAAACACTTTTTATAAATCTAACCTAGTTTGGGGTTATTTCATTGCATTTTATATTTTCTAACTCTAATACTGTAAACGCTGTTTAAAGAAACACAACCAATGTAACTGCGTGTAAAAAGCATTATGATTTGATTCATTAAAAAGACAGATTATATTAACCGGTGATTCAAATAATCGGCGAACACGTTTATCAAAAAACTTTGGCCACTTGATCGCGATTTGGGACCAGTGTGCGGCGGTCCAAATATGGATACTCTCCCCTAAAGCTATTTTCTGTTAACATTATAATATTATGTTAGCTTTAGATTGAGATAATTAAAACTGTTAACAACAGTAGCTATTTTAATTAAGGATGTGTTAACATTATACATGAAAATCACTTAATATAATTAAAGCATGTTAATGCTTTCTAAATGTAATAAAAATCCACTTACAAGGCAAATAAACACCTTTCTTCATTCATAAAGACATGTTTCATCACTCAGACTTCGACATTCTCCAGATCTATAACGATGACCTAAAATTAGGAAAGTGATACTATGCAGAATAAGGATCAGCAATATAAAATAATTCACGTTCATAAATATCCATTTTCATTGTTGCATTTGATTTCATTATACATGAGATAGCGTGAAATTTTGTTTACCATTTTGCAATTTTAAAAGTTTTTGCAAAAATATTTGTATCACTATACATCTTGAGAATGTCGGCGCCTGAACGATGAAACATGTCCATATGAAGGAAGAAAGGTACTTATTTGCACTGTCGGTGTATTTTTATCACATTTAGCAAGTATTAACTTAGGTGTGTGTTTTTAAGATTTTAACTTATCATCACGGTTATGAAAAATAACTGTTAATACAAGGACTTTTATAATATCATGTTTATCTTTTTAGCCAGGTTTGACTATATAACCACTCTTGGGTTTTCGATATACGTTTTAAATATATTTTCATATAAACGAATCTTTATTAGAAAAACATTTAACACACATATATCGCGAGGAAAAGGAAATACTCAAAACTTTTTTATATAACTTTTAAAAACCTATTTCGTTGGTATTTACAGGATAAAAAATATGTACTTACTGTAAAAGCATCACGTTAAGAAATTTTGTAGAAACAAAATCAGAACTTTTGTGACACAAAATATTTTACAAACTAAATCTTTATTTTATTCTAAGAAAAATTATTATTTTTCGTATAAAGCAATTAAAGTAAAAAAAAGAGGATAGTCGAAGAGTGTTTTATAATATTGTTGACCTGTTGTTTTTCTTTTCACAGGCAGATTTGTGGTATATCATGTTAAATATCCATGCATAATAACGATATATTTTATTCTGAAAACCATTAATGTTATTCTCTTATTTTTAAACTTCATGGATTAACCTTAATATATATATACAGAGTGTCCAGCGAATAAGACTCTGATTTCAAAATTAAATATCTCAAGAACAATGATCAATAGAATTATGCGGTAAACGGTTTGTTTATTAGCTAAGCTGTAAAAATGTTATACAGAAATTTCAAAATTTAGTTGCAAAAACCGTTAACAGTTGGCTATGTAACCGCAATACTTGTAAACTGTGCTTCCAAGTCCAGATCATTAGCGTCTCATTCCTATTTGGCTGCCTACGGAAGAACAAATATTGGGAAAGTCCACTTATTCATTGGGGTGATGTGCAGAAGTGGAGACATCTGGTTACAGAATTATTGCAACAGCTTTAATTTTAGGAAATTTCAATTAATAAAATTTTCTATGAAAAGTTTAGAATTCATCATATAAGAACTTATTAAAATATTTTATTAAATTCAATTTTTAGTGCCATATAATTATTTAAATCAAAGTGCATGTATTTAAAAAAATAATTTTGTACTTTTTATTTATTTTTTATTTTTTAAAATCACGGCATAATATTTTGGCATTATTGTATGTACCTGAATTATTATAAATAAAAAAGAAATTTTGCACTTTTCCTTTATTTTTAAATCACGGCATAATACTTTGGTTTTAGCACAACACATATATTTCTTTTCTTTGTAAACAAAATTTTAGAGACAGAAATTATGCATTAAATTATTTCATTTTTAAAAGGAATTGATGATAAATCATATCAGCAACGTCAAAGCAAAGTATTTTGTATGCTACATTCCTTTCCAACACTTCGGATCCTATCGCTAGTAGCTGCACCACATTTCTGTGCTTAATGATAAAAAAAAAAAAAAAAAAAAAAAAAAAAAAAGAGTTTTAAAATTAAAATTACTTTTTTAACTTAATTAAGTTTTTAAAAATAGAAACTTTGTATTTTTTCATTCAAACTATTCTCTACAATTTAAAAAAATGATTTATAAATCGTTATTATAAATGCTCAATGATTTTTTAAAAAGGGGTTTATTTTAGCTTAATTAAATTTTAAAAGATTTTTTTATTCAAACTTTTTTCACAGTTTAAATAAATGTTAAAAATTAAAGATTTCCATTTTTTTTCAAATCATCCTCTACTTGGATTCGATTCCACGATCTACCAATTAGGAGAGAAAAGACATTCCATAAAGATACTGGTAACAAAATATGAAACAAATCTCAATTCTGTCAACACATGGCTCCACTTCTGCACATTACCCAAATAAAATATTTTAATAAGTTCTTATATAATGATTGCGAAACTTTTCATTGAAAATTATATTAATTGAAATTCTCTAAAAGTGAAGCTGAAGCAATAATTCTATGACCAGATGTCTCCACTTCTGCGCATCACCCCAACGAAAAAGTCGTCTTTCCCAATTTCCGTTCTTCCATAGGAAGCCATCTAGGAATGAGACTCTAGTGCTCTGGACTTCAAAACACAATTTATAGGCATTGCGATTATAGCGCCATCTGTTAGTGCTGTTTGCAACTAATTTTTGAAACTTCTGTATAACATTTTTACAGCTTTGCTAATAAAGAAACCGTTTACCGGATAATTCTATTGATTTTTGTTTTTGAGATATTTAATTTTGAAATCAGGATCTTATTCGCTTGACATCCTGTATACATATATATATAGATAGAGAGAAAGAGATTGATAGATAGGTATAGATATACACATATCCGTTTGTTTTTAGATTTTTAATACGTGAATGAAAATTTTAGCCAATGAATTTTTAATTTGAGAGTAGCCATTATATAGCAACATTTAAGTTCCTCCGATCAATCAAAATAATGTCTAAATGCGCAAAAAATATAATAATACTAGAAATAAACACTATCAATTATACTTTACCCTTTTCTATCGCTGTTGAAAGATTTCCGTTTATTGTATTCTGGTATGAAATGTAAATCACTGCACATTCAAAAATCTTAAGGACAGTTAAATTTTTAAAATACCGGAAACATAAATGTTTCAAAATGAAATACATTGATTAAAATTTTTGCGTTTTATTTACTCAGTTTTTTCTATGTAATGATCTTTTGTATTTCCTTTGGATATACTTATCTTAAATATTTAATGGAAGAAAAATATTCGTTAGCCCTTCTTTCCTAAACATTCCTGGTGAGTTTAAATTAGAAAGACTGTTATTAAATTAAAGAATAAACATTCACTATCTAATTTAAGTTGTTCTAGATTACATAGAGTTAGGCTGAGGATTTTCTCCTTCAGAATTGAGTTTGTGTTAAAACATTTAAAATGCAATTAACTCTAAAAGTATTCAATGCAACCGTAACTTATTTAAATGATTTAGAAAAAATTAATGCTTTAAATAACTGAATATACAACCAATATAAGTACTAATAAATAATTAAAGAATTTTAAAATTGTTAAGTAATTTAAAATTGCATATTTAATGTATTAGTATCAAAGTTGAATAATTGGAAATTTAATTAAATTGGCCACCAGAAGTTATCGGACAACGACCGGATGCTTCTGATTGTCCGATTGCTTGTCGAATATCTACTCTATTGAAATTTCTGTCGAACTGTCCCTGATCTTCTAGGATGTAAAGGACATCTTTGTTTTTATCTTTTACAGCGAATTAGTCGCGGGTACAATTAGGGGGCCAAATATAAATTTTAAAATAAAATAAATCACCCATGTAACAGAAAATATTCAAAATGGTTTGACAATGTAGAAAATGACTATGTGGGTCATGTTTAACATTTGTGTGCATATGTGTAAGCATATTACGAATATTCTTGAAAGTGTTAACGTTTCTGGAAAAAGATTCAATTGTTTTTTGTCTTTATTTTTATAGAAAATAGAGTTTATAACCATATTTAAAACCACTTTCTAAAAACCTGAAAGTGAATAGTAGAAACAGTACACTGTTAAACAAATCCGTCCAGTTTTTCTGTAGGAATCATAAAAATAGTTGCCCTTATCGTACCCGAAAATTTTCCGACCCAGCTCGGAATAAAATTCGTAAAAAAAGGAAATAGTCAATAGGGCGGTATTTTACGGATTTTATTCTGATTTTACGGATTTTATTCTGAGCTGGGTCGGAAAATTTTCCAGTACGATAAGGGCAACTATTTTTCCGATTCCTACAGGAAAACTGGTCGTATTTTTTTACAGTGTATACTGCAACTATACGAACAATATAAGGCTTATTTGATAAGATGTGGACATTTGTATGAAATAGTTTTTTACTGCTCACGCGTGAAAAGTTCATGAATTAGTATTCATAATTTGGTAGTCAGCTATTTAGGGCAACTTATATAAAATGTCCAGTCAAATATTGCGAAAATTCAGAAAGATAGGGGTGATATAATGAGTTGCTTTCTACAAGTAGCTGTGTATTATAAGGGGTTTTCCACGATTTGTCAGCCAGTTTAGTGCATCTTTCTAAATATTCACAATATTTGACTAAAGTTGCCCTAAATAGTTGATTAACAAGTTATGAAATTAAAATTCTGGAATCTTTCACCGATGCGCAGTTAAAGATTAATCCATATAATAGTCCATATGTCATCAAATATTCAAAACATTTCTATTTTAATTGTAGCTTTTTGTTTGTATTGTTTTTAACACTTTCCAACATAGTTGAAAAATGTTTAGGAGTTTGGTTTGTCTGTCTATCAGTCCGAGCTCTAACTCTCGTAAACATACTAGGATTGATCATATTTTATGTCATTGATGCTTACTATCAGTACTGAAAGTGAAACCTGTGGCAATTTTGGTTTATTTAAAGGAATGGTCAAGAGTTTTTCGTTACATTACGATGTAGAGAAAAATTCGTTTTAAGTTTATTTTAATGATGTTAGACAATTTTAAACATAAGGAAATTGATAGGCATTTGATGAATCATGCATTTTGAAGAATACGGACAGGAAATATATTCATATGGTATGGATCAAAATTACCCCTGACGGTCCTTTTAGTGTAAAAACAGAGTCATGCATTTTTCGGATTAAGTGAACAAGACTTAGCATAACAGAAGTAGGTACAAATAGTCTTTTGCAGAGTCGTGCATTTTTCGGATTAAGTGAACAAGACTTAACATAACAGAAATAGGTAGAAATAGTCTTTTATAGTCCAAGCTAGAGAAATACGTAACAATTATAAAATACACGGGATCCCGGTTAAGATGTGTTTGGAAGGAGCACTCTCAGAAATAGAATTCTCACTTTTGACGATTTAACAATCCTCAAGCTGTATTTCGTCGTTTTTGACGATCATTTCCTATCACCATCACGTGATTTTTAAGGAAAGGTAAACTCTCAGATATTTGACGAAAGTTTTTCCTCAATCACGGTCAGACTCAATGCATTTTAAGGAAATCGTTGCTGCACCTCCTCAAATCTTGCGATTTTAGCAAGCAGATATTTGCTTGTTTGTATTAGTCCCGTAATAATTTATTTTTAAAACAACACTTTATAGTGCTTTTCAGAAAATACCGAAATATAGGTAGTTATTGTTTCTTCATAAGTTATTTTTTTAGCTGTTAAAATTTTTAGGAATGCTTATTATTATTATTAGTATTACTTATATTGTTGTTCGTTATGTTTTAATTCGAAAAGAATATATTTCCTGTGTTCAAAAACATCCAAAAAGAAAATTTAATGAATAAAATTTCAAAGATCCGGGATATCTTTTTTTAAAATTTATTTAAGAAGTGTATTCTGTTTTCAATCAGATTTAAAATTAACATAATTGATCCCTCTCCCTTTTATAAACAGTAAAGTGTTAAAATCTTATCCACCTACTCAAAGTGATAAAATCTCACTCAATATGCACTTCACAATTCGTTATTTGTGTGCGACAAATTAACCAGACCATATTCTAACCATTCATTGAGCAAAGAAAATTTCACTAATAAATGATTTAATCAAGCCATATTATAATTATTTATTGACCACGAGAAAAACATGATAATAAATTAGCCTTCCTTAAAACTTTCAGCACCGATAAAATTACAATCTATCTTATAAAAATATAATCACGCGGCAACTTTCATTACATCAGTCTAAAAGCACATTCTTACAAGTCTCCAATAGCCTGGTCGGTAGAGCAAGTGTCTCCCACCCTAAAGCCCGCGGGTTCAAATCACGCCGAGGAAAACGGAAAGTGAATTTTTTCTTCCCTTGGTACAGGAGCTTCCAAACTGTTCAATAGATGGCGCCACCAGCCCTTTTTTGACGAAACTTTTGAGGAAATTTATATCGTCAAACAAGTGAAGAAAGTAATTTCATCAATTTGACGAAATATTCGCTCGGAGCATATTCCAGGAAACAGTTTCGTCAAAAACAAAGAAAATTTCGTGAAATCTGAGTATTCATTTCTGAGTGTGAGCGGGCAAAAGTCACATATTAAGCGGAATATCGTATTAAACGTGATGTGTATAATGTTGGATGAACTGAGATTATTTATAATATGTACACTACGTACCATACATATGCTCCCGGGATAAGGCGATCTTAAAATTCGTAGCGCCATATTTGGCGACATAATTCACTTTTGGCGTGAAATAAACAAATAAAAATCCAATAATAAAAAATTAAAATGATAAAAAAGCATATAAAATATGATTATAACAGAGAATTTTTATCGGTTCTCTTATTTTTATGTGTAGGTCTACAAAATGTATCAGGTCTCTATGCTATGTGCGAGCAGCACCAAAAGTTTGTTAGTACTTGTGATTTTAATAATGAGTAGCATTATATTCTATTCTTTTTTAATGTAATTAAAAACTATTCTTATTAATCTTTGGATAGCATAGTGAAAAGTAAAGAAAACATTGAAAATATAAAAGAATTATAAGTTTAATATTTTTGCCCCTAATATGCATTAAAAACTGATATATTTAAATCCTCACTAATAGCAAGTATAATCATCACTAATCATAATACATTTTATGACGGATCTGAGAGTCCTGAATTTGTATATATCTCTTTAATACAGTAAAAATATATACGAAAGCGAAAGACAAAGAATGTTAGGACGCGGTATCAAAGAAGACTTGCAGTGCTGCTAATTTTACGGGATTTTTTTTTTTTTTATATTCAAATATCTACCACTTGTTTCGATTAGTAATGTTCGCCCTAATTTATCTATTATCAAATAAAGTAAATATTATTATTTTAAACAATGTTTTTTATCTGAATAATAAACGTCCGCTAAATTAACTAAATTGGATTAGAGAGAAAGGATTTCCACCTTGATCAATCATCATGGGTCTTAAACGAGATTTTTTTACTCAAAAGCCGAAAACCTACTAAATACTAAGCGGGATCGTGTAATAATCGTTTACGTAATAAACGTGATATTTTTGCATCACGCTTAAGGGTGATTGATGTTCAAGAGATCAGAAAAAACCCGCGTGTTAAGTGAGATCGCGAATTAACTGTGAGCGCTTTAACCGAATTCGACTGCATATACATTTTTAGTAAAATAAAATCTATTCGAATTTGAATGTAAAATTTTCAACTAAAAATTTCGTTATGTAATGTTACCAGAATAGAGATACAGTCGGACCTCTATTTAACGAACCTCTATTTTGCGAACTTTTATTTGGAACGAAGAACATTTTGCAAATTTCTTCGAAAAATAACCTCCAAATAGCGAAGTGCATTCTCTATTTAACGAACTTTTTCTTGGGATCTAATTTTTTTTTCTCCCTATTTCGCAAAATATTACTGGACATTTCAAACTTATTCTTCCTTTTAACACATTTTATTATGATCAATGACCAAGACCAGGTCTTACCAGGCACCTAACTCACCGAGTAAAATCGCTGTGATTCTTTGCTTTTAATCCAAGAAGTGTAAATTTTCAATACCCCCTTTTAACCCTCAATGGAGCTGCCCCGTGTTCTTAGAGTCTCCTGTTTCCTAGATTGTTGACCATGATCAGTCGTGTTGGTAATTTCAGTTCTTGTAGCTCGAAAATGTCAAAGCGAAAGTGCTTGAGCATCAAAGGACAAAAAAATAGTCTCGATGAGGTGGATAAAGGAGTGAAGAAAAAGAATACTGCTTTAAAATTTGGTATTCCTCCAAACAACTTATCAACCATAATAAAAAAATATGATTTTAATGTAAGATCATTTTTTAACTGAAAATACAATGTATTTCCAGATAATGTTTTGATTCATTCTTATTTCCCTTGCAGATTTCTTTTTGATGGGTAAAATAAATAAAACAAATAGATATAATGTATAAAAAAAGTGTGGTTAACTACTTTTTTAAATTATATTTAGTGTTTATGGACATGTTTTATGTAGTTTAAAGTGTTCTAAAAGGTGACTCTCTATTTAACGAATTTTCTATATAACGAACTTTTTTCGGGATTTAGCGACTTCGTTAAATAGAGGTCCGACTTTATATATGTAAAAAAATTCTTCACGTTTTACTAGAAAAATATGTGGAGTTGATTTTTCATAAGATAAAATTGATTAGCTGAAAAGGAGTGTCCACAAAAAAAGTTCTAAAATTCACATCGCAGTTCTAACTAATAAAGATGGATTTTCGTGTGCATAAAGAATTATTTCAGCAACAAAAAAATTCGAAGTCTTCTAATAGTTGAAATTCTTTTGCCTCGTAAAATGTGCATAACTGAAATGTCTTACAGTTTATAGAACATTAAAATTTCGATTTTTTTTTTATACGTTAAAGGTAAATTAATAAAAAAAGAAGGACGAGTTTTATCTAATGAAAACACGATAAAGATGAAAAAAAGTGTTGTGAAATCTGAATAAAAGAATCCGTTTGTTGAAATAAATATAAAAATAATATTATAAAATAAAAATAATATGATCAGACAATTGGTATAGCTGAAATTCATTACTTTGTTGAAGTTTTTCGCAGCGACTTTCGTTTTTTGGATCTGATAGTACTTAGAAAGACTAAAAAAAAAAAAAAAAAAAAAAAAAAGGTATTCGATGAATAAGTAATGAAAACTTTTTTTTCCTGAATTAAGAAAGAATTTATAAATTGCTTTGTTATTTTTTGAAAGGTTACGTTTGTAATTGGTTTATTTTTGAAAAGAAAATATCCAGTTAAAAGTCTTAAAGGAGAAAAAATAATGTTTGTGAGTTTTATTTAAGCATTACGTGTAAAAGAAAAAAAAGAATATTGAGAACTTTTAATCAGATAAAGAACTGAATCAATTAGATGAGAAATAAAAATAATGTGATAAAAAAAATTTTATTTCTTGATTGATTAGCTTATTACAATGTTTTTAAACGATTATATTTTTCGAGTCTTGTAATATTTTAAAACTATTTAAAAATGTTTTAGATGAATAGATAATGAAAAAATCCCTTTTTTATTAATATGCTGCTTAATATTTTCTTTACTTATTACTTTTCAAGGGAGCATTACTTGTTTAATTATTTTTGCGTTGAAAAAATGTAATCTTTGCTTGAAATTAAAAGATAAAGATACCAAAAAATCCAGGATTTTGGCTTGTATATAATAAATAGGTAATTGAATTATTAGAAAATTAAAAATGCAGAAACCAAATACGCATAAATATTAATAAATTAAAACAATATTAGGAAATTAAAAAAAAAGAGATTTCGGATATTTTTCATTTTATAATATAAAATATCACAAAATGAAGTTTCTTTTGCTGCCTCATGTTTTCAGAAAATATTTCGAACATTTTTTTATAGCGTATTCTTCAGCATTCTCAACTTGACATTATAGCATTTTCGCAATCTATTAATTCTCATGTAAACATTTTTATGTACAGCAAACATGTATAATAGACAAAAATGGCAAATTAATACATTATAACGATGAAATAACGATGAAATGACGATGAAATTAAATTATATATATATATATATATATATATAGTCCCTTTTGAGTGCATAATTCGAATTAGGCAGCTGAAAATATTTATTTGAGTATTGGTAGTATTTCAAAAACAGATTGTTTGAAAACCTGTTTAATACGGTATAAACAGTACTCGGGAACATTTATTTAAATCAGTGACAAGGAAATAAACATTGTTTTTGTAAATAAATGTTTGAATTTCAAAAGTAAATTAGTTTCACATTAATCTAAAGATATAGAACCCATTTCCTTAACGCGGGTCAATAGAAATAAATCATTGTATATTTGAGAACAAGGTTACATTATATTTTTATCGATTATTTTTTCTTTTTCTACCGTATAGTGGAGATGAGTTCGATATTATTGAACTTGTATTGTTTCATTTCAATTTTATCCTGCTTTTAATAAGATAACTGAAGGATCTATTAGAAAGAATATTATAGGTTTTTAACAATATCTCACCTCAGCTCAAAGAAGAAAACTTGGGATGATGTTTCAAAATTCTTTAAATAATAACAAAAATCATAATCATGAAAAACAACAATGCTGTAAATTTGTATTAAAAATCCACGCATAATTCCAAATAAAAGTTCTATAACTTGATTATAAATATAGTATTTTAAAAGCAATAATAATATTTTCATAGCATAAAAAATAAATTCAATCTTAAGGTAAATTTTCGGGTAATATCCATTTATAGGAAATATTTAATAATTCTATTACAACTGAAAAAAAATAAAATAGCGATCTTTGTCATATCAGAGAAAGGTTAGAAAATGTTTGGTTTCTTTTAGTTTCAGACTGTTTGAGAGATTCTGTAGGTTCGGTAATTGTTAGAACCAGACGAGTTATTTAATTTTTTATGCAAGGAGGAGGAGATATTTTGTTGTTGTGCTGAGACGCATCTGGTACACTTCTATTATCATATACAATCAGAATGAAAATTATATTATATTTTCCTTGATTAAGAAACATTGGTTTTTATTACAGTATAGTTTCAATGTGTTTGATATTATTAAACTAGTATTATTTCATTTCATTTTTATCCTTTTGTTAAAATAGATGGCTGAAATACAAAGAATTTTACAGGTTTCAAGCAATATTTTGTCCGAGTTTAAAGAAAATACTCAGTTTTAATGAAAAAATTCTTTAAAAAATTCTTTAAATAAATTAAAATACTTTAACAAATGTAAAAAACAACAATGCTAACATTCTTGTTTCTTATGGAAAGTACCAAATTATCTAGTAGTCGGCGTTTCAAATTTTGTGTTTAGCCATCGTAGACTAGGTGGCGGGCAGAGAAAAAATTATTGCGTTATCTTGTTTCAAAATGAAATGATGATGTAGGACAAAATTATTAAAAGAACATACATTAGGATCTGTTTATGTATATTTTGGTATGATATTAGCAGCAGGGAGCGCCAAATCGTCATTTTAGCATTACTATCATGTCGTCCAGTTTCGGGAGAATATTTTAATATGTTGCATATCTCGATTAGTAGAATGCAAATATGTCATAGACATCGATTAATGATATTCCGTGTAATGTATATTTTAAAATGCCAGTTCCTTTGAAAATGAACAATGTTAGCTTCATTTTTAAAAAAATAAGTTCTATAGAAGCAGAAGATGAGATATTAAAACCCAATAATTAGCCTCTAATTAATATTATTTCTCTCTATTGAGTTATAAACCAGATAAGAAGTTTTATTTTATATTATTGAAAAGTTTTCACAATCCGTGGCTTTATGGTTATTGAAATCTTGAAAATGATATTTGTGTGCTTATAAACATTAGGAAGAACTTATATTTGCGTGCCTATTAAAATTAGGAAGCAGTTATATTTCCGCAGAAAGTTTAAATATTATTAATTAAAATGCAATTTGTTGAAATTTCATCCTAATAACCCATTAAATAATTGTGGAAAACATTTCAACCCTTTAAATTTCGTTTATCTTATAACTTACTTTGTGATATCATTTATATCTTCAAAGTAACACCCATGTAAAATTTCAAGTTTCTAGAATAGCCCTCGCAATTTCCAAATAAATCCTCGTTTTAAGAAGGCTTTCAGCATATTTCACACTTTAAATTTTCCATATTGAAAAAAACCTGTTCTGTGCGAGTAAGCAACAACTATGTCGAGTTTCATTCTAATATTTAAATTACGTACTTTTACTTCTATCCTTAACAAGTATAACGTTTTTTGATTAAATTATCTTTTTTAATTTCAATTTATCATACCTATTAAGCGCAAACATTTTCGTTTTATAAATAACTGTCAATACTTCAAGTCTTTATCCTTAACATTTTGATATTAATCATAATTTTCAACGTTTTTAGAATCTTTTCTACTCATTTCAGTCTTTTATATTTCGCTTTTTTTAGAAACCGTTTTCAGTGGGCATTTATTTCTTTAAAAAACACCATGTCAAATTTTAAATATGTAACACCCTCAGTATTACAAAAAAAGGATACTTTAGAACCTGTTTTGCTTCTGCAGAGACTGTCACCATCATTTTTTTCATTTTTACATTTAAAAGTTATTTGAAAGTTATTGAAAAATGAAATACATTCTTTTTTTTACTTTTAGCCAGCGTTTTTTAAAATTTGCAGAAAATGAGAATTTTTGATGGCTTTGAGTGTCAGGCCTTTTGACGTAAATCTCGAAGTTCTTCAAGTGTAATTTTTATGATGTGATTTCGCCTTTGTTAGAACCACTGATGTATGAATTCGAGAAGGTAGGTATTGTATTATACAGCTTGCATAATTTTTGTCTATTGTTAAAGGGAGAAAGATCAATGAGAAAAACGTTTACAGTATTTCTCCGAATATTTCTTTTTACTGTTTAGGACATTACATTTTTATTGAAAAAGGCAATCCTCGTCAAGTTTCGTCGACTTCAGTTGACTAAAACTTTTTGGGAATATTTCTTCAATTGCTTATAAAATATACATTATTTTGTTAAATAAAAAAAAAAAAGTCAATTTACAGAAAATATAAAATTGTTCTCTTGAATTCGAATAAAAATAAAATGTTTTTTACTCTAAGTTGGAAATTTTTGTGATAGCATAAATTGAGAATATTTGATGTCATTTAGTGTCAGACTGTTTGACACATTCTAAATTCACATATTCATTCAAGAGTGACGTTTTCATGTGATTCCGCTTTTTTAAACCACTGGAGTGTGTATTTCAGAAGATCACTTGCATATTATTTAGATTGTATCACTTTGTTTTATTTTGTTCTGTTTTTAAAATTGAATATAAAAGAAGCTGTTACGAAAACATCTATGTATTCATTTTTTTCATATTAATAGGGAGAAAATGTTCAATCGATACCGTTTAAAAATATATATATGATAAGTTTGTTCATAAATTTAAAAAACAACATTTGATTTGTTCAGAATTTGTTACTATACCGTCATTTATATATTATTTTTCTTATTCTTTACACCAGTAGTTTATTTATTAGATTTATTATTTTTTCTCTTCAACATTTCTTTTTTGTAAAGCTTTCATGTTGTAAAATAGTTTAATCTATGAACCGTACTCTAACGAAAAGTCGAAGCGACTGAAATTTAAAATATCGGCATTTTTTTAACGCATGCTTTTCTGAATTTGCATTTTTCATCAAGAAAATTATTTTTTGGTGGAATTAAAAATCAAATTTTAATCCCCCCTTATATTGTGTATAAGAATCTTGTGTTATACTTCATTATCTCTTTACTGACAATAAAGTTATACGCAGTTGAAATTACTAAATCCCAAATCACACTATTATGCATTTTATGTGTGCTGAAATCAAAGTTTGAAGACCACAGGTTCACAGCAAGGAATAAAATAAAATGATGAATTATGTATAATTCCAAATACAAGCTATATCTTTAAAAGTGTTTAACCTTTAACTGATGTCACAGAAATTGTCACGTAACTAGTGTGAAGCGGTCTGTGAGACCGCTGCACCGAGAGATGAATAAAAATCATGATTAACTCACAGGATGGTGATTTTGTACTAAACATTTTGCACAGGACTGTTATAATTAAAATTCACCCATTCAAAAGTCTGGTGATAGTACTAAAGTTTCAAACGGAACAAAATTTCGGTAGTGTTTGTAGTTAAACTGAAAAATGCAAGTTAAACTATAAAAATTGAAAAAGCCGCGGTCTGAGAGACCGGTTACGCGAGTTAAAGGTTGATTTTAACGGACAAATCTATAATTAATTTTCCAATATCTTCATTTAATGAATTTAACTTTAAAATATCTCTCACTTAAATAAACACACATGTATATATATAAGTAAATGTCTTTCAGTATGATACTCCTCTAAAATTTCCAAAACTACAAATTGCAATTAATAAAAATACAGATTTTATGCAATATTCAGACACGAAATAGAAATTTTATTTTTCCTATTTCATTATTATTTACCCTTACATTAACCCACATTACCCCACATAATGTTTCCAAACCATTAGTGTAAGGTGAAAAATAGATGTAAAAAAATAACTAGTAATACAACACACTTCTTACTAGATCCAATTTACTAACAGCTTTACAGAAACTCAAGCAATGAACAAATTAACATAAAATACTTGCAAATATTCACCGTTTTCGCAAACCAACGTACAGAGATTGGACAGGAAAATGGTCAGATCATTCATGTTATTTTTAGTTGTGTTGCATTTCGTTCGTCAGTATAGTTCGAAAGAATAACTTAATAACGAATTGTAGTTAATAAATATAAATAAACCCTTATATATCGTTAAGATTAAATACGAAAAAATAAAAATCCGTAGAGATGACTGTTAGACCAGTGTCAGACGGGCGTCTTTTTTGCTGCTTTTTTGCTTAGGTATTATCCATTCACAATGCTATAGCATTGTGACTGAATACAATACATCCAGTCACATCCAGTCACAATGCTATAGCATTGTGAATGAATAATACTAAGCAAAAAAGACGCCAGTCTGACATTGGTCTTATCCTACACGTACACGGCTGATTCAATGGCGGATGATTTGTGATTGGTTGCAATGTTTTACCGTAGAATTGTAAGGAATGGGATAAGGTTCTCGTAAGAAATTCGTGAAAAAATTTAAAAAGCAAGGAATTTTCTGAACAGTTCTATGATTGAAAGAGATTTATTTGTTATTTAATAAATTTTCATCTTTTGACTGGATAAGGTAAGGACATTTTGATCTTCGGTTGTGGAAATTTTCTTTTTTTTTTAGAGAGAAAAGAGATGGGAAAAAATATCTTTGCTAAAGCGAAAAAAGTACTACGCAGCACAGTTTCCGGAAAACTCCAGTGATTTTACGTAAACAAAATTGTAGATAGTATATTTTAAGATTTGTTTTTTAATGTTAGATTTGTGAATTTTCTATATTTTTGGAAAATAAGAAAATGAAAACAAAAAAGTCCTTCCGGTCGGTGCCGGGAGGAAGAGGTTGCTTTCATATTCCTTATTTTTAAAAAGCTAGCATATATTATTCAAACACATGAAGCTCAATTTAGTGGAAACCGATATAAAAGATTCAATACTAATTTTTATCAATACTAAATCATTATGACTGAGAATTTCGTAATATTAATCAGATTTATCCAAGCTGATTTCATTTAAAGTAACTTATATTTGGTTTCCAAATTCGGCGATATCTTGAAGTGCCTGCCCTTTTAAGACAACATGGGGGATGAGGCTAACCAGTGAACTTGGTCGAGAACTTAGGCATTCATATGCACATGCTCACTCACATCGGAATCGGTTGATATATATCACATTCTCACAATCTTTTGACTTTCATGTCCCTGTTAATATTTTTATTTTAATGCACTTTTTGTGTTTTTTTTAATTTCATATACTGGGGTACATCCCATTGCATGATTGCACAACAATATTAACCAGATAAATAAGCTTTGGACGATGTGGGGGTCCAAACACCTGGAAAACTCCTATACCGATCCGTGTCCCTGATGCTGATTTTTAAGTTTGGAGCTCAATCAATAAAATCAAGTTTCAATAAAAATAATTCGATGTCATTTTTTTCTGAAACTGGAACTATGGTTTTATGTAAATATGTGGCTATAAATTAACCTGCACATATTTTTAGGGTTGTTATTACTTTTTAAACTCTGTCCCTGGATTTTAGATTCCTAACCATCCCTCTTCTAAAATTACACAGAAAATAATTTCACATACAGCCACAGAATTTTTTTTCAAGTTCTTCTCATTCAGAAGTATGCTAGAGAAATAATGTCTAAAATTCTTCGGCAGGAAATTTACTGTAGAATTTAAATCAGCATTTAAATATCAGTTTCAAGCATCGTGGCTTTATTGGTAGTCTCACCGTCCCCAAGGTTTATTCCTGCACTTTGCGAGGTAAATTAAAAAAATAATAATAATTTAATTTAATGTTAACAACTGTTTCTAAAAATCAATGAACATTGTAGCTATCACTTAGTCTTAACATGATTTTCCTAAAAATAGGTGGGAATTTTCCTTACCGTCCCTTTTTTTTACCATTTCGTCCCTTTTTTCCAATAACATCCCCTTTTTTTTTACATAACCGTCCCTTCTTTAACACCCCTTTAAGACAATGTTATACAAAATTTCTGTATTAAAAGTATTACATTGTTATTACTTCTTATTTCAATGTCCTATGGGTACTACGCAAATTCATTATAAGTAAAAATTTAGAGAAAATAAAAATTTATAGGGATGAAACGTTAGAGAAAATTTAAACTCGCAAGCTTTACTTAAACCTCAGTTAAATAAAAAATGTTTCGCTGCTGACCATTTTTTCTTTATTTTGAATCATTAAGGCATTCGTCTATCAGATTTAAATGCTATTTTAGCAAGTTTAATTTTGTCAGATTTTTTTTCCAAAAGTCAAAAGATTGTGTGAATGCCCTTATCTGAGCAATTTTTTAAGATAAAGACAAAACAAAAAATGCTTCGGAATCCTTATATCAAAGTCAAATACTTAAGAAAAAAACCTTTTTAAATTTCTAATTTTTTTCACCTCACTTTAAATATATATATATATTTAATTTAATGGCCGCCATTTTGAAACAAGATGGCAGATGAAGCTGGCCAGTGAACTTGGTCGAGACATTGCTATATACTATCCACATGCCTTCTTACATCCAAATACGTTAATAAAGACTTGTGTTATCGCGTGACAAATATCAGATCGTTTCAAAATATCAGCCATGCTAGAAATTCAAAGTGTTATAACTCAACCATTTTTTAAGATATACACGAAACAAAAACTGCCCCTTAATTTTTGTATCAATGTCAAACACATAAAAAAAAAACATTTTTAATTTTCAATTTTTTTGATACCTCATTTTAAATTTAAATTTATTTTAAACGTTCCCTTTTGAAACAAGATGGCAAATAAAGCTTGCCTACGAACTTGGTCGAGACATTGGTATGTACTATGTACACACCAAGTTACATCCAAATCGGTTCATAAATACGCCTGTTATAGCGTGACAAAAATCAGGTCGTTTCAAAATGTCAGCCACAATATAAATTCGAAATGCTATAACTCAGTCATTTTTTTAGGTATAGACAAAACAAAAACTGTTCCGGAATATTTGTATTAAGGTCAAACACATGAGAAAAAAATCTTTTTAATTTTCCAATTTTTTGATACCTCATTTTAAATTTTAAATTTAATTTTTTTTTAAATTGCCGCCATTTGGAAACAAGAAGGGGGATGAAGATGGCTAACGAACTCTGTCGAGACACTGGTATGTACTTTGTGCACACTAAGGTACATCTATATCGGTTCATGAATGCGCCTGTTATCGCGTGACAAAAATCAGGACGTTTCAAAATTTCAGCCACAATCGAAATTCAAAATGCTATAACTCAGCCATTTTTTTAGATAGAGACGAAACAAAAACTGTTCCGGAATTTTTGTATTAAGGTCAAACACATAAGAAAAAAATCTTTTTCATTTTCCAATTTTTTGATACCTCATTTTAAATTTTATTTTTTTTTTAATTCTTTTAAATGGCCGCCATTTTGAAACAAGATGGCGGATGAAGCTAGCCAACGAACGCGGTCCAGACATTCGTATGTAGTTTGTACACGCCAAGGTTTATCCATATCGGTTCATGAATACGCCTGTTATCGCGTGACAAAAATCGGGACGTTTCAAAATGTCAGCCATGCTAGAAATTCAAAGTGCTATAACTCAGCCATTTTTTAATTATATAGACGAAGCAAAAACTGCTCTGGAATCTTTGTATCAAAGTCAAAGACATAAGAAAAAAATGTTTTTCAATTTTCAATTTCTTATTATCACATTTCTAATTTTTAATTTTTTTTAAAAATTTTAATGGCCGTCATTTGAAACAAGATGTCGGATGAAGCTGGCCAACGAACTCGGTCGATACATTGGTATGTACTTTGTATACACGAAGTTTCATCCAAATCGGTTCATAAATATGAGAGTTACAGTGTGACAAAGATCAGATATATATATATATATATCAACATTTGAACGGAGGGTGGTTTCGGAGTCTGGGGGTCATGATCGATGAAAATATACCAAATTTTTTTTAAATCGCTTTCCACCGAACGGCTGCAATAGGCAGCTTTTTGTAATGAAAGCTACCTAAAAATTGGAAGTAGTAACTTAATAAAAGCAACCAAACAAAACGTTCCATTCAGTTTTAATTTTTTATACTTTCAAATATTTTGCAATAAAAAATTCACACGTGTTCAGATCAGAGATAAAGAATGGTCATTTAATAACCTCCTTCAATAAAACTGTTAGTGTCTGAGGAGATACTGTCATGAAAAATTTCCTCCAACATTAAAATGCACCAGGAATTCTATGTGAACGCGTATCGTCCTACTCCTACACTATCAATTAGGTACCGACTGCAGACCGCGGTACTCCTCATATCTTCTCTAATTTTCAGGTTATCTTTAGCAGACGGATGTTCGATATTTGGTGGAAACAATCTTATTTTAATCATCTGAGAGTCAACAGAGGTAGATCTGTTGATGTATCTTCTTCTTTTATCTGGTGTATTGGCAATTCAGTGATGTCAGCCTCGGTGGCAAAACTTTTTGGCTAGTAATATGCAATAGTAAAAGTTTCATTTAATAAATATAGTCCTATTGCGCTTTCTGCGTTCGTTGCACAGCAGCACATATTCCGGATGCAGTGGCACTACCTGTTGAACATTTGTATTTTCACCACACCCAATGTCTCCAGTTTACATTAAAATACGTTATATATACAGTCGTGGCCAAAAGTTTAGGACCACCGTGCAGAAACTAGTTTTTTTTTAATTGAAACCACTGATAAAGTTATAAATCAAATCGATTTTCGTCAGATGGCGTCATTCCGTCTGACAGTGGAGTTACTGTATTCGCTTTTCGTTTGAACTTTGAGTAATAAATGTCGCAGACTCAATTTATTGTCTGGATCTTAAATTTCAGTGGTGGTCCTAAACTTATGGCCACGACTGTAACGGCATGGACAATTTATTTTCCCATCTTTTACGTTGATGTATATAGACAGTGCCATTTTTAAATGGTCTATTAATTTCTTTCATTGCTTGCATTTTTCATCTATAAATCATCTATAAATATTTGAAAATATCTATAAATCTGGTATAGAATTAAGGGGGTAGGATACCCTTAAACCTTTAAATTTTTGGAATTTTGTTTAATACATATTTTGATTTCGTAATCATTTCTGAACAATATGCAAAAAACCGCATTAAAAAATTCCCATTAGTTTACTAAATATGGCAGTTTTATTATGAGTACATATTAAGACTACATAGGATAATTAAACTTTGCTTATTCAAAATGATGAATTTTGATACTGCGCGCAGTGTTACTAAAAACCTATGCATGGCAATCAAAAGAAATTTTTACCACATATTCATTTCTGTATTATCTACAACTAAAAACCAGAAAAATGTAAGATTTTATAATTTTTTTTCTGTTTTTGTACTTTGAAAATATTTTTTAAAAAGGGAATTTTTTTTTTTTTTTTTTTTTATAAATTTTTTAATTTTGTCAATATTTTTTTACAAATATTCTGGTTTTAGTATAAAGACAGCACTATTACGTATTTATTTTCACCAAAATTTCCTCTTTATATGCATATTTTCAGGTTTTATCATGCGCGAAAGATTTTTTTCTCTTATTATCATATATTTTTAAAAATATCATTTCAATATTTGTTTATGAATTTACAAGTATATATATATTTTTTAAATATAAATTTAAATATGAGCTTTATATTTAAATAAAGTTTAATTTTTATTTTTGACTTATTACACAAGTTTTGAAGCTTGGAACATAGTGATATTTTTTAATTTTCGATGCGTTCAAAGGTATCCTACCCCCTTAATAAAGTTTTACTATTTTAAGATTATAACTTTTTTTAAAACGCTATATTTTAAAATCACCTTTCCAAAGATAATAAAAAGAAACAGGATTTTCATCATAACACAGGAATTTCTAATTTTGAGCACTATCCTTTTATTTCATTCAGCTGATGTGAATTATTAGAAAATTCATTCGAATCTTATTTTACAACGAACCTGTTGTTCATGACCGCTGTAGTATGCAATTTTCATGCTAATATTTAAGATATTAGTTAGTTTTATTTAAGTTTTATTTAAGATATCGAATTTTTGAGTAACCGTTTAATTTATAGAGAACGCTAAAAAAAAAAGAAAAAAATACTCTTCATCCAGCACTTTAAAATCTTCAGGAATGAAAATAATCAATATTTTATAGGGTAACCCTAGGGTACATGGTCATAGCTTTTAAAGACTGAAATAAAAATTCTTAGAATGCAAATACAAGAAATATTTATGCATGTTTAAAATTCTTATACATATAATCATAATATCTTATGCAAAAAATAATTAAATATTGAAAGCGAAAAGTGTTAAACTACATTGAAATTAAAATTGCAGATGGCCATCTCTCCTTAAAGCCCAAGAGAGATGGCCATCCAATACAAGAAAGAAAAAGTGAAGTTAAATAGCAAAAAAATAACACATTTCATATAGTTAATCATGAGAAACACATATCAATTTGTAAAGATGCAATTAGATGATGAAAAATGAGTGAATAAAACTTGAATAAACAAAATTTGAAGTATAATTTCAATATTTCACTTTTCGTAAAATCTTATTACATGTTTGGTAAATTTCTTGATAATTTGTGCACGTTTCATGGAACCATTTCAGGTACCTTATGCATTGTATCCAGACATCCTTTTTGGATGTTATATTGTTTTGCACAATCCACACAGTGATCCTAATCCAATTCTATTTACTCGGAATCTGTAGAATGTGATAATTTAAATGTATTTAGTTTTCTTCGCTACTGGAAATGTCGTGTTTTTTTTTTCCTTGCGTAAATTTTAGACTCATTATGTTAATTTAGTTTATTTATAAACTTTATCAGTTTCTGTTATGAAAGTTTCCGATTTTGTTCAGTATTTTCTGAAACAAATAAATCGTTAGATCTTTATTATAGCCCAGTGGTTATAGTCTTTATTATAGCCCAAAAAACACGCTTTTTTGCATACCATAACAATATCTCAAAACAACTAACTCTATCAAAAACATTGTCAGTACAAATGTTGTAGAACTTCAAATTCTGAGTGAAATGAGTACCTACAACCAATACTTATGTAGCATATTAAGGTCACAATTCAACTTCAAAGTTTTAGAACCATCATCAGGGGGATGACTTCCGAATTAATTAGGAGAAAACTGGAAATTGTCTTAGTCCCTTCAGTTTAGGTCTAAAATGAACGTACTATGTTTTCTTTCTCGTACTTGGGTGAATGTTAGAAAATATGTACATATTTATTTTCGAAAAACACGTTTTTTTTAGTTTCCTTAACAATATCTCAAAACAGCTAACTCTATAAAAAAAATTGTCAATGCAAATGTTATAGAGCTTAAATTTCTGAATAAAATGAGTACTATAATTAATATTTTTGTTCAACATTAAGGTCGCAATTCTATTTCAAAAATTTTCAAATCAAGAGCTTGAAGCCAGGAGAGACCAAGTTAACTTAACAATATCTCAAATTGCGGCCTTAATATTGAAGAAAAATATTAAGTGTAGGTACTCATTTTACTTTTTAGGCACTATAACTTTTGTACTAACAATGGTTTTGATAGAGTTAGCTATTTTGAGATATTGTTAAGTTAACTTGGTCTCTCCTCGCTTCAAGCTATTGATTAGCGATTAAGACAAAATTTTGAAATAGAATTGCGACCTTAATGTTGAACAAAAATATTAATTATGGTACTCATTTTATTCAGAAATTTAAGCTCTATAACATTTGCATTGACAATTTTTTTTATAGAGTTAGCTGTTTTGAGATATTGTTAAGGAAACTAAAAAAAACGTGTTTTTCGAAAATAAATATGTACATATTTTCTAACATTCACCCAAGTATGAGGAACAAAACATAGTACGCTCATTTTAGACCTAAACTGAAGGGATTAAAACAATTTCCAGTTTTCTCCTAATTAATTCAGAGGTCATCCCCCTGATGATGGGTCTAAATCTTTGAAGTAGAATTGTGACCTTAATATTCAACATAAGTATTGAGTGTAGGTACTCATTTTACTCTGAATTCTAAGCTCTACAACATTTGTATTGAAATGTTTTTGAGAAAGTTAGCTGTTTTGAGATATTGTTATGGTATGCAAAAAAACGTTCTTTTTGACTATAATTCTACACATATTTCCTAACGCTCACCTATTACGAGGGGGAAAACATAGCATATTCATTCTAGACCTAAACATAAGGGATTAAAACGATTTCCAGCTTTCCCCTAATTAATTCCGAATCCGGCTTTTTTTGCTCCCCTATCACTGGGCTATTATTATTATTATTATTATTATTATTATTATTATTATTAAAATATTTATATTAGTTGAAATGTAAATAATGGCATCAATTAATATATTTATAAACATAAACGTTATATATTTATATTAAATTTAATTATATTTAGGTAAAACCATCACTCTGTATAATTTTGAAATATTGATTAAAGGTGGCCATCTCTCCTGAAATTGAAGGACTGATGGTCGCCCAATTTAAAGCATCAATAGCCATTGCACGTCTTTGTTTTAGGATTAGAAGTAAAGATTAGATTATATACCTGCATTAAAAGTCGTTATAGTAAAATATATATATAACGTACACTGTAAAAAAAATTCCGCAACGTTCCTGGGAAAAAATGGGCAGCTGAATTGCCCATTATTTCCCAGAAACATTTCTTGAAAATGACTGGAACTTTACTGTATATGTTAAAAACATTCTACAGAAATGCCAGTAAGTTTCCTGCGAAATACCAGGAATATTTCTGTTGACAGCAAAACATTACTGACATTTCACAGCATGCGGGATCCGCAGACAATTTTTACATTTCCAGTTGAAAATTTTCGCTTTATTATCATTATTTGTTGGAATGAAAAAATATTTTGAAATTGACATCAAAATTATTATTTATAATTTACACAAAAAAATAAATTTCAGTTAAAATTCAATAAAGTAAATATATATATGATATATTGTTTTTGAACTTTGCTTAAAATATAAAAATATATAAATGTAAATAATAATTAGAAAAAAAATTTAGACATAAAATATTTTGGATTTTCGTCAGTAATTATGTTAGTTTACAAGTTAGATAAAATACATATAAATTTTCATGAAAAAAAAAAATCCTAAACGTAATTGTATATTTTTTCGAAAATAATAAAAAAAATTCAAATTTGCAGCAATTCAAAGTGTCAAATATATATCAAATTTAAATCAAATTGTAAAGTGTTAAAATATAAAATTAATTGAAAAAGAAAAAAAAAAGTCAAGAGGTAGCATCGAACTCGGGCCGTACGGGTGGCGTGCGAGCCTTCTGCGTCCACACCACGAAAGACACATTGAGAGCTGCAAACTAATGGGTATTTGAAACGTATGCTAAACCTCGGCATCTAATTTCTGAAAATCTAAGGCCCATTTGAAGAAATCCTTTCACAAGAATAATTAGAGATAAGAACTCTAAAACATACTTTAAATTAATCAAAATCGGTGAGAATCATGTTTGATGGTCCCCTGGTTAATGGAGATCCAAATAATAGGTGTATTTTTTTACACGGTCTGCTCGTTAAACATTCCACAGACAAGTACGAGAGATAATCTCTTAGCGATGTCACAGAGGTATTGTATTTTCATCTGAATCGTCTTGACAATAGAGACGTAAAGGATTATGTCATCTATTGATTTATTTGCATTCCATATTGATTTTTTTTACATTCATTTAAGGAATTCGTTTTCGACACTCGCGCGCGAGCAACGGATTATAGCAAAAAAATAATAAATGGCGGCCGCAGTGTTTTGCTGCTTCCAACTTTTGTTCAGGAACGTTTCAGATAAGAAAACCAGAATTTCACAGAAAAGAGCTAAATTATTCTGAAAACCTGAGAAAAGGCGAAACGTTCCTGGATTTTACATGGAACGTTACCATTTTTTTTTTTTTTTTTACAGTGTACGTACTGGAAAACATTGAGATACCTAATCCAAAAAAATATATTCAACCACTAAATTAAATAAACATTAAAATTACACTTACTTTTTATAATCGAAAAACACATCTGCACATCGCAATAAATAATCTCGTTGAACTATTTTATACAGATAAAGTTTATGTTGCAATCTGTGATCAAATTTTGGAAATATTTAGACTGGCCATCTATCCTAGAGTTACCCTAAATCATACAAACAGTTATTTTTCTTATAAATACGTGAAGTAAATTTTAATTGAATTTAAGTATGTATAAATGAGGACGCAAGTTTCAAAACTCGTCTTATCCCGAAAATCAAGTTTTGGATAATCGCGTAAACCTTTGAGTGCCTCCATAGTTTTTAACTGGAAATCAAGAATGTACAATGCCAGCATTACACTATAAAACTTTTTTTGTAGATTGTAGTGTTTTTCTATGCAGGTTCACCAATAGAATAGATTGATAGGGAATACACTAGAGAAAATGACTAGAGAATATTAAACGGTTTAGTTTAGTTGCAGTAGTCTGAATGTATTAGAAAGTGCTTTATATTCTATGCTTGGAGTATGATTATCCTTTGTTGTCTTAATAGTGTCTTAAGACATTTAATTGAAAACAGTGATGGGAATCTATTCAGTTATGAAAGCAGACGTTAATTTGTATATCATCACACTGTATATCATTTTCAAATGAAGCTTATAAAAATTCCTATCTATTCACTTCCGCAATTCGTCTACTTCCTCGTAGCTTCCACGTCATCAAAATAGGTTCCTTCCAAACAATTGTGGAACAAGGTTGAGATCATGCTAAGTATAAATGAAGCCGAAATCGGTGAAGCATCACGGCATCTTTCATTGGATGTGTTTACGACATGATATAAAAAACTGGTGGCACCAGAGAGAAAAGTAAAGCTCGATCTACAAAAGTTACAGTAAAAAATTGTCAAATAGTTTCAGTTTAAAAAAGTAAGTAGTGCGTAGAAAAATAATGGAATCAGATTATCTGTAAAGCTCATGAAATTACCCAAATTTTTGTCGATAGCTGAAAATGTGGACTGAGCTTTACTGGTGCCTTAAAATCAATCAGAGAAGTAAAGGCATTTTTATCTCATTCTGAATTCCTATCATTCATAACCAGTTTAAAAATTTGGGTTCATAAGAATAGGTTAGAGGTTGATTTGGAAATGAGCGAGAACATGAGAGGTATCGAGAACAGGAGAGATCGTTCAGTACGAAGTATGGACCAATTTTCATTCCAGGGATAAGCCTGGAAGATCAAAGTCCAAAATAAGCCCAAAACCCTTGCCATGTACGATTCAACCATATGCTAACTACTTGTCTGGCTTAAGTCCATTGACATAAGTCTCCCTTTTCACAGTAATTACATGAAATAAAAATTATTACGCTACATGTGTTATGTCAGAAATGTTAATAACAACAATTACGCAACAACTTGACTATATTAATGTTATACTTAAAATATTACTTCATGGTTTACATTCTTTCAGCTTTGCGGAGTTTCGCTTAACTTGATGCAATCATGTCCACAATTCTGAGCCTGACAGAAATTTTTTTGCACATAACTACACATTCTGTTTACTATACCCAGTACTCATTTTGAGTGGATAATATGATTTTGAATATAAGGCACCAGTAAAGCTCAGTCCACATTTTCAGCTATCAACAAAAATTTGGGTAATTTTATGAGCTTTACAGATAATCTGATTCCATTGTTTTTCTACGCACTACTTACTTTTTTAAACTGAAACTATTTGACAATTTTTTACTGTAACTTTTTTAAATCGAGCTATACTTTTCTCTCTGGTTCCACCAGTTTTTTATATCATTTCACATCTTTTTCAGATCCTTTCAGGAACTTAATTAACCAAGTTCAACTAACCAAACGACAGCCCCAATTAACCAACCAATGATCCCAATTTACCGGCCCAACCAATTGTCCCAATCAAAAACTAACAGAAACATTGGTTCACCAGTGTATCTCAAGAGCGCTGATGATTTGATAACCCCCATATTGGGATAGTGGCCTATACTTTACTCAGGACTGACCGCCAGACTAGTATTTAGACTAAGTTTTATACATAGTGTGATCTCTTGAATTTTTCTGCTATGTAACTAAGCTCCTCTGGTTTAAGGGACAAAGCAGTATACTACGCCAATCCCTCAAACACACAAAAAGATAGGGTAAGAAACAGTCATAAGAAATGAATTAAAACTGCGAAAAAAAACTATAAAAAGGGAAATTTCTGTCTTTAGAACTTAATGGGAATTTAAAATAAAAAAAAGTCTGATAACGACTAAATGCAGAAAAATGATCAAAAGTGATTGAAAATATTATACAATACACCTTTAAATAATATCAGAAATATTACTAATATTGAATATTTATAATAATATTTCGGAGGTCAAACTAAAATACCACAATAATGACTAACATATTTACATCTAACTGTAACCATTGATCAAAAAATCAGAAAAATTGGAAAGTAGGTTTCCTTTGTAAAGTTTGCATTAATTAAGGAGACAAATTACGTAAATGAGTCTATTGACAATTGGCGTATTTGGTACGGATAAATTATATATTTGAGCCTACAGACAATTGGCGCTTGTTACCTGGCGTCGTTTAGGGCATAATTAACTGAACCCTAAGCGCACTCACCTATTTTTGTAACGTTAATACACGCGTGGGGTAAATCTCATCCCATTTTGTCGCCCATTATATTTTTGGCTAAATGCGTTTTAAAAAAAGTCTACTACTCTATATTGTATTACACTTTCTTCAACATATGCAGGTAGCTTTTATTTCACTCTTTCAGTAAAATTATTTTAGTGTGTGTTATCTCGTAACGAATTAACATATCGAAATGTAACGTTTGTATACGCTCGGGATTATTTAATCCCAAAAGCCATATTTCTAGTTTTCTAGCCAACAAACTAAAGACATTCCTTCATACAACCTTTCTCAGCCTTGTCCTTGAAAGGTACAAGGAAGGTCAGAAGTGTTTCATGACATAATTTTGAAGTTTTTTCACCTGCATAACCCCTTCTCTCGCAGGTAAACGCAACATCTCCCGCCAGCCAGACCGTCCGCATACATACTACACCATAAAACGGAAGAGCATATAGGAAAATGAGCTTTGCTAAAATGAAAATTTTTGAAGTTTTTTCACTTGCATAAGCCCTTCTCCCGCAGGTAAACGCAACGTCTCCCGAAAGCCAGACCGTCCGCATACGTACTACACCATAAAACGGAAGAGCATATAGAAACAGGAGCCTTGCTAAAATGACGTAATTTTGAATTTTTTTCACCTGCGTAACCCCTTCTCCCGCAGGTAAACATAACGTCTGCCGCCAGCCAGACCGTTCGCATACGTACTACACCATAAAACGGAAGAGCATATAGAAAAATGAGCCTTGCTAAAATCAAGTGACGAAAACGTTGCTAGCTCTTAGACCAGGGATGGTGAACCTTCCCACTCCCACGTGCCAAATTTTCTCAAAAATATACTTTACGTGATCATGACGTTCCAACAATAAAAAAATGTAATGGATCAAATAATAATGAATCAAAACTACTTAAAATTTTGTTTTTAGCATTAAAAAATACAGGTAATATTTAATGTTATACTGTAAAAATTTATTTTAAAAATATTATTTCTGTTGTCTCATCTTAAATGCCAAATAATTTATATCCGCTTCGTCCTTAGTTATTTTCAATAGAATGGAAGTTTAATTGCACTCACTTAACAAAACGTTTCTAGTTGATTTTTTTTTTTTTTAACGAAAAGAATGTTTTGCAGAAAAAATTGTCAAAATAGCAAGCGCCAGAAACTACAGATTTTAATGTCTGGAATTTAATTCCAAGTTGTTATAATTTTACAATTTTTTCTTATTACACTTTTAATTTTTGTTTAGCGATAATCTTCTAATTCTCAAACTTTTCTGAGCCAATATTGAGCTAGATTCGGATAAATTAAGTTATATTTCAATTTCTTCAATCTGTGTGACAATCGCAACCAACCGAACTAATCGGATTCAAGTAACACAGACAACATCTATATTAATTAATGCATTTTGCGAAATTCTACTATATTTTGATGTAAAACGTAAATCTATGCCGTGCCAAAAATAATCTGCAGCGTGCCACTTATGGCACGCGTGCCTTAGGTTCGCCGACCCTGTCTTAGATTATTACTTTCGGTCCAACAATATTAATTTTTTTTTAAACTCGCGAAATTGAATTTCCTTTGGTGTTATAATGACATAATTATATTAAAGTGTTTCAGCTTTTAAAATTAAAATGCATGTTTTCTTTGGCGCGTGCAATATGAGTATACGATTTCCTTGACAATACGCAGGAAAATGCAATAAATACAACCATATGAACTAGCATTTACCGAAAATTTCTTTCGTATGACTTAAAAATAAATCTTTCGTTTTAAGGACGATAATAATAAGGATTAATTTCAGAAAATCTGGAGTCTCTTTTCAGAATAAAACATCATTACAAAGTTATGTCAGTTAAACAGAAATGGACGTCATACCTAGCAAACAATTTTTTTTATTATTATCTTTTCCTAAATTGTTTTTTTTTAATTAAAACTCCTGTGTTGAAATAGATTTTTAAACATTAAAAATATCCCAACAAAAAGTTTTCGGTAAAAAAAAAAGCGCCAAGTTCTCCTTAACCCTAGAACTACCGGAAATTTTACTCAAGTTTTATAAAAACATTCTACACCAGAATTTTTACTTAAAACTATTTAATTTGTTTATTTAACTTATTATTGTCTGATTTATACATTTAGTTTGTTTTGAAGAAATTTCTGGTTTGAATAAATATTTTGAATGTACATGTCGGGTCCATTGGACCCTTCTGGTAGACAGATGGTTAATGTTTCGGCCAGAAAAAGTAGTGATATCTGAAGTTCGCACAAGTTAAAAGCCAAACATCCCAAATCTTTCATTGAACATGGCTTCCTGCGACATGGCCGTTAATGCCTTCTACAGCATTTCAAAATTAATGATTGGAAATTACGCATTTATGAATTATTTAAATATTAAAAGTAATATTAGAATGCAAAGAGGCAAATTCACATAAATACATTATAAGTAAAAGATTTCTGATAACTACCATTCAGTTTCAACAAACATTAGTTTTGATTACAGATCATTTAGTCCGCTTGTGGTTTAATTGCCATTTTGTACGGTCTAAAGTTAAAGTCATTAACGTAAAACCCAAGAAATAAAACAAAATTTACTTACTTCAAATCTCGCAATATGTTACATTATATTTCATTGTATAATATTGAAATCTTGTGTATTGACGAAAGAGATTTTTTTCATTTGAACATTATTATAGTTTGTTTGCATACTTTAAGAGGCATTCGATTTATAAACTATTAAAAGCTGATACTAATTATGTTTTAGCAATTAGGGATATTATTTCCTGAATACAAGTATTTTGTAATTTTTAACTTCTAGCATTAAATAAACTGAAGTAGTTTAAATGCTTTTTTCAAATGTGTATTTTATTTCTGTACTTTGTGCCACAAAATGCTTAAAATAATCAAAAATAGTAGAGGGCATGTAGCTCATTTGTACATATTTTAAATTTTGAAAAACTCTCTCGAAGGCATTAACGGCCAAGTCGCAGGAAGCCATTTTCAAAGAAAGATTTGGAATGTTTGGCTTTTAACTTGTGCGAACTTCAGATATCACTACTTTTTCTGGCCGAAACATTAAGGAGAACTTGGCGCTTTTTTTTTTTTTTTTTTTTTTTTTTTTTTTTAACCGAAAACTTTTTGTTGGGATATCACTACTTTTTGTATTTTTTTTCAAGTTTGTTATTCTAAACTATATTAGGCACTTTTATGTTAGCCGGGAGCAAATCTCCTCATTATCCTTTTGTTTTTTCGCCAATAGCAGTTTTCATTTTTCACATGTGTAAATTAGAAACAATGCTTTGATTTTCAAATGAAATACACTGCTCAAAACAATTAAAGGATATTGCAGTTTTAGGTGGATTTTGTATCTGGTAAACTGTTTAGCTGATTGATACATGGTCGACAGAAATAGTAGGTTATATGAGAATAAATTACACATGTTTGGCAGAAAAAAAATGCATTTTATTGCGCATTTGTGTACTAAAGGAAAAAAACACAATTTGTGCATATGAGAAAAAAAGAATAAGAAAAGGTGTTTTCTTCAAAGAAAATCATTTTCAGTAGGGGGTATGGTTTCCACGGGCGGCCAGCAACGTTGAACACCTTTGAGGCATGGATTCAATGAGGCTATTAATGACGAGTTGGGGTATTCTGCCCCACTCTTCCAGAAGAGCTCTTTCCAGTTCTTGGAGAGTTTGTGGGGGTTGTTGGCGGCCAGAAACTCGTCTTCCTAGAGCGTCCCAAACGTGCTCGATTGGATTCATGTCTGGAGAACACGCTGGCCATTCCATTCGAACGATTCCTTCCTCGAAAAGCAAATCCTCCACCAGGTTTGCACGATGTGGCCTGCAGTTATCGTCCATTAAAATGAAGTTATCTCCGATTGCTGCAGCGTAAGGGACTACAATAGGTCTGAGGATCTCATCCCTATATCGGCGACCAGTCAGAGCTCCATCTTGAATGATGTAGAGATCAGTGCGCCCGTCAATGGAGATGCCACCATACACCAACACTCCTCCACCGCCAAATATGACACTTTCGTGCACGAACGCAGAATTATTCCTACTGCCACGGTCCCTCCAGATGAAAATACGCCTATTATCCGGATGCACAGAAAAACGGGACTCGTCAAAAAACAGAATATTGCTCCATTCATTTCTCCTCCAGTTGACATGCTCGGTTGCCCACTCCCTGCGGTCGCGACGATGCCTTGATGTTAATCTAACACATACCATCGGTCGGCGAGCATACAGATCTACAGCATGGAGCCGGTTTCGGACAGTCTGAGTTGAAATCGTGGTGCCTGTAGCCGAGCGAAGGTGTTGTTGGAGAAGGGTAGCGTTCATGGTTCGGTGTCTCCGAGCTGTTAACGCTAAATACCGATCTTCATTGGGCGTTGTTGCCCATCTACGACCTTGCCCCGGTCTTCGGCTTGCACATCCACTCTCCAAAAAACGGTTCCGATCCTGGAAATGACACTTTGTGACACTCCAATGGCTTGCGCTACTTCGGCTTGAGTTTGGCCCCCTTCTAACCTACCAACAATTCTCAAAGCTTCTGAATCTGTCAAATGACTTCGCTGAGACATCGTACTCATCGAAACTAAGCAATCACTGAATGCCGATCATCCTTGTCTTCATTCTCTTTTATCCAGTTGAAAGTCAAATTTCATTCGCTGCCGCTGATGCGACGTTTTTGACGTCGAACTCAAAATTTCTATACTCCACAGTTTGAAAACCAGAAAAATTTGCATTTGTGATTCTCTTCTTCTATTTTCGGCCAAAAAAAATTCGTTTATATCTTTATTTTATATAAAACTTCAAATATCCTTTAATTGTTTTGAGCAGTGTATTTTGGTTTATGTTATGATTTCATATTTATTTATTTATTTATTTCTATGTTAAATATTCTATTAAATAAAATGAGGGAAATGCATCTATTTTAAATGAGATGACTGAAAATATATATCTTTAAATGAAATGAATGCAACATAAACAAAGGAGTTGGGAACAGTATTTGGCGATTTGCCACTTGCGCCCGGCTAATATAAAAACACCTAAATTTATTTTATTGAGCTTTACAAATTTATACTTTATTTCTTTTTATGTTAAAGTACTAGCCGCCTCTAGCAAGCAATATTTACCATATTAATTCCATGTTAAACGTTGCATCATGTTACTGTTATTCATAATTTAATTTACCTGCCCATTTTTTCGCCAAATGGGAAGCTTTTGATAGAGAAATCAAGAACTCTTTACGATCATGGAAGCACATCATATATTTTGTGTTGTTATGTATTTCATCTTTCGTGACAGATATCTCTTAACTCACTTATGCCTGTTTCCTTAGCAGTTACGATTCGTTCCCTAATGCGGAAATTTTTAATCCTATTAAATTATAGTTTCTAATTGGGCTCACTGTTAATTGTTGTATTTTAACTGATACAACTGGGCGCAATTGAAATGGTTCTTATGAAATCCTTTGACAATATCTGCACTTGCATTAAACCATACTGATGCTAATATCATTTTGTTTCACGTTAACCTTTTCAATAGACTCGATTACGAAAGAATAGAAGGTCTACCGGCTCACTTCCATGATCCATTTGAAAATCTATCATTCTTCTCATCTGATCGTGTCGAAGAATTAGTCAATGTGCCATGGTTATAAGATTTTAGCTAATTTTATTCGAAACCTGAAAACTAAAATGCGAGGAACCGGATTATAGAAGATTCATTCTAACGCACATATCGATTAACAGGTTTCATATTATAGAATTATAATAATTATAAGGAGAACTGGCAGTTTCAATGCTTTAATAGTTTCCGTAAATTCTCTTTATATAATACAGAAGTTTTAGAGGTGTAAAGATTAACAACATAGTCACAGTAAGTATAATAACAGTACAATATATAACAATAGCAGAGGTTTTGGGCAGTGACGAAACTATTAGCACTTTGGAAATATTAGTACGTTATATCATTTAACTATTCAGATGATATGCGGAAAAATAAAAATAGATGGCTCGCATTAATAATTAACTCATTGAAAAATAGCCACTAGCGTCAAATATTCGCCAAGCTTGGCGACATTTAGCGAAGTGTCGCCAAAGTTGGTAATATACCATGTCAATTCTCAAATCTGGAGACGAAAAATGTTATGTTTATTCTGACGTCATAATGATGCATATGTATTATGTATTATACACATACCTATAATATGTATGAATCAAATGTATTACGTATTATATGTATATGTATAATATGTATGATGCATATGCATAAGCTCATTAACATCACTAAAACGCACTTAAAGGAATAGTGTTCCATTAATAATAGGGATATTTGCCAGATTGACCAGAGTGCTATTGAGATTAGAATTCCGACATTTATAACAGACCGGTAGGCGTCTGCACACACTGCACATCGAGTTTACAGCTGAAATTTTAGGATTAGTTAAAACTAGATTAGCATATTTAAATGCAACTAGTCTGTTAAGTCATATCTTTGTAGAAACCACCTGAACACCTAATTTTAGTGGTTGACTGATAGGTTTAGTATTGTATTTTCCTGCATCCAAAAGTTTGGAAACATGGAGGAATGGGTGCAGGAAAACACAATGGAAAATCCACCAATTAACCCGTAAAATAGGGTTTGTAGGTGGTTTCCACAAAGATATGACTTGGCAGTCCAGTTACATTTCAATACGCTGATCGATATTTAACTAATCCTAAAATTTCAGCCGTCAACTCGATGAGTGATGATCTGTGCAGACGCCTCCCGGTCTTTAATAAAATTTGTGGTATTTGTTAGTTATCCCGTCGATCAGTTTCGCCAAATTATATAAATTGCCAAACCACTCGCCAAATTGTACAAATTAACATGAATTTTTATTTTAAATAATGAAAGAACAATTAAATTAGTATAAGATTAATAAAAATACTAATAAAACGTTGAAATAAAAATCACTTGATGACGTAAACACGTGTTAGTCAAGTGAATGTGGCATTTACGATCAATCATTATTGGCATTTAATCTTACAATTTGGCGACAGTAATTTGGTCGACGAGATAACTAACAAGTAACAAATTTGTTTTAAGGAAGTAAAAGATAGAAAGATGGACAGATGGACAGATAAACTGAAAGATTTGCCTTATTAAGATTTTTGTAAAAGCATATAAAAATTCATTCAGCTTGAAATCATGTAACACCATTATAACTCAGGCTAACTTTCTGTAATCGGATTTTGGCGACCAACATATCTTATCTATAACTATAATCTTTCTTTTACAGATTTAAAATTAACAATAAATTAGCAGTAAGTAGGCTAATAATACAATATAATAACATTAGAAGCGGACTTCGGACACCGCATCTGTCGCACATCGTTAAAGACAGTTTATTTGTTACACATTTCATTTAATTAAAAGGAGATTTTTAAATTTTCATATGGAATTAGGATATTTTTCCACTATATGGACCTTGGCATTTTTTTTTAAATCTTTGCGCAATTCGGACTTCAGAAACTGAGATATGTTGCCAAATGATATAAACAACTATGAAAACAAACCTGTTGGACTTTTATGTTATTTATATATGTACTTATATACATATAAACATTTTATTTATACATGTATAAAATATTATTTTTTATATAAAAATTATTTATGTTGGTATATAAAAATAAATAAACGGGTTCATTACATTAAATAAATTGTATACATATGGAAAAAATTGCTTGTGTATATGACACAGTAAATAGGTTGCCAGAAAATACGTTATTATCAAATTTCTTTTCTCGTCAAGGCTATTTCTGTATTTCGCCAAGGCTACTATATCGGAAACGTACCGAATTGCGGTTTATATTTTGTTAAATGTTTTATTGTTTTAATATCGTAAATATATCATAACCTATACTGATTACAATTTTTAGGTATATTCATTTTTTCTTTTTAACAAACATCTTTGGAAAAGCATATATATAAAAAGTTATTCTGCTTGAAATCACGTGACTCTCTTCAAAACACAGTAATCGAGTTTTGGCGACCAACAATGGCAAAATTGAACGTGTTAAGGAACTGTTTACGGCCAAATGAACACCCCCTGTTTGAAGGATTTAGAGGCGGAAATTCTGTGTTTTCAGATTTTTCTGGTTAATGGTGCCACAAACCCGACTTACTTGTGAAATTTCATGATTCTACGACTTTTAGAAGTACCTTAGTTATTTGATGATGCGAAGTGAGTCAGTGACAAAAAAGCGCTTTTTCGGAATTTAATATTTCGAAAACTACTAAATATAGAAACATGAAATCGTGGAACCTTAGTTCAGTTTGATCATACGAACATGTGTATAAAAGAAAAATTTCTATATCTCTCCCTAAAACGAAGTTATGGGGGGGGGGGAGTGCAAAGTATGCCGAAATGGTTCAGGAAAAGGTAGCTTATGGCTTGTGCGAACTTGGCGGACGCACTGCCGTGCTCCCAGATTCAAATGAAGATACTGCGTCATTTTAACACGTGTTTAGTTAAAGTTTTTACGTATACATAGGAAAAAATTTCGTTTTCTGATTAGAATGACGTCGATTTGAAAAATGCAAAAATATAGCGAGAAAATCTGATTTTTATTTAAAACAAAATACGCGTTTTATCACTTTTTTTAAATTATTGTGCCGCTTTTTAGGATTTGCCAACAGTAAAGAAAGATTGAAGGAGATATTTCTATATTGTTAAATTATGGAACGCTATGTAAAGTTTAAATGGTTCCCATTCCCTTAATACTGGATATTTTTTGACCCGACATTCGAAAGGCACATCGCTAAATTAAGACCTTTCCAAAAAGCCATTATTCATCACTGAATGTTTTCTGGTTTGGATTGTAATTGAGTTGTTGCCTTTTCATCATGTTTCAAAACGTAAAAGATGAGGCTGAGCTCTACTATGCAGCACGATCGTGCTGTATGATATATTTTATTAAAAAGCAGCCTTGCTTTTTCTAGCACGCTATTTCTTTTTCCCTATCTTGCACTGAAGATGAATCTCGCTAGTACATTCGAAACCGCTGTTTGCTGCTTTCACGCATTATTTGTGCATTTTAAACGTTGGTTTACTGCTTTTTAATATTCCTGCACAAAGGCTTTAATTACTATTTTAATTGACATACATTATATTTTCATTCATCTTTCGACATTTATTTATTATAAATATTAATTTCAAATCTATTATTGATATCGGATAAGTTTTTTAAAATATACATATTTTAACTAAAAAAAGGGATAAATATAAAATAATCTTAGCTAATCTCACTCATAAAAAATAAGTTTCCATGTATAATGGAAACATAATTAGGCAATAAAATTTTACTGGAGGTTTTTTCGATATTCACATTTAGGAATATTCAGTATTACCTTATAGTTACTCAAAAGAAAACTTTTCCGTATTTCTAGAAGCTATTGGAGATGTAACGTAAACTAGGATTTCTTTGACCATGGGCAAAGTTACTTGAACAAAAACATTTAAATGAGTCCTGGTTCTACTTAACTGAGAGGATTGATATAATTTAACAATGTTTGAACAATTTAAGTGGGATTCCTCCCCCCCCCCCCCTCCCCTCAAAAAAAAAAAAAAAACGTTTTTTAAGAGATTTGTGTTCTTGAACTAAGATATAAATAGCATGGAGTTTGCACTATATTTATTAAAGATTCGATAAGTTTGGTGATTTTTTTCGGTCAGAAATATTTGAAATTTTTTTCATATAACAGAGTATATACAAATGACTTTAAACTGTGTACTCACGCACCCAGCTGGTCGTAGTATTTTATCATATTGTGCATTAATTACGAGTGTGACTCGTGCAAAGTAAACGAACACTAGAAGCGTTCCTAATTTTTTTTCACTTTGCTACCAATTTTTTATAACAAAAATTTTTATTGTAGACTTCTACTGCAGATGCTAAAGGAGTCTACCATGAATATTTTCGATTTGAAGTAGCGGTAGAAAATGTAGAAAAAATTTGGAACGCTGACAAACCTGAGTAAATTTGGTTTTCTAAATCAATTACGAGCGTGACTCGTGGTAAGTAAACTATACAAATTGAATAATTTAGGAGCGTGACTCGAGATTAATGCATAAGTATATTGGATTAAATAATCATTCTAAGTGTACATAATTTGTATAATTAGATAAATTGATAAGGCCTTAATGAACATTTGTACATGGAAAAGGTTACATTTTCAGGATCTTATACCAATAATTTGAAACTGTTACTAATTTTATAAAACTTGCTTTGTTCTGCAAATAACGACTGTTTTTTTCAATTATGAAAGTTGTAAAGAAAATATTATAATAAAATCATAGTCATTCAAAATTTAACTGTAAGATTTGTTTCAGATCAGTCGTAGGAAAAATAACCAATTGGAGGTATATGGAGGCATACGGAATGCACTTTTCGTTATATAAGGTTTCAAATATTTAATATTCAACACATACATAAAGCTTGTGCAAAAATTAATAAATAATGTAAAGAGCCTCTGAGGTGAGAGATTTATCGTACGTAAAGACAAAAGTGGTACAAAAACCATCCTTTATTTATTACTATTTATTATCATTATTATTTTGAGAGAAGAAAAGGAAAGTAATCAAACTTAAACTTTTTTTTCTGTTTCTAAGTACTCCTAGTATATGGTCCTAACGTTTACGAAAATGTTTTCTGAAACAAAGAAAATATTTTGCTGACCATAAATTTCGAAAAGGATGCTTCTATTATTTTCTGAAATCTATTTGTTTCTGATTTATATTTCTGCTTCATCAACTGAGTGATAATTTTGATATGAGAAACATTTTTCCTATCGTGGAGAAGTACAAGATTGGGCTGGACATTTGCATTTTTGTCCTCTGTATCAGAGAGTGTTTCTGCAATGTTTTACCGCTTAAGATTTAATAAAGACATATCAAGTCGTTTAGAGCTTATTTTTCATTTTACTAATATAAATTATTGCAGTTTTTAATTTCTGTTTTAAACATCGTGATAGAATTAACACAAAAATAGAAAGAATATATTTAAGCATAGAACCAGTGAAATGAATACTGACTGAATACCCGTAATAGTATTCGCAATATTAAATTGTTATCAGCATACTATAAAATATATATACATAAAAAACGTAACCCTTATTATATTTTTCAACGGCATTATTTTAAAAAAATTAAAGCTAAAATAATATTTCGCCTTCAACTAAATGAAAAGAATCTACTTCATCATAATTTATAATATATGTACAAAAATATATTTCGATCACAAAAATTCAAAGAATATTCATTAAAATAGAGATTAATAAATGCAGATATAATGAATATCTGTAATAATAAAATCAATCAGAAATTTTTACCAGCATAAATAAATAATTTCCATAAACGCTCACTGTTTTTATATCTCTAAATTGGTATTATTTATAAAATATATTAAAACTGAAATTACAGTTAATATTAGGGCAAAAAATCAGACTCAGTATATTTTGTTGTATCCGAAAATACAATCTTGTATTCAGCAGTGACCGGATTTTAGCGTAATCTTTAGAACGCGTAAATCTTTATATCGTCACAGAATAATAATGCTGTCAAATGTTGTTTTGGAGGTAAAAGAAAAATCTTCTTTTGCAATCTAAGCTTATTTTGTTCAAAGGGAAACGTCCATCGTAATCTCTTTGCTGTCAGATCGATGTATTTCATAGAATATATAGGCTCTGTATCAAAAATTTCTATCAGACAAAAGAAAAAGAAAGAAAGAAAAAATTAACTAATTGTTTGCTGACGTTTATATAAAAATTGTGTTTCTAAATAGAGCCAAATTAGACAATTTAGTTTAAAGTATTTACATCATATATTTTTTATGTAGCAAAACCATTTAAATATTTATTTACGAGCATTTGTATTTTTAAAAGTAAAAAAAAAATACACTTTAACGATTGTGAAAGGATAGGAATATTTTACAAACATCCTATATTATTTACAAGGACGAAATAACTGAAAGAGCATTTCAGAAAAAAAATAAATAAATAAATATTCTTTTTTTTGCCTGTTTATTTAGTTTATAGTATATTGTATTTCTAAAATAAAAATTTTTAAATTGAAATTAAATAAGAATTTCAAATTGAAATTAAATAAGAATTTCAAAAATACTCATAAAAATGTCAAAAATACTCATAAGAATTTCAAAATTAAGAGTTTGGTCCTTATTTTAAAAATATTTATATCTCTTCAGTGATTCATATTTTCAAAAATATTCAAGAAAATTAGATTTTCGTATTAAACAGTCACTAAATTTCCGACTTCTGTATGGAAAAAGTAATTTTTTCCTTTATATTATAAAAACACAATATTGCTCTCAAATGTTGTTTTGAAAATCGAAAAAAGACACCCTTTTCCAATCTAAACTTCTTGGTTCATTGGAAGAAGGTTTGTCATAGTTTCTTTGCCGTCAGATTACTGTATTGTAATCAGTGTTGGGTACGCTCACAAAATAAACGAACTAATTCAAACTCAAGTTCAATTTTTCAAAAATGAGTCAAGTTCACGTTCAAATTCAAAATTTTTGAAACGAACTCGTTCAACTCAAACTCATCTATGAAAGTGAACGAAGTTCACTAAAAACTCGTTTTTTTTTTTTTTAATATATTAGAATAGAGATCTGCACGGGCCGGGCATGGGTCTATTTTCATTTGCGGCACTCGGGCCGGGCCTAGTGACTACTCTTTACGGGCCGGGCCGGGTTCGGGCCTTACTTTTATCCGGAAGAATCGGGACGGGCCGGGCCGGGACTGGTTTCTTTTCTAGTCTTCACGGCCCAAAATTTTAAGCCCTAGTTTTGAGCCAGCCGTATGAAAATCATTATTTCGGCGTGACCTGTCCGTTCAAAGGTCAGTAAAATTAAGCCTGGCCCAAAGTTTTTTGCAAAATGTGCATACATTTTTGAATTGCCATTATTCTACAATTAAACATTAACATTTATTCTTTTTGAAGTATAGTAAATTTCTGCGCTAATTAAATTGTAGTAAAACGTGTGAAAAGGAACCTGCCTATGACGGAATCCTGTTTTAAACTGAAAAACCTATTGATCCCTGCAAAATTAATATACAAATACGTAAGAAAATAATATATAATACATTTACATTTGCTAAGAAGGGAACCTGTCTGTAACGAATTTTTTTTTTTCTTTTCTATGTAATTGAGTCTTAGAAGATTTTTCTGTATAGCATTTTTCAGATTTTTAACAATTCATAATGCATGGAATATGGATTAAAAATGTTAATGATATCTCAAACATTTGCATAGAAGAAATAGCGATTCATTAAAAAGTAACTATCGCAGCCTGCGGCACTTTTATAAAAATGAAGTTTAGAAACATGAAAAAAAAGTTAAGATAAATATTTTTGGTTAGAACTCCTCGTAAGAGTCAAATTTTTAAACAAATCGACGTAAAAATCAATGTTTTGTAGCAATTCACTCGGGCCGGGCCGAGATTTTAACTTTTTCTGGGCCGAGCTCGGGCCGAACTTTTAACTTTTCTACCGGGCCGGGCCGGGCTAATATATTTTTTCTATGGGCCGGGTCAAAATTTTTTTCCTATGGGTCAGGCCAGGCCCGGGCCTGGAAATGTCGGCCTGTGCAGACCTCTATATTAGAACTTATTTTTGTGAACTAATCTTTTGGTTATTCGACGTAAGGATCTTCATGGGTCCGGTCCAATTTTCCTTCCCGGCACTCTGCTCGAACTTGGTTTAGGGATTACTTTTTTCTAGAGGTTCGGACCCAGATGAGCCGGCACTAGATTTGTTTTCCGATCTACGTCGGGGCTGGACTGCATTCTTCTTGAGGTCTGAACAGGCAGAAATTTTCGGTCCCTGCTCACATGAAAATCATTGGACCGGCACAGCTCTGGCCTGTCCAGTAAAAATATCAGTAAAATTTGGCCCGGCCCAATTTTTTTGGTTAAAAAAATGCACGTATATTTAAATAGCCATTATTCCACACTTAAAATTGATATATTTATTATTTTTATTATTTTTTTAAGATGAGTAGATGCATTTCTAGGAAATAAAATTAAAATACGGTAAAATCTGAGACAAAAGAACCTGCCTATGGAAGAAACCCGTGTTTAACAAAACAAAATGGTGATGTATGTAAAATGAGGATAAAAATACTTGTGAAAAGAATGTAATGTACTTACAACATACGATGAACTTGCTCATAGGGGAATCAGCCCATGGTGGATTTTTCTTCTTTCCTATGCAATTCCGTCATAGAAGATTTTATTGTATAGAATTTTAAAAAATTTAAATCTCCAAGCCAAAGAATGTGAATTAACGATATTAATGGCAATTGTGATATTTACATATAATCAGAGGCATTTAAAAAATAAATAGCACATCTCAGAACACTTTTTTTAAAATGAAAAATATAAACATGATTTAAAAAGGTAAAATAAGTATTTTTATTTAGGCCTTCTCGTGCAAGACACTTTTGACCCTAGAGGCGTAAAAATCTATGTTCAGCTTGGTCGGGCCTAGCGGAGTCAATTAATGTTTTGTGCAGACGGAGCCGAAGTTTTAATTTTTATACCGGACTTGGCCAATAACTTTTTTCAACGGGCGGAGTTGTGCTCGGAGCAGTTCTGGCCAAACTTGGAACTTTTTTACCTGGCCAAAAGTAAAATTGCCTGCTGATTGTCTTGGTCGCGCTCGGCATGAAAATTTCGTCCCGTGCATACCTCTAATTCAATGTTTTTGTTTTTCTGCATCGCATCCGTATTATAACTTGGCGCAGGGCCGAAACTAGCCTTTTTTGCGCTCGGGGCAAGCATGGGTTTTTGCTCCCCTCCCCCTTCCGCAAGGTATATTTACAAAGCGAATTTTACTAATTTTCTAATAGCCGACTTATTTTAAAATTTAAAATATATAATACTGAACTACGTAATCTTCAATGGCGGATCCAAGGGGGAGGTCACGGGGGTCATGACTCTCCTCTGAACACCAACAAAAATATTCTAAAGATCATTTTAAAATTGAAATATACAGTTAGAGTCCCGATTATCCGAGTCCTGCTTAACCGAGTTTCCGCTTTCACCGAGTTATTTTCTTCTGATGGGCTGATGGCTTCTATTATTATGAAACAGCCATTATAAAAAAAAAAAAAAAAAAAATATGCCAATTTTTTTCTTCCCATGCTGACCAGAAAATCAGAGTTCTGACTTTTTTTTTACGACTGCTCTTTCATCTTCACCTAACACTTCATTTATAATGGCTGTTTCATAATAATAGAAGCCATCAGTCCATCAGACAAAAATGATCCATTCCAAAGGTATAATCCTTCATTTGGCACCCCTTCGTTCTGGCGCCCGGGGCGCATGCCCCCTCTGCCACCCCCCCCCCTTAGTTTCAGCCCTGACTTGGCGTGTTTTTTCTTTAAAAATTAAAATTTTATGAAATAATTGTATATAAAAAGAAAGAAAAATAAAGTTTAAATCTAACGAACATGAAAGATATATTTTCAATCGTTCAATGGTAATAAAAATTTATTTTTATTATTTTGTTTTTTATACTTTTTCATTTATACAAAAATGTGATTGGGAATTACTATTATATCATTAGTTTTCATTGACTATTTTACATATACAAATAAGTATAGATACCGTCTCGGAAGGTATATATCTGCCAGCTGTATCTTGAAATTAGGTTAATTTTTTTTTTTCGTCTCTAATTTGTTAAAAAACGGTAAACTTTATGCATCCTAAATAACCTAAAATAATTAAACACACAGAGAAAGAATAACAAAAATTCTTTTTTCAGGATACCTAGGGAAAAAAGAAGAAATCTAATAATCCCTGTCTTTTTTTTTTCTACGCCCCACCAGTGGCTGAGAGGTTCTGCTCTCGAAGCTTGTAGACGGGAGGTGCTGGGTTCGAACCCAATCGCGCCCGTTGGCCTAATCGTTCGGAGTTTTCGTGGTTTTCTTCGAACCGTGTATTTCCATGCGTTAATACGGATTAGGTTCCCTTATAAAGACCTCCACGGAAGGCACTCCCCCCTAGGTCCCATATCCCTCGTGTAGATAATTGGCCGTCAACAATCAACTCAACTCAACTCAACCCATTTTTTCTACAAAAATCGAGTAATTTAGTTGCCATCATTACAGAATTGTAATTGAAATGAGAAATAAAATTAATATCTCGAAAACTAATTAAATTTTAGAATTCTAATACAACTTTTGACACTCGTGGATGAATACGGATAATTAGTGTTAATTTCACAGCCAAGCGTTCCACATTTTACGAGAAATAGCTGTGAAACATAATCAGTAGTTTCATAAATTCGTTTCATTAGGATTTTATACATATAGGATAGATTTATATATATATATATATGTGTGTGTGTGTGTATTTGTCAGAACTACATTTGTTTTAAAAGATTTAAAAAATAAAAATTTATGTAAACGGCATTCATTTAAAATCGTGGATGCTTGGAAACCGAGAGTTGAATACTCTGTTATGTACAAATAGGTTGTAGATTAAAAACCAATGTTGTTAACATTAATGTACACAAAGTGTTTATTTGTCCTAAAATTTAATAAATTGCAGTACGTATTTTTTACACTTGTTGAACAAATGTGATTTTCTGTAATATACAAGAGCGGATCCAGCCCTCCATTTAGAAAAGGGTCATGGCTCTTTTTCTTTTTTTGTGTGTGTGTGTGTGTTGTGTGTGTGTGTGTGTGTGTGGGGGGGGGTGACATCTCATCTCTTAAAAAGCAGTTTTTACATTAAAAGCTCTTCGCATAGCTAAAATGGCTACTTTTCTTACGTCATTTTCATTCGGGAATACAGAAAAGACTGCAATAATATTCGTAAAAATATACAATTTACACATTTTATTCAGACACCAAAAAATTGAATTTCCCATTGTGTTAGAAAGGCAAAGAATCGTTCAGAAAATGAACATTTTAAGCCAAGTTTTAGGACTTAAGGCTGTTCTCAAATCCAAAAGGGCAACTTTCTGACTTAAGTTTTAATTTATTTTTGCTCGAAAATGCCTGAAACTAGCTGGTGTTGTTGTTCAGAAACTGTAATTGATCTGTTTTTCAATTTTTTTGCAAACGCAATACATCTTTCAGAAAATAGTGCCAAAGTGGGCGTTTTGAACCGAATTTCGGCGCGAATTAAGAAAGAACACTCAAGAGTGGGCAAAAAACCTGTTTGTCACGTGATCAAAATGGCTTATAACTCAATAGGTAATTGATTGATCAAAAAATGGAAAAAACGTTCAATTCCAAATCGCTTCCAAAGCCCGTCTTTCCAATTTTATACCTTTCTGTTAAAAAATGAATTTGTAAATGTGTCAAAACTTTTTGCGCTTGTTGAGCAGCGCAGTTAAGAACAGTCTTAACAGTTACAGAAGTGCCATTATAAGACTAAGAGATCATTGGCTGTCGCATTCTGAAATTCAGTTTAAAACCCCAAATTTTACGAAGATTTCTCAAAAGATTCTTTACCTTTATCGAAACATGGGAAACGCTATTTCAAACGCATAACTTCTGAATAAGTGTACTTGTAAATGACTTGCTTGCATCTAAGATTAAAAATGACTTCATTACATGTGTTAAAATTTATCTACTTTGGATTTGAGTACAGCTTTAAAATTTAGAAAGATTCGCATCCTAAAGCAAGAGGAAATTTTTAAAGAATTTAATATACATTTCATTTTTTAAATGTTCCTTAGAAATTTTCTTTGTTCAGAACGGGGAGGGGGGAAAGCTGATGACTCTCGTGACCTCTCACTTTATCAGATTAAACTAAGAAAATTAATGGTTGTTTTGTTCGAATTTTATATTTGAGTAAGTGAATTTCATCTTTCGTTGCAAAATGCTATTTTTCATAATAATGTAATACATTTCGCAAAAATAAAATTGGCTTTTCACAAAATATGGTTCATCTCCCCTCCGCCCACCCCCCTCCACCCCAAAAAAAACCTTCTTCGAAAGCTGTCTATCTTTTAAAAATAATTTAAAATTTAATAAATTATAATGTATAATTTCCCATTTGTTGGAAAATTATCTTTATATATATGATGTGTGGTTTTGTTTAAATGTCTGTGTCAATTTTAAATGTGAAAAACCTTTTTTAATGGAAAAATCACTTTCAACGTATAGAGAATGGTCATGAAGTAAAACCTTTCATTAATCAATTGTCATCGCGTTATACATAAAAAAAAAACAAGTATTAACTATATTTATATTTAAAAATACAGATTTCTTATTCTAATAAATACATACATTGATTTTAGAAAGATCAAACAATTAAAAAATTATTGTATATGTAATGATTTGTGATACATCCTAAAATTTAAAGCTCAAATAATTTTTCTATCGTAAACAAAAAAAAAAAAAAAAAAAAAAAAAAAAAAAAATCCCTGTAATTTAGGCGAAATTTGCTTGAAAAAAAGTTGAAACGTAGATTAGAAACTGCCATTCTAATAATTGGCAAATTGACTGAAGGCCTTACCCTTCTCGTATAACGAAATTTGGGTGAATTTCCCAGTATCAGCTGGTGAGGTGCGTTATCGTTATCTTTCTTGGCGGCAGTTTTGGGAAATGTCTTCCTTTACTTTCTTTTTTTTCCGCAACCTTGCATTCAATAGAAAAGATTTTTTTATTCATACTATAACAATTACGGATAGACGATTAGGTAACTAAACAGACGCAAGATTAGCAGCGTTTTATTTCAAAAGATACTCAGCAGCGGTAGGCTTTTTTTTTTTTTTTCTTTTCGTCCAACGTTTTAAAATGGATATAAGAATACTTACCAATTACTTATAATAGTCTGTGCAACAATGCACCAAACCAAAACAAGCTTCACTGGCGCCTCGTATTGTAAGAGTAACGTACGCATCAAACACGGTGTTGCTTATATAAATTAAACGAACATGACACTGTCCTTGCACAATGTGGGGTTTGCCTTTGTGTGCTTTCTCTTCTCTATTCTTTTCTTATAGTAGTCTGGGACCTGGGACAAAGATATTATCTGTTCCACAAATTTTCCTTTTTCTTTAAAAGAAACCTTTATAACCGAAAAAATAACACTATTTATTTTCCCACGGGCAGAGGCGGATTACCCATTAGGCTGAGTAGACTGAAGCCTAGGGGCTCGGGGGAAAAGGGCCCCCGAAATTAAGACTTTCTTTCTGGTTTTATTTTTATATTGGGCTAATATATAATGAAATAGAGATATGATGTGCAATATTCTTTATTGCACTCATTTATAAAATTTTGCAAGTTATTAACACGCAGATTGTATTCCAAACATTACTCCATTTTAATTTTTTCTATTTCCATAAAAAGGCTTGAACTGTTTCGGTTTCCAATTAGGGATAGATTTCCGGAGATCAGCGGCAGCCAATGCAAGATTTTGTAAGCAACGTAATGAATGATATCTTTTAAAAAAGCTTCTAAGTTTTAATCAAGCATTTTGAATATATTTTCGCCCCTTAGTTTTTAACACCCTGTTCAGTCGCTTGAACACGACCCCCCGCCCTTTTTAAATGCCAGTCCTGGGTTTACACGTTTCGGTATATCCTAAATATGATTTTGACTGCCTGTTAGAAAGATTTCTGTCTCTGTGTTAAAAGTTTGAGTGCTACTATAATGCAAGAACTATTCCACAAAATTCATAGAAACTTTATATTTTGTTAGACCTAGTCAAATGATTAGTGATTAGACGCTAATACTTATTAGATTTTGCTGGTAATCCAGATAAAAAGGTAATTCATGTCATGAGGAAGAAGTTCTCGAAATAAAATGGAATTCCTGAGGTGCGCGATATTTTGTATCATTTGCAATTCAATATTAAAGCGAATTATTGAAATAGGTCTAAAATTTAAGAATCCGCAACTTGATTTAAATGTAGGGATAAAATTCTTAGATCTTTACATAAATACTCATCAGAGCTTTGATTTAATATTTCTTTTCGGGATTTTGAAGTAGAAGAAATTTCACAATCTGGCACTACATCATATAAAGAACAAAGAAAACGTAAAACAATATGCTATAATGAAAATACTGACCCCCCCCCCCACACACACACACACAAATTCACACATTTTAATAATTTCTAAATAAATTGTTATATGTGGATTTTAGATAATTACTTGATACAAATAAACAATAGCCTTGTGGAATGCAAATCTGTATGCAGTTTCTTTAGATTTCTATCCCATCTTTTTTATATGAATGTACAGAAAGTTGAAAAAGTTGTAACCAAAAAGTACCCTGAGGTGTTCGATGATTCACTTTCTGAAATATAACCAAGAAGGAAATATTTTGTGTTTTAGCAAACTTCTTTTTATATATATACTAAAATGTTCCACTGAAAGGTAAGGGAGAGAAAATTAAAAATGCCAGCAATAATCTGCAATAAAGCAGAGTTGCAGTTAAAGCAGTTCTCAAATTCTCTGGTCAACAACCGAAATTTTTGACACATTTTCTTATTTATTATCAAACGTAAACTATAAAATTGGCAAGCCGGAATATTGAAGCGGTTTGAGATCGAATGTCATTTTCCAACTATCTATAAATAAATAATTATTTATCGAGTTATAGCCGGTTTCTCCTTTCTCACGGTGTCGCGTCCGCAAATTCGGTTTCAAAACGTCAAATTTGACAGTATTTTCTGAAAATTCTTCTGCCTTTACCGAAAAATGGAAAACGCCATTCGATTACATAGTTTTTGAATAAGAACATACCAGCGTTTCGGAACAAAAATAAATTCGGAAATGTGTCAGAGAGTAGTTTCTTTGTATTTGAGAACAGCGAATTTTACACTTGTAAAATTCATTGTTAAACTAAGAAAGTTCTTTTGAAGTTAGATACATAAATGTTTATATGAAAATACTACATTAATTTGAAAGTATTTTTTACTGTAAATTCATTCTTTAAAAAAAAAAATTAAAAAGCTTAAAACTAATCTTAGACACCACACCGGTTAATTCCAAATACAGTGGAACCCGGTTAAGACGCTCACGGTTAATACGCGATCCCGCTTAATACGCGGATCTTTTCCGGTCCCTTGAACATCGACCATAAAGCTAATGCAAAAATATCACGTTTAATACGTGAACGGTTATTACGCGATCCCGCTTAATACGCGATAAATTTTCGGTCCTTTGAAGAAAAAAATCATGCTTAAGACGCGAATTCATTGAACATTTCCCGCTCCTCTCTTCTCGAGTGTTACCAATTTAGTGGATTTTTTTTTATTCAGATAAGAAACACTGGTCCCGAATAGTATTATTTACTTTATTTAATAACATATTAATAAAGGCACAAATTAGTAATAGAAAAAAGTGGTAGATAGTTGAAGAAAACAAAACCCCGCTAAATTAGCACAACTGCAATTCTTCTTTGATCCCGCCTCGTAAGAATCTTTGTCTCTCACTTCGTGTATGTTTTTACTGTATGAGAGAGATATAGGTGAATTCAGGATACTCATACATGTTATAAAAATTATTATGATTAGACATGATCATACCAGTTGTTAGTGAGGTTTCAAACGTACATTATAATGCATATTATAGGCAACAAAAAATGAAAGTTGTAACGAATAAACAAATATGACTGCAGTTAGATAATTCTTTTATTATTTTCTTTACTTTTTGCTATGCTAACATTACTTTTTATACACGATTAATAAGGATAGTTTTTCTTATATTAAAAAGAAGGACATATTATAATGGTATTCATTATTACAAGTACTATATATGATTTTTAAAACTCGGTTGTACTTCAAAGATTTAATATTTGTTTTTCTTTCTGTTAAAAAAACTAATCTTGTAGGGAAATTAATTTTGTTGTTTTATTTTTAGTTGCAACGTATTAATCGTCAATAAAGCCATGTTTGAATCCCTATTTATTTTCATTGTTATTCCAGTTGGTCCTATAAAAAGAAATAATCAGTTAAAATGGAATACAATTAAATCTAAATCTAAATATACGTAAAAGACACAATTTTTGACCGGAAACATATAAATGAAAGCGCTAAAGTTCATTTATATGTTTAAATGTGTAAATAAGACCAGTTCCTGTAACATTATACAAATCACGTTTAATACGCGATCCCGCTTAATACGCGACTTTGGTCCACTCCCTTGAAACGCGTCTTAACCGGGTTCGACTGTACATATATGCTCGATTATATTTTACATACATGATGATAGAAGCATAGTTTCAGTTACAAAAAGTAGATAAAGGAAGTACAAGTTTTAGATAGAACATTTGTTGACAATTTTTAATTATGTTTTTTTTTTTTTTTTTTTTTTTTTTTTTTTTTTTTACATTTAGAATAAAATTTTCAATACTAATTTTCCTTTATTTTATTTACGAAATATTTATACTTATAATAATAAAAAATAACTATTCAAACTTTCTGGGAAAAATTTGGAATTTCTTAATCATAGTTTTTATAAATGTTGCATAAACTGAATCAGCAACCCATATAGTCTTCATTCTTCTGTAAAGATATTTATTTTTACGTCCATATGTTTAAAATTTGGTCTTGTGCGAAAGAGTTCTGGCAAAAAAAAAAAAAAAAAACTAGCCGGATATGGCAATCCCAAAACTTTCTTCTGTCTCATACATGTTAATACACCTTGATAAATGCAGCCAGGGCTTAATTTCTAATAAAAGAAGTACCGGAGCTCTAATATTCTGCGATAGCGGTACTAACAGTTGTTCCGTTCTCTCTCCCTGCCCCCCCCTTGTCACCCCAATCTCCATATTTATATTTCGTACATTATTTGCAAAATGTAAAGCATTTTTTTCCTTTAGAAAAATAAAAATTTTAAATAGTATATTTATCAGCTTATACTTGTACTTAGCTGTCAACTATTCCACTTTTTAGTTATCACTCCTTCTGAATGGTAATCTTTGTCTAATTTTAATGTTAATTAATGTCACAATTCCGCGATTAAATCTGGTAAGGATTATGATTTGGAAATAGAGGTAACACAAGAAAGGAATAGTTCGCAGCTATGCATTTTTAAGAAAAAATTAATGAAATTTACAGAAATTAATATTTATATGCTGAAGAATGGAACAAATATTTTTAATTTCCTATAAAAGGTGCATATCTTAAACTATAATCGATTCTTTCCGCATAACAATCTTTTTGTGGCAAGTCCCTGAAAATCAGATTAAATTAAAATTTTGACATCATTATTGGAAAGATTCTATGCTTTTATAGAAAAAGGGGGTACACCGCTCGATTGCATTTCTATCAGAATAACAATGCATGGCAATTATATCTACTTAAAATGAAAGTGACTTCATAAATATGCAAAGCAGAGCATTAGCATGGGCAGCGTTCATGGTACAACATAAATAGAAAAATCAGTAACGTTATTTTAATACTCGTGCGCAATAGAAGAGAAAAAACCTCAAACAAACAAAACTTCAAGCTGATGCTCGTTGGCTAAAAACAGAAAATATGCTTTTCAGGTTAGGTATCTAAATAATTATAAAATAAAAAAACAGCCAATTGAAAATTATCCTACTGTTACAAAAGAAAATAGAACTGAAAGCAAATTCATTGTTCAGTCTCTTGAATGGCGCTGTATCAACAAGTCGCCAACATAAATTTGAATATAATAAATTTGAAATAGAAAAACAGAATTTCTATTTTCCCTTCATTCTGATCAAAATAGCATTAAAATTAAAATTTTGAACGTAAGACAGATTAATCTCGAGTCAGTCCAAGCCCCAAAACTGATATAAAATTTGAGTCCGTTTTATCTCCATATCCTGCGTGTGCGACACATTACGTCAAATATAAGTGTTTTGATAAAAAAGAATGCAAAAGCTTAGAGATGGGGAGGGAAGGAAAGGATAATTTAGACTTCGGTTTTTCGGAAGCACTATTGCATTGCGCTCCGAAGCCCTATATTTATAAGCTCCGGTGAATAATCCGGTGAGCAATATTTAAAAATTTACTAAAACCAGAGAAGTATCGCAGCTGGGCTCCGGCGCAAATTAAGCCCTGAATGCAGTACAGCACTGCAACGTTTAGGTGATTTACACTAACAACTTACGTGAACTTCTAACTAGATTTGATGTTTGATGAACATCCGTTCATTAGTTTTTGAGATAGAGCTATTGCGGAAATAGTGAAAAGTTCTGCATAGCAGTGGCATCAGTTCGGCAATTTACACGAAAAACTTATCAAGATCAAATTATATCAGGAACTAACTGAATCTAAAGTTTGATAAAAATTCATGCATTAGTCCTGGGAGATACGGAAATCGTGAAAAATGCCGCATAGTAGCGCCACTTGTTGAACGATTTACACCAAAAAGTAATCGGCAACCTTTAAATCATGGACTAACTGAATCTAAAGTTTCATTAAATTCCGTTCATTAGTTCTTGAGATAGAGCGCTCATAAAATTTGTGTCACACACAGACAGACAGACTTACAGACAGGCATTTTGTAAAAACATGTTTTTCGTGATCCCTGACCCCTAAAACGTATAAATCCATCGAAAACTGGATTCGAAAATTTTCACGAATCCAATACTTTCTTCATGTAAAGATAGAAGAAAGTAAAAATAATTATTTCAGTCTCTTTTTCATATTTATACTGTTCATTTGAAATAAAATTGCTACAAACCAGAGGTCTGCACGGGCTTATTTTCAGTCACAGCAATCGGGCCGGGCCCGGGTCGTACTTTTTTCTGAAGGTTGGGGCAGGGAGGGGCCTAGTCACTACGCTTTCCGGGCCGGGCCCAGGCCTTTTTACCTGAAGGACCGGGTAGGGCCTCTCTTTATTTTCTCTGTACCGAACCGAGACTGATATGGTATCATTCTTCCTAGTCTTCACGGGCCTAAATTTTCAGTCCCGGTTTCGACCCAGCCTCGTATGAAAATTATAGTTTCGGCGTGGCCTTGTCCATTCAAAAATCAGTAAAATTTGGCCTGGCAGAAAATTTTTTGCAAAAAGTGCATACATTTTTAAATCGTCATTGTTCTACAAATAAACATTTAATTTTATTCTTTATAAAGAATAGTACATTTCTAGGCTTATTAAAATGTAGTAATTGTTAAAATTAAAATATAGTAATATGTGTGAAAAAGAACCCGCCTATGGCGGAATCCTCTCTTAACGTGAAAAATATGTTGATCCATGAAAAATGAATGTACTAATACGTAAGAAAAGAAAATATAATACATTTACACCTGCTAAAAAGGGAACTTGTCTATAATGCATTTTTTCCCTTCCATATGCAATTCCGTCTTAGAAGATTTTACTATATTACATTCTTCAGATTTTTAAATCTCCAATATTTTGAATATGGATTAACTATATTAATTATAACTGAAACATTTACATACCACAAATAGCGATTCATTAAAATAATAAATGTTGCAATAACTTCTATAAAAATAAATTCTATAAACATGACAATAAAAAGCAAATATAAGTATTTTTGGTTAGAACTCCTCGTTCGAGACAAATTTTTAAACAAATCGACATAAAAATCAATGTTTTGTAGAAATTCATTCGGGACGGACCGGTCTCGGATCGAACTTTTAGCTGTTATACCTGGCCAATAATTTTTTCTCTACGGGCCGGCCTGGGCCGAACTTTTAATGTTTATAGCGTCCCGTGCCGAATTTGTCTTCTATGGATCGGGCCGGGCCTTGAAATTTCGGCCCGTGCAGCCCTCTATTGTAGATTGCATAGTACTGAGGCCTCCGCTCCAAAATACTGTTTCTACTACATTTCTTTCTATATATCCTATTGTAAGCTATTATACTGATTTTTAATCGACCTTTAATTGTATGTAAACATCTCCATTATTATTAATACATTAATCTATTTACACGGCTTAAAAACTTAAAAATCTGAAAAATTCTATATCTAAAAACCTTCTAAGACGGAATTACATAGCTATAACTATTTTTTTTCTCTTCTAAGTTCCTTTTTTACCAAGTATGTCGTCTCTTGCAAATGTAGTATTTATTTTTAAGCGGATTATTATATCCATTTTGAAGATTCAGATCCACCTATCAAAAAAAAATTTTCGGTTAAAACAGGATCTCGTCAGACACAGATTCTTATAACAGGTTTTAAAATACTGTATCTCCCGCCTCCTAGAAATGTATATGTAGTACTATTCTTTAAAGAGAATTTTAATTGGAGAATAATAGTAATTTTTAAAATATATTTTTTCGGAAAAAATTGTTGACCCAAGGTAGGTTGTTCCTTAAACATATTTTTCCACGAGTCATACTGGGTCGGTGCAATAATTTTCATACAAGCAGGAACGACCGGGCCAGAAAATTTCTGGCGGTGCAGACTTCTAGGAAGAATAAAGCACAAGTCCAGAAATAAGTTCGATTCGGCCCGGCCCGAGCCTCCATTGAAAGCAAGGCCTGAGCACGACCCAGAAAAACTGATGATCAGACTCGACCCGTCCCGAGTCGGTTTAGGCCTCTAAATGGCATTTGAATGGGAAAAACGTGTTCTTAACGGCTGGAAAATTTTAAAAATACGTTAAAAAAATTGAGTTTTGAGTTGTAAATTTCGTTCAAACTCGCGGATTTTTTGAGCTTTCGTTCAGTTCACGCTCGTTTATCAAAAAGTGAATCAAGTTCAACTCAAAGTTCACAGAAAGTGAGCTAAACTCGTGAACTTACGTTCATTGAACGCGTTCGTACCCAACACTGATTGTAATGTCTGCTCAAATCTCGTTGATGATAGATTCATGTATTTTATCTAATGTATATGCTTAACCCATTTATGCGTGAATTTTTGTTTCCACAAATTTGTTAATAAAATCAATTTAACCCGCTCAGTGTTTGGGCGTAATATTCCGTTCACTAATCTCCAGGTTTCACAGCAATACAAGCAATATTTAAGATAATATAATTCTATAGATTTCATGAATTTTAAATGCATTGAAGAATGATTAATACTCTCAAGAATTACATTCATATTTGTAATTGAGTTTTTTTTTATATATAATGTTGAAAGAATCATATTTTCTTAGCATTTAAAAACAAATACAAAGAACATTGCAATTTTACCTCTTTGTAAGACGCTCGGATGGTTAAAATATTGCAAAATGAACTGAAAAAATACCAAATAAATTACTCTAAAATATTTCTGTATTTATTTGACAAAATGTAAACGGTTAGATTATTGAATTGTAATGTCTGCTCAAATGTCGTTGATGATAGATTCAAGTATTTTATCTAACGTATATGCTTAGTAAGAAAACAATTCTACGGTAAAAATCAAACAGATGAATGTTGACTGATACATTATACGTTTCATATAAAAATTGGTTTGTTCCTTTGTAAAGGACTTAAACCTGCCTACTCAGGATACGAGAGATGACATAGAGATGTAAAAAATTTAATTAGTAGTATTCTGGTTTGCATATAGGAAAGCCGAGGATCAAAATCCCTGCTTCGCCGAGATTCACTATTGGCGCTTAAATAACAGAATTATCGGTGGGCATTAGAAGAGGCCAGGGGAAGTAGATGAAGGTTGATTGTGGACCATGGCCCAGTCAATAAAATTCAGAGAACAGATTATGTAAAAAGCCGCCGTCTGGCTACCCAGGAGAGAGATCATGACGAAGACATACACACATTTATAGCTGAGAATTGCACTTGCACTTTAGTGAGATGATTTATGTGGGTGTGCATTTAGAGAATATAACTGAGTTAACACATGTTGCTGAAACGAATGTAGACTGAGTTTAATTATGTCATTATACAGAAAAAGTTGAAAGCTATCCTACTAAATACACTGTAGATTTGCCAGAACAAAATCGATCACAGTGAATGTACTGTATCTTTCTTTGGTTTCCTGTCTATATTATCATGGAAAATACAGTAGTTGCGTAAAATTAACAGCACAATGTGCTGGCAATGTGGACGCATGTTTTTACAGCACAAACTGCTGGCGTCCAAATTGCCAGTACATTGTGCTGTTAATTTTACGCAGCTACTGTATTTTACATGTTAATATAGTCAGGAAACCAAAGAAAGATACAGCACATTCACTGTGATCGAGTTTGTGCTCGAGATGAACAGTACTTTGTACTGTAAAAATGTCTTTTTTTTACAGTGTAGTGGAAAAAATATTTTTGAGAAAACGATTTATGTAATAAGAATAGGGAAATACGTATTCAAATTTAAAATAATATCTATAACTTAATTATATAAACAAATAATAACAAATGTAATTATTATTATGATTAAAACAGAATTTTTCTCTTTCACAATGAAACAGAAAATTAACATTTCACAATACCTGAGTGCGAATTTCATAATGTTGTTTTCCTTTCCTTTTGAAGTGTATGTCTAGTTTCAATACGCGCATTTAATTTAATTCATGCATCTCTATGGATAGCAATTTCATTATTATTATTTTCCATGTCTTTCGTCATCAAAAATAATAAAATGAATTAAAGTGATTTTTTCATAACGTAAATAGAAGATCACGCTGAAAATCTTGATGCCGAGAAATGTAACAAGAAAATTTTAGGACTAGTCAAATTGGTTCTTTTAAACATAAACGAAATTTTGTAGGCGAAATATTAAATATTAAATACTTTCTGACATATATTTCGGGAATTTAATCGAAAACAATGCTTTTATCGCCTCATCTATCTCACCATCAATATGATAAAGATGCTCAAGTATGTTTTGTATGTTTTTCAGATTAACAAATAGCCAAAAGTAACATTTATTAAGATGAGAAGAAATCGATGGTGGCGCTTTGAGTTTGGGTCTTTTTGTTAAAGAAGTTGAACAGTCATATTTGGTAAATGAGAAGATGTATTTTCATTGTAAAGCATGACTCTAATATTCTAAGAATTTTCTTCTAATATGTGATATGATATGCTTTTCAGTATTCTAGCAAATTTTGAAAGACCCATCAACAAAAAATTTTATAGGACATTCACAATGAAAACTTTATTTATGGCTACGAATCCAGTATTACGTGTAGTTATTTTTACTTTTTTTGTATCATTTAGAAGATACAGCGAATATTATCGAATATTATTATTATTATTATTTGCATCCTGACAATTTTTTAAGAACTAAAAATATCTTCTTGCGTGTTTTGCATCCATGAGAGAACGAACTCTAGGCCTCTGGAATACACGCGCTATGTTAGTTGAAACTGTTTTCTGTATCTTTAGGAACATTAATGTCAAATGTAGACGTTTTAGATACACTTATTGAGTTTGGGCTACAGTGGCGGTCAAAATATTCTACCATCAAAAAATTTTTGGTTAATTTGTGAGTACACCCATATGAAGAGGAATCTCAAAGTTATACTTAAATTTACACTATGTGCAAAATTACTTAAAAGATGACACACTATTTAAAAATGTTAAATTATTTTAATACCTTAGTTAACTTTTAAGTAATTTTGCACATAGTGTAAGTTTAAGTTTAACTTTTAAAGATGAATTAAGCATTTCTATTTATTTATTTACTCGAAGTTATACTTCTATATTTTATACGGATTCATTAGGAACTTATTTATGGAATAACAAACACATATCAATAAATTTAATTGACAAAAGTAATTGCAAAGGAAAACGCATGTTCTCAAAAGTTTCCGGCTACCTTAACAAGTTTGGGGGGGAAATGGTGTTATAATAAAAAATAACGGTGATAAAAAAACATTTACAATTAGTATTTTGCCGTTATACCTTTAGCAATAAAAACTGCGGCACATTGACTTGTCATCGATTCAATGAGCGGTTGAAAATCGCCCATATTAAGTTTTTCACACTCTTCTTTCACATTTTTGGGGAAATTCTACTGAATCGGAATATTTATAATTCCGCACTCGTTTGTCAAGTTCGTTGTTCCAAATATTTTCTTTTGGATTCAAATCGGGTGATTGATCTGGCCATTTCAAAAGCGGAATTTTTTGTGCGAAAGCCACTGCTTTAAGAGCTTGCATGTATTCTTTTGTTCGTTATCATGCAGAAATAAATAGTTGCGACCACAATTTTCCATTCAAAAAGAAAGCAAATGATCTTGCAAGATATCATTATACATTGCACCATTCATCTTGCCGCGGATTTCAATTAACGAACCGACACTTTTTGCAGAAAATACTTCCCCAGGATAGCGTGTCCTCCACCATGCATCATTGTAGGAATAATATATCTCGAATCATATGTTTTGTTTTTAGGTCGTCGGACAGAGTGTCTAGCATCACTGCCAAAAGTTTGAATTTTGATTCATCGGAAAATAGTACTTTTTTCCAGTTTTCACTTGACCAGTCTTTGTGTTCCTTGGCGAACGTCAGTCGAGCCCGCTTATTTATTATTATTACTTTTTTTTTTTACTTATGAAATGTTTTTTAACACCGACACTTCCATAAAGTCCTACATCATGTAAGCGTCTTTACTGGATTGACCGACTTATATCAGCAATATTTTCACTCCGTAAATCGCGGGATATTGCAGCGGCATTTTTATGCAGGTCATTAACTGCTCTTCTCCTGATAATTCTGTCAACACTAATATTAGTTTTCTGGGGTATTCCGGACCTTGGAAAGTCTTGGAGGCCATGGCAATATTTATATATTTTTAAAATATCGTTCACTGTAGATTTTCTGATTGATAACTTTTCCGCAATCTTACTAGAGAATTGGCCCTTTAGCGACAAACAAATCACTCGTTTACGAACAATTGTTGAACTTCTGATTTTTCAATTTCAACTACGTTATTCACTTTGATGAATAAACAAACATGAAAGAAAAAGACTTTACCGATAGCAAAAACTAACGAATGATGAATGGATGGAATCTTTTGAACACGGAATTCCTCCCCTTTCCATTAAGAGTCTTTGGTATCGCATCAAAATTATCACGGCGTCGGAGGTCATTAGAATATTACTAACTTTCCAAGCAATTGCCCTTTTCTTCGCTGAAACGTTCTGGAAAAAAAAATCAAAGAAACTAACTGGCCAGAAAGTTCCGCCCGCCACTGAACTTTAAAATGAAAGAAAATATTAACACTTTAATGCCCTTGTGTCTACTACATTTACTTTTCTTTAAAGTTCATTCTAAGATAACTAAATTTCAAATTGCTTGACGCCTGTGCCTCTTTCAACAATTTTAGACTTACCTACATATTAGTAAACGATTACACTGTGGTCAAAAATATTTTATTGTTTTGAAACGTTATGTAAATCACAATAACTTATTTTCAACTTAAAATATTAAAATCTATCAAAAACATGTCTTTCATCTCAAATCATTTTTCACAGGTGAAGCCTATGAGTAATTAATATTTCAGATTACTTTTCTGTCATTCCCAAGTCAACAAACGTAACGGGGTGTGAAACAGGAAAGCGTGAAGATGTCAATCTTACTTTGATAATGAAATGTGCCTGTAAAGAAAAATGAAGTAATGAGACTCTTATTGATAAAGCTAACATGTCAAAATAACCAGCCTTTTCTAATTAACAAGAATTTTTTATTCTATCACAAAATGTCATTGTTGATTAAGTTCTTAATAATAAGATGCAAAGTAAAATTCCATGAGAAAAAGTTTCATTAATTAAAATACGTACAATTATCGACAATGATAAATAATCAGAGAATTAGTAAAATCATAATGTGTTTAAGGTAGTTAAAGTATTGTACAGAATAATTATACAAATTATAAGTTTGAATTTCTCCTTTCGGTTTTAATTGATTTTAATATTTCTAACCGAAAATAATAATTTTAATTTAAGAAATATTTATTCTCTCATAAAATGTAAATGTAAATTAAATTCTGAATAATTAGATGCAAAATAAAATTCCATGAGAAAAAGTTTCATTAATCAACATACGTATAATTATCAGAATGGATAAACTTCAGTGAATTATTAAAATTTTAATGTGTTTAAGCTTATTAAAGTATTTTTAAGAATAATTATACAAATTATAAGTTTGAATATCTCCTTCCAGTTTTAAAAGATTTTACTATTTCTAACCGAAAATAACAATTTTAATTTAAGAAATATTTATTCTGTCATAAAATGTTAATGCTGATTAAGTTCTTAATAATTTTATTCAAAGTAAAATTCCATGGAAGAAAGTTTCATTAATTAAAAAACATATAATATTCAAGAATTATTAATATTCAGTGAATTAGTAAAATTATAATCTGTTTAAGATTATTAAAATTTTGTAATGAATAATTATACAATTTATAAGTTTGAAATTCTCCTTCCGTTTTTGACTGATTTTAATATTTATAACCGAAAATGATAAATTTAAATGCATAATGCTTCAAAACAGATATATTAAATTTATCTTTATCTTAAAATAAAATCGTTAAAAAATTCTATCGCTTCACGTAATTTTATTTTTTTAATAATAGAAAACAAAGAAAATTTTGAAAATGAAACTTAAACTCATGATCAAATAATTTAATTTAAATAAATGATTAAAAAACATTTACAATTCATAAAATTTTGGAAAAATATCATCAAAAATTTCCACACAATACGAGAATAGAAGAATCTTTGAATTTTAATACTATATAACAAAATTCTTATAATATAGATAATATTATTTTATTTTGTATATCAAAATTTGTATATTAGAACAAAGCAATGGTGCTTTCGAAAATGAATTGTACTTGAATAGTGAAACAATATTTTAAAAAGATGCATCTCTGCCATAAACTGTCACCATGGATAAAGTTCTTGAAAATAATATGTAAAAACCAGTGGTCAAGTGAGACGAGTTTCCAGCTTGCTGCAACTGCTCCTCTCCGGTTTCCTAATCCTCATCTCCGTCTATCCTCAATTTTTAATTCAAGTAAAAAAAAAAAAAAAAAGACTTTTAACTAAAATTTATTAAGCAATGTTAGATGTGTTCAGTAACTCTTATCCAATGATACTTCATCCATTGTTCATCATCAACATATTAGTTAAATTCAGTATGCGATGTAAAATCTGGCAAAAACAACAACAACAACAAACAAACAAACAAAAAACAAAAAACATGTAGGCTACATATTAGTTGAGAAAAAGAAATGTTCACAACAGAAATAATATGTATATCTCTATTCTAAATAAAATAAAATAAAATAAAATAACTAACGCTGTCACCGCCGCTGCAAATGAATTTTTTTAAATCATGGGTCTTTCTTCTTTAATATTAAGAAAATTACTGCATATGAAAATATAAAAACCGGGCTTATTGTAGAGAAATTTTTTATAAACACGCTGAAGCAGAAGTTTTTAATCGAATAATTATCTAAGATATATTTAATATTAGGGTAAGGTGCCCTATTATCGTCCTCCAGCCACTTTTAGGCCCTTGGAAGTTGTAATTTTCAGTGAAAAAAAAAATAACAAATTTGGATTTTGGATAGACTAACTACCCACGCACATAAAAACATAGGCAAATATCTTATAAAAAAATTTTAACAATGCGAAAAATTGTTTTTTCAAAAGTATCTAAAAAATAGAGAGGAAAAAATGGTCCCAATTTCGTCCCTCCAAAAAATCCAATACGCAGAGACTTAACTTATAACTAAATCAAAATTTATTTCTAATTGAGTGAGTAATTTAATTTCCATTAAAGTAAGGCACAAAGAAATGTAATAATTATCGGTGGAAGAATAACATAACGAAACATTAGTCATCCAAATATGAGGAAAAAAAATAAAAAAATTGTCATGGAAAAGCATTCCTAATTTCGTCCCTGAGACAAAAATAAGAACTGCAAGGGGGACGATATTAGGACCACGATACTCCCAATATGACGAAGCTTCAATTCCCGTAAGAATAACAGAGCGTCGTAAACTCAGTGTATGCTACTACCAGTATCTTACCAAGGTAAAATACATGCAATAAATAAGAAATAAATACTTACAGTACGGTAAATGACCTTCTACATACGACGTAATAAGAACTCCGGTCTTCTAAAAATAGGAAATTTGCCGTCTTTAATTTAAATATGCGTCTTGACGAACGAAACTTTCAATATTGACCCCTTTTACGTTCCGCTCAAACGCTTACGTCCCTTTCAAAATTTTATAATTTTTTTTGTTATTATCAATTTAACAAACACATTAAGGTATGAAATGAGTGAGTGTGAAGATGATAATGTTTCTTTGTCTTTGAAATGACTCAATAAAGAAAATATAATTACAGAAAAATAAAGAAAGCAACCATTATAAATAATAATACAACAAAACAACTATAATTGCCGAAACGTCAGTGGAGGCTTACTGCGGAGACAAGAAATTTTTTGGTTTCCATCTGTTTGTTTGTTTGTTAGTTAGTTAGTTAGTCTGGCTGTCCCGCGATAACTGCCGTAAAAAGCATCCGATTAGCTTGAAATTAAGGAGGTATGTTGGTGAGCTCCCCGTATTTAGCTGTATAGTTTTGGGTTAAATTTGGTTCATTCGTTCGGAATATATAGAACATTTTATTTTGTGACATAATGCTTTTCTATGACAAGTCAGACGATTTTCAAATTTTCATTTGTTGAAAGAAATCGCTCATATGAATAATGGATTTAAATGGTAAATTTTGGATGCTGAAATTTTTAAATAAGAGTATTAAATTACTCCTATTAGTTGCAGTTTTGTCAAAACATTTGTCAGAGCTTTTAAATTAGGTGTATAACTTATGATGGAATTTTATACATGTATTCGAATAATATAAAACATTTTATTTTATGAATTTACTTATATTTCATTTTTTTCTTTTAACCGTTGCGTAGCAACTGAATCTCATCTAAAAATATCATAAATGTGAAAGTATGTATGGTTTTTTGAAGTCAAATCAAAGAAAAAGGAATGAATTAATGAATGTCTTTGTATAGATATTTGCATATAGATTGATTTAAACGCAGAAATGAAAAAAAGTATTTATATACTCTATAGAATAATATTTTTATTTATTTATTCAACTATTTTATTATAAATGAAAAGTTCATTATTTTCATACTGAATAAACTGACATTATTCTATTAAATTTTATAAACTTTATTGTTGCCAAAAAAAAAAAAAACATGAATAACAATTTCTCCCAAAGAGTTAATTTTAATTTGTAAGATTTTCACGTTCAAAAGAAAAATGGAATAAGCAAATTAAAAATTTAAAAAAAGATAAATAGGACAGGAATGAATACATATAAATATTTCACACCAAATACCACCTAAAATAATTTTTGTATTAATATTCTCCCAGCACTACGAAGAAAGATTCCTCGATTTACACGATTTTACTTGGCCTTCCTTTTTTTATTGGTTGCGATTTCATTTTCGCAATTGTGTATATTAATTGACACAAAGTTTTACATTTTTATGACTGAGGTATATGTAAGGCCATAAAAATAAGAAATTCCGTATTGTTACCTATAAAATGTGATAAAGTGTTGGTTAATTATGTATGATTTTATTAAGAGGAGCAGAGCTGCCAAGCCTCCGGCGTTCTGCATACCAGTACTTTAATACAGAAAATGTTACTTTATTTAATTGGAGCATTTGCGCGATTTAAAAGAACAACATTTTCTCTAAGATAATAGTGATGTGCAAAAAGCCTGAGACTTGGCATGTCTGGTGGGGAGTGAAATGTTTTACTTAATGCATTTACCTCTATTTTAATACTACGTGAACGACGTCCCGTGTAACAGCTTGTAGAATATAAAATAAATTATTAAAATAATCCCTATTACGAAAAATGAAACAGAAAGACCGGCTAAGGGAAATAAAAGGTTAGTTAACCTTTCATAATTTGATCTGAAACATAGGTTTGCGTCAAATATGAACGGTATTTATAACATCACGATTTTAAATTAAATGTGGATACTATTAAAAGGCTATCACAAAAAAATTCTTTACGACATCAAATCACGTTTATTGGGCATTCTTACAATCTTTTGACTTTCAGGAATAAAAATCTGGTGAAATTAAAATTGCTAAAATAACATTTTAAACTTTTAGACGAATGCCTTAATGATTCAAAATAAAGAAAAAATGGTCAGCAGCGAAATTTCTTTTATTTAACTGAGGTTTAAGTTAAACTTGCAAGTTTAATTTTCCTTACACTTTTACCACTATAACTTTTTATTTTCTTCTTAATATTTACTTATGATGAAATTCCATAGTACCCACAGAACATTCAAATAAAAAATAATAACAATGTAGTATTTTTAGTAAAAATTTTTGTTATAACATTGTCTTAAAGGGGTGTTAAAGAAGGGACTGTAAGGAAAAAAGGGACGGTAATGGGAAACAAGTGGGTAAGTGTGATCATACATCGCACAAAGGGTTTCGTTTAATATTCCTTTCAAAACACTTTCTTTGAAAACGTCCAGTACATTTATCGCCATGGAATACCTTCTAAATTTTGGCAAACACATCCTAAACTGTGTTAAAGTTTCAAACATATTCGCCTTGTTATATTTCCTAATTTTGTTCGCCCCCCCCCCCAAAAAAATGCTACGATATATCACATGACGGGTATCTGCCAAATTTAGAAAAGTGCCCCCCTTGGGGGGGAGTGGGCAGATGGTCACCATGATTTTTGACGCGGCCTGATTTTAAAAATTTATGTTATGTTTTATAAGCCATATTAAATTTTCAAACAGATCGTCCAGTTATATTTCCTAATTTTGTTCGCGCATCTCCCTCAACCCCCCCCCCCCTCCTCAAAATGCGACGCGCCCTTCTTCTTTATAATTTATTATCGTGTGTTATAAAGTATCTTAAAGTTTAAAACAGATTGAATTGTTAGATTTCCTACTTTAAATGAAATCGCGGTCTGTTAATTCCACATTCCACCACCAGGGAGCGCACTTTATTCTTAACAAAAGCGTATCTGAACGAAACTCCTTTACACAACCCATTAGTAGATATGTTACTCGAGGGGGTGGCGGTCTTCAGCAAGAATTTAAGATAATTGTTGAAATTACTATTCGGAAATAGTGGTAATTTAACTTTTGACATATATATATTTAATAAGTATAAGTAGCATGTATCTGAGGACTCCATCAAAAAACGCACCTGAAACGGTATGAAACAAAAAAGAAATATTTTGTCCCTCCCCCTCTCCCCACCTTCCCGAAATTTCACGCGCCATTTTTTATAAACTTTTTCTAGTGTGTTATAAACTATCATAAAATTTCAAACAGATCGCCTTGTTATATTTCCTAATTTTAACAAAAATGTTAGTTCCACATTCCACCACCAGGGAGCGCATTCTATTCTTAACAAAACTGTATCGGAAGGAAACTCCGTTAAACAACCTATAAGCAGATATGTTACTCGAGGTAGTGGCGGTCTTAATAAGAAATTAAGATATTTGTTGAAATTACTATTAGGAAATAGTGGTAACTAAATTTTAGACAATTTTATATTAAATAAGTAGCATATATCTCAGGACTCCCTCAAAAAGTCACCTAAAGCGGTCAGAAACGCTAATTTTTTAAATAGAAATCTAGCGACCCCCCCCCCCCCCCTCATTGGAATTTCGCGTGTCATTCTTTCTTACACTTTATCTTATGTGTTATAAAATATCTTAAAGTTTCAAACAGATCGACTTGTTAGATTTCCTAATTTTAACAAAATCGCGTTATGTTAGTTCCACATTCCACCACCAGGGAGCGCACTGTATTCTTAACAAAAACATGTGTCAACGAAACCCCTTCATGTAACCTTTCCGTAGATACATGGGTCGGGAAGGTGGCGGTCTTAACCAAGAATTCTGTTAGTTCCATATTCCACCACCAGGGAGCGCACTCTATTCATAACAAAACTGTGTCAGAAGGAAAGTCCGTTAAATAACCTATCAGTAGATATGTTTCTCGAGGTGGTGGCGGTCTTAAGCAAGAATTTAAGATATTTGCACAAATTTCTATAAGGAAATAGTGGTAACTAAACTTTTGACATTCTTATATTTAATAAGTAGCATATATCTCAATGTGTTATGAACTATCTTAAAGTCGCAAGCAGATCGTCTTGTTATATTTCCTAAATTCAACAAAATCGCGTTATGTTAGTTCCACATTCTAACACCAGGGAGCGCACTCTATTAATAACAAAACTGGAGCGGAAGGAAAGTCCGTTAAACAACCTATCAGTAGATATGTTACTCGAGGTGGATGCGGTCTTAAGCAAGAATTTAAGATATTTGCACAAATTACTATAAGGAAATAGTGGTAACTAAACTTTTGACATTCTTATATTTAATAAGTAGCATATATCTCAATGTGTTATGAACTATCGTAAAGTCACAAGCAGATCGCCTTGTTATATTTCCTAAATTTAACAAAATCGCGTTATGTTAGTTCCACATTCTACCACCAGGGAGCGCACTCTATTCTAAACAAAAACATGTCTGAACGAACCCCTTCACGCAACATTTCCGTAGATATATGGGTCGGGAAGGTGGCAGTCTTAACCAAGAATTCTGTTAGTTCCACATTCCACCACCAGGGAGCGCACTTTATTCATAACAAAACTGTATCGGAAGGAAAGTCCATTAAACAACCTATCAGTAGATATGTTAAACAGATCGTCTTGTTAGATTGCCTAATTTTAACAAAACCGCGTTATGTTAGTTCCGTATTCCACCACCAGGGAGCGCACTGTATTCTTAACAAAAACATATCTCAACGAAACGCCTTCATGCAACCTTTCCGTAGATACATGGGTCGGGATGGTGGCGGTCTTAACCAAGAATTCTATTAGTTCCACATTCCACCACCAGGGAGCGCTCTCTATTCATAACAAAACTGTGTCGAAAGGAAAGTGCGTTAAACAACCTACCAGTAGATATGTTACTCGAGGTGGTGGCGGTCTTAAGCAAGAATTTAAGATATTTGCACAAATTACTATTCGGAAATAGTGGTAACTAAACTTTTCACATTTTTATATTTAATAAGTAGCATATATCTCAATGTGTTATGAACTATCTTAAAGTTTCAAGACACATCTACTTGTTATTTTTCCTAATTTTAACAAAATTGCGTTACGTTAGTTCCGCATTCCGCTGCCAGGGAGCGCACTCTATTCGTACCAAAAGCGTATCTGAAGGAAACTCCTTCACGCAACCTTTCCGTAGATACAGGAGTCGTAATGGTGGCGTTATTAACCAAGAATTCTGTTAGTTCCGCATTCCACCACCAGGGAGCGCACACTATTCATAACAAAAGTGTATCTGAACGAAACTGTGTTAAAAAACCTATCAGTGGATATGTTACTCGAGTTGGTGGCGGTCTTAAGCTAGAAATTAAGAAACTTGCTAAAATTACTATTCGGAAATAGTGGTAACTAAACATTTGACATTTTTATATTTAATAAGTAGCATATATCTGAGGACTCCCTCAAAAACGGTATCTAAAAAGGTCATAAAAGCTAATTTTTAAAAAAGAAAACCAGCGCCTCTCCCCGTTTGCCTAAAAAGGATCCAAAACGCACCCCATAGTCCACTACACATGCAGATTCATTAAATAAAAATTAATATCGCAACTTACAAATAAGCTATCACGCACAGAAAGATAGAAATTATCCGATAACGGGCGAAGCACGCTGGTCTTTGTCATAATAATATCTGTAATTCGATTTAATTGGGATATTTAATCAAAAGTATTACCCCCCCCCCTTCCCATCGACACAAACCTAACAAAAATTATGCGATAGCGGGCGAAGCACGCTTTTTCTCACCTCGAATATACTTATCTGATAGCGCTGAACCTCATGCAAATTAATATACTATTTCCTAATTTAAATTATTTCGTGGTTTAAAAAGCACGTGCAACCCGCATTTCATGGAAATGAAACCTAATTAATTAAATAATAATTAATATCTCCGCTTGTAATTAAGCTAGGAGTTTGAACTGGGTATGTATGAAATCACTGAAGAATTTCAAATCAGGATGGCGAAAAATTTAATCAAAAAATTTAATATTTAAAAAGTTTAAATTCGTATTAAAATAAAAACCGCGAGCGCGCCGTAATGTCTGAGATATAAAATCAAGTCTGCAGTTTGCTAGCCTAGCCAGATAAAATCGGGGTTCAGCTTTCGTGAATCCTCCAATGGTAGTTCTCCGAAGCTAGCCTCGCAAAAAGGGTCCAATTGTAGTCAGAGAGGTGCTTTTGATAAATTAAAAAGGTGGATTGGTTAATTTTAGAAGTTAATTAGCCCGTAATTCGGTTAATTACCAACTTTTTCAAAATTTTATGATTTGTTGTTTGATGTGAGGTGTTCAGCTATAAGTACCCAAAATTTCAAGTCTCTAACATGTATAGTTTCTGAGAACGGGCTCTGTGACGGACAGACAGACAGAGGAGCGAGACGAATAGGGTTTCGTGAGATGAACGAAACCCTAAAAAAGGGATGGTAAGGAAAATTGCCACATAATTTTAGGCCAATCATGTTCAGACTCAGTGATAGCCATAATGTTCATTGATTTTTAGAAACAGTTATTTACATTGGATTAAATAATAATAAAAAAATGCAATGTATCAAATTACAACGACCATTTGTAAAATGATTTTTTCAAGGACTAAAATTTAAGACATAAAGAATCACACGGAGTTTATCATACATTACGTACACCATGGATTAAACATTAATATTCCTGGACCAATTTCAAATGAAATTTCATTCTTAAACTTCTAAACATCCCACAATATTACATTTTACACCGTCGTATAGAGAAAAAAATGTACTTGTAAATGCAATTTGTTTGAAAGCTGTATCTCAATTTGCTTCTGAGTTATTAATTTTTTTTGTAGTTTTATTACTTTTTTGTCATAGTGGCAACAGGAGTACCCATCTCTGTTGAGAGTAAAGGGAAAATACAGATTACTGTATATACCAATCAGAAAACGAATAAAATGCGGATTCAACTAATAAAAAGCTTCAGATATGTTTTTGATTTCCTACCCTGACGAGGACAATAACCATTTTTCCAAATGGTTAAAAAATTAATTTACCTGGAAAAGTGCAGGAATAAACCTCGGGGGCGGTACTACTACCAATAAAGCCACCATGCTTGAAATTGATATTTAAATGCTGATTTAAATTCTGCAGTAAATTTCCTGCCAAAGTATTTTAGCCATTCTTTCTCTATCATACTTCTGCATGAGAAAAAATTTGACAAAAATTCTGTGACTTCATCTGGAGTGATTTTCTGTGTAATTTAACAAGAGGGACGGTAAGGAATCTAAAACCCAGGGATAGAGTTTAAAAAATAATATCAACCGTAAAAATGTGTGCAGGTTCATTTTTTGCTACATATTTATATACAGCAATTGTCCCAGTTTAGGGGAAAAAAATACATCGAATTATTTTTATTGAAACAATTTTATATAGATAGCTCAAAACTTAAAAATTAGCATCAGAGACAAGGGACGGTATAGGAGTTTCCTGGATATTTGGACCCACAACATCGTCCAAAACATATTGATCTCGTTAATATTGTTATGCAGTCATGCACTGGGATGTTCCTCAGTATATGAAATAAAAAATCACACAAGAATATGTACTAAAATAAAAATTATTATTCAGGAACTTATAAGTCAAAAGATTGTGAGAACGCCCCTTATCTATTTCGTCAATTGGAAGTGGACACGATGATAAATTATTAACCCTTAGGTTTAGAAGTTCCCCTACGTTAGGGTGATTTTAGTAAGTTAATGCTATCGAGTACATTTTTAGATATTTAGATTAGATCTTAGATTTAAATATTGCAGAATGGCAATCTAATCTAAAACTATTTTTTGGAAACAAAAGTTATAAAGGTATTAGATTTCTAAATTAGACGTCTCAGTTTACATTTCCAAAAGTTCTTTATCCATTAAATACAGGTGTTTGTGGTTAGCAGGCAAGTAAATACTGCTGTATGGATATTAGGATAACGTGAAATGCTTTTCCAAACTGTTGCTTATCCTTGTAAATCGCAGAGTAAAAAGAAACCTAAGATATACGATAATCATTTACTCAATCAATAGAAAATTACAAATGTAAAATAAATTACACAACGGAGGTTTCACGAGGGCAGAGTCCCCCCTGGAGAAATCTGCTTTATTATATAAAAATTACCAGAATAAGTAGCTCGTGAGAATTTCATAATATTATTACATAACAACGCGTTTAATTTAACTCTTCTAATGTCTGAAACCGTCGAAATATTTTTTATTTTTATAAATGTTTATGTAATTTAAAAACTTTAAATTGCGTTTTTATAGAAAGATTAATATTACGCAAAATGTAATAAAAACCATGAGTTGCAGAGATGACGTTGAGGCTCTTGATCTGCAGATTTACTAGTTAGATAATTTTTGAAATGTCAACAAACTATAATGTCTTATAGTGTCACTATTGTATACATTCCTGTTAATAATAGAGAGAATAAAATTCATTTATGAATTCTTTTATAAAATTATGTATTTAAATAAAGAATAGAATATTGCTCATAAACTAACTTAATTTTTTATTATTGTTAATCGAAGGTGATTTTAGGTCATTTCCATTCTCACAAAGATTAAAAGACGATATTTTCTAAGGGCATTTTACATCTCAATTTCGAAACAATAAAATTTAAATCGTTTGAATCTTATGTAAATTTTATTATTATTATTTTTTATCTTCAGATAAAATTTGAACTTGAAACAAATAAAAATGAATCGCGTTTTTAAAAATTGTTGTGTTCTGTAATACAATAAAGCAGTGTTGGAACAGTGGCGCAGCAGTTGAGCGATTGCACCGCTAAATTTTGTAGTGTTCTTCGCCTTCAAAAATCTCAGAAATTCGGTCCTGAAGTTGTTAGATGAAGAATACTAGTAAAATTTTGTGGTGTCAATTGATTATCTGCTGCTACACTCTTCCATGACTGAAAAAACGAAGCAAAGATCGTTGAAATTTTCTCTTATTTTGTAAATGTATAAAATTATTTTTTTAATCTATTTTTGAAGTGGCAGTTTTCAGCAAAATTATGAATTTAATGAAATTCAACTTTCTCCCTTAACTTCCACTTAATTATGTTTCTAACTTTAAATCACAATGAAAAGGAATCTACGCAAACTTTTGGAAAGTTTTTGTTAATTTAATATTACGGTTATATTATCGTTTTTTATGGACAACTGTTTAAATAACAACAATAATTTTTGGCTTAAAATATAACAATCCCTCAAAATGTGTCTTTTGTTTTCGAATACATAATTTCAAATAATTAAATTTTAAGTCATGCTTTACAGCTGCTGCTTAAGAATAATTAAAGTTTAAGATTACTTTTCTGTCATTTTAAAGTCAACAAAATCAATAAGATGTAAAGGAAATTGTGAAGATGAAAATATTTCCTTGTTATTGAAAGGAGTGAACAAAGAAAAATTTAAAAATGAAAAGTGAGAGTAAGTATGACATTACGTCAAATTAACAAGTTTAAGATATTTTGAAATTATCAAAAAGTAATTAAAGATACATGAAATGTTTCTGTTACTGATGCTTCTAATAACAATACATAAAATAAAATTTGTATATGAAGTGTTTTACAGCACTATTCGTTTAAATTTAGTAAAAGAGAATATAGGTTTCCAGTTTAATTTCCTGAACTTTTTTTCATAACCTGCGCTTTTTTATATATATATTAGCTCTTTTTAAAATAAATATATCTAAAAGACGAAAACAATTTAATAAAATACATTACTTTATAATTTTGATGAAAGAAGCGATATTTCTAAACAGATTTTCCTTCTTCTATTCTATCGAATAAACATCAACAGTGCGTGTAAAGATGTTTTTGATCAAAATGAAGTTATTCAAGTAACATCTACAACAATTTTTGTGATAAGCCTTACAAACGTACACGAATATGATTTACATAGATAGATTTAACAGGAGTTTCACGAAGAGCTTTAGATTTTACATTAAAATTATTTCAATATAAAACAATGTATTTCTTAAAAGATCACCGTGAATTAGCAAGGTACAACATGTTTCGAAAGAACTTAATTGATCTTTTTGAAGCGTGAAAGAGATGTTACTACTTTGAAAGCAGGAACTTGACTAAAAGGAAATAAAAGAAATACGGAATAAAAGGGGTACAGTTAAGAAGTGCTAGCTCATAAGAAACGCGGCTACAACAAGCAATCGGGAGTGAATACGAAAAGCATAATAAGACTAAAGATGTATCATATCCAAAATATGAACCGTTCAGTGCACAAACCGATTAACTCTGTCAAATGAAAATGTTTAATATAAACAGCTAAAATTATTGTAACATTATTGTAACATTATTGTATTATTGTAATATTTTTATAATATTATATCTATATAATATTTTGTCTTGGGATATTTTGATTGAACTCATTAATTTTCGTTTAGTCAAGAGTAACTTTTTATCATTGTATAAATATGCAGCAAATTTTCAATGTTCCATTGTTTAAAAAAACGCTACGTAAGATGGAGTTAGTCGGATTGACTTCCGACCGCCTCATATAACAGATATAATAGGGATGTAATGATTTTACTAAAATAGATATTTATAATGTAAATAAATTAAATAAATAAAAGGAAATTTTAAAATTTTGAATGAAAAAATCATTTATATAAAAAACAAAAGACTTTAAGGCAAAAAAATTATAAAATGGGTGAGCACAGAAGCTAAAACGATATTATAAAAGAGCTATTCCACATATGTCTACATATATGCATATGTAGTATGTGTATAACATATGTTTACATATAGTTGTACTTATGTCTAAAGACATAACGTAGAAAAAATTCATAAACATATTCAAAATTGCTTTTTACAAACTTCTTTTAGTCCCTTAATTTCATTTTATTCATTTTGACATGAAATTCTTTTTCTTACGGTACATGTCGTATAAACGGCTGATTGAAAGATGCCATTTCTTTTTTATTATTTAGTCCAGGCAATAAAGACCGATAGGGGCTCTAACTAGCAAAGTTAATGGAAGTTCTGGAAATTGGATTACTTTATGTTTTTTGGGTCGCTGAATACGAATTTGTAACTTCCCACCAAAATTTCACCCGGCAACCTCCCCTCCCCCCCCCCCCCCCACAAATTTTGGTAAAATGCCCCCAAAAAAGGTTTTTATTAAAAAAATCATTTTTTTTTTTATTGTTTTAGAAAAAAAGTATCTAGAAATTCAGAAAGCAGATAAAATTTGCAACAAATTATATATTATAACTTAGTATTATATATTATAATTTTACAACTTAGGATGAAGGGGAAGGGAAGATCTGCCTCGGAACATGCGCCGCGGTGCTGCGTGGACTAATTTGCGCAATTCCAATTAATCACTCACATGTTTACATTCGTCCTCTCATGTCCCCTCCGAACTTACTCTATAAGGTTTACTTTAAGTTTTTTGGGTCACTGAATCCGAATTTTTAACTTCCCCCAACCCCCCCCCCCCCCAAAAAAAAAAAAAAAAAAAACCCACCAAATTAGTTGTTTTTAACTTATTGTTTATTATGGATTACTTCGTATTGTTTTAGGGGAATAGCATTACAAAATTCAGAAACTAGACAAAATTTGCAAAAAATAGGATATATGACATTATGACGTAGTATAAACGGGGAGAGAGGGAGCTGCCTCGGAACATTCCCCGCACGCTTTTCTCAAAAACCAAATTTTTTCAACAAATCAATTTTTGGGAGGAGGGCGGGTTGCCGGGTGAAATTTTGGTACAAATTCGGATTCAGCGAGCCAAAAAACATGAAGTGAGTCGAAATCCAGAACTAGTATTAATTTTTCCAGGTAAAATCCCCTATTGCCTGGACTTCATAACTTAGTGAACGTAGCGCCGCAGTGCATGTTCAGAGGGAGCACTCCCCTACCCGTTCGTCCTACGTCATAATGTCATATTTCCTATTTGTTGCAAATTTTGTCTGGTTTCTGAATTTCGTAATGCTTTTCCCCTAAAATAATAAGAAATTTAAGTTAATAACAACTATTTGGGGGGTTTACGGGGGGGGGGAGTTCCAAATTCGGATTCAGTGACCCAAAAAACTTAAAGTAAACCTTATAAGGAAAGTTCGGAGGGGCGATGGGAGGACGAATGTAAACGTGTGAGTGGTTAAGTGGAATTGCTCAATTTAGTCCGCGCAGCACCGCCGCGCATGTTCCGAGGCAGATCCCCCCTTCCCCTTCATCCTAAGTCATAATGTCATAGATAATTTGTTGCAAATTTTGTCTACTTTCTGAATTTTTAGATACTTTTCCCTAAAACAATAAAAAAAATTAATTTTTTTAATAAAAACCCTTTTTTGGGGGGAGGGGGGGCATTTTACCAAAATTTGGGGGGTTGCCGGGGGAAATTATGGTGGGAAGTTACAAATTCGGTTTCAGCGACCCAAAAAACATAAAGTAAGCCAATTTCTAGAACTTCCATTAATTTTGCCAGGTAAAATCCCCTATTGCCTGGACTAATTGGCTATTACATAACTTCCCTTTTTAATCTAGAAGTATGCCATCCAAAAATAATAGCCGTGTTTTAATATCTTTCTAAATCGTAGCATGCGCAATTTTTCTGCTCCTCATTCACATAATTCTGAAATTCAATATCTTAAAATCATTGTTATAGACCATTTTACAACTCTTCCATCACTGATATAGTTCTATTAAAATTACAGTCTTCCCATTACTCACATTCACCTTAATTTTCTTCTATTTTGCATATTTAAATTGTTTCATCTTATTTTTCCAAATCAACCCTTCTTATTGCAAAGGTTCTTAAAAAATATGATACAAAAAATCCCCTATGTCAATAATACCCAGCAAATACAGAGCTATCGGTAAGCAATCGGTCGACAGCCGCTTGCCACTACCCGCGTTACTGGCACGATACCGGTTGCCTCTACCGGTTCCGTATCTTTTTTGATACGCCGTGCGAATGCGGCCCGATTCATAAGGCATGCAGCCGGTCCGGTATCGGCAGAAAACTATGCCAACAGCATGCCGATAGCTATCCACATGAATGCCGGCCGCAGCCCGACATCAGCATAAATTGAAAAAAAATTGCTTTGATGGCGCCATTTATGAACCATCATAGAATGTATATCTGATAGGAACGTGTTTCGAAGTTGGCAGAGGCGGAGTTTGATCCGACGTACCCAAGGACAGAAAGTTGACGCCTTAACCACTCATCCGCTGAGACTTGATCAGGGGAGGGGGGGATTGTATGAAGTAATAAGGGAAAGACATGTCGATAAGTAATGTTGTTGTTGAACGTAAGTGGTAGATGGGAAAATTGGAATTTTGAAGTGTTCTTATTTTATTTTTTTATTTATTTATTTGTAATTGTCTTAAGCGCGTGCATTTAAAAGCTAATTTCATATTTAAATGAATGAAATAAATAGCGAATTCGTTAAAGCAAACGAATTTAAGAATAAATTTAAAAATAATTAAGATACAGATATAATTAAGAATAATTAAGATATAGATATAATTAATAATAATTAAGAATATATATAAATTTAAGAATAATTAACTATTAAAAAACTTTTAGAGGTTTTGTTCAGTTAATCAAATTTTCCTTTTAGGAATTATAATATAATTACATGAGTTGCATTAATTTATAAAATATATATTTTTAACATTGAAAAATTTATTTTAATAAATAAAAAGTTGGTAATTAATAACTTTTAATTAGAATAAGGATTCATTTTATGTCGTTTTGATGATTTAAAGTAGAACATATATTTAATGAGTATGTTTCAATATTAATTTGTTACTTATCAATAGTTTTAATTTAAAAATAAAATAAAAATATTAATTTACATTTTTTTTTCTTTCGAAGATAACTTTAAATGGGGGATATTTCTGAACCTTTCTTATAAATTTAAGAATGCTTATTAAATAAAATAAGTGAATTTCAGAGGTTTTTCTCTTATTAGAATTTTCTCTTTGGGAATTATAATGTAATTAAATGTGTTAATTCAAGAAATTTATATTTGTAACATAGAAAAACTAATTTGATTAAAAAAATAAGTTGATAATTAATTACTTTTAATTAGAATAAGAGTTCATTTTTTGTCATTTGATGATTTAATGTAGAATATATTTTTAGTGATTATCTAGCAATAATGATTCTTTTACTTATCAACATTTTTTAATCATCAAATAATATAGAAATATTAATTTATCTTTTTTTTTAGTAAATAACTTTTTTTTTTCAGTGGGAGATTTCTGAATCTTTCTTTTAAATTTTAATGCTAAAAAGTTGGGTAGTTTTCTTTATATTTTTATAGCTTGTAAAGTAATTTTAAATAATTTTTTAATAATTTGATTTTTAAATAAAATAAGAAACATATTTATTGCTTTTAAAATAAATATAATAGTTAGAAAATAAGTTCAATTAATTTATGAAGTTTTTTTTCTACGATTAAGTTTACAATTAATAATAATTTTAAGGAGCGATTTAAAAAACTCTTTTGATGATTTAAATAATTGTAAGTCCTTTTAAAATGAATTCAATAACAACTTTTTTAAATAAATAAATGTAGTCTATTTTTGACATTTTTTTTGTTTATCACTGTTAGAATTTTATATTAAATACATGAAATATACATATCTTATCAAAACTCAAACACGAGCCAATAATTAAGAAAAAGAAAAAAATGTCGGCTAAGACTAAAAATTCTGAATTTGAACCGATGTTGGCAAATCTAATCGGGCCACTATCGAAAATACACATTGGTCCTGCGTCACTTGCCGATATATAAACATAAAGGGACCGATTACGGTAACCGGCAATCAAAAAAGCAGATTCTTAAGTTTCAGTTGCCGACATGCTTCCGACACTTAACCGATAGTGCCTGCTGCGGACCGATCGTGTGCCGAAAGGTATGTGTTTGCTGGGTATTAATCTTCCAAATCGGTAAACCCTGCTGAAATTTCTGTTCCGTGTGTTATCTAGAGTATTTCTTGTCAGTGTGATTTTTTTTACACAGGGGTGCAAAATAATCGGAATGGTAATTTAATTTACTAAATTAAAAACAAAATTACATTATTCCACATATAAATAATATAAATTGGTTACACAAAACAAAATAATGCATATAAACGTAAAGAAAACATTGTAAAACGATTTTTAATATTGCAATACAGGGTACCCGGGCTAAAGGTATCCAAAAGTGATGGCTTATTTTTACTGAACCAATTCATTTTTTTAAATATATTTAAATGGGCAGATAATCTCACCAAGCTTTAATATCAATGCATTTTGATGCGTGGAGATGTTAGATTTTGATGTTTACCAGTTTCATATACCAAACTTACGTCTCCCCCTTCCTCTGGCCATTCCATTGGTAGATAATTTTGATGTCGGAGGATCGACATTCCATTGTGTTTGCACCCGTCGCTGAAGATGTATCACAGCGGATGCAAACACAATAGAATGTCGATCCTCCGCCACCAAACTCCATCTACCAATGGAATAGGCAGACAAGGAGAGAGAGACCTCGGACACCTGTACACTGTAAAAAAAAATCCGACCACTTTTCCTGTAGGAATCGGAAAAATAATTGCCCTTATATTACCGGAAAATTTTCCGACCCAGCCCGGAATGAAATCCGTAAAAAAAGGAAATAGCCAATAAAACTGTATTTTATGGATTTTATTCCAATTTTAGGGATTTCATTCCGAGATGGGGCGGAAATTTTTCCGGTACGATACGGGCACCTATTTTTCCGATTCCTACAGGAAAACTGGTCGGGTTTTTTTACAGTGTATAATAAATTGCATTTTCCCTAGAAATAAAATAGGAGCAAACTGATAAGAGCGGAACAGATTTCTCTGAGCAATAGAAGCATTACATAATAACTCGCCTTCTTTTGTGTTTAATAAATATCACTGTAGCACTGTGGCATAGAGTTTATAAGCTTTTGAAGTTATTGATGTGATAAAACACGCCATGAGTCACACATGGTAGACTTTAATTCTTCTTTCTAGATATACTAGATCTTTTGACCAATTTTTGATAGATATTGCGCAAAATATTATCCCAAACGTTCTCCACGGAATTTAGTTCCCGACTGGCTGCTCAATCGAGTATGGAATGTTATTATCTTCAAATTACTTATTTGTGTCTTTTGCAGTGCGCATTGAGGTTTGTCTTGTTGAAAATGATTTTAAAGTCGTCAAGTTTTTCACCGTGTTTCAAAGATTTCTTTATGACATGTGAACATAGGTCGTCCTTCTTGGAAAGTAATTCAATGCTTATCTCCTGAGGAGAAAGCAAATTAAACAATTAGGAAGCCCGACATTCTTTCTTTTGAATGCTATGCCATTATGAATGAATGCTATCGGATCCTTGGAATTAAACTTCGTTCCTTCACTAAACATGCATGTGGACTAATTCGTTTGTAGCTTCAGATGTTTCAATACAAATTGAATGTGGGCTTTTCTATGACCAGAAGTTAAACGTGGACAAAGACGTGGTTTTACGAATGGACTTTTACACTGTTAAAAATTTGCAGCATTCAGTCCAGTCATTTGACCGTTTTTATCGAAAATGGTTACACAACCGTAATTTAACACTATTCTGACCATAATATTGGCCATTTTATGATCAGAATATAGTTAAATTATGGTTATGAAACCATTTTTTTTAAAAACTGTCAAATGACTGGACAGAATGCTGCAAATTTTAAACAGTGTATGTTACAGTCCTTTTTATTAATCATCTTAACGCCCATATTGATGTTGTCAACTTTATCTGGTTTTCCAATGTCCTTTGCTGGCATCATTTTGCTTGCATTCGGATAGTTTCGAAAGAATTCTAGGCCTTCCAGTATATTTTGTAATACCATACACTGTTAAAAATTTGCAGAATTCTTTTCTTCATTTGATCGTTTTTTTTCCGAAAACTTTTACACAACCGTGAATTTAACACTATTCTGACCATATTATTGGCCATATTTTGGCCAGAATATAGTTAAATTATGGTTATGAAACCATTTTTTCCATGACCTGCCAGAATGCTGCAAAATTTTTAACAGTGTAGGTATTCGGGTTGTGTAAGAGAATAGAAATGACAGTGTTTAAACATTTAAGTTTATGAGAAATTTTTGGTGACTTTCCGATGTTGTCATACGCCAGAATTTTGCCTCTTTCGAAGTCGAAAAACATTTTTGCTCTCCCTATCATCAAAACATTTTTCCAACTAAAGGAATGCTCTTAGAATATCTATTAAATTCTTTATTAAATGGCATACGAAACTACTACTCAAAAACCACGGTTTCGAAATTTCTATAGCGTTCTTAACTTTTTACTTCAGCGTAAATTTAAAGGTTTAATATATATGTTACGAAACAATTTAATGAGTGTAAAAATTGAAATATCACATCGTGCTTATTACGTATTACTGGAGTCATATCACATTTTAATCAGCCGTTGGGGATGTTGTAAGCAATCCTACCACTTAGCACAAGCATTGCTAGCGGAGGTATCAACTCTTTGAAAATATAGTAGCTGTACAGCGATGATAATATTGGTATAGTCCCACCATACACTTAGTATTTCATTATAAAAACAAGGCAGTGTGAGTGGTGAAAAAAGGCGTATGAAGAAACATGGGGTTTTCCCAATTAAACACATGGAAACGTAGTCATAGAACAACTGTTTATTCCATCAGAACATACCAACACTAAACAATTCCCGCAGATGAGAAATCAGAGCATTTCACTCGAGCATAAACTAATTACTCATGCTAAACAGATGTTAATTTACGAAATGACTATTCCACATGGCTAAGGACACCGGGTAACAGGTTATGTAAACAATCACAGCACAAAAATCTCTCGTTCTGAGCTCATGCTCTCGCTATTTATGAGAATGCGCGGAGGAATTCCGATTGAAGTGATTGAAATCCGATTGAACTTCAAGCTAAACCAACGAAAATCACGAACGAGCCTCTAAGTGAAACTGGGATCCGACACTCAGCCAATGGAGAGCGATGAAGAAACGTCACAGGAATGAATCCCAGCGCCGCTAATGGAATGATTTCGATGTGAAAAGGCTGGTGCCTCGCGGGCGGGAAAATGAGATGAAATAGAATAAAAAAGTAAAAATGGCTTTGATAAATATTCGAAAAATAAGTAACTGCGTTCAGAACTTTACAGTTTGGTAGATGATAAAAATTAATGAAGGGAATAAAAGTTTAGATTACGTTTTGGAATAAATCTATTATTAAGATACGCGTTTTAAAAATAGAGGAATTTAGCTAGAAATAAATAATAGAGCGTATTTAAAAATTAAAAAAAAGAAAAGTGCCCAGCTAAACTGATGGCATTGAGCTCACAGACTATTCACACTAATTGTATATTATACTCTTATTTTAAAGAATAATGCCACTCAAAAATATAAGTGAAGGGGAATTAGTCCCCGTTTCCCCCTTTATCCTTAACCAATGAATCGCCAAAACGAATCATGGAAGCTCCTTAACATAATAAACCGGTATACCAACTTCGGAGCAAATCGAATCATTCTGCATGAAAAACCCATTTATCTGAATTAAGAGGGGCGGGCTAACCTCCCTTTTCCCTCTTTACTCTTAACCAATGAACCCCAAAACTAATCAGGGAAGTTCCTAAACATAATAAACCGGTATACCAAATTCGGAGCAAATCGAATCATTTTGCATGAAAAACACATTTATCTGAATTAAGGGGGGTGGATTAACACCGTTTTTCCCCTTTATCCTTAACCAATGGACTCCCAAAACTAATCAGGGAAGTTCCTTAACATAATAAACCGGTATACCAAATTCGGAGCAAATCGAATGATTCTGCATGAAAAACCCATTTATCTGAATTAAGGGGGTGGACTAACCCCCTTTTCCCCCTTTATCCTTAACCAATGAACCCCCAAAACTAATCAGGGAAGTTCCTTAACACAATAAACCGGTATACCAAATTCAAAGCAAATTGAATCATTCTGCATGAAAAACACATTTATCTGAATTAAGGGGGGTGGACTAACCCCGTTTTTCCCCCTTTACCCTTAACCAATGAACCCCCAAAACTAATCAGGGAAGTTCCTTAACATAATAAACCGCTATACCAAATTCGGAGCAAATCGAATCATTCTGCATGAAAAACACATTTATCTGAATTAAGGGGGTGGACTAACCCCGTTTTTCCCCTTTTATCCTTAACCAATGAACTCCCAAAACTAATCAGGGAAGTTCCTTAACATAATAAACCGGTATACCAAATTCGGAGCAAATCGAATCATTCTGCATGAAAAACCCATTTATCTGAATTAAGGGGGGGGGGGACTAACCCCGTTTTTCCCCCTTTATCCTTAACCAATGAACTCCCAAAACTAATCAGGGAAGCGCCTTATCACAGTGAACCTAGGAAAAATTTTTGAAGCAAATCGGATGTTTCTATCAAGAGCTATCGTGTTACGTACATACGTACGTACGTACATACATACATACATACATACATACATACATACATACATACATACAGAACGGGCGGGCACATTAGCTCTCAGGCTTTGATAGCCTGTGAGCTAAAAAGGAAATAATGAATAGGTCGGCAATTTAGAATAATTTAAATGAATAGTAAAAGTAAAATTTTTATATAACATATATATATATTTGTAAATGATTGCTTTAATATTAATTGAAATTGTATGGATTTAATTTTAACACACAGAATTTGCGCATTTCCATAGCAAACGTGAACTTCTTTTTGTCTAGCTCCTATCATTTTGCACACTGCTGTATATTATACAAACCAAACATGGTTTAAAATGTCGAATAAAAGAGTACACGTGATTTATTCGTAAACAAGAAACTAATAAAACATTTCTTGATGAACCTTATCTTTCATTATAATTTAGTTAAAATTTTCTGCATACCCTATTTTATACTTGGGTTTAACCTTCTTCAAGCGTTCCATATATATATATATATATATATATATATATATAATATAAAAGTGTTAATTATGACATCGCTAGTCTCACATTGAAAGATTTTATGAATTTTTTTTTTTAAATCTCTTTCTCTTAAGTACTGCTAACATTTTACACATTACCAGTTCCTTTCCGTGTGTAATTTCTTATTGGCTGTTCAGTAAACTGATTTCTAGATTCAAATTCTGCTTCATATGTATATGAGCGAGATTCCCTGATACTATGCTAGAAAGATCAGTTATTTAAAAAATAGATGGTAAAATATTTGTTCCACACTCAAACTCCATCCTAAAACATAAACTTCTATTCAAGAAGATATGTGCATTTTTCAGCGCATTCAAAGGTAAGGGCTAGTACTTTCTTATACTCCAAAGGTTTCCACATTCTATACTAATTTAAAATTATTACTCACAGTTATTTTTTATAAATATAATGACCTTAAAATGGGATCTACTACTTTAGTTTAAAATAGCAAATAAAGCCTTTATGCAAAAATATTAAAAAGCAGAAAAACAACGTTTAAAAATGCTCAAATAATACGTAAAAAGCTGTAAACATCTATTTCGAATCTACTAGCGAGATTCTTCATCAGTGCAAGATAGAGCAAGGCACAGCATGCTAGAAAAAGCAAGGCTGGGCAAAAACGACAGAGGCTTATATATCCGATACGGGTAGCGAATGCGCCAAAAGCAGCATGAAACAACTAAAGGGATAAGTAGCGACATCTACCAGAGAACGAGAGAAAAAGAAACCAAATCATGGGGAATGAAATTAATGCTTAAAATACTTCGAAAATCAGGAGTACTAGATAAAGTATAAGTATAGTATAAGTCATTGACTAAAGAGTGAGAGTTTTTAATGATGTGGTAAGCTTCCCAAAAACCAAGATCAAGGTTAGAAGAACATTTTTGGATAATGATGGCAGAGGAAAAATTGAACCTAGGTTGAAAATATCAACAATGTTGAACAATAGAAGAACGTTTAATCTCCTCATTGGTAACATAACCTTCATGCTCTTTTAAACGAAATCTTGAGCGTGTTTAGTATGGCCAATATAAGAAAGACCACACTGACAAGAGACTTGGTAAATACCGCAGTTATCTAGATAATCAATGGGGTGTTTGAGATTTGAAAAAGATATTTTATTAACGGGAGTAAAAACATCATTAAAATCAAACCTTCTTAAGATTTCAGCAACTTGCTGATTGATTTTAGGAAAAAAATGGCAACTCAAGTGAAATATTAGAGTTGGAATTAAATTGCTTTTTAGAATGGACGGGTTTCGACAATTTCTTATAAATAGAGTCTTTAATATTAGAGGAGTAACCACGATCAACAGCAATAGCTTTGAGGTAATTAAGTTCAGAACTAAGTAATTGAGGAGTGGAACAAATATTGGTAGCCCGAAAAACAAAAGTATTGAAAGCAGCGAATTTCTGATTAGGAGGTTGAGATTAATACCAATGAGGTGAGAGGCTGACAGCAAAAGGTTTACGAAAGAGGTTACTCGTCTGAATGACATCTTCACAACGAGTAAGAAGGACATCCAGGAAAGAAAGACAGTTATTGGTCTCAATTTCAGAAGTAAATTGAATGCAGGGATCAATGGAGTTCATAATAGAGAGGATATGATTAATATCCGAATTCGTTTCAGCCCAGACAAAAATATCTGAAAGTTTTCGATTCCCTTTTCTCCATGTGGTACGCTCTACTTCTGGAGCTCCATAAGTGCCCTTTCAATTTCAGTATTGATTTTTCACTAAAAGAATTTTGATTTCCGTTTATACAAAATAATCTTTAAGTGAAAAAAAATCTATCGAAAATTTTAACCGTATAAAGGGGTGTTACTCTTTAAGTCTGAAAAAAGCATGCATTTCAGAAAACAAAATTATTAAAAAAATCACTTATTCGATATTCTGAAGTATGAAAAACGAGATTTTTTCTCGTATTACAAAGGCCAGAATTTGAGAAAGGGTAACAAAAACCATGATTAATTTTTAATATGAGTTTTTTTGTCCAAGCAATTTGATACCCTTGCTAATATCATACATAATTTGTCTAATATAATGTGTATTCCCATATTTTATGTTCAACATAATACATAAATATGTAACAGAAATAAGGCATTTAAAACAAATCATTAAACTTTGATATGTCTATCATATAAATACTTAATAAAAATCTCACAAAAATATTTTTATGCGCGCACATTTCATGTTATGAACAGCAAAAAGAGACAAAAAAAAAACAAACAAACAAAAAAAAATACTTTTTTAGTCTTTAATCCGCATGCATGTCCAAAAAATAAGCCCTTGAAAGAAAATTACTTCATTTAAACAGCTTTGATATTGAGAAGCAAGTTAAACGAGGTATTATTTAGCATTAGACAGCGATCATTTGATAAAAAAAAAAAAAAAAAAAAAAGATTAATTTTGAAAATAAATTTGTCCTCCAAGCATTCTTACACCTCTTAAACTATCATAAAAGATTAGTCTAATATAATGTATGCATTCAAGATTTTACATTCAGCATATTATTTATTTATGTAAAAAAAGCATTTTGATTAATTTATTAAATTTTATCAGGTTTATCATAATTAAAAGTCTCAAAAAGTTTTATATACATGTATTTCATGTCCTATATTTCAAAAAAGAAAAATATAAATAAACCTAAACTAGAAGATATAAATAAACTTTTTGTCTCTAATTAGCATGCATGTGAAAAAAAACTGAAACAATTACCTTATTAACAGCTTTGATAGTCATAAAAAATAAACGACATTTTGTTTTATATTACAGCATCTTTTTGATACGGTAATATTTAAAAATAGAATGATTAATTTAGAAAATGAGATTTTTTCTCTAGCAATCGATAGTTCTTATTAATGATTAGTTTAATATAAGGTTAGTTGGGGTAACTGGACCCACGAGGTAATTGGGCCATAGGCTATTTTATAAAAATCTGTTGATGTTTTTTAAGTTTTAGCTTTTGTGAACAATGCAACTTAATCTCTACTTCCTAAAACAACGTGTGTCAACTCAATCATAACTCTAAACTTGCTGGGATAGTTTGTCAAAAATTAACGTTTCTTTTTTTAAAAACAACATCAATATGGTAGAACTTCCTCGGCTATTTATTAAAATACAGTAAGTACTTTTATTAAGCAATCTTTGTTTAAGGATTAGGCATATAACTACATTAATATTATTAGGTATCTATACATATTTACTTCATGTTTCAAATGTAAGCCCGGTGTCCCAGTTACCCCACAAATTTTTCAAGAATGGGATAACTGGGACATGTATCCGGGGTAACTGGATCATGCTGGATCCAGTTACTCCAATAGTCATAAATATACATATATTTTTTTTACTTTCTCTTACTACGTTGTTTTCCGCTCACAATAAAGAAAATTATAGAATATCTTATTAAAATTACGCAATAAAATAAAAAATTCCTTCCGGCCAGTGCCGGGAGGAATAGGTAGCTTTCATATTCCTTATTTTAAAAAAGCCAACACACGAAGCTCAAACACAGCTTTCAAACCAGCTTTCAAACACACGAAGCTCAGTTTTGTGGAATCCGAATATAAGAGATTCAATACTAATTTTTATCAATACTCAATCATTATGAATGAGAATTTCGCGAAATTAGTCAGCTTTATCCAAGCTGCTTTTATTTAAAGTAACTTATATTTGGCTGACAAATTCGGCGCTTTATTAAAGCGCCTGCCATTTTAAGACAACATGGTGGCTGATGGTAACCAGTGAACTTGGTCGAGACCTTAGTAATTGCTGTGCACATGCTCACTCACATCGGAATCGGTTGATATAGACAAGTGCTGTCGCAGGCAAAAAATCAGATTTTTCAAAATATCACCCACATTAGAAATTGAAACTGCTATATCTGAGCCATTTTTTAAGATAAAGACAAACCAAAAATGCTCCTGAATACTTATACCAAGGTCAAATACTTAAGAAAGAAACCTTTTTCAATTTCTAATTTTTTTGCACCTCACTTTAAATATAATTTTTTTTTTTTTTTAATTTAATGGCCGCCATTTTGAAACAAGATGGCTGATGAAGCTGGCCAGCAAACTTGGTCGAGATATTGCTGTATACTATACACATGCCTTCTTACATCGAAATAGGCGAATACGTGTGTTATCGCATGACAAATACAAGATCGTTTCAAAATGTTAGCCATGCTAAAAATTCAACATAATTCAACCATTTTTTAAGATATAAATAAAAGAACAAATTTTTAGAAGCAAAAACTGCTGCTCCGGAATCTTTGTATCAAGGCCAAACACATAAAAAAAATCTTTTTCATTTTCCATTATTTTAATACTTCATTTTAAATATTAAATTTAATTTTTTTTAATGGCAACACTTTTGAAACAAGATGGCGAATGAAGCTGGCCAACGAACTCGGTCGATATATTTGTATGTACTATGTACACACCAAGGTACATCCAAATAGGTTCATAAATACGCCTGTTATCACGTGACAAAAATCAGGTCGTTTTAAACTGTCAGCCACAATAGAAATTCAAAATGCTGTAACTCAGCCATTTTTTCAGATATAGACGAAACAAAAACAGTTCCGGAATCTTTGTATTAAGGTCAAACACATACGAAAAAAATATTTTTCATTTTCTAATTTTTTGGTATCTCATTTTAAATTTTAATTTTTTTAAATATTTAAATGTCCGCCATTTTGGAACAAGATGGCGGATGAAGCTGGCCAACGAACTCGGTCGAGATATTTGTATGTACTATGTGCACACCAAGGTACATCGAAATCGGTTCATAAACACGCCTGTTATCACGTGACAAAAAACAGGACGTTTCAAAATGTCAGCCACGCTAGAAATTCAAAATGCTATAACTCAGCCACTTTTGAAGATATAGACGGAAAAAAAACTGCTCCCGAATTTTTTTATCAAAGTCAAACACATAAGAAAAAAATATTTTTTCAATTTTCAATTTTTTAGTACCACATATCAAATTAAAATTTTTCTTAAAAATTTAAATGGCCGCCATTTTTAAACAAGATGGCGGATGAAGCTGGCCAACGAACTCGGTCGAGACATTGGTATGTACTATGTATAAACGAACTTACATCCAAATCGGTTCATAGTTACGCCTTTTATTGCGTGACAAAATTCAGGACGTTTCAAAATGTCAGCCACGCTAGAAATTCAAAATGCTATAACTCAGCCATTGTTTAAGATATAGACGAAACAAAAACTGCTCCGGAATCTTTGTATAAAAGACAAATACATAAGAAAAAAATATCTTTCCATTTTCAATTTTTTGGTACCACTTTTCAAATTTTAAAATTTTCAAACATTTTTAAATGGCCGCCATTTTGAAACAAAATGGCGGATGAAGTTGGCCAACGAACTTGTTCCAGACATTGGTATGTACTATGTACACACCGAATTACATCCAAATAGGTTCATAAATACGAGAGTTACAGTGTGACAAATGTCAGATATATATATATATATATCAATTTTGAACGGAGTCTGGTTTCGGGGTCTGGGGGTCATGATCGATGAAAGTATACCAACTTTTTTTGAAATCGCTTGCCTCCGAACGGTTGCAATAGGTAGCTTTTTGTAATGAAAGCTACCTAATAGAGCGTATTGGGTGGTATAAAACCAAATTTATTGACCCCCTTGAGAGGCGGTGATGTCGTTATAGCATCACATAATTTTAATCTCTAATTGCCACATTGGCACCGTAATTTTATAATGAAAATTTCACCTTTATTAAGTACTCGAAAATATACTTTTGCTTGTTTACAAATAGATTCTCTTGTAAATACTGGTGTCAATAAATTATTTCAACATTTTACGAATGCAAGTACCGTGCTCGTGAAAGCGATATAGCCAAACCTTGAAATTATACGATACACAGTGGTCGCACTCTATAGGGAAACCTTTATTGTTCCTACCACTATTTTGAAAATAACATCTTCATGGCATCTTTCTTTAGAATATGTTAAATAAAATTATCATGAAGGTAACTCATTAAGGGTTCTGGTAGGAACAATAAAAGTTTCCTTATCTAATGCGACCCCTGGATACAGATAAAGTACTTAAGTGCTTACGTAGCCGTTTGTTCACAGATTTTCCTTGCTATTTTTTTCATTAAAATACCCATGCAACATTTATACTTATTACCTATACTAAAGTACATAAGTACTTATTTAATTTTTTTTTTTTTTTTGTATAAATAAATTTAATATTTTCACTTTTAGAGCTTTTTTTAGACACATTAACAGCAAAGATTTCCCTTGCAACGCTCTTTAGTTGATATACAGTACCTCTCAAAAGTATTTTGACAACCTTGTATTCTCTCTTATTTTATTTAATATAAAAATGTAAAAGAAAATACATTCCCTATAATTGAGAACGCTATGACTGCAGTTATTCAAATGTATCAAGTTTCAACTTGTTTGTTTGCATTCGGCGCCATCGAAGAAATATGACTCGTCCTTAGCTCAAAAGTATTTTGACAATTAGTTTGCATTTAATTGTTGAAGGTGTCAGTGGCGCTTTAGCTTCGATTAGTGTTTATATTGACTTATTCTGATTATTTTTAAGGATCAGGAATGCCGAAATGTAAAAAAAATATTGAAGTGATTCTATAAAAGCCGCTGTACATGCACTTAAGAAAGGTAGACTGCAAGCAGAACTAGCTCGTTCTTTTAACGTTTCTCGGCATTTTTTATTACATAGAATAAAGTTTTTACTAAATTTATTTGTAAATAAGAAAAAGTTATATTTCACACACAAAATAAACCGAATTTTTTTAACCTATATTCTGGTGTCAATCATTAATTTCAACACTTCAGCAATGGAATTACTTTGCCCCTGTAAGGGTTATGCCGTTTTACAAATGCAACTCTAGCCTTCTTATTCTTATTAAATTAGATACGTGTTTTTCTGGACTTTTGCCATGCAAACCATAGAGGTTTAGGCGTCGTTTGACTGATGAAACGTGTATGTCTATGCCGTAATTTTCTTTCAATTCATTTTTTATTATTACAGCGGACTTACAACAATCACTTGTAGATATCATTTTTATAATACAGTCAACATTGCAAGTTGTTTTTTTTTTCGGATGGCCACTTTGAGGCTTATTTTCATGTATTTCTGTTTATTAAAAACTTTAATCCATGTTATAACAAGTTGCCGAGACACGTTAAAAGTCTGCTTGCAGTCTACCTTTCTTAAGTACTTTTACAGCGGCTATTATAGAATCACTTCAATATTTTTTACATTTCGGTATTCCTGATCCATAAAATTAATCACAATAAGCCAATATAAACACTAATCTAAGCTATAGCGCCACTGACACCTTCAACAATTAAATGCAAACTAATTGTCAAAATACTTTTGAGCTAAGGAGGAGTCATATTTCTTCGGTGGCGCCGAATGTAAACAAACAACTTGAAACTTGATACATTTGAATAAAAGCAGTCATGGTGTTCTCTGTTATAGGGACTATATTTTCTTTTACATTTTTATATTAAATAAAATAAGAGAGAATATAAGGTTGTCAAAATACTTTTGAGCGCAACTGTATAATTTACATGATCTGCCTGGTTTAATTTTTTTTTATTTCTTTACACGTTTGCAAACAGGACCTGATATCCCATATGAAAAACAAAATAAACGTGTGTGGAAAATAGACCCTCCTGGTCCATTTACCCCATTTTTATGGGGCAACTGGACCCACGAGGAAAAAAAATGAAATATGCATATTTTTAAACTTTTAAATATTAAAATATAATTTTGAACATTTCTGTCTGATAGAGGGATCCCAAGTGAACACATTTACAGAAGTTCAGACTTTAATTCAAATGAACATTAGCTTTTTGAAGCTGAATTATCAGAAGCTGCAGTGTCGCATTGTAAAATCATGGCCCAACTAATCTTAATGTAGATTCGTGGTCTTATGCTCTGCGAACACGATATTTATGCAATTACCTTTGAAACATTTTGATTACTTTATATATAGTATATATATTTATAGTATATATATAGTTTATATATATATATATACTTACACTTAATTAAAGTTTCGCAAAAAACTGTATATACGTACTATTTAATGCGCCTATATAGCAAAACAAATCAGGTAAAATAAACTTTAAAAAGATATTTTTAGACTCTTATTAGCATGCAAGTCAGAAAAAAGTCCTAATAAATTTAGTTTATTGTAAGAGCTTCCATATTCAAAAACAGGATAAACTAGACTTTATGCCAAATTCCAGAAAACTTAGTTGACGGAAAAGAAAGCAATTAAAATAAATTTCGAAAAGCAGTTTCTCGTTTTACTCCTTGGAATATCATAATTTTTATTAATATCGGTGATGATTAATCTAATTGAGGATTTGAGTTTCAAAACTCGCCTTATCCAAAATTTAAAAAATTGTTTTTTTCTCTATTAATCTATTACTATTGATAAACCTGCATAAAAAAAACTTATAAAAAACTAGTTTTCTCGTGTATTTATGGCATTGTAAAATAGTGGTTTACGATAAAAATCAATGGACGCTGCCCGAGGTTTTACGTGATTTCCCAAAATTTGATTTTCTGGATAAGGCAAGTTTTGAAACTCATTTCCTCAATTGTAAATAAAGGATTGAATGCGCTTCTATAAATATAGAAACAAGATAAACGAGTACCTGAATTATATTGCATCTTTTCTTAGAAAAGCAAAATTAAACAAAAAAAGTTCCATTTCGAAGGAGTTTTTTTAAATGTTAAAGATTATTAGTAAATGTCATTTAGAAATGTAGAAATATCAACGTTAAAAGCACCAATAATTTTAATTTTTAAGCATTTTCGGTAGCATATAGCTTACAGTCCTCAGTGCTGAATGTATGGTGACACTTATATGGTGGGCTTTTTATGAAAGTTATGTAACAATGTAATTGACTCAAGAATAATAAGATTTTACATAAAACTGAATCATTTAACCCTTAAATGCCGGGTGTTGCTTTTCGACAACATACCCAATTTAGGCTCTAAAATACTATTAGAATAATATTGAAGCTATAATGCCTAATGTTGCCAATAAAACATATTCTGAAAATATTATTAAATCGATTTTCAACATGTAGATGGCAACACTTGTGCTGTTTAAGAATAAAGATAGATTTATTTTTTCAATTGTTGCTGCTTGTTCTTTTTGTTTTGTTTGGAAGCTTGCGATATACCCTATTTTGTTCTGCAGTGAGCAAATAAAATTTATTTCTTATTAAAGTTCCTAAAATTCTTGTGTGTTTAATATAATAGAATTTTATCAAGGAAAATTGTTTTTTCAATTAAAGACCAGTATTGCCGATTAGTAACAAACTGTTTTTTAGCCGCAAACCATACTTAAAACAAAATATGATTTTTTTTAAGTCTTTTTCCCATGATTTATTTAAAAAACGAAAGCCGAAAAACATTATTAAAGGGATTTTTGAAAAATCCGGCATTTAAGGGTTAAATCTATTATGAATTTAAAACAGCTTTCATAAAATATTTTAAAAGATGTTTTCAGCTAAACGAATTTTTAAATAAAATTTTTTTTATACAAGCTTTACTCAAAAATGTAATAAGAAAGTAATACAAATAATGTTGTAATAAAGTGAAAAAAAAAATCAAATGTATTGTGATATCAAAAAAGTTTACTTTTTATAATTATAAATATGGTAATTTAACATTAAACAAATTGTGAAATTTTGGCATGAAAATGTATTATTTAAACATCGTATGGATGTGAAATTGCTTTTAACTCATATTTTAATACACATTTTGATTGATATGAGAAAATTATTTTAATAGAAGTGAAAATATTTTTTTATGATACTCTTATACAAGAATGCAATTCTTATTTTAAAAATCAGTCTTAATTCCGTGGCCGCAATAAGCGTAGTATAAAAAAAAAATAAATAAATAAAAAAAAAAAAAAAAAAAAAAATATTTAGCGTTATATTAATTTGGCATGGCCGCCGATCATTGAAATTCACCGCTTTGATTTATGCTTAATAGACAGCGCGAACTATTAAAATTACTAAACAATTATGATATTTATTTATATATTAAGACACGGTTTACTTCGTGGTTTGTAGCTCATTTAACTCTATTGTTCGATAATCTCTCGTAACAATATCTCGTAATCACATGTAAACATAGAGATTATTTGAAATTTATCACCTGTGGCTGGTTAATAGAAAAATGCAAAAAAAATTTTATTAATCTAAAATTCAGTTCGACAACGTACATGAGTACTTGGTGAGGAAAAAATCGGTTACAAAATTTTATCTATGCATACAAAAACGAAGTAAAGGAAAAAAAATCACCTTTTTAGCTTTATTTTTTCCTTTATGATTAGTAACAAGCTTGAACAGTTTATTTTTATCTTAATAAACAATGGTAATTTGTTCAGCTACAAATGAAAAAAAAGGGAAATTTTTATACAACATGTAAACATAGCTTATAACATCATGCGAAAAAAAATTAATCGGACGTAAAACAGATTGGAAGTTTTTATTCATTGTCCAGTACTATTTATCTAACTAATGACTCATTGTTATTTTGAAGTGGATTAACTTCCTCTGATATGTGGTATGATTCAGTACTTTTTTTACATTTGAAAATGATGCAAGTTTGGAAAAAAAATAGAAGAAAAATAGTAAAAGATCGCTGCATAATAAATTACTGTGCTTCATCGTAAAAAGAAAAAAAAATTGATTCAGGAAAATAATTGATTCAACTTTAAGGGTAAAACTAGTAGAATTGTTTTTCTTCTATATAATTAATTATCAGATTTATGACAGAAAGAAGTAGCGAAAAAAGTTAATATGAAGCGTATATATTATATGTAAAAGATATTTTTATTCATATTACTTGAGGAAAAAAAGCAGGATAATATAAAAAAAAAGTTATGTACAGATTTGTTCCCCAGAAGTAGAAATAAATGAGTTGCTCTTTTGCGATATTGAGCAGAATTATGAAGAAAATAACATAAAGTTCAAAGGCATAAATCATAAATAATTGTGGCAGAATTTTCTTGAATCATTTTAAATATTATGAAAATCGAAGCAAAACTTGAAACGATAATAATAAAAGGTGTCTTCATTCTATAAAATCCCATCATACGCAATTAATTCAATCATGTCACATGATAGGTAATGACTCTAGGTTTCCATTACGATTCCGTCATATTTAAGATGGAATCATATTATTTACGTATTGCGGAATTTAATTTATATAATCGTAATAAATTTTGTATTCATGCATTTTTGCATAAGAGTGCAACAGCTATTACACAAAGATCTAAATATTTATAAAACTAGTTATTGTACGAACACGCCTAATTTTCTACGTTTGACGTACAATTTACGACTTGTTTTATTTAGTTGTTTTTTCAGTTTATAATTTGGTAAACTTGTTTACATAAAAAAGTATGTCGAGCAGAAATGTTGTGCGCAAGATTGCCAAAATATTTCTGCATGTAAAACAAAATTTTATTATTTAATTAAACTTCCATTTCATGGTTTACTTGAAATTAGACAAGATGTGCGCTTATACCATTTTTATATTTTATAAACAAAACTGAATCTTATTTACATAATTTTGTTTTTGAATTTCAGCAATATAACACGAAGAAAATTCACTGGGGAACAATTTTAAACTCAACTTCTGTTGACTTCAATTTTTCAGCTGTTTTTAAGTGAAAAAAGCGTGCTGATTTCAAAACTGCAATTAGTTTTATGCTATCACGTCAAGTTTTATCTTTATAGTTTACCTTAATGTGACCACTCTATGCTGAATCGAGCGTGAGTCATAGGAAGAAAAAAGCTTCTGAACTCTTAGCATCAAGGCTGCGCAAGAAATTTTTGCTTGAAAAGGAAGCTAATGTATCCTACGTTCGATCAAGAGAAAGTGAATTTCTTCAATACTTTCGAAATAACGGTGGATTTGTTTTTTGCCATAGCGTACATGATTAAATGTAGGAGTTGGGAATTTCATCCTATACCGCAACTGAATGGCGACTGTTCATCGATAACTCAAAGAGGAGCTTGAAATGCGTACTCCTTCACAACCGAAATTTATTTGGAGCAGTCCCAATATGCCATTCAGTTTACTTGCTCAAAGAATACGAGGACATAAAGAGAGCCATTGATTTATTGCACTATCACATTCACGAGTGGATCATATGTGTTGACCTCAAAATGGTGTGCTTCCTTCTTCGACAGCAACGTGGATGTACCAAGTACCCATGTTTTTTCTGTATGTGGGACAGCAGAGCTCGTGAGAAGCATTGGTTCCCGTCGAATTGGCCTCCAAGATCTCACCTCAGGCTTAGAGGTCCAAATATTTTGCTTCAGCCACTTGCTGACAATATCATATTTCCACCTCTGCATATAAAACTGGATCTAATGAATCAGTTCGTGAAAGCTTTGTCAATTGAAGGAGATAGTTTCACGTATCTCATTTCGAAATTTCGAAACCTGTCTTTTGAAAAAATAAAGGCAAGTGTATTTGATGGCCAACAGATTCGTCAGCTCATTAGAGATGAACATTTTATCGGAGCAATGACAGAACTCCAAAAGAATACTTAGTTGGCGTTCCAAAACCTTGTCAAAGACTTTCTTGGAAATACGCAAGTAGAAAATTACACCGAAATTATCCAGCAACTTTTGGAGATCTTCGAAAGCTTGGTTGCAACATGAGCATCAGACTTCATTTTCTGCATAGCCATCTTGATGGCTGCCCGGAAAATCTTGGTGCAGTCATTGATGAGCAGGGTGAGCGATTCCACCAAGATCTGAAGCTCATGGAAGAACGGTATCTAGGCAGATGGGATGAACATATAATAGCTGACTATTGTTGGAGCATCAAGCGAGATTGTCCACAAATTGAACACTCCAGGAAAAGCTACAAGCGGAAATTTTTACCTTAATATGAACTTTTTTCGTTTTGTAAAAGGATTTTACTATTTGTATAAAACACAAAGTAGTGTACAGTAAGTATATACAACCGTTGTATGAATAATATATTTGGTAATTTATTCTTTATTATTCTTTGTAGCCACATTAAGTATGATTTTGGTGGTATCCTGTAGCTTAAAAAGTTGACGTGATAGAAAAAAAAACTGGGGTCATTTTTGGATTTAGATGCCAATAATTAGCCAAAAACAAGTGCCAGATCTAAGTCAACAAAATGTGTGTTCCCCAGTGAAATATATCATTCTTACAGAACTATTTAAAATTTACGTTCATTTTATAGATCCTATCATAAATTATATTTCATGAAAATTTCATGAAACATTATTGAAGGTATTTTAAACTACTTTGCGCGCTATGACCCAAAACTACATTTTCAGAAGAATGACTTCGCTCTTTGAGAATATTCCAGATCTACCTTCGAGTAAGTATGACATGTATTTTGTTGTAAAGAGTTCGGAAATGATTGCTTTTAAAATATGGTTTATTTTCTTTAATTTTTGTAACTTTAAATGGCCCACGTCTTAATGGTTTTTATAGTATTTAATCTGTAAATTAAGAGAATAACAATAAAATATAAATAAAATTTGGAAAACATTAGAGTCTATTCGTTGAAATTGAAATAATTGTAGCATTCATTTAAAAATATAAACAAGAATGATTGAGAAAGAAGTGCCGTTCTGTTGTGCGTATAACAGCAACTCATAAGGTTTTATTTGTACTAAAAGAATGTTTTTGCTTTCAGGTACGACCCAGTAAGATCCATAACTGGTGATGGCTACACGACAGGAAAAGGCTTTGTGTGTGGCCTAGTTCAAAGAGACGAAGTCAGTTACACAAGTCCAAAAGAATTTCGTAATAAATGAGTACTGCACCCATCATACAGGTGCGTGAGTTTCTTGATGAAAACTTTCCCTGTTTGTTGATTGGACGGGATAGTCAAATTCTCTGGCCTCCACGTTCACCGGATTTTCATCGTCTAGACTTTTTACTATGGGGCTATAATAAAGATAGTGTTATAATGCACAGGTTAAAGATTTGAATGAACTGAAGCACAGGATTTCTGCTGTTATCACTACAATCCCTGTGGACATGCCCCAAAGAATTTGTCAGGAGGTTGAACACCGTATTGACGTTGTTCGTAGAGCAAAATGTGCTCATGTGGAGCTCTTTTAGCATCACATAAACCTTTGGAACTTGCTTTCATTATACAATAAACATATATTTATTCTCTAATTTTCTTAAGTTTTATGGACTATCAAATTTGTAAAGATGTATTTGAGACACCCTGTATATTTACAAATTTAGAAGATGAAACATATAAAGTTTTAAAACTATATCTGTCCGTTTAGCTAAACATAACTTTAAAAACAACCTTTAATAATACAACATGTACATTTAAGAATAACTTCAATTTATCTATTCATTCTTGAATCTTTGGCTGAATTATCAAAGACATTCGCAAGATCGATTATTATTTCCAGTGTATCCCATTTCACGTTTTTAAATAAAGTTAAATGATTATCGAAGTCCCACAAGGGGATTATACGTTTACATTTCTGAAGAGTTAACAACTAGAATCCAAAATGAGATATGGAAGGAATTTAGTATGTGATGAGCTTATTGAAATGGAGATTTTATTTATCACAAGGTGCTAATTCACTCAATTCCGTAAGGTATTGAGGTAATATATTGCATTTTTTGGTTTAGTATAGATAAAACTGAGGATATTAATTAACGTTTTCTTTATCTATTTATGTTTATTCAATTGTTTGCTTATTAGTTATTTCAAAACAACTTAAATTTAAAAACGACTTGTAAATCAATCTATATTATAAATGTCCGGGAGCAACATCAACGTCATATCTACATAAATAAATTAAATTTCTAAATAAATTAAACAGGTTAAATTTTGTCATTTCTTTATTTTTATTTCAAATTTATATACTTTTAAGAATTTTAAAATTTATTATTTTACACTGTTGAAAATAAAAGAATGTACTTTAAAATGCAATTGGTTTGAAAACTGTCTTAATTTACTGATTTTCTATGGTTAAAAAAATAATAACAAGCTACATAAAAGAAAAAAAAACCTCTATATCAATCGCGTAAAGCCCGATTACGGAAGATAAACCCATCTAAATTTAAAACGTTATAAATAGTCCCCAACAGGTTCTAACCAATCGCCCAACAGGTGGCGCTGCTATGCTGAAATTTTCCCGATCCCCGCAATAGCTCTATATCTCAACAACTAATGAACGAATTTTCATCAATCTTCAGATTCAGGTATACCTTGATAAATATTATTGCTGATTATGTTTTGGTACAAATTGCCCAACAGGTAGCGTTTTTATGCTGCGTTTTCCCGACATCTGCAATAGTCCGATTTCAAGAACTAATGCACGGAATTTCAGAATCTTCACGATGAGCATACACTGTCATTTAATTCTTACACTGTGACAGTGAATTTTAAATTATTAAGTAAATAGAAGAAATTTTTGGGATTACCACGTACGACAGTTTGATACGGAGCTATCGCGAAAATTCTGAAAAACAAGGCAAAGCAGCGACAAATGTTGGGTGAATTACACTTAAACCTAATCACCGTTCTGTCCATTACTTCTTAAATTATACAAATAGCGGAAATCGTGATAGTTATAACATAACAGCACCATCTTTTGGGCGATATACACCAAAACATCATCAGCACTAATTTATGTCAATATCTAACTTAATCTGAAAATTTATTACGATCCGTGCAGTACATCTTGTTATAGAGTGCTTTCAAAATATTTGTCACACACAGACGGACATACAAGTACATACTGTCATGGGTTACTGTAAAAGCACTTATTTTCGCGAGGCTTTAATTTTCCCGATTTTCGCGAGCCCGTCGTAATCGCGAAAATTTAAGCCTCGCGAAATATATATTTTTTTCGCCTGAAATAATTATAAAAAATCAGAAAATTTTCACTTATCCAAAATTTAATTATTACAGTTACTTAAATAAGGAATAAGTACAGCAATTTCTTAAATACTTACAACTATTTCTTGAATACTATACAACTACTTTTTGAATAAAAACAATAATACAACTAATAGAAAGCAGTTCATTCACTTACAATATTTATACCAGCTTCTTTGAAGTCATTAATTTTTAGAGAGATGGGGAGAGGGGGGGGGGGGGGGGAGGCGAAGAACTTTTCGGACAAAAGGAAGTTTCTTAAATTGCCTTATACAAAAGGGGTTCTATTTAGGTAGTTTTGAAAATTTTCAACTTTCGGTTCAGTTTATATAAATTCGCGAAATTTTCAACTCGCGAAATCACCGATATCTTCATTTTCGCTAAAATTACGGCTCGCGAAAATTGGTGCTTTTACAGTACTATCCTAGAAAAACAAGCATGTTGTTATTATCATAAAACTTTCTTGTAGATAAATCAAATCGTGCGCAACGAAGATTAAATGGCGATATATTCGTTTTAAAACATATTCCTTTTCAAAACAATCGAGAAATATCATTCATAGTAATAATTATTTCGAGGGAAAAAAAAACATATTTCGTTGTAATCATAGGTGATTCCTTTTAAATAATTAATCTCGATGGTCTTTTCATCTTTTATTTTTAACAACACAGCAATACGACACATTGCACATTTAATTTTTACTTTCTTCTATCTTCAATAGAAGAAAGTATTGTAATCGAATTTTTTTTTTCGACTTCCGGTTTTCGATGGATTTACACTTTTTAGGGGTCAGAGATCCCCAAAAACATATTTATAGAAAATGTCTGTATGTCCGTATTTTCCGTCTGTCCGTCTGTCTCTCGCCATTGTACCATCCAAAAGTGTATGAAGTTATGCATAGAATTGAACCAAATTTTTATTTTAAGTTTTTGGCTATGGCAAGCAGGTCCTCACTGAATTTGGAAAACATTCGCCGGTAGAAGGTGCTGTGCGATTATATATAGTACATATATAATATAGTATAGTATATATAGTATATATAGTATAGCGATTTTTGTGCGATTTTGAATATTGTACCATCAAAAAATGTATGAAGTTATGCATAGAATTGAATCAAATTTTTGTGTATGTGTCTGGCTAGTATGAAAAGCAAGTCCTCCCTGAACTAGAAAACATTTCGCCAGAAGGGGACGCTATATTTGCGATCTCTGTGCCATTTTCATTATTGTACCATTGAAAAGTGTATGAAGTTATCCATAGAATTAAACCAAACTTTTTGTGTATGTTTCTGGCAATGGCAAGCATGTCCTCCCTGAATTTGAAAAAATTCTACCGGTATGGGGGCTCTGTAATAGTAGTGTTTGTGCCATTTTCTGTATTGTACCATCGAAAAATCTATCAAATTATGCATACAATTGGACCGAATTTGTTGTGCATGCTTTTGGCTTTGGCCAACAGGTCCTCCTTGAATTTGGAAATATTGCCCGTAAAGGGGCTCTGCGATATCAATTTTTGTATATTTTTCTTCATTTTTCATAGTTTAATTGTCCATCGGTGGCTCGTGCAGCGTTTCCTGCTAAACCGGCTATTCACAAACAGCTGATAACAACAGAATAAGGCAAAACTATTAATTTTAACAAATATTATGTCATAGATTAACTCGTTTTTATTCCGTTTAATTGACTAAAGCAGAAATTTAAAATGAAAATCAAAGTTGGTATAGTATTGAACTAATAATTTTGAAGTATTAACATGTGTAACTAGTTTTTGAAATATTAAGATAGATAAGATAGAAGAAAGTTTTGGGATTGGCACATCCAACTAGTTAACATTTAAATAAGATAATAAATTCCGAGAATGCGATAACATGCATCTCAGCTAAGCAAAAATATATTCTGATCATTAAATCACCCATGTTAATATAATTATTTACAATTACGAGGAAACATTTTTCCCCAACCGAACACAATTCAATTTTTAATGCTTATAAAAAATTCTAGCATCAATCAGACAGTTTATTCGCGGGCTCTGGCGCCACAAGTACCGAGTCACGTGATCTCGGCTATTTTTAGATTTCTCCCCAACGCAAACAGGTGCGAATTCGTAACACGTTTTTGATATGTAGCTATTGGGAAAATTCTGAAAAACAGGGCAGAACAGTAACACCTATTGGGCGATGCACACCTAAACCTAATCAGCGTAGCTGTGGATTAGTTCTTGAGATATAAATATCACAGAAATCGGGATTAATGTAGCATAACAGCGTCATCCGTCGGAGAATTTACATCAAAAACTCAGCTGACCCAATTTATCTCAAGGTGTAGCTTAATCTGAAGATTGATTACGTCCCGTAAATTACATCTTTATATAGAGTCCGTGCAAAATTTGTGTCATAGATAGACACACAAACTTACTCAAAAGCATTTTATAAAAAGTGTGTATTTTTTTTTATATATAGGTCAAATCCTTTCAGCCAAATTAAATAACCATCCAGTCGTTCTTGAGGTATAGCTATCTCAGAAATCGCGAAAAACAGAGCACAGCAGCTGCAATTCTTGAGCGAAAAACCCCAAATCTAATAAGGATATATTTATGTCAATGTGTAACACAATATGAAATTTGGAGAAATTCCGTGAATTAGTTCTTGAAATATAGCTATCGCTGAATTCGTAGAAAATGCAGCTTAGAAGTGTTACCAGTTGCCCGATTTACACCATAACCTAATCAGCACCAATTTATGCAAATGTCTATTATAGACAATAGAATGTAAAGCTTGATTAAATTCAGCCCATTCTTCATGTGATAGAGCCCCTACAAAATGAGTGTCACGCACAGAAAGACACATACACGTTAGCCACTTTCTAAAAACAATCAAATCATATTCAGGACTTTCTAATATTTATATATCGTTCCAGATAACGAAATTGTACTCGAATCCAATACTTTCTTCTTGTAAAGGTAGAAGAAAATGAAAAAGTGGCATCGCGAGAAGGTATTATTTGGAAGAAGATGTTTTGTATTGCAATGATTTTAAATATCTTGTTTTTGAAAAATTAATATTTTACTAAAAATATATCGTTATTTTAAAACATTAAATTATAGATCTCAAGCACTCTGGAGATGGAATGCTACCACGTTGTAGTACGATGAAAACTTCCACTTGGAATTAAGTTTTTCTATTTCGGATCTAGTACGCTTCCGAGCATATCCTTATTTTTTGAGGAATATTGTATTGCAGCTAGATATTTTCATTCCATGCGATATCATTATTTCCGTCAAGGTAATCCTGCACGGGAGCAGTGATAACAGCGTGCGTTATCATCCATGAAAAGAAATATAGCGCCAAAAGTACTCGAATGAAAATACCATAATAATGAATACATTTTTTAAATATAAAGTTGTAATACAAATAACAAATAAATTGCAATATGTTTTTTTTATGTAGAAATTTAAATTTTTTTTTATTAAATTTCATGGAAAGTATAATTTTTTTAAAATTAATATCAAGCACGTGGGACTAATATTTAAACATTAAAAAAGTGTGTTATAAGCTTTAACAATAAAATCTCTTAAACTCCTTATTAGTGTCTTGATGTTTTTTTTTTTTTTTTTTTTTTTTTTTTTTTTTATAGACTAAATCAATTTTACCAAAAATAAAGGCATTTTTTACCGATACATTCCTGATTTATTTTTTGTAAATTCATACTTTTTAACAGTGTAAAAACCGCCACACAAATAATTACGAAACATAACAGTTTTAATTACGTCAGAACAAAAGGTGGCAGTATATGTATTACACATTTGAACTTTAAATAAACGAGGTGGAACCCGACGAAGAAAAATGTTTAAAAAGAAACTGTTTCATTGATTTATAATAAACCTACAAAATTAGTTACAATAGAAAATGCATATTAAATTGGTTAGACTAACTCTCAAACAAATATTATTTTAACCTAAAATTAACAAAATACTATTTCTATAAAACTCAGTTGTCCAGGGGTCGCATTCTACAGGGAAAATTTTATTGTTCCTACCACTATTTTAAAAATATCTTCATAGTACCTTTCATAGCATATTAAAAAAAAAAAAAAAAAAAAAAAAAAAAAAAAAAGAAGATCTCATAATTTAAATATATACTTCTCATATCCGTATTCACCATGTTTAAAAAAAAGGGAATTTTTATTTGATCATTTTAAATTCATTTTAACTCAAAACTTGAAGTCACGGTTGTCAACAACATATTTGCATGTGAACAGTCTCACTCTTAACTTCAGATACTAATCTCAACACCGAAGAGTAAAAATGGCCGTAATTTATGTTTGTTAGACGCATTTGTATTAAAGTGTTTAGTATTATCTAAGAGATTGAGCGTTTTCTTTTAAATATGACGTCATTTTCGTGTACTTAAGTCTTTTGCCTAGCGTCTCAAAATTAGTATCAGCAATCATGCAGAAGAAAGAAATAATGGAAACTTTATAAGGAAAAATGCGAGTTTTCAAAAGCAGTACGTCATTTTCCATTCAAAATATTTTGGTGCAATATGTTCCTAATGAGATTTTGCGCCACTTAACCCTATACAACAAAATTTAAATCATAGAAAAAAAGAAAAAATATTTTTTAAATAAAAAAAATGGCACGAATATGGATAAATAAACTTAATTATTCTCTTATTTCTGCAATTATTAAAGCACATTAATTACGATCATTTTGAAGACATTTCATAAAATATTTTTAAAATTAAAATATTAAAGTGGGGATATTAAAAAAAACCCGGCTAGTGCGGGCACATATACAAATGAACAGCTTCCAATAAAAAAAAAATATATATATTAGTAAAATTGGTTCAGTAGAAAGCTCAGGGCAGATGATTAAAAAACAGCCTTGTGTTTTAAATATGTAGATTATATAAAATTATTAAAACATAAATTAATCAAATTTTATTATTTTAATAAAATTATAGTAGAATGTCTTAAAGAATAGCAGTAAAATTTTATTAGTCAAGAGAATTTTGGACAAAAACCTGATATTATTTTAAATCTCAAATTAATGCCAAGAACCTCATTGTTTGCTTGTATAACTCGACGAAGCGAATTCATCCAGGCGATAATCATCAAGTTCTTTAATATATGTCACTATATTTTTAACAAAGGTTTCCAAACTGACCATGTACATTGTATGTCACTGCTCTTCTATAAAGACACTGTAATTTTTTGTAAAACATTGCATTTATCAGCCTGTGATTTCGATTACGTTATTTTTAATAGAAGTTTTTTCACCTGTGAAAAATTTCAAAGCAGCTGGGGTGAAATGACGTACTTCTACAAAACATATATTTCAGTTTTAAGAATTAAAAAACACGCTTTTTTATAAAATGATATCATTTGCATCCACTAAAGCATTACACTTTTATGATCCAGTCTTAAACAACATCTATATAGAGCTTCTAGAATTCTTAAATTTTGTAGTCAGTCTTCCATCGATTGAAAAGTATTGAAATGACGTCATTATCGCGGTATAATACACAAACACAACAAAAAGAAATATCGTCAAGAAAAATATCATTCAAGAAGCTCGGCAAAAAAAAATCTGGTATTTAATGTTACATATGCCTTCACTTGTTTTTGTTTATAGTAGCTCCATGTTTTATCGGAAATCATTATTAGAAATCATTTTTTTTTTTAATTAGGAAAATATTATTACACACGGATAAACAAAATTACATTCTTTCAGCTTTTTGATACGAAATAAGCAATTGTGAAGGAAAGTCACACAATTATTTAAAATATGTTTTCTTAAAGATAAAGTGTTATATCGTTTGTAAAATATTTTAGCTATAAACTAAGAAACATTTAATTGATGAATAGAAACGAAATAAAACCAAAATTCACTGACGGTATTTTTGACATACATGTATTTTAATTTCAATTTTTATGCGAACATGGCAGCAAAAGAAAAAAAAAAAAAAAATGCAGTATTCTACTATTTTTCCTTTATATTAATAGAAATGGAGTACTTCTGTTGCCACAATTACAAAATTTGTGCTAAAAACTTTAAAAAAAATTATATCTCAAAAATAAATTGAGATACAGCTTTCAAACAAATTGCATTTAAAGGTACATTTTTTTCCTTATACAACGGTATAAAAACTGAAAATGTGCTATGTTTAGAAGTTTAAAAATTTGCAGTAGCGAAAATTGCAAAACTAAAATTAATTTCAAATTTGAAAGTGTTGCCATTCGCAGAATGACGTATGCGTTACGCACAGATATGTTTGTCCTTTATAATATAGATAGTCATAATAAATGTATTTTCTTAAATGGTTTATGCTTTTTAATTTGAGAACTCATTTTCCTAAACGAATTGTATGCACTTTCAGAAAATTCTAGTTCTTTCAAAAGACATTTAATAATAATAATTAAAAAAAAAAAAAAATGCGAACACTAAGAAAAGTTCATTAAAGGGAACAAAAAGAGCACTTTTATAGTCAAGCATTCTCTCAACAAAATGTATTCTATTTCCTTTAACTAAAACATTTCAAAGCGTATTCTAAAGCTACTGGACTCAAAAACGTCTCATGACATTGTGGAACAAAGGGTTTAAGAATTGTACTCCTATTTTGTCAATATAAGTTTAAAGTTCTTAAAAAAAAAGTTTTAGAGAAGAGGATATGAATACTTCTGATTGTAAAGTACCCAGAATATGTTTCGTTTTAATTTTTGGATGACTATTAAAAAGCTAGTTATTGGACAGTAAAATACGTACAGTAGTGGAAAAAAAGTAAACACCCTCTACTAACTTCCTTAACAAATTACCGTTGAAGAAAGTTACTGCTACTGAACGATTGGAAATAAAGTCTACCTTTAAATGATGTATATGATATTTTCTTAGGGGACCATCTACATATTAAAACGAACAATAACTTTGTTTTATTTTTTCAATATCAGTACACAATTTTGACAGCATAAATGAATTATACACCATTTAATTAGCCAAAAAACAAATTTTTATACAATTCGTACCATAAGTTTCCAAGAAATTAATTATTTTAAAGCGAGCGTATCAAATTGAAGTTCCGTACTCGATTGTTAACCGAGTCTTCTTGATAAATGCACTTTAAGCGTCACTCAAGCAGTCAATGAAGTCTGCTAGATTACAGGGCAGCGTAAGAAATTTCAAAATATCTAGTTACTTCTATCATAGGCGGCCCCTTCTATCATAGGCGACCATCATTTTGCCGTTTTTTAAGCATAATTTAAAAACTACTTGGAAGAAAAATGTGAAATTTGGATTTCCATAAAGCAGGACTTAAAAAAATCTAAATTCATCAAAAAAATTGTAGGTTACAATTCATAATTCTTTCGAATATTAATTTCATAATGCATAATTTATATCATTAAATCATAAAAAGTGCAAATTCAAGGTATTTATGTTTGGGTATATTAATATTATTGCTACGCAAAAAATTAGTACATTAGGAATATAATTTCAGGAGATATTAATAAAAATATGAAAATGTAATTTAACATTAGAAGCACTAAACTTTGAATGTATATAATTCAAAAACTTATGATTCAAATGACTTGAAATTTGGTGTCTAGGCATAGTTTGAACCAAAGATTTGAAATATCTTGTTAAAATTGTGTATTGCTATTGAAAAAAATGAATTTTGGATTCGTTTTACTATGTAGATGGCCCCCTTAGCAAATTTTTTATACATCATTTAAAAGTAGACTTTATTTCCAATCGTTCGGTACTAGTAACTTTTGTCTACGATAATTTGTTGAGGAGTTAGTAGTGGGTGTTTACTTTTTTTTCCACGATTGTACATTTAAAAAAAAAAAAAAAAAAAAAAAAAAAAAAAAAAACGGTGAACATTTTATGGAAAGAAATTCTGAGGACATTTTTGTAAAAGAATTATATTGTATAAATGATTTTTTTTTTAATTTTACCTTAATAAATTTCTTCATTTACATTTTAGAATTTCATAGAAACAAATTCTGAGGACCTTTTTGTTTAAGAAATTAATTATAAAAGTGAGTTTTTTAAATTTCTCTTAAATAAATTTAATCTTAATAAACTTTTTATTTTACATTTTAGTATTTTGTGGAAATACGTTCTGAGGACATTTAAGCGAACGAAATGCATTGTATAAAAGATATATTTTTTAAATTTTTATCTTAATAATTTTTTTCATTTACATCTTAGAATTTTGTAGAAACAAATTCTGAGGACATTTTTGTGAAAGAAATGCATTGTATAAGTGGATTTTTTAAATTTTATCTTTATAAAATTCTCCATTTACAAATTTTTTAAAAATATTTTAATGATCACCTTTAATTAATACTAAAAATATATTTTCCCAAAATGTAAAAAAAAAAGGGGGGAAACATTCTCAAGAACAGTCTTTACTTAAGAGTTCTCCCAACAAAATATATTATATTGATTTTGACCTAATCCTCTCAATACACATTCAAAAGATATTGCATGTAAAAAGATATTAGTAACATTTTCAGCAAGAGTGTATTTAAGGATGTCTTAAAAAAATCTATTTCTATTTTGTCAATACAGGTTTGAAATCTGTTTCCGTACAATATAAAGTTTTAACCAAGAAGATAAAAAACCTTCAAAGCCTTTTTTTTAGGTGCATTCGTAATTAAATAAATATACGTAGCATCTGCAGTCGACGCATGGTCCGTCCATCTCTTTGTCCGCATATAACAGCTTACAAACTACCTAACCGAATGGTTTTAATTTTAATATATATAATCGTTGCAGAAGTCTGTCAAGTCATTTCAAATTTTATGAAAATGTTTAAACAAAGTTAAAATATTTAAAGGTTTGAATATAACATTACAAATATTTTAAGACCAGCATCGGCGTTAATTTTTTTTTTTTTTTTTTTTTTTTTTTTTTTTTTTTTTTAATGAAGCGTTCAAAGAGTCATTCATTTGTTTGTAGATTTGCAGTAATTTGAATCTGAATGGCAACAGTATCGTTTGTTTAAGCCTGATTTCTATGTTTATAATAGCTTAATTTTAATTTAGAACTTAATACATTATAAATGGATATGATACACATGTTTTATGTGAAAATATGCTGAACAGACATGATTTCAAGTAGAACAAATTATCATTTAGGAGTCATATGCTAGGCTATGTTTTTCATTAAGCCTAACATGGCGTTTAGCAACGTTCGATTCGCAGACCAGAGTGGTTTTCACCGGCATGATTCCGAAAGTTTCTTGCACTCAGATTTTATTATAAGTAGATAGAGTCATATATTTATTTTCGTTTTACTTAATTTGGTATATATAATCGTAATAAAATTTGTATTCACGCATTTTTGCATAAGAGTGCAATACATATTGTACCAAGATCTGAATATTTATAAAACTAGTTGTATGAACGCACCTCATTTGCAACACCAGATGCAAAATTTCCGACTTGTTTATTATTTTAAAAATACCCTTTTAGTGGTACATAAATCATAATAAAAATATGTACATACTGTAAAAAAAAGTTATTAATTATTATAGAGAAACCAAATCGGAAGCGCGAAAATAAATGTAATCTAGAAGTGCTTTCCCCACTTATTGTAATTCCTTAAGTAGTATGAACAATACATTTTTCCTAATGCAATAAAAATAAAATCCTCGATGCGTTTCTTAAAGGTTTGTGTAATACCTGCTATTTTTCCACAAAATATTCTTTAATATTTATTGTGAAAAACTCATGCACAATAAAATGTTATTTTTTGAAAAGAATCTAAGCAGATTTTTATAAACTATTTTAATTATACTATTGATAAATGCTTTGGAAAAATCATCTTTTCAATTTATTCATTTATTTTATAACTCCCGTATGTAGTGTTTAAAAATATTTCTTTGAATTTAATTTAAGTTTTAAACAGCGATATAAGTTACTTGTTTATATTGGAAATTGCGGGTGTATCATTTAAAAACTATTTATTTTATTTATTCATTTATTTTTCAAAAAAAGATTTTTTTCATTGATTACTCGTGCCTCGAACCCGGTTCGTTTTATTAACACCGCTTTTTTTAACGGAAATGTGCTTTTTATATTTTTCTTACAAACTCTGTAGATAGCTAACTAAAAGGTAATTTTTGTTGCAAATGTAAAAATATATCACGAAAAAAATTTATTCACAAATATTAACATTAAAAAAAACGAACCAGTGCGAGCCTTGAATATAAGAACGATTAGTAAAATGTCGAAACCCTCGTATTCAACAAATGAAAATATTTAAAATAACTGATTGACTGAATTTATAAAAAAAATAAACGGTCAAGTGCGAGTATTACTCACGCTCAGAGGGTTCCGTACAATAAATATATGAGTTATTAACTGTATTATTAAAAAAAGTTGTTGCTAAAAGAATAATAAGACTTTAAAAAACTATACATATCTGTTTATACTAGAAAAGTATTGCTATTCTGTATAACACTTTTTTTTTATCCTAATTTGTTTACGATGAATTTAATTCGGTACCGAAAATAAAAGTAGTGCATTTTTAAACTTCATTTGCATTTCATAAAACTAAATTCTTCGTAGTTTTTTCTTTTTTTCAGTGCAGCTAAAACAAAAAACTTTGTTCGAGTTAAACTTCGCATTGTGCAAAGTGCGCTTCGAAAGGAGGTCTCAAAGTTGTAACGTCGTCTTGGTCCATGCCGCATTTTTAAAGATGGGTTTTTAATTAACTTTTAAATACACGGGAGGCGTATTGAGAGATCAACTCAGTGCAAAATATTCTCGAATCCAATAGTATTTATGTGATTAATTCTAATTAAATTAGTCTGTTTTTAACAACTGACATTTATAACTTTTATACAGGTACTGGGCATTACATTACACAAATGAATCATTAAAAGGTGCTATCTAGGCTTTAAAAGCCGGTGATACATAGAGTATGCCGCCCCTCTTATTATGTAAATCCAAACCGTCCACGTCTTTAAGGGTTAATATCTCGGTTAATTATGACGCTTTTTTCGATAGACATTATCAACAATGCTTTTATATTTCTGATACGATATATGCCTCCTGAGCTCGTCAACACCTTTGATGAATGCCCGCAAATCGAAATTTGTTTAAAACGGAAAATGTGTTTTTCTCAAAAACTATGTGACAGGTTAATCGCTATAGCTTTCCTGCAAGATTTAAAATAACTGAGTAACAAGATTAAAATATTAAATTAAATTAATATGATTTAAATGTCTACTACTTCTATTTTTTTCGTAATTTTAATTTTAGTAGATTCGGAAAGAGAGGGGGGAGGAGGGAGTGTATTTTTCCACTACATTTTCAAAGATATCTCAGAAAATATAATACATAAAAAGAAATGTATTCTTGAGTTTAGCGATATGAAAGCTTTCACATTATACCGCACACGATATACAAAGAAAAGATTTTTTTTTTCAAGTAACATAACTGGCCCATCTGCATTTTTTCTAAATATATCTGTGAAGGTTTAATAAACTGTAATGTGGGTCAATAATCTTTATTATCCCCCCCCCCCCCAATTTGAACTTTCCACGTTCCATAGTTTATGAGTAAAATGGTTGTGAAAGACAGACACAGAAGTGATCTTATAATGGTTCCGTTTTTACTTTTTAAGTACGGAACATTTAAAGTCATAAAAATAGTTACAATAATTAATCAATCTGATATTCCCTGGTTCAACTCTTAAAACAAATATTATTTTTAACTAAAGTCCTATTTTAAAGTTTCAAATTATTTAAAAAAAAGTATTCTTATACTTAATCAGTAACATGCAATTAAAATAAGAAATTGTGAAATTATTAATTGAGGTTTTGATCTTTGGAATTAAGTAATGAAAAATGAAAGAAATTTGGGCCACTATGACACAATTGTAATTTTTTTTTTTCAACGGAATCGAAAAATAACATCGTTTTCACCGTCTCAAAATTTACGTGCTTACTTTTCATAATCATATTCACGATATTTAAAATATTTTAACGTGTAATAGATTAATAATAAATATATTCTGAAGCATGTTTGTCAGTTACAATTTTCAAAGTATCCACTCTCCCTCTTGATTTGTGGTTCTAATCTCCGTGCCGTCCAAATCCAGAAATTTACTTTTAGACGCATGCGCAGTAAAATATTTAGTTTTATCAAAGAAAATACTCATTTCATATTCAAGGCTGGAGTAGCACAGTTGAAGCTTATTCCAACAGAGCGAAAAATGTCCAGACCAGGAATCGAACCTGGATACTTGACTTGCCGTGACAACGCCTTACCTGTTAGGCTATCCGGACGATACCTGGCTGACATAATTCACTCTTATTTGTTGGACTTGGCTGCGAACTGCAGCACTAGCTTCATTCATCCGAGCTATAACTATAGCATTTACATGATGAAAGTGTGTTTTAACACGGAAACTCCTCTATACCATGTAATTAGGTCATAATGAAGGGAACGAATATTTTTTTTCCAACTGGATTAAATCATTTTCATCATGTAAATGATATAGTTATAACTCGTATGAATGAAACTAGCGCTGAAGTTCGCAGCCAAATCCAACAAATAAGAGTGAATTATGTCAGCTAGGTATCGTCCGGATAGCCTAACAGGTAGGGCATTGGCACGGCACGCAAAATATCCAGGTTCGATTCCTGGACTGGACATTTTTCGATCTGTTGGAATAAGCTTCAACTGTGCTACTCCAGACTTGAATATGATTTAATCCGGTTGGGAAAAAAATATTCATTCCCTTCATTATGATACTCATTTCATTTTTACTATGACATCATTTTCACTTATTGAAACAGTCTGAGATTATCGTCTCTGTCTCAGTATCAATGGGATAAAAAAAAATATTGGAATATAAGAGTTTTAGGAGTAAAAATGCGTTTTTTTATTATTGTAACATCATTTTCTGGTCAAAAAGCAAAAAAAAGGTCATTTTTTATTATAATACAAAAACTACATCCGTAACGATACGGTAATTCTCATTCTGTCCTTTCTCCCTTCAACAATGGAAGTCACCCGATTGCACAAATGGGAAGAAATTTCATAAAAGACTTTTAAAATTAAAATTAAAATATGAAATTAGGATTCTTTTTAAAAATAGCGAGTACGGGCAAACCTACAGTTGCTTTATATGTATATATATATATATATATCAAAATAAGTCAAATTATAAGCTCCGACCAGATGATTAAATAAATAGCCTTGTCTTTTAAATATATAGATTTATTAATTTACACTTTACTAAAATACGAATTCAGAAATTTAAAAAGAATTACAAAAGTACTTTAACATTCAAGGATTCCCTAAATTTCCTTTTGTGTAGCGTATCTCTCAGCATTTGCTAAAGATAGTGAATTCTTAAAGTACAATAAACATTACAAGCAACGAAATGCTATAGGATTTTTTGAAAAAAAATATCCACCCCTAGGTTGTCAACAAAAGTTTAAAATATACAAAAGAATGTTTTAAAGAAAATATATCATCCCTACTGAGCTGAAATTAAACAGAAACACTTACTTTTTTTTAAAATTCTTGTTAAAAATGCTATTTCTGTGGTATTTATAGGATTAAAAAAATAGGGTCGTACTTTAAAAATATGCCGTTATGCATTTTGTAGAAACGAAATCTGCGGAACCTTATGGGAAATGACTGTATTATTCGAACTGATTGTTTTGCTTTATTTTAATCCCATTATTCACGAAAACTTTCGTATGGTAAGAATACAAAAGTTCGAACTATCTTTTTGATAAAAGTTTATTTATTCATTGCTTTTATTTCATAAAAATTATTGAATACTTATTTTGAAAAATTCTTCCATCTTCAAACATTAATTTTTTATTGAAATCTATGAATTTTAAATAAATGATTGAAATTATTAATGATAACGTTATTTAATAAAAACATGGGTTTTTTATTGATTTTTTTTCAAATACCTACAACAGTTTGACCAAAAGTAGTTGTAAAATCAAATAAACATTTTTTTAAATGCTTTTCATTTAAAATATCGATTGAAATATCATTTGAAAATTTCTATATTACCTTTCTGATAAAAGTTTTTAATTCATTGTTTTTGTTTTGACAACAACTTCTGAATACTTATTGTGAAAAATTCTTCCATGTTCAAACATTACATTTTCATTCAAATCTGTAGATTAAAAAAAATAAACTAAAGAAATAATTAAAGGTAAATTTATATTTAATAATACATCTATTAATGTTATTCGTTTATTTTTAAAATTCCGAAAATTGTTTGACAGAAAGTAGTTGTTTCAAATATTACTATTCTAATTCAATATATTAGAATAATCAAAAAAGATAATGCATTGTCATATAAAATGCATGATATCTGAAAAAATAAAAAACGGGGCGAACTAAAAAATTATAAAGTCCTCACAAAAGGCAGATGTGCGATATATTATTCCCACGTCCCTTAAGAATTCATAGAAATTTTTACATAAAAAATGATGAATTTATTAAAAATAAATAAATATTTGCAGAGGTGTTTCAAAATATTAGGATATTTGTAATATTTTGTGATTGGTCAGTGGCGATGATAAATGGCGCTTCGATAGAAGTAGTACGCAAATAAAGACTCGTTTTACCGCCAGTTTTAGTTCGTTGGGAGCTCAAAATGGGCCGCACGAAAGACTAACAGGACCCTACATAGACTGCGATTGTCATTCTACGCAATGAGGGACTTATTTAACATATGATTGCCGAAAAAGTTAAATGTTCTCAAGGAACTGAGATAAAGTTTTCAATTATTATTCAGAAAATCAAGATTAAAAAAAATATATATATGCAAATAGTAGTAGAAAACGAATAACAACATTAAAACAAGTTTCGCATAACAAGCTTTCGCTGCACTAGTTTCGCATTGGTTCAGTATTTTGAATGTTGTCGGGATGTCAAATTTTGCACATTATTTCTTTTAAGCGTCTCTGCAAATGAACTAGGAGAGCTAAATAATTCTTTAACAAACTCAACCAAGAAGCTTGCAAGATTAATACAATGTCCCAATTCAATTCGTAATGATTTAATATGTCGAAAGTTCTCGTGATTGCAAATTTTGCATTAGTGTTGTGAATGTGTATCCATATTTTCAATATTTTGGTCGTTATTGTATTATATATATATATATATATATATATGATATGAATTCACTAGTATGATAGAAAAACATCTGTCTTAAGCAGCAGCTATATACTCGTTATCTAACTCCAACAGAGAGATCAAAGATTTGAAGTCATGAAATCATGGTCAGAGTGCAAGATCAGGCATATATCCCTTGGTAGTTTAGCCGAAAATAACAACTGAAGCCGATATAAACATCAATTATTTATTAGAGGATCATAAAATTCACCAACTCCACTAGCAATTATGCTACCCATAATCGAGTCGTTGCTACGTCGTAAATATAAACCGCTGTTAAATATTAGAACAGCTTGACGAAAATACAGGCTAACTATTATTGGATAAGCTAACTATTTACTGTCAGTGGTAGATTTATAACGTTATCAGAATGTTGGCGGGAGCAGGCAAGGAATTGTTTGATAATGAATAATATATTAAATACATTCGAAAAAAAATGAATTTAGTTTCAGAATAAAATGGAAGAAAGTAATTTAGTGGTTTTATAAGAAGTAAGCTACGAATGGATTAAGATTTTTAGAATAATAATATGCTGGATCTAAAGCATGGGAAAAAGATAGAAGATATTTAAGATATTATTAAATCTAGGTAAAAAAAAAGTAGATATTATAATAATTTGGATTGATATAACTATGATGAAAGGGCGAAAATTTTTATTATTACACATGTATGCAGGTTGATTAAAAAAATGTTTACAAAATGGCATGCCAAATCAGGCATACAGCAAGTATGAAAAATCACATAGGACCATAGGGTAGCAAACCACTTACTTAGTCACAAATGCAGGATCCTAACTCAATTCGGATTGACGGTAATAACTTTTAGAAAAATGAAGTACATTATAATAAAACATTTAACAGAGATTCTCACCTTTGTTGTAAATGTGATAACACTAAACAAAAAGTGGCATAAGTTTGCGTTATACGTGTCAGCTGCATGCACTTGATGTCCCATATTTTGGACTGTGATTATTAGTCCATTCGGTATCATCGATTGCTTGAGAAACATGTTTTTCCAGATCTTTTCGTGATGTTGTTACATTTCACACAAAACAAGGTACATGACGATGTATTTTGATTACAATATTTTTATTTTTCATGAAATTATTAGCGGCAGCCCAGGATCAGTTAGGACACCCTGTATTTGCGTCTTAATACGTGGTTTGCGACCCTTTCCTATGTGATTTTTTATCCTTGCTGTATACCTGATCTGCCATGTCATTTTGTAAACTTTTTTTTAATCACCCTGTGTATACACACATATATATGTATATATATATATATATATATATATGTATATAACCATTATATATAGCAAATCGTCATAGATTTCCAATTACTAAAATTAAATTTATAAATTAGCTAATATTCATCACTGACATTATACAGAATACAGATGGAACATGTAACTAGAAATACAGAATCTTGCTAAATTCCACTAATTCACCAGCATACTGCGGGCGATAAATCTATATAAAACATATGAAAAAACCACCAAATTTTGATAAAATCCTTTTAAAGACAAAAGATACAATATCCAGCTAAATAATGTTGAACCAGAAAACGCCGTATCATAAACACACAAAAGATCAAAAGAATGAATGATGCCGGAAGCTTATAAAGTATTTCACTTGTTCACGGGTACATAAAATACATTTATAAGCAAAAAACACAGTCGATTTCTGTAACGGAATTAAGCAATAAGCAAAAATTGAATTCCGTTATGTACCCGATCGACTAATCACCAGAAATTATTAAACCACCATGAAAAATTAAACAATGTGATATCCGCAACAATGAAAAACTTTAAAAAATGAAACAAATTAAATCATAGACAAACCCAGCGAGAGAACAGCCAAGACATATTGACCATGACACAAACATATAACGGAATTTGGCATTGTATAAAAATCCCGCTAAAATAACTTGCACAGTTAAAAGCATATGCCACGGTTGCCGCAGTAAATATTCACAAGCATAAAATATAACAATTATAATTAACATATAGCCCATATAATAATTATTATTAGATACTATTATAATGATCCTGGAATTAATTACAAGAAATTGTTTAAAATTAAACAATTAATAATTAAGAGATAATAACTAATATAAGAGTAATTTAAGAGCCCATGGAAACCTTATAATATTAGAACAAAATAAATAAATATTTAATGCTGCAGTCTAGCGGAACTATAAGAAATTAAATTTAAGATAGTCAATATATGATTAAGTTCAAGACTAAAATCAGATGTAATAATATTTAGTGCTGCCATCTGTTAGAGTATACCGAATATAACAGTAGAAATAATGCATTTTTTTAAATTGCAAATAATTTAGCCTAAAATGTCACTGAGACTGCACAAATATATCATTCTAAAACAGTGCATCAGAATATTGATTATAATCAATTAACATTTTAATATAATGTGCTATAATTGGTTATAATTATTTTTATTTTTTAATATTTACATTTAAAATTAATAATAGTTTCGAATAAGTAACTTTATTAATAAAATAAAAGTTTGTTTATATTAATCACTTAATAAAATTAATGTATCATTACTAATTTGGGGGTAGGGTGGGGGTAGGTAATATACCAACAAAATAAAGCATCTCTACAAACTTGTAAATACATATATCATACACTGTGTAAGCGTATATCATTATAAAGCAAAATAAATGGAAATAAATCAATAATAGTAAATTAAATTGATGCAAATTAATTTAATTTAATTTATAGATTGTTATACAGTAATTTAAAATTAAACAATTAATAATTAAGAGATAATAACTAATATAAGAGTAATTTAAGAGTCCATGGAAACCTTATAATATTAGAACGAAATAAATAATTATTTAATGCTGCCGTCTAGCGGAACTACAAGAAATTAAATTTAAGATGGTCAATATATGATTAAGTTCAGGACTAAAATCAGATGTAATAGTGTTTAGTGATGCCATCTATTACAGTATACCGAATCACAGTATAAAAAATACATTTTTTTTTAATTGCAAATAATTTAACCTAAAATGTTACTGAGACTGCACAAATATATCATTCTAAAACACTGCAACAGAATATTGATAATAATCATTTAACATTTTAATATAATGGGGTTTTAATATAATTTATTATAATTTGTTATAATTATTTTTATTTTTTAATATTTACATTTAAAATTAAGTAAATTAATAATAATTTCGAATAAGTAACTTTATTAATAATATAAAAGTTTGTTTAGATTAATAACTTAATAAAATTAATGTATCATTACTAATATGGGGGAGGTTAATATAACAACAAAATACAACATCTCTACAAACTCATAAATACATATATCATAAACTGTGTAAGCGTATATCATTAGCAAAATATCATTAGCATTCAGAAAGCAAAATAAATTGAAATAAATCAATAATAGCAAATTAAGTTGATGCAAATTAATTAAATTTAATTTATTGACTGTTATATAGTACATAGGACCGCGACCTCACAAGGACCAAAACAAAACATAGAACCACAAATATTCAACTTACCAATCCTACAGGGTTTTTTTTTATCTATTTATATAAAATCCAAGTCTTTGTGTGTCCCTCACGATTCCGGTAGAACCGCCTCATTGTAATGACGTAATGAGTAATTGTTCAAAAATACTAATGCGGGGTTACCACAGTAGCGCCAAAGGTTGACCAACTTGGCGAAATATCGCCAAATTTGAAAAAAATGTCGCCAAATCTGGTGACAGAAATAAGTTGTCATATATGAAGCCAACTTGGCGATAGCTGGCTTTTTTGGCGAAATTCCCATTTAAAACCATTAAGCTTTCATAATCGAGGTCACCGCAAAATAATTTTAACTCCGTACTTTTAAGGGTTTTTTTCTTTTTCTTTTCTTTTTTTTTTTTTTTTTTTTTTTCCAGAATCTATGGATGAGAATTTAAAAGTGTAATATACGAAAATGTACGTCTTTACATCTTCATCCCGATGCTACTAATAACATAACCGCCAATAGACGGCGCTGTACTGTCCGAGCTCCTAACTACCCGATTTTAATGTGCTTTAGGTACTTTTCCGGTATAGGACCTTGGCGAGATAGAGAAAATGAGTACTTTTCCGTTATACGGACACTATGCCAAAATGTATGCTAATGCGCCAATTATTTCAACCCTGATCGTGAAAAGGATTTTTATTGTAAACCATGCGGAACATTGTGATATGCTATGTATGAAACGTGAATCGCGTGAATTGTTATTATTTAACCTTAAAAGCTATTTAATTTACTATTCGAATTGAAAATATTTTTTTTAATGAAATTATAATTTACTTTTACTGCTGACGCTGAGATGGATTTTACCATTTGGCAATTACCAGATGGTGAGAAAATTGCGATTAAACTGTTTCACGAATTTGGAATTCTGAATAATAAAATGTTGTGTTCAAAAAACCATGAAATGGAATTATGGATGAATTCTGAAAATCCGAAATAGAGATGTAGTTTACGATCATGCCGAGAAAGCGTAGGAATACGACAGAAAACATTGGTTTGAAAAGGATCGCGGTTGTCTTTTCATAATGCTTTAAGGTTTATATATTTATGGTGCCAAGAGTTGACATCGATTGAGTTTTCTGAGCTGCAACTTGATATGAATCACAACACAACAGCTGACTGGAATAGTTATTTGAGAGAAGTTTGTGCAAATGCTTTGTGTTCAAGACCAAACAGAAAAATCGGTGGACCTAATAAAATTATAGAAGTAGAAGAAAGTCTTTTTACCAGAAAAAAAAAAGCAACGTAGGATGTTTTCTTCCTCCTCAGTGGGTGTTAGGTAGTTTATGTCGTGAAACACCGGGACGTTTTCTTACTCCTATTCCCGATCGTACAGCTGAAACTTTAATGGCGGCAATGGAAAACAAGGCTTAGATGCTGGGCACAGATGTCATATTGGATGTCATATGCCCTTATTGGAGCGACTTTTTACCGACGCCATTTTGGCGAAAACCTCTTTACCATATCATCTATATCCGGGTTACCATATCAAGAAAAATAACGACACTTTGGCGCAAGTTAAGTAGTTTGTACATATATGACATTGGCGTCAGAAAAACATTGCACCAATATGATATGACATCTGTGCCAGATGCTGTATATTCCCGCGGCCGCCATCTTTGATATTTTGAGATTTCTTGGCGATGTTTTACATTTTATTTTCGTTAATCCTAACAAACGCATAAATCGCTGCGTGACGACATTTACTACTTGGCGGAAAAAGGGTTTTCATGCTAAGAAAAAATCCAAGATGGCGGCCGCGGGAATATATGACATATGTTCCGTTTAGTATGAGTTTTAATTTATTACTCTATTGTATAACAGTTATTTGTTCACTTATTTTAAGTATATATTTGTTATTTAATAAAATAGTTCGTAAAAGTCTGTAATTTTCAAATGTTATATTTTTTGGTACTTCTTACTTATCCCGTCGACCAATTTCGCCAAATTATATAAATCGCCAAACCACTCGCCAAATTAAACACATTGACATAATTTTTTATTTTAAATAACAAAAGAACAAATAAATTAGTAAAACATTAATAAAAATACAAATAAAACGTCGAATTAATGGTTTTACTGGCCATTATTGGCATTTAATCTTACAATTAATTAATTAATGGCAACCATTATTGACAATTAATCTTACAATTTGGCGACAGTAATTTGGTCGACGGGATAACTAAGAAGTACCTATTTTTTAAATGCTCACTTTATCTTCATGTTTTTTCTTTTATTTTTCAAATGTTTCAATTCACATGATTTTCATTTTGCGCCAACTATTACGCTTGGCGGCAGTGGCGTTCGTATAACGGAAAAGGGAAGAGATGTCATATTCCCCCATATTGGCGCGATTTTTTTCTGTCTCCAATATCATATAGGCAACAGGTACTTAACTTGCGTCAAAGTGTCGTTATTTTGCTTGATGTGGTAACCCGGATTATGTTGTTTATGCTGTTGATGTTTTCGCCAAATAGGCAACCGAAAAAAATCGCGCCAATATGGGGCGAATATGACATCTGGACAGATGTCATATTCGCCCCATATTGGCGCGATTTTTTTCGGTTGCCAATTTGGCGAAAACATCAACAGCATAAACAACATAATCCGGGTTACCACATCAAGCCCTTTGGCGCAAGTTAAGTGCCCGTTGCTTATATGATATTGGCGACAGAAAAAAATCGCGCAAATATGGGGCGAATATGACATCTGTACCGACATCTGTACCCGGAAAAGTACCAGAAAATGTAATTTGGCAACATATTTTCTAGCAAATTATTCACTGTTTCATATACTACAGAAGTAATTTTTCAATATTTACACAATTTATTTAATACACAGAAGCAACTATATTAACTATTTTGGCACAGATGTCATATTCGCTCCATATTGGCGCGATTTTTTTCTGTCGCCAATATCATATAGGCAACAGGTACTTAACTGGCGCCAAAGTGTCGTTATTTTGCTTGATGTGGTAACCCGGATTATGTTGTTTATGCTGTTGATGTTTTCGCCAAATTGGCAACCGAAAAAAATCGCGCCAATATGGGGCGAATATGACATCTGTACCACTATTTTTGTATACAAACAGAAGTAAATTGTATATAAAAAAAACAACAATAATATAGATACAAGTAAAATATTTATAGATTATATAAATAAACTTAAAAGTTTGTTTATTTGATTTTCATAGCTGTTTATATGATATGATCACAAATCTCACTTTCTGATGCCCGAATTACAACAAACTTTTTAAAAAATCGCCAAGACCCCTATAGTGGAAAAGTACCAAAATGTTTATTATTTTGCACTATCTGCGCTATAGTTTGTACAAAAAAATTAAGAATAAAATAAGGCACAGATGTCATATATGATCACATGTCTGGCGCCAATATCATATACGCAACGGGTACTTAACTGGCGCCAAAGTGTCGTTATTTTGCTTGATATGGTTACCCGGATATTGATGATATGGTAACGAGGTTTTCGCTTAACTGGCGTCGGAAAAAAATCGCGCCAATGTGGGGCGTATATGACATGACATCTCTGCCTAAAATAAATGTAAAATAAGACTAAAAAAGAGCTGTTTGACTAAAATATTAAAAACAAAATATATGTATTTTTCTAAATTTTTATTTATTTATTTATTTATTTATATATATATATATATATATATTTTTTTTTTGAAAGACATGCTTTTATTAAAATTCTTCAAAAATGTATAAAAAATATATGGTACTTCTTAGTTATCCCGTCGGCCAAATTACTGTCGCCAAATTGTAAGATTAATTGTCAATAATGGTTGCCATTAATTAATTAATTGTAAGATTAAATGCCAATAATGGCCAATAAAACCATTAATTCGACGTTTTATTTGTATTTTTATCAATGTTTTACTAATTTATTTGTTCTTTCGTTATTTAAAATAAAAAATTATGTCAATGTGTATAATTTGGCGATTTATATAATTTGGCGAAATTGGTCGACGGGATAATTAAGAAGTACCAAATATATATATATATATATATTTAAATACACTAAAAAGTAGCAAATAATATTTGGGCTTGAAAATAAATTGTTTTATTTTCGCATGACCAAGGGGAAATAAATGAAAGCGCGGGCGCCAACTTTATGTACATATATATGCATAGGTAACGTACGTATATCATAAAAAAACTTAAACAAAAGTTAAATTGAATTGGCGCCCAAGCTTTCATTTTTTTTTCCCTTGGACATGAGAAAATAAAACAATTTCATTTCAATACCAAAAATTTCCCACTTTTTAGAGCATGAAAAAAATACATTTTTGTGAATGTAATGAAAGTATGTCTTTCAAATTTTTTTTACATTTATTTCTTCTATCTGGAATCACGTCTGTTCAGCGCATTTTCCTATAAAAACTGCATAAGTTCAGCATATTTTACTATTAGAAAAGCTTAATGTGTTGCGTTATCGTTAAACCATTTCAGAAACCGTGTTTAATTTTCCTAATGTAAACAAGCACAGAGCTGTTATGGTGAGTTATTCACATTTTAGAATCGTTCACATAAAAAATTTTGCTCATTGAGTTACTATTTCGCCTCTCTTTTAATACATTGTTAATGACGTCACCGCCGGTCGCAGCCCCATGAAAAAGTCTACATGAGAAAAGGGAACCGATGTTGGCATTCATCCAACACTGAATTACCTCTATGGTTTTTATAGTGTTTTTTTTTCCATGCAGACGATAATGGCACCTCAAAGCGGCAACGTTTTTTTATTTTTTTTAGGTTTGTTCTGTTTTTTGATTGGAAAATTAATAATGAAGTAGAGATGTAATATAGAATATGTTTTTCAACAAAGAAATACCTTTTTTCAATAATTTATAGTATTTTTCATTTGAAATGAATGAGTAATGAATAAAATGAATTGATATGAATAAAATTTTCATTTATACTGTCATTTACAAATATGATAAATAAGTTAGAAGGATAAACATTTTATACAGTCCAACTGTATTTAAAAGAACTGGTTTTTTTCCATGGCCAACTATATGTAATTATTTCAAGATGCAAAGAGGAAGGACATTTAAAAATATATGTCGAAGATACTGAACAGCAAGGTCAGCTTTTAAATAATAAAAAAGTTTTTACAAAAAACGTCGTATATCCTGAAGTTTTCCGACCAAATGTTAATTTACACTTAAATTGCATTTTTTATGTATTTATTATACATAGTTTTTCATAAATGTGTTTCTTTTAAAAAATGTTATTTTCATTTATCACTGCAGAACAAGCGAGAAAAACTCATATTCTTGCAGATGTGTTGTATATAACAGATCTATATATTACATTTTCCGTCATTTTTGACGGGCTATCTTTCTAGTATATAATAAATTTATATATAATCAACATTTGCGTATAAATTATCCAGTCAACTCCGCCCTCCTCTTTAATTTAAGATCTACCCACCCAGCCATCCTATTTAAATTTTTTTATATATTTTGTATTTATATATATATATATGTGTCCGTGTTTGAGTGTTTTTATTGATAAATATACATTTAGATAGCTGTAGATACATAGATAGATATAGATGGATACGTAGATTGATAGTTAGATATTTTTTTTAGATAGGTACAGTTTGATATATATATATATGGAGATAGGTATATAAATATATATATAGATATATAGATAGATAGATATACATTTTGATACAAATTTAGATTGACAGATATATACAGAAAGATAGATATAGATTTAGATACATAGATAAAGGAATTGGTTGTCATGGGTCACTTTCTCAATATATTGACCTAAGGGGACTAAAAGGTACTTTTACAATCAAGAATTCTTCTCCACAAAATGTATTATATTCCTTTTGAGCAAAACATCGAAAAGCGTTTTCTAAAGATATTGTACTTAAAAAAGATCTTAAGAACATTTTCAGCATGAGTGTGTTTAATGATTTCTTGGTAGAATAAAATTCCACACCTAAGTTGATAAAATAGATTTAAAATCTATTTTCGTACATTGTGAACTTTTAGAGATGGGGTTAAACTTATTGAGCTGAAATAAATCCTCAAAGCCTTTTTTTATTACTTTTAAAACCCACGTTCAGTGGTACATAAAGGATAAAAGATACATACTGAAAAAACATGTCGTTAAGCATTTTTGTAAAAGTAAAATCGAAATCACCGTCTGTGAAATAAATGTATTTTAGAAGTTAATTGTTTGTTTTCCCTTAATGTAATTCTGTATTTGCTAAGGAAAAAATATTTTTCTGAAAGAAATTGTCGATGTGTTTCATAGATTTTTTTTTTTTTTTTTTTTTTTTTTTTTTTTTACATATTGTTTCTGTTTGTAACGATTGTTCAATATTTCCTGTGAAAAATCCATGCACACTCAAATATTACTTATACAACAGAAGCCAACATCTGTTAATTATTCCGGAGTCTGATCTAAGACAGTTATGTTTTAAACCGGAAATATATATATAAGGAACTGTGTCTTCGTTCGATAAGGTTAATTTTAGATTTGATTTTGTAATTTTTAATTAAATAAAACTTCCTGTTTGAAACATTTTCATGTTGTATCAAATCTGCAATAATTAAGATATGTTGGCATCTATGCTTTACTAGGAAATGTATGTAGTGCTTTAAAATTTATTTAAATTTTTAATGATAAACTTAGTTTTAAAAACCATCAATTTTCGTTATTAGTTTATTTTAAAGATCGGGGCGTATAGTTTTGAATATCTGAATTGATTTTTTTTTTTTTTTTGTTCACAAAAGAAGATATTGAAAAATTTCTTCTTTTTTTTTTTTTTTTTTTTTTTTTTTTTTTTTTCAGTGAATACTGAACTCGTCCTTTTCGTTTACAAAATAAAATAATATAAATTACTCCATAATTTTTTTTTCAAAAGAGGGATCCAAATATTAAAAAAACTTAATGAGTACTTTACAAGTCAAGCATTCGCTGAGTAAAATGCTTACTCTCATTTCAGAGCATTTTCTACTTATGATGGATTAAAAAAGGTCTCTTGAACAAGCAAGTGTGTGCTTAAGTATGTTCTGGAACACAGTATGGCCCTGCCTATGTTGTAAATAAAGATTAAAAATCTATTTTCACAGAAATGTAACTTTGAGAGAAATATATATTACAAAAAAAAAAAAAAAAAAAAAAAATCTTTTTATCACTTTTAAAACCCCGTATCGAATTTAACTTTCAGAAATTCCTTTTCCGCTTACAGCGATATAATAAAAAAACTTCAAGCAGAAAGTTAATTTCTATGAAAATAATCAAGATTGCGCCGAAAGATCGCATAGAGCATGTTTTTTTTTTTTTTTTTTTTTTTTTTTTTTTTAATAAAATACCTTGAAATGCTAATGTAAAACAAATTTCAACCAATAACCTTTCTCGTTTTTATATATTTATAAATTTTACATATTAAATAAATTTGTAAATAAGTTAGTAATATTTCGAAGTAGGCTAATTTAATATTTATTGTAAATAAAATATTAGATTTCTTGAAAAAAATTACACTATTCTGAAAATGCAAACAGAAATTTTAATTTTAATGAAACTCAAATTCAATAATATATTTTCTAAGTGGAGTTCTAAGTGGAGTTTCTAAGAGTTGTGATGCCGTGAAAGTGCAGTTGGAAACTTCGCTCCGAGGAGGTCAAGGACTCTCTCCCCTGAAGATGGCTCGTTAGAAAGAGCACGAAACGTTGGGAATAATTTGTAATGCATTTTTAATATAGTTTTTATTTACATGTACGCTGATGAGTATCGTAAGATTTTTAATTATTATATTTTCTAATGATTATTTTTATGAAAAGTAGTATTATAACTTAAAGGCTATTCAATTCAAAATATTTGTATAGTCTAAAAGACAATTTTTATTGCAACTCAGATTATATTAAATAATAGACATCCGATATGATGTAGCAATATAAGAAATCTAAATAATTTTAAAACGTTCAACAATTTTTTTTTTCATAAGCTTATATTATAAAATATTTTTTATACTGTTCTGATGGCGTGCTTTTTTTATCGTAATCTATATTTCATCTGTATTATCACTAAAGTTTAGATATGTTTTTGTTTAAATGTCATAACTAAGGATCGACCTAAACTGGTTTTTAAATCTGAAACCAAAACCGAAACCGATTTTCGGTGATCTTCATATTTTCAGCCGAAAACGAAAACGAAAATGTCAAAAAAGAATTTTTAAGTAATTAAATTGTTTGAAAGTAATTCGTAATATAATATTATAAAGTAATTCAGAATCGTACAAAATGCTAGAAGTGATGTTGTTGATCATAACTGTGCAATCTTTAAAATTAGAGTACCAGAGTACCAAATACAGAGTACCAGAATTTTCTGTTTGTAATTCACAGCGCTTGTCTGAGATTATGTTGAAATAATAATTTAAAAAAAAAACCCACAAACCGACAGAAATCACCATTATTCGTAAAAAACAAAAAACAAACAAACAACAACAAAAAAAATTCTATCTCCATTATTTACAAGCGTAAAAAAAAACCCTAGAAAAAGTATCCAATCAGCCAGCAATTATCCATGCACACCATAAAAACAGTCTTAAAAAATGACTGTATTTAAACAGAGTTGATATACCGAAACAAGATAAATGTGTTATTGTCTCATATTACACAGTACTCAATGATAAGATGGAGAAAATGAAAAAAAAAATTATTATACCTAAAATATTTTCCTTATCCTACAAATTTCACAGCTCTATGCCATTTTTATTTAACAGAACATTAAAACAATTGATTAAATAAATACAATTTGATGGGTTTAAAATGAATATACTTAAACGCACTTGTATGCATTCACTTAGTAGTAATCGGACTTTATAAGGAATATTTATTTATTAAGTATACATTTTAACAATTTTACTTGTGCAATTATTTGCTTGTTAATGTATTATAAACATACATCAGTGGTTTTAGTACAGATATTTTGTGGTTTTTCTGACACTGCATTAGAATCGAGCTCAACAGAGCGCATTGCGAAGTAACTGTGCTTTGTCAGACATATCTTTAAACGGTGACTTTTTCTTGAAATCTGAACATTCTAGTGTTCTTTTTTCACGTTTTTCCATTAATAAACTCATGGTCATTTTTTTTAACATTGAACGTATATGAGCATTATTGAATGATGAACTTTACGGGGGATGGTCACTCAGCTTCAGAATTCTGCTCCCTATTGTTAAGTGTATGGAGTTTTGATGCAATCGTATATTTAAAATATCTTATCGGGAAATTCATATTTTTAACATCTTTTTTCTGTGTACTCTTCACTCTTCTTAAAGGATGTATCTTCCCTTTCTTCGTTTTCAAAATATTTCTAAAATCTATGCTGAATTTAATATGTTACGTATTAAAATTGGGCGAACTGTGAGTAAGATTTTAACACTGCATATAAAATTAAGTCTATACTTTAGAAATATTTTGAGAACTAAGAAAAAAAGAGACATCTTTTAGGAAGAGTACACAAAAAATAGAAGTTTAAAATGTTAATTTCCCGAGGAGATATTTTAAATATACGAATGCATCAAATACACTTAGACTTTACTTTAGTGAGGGGAAATAGGAAGCTGGGTGACCAGCCCCCTTAATGAACATTAACGTGCTTGATTTTCAACGAAGAACTATAGTTTCAACTTTCGCTCTACATTTAAGACAGCTCACAATTGTTATATATTTTATTTTTTTATTATTATGATGATGAAAGCAATATCAATTATTTTGTAATGGCATTATGATTTACAGATGTAATTAGTAAATCAGACTATTTGATATTTGTCTGCTAAGTTGTTTTATTTGCGTTCCGTTGTCTGCGGCATCGCTCATAGTACTGGGGATTTTAGACCGGAACGTTATATCCTATGCAAATTATGGTTCGTGCTCAGGTTGGGGTGATCTAATCCAAATGCTATGTAAAATGTAGCCATTTAGAAACGTATGTATTTGACTTAATTAGCATAGATTCAATGTAAAGTGTAACTTTTTATCCAAAAGTTTCCTTTCTTAAAGCTAAGCAGAAAAATCAGATATCTTAGTTCGAAAAAAATATTAAGTATTTAGTTAGGAAATATGTCACGATTAATTAAAAAAAGAGGTGTTGATTGATAAAAAATTAAGGTAGTTAGAGTACGCACCTTTTAAGAAAATGCCGTTATCAGAAAACACGCTTAAAGTTTTCATTTCTGTTTACTCCATGTGGCGCGCTCTATTTTTAAAGGTCAAAAATATTACTTTGAGTGTATAACGAATACTTTAAGCAAAAAAGAAAAAAACAAACGTTTCGAAATTCTGAATCGGACAAATAGGCGTTAACGATAAAGCTCCAAATAAGTATGCATGTCACAAATTTAAAAAAAAAAAAAAAAAAAAAAAAAAAAAAAACTTTTTAAAAATTATTTTATTTCAATACATTTGATATTCAGAAGCAAGATATCGCATTACAGAATGCAGAGAATTACAAAGAGGAGTAGGAGTGAAAAATCTATAACTAATTTTTAAAATGTGTTTTTTATCTTAGCATTTTGACATCTCCAACTAATACCGTACATAACTTGCCTAATATAATGTATATTTCCAGATTTTATGTTCAACATAATACATAAATATGTAAAAAAATAAAACATTTCGATTAATTTATTAAACCTTTGATATGTTTATAATTACCTTTAAAAAAATTTATACTTTAGAAAATAGTATACTTAAAGAAAAACCTCATGGAAATATTTTATATTCTGGATGGAAAAAGAGAAAAAAACTAATATATATATATATATATATATATATATTTAGTCTAATTAGCATGCATGTTCAAAACAACACCCTTGAAAAAAACTCAGACAGCTTCGATATTCAGAATCAAGATGAACATGATGTTGTTCCATATAAAAAAGGATTATTTGTTAAAGAGGTTAAGGCATGAAAAAAAAGAGATTAATTTTGAAAATGAATTTTTTCTCCAAGCATTCTTACACCTCTTACAAATATCGTAAGTCTAATATAATGTATATATTCAAGATCTTACATTCAGCATATTATTTAATTATGTAAAAAAAGTATAATGATTATTATTTTTTTTTTAATTTTAAGACGTTTATCCTAAATATGCTAAATAAAAAATCTCATATATATATATATTTCTAAACACACATTTCACTTTCTTGATAGCAAAATGAAAAAAAACAACATAAAATAAAAGATATAGACCTGCATTTTCTCTCTAATTAGTAATCACGTGAGAAAAAAAATGTCTAGAAAAACTTACTTTATTTATTGCTCTGTTAATCATAGACAAAATAAAAAACAGTTCTTCATATATTACAGAACTAATTTGACACGGTAACACCTAAAAATAGGATGATTAATTTAGAAAATGAGTTTTTTGTCCTAGGCATCGATAGTTTTTATTAATATAAAAGATGATTAGTTTAATATAATGTGGATTTGTGGCCTTATGTTCTGCGCAGGCTATATTTATCCCATAAACGTTGAAACATTTTGATCTTTATTAATTTTTTTATATGCATAGCATAGGTACACTTAATTAAAAGAGTCGGCAGAAAACCTCTTTATGCGTACTAGGTAGACAAATAAATCAATTAAAAAATGTTTTTAAACATATTTTTACACTTCATTTGGCATATAAGTCGGAAAAATATCCTGCAAAATTAGATTATTGTAAGAGCTACTACATTCAGAAACAGGATAAACGAGATTGCAACTAATATAAATTTCAAAAAGAAGTTTTTCTTTTTAATCATTGGAGTCTCATGACTTTATGATATCGGTGATGATTAATCTAATTGTAAATGAAAAATTAAATGAGCTTTTATAAATATAAAAAGAAGACAAAAGAGAATTTTTCTTATATTGCAGATCACTTAGTTCCTGAGAAAAGGAAAGTCGAAAGGAAACAGAAGTTCCATAGTGACGGGTTTTTTCTTTAACCCCTTAACATGTTTAAAAATACACCGTACGCGCAAGAAGAGTTTGCTTGATTGGTTACTAAAACCTTTTCTACACCACTAATTGTAAACTGCAATATTCACTTCATTTAATGACAGATGTATACTTTCTTGAACTCAAGAACATAAGTCTTGAACTCCCCCCCCCCTCCCCCCCCACCCACACACCTTTTTTTATGCTATCACTGTTACCCATAGAATCGCGACTTGTCATCTACTTCACATGTTCAGTTTCCGGGATGTTGGATATATGTCCAGGGTTCCTCGGCAAAAAGTCTTCGTATCGTCGTATCGATTATATAAGGCGAATATTTTAGCACTATAAAAGTGGTCTATAGTACTTATTTTTACTTTATTGTGTCAAAAAGCAATTAACCTCTTAAGGGGACACAGTACCTTTTAAACTACTTTTTCGATTTTGAATAATACTGTGATATACTTAAATATAATGTCACTACAGATATTAGGTACTATAAAGCAAATATAATTTCATATAATTTCAAAAAAAAAAAATCTTGTAGAACAGCCTATTTAACTAAAATTTAAATTTTAAAAAAATAAAAAAATTAAATTAAAATCCCTACTACTTTTTTTAAATATGAATATTTTTGCTTCAAAATTTTTTAAAAATTTTCTTCAAAACATAAAACTGTGCATGGATTTTTAGATGTATAGAATATTACATTTAATATCAATCTTTTTCTGTTCTGTATAGTAATAAATCAAGAAAAAAATAATTGAAATTCTTAAAAAAAAAAAAAAATAAAAATAACCATAACCTTGAATATTAAATCCATGCACAATTTTATGTAGTATGTTTTTAGGATTATGGAAAAAATTTTTGAAACAAAAATATTCATATTTAAAAAAGTAGTAGGGATTTTAAATTTATTTTTTATTATTTTTTTTATTTAAATTTTAGTTAAATAGGCTTTTCTACAAGATTTTTTTGGAAATTATATGAAATTATATTTGCTTTATAGTACCTAATATCTGTAGTGGCATTATATTTAAATTTATTACAGTATTATTCAAAATCGAAAAAGTAGTTTAAAGGGTACCGTGTCCCCTTAAGGGGTTAAATATGAAACACGATTATTCTGATATCATGTAGATGAAATGTTGAAATGCCTTCTATATATATCGCTCACCCGCAAGAAAAATGAGAACACATGTGCGACAAAACAAGATTTACATGTTTTTACTGTAACAAAAAATTATAGTTCTTAGCTTTGAATGCAGAAGTAAAAACGTTAGTCCAAGAGCTTTTAAACATTTTAGGGAAGGTATTTGAGGTACACTGAAAATTTGTGCAACACTTCTTTTGTAATGCCTGAATACAAAATCGAATGTCTGGCTGAAGGATCGTGGCCCAAAAACTGTGCCAGACAAAAAATGGCTCTTGACACGTGTGTGGCACAGTTTTTGTGCCGACTAAAGTGTCTGTCATTTTCAAAATATTTTTTTCTAAGTATAAATATTATTCTGTTTCAATCTCAGCGTGCCTCAAATACTTTTTTGGGTAGTGTCAAAAATGGCACTTGGCACGTGTCTGGCACAGGTTTTGGGCCACGATCCTTCAGCCAGACATTCGATTTTGTATTCAGGCATTACAAAAGAAGTGCTGCACAAATTTTCAGGGTGCCTGTAATACCTACTCAAAAATGTTCAACAGCTCTCCTACTACGTGCATAAAAGCATAAAACCCTTAAGAATGAAGATGTAGATAATTTTTGAAGGGCTGAGTAATTTTACCTCCTCACAAAATCCAACCCCTTCTGTTGTCACGAAAGGACATATATAGCGTAACGAAGCTTTTTTTCCGGATAAATAAACTTATGAAACTATAAATAAACTTAAGATACACAAACATTTTAATGTCTGAATTAAAATCTGTAAATTATTTTTCATACATTAGACAGGCGTGACTACACTTAAATTAAAAAAATATATAAAAACATTTAATTAAAAACTAAAAATATATACAAAAGACATTTCGCTGTGCAAACGCGCAGCCTCATCAGTACACATATCAGCTACAGCAGAATGTCGAACCATGTCTTGGACACAGTCAAAATAAACCGAATATTCTGTTACGCCCAATTATTGATTTTTCAAAATCCCCCTTTATTGTCTTTCAAGTTATTTGGCTAAATTATTGAAACCTCTTACCATCCATTCTAACTACAGCTTGAATTCAACTTTCCGGTTTATAGAAGACTTAAAAGATTTTGAATTTCCAAACGGTTACGTTATGGCGTCGTTAGATGTCGTTTACTTCAATACCTACTGATTTAATTTGTAATACCATACATAAAATTTGGCAGAAGTCTCCTCTTGATACTGATTTAAATGCTGATGAGATTACTAACTTATTAAGATTCTGTTTGACTTCACATTGTTTCGTGTTCAACGGTAGTTTTTATAAACAGTTGTCCGGAACCGCTATGGGCTCTCCCCTTTCGGTTGTGGTTGCCGAGATAGTGCTACAGAAAATTGAATTATATATTATTAATGAACTTGGCCCCCGTCTGAGATTTTGGAGAAGATACCTGGATAATATTTACATAGTAACCAGAGATAGCGACCTGGATGACATTCTCTCGACAGCCAACTTGTAGCAGAAACTTTAAAATTTACTCTCGAGCGTGAGGTTAATGGTAAGTCACCATTTTTGGATATCCTTGTTCAAATGAAAAATGGCATTAATTTTCAGTTAATTTCAACTTCAGTTTATAGAAAACCAACTTCAACGGGTCAGTATACGCATTTTGATTCAAATTGTCTTATTAGCCACAAAATCTCTATTATAAAAACATTAGCATTTAGAGCCGTAAAGTATTGCAGTAGCGATGAAATCCTTGAAATTGAAAGAAATAAAATATACGAATATCTTAAGAATAACGGTTATCCAAAAAATCTAATCAGAAAGATTTTCAAGAAAACTTTGGAGTTTATGAATTCAACCCCTCCCACTTTCCAGCGGTTTAAACCTCATTTTTTTTGTTTCTTGACCATATTATAATATTGTGTCAGAAAAAGTTTCATCTGTATTTAAATCTTTTGACATTGGGGTTTCTTTTAAACCAGTAAATAAATTAAGTTATTTTTTAAATAGCCATAAACAAAATTAGGAAGTAAAAAAAATCAACCGGTATGGTTTACATGGTTCCATGATAACTGTGATAATGTATATATAGGTGAAACTAGCAGATCTTTGGATATCAGACTTAAAGAACATGTCGGTGCCTTTAAAAATGGAAGATTGAACTTTAAATTAGTACAACATGACTATGAAACGGACCACACCCCAGTCTTCGAAAAGTCATTAATTTTGAAGAAAAATTGCAACACTTATCATTATAGATTGTTCATTGAGAGCTGGTTTACAAAATTATACCCTTATACACTCAACGATTCCGGTGCGATCCAGATGGAATATTTTTTTTGTTTTTAAATGATTAACTTTATCTTTGCTTTTGTCTGTGTCCAAGACATGTTTCGATATTCTACTGTAGCCGATATGTGTACTGATGAGGCTATGCGTTTGCACAGCAAAACGTCTTTTGTATATATTTTTAGTTTTTAATTAAATGTTTTTATATATTTTTTTTAAATAAGTGTAGTCAAGTCTGTCTAATGTATGAAAATTAATTTATAAATAAACTATCCGGATAAATAAAGTATAGAAAATATTTATTTAGCAAGACGCACCTATGACAGACCTAACGGTGGAATGAAACGTAAATGTATTTTTGCAAGAGGTGTCACTTTTATTGCGATAAGTAATGCGATATGTATGTGGTGAGCAATATGTAAAAGCCAAGATACAGGAACATTTGTCTCATTTTGGAGATCCCTTGGTTGATGAAAAAAGAAAGTGTAAATAAAAACATTGATCTATATTAAAAATGAGTTTCATTACAAGCTAGGAGTCATAATTCTCATTGATACTGACGATTTTTTGTTTTATATAACGTAAATCAAAGATTGTGAGACTTTGTATATATTCCGTCGCATGCTAGATCAGATTTTGTCTCATATTACAGATCATTTGTTAGATATGACTTCGGAAATGTGAAAAAAAGAATGCTAGATATAGAAAATGGGTTTTTTCTATCCAATAAGCCTGATATATATTATTATTATCGAAGATGATTAATCGACTATATTGGAAGGATAATGTAATGTAGATGATGGATTGGAAAAACCTCTATGTTTGCAAAAATCCTGACAGACTACATTTTATCTCATATTTCAGATCGCTTAGTAGATAAGATGACATAAATGCGAAAAAAAAAAACAATGACCAACTTCAAAAATGAGTTTCTTTTTAATCATGGAAGCTTGGTAAATATTTTTACTATCACAGATCATTAGTCTAATATAACGTAGGTGAAAGATTTTAAGAGCTTCTATTTATGCTGAAACATAATAAATGAGATCTTGTCTTATATTCCAGATCATTTAGTTGGGAAGATTATGAAACTATAACAAATAATGATCTATTTCGAAAATGAGTTTTTTCTAAATCCTATAACATTTACGGCTTTAATTAATATCGAAGGTAAATAGTCTAATGTAATATAGATTTTCCACATTCTGCACCTAACATGTTTCTCTGCATTAAAAACCTATTTTTACATTTCTCTTCGGATTTTTTTAATTATTAGATAAGAATTTTTTTTGTTTTGTTTTGCTTTAGATTAATTTTTTAGAGTTTTCTTCTTATTGTATCATTCCCAACTGAAACTGCGATTTTTATCTTGTAATTTAAATTTAAATATAATTTTTTTATTGAACTTTATAAATCTCGTATATTTTTTTAGAAACACAATTTGTCACAATATTCTACATTTACAATTTTCAAATAATGACATTAAATATATAAATAAATAAAAACTAGAATTTAAAATTCCATAATTTAAATAGATTCCCATTACTATACACATCACACAAAAATGTCAAACAAAATATAATGTATACTACTACTAATAATAAAAACAAGCATTCACAATGTATCGTGGTACCCAAGTGGTGCCTTTATATAAAATGTATTAGTAAATATGATAATTAACTTAAAAATAATAAGATGAATTTTTTACAGGAAATTCAATCATTTGAATCTTTTATTAATATAAAATAGCTTTCATAAAATATTTTAAATGGTATTTTTAGTTAAGCTAATTTTTAAATAGATTTTTTTAATACAAACGTTACTCCCCAGTGTAATAAAATAGTAATACAAATACTGTCGTAATTAAAAATAAACATTTCAAATGTAATGTGATTATCAAAAAGTTTACTTTTTATAATTATAAATATGCTGATATACCAAAAACAAATGGTGAAATTTTGTTATAGAAATATATTGTTCAAACATTGTATGAATATGAAATTGCTTTTGTCAAATCTTTTTAAATAGTTTTGATTGATATGATAAAATTATTTCATAAAAACTGAAAATATTTTTTTAAGATACTCTTTTGTAAACATTCATTTTTCATGTTAAATATCAGTCTTAATTTCATGGCTGCAATTAGTGTAGCTCCAAAAAAAAAATTCCTTTACATTAGATTAATTTGGCGTGGACGCCAATAATTGAAATTCACCGCTTTATTTACGCTTATTAGAAAGCGCAAAATATTAAAATTACTGAACAATTATGAATATTTTTATTTTTAAGACATGGCGTACTTCGTGGTTTGTAGCTCAATTCGTACCATTGTTTTGTATCTCGAAATCAGTTGTAACCATAGAGATTAGTTGAAATTTATAACCCGCCGCCGGTTAACAGAAAAATGCATAAAAATTAATTTATTCATTTAAAATTCAGTTTTAAAAATATTAGATTGTTTTATTTTCCTAAACAACACACATGTGTACTGAAAATGTATAGTTATAGAATATGAGAAAGTGAGAAAAAGTCGATTACAAAATTTCATGTGTACATACAAGAACCAAGTTAAGATAAAAAAATATATATATTTTTAGCTCTCTTTTTTCTTTTTTAATTAGGAACACGTTTGAACGTATACTTTTTATCGTAATAGACAATACTAATTTGTTTAGCGACAAATATAAGAAAAAAGATAATTTTGATACAATATGTAAACATATCTTTCAAAATTAACAGCTTTTAACACCATGGTAAAAAATTAATATGATGTACAGATTGAGAACTTTTATTCAATGACCCAGTACTATTTATCTAACTAATGACTCATTGTTATTTTAAAGTGAATTAACTTCCTCTGATATGTGGCATGATTCAGTACTTTTTTTCTTGCGTTTGAAACTGATGCGTTTGAAAAAAATATATATATATAGAAGAAAAATAATAAAAGATCGCTGCATAATAAATTACTGTATTTCATTGTAAAAAAAAAAAAAGTTGATTCACGAAAATAATTGTTTCAAATTTTAGGATAAAAATAGTAGATTTGTTTTTCTTTCTACATAATTAATTATCGGATTTATGGCGGAAAGAAATAAAGAAAAAAATTATTATGAAGAGTATATATTACATGTAAAAGATATTGTTATTCATATTACTAGAGAAAATTTTAAAAAATGTAGAAGAATTTAAAAAAAAATGTTATGTACAGTTTTTTCCCCCAGAAGTAGGGATAAATGAGTGGCGGATTTTTGATATTGCACAGAATTGTTCAGAAAATAACCTAAAATTCAAAGGCATAAATTATTTTTTTTAAATAAATCATTTTATTAATAGTTGTTTTAGTGAATATTCATGTCTCAACAGTACGTGATTCATTTTGCGTAGTTAAATAAAGATTTCCACTATGTTATAAATTTAGTTTATTTTCGCCTTAATCATTTATGTTTAAAATAAGACCTTTTTTAGCCGGCAATTAATGATATGTTTGGAATGTATTTATCCTTTTGAAGGGCGCGATGAGATATATTGTATCCTACCTAATTTTAACCCTTAAATGCCGGATTTTTCAAAAATCATTGTAATAATGTTTTTCGGCTTTCATTTTTTTAAATAAATCATGGGAAAAATACTTAAAAAAATCATATTTAGCTTTAAGTATGGTTTTCGGCTAAAAAAAAGTTTGTTACTAATCGGCAATACTGCTGTTTAATTGAAAAAATAATTTTCCTTGATAAAATTCTATAATATTAAACACACAAGAATTTTAGGAACTATAATAAGAAATAAATCTTACTTGCTCACTGCAGAACAAAATAGGGTATTTCGTAAGCTTCCAAACAAAACAAAAAGAACAAGTAGCAGCAATTGAAAAAATAAATCTATCTTTATTCTTAAACAGCACAAGTGTTGCCATCTACATGTTGAAAATCGATTTAATAATATTTTCAGAATGTATTTTATTGGCAACATTAGGCATTATAGCTTCAATATTATTCTAATAGTATTTTAGAGCCTAAATTGGGTATGTTGCCGAAAAGCAACACACGGCATTTAAGGGTTAATCATGATTCGCACCAGACACTTTTAATTAAGTTCCACATTTTAAACTTTGATAGAAAAAAAGTTAAAAAATTGCTTTTCCTTATTTTGAACTTTCGTAAATTCCGGTGTGAGTTCGATATTGCAGAAACACAATTGCTAGTCCATGAAAGGGTTAAAAGCACTTTTTTGAAAGGAAAATAACCAAATATTCGTTGTCATTTAAGAGAATGACAATAGTTCCGAATTCGCATGCAAACAACTGTCATTGATGTACTTTTTTAGGGAATGGGGAACGGGGTTATACAGATGCTATTTCAATACTTTTTAGAGGGTAATTTAAGACTGTTAAAATTTGGAAAAGTTAAAAAGATGACCATTTTTGTCATTTCGTTTTGTAAGAAATATGCATTAAAAAATCCCAATTTTTAACGACAGTGATAGACTAGACACATGTTTATTTTTTGGTGCGTTCGTAATTAGATAAATACGTAGCACTTATAACCGTCTGCTGGTACGTACGCCTGTCCGTATATAACAGCGCAAAAACTGCATAACCGAATGGTTTGAAACTTAATATGTAAAATTGTTGTAGAATTTTCTCGAGTCAATTCGAATTTAATGAAAATTGAAGCAAAACTTATAACGATATTAATAAAGGTTTTCTCCATTCTATTAAATCATATCATACGCAATTAATTCAATGATGTCTCATGATTGTTAATGATTCTAGGTTGCAATGGTGATGACGTCCTATTTAAGATGGAGACATATTATTTACATATTATCGAATTTAATTTATATAATCGTAATACATTTTGTATTCATACATTTTTGCACAAGGGTGCAACAGCTATTGCACCAAGATCTGGATATTTAGAAACTAGTTATAGTACGAACACACCTCATTTGCTACGTTTGACGTACAATTTCCTATCTTTTTGTTTTATTTAACTTTTTCGGTTTGTAATTTGGAAAATTTGTGTACATAAAAAGGATGGTCGAGCAGAAATATTGCGCACATGATTGTCAAATTATATCTGCGTGTAAAACAAAATTTTTATTATCTAATTAAAATTCAGTTCCTTGTTTTTACCTTGAAACTCGAAAAATATGTATGTTTATAGCATTTTTACTTTATAAAATTGAAATTTGCTTATACAATTTTGTTTTTGAATTTCATTAGTATAACACGAAGAAAAATATGTCTTTCGTACAAAAATGTTTAAAATTTAGGTTCATTTTATAGATATTATCATAAATTGTGTATCATAAAATTTTCATTATAAAGTATTCAAGATAATTTTAAAAAAAGCACTATGATCCAAAATTACATTTTCAGACAAATGACTTCGCTCTTTAAGAATATTTCATATCTACCAACGAGTAAGAATGACATACATTTTGATGTAATGAGTTCGGAAATGATTACTTTTAAAATATTTTTTTAATTAAATTTTTGAAACTTTAAGAATCCTAGGTCTTTTTAAATGGTTTTTATAGTATTTAAACAATAAATTTATCGTTACACGAGAAATAACAACACAAAATAAATAAAATTTGAGAAACAATAGAATCTAATCTTTGAAATTGACATAATTATAGCATTTATTTAAAAATATAAATCAAATTTGATTTTACCTAAAAAAAAAATAATATGAAATTAAAAACTATTATACTTGGTCTCCCAAAGTTACCTTTACAACTGTGATCCTCCGTAAAACCTAAACGAAACTGACATAATTATAGCGGTCATTTAAAAATGCAAATCAAGTCTAATTTTATCTAAGTAAATAATGTGAAATTAAAAACTATAATACTGGATTTCCCAAAGTTATATTTACAACTTTGATCCTCCATAAAACCTAAACGAAATTGGTATAATTATAGCGGTCATTTAAAAATACAAATCAAGTCTAATTTTATCGAAGTAAATAATATGAAATTAAAAACTATAATACTGGATTTCCCAAAGTTATCTTTACAACTTTGATACTCCATAAAACCTAAACGAAACTAACATAATTATTGCGGTCATTTAAAAATACAAATCAAGTCTAATTTTATCTAAGTAAATAATATGAAATTAAAAACTATAATACTGGATTTCCCAAAGTTATCTTTATAACTTTGATCCTCCATAAAACCTAAACGAAACTGACATAATTATAGCGGTAATTTAAAAATACAAATCAAGTCTAATTTTATCGAAGTAAATAATATGAAATTAAAAACTATGATACTGGATTTCCCAAAGTTATCTTTACAACTTTGATCCTCCATAAAACCTAAACGAAATTGACACAATTATAGCATTCATTTAAAAATATAAACCAAGTCTGATTGCGAAGTTTGTATTTCTGTGCATATATCAGCAACCCACGAAATTTTATTTGTACTAAGAAAAATGTTTTTGCTTTCAGGTTCGACCCAGTAAGATCCATAAGTGGTGAAAGCAATCCATGATCCATAACTACAAAACAGCAAAAGGTTTTGTGTTGGCTTGGTTCAAAGAGACGAAGTCAGTTTTCAAATTTAAAGGAATTTCGGAACAAAACCCATCATGGGGGCCTGAATATCCGCGGGTTTCTTGATGAAAACTTTCTGGTTTCACCTCCTAGACTTTTTACTGTGGTGATAAATTAAAATTTTCTTGCAAAACACAGGTTAAGTATTTCAATGAGCTGAAGAATCGCATTTCTGCAGTCGACGCTACAATTCCTGTGGACATGCCCCATAATAATTTAGTCCTAAAGTCAGTTACATAAGTCCAAAAGATTTTGCGAACAAAATACTGATGCCACCCATCATACTCTATAAAACAAAATCTGTAATTTTTACAGAAAAAAAAAACTGCTTTATAGAAAATTGTTTTTCTCTGTAAAAAACAGTGAATTTCGTATTTTTTAAAGAAAAATTCTATATTTTTTTCAGAAAAATCTCAATGAATTTTCAATGCAAAATTATAATTGTTTTTATGTAAATTAAACGGCTTCCACTTGCGCTAAATTTGACAGTATTTTTCTGTCAATTTTAGAAGTATTCTATCACAGTACAGAGGGTTTCATTGTCCGTGAGTTTCTTGATACACATTTTCCTGGTTGGTGGATTGGACGGGATAGTTAAATTCTTTGGCCTCCACGTTCACCGGATTTTCACACACTAGACTTTTTTACTGTTGTGCTATTTTAAAGATACTGTTATAACGTACAGGTTAAGGATTTCAGTGGTGAAAAACAGGATTTCTATGGTCATCGCTACAATTCCTATTTTACTGCAACTGAGAATTTGTCAAGAGGTTGAATAATGTATTGATGTTGTTCGCGGAACTAAATGTGTTCATGTGGAACTCGTTTAGCATCACAAAAAACTTTGGAACTTGCTGTTCATTATACAATGAACAGAGTTTTGTTATCTAATTTTCTTTATGTTTTTATAGATGATCAATGTTGTAAAAAATATGTTTGAGACACCCTGTATATCTGCAAAAGTAGAAGATGAAACATATAAAGTTTAAAAACCATATTTGTCCATTTATTTACACATAACTTTAAAAACATCCTTTAATAAAACAACATGTAAATTTAAAAATAACTTCAATTTATCAATTCATTCTTCCATCTTTGGCTGAATTATCAAAGACATTCGCAAGATTCATTATTATTCCCACTGTATGCCATTTCACGTTTTTAAATAAAGTTAAATGATTTTCAAAGTCCCACAAGGGAATTATAGGTTTACATTCCTGAAGAGTTAACAACTAGAATCCGAAATGAGATATGGAAGGAATTTAGTATGTGATGAGCTTATTGAAATGCAGATTTTGTTTATCACAAGGTGCTAAATCACTCAATTCCGTAAGTTATTGAGGTAATATATTACATTTTTTGGTTTAGTATAGATAAAACTGAAGATAGTCATTTATGTTTTCCTTATTTATTTATGGTTATTTAGTTGCTTGTTTATTGGTTATTTCAAAATAACTTAAATTTGAAAACGACTTGTAAATCAGTCTATATTACTAAACAAAAACATGTTCGTGAGTAATGTTAGCTTCATATCGACAGCGGCATAAACTTAAATAATAAATAAATTAAATTTCTAAATAAATTAAACAGGTTAAATTTTGTCATTTCTTTTGTTACTTCAAATTTATAAACTTTTAAGAAATACACAATTTAATGTTTTACTCCGTTTAATATAAAAATATGTACTTTAAATGCAATTGGTTTGAAAATTGTGTCTGAATTTACTAACTTTCTATAGTTAAAAAATTAATACAGTAGAACCTCTTTTATCCGAAACCCTTTAAATTGAAACTCACAGCTAACAAAAATCCACTTTTAAAGTTTTTTTTCCTATCACATTCCTTGTGTGAAAAATCCATTTTGATAGCATTTTTTTTAACTATCATATTCCTTCAGTCCTTTCCGAACTGCGAATACGAATAGATATTTTCGATCCCCTTTCTTAGAATTCCTTTAAATTAAACTTGGGCTACTGTGAGCTGCAGCGTGGATCATAGAAAACGAACAAATTAGAAATTCTGAAGCTTTTGAAAGTTTTGCAAAAGGTTTGGCATGACTGGGGTAGCAGAAAGACAGCGATACTGTTGAACTAATAATATTTTAAAACTCCGTGATAGAGCTTCAAAGCAAAGGCAATCGAAACTGCGACAAACAAAACTTTGTTTCAAACCCTTGTGATACATGTAAAAGTTACTTAATTTCAAAATTTAAATTCAGGTAATTTATTCTAGTTTCTATTGCTGTATTTTTATTAAGCATTTGATACCATAATAAGAAATATTAAGTATATTTTTCCTTAATCTTAAAATTGGAGCATTCTCGATTATCCGAAAAATGGTCGTTCCCAATTACTTCGGATAATTGAGGTTCTACTATAACAAGCTACATTAAAAACAAACCTATCTCAATCGCGTAAAGCCCGATCACGGAAGATTAACCCGTTTGAACTTAAAACGTTATAAATAGTTCTATTAACGATGGCATGCAGCTAATACAAAATAAAAAGACTTTAAAAAGTTTCAAAACTTTATTTGAAACATAATCGATATTTTCAATGTAAAAATGGATTTTTGTTGTTGTTAATGCGCACTCTAAAAACCACATCAAATATAAAAATATCTATGGAAGTTTTAAATTAAAAATAGCTCATATCTATGTTCGGCATATCCGGCGGGATCATCGGTAATCCTTGAGAATCAGGTCGCTTTTGCAGATAGTTGTAAATGGAATGACAGTGTGCTATTTTAAAGAAATAGTATTATACTTATCCACTGGTGAGTGAAGCTTAAACACTTCTGTCTTATAAAACCATGTATGGTTACTATATTACAGAAAAATATGTTGTTATATTCATAAAATTTTCTTCTAAATAAATCAAATCATTTGCAGCCAAAATTAAATGACGATATACTTACTCATTTTTTGATACGTAGCTATCGCCAAAATTCTGAGAAACAGGGCAGATCAGCCACAAATGTTGGGTGAATTACACTTAAACATAATCAGCGTTTCTGTGCATTAGTTCTTAAGTGATATAAATAGCAGAAATCGTGATAATTATAACATAGCAGCGCCATTTTTTGGATGATTTTCATCAAAACATCATCAGCACTAATATGCCAATGTCTACCTTAATCTGAAGATTGATTAAAGTCCGTGAATTACATCTTGTTATACAGTGATTACAAAATTTGCACTACAGACAGACGGACAGATAGGTAGATACTGTTATGGGTTAGAAAAAAAAAGTATGTTTCTATCATCATAAAACTTTCTTCTAGATAAATTAAATCGTCTGCAACCAAGATTAAATGACGATATACTCGTTTTTAGATACGTAGCTATTGCGATAATTCAGAAAAACAGGGCAGAGAGTGACACATATTGTTCTTGAGATATAGATATCACGGAAATCGTGATCTATATAGCATAGCAGCGTCATCCGTCGGTGGATTTACATCAAAATCTCATCAGACCCGATTTATGTAAAGGTCTAGTTTAATCTATTTTGATTACGTCCCGTGCATTACATCAGGGGATAGAGTGCATGCAAAATGTGGGTAACAGACAGACACACAGATGCACAGACAAGCATACAGACTTTCTGAAAGGCATTTTATAAAAAAGTGTATTTTTTTTTTTATATAGGTCAAATCCCTTCAGCCAAATTAAATAACCATACAGTCGTTCTTGAGGTATAACTACCGAGGAAGTCGTTAAAAACAGAGCATAGCAGCGACACTTCTTGGGCGTAACCCCCCAAATCTAATAAGGATATATTTATATCAAGGTGTAACAAAATGTGAAATTTGGAGAAATTCCGTGAATTAGTTCTTGAAATATAGCTATCGCGGAATTCGTAGAAAATGCATCCTAGAAGTGCTACCTGTTGGAAGATACACCCAAAAACCTAATCAGCACCAGTTCGTGCAAAAGTCTATCAGAATGTAAAGATTGGTTAAATTCAGCTCATTCTTCGTGAAATAGAGCCCCCACAAAATTTGTGTCATGCAGAAAAAGACACACACACTGATAGTCACTTTCTAAAAACAGACAAATCATATTCAGTACTTTTTAATATTTATATATCCTTTCAGAACTCGAAATTGTTGTCGTATGCAATCCTTTTTTTTTTTTTTTTTTTTTTTTTTTTTTTTTGTAAAGGTACAAGAAAATAAAAATGCGGGGGCGGCAGGATATTATTTGGAAAAAGCATTTATATTGCTAATATCTTGTTTTTGAAAAATTTATAATTTGCTACAAATACATCGTTATTAAAAGCATTAAATTATGGATCTGAAGCACTCTGGAGATACACGTCGGTATGGGATATGACCACGTTTTAGTACGATTAAAACTTACACACTGAGATAAGTTTTTCTGTACCGGATCTAGTAGGCTTCCGAGGATATCCTTATTTTTTGAGGGATATTGTATCGCAGCTAGATATCTTCATTTCGTGCGATATCATTATTTCCGTCAAGATAACCCTGCACATCAGCTGTGATAACAGCGTGCGTTATCATCCATAAAAAGAAATATGGCTCCAAAAGTACTCGAATGAAAACTACATAATAATGAATACATTTTTTAAATAGAAACTTATAATAAAAAATAAATGGCAATATATTTTGTTTTATATTTTATGTAGGAATTTAGATTTTTTAAATTAAATTTCATGGAAAGTGGCAATTTTTATGTAATGCCGCAGCATATGTTATCATCCATGAAAGCAATATGACAACAAAAGTGAAATGAATGAATCACCAAAATAATGCATACATTTTAAAAATATAAACTTATGATACAATTTAAAAATAAATGGTAATATGCTTAATTTTAAATATTTATGTAGAAATTCACATTTTTATTTTATTACTTGTTATGGAAATATGTCTTTTTTTTCAATAAGTACCCGGCACGTGGGAATAATATTTAAACATTAAAAAATTCTGTTATATGCTTTAACAATAAGATATAGCGACTTGATGTTTTTGATATGCACAATTTTACCTAAAAACATTTTACCTGAAAAAAAGCATTATTTACCGATGCATTCCTGATTTATTTTTTTGTAAATTCATACTTTTTAGAAGTGCAAAAACATACAAATTATTGCAAAACATAGTGATTTTAATTACGCCAGAAAAAAAAGGCGCAGTATATGTATTACACATTTAAACATTAAGTTACTTTCAAATATTTCAAAAATATATATTCTAAAAACACACTCAAAATATATATTAAACATTTAATTGCTAAAAGGGACGTCATACGTTAATAAAATACATTAAAAGATCTTAATAATTTGACATCTTTCGATTGAATTTACTCAATCATCATCAGAAAAACGGAACAGATGTCATATTCGCCCCATATTGACGCGATTTTTTTCTGTCGCCAATATCATATAGGTAACAGGTACTTAACTTGCGTCAAAGTGTCGTTATTTTGCTTGATGTGGTAACCCAGATTATGTTGTTTATGCAGTTGATGTTTTCGCCAAATTGACAACCGAAAAAAATCGCGCCAATATGGGGCTAATATGACATCTGTACCAGAAAAACAAATAAACACAAAGAAGGAAAATGACAATAAACTATTGCAAATGAAATTTAAAATAAATAAATAAAAATAAAAATCTCGCGCGTAATATTTTAACATGTTTCAAGTTGCCCTATTTTATTTTCAAATTATCTAACAATTCAATCCAAATATTTGGGATTTGAAATGACAAGGAATCGTTGCAGACCATTGAGTTTCTGACGTAAATTTCAATAGATTCTCTAATAAAAAGTTGCAAATAAAAATCTGACCTATAAATTAATCTACTTTCATTAAACAAAATATTTATGTTTTCTATTTTATTTAGCCTAGATAATGCGGTTTTACCTCTATTAAATTTTAATTTTAATAATTAAATTTAATAGAGGTAAAACCGCATTATCTAGGCTAAATAAAATAGAAAACATAAATATTTTGTTTAATGAAAGTAGATTAATTTATAGGTCAGATTTTTATTTGCAACTTTTTATTAGAGAATCTATTGAAATTTACGTCTGAAACTCAATGGTCTGCAATGATTCCTTGTCATTTCAAATCCCAAATATTTGGATTGAATTGTTAGATAATTTGAAAATAAAATAGGACAACTTGAAACATGTTAAAATATTACGCGCGTGATTTTTATTTTTATTTATTTATTTTTAAATTTCATTTGTAATAGTGTATTGTCATTTTCCATCTTTGTGTTTATTTGTTTTTCTGATGATGATTGAGTAAATTCAATCGAAACATGTCAAATTATTAAGATCTTTTAATGTATTTTATTAACGCTTGACGTCCCTTTTAGCAATTAAATGTTTAATATATATTTTGAGTGTGTTTTTAGAATATATATTTTTGAAATATTTTTAATGGACGTATAAGAGAACTTCTGCTTATAATTTAATATTAAATAACTTGTCATTATAAATATATTTTCTTAAATGGATTATGCTTTTTAATTTGAGAACTCATTCTCCTAAACGAATTGTATGCCCTTTCAGAAGATTCTAGTTTTCTCAAAAAACATTTAACAATACTAATTAAAAAAATAGGAACACAAAGAAAAGTTCATTAAAGGGAGCGCAAAGAGCACTTTTATAGTCAAGCATTCTGTGAACAAAATGTATTCTATTTCTTTTAAGTAAAAAATTTCAAAGTGTGTTCTAAAGCTAGTGGACTCAAAATCGTCTCATGCCATTGTACAACAAAGAGTTTAAAGATTCTACTCCTATTTTGTCAATATAAGTTTAAAGTATTTTTGCAAAAGAAAGTTTTAGAGAAGAGGATATGAATACTTCTGTTTGTAAAGCACCCAGAATATTTTTGTTTTTAATTGTTGGATCACTATTAAAAAGCTAGTTATTGGAGAATAAAATGTGTACATGTAAAAACAAGTAAAAATTAAATTTAAAAAATCAAAAAACCCAACTGCGTAGAGAGCGAATCAATTAATTATTTATCCTCAATGTGAAACTATTTTTTATATCACTTACCTATTTTTTTATTTACTTGTAGTGATGACTTTTAAGTTGTGTTTAATTATTAGTTCCTATCTATAAACACTTTTTCGATTCGGCCTATAGATGTCTATGAAGGTTAGAGTAGCAGAAAAGCTAGAGATACTACCTACAGAACTTCCAGATTGTGTAATATTTAAACGGAGCTTCTGACTGTAAAATAGTCAACGAAACATCGTCTCATTTTGAAAGACCTATCCATTGATATGCAACTCAATATGGTGCGAAATTTTTTTTTCGTCACTGCCGCCATTTTGTATTTTACGGACGCCATTTTGAACTTATAAAAAAAAAATCTAGCCTATAACCATCTGACGATTAAGACGAATCGATAGAGACCTCATTCATTAAAATCCACCTAGCCGGTTGGATGTTTCGATAGTATAAAGAAATCCACATACCCTGATATGTGTGAAACACATAACCCTTCTTGGGAGTCGGGTAAAAAATCGTTTAGCATTTTATGGAAAGATATTCAGGGGACATTTTTGTGAAAGAATTGTATTATATAAATGATTTTTTTTTAAATTTTATCTTAATATATTTCTTCATTTACATCTTAGAATTTTATGGAAACAATTTCTGAGGAAATGTTTGTTTAAGAAATGCATATTAAAAGTAGATTTTTTTAATTTTCTCTTAAATAAATTTAATCTTAATAAACGTTTTCTTTTACATCTTAAAATTTTGTGGAAACAAATTCTGAGGACATTTTTGTGAAAGAATTGCATTGTATAAACAGATTTTTTTCAATTATATCTTTACAGAATTGTTAATTTACATTTTTTAACAGATTTTAACGAAAATGTTTAATTAATAATGAAACGGTATTTTCCCAAATTAAAAAAAGTTTCTAAACAACAGTTTTTCAATTAAGATTTCTCCCAAAAAATATATTACCGTAATTTCGGGTGTATAGCCCGCAGATCAAACAATTCAGTTTGGATCCAGAAATTTTATTCAGTATTTGAAGAACAATATTTACCGTGATTTAAGAAGTTACATTTTATTTTAGAAAATTTCTGGGTCGAAACACGGTTGTTTGATCCGCGGGCTATACACCGGAAATTATGTTATATTGATATTGATCTAATCATCTCAAAGCCTTTTCAAAAGATATTGGATGCAAAATGATTTTAGGAATATTGTGAGCAACAGTGTATTTAAGGATATCTTGATTAAAAAAAAAAAAAAAATCATTCCTATGTTGGCAATATAGGTTTGAAATCTCTTGCCGTACAATAGAAATTTTTAACCAAGAAGATAAGAAACCCTCAGGGTCCCTTTTTAGGTGCATTCTTATTTAAATATATACGTAGTATCTACAACGATCCTCTGGTCCATCCCTCTGTCCGCATAAAACCGCACAAAAACTACCCAACCGCATGTTTCGAAATTTAATATATATAATCGTTGCCGAATTTTGTCGAATCATTTCAAATTTTATGAAAACTGAACCAAAAACTTAAAAAGATATTTAAAAAGTTTTCTTCGTTACATTAAATCCTATCATACGTAATTAATTCAGTGATACCCCATGATAGGTAATGATTCTAAGTTGTCATGGTGATTACGTCCTATTTAAGATAGAGTCATATTTTTTCCCCATTATTTGATTTAATATATACAATAGCAATAAATTTTGTATTCACACATATTTCCATAAGAGTGCAACAGCTGTTACGCCAATATCTGAATATTTATAAATCTAGTTGTATGAACGTACCTCACTTGCCGCATCTGACGACCAATTCCGACTTGTTTATTATTTTTAAACACCCTTTTAGTGGCATATAAATGATAACAAAAATATGTACATACTGCAAAAAAAAAAGTTATTAATCATTATAGAGAAACCAAATCGGAAGCGCTATCTGACAAATAAATGTATTCTAGAGGTGCTTTTCCCACTTATTGTAATTTCTTATTTAGTAGAAACAATATACTTTTTCCTAATGCAATAAAAATAAAATCGTCGATGAGTTTCTTAATGGTTTGTGTAATAATTGCTATTTTTTTTTCTTCATAAACGAAGTTTTATTATTTATTGCGAAAAAATTATGCATACCAAAACATTATTTTTTCAAAAGAATCTAAGCAGATTTTTATAAACTATTTTAATTATACTATTGATGTATTGTGGAAAAATCACCATTTTAATTTATTCATTTATATTATAACTCCCGAATGTCGTGTTTAAATAATATTTATCTGAATTGAATTTCAATTTTAAACATAAATTTAAGTTACTTGTTATATTTTAACCGCTTAACCGGCAATAGGTATAGGGAAACAGTGCTTTTACTCCCGATTTATCTCGGGACAAACTTTGAAGTGGATAAATTGCGAGTGTAGCATTTAAAAAATTTTTATTTGATTTTTTTTTTTTTAATCTTTTTCATTTATTACTCGGACCTCTTACTCGGTCCGTTTTATTAATATCGCCTTTTTTCAAACAGAAATGGTCTTTTTAAATTTTTCTTAAAAATGCTGTAGCCAGCTAAATAAAAGGTGTTTTTGTTGCAGATGTAAAAATGTATCACGAAAAAAAGTTCTTCACAAATATTAACCTTCAAAAAACGAACGAGTGCGACCCTTCTATACTGCACAGAACTTAGAAACCTTCGAATTCGACAAATGAAATTATTTTAAAAAACTGATTGACTGAATTTATAAAAGATAAACGGGCAAATGCGAGTATTACTCGCGCTCAGAGATTTCCGTACACTGTATTATTAAAAAAAAAATTGTTGCTAAATGAATAATAAGGCTTTGAAAAAAAATATACATCGCTGTATATACTAGAAAGGTATGAATAGATATGCCACAAAATTTCAAAGAGATAGGAAGCCTGAACAATATCAAATATTGCTACTGTATAGCTCTTTTTTTATCGCACTGCAAATAAGGGCGTCTTAAATTCAGACACATATGTGACTGAAAGAGTAATTCAGACACTTAAGTGTCTGAATATGGAATTTCAGACATCATAGGTGTCTGAAATTAAGACACTTAAGTGTCTTACTATATGATCATGGTATAAACACTGTAAACTGAAATGTCTGAAATTCAGACACATAAGTGTCTGAAACTGGAGTGTTCAATTTTCAGACATTTTAAAGTGTCTTAATTTTTAAGACACGTGTATATGTCTGAATTTAAGACATTTAAAACATCTGAATAGCATCCATTTTTGATCACCCAGCAAGTTTTGCTATAGGCAATCAATTGTTCACTGTTTTTTGTAAGCTTTATACACTGTAAAAAATAACCGTTACAATATGGAAATTATATTGCCAATTGGGACGCCAATTTACGTATTTTAATAGAAATTTACTTCCGTAAATTCCAGAAAATTTTCCATTTTTTGTTAAAAAATCGGAATTTTTAAAAAGATATTAATTTTGTCGCACATTTTTTTTTTCTCTTTTTTAAATTTTATTATGAAATTCGAAATTATAGCATGTTTAAAATTTACTTAATTATAAACCTTAATTACTTAATTATACTTAAGTAAACTAATTAATTGATGTTTTTTAAATTTACTTTAGAAAAAAAAAACTATTTACTTAATTATAAATTTAAGATCCAGTGCAACTTTTTGCACACTTTAACCTTTATAATATTTTGATAATTTAATAATAAAACTTTAAATTGTTTGATTGCAAACGCACTTTAAAATTATCCAAATACGGAAACACACCAAAAAAATCGCAAAAACAAAGGTATATATTAGTACAGTACAGTATTTCATTATTTAACATTTTAAAAGCATTCAGAATTACACCAACCAAAACTTTCTAGCTTGTATTTTTTTTACAGCTATAACACTGCCTCTAAAATATGCTAGTCCCCTCCAAATCGCAATTCTGGATGCACCACTGAATCTGTGTGGTATCCAAAGTGTATGCTGATTCTATTTCCCTCTGAAATTTGAAGAAAATGTCAAGTTTAATTACGAAATTTTCGCAAAAGAAAAATAACTGGAATATATCTCAAAACTGTGGCGCCATCTATATTGCATAAGAAATATCGAACTTATTATTAATTTGCGCATTTAAGTGGTCGATGGTGGTTATTTTAGTTCGTTATAACTATTATTTTGGAATTATATGGAATATTTCTGAAATTTTTTACTACATAACGTTTTAACTAATGATTGAGTATTGATTTAATTCAGGAATGATCTCATTTCACCGTAAGAAAATTAGTCTCATCGAAAACTTTTAACCTGTATTTCGATCGAAAAAAAGGAAGATAAAAATTATTTGTGCAACTATAAAACACTGGTTTTTATTATTTTTGAAGAAAAATTATATACAATATTTATAACTGAGAAATTTTGTTCAGAATATATGGCATATGGAATATATAGGAATTAATGAGTCCAATTTAAAAAAAAAAATTGCCATATATTCAACCGATCTGAAAAAAAAAAGAAAGAAAGAAAAATCAAAAAATAGAACACTATATTTCTTCACACACTTTTATATACACATACCTTCGCATTAACATTAAACACAGGCTTTGGGCAAAAATATATGCATTTTTTTAATGAAAAATTGATTTTATTTTTAATGGGCTTTGAATTACGCCCCTTCCCCAAACACACAACTGAAACGGGACAAGCCCGAATTAAATATATATAGATATGAATTAAATATATATGTAATATATATACATATGCACTGTTAAAACATTTTAAATATTTTAATATTTCAAAAATAACGTCTGTTATCTGTATTAACAATAATATTTCTGTTCTGAAAATTTCTTCGGTAGAAGTAGAAAACCTTCTGCTAATCTTACATTGCAGGAAAAGCAAAATATTCAAAATTCTAGAGAGAAGATGTGTGAAATCTGTTAAAATTATAAGCAGATAGACAAAATATTTACCATTTCCGTAAAATAAATTGTGAGTCACAAGTAACTAACAATATTTGAACATCCTAGGTGTGAAATCGTGGCCGAGAGGGATTATCGCACAGTCTACGGACCATAAGGTCGCGAGTTCGTATCCCGCGACGGGTAGGTGCAATGTTGTTAAGGTATATGTTAAATTCACTGGTGTTGTTAAAGACTTTGTATTGAAATACATGTGTACCCTTCTCTTTTTTTTTAAATACAGAAATTTTCCAATAAATAAATAAATAAATAAATAAATTTTTCCAGAAATTGAAGAAAATTTTCATTAAAATACGTAAATTGTACTGGCGTCTTGATTGACGGTACAATTTTTATATTTTGAAGGATTTTTTATTCTGTGTATAAGGCTTTCCGAAAAATGGCTGCTTTTGCAGAGAAATTAAAGGTGGTCAAACATGGATGCATTTCAGACATTTGAAGTGTCTTAAATTTAGACACATACAAGCGTCTTAAAAATTTAGACACTTTAAAATGTCTGAAAATTGAACACTCCGTTTCAGACACTTACGTGTCTGAATTTCAGACATTTCAATTTACAGTGCGTAATCTGTTTATGTGCAACTTAATTCGGTACTGACAAGTGCATATTTAAACTTCCTTTCGCATTTCATAAAACTAAATTCAACGCAGTAATAATCTTTTCTTTTTACAGCGTAGCCAAAATAAAACGTTTGTTCAAAGTTAAACTTGGTATTGTGCTAAGCGCGCTTCGGAAGGAGGTCGCAAAGTTGCAACGCCCAAGTTGGTCGGTGTCGCTTTTTTCCTCATGGGTTTTTAATTAACTTTCAAAGACACATGAGGCGTATTGAGATATCCACTCAATACAAACGATTCGCGAATCCCATAGAATTTATGTGATTAATTTTAATTAAATTAATCTGTTTTTAACAATTTGACTTTTATTGAATTTATACAGCTACTGGGAATTGCATCACACAAATATATCCTTAAAAGGTGTTATCTAGGCTTTAAAAGCCCATGGTACGTAAGAGTACCCCCCCCCCCCCCTGTCATTATGTATGTCGAAATTGTCCGCTTCTTTAAAAATTAATATCTCGGCTAATTACCGACGATTTTTTTTCGAATTACGTTATCAACAATGATTTTATACTTATGCTACGATAGGTGCCTCCAGCACTCCTCAACACCTTTTCTGAAAGCCCGCAAATTGAAATTTGTGTGTATAGGAAAAATACGCTCTTCTCAAAAACTATGTGACAGGGTAATCGCCATAGTTTTTCTGCAACATTTAAATTAACGTCTACTGCTCACAATTTTTATATAACTTTAATTTCAGTATATTCGGAAATAGAGGAGGTGGGGGACATAATTCTGAACTTCATTTTCAAAGATATCTCTGAAAATATGATAACTAAATTTAAAAGAAATTTATTTTTGAGTTTAGCGTTACGAAAGCTTTCACACGGTATACAAAGAAAAGACTTTTTTTCAAGTACCTTAATTAAAACCACTGCATTTTTCCTAAATATATTTGTGAAAGTATAACAATCTTTAAATATATGGGTCAATAGTCTTTATTACTTACCGCAATTTGAACTTTCCACGTTCCATAATATAAGAGTAAAATTTTTGAGACAGACGGACAAACACAGGGGTGATCTTATAATGGTTCTGTTTTTACTTTTTAAGAACGGAACCCTAAAAATCATAAAAATAATTACAATAATTAATCAATCTTATATTGGCTGGTCCAACTCTTAAAACAAATATTATTTTTAACCAAAGTCTAATTTTAACTTTTCAAATTATTAAAAAACATTATCGTTACACTTAATCAGTAACATGCAATTAAGTTAAGAAATTATGAAGTCATTAATTTAAGTCTTTACCTTTGGGGTTACTTAATGAAAAATCAATGAAAATTGTGCTCCTATGACACAATTGTAATTTTTATTTCAACGGAATCCGAAAATAACGTAGTTTTCACTGTCTCAAAATTTACGTACTTGCTTTTCATATTCATATTCACGATTTTTTAAATATTTCAACGCGCAATAGATTGATTAGGCTAAATAATGCTATACAAAGTGATAAAATATTTTTATTTATATTGAAGAACGTTTCATCTCATAAACGACGACATTTTCAAAATCATTCATGATAAAATATTTTCACAAAATTTAAAAAACAATAACTTGGTAAACAATGTCACGAGACATCATGCATAATGAAAATCAGCACAAGCATAAAATGAAATGTATTTGGATGTTTGTGAACGTGGTCAATTTTTACTATTATTACTAAAATTGCATAGCATCTCTTTCCAAATTTTAGGTACATCAAGGGACACTGAATGTGTACACACTGTAAATATTCTCGTTGCGTAAAAAAATCTCTATTGATTCCCGGATAATGGATGGCAAATACAATCTTGATGGATAAACTATTCTGCTATTTTTAAAATTGGTCTGACAAAAGGTTTTTTGCTGCATAATCTGGCCAAGGCGTGGTTCTTCTGTTGTATGTAATGTCTGCTAAATGTTCTTTGATTCTAGTTTTAAGTTTACTGCATGTCAAACCTATATAAAACTGCATTGTACCATTTTCTTTGGTGAAAGGTATTTCGTATATTCCTGATAAAGAAGCCTACCATACAAAAGAAGATGGAACAATGCAATTTTATGTAGGTTTGACAAGCAGGAAGCTTAAAACTAGAATCAAAAAACGTTTAGCAGACATTAAATACAACAGGAGAACCAAAACTTTGGCCAGATTATGCAACAAAGTACCTTTACAGATCAATTTTAAAAATAGCATAATAATGTATCCATCAAGATTTTACTTGCCATCCATTATCCGGGAATCAACGGACATGTATTTTCGCAACGAGAATATTTGCAGTGATTCACTATCTCTTGATTTACCTAAAATTTGGAAAGAGATGCTATGAAATTTTAATAATAATAGTAAAAAATAATCCACGTTCACAAATATCCAATTTCATTTTATTTTATGTTTACACTGATTTTCATTATGAATGATGTGTCGTTACATTGTTTACCAAGTTATTGGTTTTTATTTTTTGTTTTTTTTAATTTGTGAAACTATTTCTATCATAAATGATTTTGAAAATGCCGCCATTTGTGCGATGAAACGTTCGTCAATCTAAATAAAATTTTTTTAGCATTACAGTAGAACCTCGATTATTCGAAGTAATTGGGACCGACCATCTTTTGGAAAATCGAAATTTTCTGATAATCGAGAAGGCTTCAATTTTAAGATTAAGGAGGAATATATGCAATATTTCTTATTATGGTAACAAGTGCTTAATAAAAAATAAAGAAATAGCAAAATGGAAAAAAGAATACATTACCTGAATTTTAATTTTGAAACTAAGTACATTTTGCATATATCACAATAGTTTAAAAAATGTTTTTTTTTATCACAGTTTCGATTGCCTTTGCTTTGAAGCTCTATCACGGAGTTTTTTAATATTATTAGTTCACCAGTACCACAGTCTTTCTGCTGCTCCAGCCATGCCAAACCTTTTGCAAAACATACTAAAGCTGCAGAATTGCTAATTTGCTCATTTTCTTCGTTCCACTCCGCAGCTTACGGGAGCTCAAGTTAAATTCAAAGGAACGCGAAGAAAAGAGATCGAAAATATTTGTATGTACTCGTATTTCGGAAAGGACAGCTTGCACACAAGGTATATGATAGTAAAAAAAAAAAAAAAAAAAAAAAAAAAAGAAAAGAAAAGAAAGAAAGCTTTTAAAATGGATTTTTCACACAAGAAATGTGATAGAAAAAAAAATTTAAAAAGAGATTTCGGTTAAAAGAGTTTCGTATAAAAGAGGTTCTACTGTATTTAAATTAATCTGTTCATAAGTGGTTATTATACATGTTGTTTTAGTGCAATACATTATTAATAAATATATTCCCAAGCTTGATGTTATGTTTGTCAGTTACAATTTTTTAAGTATACATTCACACTCTTAACTCTAGGTTCTAATCTGCGTGCCGTCCAAATTCAGAAATTTACTTTTAGACGCATGCGTAGTAAAATATTTTGTTTTATTAAAGAAAATACTCATTTAATTTTTACTATGATATCATTTTCACTTATTGAATCATTCTGAGATTAGCGCCTTAATTTAAGTATGAATGGAATGAAAAAAATATTGAAATGTAACAGGTATATGAGAAAAAATTGTAACATCATTTTCTGTTCAAAAATAACAAAAAAAAAAGTTATTTTTAATTGAAATACGAAAATGGCATCCGCAATGATATGGTAATTCTCATTGTTTTCTTACTCTCTTCAACAATGGATGCAATCCTATTACCATCAATGGGGAGAAATTTCATAAGAGGCATTTAAAATTGAAATTAGGATTAAAAAATGGGATTCTTTTAAAAAATAGCAAGTACAGGCATATCTAGAAAAAAATTGCTTTCATTAAAAAAAAAGAATAATCAAAATCGGTTCAGTAATAAGCAAGGCCAGATGATTAAAAAAATAGCCTCGTCTTTTAAATATATTGATTTATTAATTTACACTTTCCCAAAATAAGAATACAGAAATTCAAAAAGAATTAAAAAAGTTCTTCATCATACAAACATTCCCTAAATTTTCTTTTCTATAACGCATCTCTCAGCATTTACTAAAGATAGTGACTTCTAAAAGGTACCATAAACAGTACAAGCAACGAAGTGCTATAGGATTTCTTGAAAGGAAACATATCCACCTCCAGGATGTTAACAAAAGTTTAAAATATACAAATAAAGTTTAAAAGAAACGTATATCACCCCTACTGAGCTGAAATGAAATAGAAACACTTACATCATTCTTTTTTCATTAGTTATAAAAAACAGTATTTCGGTGCTATTTATAGTATTAAAAAATAGGTACATACATTAAAAATATGTCGTTATGCATTTTGTGGAAACGAAATCTGCCGAACCTTATATGAAATAACTGTATTAACGAACTAGATATTATTCTTTATTTTAATCCAAACATTCATGAAAATTTCCCTTAAATATAGTAAGAATGGGAAATTACCTTTTTTTTTTTCTTTTTTTGATAAAAGTTTATTTATTCATTGTTGTCAATTGTTGAATATTTATTGCGAAAAATTCTCCATTCTCAAACATTAATTTTTTATAGAAATCTATGAATTTTAAATAAATTATTGAATTTATTTATGATAACATTATTTAATAAAAACATGTTTATTTATTTAATTTTTTTATTCCAAAAAAGTTTGCCCGGAAATACTTATCAAATCAAATAAACATTTTTTTAAATATATTTTTTATTCGAAATATCAACTGAAATATAATTTAAAATTTTCGATACATCTGTGTGATAAAAGTTTATTCATTCATTGTTTTTATTTGACAACAGCTGCTGAATACTTATTGTGAAAAATTCTTCCATGCTAAAACGTTAAATTTTCATTCAAATCTTAGGATTTTCTTGTTCAAATAAACTAAAGAAGCGATTAAAGATAACTTTTTATTTAATAAAAACATCTATTTATGTTATTCGTTTATATTTAAAATTCCGAATTTTTTTTAGACAGAAAGTAGTTGTCTTAAAAAAATATTTATTTGATTTTAAATATTATTTCTGTTTTAATATATAGGATTACTCCAATTCAAAATATTAGAATAATCAAAAAAGAAATTGCATTGTCATATAAAATGCATGATACCAGAAAAAATATAAAAACAGGGATGAACGAAAAATTTATAAAGTGCTCACAAAAGGCTGATGTACGATATATTGTTCCCACATGCCTAAAGAATTCATGGAAATTTTTGTAAAGAAATTATGAATTTACTCAAAAAATTAAAATATTTTCAGATGGGTTTCAAAATATTAGAATATTTGTAAACTTTTATGATTGGTCAAATGACGAATTTTATATAAATTGCTCTTCTGTAGAAGTAGTACGCAAAAAAAGACTTGTTTTACCGCGAGTTTTAGTTCGGTGGGAGCTCAAAATGGGCCGGAGGAAAGACTAACAGGACTCTACATAGACTGTATTGTCACTCTACGCAATGAGGGACTTACTCAACATATGATTGCCGACAAATTTAAATGTCCTCAAGGATCTGTGACAAAGTTTTCAATTATTATTCGGAAGATCAAAAAAAAAAAAAAAAAAAAAGCAATTTATCAAATTACAACGACCGTTTGGAAAATGATTTTTTCGAAGACTAAAATTTAAGACATAAAAAATCGCACGGAGTGGATCATACATTACGTACGCCATGAATTAAACATTAATAGTGTTATTACACTTAAAAATTCCAAGCGACAAAAATCGCCTGCGACTCGTACTATTATCTACCTGAAACTTATGTATTATCCAAGCATTTCATTGGCTGTTCGGGAAAAGGCTTTTCCATCGTGAGATTTCCAAGAAATCTGAGGACACATTTTAAATGAAATTCCATTCTTAAACTTCTAAACATCTCAAAATATTACTTTTCACACCGTCGTATAGAGAAAAAAATGTACTTTTAAATGCAATTTGTTTGAAAACCGTATTTCAATTTATTTCTGAGTTATTAATTTTTTTTTTTTTTTTTTTTTTTTTTTAATTTTATTACTTTTTTGTCATAGTGGTAGCAGAAGGTATCCATCTCTGTTGCAAGTAAAGGGAAATACAGATTACTGTATAGACCAATCAGAAAACGAATAAAATGCGGATTAAACCAATAAAAACCTTCAGATATGCTTTTGATTTCCGATCCTGACGAGAACAATAACCATTTTTTCAAATGGTTAAAAAATGTGCAAATAGTAGTAGAAAACGAATAACAACATTAAAACAAACAGGACAGAATGCTGAAACGTATCTTGGGAAAAAACTGCTTCAAAAGTCTGAGATTCATAAATAGAAAATGCCGAGAATACGTAGAGGATGCCTCAACATCTGCCACACTCCGACGAATACACGAACTTTATTTTCTATCACACGTGCTGAATACAGAGCTTTGTAAACAAAAAAGAGCAGATTGCGGTGCAAAGACAGATTGCAATGGTGTTTTCAGGATTATAATAACGTAATTTTTTGTGATGAATCGATGTTTTGCGCTTCTTCAGGTCTTAAAGGTTTCCGTGTTTGGAGTAGGAAGCAAGAAGTTTAATAGAGAGTGCTTGAAACGAAGAGTGAAATTTAACACTCCTGTCATGATTTAGGGGTGTATGAGAGCTGAGTGCTTAGGGAAGCTATGCGTTTTAACAGGAAGGGTAAATTTCGAAGTATATATATAGGTGTACTTGAGCATTTTATGCTTCGATCATCGGAACATATATTTGAGGATTTTATCATCCAAAAAGACTTTGATTCTTGTAACACGTGACAGCGCACCACTGCTTGGTTTAAGAAAAATAAAATAAAATTTCTTTCATAGCCGAGAAATACACCCGATTTAAACCCCATGGATAATATATGCGATTTAATGAGGAAAAACCTCCAGGATGTATCTCCGAAGGATAAAAATGAAGTCGTGAAAAGTAGTCCAGGGGAAATGAATCAAAAAAAGGGGGTTACCTTGCAAAAGGTCGCGAAAAAGCTTTTTTTTTTCTGAATTGTTTATAATGATGCCAACATGGAAAAACCAAGTTTTCTAACAAAATTTCTTAAGGCTAAATTTTCTGTGGCCAAAAAACAAGAAAAATTTGGGACCTTTTTTGTTTTTTTTTTAAATATCTCGAGACCCGTTGCCGTAGCATGTTGTTTGTCAGTTACAATATTAAAAAGAATAGAATTTTTTACAACTTTCATATTTACGACGTATTTATACACTCAATAGCAAGCGCAGTACGCCATTTCAAAAATAGGACAATTTTTTCAATTTTCTTAAAAACCGTGAAAAACGCAGTTCTGCCCCGATTATTAAAATGTTTCCCACGGATTTAATCGTGGATGTCAACTTCTGTATATTAGTAGCAGTAAATTATGTGTTTCAGGGGTAAGACTAGCCTTTTTTGCACCCGTGCCAAACATGGATTTTGGCACCCCCTCCGCCCCCCTCTTTTAAAAAGAAAATTTACCACGGGAATTTTAATAAATCTTTAATAGCCGGATTTTGAAAATTTTAAGTGTGTAAGCATTAAATACGTAAATCTGAACTACGTCATCAGCTTTGCCAAATATTGATTCATTAAAACCTTGAAAACCGTACCGAAAGGAACCGAAATATATTCCGCTTTAAACAGGTTTCCATCTTAGCAGGTATAATTGTTTATATTCTTTCTCTTGAAAAAATATATACTTTTCCTTAAAGACCGAATTCCGTATATACAGATTTCATTTTCAAAGATTTTACGGTAGTTGTCGTATTGAGGCGTTTAAAGTCACAGTTATATGAATTATAGGACTAAATTAGTCACACGAAGACATTTGCAAGGTAACATTAAACCTATGGGAGCGTTCTTGACAAGTATCTCGCTCGCATTTTGTTACTTCTAAATATATATTTTTTTTTTCATGGGATACCTGATATCAATATCTAATGTCTTTTGTACTTTTATCAATATCTTTGGTACTTTTTCGGGATTGGTTGCTTTTTAACACTTTCCAACAAAGTTGAAAAGTGTTTATGACTTCGGTTTGTCTGTCCGTCTGTCCGTCTGTCCGCGCTCTAACTCTCGTAAATATGCTCGGATCGTTCTGAAATTTTTGGATGTTACAGACCTCTGCCATAGCACGATCTCTATTTCAAATGAAGTTTGTAGCATGTTTAGTTCTTTTACAGGGAGAGTCAAAAGTTTTCCGTTACATTACGGCCAATGGGAAAAAATCGTTTCAAATGATTTTTAATGGTGTTAAACTCTTTCAAACATAGTAAAATTGATATGCATTTATGAATTCCACTAAAATATGTATTCTGTTGAATATGTGGTGCAAAGATTAAATATTATTCATTTACAGGGCCACACAAAAAATTCCGTTACATAATGATATAGGGGGATGGGATTGTTTGCGGCGTAATTGAATTATGTTAAACTATTTCATATAGAATGAAATTGATATAAATCGCTGAGCTTTTGGTATAAGTTATTTCATTTATAATACGAAGTGCATAGCATTTATAGGGACACACAAAAGATTTCAGATAAGATATTGCATCCGAATTACTGTATATTAGCAACGATTGCTCGATATGCATTTTTAATTGTGATATGCGCTTTTAAGTTTCACTATATTTATGCATACTATATGCTGTGTATAAATGGTATAGTTCATATACAGGGCTACAGAAAAGAATTCGTAATGGTTACTGGGTATGATTGTAAATTGCTTAAAGGTGGGTTTTAAACGAGTTATGCATTTTTAGGCTGAACTGAATTTAGTTTACTAAGAAATATTTGTAGAATATATATAAAATGATATACAGGGCCACGCAAAGAATTGGATACATGGCCGTCTATGGGTAATAATTTCTGGAAATGTAATTTCAGTAGATTTAAGAGTGTTTTAGTTTGAATTAAATTTCAGCTAAATAGTTGCTTGTAATAAAGTTACTAGGTAAACTACAGGGCTGTACAAAAGTATTCAAGTATGTTTCCATCTATTAGTATAAATTACTGAAAGAGAAATTTCAACCTGTTATGCATTTATTTGCTAATCTAAATTTTCCCATTATATAGTACATATATCAACCTACAGATCAAATACAGGGCTGTTCAAAAGAATTGGAATACATATTTGGCTATGGACGGTAACTACGGAAATCAGTTTTTCAAATGTTTTATGCGTTTTATAAAACGTTTATGTAGTTATCTTATTTACCTTATTTCCCTAACGAAGTTTTGTTAAAGAATTCAGTGTTCAAAAGAATTGGAATACATATTTGGCTATGGACGGTAACTACGGAAATCAGTTTTTCAAAAGTTTTATGTGTTTTATAAAACGTTTATGTAGTTATCTTATTTACATTATTTCCCTAAGGAAGTTTTGTTAAAGAATTCAGGAAGTATTGGAAATTTTTTCATAATCTATGCTTAACGCATGATTTTTCTTTCTTGTTTTTTTATATATTCGGAAGCTTTCATTTTTGGAAAACTGATTGGAACCCGTTCTGAAATTTAAAGTATTTTGTTGGAGCTTTAAAGCAATTAATAGATAATCTTAAAGTTTTACATATTTTTGCATGCTAAAATGATATAATCTCTTGTTATATTTATTGATATAAGTGGAAAAAAATTGACAATATATTTTAAAACTAATATTTTAAATATTCTTTATAAAACTAGTGATCTCAAATATTTTATTAACATAATTTATAAATTTTTACAAGATATAAATGCATAACATTAGTTAGTGAAATAATCTGGTGTCATTTTTATTGTAGCTATTTTATAAGGTAAAAGTATTTCTTTCATAAAAGATATTTATCTTTTGAGTCCCCCACCCCTTTTATATGGAACTACAATTCAATGTTCGCTATCTTTAAAAGAGCAAAACATTCAAAAATGTGTTATAAATAAGTGGTAAATAAAATATACCATTGTAGTGGGGAATAAAATATGTTTTTCGCAATTTTTCATACCTGTGTGATTTTCAAAAAAAGTTTCATGTTTTATTGTTCTTTCACATTTGCACAGAAAAATAGTTAAATATCGCAATTTTAATTATTGCATTTTAACTATCGTGTTTTTTAATGAAAATTTACAAATATATTATTATTTATAAAAAATTTGAAATATTTTAAGTCTTGACAGGGCTGTTGTAGGTCCGAACATTCGGTCGGTTAAAGAACATTTGAGAGATTTAAAGTATAACCGACCTACAACAGCCCTGTCAAGACTTAACCAGAAGCAGAATATACAAGTTAATTTCGAAAACGCAAAAATTATATATCCCTCAAAGAATTATCATGATTTAATTATCCGCGAATCAATAGAAATTATTACTAAAGAAAATAGAGTTTGTAATGACGTTGTATCCTACAATATACCCAGAATTTGGCTCAGTTTGCTTAAAGAAAGAAAAAACAAGTAATCTTCCACTTCCCTATATCCATGTTTTATTTTATTTTATTTTCCCAATGTTTTCGGATTTATAAATTAACATCCACTTTCACTCCTTTCGTCACCATCTACGTGGACTTTGAAAATTAGGCGTTCAATCAATAACTGTTGTATTTCTTATATTCCTCCAAAGAAGACTATGTTTTATAGTTGAAAGTATACTAAGGTATTAAAATAATTTAACATTTTTAAATACTGTGTCATCTTTTAAGTAATTTTGCGTAGTGTAAGTTTAACTTTACCTTAGTTCTTATTACGTCGTTTGTAGAACGTTATTTACTGTACTGTAAGTATTTATTTCTCATTCATTGCATGTATTTTACGTTGGTAAGATGCTGATAGTAACATACAGCGAGTTTTAGGACGCTCAGTTCATCTTACGGGAATTGAAGCTCCATCATATTGGGAAGTAGCGTGGTCCCAATTTCGTCCCCCTTGCAGTTCTTATTTTCGTCCCGGGGATGAAATTGAGAATGCTTTTTCATGACTTTTTTTCAAATTTTTCCTCATGTTTGGATGGCCAATGTTTCGTTATGTAATTCTTCCACTGATAATTAATACATTTCTTTGTGCCTTACTTTAATGTAAATTAAATTATTTACTCATTTAGAAATAAATTTTGATTTAGTTATAAGTTAAGCCTCGGCGTATTGGATTTTTGGGGGGGGACGAAATTGGGACCATTTTTTTTCTTTTGCATTTTTTAGATATTTTTGAAAAAAAACATTTTTTCGCATTGCTAAAAATTTTGTTCGATATTTGCCTATGTTTCTGTCTGCGCGGGTAGTTAGTCTATGTAAAATCCAAATGTTGTATATTTTCACTGAAAATTACAACTTTCACGGGCCTAAAAGTGGTGGGGGACGATGATAGGGCACCTTACCCTATACTTTTCAAAATTATAAAAAAAATCATTGGATATATCTTTTCATGTTTCATTCATGATTTTAATTTTATAACAGTTTTTTCTTCAGCAAATATTTTAAAAAAAGTTTTTTTTTTGTTTTTCTGTTTTCTAAAAAAGTTTTAATCAGAAATGCAATAAGCATCAAATAATCTTCTTTACAAAGATTTAAAAGTGTTCTTCAACAGTCAAGGATTGTTTGAACGTAAAGTAGAATATTTCTTTTGAGTAAAACATCTGAAAGCTTGTTCGAAAGATATTGGACTCAAAAAAGTCAAACGAACATTGTTAAGAAGTAAGTGTTTAAGGATTATAATATCATGACATATAGGTTCTAACTCTAGGTTTAAAATCTGTTTCCATACAAAGAAAATTTTGAACTGAAAGAATGTTCTTACCTATCTGCAAATCGCTTTAAACGGTTTTAATTATTGTTTTTAAAAGACTAATGGGAATTACTTATCAGATATAAAAATATGTACACATTGAACAAAAAAAAAAAAAAAAAAAAAAAAAAAATGTCAATAAGCAATTTGTAAAAACAAAATAGGAAAAACGTTTTAACCATTCTGAATAACCATTCTGAATAAATTAAAAATACATTTAATGCAATGTGCTTGCACGGAACTTTTTAGAGCAAAAGTTATATCTTTTCTCCACCAGATGGCGATAGTTATCCGTTATTTTTTATTTAGAACTTCTTGTTGTTGATGATTTGGCACTTAAATTTAGAACTTAATTGGATAGTTTTTGAAAGTTTTAAACAAAGTTAAAATATTTAAAGGTTTTAATATAATATTACAAATATTTTAAGACCAGCATCGGCGTTAATCTGTTTTTTTTTTTTTTGTTTTTTTTAAATGAAGCGTTAAAAGAGTCATTCATTTGTTTGTAGATGTGCTGTAATATGAATCTGGACGGCAACAGTATAGTTTGTTTAAATCTGATTTCTATGTTTATAATAACTTAATTTTAATTTAGAACTTAATACATTATAAATGGATATGATACACATGTTTTATGTGAAAATATGCTGAACAGACATGATTTCAAGTAGAACAAATTATCATTTACCCGTCATATGCTAGGCTATGTTATTCATTAAGCCTAACATGGCGTTTAGCTACGTTCGATTCGCAGACCAGAGTGGTTTTCACCGGCATGATTCCGACAGTTTCTTGCACTCAGATTTTATTATAAGTAGATAGAGTCATATATTTATTTTAGTTTTACTTAATTTGGTATATATAATCGTAATAAAATTTGTGTTCACACATTTTTGCATAAGAGTGCAATACCTATTGTACCAAGATCTGAATATTTATAAAACTAGTTTTATGAACGCATCTCATTTGCAACACTAGACGCAAAATTTCCGACTTGTTTGTTATTTAAAAAATCCCCTTTTAGTGGTATATAAATTATAATAAAAATATGTACATACTGTAAAAAAAAGTTATTAATCATTATAGAGAACCCAAATCGGAAGCGCGAAAATAAATGTAGTCTAGAAGTGCTTTCGCCAATTATTGTAATTTCTATATTAGTATGAATAATACATTTTTTTTCCTAATGCAATAAAAATAAAATCTTCGATGCGTTTCTTAAAGGTTTGTGTAATACCTGCTATTTTTCCACAAAATATTCTTTAATATTTATTGTGAAAAAGTCATGTACAATAAAATATTATTTTTTAAAAGAATCTAAGCAGATTTTTATAAACTATTTTAATTATACTATTGATAAATACATTGGAAAAATCATCTTTTGAATTTATTCATTTATTTTATAACTCCCGTATGTAGTGTTTAAAAATATTTCTTTGAATTTAATTTAAATTTTAAACAGCAATATAAGTTACTTGTTTATATTTGAAATTGCGGGTGTATCATTTAAAACTATTTATTTTATTTATTCATTTATTTTTCAAAAAAAGATTTCTTTCATTGATTACTCGGCCCTCCAACCCGGTTCGTTTTATTAACACCGCTTTTTTCTAACGGAAATGTGCTTTTTATATTTTTTTTTTACAAACTCCGTAAATAGCTAACTAAAAGGTAATTTTTGTTGCAAATGTAAAAATATATCAGGAAAAAAATTTATTCACAAATATTAACATTAAAAAAACGAACCAGTGCGAGCCTTGAATATAAAAACGATTAGTAACATGCCAAAACCCTCGTATTCAACAAATGAAAATATTTAAAATAACTCATTGACTGAATTTATAAAAAAAAATAAACGATCAAGTGCGAGTATTACTCGCGCTCAGAGGGTTCGTTACAATAAATATATGAGTTATTAACTGTATTTAAAAAAAAAGTCGTTGCTAAAAGAATAAGACTTTAAAAAACTATACATACCTGTTTTTACTAGAAAAGTATTGCTATTCTGTATAACACTTTTTTTTACCCTAATCTGTTTACGATGAACTTAATTCGGGACCGACAATAAAAGTAGTGCATATTTAAACTTCATTTGCATTTCATAAAACTAAATTCTTCGTAGTTTTTTTTTTTTTTTTTTTTTATTTATTTATTACAGTGTAGCTAAAGCAAAAAACCTTGTTCGAGTTAAACTTGGCATTGTGCAAAGTGCGCTTCGAAAGGAAGTCGCAAAGTTGTAACGTCGTCTTGTTCCATGCCGAATTTTTAAAGATGGGTTTTTAATTAACTTTTAAAGACACGGGAGGCGTATTGAGAGATCAACTCGGTGCAAACTAGTCTCGAATTCCATAGTATTTATGTGATTAATTCTAATTAAATTAGTCTGTTTTTAACAATTTGACATTTATTACTTTTATACAGGTACTGGGCATTACATTACACAAATAAATCATTAAAAGGTGTTATCTAGGCTTTAAAAGCCGGTGATACATAGAGTACGCCGCCCCTCTCATTGTGTAAATCCAAACCGTCCACGTCTTTAAGGGTTAATATCTCGGCTAATTATGACGCTTTTTTCGATATACATTATCAACAATGCTTTTATATTTTTGATACGATATATACCTCCAGCGCTCGTCAACACCTTTGATGAATGCCCGCAAATCGAAATTTGTTTGCAACGAAAAATGTGTTTTTCTCAAAAACTATGTGACAGGTTAATCGCTATAGCTTTCCTGCAAGATTTAAATTAACTGAGTAACAATATTAAAATGTTAAATTAAATTAATAAGATTAAATTAAATTAATATGATTTAAATGTCTACTACTTCTATTTTTTTCGTAATTTTAATTTTAGTAGATTCGGAAACAGAGGGGGGGGGGGCGTATTTTTCCACTACATTTTCAAAGATATCTCTGAAAATATAATACATAAAAAGAAATGTATTCTTGAGTTTAGCGATATGAAAGCTTTCACACGATATACAAAGAAAAGATTTTTTTTTTCAAGTAACATAACTGGCCCCTCTGCATTTTCCCTAAGTATATCTGTGAAGGTTTAATAAACTGTAGTGTGGGTCAATAGTCTTTATTATCCCCCCCTCCCCAATTTGAACTTTCCACGTTCCATAGTTTATGAGTAAAATGGTTGTGAAAGACAGACACAGAAGTGATCTTATAATGGTTCCGTTTTTACTTTTTAAGTACGGAACACTGAAACTCATAAAAATAGTTACAATAATTAATCAATCAGATATACCCTGGTCCAACTCTTAAAACAAATATTATTTTTAACTAAAGTCCTATTTTAAACTTTCAAATTATCTAAAAAAAGTATTCTTATACTTAATCAGTAACATGCAATTAAAATAAGAAATTATGAAATTATTAATTGAAGTTTTGATCTTTGGAATTAAGTAATGAAAAATGAAAGAAATTTGGTCCACTATGACATAATTGTAATTTTTTTTTTCAACGGAATCCAAAAATAACATCGTTTTCACCGTCTCAAAATTTACGTGCTTACTTTTCATAATCATATTCACGATATTTAAAATATTTTAACGTGTAATAGATTAATAATAAATATATTCTCAAGCATGTTTATCAGTTACAATTTTCAAAGTATCCACTCTCCCACTTGACTTGTGGCTCTAATCTCCGTGCCGTCCAAATCCAGAAATTTACTTTTAGACGTATGCGCAGTAAAATATTTAGTTTTATCAAAGAAAATACTCATTTCATATTCAAGGCTGGATTAGCACAGTTGAAGTTTATTCCAACAGAGTGAAAAATGTCGGACCAGGAATCGAACCTGGATACTTGGCGTGCCGTGCCAACGCCTTACCTGTTAGGCTATCCGGACGATACCTGGCTGCCATAATTCACTCTTATTTGTTGGACTTGGCTGCGAACTGCAGCGTTAGCTTCATTCATCCGAGCTGTAACTATAGCATTTACATGATGAAAGTGTGTTTTAACACGGAAACTCCTGTATATCATGTAATTAGGTCATAATGAAGGGAACGAATAGTTTTTTTCCAACTGGATTAAATCATTTTCATCAAAAACAAAATTATTGAAATATAAGAGTTTTAGGAATAAAAATGCGTTTTTTCTTATTATTGTAACATTATTTTCTGTTCAAAAAGAAAAAAAAAGTCATTTTTTATTATAATACAAAAACTACATCCGTAACGATACGGTAATTCTCTTTGTGTGCTTTCTCCCTTCAACAATGGAAGTCACCCGATTGCACAAATGGGAAGAAATTTCATAAAAGACTTTTAAAATTAAAATTTAAATATGAAATTAGGATTCTTTTTAAAAATAGCGAGTACGGGCAAATCTACAGTTGCTTTATATGTATATATATATCAAAATAAGTCAAATTATAAGCGCCGACCAGATGATTAAATAAATAGCCTCGTCTTTTAAATATATAGATTTATTAATTTACACTTTCCTAAAATACGAATTCAGAAATTTAAAAAGAATTACAAAAGTACTTTAACATTCAAGCATTCCCTAAATTTCCTTTTGTGTAGCGTATCTCTCAGCGTTTTCTAAAGATAGTGAATTCTTAAAGTACAATAAACATTACAAGCAACGAAATGCTATAGGATTTTTTAAAAAATATATATCCACCCCTAGGTTGTCAACAAAAGTTTAAAATATACAAAATAATGTTTTAAAGAAAATATATTATCCCCACTGAGCTGAAATTAAACAGAAACACTTACTTTTTTTTTTAATTCTTGTTAAAAACACTATTTCTGTGGTATTTATAGGATTAAAAAATAGTGTCGTACTTTAAAAATATGCCGTTATGCATTTTGTAGAAACGAAATCTGTGGAACCTTATGGGAAATGACTGTATTATCGAACTGATTATTTTGCTTTATTTTAATCCCATCATTCACGAAAACTTTCGTATGGTAAGAATACAAAATTTCGAACTATCTTTTTGATAAAAGTTTATTTATTCATTGCTTTTATTTCATAAAAAATATTGAATACTTAATTCGAAAAATTCTTCCATCTTCAAACATTAATTTTTTATTGAAATCTATGAATTTTAAATAAATTAATGAAATTATTAATGATAACGTTATTTAATAAAAACATGGGTTTTTTATTAATTTTTTTCAAATACCTACAATAGTTTGACCAAAAGTAGTTGTGAAATCAAATAAACATTTTTTTAAATGCTTTTCATTTAAAATATCGATTGAAATATCATTTGAAATTTTCTATATTATCTTTGTGATAAGAGTTTTTCATTCATTGTTTTTGTTTTGACAACAACTTCTGAATACTTATTGTGAAAAATTCTTCCATGTTCAAACATTACATTTTCATTCAAATCTGTGGATTGAAAAAAAAAATAAACTAAAGAAATAATTAAAGGTAAATTTATATTTAATAATACATCTATTAATGTTATTCGTTTATTTTTAAAATTCCGAAAATTGTTTGACAGAAAGTAGTTATTTCAAATATTACTACTCTAATTCAATATATTAGAATAATCAAAAAGATAATGCATTGTCATATAAAATGCATGATATCTGAAAAAATAAAAAACGGGGGCAAACTAAAAAATTATAAAGTCCTCACAAAAGGCAGATGTGCGATATATTCCACCCACGTCCCTTAAGAATTCATAGACATTTTTATATAAAAAATGATGAATTTATTAAAAAAAATTAAATATTTCCAGAGGTGTTTCAAAATATTAGGATATTTGTAAAATTTTGTGATTGGTCAGCGGCGATGATAAATGGCGCTTCGATAGAAATAGTACGCAAATAAAGACTCGTTTTACCGCCAGTTTTAGTTCGTTGGGAGCTCAAAATGGGCCGGACGAAAAACTAACAGGACCCTACATAGACTGCGATTGTCATTCTACGCAATGAGGGACTTATTTAACATATGACTGCCGAAAGAGTTAAATGTTCTCAAGGAACTGAGATAAAGTTTTCAATTATTATTCAGGAAATCAAGATTTTTTTTTTCAATATGCAAACAGTAGTAGAAAACGAATAACAACATTAAAACAAGTTTCGCATAACAAGCTTTCGCTGGACTAGTTTCGCATTGGTTCAGTATTTTGAATGCTGTCGGGATGTCAAATTTTGCACATTATTTCTTTTAAGCGTCTCTGCAAATGAACTAGAAGAGCTAAATAATTCTTTAACAAACTCAACCAAGAAGCTTGCAAGATTAATTCAATTCGTAATGATTTAATATGTCGAATGTTCTCGTGATTGCAAATTTTGCATTAGTGTTGGGAATGTGTATCCATATTTTCAATATTTTGGTCGTTATTGTATTTTATATATATATATATATATATGTATATATATATATATATATATATATATATATATATATATATATATGATATGAATTCACTAGTATAATAGAAAAACATCTGTCTTAAGCAGCAGCCATATACTCGTTATCTAACTCCAACAGAGAGATCAAAGATTTGAAGTCGTGAAATCAGAGTGCAAGATCAGGCATATATACCTTGGTAGTTTAGCCGAAAATAACAACTGAAGCCGATATAAACATCAATTATTTATTAGAAGATCATAAAATTCACCAACTCCACTAGCAATTATGCTACCCATAATCGGGTCGTTGCTACGTCGTAAATATAAACCGCTAGATGTTAAATATTAGAAAAGCTTGACTAAAATACAGGCTAACTATTATTGGATAAGCTAACTATTTACTGTCAGCGGTAGATTTATAACGTTATCAGAATGTTGGCGGGAGCAGGCAGGGAATTGTGGGATATGGAACATTAATAGAACAAAATATTAAATACATTCGAAAAAAAATGAATTTTGTTTCAGAATAAAATGGAAGAAAGTAATTTAGTGGTTTTATAAGAAGTAAGCTACGAATGGATGAAGATTTTTAGAATAATAATATGCTAGATCTAAAGCATGGGAAAAAGATAGAAGATATTTAAGATATTATTAAATCTAGGGAAAAAAGTAGATATTATAATAATTTGGAATGATATAACTATGATAAAAGGGCGAAACATTTTATTATTACATATGTATGCAGGTTGATTAAAAAAATGTTTACAAAACGGCATGGCAAATCAGGCATACAACAAGTATGAAAAATCACATAGGACCATAGGGTAGCAAACCAATTACTTAGTCATAAATACAGGGTGTTTTATCCTAACTTAATTCGGATTGACGGTAATAACTTTTAGAAAAATGAAGTACATTATAAAAAAACATTTAACAGAGATTTTCACCTTTGTTGTAAATGTGATAACACCAAACAAAAAGTGGCATAAGTTTGCGTTATACGCGTCAGCTGCATGCACTTGACGTCCCATATTTTGGACTGTGATTATCAGTCCATTCGGTATCATCGATTGCTTGAGAAACATGTTTTTCCAGATCTTTTCGTGATGTTGTTACATTTCACACAAAACAAGGTACATACCGATGCATTTTGATTACAATATTTTTATTTTTCTTGAAATTATTAGCGGCAGCCCAGGATCAGTTAGGACACCCTGTATTTGCGTCTTAATAAGTGGTTTGCGACCCTTTCCTATGTGATTTTTTATCCTTGCTGTATACCTGATCTGCCATGTCATTTTGTAAACTTTTTTTTAATCACCCTGTGTATACACACATATATATGTATATATATATATATATATATATATATATATATATATATATATATATATATATATATATATATATACCATTATATATAGCAAATCGTCATAGATTTCCAATTACTAAAATTAAATTTATAAATTAGCTAATATTCATCACTGACATTATACAGAATAAAGATGGAACATGTAACTAGAAATACAGAACTTGCTAAATTCCACTAGTTCACCAGCATACTGCGGGCGATAAATCTATATAAAACATATGAAAAAAACCACCAAATTTTGATAAAATCCTATTAAAGACAAAAGATACAATATCCAGCTAAATAATGTTGAACCAGAAAACGCCGTATCATAAACATACAAAAGATCAAAAGAATGAATGATGCCGGAAGCTTATAAAGTATTTCACTTGTTCACGGGTGCATAAAATACATTTATAAGCAAAAAACACAGTCGATTTCTGTAACGGAATTCAGCAATAAGCAAAAATTGAATTCCGTTATGTACCCGATCGACTAATCACCAGAAATTATTCAACCACCATGAAAAATTAAGCAATGTGATATCCGCAACAATGAAAAACTTTAAAAAATGAAACAAATTAAATCATAGACAAACCCAGCGAGAGAACAGCCAAGACATATTGACCATGACACAAACATATAACGGAATTTGGCATTGTATAAAAATCCCGCTAAAATAACTTGCACAGTTAAAAGCATATGCCACGGTTGCCGCAGTAAATATTCACAAGCATAAAATATAACAATTATAATTAACATATAGTCCATATAATAATTATTATTACATACTATTATAATGATCCTGGAATTAATTACAAGAAATTGTTTAAAATTAAACAATTAATAATTAAGAGATAATAACTAATATAAGAGTAATTTAAGAGTCCATGGCAACCTTATAATATTAGAACAAAATAAATAAATATTTAATGCTGCAGTCTAGCGGAACTATAAGAAATTAAATTTAAGATAGTCAATATATGATTAAGTTCAAGACTAAAATCAGATGTAATAATATTTAGTGCTGCCATCTGTTAGAGTATACCGAACATAACAGTAGAAATAATGCATTTTTTAAAATTGCAAATAATTTAGCCTAAAATGTCACTGAGACTGCACAAATATATCATTCTAAAACAGTGCATCAGAATATTGATTATAATCAATTAACATTTTAATATAATGTGCTATAATTGGTTATAATTATTTTTATTTTTTAATATTTTCATTTAAAATTAAGTAAATTAATAATAATTTCGAATAAGTAACTTTATTAATAAAATAAAAGTTTGTTTATATTAATCACTTAATAAAATTAATGTATCATTACTAATTTGGGGGTGGGGGTGGGTAATATACCAACAAAATATAGCATCTCTACAAACTTGTAAATACATATATCATACACTGTATAAGCGTATATCATTATAAAGCAAAATAAATTGAAATAAATCAATAATAGTAAATTAAATTGATGCAAATTAATTTAATTTAATTTATAGATTGTTATACAGTAGTTTAAAATTAAACAATTAATAATTAAGAGATAATAACTAATATAAGAGTAATTTAAGAGTCCATGGCAACCTTATAATATTAGAACGAAATAAATAATTATTTAATGCTGCCGTCTAGCGGAACTACAAGAAATTAAACTTAAGATGGTCAATATATGATTAAGTTCAGGACTAAAATCAGATGTAATAGTGTTTAGTGATGCCATCTATTACAGTATACCGAATCACAGTATAAAAAATGCATTTTTTTTAAATTGCAAATAATTTAACCTAAAATGTTACTGAGACTGCACAAATATATCATTCTAAAACAGTGCAACAGAATATTGATAATAATCATTTAACATTTTAATATAATGGGGTTTTAATATAATTTATTATAATTGGTTATAATTATTTTTATTTTTTAATATTTACATTTAAAATTAAGTAAATTAATAATAATTTCGAATAAGTAACTTTATTAATAATATAAAAGTTTGTTTAGATTAATAACTTAATAAAATTAATGTATCATTACTAATATGGGGGGGAGGTTAATATAACAACAAAATACAACATCTCTACAAACTCATAAATACATATATCATAAACTGTGTAAGCGTATATCATTAGCAAAATATCATTAGCATTCACTAAGGAAAATAAATTGAAATAAATCAATAATAGCAAATTAAGTTGATGCAAATTAATTAAATTTAATTTATTGACTGTTATATAGTACATAGGACAGCGACCTCACAAGGACCAAAACAAAACATAGAACCACAAATATTCAACGTACCAATCCTACAGGGTTTTTTTTATATATAATAAATTTATATATAATCAACACTTGCGTATAAATTATCCAGACAACTCCGCCCTCCTCCTTAATTTAAGATCTACCCACCCAGCCATCCTATTTAAATTTTTTATATATTTTGTATTTATATATATATATGTGTGCGTGTTTGAGTGTTTTTATTGATAAATATACATTTAGATAGCTGTACATACATAGATAGATCTAGATGGATACGTAGATTGATAGTTAGATATTTTTTTTAGATAGGTACAGTTTGATATATATATATAAATATATATGGACATAGGTAGATAAATATATATATATAGATAGATAGATAGATAGATAGATATAGATTTTGATACAAAATTAGATTGACAGATATATACAGAAAGATAGATATAGATTTAGATACATAGATAAAGGAATTGGTTGTCATGGGTCACTTTCTCAATATATTGACCTAAGGGTTTTAAAAGGTACTTTTACAATCAAGAATTCTTCTCCACAAAATGTATTATATTCCTTTTGAGCAAAACATCGAAAAGCGTTTTCTAAAGATATTGTACTTAAAAAAGATCTTAAGAACATTTTCAGTGAATCAGTGTGTGTTTAATGATTTCTTGGTAGAATAAAATTCCACACCTAAGTTGATAAAATAGATTTAAAATCTATTTTCGTACATTGTGAACTTTTAGAGATGGGGTTAAACTTATTGAGCTGAAATAAATCCTCAAACACTTTTTTTATTACTTTTAAAACCCACGTTCAGTGGTACATAAAGGATAAAAGATACATACTGAAAAAACATCTCGTTAAGCATTTTTGTAAAAGTAAAATCGAAATCACCGTCTGTGAAATAAATGTATTTTAGAAGTTAATTGTTTGTTTTCCCTTAATGTAATTCTGTATTTGCTAAGGAAAAAATATTTTTCTGAAAGAAATTGTCGATGTGTTTCATAGATTTTTTTTTTTTTTTTTTTTTTTTTGTTTACATATTGTTTCTGTTTGTAACGATTGTTCAATATTTCCTCTGAAAAACCCATGCACACCCAAATATTACTTATACAATAGAAGCCAACATCTGTTAATTATTCCGGAGTCTGATCTAAGACAGTTATGTTTTAAACCGGAAATATATATATAAGGAACTGTGTCTTCGTTCGATAAGGTTAATTTTAGATTTGATTTTGCAATTTTTAATTAAATAAAACTTCCTGTTTGAAACATTTTCATGTTGTATCAAATCTGCAATAATTAAGATATGTTGGCATCTATGCTTTACTAGGAAATGTATGTAGTGCTTTAAAATTTATTTAAAATTTTAATGGTAAATTTAGTTTTAAAAACCATCAATTTTTGTTATTAGTTTATTTTAAAGATCGGGGCGTATAGTTTTGAATATCTGAATTGATTTTTTTTTTTTTTTTTTTTTCACAAAAGAAGATATTGAAAAATTTCTTTTTTTTTGTTTTTTTTCAGTGAATACTGAACTCGTCCTTTTCGTTTACAAAATAAAATAATATAAATTACACCATAATTTTTTTCAAAAGAGGGATCCAAGTATTTAAAAAAAAAAAAGAAAAAAAAAAAAAAAAACTTAATGAGTACTTTACAAGTCAAGCATTCGCTGAGTAAAATGCTTACTCTGTGTAAAACATTTCAGAGCATTTTCTAATTATGATGGATTAAAAAGGTCTCTTGAACAAGCAAGTGTGTGCTTAAGTATGTTCTGGAACACAGTATGGCCCTGCCTATGTTGTAAATAAAGATTAAAAATCTATTTTCACAGAAATGTAACTTTGAGTGAAAAATATATTACAAAATATATATATATATATATCACTTTTAAATCCCCGTATCGAATTTAACTTTCAGAAATTCCTTTTCTGCTTACAGCGATATAATAAAAAAACTTCAATCAGAAAGTTAATTTCTATGAAAATAATCATGATTGCGCCGAAAGATCGCATAGAGCATGTTTTTTTTTTGTTGTTGTTGTTGTTTTTTTGTAATAAAATACCTTGAAATGCTAATGTAAAACAAATTTCAACCAATAATATTTCTCGTTTTTATATATTTATAAATTTTACATATTAAATAAATTTGTAAATAAGTTAGTAATATTTCGAAGTACGCTAATTTAATATTTATTGTAAATAAAATATCAGATTTCTTGAAAAAATTTACACTATTCTGAAACTGCAAACAAAAATTTTAATTTTAATGAAACAAATTGAATAATATATTTTCTAATGATTATTTTTATGAAAAGAAGTATTATAACTTAAAGGCTATTCAATTCAAAATATTTGTATAGTCTAAAATCAATTTTTATTGCAACTCAAATTATATTAAATAATAGACATCCGATATGATGTAGCAATATAAGAAATCTAAATAATTTTAAAACGTTCAACAAAATTTTTTTTTTCATAAGCTTATATTATAAAATATTTTTTATACTGTTCTGATGACGTGCTTTTTTTATCGTAATCTATATTTCATCTGTATTATCACTAAAGTTCAGATATGTTTTTGTTTAAATGTCATAACTAAGGATCGACCTAAACAGGTTTTTAAACCTGAAACCGAAACCGAAACCGATTTTCGGTGATCTTCATATTTTCAACCGAAAACGAAAACGAAAATGTCAAAAATGAATTTTTAAGTAATTAAATTGTTTGAAAGTAATTCGTAATATAATATTATAAAGTAATTCATAATCGTACAAAATGCTAGAAGTGATGTTATTGATCATTACTGTGCAATCTTTAAAATTAGAGTACCAGAGTACCAAATACAGAGTACCAGAATTTTCTGTCTGTAATTCCCAGCGCTTGTCTGAGACTATGTTGAAATAATAATTTTAAAAAACCCCACAAACCGACAGAAATCACCATTATCCGTAAAAAAAAAAAAAAAAAAAAAAAAAATATATATATATATATATATATATATATCTATATATATATATATATATATATATATATATAATTTATTTTCAGAATGTATTTTATTGGCAACATTAGGCATTATAGCTTCAATATTATTCTAATAGTATTTTAGAGCCTAAATTGGGTATGTTGCCGAAAAGCAACACACGGCATTTAAGGGTTAATCATGATTCGCACCAGACACTTTTAATTAAATTCCACATTTTTAACTTTGATTGAAAAAAAAGTTGAAAAAGTGCTTTTCCTTATTTTGAAGTTTTCGTAAATTCCGGTGTGAATTCGATATTGCAGAAACACAATTGCTAGTCCATGAAAGGGATAAAAGCACTTTTTTGAAAGGAAAATAACCAAATATTCGTTATCATTTAAGATAATGACAATAGTTCCGAATTCGCATGCAAACAACTGTCATTGATGTACTTTTTTGGGGAGTGGGGAACGGTGTTATACAGATGCTATTTCAATACGTTTTAAAGGTTAATTTAAGACTGTTAAAATTTGGAAAAGTTAAAACGATGACCATTTTTGTCATTTTGTTTTGTAAGAAATATGCATTAAAAAATCCTAATTTTTAACGACAGTGATAGACTAGACACATGCTTATTTTTTGGTGCGTTCGTAATTAGATAAATACGTAGCACTTATAACCGTCGGCTGGTACGTACGTCTGTCCGTATATAACAGCGCAAAAACTGCATAACCGAATGGTTTGAAACTTAATATGTAAAATTGTTGTAGAATTTTCTCGAGTCAATTCGAATTTAATGAAAATTGAAGCAAAACTTAAAACGATATTAATAAATGTTTTCTCCATTCTATTAAATCATATCATACGCAATTAATTCAATGATGTCTCATGATTGTTAATGATTCTAGATTGCAATGGTGATGACGTCCTATTTAAGATGGAGACATATTATTTACATATTACCGAATTTAATTTATATAATCGTAATAAATTTTGTATTCATACATTTTTGCACAAGGGTTCAACAGCTATTGCACCAAGATCTGAATATTTAGAAACTAGTTATAGTACGAACACACCTCATTTGCTACGTTTGACGTACAATTTCCGATTTTTTTGTTTTATTTAACTTTTTCGGTTTGTAATTTGGAAAATTTGTGTACATAAAAAGGATGGTCGAGCAGAAATATTGCGCACATGATTGTCAAATTATATCTGCGTGTAAAACAAAATTTTTATTATCTAATTAAAATTCAGTTCCTTGTTTTTACCTTGAAACTCGAAAAATATGTATGTTTATAGCATTTTTACTTTATAAAATTGAAATTTGCTTATACAATTTTGTTTTTGAATTTCATTAGTATAACACGAAGAAAAATATGTCTTTCGTACAAAAATGTTTAAAATTTAGGTTCATTTTATAGATATTATCATAAATTGTATATCATAGAAATTTCATTATAAAGTATTCAAGATAATTTTAAAAAAAAAAGCACTATGATCCAAAATTACATTTTCAGACAAATGACTTCGCTCTTTAAGAATATTCCATATCTACCAACGACTAAGAATGACATACATGTTGATGCAATGAGTTCGGAAATGATTACTTTTAAAATATTTTTTTAATTAAATTTTTGAAACTTTAAGAATCCTAGGTCTTTTTAAATGACTAGGGGGCTCGGCCCCCTACGAGCTACGCTCGCCAACCCCCGTCCAGACACCGCAGACTCTAAATGCACGCTAATTTGATCGGCTTTAAAAAGATTTCGAAAGATTGAATTGTAGTTTAAAAAACAGTGGCGATCTCCCTATAAACGAATTTCTATTCATTTCTCTTTGATTGGGGAATTTTAACGCCAAATCCGCTGCGGTACTACTTGATTATCCTGTCGACCCATTTCGCCAAATTATATAAATCGCCAAACCACTCGCCAAATTATACAAATTGATATAATTTTTATTTTAAATAACGGAAGAACAAATAAATTCGTACAACATTAATAAAAACACAAATAAAACGTCGAAATAAAAATAACTTGATGACGTATACACGTGTAACAACATTTCAAAATAAGCTAATATAAAAGGAATTAAGTAAAGAGAGTCTTTGTCTGCTGGTATTTTTTAACAAAGCGAAAAGAAAGTTCTTTTAAATGAGACATTTTAAATTAATTCTCAAAATATCAAATAAATGTCTAGCGCAATTTCTAAATTTAAACTTTTTTGCAATATTATTTTGTGTTCATTTTATGTAATAACTATAATGTGACGTAAATATGACGTAATTTCTCCTAAGACTTTTAACGCATGTTAATGAATTTATTATTTTACAATATCCTTTCTCTTTTCAAATTCACGTGTATGCTTTTTATGACGTAATTTTTAATAAGTTCCTGCTTTTTATACGTTATTATTTAATTCTAATTTGAAAGTTTTTTTCCTGTTTATAATAGTCACGTGTAAATAAATTTTTAATTTGAAGCAAACATTATTGCTTGCGCTTTTTATACAGTTGGCAACAGTTTAAATTAGTACAATTTTCTGAAATCTGTAAAAAATATCTCTAGAAATGCTGAAAATTTGAATTTAAAATAGAAATAAAACCTGAAAAAATGAGTCAAAATAAAAAAATTAATGCAATCTGCACTCCGGCAAATTCTAACGCATAAAATGATCTAAAAATGATTACACTGCCGTGTATAGTTTTTGCTGCTATAAAACTTTTTTAGTGGAACGATTTTGTCCAACTTTAGCATTAAATAACTCTTAAAATAATTCTTCGATTTGAAAACTGTCTGCATAAGCGTGTTTATCAAAGATTTCTGTATAAAACCACCGATTTTCATATTTTTGTATGCATTGTTTTTGTTAATATTAACGAAGAAAGGCCTCCGGTCACAAAAAAATCAAAACCGGCGGCGGCGGTGACAGCGGTAGTTACTTTTCTTTAGAATAGAGAGATTTTTATAGTATTTAAACAATAAATTTATCGTTACACGAGAAATAACAACACAAAATAAATAAAATTTGAGAAACAATAGAATCTATTCTTTGAAATTGACATAATTATAGCATTTATTTAAAAATATAAATCAAATTTGATTTTACCTAAAAAAAGATAATATGAAATTAAAAACTACTATACTGGGTCTTCTTTACAACTTTGATCCTCCGCAAAACCTAGACGAAACTGACATAATTATAGCGGTCATTTAAAAATACAAATCAAACCTAATTTTATCTAAGTAAATAATATGAAATTAAAAACTGTAATACTGGATTTCCCAAAGTCATCTTTACAACTTTGATCCTCCATAAAACCTAAACGAAATTGACATAATTATAGTGGTCATTTAAAAATACAAATCAAGTCTAATTTTATCGAAGTAAATAATATGAAATTAAAAACTATAATACTGGGTCTCCCAAAGTTATTTTTACAACTTTGATCCTCCATAAAACCTAAACGAAGCTGACATAATTATAGCGGTAATTTAAAAATACAAGTCAAGTCTAATTTTATCGAAGTAAATAATATGAAATTAAAAACTATGATACTGGATTCCAAAGTTATCTTTAAAACTTTAATCCTCCATAAAACCTAAACGAAATTGACACAATTATAGCATTCATTTAAAAATATAAACCAAGCCTGATTGCGAATTTTGTATTTCTGTGCATATATCAGCAACTCACGAAATTATATTTCTACTAAGAAAAATGTTTTTGCTTTCAGGTTCGACCCAGTAAGATCCATAACTGGTGAAAGCAATTCATGATCCATAACTACAAAACAGGAAAAGGATTTGTGTTGGCCTGGTTTAAAGAGACGAAGTCAGTTTTCAAATTCAAAGGAATTTCAGAACAAAACCCATCATGGGGGTCTGAATATCCGCGGGTTTCTTGATGAAAACTTTCTGGTTTCACCTCCTAGACGTTTTACTGTGGTGTTAAATTAAAATTTTGTTGCAAAACAGAGGTTAAGTGTTTCAATGAGCTGAAGAATCGCATTTCTGCAGTCGACGCTACAATTCCTGTGGACATGCCCCATAATACTTTATTCATAAAGTCAGTTACATAAGTCCAAAGGATTTTGCGAACAAAATACTGATGCCAACCATCATACTCTATAAAACAAAATCTGTAATTTTTACAGAAAAAAACTGCTTTATAGAAAATTGTTTTTCTCTGTAAAAAACAGTGAATTTCGTAATTTTTAAAGAAAAATTCTATATTTTTTCAGAAAAATCTCAATGAATTTTCAATGCAAAATTATAATTGTTTTTATGTAAATTAAACGGCTTCCACTGGCGCTAAATTTGACAGTATTTTTCTGTCAATTTTAGAGGTATTCTTTCACATTACACAGGGTTTCATTATCCGTGAGTTTCTTGATACAAATTTTCCTGGTTGGTGGATTGAACGGGATAGTTCAATTCTTTGGCCTCCACGTTCACCGGATTTTCACACACTAGACTTTTTACTGTTGTGCTATATTAAAGATGCTGTTATAACGTACAGGTTAAGGATTTCAGTGCTGAAAAACAGGATTTCTGTGGTCATCGCTACAATTCCTATTTTCATGCAACTGAGAATTTGTCAAGAGGTTGAATAATGTATTGACGTTGTTCGCGGAGCTAAATGTGTTCATGTGGAGCTCGTTTAGCATCACATAAAACTTTGGAACTCGCTGTTCATTATACAATGAACAGAGTTTTGTTATTTAATTTTCTTTAAGTTTTTATAGATGATCAATGTTGTAAAAAATATATTTGAGACACCCTGTATATCTGCCAAAGTAGAAGATGAAACATATAAAGTTTAAAATCCATATTTGTCCATTTATTTACACATAACTTTAAAAACATCCTTTAATAAAACAACATGTACATTTAAAAATAACTTCAATTTATCAATTCATTCTTCAATCTTTGGCTGAATTATGAAAGACATTCGCAAGATTCATTATTATTCCCACTGTACGCCATTTAACGTTTTTAAATAAAGTTAAATGATTTTCAAAGTCCCACAAGGGAATTATACGTTTACATTCCTGAAGAGTTAACAACTAGAATCCGAAATGAGATATGGAAGGAATTTAGTATGTGATGAGCTTATTGAAATGCAGATTTTGTTTATCACAAGGTGCTAAATCACTCAATTCCGTAAGGTATTGAGGTAATATATTATATTTTTTGGTTTAGTATAGATAAAACTGAGGATATTCATTTACGTTTTCCTTATTAATTTATGGTTATTTAGTTGTATGTTTATTGGTTATTTCAAAACAACTTAAATTTGAAAACGACTTGTAAATCAGTCTCTATTACTAAACAAAAACATGTTCGTGAGTAATGTTAGCTTCATATCGACCGCGGCATTAATTTAAATAATAAATAAATTAAATTTCTAAATAAATTAAACAAGTTAAACTTTGCCATTTTTTTTGTTATTTCGAATTTATAAACTTTTAAGAAACACACAATATAATGTTTAACTCCGTTTAATATAAAAATATGTACTTTAAATGCAATTGGTTTGAAAATTGTGTCTGAATTTACTGACTTTCTATAGTTAAAAAATTAATACAGCAGAACCTCTTTTATCCGAAACTCTTTAAATTGAAACTCACGGCTAACAAAAATCCATTTTTAAAGTTTTTTTTTTTTTTTTCCTATCACATTCCTTGTGTGAAAAATCCATTTTGATAGCTTTTTTTTAACTATCATATTCCTTCTGTGCAACCAGTCCTTTCCGAACTGCGAATACGAATATATATTTTCGATCCCCTTTCTTAGAATTCCTTTAAATTAAACTTGGGCTACTGTGAGCTGCAGCGTGGAACGTAGAAAACGAACAAATTAGAAATTCTGAAGCTTTTGAAAGTTTTGCAAGAGGTTTGGCATGACTCGGTCAGCAGAAAGACAGCGATACTGTTGAACTAATAATATTTTAAAACTCTGTGATAGAGCTTCAAAGCAAAGGCAATCGAAACTGCGACAAACAAAACTTTGTTTCAAACCCTTGTGATACATTTAAAATTTACTTAATTTCAAAATTTAAATTCAGGTAATTTATTCTAGTTTCTATTGCTGTATTTTTATTAAGCATTTGATACCATAATAAGAAATATAACGTATATTTTTCCTTAATCTTAAAATTGGAGCATTCTCGATTATCCGAAAAATGGTCGTTCTCAATTACTTCGGATAATTGAGGGTCTGCTGTAACAAGCAACATGAAAAACAAATCTATCTCAATCGCGTAAAGCCCGATCACGGAAGATTAACCCGTTTGAACTTAAAACGTTATAAATAGTTCTATTAAGCGATGACACGCAGCTAATACAAAATAAAAAGACTTTAAAAAGTTTCAAAACTTTATTTGAAACATAATCGATATTTCCAATGTAAAAATGGATTTTTGGTGTTGTTAATGCGCAGTCTAAAAACCACATGAAATATAAAAATATCTATGGAAGTTTTAAATTAAAAATAGCTCATATCTATGTTCGGCATATCCGGCGGGATCATCGGTAATCCTTGAGAATCATGTCACTTTTGCAGATAGTTTTAAATGGAATGACAGTGTGCTATTTTAAAGAAATAGTATTATACTTATCCACTGGTGAGTGAAGCTTAAACACTTCTGTCTTATAAAATCAAGTATGGTTACTATATTACAGAAAATATGTTGTTATATTCATAAAATTTTCTTCTAAATAAATCAAATCATTTGCAGCCAAATTTAAATGACGATATACTTACTCATTTTTTGATACGTAGCTATCGCCAAAATTCTGAGAAATAGGGCAGATCAGCCACAAATTTTAGGTGAATTACACTTAAACGTAATCAACGTTTCTGTGCATTAGTTCTTAAGTGATACAAATAGCAGAAATCGTGATAATTATAACATAGCAGCGACATCTTTTTGATGATTTTCATCAAAACATCATCAGCACTAATATGACAATGTCTAACTTAATCTGAAGATTGATTAAGGTCCGTGAATTACATCTTGTTATACAGTGATTACAAAATTTGCGCAATTTCAAATGTTTTATGCGTTTTATAAAACGTTTATGTAGTTATCTTATTTACATTATTTCCCTAACGAAGTTTTGTTATAGAATTCAGTGTTCAAAAGAATTGGAATACATATTTGGCTATGGACGGTAACTACGGAAATCAGTTTTTCAAAAGTTTTATGCGTTTTATAAAAGGTTTATGTAGTTATCTTATTTACATTATTTCCCTAAGGAAATTTTGTTAAAGAATTCAGGAAGTATTGGAAATTTTTTCATAATCTATGCTTAACGCATGATTTTTCTTTCTTGTTTTTTTTATATGTTCGGACACTTTCATTTTTGGAAAACTGATTGGAACCCGTTCTGAAATTTAAAGTATTTTGTTGGAGCTTTAAAGCAATTAATAGATAATCTTAAAGTTTTACATATTTTTGCATGCTAAAATGATATAATCTCTTGTTATATGTATTGATATAAGTGGAAATAAATTGACAATATATTTTTAAACTAATATTTTAAATATTTTTTATAAAACTAGTGATCTCAAATATTTTATTAGCATAATCTATAAATTTTTACAAGATATAAATGCATAACATTAGTTAGTGAAATAATCTGGTGTCATTTTTATTGTAGCTATTTTATAAGGTAAAAGTATTTCTTTCATAAAAGATATTTAACTTCTGAGCCCCCCCCCCCCCTTTTATATGGAACTACAATTCAATGTTCGCTATCTTTAAAAGAGCAAGACATTCAAACATATGTTATCAATAAGTGGTAAATAAAATATACCATTGTAGTGGGGAATAAAATATGTTTTTCGCAAATTTTCATACCTGGGTGATTTTCAAAAAAAGTTTCATGTTTTACTGTTCTTTCACATTTGCACAGAAAAATAAATAAATATCACAATTTTAATTATTGCATTTTAACTATCGTGTTTTTTAATGAAAATTTACAAATATATTATTATTTATAAAAAATTTGAAATATTTTAAGTCTTGACAGGGCTGTTGTAGGTCCGAACATTCGGTCGGTTAAAGAACATTTGAGAGATTTAAAGTATAACCGACCTACAACAGCCCTGTCAAGACTTAACCAGAATATACAAGTTAATTTCGAAAACGCAAAAATTATATATCCCTCAAAGAATTATCATGATTTAATTATCCGCGAATCAATAGAAATTATTACTAAAGAAAATACAGTTTGTAATGACGTTGTATCCTACAATATACCCAGAATTTGGCTCAGTTTGCTTAAAGAAAGAAAAAACAAGTAATCTTCCACTTCCCTATATCCATGTTTTATTTTATTTTATTTTCCCAATGTTTTCGGATCTATAAATTAACTTCCACTTTCACTCCTTTCGTCACCATCTACGTGGGCTTTGAAAATTAGGCGTTCAATCAATAACTGTTGTATTTCTTATATTCCTCCGAAGAAGACTATGTTTTATAGTTGAAAGTATACTAAGGTATTAAAATAATTTAACATTTTTAAATACTGTGTCATCTTTTAAGTAATTTTGCATAGTGTAAGTTTAACTTTACCTTAGTTCTTATTACGTCGTTTGTAGAGCGTTATTTACTGTACTGTAAGTATTTATTTCTTATTCATTGCATGTATTTTACGTTGGTAAGATGCTGAAAGTAACATACAGTGAGTTTAAGACGCTCAGTTCATCTTACGGGAATTGAAGCTCCATCATATTGGGAAGTAGCGTGGTCCCAATTTCGTCCCCCTTGCAGTTCTTATTTTCGTCCCGGGGATGAAATTGAGAATGCTTTTTCATGACTTTTTTTAAATTTTTTCCTCATGTTTGGATTGCCAATGTTTCGTTATGTAATTCTTCCACTGATAATTAATACATTTCTTTGTGCCTTACTTTAATGTAAATTAAATTATTTACTCATTTAGAAATAAATTTTGATTTAGTTATAAGTTAAGCCTCGGCGTATTGGATTTTTTGGGGGGACGAAATTGGGACTATTTTTTTTTCTTTTGCATTTTTTAGATATTTTTGAAAAAAACATTTTTTCGCATTGTTAAAAATTTTGTTCGATATTTGCCTATGTTTCTGTCTGCGTGGGTAGTTAGTCTATGTAAAATCCAAATTTGGTATATTTTCACTGAAAATTACAACTTCCACGGGGCTAAAAGTGGTGGGGGACGATGATAGGGCACCTTACCCCATACCTTTCAAAATTATAAAAAAAAAATCATTGAATATATCCTTTCATGTTTCATTTATGATTTTAATTTTATAACAGTTTTTTCTTCAGCAAATTTTTTAAAAAAAGTTTTTTTTTTTCCGTTTTCTAAAAAAGTTTTAATCAGAAATGCAATAAGCATCAAATAATCTTCTTTACAAAGATTTAAAAGTGTTCTTCAACAGTCAAGGATTGTTTGAACGTAAAGTAGAATATTTCTTTTGAGTAAAACATTTGAAAGCTTGTTCGAAAGATATTGGGCTCAAAAAAGTCAAACGAACATTGTTAAGAAGTAAGTGTTTAAAGATTATAATATCATGACATATAGGTTGTAACTCTAGGTTTAAAATCTGTTTCCGTACAAAGAAAATTTTGAACTGCAAGAATGTTCTTACCTATCTGCAAATCGCTTTAAACGGTTTTAATTATTGTTTTTAAAAGACTAATGGGAATTACTTATCAGATATAAAAATGTGAACACATTGAACAAAAAAAAAACATGTCAATAAGCAATTTGTAAAAATAAAATAGGAAAAACATTTTATAAATCAAATGTATTTTATATGTAATTTTTCTGTTTTATTTCATGGAATTCTTTATTTACTTAGAATGATATTTCGTTTGAAATGTAATAAGACGGGGAAACGACTAAGTATTTCATACATGTCTGTTTGCGTATTATTTTTAATTTCACAAACAATTGTTCTATATTTATTTTTAAATGCCCATGGATGTTTATACATCTATATTCCATAGAATCTGTGAGGATTTTTTTTTTTTTTTTTTTTTTTTTTTTTTTTTTTTTTTTTTGTATATTATATAAATTATAATGATCCAATTATTTTAAAAACCAACATTTAAATTTTTTCGTTTATTTTCAAACTTCAGGAAGTAATGTGTTAAAATATTTATTTAATTGGAAAAATCAATTTCTTACAAGAGAAATTATTTTAAAGATTTACCTCTTTTCATTTATTACTGAATTGTTTATTTTAATTTTAAAAATGCACGGATATAATAAATTTATTTCGATTTGAATGTCCCTAAAGAAGCACTAGGAAAATATAAAGAGGTCCATACGACTCAGTCGTTAGAGTAGATTGATTTCTTTATTTTTTAGTTTAGTCATAGAGCAGTTTTCTCACAAATTAAACAATTTTATCTTACCCCTTCTAAATTCCTTTTTTCCTTTTATCTTCCTTTCGAAGTTCACTATTTTGGAAAGAAAAGATATTTACTGGGAATATTTGAATTAAGCCTACTAAATGTAATTCAATCGATACAAAACTTAAAAATCATCGGTGAGCTGCAATGTAAGTCAAACCATTACCTGAATGTCATGAACAACAATTTGTGCAATAAAGGAACTTGTAAAATAACATATTTAATTAACAAATTCGTTCAAGATGATACTTGCAAGTTCAATACATAGCCTCAATTAATATCGAATTGCTCTAGTATTTCGGAAGTTATGGAGATTACAAATTCACTTCCCTGTAAATTAACTGTAAGAGTACTTTATTAACAAAATCATTCAAGATGCTGTTTAGACCAATCCAAAGGCTGAATTAGCTTTGCATTGGTACAGTAATTTGGACACTATCCTAATGACAAAATTTGAATGTTATATTCTTTTGAATATCCCTGTAAATGACCTAGAAGTGCTAAATAATTCTTTAACAAACTCAACCAAAGAGCTTGTAAGTTTGGTAAACTGATTCAATTCAATTTGAAATAGTTTAATGTTTTGGAAGTTCTCGTGATTGAAAATTTTTCGGAAGTTTTGTTTTTGTGTATCCCTATTTTCACTATTTTGGATTTTGTTGTGTTATATATATAGGGGAGACTGGGGCAAGATGACTATGTTAACAATTTTTGTTTATTAATTTATTTTTAAGTATAGTAAAATTAATTTTGTATGAACCGTTAGAGTATTCCTTTGTAGTATTGTACATATTACCATTTAATTTTTCAAATAAAAAAAATAAAGGATAATTTCTTACCCCAGTACTGGGGCGAGATGACAACAATGAAAAAAATTGAACATATTTTATCTTTTGAGCATGTTAGATGGTTTAACAAATGATAACTGTGTGTTTACATCTTGCAAAGTATCAAACAAAGGCATAGTAACGTAATGTTGAAGTATTTAGTTGTGCAGCTAGCAATAGTGACAAATACAAATGCCATTTTCATAATCGGAACATTCCTCATTCCACTGCTCTTGGCATTTACAGCAATGGATCCATTCTTAGGTTGGTGCCTCACAATATTCCTCGTCACAAGCAGTACATCTGAAAACACCATCCTTTGAAGTTGATGCAACTGGACTGTTTGGCCCGGATTTAATAGACTTAGGTCTACAGGAACTTAGTTTGAGTTTTTTTACTCCCTTTTTAGCTTCACGAGTTTCATTTCTTTGTTTTCTTAAATGTACATGTTTTTCCTTCTGCTTTTCCTTTTGTTCTAAAATTTCTTTGATGGGTGTGCTTGTAAGAATGCTGGAACTCAGTGTTTTGCTTTTTCTTTTTTTCTCACATTGTGTTACTTTAGGCAATGTATTGAAATTAAAAACACTAACAGGCTCTGTCTCTAATAAGAATTCCGGAAGTTGGTCTTAAACGCTTTTTTTGGGGGGGGGGGGAGGGTATGGGAAGGTCTTGACGCCGAAGTGGAACCCTGCCGAACGGTACTCCCCCCCCCCCCTCGTACCGATCGGACGCTTCGAAGCAGAGATACGGACCCCGATAGGGTTTTTCTTTCGTGGGGTAGGGGGGCTTATCGGATGGCAAAAATGTCTTCCTCTGGTCGCCCCCCCCTTTCGAACGACACCTTCTCCGATCGGATGCGCCCTTAGCCCCAGAGGAGATAGACGCGCAATGTCGCGCGGACAAACACACAGACAAACAGGCGTCTACAGGATTTAAATATAATGGGCATCATAGTTAGTTTAATAAATTAAGAAACACCTGGCAAGATGACGAGATGTTCATATGTTATTTTTTTATCGTTGCTGTATGCCTGATTTACCATGCCATTTTGTAAACTTTTTTTTAATCACCGTATATATATATTTACATATGAGTGTGTGTGTATATACATATATAGTAATAAATACAGATTTAGATAGCTATATATACAAAGATAGATATAGATAGATACAGATTGATAGATATATATATGTAAATAGGTAAATAAATATAGATAGATAGATAGATAGATATAAATTTAGATTGATATGTACAGTTAGATAGATATAAATTTAGATTGATATATACAGATAAACAGATATAGATTTAGATACATAAATAGAGGAAATGGTTGTAGTAGGTCACTTTCAAAAGATACTGACCTAAAGGAAATAAAAGGTACTTTTACAATCAAGAATTCTCAACAAAATGTATTATATTCTTTTGAGAAAAACATCTAAAAGTGTTTTCTAAATATATTGAACTTAAAAAGATCTTAAAAAGATTTTCAGCAAAAGTGCATTTAACGATTTTTTGGCTGAATAAAATTACACTTAAGTTGTTAAACAAAATTTAAAATCTATTTTCATACATTGTAAATATTTAGAGGTGGAGATATTAAACTTATTGAGCTGAAAGAAATCCTCAAAAACTTTTTTTTAATTACTTTTAAACCCCACGTTCAATAGTATATAAACGATAAAAAATATATATATACGTACTGTTAAAACATATCGTTAAGCATTTTTGTAAAAGTAAAATCGGAATCACACTCTGTGAAATAAATGTATTTTAGAAGTTTTTTTCCCCCAATGTGATTCTTTATTTACTAAGGAAAATATATTTTCCTGAAGTGTTTTAAAAAAGGAATGGTAGATGTGTTTCAGAAAGGTTTTTTTTTTTTTTTTTTACATATTGTTTTTGTTTTCAGATATTTTTCAATACTTACTGAGGAAAAACCAAGCACACTATAACATTAATTTTACTAGGAAAAGAATGGAGTGCTTTACAATTTTAAAAAAAGTATTAATGATAAATTTAGTTTTAAAAATCTCCAGTTATTCTTCACACTCTAACATTAATAAATCACCAGTTATTCTTATTCGTTTATTTTAAACTTCCGGACCTATAGTTTTAAATATCTGTATTGAAATATTTTTTCCCAAGAGAAGTTGTTGAAAAAATTCCATTTTCCAGCTAATACTTAATTGGTCTTTTTCGTTTACAAAATATAAAAGTAGTAATGAAATGACAGAATTATACCTTTAATTTTTCAAAATAGGCATGCGAATACTTAAAAATAACTGAATGGGTACTTCGGATCGTCAGTTTCTAAGAGCAGTCAAATCATATTCAAGATATTCTAATAGGTAAACATTCGTCAGGAAGTCGAAATTTTTCACGAAACGAAAACTTTTCTTCTTGTAAAGATACTAGAAAAAAAAACGGCGTCTGTAGACGACATTATTTGGAAGAAGATATTTTGCATTGCTTAGAATTAAAATATCTTGTTTGTGAAAAACGTATAATTTGCTACAAATATATCATTATAAAAATAATTAAATTATCTCAAAAGTTCTGATCTAATTATTCTCAAGCGCTCTGGTGATACACGTCGGAATGGGATGCGACCACGTTGAAGTGGGATAGAACTTTTCATACTGCTTTAAGTTTTTCTAATTCGGATCTAATATGCTGCGAAAGACATCTTTATATTTTGCAGAATATTCTAGATATATTCACAGATTTTCTCAAACCTGTTCAATGGGATTTAGTTCCGCAGAACATGGTGAGGTTGCATATTATTTCTGAAAAGAAAATCTTGAAAAACAGCCATGTGATAGCTGCGGGCGTTATCATCCATGAAAAGAAATATAATCACAAATGCAACACAAATGAATCACCAAAATAATGAATATATTTTTAAAATATAAATTTATGATACGACTTAAAAATAAATGGTAATATGCTTTATTTTAAATATCTTATGTAGAAATTCAGATTTTTTTTTTTTTATTACATGTTATGGAAAAGTGTCAATTTTTTTTTTCAGTAAGTAACAAGCACGTGGGATTGATATTTCAACATTGAAAATGTGTGTTATATGCTTTAGCAATAAAATTGCTTAAACTCCTTATTAGTGATTTGATCCTTTTGATATACATAGGTTAAATCAATTTTACCAAAAATAAAGGCATTATGTACCGATACATTTCTTATTTATTTTTATCTAATTTCATACTTTTTAAAAGTGTAAAAATATATACAAACAATTACAAAACGTAGAAATTTTAAATACGCCAGAAAAAAGGGGGTGCATATGTACTATATCTTTAAATATTAAATAAATATTCAGTATAAATATATTAATTAGTTTATCCTTTTTAATTTTAAAACTCAATTTTCTAAACGAATTTTATGCACTTTCAGAAAATTCTAATTCTTCCAAAAAATATTTAATAACAATAATATATAAAATACGAACATAAAGAAAATTTCATTAAAGGGTGCAAAAAGAGTACTTTTACAGTCAAGTGTTCTCTCAACAAAATGTATTTTATTTCTTTTAAGTAAAATATTTCAAAGTGTATTATAAAGCTGTTACACTCAAAAAGTCTAAAGGCATTGCGGAACAAAGGTTTTAAAGATTCCGGTCCTATTTTGTTAATGTAAGTTTAAGTTTTTTTTACAACAGACTATCTTAGAGAAAAGGATTTGAATACTTCTGAGCTGTAAACTAGAGGAAAGCAGTATTTTTTCCAGTTTTCGGATCACTATTAAAAAAGTCCTTCCGGCCAGTGCCGGGAGGAAGAGGTAGCTTTCATAATCCTTATTTTAAAAAAAGCCAACTTATATAATGCAAACACACGAAGCTCAATTTAGTGGAAACCGAATATAGGAGATACAATACTAATTTTTATCAATATAATGAATGAGAATTTCGCGAAATTAGTCAGCTTTATCCAAGCTGCTTTTCTTTAAAGTAACTTATATTTGGCTGCCAAATTCGGCAATTTCTTAAAGTGCCTGTCATTTTAAGACAACATGGTGGATGAGGCTAAGCAGTGAACTTGGTCGAGACCTTAGTAATTTCTGTGCACATGCTCACTCGCATCGGAATCGGTTAATATATAGGAGGGCTCTCGCATGCAAAAAATCAGATTTTTCAAAATGTCACCCACAATAGAAATTGAAACTGCTATATCTGAGCCATTTTTTAAGGTAAAGACAAACAAAAAATGCTCCTGAATCCTTATATCAAGATCAAATACTTAAGAAAGAAACCTTTTTCAATTTCTAATTTTTTTGCACCTCACTTTAAATATATATATATTTTTTAATTTAATGGCCGCCATTTTGAAACAAGATGGCTGATGAATCTGGCCAGCGAACTTGGTCGAGGTGTTGATGTATACTATCCACATGCCTTCTTACATCGAAATAGACGAATACGTGTGTTATCGCGTGACAAATACAAGATCGTTTCAAAATGTTAGCCATGCTAGAAATTCAAAGTGCTATAAATCAACCATTTTTTAAGATATCAACAAAAGAACAAATTTTCAGAAACAAAAAATGCTCCGGAATCTTTGTATCAAGGCCAAACACATAAAAAAAATCTTTTTCATTTTCCAATTTTTTAATACCTCATTTTGAATTTTAAATTAATTTTTTTTTTAAATGGCAACCCTTTTGAAACAAGATGGCGAATGAAGCTGGCCAAGGAACTCGGTCGAGACCTTGGTATGTACTATGTACAGACCAAGTTACATCCAAATAGGTTCTTAAATACGCCTGTTATCGCGTGACAAAAATCAGGTCGTTTTAAAATGTCAGTCACAGGAGAAATTCAAAATGCTATTACTCAGCCATTTTTTTTAGATATAGACGAAAGAAAAACTGTTCCGGAATCTTTGTATTAAGGTCAAACACATACAAAAAAATCTTTTTCATTTTCCAATTCTTTGGTATCTCATTTAAATTTTTTTATTTTTTTATTTTTTTAAATGGCCGCCATTTTGAAACAAGATGGCGGATGAAGCTGGCCAACGAACTCGGTCGAGATATTTGTATGTACTATGTACACACCAAGGTACATCCAAGTTGGTTCATAAATACGCCTGTTATTACGTGAGAAAAATCAGGACGTTTCAAAATGTCAGCCACGCTAGAAATTCAAAATGCTATAACTCAGCCATTTCTTAAGATATAGACGAAACAAAAACTGCTCCCGAATCTTTTTATCAAGGTCAAACACATAAGAAGAAAATATTTTTTCAGTTTCAATTTTTGGTACCACATTTCAAATTTAAATTTTTCTTAAAAATTTAAATGGCCGCCATTTTTAAACAAGATGGCGGGTGAAGCTGGCCAACGAACCCGGTCGAGACACTGGTATGTACTATGTATAAACGAAGTTACATCCAAATCGGTTCATAAATACGCCTTTTATCGCGTGACAAAATTCAGGACGTTTCAAAATGTCAGCCACGCTAGAAATTCAAAATGCTATAACTCAGGCATTTTTTAAGATATGGACGAAACAAAAACTGCTCCGAAATCTTTGTATAAAGGTCAAATACATAAGAAAAAAATATTTTTCCATTTTCAATTTTTTGGTACCACATTTCAAATTTTAAATTTTTAAAAAGATTTTAAATGGCCGCCATTTTGAAACAAAATGGCGGATGAAGCTGGCCAACGAACTCGGTCGAGAGATTGATATGTACTATGTACACACCGAATTACATCCAAATCGGTTAATAAATACGCCTTTTATCGCGTGACAAAATTCAGGACGTTTCAAAATGTCAGCCACGCTAGAAATTCAAAATGCTATAACTCAGCCATTTTTTAAGATATAGACAAAACAAAAACTGCTCTGGAATCTTTGTATAAAGGTCAAATACATAAGAAAAAAATATTTTTCCATTTTCAATTTTTTGGTACCACATTTCAAATTTTAAATTTTTAAAAAGATTTTAAATGGCCGCCATTTTGAAACAAAATGGCGGATGAAGCTGGCCAACGAACTCGGTCGAGAGATTGATATGTACTATGTACACACCGAATTACATCCAAATCGGTTAATAAATACGCCTTTTATCGCGTGACAAAATTCAGGACGTTTCAAAATGTCAGCCACGCTAGAAATTCAAAATGCTATAACTCAGCCATTTTTTAAGATATAGACGAAACAAAAACTGCTCCGGAATCTTTGTATAAAGGTCAAATACATAAGGGAAAAATATTTTTCCATTTTTAATTTTTTGGTACCACATTTCAAGTTTTAAATTTTTTTAAAATTTTTAAATGGTCGCCATTTTGAAACAAAACGACGGATGAAGCTGGCCAACGAACTCGGTCGAGACATTGGTATGTACTATGTACACACCGAATTACATCGAAATCGGTTCATAATTACAGGAGTTACAGTGTGACATAGGTCATATATATAAATATATATATATATATATATATATATATATATATATATATATCAATTTTGAACGGAGGGTGGTTTCGGGGTCTGGGGGTCATGATCGATGAAAATATACCAAAATTTTTTGAAATCGCTTTCCTCCGAACGGCTGCAATAGGTAGCTTTTTTGTAAAGAAAGCTACCTAAAACTAGTTATGGAGAATAAAATACGTACATATTGAAAAAATAAGCAGTTCAGCATTTTATGGGGAACGAATTGAGTACATTTTTGTGAAAGAAATATATTGTATAAATGATTTTCTTTTTTTTTTTTTTATCTTAATAAAATTCTATATTTATATCTTAGAATTTTGTGGAAATATATTTTGTGTACATTTTTGTGAAAGAAATGCATTGTATAAATGAATTTTTTAAATCTAATTTTAATAAAATTATTCATTTAATTTTTTTAAAATAGTTAAATGAAAAACTTCACGTAATACTGAAAAGGTATTTTCTAGAAATGTAAAAAAAAAAAAAAAAAGAGAAATGTTTCTAAACAGCAGTCTACCTACTAGTACACCCAACCAAATGTATTATATTGATTTTGAGCACATCATCTCAAATCCTTTTTCAAAAGAAATTAAGAAATTAGACTCAAAAAGATCTTACGAATATTGTGCGCAAGAGCGTGTTTAAGGATGTCGTGTTAAAAAGAAAAAAAATAATACTGTTGCCACGTTGTCAATATAGGTTTGAAATATCTTTGCATACAGTACAATGTTTTAACTAAGAAGATAGAAACACTCAGAGCCCTCTTTTGATTAATTTAAAAAACCCCTTTCAATGGTACATAAAGGATAATATATATATAGATACTGTAAGAAGAAGCCGTTAAACGTTTTACAGAAACTAAATCGGAAGCACTCTCAGTCAAATAAATGTATTTTGGAAGCAATTTTTTAAATTAATGTAATTCCTTCTTTATTTAGTAATAATATATTTTTCCTTAATCTATTAAATATGGAATAGTCGATCTGTTTCAAAAAGGTTTACTTAAGCCATTTATATTAAAATCGTCATTTTAAAAAAGAATCTACCAGATTTTTATAAACTATTTTAATTAAATTACTGCTAGATACATTGGAAAATCCACCAGTTTAATCTATTAATTTATTTTAAAACTTCCGGAAGTAGTATTTAAAAAACATATATATATATTATATTAATATTTGGAAATTTTTTCCAGAGAGAGACATTCGCCTTGCATACAATATTTAAATGAAAAGCAATTTCAAATTATTTGCTTAAAGGGCGCAAAGGCCAACCTGGTGAAAAAGATTCCATGCCGGGAATCGTACCCGGGCCAACAGTATAGCGCACTGGCGTACTACCGACTAAACCACATGGAACGATACACAGCTTGGAACTTCACACTGTTACAGGTTGGCAAGACTGCAAACGAATCACAAGATGGAATATTCTTCCGTGAGCCACCGACATGGGGTTAAACACAGACTCATAAATCCAGCATCGATAGAATCTATATTAATATTTGGAATATTATGAGTCTGTGTTTAACCCCATGTCGGTGGCTCACGGAAGAATATTCCATCTTGTGCTACGTTTGTAACCTTGCCAACCTGTAATAGTGAGAAGTTCCAGGCTGGGTATCGTTCGATCTGGTTTAGTCGTTAGAACGTCAGTGAGCTGTACTGATGGGCCAGGTTCGATTCCCGGCAGGGAATCTTTTTCACCAGGTTGGCCTTTGCGCCTTTTAAGCAAATAATTTGAAATTGATTTTCATTTGAAATATATATTTGAGTTGAGTTTTTTTTAAGTACCAATTTAAGTTTTTTTTTTAAAATTTAAACATCCGAATGTAGCATTTTAAAACTATATCTTTTTCTTTTCTAAAATTATGTAATTAAAATGAATTTTCTCCAGTTTTTCATTGTATACTCTTACATCCCAGCTGGTCTGGTTTTTGAGCAGAGATTTTTTTTGTAATGGAAATCTACTCTTTTCATTTCTTTTATAAATTCTGTAGACTGCTTACCAAAGCATAATTATTGTTGCAAATGCTGTAAAAGTCTAACACGAAAAAATTTTCTTCAAAAATATTGATATTAGAAAAATATGTAAGTGCGAGCTTTGAATGCTGTAGAGGTCTTTATAATCTACAAAATACAAGAATAATAAGTAATTTATTTCTTTTACACTTTCCCCCCCAAGAAATTCAAAATTTGAAAATAATTAAAGTGGTGCTGTCATTCAAGTATTCTCTAAACTTTCTTTTGGGCAACGTATCTCTAAGCGTTTTCTAAAGATAGTAAACTCATAAAGGTACTGCGAACATTACAAGCAACGGAATGTTAAAAATTCTTGAAAGAAAATGTATCCACTCGCAGGTTGCCAATAAAATTATTATTATTTTTTTTTTTTTTTTTTTGTAAAAATGTACAAAAGAAACTTTAAAATAAAAATATATCATTCCTATTGTGCAGAAAAAAAAATAAATAAATAAAAATAAAAATTTTGTCATTTGGCGATTTATTACCGGTTGGCGATGTAATACAATTGCAAAAAAAGCAATTTAACAAATTACAACGGTCATTTGGAAAATGATTTTTTCGAAGACTGAAATTTAAGACATAAAAATTCGCACGGAGTTTATCATACATAACGTACGCCATGAATTAAACATTAATAGTGTTATTTCACGTAAAAATTGCACGCGACAAAAACCGCCTACGACCCGTCAAATTTCTTAAAACTTATGTATTATCCACCGGAAACTTACGTATTATCCAAGCATTTCATTGGCTGTTCGGGAAAAGGCTTTTCCATCGTCCAAGAAATCTGACGATCAATTTTAAATGAAATTTCATTCTTAAACTTCTAAACATCCCATACTATTACTTTTTACACCGTCGTATAGAGAAAAAAATGTACTTTTAAATGCAATTTGTTTGAAAGCTGTATCTCAATTTGTTTCTGAGTTATTAATTTTCTTTTGTAGTTTTTATTACTTTTTTGTCATAGTGGCAACAGAAGTATCCATCTCTGTTCAAAATAAAGGGAAATACTGATTACTGTATAGACCAATCAGTAAACGAATAAAATGCGGATTCAACCAATAAAAAACTTCAGATATGCTTTTTATTTCCTACCCTGACGAGGACAATAACCATTTTTCCAAATGGTTAAAAAAAAAAAAAACCTTAAATCATATTTTTTCATTACATTTTAAAAACGTTATTTCAGTGTTTATTTGTGGAATAAAAAAAATGGGTACATACTTTAAAAAGATACCGTTATTCATTTTATAAAAACGAAATCTGCGAAACCTTATGCGAAGTAATTGTATTATCGAACTGGAGATTTTGCTTTATTTTAATCCAATTCTTTACTATCATTTCCCCGAAATATAGTAAGACTGTAAATTTCGAACTACCTTTGTGATAAAAGTTTATTCATTCATTGTTTTTATTTCACGACTACTGCTGCATACTTATTCTGGAAAATTCTTTCTTCAAACATTAAATTGTCATTGAAATCCATGCATATATTTTTTTCTTATAAGCTATTGTAATTACTTATGATAATTTCATTTAATAAAAACATATATTTATATTTTTCATTTATTTTTCAAATTCCGAAAATAGTTTGACCGAAAGAAGTTTTCTTTAAAAACGTTTTTTAGATTTGAAATATTTTATTTCCTTACAAAACTGACGAAATTTAAAATTTTCATTTTTCATTTAATACTAAATTTTTCCTTTTAATTTAGTAAAAACTATAATACAAATAATATTTGTAATTAGCTCAAGAAACGTTCCAAAATATAAAAATATCTAAAGTGTAATTTAACTGATAAATATTCTCTATACTAAATACATTATATTAACTTTCAGTAAAACATCTCAAAAGGTTTTCGAAAGAAACTGGACTCTGAAAATTTCTTATAAACATTTTCAAAAGTACGTTTTGTCATTTCTTCGAACAACATATTTTCCTTCAAATGTTGCAATTTAAATCTAAATTCTTTTTTCATACAAAGAACACTTTGAGAGGAACACATAGTACATTTATTTAGCTGAAAACGCAATTTTTTAACACTTTTTAAGACACTTTTTTGAGAGATATTTATTCGATAGTAAACTTTGTATAGATATATATTAAGAATCAGAAATTTATGACACAAAATATACATATTTTGTCGTTCCATACTTATGAAAATATTTTAACCATACTCAAATACTTACAACTCCCTATAATTTTTAATCATTCTATGTCACAAGCAATCATAAATATATATTATATATTTCAAAATTATAAAAATTTTCATTGGATATATATTTTCCTAATTTATTTATGTTTTTTATTTTATAATTAACTCTTCTTCAGCAAATTCTCAAAAAAAAAAAAAAAAAAAAAAAAAATGTGGGGGTTTTCTGAAAACGTTTTACTCAGAAAGTCACTAGGCATCAAATAAATTTCTTTACGAAAAGCCAAAAGAGTACTCTAACAGTCAAGCACACTTTTAACAAAAAGTAGAATATTTATTTTGAGTAAAACATCTGAAAGCTTGTTTAAAACATATTGAATTCAAAAAGGTGCAATGAACATTGTTAATAAGTATGTGTTTAAAGATTTTAATATCTTCATTTATAGGTTGTTACCATAGGTTTAAAATCTGTTTTCATGCAAAGAAATTTTTTAAGTGTAATAATGTCTTTCTTACCTATCTGTAGATCTCGTTAAGCGGTTACCTTAATTATTTTTAAATGAATATTGGGGAATTATTTATGGGATGATAATTGTGTATACATTCTGCAAAAAATAAAAAAAAACTATGCAAATACGAAATTTATAAAAACAAAATCTGAAAAACATTTTATAAATTAAATGTATTTTATAAGTATTTTTTCTATTTCATTTTAATGAAATTCTTTTTTTACTTCGAATGGTATTTTGTTTGAAAGGTTATAAAACGGAGAAACGAACAATGGGTCCATGCATGTCTGTTTACTTATTATTTTTAATTTCACAAACAATTGTTTTATATTTAATTTGAAATGCACATGGATGTTCATACATCTACATTGCGCGGAAATATCTGAATTTTTTATATCTTATTTAAGATATAATGATGCAATTATGTTAAAGACCAACATTTTAAGTTTTTCTTCAGGAAGTAACCTTTAAAAATACTTATTTCAGTAGAAAGAATTAAATTCTTAAAAAAGAAATTATTTCAAAAATATGTACCTCTATTTTATTTAATACCGATTTCTAACCCCTTCTAAGTTCACTATTTCGGCAAAAAAAATTATTTACTGAAAATTTTAAAATTAGGTTTACTAAATGCAGTTGAAACGATCAAAGGTTAAAAATCATCCGTGAGCTGTAATGTAACTCAAAGCATTAGCTGAATGCCATCAACAGTTCTTTTTGCGTCCTAAAGATGTGCCTAAGGATTGGCCGAAATAAGTTTTTAACGGGAATCAAAACCAAATTTCGGTAATATTCTTACTTTCGGCCGAAAACGAAAACGAAAATTTGTAAAAGTTTTAAGTAAATAATACATACATAAATATACACAATTAAGAATTAAGTGTACGTGTTTATTAAATAAACATGATTATTAATTAATTATACGTGTAGCTCATGTTGGCTCTTTGCCTCTGATCAAAACTTGTTATTTTCATATAAAATAAAGTATAATAAATTCATCAACGACACAGAATGATTTTCTATTTATACGAATTTCATCATCAAACTTTTTAATTAAAAAGTTTATGTTTTATAATGATTTTTGAAAATGATCAATTTTTATGCTATAGCTTTCTCAAAGAGTATTCCAAACACTTTTACTTTTCAAACTAAAAATTTTCTATTACTGGTAAGTCTGCAGAGGATTATTGCCACTGATCAAAACTTGTTATTTTCATATAAAATAAAATGTAATCAATTAATCAACGACACAGAATGATTATCTACATATACGAATTTCATCTAATTAAAAAAAAAAAATGTCATACATACCTCCATTTAGTTTTATAATGATTTTTGTTAATGATCAACTGTTATACTATAACTTTCTCAAAGAGTATTCGAAAAACATCTGCGATTCAAACTAAAAATTTACTATTACTGGTTAAGTCTGCAGCTTTTAATGGGCACACGAAAAGCGTCTTCAAAGTTTATCATACATGCATTACTTGCTTTATTATTTGCACTCACGCCTTCAGTTAACCATTATTTAATATTCTAAACGGCGAAGTTCATAGCTATAAATAAAGAGTATCTCATTTAAGATAATACAGCTCAAACCAATGTGTAGTGTTGCAAATTTCAGAAAGGAGAAAATAGATTTTTCAAATATAGAGTGAACCAGGCAAGTTTAGATCCAGTCGAATTTTCGACACCATTCGTCGCCATCGAAACTCTAGTTTTTCTGCGAAATCGAATTTTCGATCGATCTCCAGTTAATTGAACGTGCTTGATTCTTAAATTTGTCCAAGATGATACTTGCAAGATCAATATATTGACCCAATTTTTATCGAATTATTTTAGTATTTAGGAATTTATAGCGATTACAAATTTTCCAATTTTCTTTTCTTTTTTTATTCACTGTAAACGAACTATAAGAGTAACATACTTTATTTAAAAAATATTCTAGATACTAGCGAGACCAGTACGCTGGCTGAACTAGTTTAGCATTGATTAATATTTTGGGTGCTGTCGTGATGTCAAATTTTGCATGTTATTTTCTTTTGCGTGCCTATGTAGATGAACTAGAAGCGGTAGATAATTCTTTATCAAACTCAATCAAGAAGCCTGAAAGATCAATACACTGTCCAAATTCAACTCGTATTGATTTAATATTTCGAAAGTTCTCGTGATTACAAATTTTGCATTAGTTTTGTAAATGTGTATCCCTATTTTCAATATTTGGTCGTTAATGTATTCTATTATCCCTATTTTCAATATTTTGCTCGTTAATGTATTCTTTATACAGTATGCCCACTAAAGTCTCTTACCACCTTCTTAATTTCGCAACGGCTGCTGCTATGTACATAGCAGCTCAAAGGTGGCTCAAAATATAACCACCTTTTGAGCAAAACCTCTAAAAGCATTTTCTAAAGATATTGGACTTAAAAAGATCTCAAGAACATTTTCAGAAAGAGTGTGTTTATAAGTTTCCTTGGTAGAATAAAATTCCACACCTAAGCTGTTAAAATAGATTAAAAATCTATTTTCATACAATGTAAACTTTTAGAGAAGGTGATATTAAACTTATCGAGCTGAAAAAAATACTTAAAGGCTTCTTTTTAAATCCTTTTTTTTAAATCCACGTTCAGTGGTATATATATAAAAAAAAATGTATACATACAGTAAAAACACGTCGTTAAGCATTTTTGTAAAATAAATTCGGGAGTACCATCAGTGAAATAAATGTATTTTAGAAGTTTTTTGATGTTGTTGTTTATCCCTAATGTAATTCTTTATTTACTAAGGAAAATATATTTTTCTGAATTTTTATAAAAAAGGAACCGTCGATGTTTTTTTTTTTTTTTTTTTTTTTTTTTTTTACTTATTGCTTATGTTTTCAAATTTGTTCAATGGTTACTGAAAAAAATTCGTGCACACTCAAACATGACTAGGGAAATGTAGGCAATGTTTTGCAATTCATTTAAACTGTTGATGTATATTAATTTTTAAAAACCATCAATTTATGTTATTTGTTTATTTTAAATTTCCGGACGTATTGTTAAAAAAAAATACAAATTGAATTTTTTTTTTTTTTTCATAAAACAAGTTATTGAAGAAATTTCTTTTTTTTTCAGTTAATACTGAACTGGTCCTTTTAGTTTAGAAAATGTAAGAATATAAATGATATCTTTAATTTTTCAAAAGAAAGATTCAAATATGAAAAAATAATAAATGGGTACTTTAAAAGTGGTATATTAAAGTAGCCATGCACTACTCAAAGAAACAGCCTACAGCGCCAACGGGTGCAAAACTGCAGAATTAGAATTCTTATTTCGTAAATGGAAAGATATAGGGAACAAAAGTGATTTACAAAGTTGTAGAACATCCTCGATTAAGTTAAAAAAAAAAAAAAAAAAAAAAAAAAAAAAACTTTTTGGACAGTAATGCGAGAAATAGAACGGTTAAAACGAGCATTTTTTTCGTGATTAATACATACATAGATAAATAGATAAAACGATAGATATATCTATAGATATAGGTATAGATATATCTATAGGTCTAGGTAGAAAAATTGATAGAGAGATATAGATTTATTTAGATAGATAAGATACAGATAGATATATATATATAGATTCAGATAAAAATAAATTTATATCGATAGATACAGATAGATATAGATTTAGAGAGATAGATTTACGATTTGATTGCAATAGGCCACTTTCTAAAGATATTAACCTATAGGGACTAAAGGGTACTTTTGCAACCAAGAATTCTTCTCAACAAAATGTATTATATTCCTTTTGAGCAAAACCTCTAAAAGGATTTTCTAAAGATATTGGGCTTAAAAAGATCTCAAGGACATTTTCAGAAAGAGTGTGTTTATAAGTTTCCTTGGTAGAATAAAATTCCACACCTAAGCTGTTAAAATAGATTTAAAATCTATTTTCATACAATTTAAACTTTTAGAGAAGGTTATATTAAACTTATTAAGAAAGAAATACTTAAAGACTTTTTTTTTTTTTTTAAACCCACGTTCAGTGGTATGTAGAAATAAAAAAATATGTAAGCATACCGTAAAAACACGTCGTTAAGCATTTTTGTAAAATAAAATTCGGAGCACCATCTGTGAAATGAATGCATTTTAGAAGTTGTTGTTTATTTTGTTGTTGTTGTTGTTTTTTCCTAATCTACTTCTTTATTTACAAAGGAAAATGTATTTTTTTGAATTTTTATAAATACAAGAATCGTCGATGTGTTTCTTTAATGTGTTTTTACTTATTGTTTATGTTTTCAAATTTGCTCAATGGTTACTTAAAAAAAATTCATGCATACTCAAACATTACTAAGGAAATGTAGGCAGCGATTTACAATTCATTTAAACTGTTAATGTATATTTATTTTTAAAAACCATCAATTTATGTTATTTGTTTATTTTAAATTTACGGACGTATTGTTAAAAAAATACGAATTGAAATATTATTTTTTTCACAAAACAAGTTATTGAAGAAATTTCTTTTTTTTTCAGTTAATACTGAACTGGTCCTTTTAGTTTAGAAAATGTAAGAATATAAATGATATCTTTAATTTTTCAAAAGAAGTATTCAAACATATAAAAATAATTGTATTCGACTGGGTACTTTACAATTCTCTGAACCACATGGTTACTTTCCGTAAAACTATTCCGAAAAAGCATTTTCTAATTATACTGCATTCAAAAAGGCCTCATGAATAAGCAAGTGTAAACTTAAGGATCTCTTGGAAGACAATATTGCCTTTGTTAGGTTGTCAATAAAGGTTTAAAACCTATTTTCACAGAAAAGAAACTTTAAGGGGAAAATATATATTACAGTTATAGAAAAAATCTCTAAGTATTTTTTAAAGTACTATGTCGAATGTTGTTAACTCGCAGAATTTTTTTTTCTTTTTTTTGGTAAAATATATGTAATAAAAGAAACTGCAAGCAGAAAGTAAGTTTCTATAAAAATAATCCAAAGAAAAGTAATTTCTTGCACAAGTATTAAATGTGACGCATTTGTTTAGAATTTAATGGGAGTAAAGATACTCCACTTTTGCGTTGTCAGCATATATGTTTAAAATCTACTTTTATAATACGTTAAGACATTATAATACCAATTTGATTTTCAAAATTATCAAGTAAATAAAGGTTCTAATTATAGTTTAAACACATGAGATATCAAAATATAACATATTTATTAAAACTAGTTTGCAATAATTTTGAATAATTCAATAAATAAGTATGTTAATAAAAATATAAGCAATGATTGAAAAATACACTGTTAACAATTTCCAAGGGCACTTGTCTAAAGAATAAAATAATATGTAAATAAATACAATTTTGGTCCTCCATTTTTCCTTATAACCTCAAACACTCTTTTTTTCATAGAAGTGGCCAAGTGATTAAGTACAGATTCAGAAAAATTGTGCCATTCTTTTATAATGGCTACTTCTAATTCATTGGCAGATGAAAACTGTTTATTATCAGCATAAACTTTGCAACTTAATAAGCCCCAAAGATTTTCTATAGGGTTTAAGGCTGGACATCGACTTGGCCATAACAAAATATGATTTTTTTCTTTTTTAAATCATTACTGGAGGGATTTAGACACACGGAATGGAGCGTTATCCTGCTGAAACATCCAATTAGCACTACCTAAAAAAGGTAAAAACGGTATCAAACGATCATATAACATAGCCTGATATTATGCAAAGTTCATACATCCCGAAATTCAGCTTAAATTGCATAATCCATCATGACTAAAATCTCCCTAAGCCATTACTGATCCTCCTCCCATTTGTCGACTGAAGCCTTGTTCCTGTTCCTTCCTGAAATCCTATCAATAGTGTTTATAACCATCCGGACCGCCAAGATTGTTTTTTTTTTTCATACGAAAATATCACTTGTTTCCATTTCCTGTCCCATAACATGACATTTTTAGCCCATATCAGTCTTTCTTCTTTATGATGTTTCAATAACCTCGGTTTTTTCAACAGTTTCATACAATTTGCATTCCTCTTTGATTTCAGACTCTTTGAAACTATTACGTGTGAGGTTCTTTTGTTGAAACGGTTCGAAATTTTTCGAGTTGAAACACCTTTTTGAGTTGATAATAGAAATTTTTGCTATCATCCCGGCTGTCAAATCCTTTTTCTTCCAGATCGTTTAATTTTATTTGAATATTTTTTTTTTTTCTAATTATTTCATTGTGAATGGCAGTTTCAGAACGCTTTATTAACCGAGCTATTTCTCGTTCAGATTACTCTTTACCCGTGGCATCTTCAAATATATCGTATTTGTTTCCCGGGAATACTTTCATGATATACAAACGCGTACGTTTTAAAATGATTCTGATGTGACGTATAATATGCTAATTTCCTCGGGTGGTCTTATAATTTCTTAACAGTCACTTTATTTAAGTTTAAAAAAACTTAGAAGATTTTATTAAAATGTAACATATTTTAACGTAGTAATTATCACAGAAAACGTTTTAGGATCAATTTTAAATACACACGCTAAAAATTTCGATATTCTGTCTTCTTCTTCAGAAGTGCACCAATTCTTTAGTGGTCTTATAATTTCTTAACGCATTGTACAAGAAAATGTATGCAGTTCTTTACAATTTATTTAAAGTGTTACTGATAAATTATTTTTTAAAACCACCAACTTAGGTTATTCGGTTATTGCAAATTTCCAGACGTATTGTTTAAAATATGTGAATTGAAACATTATTTTTTAACAAAAGAAGTTATTGAAGAAATTCGCTTTTACATGATATTACTGAACTGAACTGGTCCTTTTAGTTTAGAAAATGCAATAAGATAAATGATATTTTTAATTTTTCAAAAGAAGCACTCAAGTATGTAAAATGAATTAAATGGGTGCTTTTCAAGTCAAGCATTTTCTGAACAAAAGGGTTGCTTTGGGTAAAGAATTTCAATTTTTTTTCTAATGATGTTATATTCAAAAAGTTCTCATAAATATCAAATGCGTTTGAGGCTATCTCGCAAGACAGTATAGTATTTTCTAGGTTGCAGATAAAGCTTTAAAATCTATTTTCATAGACAGAAAACTTTAAGAGAAAAATGTTTTACTGTTACATAAAAAATCTCAAAGATTTTTAATCAATTTTAAAACACTATGTCAAATTTTATATACTCGCAGAAATTCCTTTTTTCCTAAAAGCTATGTAATCAAAAATACGGCAAGCAGAAAGTAAATTTCTATAAAAATGATCAAAAGAATACTTACCAATTAATCACTTGTAGAAGTATTAAATGTGAAGCATGTGTCTAACGATTTAATTTGAGTAAAAAGAACTCCACTTTTAGGTCGTCAGTATATATGTTTAAAACATATTTTCGTAGAAAAGAAACTTTTAGACAAAAAGTAATTATGCTTATCAAGTCAAAAGATCACACAGTGCTTGTTTTATTTTTCTCTTTTTTTGACACATTTAAAGTGTTATTTTACCAGTACACAGAATAAATGTAAAAACAAAGTGTAAAAAATCTGCGTTAAACCATTACCCGCTGGTGTTACGTTCACGCAACAGTAAAAATAAATGCACATATTTCAGTTTTTTTTACAAATCCACCACTATTTTTTAATTAAAAAATTGTCCTTACTTAATGACATAAAATTTTAAGATCATATAAAGCGAAAAATATCTTCCAGAGTTTGTGGTGGCTAACGACATTCAGCTAAAAAGTTGATAATTTCAACCTTATAGTTTTGGCAGCTAATGTGTTAAGAATTTTATAGAAACAAATTTGGGAAAACGTCTTCTCAATTATTTTTGAAGTCAAATTTACATTTTTTATTAATATTGTGTGGTGTTTCCATTTTATTATTATTGTATTTTTCTGATGTTTCCCTGTTAAAATAAAGCAGTTTTAAAAATATAGAAATTTATATTAATAAATGAAATTTTTGGCAGTCTGACTTAACAAAGGCAAAATAGGACATCAGGTCTACTTCTACCATTAATAAAAAAAATTGATCCTATTTAATCACTGTGATTAATAAAAAAAATAACATTCCAAAATAACTTATGAAATTTAACCATATTGCTCCCGTTAATTCGGCGCCTGTGTGTCTGTCTGTGTATATCCTCTGGCTGTGCTGCATAAGGTCAGCACTACAATATCTGCCATGGAGTTGCTCCAAGGTTTACCCGAGCAGATTTCAGACTAGAAGATTTTTTTCGAAAACTCGATTTAGAGATTTTTTTCATTAAATTTTAATGTATTTTATTTACAAGATTTTTGCAAAAGGCATATGCTTTGACCATCCAAATCTTTTTCTCTAAATTTCGTATAATTTTGGTCTTTACATCGAAGGATAGAAGAATAAAGAAATACAAAACAATTTTTTAGTGAAGAGGATTACTCTCATACACTGTAAAAAAAAAATCTGTGAAGTTACTAAAGTTTTTCTAGGAAACTTGGATTCCTAGAACTTTTCATGTAACGGCAACAACAAAATTTCATGTAACAGACACACTTTTGCGCCGAAAATCGAAAAATCTGTAAGGTTACTAAGAATTTTTTTGGAAACTGGGATTCCGAGAAATTTTCATGTAACTGCAGCCAGGGTTACAAATAAAAGTTTAGTAAGATTACTGAAATTTTAGCAGATTCATTTCTAAAGTTACAGATTTTTGTAGCTTTACAAAAACTAGTTTTGTAGATTTGCAGCTTTTTTCGTACAGTTACAGGTGAAAGTTTAGTAAGCATGTAACTTTACGTCTGTAGAACTACAGATTTTTTTTTACAGTGTAGAGGTGAAAAGAAAAAAAGTTAGTTTTCTTCAGCCTTTATAAAGAATACTTCAGAAGTAGTTATAGGATAAAAATTTGCACATATTATAATAAAATGCACATATGTATCAGTAAGTAATTTTCAGAAAACGAATTTAGTGAACTTTTATACCTGAAATTACATTTTGGAAATGTACTTTACATGCGAAATGTTGCTAGTGAAATCTAAGATAAGAGCTATCTCTCACCATTTTCGAAATCTTCCAATAACAAATTTTATTCTATTCTGAGTATCGCTGAGCTATCTCTTCAATCTCGGAAATTTACAATAACGAATTTGATTCGATTCTGAGTATCTCTAAACTCTCTCCTGAATTTCTTCTCGGGAGTTTTAAATCGAAGTCTCCGCTTCGAATCGAAAACTCCATTGCTTGATCACTCTGCGCATGCCCAATCATAGTAAGTCCTTTTTACAGGCAACTATAAAAATCAAGCCACTCATTCAGAGCGGTTTTCTAAATGAGGAGAAATCAGAAAAGAAAATTATATAAATGAAAAACACTTGTCGAGAAAGGAACAATTATGCGTGTATTATAATGCGTGTATTATGTGTCTTATGCGTGTATTATAAAAACAAGAACGTAAAACCATGCGCTAAGCATAGATTAGGAAACATTTTCATACACTTTCATAATGTTATAATAATTTGTTATTATTTAATAAAGTGAAAAATGAGATCTAAATAAACAATCTGTAAAACGCAGACACATTTCAAAAATTATCATCAATAATCTGAAACGATCTGCATTTTTGTGCAGTCCTTTATATGATATATATAGATTTTTCTATATAATACTAGCAGAACTACCCGGCTTCGCCCGTGTCAATTTTAAGGAGCACTCCAGGTAAAATAAATTAAAACGAAATAATACGGCATTCACAATAACTGGAATTTGTACATTCCCATTCACAAATCATTAACAAGACAATCAGAAAACATGACGTTATTGTCTTGCAACCATAGTAAAATCCCTGAGCTTTAATAACAATATACGCGTTTTCTTTGGTGGGTGCAAGAGAAAAATTTTATTTAAAAAAAAATCCACCAAATCGCGCAGCATATAGAGAAATCCTCGTTTGTATAGTATATATACACATTATAAAGTAAAAACACTATGTCAGTGCCCATAAATTGTGCCCTATAAATTGTAACACATAAATTGTGCCTTTACCGACTTCTAAACACAACAAAATTTCATTTTTTACAGTGTCGAATTGAAAAAAGTTCTTTCAAGTAAAATTTGTTTGAAAATCGTATCTCAATTTTCTGATTTTAATGGATTGTAAGTAATTTTCGAGCATAGATATTTTTAGAGGTGCGTGCAACCCGATTACGAAAGATTAACCCATTTACTCTTAATGCAATAGTATAAAGAAAAGACATGTCTATGAGTAACGCTGGTATCATGTTTTCGGTGGCAACAACCTAACACAAAAATAAACTTCTTTTTTACTGCAATTTAACCTCTAAACATCGCACATTCGATTGTTCCACCCGTCTTATAGAAAATAAAAGTATTTTCAGTATTATTTATCTAAATTTTTTATGGATTAACAGATTTTTTATGGATTTTAAAGTAATTTTCAAGAATGAATATTTTTTAAATATGCTTGAAACCCAATTACAAATTATTTACTCAATTATTCAAAAACATCGTAAATAATTCAGATTTTGTTTGTTTTCGTGTAATATTCAATAACCGAATTGGCAAACGAAAATAAAACACCAAATATAAAATAAAATAAAACACGAATTTAACTGATATCAAATCAAACTACTCAAAATAATCTAATATATATTTTTAACTTTTAAAATTAAAATACATGTTTTCTTTGTCGCGCGTAACTGAAATATTTCTCACAATACAGGGAAAAATACAATACATGCATCAATTATAAGGTTTGATTAAAGTATTAGATCAAGAGGGTTTCCACTCTAAATAAAACATCACTCTTAAACGTAAACTTAAATTTTTCATTAATAGAAATTAAATCTACAATGATTAGATGAAATGATGTCATTTTCCATAAATTTTAAATCGTGACATCAGCCAAGAATTTTTTGAAAAGGGAACTAACTTTTATCTTTTTACTATAAATCACAGAAAAGGTAACTACTGAATCTAAATCAATACAACACTTAGCTATAACGTATAGCTATAAGATATGGCTGTAGTATACAATTGAAGTAGTAAACAAAATGTAGGAGCCATTTAATTTTACAGGGATTTTGACTACACGTTGAAAAGATTTGATAGAATGTTACGTCATATCTAGCCTTTATTTTCTTTTCCTTAATTGTTTTCATGAAATTTTACTGTCTGTATTAAAAATATATGTTTTAATCTAAAAACAACATTCAAATGAAGGTGCTACGTTATTTTACCGCTCTTATAGTTAAACTTTTTATTTTATATGTAAAAAGAAATTGCATTTCCTGTTAAGAAGGACGTCAATTTTGAAAAATGCAAAAATATAGCAAGAAAATCTGAATTTTTATTGGCAAATAAAAAAAATTACACGCATTATCGTTAATTTTTTTCACATTTTTGTGTCATGGGTGTGGCAACAGGAAAGAAACGATTTAATTAGAAATTTTAAAAAGAGATATTTCTATAATGTTAAATTATGTAAGTTGGTAGAAAAAAGTGATAAATAGTGATATGATGATTTTTTAAAGTTGACAGTGATCTTTTCCACATTCTAAAACGTATGTACATGAAGTTTCGTGCAAATTGGTCAAAAATTGAAGATTTGTATACCGGACATACACTGTAAAAAAAAATCTGTAGGTCTACACATGTAAAGTTACATGCTTACTAAACTTTCAACTGTAACTGTACGAAAAAAGCTGCAAATCTACAAAACTAGTTTTTGTAAAGCTACAAAAATCTGTAACTTTACAAATGAATCTGCTAAAATTTCAGTAATCTTACTAAACTTTTATTTGTAACCCTGGCTGCAGTTACACGAAAAGTTCTCGGAATCCCAGTTTCCAAAAAAATTCTTAGTAACCTTACAGATTTTTTGATTTTCGGCGCAAAAGTGTGTCTGTTACATGAAATTTTGTTGTTGCCGTTACATGAAAAGTTCTAGGAATCCCAGTTTCCTAGAAAAACTTTAGTAACTTCACAGATTTTTTTTTTACAGTGTACACACAGAGAACGGCTTTTATATATAGATAAAAAAAAATACTCGCATTATCGTTAATTTTTTTTCACATTTTTGTGTCATGGGTGTGCAACAGGAAAGAAACGATTTAATTAGAAATTTTAAAAAGAGATATTTCTATAATGTTAAGTTATGTAAGTTGGTAGAAAAAAAGGATAAATAGTGGTCTGATGATTTTTTAAAGTTGACAGTGATCTTTTCCACATTCTAAAACGTATGTACATGAAGTTTCGTGCAAATTGGTCAAAAATTGAAGATTTGTATAGCGGACATACACACAGAGAACGGTTTATATATATATATAGATATACTATACTAAAATTTAGTCCAATTAGGAAAAGCATAAGAACCACAGCTCAAATGAACTTTTTATCAATTTCCACCAATTTACGTAAATGTACTTCAAATCTTTTGTAGTGCCATGTATATCATCTATATAATTTATACACGCTTTTAAATTATAATGTTAAAATTAGTTTAATTAAATTATTAAAATTTAGTTTTAAAAAGTTAGAATTATAAGTTAAAATAACGAGTTTTCGAAAAAACAAATGATTCAATATATTTTGAAAACAAACGTTTTATTCGGTAGTAGTATTTTGGATATTTCCTTGTTATAGTTGTCTTTATTAATTAGATTATGACAAGGTTACAGTTAAGATTTCGCAAAGTGCCAAGATTACATATGTTTCATATATACGCATATATATAATCCAAATGCTCATATATGCGCCATGTAAGTCAATATACGCGAAACGTCTGCATTTTAGATGTCAATATATACGTGATATGCATCGTAACTCTTGTCATATATATATACGACATATATATGCCCTACATGACATTAACTTGACATATAGGTCTATTACATATACTTCATATATGAATATATTCTCATAAGTGTCTTATAATTTCATGATAAATTTCAGTTGCTTGGTGATTCATCATAATGGGCCGCTATAACAAATTTGTACCAATGTTTTTATAACAATTTGTGTTGTTGCCAAACGTCACTCTTGGTAATGCTCAAATTTTGAAAAGAAAACTATACTGATGTAAATATATTCTTATTTTTTTAGTCATTTATTCTTTCTAAAAATTTAGATTCTTGTACAATCATTCACCGTTCAAAAAATTCAAATGAACTGTACAATTATAAACATTTTTGTAAACAATGTTTCGCTATAATATACGAATTTCTATGCCTGAGAAAATTACATTGTTAATTAAATCTTTTAAATATTCCAGACCCAAACGTTTCAATATGAAACATGTTGATTTATTTAGTTAAATAATGTTTTATTCACACTTCCCTTTAAATATTTTGTATTTCATTTCAAAATGCTTATCTTAAATATTTTATCAAAGGACGCAGTTCAGTTATCTGCATGCCATTAACATTTACTTAGAGTTTCAATTAGGAAAAATGTTATATATTATAAAAAAGCAAGTTGCGTTTTCAGTTAAGTTGTTTTAGGAAACATTCAGTTGTATGTTAGGAATTTCTATCTTTGAAATCCACAATGATTCAGTTGAACCGTTTAAATGCAATTACCTCTGTTAATTTGCGATGCAATAGTAAATTATTTAAATGGTTTAGAAAGGTCAAATGCTAAAATAAACGGAGTCTATTACTATTATGTGTGCTCGCTTTTTGGAATTGCCAGAAATCTTGTACTTAGTAATTAAAAAATAAATATTTGATGTGTTTGCATTGACGGTTCAGTTATTGGAAGATAAAAATAATATTATGGTGATGAGATAAAGTTATTCAGATTAAACTAATGCTCCTTGAACTTAAAGAAAAATAAGTTAAAATATCTGAGAATAATATACAGCTTAAATAAACGCCTTTTTTATTCTATATAAAATTTTTAATTTATGTCACTATATGTAACACGAAAGTAATTTTAGCGAAAATTCAGTGCTGTACTTCATAATTGTACCCCTGTAAATATTACCCTTATCGTCTGAAGAAGCTAGGAAAAGAATAAATAAGAAACTTCAAAAAGCAATATGTTCCCTTTTTCAAAGTTTACGTTCCATAAAGGACATTTTAGAGCTGAAAACGTGTACAGTTGCACCGTACCTAATTTTTCAGGTAAGTAAATAAGCCTCATTCGCCAGGCCCGAGGTAAAACAATCTTTCGAGTAAACTCGGGTTGGAGATTCGAGTTTATTGAACGACATGGAAACACTGAGCTGAGAGGAAAGTGTCCCCTGTGTTAATTTTTTTTTATTGTCACGGACTTTTTCTATTACTTTCCAGTAGATATGTAGATATGCAAAATATTATAATTTGATTATTTATTCGAACATAAATTTATTCAGCTGAATATTATAATACTAAAAATAATTTTATCACCTTTAAAGATATGGGTGGCGTACTGAGTGCTTCAATCAATAAAAAAATCAGTTGTGATTTTTAAAATAATTAAGTTATGAGCATTTACCCTCTTCTCAAAGTCCCTTTAATATTCAACCAATGTTTAAAATCGAAGTTCGCCTTTTACCTGCTCTGAATTATTATTTTTATTGGTAAGTTACCACTGGTGCCCGGGATATGCCGCCAGTGTATTTCTGTAAAATATTATATTTTCTTTCAAAAAAAATAGACATTTTTCTACAAATGTGCTGTTTATTACTTTTTTACTATTAATAGACATTAGACAAAATTATTTTTTAGCATCAAAAGTTAATACTTAGGCTTTAAAAGGCGTCTGCGCAAAGAGTATCTTACCCGTGTCTCCATGTTACTACAAATCGTCCGAGTTATATGAATTCTAATTAAATAATTTTATTAACAATTTAATTTTTATTTCTTTTATATTACTACTGGACATAGCCTTACAAAAGGATGCCGTTAAAAGTTGTCATTTAGGCTCTTAAAAACGGATGGCACATAGAGTGTGCCGCCCGTGTCTTTAACTTACTACGAACTGCTCAGTCAAATTTTATTATAAACCTCCACGTCTTTATGTTACTCAAAACTGTCAATGCATTTCTGTTACTACAAACTGTCGATGTCTTTATATTACCACAAACCGCCCCTGCCTTTAAGTTACTGCAAACAGACCTGTCTTTAACTTAATACAAACTGTTCATGTCTTTATGTTAATACAAACCGCCCATGTCTTTATTAACATAAAGACATGGGCAACAGCCGATGCAAGTAAGTAAGTAAGTAAGCACCCACCCTGGGAACCCGCTTTTGGCTTATGGTTAGGTTTGAACCCCGAGCCCAGGGCAGGGAAAAGTACTATTACCTGTAAAACCCTCTAGTATTTAAGACACTTAATAGAATACAATACAATTGAAAAAAATGAAAAAAATATTTTTTTTTTCAGTCAGCTGCTGCCCCCTCTAGAAATATGAGATAAAAATTACTAAAAATATTTAAAGATAAAATAATCTAAATTTAAAGATAAAATTACAATAATATATAACTTAAAGGCCAAAACAATAGCTGTAGTAAACAGCCGATGTCTTTTTGTCACTACTAGCCGCCCATGTCTTTATGTTACTTCAAGCCGCCGATGTCTTTCTATTACTCAAACCGCCGATGTCTTTAACTTACTACAAACTGACCATGTCTTTATATTACTACAAAAAGCCCATGTCTATATATTATTAGGAACTGTCCATGTCTTTATGTTACCACAAACCGCCCATGTCTTTATGTTACTACAAACAGCACATGTCTTTATGTTACGACAAACGAACCTTGTCTTTAAACCTTAAATACCAGTTTTAATTAGATAATGCTATGTGTTTGTTTATGTATAAAAAATTAACATGTACAGTATATTGTGTTTCCTAGAAATTATCTTAATCTGAGTTTGCCTGCCTGTGGTCCATGAACCGCTTCTGGTTCGCAGGAAAATCTTGACTTATTTTTGCATCTTTTTATGTTTTACTAATATCTGTACTACATAAATAATAAAACAAAGTATAATAAAATTATCTGCAGTTAAATAAAGCAACTATTTCTTTAGTAATTACTTCTAAACAGCAAGCAGATTTTGGATCTATGTGATTATTAACTTAAAAAGCTGTAAAAATCAAGTTAAATAAATGTACTCGACGCGAATTGTCCCCAATTACTACAATATTTTAATTAAAGCATTCTTGCACCATTTTATTTTAAATCCATTATTTAATTGAGACCTTTTCCAATTTTATTAACATATTTTTACGTGGTTAGGTATTATAATAGGAAATCAATTACCCGAATTTTCGTTTTCAAATCCCAGTTCACTTTTTAATTTCCTAATCTTTCCTAAATCTTAATTTTCTAATATTTTAACTACTACTTATTCTTAACAGAAAATACAAAAACTAAGGTTATTTGTTGTTTTTTTATTTGAAACACACTTTTAATTATTTTACGAAAAATAAGAACTAATTACAATTCTAATATTTTCTTTCCAAGTAATAACAAAAAGACGTATTAAATAGTAAATTGAAAAAATGGGTTATTTTCATTTTATATTCTTCGAAAACATTTTAAATATTTCTGATTTAAAATTTCTACGAAATCCGAAAAAGAGAATCCTTGAAAAAATTGCAAAATAACAAATCGCAGAAAAAAAAAAATGTTCATTTCGTATCTAATTCATTCTGTGATTCTTTTATTTAGGTATTCATTGTCTTTTCAACATCCATTTCTTCTTTTTCCTACTTTACTTAAATATAAGTTATAGGCATTATTTTTTCATTTCAGATTTTTAACTATACCATATCTTTATAAAAACCAAACCAATTACAAAACTAATCACTTTAAAAAAAATAGCAAAACGATTTATTAAATTGTTTCTTTATTTAAGAACATGCATACATTATTTATTGATCGAATATCTTTTTTAATTTCTCCAACTTTCTATCTAATATAAGATCCAATGAAAACAAAAGAAATAGCGAAAAATATCCATAAGCTAATGAATTACAGAAATAGAATTATCTTCATCATATTATTTTTATTTCATCACCGAACCGATTCTTTTATTTAGTTTACATTAAATTTTTAGCACACTTTTTTCATCTTTTTTTGCGTCTTACTTAAATAAAAACCTTCTTTCTTTCTTTTTAATTAAAGGGAGGAGTTCGAATTTAACGCATTGAAAAATCGAATTTTTAAATATGAGCAATTTCGAATCTGATTATTTTAATAGAAAATTTAGATTTTTATGATATTACCTACAATAATTGGAGGCAGTTGCAATACTTTTGTTTTAATTTTAAACGATTTAATCCGTTATATATATATATATATATATATATATATATATATATATATATATATATATATATATATATATATATATATTACAATTACTGATCTTCAGAAAGTCAGCGATTATGTGTATGAAACTAGTTGGTGTTATGTGTATAAAAATCTTTTTAAAGCCTTTTTATTGTTATCACTTTAGCTTATACATTTTTATTTTACTTTTTATGCTGTTAAAAGGTGTTCAGAACAGTCCTGCCAAAAATAAATAAATAAACACTACCCTTTACTAACTTCGCCACAATGTTCTCAAACTTTCTAAGGCAGTGATTGTTAATTCTGCAAACTATTAAAAACATTATAAAAAATTTTATATCGTTGAAGAGTTGTGCAGTATAAATACTTTAAAGTAAGTATATTAGTTTAAAATTATAATTTTTGAGCAATTTTCGTTATGCAACTCAGGAGCGACGTTATGTCCGTCAGAAACATAAATATTTGTTTTCATAATTTTTCTAGCGGATAATTTACAAAAATAGGCTAAAATATAATGTTTTCCGAACAAAGTAAACAAACAAACAACAACAAAAAAAATCACGCATTATAGGGTAATCATTCTCTACTGATATTGCGAAAATACTTTGGAGCAGTCCTATGCAAACAAAATAACTGGATAAAAAAAGATATTTTTGTTGCAATTGAACGTTTTCTTTAAACTATTTATTATTATTTTTTAATTTCTAAAAGCAAAGCAAAAAAAAAAAAAAAAAAGTTATGAAATTATTATTTATTTTATACTATTTGTAAAAAGTACAAGCTTCCTGTGTATGATAATTGCTTTTAAACACTTCATAAATAATTAAAATTTCAATTTACACGAATTCATATCCCGCTTAGGAAGCTGATTTATCTTTTTTTTTTTTTTTTTTTTTTTTTTTTTTTTCTGTTTAATCAATATCTGAATGCAACTAATATTTGTACATTTCCTACTGATGTAGTAAGTTATCATAATTTTCCAGTTCTAAAAATGGTAAAATAAGCATTTTCTTTGTTTTTCAGTTTTTTTATAAGCATGACAATTTTTTTTTCTTATAAAATTATAATTAATAAAAAGTTATTGTGGCAATGAGATAAAGTTAAAAAATGTTACTTTAAGTTTTACTACATTATTACATAATATTTTTATAATTATGCATCATGTAAGGAAAAAAATAGAATTTTTAATTAATTTTTCAACTACTTTTCAGCAGTGAAAGCGTATTTTCACTGCTGAAAAGTAGTTGAAAAATTAATTAAAAATTGTATATTCACCGATGCTGGGTTCATTTGCGTCTCATGTTACGCCGCTAGATTGTGTGCTCATGAAGACTTTTCCATCTAGTGCTGTGATAGCAGCCTTACCAACTTATATAAGTGAGAGATGCTAAGCTGGGCATCGTCCTTGTGGCTTAGTGGTAGAGCACTGGAAATCTATTCCAGCGGCCCGGGTTCGATTCCCGGCATGGACATTTTTCACTAAGTTGGTTTACGCCTTGTTAGCAGTGTGATAATTCGCATCTTTAATATTCGAAAAAAATAGAGTATAAATAAATTTTAAGAAATATCACTTTCAAACCAGTTTAATCCGTTTTCAAGGAAACAAAAAACAGGAAAGGGAGAAAATGTTAAATATATCCCTTTAAGGCACAACCCGCACGATCGTACGGGTTAGACATTCATTTAATTGTTTGTTTCTGAGTCGTTTATAATACACTGCTCAAAACAATTAAAGGATATTGCAGTTTTAGGTGGATTTTGTATCTGGTAAACTGTTTAGCTGATTGATACATGGTCGACAGACATAGTAGGTTATATGAGAATAAATTACACATGTTTGGCAGAAAAAAAATGCATTTTATTGCGCATTTGTGTACTAAAGGAAAAAAACACAATTTGTGCATATGAGAAAAAAAGAATAAGAAAAGGTGTTTTCTTCAAAGAAAATCATTTTCAGTAAGGGGTATGTTTTCCACGGGTTGCCAGCAACGTTGAACACCTTTTGAGGCATGGACTCAATGAGGCTATTAATGACGAGTTGGGGTATTCTGCCCCACTCTTCCAGAAGAGCTCTTTCCAGTTCTTGGAGAGTTTGTGGGGGTTGTTGGCGGCCAGAAACTCGTCTTCCTAGAGCGTCCCAAACGTGCTCGATTGGATTCATGTCTGGAGAACACGCTGGCCATTCCATTCGAACGATTCCTTCCTCGAAAAGGAAATCCTCCACCAGGTTTGCACGATGTGGCCTGTAGTTATCGTCCATTAAAATGAAGTTATCTCCGATTGCTGCAGCGTAAGGGACTACAATAGGTCTGAGGATCTCAGCCCTATATCGGCGACCAGTCAGAGCTCCATCTCGAATGATGTAGAGGTCAGTGTGCCCGTCAATGGAGATGCCACCATACACCAACACTCCTCCACCGCCAAATCTGACACTTTCGTGCACGAACGCAGGATTATTCCTACTGCCATGGTCCCTCCAGATGAAAATACGCCTATTATCCGGATGCACAGAAAAACAGGACTCGTCAGAAAACAGAATATTGCTCCATTCATTTCACCTCCAGTTGACATGCTCTGTTGCCCACTCCCTGCGGTCGCGACGATGCCTTGATGTTAATCTGACACATACCATCGGTCGGCGAGCATACAGACCTACAGCATGGAGCCGGTTTCGGACAGTCTGAGTTGAAATCGTGGTGCCTGTAGCCGAGCGAAGGTGTTGTTGGAGAAGAGTAGCGTTCATGGTTCGGTGTGTCCGAGCTGTTAACGCTAAATACCGATCCTCATCGGGCGTTGTTGCCCGTCTACGACCTTGCCCTGGTCTTCGGCCTGCACATCCACTCTCCAAAAAACGGTTCCAGATCCTGGAAATGACACTTTGTGACACTCCAATGGCTTGCGCTACTTCGGCTTGAGTTTGGCCCCCTTCTAACCTACCAACAATTCTCAAAGCTTCTGAATCTGTCAAATGACTTCGCTGAGACATCGTACTCATCTAAACAAAGCAATCACTGAATGCCGATCATCCTTGTCTTCATTCTCTTTTATCCAGTTGAAAGTCAAATTTCATTCGCCGCCGCTGAAGCGACGTTTTTGACGTCGAACTCAAAATTTGCATACTCCACAGTTTGAAAACCAGAAAAATTTGCATTTGTGATTCTCTTCTTCTATTTTCGGCAAAAAAATTTCGTTTATATCTTTATTTTATATAAAACTTCAAATATCCTTTAATTGTTTTGAGCAGTGTATATATAAGGATTTGTTTGGTCTTGCTGTTTAAAAAAAATATTTACATTCAAATGCTTACAAATATTTATCTTGTGACAGATGAATAATAAAAGTAATACTAGATGGCAGCACCAAAACTTTGTCTTTTGAAGATAGCTCTAAATTTTAATTTTTCTAGCTCCATTTCAGTTATAATTTACTACACCAGGGGGTATTTTTAGCTAAATTTTGACGATATTGTTAAACAGTTATTTATTAATTTAATAGTGCATTTTAAATAATGTAATTACTATCTATTTTTTTATATTATATCAATACAAAAACCCTTAACAGGTTAAAAGTTTGTGACGCAGCACTTTATCTTATGCTCAAAGAATTTTAAATATGGAACTTAAAAATAATGATATCAAATTTTGAGTGACGCTACGCTATTAATTATAATCTCTCTCTATATTATTTATTTCATCTTTTTATTTTTTTATAATCGCATGTGCAAAAATTATGTTCAATTTTAAAAAAATGCATACAAGTTTATTCATTGATGCCTTAACATTTACTCCTCACATAAACTCCAAGTATGAGTTTTAAAAGATATGATATCAAAATTTTAGTGACGCTTTGATGTGGCTTTAAACGATTTGTTTTAAAATTAAATTTAAATTATTTTTGATTTGGCTAAGATATATTCACACATCTAAAAAATAGTTTTAATTTTCCAATATACTTTAAATATGTCACTTTCACTGAATTTATATAATGCATTTAAATGTATTTATTTGAATAAATTGATTTATCCTTTGTCCAATGCTAGTAAAAATTTAAAATAAGATTTACGTAAATAATTTTTTTTACCTCATAGTATCCATTTGAATACATTTCACTTAGTTTGGATACAATGACGCAAAAAAAATTATTTACGTAAATCTTATTTTAAATTTTTACTAGCATTGGACAAAGGATAAATCAATTTATTCAAATAAATACATTTAAATGCATTATATAAATTCAGTGAAAGTGACATATTTAAAGTATATTGGAAAATTAAAACTATTTTTTAGATGTGTGAATATATCTTAGCCAAATCAAAAATAATTTAAATTTAATTTTAAAACAAATCGTTTAAAGCCACATCAAAGCGTCACTAAAATTTTGATATCATATCTTTTAAAACTCATACTTGGAGTTTATGTGAGGTGTAAATGTTAAGGCATCAATTAATAAACTTGTATGCATTTTTTTTAAATTGAACATAATTTTTGCACATGCGATTATAAAAAAAATAAAAAGATGAAATAAATAATATAGAGAGAGATTATAATTAATAGCGTAGCGTCACTCAAAATTTGATATCATTATTTTTAAGTTCCATATTTAAAATTCTTTGAGCATAAGATAAAGTGCTGCGTCACAAACTTTTAACCTGTTAAGGGTTTTTGTATTGATATCATTACTTTTTTGAGGTTATTGAAAAAATAAATAAAACAATAAACACACACACAAAAAAAATTAAAGACCAATACAAAGAATTCATAGTCAGGATTTCCATTCACCTTCAATCTCTCCTCCCCCCTCCCTTCCCGCAAAAAAGGATGACCATACTTTAATTTTAAAGAGCACCGTGCAATAAAATTTTTATAAGAACTCTTTGGTAAGATATGGAAGTAATGTACAACATGCATGTTTAGAGGGTATTTCTGGTGGTTTATTTCAGAGATATAAAAAGCTATGTTAAATTTTACTATATAAAAAATTTACTTTGTTAAGAAAAATAGCAAGAAATATACTCTTTAAACCTTTATATATATATATAATAATCATCGCTCACTTATAACAGTAATTACATACATTTATATTAAATCCAAAACTACAAATTTCTGCTTCTCCCTTTTCTCATTCATAGTGCAAAAAAATTAAACATTCTTTAATTTTATATAAAATAATCTTTCACCATCCCTATTTAAAATTCTTTATTAACAATAATAATAAATCATATAAAATAATCCCCTGAGCTTCGAAGATTCCACTTCTGCTTTTGCACCCACCTCTCCAGCTTACCTAAATAATAAAATCTTTCAAAAATTAGTTTGAAAAAAAAAAATCTACAACATTTGTTGCTCACTAACATAAATAAATAAGCACTAACTTCCCTAATGTACAGTCATGGAAAAAAAAAAGTAAACACCCCCTACTAATTCCTCAACAAATTACCGTAGAAGAAAGTTACTGGTACAGAACGATTGGAAATAAAGTCTACTTTTAAATGATGTAAATAAAATTTGCTTAAGGTGTCATCTACATATTAAAACGAACCATAACTTTGTTTGTTTTTTTTTCAATAGCAGTACACAATTCTTAAGCATAAATGAATTCTACACCATTTAATTAGCTTAAAAACAAATTTTTATGCAATTCGTACTATAAGTTTCCGAGAAATTAATTATTTTAAAACGAGCGTATTTTAAGGGCTGTATCCAAATTGAAGTTTGGTACTCGATTGTTAACTGAGAAAGCCCCCTTCTTGATCAAGGCACCTTAAGCGTCACTCAAGCAGTCAATGAAGTCTGCTAGATTACAGGACAGCGTAAGACATTTCAAAATATCTAGTCACTTCTATCGTAGACGGCCCCTTAAACCATCCTTTTGCCGTTTTTTAAGCATAATTTGAAAACTATTTGGAAGAAAAATGTAAATTTTGGATTTCCATAAAGCAGGACTTAATAAATCTAAATCCATCAAAAAAATTGTAGGTTGCAATTCATAATTTTTTCGAATATTAATTTCATAATTCATATCATAAAATTATAAAAATTGCAAATTCAACGTATTTATGTTTGGGTATATTAGTATTACTGCAACACAAAAATTTAGCACATTAGGAGTATAATTTCAGGAGATATGAATAAAAATATGAAAATGTAATTTAACATTAGAAGCACTAAATTTTGAATTTTTATAATTCAAAAACTTATTATTCAAATGACTTGAAATTTGGTGCCTAGGCATAGTTTGAACCGAAGATTTGAAATATCTCGTTAAAATTGGGTATTGCCATTGAAAAAAATGAAGTTTGGTTTTGTTTTAATATGTAGATGGCCCCCTAAGCAAATTTTATATACATCATTTAAAAGTTACTTTATTTCCAATCGTTCGGTACCAATAACTTTCGTCTACGATAATAATTTGTTAAGGAGTTAGTAGAGGGTGTTTACTTTTTTTTCCACGACTGTACATTTCACCTCTTCTCCTTCCCCCTACTCCCCAGCATTAAAAAAAATTTAAATTTTTATTTTTATACAGAAAATTCTTCTATATAAATTATCCTCCTATTCCTCAAAATTACCACTTTCCCACTCCAGCCTAAAGATTTCAATCTTTAAAGCGTTTTAGAAAAACGGATCTGCAAAGTCTGTTGCTTAATAATAAAATATATAAAATATAACCATGTACACTTTCAATTATTTTTCACACAAACAATTGGTGTCACGATAATAGTTGTTCTGAGCGAATATTGTGTTGGCTACGCTGTCGTACAGATAGCTCAATTAGAAGAGTACTGGCAATTAAAGCCAAGGGTTATTAAAGTTCACTGTAATTCAAGATGTTTAACCCCTTCGCGACAAGAGCCCTTTGGTTAATTTTTAACCTTTTACTACAGGTTTTTAAAAACAGAAAATTTTCTGTAATTGAATCACAGAAATGCTCCGATTAAAGAAGGTAAACTTTACAATTAAAAATAAGTGGTGAGAATAATGAAGGATTCTGAACACCTTAAGTGGCCAAGTATACCGGTCGCTCATCCCGAAGGGCTTAAAATGCTTTTTTGCTATTATAACCTTCAGGATTTACAATATAAAAAAATCTTAATCACTTCTGAGGTAAATAAAGATAGTGGAAAAAAATCAAGATGGCAATGTTTTGATTGGCAAATTCTAAGCTGAGTAATTTGTGCTACAGAATGAAAAAAATATAAAGTTGTAATAATGTCCTCTTACAGATACTAAATCTTTAAGGTTTTTGATGTGTGAACTACATATGAATACAGTAGAAGATCTTTATAATGCACACCTTGGTATGAGAAGTTGTGCATATATTATAGAATTTTGCATTATATAGATCATATTTCATACATCATTAAATTTACTTCGTATACATGCTTTAAATTACATTCCTTGGAACCAGAAAATGTGCAAATTATAAATTTTACACAATAGGTATAGATCACACATTATTAAATTACCTTAAAGATATTACCTTTAAATATAACATCCAAATATGCCTGGGCAAAATCATTATAAACAGTGGTAACTCATGGCTGACAATTTTGGGAACACTAAATACATGGCTGGCAAATTTATTCTTTTTCCCTATTTTTAATAATGAAATCTTTGCCTTATTTTTAGCAGAACTTTCTTCCGTTAAATAAGGCAAAAATTTAGTAAAAAAAAAAAAAAAAAAAAAAAAAAAAAAAAAAAAAAAAAAATTGGAAGGCATGCATTTTAGTGCTGCAAGAAAAACCTGTCATGAACTACTACTGATTATAACGCCCATTTACAAAACAATTTAATATTATAACAATGTTTTCATTACTCCAAAATAATGTGTTAAAGACGATAATGCATCAAATTTTTTAAAATACATTGTGAGGTTTATATTAGGTTTATAATTATCTACACTGCTCAAAACAATTAAAGGATATTGCAGTTTTAGGTGGAATTTGTATCTGGTAAACTGTTTAGCTGATTGATACATGGTCGACAGACATAGTAGGTTATATGAGAATAAATTACACATGTTTGGCAGAAAAAAAATGCATTTTATTGCGCATTTGTGTACTAAAGGAAAAAAAAACACAATTTGTGCATATGCGAAAAAAAGAATGAGAAAAGGTGTTTTCTTCAAATAAAATCATTTTCAGTAGGGGGTATGGTTTCCACGGGCGGCCAGCAACGTTGAACACCTTTGAGGCATGGACTCAATGAGGCTATTAATGACGATTTGGGGTATTCTGCCCCACTCTTCCAGAAGAGCTCTTTCCAGTTCTTCGAGAGTTTGTGGGGGTTGTTGGCGGCCAGAAATTCGTCTTCCTAGAGCGTCCCAAACGTGCTCGATTGGATTCATGTCTGGAGAACACGCTGGCCATTCCATTCGAAGGATTCCTTCTTCGAAAAGGAAATCCTCCACCAGGTTTGCACGATGTGGCCTGCAGTTATCGTCCATTAAAATGAAGTTATCTCCGATTGCTGCAGCGTAAGGGACTACAATAGGTCTGAGGATCTCATCCCTATATCGGCGACCAGTCAGAGCTCCATATCGAATGATGTAGAGGTCAGTGCGCCCGTCAATGGAGATGCCACCATACACCAACACTCCTCCACCGCCAAATCTGACACTTTCGTGCACGAACGCAGGATTATTCCTACTGCCACGGTCCCTCCAGATGAAAATACGCCTATTATCCGGATGCACAGAAAAACGGGACTCGTCAGAAAACAGAGTATTGCTCCATTCATTTCTACTCCAGTTGACATGCTCGGTTGCCCACTCCCTGCGGTCGCGACGATGCCTTGATTTTAATCTAACACATACCATCGGTCGGCGAGCATACAGACCTACAGCATGGAGCCAGTTTCGGACAGTCTGAGTTGAAATCGTGGTGCCTGTAGCCGAGCGAAGGTGTTGTTGGAGAAGAGTAGCGTTCATGGTTCGGTGTCTCCGAGCTGTTAACGCTAAATACCGATCTTCATTGGGCGTTGTTGCCCGTCTACGACCTTGCCCTGGTCTTCGGCCTGCACATCCACTCTCCAAAAAACGGTTCCAGATCCTGGAAATGACACTTTGTGACACACCAATGGCTTGCGCTACTTCGGCTTGAGTTTGGCCCCCTTCTAACCTACTAACAATTCTCAAAGCTTCTGAATCTGTCAAATGACTTCGCTGAGACATCGTACTCATCGAAACAAAGCAATTACTGAATGCCGATCATCCTTGTCTTCATTCTCTTTTATCCAGTTGAAAGTCAAATTTCATTCGCTACCGCTGAAGCGACGTTTTTGACGTCGAACTCAAAATTTGCTTGCTCCACAGTTTGAAAACCAGAAAAATTTGCATTTGTGATTCTCTTCTTCTATTTTCGGTAAAAAAAATTTCGTTTATATCTTTATTTTATATAAAACTTGAAATATCCTTTAATTGTTTTGAGCAGTGTAAAAACTCGAATCGAACGATCGTTCTGGTTTGCAGATAGAGTAAAGTATAATTTTTTATCAACAGGTAGCGGTTGCAGTTCATGTTTTACTTTGTACAGACATGAATAACTTTGTTTACAAATACACCGGGTCTTAAAGGGTTAAACTATATATCTATATCTATATCTATATCTATATCTATCTATCTATCTATCTATATATATATATATATATATATTTTTTTTTTTTTTGTCGTGAAAAATAGCATTACTTTAAAGACATTTGGATGCGTTCCAGTATGTCACATTGAGATAAATAACTTTCTTTTTTCCGAAAATTGCAAAGAAGCTTGTTTGTAGTTCAGGTAGCCTTATCTTCTATTGTCCTGTTGTTTAGAATGATAATTTTCGTGTTTTCTAAATTACTCTTGTAAATGCTCGTGAAAGAAAAACCCTGTGTAAACAGTATTTTACAAAATAAACGTTGAATTGCAAAAAACCGTATCTTTTTTTTTTTTTTTTTTTTTTTTTTTTAATGTAAAATCATAATTTAAAACTGTAACATTGAACAAAAATTCAAAATAATGTTTATACAAAATTGGAAGATAAATGGAAAAATCTTTATATATATATACAGGGTGTATCTGAAATGCTTCGACAAACTTGGGGGGATAATAGTACTCATCAAGACGAACAAAAAATGGAATGGAACATTGGGTTGCAAAACATTTATTGAGTCTCAAATACAAGGTATTTCACTTTAACTGAAGTCCGCTTGTCGGTAATAATTTTGCGAATAATTAAAATATTGCAATAAACATGTATCGATATGTACCTGCTTTGTATGAAATGTAATAATATCACAAAAAAAGTGGTAGAAGTTTCCATCATACGCGCCAGCAATATGCATTGGAGGCTCCCCATTTTGGACTTTGATTATCAATTCTTACGGTATCATCGATTGTGGGAGCACCCTGTTTTTCCAGAACTTTTTGTCGAAATTCTTTGTCGAAATACTCTTGATCAAAATTCTATATTTATCGAAAATTCTCGTAGCTTTATTGCGTCCGTCATACGAGACTTCGCGATGTATCACTACGCATCCAAAACATTGACTCACTGAAGAATGTCACATCTCTGTTGAAGAAGTTGACTCAAGAAATAAGAAATATCACAGATCTTGAAATGGTGTCCCAAGAGGAGAAAGCGGGTATGATTTCTAATTATCGAGACAGTAGCTGATGTAATTCTTTGCAAACGTTCACCCAGAAAAAGGAATTGATTAAAACTACAAAACAGTTTTGTTGAGTACATTTTGGTTGTTTTAAGCAAAACATTTAGTTGAAGTAAAAAATGGGTTTTGTTGCTTGGACGGGAAATTATTGTTAACACTTTTACAAAATTTTAACAAAATTTCATTAATTTTACTTGAATTAACAAAGTCTATTTTTTTTTCATTTTACAATAATTTCGTAACTTAAATTTGTAATTCAAGCAAAATTTTGTTCTTTTTACAAAATTTAAATTGTAGTGTCGTAGCCATAACTAGCTCACGTAATGTGGTTTATTTGACTTATATAGCATATAATTAAAGGATTAGCATAATTTTTGAATAACTAAAATTTTTAAGTTGGGACGGACCAAGGTACTTTTAAAAATCCCACTCTACCATTTAATTTCTTGATTTTTATTTGAAATTGAGCAATTTAGATTTTAAATAGTTCACAATATTTAGGAAGTAAATAACATTAAAATAATGTGTACTGTGCATAGTTAATTCTTTGTTGAGGTCTTAATTTTAAGAATTAAAAAAATAATAATACAAGACAGATACTTTTTTTTTTCAGGAAATAAAGTATTTGTCGTATTGAAAAAAAAAAAAAAAAAAAAAAAAAAACTAAGTTATTCTGAAATATTTTATTACTGAACGGATTTCATTTATATACTAGCTGGGATTCGCTCGTTTAGACCGGAGTCCCCGCGGCCTTCAGCTGTGTGTTTCCCGGACACCTTCAAAGAAATCACTTCATATTTATAAACTCCTCCTAAATTTCGTTTCTATTCGGTAAAGTAGTTGTCAAGAAACAAATTAATCGCAAAGAATCACGAAATGTTCATGGATAACCGAAAAAAACCCTTAAATCACCGTTTTTTGCGCGATATTTTATTAATTTATGTGAGCATTTTTTTCGACTCGCAGTCTTTTCTGAAAAGAAAAAAAAATATCGCGAATTTTTAACTAAAATTTCCGGAATAAAAAAATATTTTACCGGATTTCGTGTTTTTTTTTTTTTTTTTTCGAAAATTGTGTTAAAATCTGTATTTGTTTTTAAAATTCGATATCGTCTGAAATAGTAAAACATTATCTTTATTTTCACGTAAATTTTTGACATTTCAGATGAAAAGTTATGGAGATATTAAATTTGTGAAAAACAGAAAAAAGCGTAAATTTCTCGATTATTATAATTTCTGGTAAAAATTGTATCCACTGGCTTTATAATAAAAAACATCGCGTTTTTCCAACGAGAATTTCTGGTGGAATAAAAAAATTTTAAGGGAAAAGATGGATTTTTGCGATTTTTTTCGAAAATCTGATTAAAAATCCGAATTTCTTGAAAAGATTGAGATCATCTAAAAAGAAAAAAAATATTCTTTCTATTACGACGTCAACTCCGTGCATTTCGGATGAAAATTGTTGACGTTATAAAATATTTAAAGAAAACCGAAAAAAAAATCGACATAGGTCCGAATTTGAAACATTTATTCTTTTTAAATTTTTATTAAAGTTTGAGTTTATTTGGGAATATTAAATATATTTTTAAAATTAATGTATTTTATAATATTTTCTTACTTTGCTTCAAGAAATCATTATAACAATATGAAGTAAAACTGTTATTTTCTATTTTTATGTATTATATATGCGTGTGTGATAAATAAAATGTGTTAATAGAGAAATAAAGTTATTTTAAAAATATATATTTATATTTCATATAAAATTCTAACAGTGATAAACAAAATAACAAAGAAAAGTGCCCAGTTAAATTTATGGCATTAAGCTCATAGTCTATTAAAATTAATTGTATGTTATACTCTTACTTCAAAGAATAATGCCTTTCGTAAAATAAATTATACGGGAGAATCCCCCCCCCCCCGTTTCACTTCTTTATACTTAACCAATGAGCCTCCTTGTAACCTCCTTGTTAGCCTATATATTGGAGAATTAAATGCGAATATATTAAGAAAAAACCGTTGCGCATTTTATGGGGAAAAATTCTGGGAGAAAAATTCTGGATTTTTGTGAAAAAATAACATTGTATAAGTGATTTTTTTAAATTTTTATCTTATTAAATTTCTTCCTTTACGTCTTATAATTTTATGGAAACAAATTCTGAAGATATTTTTTATTTAAGAAATGCATTGTAAAAGTGAAAATTTTCAATTTTCTCTTAACTAAATTTAACCTTAATAACCTTTTTCTTTTACATCTTAGAATTTTGCGGAAATAAGTTCTGAGGTCATTTATGTGAAAGAAATGCATTGTATAAATGGATTTTTTAAATTTTATCTTAATAAAATTCTCATTTACATCTTAAAATTTTGTGGAAACAAATTCTGAGGGCATTTTTTTTTTAAGAAATGCATTGTAAAAATACATTTTTTTAAATTTTATCTTAATAACATTCTTCCCTTGCGTCTTAAAATTTTGCGGAAACAAATTCAGAGGACATTTATGTAAAAGAAATTCATCGTGTAAACAGATTTTTCAATTTATCGTTATAAAATTCTTCATTTGCAATTTTTTTAAATATTTTAATGAACATTTTTAATTAATACTGAAAAGGTATTTTCCCAAAATGCAATTTGATGTAATTATCTCAAATCCTTTTCAAACGATATTGGATACAAAAAAGATCTTAAGAAGATTTTGAGCCAGAGTGTATTTAAATATATCTTAATTAAAAAAAAAAAAATCCATATTTACTTTGTTAATATAGGCTTGAAATCTCCTTCCATACAATAGAAAGTTTTAACAAAGAACCCTCTTAGCCCCCCTTTGAGGTGCATTTGTAATTAAGGGGTCTCAGGACTCTTACAGTTTTAAAATTTTCGAAATTTTAATTTTTTTAGAGGTTAAACTCTTATCTTTTCTGAACATTTTGATATAATTGTTTCCTTAAAATTCCTATTAGAACTGAAGTTATGGCTTTTACATTTATACACGTTAAATACCTGAAGCGTCGTTTCGGAAATTTTGAAGCCATTTTTCTCCAAATGGCGTTTTTCGGCATAACGCGCACGATATCTCAAAAACTTATGAATATATTTTCATGAAACTTTCAAAACATATATATCATGTTAGTTTGTATAAACTGAACCTAAAATTTCCTTTTCATTGTTCAAAACAGTATTTTTTAGGTGATTATACTGTTAAAATTTTCTTAATTTTGCATTAGCTAAATACAACTTTGTATTAAAAATATAAAAAAGCTTTAAATAGAAATTTATTTAAGTTCATGGTAATTATTACAATCTGAAGTACAAGTAGGTATCAAAATTTTCATTCTAGTTGCAACATTTATTTAGTAATCGTGCGCGTAAGCTGTTATGCCGATTTTTTGCTCGAAAAATGTCTGACAGTTTGGAGCCCCCTGTAAATGCTAAATCTGCATCTTATAATTTTTTAAATACATGAAATGAAAGAACATACTTATATATTTTATTCCAATTAAAATTGTATCTGAAAATCAAATACGTTTTAAGATATTAAATGTTGAAAATAGCCCTTTTTTTCATTTTTTCCAATTTTAAGATTCCTGAGACCCCTTAAATATATACTTGCCATCCACAGCGACCATCTGGTCCGTCCGTCCGTCCGTCCGCATATAACAGCGCAAAAACTACCCAACCGAATGGTTTGAAATTTAATATATAGAATCGTTGCAGAATTTTGTCGAGTCATTTAAAATTTTTTGAAAATCGATCCAAAACTTAAAAAGATATTTTAAAAAGTTCTCTTCATTCTATTAAATCCTATCATACGTAATTAATTCAGTGATATCCCATGATAAGTAATAATTTTAGGTTGAAATGGTGATTACGTCCTATTTATGATAGAGTCATATTTTTTTAATTACTGGATTTAATACAGTAAACTCTGTCTAAGGCGGAATCGGTCGGGACCGAGAAAATTTTCCGTGGTAGACAATATTCCGGCTTATGCAAAAGATCGTGATTTATTGGAATGAAGCATACGTCAGTCGAATAGCGTTTTATGTTTCCGATAAAAAGATTGGATCTTGAGTTATAATGAATTGCTCGCGATCTTTCATCACGATCTTTCATTGATTGTCCTGGCTCGAAAATCTGTCGAAAACTGAAATTCTGAAGATCCTTTGTCTTTATAAATAAATGAGAAATGCTATTTAATTTCTTAGTACCGCTGTAATACCTACAAATTTGAAGTTTACACAAAATAATAATAATAATAATAACTTCGGGAATGAGACATAAAGCCATCACTTTGAATTTGAGTACAACGTTAAAGCACAATATATTGCACACAATACATATTTTCATAAACGTGTACTGAACTAGTAATAATAACTTTTAAATGCATATTTATAAAGGATAAAATGGCATAAGCTAGAATTCCTTAAAATTTAAACAGTTTCTGTTCCTTTGAATTAACTTTTTAAAAGTATTACGGAATTTAATTTTTTTGCTCGACATTGAGTATTTGATGTATATATATCAGTTTTAAAGTTTCATAAACGAAATGCCCTTCCTTTTTAAAATATCCTATTTTCCGCCTTATGCAAAATTTTGTTTTCGGAGGGACCTTAAAACTCTTTCCGTTTCCGCGTCAGGCAGATTCCGGCTTATGCAGAAATAATTAATGTTATTTTCTATGGGTTCGCCGGGACTTTAAAAATTTTCCGCGGTAGACAGATTTCCGGCTTACATAGAGTCCGCCTTAGACAGAATTTACTGTATATATAATCGTAATAAATTTTGTATTCATGCATTTTTCCGTAAGAGTGCAATAGCTATTGCAACAGAATCTGAATATTTATAAAACTAGTTGTATGAACTACTTGTATATTGTATGTCATTTGCAACATTTTGTGTACAATTCCTAATTTGTTTATTATTTTTAAGACACCCTTTTAGTGGTATATGAATGATAACAAAAATATGTACATACTGAAATATATATATATATATATACATATATATGTGTGTAGAAATTTAATGCACATTGATTTTGACGAATAAATGTACACTGTGGTCGGTGTCTAGAAGTAATTAGTCCAGGCAGATTCTTGAGGGAATCTTAAACTTTAATGTTCTTGAATATATGGATGAGGTATTTACAGATGGGGTATTTACATTTAGATTAAACATGATAATTATAACTAGCCGACGGCATTCCGCCTTAATCAGGTCCGTGACCCGGTATTCGGTCGAAAAGCGACGTTTCAACACGTCTGCTCTCACGAGCAACCAACAGTCAACTCTATCTTTTCACCATAGTTTTTGTAAGTTCAGCAGTTTTTTCGTTGACTCAGAGGTTGTGGTGGATCCTCCCGAGCCTCATTTAAAGAATGTGCTGGTCTTTGCAGTGCAGAGTTCAAACTCTGTCACCACAATTCGGCCTACCTGACAGGGCTGGGTCCTCCCAGTCACCAATCTCCTTTATATACCTGACTGGTACTGGACTACTTTTCCCAGAACGTATAATATACATACAAAAAAATTCACAAACAATATATAAAACAAAATAATAGTAAAATCAACCACTAAATACTGCTTTTTAAAAGTTTTCAGTCCTTGACAAATATTTTTAGACCAATATTTTGTGTACTATTATTAGACACCCCGGTTTATCAAGAACTAAGAAGCGTTGGATAAAATCCGTTGAACCTGACACTAAGGGGTCTGTACCCTAAACCATATATTAAAATAATCAAAATCTGTGATTAACAAGTTTGGCCCTCTCTTTGTAAGTACCAGAGGAATAATGAAAAAAAGAATGTGTTTCTATTTAATTTCAGCTCAGTAGAGGTGATATGTGTTTCTTTTAAACTTTCTTTTGTATATTTTAAACTTTTTTTGACAACCTAGAGGTGGATATATTTTCTTTCAAAAAATCCTATAGCATTTCGTTGCTTGTAATGTTTATGGTACCTTTTTGAAGTCACTATAAAAAACATAAAAAAAGGGCGTAGATGTGTTATTATCCCAGGGTCCGCCATCTTGGATTTTTTTCTTGCATGAAAACTCCTTTTTCGCCAAGTAGTAATGTCGCCAATGGTTAAATATTGTTGATAGGTTAATATAATATTGAAAAAACTGGAATATAATGATTATAACCATTAATAAAAAAATAGTTTTTAATTCAAGCCAAGAAAAAAATCCAAGATGGCGGACCCCGGGATAATAACACATCTGTTCCAAAAAAACTAATAAAGGAAAAAATACATTGAATTGTAACAGCTTTATGAGAAAAAATACACTTTTTTTAACCATTTGGAAACATGGTTATTGTCCTCTGTCAGGGTAGGAAATCAAAGACATGTCTGAAGCGCTTTATTGGTTGAATCCGCATTTTATTCGTCTACTGATTGGTCTATACAGTAATCTATATTTCCCCTTTACTTTCAACAGAAATGGATACTTCTGTTGCCACCATGACAAAAAAGTTATTAAAACTACAAAAAAAAAAATTAATAACTCATAAACAAATTGAGGTACAGCTTTCAAACGAATTGCATTTAAAAGTACATTTTTTTTCTCTATTCGACGGTGTAAAAAGTAATATGGTGGGATGTTTAGAAGTTTAAGAATTAAATTTAATTTAAAATTGATCCAGGAGTATTAATGTTTAATCCATCGTTTACGTAATGAATGACAGGCTCCGTAGAAGTTTAAAAAATTACAGTACCGAAAAATGTAATTCATGGCGTACGTAATGTATGATCAACTCCGTGCGATTTTTTTTATCTTAAATTTTAGTCTTTGAAAAAATCATTTTCCAAATGGTCGTTGTAATTTGTTAAATTGCATTATTTTTTTCAACCATTTGGTCCTCGGTCAGGGTAGGAAATCTAAAAAAAAACTGAAGCGTTTTATTAGTTGAATCCCGCATTTTTTTTGTGTTCTGATTGGTCTATGCAGTAATCTGTATTTTCCCTTTACTTTCAACAGAGATGGATACTTCTGTTGCCACTATGACAAAAAAGTAATTAAAACTACAAAAAAAAAAATAATAATAATACCTCAGAAACAAATTGAGATACAGCTTTCAAACAAATTGCATTTAAAAGTACATTTTTTTTCTCTATACGACGGTGTAAAAAGTAATATTGTGGGATGTTTAGAAGTTTAAGAATGAAATTTCATTTAAAATTGGTCCAGGAATATTAATGTTTAATCCATGGCGTACGTAATGTATAACAGGCTCCGTAGAAGTTTAAAAATTTACAGTACCGAAAAATGTAATCCATGGCTTACGTAATGTATGATCAACTCCGTGCGATTTTTTATGTCTTAAATTTTAGTGTTCGAAAAAACCATTTTCCAAATGGTCGTTGTAATTTGTTAAATTGCACTTTTTTTAACCATTTGGAAAAATGGTTATTGCCCTCGGTCAGGGTAGGAAATCAAAAACATATCTGAAGCGTTTTATTAGTTGAATCCCTCATTTTATTCGTGTTCTGATTGGTCTATACAGTAATCTGTATTTTCCCTTTACTTTCAACAGAGATGGATACTTCTGTTGCCACTAAGACAAAAAAAGTAATAAAAACTACGAAAAACTACAACAAAAAATTAATAACTCAGAAACAAATTGAGATACAGCTTTCAAACAAATTGCATTTAAAAGTACATTTGTTTCTCTATACAACGGCGTAAAAAGTAATATTGTGGGATGTTTAGAAGTTTAAAAATGAAATTTCATTTAAAATTGGTCCAGGAATATTAATGTTTAATCCATTGCGTACGTAATGAATGACCAATTCCGTAGAAGTTAAAAGAATTACAGTGCCGAAAATTATAAAACTGAAATTTCTTTTAAAATTTGTTCATGAAGGGTCCAGGAATGTTAATGTTTAATCCATGACGTACGTAATGTATGATCAACTCCGTGCAATTTTTTATGTCTTAAATTTTAGTCTTTGAAAAATCGTTTTCTAAATGGTCGTTGTAATTTTTAAATTGCTTTTTAACCATTTGGAAAAATGGTTATTGTCCTCGATCAGTGTACACTGCAAATAGAAGCGTCTTAAATTTAGACACATATGTGACTGAAAAAGAATTTCAGTCACTTAAGTGTCTGAATCTGAAAATTCAGACATAACAGACGTCTAAATTTAAGACACATAAATGTCTTACTATGATCATGCTATAAACGAACCGAGAAACATGTGTAAATTATCCAACAACCGTCTGATTTTAAGACGATACGCTCCAAGCGATAGTTAAACATCATCTTTGGTACTATTCTTAACAGCCAATCAGAACGCTGATTTCCGCGCGTGTCATCTACAGCACCTTCCTGAGATAAGAACAGAAAGAATTAAATTTTCACCGCCGCCATTGCTTGGATTAAAAGGATATGTGTTAATCTGGGTATTTATAGAACGAACGAGTAAGTCATATTTAATTCTAATATTTTATTCCGATAGATTTTTGTACCTTTGAATATGAGTGAAATCGTTTATAAAAATTTATCTCTTTTCTGTAAGTTTAATGCTAAATTTTTGATTTCACCAACGGTCGTCTGTTATATGCCTTCTTAATGTAACGGAATGAAATATAATTGTTTTGAAAATTAAATAGCAATGCTGTAATTCTATTTGCTTGACCTTTGTAAATAAACGAATGAGTGATAGTTTAATCTTCATTTTCGATAGGGTGATGTGAAATAATTATAATTTGTCTTTGCTCAAAAACAAAACTTGCAACATAGGTTTGAAAAGTTGAATGATTCATCGCTTCATTTATCAGAGATAAAAACATTAAATTGAAGCCATTTGTAACTGCGTTTATTCTATGTTTGTTTTTTACTGTTTACTGACTATAAACGCTTGTAGCATATGACATCAGGCATTTATTTTATTTTTTGTTATTATTATTATTTTGGAGCTAAATATGATGATTCATATTATTATGATATTAGGAAAAGTTTTCAGATTGAAAAAAAGCATTAATATTGTGAAATTTGACTGTATATATTGCAGTTTTTAATCACGGAAAGATTTATTCTTATTGATTTTTTAATTTATTATTGAAAATCGTAAATTTTGATATCCAATGTTTCAGATTTAACATTTACCAAATTTCTAAAAATAATATGAATTTTTTATATCATCCAGTAAAATTTTCGAAACATTAAACAAACGGAGAAACATTTTATTCATATTTTGCAGTTTACGTTGCTGTTTAGCAGTATAATTATAAAGTTTAATTAATATTTTTTGTGTTTTTTAAATTGGTATATTAATTTTTGTAATTTATATGCAAGCATTTTTTTTGCGATATTTTGTTCATGATTTAAAATTTTTAAAATTGAGTAATGCGAGAAATAATTATTAAATTTCCTTTTACTGCAATCGAATTTGCAACGGTTCTGGTACAAGTAATTGTTGGCACTAAAAAAAATTACACATGATAATTTAGACATAAATAAAGAGTTGTTTATGCCTTGATATGAAGTTTATGTATAAAACTGCCTTATATTTTTAAAAGTTCGTATTTACTTATATGATACAGTATTAAATATATTTTTAAGCCATTTAATAACTGCTTTTTTATGTTCAAAACGTTTTTCAAACAATTAAGAATAGTACGTATACTGTCTGATGTATTTTTTTTTTTTTTTTTTTACTTTCTATTTTCTTCTGTTTTTTTTTTTTTTTTTTTTTTTTTTTTTCCTATTTCTTAGATCATTATTTTCTTATCAAATATATAAAATCTATTTAGCTCATATTCAAAGGATACAAATTTTACAGGAATAAAAAATAAAATAAATTAAATATGACTTATATCGTGTTGTTCCATAAAAAAGAATAATAATGATATACATTTTTAAGCAATAGCGGGGGAAAATTTTAAATTGAATACGGAATATGTTTAAAGAAAATTATATACATATTCCGAAGAATGATATATAAAATTAGATACCAAACTGGTGTTTACTTTTAACTAAACATGACAAATTACCACATATTTAAAAAGAAAAAAAAATATTACACATGTTTACTACTTAAAATGACTTAACTATTTTATTTATATGTACTTAAATGACAAATACAAAAATGGCTAAGTTTTGAAATTAGAAGTAATTTTTTTCCTCAATGCTATTAAAATAGAATATTTATTTACTATTTTATTATTTACTCATGGTTATATAGCTGTTGTGATTATCATCTGATGCATATGTAAAATTGCCTATGGGGCAAAATCTAATTTTTGAATTATATGAATTTTCCTTTTTTGGGGGGCGGGACGGGAGGGGGATTTTCTTGCCCATTTTCGCGTACACGGGATTTTTTAAATCTCTTTCGACATTCCACCGACTATGATAAATATTTTGAACTTTTAGAGTAGGACAAGATAAAAAAAAAAAAAATATATATATATATATCCATATACCTTAAAAACCCTTAATAGCGGACACTTCGGGACCGCGAAATTTGTCGGATAATCGGAGATCTTTTGTGAGGTAAAAATAATACAAATATGTATGCCTTGCCTATCAAAAAAGTATTCGCTAAATCGAAGTATCCGCTATTCGGGAATGTCCATTAACCTCCATAACGGATACTCCCGAATACCGGGCATCTGTATTTAGCTAACAATACTGCAGGGTTGCATTTTTTGCAAAAGGACTCCTTGATTAAAGCATGGGTAGTGCCCCGTTCTCTTACGATTTTAGTTCCCCCAAATTTCATGTGCAATATTTGCGAAGCTTATATTTTAAATCTGTTTCGAAATTGTACTGATTATAATCAATATTTTGAACTTTTAAAGTAAAGTAAGATTAAAAACAAAATTTTAAAAAATCTAATATTTAGATAAATATTTTTTCTTTTTAATCTTATTCTACTCCTGAAACAAAATACTCATTATAATTAGTACAATGTCGTAAAAGATTTAAATTATCAGCTTTATGAAAATTGCATACTAAAATTGGGAGCACAAGAAAATCAGGCGGTATGGGGGTAGAGGGGGCAGGACAACGGCCAGATATTTTCCCAGTATTCAGCGTGGTCAAACATGGCTACATAAAATGCTTACAAAAAATGTCTGCCATTCAGACGTTTCAAGTGTCTGAAATTCAGTCGCAAAAAGTGTCTGAAAAAATTCAGACATTTTAAAATGTCTGAAAATTGAACACTCCGTTTCAGACACTTAAGTGACTGAATTTCAGACATTTTAATTTACAGTGTAGGAAATCAAAAACATATCTGAAGCGTTTTTTTTTTTTTTTTTGTAACATCATTTTCTGTTGAAACATAACAAAAAAATTATTTTTGATTGAAATACGAAAATGACACCCATAATGATATGGCAATTCTCTTTGTTTCTTTTCTCTCTTCAACAATGGTAGTAACGTTATTGCCACCAATGGGAAGAAATTTCATAAAAGTCTTTTAAAATTTAAATTAAAATAAAAAATGGGATTCTTTTAAAAAATAGCGAGTACGGGCACATCTGCAAATAAATTGCTTTCATTAAAAAAAAGAATCATCAATGTCGGTTCAGTAATAATCACAGGCTAGATGATTTAAAAAAAGCCTTGTCTTTTAAACGTATAGAGTTATTAATTTACACTTTCCCAAAGTAAGAATACAGAAATTTAAAAAGAATTAAAAAAGTACTTCATCATTCAGTCATTCCCCAAATTTTCTTTTGTGTAACGTATCTCTCAGCGTTTTCTAAAGATAATGACTTCAAAAAGGCACCATAAACATTACAAGGATTTCTTGAAAGAAAATATATCCACCTCTAGATTATCAACAAAAGAAAGTTTAAAAGAAACGTATATCATCCCTACTGACCTGAAATGAAATAGAAACAGTTGCAGCATTCTTTTTTTCATTACTTCTAAAAAACACTATTACGGTGCTATTTATTGTGTAAAAAGTAGGTACATACTTTAAAAATATGTCGTTATGCGTTTTGTAGAAACGAAATCTGCGGAACTTAATGAGAAATAGCTTTATTATCGAACTGTATAAAAAAGAATAATCAAAGTCGGTTCAGTAATAAGCACTGGCCAGATGATTTAAAAAAAGCCTTCTCTTTTAAATGTATAGATTTATTAATTTTCACTTTCCCAAAATAAGAATACAGAAATTTAAAAAGAATTAAAAAAGTACTTTAACATTTGAACATTCCCTAACTTTTCTTTTGTATCTCTCAGCGTTTTCTAAAGATAGTGACTTCAAAAGGTACCGTAAACGTCACAAGCAACGAAGTGCTATAAGATTTCTTGAAAGAAAATACAGCCACCTCTAGGTTGTCAACAAAAGTTTAAAATATACAAAAAAAAAGTTTAAAAGAAACATGTATCAAACCTACTGAAATTATATTAAATAGAAAAACATGCAACATTATTTTTTCATTACTTAAAGAAAACGCTATTTCCGGGGTATTTATAGTATTAAAAAATATATACATGCATTAAAAATATATCGTTATGAATTTTGTACCAACGAAATCTGCGGAACCGTATCTGAAATAACTGTATTATGTATATGGATATTTTTCTTTATTTTAATCTAATCATTCACGAAAATCTTCCCTTAAATACATAAAGAATAGAAAATTTCGATTTTTTTTTTTTTTTTGACGAAAGTTTATTTATTTATTATTCTCAATTGTTGAATATTTATTGCGAAAAATTCTTCCATTCTCAAACATTAATTTTTCGCTGAAATCTATGAATTTTAAATAAATTATTGAAATTATTAATGATAACATTATATAATATTGACATGTTTTTCATTGTTTTTTTTTTATTCCTTAAAAATTTTGGCCAAAAGTAGTTCAAACCAATGAAACCAAATAAACATTTTTTTTAAATGTTTTTTTCCATTCGAAATATCGACTGAAATATCATGTGAAATTTTCGATATTATCTTTGTGATAAAAGTTTTTTGATTCATTGTTTTGTTTTGACAACACCCGCTGAATACTTATTGTGAAAAATTCATCCATGCTAAAACATTCAATTTTCATTCAAATTAGTGGATTTTAACTTTCTGTGGAAAACTGTGGAAAACAGAAGTGAAAAAATGAAGCGACCGACGACACATGTTGGGAGATTTGCTCCTAAACCTAATTAGAGTATCCGTAAGTTAGATCTTGAGAATATATATTGCAAAAATCGTGATAAATGTAGCATAGAAGTGCTACCTTTTCGGTGATTTACACCCAAACCTCGTCCCCACCAATTTACATCACGGTCCAAATGAATTTGAAAATAGATTACTTTCCATACATTACATCTTGAGCTAGAGTGCAAGAAATTTTGTGAAACAGACAGACACACAAACTCATGGTTAGCCATATAATAGCTAGTTTCTATGTTTTTTATACATAAATCAAACCTTCTGGAACCAAACTAAATGACAATCCATTAGCTCTTGAGAATTAGTTATCGCGGAAATCGTGAAAAACAGATCATACCAGCGACACTTCTTGAACGATAAACATCCAAATCTATAAAGGATATGTTTATGCCAAGGTCTAACAAAATATGAAATTTAGAGAAATTCCGTGCATTATTTCTTGAAATATCGTAAAAAATGCAGCATGGAAACGGCAGCTATTCGCCGATTTACATCAAAACTAATTAGCAATAATTTATGCCAAGATCAATCAGTATCTAAAGATTCAATAAATTTAGCTCATTCTTCATCAAATAGAGCCCATACAGAATTTGTGTCAAGTACCGAAACGCAAACACATATGGATCGCCAGTTTCTAAAAACAGTCAAATCATATTCAGGACCTTCTAATAGGCAAGCATCAGTCAGGAAGTCGAAAGTTTTCACGAAACGAATGCTTTCTTCTTGTAAAGAATTACGGCGTCTGTAGACGACATTATTTGGAAGAAGATATTTTGCATTGCTTAGAATTAAAATATCTTGTTTATAAAAAATGTATAATTTGCTACAAATACATCGTTATAAAAATAATAAATAAATAATAAATAAATTATCTCAAACGCTGGGATCTAATTTTTCTCAAGCGCTCTGCTGATACACGTCGGAAAGGGATGCGACCACGTTGGAGTGCGATAGAACCTTTCACACTGCGTTGAGTTTTTCTAATTCGAATCTAATACGCTGCGAAAGGCATTTTATATTTTGCAGAATATGCTACATATATTCACAGATTTTCTCAAATCTTTTCAATGGGATTTAGTTTCGCAGAACATGGTGGGGTTGTATATTATTTCTGTCAATTATTCCTGCACAACAGCTATGTGATAGCAGCGAACGTTATCATCCATAATGACAAAAATATCACGAATGAATCACCAAAATAACGAATATATTTTAAAATATAAACTTATGATGTAATTAAAAAATAAATGGTGATATGCTTTATTTTAAATTTCTTATTAGTCCAGGCAATAGAGAATTTTACCTAGCAAAATTAATGGTAGTACTGGAAATCGGCTATCTAGATGTTTTTTGGGTCGCTGAATCCGAATTTTAAACTTCCCACCACAATTTCCCCCGTCAACCCCCCCCCCGAATTTTCGTAAAATGCCCCCCCCCCAAAAAGGTTTTTATTTAAAAAAAAATTATTATTTTAGAGAAAAAATATCTAGAAATTCAGAAAGTAGACAAAATTTCCAACAAATTAGATATATGACATTATGACTTAGGATGAAGGGGAAGGGGGGATCTGCCTCGGAACATGCACGCGGTGCTGCATAAACTAAGTTGCACAATTCCACTTAACCACTCACACGTTTACATTCGCCCTCCCATCTCTCCTCCGAACTTTCTCTATAAGGTTTACTTTAAGATTTTTGGGTCGCTGAATCCGAATTTTTAACTTTCCTCCAAAAATTTCCCATCCGAAACCCCCCTCAAATAGTTGTTTTTAACTTAAATTTCTTATTGTTTCAGGGGAAAAGCATTACGAAATTCAGAAACTAGACAAAATTTGCAACAAATAGGGTATTTGACATTATGAATGGGGAGGGTGAGGGCTGCCTCTGAACATGCACTGCGGCGCTACGTGCACTAAATTATGAAGTCCAGGCAATAGGGGATTTTATCTGGCAGAATTAATACTAGTTCTGGATTTCGACTTACTTTATGTTTTTTGAATCGCTGAATCCGAATATGTAACTTCCCACCAAAATTTCACCCGCTACCCCCCCAAAAGTTGATTTTTTGAAAAAATTTGGTTTTTGAGAAAAGCGCGCGGTGAATGTTCCGAGGCAAGCCCCCTCTCTCCCCGTTTATCCTACGTCATAATGTCATATATCCTATTTGTTGCAAATTTTGTCTAGTTTCTGAATTTGGTAATGCCTTTCCCGTAAAACAATAAGAAATTTAAGTTAAAAATAACTATTTGGGGGGGGGGAATTTTGGGGGTAAGTTAAAAATTCGGATTCAGCGACCCAAAAAAACTTAAAGTAAACCTTATAGAGAAAGTTCGAAGGGAAAATCGATCAGAGGGCTAATGTAAACGTGTGAGTGGTTAATTTGAATTGCGCAACTTAGTCCACCCAGCACTGCGGCGCATGTTCCGAGGTAGATCCCCCCTTCCCCTTCATCCTAATTCATAATGTCATATATCTAATTTGTTGCAAATTTTGTCTACTTTCTGAATTTCTAGATACTTTTCCCCTAAAGCAATAAAAATATAGAATTTTTTTAATAAAAACCTTTTCTAGGGGGCTTTTTACCAAAATTTGGGGGGGGTTGCCGGGGGAAATTTTGGTGGGAAGTTCCAAATTCGGATTCAGCGACCCAAAAAACATCTAGAAAGCAGATTTTCAGTACTACCATTAATTTTGCTAGGTAGAGTCCCTATACTGTCTCTGTTGCCTGGACTATATGTAGAAATTCAGATTTTTTTTTATTACATGTTATGGAAAAGTGTCTTTTTTTTTTCAATAAATAGCAAGCACTTGGGAATGATTGGTATTGAAAAAGTGTGTCATATTCTCTAATAATAAAACCGCTTAACTCCTTATTAGTGACTTGATTCTTTTGATATACATAGGTTAATTGAATTTTACCAAAAGCAAAGGCATCATTTACCTATACATTACTGATTTATGTTTTGTAATTTCATACTTTTAATAGTCTAAAAATACATACAAACAATTACAGAATATACCAATTTTAAATACGCCAGAACTCAGGCGTGGTATATCTATTATAACTTTAAACTTTAAATAAATATTCGGTATAAATGTATTTTCTTAAATAGTTTATCCTTTTTAATTTTAAAGCTCAATTTCCTAATCTGATTGTCTGCACCTTCAGAAAATTCTAGTTCTTTCAAAAAAAAAAAAAAAAAAAAAAAAAAAAAAAAAAAAAAAAAACATTAAAGAACAATAATATATAAAATACGAACATAAAGAAAGTTCATTAAAGGGTACAAAAAGAGTACTTATGCAGTCAAGCATTCTCTCAACAAAATGTATTGTATTTCATTTAAGTAAAACATTTCAAAGTGTAACATTCTAAAGGTATTGGACTCAAAAAGTCTCATGGCATTGTGGAAAAAAGGTTTTAAAGATTCTTTCCTATTTTGTTAATATAAGTTTGAAGTACTTTTTCAAAAGGATGTCTTCTAGAAAAGTACTCCTTAGTTGAATACTCCTGAGCTGTAAACCAGTGTAAAGCAGTATTTTTTTTCAACTTTTGGATCACTATTAAAGAACTAGTTATGGTGAATAAAATACGTACATATTGAAAAAAAAAGCCGTTCAGCATTTTATGGGGAAAGAATTTACGACATTTTTGGGAAAGGAATATATTGTATAAATGACTATTTTTTTGTCTTAATAAAATTCTACATTTACATCTTAGAATTTTGTGGAAATATATTCTGAGTACATTTTTCTGAAAGAAATGCATTGTATAAATATTTTTTTTTCCTTAATAAAATTCTTCATTAAATTTTTTTTAAATTTTTTAATGAAGATTTGTAATTTATACTAAAAGGTTATATTCTCGAAATGTAAAAATAAAGGGAAAAGTGCCTCAATAACAGTCTCTCAATTAAGGGTTCTCCCAATAAAATGTATTTTATTGATTTTGAGCTAAACATCTCAATGATTTTTCAAAAGATATTGGACTGAAAAAGATCTTAAGAATATTGTGAGCAAGAGTGATTTTAAGGATTTATTGGTAAAAAGAAAAAAATAATTCTGTTCCAACGTTGTCAATATAGGTTTGAAACATCTTTGTATACAATAGAAAGTTTTAAATAAGAAGATAAGAAACAGATCCCCCTTTTTTTTATTTTTAATAATCCCTTTAAGTGGTTAAATTATAAAAAAAAATATGTAGATACTATAAGAAGAAGCCATTAAACATTTACGGAAGCTATATCGGAAGCGCTCTCGGTCAAATAAATGTATTGTAGAAGTAATTTTTTAAATTATTGTAATTCCTTATATTTTCCCAGAATGTGATAAATATGGAATCCTCGATCTGTTTCAAAAAGGTTTGTGCACTAATTGTTATTTTTTCATAAAAGATTTTTCATAAAAGATTTTCTGAAAAAGAAATGTATGTTAAAAACTTCTTTTTAGGAAAGAATCTATGCAGATTTTTATGAACTGTTTTAAGTATATTACTCCTAAATATATTGAAAAACTACCAGATTAATGTATTAATTTATTTTAAAACTTATGGAAGTAGTAATTAAGAAATATTTATTTGAGTTGAATTTTATTTTTAAATACCAATTAAAAGTTTATTTTATTTAAACATCTGGATGTAGCATTTTAAAACTACATTTATTCATTGCTAAAATAGTGTAATTAAAATGAATGGTCCTCATTTTTTTTTTCATTTAAGGGGTCTCAAAACTTTTAATGCTTTAAAATTTTGAAAGTTTAATTTGTTTTATGTTACACTCCTATCTTTTCTGAACATTTTGGTATAAATATTTCCTTGAAACTCTAATTACAACAGAAGATATGGCTTTTAGAATTATACCCGCTCAATAAGCAAAGTGGCGTTTCCGAACCTTTGAAATCTTTTGAATTTCCGAATTTTTGAATGCCTCTTTTTCTCCAAATGACGTTTCTGGCAATAACGCGCAAAATATCTCAAAAACTTCTGAATATTTTTTCATGAAATTTTCAAAACATATCTTTCATGACAGTCTGTATAAACTGAACCTAAAATTTTCTTTTTATTGTTAAAAAATATATATATGTATTTTTTAGGTGATTATATTGTTGAAATTTTCTAAATTTTGCATTAGCTAAATACAACTTTGTATTAAAAATATAAAACTGCTGAAAATACAAATTTAGTTATGTTCAGGATAATTATTACAAATCTGAAGTGTACACAGGCACCAAAATGTTCATTCTAGTTGCAAAATATATTTTGTAATTCTGCACGTAATCTGTTATGTCGATTTTCTGCTCGCCAAATGTCTGACAGTTTTTAACCTGACAGTAAGTGCTAATTCTGCATCTTGAATTTTTTAAAATATTTGAAATGGAAGAACATATTAAGCGTTGTAAATGGTCTTTTCTTTTTCATTTTTTACAATTCTAAGAGTCATGAGACCCCTTAATACTCTGTTATCGCAGTCGGTCCGATTTTTGAATGCCTCTTTTTTATAACAGAAACCTACTTTTTACATTTCTATTGCAAATTCTGTAGATCGCTAACCAAAGCATAAATGCATTAAAAACATTTCTTCATAAATATTGATAATAAAAAAAAAAAAAAAAAAAAAAAAAAAAAAAAAAAAAAAAGGAGGGCAAGTGCGAGCCACAAATACTGCAGTGGACTTTCTAATTTAGAAAATACAAGAATAACAAGTAATTTATTTCTTTTACACTTTCCCCTTAAAAAATTCAAAAATTAAAAAATATCTAAAGAGGTACTGTCATTCAAGTATTCTCTAAACTTTCTTTTGGGAAAAGTATCTCTAAGCGTTTTCTAACTGTAGTAAACTCGAAGTGTCAAAACAGTTCATGAAAGAAAATATAGGCATCCCCTATGTTGCCAATAAAGTTTTAAATATACAAAATAAAATTTTAAATATTCATTCCTACTGCGATAAAATTAAATTAAAAAAAAAAAACTTAAATCATATTTTTTCATTACTTTAAAAAATGTTATTTCAATGGTATTTATGGAATACAAAATGGGTACATACTTTAAAAACATGCCGTAGTGCATTAAAAACGAAATCTGGGAAACTTTATGCGAAATTGTTGTATTATTGAACTAGACATAATGCTTTATTTTAATCTAATTCTTTAAGAACATTTTTACCGAAATATAGTAAGAATAGAAATTTCGAACTATCTTTGTGATGAAAATTTAGTCATTCATTTTTTTTTTTTTTGTTTTCACAACAACTGCTGAATACTTACTCTGGAAAATTCATTCATGCTCAAACATTAAATTTTCATTGAAATCTCTGCATATTTTTTTTTATATAAACTATTAGAATTATTACTGATAATTTTATTTAATAAAAACTACTATTTATGTTCTTGGTTTTATATTTTTAAAATTCCGAAAATAGCTTGACCGAAAGTAGTTTTCTTTAAAAATGCTTTTTCAATTTGAAATATTTTATTTCCTTACAAAAAGACGATATTTAAAAATGTTCATTTTTCATTTAATACTATTTTTTCCCTTTTAATTTAGTAAATACTATAGTACAAATAATATTTGTAATTCACTGCCAGAAGTATTCAGAAATTTAAAAATAACTAAAGTCTAATTTAACTAATAAATATTCTCTATACTTAGTGCATTATCTTAACTTACAGTAAAATATCTCAAAATGTTTTCTAAAGAAAGCGGACTCTTAAAATATCTTATAAACATTGTGAAAAGTACGTGTTTGTCATTTCTCCAAAGAACATATTTCCACTCAAATGTTGCAATTTAAATTTAAATTATTTTTCATACAAATAACACTTTGAGAGGAACACATACTACATTTATTTAGAAGAAAAGACAAACTTTTAAAACGTTTTAAAACACCTTTTTCAGAGATATTTATGGGATACTAAAATTTGCACATATATAAAGAATGAGAAATTTATGTCACAAAATATATATATATTTGTCGTTTCATATTTATAAAACTATTTGAAACATACTCAAAAGCTTACAATTCCCCATACTTTTCAACCATTCTACGTCACAAGCAATCATAAATATAATATATATTTCAAAATTATTCGTTTTTTTTAATTTTATAATTAACTTTTCTACAGCAAATTCTCAAAAAAGATGTTTATGGTTTTCTGAAAACGTTTTAATCAGAAAGCCACTAGGCATCAAATAAATTTATTTACAAAAAACCATAAGAGAGACAAAAAGCCTATAATAATATTGAAATATATAATATATATTTCAAAATTATAAAAATTTTCATTGGATATATATTTTCCTAATTTATTTATGTTTTTATTTTATAATTAACTCTTCTTCAGCAAATTCTCAAAAAAAATTTTGGGGGGTTTTCTGAAAACGTTTTACTCAGAAAGTCACTAGGCATCAAATAAATTTCTTTACGAAAAGCCAAAAGAGTACTCTAACAGTCAAGCACAGTTTTAGCAAAAAGTAGAATATTTCTTTTGAGTAAAACATCTGAAAGCTTGTTCAAAATATATTGAATTCAAAAAGGTCCAGTGAATGTTTAAATATTTTAATATCTTCACTTATAGGTTGTCATCATAGGTTTAAAATCTGTTTTCATAAAAAGAGAATTTTTAAGTGTAAGATTATTCTTCTTACCTATCTGTAAATCTCTTTAAGCGGTTTTCTTAATTATTATTCAAAGACTATTGGAGAATTATTTATGGGATAAAAAAATGTGCATACATTGAACAAAAAAAAAAAAAAAAAAAAAAAAAAAACATGCCAACAAGCAATTTATAAAAACCAAATCTGAAAAAGTTTTATAACTTAAATGTATTTTATATGTACTTTTTCCATTTTATTTTAATGAAATGCTTTATTTACTTCGAATGGTATTTTGTTTGTAAGATTATAAAACGAGGAAACGAACACGTGTTTCACACATGTCACTTTACGTATTATTTTTTATTTAATAAATAATTGTTCTATATTTAATATGAAATACACATGGATGTTCATACATCTACATTGCGTAGAAATCTCTGAATTTTTATTATTTAAAATATAATGCTGTAATTATTTTAAAGACCAACATTTTAATTTTTTTCTTTTCTTTTCAAACGTCAGGAAGTAATCTTTTAAATACTTATTTCGGTACATAAAATCAATTTCTTACAAAAAGAAATTATTTAAAAAATATATACTTCTTTTTATTAAATACTGAATTGGCTCTTTTAATTTAAGAAATACATAGATTTAAGAAATTTATTTGCTTTACAATTTTCCGAAAGAAGCAATAGAAAAATATAACAAACAACACATTCTATATAAAATATAGAAGTAATAGAAAAATATATGGATAAGTATTCCTGTAAATTAAGTCACACTGTTATTGTCATCAAATTTAATGCATACACCAAGAAGGCTAGAAAGATGTATTCATATAATTTTGCTATTAATAATCATCATACTTTTCCATTTTTGTTTATGACTCCAGAATTTTTCCAAGACACCTATTAAATTCAGATTCATATGTTGTAATACAAGAGGCATTGGTAAAAGTTTAAATGTTAAGTTACAGGAGTTTTTGAAGCGTATTTATGGTTTTTTGAAGTTTAAGTATAGAAATACTAGCTATTTTTGGTGTATAGACAATAGTAATGAGGTTTTAAATAAATTTAAAAAAAACGCCCATAACGCCCACTAATTTATATACCTTTGATTTTGAAAATCTTTTTTCTAATATACCTATAGATTTACTTTATGATACATTAAAAAATATTTTTGATGTGTTTTGTATTGAGGAGGAGCTTGGAATTAAAAGAGATTTTTTCTTAAGTTTATGTAATTTCTGTTTTCTTAATAATTTTATTACATTCAATAGCTCACTTTTCTACCAGGTATGTGGCATTGGTATAGGTGCTAATTTTTCGAGTTCTGCTGCTAATCTGTTTCTTTTTTATTATGAATTTAACTATGTTTTAAACAGTAATAAGAGTTATGCAGTTTTAAGGTATATCGATGATTTAATAATATTTGATGACAAACTTTTTGTATCGATTAACGATATCTTTCCTCCATGTTTAAAATTAAATAAGGCTTCTGTTGATAGTCTGCATGTTATTTTTTTGGATTTAGACATTTTAATTAAAGACAGCAATATATTAGTTAAGCTTTTTGATAAACGGGATTTTTTTAATTTTGATACTCAATCAATGACACACTGGTTTTCAAATTTAAGTAAAAAGAGTTTTATCAACATTATTTTGGGACAAGTTAATAGATTTTATAGAATTTGTAGTAATAGAGAATTTTTGAGTTCGCAGATTTTTAAATTTACTGCTAATCTTTTTTATAATAATTTATTTCCATACCAGTTTATTTTTCATTATGTAAATCAGCTTGAAAAAAGTTTTTTAAAGTGGCAACAGCTAAGCGGTCAAACACTGTATTGGATGCCGATGTAACTGCTTGAATATATGAAAGGTGTGGATTAAAGTCTGCTTATGAACGTCTGCATGTTGATGAACTTCAAGTAGAAACACAGGTGATATGGAAAGAAATTTATGATTATGAAGATAACGGAAAGACAAGTCTGAATGACGCTGGTCTAACATGGATTATGGCCTTGCTTGCAACTCCTGCTGTTGTAGAGAAGTGGAGCGTAGTTGATATTTTAAAGGTAGCAAGTTTTTTTCAGGTCTTCACGGGTCAAGGTGGGGGTATGGCCTTCTCACATGTTCAATGCTTTTAATTGCTTAATGATTTAGTTATATTAGAATTTTTATTAATTTTTATTTATGTTTTATAAGTTAATTTTTTTTTAATTGGTTGGTTGTTTATGTTTTTAAAGCAGTTTTGTTTCGTTAATATTTTTAAAGTAGTTTCGTTCTGTTGTGTTTTTGAAAGTTTAAGTCTGCTGATTTTTACACTTTTGGAGTATGTGGGTTGGCCATATCTTGCGAAACCTGTGAGGATCCAATTTCTGTTTTTGGTAACTGCTTTTTTCACTCCTCCCACTTTCTGAGGAGCAGGGAGTGGTTTGTTTATTGTTTTTTAGTTATAAATTTTCATGGATTTTTATTGTTGTTTTGCACCCTCTTTTTCATAATTTTCATAAATCATTTACTTTTGATAGAGCTATATTTACTTAGTGCATATAAGAAGCTGCGTTGCGCCTGATGCACTGGGTTGTTTGTTTTTAAATGTTTTAAAAGCATTATATATATAACTATTAATTAAACATTACCGACCATCATAAAAATATATATATATATATATTTGATAAATATAGACATAGATATTTCTATGGATAGAGATAGACATATAGATTTAGATTTAGATAGATAGATATACAAATTGATTGTAATAGGTCACTTTCGAAAGATATTAACCTAAAGGGACTAAAGTGTACTTTTACAATCAAGAATTCTTTTCAACAAAATGTACTATATTTCTTTTGATCAAAACATCTAAAAGCATTTTCTAAATATATTGGACTTGAAAAGATCTTAAGAACATTTTCAGCAAGAGTGTGTTTAAGGTTTTCTTGGTAGAATAAAATTCCACACTTAAGTTGTTAAAATAGGTTTAAAATCTATTTTTATCCAATGTAAACTTTTAGAGAAGGTGAATTAAACTTATTGAGATGAAAGAAATAATCAAAGACTGTTTTTTTATTATTTTTAAAACCCACGTTCAGTGGTATATAAGAATAAAAAAATATATATACATACTGTAAAAACATGTCGTTAAGAATCTTTGTAAAAGTAAAATCGGGAGCACCATCTGTGAAATAAATGTATTTTAGAAGTTATTTTGTTTTGTTTTGTTTTGTTTTTCCTTAATGTGATTCTTTATTTACTAAGGAAAATATATTTTTTTGAATTTTTATAAAAAAGGAGTCGTCCATGCGTGTCATATATATATTTTTTTTTTTAAATTACTTATTGTTTCTGTTTCAAAGATTGTTCAATGGTTACAGAAATAAAACAATGCACACTCAAACATTACTAAGGAACCGTAGGCAGTGCTTTACAATTTATTTAAACTGTTAATGATATATTTATTTTTAAAAATCATCAATTTATATTATTTATTTTAAATTTCCGGACGTATTGTTGAAAAATACGAATTGAGATATTATTTTTTCATAAAACAAGTTATTGAAGAAATTTCTCTTTTTTTCAGTTAATTGTGAACTGGTCTTTTTAGTTTAGAAAATGCAAGAATATAAATGATATCCTTAATTTTTCAAAAGAAGCTTTGAAATATGCAAAAACAATTGAACGGGTACTTTACAATTCAAGCATCTCTGAACTAAATGGTTACTTTCCATAAAACCTTTTAAAGCATTTTCTAATTATGTTGCAATCAATGAGGTCTCATAAATAAGCAAGTGTATATTTAAGGATCTCTTAGAAGACAATGTGGATTTTGTTAGGTTGCCAATAAAGGTTTAAAACCTATTTGCACGGAAATGAAACTTTAAGAGGAAAATATATATTGCAGTTATAGGAAAAACTCTCTAAGTATTTTTTAAATCCCTTTTAAAACACTATGTCGAATATTGTTAACACGCAGAAATTCTTTTTTTCGTAAAAGATAAGCAGGGGCGTAGCCACATATATTTTTTCGGGGAGGGGGGGGGGAGAATTCGAAAATTTCCCAACTTGAAACAAATTGCTCCAATTTTCGACTAAAATGATATGCACAACGTGTGTAATAATTATAATGATACTTTTGCATAAAAAATTCCTTTCCAAAGAAAAATTCTTAAACTGAAAACATAAAAATTCTAATTATGGGTTCTTCTTTAATGGATTCTTCTGGAATGGGTTCTTCTTTTCTAATTATGGGTTCTTCTATACTTTCTTCTATCTTTACAAGAAGAAAGTATTGGATTCGTGAAAAAAATTCGACTTCCGGTTCTAGACTGATTTATACGTTTTAGTAAGTCCTGAACATGATTCGACTGTTTTTAGAAAATATCTGAGTGTTTATATGTGATACAAATTTTGTGGGCACTATAACACAAGAACTAATACACGAAATTTAATAAAACTTTAGAGATTCACTTATACAGTCGAACCTCGTTAACGCGAACACTCAAGGGGAAACTTTTTTTGTTCGTATTAAATGTAGTTCGTGTTATCGGAACTTAACTACGTTACATACAACTGGACGAGGCAATCGGAAACAGTTCGTGTTAACAAGGTTTGACTGTACCTTGATAAAAATTGGTGCTGATTTGTTTTTGGTGTAAATCGTCCAACAGGGGGCACTGCTATGCGGCATTTGTCACGATTTACATGATTTTAGCGATAATTATATCTCAAAAACTATTGTACGGAATTTGACTAAAACGCCATATTCTGTTAAACCTTGACATAATTTGATGCAGATTAGCTTTTTATGTATATCATGTAGCAGGTGGCGCTGCTATGCAACATTTTTCACAATTTTGCGATAGTTGTATCTCAAAAACTAATGCACGGAATTTAGTCAAACTTCATATTCCACATAAGTAGCACTTCCACATAAATAGATCCTTATTAAACTTGGGTCTATACTGTCCAAAGCTATCGCTTTTGTGCACTTTGAGTAAGGAATTTTGGTTGCAGACATCTAAGAGGCTGGGTGCAAAAATTCAATGATTTGTTTGAAAAATGCTATGCTTATATCTCCTTTTTAAATGCACACAATTCAACAAATCTATACCTTTAGAGTTTGTTATTATAGGCGAAGAATTGTCATTTAATTTTGGCACTGTGATTGCAAAGTTTGAGGCATTAACATGTATGGAGTAGAAGAAAATTTTAGGATTGGCACATCCGACTAGTTTTCACTTAATATTAATTCTTGTGGTCTTCAAAGAAGCCCATCTGTTAATAACATCGCTTAGTTTAATAAAATTCCCTATTTCACTTTCATATTTTAAAAGCATTAGGCTGTCAAGTCTGTCATCCCTCATTGTAGCTTGCAATATATATATTTTAAATTTTTATTTGACTAACGATTCTTTCATTAGATGCAACGCCATAAAGATAAGCTGCTGTGAATGTTAAGGTACGAGTATATAGTTTGACGACGTGGCCCAAATAGTCTTTGAATTTCATGGCATGATTAAAAGGTTTGTTAAGTGAGTTGGGATTTGGTTTATTTCTATTTGACTCTGCAAGTCATGTACATCCGGTTTCTCATATCCAGGTGGAAACATTATTAACTTTTCCCTTGCACAATTGTAATTTAAATATGGAATGCATTGCTGCAATATTCTCTTGATATAGGGAACATTGTCATTTAACCCTCCAAGCGTCTTGCAAAAGGGTAAAATTGTAATGTTGTTTTCTTTGCATTTTGTTTTAAATGCTAATAAAATATGATTCTTTCAACATTATAAAAAAACTCAATTGCAAATAGGAATGTAATCCTTAAGAGTATTAATAATTCTTCAAAGTATTTAAAATTCCATAAATCTATAGAATTATATTATCTTAAATATTGCTTGTATTGCTGTGAAAACTGGAGCTTAGTGAACGGAATAATACGCCCCAAATACTTAGAGGGTTAAGCCCATTACTAAATTCCCGAAATTTTCTTGTGTTTCTTACAATTCTTTACTGTAAAACTTATGTATATCAATGTCCATTGCTGTGCTATTATTTTTATTTATTGCCTTTGGTGAAACTGTTTTCCTACGGTGCTTTCGGAACTCAGCTTCTCCAGTCACATCCTAATATTCATAATTGTTTGTGAGCTTGTCTGTAAGGAAATCTTTATTTCTTCAAAATTTTATTCAAGTGCAACGTGTCAGTTTTACAGTGCATGTCGATTTTTTCTTCAGTTGATGGACTGCTTTCATGGTCATATTTCTGTTTCAAATTAAAATCGTCCATTTTTTACCTTTTTCATCCTCGAAGGGATTTTTAGATGCTCCAAAATCTTGCACGAAAACTCTTTTCCTATTATGAAGGGTTTCTCCGTGCTGAGATTTATAGTAACTTTTTAGAATAGCTTCAGACACAGAACACTGGGTTTTTGGTTTAAAATTTTATAAACACATATGAATATAAACGAACAGGACTGATATATATTACCGCACACAAATAAAAGTAAAATGTGACAAATTTATCTAAACTAACGACTTCTTATATCCGCATTTGGTCATATAACGCTTTTTAATTGACAGCGAAGGGTTAACTAATTTTTGCGGCAAAAAAATCACGAGAATGAGTAAAATATTGACCAAAAATCGCAAAATTAGTCAAAAAAGTTGTGAAAACTTATCAAAAAAAGTTTTAAGTGGGTTACTACATTCCTTTCTGTTGTGCTACAAGTGATCTCCAATTTTCAAAAGAAGCTGCAATCCCTTTGGATTAAAATAGCTGGATTCACTTTAGGGAGGAGAAGGGGAGGTAGGGTGAATTTTGAGATTTGAGGGGTGATTTTTGAGAAAGGAACAAAGTTTTGGAGGAAATAAAGGAACTGGTTAGTCCGTTATTGATGGACAGGAGTAGAGAAATTTAGGTCTAGTAGATGTACAATATTTTTGCAGAACTGAAAAATATAATGATAGATTGAGTGGAGCTGATTTCTTTTGATAATTTAAGTTGTTTGCTGTTGCAGTACTAAAAATAATCACCAAAACAATACAAATTTCGTAATTTTTTTACTAATACTTTAAAAAAAGAAAATGTCTCAAAAATCTAGAATTTCCCAACTCTAAGCTCAAATTTCCCAACTCTAAGCTCAAATTTCCCAACTTCACATATATTGGGGGGGGGGGGGGGGCTCCCCCCATAAACCCCCATGGCGACGGCTTTGAAGATAAGTAATAAAAAACTACAAGCAGAAAGTAAATTTCTATAGTAATAATCCAAAGAATAGTAATTACTTGTACAAGTAATTAATGTGAAACATTTGTTTAGAATTTCATGGGGATAAAGATTTTCTACGTTTACGTTGTCAGCATATATGTTTAAAATCTACTTTTACAATGCGTTAAGAATAATTTCTTAATAAGGCCACATAACCGTAAAAATTATAAAGTAAATAAAAGTTCTAATTATTGTTTAACCAAAATATATCATATTTACTAAAATCAGATATCAAAATACAGTATATTTATTAAAATTACTTTGCAATAATTTTGAATAATGCAATAAATAAGTATGTAACAAAAAATATAAGCAATGATTGAGAAATACACTGTTAACAATTTACAAGACCACTTGTCTAAAAACAAAAATAATATGTAAATTAATACAGTTGGACTTCGACTTGGTCATGAAAAAACATGATTTTTTTTTTCTTTTTTAAATCATTACTGTATGGATTTAGACACACGGAATAAAGAATTGTCCTGCTGAAACATCCCGTTAGCACCACCTATAAAAAGTACAAACGGTATCAAATGATCATATAACGAAGCCTGATATTGTTCAGAGTTCCTACGTCCCGAATTTTGGGTGAAAATTGCATATTCCATCATGACTAAAAGCTCCTTAAACCATTACTGATCCTCCTCCCATATGTAGACTTAAGCATTGTTTCGGTTCCTTCCTCAAATCATGCCAATAGTGTTTATAACCATCTAGACCGTAAAGATTAATTTTTTTTCATCTGAAAATATCACTTGTTTCCATTTCCTGTCCCATAACATGACTTTTTAACCCATTTCAGTCTTTCTTCTTTATGATCTTTCATTAACATCGGTTTTTTTCAATAGTTTCATACATTTTCTATTTCTATTTGATTTCAGACATTTCCAAAAGTGTGAGTTTCTTTTTTTGAAATGGTTCGAAATTTCCCGAGTTGAAACACCTTTTTGAGTTGAGAATCGAAATATTTGTCTATCATCCCGGCTGTCAAAATCCTTTTTTTTTTCCAGATTTTTCCGTTTAATTTTATTTGAATCTTTCCTTTTCTAATTAGTTCATTGTAAATGGCAGTTTTAGAACGCTTCATTAACCGAGCTATTTCTCGTTCAGATTTACCAGTGCTAATTTTTTCTTACTTCGGTCGAGACAACTCCTTACCCCGCGGCATCTTCAAATATATCGTAAATAACACTATCTAAACCTGCACCTTTGTTTCCCGGGAATGTTTTCACGATATACAAACGCGTACGTTTTGTAATGATTCTCATGTGACGTATAATATGCTGATTTCCTCGGGTGGTCTTATAATTTCTTAACAGCCACTTTATTTAAATTAAAAAAAATAGAAGATAATGTAACTTATATTTTAATGTAGCAATTGTTACAGAAAACGTTCTACGATCAATTTTAAATACACAAGCTAAAAATTTGCATATTTTGTCTTCTTCTTCAGAAGTGCACCAATTCGTTAGTGGTCTTATAATTTCTTAACGCATTGTACAAGAAAATATATGCAGTTTTGTGCAGTTTATTTAAATTCTTAATGAAAAATTAATTTTTAAAATCACCAATATATGTTACTCGTTTATTGCAAATTTCCAGACGCATGTTTAAAATATCTGAATTGAAATATATATATATATATATTTTGTTGTTGTTGTTGTTTGTTTTACAAAAGAAGTTATTGTAGAATTTCATTTCACTTTTTCAGGACAATACTGAATGGAACGGGTACTTTTATTTTAGAAGATGCAAGAAGATAAATTATATTTTTAATTTTTCTAAAGAAGCACTCAAGTGTGTAAAATTAATTAAATGGGTTTACAAGTCAAGCATTCCCTCTACAAAAGGCTTGCTTTGGGTAAAGCATTTTCTAATGATGCAGGATTCAAAAAGTTCTCATGAATAAACCAGTGTGTATTTGAGGATGTCCTGGAAAACAATACAGCCTTTTCTAGGTTGCAAATAAAGCTTTAAAATCTATTTTTATAGAGAGAAAACGTTGAGAGAAAAATATATTATTGTTACATAAAAAGTCTCAAAGTTTTTTAATCTCTTTTACAACACTCTATCAAATTTTATTAACTCGCAGAAATTAATTTTTTTCGTAAAATCTATGTAATAAAAAAAACTGCAAGCAGAAAGTAGATTTCTATAGAAATAATCAAAAGTATACTTAACAAGTAATCACATGTAAAAATATTAAATGTGAAGCATGTGTTTAAGGATTTAATTGGAGTAAAAAAGCTCTACTTTTAAATTGTCAGTATATATGTTTAAAATCTATTTTCATAGAAAAGAAACTTTTAGGCAAAAAGTAATTATGCTTATCGAGCTGTAAGATCACATAGTGCTTGTTTTATTTTTGTGTTTTTTAAAGATATTTAAAGTGTTATTTTAGTAGAACATATAGGGAAAAAATGTAAAACATAGTGTAAAAAACTGCATTAAAAATTATATAGAAACAAAATTTGGAAAACATTTTCTCAGTTATTTTTGAAGTCGAATTTACATTTTTTCTTAACCGTGTGTGCTGTTTCCTTTTTTTCTGTAGTTATCATGTTAAAATAAAGGAGTTTTTTTTTTTTAAATGGAAATCTATATTAATAAATGAAAGAATTTGTGAGTCTGGCTGTTGCGCACAGACATCGACTTAACAAGGAAAAAAGAGGAAATTAAGCATACTTCTACGATTAATTTTAAAATAGGTTTTTGTTCTATTTAATCACTGTGATTAATTAAAAAATATAACATTCCAAAGTTACTTATGAAAGTTAACCATTTTACATTTTCTACAACGCGGGACAACCCACCATTGGCATAGGCTTCCAGATCCCGCGTTGCAAGTTTATTCAAAGAAAAAAAAATTACAATATTATTTAACAATAATTTTAACAATAAGAATTAGAGGTAATAGTAAAAATAATAATAATAGTAACTATAAATGTAATAATAAAAGTAATAATAGAACAGATGAGCTGAGCGCTTTACAGACGAAAATGTGTATTTATTTTCAACACGGATGATGATTGATTAATTATGAATAGCAGCAAATGAATAAAATGTTCTTTAGTCTCTACATATTCTCAGGTGCATTAGTTTAATAGTTATTATCATGAGTTAAAGTGTTTTGTTGTGAGATAACTTTTAGATTATGGATAACCTGAGTGTATGTCTGTTTTATGTACAAGAGTTTTCTAAATTTTATATTCTCGATTTAGTTAGGCACTGTTTGGCCTGAAGTTCATGTTTCTGTTCATTAGTGCTAATCTTGTTCATCTATTGGCATTTGTGGGTTTTGAAAAATTAGTTGATTGTTTTCTAGTATCCGCACACATTCTATTATTTTAGTATATAGCATTGGTGATTTCAGCACAAATTTGAACCAATGGTGATGTTCTATTGTTGCTGATTTACGGATATGGAGGGTTGATGTTAATGGACAGCTGAGCACATAGTGAAGGGAGTTACCAATTTCACCACAGGTACACAGTGGCAACGGAGCTTTATTTATTTTGAATAGGTAGGACGCGAAGGGTACATGATTAGTTGAGAAGATTTACAATGAAAGTTAAGTATATTGCTCCCATTAATTCGGCGCCTGTGTGTCTGTCTGTGTATATTCTCAGGTTGTGCTACATAAGGTCAGCACTGCAATTTCCGCCATGGTGTTGCTCCATAGTTTAGCAGAGCAGAACAGAAAGATTTTGTTTTTGAAAACTCGATTTAGAGATATTTTAATTAAATTTTAATGGATTATTTGCAAAAAGGCATATTCTTTCACCATCCAAATCTTTGTCTCTAAACATCGTATAATTTTGGTCTTTACTGCGCAGGATAGAAAAATAATGAAATACAAAACAATTTTTTAATGAAGAGGATTTCATTCATAGAGATGAAAAGAACATTAATTCACCTTCTTTAACCTTTATATATAATACTTCAGAAGTAGTTATACAATAAAAATATGGACATATTGTAACAATATACAATTTAGCATTTTTCAGAGACAAATTTAGTGAACTTTTATACCTGAAATTGCAGTTTAGAAATGGATTTTACATGTGAAATATTGATAGGGATTTCTAAGACAAGAGTTTCTTCTCACCGCTCTCGAAATTTTCCAATAACAAATTTATTCTATTTTCTGTATCGCTGATCTGTCTCACCAGTCTCGAAAATTTCCAATGACGAATTTCATTCGATTCTGAGTGTCTCTGAACTCTCTCCCGAATTTCATCTCTGGAGTTTTGAATCCAAGCCTCCGCTTCAAATTCAAAATTCCCTGCTCGATCGCTCTGCGCATGCCCAGTCATAGAAAGTCCTTCTTACAGGCAACTATAAAATTTAACCCACTCATTCTGGGGGGTTTCCCAAGTGAGGAAAAATCAGAAAAGTAAATTAACTAAATGAAAAACACTTGTCGAGAAAGGAACAATCGCGGTACTATATGTGTGTATTATAAAAACAAGAACGTAAAGCCATACACTAAGCATATATTACGAAACATTTTCAAACACTTTCATAATGTTATAATAATTCGTCATAGTTTAACCCTTTCCGGCACAGCGATCCCTCTGCGGAATCACATAATTTTAATTCTAAGCTTACAAATGACACCGAGAATATTTTAATAAATTTTTGCGTTTATAATGGAAACTTAAAAAGTACAAGTTTTTACTTTCTAAGAAGTTCGTTTGTAAATTCCGGTGTCAGTCATTCATTTCATGAGTTTACGAACAGAATTTTTCTGAGTCGGAAAGGATTAATAAAGCAAATATGAGGTCAGACGAAGCAATTTGCATAGCGCATTTGAAAATAAAATTTCAACAATTATCATCAATCGTCAGAAAAAGATCTGCATTTGTTGTGCAGTCCTGTATGTGATATATAAAGATTTTTAATTTAATATATACCATGCTAAAATTTAATTCAATTAGGAAACGCATAGCACAGTTCAAAATAACACTTCATCAATTTTCACCAGTAAACGGAATTGTACTTCAAATCTTTTGTATTGTCCTGTATATCATCTATATAATTTATACACGCAATTTATAGTGTCAAAATTATTTTAGAAAAATTATTGAAATTTAGTATAAATAAGTTAGAATTATAAGTTAAAATAACGAGTTTTCGAGAAAAAAATTCATTCTTCAAATTTTGAAAACAAACACGTTATTCGGTAGTAGTTATTTGGATTCTTCTTTGATATAGTGGTCTTTATTAATTAGATTATCTCAAGGTTGCCGTTAAAATTTCGCAAAGGGCGAAGCTTTTATATTTTTCACATATACTCATATATATACTCTAAATGCTCCTATATGTGCCATATAAGTCAGTATACGCGAAACATGTGTATTTTAGATGTCATATATATAGTATGTGATACGCCTCTTAACACTTGTCATATATATACGATATATATGTTCTCTACATGACATTAACTTGTCGTATACGTCTATGACATATACTTCATATATGAATATAATGTCATAAGTGTCTTATAATTTGGCAATAAATTTCAGTCGCTTGGCGATTCATAAGTGCCGCTATAACAAATTAGTACCAATGTTTTTATAACAATGTGTATATTTGCCAAAGGTCACTCATAGTAATGCTCAAACTTTGATAAGAAAATTACATGGATGCAAACATAGTCTTGTTTTTTTTTCAGTTATTAATAGGTTCTTAAAAGTTTCGATTTTTGTACAGTCATTCATAATTTTTAAAATCCAAATGAACTGTACAATTATAAACATTTTGGTAAACAACATTTCGCTAAAATACATGAATTTCTATGCCTGTGAAAATTATATTGTTAATTAAATCTTTTACATATCCGAGACCCAAACGTTTCAATATGAAACACGTTGATTTATCTAGTTAAACAATGTTTTATTCACACTTCCCTTTGAATATTCTGTATTTCGTTTTAAAATGCTCATCTTAAATATTTAATCAAAGAAGCTGTTCGTTTATCTGCTGGCCGTTAAACATTTACGTTGAGTTTCAATTAGTAAAAATGTTATATATTATAGATTAAGCAAGTTGCGTTTGCAGTTAAGTTGTTTTAAGAAACATTCAGTTGCATGTTAAGAATTTCTCTCTTTGAAGTCTCCAATGATCCAGTTGAATCTTTTAAATGCAATTACCTCTGTTAATTTGCAATGCAATAGTAAATTACTTAAATGGTTTAGAAAAGTTAAATGCTAAAATAAACTGAATGCATTACTATTATGTGTGCTCGCTTTTTGGAATATTCAGAAACCCTGTACTTAATAATTAAAAAATAAATATTTGATGTGTTTGTAATGAGTGTTCAGTTATTGGAAGATTAAATATAATATTAAAGTAATGGGATAAAGTTATTCAGATTAAACTAATGCTCCTTGAATTTAAAGATAAATAAATTAAAATATCTGAGAATAATATACAGCTTAAATGAACGCTTTTTTTATTATATATAAAATTGTAAGTTTGCGTAACACGAAAGTAACTTTAGCGAAAATTCAAAGCTGTACTTCATAATTTTCTCCCTGTCAAGCAGGACGGTCGTTCTGCCAAGCCAAGCTGAAAAAAAAAATGCTAACCTCGCCAAACAAACAAACGCCAAGAATAAAACGCAAGACACCGTAACTGCTTATTATACTGATGACAACTTCTCCATGTAAAATCAACCAAACATGCCAGCGTAACATTTCCCATATCAAAAGAACCAATCATCGCAGAAAAATAAAACCAAAACCAGAAGGACCCAATGGAAAATATCTTCAATTTGAGACCAAATGCATCCTCATAAATTAATTATAAACAGAGATATAGATTTTTTAAAATAACGTCGAGATACTGAAAATGATCGATTTATTTTCTTCGTCACAATTTATGGTTCAATCAAGGTAGAGACTTAAATAATGGACATAAAAAAGTAAGGATTGCATTTTTGGACAGATATTTACTCAATCTACGTGCTTTTGTAAAATTCAGCTTTAAAAACACAAATTTTCTATTCTTAATTAGCGAAAAACTGTTAATTAATTTTAAAGTTTATAAATTATGCCAAACATCGATAAACCCGCCAAATCATTTTAGAAGTCTTTTAAAATTTTTTATATTATCCTTTTGCATTGATTTCATCGAAGAAAACTATGGCCGAGATCCAGATAGATTTTTCGCTGTTAGCGAAATGAGTTTGACCAATCAGAAGTCAGAATGTTTGAGAATTTTTGCTGCTTCTGGATCCCGGCCTATGTCATAAAAGTTTTGAGTCATTTTCTTAGTGCCATGGATGAAGTGCAATGTTTACAGAAATTTAGGCTGGGATCCAGATGGATTTTTCGCTGTTAGCGAAACGAGATTCACCAATCAATAGCCTGCATTGCTGCAAACAGCGAAAAGTTCGCAAAAGTGCAAGCTTCTGATTAATGAATCTCGTTTCGCTAACAGCGAAAAATCTATCTAGATTGCGGCCAATTATGTTGAACACAATTTTGCATTTCCACATCCAGGAAGGGTATTGATGTCATAACAACAGTGCGTATTCGAAACTATTTAAGGCATTGATTCTGAACTCCTTTGCTATACATTTCAATATTAAAGAAGTTGTTGTTTCAATAGTTTTAGTACTTTTCTCTATTGCTCACTCTAAAACACGAATATCGAAATTTAACCAACAGCGCTCAGAAACTATAGCGCCTAGAATATATAGTGTTGAAATCGGCTAACCCTGTAATACTTAAAAAAGCGCTAAAATATTGTATCCCTTAAATGTGCAATGATACTGCTGTAATATGCAGATCGCAGCGGCATCTGCAGGATATTTTCTACAACTGCAAGAAATTGCTAGTCTATACAATGTAATAATAGTAATACGAAAATCCCACAGATGTCGCTGCGATCGACACTTGAAATTTTAGCAGTATCGTCGCACATTTAAGGGATACAAATTTTTAGAACTGTTTGGATAGCATATTTCCACACTAGGTATTCTAGGCGCTGTATCAGAAACAACACCATAACAGAGAGCCTTTATACATAAGAGTGGTGATATATGCACAGGAGACATGCTCATTTCAAGCTTTTGTCGAAAGTACGGCAATCCGCTTTCTTGAATAGAGGATATTCAATCTACGTTATGATCACATGGTCAAGGCAAGAACGTCTAGCGTAAAGAAGGGAAGGCTCCGTCTACGTAATGTAAATCCCCGCTAGCCAAGGAAACAGTTCATGGGAGAAAGCAGTAGTACACTGTTAAAAATATCGTGAAAAATTACCTCTGTTTTTAAAGGCTATCTGTATTCTGACCAATGAGAACGCTTCATAGGCGTTTATGTAGCGTTCTCATTGGTCAGAAAATAGAGAACCTGTAAGAACCGAGGTAATTTTTCACGATATTTTTAACAGTGTAGTTTCATGTTTCCCTTCTATCAGTTAGAAATTCTTTGGGTAAATTACCGGTACCACGTGACTTTTTCAGCCTCGAACCCATATTTGGAATATCCTCCATTAGAAGATACGCGCATGGACGATCTCTATTAGACTAGGGAAATAATTCAGCATGCATTAACCTGGCGATAATGGCATGCTCGTAAAGAACTTTAACGATTTTTTTTTTTATCACTTTTACCAATAAACACTTATTGGCCGTATGTCGCTACTTCGTTATAGAGACACACTTGTTCCTAATTAGATCCCGGCCTTAATGTATCAAAATACAGAGTTTGCTTTCTGTACTATTCCTGAGCTCAGTTATAGCGTCTAGAAATATAGGCCGGTATCCAGGTACAATTTTGCAAACAGTGAAAAGTTAGCAAAAATTCTGGCTTCTGATTGGTCAATCTCGTTACGATAACACAGAAAAATCTACCTAGATCACGGTCACAGTGTGAAAACCGGCTATTCCAGTAATTCTTTAAAAAGTGCTAAAAATTGAATCCCATAAATATTGAAAAATACTGAATGACAAATGTCGATGGGAGCAACATTTTCTAGATCTTCTCTGAGCGAAACATTTTCTTTTGAAATAGTTATGTTGGAATTACCATATGTCGCTGTAATCGACATTCGTCGTTCAGCCCCGTTCAACATTTATGGGATACAATTTTTAGCACTTTTTTAATAAGCCGATTTTTAAACTATATCTTCTAGAAACTATAGCTCCGTTATAGCGTCTAGATTATATGTTGTAGAAATCGACTATCCCGGCAATACTTAAAAAAGCGCGAAAGTATTGAATCCCTTAAATGTACAACGATGTCGAATTCCAAACAGTCATTTGCATCGACATCTGCAGGATATTTTTTAAAGAAGAAAGAGACATGTGTAATGCACCGCTACAGCGTCTAGAATACATAATGTGGAAATTTGCTATCCAAGAACCGCTAAAAAGTGTATCCCTTAAATGTGCACTGACGCTGAAATCCAGGGAGATTATCGCAGCGACATCTGCTACATATTTTCAAATTTCAAAGTAAACATCGTATTATTACAGCGGGTTTGACGCCAAGCACACAGGTCAAATGTAAGTTAATAAAACGTTTAAAAAAAAGTTACAGCGTCTAGACCAAATTGTCTTGGAGTTTTGGGAAATATCCTGCAGATATCGCTGTGATCGACTGATTGGATTTCCACACTATATATTCTAGACGCTGTAGCGCCGCGGTAGCCTGTCCTTTTCCGTTTGCCTCGAAGTAGATGACGTCATTTGAAGCTGTTCCTAAGTGTGGAGTTGATTATCTGTACACGGCAATGGACACAAAAAAAATCGGCGCACCGCTTTGTACTAATCATCGTGTAAAGATGATCCAACTCCGTGTGACTTTTAAACGTCATAAACTGGCCTATTATGTCATTGGTCACGCTAACACCCTCCCCCTTGCGTCCGCCATATATAGCTGCATCTTGCTATGGAGACTGCTAAATGGGCTGCTATCGGTCAAAATCAAGAGAGAAAAGGGCAGAAGAGGGGGAAAGAACTCGTTTTCTTTATGTAGTTTTTCACACGGGAAGATTGACATGCCTGCTCCTCTCCTTTCATAGCTTCATGGTGGTGAAATAAACAAACGAACCTTAAATATTTGAGAAAGTCTTGACACGCGTCACAAAAACATCACACAAAGCAGGCAAAGCAAAGGAACAAAATCATTCATTCGCTCGTGGATATGAACGAGCCAATGAATGATTTTTCTTCTTTGTTTTGCCTGCTTTGTGTGATATTTTCCTGACTTGTCAAGGCTTTCTCGAATATTTAAAGGACGTTGAATAGACCGGGATCAAGATAGATTTCACGCTATTAGCGCGATGAGATTGATCAATCAAAAGCCTGCATTTTTGAAAACTTTTTTTATGTTTGCAGTAAACACTCTGGATCCCGGACATTAACTCTGGTTGGTTAAGACGATTTTGAATAAAATCAAATCAGAAAGCAAATGTTTTTAAACTTTTTTGGTTAGTTTAATCGAAATCTTCCACGTCTATTAATGAAAACTGAGTTACTGTACTTTGGACAAAAACTTGAATATGAGTACACGACTTGTGCATATGTGTCACCACTCTTACATATAAATGTACTCTGTTATGAGCATGATTCTAAGCGCAGCTGGTTAAATTTGAGTATCTGGGTATTAGATAAAGCAATAGTGGCCCACCGTGGCTGAGGATAAGACACCACGCCGCTAATCGCTTGAGAACGTAGGTGGGGGCGGGTTCAAATACCGCCGTGATCCTCACGTGATCTGATATATATGTGTTCAATAAAACAAACAAACAAACAAGCAATAGTGAAAGGTACAGTTGCCATGGAAACAACGACTTCTTTAATTCGTATAGAAAATTAATGAATAGTTGTAAATAATTTAAGTTTAAAATGTAGGCAAATGCTCTGAAAATATCAATGGCTCCCATCTAGTATTTTACAAAAGTAATTTAAGATATTCACATGATGTATAAGTTGATGCAACTCTTACGTAATGAAAATTCTGCAACAAGACTTACGTAGGCAGATCTTATCAATGATTAATTCAGAATTCTAAGAACAAAACGAAGTTCTTAAGCGCCCTTCCTCACCCCTCCCCCCACTCAAAAAAAGAAATACGATAGAAAGGTATAAGTATTTGGATAATTTCAGTATTTCTGTGATCTTTGGTCAGAGTTTAGAAAAGGTGTCTGGGTATTAAAAAAAACATATAACAAATTTGACGAATGATAAGACTGTAGATTTCAAGCAATTTTTAACTGCAAAAAAAATTTATTCTAATGTTTATGCGGCTTTAATAATAGACTATTAAATATAATCAATTTACGGGAATTTTTGTACGAAATTATATTCTCACATTTATGCAAATAGGTATGGATAAACAGACTTGAGTAAAATTACATATTTATTCTTTCTTCTCTATAACACGATCTAAATGAAGATGAAGTTATATGTACAGTTTATATCTTTAAATTTTTAGATTTTTTTTTATCAAAAATGTTTCATCATCATGTCTAGAATTGCTAGATTTACTTCTTTAGGCAGATCTTCGATTCTTTGGATGCCTGCGGGGCTTCATTCTCGGATTTTCCGTAGCTATTTGTAAAGATAAATTTATTTTGCAAAACCGTCAGCAAAAAAAAGTTAGAACAAACAATTAACTGACAGACTAACTGTAAATATATATTTTATTTTGACTCTATTTGATTTTTACTAAATTTTCATCCTTCATAGAAAATTTTAAGGCGATATAAATTGAGAAAGACTGATACTTTGAAAGAAGAAATTGACTTTCCTTACTTTTAAATTATTAATTACTCTAAAAAATGAATGATAGGTAAACAAAGTGTATACTATTGTGTTTGTTCCCTACTTATAAAGGCTATACCAGGACTAATTTTAGCGAGTAGAATTATTTCAATTATATATAATCTGTTTAAAAAAAAGAACTGATATCTACTAAAAAACAACTTTTCAAAAGTAAAAAAAAAGCCAAGCAAAAAAAAAAAAAAAAAAGAAAAGAAAAGAAAAAAGGGGAAAGTTGTGGCTAAAAAATAGTGTGATATCAAATTTCCAAGCTAATATTATGGTACTTATTTAACATTTTTTATTAAAAATTTACCATATGTAAGTCGAGTACCTAAGTATGCGTTGATAGAAAGCCTTTTCTCCTTTACTAAATACATCATAAGTGTTTCTGAAAATTAATTTTTTTTAATTATGCATGATGGGCTTGGCGGCCATATTTCCATATTTTACACAAATTTCTAAGCAGACAAGCTCGTAATATGTTTGCATTATTAAGAATTTTGAACTTCTAGTTTTGGCTACAGACAGATAAATTAAGAAAGTCTTTTATTTTGAAGAAAAAAAACAAATTGATTTTTACTGCTTTAACTAATTAATTAACCCCCTCCGAAAAAAGAGAATCATAAGATAAAACCTGAAGTTACTTCAACTTTATTTTAAGACACAAATTTCTAGGCACTCATTTCCATAAATTAAAAGCATAAAATGTTTGCTTTAGCAACAATTTCGAATTTCCGATCTTAACAATGTACTTGTGTGCTTAGAAAATTGTGTAAAATATGGAAAGATGGCCGCCAAGCCCATCATGCATAATTAAAAAAAATTAATTTTCAGAAACACTTATGATGTATTTAGTAAAGGAGAAAAGGCTTTCTATCAACGCATACTTAGGTACTCGACTTACATATGGTAAATTTTTAATAAAAAATGTTAAATAAGTACCATAATATTAGCTTGGAAATTTGATATCACACTATTTTTTAGCCACAACTTTCCCCTTTTTTCTTTTCTTTTCTTTTTTTTTTTGCTTGGCTTTTTTTTTACTTTTGAAAAGTTGTTTTTTAGTAGATAAATATTACCCTTAACGCCTTAAGAAGTTGGGAAACGAATAAATTTGAAACTTCAGAAAGCAATATGTTCCTGAAATATGAAGAACCGCATTTATCGAAGTTTACGGTCAATAAAGTATATTTTACAGCTGAAAACGCATATTGGTACACCGTGCTTACTTTTCAGTTCAGTAAATGAGTCTTATTCTTCAGGCACGAGGTAAATCGATCTTTCAAGTAAACTCGAGTTGCAGATACGAATTTATTCAATCGACAGAGAAACAATGAGCTGAGAGGCACGTGTCCGGCTATGATAATTTTGTTATTGTCACGAAATTTTTTGATTATTTTTCAGTAGAATGCAGTTATGGAAAATCTTATAATTTGATTAATTTGATTATTTATTCTAACATAAATTTATTCAGCTGAATATTATGATACTAAAAATAATTTTCTCGCCCTTTAAAGGTACGGGTGGAGTACTAAGTGTTCCAATCAGTAAAAAATATTCTGTAAATTTTAAAATAATTATGTTATGAACATTTACCCTCTTCCCAAAGCTCCTTAAATATTCAACTAATGTTTAAAATTCAAGATCGCCATTTGTCTGCTCTAATTTATTATTTTTATTGGTAAGTCACCGCTGGTCCACGGAATATACCGATGTATTTGTGTAAAATATTATATTTTCTTTTTAAAAAAGCATTGTTCTACAAATGCGCCGTTTATTACTTTTATACTATTAATAGACATTAGAAAAAATTATTTTTTAACACCAAAAGTTAAAGCTTTAAAAGGCGTCTGTGCATAGAGTACATCCCCCGTGTCTCTATGTTACTATAGATTGCCTGTGTTATATTAGTTCTAATTAAATATTTTCTTTTAACAATTTAATTTTTATTTCTTTTAGATTATATCTGGAGATAGCATTGCAAAGGGATATCGTTAAAAGTTGTCTTTAGGTCTTTAAAAACGGATGGCGCATAGGGTTCGTCACCCGTGTCTTTAACCTTTAACTGATGTGACTAAAATTTGTCACACAACTTATGTGATCCGGTCTCTCAGACCCCTCGAATAAAATGAATTTAAAAAAATAACTCAAATGGTTGAATTTACTTAAATTGTGTCCTAACAATATCGTTGTACTTCTCTTAGGAGCATGTGAATTAAATTGCATGAAAAAAATATTTTATTCATATTATTTAACTTCAGTACAGAAAAGTAAAAAGCTGTAAAAGTGTTTACAGCTGGGTGTCGCGGGGTCTGGGAGACCGCGTGGCATCAGTTAAAGGTTAACTTACTACAAATCGCCCATGTCTTTAAGTTACTACAAACTGACCACGTCTTTCTGTTATCTATAAATCGCTTACGTCTTTATGTTGCTACAAACTGCCCATGTCTTTAAGTTACTACAAACCGCCCTGTCTTTATGTTACTACAAATTGCCGATGTCTTTAACTTACTACAAACTGCCCATGTCTTTATGTTACTACAAACCGCCCATGCCTTTATGTTATGACAAACCAACCTTGTTTTTAAACTTTAAGTACCAATTTTAATTCTATAATGTTATGTGTTTGTTTATGTACAACAACTTAATAAGTACTGTATATTGTGTTCCCTAGAAACTATCTTAATCAGAGGTTGCCAACCTGTGGTCCATCAACCGCTTCTGGTTCACACAAAAATCTTGATGTTTTTGGCATTTTTAGTTTCACAAATGTCTGTACTACATAAATAACAAAACTAAGTATAATACGAGCTTAGCTGCAATTAAATAAAGCCACTATTTCTTTAGTAAATAATTCTGAAACGTGGGCGGATTTTGAATCTAAGTTATTACTGACTTAAAAAGCCATAAAAATTTCGATTCAGTTTCCGTCAATATATTTATTCGAAAAGATATTTTCTTTTGCACAGCATTTAAAATTCAGTATCGGTCTAGATTTAAAACAAAAAAGACCTCCATGTTCCATTGAAGTTGTTAGAACATGAACAAGAAACCCACGAATCTTCACATTTGTTAAGCATATGAACTTATAAAATAAAATGGAGAAAAAATAACATATTTAAAATGTGTAATTCTTAAATCAGCTTTAAATATTCTAAAATAACTTTAATAATTCATTTACTATTAATTACTATCATTTACTACTAATAATTCTTATTTTTAAAGAATCTTTGCCTGCTCTAACATAAAGTGAAGATTTAATAAAAGTATCCTGATACATTGCATTTAATTTTAATAATTGAATAGGCTCATTGCATATTAATAAATGACAGTTGTCGAATCATTTTTTAACTAATATAATTATAAAACTATAATAAAATGTAGTTATATTTAAATAAAATCCATATGGTGCAAAATATTAAAAAATTTAATTGTAATAGTTCAGCACTCCCATGGGTTGGCGATATAGATTATAAATTTTAATTTTCTAAATTGTTCTTAATATTTTAGTCTTATTATCATAAGGCTTTCTTATTTTAAGAATGAATAATACATTTCTGTGAAAAGAACTAGTTGCTTCCAAGATATATTAAAACTAAGTATAATTTTAATATAAATATTTTAATGCAATGAAACAACTAATCATTTGAAATTCTACTTGGGGTCATGAATAGCTATATTAAACCAAATACATTATAATGTGTGTAGAAGAAACATCTTTTACAAAACAGTTCCATTGACGTAAAATATAAATCATAAACATTAGTTATCAACATAAACCAAACTATCTGAAGGAACAATACATGTATTAGATACGAATTGTACTCAATTACTATAACATTTTATTTAAAGAATTCTTGCACCATTTTATTTTAAATCTAGCATTTTCAAAAGTTATTAACCTATTATTGCGAAGTTACGTATTATAATAAGAAATCAATTATCCCAATTTTCGTTTTCAAATCCCATTTTGCGTTTTAATTTCTTAATCTTTCCCAGTTCATAATTTTCTAATATTTTAATTGCTACTTATTCTTAACAGGAAATGCAAAACTAAGATTGTTTGATATTTCTTACTTTTAATTTAAAACAAACTTTTAATTATTTTACAAAAAAAAAAAAAATAGAACAAATTACAATTCTAATGCTTTCTTTTAATTTACTAACAAAAAGAAATATTAAGTAGCAACATAAATAGGAAAAAATGGGTTGTTTTCATTTTCTATTGTTCGAAAACTTAATTTATTTCCGATTTTAAACTTTTACGAAATCCAAAAAAGAGAATCTTTGCAAAAATTTCAATATAACCCATCGCAGAAAAAGAAAATTTCTTTATTTCTTATCTAATTGATTCTGTGATTATTTTATTTAGTTATTCACTGGCTTTGCAACATCCATTTGCTTCCCTTGTTCTACTTAAATAAAAGTTAAAAGCATTATTTTTTTCATTTTAGATATTTAACTATATCCTTTCTTTATAAAACTAAACCAATTACAAAACTAATGGCTTTAAAAAATAGCAAAACGATTTATTAAATTGTTTTTTAATTAAAAAACATGTATATATTATTTATTCATCGAATATCTTTTATAATTTCTCCATCTTTCTAATATCAGATCCCATGAAAACAAAAGAAATAGCGAAAAACTTCAATAACCTAATGAATTACAGAAATAGAATTATCTTGATTATATTATTTTTTTTTCATCATCGAACTTTTTCTTTTATTAAGTTTACATTAAATTTTCAAAAAACTATTTTTTTATCTTTTTCCGGGTATTACTTATATAAAAATCTTCTTTCTTTCTTTTTAAATAAAGAGATAAGTTAATGCATTAATTTTATTTAATGCATTAAAAATCGAATTTTTAAATATGAGCAATTTCAAATATGATTATTTTAATGGAAAATTTAAATTTTTATGCTATTACCCACAATAACTGGAGGCAGCTGCAATGCTTTTGCTTTAATTTTAAAGATTTAAGTGCTTATATGTATGTATGTATGTATGTATGTATGTATGTATGTATGTATGGATGGATGGATGTATGTATGTATGGATGTATGTATGTATGGATGTATGGATGTATGTATGTATGTATGTATGTATGTATGGATGTATGTATGTATGGATGGATGTATGTATGTATGTATGGATGGATGGATGGATGGATGTATGTATGGATGTATGGATGTATGTATGTATGGATGGATGGATGGTAATTAATGATGTTGAGAATGTCACCAATGTATGAAACTAGTTGCTTTCTTTAGTAAAATGTGTTGCAGCCTTTATTTTGTAATCACATTTAGCATATATATTTTACTTTTTATGCTGTTAAAAAGGTGTTCAGAACAGTCCTGGAAAATAAATAAATAAATAAACACTATTCTTTACTAACTTCGCCACAATGTTCTCTATCTTTGTAAGGCAGTAATTGTTAATTCTGCAAACTATTTAAAGCATTATAAAAAATATTATATCGTTGAAGAGTTGTGCAGTACAAATACTTTAAACTAAGCATATAATTTAAAATTATCATTTTTTTGAGCAATTTTCGTTATGTAACTCAGGAGTGACATTTTGTCCGACATAAACAAACATAAATTTTTCGCAATTTATCTAGCGGATAATTAACAAAAATAGATTAAAATATAATGTTTTCCGAAAAAAGTAAAAAATCACGCATTAAAGGGTTACCATTCTGTACTGATCTTGCGAAAATACGTCATTATCTTATGAAAACAAAATAATTGGATAAAAAAAAATATTTTTGTTAAAAATAGAACGTTTTCTTTAAACTAATTATTATTTTTTAATTTCTAATTCAAATAAAAAAAAAACCCTAAAGTTATGAAATTATTTTTGGTTTTTTACTACTTGTAAAAAGTGCAACGTTCCTGTGTATTATACGTGCTTTCAAACACTTCATACATAAATAAAATTTCAATTTACACAAGTTCTAATTCCACTTAGAAATCTGATTTATCCTTTTTCTGTTTAATCAGTACCTGAATACAACTAATTTTTGTATATTTCTTACTGATATAGTAAGTTATCATATTTTTTCAGTTCTAAAAATAGTAAATTCAGCAATTTCTTTGTTTCTTAGTTTTTGAAAGGCATTTTTTTAAATATAAAATTGCAATTAATAAAAAGTTATTGTAGTAGGAAATGGGTTAAAGTTAAACAATATTACTTTAAGTTTTACAATATTATTACATAATATTTTTAGAATGATGCATGATGTAATAAAAAAGAAAAAAAAATGGAATATAAATAAAATTTATGAAATATCATTTTCAAAGCAGTTTAATTCGCTTTTAATGAAAAAAACAGCAGGGAAAGAAGAAAGCTTTAAATATATATAAAGATTTTTTTTTTCTTCGTGAAAAATAGCATTACTTTAAAGACATTTGGATGCGTTCCAGTATGTCACATTGAGATAAATAACTTTTTTTTCTTGAAAAATTGCAAAGAAGCTTGTTTGTATTTTTGGTAGTCTTATCTTCTATTGTCCTGTTGTTTAGAATGATAAATTGCGTATTTATCTAAATTACTTTTGTAATTGCTCGTGAAAGGAAAACCCTAAGTAAACAATATTTTGCAAAATAAACGTTAAATTGCAAAGCACCACACTACCTTTTTTCTAAAATCATAATTTAAAATTGTAAAATTGTACGAAAATTCAAAATAATGTTTATACAAAATTAGAAGAAAAATAGAAAAATCTTTATATATATATATATATATATACTTTTAGATAGTGATACTTTTGAACACAAAATTACATATTTATTTTGATATAGAGATCGCCTAGCCACAGATAATATAGTACGTATAAATATAAATAAAGAATTTTGTTATATATATATTTAGGTGGCTATTAAAGAAGTTTATGTCCGTATGTGTGTTTGATGTTTGTCTCTATGAATATTTTATATTTTTAACAGTATTTACTTTTACTTGTACTTTCATATACTAAATCTTGAACATTCTTAAACAAAATAAAAATAAAATAAAATAAAATAAAATAAAATAAAATAAAATAAAATACGTTTCCTTTGGTAAAAACAGTATTCTATTATTTTATAGAGTCCCATATATTTTCAAAATTCAATATTGGGAACAATATATTTTTTTAGATGCGATTGTAATTATGTAAATACGTAGCACCTATAGTCGTCGTTCAGTCCGTCTGTCTGTCTGTCCATCCGTCCGAATATAACAGGCAAAAACTACTCAACCGAATGGTCTGACATTTTAAACATATAATTGTTGAAAAATTTTGTCGAGTCATTTCAAATTTTATGAAAACCGGATGTATAGTTTAATTACAGGGACAGTCAAAAGTTTTCCGTTACATTACGGCAAATGGGAAAAAAATGTTTTAAGTGCATTTTAATGATGTTACAGCTTTCGAACAGAATGAAATTGATATGCACTTATGGAGTGTACTAAAATATACATTCAGTATAATATACGCTGCAAACAATATTTTAAAAACTAGTTACACTACGAACGCACCTCATTTGCCAAGTTTGACGTGCAGTTTCCAGCTTGTTTATTTTATCTCATACATTTCGATTTGAGTAATAATGTTCTTTGCATCTACTTTAGAGCTTGTGTAACAGAGATATGAATATTAATAATAATTTAGTAGATATCATAAGGTGTTGAAGTGTATTTTTTTTTACTTGTGCATTCACAAAATATATCTTAAAAATCTTGAAACACTAACAAGAAAGTATCTTTTCTTAGATGACAGCAGTATCCTAGTATTTTACACAATGATATTTCTTTTAAAGCATCAATTTTGACAATATCGTTTTTTTAATTTTTATGTAATATTAAAGCAATATTTTTTATTTTTCGATTTGAGTTAAAATACTCTTTGCATCTACTTTAGAACTTGAGTAATAACAAGCGGAGTGCTACTGATTGTAGATTATGCACTTTCATATCCGTGTGAAAACAAACTCGAACGTGAAAATGGGAAATTTCGTAAAGTTCATGTTTTTGCCACCTAAATTATACGTCTGTAGTCCAACCTATAAATCAAATTTTGATAGAGACATTCAAGCGACTTTATAGAAAGCAAATATTAATAAGAATGTTATCAGAAGAAACAATAGACCCTGATTCCCAAGATACCACAAAAATTGATTTGAAAAATTATGCTGCCGGTTCCTGAATTCTAGTAAAAACCTCAACATTGAAAACGGCTTGGAATAAAATTTTAAATAAAGTAAAAAAAAAAAAAAAAAAAAAAAAAAAAAAAAACTGATAGTGGATTAAAAAATGAGAATTATTAAACAACAAAAGAAATGAGAAGAATCCTAAGCTATGAAGAAAGTGAAATTAAAGAGCGGTTAAATAGTGGCGTACATGACCCTGGATATGAGATTTTGAATGATGATGAGATTGTGGATGAGATTCAAGATGAAATGGAAATTGAAGAAAATGAAAACGAATGATGTGAAAATGACCCAGGTCCTTTACATAACGAAGCCTTTGAATAAAATTTTGGAAACAGCTATGAAATGGCTCGAACGGCAGAAGAACGCTGATCCTATTCAACTAACGTATTTAAGAAGAATTCGAGATATGGTAGCATTGAAAACAATGTCTTCTGTGAAGCAGCAATAATCGAAATCTTTTTTGCTTAAATTATAATCTCTGAATTTCAGAAAAGGATAAAAAGAGAAAAAGTAAATTTTGAATGATAAAAAGTAAAAAAAAAACAAAAGTAAAATACAAAAAAATAAAAAATAAACACACCAGCTCTAACTGGTGGTGCCAGTCCTAAGCCTGGAAAAAGTGTGAAGTTTTAGTATAGTATGGAACAGGCTGTGATGATGATGTCTTGCACAGGTGGTTCATTTTTGCTTAGGTTCCATACTGAATACAAGGCTGAAAAATTAACTGTTACTTATTTTAAAAGGAAGGCAAGAAACTGCTAAGGTAGAAATTATCTAAAGTTCTTTATTGTCCACCGGGATCGTTTCGAACATAGCCGAAATTACACGGCTAAGGCCGATGTTGGAGAAGGGAGCAGAAAGTTACATTTTTTTACGTTCACAGAATCAGATCTTCGAAGCAAGTGATGCAATTCCATTTTCTCGAAAATGCTCGAGTGTTGGCAAGCGTACATACACAATTTCGCCAAATACATATACTATATGGCGAGATTAGAGAGAGAGAGAGACATGTGGTCAAAGTACAATAACTGAAATTGAATGGGGAATGTAAAAGATTAATAAGAAATATTTAACGCCAGATGATTACTTAGTAATTATAGCACATAAACCGCAAAAGAACATTCGATAGGGTTTGCCAAAGTTCTCATGGGATTGAAGCGGCCGAAGCGCCCGTTAATAAACAAAACAAAATAAAGACAGGGTTAATAACTGACATGACTAATATCTTACATCTGGACCAACGGCTAAAAATGTAGAAGTAATATGTCTGACTAATTTCTGCATATCATCAAAACTAGGGCAGAAGGATGAAAATTAGAATCGAGTTGCTAGGCGAGAAGAGGAAATTATTTCTTTTCTTTAAAATGCAGTGCGCTGCGGTTAAAATATTAAAGAGACTGAGAATTGAATGCTTAATTTATGAAGGGAAAGAGCACTAAAAACAGATTGAATCCGAATGCAGACAGATAATTAAATTTAAGAATTAAAAAAATGTAATTTTAAACGGGGGAAAGAGAAAAGGTCTTAATATTAATATGTGAAGGTAGGCGCCTTCACATATATTATTTCTGTGATGATGATGATGTCTTGCACAGGTGGTTCATTTTTGCTTAGTTTCCATACTGAATACAAGGCTGAAAAATTAACTGTTACTTATTTTAAAAGGAAGGCAAGAAACTGCTAAGGTAGAAATTATCTAAAGTTCTTTATTGTCCACCGGGATCGTTTCGAACATAGCCGAAATTACACGGCTAAGGCCGATGTTGGAGAAGGGAGCAGAAAGTTACATTTTTTACGTTCACAGAATCAGATCTTCGAAGCAAGTGATGCAATTCCATTTTCTCGAAAATGCTCGAGTGTTGGCAAGCGTACATACACAATTTCGCCAAATACATATACTATATGGCGAGATTAGAGAGAGAGAGAGACATGTGGTCAAAGTACAATAACTGAAATTGAATGGGGAATGTAAAAGATTAATAAGAAATATTTAACGCCAGATGATTACTTAGTAATTATAGCACATAAACCGCAAAAGAACATTCGATAGGGTTTGCCAAAGTTCTCATGGGATTGAAGCGGCCGAAGCGCCCGTTAATAAACAAAACAAAATAAAGACAGGGTTAATAACTGACATGACTAATATCTTACATCTGGACCAACGGCTAAAAATGTAGAAGTAATATGTCTGACTAATTTCTGCATATCATCAAAACTAGGGCAGAAGGATGAAAATTAGAATCGAGTTGCTAGGCGAGAAGAGGAAATTATTTCTTTTCTTTAAAATGCAGTGCGCTGCGGTTAAAATATTAAAGAGACTGAGAATTGAATGCTTAATTTATGAAGGGAAAGAGCACTAAAAACAGATTGAATCCGAATGCAGACAGATAATTAAATTTAAGAATTAAAAAAATGTAATTTTAAAGGGGGGAAAGAGAAAAGGTCTTAATATTAATATGTGAAGGTAGGCGCCTTCACACAGGCCTTAAGTTGTCCGTCTATTTATCCGAACTAGGATCGGTCCCAACTTGTTCGGATAACCGGTGCTCTACTGAATACAGTGTTTTAAATGTATGCCCGGGTTTTCCGTACCATTTTTGAAATATAGTCGTATTAACTATAGTTCTGAAGGCAAATTTCTTAAATGTTCCGCATATAGTTGCCATTTTTAAACATACATTGTTTTGGTAATATATTAAAAACACTCAAAAACCAGCACCACTATACTAAAACACAACTTTAGACATTGAACTTTTCTAAATACAAAATGCAAATAATATACATATTAATACATTGGTGTATATAAATAATTAAATGTTTACATACAGAAAAATTAACAGAAAGTAAAATGACTCAATCACAATTATTTTCCTCTTATAAACAGTGAGAAGATAAGTACAATTTTTATTGTTTATTTATTTTTTAAGCAAATGCACACTTTTATCTGTATATGACATTAATTAAGTGTATTTTTTAATAGTAAGCCAACATCTATGATTTTAACTGTAAAATACATAAAAATTAATTTTAGCCAGAATTTTGCTTCAAATACTATGTGCCGTTCAGGGAGCTTAAGTTTGCATTCAATTAAAATCTCAATTCAACGCAGCACTTTGGTAGTTAAATCGAATTGTTCTTAGTTCCAGGCTTTGCATGGACACAGTTTCACTCAGTTAAAAAAATTACTACTCATATGATTTATTTACCAATCTGTTTGATTGTGTTCGCATAATGATAAAAAAATATGATGTATAATTTTAGAAAAAAAAAATAATCCCCTTCATAAAAAATACATAACAATACCATTTCGTGAAAAAAGGTATTCTCTTTTATTTTTTCTTATCTTTTTTTAAAAAAATGAAAAACTGTATTACTTTAAGAACATTTGGATTCATTCCAGCAATACAGATTGAGATAAATAACTTTCTTTATTTGAAAATTCTACAGAGGTTAATTTTCGTTTTTCTTAGCTGTAACTCTATTCTCCTATTATTTAAGATGGTAAATTGTGTGACCATTTAAACTAATGTTGTACTTTCTTTCGAAAGAACAGCAGTATGTAAACAATCTTTTATAAGACAAACATTGAAATAGTGAAATAACAGTAAAATTGCAGCTTTTCTATAAGTGCATAATTTGAAATTGTAATATAGAAAGAAATTTCACGGCATAACAAGAAGTCTGAAATGTTTGTTTCACCTGTTTTTTTAATTTATTAAGCAATGATAGCTACGAAATTAAAACTAGTGTATTATAAAGCCAAAACATGTCCGTGAGTGACGCTGACGTCATATCAACCCTGGTAACAATCCAAGTTATCCGATCTACATTTTTTTCAGAAGTATAAGTATTTCTAAAGATGGCATGTTTTAAATTATTACACATTCAAATTGAGAAATAATTGTGCTGTCGAAGGCATTTTTTTAGGTAGATTTCGTATGAAACAGTACCTATTGGGATCGTTCCTATGTTGGAATTTCTGAAAAATTTTTGCAGATCTACACCAATCATGACCCTAGAACCCAAAACCACCGTCAGTAAAAAACGTTATCTATCTATCTATCTATCTATCTATCTATCTATCTATATATATATATATATATATATATATATCACTTTCTTCTGGACACGATAACATCCACAATTCTGCACAATTTCTTCCAAACTGATACATAAAATCAAGGGGCATAAAATCTCGGTCAAGTTTTTTAATGGGCAAAATCGGACCAAGGGGATGGAAATAGGGAGGGGTTTGTAAAAACAGAAACAACTCCATAATTTCTTAATTTTTTTACATATATTTTTATACATATATTTTTTTACATATATTTATAATTTTGTACATACATTTTTACATCAGTTTAAAGTTTTTATTACTTCTGAAAATAGGGCCAAAATTTATGTATCACAGATTTTTGATAAAACTAAAAATGGTTTCAAGGGGCGCAAAAAATACAGTTTTGGGGAGAAAAAAATTCCAAACTTCGTCAATTCTCAAGATATCAAATCCAATTAATTTTATTATACATCTCCTTATTATTATCTACAACTTTTATATTCACATGTTTTTGATAGGGCCAATTCGTACCGCAAAAAAAAAAAGAAAAAAAAAGAAAACAAAAAAGAGGGTCGAAGAAGAAAAATCTCCATAAGTTCGTCAATTCACAAGATATAAAATCCCCACGAATTTATCATACATCTTCTTAATATTGTCTTCAACATTTAAATAGACAGGTTTTCGGTAGGACCAATTCTTACAGCAAAAATAAATTAAAAATACATAGCGGTTGAAGAAAAAATCATCTTATTAAGGGTGTATTGAAATCCAAACTGCTTATTTTCTGACTCATTTTTAAATTCCTTTTTGCTCTCAAACGCATCCAATTGGTAAATTCCCTTATTCAGAAACTATACAATGTACCGTAGTGATCGATTTTTTGATGAATATATTTCAAAAAATGACGTCAAAGTGGGCATTTTTAACTGAATTTCCCGAAGCGATAGTGTTAGAAACGAAAAATATAGCCCTACTGAGAAAATAATTATTTATTAATCAAGGTTTAATTAATTGAAAGAAAAATAAAAACACATGTCGCTTATAAATCTCTTCAAAAATAACGTCAGCAAGTTTCATATTTTTTCTATTAAAAATGAATCTGAAAATGTGCCAGAAAATTTCGAGTTGTTGAGCATGGAAAAGTATTTTTTTAATACCACCTTAACATGATTCTGATAAAACCAGCTATTATATAAAAATGAAATAAAAACTTGTCAAAAGAGGCCAGTTAAAACTGTTAAAGTGGATTTATATTTAATCATGATATAGTTTTTTTTTTTTTTTTTTTTGGTGAAATTAGTATACTTAAATTCGAAATCTACCTCCGCCAGCAGGCCGGGCGGGCAGGGATTTGTTTAGTTTTATCCTAATTTACTTATTTTTATTGTTTTTAAAAAATATTTTTTAAATCCACGTATGATCCACTTATAAAATATCAACCGGTTTAGCATTAAAAAAATAATAATAATTCAGCATTTATGTTTCCCTCTATTATTCCATAACTGAATTAGCAAAACGGAATTTAAACTTCACAAATATAGAAAATACGAATTCAATAATTATGTTATCGGGCTTTGCGCTCAAACACTGAAATAATCAGAATCACAAACCTTGCTTTAATAAGTAAAAGATTTCGGGATTGCCCTGTGGTATGCGGGTAGTACAAATCTACAAAAAGGGCTTTTGGATGTGATTCTGAACAATCTAAGAAAATATACTAAATAAAAAAAAAAATTATTAGAATTTTGAATTAGAATGCATTTTTAATTTTTTTATACTGGGTAGTATATCTGTCATCTTTAACCCGAATAGAAGGAGCTGGATTAATTGGTATTTATAATGTTTTATAGAATTTAAACTTCACAAATATAGAAAATACGAATTCAATAGATATGTTATCGGGCTTTGCGCTCAAAGACTGAAATAATCAGAATCACAAACCTTGCTTTAATAAGTAAAAGATTTCGGGATTGCCCTGTGGTATGCGGGTAGTACAAATCTACAAAAAGGGCTTTTGGATGTGATTCTGAACAATCTAAGAAAATATACTAAATAAAAAAAAATATTAGAATTTTGAATTAGAATGCATTTTTAATTTTTTTTATACTGGATAGTATATCCGTCATCTTTAACCCGAATAGAAGGAGCTGGATTAATTGGTATTTATAATGTTTTATAGGCTTGTTAATAGATATTGGAGTATGTAAAAAATGATTTAAATAAATTGATTTAAAATTAGATGGCATTTAAAGCAAATAAAATGTATGTAACCAATTTTTCTATTCATTTTCCAAGAGGATCCTTTTTACTGTATTATTATGTAAATATTTACAGTAATATTCTGTAGATTCTGACTGTGAAAAATAAAGATTCTGTCTGTGGCGAAAATACATAAAAAATATTTAAAGAATATAAAAAAATCTCCATTATAAACTCATAAAAACTTTTCTTTTGCTTATGTAAGGTGTCACGCAAAATACATATATAAGCAAATAAACAACTTGACAGGTTTCGGTTTAATTAGAGATAAAAATCATTATCATAAAAATTCAAACTCGATCAATACGAATGACAATGAAATATATATTCAAAACACATACTTACCCCTATTGCCAATCATGAAGAGAATAAAGATAATTATTTGAGATTGTTTACTTACGTGGCTCTCCTATTCAAGATTTTAAAAAATATTCATTTATTAATTCCAATCTCAAAGTTCGAATAACAAAGGACAAGGTATCGTCGCAGACTAAATCTCTATGTGTATGTATTTCTATTGATTCTCTTGTAATAGATTTTCGGTAATATTTTAAAATAAAACTCAATTTACTGACATTAAAAAATATTCATATCCTCTCCCTCCAAATATAATCTTGATAAAGCTGTTTTTGTACGACCACATCTAATGTCTGACTCATGTTCCCATTTTCTATTACTAAACTTTCTTCCAGTCATTCCCACGTATTATTTAATGACCCCTTTTCATTAACGTAAGGTATCTCATAAACTGCTGATAGGTTTTCCTGCTTTCCTGAATCAGACTGCTTATTAAATAAATTCTTTAATTTTGGTGGTGGTTTCGCAATTAATTCAATGTTAAACATTTTTCATTTAAATTTTAGCTCCTCAAAACTATCTTTCAAATTAGGAAACGAAAGTCTTTTAAATTTAGTAAGCTACCGCACTTCCCACTTCACTGTAATCTTCAAATTAATGTCTGATTTTTCTGCTTAGTATTTTCATTCCTATAATAATTTATCAATTTATTGATAATTTATAACTTTTCCATTATTTTAATAATTTTTCCATTATTTTAATAACTTTTCCACTATCTATTCTCTTTTAAACACAAATATTCTTTAAAATGCTGATTTACTATTATTACTCTAATGCTAAATCCCCTCCCCCTTTTCTTAAATAATATTTTTAACTTGAATTACAGATATCTGCTTTATAGTAAATTTGTAGGTAAAAAATTTTTTTTAAGTTATTTTAAAGCTTCTTCCAAAAATTGGTTTTATATTTTGTTAAAAAAATATGTATCATAATAAACAAAATTAGTGAAAGTTTTCTCAAAATTTGAAATTTATTTTTTTTAAAAGATCAATTTTATATATATATATATATATATATATATTTATTTATTTATTTATTTTTTGCTATTGAAGGCTTTAAGCAATGATCTACAATGCACACAAAATGTCAATTTTTTAAATATTAAAAAAATTTATTAAATTATCCGAAATCTTAATATGTAAAATAAAATTAAAACAGTATTTTATGTTTTACGATATTCTTTCAGTATTTTTTTTTTTTTTTTTTTTTTTTTTTTTTTTTTTTTTTTTTTTACATTCTTTCAGAAAATTTTTGGTATTCTTTTAGAAAATTTTGATATTCTTTCAGAAAAAATTTTTGATATTCTTTTAGAAAATTTTGATACTCTTTCATTCTATATTTTCAGAATCGTAAATGAAGAAAATACACAAAATAACTGAGCATAAATAAAATTTGCGAAATCTGATGTTCGAAGCATTTCAAACATCTTCACACAAAATCATTCTTAAAAACATCATATGACATTTGGATCCATTCCAGAATGGGCCATTGAGATAAGCAACTTTCTTTAGTTGAAAATTGTAAAGAGGCTAGATCGTGTTTTTGGTTGCTTCATTTTCTATTGTCACGTTTTAAAGAATGATAAATTGCATGTTTATCTAAATTATCTTTGCAATTGATTTTGAAAGAAAGTCTCCAAGAGAACAGTTAAAATATATTACATAAAAAAAAAAAAAAACTTTTGTTACTTTACTGGATTTACATTTTGAAACTTGAATATGCAATAAAGATTCCCAACAGAAATCAACAACAACGACAACAACATGAAGTACCGTAATTTCCGGTGTATAGCCCGCAGATCAAACAATTCGGTTTGTACTCATATATTTTATTCAGTATTTGAAGATCAATATTTACCGTGATCTAAAAAGTTACATTTTATTTAAAAAATTTTCTGTGTCGAAACACGATTGTTTGATCCGCGGGCTATACACCGGAAATTACGGTACATTTTCGCATGTTTTATTTTTTTATTGCAATTATATATACTGAATATTATGTATTTGTAATGTTGTAAATAAGTGTTTTTATTAATTTTTAAATATGTAAGTAAAGAGTATTTCACAAAACAAACTTTACACTAAACAAAATACATCAAATTTGACTTTTTTCGTTATATTTTTTTTTCTTTAAAGAAATTAAAGAAATAAATTGTATTACTAAACCAGGATTCAAAATTCAAATAAAAGTTAAAAGATTTATTACGCGTTTAGCTATCTGTAGTATAAATATCTATTGGCAGAAAATTATATATTTAGGATGTTCTAAATTACTTTAGTAATTGCTTTTGAAAGATAAATCACTTGACAAACAATGTATTACTCAACTGTATTGCCGAACCAGGATTCATAATTTAAACAAAAATTAAAAGATTTATTTACATGTTTAGGTATCTGTAGTATAGATATCTATTGACAGAAAATTACATATTTAGGATGTTCTAAATAACTTTAGTGATTGCTTTGCTTGATAAAACTCTAAGTAAACAGTGTGGGATAAAACGACCTTTCACTTGAATCCTCCATTTAAAAAACACTAAGTTTTTTTTTCAGAATGCGTATTTCGAAATTGCGATGCTGAAGTAATATTTAAAACTCAAATAAAAGTTGAACATCTATTCACAAGTTTTGCTTTTTCTTGAAGTGATATAGATTGGGCAGAAAATTACCTATTTTTAATTTTTGAATGATTGTAAGATTTCTAATAACAATGATTGCTAATTACAATTAGATGAGTAAATATAAAAATTTAAATATCATAATTAACATTCAGCTTAAAATTATACGAGCACATTCAATTATGCGAGGCGTGAATATTATTACTGATAACAGATGAGTGTTTACGTATAAAACTATAAATAAACTAATTTACATTCATCTGAAAATTATACTATGTATATAGTTTACATGTATATGATCAATACTTTTCTAATTCATTATGTATTTATTTATAAATTTTCTTAATTCCATTTAAGGGTCATACTAATATAAGAGGAAGTATCCGTTCAGAGATAAAAATAACAAAAAGATTATTTTATTTTTTGTTCTAATATGAATAATATGAAGATAGTAAAAAGGGTTAAATAATTACTAATCGGAAGATCTACAAATGTACAATGTTTTAAACATTCAAAATACACTACTTGTTGATTATGTGACTATGCTAAAGATTAAATGGCACCATATAATGCATCTGAATTTATTAATAAGTCATTTATAACAAATCACATTTTTCTTTGGAATGCATCATAACCTATATATTTTTTATATTGCAATCTTAAATAGGTTGTGAAAATCGTAATTTTTCGCAAATATGATGTCGCTTAATGCTTCTAATATGTTTCGTTTTAGAATGTAATATGTATATTTATATTACATATATATGCACAATAATTCCGATTAGGAAAAATCTATAGTTTTTTTAGTGCTACCATAAAAAGGTTTCTCTTTTTTAGACTCGGATAATTCTAATTTTTTTTTGTTCGTCGAGAGTTCATATTAGCAATCATCGACTATACATTATTTTTCAGAAAACTTTCAAATGATAAATAAAGAGAATTTATAGTGGAAAAATAGATAATTTCCTCGTGAAGAATATAATGAAAGTGTGGACCTAATTTGAGAACAAAAAAATTAAAAACGTCAGAAGTCATTAAGTTTCGAGTATTACACATTTTTCTACTAACATAAGAAGACCTGTTTGATGCCCTTGAATTTCTCGAAAGACGTTTATTTTAATTTCAGAAATACTACTGGATCCTGAGGTTTCAAACTAGTTCCTTTATTAAAATAATTCCAGGAAAAAGAAAAGATTCTGGAATCATGATTCGAGCATTTCATCTATATGTGGAGACTTGAATTTCTGACAGTTTTGATATAAATATTAGGGATTATACGACTATTACTAAAATAAGTTTAAAAACTTAGCAATAGAAACAAATTAATCTGTATTTTATGCATATCTAAACAGATATTATTAGATTGAACAACTGTGAAGGGGGATTTTTTGTATTATTTTTCCTGGCTGAAATGTAAAAGTGCTCCCTCAGTGAATGAGATTTTGTACAATGTTTATAATTGTTCAGCGGACTCTGGCAATACATATGTTTGGGGGTTTTTTGTTTGTTTTTTTACTTTTTAATAATTATTCATCTTGATTAGATTAAAAGTTTCAACCCAATGTTTATTAATTAAAATAATTTTATTTAAAATAATTTTATTAAAAAAAATATTATTATTCATATTATTAGTCATATTCTTTCTGGTTTGACAATAATGCAAAAATACATTTCTTGAACTTTAAAAAGAACGCTGCTGCCTAACTGGGAAAAAAAAAAAACTTTAGTAGAATTTGTTAAAATGAATAGAAAATAACACAAATTATAAATGTATTTTCTATGTTGTCAATTTAACCATTATGTCAATGACGGAATACCCGGGTACCTTTTTCTGTTTTCGTCCTTTTTTTTATGATGTTAATATCAAAAGAAACTAAAATGAATTTAGATCCCCATTTTTGTAGTATTCACTATCCTTTAGTACAATCCCTTTTAAATTTCGAATTTTTGCATTACTATTTTGGGGCATTAAAAATGTTTATACCTGTCATCGATGACCAAGGTACCGGGTATCCGTGCGATTTTTCCTTGGAAAAATACAGAAATTGATAGATTATTTAGATTTAGATCAATAAAACTTGAAATTAATTTGAAAATAAGAGTTAGACATAATTTTTAAGGTAAACAATATTACATTTAAGTGAAATTTCGTTTACAAGCTGTAAAGTAGAAAAAGGTGTACACCATGTACATCATCCAATTACAACCACAGCACATACTGTACATCACATAAGTACATCACATACTGGCATTTCACATTGTTTACATGATATCCTGGTTTTTCTGCGACGTTTTTGCGGCTGTAACAAGCACATCTGATACAAACTGCTTTTATCCTTCTTGTTCCTTCTCGCGTTAAGCTCTTTGTACTGGGTTCTGAACATATGGCAGCTTCAAGTATGGGCATATTTTTTTCAGTACACTTTCAATTCCCGATTTGGTCGAAAAATCTGTCATAGCCTGTACATTTTGCGATTGATCTTGAATTGCCTCAAGATCTCACCTAATTCCCGCAAATACAGGAAACGATTGTCTGTTTTATTTATAACCATATCATTATTTGCAGTATGTATAATGTAAATAACAAGTGCTTCTATATCCACAATATAGAAAACTAATGCAAGTGGCTATATGGTTGTACACCTATGTATTGTATATTGCCCCAATCATTTATCCATTACATCGACTCCATGTTTCACTTCCACATAAAACTGAATCATGTTGGATTTATCTTTTGGTCCTGTGATGGTTTTATCATGACGCATAGTAGACATTAGAATGACAGCTTTGTTCTGTTTTGTAACATACGAACAAATACTTATGTCATCATAAAATCCAAATTCTGTGGATAAAACTTGCGCGATTTACATGGACTGATTTCGTGATGTATATAAGGTTTGTTTTTTTCAAATTGCCAACCATTGTGAGCATCCAGTATAATAAATGCTTGCCAAACAAAGATAAGAAAAAAAGTTGTCCATGGTGATGTTTCTTCCAGAATCATTTAATGGAGAGGCAAAGTTTTTCACAACTCTTTCATCTTGGTTTATTTCATGGACTTTACTTGTTTTTCCGGTGCATAGTTGGCCGTTGAGATGTTAATAATTATTTGCATCACATATTCACCATACTTTGATCCAAATTTAGCCGGTTTAGACGGAATATTTGGTGAATATTTTTCTTTCTGGGTGTGAAAATAACTGCTCAACTTACATTAAGTCTTCCGTCGGTTTTTATTTTTTGAATAGGTTAGGATTTAGCATTGTCCTTAAATATCGAATTGCTCCAGCTTTAACATTTTGAAGACATTCCATTCGGTGTTTTGGTTGTCAAAACGAATAAATCTAAGGACATTAGATAATCGGTCTACACTCATATTTGCTCGATGAAACGGACATAAGTTTCTTTTCCACATTTCTAATGTGTGATCTTTGTTTGAAATGGTGGCACCTGAAGTAATTAATATTTATAAAAATGTCCCAAATTACTCTTCGGTAAATGCGGGGCAGTTACTCTGTATAAAATAGGGTATTTTATAGTACGCATATGTTAAAATTGCGCCAGGTACCCGGGTACACCGGTCATTGGACACAAGGACAAATTTTGGTCATTGATATAAGGGTTAAAATAGTCAATTGATAAAACTAATCAAAATACACTCTCTTGTGAGTTATTTCTCATCTGATAATAATTCTGAGTATTTAACGTTCAGTTTCGAAGTACAGTCGTGGAAAAAAATAAGTAAACACCCTCTACTAACTTCTCCATAAATTATCGTAGAAGAAAGTTACTGGTACCGAACGATTAGAAATAAAGTCTCCTTTTAAATGATGTATATATAAAATTTGCTTAGGAGGCCATCTACATATTAAAACGAACCACAGCTTTGTTTTTTTTTTCAATAGCAGTACACAGTTCTGACCACATAAATGAATTCTACACCCTTCAATTAGCTTTAAAAAAATTTATGCAATTCGTACCATAAGTTTCAGAGACATTCATTATTTTAAAACGAGTATATTTTAAGGGCTGTATCCAAACTGAAGTTCGGTACTTGATTGTTAATCGAGAGAGCCCCCTTCTTGATCAAGGCACCTTAAGCACAACTCAAGCAGTCAATGAAATCGATTAGATTACAGGACAGCAGAAGAAATTTCAAAATATCTACCCACTTCTATCATAGACGCCCCCTTAAATATCATAGACCATCTTTTTGCCGTTTTTTAAGCATACTTTTAAAACTACTTCTAAGAAATATGTGAAATTTTGGATTTCCATAAAGCAGGTTTTATAAATTTCAATCCACCAAAAAAATTGCAGGTTGCAATTCATAATTTTTTTCAAATATTAATTTCATAATTCATATCATAAAATTATAAAAATTGGAAATTCAGCGTATTTATGTTTGGGTACATTAGAATTATTGCTACACAAAAAATTAACTTATTAGGAGCATAATTTCAGAAGATATAAATAAAAATATGAAAATGTAACTTAAAATTAGAAGCACTCAAGTTTGAATGTTTATAATTCAAAAACTTGTCATTCAAATGACTTGAAATTTGGTGTCTAGCATAGTTTGAACCGAACATTTGAAATATCTTGTTAAAATTTTGTATTGCCATTGAAAAAAATGAAGTGTGGGTTCGTTTTAATATGTAGATGGCCCCCTAAGCAAATTTTATATACATCATTTAAAAGTAGACTTTATTTCCAATCGTTCGGTACCAGAAACATTCGTTTACGAAAATTTGTTGAGGAGTTAGTAGGGGGTGTTTCCCTTTTTTTTTCACGACTGTACATGTGTACTCAGTGTAATTTGCCAAATTTCACTGTACTATGTTTTTCGTATGGATCCATGATAAATCACAGCATTACAAGGACGCGTACGTAAACCTGATATATATTGCATATAAGTTTGATACATCGTAGTCAAGTTATAGTTAGTTAACTGTTATGTTAGGAATACATATTTTTCAAATTATTTGGACAAATATTTCAGAATTATTCATTCCTTTACTGAACCATTTAAGTGTAAATTTATAACAGGCATCGTGAAAAAATATATGATTATATGAATTTATCTAGACTCTTATTTTTAAGAAGATATGGCTACGTATATTTTAATGGGTCATGTGCTGCGTTATCATACAACAGTTTTTGCAAAAGAAAAGAAAGAAAAGAAAAAATAATATGAACAAAAATAAGGAAAGGAAAGAGAGCAAGTCCAGGTTATTTTTTCTAAATAAAATTTTAATACAGTGCATTATTTCAAATATTGGTTTTGATATATATTTATTTTTATTTTTTTAATTTAAAATTAACAGTTTTATTATATATTTTTTATTTAATGCATCCGACTAATCATTATATAATACAATAAAATTCAAAATTTACAGCTGAAAAAAAATCAGTTTGTTGTTGCAAATTCTTTAAAAAGCAAAACTAGTTATGTTCTTAAAAAAGAACGTACTAAAAATGTATGGAAAGGCGAACAAGTACAGATAAAATACAGAATGCAAATACACTTACAGAATCTCGTACTTAAGTATTTCGAAATTTTTAAAATATATGGAAATACGAAAAAAATACAGATAAAGAACAAAATGCAAATACAGTTCGAAAATGTCTTATTTTAGTATTTCAAAATGCTGAAAATGTATTGAAATGAAAACGAAATGCAGATAAAATACAAAATGCAAATACTATTGCAAAATGTCTTACATAAGTATTGGTTTAGCATATTACAGTTTGTTTAATGCATACATAGTTTTATTTACTGGAATAATTATAATTTAATTTTTTTTCTTGTGTCCATACGCAAAAGGAATATTAAATTAAATTAAAAATGTGTATTCTCTATATATTTTCCTTAAGGAAGCACATTTGAAAAATTTAAATTATTACAAAAAAAACGTAAACTGATTGTAGTAATAATAATAATAAAAAAATTATAAGTACTCAATGATAAGAACGTAATAACTGATGGGCTCGTGCGTAAAACATGGTAATTTTTTTCGTGTTTTTCTCTGATTTTTATATGAATATATTTAACAGAATACTGATATCCTTTTAAAAGAATAAGGTATATTTATTGAAAATAGGTGTCAACATAATCAAAGATAAATTTCAGATGAGTGCAGCGAATTTTTGTTTTCGTAGTTCAGTAAAGTAAAATTCGAAAATCCATGCGTATAGCATAGACTGTGAAACACTTTTCAACTCATTTATATTAATGTAACGAAACTTCAGAATTAATTAAGATGGAAGATGATGTCTAAATAAACAAGTTAGAAAACGTTTTTGAAAACCAATTTGTGCTATTGCTTTCAATAGTCAGAAACGTATCTGATTTTTTTTTTTTTTTTTTTTTTTTTTTTTTTGTGAAGCGATACATGTGATCTATACATCTGCAGGCACCTTTCAAGTATTGGGAGCCTTTGCAAGATAGAGAATATGTATTTGGCAAGAGAAGCACATTTGACAGCATATTTACTGGCAACCCATTGTTTCATATACGCAAGCAATTTTTTCAATATTGATGCAGTTCATTAAAGAAGCCAATTGTCCATTTTTTATGTATAAAGAGCTCTACTAAATTGTATATAAATAATAACAATATTATGTACATAAATAAAATGTTTATGTATTAAATAATTAGATAAAACAAGCAAAATAATTCATTACGTTTGTGTTCATAGATGTTTATGTTGCAACAAATCACTTTTTCTGAAGCGTGATTTGCGCTAAACGTAAAAGCCAAGGACACTACACTAGAAAAGTACCGATTTGTATATATGATTAAACAGTATGCAAAAATTTAATTCAGTTAAGCGTATAGCAAAGTTAAAATTTCTATTCAGCAATTTCCGTCAATAAACGGAAATGGACTTGAGTACTTTTGTGCAGCCCTGTATATTATCTGAATAATTTATGCACATCAAGTAATATTTAAAAAATAGTAAATATTTTAAAATGCATACTATAACTGAATACCTACTTCCAGCAATGTTGTTCCATATTAGTCCAGGCATTTTGTGATTGAACATGGGCAAAATTGCAATAGAAGCTTTTTACAGAATTTTTTAATCAGGAACTACTGCTTAATAGCACACTAAAAATCAGACAAAATCTGAGCACGGGAACACCCCTATATTCGGATTTCAAAATGGCGGAGGGGATTTTCTGGAACTAAGGCAGAGAATATATCGCTTACGGAAATATATCGCTTTATTTTCACAATTTAACTTTGAAGTATAGTCAAAAACGATAAACAGTACACAAAAGTCTACTATTTCTGACAAATTACTGCTTAAGTTCATTTTTACAGAAATGTTCCAGTGAAGAAAAAAACGTATCAATAGTTTTCATCATATTTATAGTTAGAAGTTAGGTAGTTTTTGTTACATCCATTGACTTGGCACACCCCAGAAGCTGTAGAACAGGGCAATCAATTACGCTTGCATCAGCATCGTAAAGTAGCACAGTTGGTCTTTCAAGAACATGGAATCATATTAAGTAAATAATCTGTAGCTGGTAGTCACTCGCAGAGTATTGGGTAGCACGAGTGTTTTTTTACATACCAGCCCCATTCTGCTAGCTTGGTTCTTTCTTCCGATATTTATTTGTAAGTAAGTGTGATAGCTATGATATTTTGTAGAAGAATCGGTCGGAGGCAAACGTTCAGGTGTAATAAATGATTTTACTGTAGTTACTTTCCTTACCAACATTTGGTGACGTAGTATATAGTCTGGGTATCGTAGTATAATACTGGATTCTATAGTACTGTCTATAGAATCCAGTGCCTTGCAGTCATAAAACAGAAGCATTACTTTTCTTCCAGCCTCAGCCATATCTGAATGTAGGCTTGAATTTGAACAAAATATTTTTGCAGGGATGACCGCCCCGGGAACCCAGCTTTCGCTTTAGAGTATAAGTGCAATCCCGGCAGAACGGAGCTCTGTCTTGTTCATCTGTTTGAGAAATGATGAGGATTTCTCAATCGAAAAAATTCTGGATGTTGTATCGCAGCCCGTGAAAGCATGCAGAAACAGGAGGAAGTTGCAATTTTCACGACCTAACAGAGATTGCATGTTGGGGATATGATAGACTGGTTTGGAACATGATCCTCGTCTTATGTCACTGCGATAGTATAGCTTGAAGCCATTATCCTTTGCCTGTTAAAGAAGGAGAATCAGCAAGCCGGTACCTTCACCTACTACAGTGGTATGTGCATGTGCATGTTCTGAAGATGAGACTGGAGCACGAATAATGTCTATATTGGCATCCCCATCTGTGTTGGGAACAATACAGCCTTGTTTCTTGAGCAATTCGCCTATGAGGGAAGTCATTGCTTGCTTGTTTTTTCATTGTCCAGAAACTCTTCCCTTTTTCCAATAAATTTCACGTATGGGCTGAAATTAATATCTCTACTGTTTTTTTTTTGTAGCGTCATCTGTGAGCCACATCATTGATTGTTGGATACCCAATGTAATTATCAAAAACCATGATAGGTTTTCCCTATTGTTTAACAATAAAATCAGCGTAAGACATAGCAATGTTTTCATATGTATCATTTTTTACACCAGGAAATGCGACGCAAGAAAGATCCTCCATCCATTATGTACCTTTCTGTACTTTCTACGTTGTCATATTTTTCACTGTGTAAATTTTTAATGTGTTTGACTAGTGCTTGAGCTAATTGAGATTTGTCTGAATTCCTCATCATACTTGGTGATTCAAATAATGCTGCAGGGTACGCACACGGTTCATAACGCATGACATCTCCGAGATTCATTTCACCACAAGTGCCAGTAATCATCATTCTTTGAAGAGGAGCGCTGGATCTATTTGTATATCTAAGTCATCTTTATAACTACAAATGGCGGCAGAAGATCCTAGAGTTTTCACTTTCTTTGACCTTTTAGCCGAATACCTAAATATATCCTTCCTTATCATTTTGGAGATGATGATCATACCAAATAAGTGCAACTCATCAACATTAACTTCTTTTTTAGCTGTTACGCCTGTAACAATTTTGCGTAGAGTAGAATCAGAATGAAATGGCGATATGTGTTCCAGTACATCGGCCACTTTTTAAATATCATTGCCGCTCCTCTTCTGTCTGCTGTCCCTTATAGGTATTTTTGATAATTTTATAAAAGTTACACACTCCCAATGTTATTCCTATAGGAGTTTGAAGCTAAAAGTTAGCATAAAACACAATTTTTAACTATTTTGAAAACATCATTTAGTACATTTAAAATTGATATTTTGAATTGAAACTTGCAACAGAGCAAAGTATATACACTTACGTTAATAAAAAGCACAGTATGGGGCTGTTTATAGCATTTATTATGTATGTTAGAGGTTAGAGATTAATTAAAAAAGGTTAACATTACAATAATCTCCACAGAGAAGCATTATTAAATGGCCGCCAATGGTAAAGCATGTACTTTTCAGAGGCTCATGAAAATACTAACATTTATAAAAAGAATCTAAAATTCACTCACTAGTGTTGTATAAGCTTCAAATTACATAAATAATGTAGTAATCCGCCGTTAAATAATCATTTAACACCATAAATATAATCTTGAAAAACACTGACATGGCAAACTACTCTGGTCAGATCACAATCACAGCACAGCATGTATAAAAAATATCGATATATTTGCTTAAAGTCTCCTTAACAAAGTAAATTGGTGATGAAATGTCCATAAATGCAGGGGTCGTGCGTGTCCTGAAATTTTACAGCCAGGAAATTTTTCGGTACCAGTATTTTCTTATAAAAAATTAATTCTTAAATAAAGCGAAATTTCGCGCGTTTAAGCTAGATTTATTCTTCTATTAAAAAATACTGATATTTGCCCTGAAAAATTCCCTAAAGCACATTATTAAAAATGTTCTGATGCCTGGGAAAGTTATGCACAACTAGCATTTATAAGCACTGGAATCGATTCGGAGCCAGTTGCAATTGCGGATACATGAGATAGAGGAACGGGATTAACAGAAAGTAGAGAAAATTAAAAGAACTATATCTCGCGAACCACTGGACCGATTTTGATGCGGTAGGGCTTAAAATGTTCAGGAAGACTTAATATGTATAAAGAAAATATAGTATAAGGCTTGCCTGAGGCCGGAGACATATCTCCCCATTGCCGGAGCTTGAAAAACTCACCGCATACCGGATGACTGTTAGGAGATCCGTCTAGTAGTAATACAGTTTAGAATGAGTTATAGATACTTTACTTTATCTTGTTCCAAAAGCATTATTGGTTGTCAGTTGTTCGATAAAAAATGAATATTTGCAGTCCAAAGTGTTTAGTGCTGCCCTCTGTCGTCTTCCTTCTCAACTAAAAGCTATACAACAGCACAACAACGCAAAACGGCATATGATTCAGTCCGTTTTGAAATCCGTTTTTAAGGGTGTTCCCGTGATCAGATTTTGTCTGATTTTGGTTATATTTCTCAGTAATGGTTACGGATTAAAAATCAGTTAACAGAGCTTCTATTGCAATTTTGCCCGGGTTGAAGGTGTATTTACTTTAATTTGCCTGGACTATATTGTTCAGACACTTTAATGGTTCACTTATTATTCATTTTCTTTTTTTTTTTTTTTAGCATCCGCACAATAAAAATGGGTGGGGGGGGTGGGGGTGGGGGGCGAAATAAATCGAATTTGTTATAAAAAATGCAATAAGAAAAATCATTTTTTATCAAATCTGAAAAAGTTGAATAACTAATTACGTCAATGTAATTTATAGAAATACATAAGATTCTGCGTTTTGTATTTGTAACATCCTATAGACTTTTTATACGTTCTTAAGGGAGGTCATGAATTTTAAAACTCTCAAAAGAACGAATTATTGTTCTTTATACTTTTTTAGAAAATATATTTAATTCTGAATCGAACAAAATGAACGCCATGATGATCCACCACTCAGAGTCGAGCATATTTAAAATTGACCTGTGCACTTAAACAGAGATAATTCATTTACTAATCAATACTTCTCAACACACATGAAAAGTATTTACGATTTCAGTTTGTACATGTGTGCACACTGGTAGTACTCTGCTTCTGATAAATATATAAATATTTTTGCGAAATTAATATAAACTTATGATGTTTACTATTTCATGTTGTTTGCTGGAGATGAAGTAAGCAGCTGTTACAGTTTGTTTACACGGTAAGTCAAAAGAGTTTATATACATTATGACCAATGCGAAAAAAATCACTTGTGTTGCATTTTAATAACGTTGTGATTGTTTAAGAAAATGTTTTGAATTGTTAAGGATTTCTACAATTTGTTTTTAGCAGAGTTCGAAGTAAGGCGCATTCATAGTTTTACAGGGACGTTCAAGGATTCCATTATACAGGGTGACCATAAAGGAATGTCTCAATTTCAATTATATTAAAAAAATTTTAATTTAATACATTACAACGACAATTTGGAATTTTTTTAATAATCGAATAAATAAAAATCGAAAGCAGTTCCACCGAATCATCCACAGATTGCAACAAATCACCTTCGTAACAAAATTTAACCGAAACATCTAAATTTCGTCCACCAAATTCCGTCGCATCCTCTTCAACAACGGATTGCAAAGATTAAACTTCAGACGACAAAAACCTTCATCAATAAACTCTCCAAGAAGAAAAACAGTTTACAAATCGAAAGCAGTCCCACCGAATCATCCACAGATTGCGACAAATTACCTACGTTGAGCTCAATGTTTCCTGGTTAGAATAGACCGATTGTAAAACTCCGTGGCTAGTGGATTGGAGCCCCTCGATACATGGCCTTTTACTATCAACCGATTAAACATTATTTTTTTTCCTTTTTTGCGTTCGTCTTTTATTCTGTAATCCATTTTCATGAGCTACATAATCAGTTGAAGACCTCGATTTTCATGGCCTACATAATGAGTTGAAGACCTCGATTTTTGCTTTACAAGACGATTTTCATTTAGGCGTCACTCTTTGGCTTTGGATTTTTCCATATCTGATAATTTTCGCCTACCCAATTTGTAACTTTTTCAATTTTTAACGATTTTATTCCTTTCTATTACCTATTCAAATAACAATTCTTCTAAAAGTAAAGAACATCGTTGAATTTTGTTAAAAAAATAAAATACGAGCAAAATTTGGCCCCATCATCGGTCGAAAACAACAACCATTTCCAAGTGGTTAATAACCGGTTAAATTACACTAAATTTGCCAGAAATCATGCTTTAAATTGAAGGTAAACTAACCTAGTGTTTCTTGCAAATTTCAAATAGGTGCACCATTAGTTATACGACACACATCAAACATAAAGTATAATTCTTCCCATACTTTGGTTAACAAGGCCGGAGTAATAGAAACAACAGTGTCTTCAATTCTGTGTCTCAGCCTTGGCAGATTATTGGGTAACGACAGGATCTTTTATAAAGCCCCAAAGGAAAATAATCACATGTCTCTAACGGATTTTAAATCGTCAGATCAGCAATAACGCTTTACACTCAGGATTAGCCTTTTTTATAAGGCATTGCAAGTGAGTAAATTACAAAGCAGTACTCGCGCATGAGTTTATCGAAAACTGTTTGAGTTACTCTTTATTTGTGACCTTTAACCAACATTCTACAACGCTTATTGTTGATACTGTTGGGGTAAATGATGCCTCTAATATAGAGTACGTTTCGTGCGCTCACATTGAAATAAGAGAAGAACAGTTAATATATTCTGGCCAATACCTTAAACCATCATTCTATAAATATTGTAGGTAAGTTAAAATTTTTACCTGTTCATTTCCACCGCAGCAATTCTTCGTTTCCATGACTGATTTAAATACATGTTGTTTTTACGTCGCAATCCATTTGACTGTATTATTTTAGCTTTAAACTATGAGGATAAAAATTGTGTTAAATAATTTGTATGTCACATGAATAATTATGACTCTTGAGGCTGATATGTAGTTATTAATTTATATTAAGATTTAAGAAATTATATATTAAGTATTGAATTTTGCAGTGTCTAAGATCTTAGATAATGTTACGATGTAATGTTTAGATAATGTTAGATAATGTTAGGCTGGTATGTTGATTAGTGGATTTAGGCTGATATGAAAATTGGTGCCTGTAAATTTCTTCTACGTTAATTTGTTGCAGAGTTAGCAGGGTGTGTTTACTTTTTTTTTCTTCTAATGTACACTGCAGCGTGTATACTGCCTAGTTCAATTCGAAGAAACGTTTTCTGTTGACAGGATGTGAGGACGTTCCTTTCACGCATCTAATGCTTGATTACATATTTATCAACTATACTCTTTGGTGATCTCGATTATACTAATTTTTTTGGTGATTTCGATTATAGAATTTGGTCTCAAAATAGTTTGATAATGGATTTACAAATATGTATGATGATTTCCTATGACAAATATATATATAAATCATTTAAAAGTAAACTTTATTTCCAGTTGTTTGGTCCCTGTAATTTTCTTCTACATTAATTTGTTGCAGAGTTAGCAGGGTGTGTTTACTTTTTTTCCGTCTATTGTACACTGCAGCGTGTATACTACCTAGTTCAATTCGAAAAAAAACGTTTACTGTTGACAAAGTGTTAGGACGTTACTTTCACGCATCTGATGCTTGATTACATATTCATCAAGTATACTCTTTGGTGATTTCGATTATACTAATTTTTTTGGTGATTTCGATTATAGAATTTGGTCTAAAAATAGTTTGATAATGGATTTACAAAAATGTATACAGTTCTTTCGACAGTGTTAAACAATGCATTTTTTGCATATGGAAGCAGACTCAGAATTGCCATTTGGAATTTTTCATGTTTGTAGACAAACAAATCATGATAACAATACTTTTCTAGCACCATGTGGTCATAAAATATAAGTGAATTGAATGTATTAATGTGTACATTTGAATTTTAAATTCATCTTGTTCAATTTGGAATAAGTGGAAACAAGTGGTTTGTTTTATTCGATTTAGAATTGTATTAAGGGGGTAGGATACCTTTAAACCTTCCAAAGTTTCGAATTTTTTTAATACATATTTTGATTCCGTAATCATTTCAGAAAAAAAAACACATTAAAAAATTCCCATTAGTTTACTTATTAGGGCAGTTTTATTAAGAATACATATTAAGACTACATAGGGAAATTAAACTTTGCGTTAAGTTTCTTCAAAACGATGAATTTTGTTCCTGCGCGCAGTGTTACTAAAAAAGTATGCATGGTAATCAAAAGAAATTTTTAGAATATATTTATTTCTGTATCATCTACAACATAAAATCAGAAAAAAGGTAGGACTTTTTTTTTCAGTTTTTTGTTCTTTGAAAATATTTGTTAAAAAGTGAAAATTTAATTTTACAATTTAATCAATATTTTTTACTAATATTTTGGTTTTAGTATAAAAGTAATACTATTATGTATTTATTTTCACCAAAATTTCCTTTTTTTCTGCATGTTTTCAGAGTTTATCATGCGCGCAAGTTTTTTTTTTTTTTCTCTTATTGTCATATATTTTTAAAGTTATCATTTCAATATCTTTTTATGAATTTACAAGCATACATATATTTTTTAAATATAAATTTAAAGATGAGCTTTGTATTTAAATGAAGTTTTATTTTTATTTTTGACTTATTACACAAGTTTTGTAGCTTGGATATTTTTTTCCTTTTTCGACGTGTTCAAAGGTATCCTACCCCCTTAAAAAAATATATATTTTTTTAAAGACGAAACTCATAATCACCTGACCTCTTTTCCCTTTATATACAGAGTGTCCATAAAATAATGTCCCAGTTATAAATTTTAATGGTATCAACTGTAAGCGTTGTAAAGTGTAGGTTCAAAGTCACAAATAAAGAGTAACTCAAACAGTTTGAGTTAAGTGCATATGTTTCTACTACTTTGTTATTTACTCGCTTCCAGTGCCACATACGCAAAATGGCGAATCTTGAGCGTCAAGCGTATTGCTGGTCTAAAGATTTGATAGCCGTTAGAGTGATGGTGATTGTTTTCCTTTGGATCTTTATAAAACATCGTGTGTACCAGAGTTGAGCAAAATTTGCAATTGCAATTTTCTGCAATGTAATTACAATTTAACTGTATGTAATTAATTATAGATAAAATTACATGTCGTAAAAAATTCTCTCAGCATTGTGGCCGGAATCCCCCCCCCTTTCCATTATTTGACGAAATTTCTGCGTTTGAATGTATGTAACTATAATCAAGTACAAGCAATTAAAATGTAATTTCATTGCGGATAAATGAGATTACAAATTTGCAAAATCAATTTAGTACATGCCTCCGCTACATTAATGATGTGCTGGAGTTGAGACACAGAATTAATGAGGCTTTTGCTTAGCTTCCATTACTCCGGACTTGTTATACTTCCTGTAGGAAAAATTGGCTTTCCAAGGACAAACCTCCTATTTTCATTATCCCTTCGTTATCACTTCTCGGCTCTTATCTTAGGTTAGTAACTACGGAAACGAAGGGAAAATAAAAAGCGGACGTTTGTCCTTGAAAATCCGATTTTTCCTACAGGGAGTATATCCGAGGTGTGGGAAGAATTGGAATTTATGTTGGATGTGTGCCGTATAATTAAAGGTGCACATATTGAACATTTGTCAAAAACATTGGTTAGTTTATTTTCAGTTTTATGTATGATTTGTCGTACATTATATAAATTAAACTGTTATAATACACTACTGAATCTGGGACATTCTTTAATGGACATTCTATACTTATTACCAGTAATTCCTCTTCTGAACATATTTCAATTTTTTATCATAGCAGAGTTCATTTGGTTTATAGTAATTTTATTAATTAAAATCATCAACATGGAATTTAATTAAATATCTAAGAATTTTTAGCACACTTTGTAGTGTAGAAAACCTTACTTTTGCAAGTCTAAGCTTTACAGCACGTCTCATATAAATGGGCGCTCCAGAGCGTAAAGTGTATTGCTGGTCTGAAGATTTGAAAGCCGTTAGACCGATGCGATTTTTTTCCTTTGGTGTTTACAAAAGATCGTGTGTATATTCATCCGCTACATTAATAATGTACTGGAGTTGAGACACAGAATTAAAGAGGCTATTGCTTCCATTATTCCGGACTTGTTGGGTGTAGGAAGAATTCAGAACGTTGGAAGAGAAAGGGCGAATCTCGAAATTGGGATGTTGGGCGACCAAGCTCAAAGTTTTACTGTAGTGTTATAGAATAAAGCACTACTCACTTTAGATCGACACTATGAAGATACTAATGGCCAACTAGGGCAAAATTACATACCTACTTGTTGCCTACATCTATCTGACACGGGAAAAACAAATAAAATCCATTTTTCAGGATCGTTCTTTCTCTTCCAAGCTCCTGATTTGGACATTAGCTTGGATGTGTGCCGTAAAACTAATGGTGCACATATTGAACAAATGGTATTGAATAATTAAAATTCCAAAACATAATTTCATAAACACATCTAACTCAAGTTGATAAAATAATAAATTAATTTTAAATTTATAATAGTCTATATAATAATAATACATAGAATTTAACTGTACATTTGCAACAGTAAATATATAGACTTTTTAAAAGTTCTTGAATATTTTAGAAGAAATTTCGGTTCTGGATATATCTCATTTTCATAGTATCACATTTCTAAAGGAATCTTACTAATTGTGTTTGTAAATACCAAAAATGGAAATTCGGGAAGCAGGAAAGAATTTTCAACACATATTTTATAGCACTAAACGTTATTTTGTCAATAATCTTCTCTGTATTATGCATATAAATAGTTTTAAACTCAAAGTTTTCAAAACATAATTCCATAAATTTTAATAAAATATCTTACATAAGTAGAGAAAATACATAATTAATTCTAAGTTTAATAAAAATTTCCAATATCCTATAGAATATTTAAATGTTCTTAAGCATACCGCTAGAATTTCTCGTTCAGAATATATCTCATTTCAATCAAAGTTGGGAAAGTTTTATAGGTATATAATTTTACCCGTTAAAGCTCGTTGTTCAAAAGTTTTGAAAAGTTAACTTTTTGAAACTACAAATTTGTTGGAAAATCAGAAGCACTCTCCGGTTATCAATTACCAAAAGTTTACACTTAAATGCATAAACATGGTTTATAATGTATGTCACGTATGCGATATTGATTGCCTTTCCATTTGAGTGAAATAACTGAAAAGTATTGTAGTAGTTGAATAATTGATTTAAAGACGTATTTCATTCTTTATACTCAAAGTTAACTTTGTTACAAACTTATTGCATTTTTAACTAGCGTTACGTGTTTTGTTTAGTTCTTGTAGAATGTTTAATTGCAGTGAAATAGGGCAATTAATTTTTATCACGTCTACACTTTTGAGATGAAATAAAAAGGAAGCAATATTAAAGTGGAGACAATTAATTAAAAATCACGTGTTAAACAGCACATTGAACACACTATGAAGTTGTGCGGCATGGAATACACAGAACACATTGAAACAGTGTGGTATTGAAACAGTTACACGTGAAACTGTAAATAGAATGCGGTAAAATGCAATCGCAGTAAAATGCAATTGTGTAAAAAGTGCAATTTCAGTTAAACAGGGTTCGTACGTATACCGTTATTTTCAAGGCCAAATATCAGTATTTTTTTTATAGAAAAATAAATCTAGTTTCAACTTGTGAAATTTCGCCTTACTTAAGTAAAGATTTTTTATAAAAAGATACTGGTATCGAAGAATTTCTTAGTCGGGAAATTCAAGGACCCATACGAACCCTGTTAAATGGAACTACAGTAAAAATTGCAATTTAATTTAACTTATTTAATCGTTTATACTCAAAGTTAAATTTGTTACAAATTTATCGAATTTTTAACTAGTGTTACATGTGTTATTTACTTCTTGTAGAATGTTTTTATTGTAGTGAAATAGGATAATTAATTTTGACCACATCTGTACTCTGAGGAAGAAATAAACAGGAAATAATATTAAAGTGGCGACAATTGTTTGAAAATCACATGTCAAATAGTACGTTGAACACACTGAAACTGGACGGCATTGAAACAGGACACTGATACTCTGTGGTATTGAAACAATTTCATATGAAACGGTAAATGCAATACAGTAAAATATACAATAAAATTCAATTCCAGAACAAGTGCAACTGCAATAAAACGCAATGACGCCAGAATTTCTATTATAGTAAAATGCAAATACAGTAAAAATTGCAATTACAGTAAAAGTGAATTGAAATTCGTAATACCATTTGCTGTAAAAAGTTACAAAGAAATTCAATGAAATAAAGAATTGGCGATAAACCAAAGAAATAGGGAGATTGCCTTAAAAAGAGGTTAAAAATAATAAGGGGGCGCCAACAATTGCAAAAACCTTCTGAGCCTACCGTTATCGCAAGCTAATGTTTGTTGACATGTCTCACTCGTTTAATAGATTTTGTTCAAGCAAGTTTTTTTTTATGTTTTTGGATAAAAGTAGCTACAGTTTGTAAAAACACTAATTCGAACATGTGTCATGTAAGTATGCTACAACTCTTTTATTTATAAAAATATTTCTATGGCAACAACGTTGATTAAATTGAAGTTGATTATTATAAAATATATATATATTCTCTTGCGCAAAATCATAGTCCTTAAAGTACCCCATAATAAATGAAATTAAAGTACACAGAAGTTGTAAGATGAGCTCTTTTTAAACACTTTCCAATATAGTTGAAAAACGTTTATGAATTCGGTTTATCTGTCTGTCTGTGCTCTAACTCGTGTAAAAACATCCCGGTTGCCATCGAATGGATATATGTTATAGAGTATTACTATGGTATGTTCGGCACTGAAAATAAAGAGCGCAGCATTTACGATTCATTTACAGGGACATTCAAAATATTCCGTTATATTACGTTCTATGGGAAAATTTGCTTGCGGCGTTTTTAGGTGCGTTCGTAATTATGTAAATACGTAGCACCTATAGTCGTCGTTCAGTCCGTACGTCCATCTGTCTGTCCGTCCGTCCGCATATAACAGAGCCAAAACTACCCAACCGAATGACCTGAAAATTTAAATATATGATTATTGCAAAATTTTGTCAAGCCATTTCAAATTTTATGAAAATCGGATGTATAGTTTAATTACAGGGAAATTCAAAATTTTCTCTTTACATTACGGCCAATGGGAAAAAATTATTTCAAGTGAATTTTAATGATGTTACAGTATTCTGAATGGTCTGAAATTTTAAGTATATAATTGTTACAAAATTTTGTCCAGCTGTTTCAGTTTTTATGAAAATTGGATGTATAGTTTAATTACAGGGACAGTCAAAAGTTTTCCGTTACATTACGGGCAATCGGAAAATAATTACTGGAAGTGCATTTTAATGATGTTACAGACTATGCACTTATGAATTGCAAAAAAATATACATTCAGTACAATATGGGGTGCAAAAAATATTTATAAACTAGCTATAGTACAAACGCACCTCATTTGTCTTGTTTGACGAGCAATTTCCTACTTGTTTAACCATATTACACTATTTTAAATATATTGAAATTAATATTTATCAGTGAAGTGTACTCAAAGGTTCTTACTATGGATCATGGCGAGTATAGAATTTATCGCTCATTTACAGAAACACTCAAAATGATTTGTCTACAGAAGAAATGAACTATAACTGAACTATTGAAGCCTACGAACAATATTTGTTGGAAGTGCGTTTTCATTTGTGCTGTACGTTTGTAAATGTAATTATTTTTTAAATGCTACTTGGTGTGTACAAATTCTGTAGATCATATACAGGGCTGCACAAAAGTTTTCAATAACATCCATTTATTGGTAGTAGAAATTTCCAACTGTGCAAAGCGTTTAACCCCTTAACGCTCGAATTAAATTACGGTTGAATAATTCAAATTGCTTATTGGCACCACTTTTATGAAAAAGAAATATTCACCTTATTTAATGACAGTAAAAACGATACCAAAATATACCTAATTTCACTATTTTATAAAATTGGTGGGAATCAAACAATTTGATTAAAAGACACAGCCCGAGAATACGACGGGAGCGAGAATTAAGGGGTTAAACGAATTAACATTTAAAATACTATCTAGTATACATAAAAATAACTTATTTTTATTGTTTGAAATAAGTAGATCATATACAGGGCTACACAAAAAATTGTATATTTTACCAACTATTCATGGTAATAGCAAAAATTCTGTTTTCAAATGCATTTTGTGTTTGTCAAAGTGTTCATTCAGACAGCATCATTCATCTTAGTACAATGTGAAGTATTCTGAATGTATTGGAAAACGTTTCATAATCAATGTCATAGGCATGATTTGCGTCTTTATTTCATTTTTTTCCAGTTACAAGCAATTCGTTCATCAGTTTGATCGAACGGAATTTATACATGCCGTTTAAGGTGCACAGAATCTTGGAATTTGGCCGCCAGTGTAATCTCAAATTTTGCAAATTAAATAAAGGAAAAAATTAAAATGCGATTAAAAAACAGTCATTTTTACCCTTTATCTACTGACGGTACTTATAAATACCATTGAAATAATTGTTATGAAATTCATTTAATATATAGATTAGTAGTAAGAACGAGTTATATAAAGACTACGAGTTAATAAGAACGAAGTAGTTTAGAACGAGTTATAGATGCATTACTTTATCTTGTTCCAAAAGCATTATTGGTCACACAAAACAAAAATATTTTTAAAAGGATGATTTGCCTTTTGCCTTTCATCTTTTCAGCTTTCTTGGCGTTGTTGGAGGGGGGGGGGGGGATTTTTCAATTCGGAAATATTTGTATATTTCTATCGCAAAAATATTGTGTTTGCATATTTCCCAATTCTACAAAATACTAAGAAAAATATTTAGAATAAAAGATTTGTTTGGGGTTTATAAATATTGCGCAAAATCCTTACAGATTCAAGTTTAATTAATCCTTCTAAATACTGCAATCCCTCTAAAATACTTCTAAAATTTATTAAATGACTATGTAAATATTCTAATGTAGTTTCAAAAAATTCACGGAAAAGACTTTAAAAGATAAAATTTTCATGAATTTATAATTCAGTTCATAGAGAGCTAAGTCCATCTTTTTTAATCTTCTATATTAATATTATAAAGAAATAAAGTTTGGGTGTTTATTTGTAAGGAGAAAATTCTGGAACTACCGAACCAATTTCAAAAATATTGGTATTAAAATGATGGTGTTAGTTACTGTTTCAACATAAGCGATATATTATGTCGACGTCATTAACACATGGGGGTTGCAGGAGCAAAACAAGTTCTAAATTGCAATTTTTGAAATTCTGAAGGGGCTAGCAACTTGAAATTAGGCATAGTAGTTATATGACATTAATGACCTCTAAGAACATTTCTTAAAATAATTGAAATTTAAAAGTGGTCAAAATAAGTAAAAAACATTCTAAAAACTTTTTAAATGGCGATTTCTACGCAAACGCAGGAAGTACTAAACAAATTTTCAAAAGTAATGGCTGGAAATTTATGGTGACATTCCCTGTTCGAACATAGCCTCTATTTTATGTTGTTCTTACTACCACCTGGGGGTTGCAGGAGCAAAAAACTTTCTAAATTGAGATTTTGTGTTACTAAAGGGCCTAGAGACATCCAATTTGGCTAGGTAGTTGCTTATATGATATAAATTATGTCTAAGAACATTTCTTAAGGAATTCAAAATTTAAAAGGGTTCAAAATGCGCGAAAAGCATTCTAAATGGCGATTTATAAACAATCTTTGAAAGTATCAAATCGATTTCAAAAGTAATGGTTGAAAATTGATGGTGACAGTCCTTGCACTAACATAGACTCTATGTTATATCGGTGTCACAACCACCTAGGGATTGCAGAAGCAAAAAACTTTCTAAAGTGCGATTTTGTGTTTCTGAAGTGTCTAGAAACTTGAAATTTGGCATTGTAGTTACTCATAAGACATGTATCATCTCTAAGAACATTCCAAAAGCAAAGATTTAAAAGATGGGAAAATACGCGAAAACCCCTTTAAAAACGATCTAAAAGACAATTCCTAAAGAATTTCCGAAAGTATCAAACCAATTTCAAAAGTAATGTTTGGAAGTTAATGATGCCTTGATTCAGCCCTTGGTCTAGCATAGGCTCTATTTTATGTTGGTGTTGCTACCACCTGGAGTTTACAGGAGCAAAAAACGTTCTAAATTGCAATTTTTGTGATACTGCAGGGGCTAGCAACTTGAAATTAGACATGATAATTATTTATAAGATGTAAATAATCTCTAAGAACATTTGCTAAAAAATTCGAAATTTAAATGTGGTGAAAATGGGGTTCCAAAAAGTGTTCTAAATTACAATTTCTACGCAATCAGAGGAAGAACCAAACCAATTTCAAAAGTAATGGTTGGAAATTGATGGTGATAGCCCCTGCTAACACATAGGCTATATTTTAGGTTATTGTCACTACCACATTGGGGTTGCAGGAACAACAAACGTTCAAAATAAGCCTTTAAAAATTTTCTAAATTACGTTTTCTATGGAATATTAGGAAATACCAAACCGATTTCAAAATTAATGTTGGCAAATTAATGTCCCCTGTTGTTGGCAGCCCCTGTTTCAACTTCGGTATTATATTTTGGTGCCACTACAGCCAGGAAGGTAGTAGATCGTTAGATAAGAAACTTGGAATTTGACATGATACTTAATTTTAAGATGTAAATGCATACTAAGAACTGTTTCTAGAATATTTAAAAACTCAAATGGTGTCGCTACCACCTGGGGCTTTCAGGAGCACAAAACGTTCTAAATTGCGATTTTTGTAATACTGCAGGAGCAAGAAACTTGAAATTAGGCATGGTAATTATTTATAAGATGTAAATAATCTCTAAGAACATTTACTAAAATATTCAAAATTGCAAAGTGGTTAAAATGCGCGAAAAGCGTTCTAAAAACGTTATAACTGGCGATTTCTACGCAATCTCAGGAAGTACCAAACAAATTTGAAAAAATAATGGTTGGAAATTGAAGGTGACAGTCCCTGCTCTAACATTGGCTATATTTTGGGATGTTGTCACTACCATCTGGGGGCTGTAGATGAAAAAAAATGTACTAAAGTGCGTTTTTCTGTGATGCTGAATTGTCCAACATTTTGAAATTTGGCAAGTTAATTACTGAACACGTTCACCGCCGTGAGAGTCACCGGCGTGCCTCAACTTTTTATTCATTCTGTGTCGCAAGCATCAACCGTGTGTCACAGGTAGCTTTCCATATAATATTAAATTAAAATCGCTCAGAATCTCTGATTATTTTCACCAGTAAATTTTTATTGTACATTTTGCCTTATTTAATCCGAGAATTTTTGCGATTCAATTAGACAAAAATTTCATTTTTGAAAAACCGATGATAAAGGATTCAAAATTCTGTAAAAGACGTTTGTCCCGAGGTGGTTAAAAACACTTTAATTAGTCTTTTTAAGTTTGACACCCTGGTGATCATTTTAAATTCCTACGGGGGGGGGTGGGGGGCAGTAAACGTGTTAAAAGATGCAAATGCTTTCTAAGAAGTTGAAAGAAAATTCCAAATTTAAAAAGATGAAGAGAGCAAAAAGCGCTCTAAAAACGTACGGTTTTTATTAATGTGTTTTTATAACTAATCTTATACTATAATGCCAGCAAAAATTGTGTGTGTATGTAAATTTTATCTAAAAAACGGCTCTAACGATTTTGACGAAATTTTGTATTTTTCCATTTTCGGGCAAGATAAGACCATTGGGCTAGGTGTTCGAGAAAATTCGATTAGTGGGTCATTTTGGGTCATAATGGGTCAAGGTCAAGCTAATTATATTTAAAAAACGGCTCAATCGATTTTGACTAAATTTTATATCCAATTGTTTTTCGGCAGGAGAAAGCTATTGGGCTATGAGAATATTCGAGAAATTTCGATTAGTGGTTCATTTTTGGGTCACTATGGGTCAAACCAATTTTATCTAAAAAACGGCTCTAACGATTTTGACTAAACTTTGTATTTTGTTGTTTTCGATTACGAGAAGACCAATAGGATAAATCACATATTAGAGAAAATTAGATTAGTGGGTCATTTTTGGGTCACTGTGGGTCAAGCAAAGTTTATCTAGAAAACGCCTCTAATGATTTTGACGAAATTTTGCATTTTACCATTTTCGGGCACGATAAGACCGATGGGCTAGATCGCGTGTTCGAGAAAATTCGATTAGTGGGTCATTTTGGGTCATAATGGGTCAAGGTCAGGCTAATTATACCTAAAAACAGCTCAATCGGTTTTGACTCAATTTTATATCCAACCGTTTTTCGGCACGAGAAAAACTATTAGGCTAGGTCACATGTTCGAGAAATTTCGATTAGTGGGTCATTTTTGGGTCACTATGGGTCAAAACAGTTTTATCTAAAAAACGGCTCTAACGATTTTGACTAAATTTTGTATTTTGTCGTTTTCGATTAATGGAAGACCAATGGGATAAGTCATATATTAGAGAAAATTCGATTAGTGTGTCATAGTTGGGTCACTGTGGGTTAAGCAAAGTTTATCTAAAAAACGGCTCTAACGATTTTGACAAAATTTTGTATTCTATCGTTTTCGGGCAAGGGAATACCATTGGGCTTGATCGCATGTTCAAGAAAATTCAATTAGTTGGTCATTTTGGGGTCAGAATGGGTAAGGGTCAAGCTAATTGAATACAAAAGAAGGCTCAAAACATTTCGACAAAATTTTGCAATATACCGTTTCCGGGCATGAGATGACCACTGAACTAAGTCACATGTACGAGAAAAATCGATTGATGGATCATTTTGCGTCAAATGGGTCAAGGTCAAACTAATTATATCTAAAAAATGGCTCAATCAATTTTGACTAAATTTTATATCCAACCGTTTTTCGGCAAGAGAAAACTATATCGCTAGGTCACAGGTTTGAGGAATTTCGATTAGTGGGTCATTTTTGGGTCCCTATGGGTCAAGCCAATTTTATCTAAAAACGGCTCTAACGATTTTGACTAAATTTTGTATTCTATTGTTTTGGATTACGAGAAGACCAATGGGCTAAATCACATATTAGAGGAAAATCTATTAGTGAGTCATTTTTGGGTCACTGCGGACTAAGCTATTTATTTGTATCTAAAAAACGAGTCAAACAATTTTGTCAAAATTTTGTATTATACAGTTTCTGGGCATAAGAAGACCATTGGGCTAAGTCACATGCTCTAGAAAATTCGATTAATGGGTCCTTTTGGGGTCACTGTGGGTCAAGTTAATTTTATCTAGAAAACAGCTTTAATGATTTTAATTAAATTTGTTTTGTATCATTTTTGGGACCAAGAAGACCATTGGTCTCGGTCGCATACTCAAGAAAATTCGATTAACCAGTCATTTTGGGTCAATATGGGTCAAAGTTTAGCTAATTTTATCTAAAAAATGACTCAAACGGTTTAGACAAAATTTCTTATTACACCGTTTCCTAGCACGAGAATACCATTAGGATAGGTCAGATGTTAGATAAATTTAGATTTGTAGGTCCTTTTGGGGTTACCGTGGACCAAGCTAATTTTATCTATAAAATGATTTTAGCGATTTTGACTAAAATTTGTATTCTATTGTTTTCGGGTTCTAGAAGAGCATTGGTTAGGTCGTGTGCTGGAAAAATTTCGGTTAGTGGGTCCTATGGCTTAGGATCATGCCAATTTTATCTAAACAGCAAGAATTATACAGTGAGAATGAAATACCGAATTGAGCACAAGACTAATTTTGACCGAGCTTTGCTCGGTCATGCCCGTACTTAATAAAGATCACAACCATAAATCACGAGGACGCACAAATAAATAATAAACATTTAATTGACACTTCACAAATACAAACACACGTCACCGTTTACAAGACATCACAATGCAGAACAGAATGGAATATTTACTTTTTAAAAGGAACTTTTATGAATTCGGGAGGGAATTTATGGTGCTGCCATCTATACCTTCTAAATCTACTTATATTAAAATCTGAGTGCAGGAAATTGTTGGTAACTATGCCGGTGCGACCCACTCTGGTCTGCGATTCGGCCGTAGCTAAACGGCATGTTAGGTTTAATGAAAAACGTATGCTACCTTGTGACAGCTAAATGATATTTTTTTTCTACTTGAAATCATGTCTGTTCAGCATAAAACATGTACAGGGTGATTATAATTAAAGTTTAAGTTTCAAAACGCTCTAAAAAACGAACCACTGATTAGAATGACGTCAAAACTGAACGGAGTATAATTGAAGAAGGGAGAAAGAACATGAACCAAAAAAAAGTTCCAAATTTTAGCAACAGATGGCGCTGTAAGCATCAGAATTTCGACTAAGAATGCCGTTTGCTTCAATGATTCGTCTGTCTACAGAATTTACCACGGCCAATCATTGTCCACTTCCATGGGAGCAAGAAATTCCAACCCTCTCTTGCTGGCAGGTCAGAAGGAAACAACTCCTGCACGAGGCAAGTTTTGTACGGAAAGCATTGCATGATGTTTCGTAGAATGTTATGCACCGTGCTGACAGGCATGTCCAATGTTCGGGCAATTCTCCGTGCACTGCATGGTTGCACACTAACGTTTGACTCCTCCTGAACTGCTGTGGCCACTTCTTCAACTACTGCCGAATCACATCTTTTCCTTCCTCTACCAGACTGCGCATCAAACGAACCTGTATTTTCGAATTTTTTCATCATTTTCACCAGACCCATGACAGTCATCGGTCCAACGCCTTTTTTCATTCCTTTGAGGGTCCTGAACTTCTGCAGAACTACTGGTGCAGAATCACCGTTCTTGTAATAAAGCTTTACAAGCAGAGCGGGGTCCTTCATTGAAACACTCATGGCGAACGTCTGAGACGCGAAATGAGGAAACGCCGTTTACCCAACGCTTTTATAACACCTGAAATGGCCGTGCGCATGCCACGTATTTTAATTTACATCTTCTGACGCTTACAGCACCATCTTTCACTAAAATTTGGAACTATGTTTTTTTTGGTTCATGTTCTTTCCCCCTTCTTCAATAATATGCCATTCAAATTTGACGTCATTCTAATCAGTGGTTCGTTTTTAGAGCGTTTTGAAACTTAAACTTTAATTATAATCACCCTGTATATCATATCTATTTATAATATATTATGTTCTAAATTAAAATTAAGCTATTATAAATACAGAAACCAGGTCTAAACAATCGGCACTGTTCAAACAAATTCCAGCAAATCTACAAACAAATGAATGACTCTTTGAACGCTTCGTTAAAAAAAATACAGGTTAACGTAAAAGCTGCTTTTCATATATTTGTAAAAGTATATTAAAACTTTTAAATATTTTAACTTTGTTTGAAACCTTCAAAAACTATCCAATTAAGTTCTAAATAAAAAATCACTATACGCTAACGAAGTGATCACGATTCTTCTGATTTCGTTCTGCCCTGGTTAGTTGAGAACGAGCCGTTAATGTTACGAAGTTATATAAAAAAATCAATATAAAATAGATTTTTTTCTGAAGTATTCATCCCTTGATTTGGATACATTTATATAAGATGTATTATTTCCATAAATGTAATTAAGTTATTTATAACTCAAATTTATGTTTTTCATTTTTTAAATTTAGAAAGAGCCAATGTTCATACACAAAATACTAGCAATTTAAATCTACGCGTGACGCCATCTATTAGCAGTAAATCTTATTTCGTCCACTCTGGCTACATGAGGCTGAGCCGCTAATGTTACTAGGTTATATTAAAAATCATTATAAAATAAATATTTTTTTCTGAAGTTTTCATCCCTTGATTTGGATACATTAATATAAGAGGTATTATTTTCATAAATGTAATTATGTTATTTGCAACTAAAATTTACGTTTTTTAGTTTTAAAATTTAGAAAGCGCCAATATTCATACGCAAAAACCTAGCAATTTAAGTCTAGGAGTGGCTCCATCTATTATCTGTAAATTCATATTTTTACAGATTATACGTATTTATTAATACATATACGTATTTATTAATACATGTAATATATCTATATCTTTTATTGAGATTTACGATTTTCAATCATTTAAATCTTTTTATAGAACAGAAGAAAATTGATATTTTAATAATCTGATGAAAAAATAAAATTTATTTACCTTGCTTAATTATGGATTTTTTTTATTTAATAATAACCTTAGAAACTAAAAAGTGTTAATGTTATATTGTTTTTTTATACATATTTACAATTATGGCAGCCAGATTTGAAATATGAAAATGTTAAAATTCAGAGATTATTTTTTATATTTTTTAATGTTGTTTGCTTATAAATTTGTCTTTGATGAATCTTATTTAGGATAAATGAATTAACAATTTTTTAAATTAAGAATTATCTCATTAGTAATTTTTTTATGTTATAATATTTTGAGAGGGGTGGGGGGATTAAGTATTTATGATGTTATAAAATGTGAAAAAAAATATTTTAGTGTTTTGATATTTTGAAACTAAAATAACACAAATCTGAGCAAAAAATACCTTAATTACACATACGATATGAATATGTAAAATATTTTATAAATTTTTTTTATAGAATTAAGCGTAATTTTCCCTTTAATAATTTATATATATATGAAACGATAAAAGCTAAGCCCCTTTTTAAAATCCCTTTTTGCTCCTTTTAAAATTTGAAATCACCGTTTTAAAAAACAGAAAGCTAAATTTAGAAATTCAAATTAAAACTTTTAAAATGCTTTAGTAATTGTGTCTCAATTGATTGAATGAAATTGCATCTGTTAAGTCAGTTTCCCCGCATCGCATTTTATAACTTTCAAAGATCGTTTTGGCACATCTCATAAGAATACTTTTGCTGAATAAGTGCAATTTGTAAGTCTTGCTGCATTCTATCGGCCAAACCGAGCCACCGCCTTTTTCCTGGGCAGTCAATCATTCAGCTAACGACCAATTATAGTTTAAAGACGCCTCCTTTGACTTCAACGGCCCCTAGCAGGAATAATGCAAAATACAGCATATTTATACCACTGCACGGGTCACCGGACGGAACTTTTTACCATCAAAAGAATGCACTAACTCAACGACACTCGGCTCTCTAAGTATCGCTTAGCGGTACACCTAATTTCCCAAGTCCGATGTCCATAAAGTAAAGTAGCAGCTCTCAAGCCAAAAGGGGCCTGATTTCTCAAAAGGATGTAACCAAAGAACAATAAATCAGGTTCCCGGAAAAACTGTGTCTTTATTGGAACAACTACGATCTTAACCTGACTTTGATTTCCCGGACATCACTTACGGCCTGCGACTACCTGACTATGCTAGAAGTTCCGAGGGTTCGCTCAGAAATCGGCACGCACTAGTCCGCGGTTCGCGCCCCTGCCCCCAGCGGTCGGGCACTAACCGACGCCACGACAGAAGATCCATAACGGGAGTTGCGGCTAATTCGTTACACACACACACACACACACACACACACATATATATATATATATATATTGTCTTTTAATGCTTCTTAGAGTAATAATTTTCATTTTTTACACAAGATGGTATTGAACGCTGAATATTGGCAATATTGTAAAATGGAAATTAAACAATTTAAAAGTGTCTTTAGGTATTTTAAATAATGTAATTGTTTTCTATTTATATTATATTAATTTAATTTATCACGGTATTTCAAAATAAATTAACTGAATCCATAGGTTTTAATTTCTGTGTTAACCTACTGTTTAATTCACCTTAATCTTATCGTGCTTTTGGATACCATGTGCGCGAGGATATTTTTAAAATCAACTGGTATTTTATTCGGTATGCTGTATAATTTTTCTATTTTTTATGCTATAAATTTAATATTTAAAGGGTTGAATTGTTTTTTTCCATTTCATGCCATTTAATATTGTTCTGTTTTCATCTTGAAACTATTCTCTTGGTAATATTGGTTGTTTGAGTACATGAGAAATTGTTTTTCAGCTTTTAGCTTTTTTCTCACAGAAAACGACCGATTTGCTTATATCATTGAATTCTGTACTCTTGAAAACGTAATTCAATGTATAAATTCTTCAATTTTTTTCGGTATACATATTCTTCTTTTTTTCCTCCATATTAATTTCTTGTAATTAAGTATAAGGCAATTTATTTTATACATACAGTTCTATATTATAGGTTTGTGGTATCTATTTTTATTATCATTTCATTCACAATATTGCGGTTTTTGATGATGGTCGGTAATGTTTAATTAATGGTTATATATATATATCATCATCATCATCATCATCATCAACCGTTTTCAATCCAGTGCTGGATGTAGGTCTCCCCAGATTTTTCCAATGTTTTCTGTCTAGTGCTTTAGTCATCCAATTTACACCGGTTACTTTTCTGATTTCATCACTCCATCTTACTTGAGGTCGTCTTCTTGGCCGTTTTACATCTCTGGGATACCACTGTAGGATGTTTGTGCTCCATCTATTGTCTTGTCTTCTTGCAATGTGCCCAGCCCATTTCCATTTTAGCCGTTTAATTATTTCAACGATATCAAAAACTTTCGTCTGACTTCTTATCCAGGTTATTCTTTTTCTGTCTCTTCTAGTTATACCTAGCATACATCTTTCCATACTTCTCTGTGTTGTTTGTAATCTTTGTACCATCCGTTTTGTTAGCGTCCGTGTTTCTGCTCCATAAGTTAGCACAGGCAAAACACATTGGTTAAATATCTTTCTTTTCAAACAAAGGGGCATGCTACTCTTCAGAATAATATTGTTCTTCCCAAAAGCACTCCACCCATTTCTTATTCTTCTATACATTTCATTCATGATACTATTATCCGATGATATTTCCTGCCCAAGGTACACGTAACTTTGCACTTCTTTAATTTCAGTGTTGTTGTAGACAATTTTCTTTTTTGATGCAAATGAATTGAACATCACCTTAGTCTTTTCCAAGTCTATTTTTAATCCCAAATTAATGCTAGCTTCTGCCAACTCTTTTAGCATATTTTCCAATTCTTCATGACTGTTACTGAAAATTTAAATGTCGTAAGCGAATCGGAGATGACTTAAATATTCCCCATTTATTCTAATACATTTGTTTTCCCAATCCAGCTTCTTGAAAATGTTTTCTAAGACAGCCGTAAAAAGCTTAGGCGAAACGGTGTCTCCTTGTCTTACCCCTCTTCCAAGCTTGATCTTTGCCTTTCCTTTGTCCAAGCGGATGGTTGCTCTTGCTTTCTTGTAAATCTTCTTTATAATATTGATGTAAGGTTTGTATATACCAATGTCCTCCAGAGATTCTACTACTGATGATGTGTAGACCGAATTAAATGCTTTTTCATAATCAATAAAGGCAAGGCAAAGAGGTAAATTATATTCCTTATGTTTTTCAATGAGTTACCTTACCGTTTGGATATGATCCATGGTGCTGAATCCACTTCGGAATCCTGCTTGTTCTCTAGGTTGAGTTGAGTTCAGAGATGATTCAAGTCTTGTCGTTAAAACTTTGGTGAAAATTTTATAAATCACTGATAGTAAGCTGATTGGACGGTAGTTTTTAATGTTTTCATTCTCTCCTTTCTTATAAAGTAGCACCATCACAGCATTATTCCAATCTTCTGGTACATCTGACTTCTTGAGACATTTGGAAAACAGTAAGGAGAACATTTTTGCAAATTCTTTTCCTGCTTCTTTGATAAGGTCGATTGTAATTCCATTTTCTCCGGGGTATTTACCTTTTTTCATAAATTTAATGACTTGTAAAACTTCGTCTGTCATCACTGGGATTATGGCTTCGGTTTCTGTTAAGTTTTCTCGTGCATCATATAGATTGATTTCCCTTTGATCTTCACATTTATACAAATCTTTATAGAATTTTTCAACAATGTGTACTATTTCTTTATTGATTTTGGTGATTGCTCCATCTGCCCTCTTTAGTGCAAAAATACCTTTTCTTCCAACACAAAGTTTGTGCATAGCTGATTTTAAACTTTTGTTATCATCTAGAATTTTCTTGACAAGATCAGAGTTCAATTTTCTGATATCTTCTGTAACACATTTTCTTACCGTTTTACATAATTCAGCATATTCAACTCTTGATTTTGGATCGTTTTTCTTCATTTTAAATTCTCTGCGTTTCTTCATCAATGTTCTTGTTTCATCTGTTATTTTCTTTGTCTGCTTTACTTATGCATCGCCGGCTATCTTCATTGCAATATCTTGTAGTGTATTGGTTAGTTTCTTGTTCACTAGTGTAACATCTTGCTCTTCTTCTAAAGTTGATTGAAGTATTTGGAAACGGTTTTTAAGTTCCAAATGGAACTCTTCTTTATGTTTCTGGAGATTCATTATATCGATTGATTTCTTTGAGTGTTGCAAAAGCTTCATTCTTTCCACTTTAGTATTTAACAGCAGTTTGCATCTAACCAACCTGTGATCACTTCCTGTATTGAAGTTATTGAGAACGCTGCAATCCTGAATAAGATGCTTTTTGTTTGTTAAGATGTAGTCGATTTCACTTGTTGAGCCATTTGCACAACGCCATCTCCATTTCCTTTGTGGCTTTTTCTTGAAAAATGAATTCATGATATACAACTGTTCACATTCTGCAAACTCAATCAATCTGTTTCCTCTTTCATTTCGCACCCCATATCCATGATTTCCTACTGATAACTCACCTTTCTCTTTTTCTCCAATTCTAGCATTCCAGTCTCCCATTATTAATTTTATGTATCATTTTCCCTTTTGATGCATTGAAGCTACTTCTTCATAGAAATCCTCAACTTCTTCATAAGTATAGACTGTTGGTGCATAAACTTGGGTAATTTGCAGCTTGTATCTTCTGGACACCTGTATTACTAACCTTGCAACTCTATCTGATGCACTATCATATTCTACGATGTGATTCTTCCACCTTTTATGAATCAGAAATCCCACACCCCTTGTTCTTCCATCTTCTGTGCCTCTGTAGTATAATACATGTCCGCTGGCAAGATCTATCTTCTCTTCTCCTTTTCTTCTTAATTCACATAATCCTAGGATGTCCCAGTTGATTCTTTCTAATTCTTCTTCAAGTTCCTGTAAACTAGGGATGCACAACCTGTGGCCCGCGAAGGGGTAACGTGTGGCCCGCTAACTTCGTCAATTTATAACTGTAAAAAAATTACAATTTTTGTCCAAAAGTTGAAAAAAAAATCGTGAATTTCTTCATTTTGCCGCCGAAAAATTTTAAAATTTTGTTGGTCAAATAAGAATCGCGATTTTTGTTAATCGGGCGTGGAAAAATCGCGAATTTCGTTGATTGGGTGCGGAAAATAGCGAATTTTGTCGATGATGCTCGGAAAAATCGCAAATTTCCTTGATCGGGCACGATAAATTCGCGAATTTGGTTGATGAAGCACGGAAAAAACTGCAAATTTCGCTGATCGGGCGCGGATAAATCGCGAGTTTTGTGGTTCGGGCACGGAAAAATCGCGAATTTCATTGGTCGGCCAAGGAAAAAATCACAAATTTTGTCGATCAGGCGCGTGAAAATCGCAAATTTCGCTGATCGGGAACGAAAAAAAAACATAAATTTTGTTGATGATGCGAGGAAAAATTTCAAATTTTCTTGATCGACTGCGGCGTGAGTTTCGTCAGTCACGAGAAAAATATCACGAATTTTGTCAATAGCGAATGTTGTCGATAAGGCTCGGAAAAATCGCGAATTTCCTTAATGGGAGACGGAAAAATCGCGAATTTTGTCGGTCAGGCGCAGAAAAATCGCAAATATATTTATTGGTCACCGAAAAATCGCGAATTTTGTAGCTGAAGCGTGGAAAAAAATCGCAAATTTCGCCGATAGGGCACGGAAAACTCGGGATAGGAAAAATCGCGAGTTTTGGCGAACGGGCTCGGAAAAATCGCGAATTTCGTTGATCGGGCACGAAAAAATCATCAATTTTGTTGATGATGCGCCAAAAAAAATGGCGAATTTTCTTGATCGACTGCGGAAAAATCATGAGTTTCGGAAGTTGCGCGAAAAAATCGCGAATTTCGTCACTTTGCGGAAATAATTGCAAATTTCGTCAGTCAGTTAAGAATCGTGAATTTCGTCTATCGGGTGTGGAAAAAATCGCGAATTTTGTCAATTAGGTGCGGAAAAATCGCGTGTTTCGTTTGTTTATTGGGAATGACGTCAATTTGTCGCGGGAAAATTGCAAATTTCTTTAGTCAAGAATCGCGAATTTCATTGATCGAGTTCGGAAAAATCGCAAGCTTCGTCGAACGGACACGGAAAAATCGCGAGTTTTCCCAATCAGACTCAAAATCGCAAATTTCGTTGTCAGGCACAAAAAATCGCGATTTTTCTCGATGATGCGCGGAAAAATTGAAAATTTCGTTGATTGGCTGCGGGAAAATCGCGACTTTCGTCAGATTACCGCGAGAACAAATCGCAAATCTCGTCAATTTCCCGTTTGAAAAAAATCGCAAATTTCGTCGGAGTCAGTTAAGAATCCCTAATTTCGTTGATCGTTCGCGGAAAAATTGCGAATCTCATCTGTCAAGGGTGGAAAAATCGGAAATTCCGTCGTTCTTGCACGAAAAAGGCGCGAGTTTTCGTCGATCGGGATCCAAAAAATCACGAATTTCTTTGGTCGAGCACGAAAATAAATCGCACATTTTGCCGAACAGGCGCGGAAAAAAATCTCAAATTTCGTTGATCGGGACGGAAAAATCACAAATTTCGTTGATCAGGTGCGTAAAGTCTCACATCTTGTTGATCGGTTCTTCCTGTCCCCTTCGTTCATAAAGTTCGCATTTTTTTGGGGCACCAGCCATTTTTATGCCTATGTTTGTTTTTTAGCACTTTTAATAAAACACAATTTACTCCCCGAATAAAGTCTAGGAATATTATCACTCTTTCAAATTAATCCTTTTTATAAATACAAACGTAATCTGTTGATATATCCTTGCCCACTGAATTCGATATGCTGAATGGCCAAGGGGAACCTAGAGCGGTTACCTCCTCCCCCCCACCTCCCCGAAATAGAATTCTCTTCGTGTGACTGATGTGGCCCTCGACAACCCAGACATTTTTGAAAGTGGCCCTTCTCTTAAAAAGGTTGTGCACCCCTACTGTAAACGATTTTCCGAAGATAGGGATCGTCCATTATACGTAGCCAGGGTCATCAACTTATGGCAGCCTAGCCGAGCCCGGTTAATTCTTAGCACCCTCTGTCTTCATGTCTTTCTGATCGCTGCCGTAACCAGGTACATTCAGACGGCCGGGAATTAAGGGCCGTGATTTATTTTGTGATTTCATGGTAAAATAAGGGGGGTAGGTGGCCAAATTCCTCCACGCTGGCCAAGTGGGTTGGAGGAAGCCCATCCGCGTTTGTTCCCCATGCACTAGGCAAGGGTACTAACAGGCTGCACCGGTGGAAGGTGTGGATTGGACATTAAGTCTCCGTTCCCAGTCGATTCCTTTTAGTCCTCCTCGAAGGCAATTAAAGGGTCTTCTCCTGGTTAATAAGCATATATATATATATGTGCTGAAGGATATTTTGAAAACAACTGGGATTTTATTCGGTATCTTGTGTAATATTTCTATTTTTTATGCTATAAATTATATATTTAAAAGGTTGTATTGTTTATTCCATTTCATGCTATTTTATATTATTCTGTTTTCATCTTGGAAATATTATCTTGGTCATATTGGTTGTTTGAGTACAGGGGAAAAAAAATTCAGCTTTTAGCTTTTTTTCTCACAGAAAACTACCGATTTACTTATATCATTGAATTCTGTACTCTTGAAAACGTAATTCAATATATAAGTTTTTCAATTATTTTTTTTTTTGTATCCATATTCTTCTTTTTTTCCATATTAATTATTGTAATTAAGTATAAGGCACTTTATTTTATACATACAGTTGTATATTATAGGATTGTGGTATCCATTTTTTTGTCATTTCATTCACAATATTGCGGTTTTTGATGATGGTCGGTAATGTTTAATTAATGGTTATATATATATATATATATATATATATATATATAATTATATACATATGTTACAAATGCAATGAAACTTCGATCTTTTCCTGTTCCATACTGAAATATTTAAAATAGGATTTTAAGCTGTAGTTTACATAATATCTTTGTTTTAATCATCAAAAATCAAAGGATAATACTTCTTGATTAACAAAATGCTTGAGGCATCTTTTTTTTTTTTTTTTTTTTTTTTTTTTTAAGTCAGAAAAAATATTTTTTTAAATATTGTTTTTGGAGATTTATCATTCACATTTCGTTATTTTTGACGAGGGTTATACACTAGTGGGAACATAAAATATGACATGAAATACGAAACCGATTTAAAAAATAATGGTTACAAATTGGTGGTGATAGGACCTGCTCAAACATAAGCTATACTTTATATCTGTGCCACTAACACCAGTGGGTTGCCTGAGAAAAAAACGTTCTACATAACGATACCTGTGATACTGAAGTGGCTAGAAACTTGAAAAATGACATGGTAGTTATTTATAAAATATAACTGCCCTATAAGAAAAATCGAAAATAAATTCTAAATTTAAAAGGGGTGAAGCAAAGGAAACGAGTGAAACGCGTTCTAAATGTGTCTTCAATTACGATTTCTGTGCAGTCTTAGGAAAAAATAAACCGATTACAAAACTAATGGCAGTGAATCAATGGTGACAGTCTGTACTCTTACACAGGCTCTACTTTATAACTTTGCCACTAACACATGGGGTTAGCAGGAACAACAAACGCCTAAAATAGCTTAAAGCCCTTTAAGCCGTTTGTCCGTTTTTAGGTGCGTTCGTAATTATATAAATACGCAGCACCTATAGTCGTCGTTCAGTCCGTCTGTCTGTCCGTCTGTCCGTCCGTCTGTCCGTCCGTCTGTCTGTCCGTCCGTCCGCATATAATAGAGCAAAAACTACCCAACCGAATGGTCTGAAATTTTAAATATATGATTGTTGTAAAATTTTGTCGAGCCATTTCAAATTTTATGAAAATCGGATGTATAGATAAATTACAGGGACAGTCAAAAGTTTTTCTTTACATTACGGCCAATGGGAAAAATTATTGCACGTGCATTTTAATGATGTTAAAGCTTTCCGAATAGTCTCAAATTTTAAACATATAATTATTGCGACATTTTGTCGAGCCATTTTTAATTTTATGAAAATCGGATGTATAATTTAATTACAGGGACAGTCAAAAGTTTTTCTTTACATTAAAGCCAATGGGAAAAATTATTGCAAGTGCATTTTAATGATGTTACAGCTTTCCGAATGGGCTGAAATTTTAAATATATAATTGCTGCAAAATTTTGTCGAGCCATTTCAAATTTTAGGAAAATCGGATGTATAGTTTAATTACAGGGACAGTCAAAAGTGTTCCATTACATTACGGGGAATGGGAAAAAAATTATTGGAGGTGCATTTTTATGATGTTACAGACTATGCACTTTATGAAGTGCAAAAAAATATACATTCAGTACAATATGGGGTGCAAAAAATAATTATAAAACTAGTTATAGTACGAACGCACCTCATTTGCCACGTTTGACGAGCAATTTCCAACTTGTTGTTTGTTTTTTTTTAAACAATTTAAATCGCCTGTAGATAAAAATATTTGTAACAAAATTGTATTTTAAGATTCATGTCAAATAAAGGGGCATGAGGTGTATTTTAGAAACAAACTGGGAAAGAAAATGTAAATTAGCATTAGTTTTCTAACCATTTTAGTGAAAATGCAGGAAAGCCCTCCAAGACGCTCAAAGGGAAAACTTTCGAAATTACATTTTCTATAGAATGTTAGGAAATACGAAACCGATTTCAAACGTAATGTTGCCAAATTAATGGTGACATTCCCTGTTTTAACTCAGGTATTTTTTGTTGGTGCCACTACCACTAGATATGCGGTATACCGTTAGACAAGCAGCTTGGAATTTGACAGGATGTTTTATCGAAAAAGGTTTAAATTACACCGTTAAAATAAAAACTGTCGAACTGGTTTCAAAATAAAGCGAAAATTTTAATACATCTGCAAAAAAGCCTGTGATTTTAAAGTTTCTATGTCGCGTATTTACATTTCTCTAATTTCGAAAATATACCAGAGTGGTTTGAGATACATTGTATATAATAGAAATAATTTAAGACAAAAAAAAAATAAAAAGTGACAGACATGACTTACATCGGTTAATACGAAATTTTCAATTCGTTACTTGTGGCATTATTTAAAATTACTTCTTTAGCAATCAACAGCATTTATTTTCACATTGTACTATAAAATTTGTCATCGTTAAATTAAAATCATTTCAAAATATATTTAAATTTATTTTATGACAGTTAAACTAATTGCGATGCAAAATTCCTGACATGATATCACGAATTTCAATGATTTACCTTCGACGAATTCTAAAACTATAAACATTTTATAACCATTCTTCGTAAAAATAGCGTAAAATTTACTAAAGTGTCATAAAAAATTGGAATACAGTTAATTCGCATTATTTCTTATCCTTCTATATATAAAAAAAAGTTTTGATTTGGAAATGGACCAATGAACATCTGCGTAGATATTCCGGGTTGATCCGCATCCAATTTGAATGCTTAAGCATGGCCTTTCATCGTTAATATTAAGAAAACTGTTGCATACAAAAATATGAAAATCGGTGGTATTATAGAAAAATGTTTGATAAACACGCTGATGTAGACAGTTTTCAAATCGAAGAATTATTTTAAGAGATATTTAATGCTAAAGTTGGACAAAGTCGTTCCATTAAAAAAGTTTTATTTGAGCAAAAACTATGCATGAGAATTTAACCATTTTTAGATCATTTTATACGTTATAAGTTCCCAATGCGCAGATTGCATTTATTTTTCTTATTTGACGCATTTTTTGAAGTTTTATTTCTATTTTTAATTCAAATTTTCAGCATTTCGAGATATGTTTTTTACAAATTTTAGAAAATGTCATTAATTTAAACTGTTGCCAATTGTATAAACAGCGAAACAAATTATCATATCAAATATTTCTTCAAATTAAAAATTTATTTACACGTGACTATTACAAACAGAAAAAAAAACTTTAAAATTAGAATTAAATGATTACATGTTAAAAGCAGGAAAATTACGTCATAAGAACCATATTTACACTTGAATTTTACGTCATATTTAAAATGCCCAAAAAATATGGTAAAACAATTTAAATTGAAAAATATATTTGCGCGAGATATTTTGAGATAATCTTTTCAACTATTATCGTGAATTCGAAGACAGCGCAAATAATATTTCCTTCTAACAACAAAAGTATTTTTACGTGAATATTAATAAGAGAAATAAAAGTTTGGTGTAAATTACGTCAGATTTGAAAGATACATTTAAAATGAATTATTTAAAAGAACTATCTTATACCGCTGCTAAAAAATACCGGGAGACAATGACACTGTTTACTTAATTCATTTTAGATTAGCTTATTTTCAAATAACTAATGTGTTTAATTAAATACGAAAACAGCCATTGTATCTCTTAACAGCAACAGATTTGGTCTTAAAAATCCCCAATCCAAGAAAAACGAATGGAAACCCGTTTACAGAGAGATCGCTACTGTTTTTTTTTTTTTTTAAATTTTAATTCAATATTTTTAAAGCCGATCAAATACGTGCAATTAGCGTGCTTTTTGGATTTTGGTGTACCTGAACGGGGGTTGGCGAGCGTAGCTCGTAGGGGGCAGAGCCCCCTAGTTATTTAAATTTTTTTATAGCATGTCAAAATTTTTCATAATTTATATTTAAAACAAACGGACCTAATATCATTAAACTGAAAATAGTCTTCCATTTTCTCATTATAAGGATTATTTATGGAAAATATTTTTTCAAGACTTGTTTTCACTGACACTATTAAAGTTTGTGCACATAATAAATATGTTTGTTATTTTCAAAAAGCAGTACCTGTGCTAATAACCAATTACTGGATATCCTACATACAGTTGATAAGAAAGACATTGACATTTGTTTTGAACGAATTAAAATAATTCAAATAATAATAAACAAAAGTTGTTTATTTTAATGTCTGTATTATATTATATATTTACGTTGACCTGCTTCGCCATTTTTGAAATAACATTTTCACTTCTTCACTCGAAGTATCTTCAGTTCCGAATGCAATAGGTGGAGAGGTGAAAACGTTATTCCAAAAATGGCGTAGTAGAATATTGTTTGATGTGTTAACGACCAAGGTCAATATGATTTTTTTAAATGGTTATTTTTAATTGTTTTAATGGACACAGATAATTTTATGAGTGAACTTTGAAGAGATTCTAAAAAATAATCTTAAGGATTGTTTCCAACAGATGATTATATGAGTAGTGTTTTTGGAAATATATTGGATTTTATTAAAAACAAAAGTAATGTTTTTACAAATAAAATGCAAAATGACATGCTTTTTTCCTATAAAACATTACTATAAATGCATTGTTAAATATTGAAGTAAATTGTATCAAATAAATATTTTATGACTATTCAACGAATACAGCACAGACAAGATACCCCATGTTTTGGTACAAGTAATGCCTGGAAAAATTCGTTTGAAATGTAAACGTATAAGAAGTAAAATAAATTTACAACTACAAATTTATCATAAAATTATGCAATTTTTTCAAAACGCAAAATATGTATCAATATATTTTCTTAAACTAGAGGAAAAATATTTTGTTACGACATTTGTAAGGGAAAAAATGAGAATCATGGAAGAAGTAAGTTAATTTTGTATAAGCAATAAAAATATATAAGTGATATACAGTAAAATTTGGATAATTCGAACTTGTTTAATTTGAAAATCTGTATAATTCGAATATTTTGCTCGGTCCCTAGAATTCTGTATTAAAGTAATGTAAAAAAGTTGTGGATATTTCGAATTTTATTTTAGATAATTCGAAATTTTCGTACGATTGTCCTTAAAATTTTGAGGTAAAAATTATTCCTGAGACTTTATTTCAGTTAAGGCTCAAAATATTTTAACACTTTAATTTAACGGTCTTTCTGAGAAAAAGAAAGGCGGTGGTTTGGAATGTCACTACATGAGGATAACATGAGGGCCCAAGCAAAATGCTCTTTGGCAAAATGCCAACACTTTACCACACTCATACCCCATCCCCTCCCCCAAGATGGAAAATCTGATCCATCAAGCTTGTGTGAGGACTATATAAACGTGGAGCAATATGTGGCTGTGTGTGGCGAGAAAACCGATGCGGGCATTATTGCTCAACTAGCGTAGAACAACTAAGCTGATGACGGACTATCTGGGATTGAATAAAACAAGAAATACAGGAGAAGCCCTTACATAATCCATAACCTATTACCAAACCTGAAAACGCTTTTTTGACGGTTCTATTTTTCTACGGTTAAGTTTCTATTTTTGTATCAATTGATTGGCTGGAATCCTATAGTACGACTCAAGGATTGCATTCAAAGAAGCAATGAAAAATACTTGCTTCTTTTCTTAAAAGTGATGAATAATTAAGCCTTTGTAACTCAAAAGTCCCGATTTGAAAAATTCTTATATAGATATTAAAATGCATCATTTTAAGCATGGAAAAAATAATTTAAAAAATTCAGAGCAGAAAAATAAAATTTTATTTGGAAAAATGGTTTTGTTGCATATCTTCAACATCTTACCAAATGGGACAAAAACTGAAAAAAATTTAAATTTTAATTTTAACGAAAATTTTTGAGACAATTGTTAGTTTTGTTGTAGCAAAGTCCCACACCACATTTCTCACAAACAGTTTGATTAAAGTTTTTACAATCAGGGTATTTACAACGTATTCTTTTTTCTGCCCAATATGGCTAGTGTCCAATTTTGTCTAGTCGCACTTGTTTGGGTGGAATATGTTGAGTAGGCGCTCTATGCTTTTTCTGTTCAATTCTATTTTCTACGAGATCTTTCCCTTTTTTTGCTAGCTTTGGACTTGAAGTTAATTTTACAGAAGGGGGGGGGGGGGATCCCTAACTTCCCCTATAGCAATTAAATAATATAAAAACAGACTAATGTTTCCCCTTTTCAATAATTATTTTTTTCTGAAAGAAATGCAACTTAAATAACCATTAGAATATATTTTTGTTGCTCTTTCGATATTTTTTAAAAATCTATTACAAGGGAAGATATGGACCGTTGTTGCAGATCTGCAACAAACAAAAGTTTACGTTTATCTTATACATATTATAAATTTCCTAGCTCGAAAATGGTCTTTAAATAAAGAATTTAAACTCATCTTTGAAAACAATATACTTTTAGACAATATATTTTACCCCTGTATTTCAAACCTTAATTCAGCAAATATCACGTGTAACTAGTCAAGCGATAAATCAACCTTTGGCGCGAAAAAAATAAATCAGTATCGACATTTGTTGCGGATTTAATGAAATGATTATGTTAATAGTAGTGTAATAGAATAACAACAATCGACAAAATCGTCTTTTGAAATTTACTGTTGAAATAACAATGACGTTTTGGATATGTTGCGGATCTGGAACACGGTGATACAAAGGGTTAAGATAGTAAAAATGTTTTTATTAAAAAAAAAAAAAATAGCAGTATTCTTAGATAACGTTTATATGCTAAATCTTTCATGGTGGAGTTAATCTTTTGTAGTTATCTCTTCTTTTTGAGAGAATATATGTAATTCGAATTTTTGGATATTTGGAACTTTTCTCTGGTCCTTTCAACTTCGAATTATCGTATTTCAATTATTTACTGCAATATATATAATAATTTATTCAATTTCTTCTGTTGAATCTACGCTGTAAAAAAAATTCTAACGTTACTCCATAAAATTGATGGCAACACGCTGCCTCCAGTTTTATGCAGTAATTTAACTTATATAATGATATAATTTATATAACTAATATATATAATTGATATAACTAATGTAATATTACATGTTTCTCTAACGTAACACAAATTACACCATGAAATGGAGGCAGCAAAGCTACCATCAACTTTATGAGAAAAGTTACATAATATTTTACAGTATAAGAGTGACAACGTTAGATTTCTTGAGTGTTTAGAAAACTTTTACTTACTGTTAAACGTCGTACTTATAAAAATGAACTGTTCAATTTATTTTTATAGCACTTAAATTGACCACGATACAACGTTGATTGATATCAGATAATTACTTTTGATAAATTCAAAAACTTCACGAATTTATTTAAATTTCCTCGCAGTGAATGTTATGTAAAATATAAACCCTTAAAAGAGTTATTTTAAGAAAGGTTCCTTACACCGTTTTATAAAATTGAAAAACTTCTAAAATGTTTAAGTCTTTTTCATCAATTACTATTAAAATAAAAGAAATGCTATGAAAATCAAGCCGCAAAGCATCGTTCTCACTACAGCAATATTTTCCATGATATTTATTCAAGATTTGTGTCCATTGACACTAACAAAGGATGTAATCATAAGAAATCACATTTGTTATACACTCCAATGTGGAAACTGCACTAATGACCTATTACAGAGTACATTCTTCCTTATTTCATTCGATAGCAATATTTTTGGCATGATATAAAAAATAAATCGCATAAGCATTCTAAGATTTGTTTCATAAAAGAGACCTTTAAAGATGCAAAATATACAAAGATAGAGCAAAAGCATTGTGTTAGTGTTATTTATAAGAAAAACGATTATGAGAGTTATGATAAAAGAATTTGAGATAAGCAACAAAAATAAACGAGTCGCATATTGCCATCATTTACTACTGTAAATAGAATGTTTTCTTTCGTTTCTGTTTTGGAATCTTAAAGCAATAACTTGGGATTTCGTGGAAGTTTCTAGCTCATTAAGATTAAATATTTCAAAATACATTTTACTTATCTGTTGATAAGCATCTAATAAATATAGAATTTAATGAGTTTCAAAGTATAAACTTTCTTAATATCAAGAAGATATACTTTTTATTCCAAGTCTTTCAGATTTTAATTATTTTCTACCGCATTGTCTGTTGACTAAAATATAAATATATATTTAAATAATTTTGAAAAAGACTTCTCGCATTTTTATTTCAAATTTAAAAATTTCAAACGTGTGTCACATTTAAAGCAGTAAAAATTAATCTACTTCAACCCAAACCACCCACCCTCTTTCTCATCCCTAGTCTAGTTATCCAATATTCGGATACAGAAAATAAATGTACACATTACAGATTTATACGGGACTATTTTGTCTCGTGTCTAACCGTGCTCGCTCTTACATTGCTTCAGAAAATTTTTACAGGTGTAGACTTCATAATATATGATACGTCGTGCAAAGCCCGAAACATATTTTTTCATCGATATTCTATGGAAATTACAAATCTAATGTTATAAGTATGAATACATGGGTTTTTTTAGTGGGATTATTTACCGATTCCCAAGATGGGAACCGTGCCTATCTTTCTTGAGAAAGCTAACCCGTATCTGCACAATCTTTTCAAGGTTCGCAGAAAAAAAACATGCCATCCCAAACGGTTTGCAAGACATTTCCTACTCACACTGGGCGTAAAGTTGGCTGCAACTAGGAAGCCCCTAAAAGATGTACAACTATTCAACTGTTCAACCTATATAAGTCATGACAATAACCAGTGCCGTATAAACGTATCGAAGACGTCTTCACCATAAAAAATTAAAGAACTATTTATTGAAAAAAGATATAATGACAATTTTTTTAATCATTAAAAAGTTGAATTCGTATCATACAGTGCGTTATGATAGGCTAAAATCTCTTTACTCTTCGAATGAAACATACAATTTGTATTCCAAATCAAATCTACGTTTTAATATCTACACCTGTAACATCAAGAAAGAAAACTAATAAACTGTTTAAACTAAAATATAGACTTTTTTAAAAGTTTTATATATTACACTTTGGAAATCTGTTTGACCAAACTAAGAGGAGATTGTAGCATTACATTACAAAAAAAGGTTTCTTTGACAGAAATAGTAACTTAAGTATTATCAACAGTAAGATTAGAGGTGGAAGAAAAAAAGAGAATTTTATTTTTATCTTAGGGTTATTTCATCAACTCATATCATTCAGGGAACTTATTTCCTTTTTCTACTTACCTAATTTTGATTTTTTTTTTTTTTTTTCGGAAAAATACTTTTCCAAAGCTTTTTTTTTTTTTTTTTTTTTGTCAAAAGAAGTAATTATTTTTTATCCAATCATATAAGAATGTGAATATGATTTTGAATTTAAAAAATCACAAGCTTGCTGTTCATTGTTCTAATTTTACATAGTAAAATAAAACAGAAGTAAATGTAGAAGAAAAAAATGAAGTATTTTTTTTTTCATTCACGCTGTAGTTAAAATGAGAGATTAAAATGAGAGAGTTTAAAATGAGTTAACAGAGGTCAACTACATGGCAATTTGAGAATAAATAAGATAATCAGAACGTGGAAATATGGCACAGACTGGAAGAAAGACAAATCGAAAGCACAAACAATTTTCAACTAAGTAGGAAAGTCATTGCACCAGACATTCAAGATTTTGTGTACATATATTTTAGTAATTTATGAGATTTTAAAACAAAATAACAAAATATAAAATTTTAAATGCCTGTGTTGTTAATATAAGTGTACTAACAGTCCAAAGACGGGTTACGTATTGTGGTCTGCATGCTTATTGCAACTTCAAAAAATCCTTTATACTACACCTATATTCTTTATTTCTTACAACATAAATACAAATTGATGAGGTGCAAAAGCTTGTTTCGTGGAAAACATTTTGTTATGTAGTTTGGAACATGACTGCAAGTTTTTATCATCAAAACATAACGTAAATTGATAAAGTAATTTCCCATACGTGAAAATTTGACAAGTTGCCTGTGAACTGTCCTTATCCCAATCCCATTCAAAATGTTTGGCCTGCAATGTGCGCTAAAAGTGCTACAAAGTAGAAAACTACCAAAATACGAAAACATAATTGATAACATGACATTGGGAAGCATTACATCCCTAAGTTAATTTCTTCCATGTCGGACAAAGATGTCATCGACGCTCACTTACAACCTACAAAGTATTAAAGTGATCATTTTGCGTATAACCACATAAATGGGCATAACACATGACTGTATCTATGCAAAATTATTATTCCCTACTGCATTTGGGATTAATTACTATGTTCCATGTCTGAGTAAAATAATGCATTTTCCCTAGCAGAACTTATCCAGCACAATTAGGTGTTTCCAAAAAAAATAATGTTTATGGCAAATTAATACTACAGGTTTATTTTAATATAACAACATTATCTTTACATGAAAAATAAACATAAAACACATTACTTACAATTTTTAGCCCGAGTGATGCAGTTTTTTTGTCCACCACTGTCTGGTTCTACTAAATTTGAAAAGTTTCATTATTCGTTAGAAGCAAATATAATACAGATATTTAATTGTTAAAAATAAACATGCTCTTCCAGAAACAGTTTTGCTATATTTTTTTCTAAATTTTTGTCATTTGTGATTTGATGTTTAATGCTTTTACTTCTATATATTTCTACATTGATATGAAAATGTTATAATAAATGTCATAATAAAAGTAATTAATATAAATATATATATATATATATATCACATAAATTTGATAAAATATGTATTACCCACATATTCTTGATAAAAATTTACTCTTATGTTAAATATATAAAACAGTAATTTAAAAAAAGTTCATTACATTCCCAGAAAGCAATAAATTGACACAATGTAGAATTTCGAGCAATTTAGTTTATATAATAATGCCATTAATACGAAATTTCGTACTGTTGTTTTGTAAATAAGAAAATTTATGATTGAAGTTATTACTTGTAAACTAATTGCAATAATATCTCCTAATCAAATAAAAAGTGTTTTAACATTTATGGAAGTTACGAATCAGTCGATTTTAATTATATCAAATAGTTTGAATCAAATTTAATAAATTTGAAAAATGTTTATGGAATTTGAAAACAAACAGTAAGCTGGAAAAATTTGTTGCAAATAATTGGCGCAAAAATATACAGCATATTTTCGAGACAAAAACATTGTGACGCCGTATTACATTATTTATTTGACAGTCAACCTGTAATTAAACTAACGGATTCGAATGTAGTAGGATAATAAGTAAGTATCAATAAAATAATGTAGCAATAAAAGTCATTTGTAATAGACCGTTCTCTGTTGAGACCTTACATGAATTTTATTGAATAAACTTAATTGGGAGATATGCACTAGATCTTATTTTTCGTGGGGTAGTCGTATTTAGGTATTGATACTATGCACAAATTGTATATAATGAAACAAGTCAATGACAATTTTTGTAGAATAGAATTTTTTCAAGAATAATACTAAAGAATACTAATAAAAAAGGTGTCTTCGTCGAAATGCAACAGATTTCATAAAAAAAAAAAAAATATGGAATTGAAATAAATTTGGGTTGTTATAATTCACTAAAATACAGTTCTTAAAACGAATAAAAAAAATCGTTTTGATACGGAACAATTTTGGTATGAATTTAAGTGTTAAAGAAGTAATTAGTGGAATATGCATTATGTCTTTTGTGAATATATATCATGTTATCTTATAAGGTTCTAAGCTTAGCAATAAATGTAAGAAATTGTTTTTGAAAGCAATCTTATTTTTAACAATAATAAATATTTCGATATACATATAATAAATAAATAAATTACTGAGAGAAGGAAAAGCAAAAAACTCTAGTGCAAATTAAAAAGGACTAAATGTATCAATCTTTAAATTCTTTCGCGTTTTGTTAACAAAACTTTAAAAAAAAAAAAAAACATTGACCTTTATCGTTAACCAATATCGTTTTCTTACATAAAATTTTGTAATTTACTTTAAAATGTAACAAGAAGAAAATACTTGTAGAGGCATCCAGAACCAAGATCCGCCATTGCTCAGCAGCATTGAAAGAAACATATTAAACAGTTTCTCCACAATAACAACAACAAATGTGAATTAAACAAATGCGACGTACAAGTAATAATTAAGTTGTTTATTAACGCTGAATAAATTTCCTAACTATTAACTATTGTAAAAACAAAGTAATTAGTACAGAGATGTTTTTCTACGTATATTACAGATACGCGTTTTACACATTTATTAAATGTACTTCCAATGGCTATTATAAGAGACAGAGTATTAAAACCAATGATTCCAGATATTTAAATGTAAAACGGAAATTTTGAATAAAAAATACCAATTAGAATTACTTTTAGGCAAAATTATGTACTTGAAATAATGTTTACAATAGAGTGGCATTATACTAGTACAAAGATTTCGATTAAAATACGTTTGAAAGTCAGTAAACAGGTCACAAACCGATTTGCGAGGTCGGAAATTTGTAGTAAATTATTTCCAAATACCCCAATAGCTGGCAGCACTGTCCAATTGGAACATGTCCATGTGGAATTTATGAGACAACAGTTGTAAAAGATGAGCAGGGGCGTTCAAAAGTTATTGACGAAGAAGGAAGTGGTCGTCCTGTTGTGATTGCGACAGAAGAAACAGTGCGGAAGATTGAGGAAATGGAGAAACTGACAGACGAACAACAATAGACAGCATTAGCAACTGCAACATTGTGTTCACATAGTTTAGCCTACAGCCGACTGATGCAGACGTTGCATGTGATGTACACACATGGCTGAGAGTGTAGTCCAAAGACTTTTATGTAGCTGGTATTTGATTACTCATAAAGAGATGGCACAAATGTATCAGTGTAAATGTCGATTATATAGAGAAATATACATGCTTTTAAGAATGTATCTTGGTTTCCCTTTATTTATTGGCTTTTGTGACCTACTTACTGACTTGACCTCGTATAATCATTAATTGTGAATACATGATAACATTCATACTGTTTGAAAGAAGCATGCATTATGGAAAATATGTTGGCTATTTTCTCTTACTTTGATCCAGTTAATTTTTTTATCTATTAGATCGCTTCTTTTTAATATGTATGGAAACAAATAAGATAATGTTTGGTCTGATGGCTTCTCTATATGAAATGTAGGGGGTAGGGGACAGTTTAATAAAGAATACAGAGAATTCGACATTAGCTCACATACACTAAGTAAAGATAGTGTTCTACTAAATTTGAACTGAACAGGAGCCGTGATTAGTTGCAAACACATAAAATTAGTCTCTCGAAATATTGTGGTCTTCAGAATCTTTTCATAATAAATTGTAAGTATATCCCGAATCCCCAACATTCCATTCATATTGTTATTATTTTAGGATTACTTCTTTTTGCCTTCTCTTTAAAAACGAATGTGGGGGAATGATAATTTAACAACAAAGAACACAGTTACTTTTAAATGTCATATGATTTAGGACAGTGTGGTCCAACCTTTGGTTACCCGAGGGCCAATCAAACTTTAGGATAGGAGTGTGAGGGCCAGAGACATTCCAGAAAGAATACGAATTACATATTTTATTCAAAAACTTTTATCTAAGTTAAAATTATTAAAAGAAATTTAATATACCACTTCATTTTACTGTCGAGAAATCAATGTGATGATTTGCACAGCATTTCCGATACAAGTTTATCAATGTCACTGTAAGTTTCGTAAGGCAAAATCTCAGGATCGATTCCAGTGAAACACTTTCAATCCGATTTCTCTTTTTTGATTTAATTTGTTTGAGAGCAGAAAAAGCACTTTCGCACATATATGTACAGCCAAACAGTGATAACATTTGCAGCGAGAATTTGAACAGTTAAGGAGAACGTTCTTCAGACATCAGTTTCCAGAAATTTTAAGGGACATTACACTTTTTAGTTTGGTCTACCTGAAGATTACAAATTTTAATTTGAAGGTCGCCGGGCACCACACTCATTTCAATACCCATGGTGCTGTTGAATAGTGCAACTTTTGGTTTTAGGGAATCAAAATCCTGGAATCTGTCCTGAAACCCTTTCTTGATATCTATTATTATTTCATCAAGCATACTAAAATTTGTGTCATTTTTTTTCAACTGCTGACAAAATGGGAAGTGTGCCGTGTTATTTGCCTTCAGTGCAATTTGTGTTACATCAAGTCATTTGCGGAAGTCCTCAATATGTCTATAAAGCTGGGAGATGTTTTGTTTTCTGCCTTGTAGTTTCAAGTTTAAAGCAATTAGATGGGATGTCAAATCTGTCAGAAAAGCAATATTATTTAAAAACGGGATTTCTTCCAGTTTTTCTTGATACTCATGTTCAATGTTCTCATTTCTGAAAAACGCAAGAATTTCATTCCGCAACCCAAAAAGTTGCTGCAAGCATTTTCCAGCATTTAGTCAGAGCATTTAACGGTACAATGAAATTTTACTATACTCAGCTTCCAAACTATTCCAGAAATGCAATAAATGTTCTGTGTCTACAGAGAGTTTCCACAGAGAAACTCCTGGTGTCTAATGCAGTGAAAAAACAAACAATTCATGCATTTTTCTCTTTACACAGTCCTACTAAAATAGTTTTATGACGGGTCATTGCTTTAGCTCTATCTCTTGCGATACCAGAGCACTTCACAAAGCCTCCATATTTAGAAACACCATCATCCATTGCGTTGAATATGCCAATACTTTTTTGCTGGTTTCTAATGACTTCAATTCTAACAGTTTTTCATGAATTTCATATTCTTCGTTTATTGTTCTGACAAAGGTAATAAGCTAGCTGAGGTCAGCTATATCTGTGCTCTCATCTAGAGCTACAGAGTGAAATTCACTTTTACCCAAAGTGCCCTTAAAAGAACCTGAAACTTCACTACCCATATCATTAATTCTTTTAAAAACAGTCTGAGAGACGTGAAAACTGTTTCAAAATTTCTTGTTTCCAAATGAAGATGCCATATTTGCAGCACATCTCTTAATGAGCTCACGATCCCTAAAGGACTGTTTAATTTAAGCTTGATATAAACACTCCTCATAACATCCCTTTAAACCAGACGTGTTTGATGGTTGCAAGATACTCTTCCGTCTAAGTTTCAGCTTAAATCAATAAGTACAAACTTCTGGTACTTCCTCGATATTGATCGTATTTTGATTTATGCAACCTGGTATATGGTATAGTGTCTACTCATGTCACACTCCCTCGAAACACCTAAGACTTGAGAACAAATAACACACTGTGGTTTTCCATTATATTCAACGAAAAAGTAAGTTTCCGGCCACTTTCACTGAAATTGTTATTTCTCATCTTCAACAAGCAGTTTCTTAATTTCCGCCATTTTAGGCCACGCTTTCGCAACAACGACGAGAACAATCTCTTGTCGTACTATATCTCTCGAACAACCTCTCTTGTCAAAAACAACCACTTCGCCACGAATTATAACGGTCGAAGAGTGAAGCATTGGTATCGCTGTTATAGGGGTAATGAATAAGATTGCAAGGTGCTGCTGACGTAAACTAAAAAAAAAACCTAAAGTAGTATTATTAAAAAAAAAACCTTAAAGTAGTAAGAAGGGTAAACGATTTTTTTTCGAGATGTTAAATCAATTTTATTTCTAGTAAGAAGGGCAAGGGCCAACAAAAATGAACAGGTGGGCCGTGGGTTGGGCCTTACTGATTTAGGAGATACGAAAATATCCATCTACATGGTGCCGCATTTTCTTTCACACATCAGTTAAGGATTGTGTGAGTGCATTAAGAAAATGCCATAATTATTGAATCTGAAATTATGTAAATAATTATTGAGCTGAACTGTTAGAAAGGTGATTTTCAGCAAAATTTAATATGATAAAAATATAGAGGCCATATTGTTTGATTATTGTGTTCTAAATTGATATAAAAAAGCTTGTTATACGTGTATGACTGGTATAGATATATAAAATTCAAGTATAGGTAAGTGCAGGTAACCATTCCGAGGTGAACCGGGCCCTCTATATATTTAAAACACAAGGATGTCCTTTATTTCAGTTATCCGCCTGAGCTTTTTGTTAAACCTAATTTCTTAAATAGTTTTTAAATGAAAGCCGTTCAATTGTAGATGCGCCCGCACTATGTATTTTTTTAAATATTCCCGTTTTTATATTTTAATTTTTATTTTAAACGTATTTTATAAAAATTCTTCAAAATAGTGGAAAACGAATTACTTTCATTATTTCACATAAAAGAGAAATAGTGAAAATTATTCGAACACGTGTCTTTTTGGAAGTTATTTTCGGTAAAAATAAATTATACAATTGCACATTATTTTATATGCGAATAAAAATTCATGATTATTGCGATATCAGGAAAATATTGTCTATTGAGTTTATTTTATCTGTAAGAATTACGAATCTATTCAAGTTACTTTTTTCATTAGATATAAATAGAAAATATATTTTTATTCTTCATGCTGTTTATTGGTCAGAAGTCTTATGAAAATGAAACGCAATTCAACATTACATCATTTTTCACGAGGGTTATGTACTAACTTATATGTAATACGCTTGATATACACAAACGTTCACATTTTTAGTATTGCCGGGAAAGATAAAATTTACAAAAAATCATCTGAGTCCATAATTCGTATTTTGGTGCTTCCAGATTATAAAAACGTAAATATTGGCCTACGTATCAACGAATACTTAATACATTTATCTTATACTTGACTGTAGTGCTAAAACACTCTCAAACATACCGACAAAATTTTTAAATTTTGATTTAACGCGTTAAAAATTCTATCGCAATCTGTGACTTCTCGAAACTAATGCAAGTGACTAATATTATTGTTGTTTTTCTGTACAAAGTACTTCTGTTTCTGTGTAAAATTAGATAAACGGTTTCTTTATGTTAAAAATCGTGCATAAATATTGAAAAAAATGCATGTGTCTATGAAATGAAACTGTGAATAGGGTGCCATGCATAAGTTGCCAATTTTCGTTATTCGCCAAGGCTGTTTTCTTTATTTCGCCAAACACCCTATACTAAAAAAGTACCGATAATTTAATTTATGTATCTGGCTATAAAAGCACAGTATTTTCCAGTATAGGAGCCTTGGCGTACATTTTTTTTTTTTTAGTTTGGCATAATTTCAGCTTAAGAAAGGAAGATTTTGTTGCAAAATTATATAAACAGCTATGAAAACAATCTTAATGAACTTTTAAGTTAATTTATGTATGAATCTATACAATCTATAAACATTTTATATATATCTACATTAATGTTGTTTTTTAAGTACAATTTACATCAGTTTCTGTAAAAAATAGTTAAATGGCTTCTTTATATTAAATAAATTGTAAAAATATTGAAAGATTAGCTGTGTATATAAAACAGTGAATGTGTTGCTTGAAAATATGTTGCCAAATTTCATTTTATCGCGAAGGTCCTTTTCTCTATTTCGCTAAGGCCCCTATACTGGAAAAGTACGAAAATTAGTTTGAAATTGGACTGTTAGGAGCACAGATACAACATCGCCGTCTGATTTTGGATAAGTTATTAGTAGAATCGGGATGAAGATGTAAAGACGTATATTTTTGTATATTACCTTTTAAATTCTGGTTTTAAAAAAAAACAACCTTAAATGCGCGGATATTAAATTGTGGTAAGCTCGATTATGGAGATCACTGGGTTTGAACAAGAATCAAACAGACAACTTTCTCTAATTTGGCTTCATATATGATAACTTGTTGTTTCGCCAAAATTTGCGGGATTTCGTAAGATCTTTCGCCAAATTGGTCAAACTTTGGCGCTATTCTGGTAACCCTATCATTAGTATTTTTCAACAATTACTCACTGTTTAAACTGATACTGATTTCTCTATAATAAGGAAGCTCAATCGGAATTTTGAGGGACACATAGAGACTTGGATTTTATATAAATAGATTCTTCATGCAGTTTATTGGTCTGAACTCTTATGAAAAGGAAGCGCAGGTAAAAATTCGATCATTTCTACGAGGGTTATGGACTATCTTATATGTAATATGCTTGATATACAAAAACGTTCACATTTCTCGTGTTTCCGAAAAAGTTAAAAATTACAAAAAATCATCTGGTCCCATTGTTTTAATTTTGTTGCTTCCAGATTATAAAAACATAAGTATTGGCTTACGTATAACCGAATACTTGATACATTTATTTAATACTTTACTGTAGTGCTAAAACACTCTCAAACATATCGAGAACATTTTTCGAATTTTAATTTAGCGCAATAAACATTCTGGAGCAAACTGCGAAGTCTCGAAATTAATGCAAATAACTGATTCCAAGATCTCTCTTGAAATTTCACAGTATTTTGGGAATCTCGACCATCGTTGCTGTTTCAAAATGCTAAAAAATTAAAGTAAAATGCATTTTTGTATAAAGACACCTTGAATATTTAACTATCGTAACAAATTACCCGCTGGCATTTCGTTGACTCAACGGTCAAAATAATTGCTCATGATTAAATTAATTAATGTGCCACCATTATTTTAGAATTAAAATAATTGCCTTATTCATTGCCAGAAATTCTGCTCTTAAAATAAAGCGAAAATTGTCTTTCTAAATTTGTAGTGGCAAAAGACGTTTAACGAGAAATTCGAAAATTTCTACTATAAATAAAATATACAATAAAATAGTTTTAGTGGTTAATCTTTTAACTACGATGTTTTCGTTAATGACATTTCTCGTTTAACTATACTGCTCTCTGCTGCTTGAGAAATTTTGGTCAGTTGAACTATGTAACATTTTCACTTATATTTTGTCATTTTCTCTTCTTTTGTTACATATTTTATATATTTCGTTTCATAATTTTTTCTCCTTTTTCTCTGTACTTTTATTGCATTTTTTTGTCTTTATTTTATTACTAACTCGTGTCATTTTTCGATTGTCATATGCTATGCTATCGGAATCATATATTAGTACAATTTCCCATTTTCTTTTATTGGACGTCTTAAAATGTTATATCCATTTAATTTAAACCGTTCATTTTATTCAAAAATACGTACTTTTTATCGCAAAATACTTTTAAGATAAATATATTTCTTTTAAATACATCCCCTATTTGCTGCCTTGTAATATGTACAACCTCGCCTCATCTGGCTTCACGTTGAGATATAATACAAGAAAATAAAAATAAAAGCCTAAATTTGATTGATTGTGCAAAACGTTAAATAAATGCAAATTCCTTCTTTGGTCATATCTGGTCAGCACATCCTTCTAAAAAATTTTCTTTAAGTGTAAAATTTGCCTGCATCTACTCTTTTCTTGCCAGCATTCTCTAACGTTCTAATATGACACATGTAGTCTGTCCCTTTTTTATGATCTCTGCAAAAATATAAATGATCTGTAAATATATTGCCCCCGTGCGGGCGTCATAGAACCTTGATTATATTCATGAGCCCGTGTCTTTTCTAGATATAGCACATCTGTTAAAAGTTCTTCTCCACAATACATTAATTCCAAATTGTGGCGATATTCGAGCTAAAATATCTCGTATTATATAATGTTTATTTCACAGAAGTATACCAAGTAGCAAACATTTGGCGATATATTGGCGATACTTTCCTCACTCAGTGTAATTTGTATCACACTCTATCTTATCTCCGTAGGTACTGGTCTCTCTTTATATAGGGTCATTCCATGTCAGTTCAGGCAGGCATGTAACCCACCATCACAGATTTTGATGAAACTGCGTGTGTTTGTTCCTTTTATTAAGATTTGATTCCCAGTATTTTTTTTTACTCCCTGGTCAAATAGTTTCTGAGAAAAAAATTGTCAAAATTTTGAAAAACTGCCGTCAGTTGGCATTCTTGACAGCTCGGTTTTCAAGTGTAGCATGTCATATATATAATCATATTTCAATATCTACTCTACAAATCATCTTCAAATAATTTATGCACAATATTTAGAGTACGCAGCTTATGAAAAAAATATATTGTTACGCTTATAACATTTTAAGTGTGTCTAAAAAAATATTTAAACTTTGAAGTCGTGAATTTTTTATGAAAAATAATGCATTAACAAAAAAAGCATTATCAACAAAAGGCGTTATTTTTATTAAATTTATTTTTTGTGGGAGATATACTTAAAGGTGTCCTTTACCTGATTCTGAAATAAAAATAGTGGGATTTTGGGTGTTTTTAGTAGTATTTCCTATTTAAAAATATTTTGAGGTGCATTTCAAATCAAATCAAGCAGAGTCATTCCATGTCAGTTCCCCTAAGCCATTTAATCACTGTCACAAATTTCAATGAAACTGGGTTTGTTTATAGCTTATTTTAAGAAGTAATCACCTTTAATTTTCTTGATCCTAAGTAAAATATTTTTTAAGATAAAAAATATCAAAATTTTGAAAAATTGTTTTAAATTTTTTTAATGACAGTTCGATATTCAAAGACTGCATTAAAAAAAAAAAAAAAAAAAAAAAAAAAAAAAAAAAAAGTCATTTCAATATAAAATCACTAAATAGATTCCAGATAATGTATACAGGGGGATTCATAAAAGATGGGCAGAACTTTAAGGGGTTATAGTACACTTAAAGACAAATAATATTAAATAGGAGACTAAGGGTCCCAGACGTATTCCCAAGGAGATAGGGGGCATTAAAGTTTAGGGTCCGAAATTTCAAATCATTATAAAACATGGAAAAATTGGTCGATTCGTTTGCGGTTTTTGCAAAAAATTTTCTTTATGCCAGTATTTTCTTGAAATAAAATTTTAAAGTTCAATTTCAAAAAATGCCGATAGGGGGCGCTTTAGACTTTGGAGTAACAAACAACTATTTTTTAACGTTATTTTTTGTATTTCTTTAAATGATTTCGAAAGCTTAGACTTAAACTTAAATTTTGATCTAAAAATCTGAGTCCTAACGAGTAGTTAAGTAGCATAAACTGAAATTTGAAATTTGAAACCCTTCTCCCCCCAGAACAAAAATCAGTTATTCCCGAGCTTTGTGTCGTAGATTAGGCTCTAACTACTGCCGCGTTTTGCTAAAATTATTCTTTATGTCAGTATTTTCTTGAAAATAAATTTTAAAGAAAATTTTCAAAAAATTCCGATAGAGGGCGCTTTAGACTTTGGAGTAACGAACAACTATTTTATACCGTTATTTTTTGTGTCTCATTAAATGCTTTCTAAAGCTTAGACTTAAACTTAAATTTTCAGCTCAAAATCTGAATCGCTGAGCGTGGTTCAGTAGCGAGGGGAGGGGGTTCAAATTTCAACTTCTGAACATAGTTCAGTTTGCACTACTTAACCATGCCCAACGATTCTGTGCTGTGATACGAGGCAAAAATACAACTTTCGTCAAGGACTGCATAGTCGGAATTCACTCATAAAGGCACTGGCACAGTTGGAAACGTCGCTCATGCAAACGTTAAAGCCCCATTCCTGACGCTAGTCACCGGGTGAAGAAGGAAACAGAAAGTATGCAAATGTCAAATGGGGAAGAAGAAGAACACGTATGCAAAATTTCGACACGATTCAGGCATAAAAACCACTGAACGGTGAGTCAAGTGTAAGTCGCTGTAGTAATGAATCGGAAGATGGTGCCCTTCACGAATAAGGAAAAGGCTGAGATGCATTTAATTTACGGAGCGGCAGATGGAAATGGTGCAGAGGCACAACGAATGTACGGAGAGCGATTTCCCAACAGGAGGTTGCCTAACCGCAAAACTTTCGAGCGCTTGCACAGACAGTTGTGTGAGACGGGATCATTTCTCGCTTCCCGGTCGAATGCAGGTCGTGCAAAAAAGGACGAATCAGTAGTTGTTGCAGAAGCCATTCTGGATGTAGTAGCGGCGCAGCCAAGTACAAGTACACGAACAGTGGCTAGGCAGGTGGATACCTCACATTCCATGACTTTGAGGGTACTGAAGGATGAACATTTGCTCCCGTTTCATGTGCAACGAGTCCAGAAACTGTCTCCAGGGGATTATCCAAATCGTATTGAATTCGCCCGCTGGTTTCTGCAGCAGAACGCGCTAAATCCACATTTTGGACGAACTGTGCTTTTCACCGATGAATGTACCTTCACACGTGAAGGTACATTTAACACACACAATGCACGTGTATGGGCGGATGTCAATCCACATGCTACGTATCCACATTCTCATCAGAGACGCTTTTCCATCAATGTTTGGGCAGGAATCCTCGGAGACCACCTAATCGGACCGTACCTTCTTCCTGAACGCCTCAACGGTAAAACATACCTCACATTTCTGCAACATGTGCTGCCAGACCTGTTAAACGTTGTTCCTCCACGCATCCGGCGGGTCATGTGGTTCCAGCACGATGGAGCGCCAGCCCATTACGTACGAGACGTCCGCAACTATCTGGACATCACATTTCCGAACAGATGGATTGGTCGAGGTGGTCCTGTTGCTTGGCCTGCTCGCTCGCCAGATCTTTCACCCCTCGATTTCTTTTTTTGGGGACGATTGAAGGCTCTTATGTATGAGACACCCATTGAATTCCCCGAGGAACTGGTCGCCAGACTTTCCGCCACTGTAGGGGAAGTGCTCGAAAAGCCTGATGTTTTCGCGAATGTTCGCCGTTCCATTCTTCGCCGTTGTTCTGCGTGCATAACCTCTGGTGGTCACAATTTTGAACATTTATTGTAATTACATGTTAATAAATATGCTTTGGTAACATAATCCTAATTTGTGTCTTTTTACCTCGTATCACAGCACACAATGTGTGGACATGGTAAACTGAACTGTGCTCAGGAGTAGAAATTTCAAACCCCTCTCCCCAGAAACTTAACCACGTCTAACGATTCAGATTTTGGGCTGAAAATTTAAGTCTAAGCTTTAGAAAGCATTTAATGAGACACAAAAAATAACGGTATAAAATAGTTGTTCGTTACTCCAAAGTCTAAAGCGCCCTCTATCGGAATTTTTTGAAAATTTTCTTTATAGTTTATTTTCAAGAAAATACTGACATAAAGAATAATTTTAGCAAAACGCGGCAGTAGTTAGAGCCTAATCTACGACACAAAGATCGGGAATAACTGATTTTTGTTCTGGGGGGAGAAGGGTTTCAAATTTCAAATTTCAGTTTACGCTACTTAACTACTCGTTAGGACTCAGATTTTTAGATCAAAATTTAAGTTTAAGTCTAAGCTTTCGAAATCATTTAAAGAAATACAAAAAATAACGTTAAAAAATAGTTGTTTGTTACTCCAAAGTCTAAAGCGCCCCCTATCGGCATTTTTTGAAATTGAACTTTAAAATTTTATTTCAAGAAAATACTGGCATAAAGAAAATTTTTTGCAAAAACCGCAAACGAATCGACCAATTTTTCCATGTTTTATAATCATTTGAAATTTCGGACCCTAAACTTTAATGCCCCCTATCTCCTTGGGAATACGTCTGGGACCCTTAGTCTCCTATTTAATATTATTTGTCTTGAAGTGTACTATAACCCCTTAACCTCTTCTTTCCAGGGGTACCCATTTGGGTACACTAAATAAAAAGGCAAAATTACCCTCCAAAAATTAAAATAAATGCATAAATTCCTTTTATCTCTCTTCGGATACATCAAAGTGTCCTATATCACCAATACATGCCGCTACAAGTTTAAAGACGGAAGAACCATATGACTTTGAAAAGAAGACATGTCCAAGATGGATGACAGAAGCAATTTACCAACGACTTTACGTCAAAGTAAGTGAATAAAACAAATTTGTGAGTGAATTTAAAACAAATTATTGCATTTTTTATAAATTAAGCTGTTTCAAGAATGATTTGGAATTGTTTATAAATGTTGTTCATATGTGCATGGATGTTGAAAACATCTGTAAATATGTTGTACCCATTTGGGTACAATGGGTCATTACTATACGTTTCCAGCTAAAGAAAATAAAATCTGTGTAACTATTTTATACATTCGGTTAACACCAAAATTTTTTAGGAAAGAATAATTTATTTCTTTTAGATTTACAAAACAATTTGAAAGAGTTTTTTCATTTTTTTTTAAATAATATAAAATAATATACAGAATTTACTGCTAAAAGATGTCACACTTTCTAGTAACATTAAAAATATTTAACATTTTGAACTAAAAATATACGTTTTCAAATACATAAAATATGATAATAGCATCTGCTTAAAAATATAAATAAGTATTTAAGGTATATACAATGGAGAAAATCCATCTTCACAACAACCAAATGAACAGTCACTCATACCATTAGTGGCAAATGTAACGCAAAGAGATAGATTCTTCCTTTTGCTATCAAAATTACACTTTGCTGATTCTGTAATACATTCTTCTGATACCGAAGATCGCCTGTGGAGAGTACGTCCTTTACTAAATGTGGTCAGAAATGACTGTTTTAAAAATCCCAGGCCAAAATTTTGCTCAATTGATGAGCAAATGATCCCATTTTTTGGGAGATGTGTCTTCCATTAATATCTTCCTTCGAAGATCAACCCCTGGGGTATAAACAATTTTGTTCTCTCCTCAAATGATGTGTAGTTTGAATTTTCTCTTGTACACAGGAAAAAATACCGTTATATTATAAAAATATAATTAATAAACAATAAATAGGTCAATTTAAAGTAAAACAAAAGAGGTATTTTTTATTTAAAGTTTGGCGTTTATTTATCCAATGGTGACCCGATGTACCCAAATGGAGACATAAATTTTTACTATTTGAAAATTTAAAAAAGAGAAAACTAATTTTGTTTTCTCTTTTCTGAAGCTAAAAGTGTCATAAATTGCTGATAAAATAATTTTTCTATGCAGAAGATTTTTCTCGGGACTGAAGAGGTTAAAGTTCTGCCCATCTTTTATGAATCACCCTGTATGTGACAAATAATGTAGGCAGATTATTATTTATTGTTGTTTGTCATGTTTAAACGCTAAGAGTGTGTTTAATCTTGTGAATTCTTAAAATCAAGAATTTTGTGAAAAATAATGTGTTAATAAAAAATTTACAATTAACCGAAGGCAGACTGTTATTACTTTATTTAATTGTACGTAAAAATATCTTTTCAATAGTTATAAAATAAAAATAGTGAAAATATGAGCAAATTTAACAAAATTTTCATAAAATGTGAATGTTTAATGATAAATATTGAAGCTTTTCATTCTAAGATGTACTATAATGACTACAATATCGTGTATTGCTACTCTTGCTTAAATATAATACATACAATAATAAAATAACAAATATTATTTACAGCAATAAAAATTAAATTAAATAGTTCCAGTTCCTTTACCAACACCACATTGCTCAACAGCAGACTTAAAAACAACAGCCCACTCTTATTGAAAAATACTTTCAACTGTTCAAATAATAAATAAACTACATTTAAAAATCTTAATATCAACTTGTTATCTTAAGACGATAATAATAACTAAACAACATAATGAATTTATAAATCAGCTTTTAATTGAAAATTCATGAAATGGTCCCTTTAAATGTTGTTGTTCATCGAGTCAATCAAAACAAATTATAAAAAAAAATAGTGAACCAAATATGCTGACTGCAATGACACTTCTAACAAAACTAATTAATTCATTACCATCTGAAATCAAACCCGAAAGATCAAAAAGAAAAAAAATCAGCTGTAGTGTGAATGTGACATACTCGGTGGTTGTTGAGATAGGATTGTCTTTGTGACATTTTCACCTGTACTTCAATAAAATATAAACATGTAAGCTTTTTTCATTCATCCAAATTAAGTAAAACAATTATAAAATTTTGTTGACATTACACCAGATGTTAAATTTTTCGTTACATAGTATTAGATAAGTTCTTTACTTTTAGACATTATTGACATATCATAAAATTTACTATATGTATTTTCTATAAGTGTATAAACAATATATATCCCAGCTAAAAATGAACTGCAGTTTTTCTACAGAAGTGGAGTATTTTTTAGGTTTTTTTATAGTCAACTATAGATTTTCTGTAGTGCAATCTCGACTGTAAAAATACTTTAGAAATTCTGTGGCTAATGTGGCGTAATTTTGTAGTACTTTATTTCAAAAATACTCAGTGCTATTAACTTCAAAAATTCTATAGTTTATGTGAAGTCATCATAAACTTTTAAAATAATGAGATTTTGCGTCTGTAGTAATGAAGTAATTTTATCTCATAATTTTACCATTTCGTCTTTTTCTCTTAGTGTTTAATTATTTTAGTTGTCCGAAAGGAATAAATTTTATTTTGTGTTAATCAGAGAAAAAGAAAATTTAGTTAAAATTAAATTTCAAAGTCCGAAAGAGAATGCCGTCCTCGGGTTACAGCTCCGCCCCCCCCCCCCCCCAAAAAATGAACTCTTTTTAACCTGACTTTAAGATAAAGTTTAAATACATAAACATGAAAAAAAAATCGACCGAAAATTAACTACCAAGAGTGAGATATAGGGGGGTGAATCTCTCCCCCAACAGAAACTTCTTAGTTTCTGTTTAATTTTAAGTTATTCCGAATAAATAAATTTTACTATATTTTTCATAATCGGAGAAAATAAGATATTTCCGTTAATTAAATTTCAGACTTCAGGGATGGCAATGAGCCTTCCCCCCCCCCCTCCTTAACGGATTTTTTTTATTTCTTTTATTTTAAAATACTGAAAAAGAATGAATTTTACTATGCATTTCATAAAAAAAGAAAATTTAATTACTTAAAGTTCAAAATCCAGGGAAGGGAAATGGCTTTTTTCTCCTATCCCCCTTTCCCCCCCTTCCCCCGCTCAACTGATATTTCTGATATGCTGCTTCTCTTTTATTTTAAGTTTCTGAATATAAATAAATTTTACTATGTACAAAATCGGAGAAAAAGAAAATTCAGTTACATATCTGTTTCAAAATCCAGGAGCAACAATGACTCCCCTAGGCTCCCCTCTTTTAACGGAAAATTTTGGTTACCTTAATTTTTAAGTTACTCGCAAAGAATAAATTTTACTATGTTTTTCAAAACAGGAGAGAAAAAATTGGGTTACTTAAATTGAAATATCTAGGGAGAGGTAATTGGTCTCCTATGCCACCTTCCCCTAAACGGAAATTCCTGTTTCCTTTTTTTTTAAGTTACTCGAAAAAAAAAAATTATTCTATATTTTCAAAATAGGAAAAAAAGAAAATTTAGTTTATACAATTTCAAAATACAGGGAAGGGCAATGGGCCTCCTATACCGTTCCCTCAACTGAAACTTTTTAGTTCCTCTTTTAATTTAAGTTAGTCGAATTAAATAAATTTCACTATTTCAAAACCGGTAGAAAAAAAAATTAGTTACTTATATTTTAAAATCCTGGGAGGAACAAATGACTGTTCTATAACCACCCCCCCCCCCCCCAACTCCTCCTGACGGAAAATTCTTGGTTTCTTTTTTTTAGTCACTCGCAAAGAATAAATTTTATTATGTTTTTCAAAATAAGAAAATAAAATTAGTTACTTACTTCAAAATCTAGGGAGGGGTAGTTGCTCTCCTATGCCCCCCTCCTCCCCTAAACGGAAAATTCCAGCTTCCCTTTTTTTAAACATACTCGAAAGGAATAAATTCTACTGTGTTTTTCAAAAGCAGATTTTTTTTTTTTTTTTTTACTTTAATTTCAAAATCCAATGAGGAGGCATCCCCCCCCTTTTTTTTTCTTTTTCATAGCACACCCTGTAGCGAAGCTTAGGATTTTGTACATTTGTATTGAATTATTCCGATGGCTGAAGAGTTGATAACGAAGTGAAACAATATTAACAGAACGAATTAATCCATATTGCAGATAGAGACAAGCCGAATGTTACAACTAATTCTTTATTGACCAAATCGGACACCAGGTTCGAATAGTTTTTTTGCAAGGCGAGCCCTCGGCCGGAGCCGGGCGTTGGAGAGAGAGTCTCGTTACATTCTTATGCTCAGAGCATGCGAGTTCAGAAGCTAGTCTCATTCAAAAAAAAACACTTTTTCGAAATCTGGAGTGTTGGCAAGCTTACATACACAATTTCGCCAAATATATATACTATATGGCGAGATTAAAGAGAGGAAGACATGTGGTCAAAGTACACTAATTGAAATTGAATGTGGAATGTAAAAGAGTAATAAGAAATATTTAACGCCAATGGCTGCTTAGGAATTCTAGCTCATAAACCGCGAAATACATTCTATAGGGGTTGCTAAAGTTCTCATGGAATTGAAGCGGCCGAAAGAGCACGTTAAAAGACAAAAACAAAATAAAGACAGGGTTAAAAACTGAAATGACACATCTATCTAACATCTGGACCAACGGCTAAAAATGTAGATGTAATATGTCTGACTAATTTCTGCATATCATCAAACTAAGGCAGAAGGATGAAAATTAGAATCCAGTTATTAAGCGAGAAAAGGAAATGATTTCTTTTCTTTTAACTGCAGTGCGCTGCGGTTAAATTATTAAAGAGACTGAGAATTGAATGCTTAATTTATGAAGGGAAAAGAGCGCTAAAAACAGATTGAATCTGAATGCAGACAGATAATTAAATTTAAGAATTTAAAAAATGTAATTTTAAAGGGGGGAAAGAGGAAAGGTCTTAATATTAATATGTGAAGGTAGGCGCCTTCACACACCCGGACCCGGATTTACTAAATGCACAATTTGCCCTTCTCCCCGAAAATACATGACTCCCAGTTCGTATGAAAATTACTCCTACTTTATAAAAACGAATGAAAAATAAATAATTCTTATTAAATATTTTATTTTAAATTTACATTGGAATATTTGATTAGAAGAAAAGATTATTTGATTAGATGAATATTTGATTAGATGAAAAGAACGAAGTGAATCGCGAGAGAAAAAAAAAAGTTACCACATGTCTTCCCTCAAATACATTACACATAAAGAAAAATATGTAAAAATGTAATATTTTGTAGTGGGAACCCGGTGACCAACAGTTTATAAACATATACAGAAATACTAAATATGTAATGAACAAATAAATCATGTCTCATATAAAAAGCATGCCTATAAGCATGACAAAGCAAGTTGGTACCAAAGACTTGCCAAAATAAAATATATTGAAAATTTTTTTGAACTGCAGTGAATACTTCTGGACAGCTGTTTTCTTATTTTCTTATTATTTTTTTTTTTAACGTGTGCACACACAGTTATCTTTTTTTTAAATTATTTCCAGAAGATTTTAATATATAAAATTGCTTGAACATTCACTTCAAGCAAGAGCAATTTCCACAATTGCTACAACAGCTGGTTATACTCCAACTTATAAAAATATTTTTTTTTTGAGACATGAACTGTAAATAAAAACAAACATTACATAGTATAGTAAATATAAAAATTGTTCATTTTCAGCACTATTTGTGACATTTCAAGTTTTCAAAGGTGTTATAACTGGTAAAGGAGAGGAAGATGGGGGTAAATTATTTGTTAAATGTTGAAAGTTGCCCTCGTTTTATCTTGTAACTAAAGACTTAATGTGTTTTACTGAGAACCTAATTTAACTAAAGTGTATCTTAAAATATATTGCACTCCTATAAGGTATAAAAAAAGAGGTAGTCAGAACTTTCCAGAGAAAGTACCCCTTAAAAAAATGGTAAAAATGTACAATAAATTTAATGAAATTTAATAAGCATTATGCAACAGGTGGCACAAAAGTATGTATGTGTGTGTGTGAATGTAGTCTTAAATAACACCGTTTGGTGTTACGACTGGTATATACCAGTAATAAACCACATGTGTCAATGAGCATAACAAAAACCAAAAAAAATAATGCACACCTGTGTACTGAGTGATTGGAAAATCGTGCATAAGAGAACTACCTTATCACGTGAAATACCTTGAATAGCCAAGAAAGGTACCGGATGAAAAAAAATAAAAAGTAAAGTGTCATCCTGTAAAGTTACCAAAAAAGAAACCCTTTTTTTTTAAATATCTAGCATTAAAAAATAACAAACGTGTGCTAGTATACAAATGAACACTAGAAGTGTATCACAGTGACCTCAAGTGAAAAAAAATATAACACTGAACCAAAGAAATGTATCAATGAAGTAAAATGCCTAAGTGTTTTGAAAATCAGTTGTAAAAACAGTGACAATTAGTCCCTGATGCACGCAAAGAATTGACAAAGCAATGAACTCGTGCAAGGGTTTTTTCTATGAACTAAGATAAACTATGAACTACTGTGTGTGTTAACTATGAACAAAAATTCTCTACATGCACCAAGCACCAAACAGCAAAATGTAACTGAAGAGAAAAAAAGGTGTACCGTATTTTAAAAAAATCGTTACCAAAGGGTTAAATAAATTTTTTTTTTTTTTTTTACTGTAAACTTCATAAGATATTGCAGCATTCGTTGAAAAAAAATATATATATAAATATATATATATATATATATCTACTCAAAACGCATCAGTGTAAAATTGATAGGATCCATACCTTTAAGTTAAATAAACAAAAAAAAAAAGGAAAAGGAGTGTTACCGCAAAAGATAAACTGTCTCTTGCAAAATATCGAAAAAGAAGTGTTGTTCACCAAAAAAAGAAAAAAAACTTCCTTAGAATCATGACACATGCGTGTGAAAAAAATTCTCACCCGACATCCAATGAGACTCAAATTCAGTAAATAAATTTACGAGGAGAAGAAAAATGAGAATAATGCGAAGGTTTTAGTTTGGCTGAATTTTCATGTAGAGACCTTCTGTGTATTTATTAAAATTTAACACCTGGTAAAAATAATAAAAAACATTTACTAAGAAATTGCATACGATTTAATATAGTGTAACCAGATACCTTACTCGATCTGCCACCTTCAAGTAAGAAGTATCTTATGAAAATGTTAAAAAAATGTTACATGTTAAAAGTAAACAGGTTCGAAATGTGTGTGTAATTTAATATGTCATGTGACGGATAACACCTAGTAACTTTAAAATCTTTGTACATAGACAAAGTGATGTGTCATTGATATGTTATGACATTATGCAAACACATAAAATAAGCAAAAACAACTCTGTTAAAATTTAAAAAAAAATAAAAAAACTGATAGAACATTCTAATATCGAAACATGGTGTAAAGTTTAAAAGATAAAAAGTAACAGGAAAAAGAACTGTATGTGTGTGTAGGGAGGGGAAAAAGAAACCTCAAACTCATGAACTAAATGAAAAACACATGAACAAGTGTGTACGCAAGCATACACAACGTGTAAGTAAACACATGAACAAATTGTATAATTCCACATGAACTACTTGTAATAATGTCTCAATGAACTAACGTTTTTTTATGCATTTGCTAACAAAATATACAGACAGTATGTGTGTGATAACCCAAAACACTAACGTCTGTAGCGAAGCTTAGGATTTTGTACATTTGTATTGAATTATTCCGATGGCTGAAGAGTTGATAACGAAGTGAAACAATATTAACAGAACGAATTAATCCATATTGCAGATAGAGACAAGCCGAATGTTACAACTAATTCTTTATTGACCAAATCGGACACCAGGTTCGAATAGTTTTTTTGCAAGGCGAGCCCTCGGCCGGAGCCGGGCGTTGGAGAGAGAGTCTCGTTACATTCTTATGCTCAGAGCATGCGAGTTCAGAAGCTAGTCTCATTAAAAAAAAAACACTTTTTCGAAATCTGGAGTGTTGGCAAGCTTACATACACAATTTCGCCAAATATATATACTATATGGCGAGATTAAAGAGAGGAAGACATGTGGTCAAAGTACACTAATTGAAATTGAATGTGGAATGTAAAAGAGTAATAAGAAATATTTAACGCCAATGGCTGCTTAGGAATTCTAGCTCATAAACCGCGAAATACATTCTATAGGGGTTGCTAAAGTTCTCATGGAATTGAAGCGGCCGAAAGAGCACGTTAAAAGACAAAAACAAAATAAAGACAGGGTTAAAAACTGAAATGACACATCTATCTAACATCTGGACCAACGGCTAAAAATGTAGAAGTAATATGTCTGACTAATTTCTGCATATCATCAAACTAAGGCAGAAGGATGAAAATTAGAATCCAGTTATTAAGCGAGAAAAGGAAATGATTTCTTTTCTTTTAACTGCAGTGCGCTGCGGTTAAAATATTAAAGAGACTGAGAATTGAATGCTTAATTTATGAAGGGAAAAGAGCGCTAAAAACAGATTGAATCTGAATGCAGACAGATAATTAAATTTAAGAATTTAAAAAATGTAATTTTAAAGGGGGGAAAGAGGAAAGGTCTTAATATTAATATGTGAAGGTAGGCGCCTTCACACACCCGGACCCGGATTTACTAAATGCACAATTTGCCCTTCTCCCCGAAAATACATGACTCCCAGTTCGTATGAAAATTACTTCTACTTTATAAAAACGAATGAAAAATAAATAATTCTTATTAAATATTTTATTTTAAATTTACATTGGAATATTTGATTATTGTTCACGCAGCTGAGGCTGCATTTCTGACTAAATAAATATTTATTATTTAAGTTAATTTTTAATTATAATTGATTTAATAATTATTAATAATATTTATAATTAATAATTATTGATATTTAATATAATATTAATTATATATTACATAATATGAATAATATAATTTAAATAATTAGTAATTATTATTTATAATTAATAATTATTAATAATATATAATAAATTAATATTATTTAAATAATATTTTTTATTCTAAATTCTGTCCGGGATGCAGATACATTTTGCGCTGTTAGCGAAACGAGATTGACCAATCAGAAGCTCACATTTCGCGAACTTTTCCCTGTTTTAAGGAAGCAAGCTTCCTGATTGGTCGATCTCGTTTCGCTAACAGCGAAAAATCTATCTGGATTCCGGCGGATGAAGCAGTAGTGCTCGTACAACTCAACTTTCGATCTAGGCGGAATGCTTTATTTACAATACATGTGACTCGCGATTCGACCTTCGTCTTTTTTTCATAGCCCCTTTTGTTCGTATTATGCTTTCGCGTTAATTATTATTATTATTATTTTTAAATGAATGTCAATAACCATAACATTGCGAATATTATGTACCGAGCTAATTTTTTAAAGAACTGACACCATGCCCGTTCGGTTTTTGCGTTCGTATTTTTTAAATCTGACTTGTCGGTATAATACTTTGATTATTCTTTTAGAATGTATATTTAAGATTGCTAAATTATGTACCGAGCTTGATCTCTCTTTTTGAAAGGACTATTATACTTCCAAAAAAGTGGGCCCTTTTTAAAAAATTCGGATATACTATTCAACAGTAGAAAATAAAAGTCGCACTAATAAAATATTTCGGAGGAGGATTTGTAGGTGCAAGATACTATTTATATGTATATTTTTTGGTTTTTCTTTAAAGAGTAATAGAGGTGTAGCTGATTAAAAGCTAGTTAGTGTAAATTTAAGTAATTTATTGTTACTACAGAGGAAAAGAGTTCAATAATCTAAGTTTTTTATTGAATAGTTTTTTTTGTGTGTGTATTGTTCGGGTTATTTAATGTAACTTTTCAAGTAGTGCTGCTGGTTTTAAACATTTTAAAACAATGTGCATGACTTATTAAATTTTGGAATAAAATTAAATTTTAAAAGTAAACAGAAAAAGTATGTTTTCAGACAATGCAAAAATCTTACATTTTTTTTTTTTTTTTTTAAATCTGCCTACCCTCAACTGCTGCTGAAGATTAAACTTGAAGCCACAGCGGTTGTCCAATGGCCTGGAACTAACCCTTCCCACTTTTCAATGTTTTTAATTTAAGCAATTTTTCTTTTAAATTTGTCTGGTAACTTCTTTTTAAAAAAAATCTGCCTCCAGTCGAGTGGTCATTATTGATTAGAGTGTGTGCATGAATGTTTCTTCCTTAGTATACACTAGTACTTGTTATTCGATGCTCAGAAATTCTGCAAAGCAGCACTCAATAGACTGCCGTGTTTACTTGTGTAATAGTCTCACCCCTGATTTGAAGCAGAAAAAATCGTCAAACTATTTTCTTTTCATGAATTGAATGGATGAAAAAATTATGAAAGATCAATGTTTGGAAGAAAAGGTCTTGAGCATTGCTCAAAAAAACAGCCATGCTGGTACTTGATAGTTTCCGAAGACATTTTGTTGATGATGTAAAGAAAAAACTTTCAGAAGGCAAAACAGATCTTGTGATAATTCCCGGAGGAGTCACAGAGATTCTGCAAGACAATATAAGACGAGTATATGGATATTGGATAATCAATGGGAACAACAAGAAAATTCCCAGTGGAAAAGTAAGGCGCCCATCCCTGGAACTAATGTGTAGTTGGACATTACAAAGCTTGACTTTAATGACAAGCGATATAATTTCCAAAAAATTTTAAGAAGATGGGTATCTTTGACGCTTTGGACGGAAGCGAAGATGACATTTTATGGAATGACGGAGATTCTTCAGACACCGACTCTCATTACAATAGTGATACTGAAACCTTTAGTAAAAGAAATTTATTATAATTTTTTGTTTAAATTTTCACAAAGATTATTATTTGTAAATTTTACATCTATAAAAATATTACCATAAAAAGAAAATGGTATTTAATAAACATCATAATCTGGAAACATTTGGTAAGTTACTAATTTTATTATGTGTTTTTTTATACCAGTAATGTTTCAGCATTTCAGTGTACAATATTATGCAGTAGATTTCTCCGCATAATAGTTGCACCTAGACTTTCACAATAAAAATTTGGCAAAAAAAGTGCAACTATTATGAGAGTAAACACAGTACTATACAGTATGAATTTTATTTTTGCAAAGAATCTCCACTACTTACTTAAGAGGTTACTTCACTCACATGAAAACGCCTGCCCTGTAATATTAATCTTATAAGAAATTTTTTTTAAAGTATCTCATTTGCATTTCCATATTTTGAAATTATTCTGTATGCCAGCTGAGGTCGATCTTTACAACAGCCGTTTTTTACTTTTTTGATTTTGTTTGCAGGTTTTTTTTCTGAGGCTATTTTTGTCTGAAAAAGATTAACGTCCTCATTAAAAAAAAAAAAAAGTGTATTTTAGAGATCGTCTTTAGTTACCCAATGCAAACAAAAGCATGGGAATGCAAAGGAGATATTTAAAAAAAAATCTCCAAAAGATTAAGATTAGAAAGTGCATGTACTTGCATGGGCACAGATGTCATATACGGGCGGGGGTTTTTTCCGACGCCAGTTTGCAGAAAGTTCAAGACTGGCAGCGGTCTTCACAGATTTTCTTTTCTGTTTTGCATATTCTTTTTCATCAAACCATTACTTTGCTTCATATTATTTTTAGCTCTTTATTATTTAATACAAAAAGTTGAGATTATTATTAATAACAATTCATAAAATACCTAAAAACACTACAGGTAAGTGATTGTTTGATTAATTAATGCTTCAATTGTTAAAATTTTGCAATATTTTTTATGACTGATTTGTGAATTTAGTATTTTCATTCTGTGACAGAGTCACAAAACTTGCATTTTTTTCCATGTCTGACTGAAAAAAATAATTAACTTTTGATCAGCGACTGATTGATGAATTTTGAGATATTTTCATACAACTGACTGACAAATTTTGCAAATTTTCTTTCGACGGAAAGATATGACATTTGTTCCCCCTTAAATTACTTATAATCTTGACATTAATGTAAACATTACCCTTAATCTCTGATTCATCTGATGTAAACAAACAGCCATTATTTGTGACATTAGTTGTAGATTTGTCCCCAAATCACTAATTTATAGGCATTTTAGAATTTTTTCAATTAATAATATAGAATTGTGTTTGCTTGATGTTTATATATGAAATTATCTAAAAATTAGTGAGCTTCACATTACTTTTCTCCTCAAGTGGGCACACCTAGAAAATAGTGTCAGAATGAACAAAGTAATAACTGTTCTTATGACGTAATTTTCTTTGAAAAAGTTTTGTTATGTGCAATTTTATTTAAGGAAGTTTTGGGATTTTTTGTAAAGAAAAATTATATGTGACATTTATCGTACTTTATGAAATTCATATTTTCAAACTTGCATTGATAATTTCAGTTCTGTTCAATTTAAAAAAATTGACGTATTTATGTTTGCTCTGTTTTTTTTTTTTTTAAATTGTACTGAAATCAGGGGTCTGTCCAGACTTTTCAGACAGGGTCCTGTTTTTGTGAAATTGTGAAAAATGTATTAATTTTGTGAATTTAAAATTAACGTTAAATTCAGGTACCTTCGGACTTCAGTGACAGAGTCCTGTTTTTGTAAAATTGTGAAAAACAAAATTTTGCAAAACTAGTATTAATGTTCCCGTTTGGATGAACCACACATAATATATATATATATGTATATACAGGGTGTCCCACAAGGTACGTAGCGTCTGATATGTACAGATTCGAATAGAGCACATCAATATGAGTATTTTGAATGGTAACATGTGGAGTCCCCGAATATAGCGTGATAGTGTAAGTAAAGTGTGAAGCTTGTCATATGAAAAACACAAGAAAAAAAAAAAAACAAGAAATCACGCTATATTCAGGGTCCCCACATGTTACCATTCAAAATACTCATATTAACGTGCTGTATCCGAATCTGTACAAATCAGGCGCTGCGTATCCTTTGGGACACCCTGTATGTGTGTGTGTAAAAACATTATATAATTCCTTTCAACTTTTAATTAAGTTCTTTAAAATGTACATAAAAAGATTTTTACTTTAATGATAATTTTTGGTTTTCAAATTCTTAACTAGATAACAAGAAACAATCTTAGTAGCAGAATTTTTTGTATCAATCTGCAGCAAACCAAAATTTATCTGCAACCCAAAAATGCTGGACCTAGCTTACTATCGTAAGAAACTATAGTAACTCATAATATAAGCAAAATTTGTATTTATAAAGAAAATACAATAAATTTTAGCATTTTTTTTTCTTTTCTTAGCCCAGAATTTTGTTAATGCTATTAGTTTGTTTAGTTGTTAGTTAAATTAGTCATCAACAGGTTCTTTTTCGGCGTCATTTTTTTCAGCACATGACGCATCATCAACAGGTTCTTTTTCGGCATCATTTGAATCTTTTTTTTTTTTAAAAAGACTGAATTTTGGGGCATCCCCTAGCATCTGACTTCTTAAACCTTTTAAACGTAGTAATCAGCATTTCTCGTACCACCCAAATTCTGATTTGGACGCTTCATACTCTTCATGGTAGTTCAACACATTAATTTATCAAAAAACTATACGCAACCACAAGACGAGTACACAATAGCTTTAGGAAATGAATAAGGAGATGTGTTGCCAAACAAGAGAAAGAATTTTTACTCCCAAAAAATGCTGAATCACTTTTCGTCTCTGCACTGTACCGGTCAATTTCAGATTGTATCTCTCATTGGCTGTGATCGGCGCTCGCTCAATACGTCACCGAAAGCTCTTTTCGGCGCAGGTGCTAGTTGGCTGTTTTGTGAAAGAGAAGAACCCGATTTCCGCCGTTGCGTTTCAATTTGACTGAAGGCGATTTATGAAAGGTTTTACTTTTACGGGGAAAAATTTTATGAAGGGTCCATTTTTAAGATAAAATATTTTATGAAGAATCCGTTTCTTAAACAAAGAATTTTGTGAAAGATCCGTTTTTAACCTAATAAAAATTGTGAAGGGTCCGTTTTTAACTTAATAAAAATTGTGAAGGGTCCGTTTTTAACTTAATAAAAATTGTGAAGGGTCCGTTTTTACCGTAATATAAATTGTGAAGGGTCTGTTTTTACCGTAATAAAAATTGTGAAGGGTCCGCTAACGGACCCAAATTTTTCCTAAACAGATCCCTGGAAATCTATCGGAAAAATTTGAGTAAAATATTTTTATAAATGTCATCCTTCAATTTAAGTATAATACATTATTAGCATTATATCTATGTATGTGTATATATATATATATATATGATGTGGGAACGCTGCATCTCCTGACTGAATTTATCCCTGTGCATTTGTTATGGTGAATACTTTTCATTATGGGTGTTCTCAAATCCAAAGAGGCAACTTTATGACATATGTTTTAAATTATTTTTGTTTGGAAACGCATGAAACTAGCAGGTGTTTGTGTTCAGAAACTATGTAATCGAAAGATGTTTTCAGACGTTTTATTTTACTGCAGAAACGCGGAATTCCGCTTTTTCAGCATTGAATTTTATTATTCCTGGGATCGATGCAAATATGCATTAAAATTTGTTAACATTTTTAATGAGGGAAGGGTTGTAGTGGGAGTGTAGGAAATATAACAAAAACGTGACTACGAACCGCACCAAATTGAGCACAATTGTCAAAGGATCATGGAAAAAATGCAATTAATGTCAAAGAATCATGGGGAAAATGCGATTTTCGTCAAAGGATTACAGGAAAAAATGCGACTCCTGTCAAAGGATCGCTGGGAAACGCAATTTTCGTCAAAGGATCGCTGGGAAACGCAATTTTCGTCAAAGGATCGCTGGGAAACGCAATTTTCGTCAAAGGATCGCTGGGAAACGCAATTTTCGTCAAAGGATCGCTGGGAAACGCAATTTTCGTCAAAGGATCGCTGGGAAACGCAATTTTCGTCAAAGGATCGCTGGGAAACACAATTTTCGTCAAAGGATCGCTGGGAAGTGCAATTTTCGTCAAAGGATCGCTGGGAAACGCAATTTTCGTCAAAGGATTGCCGGAAAAATGAGATTTTCATTAAAGGATCACGAAAAAGACACGATTTCCATCAAAGAATGGCAAAAAAAACATGATTTTTGCCAATAGATCGTGTAAAATATGCAAGTTTATTCAAAAGGTCGTGCAAAATGCTCGAATTTCATCAAACGATCGTGTAAGATGCGAATTTCTTCGAAGGGTCGTGGGAAAAATGTGAATTTCGCGAAAGAATCACAAAAAAATATGATTTTTGTCAAATGATCGCAGAAAAAATGCAAATGTCGTTAAAAGATCGTGGAAAACATGCGAATTTCTTCGAAGGATCTTGCAAAAAAATGTGATTTTCGCCAAAGGATCGTGTAAAATATGCGAATTTTGTCGAAAGACCATGTAATATGCGAATTTCTTTGAAAGGTCACAGAAAAAACAAGAATTTTGTCAAAGAATCGCGAAAAAATGCGTATTTCGTCAAATAATAGTGTAAAATATGTGAATTTCTTCGAAAGATCGTGCGAAATATGCAAATTTTGTCGAAAGATCGGGTAATATGCAAATTTCTTTGAGAGGTCCTGAAAAAAACGTGAATTTCGCCAAAGAATCACAAAAAAATATGATTTTTGTCAAATGATCGCAGAAAAAATGCAAATGTCGTTAAAAGATCGTGGAAAACATGCAAATTTCTTCGAAGGATCTTGCAAAAAAATGTGATTTTCGCCAAAGGATCGTGTAAAATATGCGAATTTTGTCAAAAGACCATGTAATATGCGAATTTCTTTTAAAGGTCACAGAAAAAACAAGAATTTTGTCAAAGAATCGCGAAAAAATGTGATTTTTGTCAAATGATTGCGAAAAAAATGCATATTTCGTCAAATGATCGTGTAAAATATGTGAATTTCTTCGAAAGATCGTGCGAAATATGAAAGTTTCTTTGAAAGATCGTGCGAAATATGCAAATTTTGTCGAAAGATAGTGTAATATGCAAATTTTGTTGAAAGGTTGTGGAAAAAACGCGAATTTTGCCAGGGAATCGCAAAAAAATATGATTTTTGTCAAATGATCGCAGAAAAAATGCAAATGTCATTGAAAGATCGTGGAAAATATGCGAATTTCTTCAAAGGATCTTGCGAAAAAATGTGATTTTTGCCAAAGGATTGTGTAAAATATGCGAATTTTGTCGAAAGACCATGTAATATGCAAATTTCTTTGAAAGGTCACGGAAAAAACACTAATTTTGTCAAAGAATCGCGAAAAAATGTGATTTTTGTCAAATGATCGCGAAAACAATGTGTATTTCGTCAAATGATCGTGTGAAATATGCAAATTTCTTCGAAAGATCATGCAAAATGTGCAAATTTCTTCGAAAGATTGTGTAATATGCAAATTTCTTTGAAGTGTCGTAGAAAACTGCGATTTTTGCCAAAGGATCGTGTAAAATAAGTGAATTTCTTCAAAAGGTCGTGCGAAATATGTGTATTTCCTCGAAAGATTGTGTAATATGCAAATTTCTTACCACTTATTCATGTTATGTACCTACGATGACCCTCCCTTTACATTCACACCAGGGGGGGGGGGTACTTTTCTAAATTTTGCCGACATGCATCATGTGACATATCTTTGGAAAGGTGTGTGGCTGCTTATTTGTATTAGCACCTTCGTGTCCCTCTCCCCGCCTGCCCCTCCCCGGTGGGAGGGCATTTTTCTAAATTTTGCCATAGCCCCTCATGTGACATATCATTGAAAAGGCCTGTGACTGCTTAATCATTTTATGCACTTCTGGTGCTCTGCCCCACCACTTTGCCCCCCCTGGGGGGTACTTTCCTAAATTTTGTTAACACCTGTCATGTGACATATCGTTGGAATGGCCTGTAACTGCTGAATCATTTTATGCACTTCCGGTACTCCTCCCCCACCCCCCCACTTTGCCCCCCCCAGGGGTGTACTTTACTAAATTTTCCCGACACCCGTCATGTGACATATCGTTCGAAAGGCCCTTGGCTGCTTAATCATTTTATGCACTTCCGGTACTCCGCCCACTACTTTGCCCCCTGAGGGGCACTTTCCTAAATTTTTCCGACACCCGTCATGTGACATATCGTTGGAAAGGCCTGTGACCGCTTAATCATTTTATGCACTTCCAGTACCCCGCCCACCACTTTGCCCCCCGGGGGGGGGGGGACTTTACTAAATTTTGCAGATACCCGTCATGTAACATATCGTTGGAAAGACCTGTGACTGCTTAATCATTTTATGCACTTCGGTACCACACCCACCACTTTGCCCCCCAGGGGGGGCACTTTACTAAATTTTCCCGACACCTGTCATGTAACATATCGTTGGAAAGGCCTTTGGCTGCTTAATTATTTTATGTACTTTCGGTTCTCTGCCCGCTGCTTTGCCCCCCTAGGGGGGCACTTTCCTAAAATTTTCTGACACTAATCATGTGACATATCGTTGGAATGGCCTGTAACCGCTTAATCATTTTATGCACTTCCGGTACTCCTCCCCCACCCCCCACTTTGCCCCCCCCCCAGGGGTGTACTTTACTAAATTTTCCCGACACCCATCATGTGACATATCGTTCGAAAGGCCCTTGGCTGCTTAATCATTTTATGCTCTTCCGGTACTTCGCCCACTACTTTGCCCCCTGGGGGGCACTTTCCTAAATTTTTGCGACACCCATCATGTGACATATTGTTGGTAAGGCCTGTGACCGCTTAATCATTTTATGCATTTCTGGTGCTCCATCCACTACTCCCCCCCCCTTTGGAGGGCACTTTCCTACATTTTGCCGACACCCAAACCTGTGACCGCTTAATCATTTTATATACTTCCACTGCTCCGTGCACTACTTTGCCCCCCTGAGGGCACTTTCCTCAGGGCGGCAAAGTGGATACTCAGTAAAAAAAAAACTACATTTTTGAGGTCGATATACTACAAAAAACTGCAGTTGGAGAACTGCGGTGATTTGGCCGATTCCACTACAGAATTTTTGCGGTCAATAAAACTGCGAAATTTCTGCAGAATTTTTAATATTGATATAACTATAAATTTTCTGTAGAATTTTTGTGGTCAATACAACTGCTAAATTACTGCAGTTAGTAAACTGCGGTAATTTTGTAGTTCTATTGACCGCAAAAAATCTGTAGTGGAATCGGCCAAATCACCGCAGTTTTCGAACTGCGGTTTTTTTGTAGAATTTCTGCAGTTCATTTTTAGCTGGGTATGCCTTATTAAACATAAATGAATAATTTTTAAATAATTTGTTTGAGAACAGGGATATATATACACACATATATATGTTGAAAATCCATCTTTCAGCAATATTGTGATGAAATAAATCAAATTACCGTAATTTCCGGTGTATAGCCCGCGGATCAAACAATCGTGTTTCGACCCAGAAATTTTAAATATAAAATGTAACTTTTTAGATCACAGTAAATATTGGTCTTCAAGTACTGAGTAAAATTTCTGGGTCCAAACTGAATTGTTTGATCTGCGGGCTATACACCCAAAATTACGGTACATATCATTAGAAACTGAATAAAGTTACAAAAGTGCAACTCATTAAGTTTTAAATAATTTTTTAGATATAGTTATTTGAAAAATATAAATATAATGGATTATGCATTTTTTGCATATAAGTAAAGCACAATATGTCAAAATTTTCTTCAAAAGAGTGAAATTTGGTATTTTTTTCAATATGAGCAGCTCAATGCTAAATTTACAATATTAACAGCCAAATATGAGTTTAAAGATTAGGAATGTCATTTTGAAAATTTCTATTGGGCGGTGAGGAGCAAGTTATTTTTCTCTTTTTTGGAAAGGGATAATTGCTCTTCGCCCTAGAAGTTTTACTAAAAGACAATATTGTTTATTTTTTTCCTCAAGAAACGAACATAAAAGATAATTTGAAAAATAAAATAAATGAATAAATAAAAATATTTCCAGGGATGATGCATTGGATAGATTTTACATCTGAAAATATTGATAATTTTAAATATGATTTAAATACTACTAAAACCAACCAAAATCCCACTATTTTTATTTCAGATCCAGTTATAATGTAGTATTATGTACAATTTAAAATAAAAAAAATAGTCATAGAAACTCCGCCTCTGATTGATAAAGATTTTTTAGTAATTTCATTATTTTTTGTAAAATATTTTTGATTTCAAAGATTATACAATTTTTTAGGCACATTTAAATATTTTTTAACATTACAGCAATATTTTTTTCATAATCTACATACTTTATTTACCTTGCTTAAATTATTCGAAGAAGATTTCTTTATTAGTTATTGAAATATGATTTTATATATAAAAGGAGATCTTTGAAAATTGAACAATCATTAATAGCAACTCGTGGTATTTTTCCAAAACTTTGATAATTTTTTCTCATATTTTCAATATTTTTATTTTATAACCATTTAAAAGCTATTTTTACGTACAATTAAAAAAAGCAATAACACCCTGACTTCGGTTAATAATAAATTTTTGATTAACACATTATTTTTGACAAAATTCTTGATTTTAAAAATTCACAAGATAAAAGACACTCTTAGTGTTTAAACATGACAAAAAAACAGAAATAATAATCTGCCTACATTATTTGTCACATATACATTATTTGGAATCTATTTAGGGATTTTATATTGAAATGACTTTTTTTTTTTTTTTTTTTTTTTTTTTTTTTTTTTTTTTTAATGCAGTCTTTGAATATCGAACTGTCATTAAAAAAATTTAAAACAATTTTTCAAAATTTTGATATTTTTTATCTTAAAAAATATTTTACTTAGGATCAAGAAAATTAAAGGTGATTACTTCTTAAAATAAGCTATAAACAAACCCAGTTTCATTGAAATTTGTGACAGTGATTAAATGGCTTAGGGGAACTGACATGGAATGACTCTGCTTGATTTGATTTGAAATGCACCTCAAAATATTTTTAAATAGGAAATACTTCTAAAAACACCCAAAATCCCACTATTTTTATTTCAGAATCCGGTAAAGGACACCTTTAAGTATATCTCCCACAAAAAATAAATTTAATAAAAATACCGCCTTTTGTTGATAATGCTTTTTTTGTTAATGCCTTATTTTTCATAAAAAATTCACGACTTCAAAGTTTAAATATTTTTTTAGACACACTTAAAATGTTATAAGCGTAACAATATATTTTTTTCATAAGCTGCATACTCTAAATATTGTGCATAAATTATTTGAAGATGATTTGTAGAGTAGATATTGAAATATGATTATATATATGACATGCTACACTTGAAAACCGAGCTGTCAAGAATGCCAACTGACGGCAGTTTTTCAAAATTTTGACAATTTTTTTCTCAGAAACTATTTCACCGAAGAGCAAAAAAAATTACTGGTGATCATATCTTAATAGTAAGAACAAACACACGCAGTTTCATTAAAATCTGTGATGGTGGGTTACATATTGATATTTTACTGCCTGATTTGATGTGGAATGCCCCTATAGCTCTATCACCTCGATTTATTATGTCTTCAAAATCTGAAATAAATCCTTTTTAATCCGTAACCGATTTTTGTGGTCATTTTTCAATTTTCACAAATTTTCAGTTTAACTATAGATATTGGTTAAAGTTTGTTTTATTTGGACTTTTACTTCCATTAGAGACTTTTGAATTGCTGAATTTTAAATATAATAGTCCTGTACATGAAATTTAGTACAGAAATAGTATTTTAGGAATGAATGTTGCATTTTATTCATCGTTAGATTAAGCGGTCTGACAGACCGCTCACGGTATTTATGCGACATTATTTATCACCCAGGTTACGGGTTAACGTAAATATACCTAGTGTCTCTTATCTTCTTCATGGCCTACGTTAAATGATCTCAACTTATTTTGCAGTATCCCGAAACTAAAACTTCAATATAGATGCCTACTGAATTTATGTTGGCTGTTTGCTTATACTTGTCCACTTCTCTTTCATTTCTTTTCAATTTTACTTCTGCATTGAAATTGGTAACACTTTTTATTTGAGCCTGATGAAGAAAGTACATATAAAGTCGCTTTCGAAATTTTTCCTGTATGTCTTATTTTAATATTTTTTTAAGCCATGTTTCTAATTTATTTAAAGTTTTACACTAGGTTTTATAAAATTTCATAATAATGTTGCAATTCAGAATTTATCAAGATACAGCCATATCTTTCTATATTTTTATTTATTCAACATGTTTATTTTTTTTTCTTTCTTAAAAGATAAAATTTTCTATCTGTAACAAAAATGAGCCCTATAACATTCAAATGGACGTAGAGAAACTAGGGGAAAATTTAGAATTTAGATGAATGTAAGTTGCTGGGAAATGACTTTTACTTTCTGCATGAATGCCAATAGGTTTTATGTTGCTCTTTTATAACATTTGAAATTGATTTTCAATTGAAAGCAGTTTTTTTTCGGAAAATGGTTGCTCATTTGAAATTTATTTTAAAGTAGGAAAAGTCTACTCTAGTTTAAAAATTCTGCATTTTTCAAGCAAAAGGTAAATTTGCGTGACGTTTCTTTATGGAACTTTTTAGACTTTCGTTTTGGAAGACTGCCTATGTTCGGAACATTAAAAGAAAATGTAATTTATAGGCAATATAAATTCATTTATATTTGAATTCTGATATTAAGCAGAGAAAAGAAGTAAAAATATTATTTGGTGTTTCTCCATTTTTTTAATTGATATTTTTGTTATTTTTAATTAGATTATTAAAACGACACTAGATGCTAATCAGTGTACATATATATAAAATCAATTTTAAAACTTAAAATACATATTTAAAATGCATCGAACGTTAAGAACTTTGTCTTTAAAGGATTTCTAGGGGTTTACATTCGTTTGGAGATCACTGTGAACGCATCCACATCGTCACCAATTTAGTTGATTGAATCAAAAACTTAAAACGGAAAAGCAAAAAACTTCGAAACATGATTGAATATTGAGAGTATATCGCCATCTAATGGCTGACTAAAACATCAGTATTTAGGTATGGAATAAAATAAAATCTTATATCGGGGTTTATACGGTTCAGTGACTTGTAAGGACCTTTTACTTGCTTATTAATAGCCTTTTATTTGCCTTATTTAATGAAAACAAAATTCTATCTTCTGCTATAACGACCAATATTTTACGATATTTCTGGTTCTAAACCAATCAGAATTCCTTGGTGTGTTCGAACTCTGCGTATTACTAATATGCTTCCTTCAATCTATTAGTCCAAACGTCTGGAGCTTGAAAAGAAATGATTTCATTGCAAACCCCACCTTTCCGTAAATTAATCTTTATTGATTCTCTTATGAGGGCTTTAAGGGGATTAGAATATCCAATATTTATGAAGACCTTGATTTTCGGAATCAACATTCGGAACATCACCTTTAGAAAGTTATCTAGATGAAGCTGCCAATGTTCTTTAATGCGTTTGAACAGTCTTCTCTTTGTCATACACATTTAAAATAATAATAGGACGTAATTAAGTTCTAGTGCAATCTCAAAAAGACTAGAATAGAAAGAGATCGGTGTAGTATTTTGTTTTTGCCGTTGTAAAAAGATTTTAGCAGCGGAGATGATACGTTTAACATTAAATCTATTAAATGGGCACAGGACTTTTGAGTTTGTCGAAACAATCAGAAAGATCGCCTTTTTCAAACTACCAAAAAACAAAGAATATGCAATTATGATCTTTTTTCCCCTTCCTGCCTAAAATATATATCCTTAACTATATTATCCAGAAAAATAAATGTTGTATGTACAAAATTAATATTTATATTTTAAATTAAAACATTATCTCACTAATGCGTGATTAAGAACTGCGCGTATGATAAAATTATGCATAGAAAAAACAATTTTTGAACAAAATCGAATCATAACATACGTACTGCTAACTTAAAACCAAAATATACGCAAAAGTTTTGTTTAAAATTTAATTTTTGAACAAAATAAAAAAAAAGTTCAAAAATCTCAAAATTTTTTACAAGTTTTCAAATGCAAAGAAATAAATAACCAAAATTCTTGAATTTTTTTGGTTTTAGCCTGTAGACTATAAAGAAACGCATATTTGGTTAATTGTTTAAAAGATGTAGCTTACATAGTTTAAGAGTAACACTGCGCGCAAACTCCAAATTTGCTAATTTAAGAAAACGCTTTTTAAAATTTCAATATCTACGGACCTTCCATTATACTGACCGTCTAGAAATGATTATAACTCAAGAAATAATGTAGAATTTTTAATGCAGTATTTTTGCATATTGTTAAACATTTTTTAAACATTCAGAATTAAGCAAAAACCGAAAACTGATTTTTTGAATATTTAGAGGTCCTGTGCACCCTTAAAAGATTTCTTAATATGTCATAGATGACAGGAACTATGTAATTTTTCTGCACACAGGGCTGTTGGTCTGAGCTCATTGAAGTTGGCTATTGTACTTATCAATCAGTTTATGGATTACTTGTTGACGATACCCATGGTCGATTCCAATCTTGGCGCAATGGCTACGTTCAAATTCTAAAAAATCATAAGAAACAATATGTGCTTTCTCGATGAAAAAGACCATTATAAATTAGATTATTCTTTACATTCATATTGAATATCACACTTCATTCTGATTAATAACTTTTAGTTAACTATCACTATACTGCGGTTAAAATATGTATCTTTTCAACTAATTAAATTTTTGAACTATTTAAAACATACAGAAAACGTCTATGGCTGTCAAAAACGATAATTTTAAAAAATAGTCTTTCTTTATGTTTAAAAAACTATAAGATAATCAATATTACTTACAGGTTTATGTCGTAGCTCATTCCATAAACAAAGAAACTCTTTGAAGTATCAGAGTTACTCCTAACCAAAGTTACATAAACACAAATTAATTTTTTTTTTCTTTTTTTGCTAAAATATAAAAAGTATTATGTTTTACATAATAATTTAAACTATTAATAATGAAAAAGATATAAAAATATCTTCTAAGCATTTGTTTTTAAATAAGGTTTTATCATAGTTCGTTTCCAGTTTATAAAAAAATGCTGTATCTTCGCAAGTAACAAACGTAAAAATAAAAATAAAAGATTTTTATTCGGAAGTTCTAGTGAAAATAAAGAAACTAACAAAATAAATTTTGAATTTTCACCCATAATTCATTATCGAACATAATTCATTATCATACACTCTTATTTTACCTAGCAAAATGTTTTTCACCTTTAATTTAAATCACTAAATTACGTAATATTCATGATTTAATTTACTTTCCTCGAAAATGTAAAATTATGTAATTGTCGGAAAAAAGTAAAAATGCCTAAAATTAAAATTATCATTATTGAATTAGCATTGCTTTAAACACCCTTCGTAGATACAGAGAATCATTTTTGTATCTCTAACTTACCGTATAAGTGGCCCCTATAAGAAATCAAAATTTCTCTATTTTAATTATATATATTCTCATGTAAAACATTTTTTCAGAGATATCTATACTTTAATTATAGTATATTTTTTGTTATCATCTATTTTACATTACAAGGAATTTTAAAGGCAAACAATGTACACTTACTGTTTTGTTTCATTTTGTTAGTTTTCTTTTTAAAAGGACTGGTACAAAAATAATTTTCGAAAAAAAAAATATCTGTATTGCTTAAAGTGTTCTTCATACGAACTAAAATGATATTTTAATAGTTATAAGCCGATGTCGAAATAGAAAGACGGATTTTTGAAATATAGAAGAAGAGCACGCCACAACCAGCAAGCAGTAACTGACAATTTAAGAGTTTATTTTCAGAACAGCATTGTTAAATAGCGTGGGCAGTGTAAACAATTTTTATTCAATAAACATGATATTTTTTTTCAAAAACAATCGTCACCTTTTCATCCTTGTTAAGTACAATTATTTATTTTTTTTCGAAATACTGATATATATATACATACATATATATATATATATATATATATATATATATATATATATATATATATATATATATATATATATTTGTGTGTGTGTGTGTGTGTAATATGAAATAACGAAGTTTTTGGTTGAAATTTACATTGGAATTGATATTGGTTCCAATTCTGCATAAGTGCATATTATTAAAAATGGCTATGTATTTTATTAGCTTTTTGATGAAAAAAAAGAAATTATTTTCTTTTTTAACGATTTATTTCAATTCATATTAAAATTTTCTTTTGTACAGTCTATCTGCTAAACCAGAATATCAGGGTTATAAAACTCCCGTTTTAATAAGTTTTCCTTATTAATAGTTAGAATTGTACAATCGTGAAAAAAAAGTAAACACTCCCTTCTAAGTCCTTAACAAATTATCCTAGAAGAAAGTTACTGGTACCGAACGATTGGAATAAAGTCTACATTTAAATGATGTATATAAAATTTGCTTAGGGCGCCATCTACATATTAAAACGAACCCAAACTTCATTTTTTTTTCAATAGCAATACACAATCATAAGAAGATATTTCAAATATTCGGCTCAAACTATGCCTAGACAGCAAATCTCATGTCATTTCAATGATACGTTTTTGATTTATAAGCATTCAAAATTTAGTGTTTCTAATGTTAAATTACATTTTCATATTTTCATTAATATCTCCTGAAATTATACTCCTAATATGTTAATTTTTTGTGCAGCAATAATACTAATATACCCAAACATAAATACGTTTAATTTGCAATTTTTATAACTTTACGATGTGAATTATGAAATTAATATTTAAAAAAATTATGAATTGCAATCTACAATTTTTTTTGATGGATTTAGATTTATTAAGTCCTGCTTTATGGAAATCCAAAATTTCACATTTTTCTTCCGAGTAGTTTTCAAATTATGCTTAAAAAACGACAAAGTGATGGTTTAAGGGGCCGTCTATGACAGAAATGACTAGTTATTTTGAAATTTCTTAAGCTATCCTATAATATAGCAGTCTTCAATGACTGCTTGAGTGACGCTTAAGGTACCTTGATCAAGAAGGGCCTCTGTAGGTCAACAATCGTGTACCGAACTTCAATTTGGATACATCGTTTAAAATACGCTCGTTTTAAAATAATTAATTTCTCGGAAACTTATCCTATGAATTGCATAAAAATTTGTTTTTCAGCTAATTGTACGTAGTAAAAGTACGTAGAGTTTACTTATGCTAACAGAAATGTGTACTACTATTTAAAAAAAAACAAAGTTATGGTTCATTTTAATATGTAGATAGCCCCCTAAGCAAATTTTATATACATCATTTAAAAGTAGACTTTATTACCAATTGTTCAGTACCAGTAACTTTCTTGTACGATAATTTGTTTAGGAGTTAGTAGGGGATGTTTACTTTTTTTTCCCCATGACTGTATGTTATTCTTTTCGATGACACCATGAAAACATGTTTAAGCCAGAATTCCGTTATAGACAGGTTCCGTTTTCACAGTTTTGGCTGCTTAGTTAAATTGATGATTAACCTGTGTTTTATCATTCCATTTTAGATTGTGTATACTAAGTTTTTAAAAGTATTTATGTTGTTATATTCCAAAGATATAAATTATCATCGATTCGAAATCATTGGCTCAAATACGAATCTTAACGTAAATTGAGCACTTGAAATATAAATTCTTATCATGACTTCTTTTGAAAAATACTTTATCTTGATTTAAAATTCTAGAAATAAATGTAGTTTCTGTAAAAATATCTGCTAGACTAAAAATAAAACGGTTATTTATAGAAAATACGTCAAATTTTCATTTTTTCTGAATTGTTATTTAGTTTCTTAACTTTTTAGAATTCTTTTCGGCTGATGTGTAGCATTTTAAACATTTTGAAACACTGTAAGATTTTCAAACCTATAGTTTAATATGTTGAATACAAATCACACCCGAAGTATTATTTGAAAACTATATCTGCGTGAAATGTGGATAGCATAAAAAGGAGAAAAAATATATTTCCAAATTTTACTTTTTCTATTGATGGTATTTTACGAGGGTTTATCAATAAGTTTTTGCCTTCATATAGAAATAATTGAGTGAAATTTATTTGGGGTGAGGGGCTTGGGGGGTGCACAGCATGAATAATTGGTCACAGACGTTTCCAACAATTTGTCACATGTAAGGGTAGGCTAAAATTAGAAAAATGACACCCTTTGAGTCTACTATCGCACCTCCTGAACTAAATCCTCCACTCCTCTCTTTGAAATACCGTTTGCAGAAATGTGTTACTACGCACCGTAATTATACAGAATATAACTATTACAATGTAGGAATTTCATAAATTTCACTGAATTATTTCTATGTGAAGGCAAAAACTTATTGCTACACCCTCCTATGAAAAAAACAACAACAAAAAATCTCGGAGTTACGATCTTTAAAAGATCAAGGTCGTCAGTTTTCTAGATCCTGGGCTTTGAGATGATATACAGCATATATCCCGGTCACATGGCGAGTCTAATGCGGGACTCTCAGCGTTTAGTTCCCAGGACCCAGGGTAGCTTGCTACTTATTTTAACGACCCCGAAGGTTTGAAAGGTTGAGTGAATCTTGCCCAAAAGGCACCCGAACTCCCAAACTGTAGCCTGATTAATACCATGTTAAACAAAAAAAAAAAAAAAAAAAAAAAAAAAAAAGATTAGATTTGCTGAAATTTTGACATTTTATAATTATCGCTCATTTTTGTATCAATAGCTTCGGTAGCATATGTTTCGATTAAACTTATAATAGTTATTTTTTCAATTAAACCTAAGTATATGAGAATAATGATTAGGAGAGATGGGGGCACATGCGAACAGGGGGCAGATATGAACATCGCAATTTTTCCATAATTATTATAACTTTTTTATTTGAAAAAAATTACTAAAGATGACAGCACCTGTAGGCATATGGTAAAAAAAAATTTGAAGCTTTTTGACATTTTGTTTGTCTTCTGTAGCCAAAACACTGTGTTTAGATCTCAAAAGTAAAACCTTTGTTCCAAGTTCATAAGCGAATAACTTTATTTATTTTTTAATTTATTTGAATTTGAGTGTTTTAACATATACTATGAATACTAATAAATATTTTGATAAAGTCTTTTTTCTTCTAAAATTGAGAAATGTTAATGATTTATCAATTTAACACACGCAGCAATGTGGGGCACTTGTGAACAGACAAGTTGGGGCAGATATGAACAGTACATAAGTTTCCCAATAATCATTCTGTGATTCTGTTGCTTTCAGTTAACTTAATGATAAATAATGCCAGTTCCATTATCTATAATTTTCCTGAAATAGAAGATATTTTCCTCACACAAAGTTGATTTTGCATTGAAACTTCATCAAACAGATCTTTCAGCGAATACACAAAGAGCAACAAGCTCGTTTACGATCAATTGTACTTTAAATAAATTTAATGTTTCCTAAAATGCAATAAGTGTTATATATTATTTTACTAAACAGGTTACAACAATATTTTTATGTATTGTTAATACAAAAGTATTACCGTGAACAACTTTGCAAATTTTTCTATTACATTTGTTCCAAACTTGAAATGATGGCTTACTTCCATATCTAAAACAGCTCATGCTTTGAATGGAGATGGATATGAGTAATATTTTAAGAAAGTAAAATCTTTAAACTGATAGCTACCGTAAAATTTCTATTGTAACCTCCTCCCTCTGTCAAATGCAAAAGAAGTTAGGAGAGGGGGGGGGGGTTATAGTCGAGATTTTTTTTAATCATTAAAAAACCCTTCTTTATCTATAATTTACAAGTAAATAAGGCAAATACAGCAGTTGGAATCTTTCGTATTTCGGCAGATTTGAGATAAATAGCATATAAATAGCCCCTCCCTAAAATATTCCCCAAACGAAAACCTCTGAGAATTTAAAAGTTTTAATTTCTTTTTTAAAATTGCTTCTTCATTTTTTAAATTTTATTTCAGCATTACTTAATGAATCGTCTAACCCTCCAAATCTACTTATTTTCATTTTATAACCTTTTGCTTAAGCATGTCACCCAGAAACGAGAGAAATATATAGATATTTATTTCTTTATGGTGAATTTCACAGGTAATTTACTAATGATTACGATGACAAATGAATAACAGAATAAAAAGTATGTCAAAGGATATTTTTTTCCTTGTGTTCACATGTGTCTCACGTGTGTTCACAACTCCCGTTGATGGGGCACATGTGAACAATTTTTTGAATTTATAAAACTATTAAAAAATCTAAGAAGAACTATACAAGTGATTTTTTTTAAATATCATGTATATAAAAGAAAGTTCTATTTACTATATTGAATAGGTTTTGTTTATAGAAATTAATCCAGTTATGAGAAAAAGCTATATTTATGCGAACTGTTCACATGTGCCCCCATCTCCCCTAATTGTAATTGATTTACGAAATGAATGTCTGTAATCATTGAGACTTTTACTAAAAAACTCATTTATTTTGACGTACATTGACTACTAAATGAAAATGTTATAAACTGTATTAAGTTTTTTGAATTCATAATTAAACTTATTGCGGCAAGTCATATAAATTATTTCGTAAAAACAAAAAAATCTTTTAAAATTATTTAAAGGTGTTTATTAAAATACATACATTGTACAACGAAAATATCAAAACCAAACACTTTCTAACGTCTGACGTGCTCATCATCTGTGTTAAAATCTATAAGAACAGGAGGAGTAGTTCATTTATTTATACTTGATGGGATGTTCCAAAATTCAAACTGAAAATGCGGGGAATATTTGTTGTTTAGACCGTTTCAAAATTCAGTTTGAATTGAGGAGGGAGTTTATGGCCTTTTACATTGTCATATTTTGATGATAATGTATCTTACATGATGTAAAATGCATGCAATATGTTTATTTATGTAAAATGTATACAATAAAGCTGTCAAATGATTTGTTATGCTATAGACAAAACTGTCGGTATTTTTGCACATGGTTACAGCATCAGGAAATCTTATATTTTAATGGAATTTTTAGTAGAATAATTTTCGATTAGCACAATTTATGAAATAGTCTATTTTTGTATGATTCGGCAAAAATGTAAAGAAAAAAAAATGGAAGTTTTCTTCCATTTGTAGGGCTGCATACTTAAAAAGTTAAAACGGAACCATTATAACTCCTGTGTCTGTCACAGACATTTTACTCATAAAGTATGGAACGTGCAAAGTTCAAATTGGGGGAAGGAATAAAGACTATTGACCCACATATTTAGAGATGATTAAAAATTCCCAAATATATTTAGGAAAGATGTAGAGGGGCTAATTAAGTTACTTGAAAAAAAAAATATCTTCTTTGCATATTGTGTGGGGTATAGTGTAAAAGCTTTCGTAACGCTGAACTCAAAAATATATTTCTTTTAATTTAGGTGTTATATTTTCAGAGATATCGTCGAAAATGTAGCGCAAAAATATGTTCCCCCTCATCTATTTCCGAATCTTCTAAAACTATATTTATAAAAAAAAATTAGAGGTAGCAGACGTTAATTTAAACTTTTCAGGAAAATTATAGCGATTACCCTAGGTCACATAGTTTTTGAAAAAAGTGCATTTTTCAGTTACACACGATTTTCAATTTGCATTCAGCAAAGGTGTTGAGCAGAGCTTGAGGTACCTATCGTAGCAGAAGTATAAAAGCATTGTTGATAATGATTTTCGAAAGAAAAATCATCTGTAATTAGCCGAGATATTAACCTTTAAAGACACGGACAGTTTGAAAATACATAATGACAGGGGCGGTGTACTCTGTGTAAAACCGACTTTTAAGGCCTAGATAACCAGTTTTAATGATATATTCGTGTAATTCAATGTCCAGTAGATGTATAATAGCAATAAACATCATTTAAAAAGAAACAGAGTAATTTAATTAGAATTACATAAATACAATGGGATTTGAGACTAGTTTGCACCGAGACAGGCCTACTGTGTCTTTAAAAGTTAATTTAAACCTACCTGGTAACACGTGTCACGGATTAAGCCGCCGTGGCATATTTGTGACCTCCTTCCGACGCGTGCTTAGCACAATGCCAAGTTTAAACTTTGAACAATGGTTTTGTTTTAGCTACAATGTAAAACGGAGAGATTATTACTATGCTGAATTTAGTTTTAGGAAAAGCCAAATAAAGTTTAACCTATTGCGCTCTATGGCATACATAGCGTAGTACGTTATGCTATTACGGTCATTTCCGACAATGACGTACGTGACGTCATGGTATATACCTGTTTTTTTAATTAGACATTCCCAATTCACATCTGAAAGTTTTAACTCTAATTTTTCCTGTACAAAATGATTATTTTTTTAGAAATAAAGTAAAAAAATAATTACCAACTAAATGTTTGTGGTGTAAATTCAAAATTTCTAAATTTCTTAAAAAAAAAAAAAAAAAAAAAAAAAGAAAAGAAAAAGAAAAAAATATGTGCTAGATACGATAACACTTGTGGCTAGTGACATACATCCGCTAACAGCGCCAGAGCGCAAGGGTTTAAATATGAACTACTTTTATTGTCAGTACCGAATTAATTTCATCATAAACAGATTCGGATAAGATATTAAAAAGAGTTATGCAGAATAGCAATATAAGATATTATTTAGCCTTCATATGTCTTTGAACTTTTATAGTAAATCCATTCATACTTTTCAAGTATATACAGCTATACTCAACCCTGCGTTGTATAGTTTTTTACAAAGTCTTATTATTCTTTTAGCAACGATTTTTTTTTAAATGCAGTTAAAAATTTTAAATTTTCAGACATTTATAACCCTTTCAATCGATTTCTAATCTTAAATTTTTCGAGGACATAATCAACGTATTTATTAATCTGCGCTATTTTTGCAGAAGAAAAATATGCGTAAATATTGTTAATGAAATTAACTATAATACATTATATATCACCAATAATTGTTTTCAAGAAATAATCCAAGGAACATATATTAATATTACAAATTTAAAGAAACTTTTTATCGTTTTATCACCCTGCAATTAATGCACTTCTTGCTAGTAGCAACGTAATTTTCACATGATTTTACTATGAACAGATATGCTATTATTGGTACATTTTAAGAACTAGGCTATTCTTGTAATTATATATAATCTCAATCTTACATTTTAGCATATTGAACTCGTAAACATACGTTAATGTATCTATAACGACTCTGATAACTTAAATAATATGTATCTCGGTGCCAAATTATAAATATAAAAGGAAAAAAATAATCAGACGATTGTTATTCTCCTATTTTTATTGCAAGAAATGTAGATATAAACATTAAAATGTGAATAGTTCCTGGGCATATACTGCAGAGCAATTGAATTAGAGAAACTAGACTGTCTAGTATTATGTAGCACAACTACTCGATATGATGACGATGTCAATTCTATGTGTGATGACCACGTCAAGACACTAGAAGCGACTTCTGAACACAGCCCATTAGCTAATTACTTTCATAATACCGTATTGTGTTTAATTTTTAAAAATAACTATAGAATCAAGTGGGAATAAAATTTAAAACTTGTTAATACACCGAAATCTATAAAAATACATACAAAGTATTTTAGACGAATCAAATAAAAAAATATATTTTTCAATTAAGATTTTTTTTTACATTATTTCATAATTGTTATTTTATATGACAAAATTAAAGCAATTACAAAAATATATAATATATTTATGTTCTGATTGTTATATTGCATGTTTCTATATAAAAAAAAAATTCCGAATCATTATATTATAAAATCTAAAATGAAAATATGCAGAAGCATCTTATCATAGACAGCTTAAAGCTTGAAAAAAATATATTCCCAAAACTTTCGCAAGAATTATTGAAAATTAAGTATCTAAGAATAAACTTAATATATAATTTTTTTTAAATTGATAATATTACACAAAGTTGTTAAAATGTTTAAGCTTACTTCAGACGCCTTTCATGAAAATTCATATATGCTAGTTTTAATTTTCCGAGTGAGTGAAAAAAAATGGAGGCCAGGATTCCGAACAGAAGCCTTTTGGTTTAAGCTGCCAATGATTTGCCAACTTAGCTCTCTGGACAAATTAGGCAGACACAATTCCTCAGTTAAACCTACTCATTATGGTATCTGAAAAAGTCCTGCATAATAAATTACCGGTAATAGAACATGGCATTGGCAGCATAAGTCAAATGGTCAGAATCCTGGCCTGGACAATTTTTCACTCAATTGCAAAATTACAATTCGTAGGATATATTTACTAATTGGAACAATTATGTTCAATTAAAGAAGTGTAATTAAGCATACAACGTTTACTTTCAGTTGCATTATCTACGATTTATTCCATTGAGCTGTCTTAGTTAACAGAACCTTATGCCCTTCTGAATAAATTTAGCTGGATTATGTCCTTCGCAACAAGGTTAGCTAATTTTTCCGCCAGATTTTTCAAAGAGATCTCTGTTGGCAGGACGCTTGGAAGACATTTCTTTGGCACATTTCGTAAGATATATTTCAGAATTCGAATAATTATGTTAAATTAAAGGAGTGCAATTACCGTGTGTCCCAAAAATTACTGATGGATTTTAAAATTCTATAACTTCCAAACAGTGACAGATATTTAAAAAAATCTTGCAGGAGTGTTATGTATGATGTCAGGAGTTTTTTACGTGATTCTTGATTTTAGTTCGAATTTCAAACAATAGATGGCACTGAGAGCAATAGGCGCTCAACCCAGACCCGATTTTTGGTATTTCGGGATCCATTCAATACTTTTTAATCTCCCTTTTTTTGCATAGAAGAAGAGAGAGGCCGAAAAATTGAGCCTGGATTTAGCGGTTATTGTTTGCAACGCCACCTATCGATGCTATTTGTAACTAAAACTGACAGTCGCAGCATAAAATCTCCTGACATCTTACATAACACGTCTGTAAGAATTTATTTAATATCTGCCACCGTTTGCAAGTTATGGAATTTTAAAATTCATCAGTCATTTTTAGGACACCCGGTATGTATTACGTTTACGTTGAGTTCCACTACTTAATATTTAATCTGTTTAGCTGTTTCAGATAGCATGCCTGATGCCACTTTTAATACGTTTAGCTAGATTAATCTAGATAGCTAGATAATTTCCTCCAGATTGCTTCACGAGAGCACTGTTGGTAGAGCATTGTCAGCTTTAGGCAAAAGTTCCCTTTTTTGGCATACTGTTCCGGACAATTTTTCTCTCAGTTGTAAAATCACAACTTGTATGATTTATTTACCAATTGAAATGATTGTGTTAAATTAATGAAGTATAAATCATACATGCCTTGAAACAATATTGTAAATCTCTAAGAAATTATTTCTAATTGAATGGCAATCAATCTTTATGAAAGAAGTGTGTTAAATTAGAATTTTTAGGGAGATTTGTTTTTACATCAAGACTGTACATGGTCAGAAACTGAGATAAAAGTATTGACTTTTTTTGTTAGGGTATTTGAAATGAAGATAGTACTTGATATTACCATGTAACATCAGTAGGCATTTTAGGTTAACCGTTTGGCTAAAAATGTTTCACAATAGAATTTTGTAATTAATTACATAAAAAGTTAGGATTATTCTTTATGAATTAATTAAACTGAATTCTTACAAATTTGTACATACATTCATGTTCCTTTAACAATATTCGTTGCAGCTCAATATTCGTAGCAGCATGTCTATAATTTCAACGTGATTTATTTATTTACTTTAGTGTTACTAGAAATACTGATTTTTTTTAATTGTTCTTTTGTAGAATAAGAATGCATAAAACGGAACATCTTCAATGTTAGCTAATATTTTATTACATTTGTTCTTAAAACATCTCTTTTAGATATACAGAAAATAAGACAATAAGTGGTATCATTGAAGTAGTTTTAAACTGTAATAAAAGCAGTTGCCTGTTATAGAGAACCGTTGATTCAGGATCACACCTATTTGTCTATTGGTTAGGGCAGCAGTTCCTAAAATATGGGTCGCGACCTGTTATAGAGAACTGTTGATACAATGTCACCTATTTGTCTATTGGTTACGTCAGCCGTTCCCAAAATATCTGTCCCAACCCACTGGCAGGTCGCAGCGAGTGTTTTGTTGGGTGACGGAGCAAATGAGGTTTGGCACAAAAATATGTCTACGATTTTATCTGTTGGAAAAATTACAGTATCTTACAACCGCGGTAATCATGAAAGCTATTAGCCTAAAGTAAAATTGCATGAGAGAAAACAGTGCTTTCTTAAATAATAAGTCTGTATTATGTTATGACCTCGCCGTGAGACATGTCAGTTGCCGTGCAATCATTTTGCCAACCATAGAAAAATCCTTAATTTCCTTCTGGATGAATATAACAGCTTATTATCCAGAAATATATATATCAGCTTTGAGATCCTTGATGGAGTTCAACAGGCTTTTGTTTAACACGACAAACGTCTGTGAAGGTGCGCTTTTTTTAACTTGCTGTTTTTGAGAAACAAGCACAGAAACAAACTGCGTATTGAAAGTGAACTCTGATATAGATACTCTCATAGATAATAAATACACCAGTGCAGGGAATCTCACTGATTGTAAAGTTGAGTTCTGGTAATAATTAAACGTATCTATTTATATAAAATCCAAGTCTCTGTGTGTCCCTCACGATTCCGGTAGGACCGCCTCATTGAAATGAGCAATTGTTGAAAAAAAAACTAATGCAGGGTTACCACAGTAGCTCCAAATGTTAGCCAACTTGGTGATAGCTGGGTAATTTGGCGAAATGTCCATTTAAAACCATTAATCTTTCATAAAAGAGGTCACCGAAATTTAATTTAAACTCAGCTCTTTTAAGATATTCTTCAAAATCTATGAGTGAGAATTTAAAGTACATCTTTACATCTTTCTCCCGATGCTACTAATAAAATAACCGCCAATAGACGACGCTGTACTCTGTGAGCTCCTAACTGCGCGATTTTAATGTGCTTTAGGTACTTTTCCAGTATAGATGCCTTGGCGAAAAAGGAAATTTGGCAACATATTTTCCGGGAACCTATCCACTGTTTCATTTTATATACACACGCATTTTTTTCGATATTTATACGATTTATTTAATATAAAAAAGACGTTTCTCTAATTTTATAAAGAAACAGATGTGATTTGTACATAAAAACATCAATAATATACATATAAAATAAACATATAAAACAAACAAAAACGCTCATCAAGTTTGTTTTCATAGCTGTTTATATGATTTGACAACAAATCTCGATATTTTTCCGTTATACGGACACCATGCCAAAATGTATGCTAATGCGCCAATTATTTCAAAATGCTAAAAGATATTTGTAATTTTATGCCAGCAGTTTAATATGAGTTTTATTTTATTGATTTATTTTATAGCAGTTATTTGTTCACTTATTTTAAGTATATATTTGTGATTTGATGAAATAGTTCGTAAAAGTCTGGAATTTTCAAATGTTATATTTTTTAAATGCTCACTTTAGTATCGACAATGATTTTTCTGTACTTTTCGGTTAGCCGGGCGCCAGTGCTATATATATACATATTTATATACATACAAATATGTAAATATAAATATATATGTATATACACATATTGTATATATACACACATAGATATATGTAAATATATATGTATATATACATACATTTATGTACATATATATATGTATATATAACACTGGCGCCCGGCTAACCGAAAACTACCGTTTTTACTTTTATTTTTCAAATGCTTCAATTCACGTGATTTTCATTTTGCGCCATCTATTACGCTTGGCGACAAAGGTATCCGTATAACGGAAAAGAACCCAAATCTTACTTTAGCATGCCCAAATTATACCAAGCTTTTTTTAAAAAAAAACGCCAAATCCCCTACAGTGGAAAAGAACCAAACTGTCTATTATTTTACGCTATCTGTGTTATAGTTTGTACTATATGTAAGGGGTGTGGAGCGAAGAGTTTAAAAATTAAATATTAAAGTTTCGGCACAGATGTCATATACGCCCCATATTGGCGCGATTTTTCTCTGACGCCAATGTCATATACACAACGGGTACTTAACTGGCGGCAAAGTGTCGTTATTTTGCTTGATATGGTAACCCGGATATTGTTGTTTGCTGTTGATGTTTTCGCCAAATTGGCGTATATGACAACTGTGCCAAAGTTTCTAGCAGTATAAGACTAAAAAATTAAGAATAAAATAAATGCAAAATAAGACTAAAGAAGAAAGAAAAATCATGCGTTAAGCATAGAATATGAAACACTTTCCAACACATCCTGAATGTTTTAACAAAACTTCGTTATTTGGGGAAATAAGATAACTAAGTAAACATTTTAGAAGACGCATAAAAAATTTTAAAAATTGATTTCAGCAGGTACCGTCCATAGCCAATAGTATCGTTATTACATGCCACTATTTAGCCAAAATTTAATTTAAACAACTCTTAAAACTACTGAAATCACATTTTCAGATATTATCATCCATAGACGGTTATGTATCCAATTCTTTGCGTGACCCTGTATATCATTTTATCTATATTCTACAAACATTTCTTAGTAAACTTAATGCAGTTCAGCGTAAAAACGCATAACTCCTTTAAAAACCACCTTTAAGCAATTTACTCTCCTACTCATTAACCCTTACGAATTCTTTTGTGTAGCCCTGCATATGAACTGTAGCATTTATACACGCAGTATAGTATGCATAAATGTAGTGAAACATAAAAGCGCATATCACAATTAAAAATGCATTTCTAGCAATCATTGCTTATGTACAATACTTCGGAGAAAAGTTGCTTGGCGAGAAAGAAGTTTGCCAACGTATTTTCTGACAACCTATTTACTGCTTCATACTCACAAGCAATTTTTTTCATATGTATGCAATTTATTTAGGTAGTTCTTAGCTATCCCGTCGACCAGTTTCGCCAAATTATACAAATTGACATAATTTTTATTTTAAACAACGAAAGATCAATTAAATTAGCAAAACATTAATAAAAATACAAATATAACGTCGAATTAAAAATCACTTGATGACGTAAGAAATACATGATCATGTTTAATGTCAACCATTATTGACATTTAATCTTACAATTTGGTGACAGTAATTTGGTCGACGGGATAACTAACAAGTACCTTTATTTAATGTAAAAAAAGCTATTTACCCATTTTGGTACTTTTCGGTTAGCCGGGCGCCAGTGTTATATATACATATTTATATACATACATATATGTAAATATATATATATACACATATACACATACTGTATATATACACACACATATATATATGTAAATATATATGTATATTTACATATATGTATGTATATAAATATGTATATATAACACTGGCGCCCGGCTAACCGAAAAGTACCCCCATTTTTTATAATAAACAGAAGTAATTTTGGCACAGATGTCATATTCGCCCCATATTGGCGCGATTTTTTTCCGACGCCAATTTGGCGAAAACATCAACAGCATAAACAACAACATCCGGGTTACCATATCAAGCAAAATAACGACACTTTGGCGAAAGTTAAGTACCCGGTGTGTATATGACATTGGCGTCAGAAAAAAAATCGTGCCAATATGAGGCGAATAAGACATCTGTGCCGTAATTTTTGCACAGATGTCATATACGCATCGGGGTTGGCGTGATTTTTCTCTGACGCAAATTTGGCAGAAATCTCGCTTTCGAATACCAGTTACATATATATTTTTAAATTATTTGCTATCATTTTGAAAAGGAAATAACTATATATAAATAAAAGTTTGAAAAATAGCTATAGAACAAAACAGTTTATATAATTAAAAACAGAAAATAAAAGTAAATAAACAATTTGTTAATAAATAAAAAACAATAGCCGGGTTACCATAGCAAGCAAAATAACACCATTTTGGAGCCAGTTAGGTATACCGGTTCATATCTGAAATCTGTGCCGTAATTTGTATATAAAAAAATATTATATATATTTAAAAACGATTTTTTATGTATATAAGTGTATATATAAACAAAAATAAATGTTCATTAGATTTGTTTTCATAGCTGTTTATATATTTTAGCAACATATCTCACTTTCTGATGCCCGAATTGCGCAAAGCTTTTTTAAAAATGCGCTATAATGGAAAAGTACCTAAATAATTAACAGAAATAACCAATTATACAAACTAAAACTTTTTCTTTCGAGATCAAAGCATTGTTTTTAATTTCAATTAAAAATACATATATCCTTGGATAATTTTAATTGAAAATAGGTTCACAGCTTAATATCTCATTCCATAAACCTAAACAAACACAAGTGATTCATTCATCGTGAAACTTAAAAATTTTTTTAATCATTGAGGTAATCATTCATAAAGTAAGTTCTCCAACAATCAATGGACAATATTCTAATGACATCATAGTAGGTAAAATGGTGGCGGTATCGTTTGTTTATGGTTTGAAATCACAAAGATTTAATTTTGCAATGTCTCTTAGTTACATTATTTTATTGTCATATTTATGAGCTCAAAACAAAAGCATATTTTTTCATTATTTAGTTATTAAAGACGGAAAAAAATTATAAATGCATGATTTGAAAAATTTAAATAATTTTCCTTCTTAATAGTAAAAAATAACATCGGGAAGTAACAGCGGGATTAAGTTAAATAAGTTTAACTGTTTAATTCTGTTGTAATATTCAAAATAACTGTATTTATTAGATTTCAGTAAACAACATCAGGGCCCGATTAAACTTTGAAGTTAGAGGAATTACAATGTCATTTCAGGACCTTTCTTTTGGAGAAGCTTTTCTAAATTTCATATATACATGGAAACTCTTCAGTGTTAGAAATATTATTCTTAGGACTGACATAACATGAGAACGGCCTGCAATTTTACACAAGTTTTTGAAAACTACTTTATATCAGAAATTTTGCTAAAAACTGGTTACATTTTTGTTATAGCGGCCGACACTATTAGGATTATGACAAGTTGCAGCCAATTTCGCCAACGTCGTAACCAAGATCGTGAAGCACACACATATAATACCATATAATACCATTTCATGAAATCGTATACGATAATTTAATAGTTTTTACCTTACTTCAAGTGTGAAATTTATTTATTTTTAAGGATTAACAATCTAAATTGTCCAATATATGAATTAAAAAAAATGTAAACAAAGATTGAATAGACATGACCGCAAAAAGCCTCAAATCTGCAAAACACTTAGAACCAAACTGTGCAGATTAGTGGTCTTCTACTGTACACAGTTTTTCATAAATGTGTTTCGTTCTTTAAATGTGTTATTTTCATCTATCACTGCGGAACAAGCGAGAAAACTCATATTCTTGCACATGAGTTGTATATATCTTTATATCTAAATTTCCGTCATTTTTGACGGTCTACCTTTCTAGTTTTTATTATATTTGTTGATTTAGTTATTATCCAAATTACACATATTGAGATTGCCTATTCTTGCTTTTGTTGCATCGATTTGGACGAAATTGTTAGTCAAAAATTTGCATAGGATGGGATAGCCGATAGCTTATAGAGATCAAACAAAATCTCCATACTGATATTAGATACGCCCTCATATTAGGTGGTTCTCGAAATTTTTTCTTAGTTAAAGGTGGTTTTCGTACCAATAAAGGTTGGGAACCGCTTGTTTAGGGAGTTTTCTACTACACAAAAGGCGCCGCATCGAATACAGACTCAGGCATGAATGCTTCTATATGCATGCTTCTAATATCATGCTTCTATGCTTCTAATGCTTCGATGCATGAATGCATCGGTATCCACTTTAAACAGATGTCAGGGTCTGTTTAGCCCCCTAGTGCAAAATGTTACCGTACTGCCTGTAAATATCCAACTAATCTACCTAATGACAAAGAGCTACCTAATGTCTAATAATAAAAATCACTGCTACTAACTAAGATGACTCCTCTGTCACATACTCCATAACCAAATGCGCTTGTTTTGCAAAGAGGGAATTTTACTTAGTGAGCGATCCTACAAACGACCCGTCTCTTCGAAGCCTCAATCAAACTTCAGTTTACAGTGACATGGTATACATTTTTCGGTGCCTTTTGTTCTTCTGTAATTCGAATTTTTCTCTTTGCACTAGTTTCTGACTAGCTATTCACGTGAAAGAGCTTAGCAAACAACAAAAGAAGAGCTTACTCTAGTAACGTGATGATATTCACAAGCTAATGTTAAGCAAATGGAGACGTTCTTTGCTTTTTTGCTTGCGTTGACAAATATTTGAATGATTCATTTAGAATTGGATATCTAAAGCCGATTTTAACGCATTGAGTGCCACATCAGTCACCTGTGACTGACAGTGAACTTTCGGTTTAGGCGGCGTCAGTCATCGATAACTGACACATATAGATTGTGTAACGGGAATTGTTATTTCGTGGCCGAAACGGAAAGACAGACAAAATAGGCTTGGCATTCAACGTGTTAAACGTGATTCAGTTTTGATTCCAGTATCAATCTGAAGAACTTTCAGATTCGAAAACAAATCGGGTAATTAGATTCAAAATGCTAAGCGTGCTAAGAATAACACCGGAATTAAAATTAAATAACGTTATAGATCGATCTGAAATATTTTAGTAAAAAATGAATTACAGTCGCCCCCGTTTAAACGAATATTGGCTGTTCCAGAAATAATATTCGATTAAGCGGAGGTATTTGATTAAACGGGGGATCATAACTGTAATATTTAATGCGTAACAAAAAGGCAAAATAACCATCTACGGTATATTTAATTATCATCATAATAAATCGTTAATAGAATAACACAAACTAAAATAAATACAAATGCTAATGTAAAGTAAATACGTATTAATTTAATGTCAGTACATACATGTATATGGTTTACCACACACTTAATGCAGTTCGTTTGAATTTGATCAAAACTTTGCTACTTCTAATTCACGTTACTCATACTGCCTTAAAAAAATCGTTTAAAGTGGTTTGTTTAAGTGGAATTTTAAAGGAGTAAATATCGAGTTATTTTTCGAATGAGTGCAAAATATCACCATCTCGAGTCTCGAAGTGACGGCGCATTGCTATTAAAGCCTGGTTAACAGCAAGAAATAATGGTGGGGAAATGATTTGACCTGTCCATTATACACCTGCCGGCAGAAATCAATGCAGGAAGAACTGAAAATTTGTTTTCAGCGTAAGGGAACCGAAGATGACAAAAGGTGGAAGGAAATTCCATCTGAAACGTGATTTCCGCGCCTATTTTCAACCATAGGTCACACAATTGTTATTCGATTAAGCAGGGACATTCGTAAAATGTATTTGGTTTAAGCGGGGGAAAATAACATAGAACCAATAGGAATAAATTCGGTTCCGGAGGATTTTATTCGAATAAGCCGTGTATTCGGTTATCCGTGACCTGATTAAGTGGGAAGGACTGTATTTAATTAAATTAATTTTAAAAAATTGTAAAAAAACGTTAGACCATATTTGTTTAAATCTCTATTTTTCTAAAATTAGCTAATGAACGTTGTCGCATGATTACAGTAATTTCTTAGTTCTAGCATTATACAGATATCGAAAGATGAATCCAAGTGTTTAAGCGGAGATGTGTTTATTGATTGCTTTACTTGCATAAACCTATCTCATATCTTGCAATTCCTCGCTCTCTATAGGTAACTTTTAAGACTACAATTTCTTTTTAATATCCAAAGTATTTTTTTTTAAATGTAGTTTTTTATGACCATTTACTACAGTCTTGTCATAATGAATTAAGCGTGACACAAATACTTTTATAATACAAGCATTAATATATTTTTATATTCTTTGCATTAAAAAAATAAAAAAAGATGCCAAAGAAACGCAAAATGGAACTTTATAAGAATAGATATATATGAAAATAAAACGTGTTTAAAAAATATAATGTAACTTAAATTATAATGATTGTTTATGCAAACAACAAAAACAAATATTAACTTTCCATTATTTTTTTGTAGTTTAACGTGAACAACACAAGGTTTAAAAAATTCGAAATCTGACGTTAATGTTTGTTACTAATGACTATTGGCTCAAAGCCAGATTTCCCAGATTTCCTTTTTAGATTTTAATGTCTTTTTTTTCCCTTAAAAGATGTAGAGTGTTTTTTTAAACTCCCCTAAAATATCTTTTCATCAGCGACAATAAATTTTAGTGGTAAACCTGCATCTAAAATTTATTGTTAATATTATAAAAGTATTTTTTATTAGTATAATGTTAGAAATTTTGTTCTTCGGCTGAATTCTAAAATTTAACAAACGATCTGCAATAAATGATTAGTTAAGAGATATAAAAAATATATTAAATATGGTACGTATATAATAATTCGTATAAAATCATAGCCAATTTTGATTAACATTGTTTTAACACATATCGCATTCGATATAGGAACTAAAAACATTAAAATGTTTAATGAATTAGTTGCAGAACTAGTGCTTTGAAATTTGCATTGTGGTATGTGGATGTTCTATGCTTAGTATGGTTGTTCTTATGATTTCAATTAAAAAACACATTATTATGCAATATATCATAACTTTTGTGGAAGTCTAGTTAAGGTAAATGCGCTATGTAAAGTTCTTGTTTTATTTTTCACTTATTTCTGTTTATGCAGACAAATTTATGAAAAATTCACTGACAAAGTACCAATGAAAGGAAAAATTGATATAATAAAATATCATTAATCTAAAATTATATGTTTAGAGGTAGCTTAAATTTTGACGTAATAACAAACATATAACATCTATAAAACACACACACAAAATATTTAACACTTATATCCTACATTTTTCATTAAGCACAGTTCATAAGGTATCGTGTATGTGTCACTTTCAATTCTTAATTAAAATAAAACATTTCTAGCCTTAAAAATAAAGAATGTTCGATTGAAAACATCTACTATTTAATATCAATATTGCTAGAGATAGATCAGCAAATAAATCTTCTTCATATTTTAAAAATTATTAAAAAGCTGATAATAATTTAAAACTAGTAATTAAAAACTAGTAATAATTTTATTGCACTCTTCATCAGGTAAATGTTAATGTAGAAGTGTCAGAAACCGAACATCCTGCAATACATATCAAACTTCAATTTAACTTTTTACTCATTCTAACACAATCTTTATCACATGAACAGAGTATTTGAATGATTTTAACTATTTATGAAGTCTCAAGAAATTTATTTAATGAATATACAATGTGTCTATAAGTTATTGTCGGGATTTACTTGCCTCATAATTTTGTATATACATACAAAACATATGAATTTGTATGTTCATGTAACGTTGAGCGTTATGTAACATGTGAACATACAAAACAAATATTACATAAACGTAAAAAGTACAACTCAAATAGTTTTTTTTTTTTTTAAACACAAACAAAGTTACACCTGCATAAAGTTGAAACTCAAAGTGTTAGTAATAAAAGAACGACTATGATAAAAAAATAAATAATAACGATCTTGTACCAAATAAGGCAGTGGTCTTAATATTGTCATCAGTTTATATTTTGAGGGGAACGTTATCGGGCCGACATATGGTAGCACAAACGTCATAGTTTATCTATCTGTGACAAGTGCGAAGAGTTTCAAATACAACAGATACCGACTTCGTCCTGATTTTCGAACCATTGAATTCTTCGACCCGTCGTTGTTAAAAATAGTAAATGAACTTTCATATGAAATGATCTCAATTAATTCATTGGATTTTACAATCATTGATGGATGTACAAGAATTTAACGATCTGTTCGAAGGTTTATTAAAATATTCTGTATCTTTAATTCTGCTTCTCGTTAAAAGTGAAATATTTGAAAAACAGAAATGCCATAATAAGGTATCGTTTCATTTGCCAAAAGGATAGTCTGTTAGAGTAACTTATTTGTTCGAAGTGCAAGAAGTATGTTTTTGACGAATGTGAAGGATCGACTCGAATGGAAAAGGGAGATTTTCCTACACAAAATGTTAGGGGTGTGTTTGATTTCTTTCTAAAAATTATAAAAATACTATTTCTATTTTTTGTACCGACATATTTCATTTTCAGCATTTAAAATATGCATTTTAAAAATACTTTCTCTATTTTGTTCAATTTTGTATTACCTTTAAAATATATCTAAATTAAAATTAAACCAAGTAATTATTAGAACATTTGGGACTTATTTAAAACACATAATCCTAAATTTGTACAAATTAAAAAAAGTAAACGAAAACAGTAATGTAGTGATGTCAGATTTTGTTTCGAACTACAATACATTTATTGCTTTCCCTTGTGCATGCTCCATTCTAAATTCTCACTTCTAAGCCTTTCAGAAATACGTCGCGCTGGTGTTGCCGCATAAACTGGTTGAGAGACTTTAATTTTTTTAGGTAAATTATTTATTTTTTTAGTAGTATTATAACAATGTGTACTAACATCTTACGTTATGTTCTTAAGTGAAAAGTTACGGGGCTATAAAACACCGAGAATAATTTATGTTTACTGTGTATATAACTGTTAACTTCATTTCCATTAAAATTAGATTAAAATTACAATTTTAGACACGTTTAACATTTATGTATTGAAACATCCAATCATGACTTAAAACGTTATACAATGACATTGATAAAATATTAACATGGAATACGACTTTATTCTAAATTGTATGCATGATTCTGGGCTTTGATTTATTTTATAGTATTTTAAACTTCCCAAAATGTGACAGCTTATACTGATCTCGTTATGTTATATTAATAATTCACGAGCAATATGAAAACGAATTATAATACAATTTTGTGAAACAGTAAGCTATCATATACCTCCATTACATTACATTACGAAATATTACATGATTGGAAAGCAAAGTTATTTCTATGTAGGGAATTGCGAGGTTAATGCTGATTTAATAGGAACAGCATATATTTAATGCAGTATAATAAATGGTATATGCGAGTAAATATTCATTATATAAATTTCTAAATTTATGGCTTACACATGCTTTAAAATGATATATACATGACAATGATAAATAAATCATACCGAAAAATACGTCGATCGTAGTGATTTTTTTTTATTAGAACGTTTAATGAGAATTCGAAGTTGATTTTTAAATGTCTGCACTTTTTAAATAATTACATTACTTTGACGATTGTGTATTTTATATAGATTGATTGAAATGTTTCAAAAATAAAATATTTATAAGAGCATTATTGATAAGAACTTCGGATAGAGAATTAGATTATCGAATGTACAAAATAGCACATATTTAAAAAAATAATCTTACGACGTCAAATATAACTTTTTAAATTTGTGTATTATTGATAAAAATTGAACCATCAATTGAAAGAAGGAAATAAACGCCCTTTTTTGACACATTCATTTTTCTACACTTTTACATTCTTTAGACGTAGCGCTTAGTTGTGAGTTCGAAGAAAATAAAAAAAAAACATGCGAAGCGATTGGATTTTGTTATTTTCTTCGAACTCACAATTAAGCGCTACACGTCTAAAGAATGTAAAAATGTAGAAAAATGAATGTGTCAAAAAGTGGCGTTTATTCCCTTCTTCCAATAGGTGGTTCAATTTTAAATATTGAAACATCACAAAATATACTTTTTGATTATCGAATTAGTAAGCATTAGTACAAATCCAATAGTTTGGGGCCATATTTTTAATATTTTGCTGTTTTGGGAGAAAACAAAAAAATTAAAACAAATACTACATCGGATCTTAATTTATATTAACTGATACTCGATGAATCTAAAAGTAATTATTGTAATTAAAAGTAACCCTTGAGATTTTACTTGTAGAGTTTTTACAAGAGACTTCTTAAGCAAACGTTTGTTGTGTGATGAAACGGAATAAATTTAACTTTCATAAGATATGTCAAAGAGAACAAATTTATGTAGTAAAATATAAACTTTATAAATTGTATTAAAAACTTACTTAGACATTATTACGTTTAGCGAACTATATTATATATTTGTAATCTAACAAGAATTTTTTTCTAGGTTGATCGCATCTCTAATCATTTCACAGGAATTCAGACATAGATAATTACACTACACAAATCTTGTATACCACACTATACAAAGTCATTAAATACCCGAAGATAAACGCTAAATATGAGTGGAGCAATTCTTTTACTACATTTACTATTACAATACATGTATCTATTTAAATATGTAGTTCTTAATGATTTCATAATTGTCTATCTATAAAAAACAAATTAAATGCAAATTTTTGTCTTTAAGAAACTGGCACTTAAGTAGATATTCCCGCAAAAAATTAAACTACCCAGGTAGCACAAATATATCGGCCAATATCAAAATGAGATTTGGCCGATATCAAAATGTAATATTGGACAACGTTAAATGACCCCCCCCCCCCTATAAAGATATCCACGAATATTATTTTTTGATATTTGGCAATGTTGGCTAATATTTCCCAACGTCTCTGAATATCGGTTTGTGAAATTAAGCGATATATTTTTCTGTCATTGCTGAATATCATTATTTGACATTGAGTGATATATTTTCCCAGTATTCCAGGATAACATTTTTAAATATTAAATTATAACTTTTTAGATAATAACTTATATTTTAAACCCCAACAACTGCGATTGCAAACGTGGTGAACATATACCTCTCACTGAGATAGAATGATGCTCAGAGATTTTTAGCCTTATCTGATTAAAGAAATAAATGAGAACTTACTAAAGATGTAGTAATAAGGAACTTTTAATAGAAATTGGTGGGAGTAGTTTTTTCTGTTAATGACGGTAAAAAAATGTCTCACAGAATTATAATTTAATTATCTCATACTCTTTCAATCACAACCAACTTCTTTCTTTTTTTTTTCTTTTTTTTTAAACATTCTTTTTAACAAATATTCATTTAAATATCACTTTTTATTGTTAAGTTTGTTAGAAATTTAAAACGAAATTATGTTGAAAACTAATGACCTACTTTTGAAACTAAACTTGTATTCGTTCTATAATTAAAAAAAAAAATAAAATTATTTTGAAAGTCTGAAATTCGAGACCATTTTAAAAAGATAAAGGTAGTATCCATTAAAAAATATATAAATTTATCCATTTTTTTATTGAAAAAACTTTATGTAATGCATCTTTCGTTTTTTATAAAACTTACAATTGTTATATTTTAACATCGCTATAGGCACTACTTTATTTTTTTAAATACAAATAATTCTAGAGCAATAATTGCATATTTCCTTACTAAGTTTTTATTAGCACTATTAATAGATTTTAATATGAAATGCTTTTCTTGAGAAATTTTTCCATTTAATAGAAATTTTTCTTTATAAATTTTTATATAAATTGTACTACAATAAATTTTCATACCAATCTCAATAAATTTCTATGTAATTTTTTTCAAATGTATACATATATGTAAATAACTATAGATTTCTAAAGAAAATTTTTATTTAACGTAAGTTCATGGCCAACGAAACTTATAAAAATGGGCGGTCCTTCAGAACTTTCCATTCACTTTGGCCAAGATTACAAACTTCGGCAGATATGCTAAATGTCGACAGATACCATGAAATGTCTGAAAAAAGATATTGTTTTTACGAATGTTGACAGATATCTCTGAATGTTGGAATACTAATATAATTTTTGCGACATTGGCCAATGTAAATAAAATATCAAAAATAAGGCATTAAAAATACAAGTTTTCTAAAAATAGCAAAATTGTTAAATTTTACTGTTTAGAATACTATTTACGTATTATAATGTTATAAGTAATGCAAAAAATTCGTTTGTATGCTTTATTTTAAAAGCTAATTTTAAGTTACATCTGTGAATATCGGCAGATATTGTAAATTTCGCGTCTGACATTCAGTGACTTTCGAAATATCGGCCAATATAGATCGGGACATTGGCCGATATCTATGTGCTAGCTGGGTAGTGAAAGCGTTGTCTAAAATTTCCTTGTCTTCATTTTAATTGTTTTAATGTTCTTTTTGCATGTTTACAAAACTTCCAAATTTCGCAAATATGCATTTTGATATAAAGTTGCAATAGATACAAAGGAAGCAATACCCCAAAACTCACTGTCTCCAAAATTTCAAGTATCTTCAGAATAAACTGAGACATAAATCTAAAAAGTACAAATAAACTATTAAGTTAACCTTTGATCTCATATATAATATGCATAACTAAATCATTTAAAAATATTTAAATGCAGAAGACAAATTATAAAGTATGCCTCCGCTGATTTAACATTAGCTTGTGGATGCGCTATGCTGAATATAATATGTTTTTAAATACAATGAAAAAATAATCTATATATTCATAATAAAAGTCCCATTATATGAAAACGACATCTCAATAGGTCGGTTAATATTAAGATCCAGTATAAAGATTCAAGTAAGGAATAATTGTGACTATGTATAAAATGATCATCAACGTTCTAGAGATAGAAAACTTGGATGACGGTAATAGTAAAACATGATAATTCGTATAGTAAAGTGTAATTGCATCTGTGCCAGTCATATCGAATCTAATAAACTTACAGATAAATACAGGGTCCCTTTGAAAATTACGAAATATAGGCAAGGCGAAATGTCTTTCATTTACTTTGCGACTTTATTTACTTTTTTGACTTTATTTAAAGAATTATTTTGCAGACTAACAACTATACTGCAGTTTTAACTTAGGGTTCTATACCTAAGGAAGACCTAAGTTATCAATGGTGATTATACTAGAGAGGAGTGTAAGTCCGCGACAATAAATAGTTCTGTACTGAATATGAAAGAAATGGCATATTAAATCTCTTTTTTTTCTTCATTTTCACAGGAAAAATGATTGACACATTAATCGAAATCGATTGAGCTTAGCATATATTCATTTTTATGATAAATATCTAATAATAATCAAGGAAATGTATTTATTCGCAAGGAAGGTTTTTGGCGAGTACTTGGCGCGTTGCTCGCAAATAACTAGCAACCTTAGACCCCCAACAGAGCTGTGCGGGGTGATGGTCAATAGATATTGCCTCTTCTTATTATCAGAGATTGTAGATTTTTGATGTCCAATCAAAAGTTTCTTTTTTTAAGCTATTACACATAGAGAAAAATTTTCGGTGGATTCGAATTTTTCGGAAGATATGGATGAAACATTTAAAATAACAAAGAAAATTTTCTTTTGCAAATTAAAACGAATAAAAGAAGCTCTTTATTGTAAGGCTGTTCTCAAAAAAATTATTTTTCCCCGCTCAAGAACCGAAAACTTTATATTTTAAGGCTCTTTTTTAAATGTAAAAACAGGATACTTGCAGGCGTGATATTTGAAGGGATTTGAAATCGAAGAGTTTTTCTTAGTTTCTGGTAAATTAATTACAAGCAATTGTTGTCTAAGAATGGATTTTTATTTATTTATCTAATTTACTGGACAATCGCGTTGGATAGAAAATTTTGGTGGATTAGACAATTTCACCTCAAATAAATATGAAGCATATGGAAAGAATATGTAAAATAACAAGAATTTTCCTTTTGTGTGAATTAAAAAGAACCTCTTTTTTTTTTTTTTAATGCGGCTTTTATTAAGTACATTCACGATATAATTTCCATCCCTCCGCATACAGAAGTTCAAACTATTCTTATTTTACTTAGAAAGAATTGATCAGAAGTTAAATTAATTTGTCTTTTAAACAATGATATAAATTCAATATTTTAACAGTATTTTAGGCACACAAACAAGAAGAAATTCACCAGTATACTATATTCACCATAATGCATACTATATTTTTATACATAAATGTAAGTTAATTTGATTCGATAAGTTAAATTATAATTTAATTTGACATAAATCAATTAACTGGAAACAAAATTGCAAAATATCTAAATATATTGGATTAGTTTAAAACAATTTCTTCAATGCTACTAAAAATGTGCATTTGTTTATAAACATTGTGGGGAAAAAAAATGTGAGTAAAGTGTTGTACGAACATTGTGAGAGGGTGTGTATGTGTGTTTCCTTCTATTTTAATAGATAAGTTTGAAAAAAGTGATATTATAATAATTTTTAGGATGAAATTTATATTGAATATGAAATTGGAATAAAATTTGTAAGGATATAATTAGATTATTTTCAATTTTTTCTTTTGTTTTAAACATAAAAATTGAATGCTAAATAATAAGAATTTTATCTTTATTTAAAATGTTAACATATATATCAATAACATTTTTATTCGGCTTCATAATAAAACACTGCACAGCTTTTGAATATTAGCATTCATTACTATGAGTTTATTACACAGGTAGATTTATTTATTGTTATTATTGTAATGAAAGCTTTCAAATCTGGGACTAAATAATAATTGATTTAGAAAAGAAAATCTAAAAATATTAATTCCTGTTTTCTTTTATGATTTTCCGAAGAAGATTTCTATTACAAACAAATCAGCAAAGACCATTTATTTTTATTATAAAAATAAGGCGGAAAACAATTTTTATTTTACACACGTTTCATGTGATTTACAATAAATTCTATATTGAATGTATTAAAAAAAAACTGTTTAATTTAATATGATATAGATTATTGCTAGCTAATTTTATATGATATGATTTTTGTTCGCGCACTTTTAAAATAAAATTTCCTGTCCTTTTTTTTTTCTGGTTGAGTGGGAAGGTGTCTGAACTAAAACACAATTTTTCTCTTATAAATTAGTTCTTTCTGAGTATTTTTGTACATTAAATCATCGTTAATTTTATGTCTTCGCGAAAAAACGCCGAAAATACCATTATAAATGACTAAAACTTCAAAAATTGCAGGATAAAAAAATTTCTATATTGGAAAAAAATAGGATTCCAGGGGTCGATGCAGGTTTTTATTCTTGGGGCCCATTTTGTGAAAAGTAAAAGTTATTTTTGTGAATTTTATAATATTTTTGTGAAAAATACCATTTTGTAATGAAAGTTGAAATCCAGTTACTCAAATTCGAACCAAGAATTTATTAACAAAAACTTCTTTAAATCCCCTTGCTAAAAAGTTTTTGCTTTTCGTGACCTGGTTTTATTTACAAATTACATATTTTAAAACAGTTTTTATGAAAAAGATTATTACGAAAGGGGCCTGGCCTATTTTATTAGAAGGAATTTTGTGAAGGGGCCTGTTTTATTAAATTCATTTTTGTCAAGAGGCCTGTTTTATTAAGTTCATTTTTGGGAAGAGGCCCATTTTATTAAATTCATTTTTGTCAAGAGGCCCAGTTTATTAAATTTATTTTTGCGAATGGGCCCATTTTATTAAATTTATTTTTGTGAAGGGGCCCATTTTATTAAATAGAGATTTTTGTGAAAGGGCCCTAAATTGTCCCCACATTTTGCCTGGATCGACCCCTAGATTCAATTTGCGAATGTTGAGAAATCGTCGCGCAACCCCCCCACCCCCCCCCCACCCCCCCCCAAAAAAAAAAAAAAAAAAAAAAAAAAAAACTGACAAAAATTGCTGTACGCGAATTCCAAATAAACTTCATTGAGAAAAAGGAAAAAATTTATTGTATTGGACTAAAAGTTAACAATTGGATGTATTTTTAATAATGTAGAAAATCGCCGCGAAAAACAAAAACAAAAAACAATCGCATAAGACTCGCTAAAAATTCAGAAATCACAGATGACAAAATTTAGTACATTAGGCTAAAACAATGGAATCGAAATTCTTTTAGGAATACGGAACAATCTGCGTGGAACTTGAAAAAACAAAAGAATTGGTAACATGAATTCGCTCAAATTTATTCCCCCAAGCAACGATAAACAGCCAAATCCGGCGATCCTACAACGCCAAAGTAAGTAAAAAGGCTGGCGTAGCATAGTACCCATTGACAAGTTAAACGTGCCCCAACTATAGTTTAGATTAAATTTATACCTTAACTGCAATGTTCAAAGTTTATACACTGTATTACATATGTAATCGAACGCGCTATAATGTTTTACTTCTATGAAAAATGAGCTTTGCAAATTCCAAAAGTGTTTAAAATAGGAAAGATTTAAGAATTTTCTTTATGAAATAGTCCTACAATTAATTTTATAAAAGTACTTGATGACTACATCCACTCAACCAGGAGTAGAATGGATTATAGAACATCTTCCTCTGATCATCAGGAGGTGAGTGTTGTTTGCCAAGAGGCTTTTTCTTTAATTAGGGAGCCTATCTCATACAATAACTTACTTAATTCAACTTATTTTGGTGTTTTTTGCTTTTCAAAGTATAGATGTTCGGCAAATTGAATTTTATCAGGATTTGGTCTTAACGACTTTACTCTACCAAAAAAAGGTACGAAACGTACCCTAGACGAGGGAAACTCACAACTCCCCTTACAAAACAAATATTCTAACCTAGCTAAGGATACCTAAATAGATGAAAATGAGCCGGTGACCACTGACGTTGCCAATAACGCGTCGGGAAGTTCCAAAAGTAGGATAAATCCGTTCTATATAGAATTGGAAGGTAATTGGACTATTTTGGCTAAAGAAATAGCTGATATAAATCAGGAAAAACCTAACATCGCACTTAAGGGTGAGCCCCTGATGGTGCTTTGTAAGAATGATAGTGATTTCCGGAAAACCGAAAGTTTTCTCGACCAACACGCCAAAAAATATACAACCCTGCACCCAAAGGACCAGCGTCCAAAGAAAATTTGTATTAGAGGATTACCATGTTATACTGAAAATAGTGTTATAGTTGATAGTCTTAAAGAATACGGATATACTGTTACTAGGGCTGCAATGCTCAAGAACAGAAAAACGGGCAATCCTATGCCATTATATATGGTTAATCTACTCCCAACTAAAAACTTTGAGGAAATTTATAAGATTAAGGAAATCTCGTATATATCAGTTGCTATTGCGGCCTTTAGGAGACATAATCAGGTAAAACAATGTTACCGCTGCCAGGGCTATGGTCACGCCAGCGAGGTCTGTAGGTTTACTGAGAAATGCTGCAAGTTCGGCGAACAACATCTTACCCCTAACTGTACTCATAAAGGACGCATTACGCCTAAGTGTGCGAACTGCGGGCTGGCACATCCAGCCACGTACCGCGGTTGTAATAAAAACCCTTATAGGCGGGAAAATAACAATCAGAACAGTAAAAATAAAGGCAACTCAGCTAGATATACTGGTAGTAAGGTTTCTCAGCAGGCCCAACAACTGGCAGAAGTCCTCAAAGATTTCAATTATACTAAAACTAAATCGCAGGAAAAAACTAACTCGGAATCAAATGATTCTGCTTCTAATAATGTTGAATCCCCAGTTGAGGTTGCTTCCTCTTCACAATCTCCTGAAAATACCAACTCTGCTAATTCTGAAAAAACTAATAATACTCCATCCCAGTCAACCAAAATTCCTCCCAGCTACAGTAATGATATACAGGAAATATTTAGTACTTTCCAAGACATAAAAGAGATTTTGCAAATATCCAAATTCATTAAATGTATAAAAAATATTTCTACTCTAGCAAAAAAATATAACAATCCCATGGAAAAAATTATTGTTTTTATCCAAGAGTTCGACAAATTAGCTAATGATTTCTCCTCCCCCAACCATGTCTAGTCTTCATCTTAAATCTCTTATTGTTTTATCCTGGAACTGTTCTACTTTAAATAACAAAATTGACGAGCTTCGTATTTTTGTCTCTAACCACCCTAATATTGATATAATTCTTCTTCAAGAAGTGCATAAACCTAATAAAAGTATCAAAATTTCTGGTTATAAGCTCTACCATACACCCGTCCTGGATCCGCTCACGGTGGAACTGCCATATACATCAAACACCACATACCACACTATCCTACACAACAATCTACATACACAGGTCTTGACTACACGGGAATTGTTGTACAATTGCCACGAGTTAATATTAATTTTGTTTCTTTATATGCTAGACACTCACCTTTATTCCCAATCAATGATCTAACACAGCTTTTCTCACAAAATACGCACTGTTTCATCGCAGGTGATTATAATGCGCACAACCGGCGATGGAACTGTCATTCAACCACCCGTCGTGGCAGTGCACTACACAACTTAATCACTCACCTAGGACTTAATTTACATGCACCCAGCACCCCTATGTTATGGGCTTGGTACAGGTCGCCCCTCCATTATTGACTTTGCAATTTCAAAAAATTTGGTTTTTCCTATTAGTTCTACAGTTATTAATGACTTAAGTTCTGATCATCTTCCTGTTGTTTTCAAAATTGACTGTGTTGATCCCCCTCTCCCCCCCCCTTCTGTGGCTGTGGACTGGAGTAAATTTAAAACTATTCTTTCCAATTCTGAACTAACTTTCCCTAATATTACTAACACTGATGATATTGACAAGGCTGTTGATAACTTTCAAAATATTATTATTAATGCTCAAAAACAAGCTACATACCAATATACTAAAAATAATAACTCTTTTACTATGCCTAACTACATTCATAATGTTTGTAAGCAACGTAATGACATCCGACGGCTGTTTCAAAATACTAGAGATCCTACTTTAAAGCCCATGATTAATCGGCTTAATAATAAAATTAAAAAACCTCATTTCTAAGGAAAAACAAAAAAGCTGGAGCAATTTTCTTAACTCCCTCTCTCCTCAAGATAGGAGAGGGGGAGAGAGATTGGAAAATAAAGAAAAACTTAATAATACTTACTCTACAATCCCCCCCCCCTTAACTGCCTTTAATACCACGGCATATACGGACAAAGACAAGGCGGAAATCCTCGCCAGGTCCTATGCTGAGCAGTTTTCCCCTAACCTTTATCTTGCCAGCCCTAATCATTATTTTGAAGCAAATGAAACTGTTCAAAATTTTTTAGCTACCCCTCCCACGGACCCACTCCCGGAAATTCAACCAATTGTTATTTCTAACATTATCAAAAATCTTAAAAACAGAAAAGCCCCTGGATACGATAACATAACTAATTATGCTCTTAAAAATCTTCCTTGTAACTGTATTATATATCTAACTAAACTTACTAATGCTATTCTTCAGTACTACTACTTCCCTAAAGCTTGGAAGACTTCTATTATTGCACCTATTCCTAAACCTCAGTGTAATCTTCAAGATCCGACTAACTATCGACCCATCTCTCTGTTACCCTCTATAAGCAAAGTTGTTGAGCGAGTCATTAGGTCCCAGTTACATGACATTTTAGACGCACAAAACATACTCATTCCTGAGCAATTTGGCTTCAGAGCTAAACATTCCACATTACATCAACTCCTTCGTGTTGTAGAGTTCTTGAGTGAAAAACTACACACGAACACACCGGCTGCGGCTGTTTTTGTCGATGTCGCTAAGGCATTTGATAAGGTTTGGCATATTGACCTTATATACAAACTAATTAAGCTTGGAATTAATGCTAGACTTATCTTTCTCATACATTCTTACCTTAGCGACCGCACCTTTCGCGTCCGCCTTAACAATATACTTTCCACTTTATACCTTATTCTCTCTGGTATTTTACAAGGGTCGGTCCTCGGCCCTACATTATTTAACATTTTTTTCAACGATATCCCAAGAACACTGAGGACTTATCTTGCCCTGTACGCGGACGACACGGCAATGTACGCCTCTCCACAACACCCATTCACATTATACAAAATTCTACAAAAGCACATACATAAATTCCTTAACTGGTGTACCCTGTGGCGTGTTAAGCTCAACGAGCAGAAAACAGCTGCTGTCTATTTCTCTAGAAAACTAACATTTCCCAATCGCATTACTATCAATAACACTACTATTCCTTGGACTATGACACGAAGTATCTGGGGGTTACCCTTGATAGAAGACTTACCTGGAAAAAGCATTTTATTAATATCCGAGGCAAAGCTGCTGGTATCTCCCAGGCCCTCTCCCCTCTTCTCAAAAGCAATACTCTTTCTATTCATAATAAACTAATCTTGTATAATGCACGTATTAGATCAATCTTAACTTATGCTTGTCCGATCTGGGGATTCGCTTGCAAAACCAGTATGGAGTATCTTTACGGTGCTCATAACAAAAACTTACGCTATATCCGTAATGGTCACCATTTTCTTCGTAACACCACTATCCGCAGGGATTTGAAAGCCACTTCCTTAAGACACCGCATTAATAAACTTGCTAAAAATTTTTATAAATATGTATACAAACTCCCTAACCAAATTATAGCGGAACTACCCGACTACGAGGTATCCGACCCCATTAACAGAAAACGCCCTAAATACTCGCTTTTGCTTAACGATAAAGACTCAGTTACCCTCACCTTCTGCGATACTTAACCTTTCTGTTTGTTCTGTCCTGTCTATAGTATTAAAAAAAATTGTTTTTCTGCTAGTTCTTTAGCATTATATATTTTTAAACTAATGTATGGTCTCTGAATTGAGTCTTTTTTTTATGGGGCATTCCCCGGTAGCTTTTTCGTCTTTTCCTTTTTTTTTGGAACTAATGGAATTTTCTTTCTTTTTTTATTATTTTTTTTTCTTTGCTTTTTTTTTTTTTTTATCTTTTTCACATATGTTATACTTGTACTTATGTACTTTGTTATTTTTTGTTAGTCTTTTCTTTTTCTTAAAAGTAAATTTAACTTTTGTGGCTACCAGCCACGTCTAAACATTATTATTTTAAGGCTCACAAATGCCCTTGCAACACAATCACCTATTCACTGGATGTAAAGATGCAACGCAACTAGGTAATCCATTCAGCTGCTCACATTGTTCCATTGTTCCATTATAAAAGTAACACTTTCTAATATTTTTATTTTGTCCCTGTGTCTAATAATGTATAAACAGAATATTTTTCAGCCTTTTTTGACTCGTAAGAGTATTTCATTATTCTACAATCAAAATTATCTCAGTTTTGCTAAGTCGACTTTTATGAGATTTCGATTGTTGCCCACTAAAACTGAACGGGCGATTCTAAGTGCCGGAAAGATCAAAAATTTCATAAATTTCAAACTACCATAACTCAGTGTGTTTTGATCATAGAAGGCATTTTAGAATTTTACTTGTCACAGTACAGAGATAATACTCAGAAACAGAGCATATAAATATACCAAGGAATATACAAAATACTAAAAAGGCGTAATTTTTTGAAAAAAAGTGGCAGGAATATTTAATCAATATAATCTTAATTTCTGTCTTTTCTTAAAGAATTTTTCAATTTATATTGCCAACGTATCTCTACCAGGTGAAAACTTAAAGAGCTTTTTAATCTTTTTGTGAAATCCTGAATCACATATTTTATCTCTTCACGAATATTCCATATTTAACTCTTAAATGCGCAATTTTTTATTTTGTTTCGAAAAAATTATAAATGATTCTCTGAAAGGTTTATTGCACAGGATAAATAATGAAAAAAATCACACATACATTTTTCATATAGTACGTCGATCTTTTCTTCTGTTACACATCTGCAATACAACTAAAAACTACTGTTGTGGGGCTGTTTTAAGGCTAAAATATTGCAAATTAGTAAATATTTTAATAAGTAGGTCTCCAAATACCTTATTTTACATAATTATTTATTTTATAAAGCTGAATATTTAACCCTTTAGTTCCCATGATAGAATACGTTCTAGATATTACGGTGCTCAGAGAATCTGACTTTACACCGGAAAGTTTCAATGGTTAATTTCACTTTATTTAAATACGAAAAGCCTGTTATTTAAAACAAATATTGCTATTTTAATTTTCTGGAGGGAGTTAGGTATATACGAATAAAAAAAATCTATTAATTTCAAAACACTGTTGTTTGCATATATGCAAAGCTGCGCACAAAAGGTTTAGTTAGTTGGTTGGTTGATTTTTGAAGACCGATTATCTACACTAGGGATATAGGCCCGAGATTGGAGTGCCTTCCGTGGGGGTCTTTCTAAGGGAACCCAACCCGTATTTACGCATGGAAATCCATGGCTAGAAGAAAACCACGAAAACTCCCAACGATTAGGCCGACGACCGCGTATTGTGTTCGAATCCAGCACCTCCCATCTACCAGCTTCGAGAGCAGAACCTCTCAGCCACTGGTGGGGCCTAAAGCTTTTTAGACACAACAAGTAACAAATATATAGATTGACACCCTCCACCACAAAATGGGCTATAATCATGACAATATTTCAATTACCAATCATTTATTTTAGAAAATTCTTGACAGAACAAATGTAATTAAATATTTTGATATTTTAATTTCTTTTTCTACTTACCTACAACAAAGTAACTCTCATATATGACTAATTAATAGACTAGTTTAGAATGTTTAAAATACTTCTTATCAAAATAGATTAATGAGAACGGCGACGTCAAGTTCCATATTCAATAGAGTTAAGAAATTATATTTTTAACACAATGCCAAAAAAAAAATCTTTCATTTATCGGAAATGATCTTGTCTTTCAAACTGTCTTTAATGATTAAGTAATCATATAAATCTTTATCATGAAGGATTTCTGTGATGGCTGCCAAGTTCATTTGGTTATATTTTATACTCTGATTAATTGCTTCCAAAAGTTTTTCTTTAAAATTGCATTTTAATTAGTGTTTGGAAGTAAATTGATAAAAATTCAACAATAAACATTTTCTAGTAAAAGTGCAGAAATTATTTATTAAGTGGACCTTTATAATCAATTTTTAATTTTTTATAAATTTCACTTTAAATATTATTCGAGGGTACATTATATGCATTATGGCATACATTTATCATAAAAATAAAAAATAAATAAAACATTTTTTTGAGAAAAAAAAGGAATTTTCCGTAATATTTTAGAACTTTTCATAATGACTATACGAACTGAATATCAATGAAAATCTCCAATATTTTCTTATACAAGTTTGCTTTATATATATAAATAAAACTGCCAGTGCTGGAAATTTGGCGCAGAGGTGGAGCCTATTGACACCACTAAATTTTAGTAGTATATTTCGGCTTATCTAATGACAGAATTTCTGAGTTTTTCTTAAGCTGAAGAATACTATAAAAATTTTGTGGTATCAATAGACTCCGCCTCTGCGCCAATTTTCCACCACTGAACTGCGCATCGAATTTTTTATATCTGAATATAAAGGTAAAATAAAAATATTTTCTATTTTTTTTTTAAAATTTTGACTCTCAAAATTAAAAAAAAAAAAATAGAAAATATGTTTTTTAATTTAATTTAGAAAATATTTAAAAAAAATTAGACAATATTTTTTTTCTTACTTTTATATTCAAATATATAAAATTCGATGCACAGTTTTATTTATGTATATAAACCAAACTTCTATAAAAAATATTGGGTATTTTCATTGATATTCAGTTCGCATGGGGCATTTTGAAAAGTTCTAAAATATTGCGGAAAATTCCCTTTTTTTCTGAAAAAAATGTTTGTGATAAATGTATGCCATAATGCATATAATGTACCCTTGTGTAATATTTAAAATGAAATTTTCAAAAAAAAAAAAAAAAAGATTTTAAAGGTCCCTCTCCCCCTTAATGAATTTTCTTTTTTTTTTTTTTTTTTTTTTTTTTACAAAAAGAAAGTTTTTAATGTCATATAAATGGTGTAAAAATGGGGAAAAATGTGTATAAGAATATGAACGAAAAAAAAAAAATTATAATTTTTCTAAAAAATATCAAATGAATCACAGTCACAAATCTATGAATCACCGAAATGCACTTGTAGAAACTTAAAATATACAAATCCAAAATTACAATTCATTCTGCAAGCAGTTTTTAGACATGGTTAGTACACTTCGAATTTGCAATCTATTTTGTAACTATTAAAAATGAATTTTTCGTTAGGATTTCTAAACTTTAAATCTTCACAACTTCCGACCTATTTTATTTAAATACGTATACCATGTTGGATATACGAAGGTAAAATATACCGAATACTCCATTTATGTTGTCAAACGCAGGTGTTCAGGAAATTTTAAAGTTTGGTAAAATTTCTATGTGTAGACAACCTAAATTTAAGTCTATTATTAATTGTTAGACGTTATTACTAATCAATCGGTTCCAGCCACAAATTTGATATGATGATTTGAGACAGAGCAGAAATGCTGAAAATCGGCAACAAACTATCCCCTCTATCAAACATTTTTATGTAGATTTCGTATGAAATACTACCTATTACATTCTCCCCTATGATGGAATTTCTGAAATTTTTTTTGCAGATCTATACCGATCATGACCACTAGAATCCAAAATTACCCTCAGTAAAAAACTGAGGTACATATATATATAGGGGCATAAAATCTCGGTCAAGTTCGTTAATGGGCAAAATCGGAACAAGGGGATGGAAATAGGGAGGGGTTTTGTGAAAACCAAAATACCTCCATAACTTCTTAATTTTCATACATATCAAATCAGTTTAAAGTTTTTATTACTTCTAAAAATTGGGCCAAAAATTTATGCAACACAGAATTTGATAAAATTAAAAATGGGCTCAAGGGGCGCAAAAATAGGGTTTTGGGGAGAAAAAAATTCGTCAAATCTCAAAATACCAAATCCAAGTAAAGTTATTATAAATTTTCTTAATATTATCTACAATTTTTATGCTGACAGGTTTTTGATAGTATCAATTAGAACTGCAAAAAAATAAATAAATAAATAAATAAATAAATAAATAAATAAATAAAAAGGAAAACAAAAAGGGGGAGATGAAGAACAAAAAATCCGTAACTTCGTCAATTCAAAAGATATAAAATCCGCATGAATTTATTATATTTCTTAATATAATCTACAACACTTACATTGTCAAGTTTTTGGTAGGGCCAATTCTTACAGCAAAAACAAATTAATAATACTTAGCGGTTGAGGAAAAAAATCATCTTATTAAGGGTGTATTCAAATCCAAACTGCTTATTTTGTGACTCATTTTTAAATTGATTTTTGCTCTCAAACGCATTCAGTTAGTAGGTTCACTTATTCAGAAGCTATATAATGTGCCGTAATGATCGATTTTTTGTTAGAGGCAGATCATATTTTCAAAAAATTATGTCAAAGTGGGCATTTTAAACCGAATTTCCCGAAGCGATTGTGTTAGAAACGAAAAATATGGTCCAAATAAGAAAATAATTGTTTATAAATGTTAGAGAAAACTCGATTTTTTAAATTTTGAATAAGGCGAGTTTTGAAACTCACGTCCTCATGTATATTATTCAGTCAGTTTAAAATTTTCCGCCAGTAAAAAATTCCCCCATGTGAATGTTTCTTCGTGTTATAAAATTATTGTTCAAAAGTATCAAACATTAATTTACTCTAACGTTTAAGGTAAAAGTAAGGTTTATACTCTAAGCTAAAACGATCTTAGTAAATGTAAAGGTTTACAGTTTTTTAAGTTCTTAATATTGCAAGAAAATTGTTAAATGGTCTGCAAATTGTTCAATTTGTAGTATATGCCTATATAGGACAATAGAGTCAAAACACTTTGTCAAAAAATCTTTTCACTTTGAAAATGAATGGTGTGCATTTGAAAGATCTCAGCGTTATATTAATAAATATATTTATATGATTGTGTCGGCTTTTAAGTAATTATAAGTATGTTTTAAAGTTTGTATACCTACAGGGTGTCCCAAAAAAAACCACCTATTTTAAAAATGAATAATTAACAAACGAATAGAGTTATTACAAAAAATCTTGCAGGAAACGAATATGTGAATTCTGGAATTTTGTTTAGAACTCTTTATTATAATAGTTCAAAATCTGACCGACAGATGGCACTACAGCACATTTTGATGGCTATATGAACAAAAGGAGCATGCGTGAAGACCAGACAGAAGTAAACATGGTCAATGAAAGTTCAGTAGTAACCATTTCAAGGGAAACAGTAGTTGTCGTTGCGTAAATTCTTCAAAATGGTGTATTCGTTGGCGATATAGCCACCAAAATGTGCTGTAGCGCCATCTGTCGATCATATTTTGAACTATTATAATAAAAAAGTTCTAAACAAAATTCCAGACTTCACACATTCGTTTCCTGCAAGGATTTTTTTAATAACTCTATTCGTTTGTTAATTATTCATTTTTAAAAATAGATGGTCCTTTTTGGGACACCCTGTATATAGGATGTTATCATTAGGACACTAATAAAGGCACTTCCATATTATAAATTCAATTCAATACTATAAAAGTATATTTATTATTATATATGTAATGAATTTTTAGCTGGAGGTAAAATGCATTATACGTTAAAAAACATTTTAAAAGTTTTTAAATACATCTATTTTATCTAATTTTATTATAAAGAAGTGGCCGTATTGGTTTTTTATATAGGGTATATCAGGAATAATCTTTCAAATTTGGGGGGAAGATAGAAAATAGCAAATTAAGACAATTTCACATAGGAAAGTATGGACGTTTACGAACACGTGAAGTTGTAGAGGGCGCTGTGTATCCACAACTTCTGCTCATGCGCAAAGCTCTCTGTTAAGTAAAGCCGGTTGTCATTTAACAAAGTGACTTTGCAAATGTAACATGAGTCATTAAATGTTAAATGGAACTGCAGATATTCATATAATTACGGTGCGATAGGGGAAAAGTTCGGAGAGCTGCGCGAATGTATACAGAACTTTATAAGACAGCTTTTTCGTTTGGAACACTCCGTGTCGATCGGTTGCCTTCTCTGCCATGACAACCGATTCAGTTTATCCCAGTTGTTGATGAACACGTGCAAACGTTTTAGCCTGAGATTTGCGACAGTTGGATTATCGGTCTGCCTGCAACTCTCCGGCTGCTGTGTGTACTAGAGAATGTTTTTGTTGGAGGATTGTTTTTCTTTCCCAAGAACTTCGGATATTAATAAGTAGATGGAAATGTCCATTGAATTATTTTAAATGAAATTGAAGACGCTCCGTGATAGAGTACGAATGCGCGAACAACACAATAAACACAGATCCACAATATTAGAACTAATACTTGTAGCGTAAAACGGAAACGTTAATGAAAATTTGAAGAGACACATAGGTGCCTTGGGAGTGACCCCACTGACACACAAAATCAAAACTTGATCTTTACATCATGAGGTGCAGGCAAAGAGTGAAAGAGTGCACATTTTCATTCATAAAGTTTTTGCGATATATAGATATTGTGTAAGACACAGATTTTGCCAAGGGGTGACTGTTACATTGGAATCCATGGGGTAATTTAAATATAGATGAAAAGCCTAATAGGCGATAATTAGCCAAGCGCTGGTACGTGAGAAAGTAAGAAAGAATTCGAAGTCTGTCAGTAGCATTGGAATGAGTGCGGTAAACTGAAAGGCGACATAAGTTTAAAAGTACATCTGGATATTATTATCTAACCGTTGGTTTAACCAAAGTTTTGACTATCTCTTAGTAAAGCATCGAATTAAAAATCTGACAGAGAGAAATTTTATAGGCAGATGCAACGCGAAAAGAATGAATCTTTCGAAATGAAATGGCTGTGAATAATGTTCTTTTTTTTTTTTTTTTTTTTTTTTTTTTTTTTTTTTTTTTTCTTAGATAAAAGAGCAGAGAGAGTTTTCTGGAAACGTTAAAGTAATATGTAAAATGTATGTATATTAATTTAAAACTTAGATATACAAAAAGAAATAGAAAGGCGCATATTTATATTGATAGTTAATATTAAATTTTAACTATCTAGGGATCATATTAATTACCTATAAAGAATAATATACGTGATATCAAACGATATCACACTGTGACTTTCTGCAAAGTAAGTTAGATGCATATCTGCATTTTCATTTAACTTATAATGATTCACATTACTTCTTCAGTGTCACCTTGTCGAAGGACGATCAGCTGAACTTGCCAGAGAGAATTGCGCGTGAACAGAAACTGTGGCTACATAACCAGATAGCATTTTTAATTTGCAGAAAAATTGCAGTAGTCTTCCTTTGAAAACCTGTAAAGTTGCAGCAAGCTCAGCATGACAAGTCTGAAAGTTCATAACGAGATTGCAGCAAGATAACGCAAACGCCGAAGTACCACACGTTGAACTTGCAGCTAACTTGTCTTGCAAGCTAAATTCATGCTGTATCAAATTTATTGCAAATTAACGGCAAACCAGTAATCAAAAATACTGCAAACTTACTGCAAATTAGTAACCTTCCCACGCCCCACTATCTGTTTACAACTATTACACTATCAGTTTAAGTCCTTCGGAGGGATCCATATACACCTGGTCAGGCCTACTGATGCGAACACATCATCAGAAGGCGCATGCATCGTTTTCATCACCATAAACAAGTTACGGTAATATTTGTACATTTCAATGCCAGCCTTCTTTGGTATTTGATAAGTATAGCGTTTAGAAAAAGTGGTACCAATCGAATAAAATTTCTGCAATTTATGCGTATGTGCTGATTGTCTATTCTCTCAACAGAGGGATTTTTTGCTTTCGTCACTTTCTTGAATTAAAGACAGTCTTGCCATCAGTTTCACAACAACCTACTCATACAAATGGGGGATTGTATACTAGGGTGGGTCGAAAAAACCGAAATATTTATAATCGAAACGTAATAGCGCGGAAAAGTTGCCTTTTGTAAAAAAGATAAAATACGTAAAATATTACACCGATTGGTTAATATCTTTTACCGCCGCAAGGGGTCCAAATTTCGAAAAAATCGCAAGAAACATACTTTTAGCAATTTTTTTTAAATTATCCAAACATACTTATTCAATTTCTAATAGAACGCAATAGCCACGCCAAGATATTAGTAATGTAACATTAACATTTCATTTTTGCGACATCGTTGCTTTTACCACCACAACAGGGCCAAAATTTCTAAAAAATGTTAAAAATTAAAGTTTTTCATTTTTTCAATTTTCATAACTTTTGTAATGTTTTCAGATTTTTTTACATTTCTAATAGGCTGGGAAAGGCATTTTATGTTGTTAATTTCATGCACATTGTTAACCATGATCACTGTAATTCTATAAAAAAAATTGCTCGATGATAGAAACACCTGCAGCTGCCTGCACGTAAAATTAATTTCTCGCTGCTAGAGGGCCACGTTTCACTTTGTTCGTTTTTTTTTTTGTTGTTTTGTAATGTACTCCTTTTACTCTATACTTTGATGGCCCTAAAGATAGAAATATCTGCCAGGTTAAAGAGGTGGCAAAGTTTCATCTTTGCGAAGTCAAGGAGGAACATATCTCTTTGTACTAGACCCAGGTCTGAATTATTTTCGTCATTTGACCCCATCGTCTGGCAAGGCGACTTCTATATGCAATGACATTATAGATTTTTTGAAGAAAAATGAAATCCCGACTGGAATAATAATTACAGTTAAATTTCGCGGAACTGTCTTCAAAACAGGATGCAAAGGTGATGTTATAGTAGGATAAGTTGAGAACAACTTTTAAAAAACCACTTTATTGGCTTCCTTGACCTCACTTCAATGAGCTTCCACTGAGACATCTTTTCAAACATCTTGATGACAAAAAACAGGTTCTCTATTATATTGTGACCCAATTGGTTGATCTCTTGCGATTTGCGAATTATTACCAATTGCAAAATTTAAGCCAATTTAATCTGATCACCTAGCTGTTGATAAAGATGATTTGTCAACTGACCAGAAGTATATGTCTGAAATATTGCAAGCTCTTTCAACACGCGTGTGTACAATTGACCTTTTTTGCTGAGTCCCTGTACAAATATTTCACGCAAGGTGGATCATTACTGCTATTCGAATTTTGAGACTCTACGTTGGAACAAAGAAACCCTCTTCTTAACTTGTCATACTCTTTGAGTACATCCTGAAAATGTACTGCATCAGTTGGTTCACAATTAAAATCAATCACTCATGTTTTCCAGAATCTGTGCACTATAGTTAGTAACTTACGTTACTTGACAGATAATCTACGAAAGATTATAGTTCCTGTATTTTCACGAAATGACTATTTCGCAAATCATACAAATAGCCTCTTTGGAATGATAGCATATGAAGAGGAGAACATCAGGGCCCCAGCCATGAAGAAAATTGCAAATGCACGAAGTTCTGTGGACTAGAATAGTGCCATCCGTCACTTTATCATAGCAGGCTTCAACACTGAAGCTTAAAATTGTATGGCTTTAGTCTACTGACAAAACTGAAAACTAACGGAACCACCTGTTATGGTTTCTTTATCGACTAAAAACGCTGGTGAGTTTAAAATGTTCGATTAAAGATACCAGCTATTATAACTTTCCTTGTCCCACTCAATCACTAGAAAGATGCGTGAAATTATTCATTGAAGCACTGATAAAGTTTGTTTTCTAGAACAGAGGGAGGATCACCTCTGATCAGTTTTGGCCTCTCGAGAAATAATGGCTTCATCTGAAAGCAAGTTATATTATAAAATTCATTTACATTAAATTCTTCTTCATTTTAAGTTTATTTAACCCGTTTCGGTTAAACATCTCTATATTTTAATTAATAAAATACTAAAACATTTTGCTCATTTTATATAATTTTTGTGGAATGAACTGGCTGTTATGAAGTAAAACATCAGTAGATGAAGCGATCGTCAAGAAACTGATTAACTTTATTTTCAAGTCTATTACAAATAGTTATAAAAAAATATGATATATTAATAGATATAAAGTAAAATTATTTATTTCTAGACATATTATAGAAATTATAAAAATTTAAAAAAAAAAATGAAAAATTGAATTTTTTGAAATTTTTAAAAAAAATATGGTCTTTTTGCGGCAAATAAAGATAGGATTTCATTATAATGAACATTTACCGGGACATTTCTCATATATTCATGTAGCTATTGCGTTCTATTAAAAATTATATTGGTATGTTTGGATAATTTAAAAAAAATGATAAAAAAACATGTTTTTTACGATTTTTTGAAACTTTGGCCCCCTTGCGGCGGTAAAAGATATTAACCGATCGATGTAATATTTTAGAAATTTATTCTGTATTACAAAAGGCAACTTTTCCGCGCTATTACATTTCGATTATAAAAATTTCGGTTTTTTTCGACCCACCCTATTGTATACCTTGCGGGAAATCTGCTGCGAATTTCTCCATTCAAATTTGTCACGGCCAGATAATGTCAGAAAAAATCAAACTTGCTGCTAATTTTCATGCTATCTGGGTAGTGCTCTCTATAAAACCCTGCGTTCGTTTGCTCTCATAATTTCTTATAAACCATTTGGTAAAATCTTATTGTTCTCTGCCAGGGCAGGAAATCAAAAACATTTCTGAGGTTTTTTTATTGGTTGAATCCGCATTTTATTCGTTTTCTGATTGGTCTATACAGTAATTTGTATTTCCCTTTACTTTCAACAGAGATGGATACTTCTGTTGCCACTATGACAAAAAAGTAAAAAAAAACTACAAAAAAAATAATAACTCAGAAACAAACTGAGATACAGCTTTCAAACAAATTGCATTTAAAAGTACATTTTTTTTTCTCTATACGACGGTGTAAAAAGTAATATTGTGGGATGCTTAGAAGTTCAAGAGTGAAATTTCATTTAAAATTGGTCGTCAGATTTCGATGGAAAAGCTTTTTCCCGAACAGCCAATGAAATGTTTGGATAATACGTAAGCTTCAGGAAATCTGACGAGTCGCCGGCGATTTTTGTCGCTTGCAATTTTTACTTGTAATAACACTATTAATGTTTAATTCATGGCGTACGTAATGCATGTATAATGTGCCGTGCGATTTTTTATGTCTTAAATTTTAGTCTTTGAAAAAATCATTTTCCAAATGGTCGTTATAATTTGTTAAATTGCTTTTTTCCCCTGATACTGTCCTCTTTTGCTATTTTCTACCTCCCTACCAAATTTGACGATCCTTCCTGATACGTCCTGTATTTAATTATATTTCGAAATATGAATAAATGCATCCTGTATTTAATTATATTTCGAAATATAAGTATTGATATTATAACAGATAAAACGGAATAATCAATACTAGAATTGTTCTTTTTTAATGAATACATTCCGATGAAAAACTTTAAAATTGTAAAATCGTTCATTTTTCTTTTAAAAATATTTCAAAATGATTAAATCTTAAAGAGTTTCAATATTTATATACAAATATTTTATTGTTTCTGAAACATGTTTTTCAAGATATTCTATTCGTATTTTTCCCATAACTTTCAATAAACAGAAAATGGAAAAAGCATATTTATTTATAAAATTAATTGGCTACCTAAAGAATAATTTCTAACGTTTAATGCAATTGTTGCGTTTTATCGCCACTTCCATGGTCTTAATAGGATCGTTTTTATTTTGCGCCTCGCGCAGACGATACTTTTTTGTTGAAAAATGAATTTGTTTTTGAACTTTATGAACTGAAATGTAGCTATGAAATATTATGATGTAACATTTTATCTGAAAAGAAGTTGTGTACTTGAACGTTATGTATTTGTGTTGTGATTGTCAATATATGTAGTTATATGTCTACATTTTGTCTCTGCAATTACTCCTTAAACAGCATGAACTTATTCCAAAGATATTTAAGTGAGCTTTTTATCTCCCGATAAGATGAACTTAGGTAAGCCTAAATCATTTGTATGATTAAATAGTTATATTTTTAACTCCGAAATCAATTTTGATAATTAAATATCAGTATAATAATATTGAACATAAATTTTACAAAAGGGGACTAGAATTCAATTGCAGTGTTCAGTTTTCTTTAAAACTTATATGATATTTTATAGTTAGATAATACGAATGTACGTCACATTTTAAATCAAAAGTAATTTTTCTAAAATGTATTATATTCCTCTATAACATCCTTGAAATTCTTGGTTATTATTATCTTAAACATATGTTTCAAATAAAGCTGCATAATAATAGACTAGTAATGACTGGGAACATACTAGTATAAAAAAAGCAGGAAACGAATTAAAAAACAATTTTCTAGACGTCATTTTTGCTCGTTTAAAATGTATTCTTTGTCCATTGGAAATTTTGTAAAAAAGTTTTAAATTGTTTAAAATATTTCTTTTAGTCTATGAATGTTGTTTTAAGCAAAATTAACCAAACAGAAAATTTTCTCGATAATTATGGTTCTTCGAAATTGAAGACACTGCCTGTACAAAAATGACGTTAAGCTGTTAGACGACAATTTTCTGGCACACATTCAAGAAAACTTCATGGTTCATGTTCTTACTTAACTAACTTGTTAAATTTTAGTTTTTACATTTTTTAAAATAATACATATTAAATAACTCTAAGATGCTAATGCTAACGGTATGTGTAAAAATTATCCTTTTAATTCATATTAATAGATCATTTATTATTGAATATAATCTAATCTAAAAACCAACTAAACTCTGTGGCTATACAATCCAAGAATGATCAGGGCCGACAGTGCCCATCTCTGCTTTCTTGAGCCTGGGCCCCGAGGTGCAATATAGCATGCGTCCCGGCTAGGTGGTCATCCTAACGCGATACCCTCGTTTTTAGTTCCCAAGCAAGCTTGGTAGTCATTTTATCGCCCCCAAATGGATGAAAGGCTGAGTGAACCTTGCCCAGTCGGGAATCGAACTCTCGACCTGCGGTGCAGCAGTCAGGTGTTCTGACAACTACACCACTGGGCTTATATATGATCTAATCAACTTATGAAAACTTGTTATAACTAATCTAAAATTATTTCATTAGTTAAATTCGAGTATTTCATTACTTTACTTCGTACAGAGATTTAAAAAATATTTAATCCATATTTTTAAGAACTGATATACAGTAAAATATATCAAAACATTTTACTAATAGATTAATTACGAATGTTTTTTAGAAGAGGGCACTGTATAACCAAATGATTTTCGAATGCCTAAAGCTACATTTAATTTTAGGAAAGAAAAATGTAAAAGTTATGCTCTTTGTAGTTTTGAGTATAAATCACATGTAGTCACATTTAATATTTCGCTAAAATTCATTGTACTCATCCTTAAAATCTTTGAACTATAGAATAAATCCTACTTTCTGTCGCAGTAGAATTCAATGTCATCGTGAAGGAAGTTTCGAATAAATTTAGATATCCAAATCTTTAATCATTGAACTTTGAGAATTTAACTGTTTGTGGTTATGAATTATGATTTTTCTCGATAAAATGAATTTTCCTTTGACCTCTAACATTTTGTGTATTACAAAATTTCTATGAGAAGTAAAATATTAAAGAATATTTTATCTGTAGCATAAAACAAAAATTAAGAATATATATATATATATATATATATATATATATATATATTGGCACTTTGAACAGATGTACATTTCTGTATAAAGTGTGACAAAAAAAAAACCATTTCGAAAAGAAAAAAACAAAACAAAATTTTTATTTTATGCAAATTTTATTGACATACCTTTTTTTTGCCTGTTAAAAAACCCTTTTAAACGAAAGTCTTTACGTTGAAGTTTAAAAAAAGATTTTACACATACGGTTCTACCGATGTCAGAAAAGCAGTGTTTAGTTCTGCTATGATATTTGATTATACTAAATATCGTGCATTACATTGTTCAGTCCGCTGCGCTCGTTTTTATGCTCTTCCAAAAATTTATAAAACCAGAGTTCCTATAAGACTTATTGTTTTTAATATTGGTCCTCCTACTTTACCTCTTACCAAGGTTTTAACTTCCATTTTTTCTACTTTACGCATTACTAATACGCATACTATTACATTCATAAGATTTTGCTAATAAATAAAAACAAACCTGATGAATTGATCTATGTTTCCTTCTGTTAGCTTTATATAATGTATTTCCTTTTTTGTGAAAATATGTTACTACGAATTCTCTGGAAACCTTAATCTTAAAGAGAAAAATATCGTTTTCTTCTTTAATATTATTAACAATTTATTCTATAATGTTTTATGCGAAAATATGAAAAGATCATTTGTTTGTATTACTCTAAAATTTCGAAAATATTTAAAGAGAGTCAAAAGAAAATAAGTAAATTATTTTTCACAACAAGTAGTTTCAATTCTTTATAGTGTAGGCTTTCAATGTTTATCTCAGAAATTCAACATTCTCTAGGATTTAATAAAAATACATGCTTTTTAAATAATCTCTAATTTTTCAATAACCATTGACATTATTTAAAAAAACCTATGAAAACTACTTTTTTTTAAAGTCAACTACTTATATCGTATACTTTTGTTGGAATACGGTTTATCGTTGGAACATAAGGTTTATCGTTTTCAATAAGGCAATCGTCGGAAATATTTCTAATTTATACCATCATTTCCATTATTGAATTTGCTTTAACCATTTCAAAAGAATTTTCCTAAATTACAGACATAGATTGATTTCTCGAGATCGAATGAATGTAGGAACCAAGTTTTGTGAAGTTCTTCCTACCCGTTTTTAGTACATAGCAGTAATTTTAGTACTGAGTTTGTTTAAATCTGTGAAACGAACTTTCCCGAATTCCGGACCAAGTTGGATAGTTTTTCTCGTGCTCAATTGGTATAGGAGACACATTTCGTGTTAATCATTTGAGCATTTTTCGATTTAAATTAATCAGAATTTTTAGATCTGCGTTTATTTTAAACTGTCAAAATGAATTTTCTTGAATTCGTGGCCTAGCTAGATCCTTGTCTCCTTCTCTATTTACTATAGGAGTCACGTTGCGTAAAAATCGTTTCTTATCTTTTTCACACCATCCGTAAGCAGGATTACTGCTTGCTCGTTTAACGTATATAATTAACTACCTTTGGATCAAGCTAACAGGTTATATAGTTATTCAAAGTAGGCGCTAGGATTTTACTTCTAAAAGTTTTATTAAAACCTCCTTAAGTAACTGTTTGTTATGGCACAAAACGAAAAACAATAACAGGGATAATATGTCCAATATAATAAATTTACCGAGTAAACTGTAATCTATATAAATTATATTCTGACTACATATATATTTTATTACATTTAGCGTGCTATATTACATTATTAGAATATAATTAGAAAATGTTTACGGGTTGCTCCAATTCCTAAAAAAATAATAGTAATGTATTCACCGATAATTACATTATGCATTATATTAAAATATATATTACCACATTATTATCTCCACGAAGATACCGCTACAGTGCGGCGCCAAAGTTTACGCACAACACAAATATTTTAATAAAATAAAATTCTACAACGGAATGCTTTCAAATATCCACTGTAGGTGATTAATAATATCATAATTATATAGATGATGTTCGGAAAAAAATGATCGTTACGAATAACAGAAATTACAAAAAAAAAAAAAAATCATTTTTTGTGATGTCTCAAATGTTTATGCACAAATGAGATTTCATGCAAATATCTTTTTAAACATCATAGGTGGAGGATCGGCGAGACTTTTTCTAGTGTATAAAGGAAAATGATCGCTGTACGAGTTAACAAAATTCTGAAATCTCTGCAGTTCTCGTCTGAAGAAAGTTGTGGAAACTTGGAAGCTGAAGATTAATCCGTTTTGAAAATTCCACTTATTTAAAATCTAAACGTGGTATTTATATTATTTTCCAGCGTGAAAAATAGTCCAAAAATGCGTATCGCTCAGGAAGGCCGAGAAAACACATACTTCGTGAGGATAAAATAATGAAAAGAATCGCTTTAACTGGCAGTTAATCTCTTAATCAGACATAAAATCGACTTGGATCAAAAATATCACGTGACACCATAGGAAGACAAATAATCTAATCAGAATTCATCAAAAAACAAAATTTCCATCGTAAGCCTTTTCTGAAACAGTGTCGCAATCGAGCAGGACTTCAATGAGCGAAATAACACATGTATTAGTCTGACAAATGAATTACTGTTATTTTTTATGATTAAAAAAAATGGAATTTGGATGGTCCAGATTGATGCTCAAACTATTATCGTGACTTGAGCAGGGATCCGAAGAGCATATTCAGCATACAAAAACGTGGTGGTTCTCTCATGGTATAGGGAGCTTTTGGCTACAATGTGAAAATGCATGTTTGCTTCCTAAATGACAAACAAAATTTATAAAATTATCAGGAAAATCTGAGGGAGTATTTGTTGCCGTTTGGTGGACTCCTAGGTAGTCCTAACTGGACCATTCAACAAGACGACGGACGTATGGATACACACTTCCCGTTGAGCGAAATAATGGCTTAGAATTCAAAATATCAGTGTGATGAACTCTCCAGCACATAGACTAGATCTCAATCGGATAGAGAACATTTGAGGAGTCATCCCACTAATGTTCTAAGGTATCTGATCCTGTGTTCCAAATCACGTCTGTAAGAATGGGGAGCAGCATTACTCATTGCAAGAGCTCAAATCAGCGATCGAGGAAGCGTGCTTCAGTCTCGTTCGCAAAACCTTCCATACTCACGTGTTATCAATGAAAAATCGCGTACTCTATCTCATCAGGCGGAATGGAAACACCATAGACTACTAAAGAATATTTGTGTTTTGTGAAACATAAATATTTTGATTTTGTGCATAAACTTTTGTTACATCACAATTTAGATTTTTTTATAATTTATTATTTTACTTTCAATGAATTGTTTCCGAAATCGAAACATGAATTTGTAATCCATTTGTTTACATGTAGCAAAAATTTCAAAGAATTCCAGTGTATATTTTTCATTTTATAAAAATATTTAGCTTATGGATAAACATTTGCACCGCACTGTAGAAATCAGAAGAATCACACTTTTCTTGCAATTACTATTACAATACATATAACTATTTTAAATTATTCTTCAGAGTGATAAAGTAAAAGTAATTCCTTTAACTTTTCATCTTTAGGAAACTCCCACTTCTTATGAGCCCGTATTCGTAAGCATACGGCAAAAGGGCAAATTAGAACATGTTTTTCTCTGCAACCCCCAGATGGTAGTGACAGTAACATAAAATACACCCTATCTTGGAGCAGAGAGTTTCATCATCAATTTGCGACCATTACTTTTGAAATCGGTTTGATAGTTCCTGGGATTCTGTAAAAAATGCAATTTAGACCGTTTTTAGAACGCTTTTTGCTAATTTTTACCACTTTTAAAATTTCTATTTTTTTTTCGAAGCTGTTCTTAAAGATAATTTATATCTAATAAATATGTACCATTCCAAATTTCAAGTTGCTAGCTCCTGCAGTATCACAAAAATCGCAATTTATGATTTTCTTTGCTCCTGTAATCACAATGTGGTAGTGACACTGAAATGAAATAGTGTCTATGTTAATCAGAATCTGTCAGCATCAATTTCTTACCTTTACTTTTGAAATCAGTTTGATTCTTCATGAGATTGCTCACAAATGGGCAATTAGAACGTGTTTTGAACGCTTTTCTCGCATTTTCATCCATTTCAATTTTTTAAAGAAATGTTCTTAGAAATCATTTATATCTAATAAATATATACCATGCCAAATTTCATGAAGCTAGGTCCTTCCATAACACAAAAATCGCATTTCTAGAATGTTCTTTTCTCCTTCATCCCTTTGGGGGGGGGGGGCGGAAACAGACATAAAATGTAGCCTATCTTGGAGCAAGAGTTATCACCATCAATTTTACACTATTATGCTTGCAATCGGTTCCGTACTTCCTGAGATTGCATAAAAATCGAAATTCAGAACGTTTTTTACAACGCTTTTTGCACATTTTCACTGTTCTTAAATTCCGATATTTTTAGGAAATATTATTAGATATTATTAGATATTATTTAAATGTTATAAGTAACTACTATTTCAAATTTCATGATTCTATGCCCTTCCTTAACACAAAAATCGGAATTTAGACCATTTTTTGCTCCTGCAACCCTCAGGTGGTAGTGACACAAACATAAAATGGAGTCTATGTTAGAGCAGGGGACTGTCACCATCAATTTACAAGCATTACTTTTGAAATCGATTAGATACTTTCTAAAATTGCTCTCAAACCACCATTTAGAGCATTCGCTTTTTTTCCCATGTTCACCGCTTTTAAATGTCGAATTGTTTAGGAAATGTTCTTAGAGATCCCTTATATCCAGTAATGGAACAGTATAGCAGCAGAGAATCAACTGACACCGAAAATTTTTATTAGTATTCTTTATTTAACTTCAGGACAGAATTTCTGAGATTTTTGAAGCCGAAGAATACTAAAAAAAATTAGTGGTGACAATCGCTTAGTGGCTGCGCCACTGTTCCATCATTGCTTATATCTAATAAGTAACTAATATTCCAAATATCATATTTCTAGGCCCTTCAGTAACACAAGAATCGCATTTCTAGAAAGTTTTTTGTTCCTGCATCCACTTTGGGGTAGTGGCACCAACATAAAATATAGCCTATCTTGGAGCAATGGTTATCACTATCATTTCGACACAATTATTTTTAATATGGGTTTGGTATTTTCTGAGATTGCATAAAAAACACCATTTAGAACGTTTTTTCGAACGCTTTTTGTCCATTTTCACCCCTTTTAAATTTCGAATTGTTTAGGAAATGTTCTTAGAGTTCATTTTATCTTTTCTTTGCTCCAGCACCCCCTTTGGGATAGTAGCATTGACTTACGATAATGCCTATGTTCGAACGTGGACTAACACAATCATTTGATAACATTACTTTTGAAATCAGTTCGATAGTTCCAGAGATTACATCCTACAAACAAACAAACAAACAAACTTTACATCATTATAATGTAAGTATAGATTAATATTATTACTAAATGATTAAAGACAGTGTGAAAGACAAAATCCTATTCCGATAAATTAAAGATATTTTGGCATTGTGTTGAAAGATAATTCACTAACTCCTTTGGAGATGGAACGTGACATGAGTCTAGTTAATCGTTTTAAATCAGGAGTATTTGAACTTTCTAAACTAGTATAGTTAATTAGTGATGCGTTGGAGTTACTAAGTTAATGAGATGAAAAATCAATTAAAAAATACAAAAAATAGTTACCTTCCTTCTGTAAAGCTTTTTCAATAATGCTTTTTCAATAAAGCTTTTTCAATAATTTCAATGCTTTGGAACGGAGATATTTTCACGAATTAGCCCATTTTGAAGTTTTAAAAAAACAACTTCTTTATTAAGTGTTAAAAGAACTTCTTAAAACAACATCAAAACTTTTAAATGCGTCAGGCCTTTCGAAAGATCTGAGTCTTTCTTCGTCAGGTGTAAAGAAGAAGTGCTTCTGCTATGAAAGCAAGACTGAAATGAGAGATAAAGGATGTGAAAATAAGCTGAAGAAACAAACAATTGGAAATTAGAAATCAACAGCCAATAGGAAAGAAGAAGAAGACAGCCAATCACAGAAGATTATAATCAAAACAAAAGGATACTGAGTAGAAGGGGAATAAGGAAGTAAATTGGAAGAAAAAAAAGTAGATGAAAATAAAATTAAAAATAAATTATAATAAAGGGAAACACAAAAAAGGGGAAAACTTCTTTATTGATAAATATTAATATTATTACTGAATCGTTAAAGACAGATTTAAAGTCAATATGGTTTCTCCGATAAATTAAAGATTTTTTTTTTCGTAAAAAGTCTTTAAAATATTTATAACTTCTTCTGTTTTTTAAAGTATTTACAGTTTTTTTTTTTTTTTTTTTTTTGGTAAAAGGTAATTAAGATCTTGTTGACAGAACAACATCTTAATTACCAAACCATTAATTTAAAACAAATCTTGACAGAAAAAATATAACTCAGTATTTTTATTTGTTATTTACTACTACTACTTAATTACTGCAATGTGCCCAGACATCTTTAATTAATTATGCAGGGTTAGAATGCTTAGATTACGTCTTATCAAAAAAGATTAATTAGACCGACGTCACGTTCCAGCTTTAATAGTGTTCAGAAGTTGTCTTTTTTTGACACAATGCCAAAATATCTGCAATTTTTTGGAAATGATCTTGTCTTTCAAACTGGCTTTTACGCTTTAATGCATAGTTTTTTATTTTGTTCGGAAAAAATTATATTGGAGTCTATTTTTCTTAACTATCCACTTGAAATATAGTTCAAAAATTGATCTATGTTTCTGTAGAACATAATATCAGACTCCTGAGTTACATAACAATTATAATTTAATTCCTGATAATTTTCAATTATTTACGTACTTTGAAGGGTGTACACTGTACAATAACAACTATTCAAACATTTACTAATTTTTATAATGCTTTTAACATTTTGCAGGATTAATAAGTGTTGTGGTTCCTTACAACCACTGGCATATTTTTATTTAATTTAATTTAATAAATCTTATGTAACATTTCGTTTTATTTTAAAATGATAAATATAGTTTTGAAATCTGAACTTCTGCGAAGAGATTCACCGGGAACATTCTACAACCTTCTAAATGTTAGGTCACTTCCTCTTGTAGCTCCACCCCTAGCCAATCAAACTCAAATCAGTTTAATAGGTAATTTTAAAATTCTAACACTTTACTACTAATTTGCATTCTATCTTTTAAAAAATCTGTAAAAATTTAATCTAAAAGAAGGCAGTTTTCATATTCATTAATATTACAAATTATGCCAACGCATGATTCTTTTATTTTTATCACTGCCAATTGGCGATTTTATTATTACGGCAATCCTTTTTCCCGCCGAGTCCGAGCGTTTTTACTCTCGCTTTTACTACAAGTGCGGAAGTTAGTGGCTTGCCTTCTGGGAAGAATCTTGTGCGAGCAGCGAAAGCAGTGAAATGAAAGAATATTTTAAAAATTAAGATGGTTTGATCGGCTGCATAATTTCTTCTGTTTGCAGCAAGTTTGATAACAGATCCACCAACGGAGATGCAACAACGAATCGTTTGTAATGCTGTGTGTGTAGAATCCTGCTGATGCTGTGTGGTAGCTGTTGTTTATTTTCAGTTCGACCGGTGCTTTGTTCGGTGTTTTTGAATTGCTGTTAAATCATATATATAATTTGACTTTTAAGACAAGTGCCTCGATAATCCTTAAGAGAAAATTCCATTATTTATCTCATACCAAATGCATATAAAAAAAGATCGTATACTATTTCTTCCTAAAAAATGCATCTATAAATATGAGATGTCCTTTATGAATATATTTTTTCAAGATAATTCTTTGTAAATAGATATTTCTAAGATGGATTATCAGAGCATTCCTTTTATTCGCAACAACCTCTGTTTTGTTTTTATTAGGTTGAGCAAAAAGTTCTGAGAAATTTTTAATCTAATAATTAACAGAATTTGTATCATATATAGGAGTACTAGTGGTATATCCATGGCAGTTCAGGAATTTCGGCTCCAAAATGCCTATAGAACAGTATGATTTGCGTGTGTTGATCCGGTATTAAGGTCTAACGATTCTGAATGCCGTCCATGAGATTAATGAGGATGAAGATGTTGGTAAGGCGACAAACTTCGTACTTCCAGCAAATCCGGAATCTGGCAGAACGATCGCAGAAAGTCGTGGACTATCATGGTCTCTACTTTGAAGAATATTCCTTGTTGCTTTTGTTGTTAATTTGCGCGTAACAACGCAACTTTCACAAATTTCCCAGAACTTTTTGCTCAACCTAGTAGGTCACTTCAGGTAACACTTTTGCTTTTATTTTCTTTGTTCTTGATTAACAAGTAAATAATAAATATTTACCGAATTAATTTTAATAATGAATGTTATGTTGGCGTGGTCTTTTGTGGCCATGACTCAGTGAACTCGATACTATACTCTGCTGAATTATCACAAGTTATAATTATTGGAATATTATTTCAGTATTATAAAAAACTGTATGATAACATACTTTGCCTTTTATACTCCAACCACCACAATAAGTACTATCGACTAAAGATAGAGAAGAAATGCCAGTCGACAAGCAGTGTCGACAAAAGATGTTATAACCTCCCCGTGATAACAAATCGCAACAAAAAACAATTCCTCGACATTGTAAGCCTGTTATAACACGTAAGTAACACACAATGGTTCACCAAAAGACCAGTAGAAAGCGCCAAATGGCAAGAAAAGATCCCGTAACTTCTGAGTTACACTATTCATTTAACGGTTAATAATATAGTAATTATATCAATCTTTATCGTGAAACATTTCTGTTATGATCTCCGAGTTTATACGCATGTCTTTTATACTCTGATTAATTATTTCCTGAAGGGTCTCTTTTCTTAACCCCTTGGGGACGAGCGACACGTATACGTGCCGCATGAAGCGCTCAGAATCCTTTTTTTTTCTCACCAGTAAAATTTTACTGTAAAATTTGCCTTATTTAATCAGCGCATTTTCTCGGTTCAAGAATACAAACATTTCTGTTTTTAAAAAACGGTGACAAAATATTAAAAATTTCGTAAAAGACTCCCGTCCCGAAGGGGTTAATTGCATTTTAATTACTCTTTCGTTGTAAGTTTTCCAAAAAAAAATCCGCAATATAACTTCTAAATAAAAAAAATAAAGAAGTTGTTTATTAAAACCTCAAAATGGGCTAATTCATGAAAATATCTCAATTCCAAATTCTTCATTATTAAAAAAGCTTTTCTGAAAAACTGTTACCTTTTTATTGATTTTCCAATTTAATGACTCTAACCCATCGCTTATACTAGTTTAAAATGTTAAAATAATTTTTATTTAAAAGGTTTAAATAGACTGATGCCAAGCTCCATCTTCAAAGGAGTTATTGAATTATATTTTGACACAATCCCAAAATATCTTTAATTTATCGAAAAGGATCTTGTCTTTCAAACGGTTTTTAATCATTTAGTAATAATATTAACCTTTATGAAGAAAGAGTTCTGTTATTATCTCCAAGGCCATATCCATATCTTTTATTCGCTGATTAATTGCTGCCTAATTTTTTAAAATTACTATTCGAAAGTAAAATTATAAAAAATGCACCTTCTAAAGCAAAAATAAGGAAGTGGTTTATTAAAACCTGAAAATGGGCTGGGCTAATTCACGAAATCATCTCAATTTCCAACTATTCATTTTCGAAAAAAACTTGTCGGAATAAACGTAACTGAAAATTTTAATTTTTTAACACATTTTTCAGCATACATACAACTTAGTAATTCCCACGCATCACTAATTAACTATGCAAGTTAAGATTGTTTATACTTTTATAATACTTTTATATAAAATACTTTTTATTCAAAATGATTAATTAGATGGACGTCACATTCCATATTCAATAAACTTATCTTTTGACAAAATGCTAAAAAAATCAAAAAAATCTTTAATTTATCGGAGAAACTCTCTTGTCTTTCAAACTGTCTTTAACGATTTAGTAATAATATTAATCTTTATAAAAGAAGATATCTGTTATTATCTCCAAGTTCATGTGCGTAACTTTTATACTGCGATTTACTGCTTCCCAAAGTCTTTTTTTTATCTCATTTGAATTGCTATTTTGAAGCAAAATTATAAAAAATCAGCAATGCAACCTTCTAAAGCAAAAATAAAAAAATGGTTTATCAAAATCTTAAAATGGCCTGGGCTAATTCATGACAATATCTCAATTCTCAACTATTCATTTTCGAAAAAGCTTGACAGAAAACATGTAACTAATTATTTTTATTTTTAACAGATTTTTCAACTTACCAACAACTTAGTAATTCCCGCACATCACGAATTAACTATACTATTAAGATTGATTAAAATACTTTTTATTCAAAATTATTAATTAGTTGGACGTCGTTCCAACTTCAATGAACTTAAGAAATTATCTTTTGACAAAATGCCAAAAAAAAATTTAATTTATCGGAGAAACGATCTTGTCTTTCAAACTGTCTTTAACGATTTAGTTATAATATTAATATTTTCATTAAAGATTTCTTGGTACTACTTAGTTATCCCGTCGATCTATTTCGCCAAATTATACAAATTGACATAATTTTTATTTTAAATAACGAAATAACGAATAAATTAGTATAACATTAATAAAAATACAAATTAAACGTCTAAATAAAAACCATTTAATGAGGTAAACACGTGTAACTTGCTTAAGTCAAGTTAATGTGACATTTACGATCAACCATTATTGGCATTTAAAGTTTGGCGATAGATTTTTGGTCGACGGGATAACCAGGTAGTACCGATTTCTTTTATGATCTCCAAGTTATGCATATATTTCATGCTTTGATTAATTGCTTCCCAAAATCTCTTTTTAATTACATTTGAATTACTATTCTGAAGTAAAATTATAAACGATCAACAATATACAATTTTTAGCAAAAGCAAAGAAGTGATTTATTAAAACCTCAAAATTGGCTAATTCATGAAAATATCTCAAATCCCAACCATTCCCTTTCGGAAAATCTTGACAGAATAAATGTAACTAAATATTTTTATTTTTAACTGATTTTTCAACTTTCTTACAGTTGAGTAATTCTCACACAACACTAATTAACTATACTTGTTCAGAATGTTAAAAAAAAATTTTATTGAAAAAGATTAATTAAACAGACTTCACGTTTCATCTTCAATGGGGTTAAGAAATTGTCTTTTCACACAATGCCAAAAAAATCTTTAATTTATCAGAAACGATCTTGTCTTTCAAACTCTCTTTAATGATTTAGTAATAATATTAATCTTTACCAGGAAAGATTTATGTTACGATCACCAAGTTCATATGCATATACAATCAAACCTCGTTATCCCGACACTATAATGTCCCTAAAAAAGTGTTGTCACAGCGGAATGTCGCGGTAAACGGAATTGATGAAAAATGTTTATAAAAAACTGTATTTTTAATTAATTTAAGACAATTTTAAATTAATAACTGTTCTTGCAAATTTAAGCAATAAAATATTATTATTAAACTAAATAAGCATTAGAACAAAATTGAAAAGAATAAAAATCAGATTTATGATGGCTGGTTTTTTTATTGCTACATGAAATATTAATTAAGGTTTGCTTATCCCTAGATGAGCTTTCTAAAATTATATTTCAATATTATGAAATGAATTGTAATCAATATTTGTTGTCTCAGAAATGGATGCTAGATAATTTCTGATAGTTTGAATGCAATGCATTGCTTCGGTTTTAGTTGGATGAAAAACGCCGTATAGCCACAAAAAAGCGCCGCCTGAAAAGAACAAAAAGGCCGCGAGTAGACTGATACGTCTATCTGGAGCTTAAGTGGGTCATTCATAGTGTGTGGATTTATTTATTCAGATAAAGGAATGAAATAAATTTTCTCATTTATCTCAATGGGTAATTTAGATACTTTTGTGAAAAGTTTGGCTAAGACATTTCTTACCGCTTAATTGCCATGCTTATAAGATGGATTGTGAAAAATGGTCAATTTTCCTAAACCGTCGGGATATCCGGAGTTGAAAATTATTCAACGACGTAAAATCTGGAGATTATTTACATTAAAATCATATACAAAAAATCGGGACTTTGAAAAACTGACGTGATAAGCGGGGTGACGTGGAAACCGGGTGTCGGGAAAACGAGGTCCGACTGTATTGTATACTCTGATTAATTTCTTCCAATTTTTTTAATTGCATTTGAAGTACAGTTTGGAAGCAAAATTATAAAAAATCAGCAATACACATTCTACAGAAAAAATAAAGAAGTGGTTTATTTAAAACCGCAAAATGAGCTAATTTGATATAATATCTCGATTACCAACATATCGTTATAGAAAAAGCTTGATAGAATAAATATATTTAAATATTTAATATCTTAAATTGATTTTTCTGCTTACTGACAATATAGTAACTCTCCCACATCGCTAATTCACTATACCAGTTTATAAAGTTTAAAATAGTTATAAGTTAAGATATTACCTTTTGACACACTGCCAGAAAAAGCTTTAATTTATCGTAAATGACGTTGTCTTTCAAACTGTCTTTAATGATTTAGTAATCATATCAAACTTTATCATGAAAGACTTCTTTGGGGATTGCCAAGCTCATATTGATATACAGTCTTACCTCTATTTAACGAAGTCGCTAAATCCCGAAAAAAAGTTCGTTATATGGAAAATTCGTTAAACAGAGAGTCACTTTTTAAAATACTTTAAACTAGATAAAACATAATTTAAATCCATAAACACTAAATATAATTAAAAAAAGTAATTAGTTACACTTTTTTTTTTTATAAATTATATCTATTTGTTTTATTTATTTTACCCATCAAAAAGAAAACTGCAATTGAAATAAGAATGAAACAAAACATTGTCTGGAAATACATTGTATTTTCAGTTAAAAAATAATTTTACATTAAAATTACGATTTTTAGCTCACAGGCTATCAAAGCCTGAGAGCTAATGTGTCCGCCCGTTCTGTATGTATGTATGTATGTATGTATGTACGTAACGCGATAACTCTTGATAGAAACATCCGATTTGCTTCAAAAAATTTTTCTAGGTTCATTGTGATAAGGCGCTTCCCTGATTAGTTTTGGGAGTTCATTGGTTAAGAATAAAGGGGGAAAAACGGGGTTAGTCCAACCCCTTAATTCAGATAAATGAGTTTTTCATGCAGAATCATTCGATTTGCACCGAATTTGATATACCGGTTTATTATGTTATGAAACTTCCCTGATCAGTTTTGGGGGTTCATTGGTTAAGGATAAAGGGGGAAAAGGGGGGTTAGTCCAGCCCCTTAATTCAGGTTAATGGGTTCTTCATGCAGAATCATTCGATTTGCTCCGAATTTCGTATACCGGTTTATTATGTTAAGGAACTTCCCTGATTACTTTTGGGGGTTCGTTGGTTAAGGATAAAGGGGGAAAAGGGGGTTTAGTCCACCCCTTTTAATTCAGATAAATGGGTTTTTCATGCAGAATGATTCGATTTGCTCCGAATTTGGTATACCGGTTTATTATGTTAAGGAACTTCTCTGACTTGCAGGTTCATTGGTTAAGGATAAAGGGGGAAAAGGGTGGTTAGTCAACCCCCTTAATTCAGATAAATGGTTTTTTCATGCAGAATCATTCGATTTGCCCCGAATTTGGTATACCGGTTTATTATGTTAAGGAACTTCTCTGATTAGTTTTGGGAGTTCATTGGTTAAGGATAAAGAGAGAAAAGGGGTGTTAGTCCAGCCCCTTAATTCAGGTAAATGGGTTTTTCATGCAGAATCATTCGATTTGCTCCGAATTAGGTATACCGGTTTATTATGTTAAGGAACTTCTCTGATTAGTCTTGGGAGTTCATTGGTTAAGGATAAAGGGGGAAAAACGGGGTTAGTCCACCCCCCTTAATTCAGATAAATGGGTTTTTCATGCAGAATGATTCGATTTGCTCCGAATTTAGTATACCGGTTTATTATGTTAAGGAACTTACCTGATTATTTTTCAGTGTTCATTGGTTAAAGATAAAGGGGGAAAAGGGAGGTTAGCCCGCCCCTATTAAATTAGATAAATGGGTTTTTCATGCAGAATGATTCGATTTGCTCCGAAGTTGGTATACCGGTTTATTATGTTAAGGAACTTCTCTGATTAGTTTTGGGGTTCATTGGTTAAGAATAAAGGTGGAAAAGGGTGGCTAGTCCACCCCCTTAATTCAGATAAATGGGTTTTTCAAGCAAAATGATTCGATTTGCTCCGAATTTAGTATACCGGTTTATTATGTTAAGGAACTTCCCTGATTATTTTTTAGGGTTCATTGGTTAAAGATAAAGGGGGAAAAGGGAGGTTAGCCCGCCCCTATTAAATTAGATAAATGGGTTTTTCATGCAGAATGATTCGATTTGCTCCGAAGTTGGTATACCGGTTTATTATGTTAAGGAACTTCCCTGATTAGTTTTGGGGTTCATTGATTAGGGATAAAGGGGGAAGTGGGGCTTGTCTACCCCCTTAATTTATATAAACGGGTTTTTCATGCAGAATTATTCGCTTTGCTCCAAATTTGGTATACCGGTTTATTATGTTAAGGAGCTTCCCTGATTCTTTTTGGGGATTCATTGGTTAAGGATAAAGGGGGGGGGGCTAGTCCACTCCCTTAATTTAGATAAATGTTTTTTTTTTTTTTTTTTTTTTTTTTTTTTTTTTTTTTTTTTTTTTTTTGCAGGATTATTCGATTTGCTACAAATGTGGTATACCGGTTTATTATAATAAGGAGCTTCCCTGATTAGATTTGGTGGTTCACTGGTTAAGTATAAAGGGGAAACGGGGACTTATTCCCCTTCACTTATTTTTTTGAGGGGCATTATTCTTTAAAATAAGAATATGATACACAATTAGTGTGATTAGCCTCTGAGCTCAATGCCATCAGTTTAGCTGGTCCCTTTTCTTTTTTATTTATTATGGTTAATAAGATTTTTGGAGGAATACCAAATTTTAAAACAGTATTCTTTTTCTTCACGCCTTTATCCACCTCATCAATAATAATTTTTTTTTTCTTTGATGCTCAAGCATTTTCGCTTTGGCATTTTTAAGCTACAAGAACCGAAATTATCAACACGATTGATCATGATCAACAATCTAGAAAACGGGAAACTGTAGTTTAAGGATATGGGGCTATTGAGGGTTAAATGGGAATATTGAAAGTTTGCACTTCTTGGATGGAAAGCAAAGAATCATTGCAATTTTACTGCTCTGGGTGAGTTAGGTGCCTGATAAGACCTGTTCATGTTCATTGATCATCATAAAATGTGTTAAGAGAAAGAATAGGTTTGAAAAGTTCTGTAATATTTTAAAAAATAGGGAGAAGAAAGAATTAGATCCCAAGGAAAAGTTCGTTAAATAGAGAATGCACTTCGCTACTTGGAGGTTATTTTACGAAGGAATTTGCAAAATGTTCTTGGTTCCAAGTAAAAGTTCGCAAAATAGAGAAATTCGCAAAATAGAGGTTCCTTAAATAGAAGTCCGATTGTATTTTATATTCTGATTAATTACTTTCCAGAAACTATCTCACTTTCGTTTTAATTACTGTTAGCAGGTGAAATTATAAAAATAAAGCAATAAACATTCTAAAGCAAAAATAAAGAAGTTGTTTACAAATTTTTATAGAATGATTTTTAGAAATTAGAAAAAAAAAATAATAATAATAAAAGTTTTTGAATGCCATGTGAATGGTTTAAATGCGTGAAAAAATATTTTTACGATTATGAATGAAAAAAAAATATCTACTTCGAACTTATTTTTCAAACAATTTGTATTGTAGAGTATGCATTCGTTTTAGAAAAATCCTGCCAGAATAAATTTAATTAAATATTTTTATTTTTATGTTTTATTACTTTTTCTACTTACAGCAAAGTCACGCCCCTAATGAGCATTAGTATTTTATAATGTTTAAAATACTTCTTATGAAAAAATATTAATTAGACGGGTGTCACGTTCCATCTTCAATGGAGCTAATGAATTATCGTTTGATACAATGCAAAAAAAAAAAAATAATAATAATAAAAATCGTTTAAATGATCTTGTCTTTCAAACTGCCTTTAATGATTCAGTAATCATATTAATCTTTATCACTGAGAGATTTCTATGATGGTTGCCAAGTTCAAATGGATATCTTTTGTGCTATATTTATCAAATTGCTTCCCAAAAATTTTCGGAAAAATTGAATTTTAATTACTGTCTGGAAAAAGAACAGCAATAAATATATTAAATCAAAAATAAAGAGTTGTTTACAAATTTTTATCGAATAAATTTTTGATATTGTTACGAAAAATAAAACTTTTTTAATGCCATGTGAATGGTGTAAATCGTTCAAAAATATTTTTACGATCATGAAGGCAAAAATATGTACTATGAACTTATTTTTTCAAAAAAATTTAATTCTAGCGTATACATTCGTCTTAGAAAAATCTTCCCTGAATAAATGTAACTAAATATTTTTTTTTTATTTAGTTTTTCTACTTACAACAAACTCCCCTAATTAGCTATAGTAGTTTAGAATGTTTAAAATACTGCTTATGAAAAAATATCAATTAAACGGATATCACATTCCATCTTCAATGGAGCTAAGAAATTATCTTTTGCTACAATACAAAAAAAAAAATCGTTTAAATGATATTGTCTATCATACTGTCTTTAATGGTTTAGTCATCAGATTAATCTTTATCATGAGAGATTTTTGTGATGGTTGCCAAGTTCGTATAGATTACTTTTGTACTGAATTTAATAAACTGCTTCCCAAAACGTTTCGTAAAAATTGTATTTTAATTGCTGTTTGAAGGTAAAATTTAAAAAAATCAGCATCAAACATATTAAAGCCAAAATAAAGAAGTGGTTTATTAACTTTTTATTATAATTCTTTTTATATGTTTACGAAAAATAAAACTTTTTCTACTTACTTACAACAAAGTTTCTCTCTTAATTAGCTATAGTAGTTTAGAATATTTAAAGTACTTTTTTATGAAAAAGATTATTTGGACGGATGTCACGTTCCATCTTCAATGGAGCATAGCAAATTTCTTTTGATACAATTCCAAAAAAAAAAAAAAAAAATCGTTTAAATGATATTCTCTTTCAAACTGTCTTTAATGATTCAGTCATCATATTAATCTTTATCAATGAGAGATTTCTATGATGGTTGTCAAGTTCATATGGATATCTTTTGTACTGAATCTAATAAATTGCTTCCCAAAAGTTTTCGTAAAATTTGTATTTTAATTGCTCTTTGAAGGTAAAATTTAAAAAATCAGCAACAAACATATTAAAGCCAAAATAAAGAACTGGTTTATTAGCTTTTTATTATAATTCTTTTTACATGTTTATGAAAAATAAAACAGTTTCTGCTTACTTACAACAATGTTTCTCTCTTAATTAGCTATAGTTGTTTAGAATGTTTAAAGTACTTCTTATGAAGAAAGATTAATTTGACGGATGTCACGTTCCATCTTCAATGGAGCTAAGCCATTATCTTTTGATACAATACCAAAAAGAAATCTTTAAATGATCTTGTCTTTCAAACTGTCTTTAATGATTTAGTCATATACACTGTAAAAAAAAATCTGTGAAGTTACTAAAGTTTTTCTAGGAAACTTGGATTCCTAGAACTTTTCATGTAACGGCAACAACAACATTCCATGTAACAGACACTTTTGCGCCGAAAATCAAAAAATCTGTAAGGTTACTAAGAATTTTTTTGGAAACTGGGATTCCGAAAACTTTTCATGTAACTCCAGCCAGGGTTACAAATAAAAGTTTAGTAAGATTACTGAAATTTTAGCAGATTCATTTGTAAAGTTACAGATTTTTGTAGCTTTACAAAAACTAGTTTTGTAGATTTGCAGCTTTTTTCGTACAGTTACAGGTGAAAGTTTAGTAAGCATGTAACTTTACATCTGTAGAACTACAGATTTTTTTTTTACAGTGTATTATTCTTTATCATGAGATATTTCTGTTATGTTTGCCAAGTTTATATGAATATTTTTTGTGCTGTTAAAATCCGTGTATCTATTCAACCTCAAACACTGGGAAACCACAGGGCGCAGAGCTACGAAGTTTGCCATACGGGTTTCTGGTAGGGGGCCCATGAACGATTGGGGCAAAAAAATCGAAAATTTTAAATATAATATTTTTTATTTTATGTTTTTGACGAATTTGCGTTTTTTATGTTCAACCCGTAATCGTGCGAGTCCTAACCAATTCTAAATGTTTACTGCAATGTGAATATAGATATTAAGTACGCCAGTCTGCAATACTAAGAAGCTGTATCTGGTATTACGATAATTCTTTTACCACACATGCAAGTAATTACAGATTATTTAATTGCGCTTAATTATTACCATTTGTAAAAATATAAAGAAAAACATTTTATCACAAACATCAACAGAACTTTTTTATTCTATTTATTCTCTTATTCCAAAGATATCGTTTTATCGTCTGCTGCCATGAGAACATAATGATTTAAATTTCATTAAACAAAGTACACAGTAATAGAAAAATATTTTTCTATATCGAATTGTTATTTTAAATTTTGGTTTTAGAATTAAATTCATGAAATCCTGCGCGTAGAACGGATTAAACAGCTAGGTTTATTATCTTTTTATTAGAATTCTTTTTATATGTTTACGAAAAAAAAATTTTTTTTCTATTTACTTACAACAAAGTTTCTCTCTTAATTAGAAATAGTAGTTTAGAATGTTTAAAGTACTTCAAATGAAAAAAGATTAATTAGACGGATCTCACGTTCCATCTTCAACGGAGCTAGGAAATTTTCTTTTGATACAATGCCAAAAAAAAAATCATTTAAATGATCTTGTCTTTCAAACTGTCTTTAATGATTCAGTCATCATATTAATCTTTATCAATGAGAGATATCTATGATGGTTTCCAAGCTCATATGAATATATTTTGTACTGAATCTAATAAATTGCTTCCCAAAAGTTTTCGTAAAAAATGCATTTTAATTGCTGTTTGAAGGTAAAATTTAAAAAAATCAGCAACAAACATATTAAAGCCAAAATAAAGAAGTGGTTTATTAGCTTTTTATTATAAGTATTTTTATATGTTTACGAAAAATAAAACTTTTTCTACTTACTTACAACAAAGTTATTTCTTAATTAACAATAGTAGTTAAGAATGTTTAAAGTACTTCTTATGAAAAAAGATTAATTAGACGGATGACACGTTCCATTTTCAAAGGAGCTAAGAAAATTTCTTTTGATACAATGCCAAAAAAAAAATCGTTTAAATGATCTTGTCTTTCAAACTGTCTCTAATGATTCAGTCATCATATTAATCTTTATCAATGAGAGATTTCTATGATGGTTGCCAAGTTCATATGGACATCTTTTGTACTGAATCTAATAAATTACTTCCCAAAAGTTTTCGTAAAAATTGTATTTTAATTGCTGTTTGAAGGTAAAATTAAAAAAAAATCAGCAACAAACAAGCCAAAATAAAGAAGTGGTTTATTAGCTTTTTATTATAAGTATTTTTATATGTTTACGAAAAATAAAACTTTTTCTACTTACTTACAACAAAGTTCTTTCTTAATTAGCAATAGTAGTTTAGAATGTTTAAAGTACTTCTTATGAAAAAAGATTCATTAGACGGATGACACGTTCCATCTTCAACGGAACTAAGAAATTTTCTTTTGATACAATGCCAAAAAAAAATCGTTTAAATGATCTTGTCTTTCAAACTGTCTTTAATGATTCAGTCATCATATTAATCTTTATCAATGAGAGATTTCTATGGTGGTTTCCAAGCTCATATGAATATCTTTTGTACTGAATCTAATAAATTGCTTCCCAAAAGTTTTCGTAAAAATTGTATTTTAATTGCTGTTTGAAGGTAAAATTTAAAAAAAATCAGCAACAAACATATTAAAGCCAAAATAAAGAAGTGGCTTATTAGCTTTTTATTATAAGCATTTTTATATGTTTACGAAAAATAAAACTTTTTCTACTTACTTACAACAAAGTTCTTTCTTAATTAGCAATAGTAGTTTAGAATGTTTAAAGTACTTCTTATGAAAAAAGATTAATTAGACGGATGACACGTTCCATCTTCAACGTAGCTAAGGAATTTTCTTTGGATACAATGCCAAAAAAAAATCTTTTAAATGATCTTGTCTTTCAAACTGTCTTTAATGATTCAGTCATCATATTAATCTTTATCAATGAGAGATTTCTATGATGGTTGCCAAGTTCATATGGATATCTTTTAATACAAAAGATATCCATATGAATAATGGATATCTTTTTTATCAAAAGAAAATTCCTTAGCTCCGTTGAAGATGGAACGTGTCATCCGTCTAATTAATCTTTTTTCATAAGAAGTACTTTAATCATTCTAAACTATCCATCTAATAAATTGCTTCCCAAAAGTTTTCGTAAAAATTGTATTTTAATTGCTGTTTGAAGGTAAAATTTAAAAAAATCAGCAACAAACATATTAAAGCCAAAATAAAGAAGTGGTTTATTAGCTTTTTATTATAAGTATTTTTATTTGTTTACGAAAAATAAAACTTTTTCTACTTACTTACAACAAAGTTCTTTCTTAATTAGCAATAGTAGTTTAGAAATCAGCAACAAACATATTAAAGCCAAAATAAAGAAGTGGTTTATTAGCTTTTTATTATAAGTATTTTTATATGTTTACGAAAAATAAAACTTTTTCCACTTACTTACAACAAAGTTCTTTCTTAATTAGCAATAGTAGTTTAGAATGTTTAAAGTACTTCTTAAGAAAAAAGATTAATTAGACGGATGACACGTTCCATCTTCAACGGAGCTAAGAAATTTTCTTTTGATACAATGCCAAAAAAAAATCGTTTAAATGATCTTGTCGTTCAAACTGTCTTTAATGATTCAGTCATCATATTAATCTTTATCAATGAGAGATTTCTATGATGGTTGCCAAGTTCATATGGATATCTTTTGTACTGAATCTAATAAATTGCTTCCCAAAAGTTTTCGTAAAATTTGTATTTTAATTGCTCTTTGAAGGTAAAATTTAAAAAATCAGCAACAAACATATTAAAACCAAACTAAAGAAGTGGTTTATTATATTTTTATTATAAGTATTTTTATATGTTTACGAAAAATAAAACTTTTTCTACTTACTTACAACAAAGTTCTTTCTTAATTAGCAATAGTAGTTTAGAATGTTTAAAGTACTTCTTATGAAAAAAGATTAATTAGACGGATGACACGTTCCATCTTCAAAGGAGCTAAGAAATTTTCTTTTGATACAATGCCAAAAAAAATCGTTTAAATGATCTTGTCTTTCAAACTGTCTTTAATGATTCAGTCATCATATTAATCTTTATCAATGAGAGATTTTTATGATGGTTGCCAAGTTCATATGGATATCTTTTGTACTGAATCTAATAAATTGCTTCCCAAAAGTTTTCGTAAAAATTGTATTTTAAGGAAACAAGGGACCTTGTAACTTTGTGTTTTATTCTAACTTAAATGTTTTTTTTTTTTTATTGTATCTTAAATACTTTTCAAGGGCACACTATACGAATTACGGTATATATTTATCAACAAGAAATTAAAAAATAATTTCGGGGAGAATATAAGGAATTTTTCTGAATATTTTAAGCGTTATCAAGAACTTTCAAAATGTCCCAACCTCACTCTATATCATCTAAAATCCCCAATATTTTTTGTGCCTGTTTGGTTTACAAATGAAACTGTGCATAGTTGTTTAAAGCTAAATATAATCGGAAAATTTAAAGTAGTTAAGTGCATTTTCCCATTCATGTTGAGACATTTGTCAAAATGTCCTAACCTTACTCCATATCAATTAAAATCGGCAATATTTTTTGTTCCAGTTTGGTTTACATATACAAATAAATCTGCGCATAGTTTTTTTAAACTAAATATAATTGGAAATGTTAAAGTTAGTTAAGTGCAGAAATAGGATGGAAAAATGGTGAAAATTTCATAAAATTTAGAAAATACTTATCTGTTTACTTTTATATACAAATATATAAAATTCGATGCACGTTTTTATTTGTATATGTAAACCATACTAGCACAAAATTTTTAATTGATTTGGAGTAAATTTGGGAAAGTTCTTGATAACGCTTAAAATATTCAGGAAAATGCCTTATTTTTCTGCAATTATTTTTTTAATTTCTTGTGTGATAAATATATGCTATAGTTCTTATAGTGTGCCCTTGAATAGTATTTAAGATGCAATTTAAAAAAAAGGGTTTCAAGGTACCTTAAGGATACAAGGAACATTCAAACTCATTTTTTTTTATTTCACTTTGAATACTATTCAAGGGCAGACTATATGCATTATGACATATATTTATCACACAAAAAATTATAAAAAAGAAGTTTTTTTTTTTTTTTTTTTTTTGAGAAAAATAAGGAATTTTCTTGAATATGTTAAGGGCTATAAAAAACTTTTCAAAAGGCTCCATGCGCATTTCATATCATTTAAAATATCAAATATTTTTATGCAATACTGTTTTATATATATAAATAAAACTGTGCATCGAATTTTATATAATTGAGTATAAAGGTAAAAAGAGAAATATTTTCTAAATTTTAAGAAATTTTGAGCATTTTTGCATCACATTTCTGCACTTAACTACTTTTAACTTTTCCAATTATATTTAGTTTTAAAAAACGATGCACAGTTTTATGACATATATAAAGACAATCAACTAAAAAAAAATATTGTGGGTTTCACTTTATATGGAATGTGCATAGGGCATTTTGAAAAGTTCTCCTTAACGCTTAAAATATTCAAGAAAATTCCTTATTTTTTACCAATTTTTTTTTCTTGTGTGATAAAGATGTCCCATACTGCATATAGTGTGCCCTTGAATGGTATTTAAAGTGAAATTTGAAAGTAAAATTAAAAAAAAGGAGTTTGAAGGTGCCTTGTACCTTTTATTACTGTTTGAAAGTAAAAAAAAATCATCAATAAAAAAATTAAAGCAAAAAATAAAGAAGTTGTTTATATGCTTTTTATTAGAATTCTTTTCATATGTTTACGAAAACTAATACGAAAAAGTTCGTGTATTATGGACTTGTCGGACAATATGGAAGACTTTAATATCTGGAGCATACAGTATAGCAGCCAAGCGTAAAACTATAAAGCGTCTTCCTAGTACTTCCATGAAGCATTGTGATAAAGTCTGATTAGATACCTGTTGTTGGGGCGACGCGGCGAAATAAAAAGTTATTCAAAAATTTTGCAGGTAAATTTTATAAAACTCGTATTAATTATAAAATCTCAATGTCAGTATAGTTAACCCCTTGAGGGGCAAGCAAAAATATCTCTAAATATTGAATTCTCACCAGAATAATTGAAAAATTTTATTTTTAAATAAGGAAAAGCAATTTTTCAACGATTTTCCTTCAAAGTTAAAAATATGAAATTTAGTTAAAATTTTCTGGTGAGAATCTTGTTTAAATTAGGTGGGATATATTTTATTCCACCGCCCCTTTAACCAAGTTCAGTATAAAGTTGAAAAGTGATATTTATTGGTGTGCTACTCACTTTTACTCTAAACTACCTTCTTGATGAGAGAAGGTGTTATGTTTTTCAAGTTGGAGAGTCGGTTAATATGTAATATCGGCTGGACAACTGTTTCAAGACGAGCCTAGTGAAGACGAACAATCATTCCACTACGGCGTATCATGCGAGATTGGCTTTTTACCACATTGTGCAGCAGATGAGGAAGATATATTGTTCCTGTTTTGCAATGGAAACTATTCAGAGGGTGGAAGAGGGAAAGGAGTGCATATAATGCCTAAAGTGGGCTCATGTGGTGGTGTTCAAATCCACTCACCATGAGTGCGTAGGTTTAAGGCTAAAAATGGCCCGAAACTGCAGGTGTGGAGCTAAATTAGCCCGCGCTAAAATGCTCAGTGATGCTTGACATTTTGTAAAGGCAACAACTTGAATGTTTTCACAGCCGAGGTGCGAAAATATCACTTCCTCGGAATTTAGATGTGTTATCAACCTTTTAATGTTAAATATGAAGTGACGTATTGTCATTGTGTTGTACAAATGAAACAAGAAAAAAAGGAAAAGAAGTTCGTAATCGACTTAGACAACACAGTTTAGAAATTTAAACACTTTAATTAGAAATTCTCATGATCCAGTAATTTTTATTTACACGAATATTTCTGCAACAATTCTGTGCTAAATTTTACTTGGATATTATGGATACTTTCTGTGGATTTAATTATTGGAATATTTTACCCCGACCATTGAATAATTGATTTTTTTAGTTCTTAGATAACCTAGATTTAAATTACTTGGAATATCTTCAATATACTACAATTATGTTTTTGAAAAAAATTTAAAAATTGTCAAAGAATCTAATGATTTATAGATAATGTACTAATATTTACTTAATAAATAATTTGGGTTATTCTTGTAAATCGCTATTTTTCTCCCAATTTTAACATTCCTGACAACATTATTTCATATTACCCGACTTGTAACTTTTTTAAAAGCTAAATAAGCCCTCAAATACTAAGTTTATTTTTTCTGCTACTGTTTTTCAAAATCTCTTCTGAGTAGTTCTTTTGCAGTGCAGCAATCAAATATTTGGTGTCGGAATATCGATTTTCATTATGCTATCAATTCTTAATTAAACATTTTCAGCTATGCAATTCAAGTTAACAATGCGAGAGGGAAAAAAAATATTAATTATAATATATTGTCATATCTGCAAATTTATCTCGTTTATCTGTAAAAAAGGTTTGTTGAACATCAAAATGTTTACTTCACAATTTATATCATCAGTAAAATCTATATTCCGGGTAGAGAAAATTGTGTTATATACTATAAAAATTGTTCAAAAATGTTTTAAGTAATCAGTGGTAGCAAAAGAAACTTAACTTTTAAAAATGATTCTTTAAGTCCTTTATTGGTTTCGCGATTTCAAACATAAAGAATGGTTTCTGGACTCTTAAGTAACTTTGAAGATGTTAATTTATATTTTCTTTCGTGGTTATGTTATATTTTCTTAGGTGATGAAGCATTTGTCTTTTCTTACAGTGCACTGCAAACCTATAGAGAATATATTGAGCGCACTTCACTGTAGTATGGAGGAGTACTTAAGGTAATAATTATTTCATATTTGTCTATTTATTTATTCTGTGAACACTGAAATTAATGAAAGCAAAATTTACTTTTCGGTAATAAGAGCCGAAAGTAAGGACTGTACGCATACAGTAGTAAGAAATGCAAATTTGATATGGAAAAACATAAAACCTTTTTATGATCTTCAAGGTTGGAGTAGCACAGTTGAGGTTTAACCAAACAGTGCGAAAAATATCCAGATCAGTAATCGAACCTGGAAACCTTGGGTTGCCATGCCAGTGTTCTACTATTGAGCTATCTGAACAATACCTTGCCAGTCATAATTAACTTTTATTTGCTGGACATTTCTGCGACCTGCAGCGCTGGTTTTCTTCCAACTGAGCTAAATATATCATAAACCTAATGAAAATGTGTGATAACACGGAAACCCCTTTATGCCATGTAATTTGTTCGTGATGAAGAAAGGGAAATTTTTTCAACAGGATAAATCATCTTCAAGATCTGCGGTGCACAGTTGAGGTTTAATGTAACAGAGCGAAAAATGTCCACACCAGGATTTTAACTTGAATAACTCGTCTTGTCGTGCCAATGCTCTACCTACTGAACTATCAGTGTGATACTCAGCCAACCATAAGTCACTCTTATTTGTTAATCATGACTGCGGACTGCAGCACTAGTTTCATTCATTTGAGCTATAACTATAGAATTTACCTGATGAAATTGTGAAATAACGCGGAAAAACGTTTAAACCATGAAATTAGGGCGTAATGAAGAGAAGGAAATTTTTTCAACAGGATAAATCATCTTCGAGATCTGCGGTGTACATCTGAGGTCTATTCCAACAGAGTAAAAAATTTCCACGCCAGGGCTCGAACCTGAATAACTTGGCCTGTCCTGCCAATGCTCTACCTATTGGAGTATGCAAACGATACTTAACCCGACATAATTCACTCTTATCTGTTGAACATGACTGCGGGTTGTAGCGCTAGTTTCCTTCCATCCGAGCTATAACTATGTCATTTACCTGATGATATTGTGTGATAACATGGAAACTATTTTATAACATGTAATTAGTTCATAATGAAGAGTTGTAAATTTTTTCAACAGGATAAATCACCTTCAAGGTCTGCGTAGCACGGTTGAGGTTTATTCCAACAGACCGAAAAATGTCCAGGACAGTACTCTAATCTGGCTGCCTTGGCTTGCCGTGAAAATGCTCTACCTATTGAGCTATCTGGACGATCCTTAGATCGTCATAATTCACTCTTATTTGTTGGACATATCTGCGAGCTGTATGGATAGTTTCATTCATCCGAGCTATAACTATAGCATTTAAATGATTTAATTGTATGATAGCATGAAAACACCTGTATACCATGTAATTAGGTCATAATGAAGAGAAGGAAATTGTTTCAACAGAATAAATAATCTTCAAGGTTCGAATAACACATCTGAGTTTTATTTCAAAATGGAGAATAATGACTAGACCAGTTCAAGACTGGAGGAGCACAGTTCAGGTTTATTCCATCAGACCGAAATCTGGTCCGGTCATTTTTTTTTTGTGTTCGAATAAACCTCAACCTCAACTGTGCTACTCTAAACTTGAAGATGATTTATCTAATTGGATAGAAATCGTTCTCTTCATTATGGCCATTTTTACATTTTTTATAACAAATACTTTTGAACACAGCTCTAAAATACTTTAAAATAAAACGAGCTAGAGAAATTTGAAAATTAATAGTTTTTAAAATATCAAATGATGCTTAAATAGAGTTTAATGAACTGTGACGTTAAACATTCGTAGATTTGTCTTGTCGGAAAATATTAACTTTTGAAGAAAAGGCAGGAATATATTTTATTGTAAATATAAAATATATTTTATCTATAAATCAAATGTATTACGTTTGAACAAACTCAACTTTTTCAAAGATATTTATTTCATGTCATTTGTTTATTATATTGTATTTTCATAACTATGTACATTTTTCAATATATCTTTCAATGAAAAGTCCTTTGTGTCAGAAACGAGCGATATGTTTCATTTTTGAAAATATTAAAGTAAATATTAGTCCAATATTCAGCATGTTTATTAGATTAATAAATGAAGCTTTACATATATTAATATATATATATATATAACATATACGTTTCATAATCTAGGAACGTATAGTACAAACACAAACGAAAATATACAGTAACTTTTTTCAAGTTACCCACAATTGCGAAACGCGTTCTTAATATTTATAAGTCTCAAAAACTAATATATTTTTTTGATATAAAAAACCTTTTTACCAGTGACTTGCTGAAACGTTTTGGAGTAGTTTTCAAAATATATTTATCCGTTTTATCAACCTGAAATATACTTTTATCGAATGTTAACAATTCTCGAATAAATATTTTCATGTTCAACAAACATGGTTTATAGATAAACATGATAAATTTTTATTAACTTTAAACTTAGGAATAGCATGAAAATTAATAATATTTTGCTACTCTTCATACATAGATTCAATTACTGCAAATGAAAACTTTTGATCCACTACATTGTAAAAAAAAATCTGTAAAGTTACTATGAATCTTCTAGAAAACTGGGATACCTAGAACATTTTATGTAACGGCAACAACAAAAATTCATGTAACAGATACACGTTTGTACTGTAAATCAAAGGAATCTTTAAAGTTACTAAGAATTTCTTAGGAAACTGGGATGTCTAGAACTTTTTACGTAACCGCTACCCGGGTTACAGATAAAATTTTAGTATGATAACTGTAATTTTAGTGGATAGTTTTGTAAAGCTACAGATTTCTATAGCTTTCCAAAAACTAGTTTCGTAGACTCACATCTTTTTTTTTTTTTTTTTTTTTTTTTTTTTTTGTACAATGTACAGATAAAATTTTAGTAAGCATACAGATTTTTGTAACGTTACATCTGTAGAATTACATCTCTTTTTTTACAGTGTATTAGTAGCTGAACCGATACTTTTGGTTTCAAAAACTCATTAATACATGATAAAACTGCTCGTTAACGTATATTAAAAGCAGAGGCGGCAAACAAAGCTTTGTTTTAACAAATACTTCGTTAAATCTCGAAAATATATTAGTTTCTGGGAATTTTAAATATAAACAGCGCTTTTCAGTAAAATAGAAAAATATTTTTGTAAGACATTATGAAATTTAAGCATCCAATTTTCTGGAATAACATGCGATTATTTTCCGAAGAATTTTATTTGCCTTTATTTTCAGAAAGATATTTTAACAGAAACGTTATACTTAACATATATAAACATTTTAATTTGGAATATGAAATACATTTCATATTTTGCTAAACTCGTTGCATTCCTCATTAAATACTTTGAACATCTAATCTTCCTTTAAAATAAAACCCCATTCAAACAATAGCCAAATAATGCTTGTTACATTTAAGGAATTTATAGATTTGAATTTCTTTAAATATTCCTATCTTTAATAATAATCTTTAGAAAGATTTAAATATCAATGGTTTAGAGTTTACGACCTTTTTAGATAGAACGATAATTAAATATTCGTCTTACTTTTAAAGATTTGCAATTCATACTGATTGTTGTAAAACAGAACTGCCATAGGTATTAAATTATCAATGCTATATTTTACACGTTAATATAAAAATTCTATAGTGAAGTATAATTTTAATAAGGTACATTTAATAAATTATAGATATATATCACATCTTATATGGTGTGTATATTTTAATATTAAAAAGTTGTTAGGTTTTTACAAATAACGCTCGTTGTCTTTTATTAAAAGGACATTAAAATGTATTACATTGCTATTAGTTTGCTTTACGAATAAATTTAATTTTATTGATAAATTTTGCAATCTTGCGTTTTCTTTCTTTTCTGCCTTTTTTTTTTTCATTTTCATTTTTGATTTTTATTTAAATAACACATATCCCAAATTTCTCAGCATAAAATGTAATGAAGATCTACGTTTTGAAAAAAGAAACAGGATTCTTAATGTAGCTCTCATCTTTATTAAGATTTACGAAAATATAATATAAACACTATATATATAATGTATATAATACATATAAAAAAAAGATTTTTCAAAACTAATATATTTTTAGATATAAACGACCATTTATATATAAAAATGTTTCCTTTTTTTTAAAACTATTTTGCGGATTTCTGAGTAGATTCTCACAGGGTTTGTACGGGTGCTTGAATTTCCTGTCTAAGAAATTCTTCGGTACCAGTATTTTCTTTTGAAAAATGTCTGCAGAAATAAGGCGAAATTTTGACCGTTTAAGCTAGATTTATTTTTCGATAAAAAAATTCTGATAATGGGCCTTGAATATAACGGTACCCGTACGAACCCTGTCTCAGTAGTTTCTGAGTAGATTTTATTTACCCGTTTTCTCAAGCTGAAACATACCTCTATCGAATGCAATTAATTCTTGAATAAATATTTTCATGTTCAACAAACATATTTTACAGATAAACATGATAAATTATTATTTACTTTCAAATTAGCAATAACATACAAAATAATAATATTTTGTTACTACTGCACATATAAATACAATTACGCAACTGAAAACTACTGAACCAGTATTAAAAGCTGAACCACTACTTCGGTTTCAAAAACGTATTAATACACGATAAAATGACTCAGAAACGTTGCTTAAAAGATGAGGCAGTAAACTAAACTTTGTTTTAATAAATGTTTCTGTAAATCTAAAAAATATAGTGGTTTCTGAGCATTTTAAATATAAAGAGCTCTTTTAGGCAAACTAATATATTATTTCTATAAGACATTACGAAATGTAAGCCGCACATTTTCTGGAATAACATGTAATTATTTTCCGAAGAATTTTCTAATACTTAATTTTGCCTTTAATTTCAGAAAAGGTATTTTATCAGAGACATTGTATTAATTTTTTATCTCTGTAATTTGGAATAAGAAATACAGGTCACATTTCATATTTTGCAAAATTCGTTGTATTCCTCATTAAATAGTTTGAACACCCAATCATCCTTTAAAATAGAACCTTATTCAAATAACAGCGACAAAATGCTTGTTATTGTTAAGATATTTATAGTTTTGAATTGTTATTAAATATTCACATAGTTAAAATATTTCTTGGAATGATTTTAATAACTATGTTTTGGAATTTATTCACTCTCAGAAATAAAACTCTCACTTTTGACGATTCAGTAATATCTTCGTTTTGAGAATCATTTCGTATAACAGTCACGTGATTTTTAACGAAACGTAAACTCTCAAATATTTGACGAAAGTGTTTCCTCACTCACGGCCAGACTCAATGCATTTTAAGGAAACGGTTGCGGTAGCTATTTGCCGAAGGACTCGCTATTGTATCTACTTAAATCCGGATATTTTAGCAAGCAGATATTATCATTTATATCATTTTATATAATTAATATTCTGCATCACAATGTTTATTTAAGAATTGATATGTACCGAATGAGAAAACGTATTAATACACTTTGAAAACTTCTCGGAAATGTTTCAGAAAATTATGAGCAGCAAACTTAACTTTTCAGAAATGAATCTTTATTAATGCTTCTTTCTAACTTCTTACAGTAGCTATATATATTTCTGAGATTTATGAAGATAAAGGATTGTTTTTCGGAATCGTTGGAGTCTCGAAATAGGTTATATTACATTTCCGTAAACCTTAAGAGAGATAAGAGCTAGATAAAGAAGCTTTATTTTATTTTATTTATTTTTTACGATATATAAACGTTTGAATTTATTACTCGGTTGGATTTTTTCCTTTATTAAAAACTATCTGTATGTGGATGTTTCTTCGTGTAGTGAAATCTATGTTTAAAAGAATCTAGCTTTTATTTAGATGTTATTTTAAGCTTTTTCGAGAGTTATGCGAGTATACTATAAACTAAAACGATCTTACGAAAAGTATAGCTTCATAGTTTCTAAAATACCTCATAATGCTGGAAAACTGCTAAATGGTCTGCAAAATATTTCATGTGCAGTATAATCTCTATACAGGAGGTAATCCTAAAAAAATAAGGCACATTATTACTTTAGTTAAATATTATAATTAATATTTATTATTACAAATGTCATATATTTTTTTCCTATAAATAAAATGTAGCAAATTAAAAAAAAAAAAAAAAAAATACATATTTATTTTATCTGATTTTATTATAGAAGAATTAACCATATTCGTTTTTAACACTTTCCAACATAGGTGAAAATTCTTTATGAATTCGGTTTCTCTGTCCGTTTGTCTTTCTGCCTGTACCCTAACTCACGTAAATATAGTCGGATTGAAATGAAATTGATATATGTTATTGGAGTTTACTATGGCATGTTCAGAATTGGAAATGAAGCGTTTAGCATTTTCGGTTCATTTACATGGCCACTCAAAGGAGTTCTGTTACATTACGATCTATGGGGACATATCGTTTGCCGTGTATTTTAATGATATTACAGTATTTAAAACATGTTGAAATTTATATATATATATCACTGAGGTATACTATAAGAATCTGATATGCATATAATGAATCGTTCATTTACAGCGACATGCAGATGTATTAGGCTACATTACTGACTATGAAGAAAAATTGCTTTAAGTGTGTTTTGAAAAATGGTATGCGTTTTTAAATTTAAATATTTTTTAAATAATACTTGGTGTATAAATTCTATAGACATATACAGAGTCGCACAAAAGTTCTCAACAACAACTGTTTATTGGCTGAAATTGCTGAGTGGAAATTTTTAACTGTGCTATGCGTTGAACTGAAGTAACTGGCTTGCATACATATGTGTAGATCAGGGCGCGAAATCTCCGCTCACCAGCTCGCCAACGGCGAGCAAATATTTAAGGTTGGTGAGTGATTTTTTTCTTTTGAAATGTTGTGTTTCAAAGCAAATTATATACGTTCAGAATATCGTACCTCAATCCAGCGACATGCGGATCTTGTAGATCTTTTGTGCTTAGCTGAGAAATGTGCACATTTTAACAATGTATGACAATGAAAAGAAATGCAGGCATTTTATCCATTTTGCTGGTGAAACTACTAATTAAGATTTAGTAGAAAAATTAAAAAAGTGTACATATATCAGCATTCTATTTGATGGTACCACAGATAGATGATTGTTTACATGCGCAAATGTGTATACTCGATACGTGGCACAGCGGAGTATTTGACCCGAAATCCTGGTCAAAAATATTTTTCGATGTAAATATAGTCCGATTAGCTTGAAATTCTTAGATGTTATTGGGTATCACTATGGCATGTTTGGTATTGTAAATGAAGTCTATAGCCTTTACGGTTCATTTACAGAGACACCCAAAAGAATTCCCTTACACTATGGCCTATGGGTAAAAATCGTTTGCTCTGTATTTTAATGATATCACACTTTTAAACGTGCTGAAATTTATATAGATCACTAAGGTGTACTAAGGCACTTATTGTAGAATATGGTGTGCATAGAATAGGTCGTTCATTTACTGGGACACACATAAGAATATGGCTGAAGAATAAATATAACTATTGAAGTCTATGACCAATAATTGCTGGATATGCGTTTGTAGTTGTGATAGGCGTTTAGAATAGAACAATTTTTTTCTTAATATTACTTGGTGTGAATACGGCTGCACAAAAGTTCTCAAGTCCATTTCCGTTTATTCACGGAAATGGCTGAATGGACACTTTTAACTGTGCTATGCGTTTCACTGAACTAACTTTTCGCATACTATGAAGTACACATACAAATCCATAGCTTAGTTTAATATTTTATATCTTAAAAGCTGACGAAGTGTAAGTAAGATTTTAACACTTCACATAATAATAAATATATATTTTATAAATATTTTGACAATTAAGAAAAAAGAAAAAAAAGAGTCATCATTTAAGAAGAGCACAAAGATAAAACAAGTTAAAATATTTATTTACTAAGTAGATATTTAAAAAATACGAATAAATCACATGTCCATTGACTTAACATTACCGAAGGGAATTTGGAAGTTGAACCACTTGTAACCTTAACTATTTACTGCTTTTAAGAGGAAAGTAATTGTTGATAGGTTTGTCTTATTCCCTATTAATGTTTAATTAAATGTATTTAATTTCACTACATATAAAACTTATTATTTACATGTAATAAAGCTTATTACATTTAAATTACATTTAATAATAATTATTACATTTAATTTATGTTTAATAGTGTTATATTTAATAGTAGGTTCAGTAAAGCGGAGTCTATATAGTATAGATTGCTAGTTTTTGAATGTATTTAATATATTACCAGTTTCAAAATGATTCTTCAGAACTCTTCTTCATCTTCTTCATCACTCTCTTCTTGTCTTTTATCGGGACTACCATCATACCTTGCTGGAAGAAGAAGTTGTAGGGTCTCTCTACTGTATGGTTTGCTCTTTTTAGTTGATAAACGGAGTTATTAGAATGTATGAAGTTGCTTAATTTCACGTACATTATAAAAGAAAAAAATTAATTAAATTTTCTTGGTGCCGTTTGTCAGTTTTGGAATTAAAATTAGTTGTCCCTTTTTAAGGACACCGCCCTTGAAAGGGTTAATCCCCTCCTTTCTCTTCGTATGATATACATATGTGTCCCAAGAACTAATTAGGTAACCCTTTTTCAATAAATAAGTATATACAATTTGAAGGCGATCGCATATTTTTACCAAAAGATATCGAGTTGCATGCGTATGTACGTACCTACATACGTACATATGTCCGTAAGTACATACATACAGGCAGAATATGTAGGTGCAAAAGCTTTCCGGTAATATCCTGTGAGCTAAAAACCTGCAATACGACAGTAAATATATAGTTCTTATCTCTTCAATTCGGTGGCCGCAAAACAGAGCATTTAAATAGTCAGTCCGAAAAAAAATATATATATATAAAAAATGGCAACAATATGCGGAAGATTTTTTTGCAGAAATTGACACTCAAGACTATAACTAATACTATTTAAATTCAAACATGGCGGGACAAAGCGCGGCACATATTTAAAAAGTTTTCGATATGTATAGATTAAAGCCAAAAACGCTTTAAAAATTGCCCTTTTACACATTTAATGCTTTTTTATTACATTAAAAACGAAACCATTTAAATAACAGATAGTTTAACACCAAGATCTGACATTTGTTAAACACGTAAGCCCTGTTTAGTTTCAATTCAACAATTCATTGAGCCACAAAAAAAATATATTTAAGCATATCAACAATGCCAAAAAACAACAAAAAACAACGTCTTCTCAGAAAGAAACTTCCTCTTTAACTGAGGTCAGGAGCTACCGGATATAAATCAGGTTCCTAAAATAGACATAGATCGATGCACCAATTAGTTAGCTATTAAAAAATATGATTTTTACAATTATTGACGAAATTTTAATTTTTGCATTTTTGGCAAGGTGTTTGGGTCAAATACTCCACTCTGCGTGGATGCAAAAGATAATCATATCAAAGAGTACATTTTAGGAGCAATAGAGCTCCAAATTATACTTCACTGATTTTATAGAAGAGATATCTATAACTGATTTTATAGATGAGAATACATGCCCAAATGATTATAGAAACAGGTGTTACATTGTAGGCTTGAGAACTAATGGTGCTCCAAATATGGTTGAATACAAATCAAGAATGGTTATGAAAAAGAAATCTATTTGTGCTAAATTGAAAAACATTCACTTCCTTGCACACAATTTGCCGTTGGCTGTATTGGATGCATGTGCTGAAGTTGAATATCTGAAAACATTTGATTCAGTGATTAGGAGTAATTCTTAATTTTACCATGTGTCGGCTAAAAGATCTCATATGTTAAAATAATCAGCAGAAGTTCTAGGAGAAAGAATTATTAAACTGAGTAATATTCACACTATTAGATGACTATCCATCAAAGAAAGTGCTGTGAAAGCTCTTTTTCAGGCCATCTTCAACAGGGGGCAAACCGGAAAAGGCAAAGATAGCGCTAAATCTAAGAGTTTGAAGGATTATAAATTTCTTTTAAATTCTGCACTTCCTCTTGTATTTCTACAGGAAATTGAACCCTTTAAGTGTGGCAATAAAAAACAAGGAACCTGTCATTTCATCTGGAAATAAGAATTGAACATTGGATCTCAGTTCTGACAGATCTGGAATTTAGTGTTGGACCAAACGAACAGGAGATTTTGGACCATCTATCCATCTAAGGGATTATCAAGGTTGTACTGCTGGCAAATATTAAAAATGGTCAGCGAGAGTTTCAGACTTTAAGGGGGAGATTAATAAAACTTGCAAAGATATTCATAACAGAAAGAGTGTAATCTATATCAACAGATATGTTAACATCTCTGCATGTTTTTGACACTTAGGGTTGTCCTCGCAAAGAAAAAAATCTTCAATTTGGGTTATAAGAAATAAAAAGGCTCTTCATGTATATGAACCCAAGTCTCTTTAATGAAAAAGTGGATATTGTATTGACAGAGTGGGCAGCATTCAAGGTTATGTTTCCTTCACTAACACGGAAAGGTATGCTGGAGAAGTTTTACAATGAAAATTACTAAGCAAGATTCCCCAAATTCGCTCCAGATTCTAACATTTTTCTTTATATTCTACCAATGAGCATAGCTTCGTGCGAGAGGCTTCAGCCGCCACAACAAACTCAAGATTGCATACAGGAACCCTCTTAAGATTATGATGATTTACTTAGAATTTCTATAATGGATCCGCCCTGCACAGTAAAAAAGAACGGGGAAAATTACAGCTGATTTGGCTGTGAATCACTAAAATACAGCGTTTTATTAATTTCAGTATCGATTTACAGTTAACTGCTGTTATTTCAACAATGGCAAAACCGCCTGGACCACATTCCAGATGAAATACCTACCCTACAGGCACACTGTCAAGCCAAAGCAGGTTATTATTAGCGTTAGTTGTGTCGTACGAGTGTTAGCGTCGATCTAAATATGTGCCTATTATGAATTCAAAATGGCGATTTTGGATAATTAAATACAATTCTGGATTACATATTTTAAAAAATCAGGGTAAGTTTTATTTTTATGTTTATTCGTATCATTGATTTAATAACTGCATCAATTAGGCAGTTCTCTTATATAATGTAAGATACAAATTTTGTATTTGAGCACATATATATAAACGTTGACAGACAGTAGCTTTGAATCATTTGTATAAGGATTAAATATTTTGTCTTAAATTATAACAGAAGAGAATATTTCCAATTTAAATTTGAAGAAATTATTATTTTTCTTTTCTTTTTTCCATCATGGGACTTAGTTATTATTTACTTATGTGTCAAAGTACCAAATTAAAAAAAAAAAAAAAAAAAAAAAAAAAAAAAAAAAAAAAAAATCAATATTTTTGAGATATGTTTTGATTTGCTATTATATATTTTTCGCAATTCTATTTTTTTCGTTATTTGTATTTTAACATACCTTACTAATCTAAATTATACAATATTTTTTAATTGTCTAAAAGTTTTAAGTGCGCTTTTTGTACTAATTTAAATGTTTTTATTTATTTAATGTATTATCATAGTTTATTAAAATTTCAAAGACAATTTTACGACCTATGGTCCGATTTACCGTCGGAGTTATTCACATTTTCTAGATGCTAGTTTTTTACGCGCATTTCTTTTCATTTTTTATATGTAAATTTGAAATCATTTATTGTGTGTAAGGTGGATACACTTCTTTATTGATCCATAAAATATTCCAAGAGTTTGCTTACTATTGTCGCAGCTTTCAAAAGCAGCAGATCGCATTTTCCTTTTGATAATTATCGAACAATAAGAAGTAATTAGCACTAGATGCTGAAATTAGATATTTTGAATGTTCTCAATGTATGTTACATTACGCAGTACATTTCAAATTCACATAAGGAAAATTCTTTACAATGAGTTACAATAGTTTAAAATTTACGATTTATTGCTTTTTTCGGTGTATTTTCCTATTTTATTTATTATTTTGCTTTATGGTGCTAAATTTGTATCTTACACATGTATAACAGAATTTATTATATAATAATGTTATTAAAACAATGATATAAGTAGACATAAAGATGACACTTATAGAGCTCTTAGTTTTTAAAAGATGTCTCATAGTATACAAAAAAAGAAAAATTCAAAGTAAATAAACATTGCAGGGCGGTGGGGGGGGGGGGGGGGGGAGGAGGATGCAAACGTATATCTACAAATGATAATAATTATAATAAATAAAATAAAATAAATGCAAAATATATATATATGAAAACAAAAACATATACCGTTAGAATGTCGCATTCACCTTGAAAACTATATCGAAATAAAATTAAAACTTGCTAAAAAGGTGCATTTAATGTCATAAATATAAAAAGATGTTAATAAGATGTTATTACATAATAAAATAGTTTTTATAAACTTCTAATATTTCATGCCTAGCGCTTTCGATCACCTACTGGTCGAATAGTGATAGAGATCGAAAGAGTTGGGCATGAAATCTTGGAGATTTTTAAGTTTTTAAAAACTGTTTTATTATGTAACAACATCTTATTAACATCTTTTTATATTTGTGACATTAAATGCACCCTTTTAGCAAATTTTAATTTTATTTCGATATAAAATAAATAATAATAAAGGCTAAAAAATTATTGTTATCTTGTTAAAAGTGCTGTAAAATTAACAGCAAAATATGCTGAAAAAATACAGTTTTTTGTAAAATCTAAAAAACAAAATTACTGTAAAATTAATTGTAAAAGTGCTGTAAATTTACAAGTTTGCTCTTTACCCATGAAAAACAAAATTGCTGTAAATTGACAGCAAAATTTGCTGGCACCCATATTGCCAGCATTTTTTGCAGTAAAGATACAGTAATTGTTTTTACAGTGTGACAGATTTTGACCCTACAGCTGCGATTGACAAGTTGTATATCAGTGCAGAAAGCTCAACGCTACACAAAGAAGACATTCTCAAAGTACAGGAATTTTCTATTTCATGCCTTTTTAGTGGTATGTGGCAATTTTTGTAACCATTGAAACCTTATGGCACCTTATTTTGAGTTAATATTATTTTTTTTTAACTTTTGTAATAAATATGTTTCGATTTTTCAATTTCTGCATTCTTTTATGATTTCGGTCACCAGAAAGTTCTTTATACTACATCTGTTAACACTTTAAAAATTGTTCATATTTCTCATGAATGTAAAATATTCCGGATTTAACAGATAGCTCCTTCTAACAACGGTCAATTTAAATTCAGTTTGTCCTAAACAGTTCATTTTCTGAGCAAATGTGGTAACCGATGTTGCTGTCTCAATGAATGTAAAATAATGGCCAGCAAAAGTTTTAATCTGGCGAGCTCCTTTTGAACTGAAATTTCATGTCCTGGAGTAGATCATATCAAAAATCGTATATATTTAATTACTATTCATTGTAATAGCAGAAATCGGGTTTTTAAACGCGTTTAGCGTTTTCCAAATTTTTCATTTAGACGTCATCTTTTATATTAGTAAACTGTGAAGTTATGTTCTAGTATTCTGAATGTGTTGGAAAGTGTTTCATATTCTATGCTGTACGCATGATTTTTCTTTCTTTTTTTATATATACATTCTGTTGCGCAATGTAAATGTTACTTTATAAAAGACAAAGTTGAATACTCTACATACAAATTTGTACATTCTGCAGCAGTATTATTAAAAATAAATTATTTCTGTTTTTAATAATATTATGAGACGAAATGCAATTTTTCACCTTGATTCAACATAAAATATATAATGTGAACATTAAAAAAATCCACAATCTTACTTAAAAGGCGACTATTGTAATGAAAAAGATGTTACAAGTTTAAAATATACATTTTATTTAAAAACTTCATAGCCTTTCAAGCCTTCCAGGCTCATCATCAGAGAATATCTTAATAACTAAATGTTGTTTATTTATACACTATATGGCCAAAAGTGACCGGTCACTTGCGATTTTAGACGTTTTGTCTATCTAGAAAATCTAGAAAAATACATAATATCTAGAAAAATACATAAGGAATTAACTTGAAACTGCAGGTGTATAAACAGTATAGTATAGGTCATATATTTCCGCGTAGATTTTTTCCCGAAACCCCATAGGGGACCGTCAACAAATTGAAAAAGAACGAATATCTTTTGGATAACCCTGTAAAACCTAATGTAGCAAAAGCTTTCAAACTCAATATTATTAATAATTGGCTTATTGGAATATATTGTGTTCATTTTTATGAGGATAGCATGTATACTCGTAGAGAAATTAAGTTTTTTATAAAAAACAGTCAAAAATGTCGCCAAGTTTATTGCTATAATTTGCAAAGTTCTTAATATAAAAAAAAGTTCTTTTCAGAAAATATGACGAATAACATTGTGCATAATACTCTGCAATCCGAATTAAAAGATAATAAAAATTGGATGAAAAATGAGCAGGTTTACAAAAAAATGTTTCACTGCGCATGAGCGAATGCAATCAAAATATAATGTGCATAATTTGTTAGCTAAATGTATAGAGCAATTTTTGTAAAAGTCTCAAAAACATAGATTGAAAAGTCTGATAATAATCGTTTATAAAATAAGCTCAAAATCCGTTGTTCCCAAAATAAAGCAAAAAGATGAGGGGTTGTATCCATACACCCATTGATTAGTGCCAATATAGCATATACAATATTGCACGTACTACTATATTTGGATACAGCCCCCATCTTTTTGCTTCCTTTTGGGAATAACGGATTTTGAGCTTATTCTATAAACGATTATTATCACACATTTCAAACTATGTTTTTGAAACTTTCACAAAAGTTGCTATATACATTTAGCTAACACATTATGCAGATTATATTTTGATTACGTTCGAACATGCGCAGTGAATCTTTATTTAGTAAACCTACTCATTTTTCTTACAATTTTTATTGTTTTTTTTTCATTCTGATTGCAGAGTATTGTGTATAATGTTGTTTGTCATATTTTCTGAAAATAACTTTTTTTTTATATTAAGAACTCTGCAAATTATAAGCAAAAAACTTGGCGAAATTTGGGACTGTTTTTATCAAAACCATAATTTCTCTACGAGTATACATGCTATCCTCATAAAAATGAACAGATTACATTACAATAAGCCACCTATTAATAATCTCGAGTTTGAACGTTTTTCCCACATCAGTTTTTACAGGGTTATCCAAAAGATATTCGTTTTTTTCAATTTGTTGACGTACTCATAAGGGGTTTTTGGAAAAAATCTTCGCGGATATATAGATGACTTATACTATAATTGTTACACACCCGCAGTTTCAGGTTAATTCCTCGTGTATTTTTCTAGATATTTAACAAAACGTCTAAAATTGCAAGAGACCGGTCACCTTTAGCCATATAGTGTACAAGTACGTCACTTTGTTTTGAAAATGAGAGAGCCGATAAATACTAGAGCGGAAAGTAGAAGTAACGGTAGCAGTTTCTTTATTTGAATTTAATTAGAGGAAACATATATTATTATTATTTTTAATTAATTAAGTACTAAGAAATTTTAAATAAAATGTATGTTTTAAACTTGTAACATCTTTTTCATTACATTAGTCGCCTTTTAAGTAAGATTTTGGACCTTTTTAATGTTCACATTATTTATTTTATGTTTCTTTTTTTTTTAAATAATATTTCCCAGTAATTAAATCTTAAAAATTTGAATTGTCTATATGTTGATACTTCATTGTTTCATAACAGGGTCATTCTGGCATGACAAAAAGGGCGGTGGCAACTTGGATTAACAGGGCGTCAACTTCTAATCAAAAGGGCGCCAACTACTATTTAAAAGTATTTTAAACATTTTTTTTAAGAGTTAACATAATGGCTACATGGTTATTTTATATATTTTGAATGAGTTAATTTCTTTTCTTCAAATGGTGTGCCCTTTATTTGCAGGTTAAATGCATTATAAATCCAATTTAAACGGACTGGGACTCATGAAATTTTCAGCTTCGTTCTGAATCCCCCCCCCCCTCTCCCTACTCTCATCTGTAATTTGCGTCCCAAAAAAGTTATTCATAAACTCTATTTTAACATATATTTTTTTTAATCCGCCAACTACAACTTTGTACTGTTATCAATATGAATGGCACAACTCTGTCAGAAAAAAGTTTGTTATTGTAATTTTTTGAAAGATATCTAAACTAATGAAAGAAAAGTGTTTTGCTCTCTTGATGTGTGTGTGCGAAGGGCAAAATGTCTAGGAAAATTTGTGGCATGAAAGGTCTGAAAATTCGAATGAGGACAGTCCAAGGCAGGTCCTAATACACCCCAATCTCAATTTTGTTGTTTTTGATAACTGGCTGAGATATTAATTAAACCCCACAATAAAAAAGGTCGACCGAAAAAAGGTTGCACCAGTGAATACCAGAAACCACATTCCGAAGAGCGGAGAGAAATAATATCCGAAAGCGAAAATAATATTTTTCCGAAGTCATATTTTTTAGCCTTAACAGCATATTAAGATTTTCTGAAGATTGGTAAGTTTTTGCGAAAATTAACCCCTTGCCTGTGACGTCCAAACTCAGTTCGGGCAACGCAAATGCGCCAATTTCAAAATGCCTGACTTGAGCTCGGGCAAGAGAAAAATCGGTGTTTCAATTCCGTGACATGGAATTCATGACTGTTGATATAAAAAATAATATTTTTGTATTAGTTTATTATTTTTATCTTGAAAATTATGTCATTTGATTTGTTTTGCTATAATTTGAGCAAAAATTACTATAATCCATTAACATTTCCCACATATGTGAACATATTGAATATAGTATTTATTTCGTTTATTTATTTTTAACCTATTTATAACATTTCGATGATAATAATGAACAAAATTAAAGAGAAAATAATTTTTTCTTCTATTTTTGGCACCTTTTTCTCAAATATATTCCACAGGCAAGGGGTTTAGGTAAAAGCCTGGAATATAATAAAAAAAAGAGAGAAAAAGACAGAGAGACGTGAAAACACAGAGACAAAAATATCGGGCATCTACGGAGACAGAACGCCCCCCCACTCCCAGAAATAAAGAGTATGAAAATCAAATCATCTGTTCAAGAGTTTAGTGAGGAGAGTGTACTTGTTTTCGGTGCCCTTTTTATAAAGAAGTATATGGATATACATAATGGTGTAATCATGGAAGAAAACAATTTCCCAAAAATCACTTGTATCAATTTAAAAACGATTTCAAACAATTACTATATGCTGAGAATAATAATACAATTAGATTACTTTGTGTAAACCTGTAAATAAACGATAAAAACTATTCAATTCTTATTCTATGTAGTTTACCACAGTAATACATATCGATTTAATTATGTTTGAAGTAGAGTAACTTAATTAAATACACTATAAACAAATTTTTCTCATATGACATAATTCAACGTAATATTTTTGTGTGTCCCTGTAAACGATCTATAAGTGCTACTCACTCCATTTTCATTAAGGAACCTTCTATAGTCAACCATATACTTATATGGCGTAGCAATCGGAATTTATTTATTATTGATGAACAGACTAGTGATGGGCGATTTCGATTTTTTCAATCGATTTAATCAATACTATGAATTTTTTAATCGGTGTCTCTGATGGATTTATAACCATCTCAGATATCATTAACTGATTTCAAAACAGGAAACAATTCAAGAATAGAAACATTTGAACACGTAAATAAATACATTAAGTAATAATAAATCATTACGTAATAAACAAACTTTTCTATTTTAGCTAGATTATCCTACTCAAGTTATACAATTACAAATAAATAATGATATTAATAAGTGAAATATGTTTGTGAAATTTGTTTATATATCAACCCACGCATGCTGCAGCTGTCTGACGTCAACATCATCGTCATCAAACAACTCTGACTCAAAAAAACTCTTTTTTATTATTAAGTTAGTTGTTGTGTAGATCCCGTTAAGTAATCATGTAATGAAAATTTTACTGCTGCAAAAAGGCAGCATAATTTAAATGAATATGTAAATTGTTAAATGAAAATGTTAAGTTAGTTTTACTAATATAATTTCTTAAACCAAAGAAAAGGTGTCAAGAGTGGAAACATTTATAAATAAGATAAAATATTAAACATCCACTTTTCTATTTGTACACTATAGGATTTTGTGCAATATGGATAACTCGTGCCCACCGCATTTAAAATGTGTGTCAAGCTGCGATATGAGGATTGCTGCTGCTGAAGAAAGATAAAGGTAAGAAATTACCTATATTATTATTATATTTAAATGTATTTTCATGGCCAGAAACAAAATAATATTTATTTATTTATCTAAGTATTAGCGCTCGTAACTTACTGTGCAGAGCAGAGGCGGCTTTTTTGCCAACTATTTGATTATGAGACTGAGAAAGTGTGTATTTTGGTAGATAAATAATATTTGTGAAAAAAAACTACTGGTCATAGAGGTATGCTCATTAAAAAGGAAACTGAAAATTATTGAAAAATATAGTTCGTCAGTTATTTGATGATAAAATAAATATTGTGCATATTTTTTTTGTTGATATATATGAAATGTTAAACAATTGAAGAAAACTAGATATATATAAGAAGTTTTATATAAAATAATAAAACAGCAATTCCTCTTTAGTAACAAAACCAAAAATCTAGTAAAATGGCCGCATCACGTGTGATACAGCTTGTAGAAAAACTTAACGCTAGTAACACGCTAGTAACTACAGCAATTGGAAATTTAAAACTGAGATGTTACTGATTAGAGAAGACTTGTTCAACGTAAGTAGCAAAGATAGGCCAACGTTAGTCACAACCGATTGGGAGAAAAAGGACAGGAAGGCCAGAGCCATAATTAACCTGTCAATTGAAGATTCTCAAATCATTCATGTAAAAGGGCTTAACACAGACAGAGACACCCGGAATGCACTTAAAACGATACACGAACGGGCGAAACTCTCTAGTAAATTATTTTTGTTAAGAAAGCTTTATGGAGCCAAGCTCCAACAAAACGGGAACCTAATCAAACACATAACGTACATTCTAGAACTAATAGACAAACTCTCAGCGATCGGGGAAACAATTAGCGACTCCCATCTTTCAGCTTTATTGCTGTGTTCGCTACCCCCTAGTTATAATACTTTAATTACTGCCCTTGAATCACGGAATGAGGACGAGCTTACACCACAATTTATTAGAAGTAAATTAACAGATGAGTACAATAGAAGGGTTGAAAAAGCAGACCAGGGTGAAAATTCAACAAAAGCGTTTAAAACGCAAAAGAGATATCCAAATGATAATTTTAAAAAAGATAAACAGTGTACATATTGCAAATTGAGAAATCACGCGTACAGAGAATGTTGGCATTTGAAAAATCGAAACAATCACCCAAATACACAAAAAGAACAACAAACATACAAAAACAAACATTACTCATCATCGTTGTGTTATCAACAATCGGATAACCAGATAGGAAACACTGACCGCGAATCAGTTGACGAGAGGAATTATAGAACGGAAACAAAACCAGTTCAAAGCAGCGACGCAGCCTTTCTAATAGACAAAGCAGGAAAACAAACCTGGATTATTGATTCTGGTTCATCTTCACAGTTCCTAAACAATAAAGATGACTTTACTAAATTAAATGACACCGAAAAAACAACGGTCATAATTGACAACCTCAAAACTCTAAACTCGCTAGGTACAGGAGAAACTACATTCACGACAAAAACATCCGATGGAGGCATAAATAAAATTACGTTGAAAGAAGTGTTGTATGTACCGGAGCTAGAATCTAATTTAATTTCAGTTAGTAAAGCCGCAAAGAATGGGTATAAATTATTATTTGATAAAGACAAATGCACGCTGTCCCGAAATGGGAAAATCTATTTGGAGGCAAAAATGAAAAATAACCTATACGAAGTTGAATTATTAGAAAATGCAGATAGAAATATAGTAAATATGTCACATGAATGCAAAAGTAAAGACTGCCTGGAACTTTGGCACAAACGCCTAGGGCATAGAAATTATAATTCCATAAAGGAAATGGTTAAAGACGATTTAGCCTACGACATAAAGCTAAATAATTGCAATCATGGAACAACATGCGAAACGTGCATACAAACAAAAACAAGCGATGCTCCCTATTCCAAAACAGTGTATAGAAACAAAACAGGTAGAGTACTCGATCTAGTGCACACGGACGTATGCACAGCGATAGTAACCCACACAATAGGTGGTAAAACAATGTTTGTAACTTTCATTGACGACTACTCTAGATTTACTGTAATATACTTATTAAAACATAAAGATAATGTACAAGATAAACTAATCGACTACATAGCTATGGTTCGAAACCAGTTCGGGATATATCCGAAAGCAATAAGATCGGATAACGGGGGAGAGTACGTAAATAAAGGGATAGAGGATTACCTAAGGAAAAGGGGCATTAAACATCAATTAACCGTGCCGTATTGCCCGAGCCAAAATGGCATTGCGGAGAGAAAAAATAGGTCGCTATTAGACATGACTAGAAACCTACTGAGAGAAGCAGATCTGCCACAAAAATTTTGGGGATTAGCAATTAACACTGCGAATCATTTACAAAATCGCTTACCAACAAGATCGACAAATAAAACCCCATTTGAGCTATGGTTTAATCGCAAACTGAATTTACACTATTTGCGAACATGCGGTGTAAAGCTTACGTATACGTGAATAAACAACATCGAGGAAAATTGGACGACAGGGCTCAGGAAGGGATTTTTGTAGGATACGATAACAACTCAAAAGGATATCGCGTATACACTAAAGAAAATAAAATTGTAATTGGCAGAACAGTGAAATTCATAGAAAATAGCAAAATTAACCTAAAAGAAAGTAAAGAGACAGAAGACTCATATGACGACAAAAATTACATTGAAACAGAGATAAACAACACAACCGAAGAACCAACCGCGTCTAAACAACCGACCATTGAACCAAGAAGATCCGAAAGATCGAACAGGGGGGTACCACCAGACAGATATGCCTGTTATGTAAAAAATGATGATATGACAGAACCCACTAGTTGGAATGAAATACTGGAAATAAATAATCCCAAAGAAAAGGAAAATTGGCTTAAAGCCATGCAAGCGGAAATCAATTCGCTGAGAAAACACAACACATGGGAATTAGTGGATCCTCCACCTAACAAAAAGGTTATAGGTTGCAAATGGACATTCAAAAAGAAATTAGACAGTTATGGGAACACTCAAAAGTACAAAGCACGTTTAGTAGCCAAAGGGTTTAGTCAAAAATATGGGGAAAACTATGACAAGACTTTCGCCCCAGTAGTGTCACAAACAACCGTCAGAACATTTTTGGCAGCAGCCGCATAGAAGAAGTTGCACGTAAGACACGTAGATATCGACACAGCGTTTTTATACGGTGAATTAGGAGACGAAATTTATATGAAACAACCGGAGGGCTACATTGAGAAAAACTCAGAAAACAAAGTCTGTAAACTGAAAAAATCCATCTACGGACTCAAACAGGCAGCCAGAACCTGGAATAAAAAAATCGCACAATCTTTTAAAAATTTAAACTTTCAACAAAGCACCGTGGACACATGTCTATATACATGAAAAGAGAACAAAATTTCAACTTACGTAATAGTCTATGTTGATGACATTTTGATAGGCGGTGAAAATGAATCAATTGAAAAAATAATAAAAGCTTTAAAGGAAGAATTTGAATTAAAGGACCTTGGGGAAGTATCTCACTATTTAGGCAAGGAAATAAACAAGTCAGTAAACGGGTATAAACTTAATCAAAGATTAAAAATAAAGAACTCGCAAGAAAATTTAATTTAGAACACGCAAAACCGGTAAGCACTCCCATGGATGCCGGTTTTCACGAATTAGAAGACGACGAGAATTTAATGCCTAACAATACGAAATTCAGACAAGCGATAGGATCGTTGTTATATATAGGAACCACTGCACGCCAAGATATTTCAGCCGCAGTCAATATCCTCAGCAGAAGGTGTGAAACTCCACGTGTAAAAGACTGAAACGCTGCGAAACGGATAATAAACTATCTAAATATAACTAAAAACCTCAAATTCACAATGGGTGTAAAACAGGAACCAAAACTCATCGGTTTTTCAGACTCCGACTGGGCGGGGGACACAAGAACGCGGAAATCCACAACAGGGAACATATTCATGCTGGGAAATATTCCAATACAGTGGTACACTAAAAGGCAAAATTGCATTGCCTATTCATCGGCAGAAGCTGAATTCGTTGCTGCAGCTAGTGCAGGACAGAAATTGCCTGGATAATAAAACTATTAGCAGACCTGGGATTAACACAAAATTTACCAGTAATACTGTATGAAGACAACCAGAGCGTCATCAAGATGATGGAGAACGAAAAATTCTCAAAACGCACAAAACACACTGATGTGCGTTATCATGCGATAAAAGAGATGAAAGAAGACGGTATACTAGAACTTCGTTACTGCCCGACACAAGACATGATAGCAGATAGCCTGACCAAGCCACTAGGGAAACCACAATTTGTGAAACATCGAGAATCGATGCAACTACTACACGATGCATCTGAGAAGGTTAAGGGAGGGTGATGGATTTATAACCATCTCAGATATCATTAACAGATTTCAAAACAGAAAACAATTCAAGAATACAGACATTTGAACACGTAAATAAATACATTAAGTAATAATAAATCATTCCGTAATAAACAAACTTTTCTATTTTAGCTAAATTATCCTACTCAAGTTATACAATTACAAATAAATAATGATATTAATAAGTGAAATATGTTTGTGAAATTTGTTTATATATCAACCCACGCATGCTGCAGCTGTCTGACGTCAACATTATCGTCATCAAAGAACTCTGACTCAAAAAAACTCTTTTTTATTATTAAGTTAGTTGTTGTGTAGATCCCGTTAAGTAATCATGTAATGAAAATTTTACTGCTGCAAAAAGGCAGCATAATTTAAATGAATATGTAAATTGTTAAATGAAAATGTTAAGTTAGTTTTACTAATATAATTTCTTAAACCAAAGAAAAGGTGTCAAGAGTGGAAACATTTATAAATAAGATAAAATATTAAACATCCGCTTTTCTATTTGTACACTATAGGATTTTGTGCAATATGGATAACTCGTGCCCACCGCATTTAAAATGTGTGTCAAGCTGCGATATGAGGGTTGCTGCTGCTGAAGAAAGATAAAGGTAAGAAATTACCTATATTATTATTATATTTAAATGTATTTTCATGGCCAGAAACAAAATAATATTTATTTATTTATCTAAGTATTAGCGCGCGCAACTTACTGTACAGAGCAGAGGTGTCTTTTTTGCCAACAGTCTCTAAGACAAAATAAGGTAATGTCATTTTCATTTTCCTTCAAAAATTGAAAATAAAGTAGTTGGATGTGCCAATCCCAAAACTTTCATCTGCCTCATAAATGTTAAAGCTTCAAAATTCGCTATCACAGTGTCAAATTTAAATGATAACCTATGCCCATCATGAGGATTCAAAAAGCATAGGTTCGTTGAAGTATGTGCATTTTAAAAGAAAATATAAGCATTGCATTTTCCTAACAAATCATTGAATTTCGGCCCACACCCTCTTAGGCTAATGTCAGACGAACGTCTTTTGCACGCTTTTTTCACTCTTACGCCATCCCTACACCTTCGCTATCATGTGTAGGGACGGTGTAAGAGCGAAAAAAGCATGCAAAAAGACGTTCGTCTGATATTAGCCTAGATGGCCTCATGGTAAAAAATCCCAATTCAAAGAGCATAAAAGCGGCAGCTCTTGGGCAGTATACACCCAAGCCTAATAAGGATATATTTATCTGAAAGTGTAACAGAATATGAAGTTTGATTTAATTCCGTGCATTAGTTTTGAGATATGGCTATCACAAATATCATGAAAAAAAAATAAATCAGTATAGCCTGTTACATGATTAACACGAAAAACTCAGGAACAACTTATGTCAATGACACATAATATTAAGTTTGATGAAATTCCGGTCATTACTTCTTGAGATATTATCGCTAATATCGTGTTAATTCTGAAAAACAGTGTTAAATTCAGGGGCTGGTACGGGTGACAACCTTTACCCCCCAGGAACATTGAAATGTCCCTCATGAAGATTTAAGATTTTATGCTTAATGGACAATAGTCCAATTCTCTCCCCCCCCCCCCGAAACTCTAGAATGTCCCTCTCCAGAACCATAGAAATCCCTCCCGGAGAAAAATGTCTGAATTCAACACTGCTAAAAAAAAGCAGCATGGCAGCACAACCTGTTATATCATTTACATGAAAACCTAATCATGAACAACTTATGTCAGAATATTAAGTTTGATGAAATTCCGTTCATTAGTTCTTGGGATATGATACCTAAAATCGTTTAAATCCAGAAAAACGTGTTGAATTCCGGGGGTAGCCCGGAGGGACTTCCCCCCCCGTGCAACATTCAAATGTCCCCCCCAGAAGGTTTGAGATTTTATGCTTAATGTACAAAAGTCCAATCCCCTTCCCCTCTGATCTGTCCCTCTCTGGATCCGCAGAAATCCCTCCCGGAGAAAATTGTCTGAATTCAACACTGCTGATAAAATCTGCATAACAACGCCCCCTGTTGGGTGATTTACATCGAAATCTAATATGCAACAATTTATGCCAACGTCTAACTGAATGTGAAGTTTGGTGAAAATCCGTGCATTAGTTCTTGAGATAGAGCTATTGCGAAAATCGGGAATAATGAAGCATAGCTGCGCCACCTGCCGGTAGATTTACATCAAAAGTAATCAGCACCATTTTATATGAAAGTCTAACTGAATCTAAAGTTTCAACAGATTCCGTGCATTAGTTCTTGAAATAGACCGCCCACAATTTTTTTGTCAGAGACAAACAAATAGGCAGACTGACAGACAGACCATGTATAAAAATAGTCAAATCGTATTCCAGACAAGATCTTCTAAAACTATAAATCCTTCGAAAATCGGAAGTCGAAAATTTTCACGAATCCAACGCTTTCTTTTTCTAAAGACAAAAGAAAGCAAGAAAAAATTAACGCATCGATTCTGCCCGTAAATTAAAATCAGAAATTGCGAATCGATTCAGTTTCGATTCGATGCCGATGTCGATCTTTAGATGCGGGCAGAAATCGCTATTTTTTTATTTACTTCAATTCTTTAGATTCAGGCGAACCGATTCAGTTCAGATTCGATGCCGATTTTTAGATGCGGGTGAAATTGTTATTTTTTTTTTTTTTTTTTTTTTTTTTGATTTACTTCAATTCAAATCGCATCGCGTATGATTCACGATTCGGGTTGAATAGATTCCTCCAATTTTACTGTTTTAGTGGCAGAATTGCTGTAAAATTTTGTAAAAGAGCCTTTTTTTTTCTTTCTAGGTTCAGTGTTGAATGGCGGGTTGATTTCTAAACTGCTCCGGTCGGGAGGGGGGGGGGGGTTTAGAGTTCCGTAAGGGGGGATGCACATTTATCCATTAAAAAGCATAAAATCTCAAAACTTTCGGGAGGGACATTCCAATGTTCTCCCGGGTTACCCCCTGAACTCAATACTAGGTTAAATCGTTATACTTTTGTTTAGATGAAGCCTAGTTATTTGGGTTACTAGTTTATTATGTTGTACTTTTCAAGTTCGTCCCTTCTAATCCTTCCCTCACCCCTTCCTCCCCAAATTTAATTTACAGGGCCGTTCAAAATATGCATGCTATTAAAAATGCCCAATTCTCGTTCTATTTTATTATAAATCCACATTTTGAAACCTTGACCAAAGATACATTTGATGTCACTCCTCCCACCGTTTGAGACTTACATGTCCCCCGGGGGGCATATTTATTGTTTATTCCAAACCATCTCGTGTAACATTTTGTTGGAAAGTTTTAATGTTCTCTTTTATTTTCTGCCCCCTCCCCCACTAGTTACACGCTCTTGGCACTTTTTAGCTCACAGGCTATCAAAGCCTGAGATCTAATGTGCCCGTCGGTTTTGTATGTATGTATGTATGTACGAACGTAACGCTATAACTCTTGATAGAAATATCCGCTTTCCTTCAATTTTTTTTCTATGTTCATTCTGCTAAGGCGCTTCCCTGATTAGTTTTGGGGGCTCATTGGTTAAGTATAAAGGGGAAACGGGTGCTAATCCCCCCCCCCCCCTAGCTTAGATAAATGGGTTTTTCATGCAGAATTATCAGATTTTCTTCAAATTTTGGTATACCGGTTAATTTTGATAACGAGTTTCTCTGATTATATTTAAAGGTTCATTGTTATAGTCTAAAGGGGGGGGAGGGGGACAAGGGGATAATACCCTCTCTAATTTAGATAGATGGGTTTTGCTATCCGATTTACTTCAAATTTGGTATACCAGTTTATTCTGATAAGGCGCTTCCCTAAGTAGATTTGGAAGTTCATTGGTTAAATATGAAGGGGGGAACAGGGGGCTAATACCCCTTAATTTAGATAAATGTGTTTTGCAATCCGATTTGCTTCAAATTTGGTATACCGATTTATTTCGATTAGGCGCTTCCTTGATGATATTTGGAGGGTCATTGGTTAACTATAAAGAGGGGAAACGGGGAGGGGCAATCCCCCCCCCTTAGTTTATTTTTCGAGGGGCATTATTCTTTGAAATAAGAGCATAATATACAGTTAGTGTGAATAGCCTGTGAGCTCAATGCCATCAGTTTAACTGGGCACTTTTCTTTTTAGCTCACAGGCTATCAAAGCCTGAGAGCTAATGTTTCCGCAGTTTTTGTATGTATGTACATACGTAACGCGATAACTCTCGATAGAAATATCCGATTTGCTTCAAATTTTTTTTCTAGGTTCATTCTCATAAGGCGCTTCCCTGATTAGTTTTGGGGGTTCATTGGTTAAGCATAAAAGGAAGGGGGTGCGGGGGCTATCCCCCTCCACTTAGATAAAGGGGTTTTTCATGCAGAATTATCATATTTGCTTCAATTTTGGTATACCGGTTAATTCTGATAAGACGCTTCCCTCATTAAATTTAGAGGTTCATTGTTTAAGTATAAAGGGAGCAACAGGGGCTAACCTCTCTTAATTTAGATAGATGGGTTTTTCTATCTGATTTGCTTCATATTTGGTAACCAGTTTATTCTGATAAAGCGCTTCTCTGATGAGATTTGGAGGCTTATTGTTTAAGTATAGAGATGTGACAGCTGAAAATTTGGTAAACATTAAAAAGAAAGATATTTATAAACTGTAAATGAGGTAAGGAGATATATATTTTAAAAAGGGAAAGAAATTTTAGTTAAATATATTATTAAAAGGAGAATTTTGATTATTAATTGGGGGATAATTAGTATGTGATGATTGGTTAATTACATTCATCACAGCTATTTTAAAAGAAGATTTGCAATATTTGCATTTCCCCCACGCTTATAGGAGACCCTAAAAAGACTGAAAAACTTTTAAATAAATTTAACTTTTTAAATAAATTTAGAGCCTTCAAAATTTCGCTCATCTGCGCATTTTTAAGAAGTTTATATACGTTTTAGGGAGTTTATAGGAAGTAAGTCCCCATCTGTTTGGTTGAAGGAAATAAGAGTTAGAGTAGAAAGTACATCTTTTCCGGATGAAAAAAAAAAAAAAAATATATCCTTTTTTTTTATATGACCGAGATCTTTTTTAAAGATAAATTTAAATATAATATAAATTATTATCAAAATTACATCTTAAAAATAATAATTTTAAAAGATAAAAAACCTTATTATTCGACTCAAAGGTAGAAGTAGCTTACTGCTGGATGCGCTAACATTGTCTAGGGCCCCCATAAATGGAGGTGAGGGGTGAGAGATAGTCGTTACGGCCCTGTTGATTCCCTACGTTTTGGAATTACTATTTTTCAGCTTATCTGTGTGAATCTGTGAACATCGAAATATCGATTCAAGTATCGATTCTAGAATATGGGAATCGATTCTTATTGCGATCGATTATGTTTTATACGATGTCGATTTTAATCGATTCTCAAATTTTCCAGAATCGCCCATCACTATAACAGACTAATCGAAGTCATATACACTTATCAACTATAGTGGAAAGTGTTAAAATGTTGAATTTTAAATTAGCAATTTTTTTTTTAATGTTTGTGCCAATTTTATAAAGATTACACGTACATTTAAACAATATTGACAGTATTCAGTAAAATATGTATCTTAGCTAGTAGGGGTGGCGTGAGAAAAATATTTTAAATATCTTGAAGAGCTCATGTAAATTTGGTTTCATCCCACGGGCACCGACAGAACAAAATCCGAGGAAGGGAACAGATATCGCTCTCCTGCGAGAAAAGTTACACATCTCGAAAAATTTCATTTTGCATTTTATTCCACTAATAGGTCTATCATAAGTTCGTTTTGCCACACAAAAAGTTTCTTAAGTGTACTTATACGGAAAATCACTTTATTACACTATATGTCCATTTGTGACCACAGGAAAGGGGTGGATTATGTGGGGAGGTAAAAATTACCCAAACCTCCCAATCTCATCCTATTTCTTCATTCTTAATGTTTTTATGCTTTTATGCACACTTTTATTCCTGTATGCAGAGCTAAGTGCTAAAATTTCACGTTACAATAAAATCATGCAAATCTTCTTTTGCGAAATTTACTCTTGTCGAGATGTGTCACTTTTCTTGTGGGTGAGTGATATGTGCTTGTAGTACACTGCCAAAACTTTCTTTGGGGCAAGAACCCTACGTACGACAATTTCAAAACTTACCACCATTAAAAAAAAAATTACAGAAATGTAACAAATAAGATATATATCAAAAATAAAACTTCTATAGGCTTTTTTATACATGAAAATATGAAATAGTTATAATTCTTTTTTCTCTCAATTTATTAATTTCTCTGAACCACAATTTGAGATAATTTTTAATGCATAAATGTAAATGAAAAACAGGACTAAAAATAATCTTTTAAGGGGCTTCAGGGGGACTGACTATTAATACTTTATTTCTCATTCTCTTAATGCTTATTATTTTTATTTTTTATAAATAATTTGAGAAGAACAATCTTTATTATTTTTCCAAAATGATCGGAGAAAAAAAATAGATATTTTAATTCGAAAATTCAGAGAGGGACAATTTCCCTCTTCTGCCCCCCCCCCCTTGTGGACGCACATGTTTCATCCCTTTCTACAAAAGACATCAGAAACATATTGATGTTTGGAAAATATCTAACACTTATGAAAAATTTATGACATAACATACCATATAATTAACATCATATTCTTAGTCAATACTTAATAATTTAAATTTACTTACAAGTCTCTTGAATCTAACGTTTGATCTCGAATTGGAGTAAACAATTCCGTATTTGTATGACTGCGTTTGGTAAGGATTATAAAACTTTCCCGGTCTGGCTCTCTATACGTTTTTATTTTGCTATTTTAGTTTTAAAAAAATTAAAAAGCAGAATTCAGAAAAGAACCCAGAACTCAAAAAAAGAGATACTCAAGAGTGAAATATACTGTTCGAATTTAAATTACTCTAATAATTAAAGAGGTAATCCTAGAAACTAATTAGAAAATAATTGTCAGTGTGAATGATAAACGAAGATCTTAGATAAGAAAAGCGATGATAATGGCTTTAGGCCGATTCTTGCTCAGCAAGCAGTTTTCGATCTCGATTGATGGTCCTCCATGTGTTTAAAAACGGACCTTTTTTAATCATTAATGCTAAACTGCTGTTGCTATTTGTCGTTTGAGAAAAATCGTCCATGTGGTATACAAAAATCTGTTTGGGAGGTTGATTTTGCAGCTGATGGTAGGAGGGGTTATAATAGTTTTCGTTCAGAGAATTCCAAGTAAAATTAATATATGCATCTGAAGAAACTAATGGTACCGCTGTATCTCATTACTGGAGATTAAGATGAAACAGCAAGTAAACATCACTTTTCATGCAGTTTTTTCAATTTGTTTGTTTTGCATTGTAATGCATTTAAAAAAAACAAAGCTAAAAGAGTTTAAAATATCAATGCCTTACTTCATAAAACTGAATCTGTTCTTCTTTTAAACATTTAATAAATTAGGAAAGTCTGCATCTTTTCGCATCGCACTTGTAAATCAAAAGTAAGGGAACGAATTTCATGACCGCCTTTAAACCTCGATTAAAAAATGTAGACAATACAAAATAAATTATTTTAAAAATTGACAGCAGTAAGAAAATGATTCTATTTTACTGAAGAATTCGTAAAACTAATGTTTTTAAAGATAAACGTAGCATTCAGTAAATGACATAAGGGTCAAATAACATTTAAGTACATGAATAAATAATAAATTTTATTTTTTTAATCGAAATTTATAAATTTCGACTATTATATAAACAAGCCATAAAGAAATTTCAACTCTAAAAACATTCCATGAAAAACATTGCACTTAAAAAATAAATCTGTTGAATCCAGCGTTGAATTTTTTTTTTTTTATTAAAAAGAAGAGAAAACACTATCTTCGAATGGTAATATTTATCTTACCTAATGACAAATTAAATAAGCCAAATATTACTATTCGGAATTAGTAGTAAATGGAATTTTGAATAAAAAAACTTGCCAAATTGGCAAAATTAATAATCAATGCTAGCCACAATCTAGGGGAGCCTTTTGACTGCTCTAATATATTTTTTTCGATTAATTTTATGTATAAAAGGTGCAAAGAGATACCAATTGTAGAAAAGTCTTTGGAGTGGGCCTACATATCCTCCTGTGAATCTTACTCTAGGATAAACGATATATCTCAGGAAGGCTTACGAATATACGTATATTTTGATAAAACGTTAGACAAAAATCAAAGCCAAGGGACTGATATGCCTTCAGAGAAAATTGGAGGGGGGGGGGGGGGCACGGGCTAGGCTGGGAAACTGCCCTTGACGCTAAAACTAAGGAGCAAAAAGATGCAAAATTATTAATACTAATACTTTCTTCAGAAACTACCAGCAGTCGATTCAATGAAAAAGTCTTTCTTGGGTTTCCGTATGTACCAAAGTCACCACTATGCTTAAGAATAATTAAAATTAAAATCTGTTTTTTTTCCTTAATTAACATTCCGTCGCTGTCTTCGTTTGCAGTTGCACAAAAAATATAATGATGTGCTACCAAGGAAGCGCCAAATTTTCAAAAGGTAGAAAATACAAGAAATGCTTTACATTTAATAAAATGTAGAAAATACAAGAAATGTTTAACATTTAATGTATGTTTCATTAGAAGTCATCATTTGTATCTATACACCATAACTACGAAGGTTACCTCTGTCAATGGGAATATTTAAAATTAAAATATGTTTTTCTTAAACTGAACTTTCATCTGTTTTCACCGTCTGTACTTGCACAAAAGGCAGTATAACCAAAATGTATGGAAATTACACTGGGTGCAAAATAGGCAAAATGGAGTTAATGCTTAATATTAGTTTCTTCGGAAATCATTTCTAGAGACACCATGACTGCCAAAGCCCCCTCTGTTAATAGATCGAATAAAATTATTTTTAAGGCATTCAATCCTATATGATCGTTTTCTCAATAGGTAGAAATCCCAAAGTATCGGGCAAACATACGAGCCGCCAAATACTTAAAGGAAGAAACTACGCTAAATACGTGATTAATTCTTAATATCAATTTTTTTAGAAGTCATCATTCGCAGAGGCGCTGAAAAACAATTATGTCCCAGGGCGCCACTGCCAAAGCTGTCTCTGTCAATACGGCGAACAAAATGATTTTTAAGGCATTCAATCGTGTTTCATCGCTTTCATTAGCACAAAAGTTAGGAATACCACTGTACCGGACAACCAATCGATGAGCCAAATATTTAAAGGCAGAAAATGCGCTAAATACGTGATTAATACTTAATATCAGGTTTTTTAGAAGGTATCATTCGTAGAGGCGCTAAAAAAAATATCTGCCCCAGGGCGCGATGACTGCTAAATCTGCCTCTGTCAATAGGTCGAATAAAATGATTTTTAAGGCATTCAATCCGTTTCATCGCTTGCATTAGCTAAATAGGTGGAAATTCCAAAGTACGGACAACATTACGAAGCGCCAAATACTTAAATGCAGAAAATACGCTTACATGATTAATTCTTAATATCAGTATTTTTAGAAGGCCGAGGCATCATTCGTAGAGGCGCTGAAAAAAAATTCTGTCCCAGGGCGCCATGACTGTCAATGCCGCCTCCTGTCAAATAGATCGAATAAAATGATTTTTAAGGCATTCAATCCTGTTTCATCGCTCGCATTAGTTCAATAGGTAGAAATTCCAAAATACCGGACAACCGTACTAGTCGCTAAATTCGTGATTAATTCGTAATATAAGTTAATTTAGAAGGCATCATTCGTAGAGGAAAAAATATCTGTCCCAGGGCGCCATGACTGCAAAAGCCGCCTTCTGTCAAATAGATCGAATAAAATGATTTTTAAGGCATTCAATCCTGTTTCCTCGCTCGCATTAGCTCAATAGGTAGAAATTCCAAAATACCGGACAACCGTACTAGTCGCTAAATTCGTGATTAATTCGTAATATAAGTTTTTTTAGAAGGCATCATTCGTAGAGGAAAAAATATCTGTCCCAGGGCGCCATGACTGCAAAAGCCGCCTTCTGTCAAATAGATCGAATAAAATGATTTTTAAGGCATTCAATCCTGTTTCATCGCTCGCATTAGCTCAATAGGTAGAAATTCCAAAATACCGGACAACCGTACTAGTCGCTAAATTCGTGATTAATTCGTAATATAAGTTTTTTTAGAAGGCATCATTCGTAGAGGAAAAAATATCTGTCCCAGGGCGCCATGACTGCAAAAGCCGCCTTCTGTCAAATAGATCGAATAAAATGATTTTTAAGGCATTCAATCCTGTTTCATCGATCGCATTAGTTCAATAGGTAGAAATTCCAAAATATCGGACAACCGTACTAGTCGCTAAATTCGTGATTAATTCGTAATATAAGTTTTTTTAGAAGGCATCATTCGTAGAGGAAAAAATATCTGTCCCAGGGCGCCATGACTGCAAAAGCCGCCTTCTGTCAAATAGATCGAATAAAATGATTTTTAAGGCATTCAATCCTGTTTCATCGCTCGCATTAGCTCAATAGGTAGAAATTCCAAAATACCGGACAACCGTACTAGTCGCTAAATTCGTGATTAATTCGTAATATAAGTTTTTTTAGAAAGAGGGAAAAATATCTGTCCCAGGGCGCCATGACTGCAAAAGCCGCCTTCTGTCAACATGGGTCCAATAAAAATTATTATTATTACTTTTTATTTTTGGCCTGAAATTCATATTCCACCTTTTTTATTGTTAGCTTAACCAACTATGTAGAAATACCAAATTATCGGGCAACAATTCGAGGCGCGAATAGGCAGAACACATTGTAAATATAACGTATAAAACGTGATTAATACTTTTTAATGATTTCCTTAGATTGTATTATTCGTTGGGACGTTTTTAAAATGTCAAGATTTTTTTCATTTTTTTGCCGATCTGAAAATATTATTTTAAGTTTGCTTCAAAAAAAAAAAAATCGACTAGGGGCTTACCGGGCATTTGCCTCGTTGCCCAGTGGGCCAGTACGACCCTGTTTCATAAACAGATTTTTAAAGATAGTTAATTTATATTAATCGTGAAACTTTCAATACTCCGAAAAAGACATAATATGGCCTTATGAAATTTAGAATTAATAGCTCGTCGCAATTTTTAGTATTTGAATGCTTAAAAATTTAAATATTTAGTATTTAAACCTTTATATGATATTTTAAAATTAGAAAATTTTGACAAACGTCACGTTTCAAATCGAAAATAATTTTCTACAATGCATAGTATTTCTCTATAATATCCCAGAAATTGTAGGTTTTTATGATCTTAAAAATATGTTCCAAATAAAATAGTATAATAATAGACTAGTAATGATTTGAAACAGACTAGTATAAAGAAGCACGGAACGAATTAAAAAACTTCCTGATGGTTCTTTAAATTTTTATTATCAATATTCAATATCTTAAGCAATGAATATTTTGCATAAGTTTTAAGAGGGTCCGGGAGACATTTTAAAATAATTTTTATTTATTGAGTTAAAATTCTGAATTTTTTGTGACTGTTAACCTTATCATTTGTAAACAAAATCACATGATAAAACTCAGATTTTTTTTTATTTAAATTTAAATTTTTTTCAAAAAGTGGGGTAATTTAAAATCATTATAACTCGAAGTATTATTTATAGAATTTAAATTTTTTTCATTTAAATAAATAAAAATATATAAGTTTTAATTTTGATTCAGCATTTAAAAAAATATTAATTTATAAAAAAAAAAGCTAAAAATATTTAAGAAAAAAATTTCAAAAAAAGTGGTGCACCGTTTTTTTTTAAAATCATATTTTCAAAAGTAAATATTTTTTTCAAATATGTTGAATCAAAATTAAAGTAAAATAATTGAAAATGGTATGTTAAAAAAGATATATAAAAAGATATGTTAAAAAAGATAAAAAAAGATATGTTAAAAAAGATAAAAAAGATATAGATATTAAAAAAGATAAAAAAGATATAAATTATTTAAAAAGATATATATCTAATTCAGATAGAAACATGATTTAAGTGTCATTTTAAGCAGGAAAAAACAGATATTTTTTTAATGAAATAAAATATTTTTGAAAAATTTGAAGATTTTTGTGTCCCGGACCCACTTAAACCTGAACAAAATTCATATTGTGTATTTTATGGTTGAACCAAGGTGAAATATTGCATTTCGTCTTATGTTTTTATTTAGTTTTAAATCTGTTTAAAATACTTATTTCGTTTTAAGCATTTAACTCTTGTTTTAAACTAGATTAACACAAGATTATTTTTTAATAATAATTAAGGTTATCTAAATCGGAATTTCTCATATTTTAGGTTAAAATAGCCATATCAAAGTGACGCTAAAATAGTATTAGACCACAACTGACGGGCATACATTGAAGAAACCTTTATCGTTCATGTGCTGACTTATACAATTTGTCAATTTCTAATTTTCTGTATTTAACCGTTTCACGGCATTGGCCACCCGAGTGACTCATTTTGCAAAATTTCTACTTGTGTTTTATTTCACTGATAGGTCTGCCATAGGTACGTCTGGCTACACAAACAGTTTCATATGTGTAGTTACACGGAAAATCACTTTATTACACTATATGTCTCTTTGTGACCACAGAAGAGATATGGATTGTGTGGGGAGGTAAAACTACCCAGCTCTCCAAACCTCAATCTACATCTTCATGCATAAGACTTTTACGCTTTTATGCACGTTTTTATTCCTGCATGCAGAGCTAAGTGCTATAATTTCATGTTACAATAAAATCCTACAAATTTTCTTTTGCCTCTCCTGTGAAATAGACTATTGACAAGATGCGTCACTGTTCTTGCGGGTGACGATATGTAGACGTTTAGGTTTTTATTATTATAATTACTGTAAATAAAATTACAAAAAAATTATAATAACATTCGCAACAGAATCTTTCAACAAGAGAAGTAAAAATTTTATGGTTTGACTGCACTGATAATGGTATTTCCTACGTACAGTTAGGGATATAAAAAGGAGCGAAGTAATTTTTCGGCAGTCAGTATTGTTGGATTATTAGGTTGAGCAAAAAGTTCTGGGAAATTTTTAATCTAATAGTTACCAGAATTTGTATTGCATATAGGAGTATTAGTGGTATATCTATAGGAGTTCAGCAATCCGATTATGTCCTCTTTCGATCAATGCAACACTTTTTCAAGGACCGTCTATTTGAATCCTTTAACCCTTTTAGGGGCGGTGTTATGTCTATGAAACCACTTAATTTTAATTCCAAGATGCCACGTTGGCACCAGAATTTTAATTTAAAAAATTTCATTTTATTACGTATGTGAAAATAGCTTTTTTCTTATTTATTTATTTATTTATTTGTAATTTCCGGTGTCAATCATTCATTTCAACATCTTTGCAATGGAAGTGCTTTGTCGCGGAAAGGGTTAATGAAGTTGAAGAAATATGTCAAGAGTTTTTCGATTCCAAGGAGCTGCCATGGCACTTCCAGAAAATCCGGAATCTGGCAGGACGATGGGAGAAAATCGTGGACTATGATGGTCTCTACATTGAAGAATAGTCCTTGTTGCCTTTGTTGTTGATTTGCGCATAACAACGCAACTTTCACGAATTTCCCAGAACTTTTTGCTCAACCTAGTATTTGAAGAAACATTTGATAAAAATAATATCAGATAGATTAAATACATTAAGATTTAAATAATTTGTAAAAATGTAAGAAAGAAATTTACTGTTATTATTTTTTTTTTAAGACATCTTTTCACTCATAAATTACCATTAACGCTCAGCAGCCACAGATGTGGACGTTATTTTTTTGTGTGTGAATTTTTGTTGTTTTTTCCGTTCGGTTTTTTTTCGTTTTCTTTTTGAATTCCTATTAATGTAAAAAGAATAAATCGCAATAAAAAAAGTCATTTTTCTCTCAATATAAAACATCGTCGCTGAAGGGGTAAAAAAAAAAAAAAAATAATAATAATAATAATAAGATCGGTCTGTGTAAAAATTAACATTATAATTGATTTAATAGTTCATGTGTTGTTGAATACAAATTTATTGCCTTAAGAAACTTGTTATAACTAAATCTAATGTAACTAAATCTTGTTATAACTAAAATAAATCGCAATAAAAAAGTCATTTTTCTCTCAATATAAAACATCGTCGCTGAAGGGATGAAAAAAATAAAAATAATAAATAATAATAAAAGAAATAATAATAAGATGAGCCTGTGTAAAAATTAACATTTTAATTGATTTAATAGTTCATGTGTTATTGAATACAAATTTATTACCTTAAAAAATTGTTATAACTAAATCTAAAAGCATTTCATTAATTAAATGAGAATAATTCATTACTTTACTTCGTTGAGAGATTTCTAAAATAATTAATTCATATTTCTGATGATTTTTTTTTTTTTTTTTTTTTTTTTTTTTTTTTTTTTTTTTTTTTTACGGAGAAGTATAGCAAAATATTTTCTTGGGATAATAATGATAAATATCTCGCCACAATTTTCTAGAATATAATACTGTGTAGTGTATAACCAAAGGATTTACTCATGGCAAAAGCTGCATTTAATTTTAGGGAAAACTTTACATCAAAATTATATCGTTGGTAGTTTTGAATATGAATTACGTGTCATATTTCACATTTCGCTAAAACTCATTGAATTTCTCCTTAAAATCTTTAAACTATTACCGTCCAAATAAAGTAAATCCTACGTTAAATCGCAGTATAGAACTCCAAGTCACTGTAAAGGAAGTTTTGGATAAATTTAAATATTCATATCTTTATTCAGTGTACTTTGAAGGATTTAACAGTGTATGGTTATGAATTATGACATTGCTAGATAAAATGGATTTTCCTTTGACATCTAACCTTTGGAGATTTGCAATTTGTGCATGAAGGCGTATTACAAAACTTTTGAGAGAAATTAAATATTAAATAATATTTTAGGTGTAGCATAAAAATAGGTTAAAGAATATTTTATTTTTGCTCTCACCTCACGATAGTATATTAACAGTTCGGTATAAATTAAAAACAAAAAACAATTAAACGCACAAACTTTTATTATTACACAAATTTTATTAAATAAAACTTTTTGTGATACTTTTCTGTTAGCCGGGCGCCACTGCTCGCAATATCTTGCTAACATTTTTTCTCGCCAAATCTTTATGCAATAGTCTCTAAAATATTTGAAATTCCTTAAAACATCAATCGCAAATCGATGTATAAGCGCTACGCGCATATTAAACCGAAAAAAATGCCTGCGAGCACGAATTCGTCATGCAGTAGTCTCTAAAATTTAAGAAAATCTTTAAAATCTTAATCGCAAACCGATATATGCGCCCATTAATCCGGACAAAAATATCACTGAATGTATGAAATTCGCTGTACAGCAGTTTCCAAAATTTATTAAATTAGTTAAAAATCAATTCGCAAACCGATGTATGAGCGCTACACACCCACGGAATCGGAAAAAAACCCCAAAGAAACAAACACTGGGTGCATGAAATTGTGGTGCAGTAGCCTCTAAAATGCATGAAATTCGTCAAAACTGAAATAATTGTAATATAACTAAATGTATTTCAATATCCACCACAGTGAAGTAAAAGTATCCTAATTTTATGTACCCAATAGTTCAATACTGTATTATAATATGTTACAAAACCCACTTAAAAATACCTAAAATATATTAACAGAAGTATTATAATTAAAAAATATCATAAACTACAAAGAATTTTTTTTCACAATGAAAGTATGTAAGAGTAACTCACATTATTAAAGATCCCGGGCGATACCACGTTCTTTCTTGAAAACGCCATCTTGCGTTACACCAAACCCTTTTAATTTTTTGAATTTCCCTGTCAGGATCAATACAGTTGCGTTTTTTGTTTGAAATGATTTAATCCCTCCTTTTCAAGTTTTGTAGTACAAAAATTCAAAGCTCCTTGCTCTGTTTTAGGGAAATCCCAAACTTTCATATTTATAAAAGATATATGTGACGCAAACATATTTAACCCTAGAACTACCGAAAATTTTACTCAAGTTTTATAAAAACATTCTACACCAGAATTTTTACTTAAAGCTATTTAATTTGTTTATTTAACTTATTATTGTCTGATTTATAAATTTAGTTTGTTTTGAAGAAATTTCTGGTTTGAATAAATATTTTGAATGTACATGTCGGGTCCATTGGACCCTTCTGGTAGACAGAGGGTTAAATGACCCAACAAAATTTTAACCACTCTGCTCAAAGGAGTGGCCTTTAAATCAAACGGAAAAGAAACACGAGAAAAGTTTCAATTCAAATAACGCCAAACGAAACAATACTTGGCCATTTAGCAATGGCGCAAGGCTAACAGAATACAACCCTTTCTTTCTGTTACATAACCATTTTAAGCGTAAGACCTTACATTGATGTTAAAAAAGATTCTACAATTTCTCTTTTTCCCTAAAGATGTTCAGAGTTCTGTTATGTTAAATGATTTTTCTAAACATTGTGCAATTCTTTCTTAAGGCAGATGTGCTCGGTTTTCTGCTGTACCGAAAGTTCACAAAACCAGTGTTCCTACAAGACTTATACTCTACTTTTGGTAGTCCTACTTACACTCTTGTCCAGTTTTTAACTTCCATTCTTTCTCCTTTATTTATTACTAGCAGACGCACCCGGCGTTGCCCGGGCCCGTGATGTATGAACATCAAATTTTGTATTATTTTGTACATTTTATTCCCTTTTGTCTGAATTTATATTTTTAAATATAAAAAATCGCAAGAAAAATATTAAACTGAAGATATATACCATTTTTCGTAAGCTGATTTTTGGAGTCTATGCGCACCGAAAGCGAGCGGAACTGCGGCAAAACACCTTCAGGTTTTTACTGGTTTCGTGGACATTTCAGACATTTTATTTTGTAAAAAAATATTTCTACCCATCCGAACGTTTCAAAATTTTTATAGGAGATGTAAATCTGGTCTGTTTAGACGCTTCGATAGGCATTGTGTTAAAATAAGATATTAAGAAATTTGCTTAAAGTACTATTCGAAAATAGTGGGTAGTTCAATCCTCCACCGATAGAAAGTGCAATATGTTCTATACAAATATTACTATACGAAACAGTGGTCAAAGGGCTGTTATAACTTAGGTGAAAATTTCAAGTCGATCGGTTAGTTCGTTTTCCAAATTTTAACGAATTGGCGTTCATTCTCTGTTAAAAAAAGCGTATCTTTTTCTTTTTAAAAGTCGATTTTTTTTCATTTCGAACAAAAAGTTCTGAATCATTTTTTTAAATTTACATACTCTTAATTAGGCTACAAATATAGACCGAGATGCTAAAGTTTAAAATCTGTAAATGCTGTATTTTTAAAATTTTTATTTAAATTTGAACTCCCATTAAAATTTTACCCTATGATTTTTATCTGCTCTCCAAAATAAAAGTAGGTGTTTTTCAAAGCAGACATAATGTCTGTAACTTTTAATAAGTATCATATATCTCATGACTCCCTAAAAAAAACAGCCACATAAAAAGTCAGAAACGGTAATTTTTGAAAAAGAAATCTAGAGCCCCTCCCATCCCCCTCTAGTGGTAAAAAAGCCAGTAAGGAGTATTATAATCTTTTATTTAACCTTTAAAAAACACATTTCTTGCTATCTAAATAAATCAGCATCACACAGGCACCTCCAATTTTCCGTAAACAAACCAAAATCGCCAAATTTTTAGCAGATATTACCGCTCAACCAATCAAAGTAGAGAAAAAACAGAAAACAGTGTGGCAAACAAAAAGCCTGCCAGATTGTCAAGTTGGTTGCTAGGTTGTGACGTCATTTGAAACTAATCCCTTCTCTTAAACGTTCTTTATTATTAAATATGTTTTCAAAGCATGCGTTACACCTTCATGCTAAAATTTAATGCTTAGTTGAAAAAACAGTCACTCTTGAAATATTAAGCACTCAAATTGGTTTATTTAATCGTATCTCGGTTTACTTAATTATTTCTGCGAAAGCTTTATACTACCAACCGAAAGCAAGCGGAAAAAATGAAACGTATTTTCGATGAGTGATGCTTTATGAACCAACTAACCGAAAGAAATCTGAGGGAAAAAAGGCGTACTTTTAGTGAGAGTGATGTCCGAATATTAATTAATTACTCAGCTAATAATTAGAATATTAAAATTCTGAGGATATGGTGCATTAGAAGAGACCTTGGACTCTTTAAAAAAAAGAACCTCGTACGTGCCGTAGATTTTGCTAGCCATCGCACACAGACAGACCCACAGACAGACAGACAGACACACAGAGCGATTTGTTCTTTTATTAGTATAGATTTATATACATATCATAAAATATTCGCACACGTGCATTACATGAAAACTGAATGATGGCTTTTCAGTTTATTGCATCAAAGATCGTGCAATTTCAGAATGTCATTATTAATTTCTATTGAAAATGACTCTAGATGAGTTGAAATATGTCAAAAGTCAAATAAAACTATTTTACTGTTTTTAAAGTTTTAATCTTATGCCATTTTAGCAATTAGAAATAATATACTAATGCACGTATTTATGATTTTATACAAATGGAATGAAAGTTTAAGATCCTTCTTACTCGCAAAGCATCATTTTTCTAAGTATATGTTACAGGAAAAGAAAGCGTATAAAATGTAAAATTTCCTGTTTTACTGCATATATAGCCACCTGTAAAACAAATGGTTATTTCAGTTCTATAACTAATGTGAATTGGAGATGTTTTCCTATTATCTGTGATTTAATGAACCATCAAAATTCAAACCCTTCAATTTTCAATGGATTTATTTGAAAATCGATGATTTGATAAAGGTAAGCTGAAATAATTATATATAAAATGTGGTGTTTAAAATAATAAAAATTTTAACGTTATTCACTACTTAAACTTTTAAAATAATGAATCATTAACATCCTATTTTAAAATGTCCTAGATGATTTCTTTTGTATAAAATACAGAGTGATTCATAATGAATGGGGCAAAAAGAATAGCGCAGTGTGACTGCCTTAATGGATTTATTCAGCCGAAACGAATTTATTCTGCAACTACAATTATACAAGTTTTATTTGGCAACAGGGAAAAATCATCGAATGACGAACTCGCCGCTAGAGGCGCTGTTAAACAAAATGTCGTCCATGCAAGAGAAAGCGTACTGCGTTTTCGAATATGCCAAAACCTCCTCGGTAACTGTTGTGCAAAGACATTTTCGCACGAAATTTCGTAAACAACCACCGCATCGGCATACCATAAGCGGGTGGGTGAAGCAGTTCCAGGATACCGGCTGCTTATGCAAGAACAAAAGTCAAGACGAAAAGAAACAAAACCCGAATTGGTTGAAAGAATGTGTGAACGCCCTGTGATTTTTTTTCCCTGGGGTTTCGTTAAAGACAAGGTATTTGTGCCTCCACTTCCTCAGGATTTAGAGGAACTGAAGCAGCGGATAACTGCAGTGTTGAACTCCATCACAAGGGATATGCTATCTCGAGTGTGGCAGGAGCTTGATTGCCGTGTAGACATTTGTCGTGTCACCGGAGGGGCACATATTGAACACCTGTAGAAACTTGAATAAATGTAGTTTTGAGGTAAATTTGAATTTTCTAAATATATTAATTATAACGTTCATAATCATGTTTTTTTTTTGTCCCATTCATTATGAATCACCCTGTATTACAATATTTATTCATGACGTACTACATATTAAATGTTAAAATAAAACTTGGCATGAATTGTAAAGTTCGGTAAATATATAATCAGGAAACGTATATTTTTATAATTATGTTTTGTATTTTCTGAAATTGTAGATATATATTTTCATATGCATATAAATTACAGCACTAACATATCCCTGAAATGAAACTTCTTATGCTAACATTTATTTAGTATTGTATAGAAAATATATTAGAAATATGCGACATTTAAAAATACTAGAAATATGAGAAATTTTCCATATAATGAAAGCAGCATTTTAAGTTTAAAAAATTTATAAAACACAGTTTTTACAAATTAAAAAAATTATATCTCTCCAAAGCAGAGTCAGAATTGCATGAAACTTGTTACATCAGATCAATTTGCGCATCTATTTTGATAATTCTCCAAATAAAGAAAAAATCGATTTTTTAAACACATTTCATGGATTTGAAAGTACATTGTCCAATTAATAAATAATTTTAATTTTTATCACCCGATGTATTTATATCTAAACAGAAAATGCTTGAAAATTTTATTTTAAATTCGGTATAATAGCATAAATTTATGTAGTAAAACTGTTATTATTGATGTATTTAAATTACAGATCTTCTCACTGTTTAATTTATAATTTTCAAAATTTCTCCTGTTCTTCTTCATGTGGAGGAGACCTTACACCTTTATTTGACGCAAAAATCGAACCCAAAATCAAAATTTCTTTTTGTATGCATTATTATTCTTCAATTTTTACCGAGTCATTTGCGAAAAACCGCATGGAGATGCGAATATTTTTCACAAAGTTACAAGTATTTTAATTTTGTACACAAACAATTTTTTAGCCTTTTAATATACTTTAACCCTTAAATGCCGGGTGTTGCTTTTCGGCAACATACCCAATTTAGGTTTCTAAAATACTATTAGAATAACATTGAACCTATAATGCCTACTGTTGCCAATGACAACACTTGTGCTGTTTAAGAATAAAGACAGATTTACTTTTTCAATTGTTGCTACTTGTTCTTTTTTTTTTTTTTTTTTTGGAAGCTTGTGAAATACCCTATTTTGTTCTGCAGTGAGCAAGTAAAATTATAATATTATAGAATTTTATCAAGGAAAATTATTTTTTCAATTAAAAACCAGTATTTCCGATTAGTAACAAACTGTTTTTTAGCCTTAAAGCAAACAAAATATGATTTTTTAAAGTATTTTTCTCATGATTTATTAAAAAAATGAAAGCCGAAAAACATTATTACAATGAATTTTGAAAAATCAGGCATTTAAGGGTTAAACCTGTTTTTCTCAAAGCTTATTTTTCAACGTTTTTAGATTTTTGATAAAAAATCATTAAACTCATGACGCAGAATCCTGATATTTCATTATGTATGCATTTTTAAAATTCGACTTCAGTAAGATAATGAAATTTTATTTTTAACTTTTATTAAAAGGCAATTTTTTTATGAAAATCGATATGAAATTGAGGAAAGCCTCTAAAAGATTAACTATTCAAGAAATTAAAAAAACGATACGCATATCATAGCAATAGGGTTTTAAGTGATCAAAACGCAAAATCGAGAAAATATCTCAAAAATTAAGACGCAAGCCGTATTTTAAAATTTCGTTTTAAAATTTAAATTTTTTTTAATCTTAAAATTATAATCAGATTCGGAATTTCTTTTGGGTGTTCTATATACTTATGGAGAAATGTATATTTGCATAAAATTTCATATCTCTATCATGAAAAAAAGGATAATGTCCACCGTTCCCTCAATTATTTAAAATACTTCAACTTCATATATTGCTTAGTTCACATCTTCAGAATATCACTGAATAAATTCCATAAAATACAAAATATGTGATTTCAATTGTCCATTTATTATCGTGCATAAATCCTGGTTCACTTACGGTTTAAATGGAACTTTCTACGTAAAATTTGTAAAATGCACTGTCAGACATCAAAAGAATGAATAAATTTAATGATGCTGTCAAAACACGAAGTTTCTTATTCAACTCAAACGCTACTACTATATTTTATGACTTTATAAAACCTTGAAAAAAAAACTGATAAAGATTTGCGTATCAAAGATTTGGGAATCTTCAATGGCACGAGGATAAAGAATTATTCAAAATTAAAGCTAATAAAAACTGTTTTGAATAATCCAAACTTGTATGCTTATGTATCTATCATTCTAATTAATTCTAAAAAGCATTATTATTTGAAATGCACTTTATCCTTTGTTTAAAAGTAACTGTATATAACAGATTAAACAATCATCTTATTCTAAATTTCTAATTAAGTCATTTTCAATCATTTCTATATATTTTGAAAATTGTGCAATAAAATATATGAAAGACATTAAACTTATAATATTATCATCTGTCTTACATTACTCTGTAGATCATATTAATCTCAATCCGGGATAATTTATAATGCAGACGGTTTGAATTCAAAATTTATTGTCAACTTAGGATAAATTCACATTTGATATTTTAATCAAAATACATAATTAAAATATTTAAATTCTTTCAGTGGAATTACTCTATTTGATTATTTCATTACGAATTTTCGAATAGAATGTCAGTTCGAATAATAAATATCAATATGTGTAGTTATAAATTAAACAAAATTTATTTATACGTATAAAGTAAATAACTTGGGTGATAAATTTAAATTATTCTTTTGTATGATATAAATATATTTATTTACTAATAATATAAATAAGTTTTAATCTTAATATAAACACATTTCGTTTGATTTATTTTTAAAACAACAATTACTTTAATTTCTAACAATTAAAAAACAAGTCCATCCGCTCAGTCGGGGGAGTCTCAGTCGGTAGATTTTTTTTCGATTCTTGCACTTAACAGATTTTAAGTAAATTCAAGAAATTGTTGTCATACTTTATGAGTTTGCTATAAATTTGATTTTTAAGGAATTTTTTAATTAGGTTTCAACTGTTACTTCAGTTTCTAACTATTAAAAAACAATTACTTCCAGCTCAGTTGATTTGAGTGATTTTTTTTGTTTGTTTAAGGTAAATATAACAGTTTTAATATAAACTAACAAATTGGTTTCATTATTTCCAAGTTCACTACTACGGCAAGAAAATTGATTTACAGGCGGAAAATTTTAAATTAGGTTTACCAGATGCAAACGAATAGGTATGAGCCAATAATATCATATATTTTCAACATTAGTTGAAATCATAATTTAAATATCGTCCGTAGGCTATAATATAACCCATAGTATTAATGAATTCCATGTCAATGTAATAGTGTCTTTTGAGCAACACACTTGATTAACAAATCCATCAAAGAAACTGTAACGAACAGTACTCTGTCCCCATAAGGTTCGAATTCGTTCAGTATTTCCGCAAACTACAAACGTTTTTGACGCACTTAACAGGTAGTAAAACATTGAAATAAATATAATTCCTGGCTTAATCGTAAATAATCATGCCAATTGTGGAAATACATATAGTGGTAAAGAAATAACCGATTACGAGTATATATTATTCAGCGTATTAGTCCAGGCAATAGGGGATTTTACCTTGCAAAATTAATGATAGTTCTGGAAATTGTCTTACTTTATGTTTTTTGGGTCGCTGAATCAGAATTTGTCACTTCCCACCAAAATTTCCCCATGTAACTCCCCCAAATTTTTGTAAAATGCCCCCCCCCCCTTAAAAGGGTTGATTTTATTTAAAAAAATTATTTTTTTATTGTTTTAGGGAAAAAGTATCTAGAAATTCAGAAAGTAGACAAAATTTGAAACAAACTAGATATATGACATTATGACGTAGGATGAAGAGGGGGGGGGGGGGGGAATCTGCCTCGGAACATGCGCCGCAGTGCTGCGTGGACTAAGTTGCGCAATTCCACTTAACCACTCACATCGTTTACATTCGCCCTCCCATCTCCCCTCCGAACTTTCCCTATAAGGTTTACTTTAAGTTTTTTGGGTCGCTGAATCCGAATTTTCAACTTCCCCCCAAAATTTCGCCACACGCAACCACCCCCCCAAATAGTTGTTTTTAAATTAAATTTTTTATTGTTTTATGGGAAAAGTATGTAGAATTTCAGAAAGTAGACAAAAATTACAACAAATAGGATATGTGACATTACGAAGTAGGATGAACGAGGAGGGAGAGGGCTGCATCGGAACATACACTGCGGCGCTATGTGCACCTAAGTTATATATCCTATTAGCGGCTTATATATCCTATTAACTTATATATCCTAAGTTATATATCCTATTAAGCGGCACTAAGTTATGCAAATCCAGGCAATAGGGGATTTTACCTGGCAAAATTAATGCTAGTTCTGGATTTCGACTAACTTTATGTTTTTTGGGTCGTTGAATCCGAATTTGTAACTTCCCACCAAAATATCCTCCTGCAAACCTCCAAAAAATTTATATTTTGAAAAAATTTGGTTTTTTGAGAACAGCGGGCGGGGAATGTTCCGAGGCAGCCCTCTCCCTCCCCGTTCATCCTACGTCGAAATGTCATATATCCTATTTGTTGTAAATTTTGTCTACTTTCTGAATTTCTACATACTTAATCCCTAAAACAATAAAAAAACAACTTAAACAATTTAAAAACAACTATTTTTGTGGAGTTACGGGGGGCAAAATTTGGAGGAGAAGTTAACAATTCGGATTCAGCTACCCCAAAAAATTAAAGTAAACCTTATAGGGAAAGTTCGGAGGGGAGATGGGAGGTCGAATGTAAACGATGTGAGTGGTTAAGTGGAATTGCGCAACTTAGTCCACGCAGCACCGCGGCGCATTTTCCGAGTCGGATCCTCCCTCCCCCTTCATCCTACGTCATAATTTCATATATCTAATTTGTTGCAAATTCTGTCTACTTTCTGAATTTCTAGATACTCTTTTCCTAAAACCATAAAAAATTTGATTTTTTTTATAAAAACCTTTTTTGGGTGGCTTTTTACCAAAATTTGGGGAGTTGGGTTGCCGGGGAAAATTTTGGTGGGAAGTTAAAAATTCGGATTCAGCTACCCAAATAACATATAGTAAGCCTTTTTCCAGAACTACCATGAATTTTGCAAGGTATTGCCCCTGTACGGTCTCTATTGCCTGGACTAGTAATATGTGATTTCAAACTTTCGTATCCGATATTTTTGTCTAAGGGATGGCGATTAAAGGCCAGAATATTGGGGGTGAATTTCGGTGACGAATTATAATATATTCTGATAAATAATAAGCACTAAAAACTTACGATTAATAATCAGCACAATAAAAATTTATTCATTTTAGACTTATTTTTTAAGTCGCTTAAAATATTTTTTTTTCATACTTTTTCAAAAATCCCTGAAAACAACGAAAACTTAGAATTTCAAACAGTAGGCATATTACGTTGACAATTAGAGGGCGGTCTTAACAATACAAATCAGTTTTTGAACAAATCAGTATAGTTCCATATTTCACAGTGATAATATATTTCTGTTTGTGGTTAAAAGAGTATAAGTCGGGTGGAAGATAACGATATATTTTAGCTAGTGATCATAACAGTACAAGAAACAAATTTTCGCTATAATTGTATTAGTCCAAGAGACGACAGCACAAAAACCTATGTTATCAAGCACAAGAAAAAAAACCTTTATTTTATGGGTGAGTAGAGGTAGAGGAATCTAATGATCCATGTTTTCCGGAAGTCAAGTGGTGCTTAAGACAAAAACTAATACCACCAGTGGTAGACTCGTAGGTTTAACGCCGCGCTTTTCCTACAACTACCCTCCATGTTTTCATACTTTTTTAGCTAGGACAAACACAATGATAAACCTACGAGTCAACCATTGGTGGTATTAATTTTTGGCTTATGCACCACTTCAATTCCGGCAGACATGGATCGTTAGATTCCGCCTTTTCTACTCTTCCATAAAATAAAAGGTTTTTTTCTTGTGCTTGATAACATAGCATTCTGTGATGTCGGCTCATGGACTATATATTGCAGTAATCAAAGCACAAAACAAAACAGTAACAATTAGTACACATATTACGGTTGAATGCATTGCTGTTAACTAAAGCAGTCTGTACCGAGTTAAACCAAAGACAGGCGTACACAGTTTTTTTCAATTTCCTCTAAAATTGCAATTTCAGAATTATTCTGTTAAGATAGACCATCTAAGAATTTTAACAAATTCTAAATTCTTAAAATATGGACAAATATTGGTTTTTCTTTATTTTAGTAATAAAAATGTGAAGTATACTGAATAAACACAATTAAATCGCGGTATTTAAAATAATTTCGCAATCGCGCAAACATCTATATATTTAAAAAACAAAGCTGTTTTTTTAGTCATCTGCTTTGAGTTTCCTATTGAACCAATTTTGCTAGTTATTTAAATTTATTTAATGAAAGCTGTTCACATCTAGATGTACCCGCACTACCTGTTTTTTAATTTATTCTAATTTTTTATATTTAAATTTAAATTTTAATTAAAAATTTTTTTATTAAATTCCTTCAAAACGGTAGCAATCGGTTTACTTCCATTATTGCAACGAAAAGAGAAGTAATGGGCTTTATTGATTCTAACCTTATTTATGTAATTTCCTCGTTACAATTAAAAATAACTTTTAAGAAAACTGAATAGAAAGGAATGTCATTTTTGACGCGAAAGACACGCATTTTTCCTCATAAAGCTGTTGTATTTCAATATTTTTTTTATATCCTGCTGATACTGAGTTTCAGATGCTATGTAAAATGCTTCAGCCAGTGAAAATCACGTCATATTTAAAAAAAATAATAATAATAATTTTCGTTTATAAAACGAAATATTTTGCCATGTGTGCGCCTAATTTCTGGAATTTGTATTCGCTGATGCTGAGTTTTAAAAGCGCGAAATTTCACATGGAAAATTGTAGCTAACAAACGTGACTTCAAATTTGGAAACATATTTATTAATCACTTATTGCGCGTTAAAATATTGTTTAAATGCTGGATATAAGAAGGTGAAAATGACGTTAGATTTAAATTTCACGAGGGGAAAAAAATCTATGTTTGTATCAAAGTAAAATAAGTTTTACTGTTCTTTCATTTCGTATTACCAAGCATAGAAGCCTTTCAATTGCATATTCGATGAACACATCATAATTTCTCATGTTAATTATATGTTACTGATAGCGTTTACGATTAAAGTTTAATTTTTCAATAATTTTAAGAGTTGGAGTTTATGAAAATAGTATTTTGATGATTTTAGGTTAAAATAATATTTACTTTAAGAATTAGACTAACCAATGGTAATATGGATATTTTACCGCAATCAATTTTGTAGGTTAATTATAAATTTAATCTAAAAATTTAAACATTTTCTTTCTTTAAAATTCAACGTTCTCTCTCTCTTTATATTTATTTGTATATTTATTAAAATATATTTATTATTGTTATATTTATTAAAAATTGTTAACTGCGGTACACGAAGAAAATTGGCTAAATATGTTTACTTACCTTTCCCAAGAATCAAATCTCAAGCACAATCAATAGTCAAAAATTGCAATTGAAGCCAACGAATATTGTCTATAACCATTATATTAATGTTCAATATTTGCCAATATTGACACTAATTATAAAGCGGTACTTGGTACAGCATCAAAATGCAATCACTGCAAATTTTATTAGCTATGTACTGGAAATTTTACAAATGTATTAGATACATATATTTCACATAAATTGCTGCATTATTAGCAAAATGTAGAGGATAAAATTTGAAATTAGTTCACCGTTAGGGTAATATGTATTGTCATTTTTGCTGTTATTGGCCACGATGTAATCGTTATTTTTCAATACAAACAATGTTGGCCCGAGAGCTGTGGTCGTCAGATTGTTTTTCTAACATTATCAACGGAAATTATAAATGAAAAATCGCAGTTTTCAGTACATTTAATATATTTTCTTTAATTTATAAACTGAGTTTATATGTTCAGAGTGTCTTTATACTGAAAATTTAGCTATTGCTTTATGCTTTTTTGGCGTAAGAAGATTTATGTTTATTTCTTCTTATTTATAATAATTCCACAATTAACAGCACTTCCATTCGTAGTATACTTTTACGCTTTTTTTAAGTACTATTTACACAAAAATTAAATAAGTACAATACTCTTCTCGATTCGCACGATCTCTCGTTGATTTAGGCGATGTAAAACTAAAGCTATGTTTTAGATTTTAATAACTTCTTATCAAAAGATAATGCATATTATAATATGTCGTGCATTATACCGCTAGTTTAAAAAAATATTAGCCTCCATTTTTAATTTACTGGAATAAAGTTTTAATTTACTGTAACAAGAATTGAAGAGAAAATCTTATTTAATATGGAAATAATAAAAGAAAATCTTTTGCCAAAATTTGACATTTCTATAAAAATCTAGACTTTAATCTTTATTTCGTTTTCGTATAATTTGCGTCACCCATTATAATTTGCACAATCAGATTTAACTATGAAATCAGAACCTCCATTTAACAGAAGCTGCGCTATTACGTATACAACATGCTTCGACTGAGTTGTATGATTTAAAATGATATTACTTGTGTTAGGATTTTAGGTATGCAAAATCCAATATCAGCAGGTATTTTTTTAGTGTCTTAAGTAAGAAAATGATATTTTACTTGCAGATAAGCATTGTAATGTTGGGTGTTTCTTTCTACAAAATTGAAAAATTCTGCATGTAAACTGTCAATCGTGCGTACTCGTATGTATACAGTCGTTGATATTTGAAGTGGGGCTAGTCTATTTTATGTTATCCACGGAAGGTACTCCCCCCCCCCCTTAGGACCTATATCCCTCGTGTTGATAATTGACATTCATAAACACAACCAACCAACCATTTTATGTTATTGCTGGATATTTAATGTTATGCATTTGAATGGGTTTAAAAAAATATACGTAATCAGTAGCAGTGTTACTGATATTTTTAACACTTTCAAACATAGTTGAAAAGTGTTTATGATTTTTATGAATACATATTGTCTAACTGTCTGTCTGTCCGTGCTATAACTTGGATGACTAAAGTTAGATTTTTATGAAATTGATATATGTAATTGGATTTTACTGTGGACTTTTTGATATTGAAAATGCAGTTTGTATCATTTAGTGTTCATTTCTAGGGACACTTAAATACGAGCGAGGTTCACTAATTATTGTTCCGAGTGTGTATAAAATATTTCATATTATAAAATCAATCAGATTTAACTATGAAATTAGAACCTCCATTTAACAGAAGCTGTGATGTTATGTAAACAACATGCGTCGACTGAGTTGTATGATTTAAAATGATATTACTTGTGTTAGGATTTTAGGTAGGCAAAATCCAATATCAGCAGATATTTTATTAGTGTCTTAAGTAAGAAAATGATATTTTACTTGCAGATAAGCATTATAATGTTGGGTGTTTCTTTCTTCAAAATTGAAAAATTCTGCATGTAAACTGTCAATCGTGCGTACTCGTATGTATACAGTCGTTGATATTTGAAGTGGGGCTAGTCTATTTTATGTTATCCACGGAGGGTACTCCCCCGGTCCTTTTAGGACCTATATCCCTCGTGTTGATAATTGGCCTTCATAAATACAACCAACCAACCCTTTTATGTTATTGCTGGATATTTAATGTAATGCATTTGAATGGGTTTAAAAAAATATACGTAATCAGTAGCAGTGTTACTGATATTTTTAACACTTTCAAACATAGATGAAAAGTGTTTATGATTTTTATGAATACAGATTGTCTAACTGTCTGTCTGTCCGTGCTATAACTTGGATGACTAAAGTTAGATTTTTATGAAATTGATATATGTAATTGGATTTTACTGTGGAATTTTTTATATTGAAAATGCAGTTTGTATCATTTAGTGTTCATTTCTAGGGACACTTAAATGCGAGCGAGGTTCAATAATTATTGTTCCGAGTGTGTATAAAATATTTCATATTATAAAATCAATCAGATTTAACTATGAAATTAGAATCTCTATTTAACAGAAGCTGCGATATTATGTAAACAACATGCGTCGACAGAGTTGTATGATTTAAAATGATATTACTTGTGTTAGGATTTTAGGTAGGCAAAATCCAATAACAACAGATATTTTATTAGTGTCAGTAAGAAAATGATATTTTACTTGCAGATAAGCATTATAATGTTGGGTGTTTCTTTCTTCAAAATTGAAAAATTCTGCATGTAAACTGTCAATCGTGCGTACTCGTATGTATACAGTCGTTGATATTTGAAGTGGGGCTAGTCTATTTTATGTTATGCACGGAGGGTACCCCCCCTCCCCTTAGGACCTATGTCCATCATGTTGATAATTGGCGTTCATAAACACAACCAACCAACCATTTTATGTTATTGCTGGATATTTAATATTATGCATTTGAATGGGTTTAAAAAAATATACGTAATCAGTAGCAGTGTCACTGATATTTTTAACACTTTCAAACATAGTTTAAAAGTGTTTATGATTTTTATGAATACATATTGTCTAACTGTCTGTCTGTGCTATAACTTGGGTGACTAAAGTTAGATTTTTATGAAATTGATATATGTAAATGGATTTTACTGTGGAATTTTCGATATTGAAAATGCAGTTTGTATCATTTAGTGTTCATTTCTAGGGACACTTAAATGCGAGCGAGGTTCAATAATTATTGTTCGGAGTGTGTATAAAATATTTCATATTATAAAATCAATCAGATTTAACTATGAAATTAAAACCTCCATTTAACAGAAGCTGAGATATTATGTAAACAACATGCGTCGACTGAGTTGTATGATTTAAAAGGATATTACTTGTGTTAGGATTTTAGGTAGGCAAAATCCAATATCAGCAGATATTTTATTAGTGTCTTAAGTAAGAAAATGATATTTTACTTGCAGATAAGCATTATAATGTTGGATGTTTCTTTCTTCAAAATTGAAAAATTCTGCATGTAAACTGTCAATCGTGCGTACTCGTATGTATACAGTCGTTGATATTTGAAGTGGGGCTAGTCTATTTTATGTTATGCACGGAGGGTACTCCCCCCTCCCCTTAAGATCTATATCCCTCGTGTTGATAATTGGCCTTCATAAACACAACCAACCAACCATTTTATGTTATTGCTGGATATTTAATGTTATGCATTTGAATGGGTTTAAAAAAATATACGTAATCAGTAGCAGTGTTACTGATATTTTTAACAAAGTGTTTATGATTTTTATGAATACATATTGTATAACTGTCTGTCTGTCCGTGCTATAACTTGGGTGACTAAAGTTAGATTTTTATGAAATTGATATATGTAAATGGATTTTACTGTGGAATTTTTGATATTGAAAATGCAGTTTGTATCATTTAGTGTTCATTTCTAGGGACACTTAAATGCGAGCGAGGTTCAATAATTATTGTTCGGAGTGTGTATAAAATATTTCATATTATAAAATCAGTCAGATTTAACTATGAAATTATAACCTCCATTTAACAGAAGCTGAGATATTATGTAAACAACATGCGTCGACTGAGTTGTATGATTTAAAAGGATATTACTTGTGTTAGGATTTTAGGTAGGCAAAATCCAATATCAGCAGATATTTTTTTAGTGTCTTAAGTAAGAAAATGATATTTTACTTGCAGATAAGCATTATAATGTTGGGTGTTTCTTTCTTCAAAATTGAAAAATTCTGCATGTAAACTGTCAATCGTGCGTACTCGTATGTATACAGTCGTTGATATTTGAAGTGGGGCTAGTCTATTTTATGTTATCCACGGAGGGTACTCCCCCGGTCCTTTTAGGACCTATATCCCTCGTGTTGATAATTGGCCTTCATAAATACAACCAACCAACCCTTTTATGTTATTGCTGGATATTTAATGTTATGCATTTGAATGGGTTTAAAAAAATATACGTAATCAGTTGCAGTGTTATTGATATTTTTAACACTTTCAAACATAGTTGAAAAGTGTTTATGATTTTTATGAATACAGATTGTCTAACTGTCTGTCTGTCCGTGCTATAACTTGGATGACTAAAGTTAGATTTTTATGAAATTGATATATGTAATTGGATTTTACTGTGGAATTTTTATATTGAAAATGCAGTTTGTATCATTTAGTGTTCATTTTTAGGGACACTTAAATACGAGCGAGGTTCAATAATTATTGTTCCGAGTGAGTATAAAATATTTCATATTATAAAATCAATCAGATTTAACTATGAAATTAGAATCTCAATTTAACAGAAGCTGAGATATTATGTAAACAACATGCGTCGACTGAGTTGTATGATTTAAAATGATATTACTTGTGTTAGGATTTTAGGTAGGCAAAATCCAATATCAGCAGTTATTTTATTAGTGTCTTAAGTAAGAAAATTATATTTTACTTGCAGATAAGCATTATAATGTTGGGTGTTTCTTTCTTCAATATTGAAAAATTCTGCATGTAAACTGTCAATCGTGCGTACTCGTATGTATACAGTCGTTGATATTTGAAGTGGGGCTAGTCTATTTTATGTTATCCACGGAGGGTACTCCCCCCTCCTTTTAGGACCTATATCCCTCGTGTTGATAATTGGCCTTCATAAATACAACCAACCAACCATTTTATGTTATTACTGGATATTTAATGTTATGCATTTGAATGGGTTTAAAAAAATATACGTAATCAGTAGCAGTGTTACTGATATTTTTAACACTTTCAAACATAGTTGAAAAGTGTTTATGATTTTTATGAATACAGATTGTCTAACTGTCTGTCTGTCCGTGCTATAACTTGGGTGACTAAAGTTAGATTTTTATGAAATTGATATATGTAATTGGATTTTACTGTGAAATTTTTGATATTGAAAATGCAGTTTGTATCATTTAGTGTTCATTTCTAGGGACACTTAAATACGAGCGAGGTTCAATAATTATTGTTCCGGGTGTGTATAAAATATTTGTACTGCGATGTTTTATGTGGAATATTGAAGCCTAATGTCTTAGATACCTATGTGCTTAATTTCAGAACTGTAGCTGCTATATTAACAATTTTGTTTCGTTTTATGTTGCACCTAGCTTGAAAAAAAAGGGGGGGGGGGCTTGGAGGTTGACAGTGAATGAGACATGGCTACTGTCGTTTAGGCTAGGGATCATAGTGATGTAGCCCCGTCTGTTCCACTGCCACAAATATATCACAGAACCGCTTCAGGTCTGGCCCCATAAGCTCCAAACCAGCATTTCCCCCTTTCAAGTTAGGTGCCACCTCTCCCAACTAAAACGAAAAAACAAATGTTAATGTAGCAGCAACGGTTCTGAAATTGAGATAGTCTTCTAAGACATTAGGCTTCAATATTCCACATCAACCATCGCAGTACAAATATTTCATGCACACTCGGGACAATAATTACTGAACCACCCTTGTATTTCCATAATATTAGATTCTATGGGGGGTGGGAAATGTTTGCAGTCTATTTTAAAGATAGTACGCTATTTTAAACATATCGAAATTTATATATGTGTAACTGAGGTGTACTATAAAATACTTACTGTAGAATCTTTTGTGCGTATATTTTATCGTTCATTTACAGCGACACAAAAGTATTTGGCTACAGTACTGCGTATGAAGAATAATTACTGGAAGAATAATTACTGGAAGAATAATTACTGCTTTTTCAGTTATGGTACGTATTGTAAAAGTTAACTAAAATACAGATTAGTGTGTACAAATTATGCAGATTATATACAGGCTTATAAAAAAATCTTAAATACATTTCCATACATTCACAGACATTTATTGACAAAAATTGCTGAATTTGAAATTTCAGCTGTACTTTAATTGAAAATACTAAATCAATTGTTAATTGAAATAACATTTAGTTTCTTATGTATTATATATGCAAGTCTATATATCATATACAGCAATGTACAAATGAAATCGAATATTTTTTCGGACTATTGATGGAATTTGCTAAAATTGTGCTTTTGAATTCGTTATGCACTTTCTAAATCGTTTATTTAGACATGTTTCATATTAATTAATTGCAGCGTTTTGTTACAATATTCTGAATGTGTTGGAAGGTGTTTCATAATCTATGCTGAACGCATGATTTTTCTTTCTTGTTAGAGTCTTATTTCATATAAATTTAATATACAATAATGGTTACCCGTGTGAGCCAAGAAAAACTATTATTTTGGTTTGACCCAATGTACTGGCATCACTTTTAAAAGCTATAATTTGCTGTAAAAATTTATTTCATTTCAATGGAATATCTATATTATAAAGGACAAACATATCTATGCGTAACGCATACGTCATTTTGCGAATGGCAACATTTTGAAATTTGAAATAAAATTTTGGTTTTGCAATTTTCTGTACTGCAAATTTTTAAACTTCTAAACATTTCACATTTTAAATTTTTACACCGTCGTATAAGGGAAAAAATGCTCTTTTAAATGCAATTTTTTTGAAAGCTGTATCTCAATTTATTTTTGAGATATTAATTTTTTTGTAGTTTTTAATACCATTTTTCTTATGGCAACAAAAGTACCCCATTTCTATTGAAATTAAACTGAAAATAGTCGAAAATATGAAATACTGTATCTTTTTGTTGCCATTGTCTCATAAAACCTGAAAAAAAATGAAATTAAAATATGGGCTATGCCAAGAATATTGTCTGTTATTCCGTGGTAATGACGTCATATGCATACTTTCCTATAGACGAAGTTTAAGACTGTATTGTAAAAGTGGATTATTTTAGCGGATGAAAATGACGTCATTTTATAAAAAAGCGTGTATTTTAATTCTTAAACCTGAATTATGTTTTGTAGAAGTGCGTCATTTTCACAGCCCAGCTGCTTTGAAATTCTTCACAGGTGAAAATGCTTTACTTTTGAGAATAATGTAATCGAAATCACACAATGTTTTACAAAAAATTACAGTGTCTTATAAAAGAGAGGTGACATGCAAATAATAGCGATTTATATTATAGAAATTGATGATTCTCGCCTGGGTGGATTTGCTTCGCCGAGTTAGCCAAGCAAACAAATAATTCGTGGTTTAAAATAATATCATGTTTTGTCCAAAATTCTCTCGAATAATAAAATGCTATTCTTTAAGACATTCTACTATAATTTATCAAAATAACATAATTTGCTTATTTTAATTTTTCCTAATTTTATATAATCTATATATTTAAAAAATCCCTGACGGCCCGGCCTACAGGCAGAGGTAGATTTCGAAGTTAAGTATACTAATTTCATCAACAAAAACTAAATCATTATTAGATATAAATCCACTTTAACAGTTTTATCTGTTTGCTTTTGACGAGTTTATATTTCCTTTCTTATAAAATAGCTGGTTTTATCAGAATCATGTTAAGGCGATATTAAAAAAATATTTTTCCATACTCAACAACTCGAAATTTTCTGGCACATTTTCAGATTAATTTTTAATAAAAAAAATATGAAACATGCTGACGTGATTTTTGAAAAGATTTATAAGCGACCAATGTTTTTATTTTTCTTTCAATTAATTAAAACTTGATTAATAAACCATTATTTTCTCAGTAGGGCAATATTTTTCGTTTCTAACACAATTGCTTCGGGAAATTCTGTTCAAAATGCCCACTTTGACATCATTTTTTGAAATACATTCTGCCTCTATCAAAAAATCGATCATTACTGTACATTATACACTTTCTGAATAAGAGAATCTAGCAATTGGATGCGTTTGAGAGCAAAAATGAATTTAAAAATGAGTAAGATAATAGACAGTTTGGATTTGAATGCACCCTTAATAAGATGATTTTTTTCTTCAACCGCTATGTATTTTTAATTTGTTTTTGCTTTAAGAATTGGCCCTATCAAAAACTTGTCTATATAAATGTTAACGACAATATTAAGAAGATATATGATAAATTCATGGAGATTTTATATCTTGTGAATTGACGGAGTTATGAAAAATTTTCTTCTTCAACCTTCTTTTTTTTTTTCGTTTTTTTTTTTTTTTCGGTACGAATTGGTCCTATCAAGAACTTGTGAATATAAAAGTTGTAGATAATATTAAGGAGATGTATAATAAAATTATTGGATTTAATATCTTGATAATTGACGTAGTAAGGAATTTTTTTCTCCCAAAAACCCTATTTTTTGCGCCCCTTGAGCCTCTTTTAAATTTTATCAAAAATCTGTGATGCATGAATTTTTGGCGCTATTTTTAGAAGTAATAAAAACTTTAAACTGATTTGATATGTACAAAAATTAAGAAGTTATGGGGTTTTTTCGGTTTTCACAAAACCCCTCCCTATTTCCATCCCCTTTGTCCGCTTTTGCCCATTAACGAACTTGACCGAGATTTTATGTCCCTTGATTTTATGTATCAGTTTGGAAGAGATTTGTGCAGAATTGCGGAAGTTATCGTGTCCAGAAGAAAGTGATAACACATTTGCTTCGGGAAATTCCGTTCAAAATGCCCACTTTGACATAATTTTTTGAGATATATTCTGCCTCTATCAAAAAATCGATCATTGCGGTACATTATATAGTTTCTGAATAAGCGAATCTGCCAATTAAATGCATTTGAGAGCAAAAATGAATTTAAAAATGAGTCAGAAAATAAGCAGTTTGGATTTGAGTGCATCCTTAATGCAATGATTTTTCCAACACAATCCGCTTCGGGAAATTCGGTTCAAAATGCCCACTTTAACAGCATTTTTAAAAATATATTCTGCCTCTATCAAAAAATCGACCATTACGGTACATTATATAGTTTCTGAGTAAGAAAACGTACCAATTGGAAGCCTTTGAGAGCAAAAATGAATTGTAAAATGAGTAAGAAAATACGCAGTTTGGATTTGAATACACCCTTACTTAGATGATTTTCTTCTTCAACCGCTATGTATTTTTAATTTGTTTTTGCTGTAAGAATTGGTCCTATCCAAAACTTGTCTATATAGATGTTGTAGACAATATTAAGAAGATATATGATAAATTCGTGGGGATTTTATATCTTTTGAATTGACGGAGTTATGGATTTTTTACTTCTTCAAACCCTCTTTTTGTTTTCGTTTTTAATTTTTTTTTTTGCTTGTGAATATAAAAGTTGTAGATAATATTAAGTATATTTATAATAAAATTAATTGGAATTGATATCTTGAGAATTGACGAAGTTATGAATTTTTTTCTCCCAAAAACCCTATTTTTTGCGCCCCTTGAGCCCATTTTTAACTTTATCAAAAATCTTTGATACATAAAATTTTGGCCTATTTTTAGAAGTAACAAAAACTTTAAACTGATTTGATATGTACAAAAATTAAGAAGTTATGGGGGGTTTTCGGTTTTCACAAAACCCCTCCCTATTTCCATCCCCTTGGTCCGATTTTGCCCATTAACGAACTTGACCGAGATTTTATGCCCTTTGATTTTATGTATCAGTTTGGAAGAGATTGGTGCAGAATTACGAAAGTTATCGTGTCCAGAAGAAAGTGATATATATATATAAAGTTTTTTACTGAGGGTGGTTTTGGGTTCTAGGAGTCATGATCGGTGTAGATCTGCAAAAAATTTTCAGAAATTCCAACATAGGAACGATCCCAATAGGTAGTATTTCATACGAAATCCACCTAAAACACAAGTGTGTTTTTCAGTCATCTGACCTGATCTTTCTGCTGCACCAATTACTAATATATATATATTTTTTTTAACTGAAAGCTCTTCATTCGTAGATGTGAGCGCACTATCTATTTGTTTTTTTTAAATATCCCCAATTTCATATTTTTATTTTAAAAGCATTTTATGAAACTTCTTCAAAATGGTGAGAATTAGATAGGTTTCATTATTGCAGACAAGAGAGAAACAATGAGGTATTTTTATCTTTATTCATGCTATTTTCTGATAAAAATGCAAAATTGTTGATAAAAATTGTTGTATAGGGTTTAGTGGCGCAAAATCCCATTAAGAGCAGAATATTATATTAGAGTCATACTAACGGAAAATGACATACCGCTTTTGAAAGCACGCATTTTTCCCCATAAATTTTCTATATTATTTTTCCTTCTGCATGTGTACTGATACTAAGTTTCAGACACTAGGCGAAATGCTTATTTAAGTGAAAATGAAGTCATATTTAAAAGAAAACGATAATTTTCTAAGCTAAAACTAAACCTTTTAACACAAATGAGTCTAAAAAACATAAATTACGGAAATTTTTACTCTCCGGAATTGAGATTAGAATCTCACGTAAAGAGTGCGCCTGTTCGCATAAAAAAATGTTGCTGACAATCGTGACTCAAGTTTTGAGTTAAAATGATTTTTAAATGATCAAACAAAATGCAATTTTTTTTAAAATGATGAATATGGATATGAGAAGTGCTTATGCAAATTTTGAGAAGGTGAAAATATGTTTTTCATTCCGGAATACCAAGCATAGGAGCCTCAATTGATAACCACATCCTAATAACTTATCTTTATTATATTTTACTGATTAAGTATCTATATTATAAAGAAAGGGATTTGTGCGTAACGCTGATGTCATTTTGCGAATGGCAACACTTCACGATAAAATTTCGGTCTTGAAATTTTCGCTACTGCAATTTTTTAATCTTTTGATCATCGTACATTTTCAATTTTCGTCGCATAAGGAAAAAAATTTACTTTCAAATGCAATTTGTTTAAAAATTGTATCTTAATTGACTGATGTATTATATTTTCTAAAATAATTTTTAAGCATGATTTTTTAAAAGTTTATCTTACCACGTGCCGTTTTCAATACGTAATAATAATAAACATTTTGCACATAAAGCAACAAACATTTTTCAGCCTTTGTTTCTGACTATTTTTGCATAACGAAATTAATACGTCCTTTATAAATAAATAAAAGAATAATATTAAAAAAAAACACCAATCTAACATATTTGTGAAAGACAAATTAACGAAATTAATACTTCTTTTATAAACAAATAAAAGAATAATATTGAAAAAAAAAAACCCACAAATCTAACATATTTGTAATCGTACAATTTAAATTTTTAGATCGCCAAATAGGATTTTTTTTCAAATGGAATTTGTTTGCAAAGTTCATCTCAGTTTACTGATTGTCTATGGTTTTAAAAACAATTATAAAGCGTGAAATATTTTTTAATATATCTATATCTATATCGCGCGGACCTCGATTACGAAAGATTAATCCGTATGCCCTTAAAACAAAATAAGGAGTTCATCACTTTCTTACGGCTAATATCCATTAAAAAAAGCTTCCCTATGAATAAATAAATAAAATAATATAAATAAAACACAAATTTAACAGACATGTATAAGCTCTGAAATTATCAGAATGTAAGTAGCAAAATCTGGGTCAAATAACTCTTAGCATTCGGCTAATAAGAAAATATCGCTTTAGATAAATTTCAAAAATTTATTTGATTGTATAATTCGTATTTTCGTATTAATTCGTATGAAAAATGCTTTTTTAATGTAAGTGGGCAATCTAAAAAAATTATTGCATATAAAAAATTATTTTTTCAATAAAAAAAATGCTTTCACCTATATTCTTTAACCCGGGAAGTCCGGGTACGATCCCCTAGTAATTATAATAACCAAAAGTTGAATATTTTGTTTCATAAACTTTTTTAAAATTTTATTTGAATATTTCATTCATTTTTGAAATGTTTCAATGAATCAAATAATCTGAATTTAATTTTATAAGAAAATGTTGAAAAATATTCAGTTGTATGCATAGAAATATATTTCTTCTTTTCGATAGTAAAGATTTTTTAAATATTCATGGTGAAATTCTGAATGTCCTTGTTTATATTATGCAACAAAATTGTTGGCATTAAAAGAAATTAACCGTCAAAATAAACTTCCGATATTTGTAACATGTTCTAAAGCAACTTACTATATTAAAAACTCACTATATTAGAACCCGGTATGCTATTTCTTTCTCCCACATATTAATGTGTCGTCTCCAAAGAATAACGTTTTGTTGTATAAGCCAGTCTTAAAACAAAGTGAATAATCTCTACTGCCATTTTTTAAACTTCTAAGCATTCCACATTTTCAATTTTCATACCGTCGTATTCGCAGAAAAAGTAGTTTTAAATACAATTTGTTTGAAAACTGCATCTCCATTTATTTTTGAGATATTGCTTTGTATAGTTTTTAGCAACATTTGTTTATTTTTGGCAACTCAAGTACTGCATTTGTGTAGAAAGTACAAGAAACACAGTTGGAAAATAACAATTATATCTTTCTGTTGCCATTTTCTCATAAAAACTGAAAAAAATGTAATTAAAATACGTGCTGTTTTGAAAAAAATTTAAATGTATGATTCCTGATAAATTATGGAGCTATTATAAACTAAATTTAGTTTAAGTATCTATATTAATATTACAAACAAATGAAGGCATATGAATCATGAGATAGTCAATTTTTTTTTTGTCCAGTTTCTTGAATGACGAAATCTCTCTCTTTTTTTTTATTTGTGTATTATTCAGCGATAGTGACGTCCTATACATGTTTTACTGTAAATGTTGTTTAAGACTGGATCGTAAACGAGGAATTCTTTAGCGAATGCGGATGACGTCATTTTATATAAAATAAAAATGCGTTTTTTGGGGTCTTAAAACTGAATTATCACTATTTATATACATATATATTTTTTTTCTCATCGGGGCGACACTAAATTCTGAAAAATCAGAATTCCTGTTTTCTAATTTTATTTTTTTTTCAGTTTCACTTGCATATCAACAAAGATGTATTTTGAATGTATTTCAGCTCAAGAAACCAAACTAACTTTGTCGTTGTAAAACTACGATATAACGTCACAGCAAGGATGTTGATAGTACTACCAAACAACAGGTATTAGTTTGACAGAAAGGGACAGAAACACTCAGCCATGGTACCAACCAAATAGGCAAAGGCAAAAACCCCTGGCTGAAAAACCTCTTCCACCATCCGACCAAGTCCACAGCCAGGATATGATACATGACTAATAATACTGGGGGGGGGGGGAAATAAACAAAAAAATAAAATAAATAAATAAATAATTAAATAAATAAATACATCTGTGAAAGCTAATGTACAAAAAATAGGGTCGTTTACAGTGAAAGACATATGACCCAAAATTTCAGATAAGTCATAAAAAAAAACAGAAGGAAATTCAGTAAACTAGAACATTCCTGAATTGGCAAAGACATACGAAGTCAAGCAAGAGTCTACGAGCCCAACGTAGAATATGTGTGAAAAAGTCAGAACTTGTACTTTATAAAAGAGTATAGTTTATTAAGTTCGTTATAAATCAGTCTTAGTTTGGGATAACTTGATTTAGAGAATAAGACATTTTGCATGTTCCAAGAAACAGTTCTGTTACGTATAAATTGAAAAGAAGCAGGCATTAGTGGACATCTTCCAAAAAGATATTGTTTAGCATCGCCAACGTTTCCACAGTTACACTTATCGTTGGGACGTTTTCCCATTTTATATAAATAGCTGGGGAATGCTTCGTGAGAAGAGATAAAATATGCAGAATGTTGTGAATAACACAAAAAGACCTATCTGGGACACGAATTACTGAAAACGTATCACGACCTTTGTCACTGCTAAGCCACTTATTCCTCCAGATATGGACAATATTATTATTAAAATGCCTTTTCACTAAAGAATGAGGAATAGGAACATCGAGCACAGAGCCATATTCACATTTCTCAATAACTGATTTAGCCAATCTGACGGCATATTCGTTCCCAACAAGGCCTATGTGGGCTTTAATCCATCCTAAGCTAATAAGTTTGTTATTCAGAAGTCGTAAGTTGGAATAGATATTAAATAGTAATTCATTAGCTGGAAACAATTTCTTCATGGCTTCAATCGAAGAAAGGCTATCCGAGTAAATATGGAACTTCTCAAACGCGGAACGACTGCACCACTCAATGGCCCTATCAAGAGCTGCCAGTTCGGCCTGAAATACTGTGTTGTATGTATTTAATCTATAGCTACTTTCAAAAATAACCCTCTCATTCAGATAAACCACAGAAGCAGCTCATACTCCTTCCTGCATCTTAGAGCCATCAGTGAAAACAATAGGGTAACGGAGAGATGGCACTGTACTTGTAACAGGCTTAACAAATTCAATATGATGATTGCTACAAAAATAAGGGTAGTCAAAAGTGTTGATATTGCGTGCCAACTAACTCTGATGAGACATACAAGCCATCAATCCAGCCATAACCATTCTTCCTGCAAATATCATAACACAAACTCAACTGCTCCAGCTCTATTTCTAAAGGCGGAATCCCCGAGAGGACACACAGTGCCTCAGTCGAAGCAGTTCTGTAAACACGAATGATAGGCAGCAAACAAAGTCTCTGACAAGAAGATAAACGTTTTATGCCATGATATTTAAGATTCTTCTACCAAGCCTCAAAGCCACAAGAAATTTGTTTTTTAACAACAAAATTATACCAAATTTTCAAATAGTCAAGAGGAAGACCTCTGTCACGAATACGGGTTTTTTGCATGGCACCGGCAAAATTACGTATCTTGTCACGGACCATATCCAAGTGATCTAGCCAACGAAATTGGCTGTCTAAGTAAAAACCGAGATAAAGAACATTATGCCTTGACGGAGATACTATGCCCCTGGAGTTTGAAGATTGGACGCCACTTGCTCAAGGTATATCTGCCAAACAACATTGCTGAAGATTTTTCGACGCTAATGGTCAGGCGCATAGACTCACAAGCTGTTGCAAACTTCTCAATGCAAAGGTTCTTTTTACGTTCCTGTTCTCTCCTTGTGTCCGTACCCTCCACCACCGCCGAATCATCAGCATAAGAAATAATATTAATACTGTGAAATTTATATAATTTCAAAATTCGATCTGCAACTATAGTACAAAGCAGTGGGCCCAAACAGGATCCTTGCAGACATCCACGAAATACTCTAAACCAGCGAGTGCCACGTACAAATTTAAAGCCGAGCAGCCTATAGCTAACATAGTTTTTTAGAGAATCTTTAAGGTAGTCAAAAATAGGAAGCCTGTCAATAAGTTGACAAAGAATATGCCAGTCAGTAACTTCAAACGCACTCACAATGTCAAAACTTGTGAGGGAGCAGTATTTATAATTAGACAAGGTTCTTCGTACACTGTAAAAAAAATCTGTAAAGTTACTAAAGTTTTTCTAGGAAAATGGGATTCCAAGAAATTTTCATGTAACGGCAACAAGAAAATTTCCTGTAACAGACGCTGTTACAGGAATTTTTCTTGTTGCTGTTACATGAAAATTTCTTGGAATCCCAGTTTCCTAGAAAAAGTTTAGTAACTTTACAATTTTTTTTTACAGTGTACAAGATCCTGCAGTGAAGACAAAGCTGAGACTGTTCCTCTAGATTCTCTGAAACCATGTTGATTATCTTCCAAAAAAGAAGTAGATTCAAGGATTGTAACCGTGCGAGTTTTTACAATACGCTGCAAAATTTTTGCCGGAATTGGCAGTAACGTAATCGGACGATAGGAGTTAGAAGTATCTGAAGGGCGATTACGCTTTCGGAAAAATATAACCAAGCCTTTCTTCCAGCATTGGGGAAAATGGCCAAGCTTAAGACATGTATTATAGAGCTGCAGCATAACAGGTGTAACCTTTTTACACAGATTTTTAACCACAATGGCATCAATTTCGTCAAAGCCAGGGGCCTTTTTGTTACTCTGTTGTTCAAGTGCGTGAAAGAGCTCTCTCCTAGACAAAGGGACAAAGTCTGCTGATTGCGAGTGATCCTACGAACTGGTAAATGCAAAAGGATCAGAAGGCACATTATGTACATCAAAATGATCCACCATTAAAGTCTCCGCGATATCATCGTAGGTATCAAAAACCTGAGAGTTTTCGAAAGACGTGAATATAATATCCTGTTGGGTAAGCTTCTTCTTCAAGAGAAACTTATACAAACTGCCATAGGCATTATTAGTGTTCTGGCAGAATTCAATCCATCATGAACGTTTGGCTTTTCTTAGATTCTTTTTGTAGTTTCGCCTGGCAGCAACATAGCTATCTCTGTAAGAAATATTGTCAAAGTATTTAATATGTCGTTTATACAAAGCATTAACTCTGTTACGTTCTGATTTCAGGTTAGCATCGCACCACGAAACTGTGGGATTGTATCTAAGAGATCCTCTTCTAAAACTACGACTCATAATGTCATTAATCAGATTAACGAACTCCTCCGTCCAGATATCCAAGGCTGTCTGATTTAAAACTCTATCAAGTGAGTGTGAAAGCCTCTCCAGGTAACCAGAAAACAGTGCGTTAAATTTTCGCATCTTCCTATTTTTAGTCTTAAATCTTGTAAAATTCAGTTCGAGAGGTGCAAGGCACATCGAGAAACAGATATAACGATTATCGCTGTGAGAGAAGTGTGACGTATCCACCTGCCATTCAGAAAGTTTAGCCAAAAGATCTGCTCCAACAAGAGTCAGGTCCGGGCGACCAAGTCTGTCACCCAACACATAAGTATGATCAGAGTCTTGATCATTCACAATAGTCAAATCAGTAATCATCAGATATTCCTGGAATACCTCTGTCCTGTCACTCTCTCTTGTGTAGCTCATTGACAACATTGGAACGTTAAAGTCCCCGCCAACTATAACATTTGAAAAGACAGGATAATGATGACACCACTGACGAAGGTCGTTATCTATAGAGCCAGAAGGAGGCGAATACACTGAACCAATAATGATTGCACCACTAGCTACAGTTATATTAATGAAAACACTGTTATCCAGACATAGACTAGTCACACATGCATACATGCTAGTTTTACAGATAATAGCGGCAGTTCGTTTACGTGAAAGAAAGCAGAGCCATCCCACCGGTAAACCAGTAAGAGAGCCCGCATAAGCATGATGGTCCTGGCAAAGAGCAAAAGGAATATCGAAATCAACCATATAGTGAAACAGTATTAGTTTGACATCATTGTATGATCGATGTTCGGTCAATCTCACGGATGTTCTTTAATTTTTCAGAGATTTTTGGCAATTCCAATCTTATCGGATCGCTAAATTTAAACAAAGGTAAAAGTAAGTTTTAAATGTTTTTAAGAAGATCGAAGACCGAAGGATGTCTTTTTCGAGCTAGTTTCTCTTATGCAATGGTCATCATTTAAGAAAAACACAGCATGCATGATATTATAAAGTTGGAGTTGCTGTTATTACAAAATGTTAGTCAATCATATTTAGTTCTTTTTATATCAATGTTAGTTTAAATATATGTGATGTGTGGAGATAGTGGTTCTGATTGTCCTTGTTTATATTATGCAACATAATAAAATACTTTATATAATAAATAATAATATCTTTAAATAATATCTTTTTAAAGTTGACTTACTCCACTTTCAAAATAAACGCATTTGAAATTTCGTTCATCTAATTAGTTACCAGTAAGAAATTTCTACTGATATTAAAATATATTTATTGCGAATTGATTTAAAACATAGTTTTGTTTCTTATTTCGTAATAAGATTTTTCTTCAACTACAGTTTGTGCCAAAATGGGCTAGCGAAATTTAATTCCCTACACAAATTTAATGCGAGCCACAAGAAAAATAAAACCTAAAATTTTCTAGCATAATGTATCAAATAATGAAGCAAAGAAAGTATGTCATTGAAGCATTAAGCAAAGTATATACCTTTCAATACATGGTAACGTATAAGTATATAGCTATGCTTTAATTTCGAAAAATATTTAAAAATTTTCAGGTAAACACTAGATGCCCCATGTTACAACAGGGGCGAGGCATCTATATTTCAGAATCGTCATATAAGAACAAAAATAAATTTGATATTTCTAAGCGTTACAAATTGTTTATGATAAACAAAATGCGAAAAAGTTCAAAGTTCAAATAAAATTTTTTAATATATACAAAAACATTCAAAATCAACGATAAAAACAACACAAGCAAATATTTTAATTGTTTTAAATAAGTTTCTCTATATACCTATTTATTTGACGTTTTTTATTGAAAAGAAATGAAAACAATCCGAATTTCAACGATTTAGTAATGTGAAAGGAATTGTGTTTCTTTCTAAAACATGTCGATTCAAAACTTAGAATGCTATTACACTGAAATTTTATAAATGGTTTTTCAAAGCTCTTTTGAGGAAATAGTTTAGAAAATTTCTCGAACATTCGCGCTATTTTAAAAGTCGCGTTTTATCATTTTTAAATAGTTAAATAAATGCTTTGAAGTATAACTTTTAACACATAATATGCGAAAGCAAACAGGAAAATGCTATACTTGAAAATTTTCTAAACAATCAGTCTAAGCTTTAAAAATGAATACACACAAATATGTATATTCAATTTTTTACAATTTATTCCTTTACAACTTTTCACATCAATATCTATTTTGATTAATCTGTAAAAAGCATATTGCATGGAATTTATGGGAATTTTAGAAATTTAAAGAAAAAGGATGAAAAAGGAAATGCGTTCCCCTAAAATGTTTTTTGTATGTGGAAGCAAAGAACACGTTTAATATAAAGACGCCAGGATTGTTTGAAAAATATGAATATAATAAATTTTACTAAAATAATGATTTTGATTTACGTTTCTTTTAATACGAAGAAGATCAACATTTAGATATTTTTGCATTTTGAAGTAAACCTGTATCTAAATTTAACTGTCGGTAAATTAGTTATTTGGCAACAATAACATTAGACAACCTGGTATAATTATTCGTATAATACTACAGAACAGTAGTGCTACAGTACTAGCGAACAATGATTAAAGTAGGGTATCTCCGGGAGAGTCGCCGCATACGGGATAGATGCCGCACCCTTTCCCTTGTATTTCTTGTAATTATCGATAGATGGTCACCAAACGCACAGTATATGTGCACAATGAGATTATTTTAACACGTGTATAGCGTGAATCCCATTTCGATGTTTACTTGTAGAAGTATAATCCTTAATTTGACGTAAGTGCATAATTTCAATGTCTAAACTTTTAAACACGTTATGTTTAAATACTTTTCATACACTAATTACTAAATGCATGTATGATTTTGAAGTCAAAATAAGTGTAGCGTTTGTATAGAGTACTGTGAGTATGGTTACGTCATTCCCCTTAGCGATGGCAGGTAACTATGATGGCCGACGTCTGCACCATGCAAAATGGGATACATGCCGCACTGCTATTCCGGTATACATGCCGCAGATTCTTTTGTACGGGATGATTAAGTTTATTAACTTTTCCTTTTCTTTTTGCACAGACTAACCATGTTAGTCATGTTATCACGTTTACTAAACCAAAGGGGAAAAAGGGGAAAATAAAAAGTAAGAAGTGCAAGAAAGATGCAAATCAAGATGATAATAATGAAAAATTGGATTACGCGTAGCGCAGACGTTCTTTGCAAACTACTCCAAAAAAGAGGAAGTGTAATTGGCTTCGTTGCATCATGTGTTTAACTGTAGTTACATAAAGACTGAACTTTTTCGATACTTTTTCTGTAGATTGTAGTCGAAAAAACAGGTCTCTTAACCCATTCGGGACCATAGGTGCACATAAAGAGCTTACAAAATTTATTTCTAGCACCAGTAACAAAGAAAAGTAATATTTGCTTTGTTTAATTAGAGAATTTTCATGACTATTTAAGTAAAGGTGACTTCTTTTAAAAAAGTGGTACCAACGGAATAAAATTTGTGCAAAAGCCAGCGGTCTCGAAAGGGTTAACAGATAAATTATGTAAACACAATTTTACTTTTTTTTTCTTTTGCCTTTCTAATACATTGATGTTACGTTGTTGCTGAAATAACAATTAAAATTTAATGTAAAAAAATAAGTCGATAATTTTAATAGTGAAAAGAGGCAAACAATTATTAATTTTAATCTACTAATACGTTTCATTGTACTCACTTATTTTCATTTTGTTATTACATCGTTAATTATAGTCCAGATATGAATATTTTTTTGAATATTTTCATTTATAACTTCATTCTGTTCTTATTACAAGCGCGGCATAACTACCGCGCAAGTGCGGCGTCTCAGCCTGAATGTACGGGTAACACGGTGGCGCGCAGCAGTGTAATGCTTTAGAAAAAAATTGTTAAAAAATATTAATAATTAGTTTTGAATTTTTTTGTTGCAGTGCACGCATTTTATATTTAACATTAAATAGCACAGCATATATATATATATATATATATATATATATAAAACTTTATACACAAATTCAAAAAAACGTGCGGCATAAATCCTGGATTTATCCTATTTGCACTTGTATTTAGCCTTGCTTAAATATTTTTTTTGTTTTAAAAATTTAGGATTGTGCTATTTTCTTTCCTATTATTAACTAATAATTGAAGAGCTGAGTGGAAGAACATGTTATGCTACATTTTCTTAAAAATTATTTTATCTTATGGACGAAGGTGTTATCAGGTATTCTATCACATGGTAAAGCTAAAATACCAAAGTTCTATTTAGCCTTGAAGATTTAAGACATTATTCATTAATATTTAATATTTTAATATTTAATAATGAAAATAATATCAATATTTTTTTAATATTTAAAAATTAAATATGAATAAGTTTTCTGATAGAGTTTAGTACTACAGCTGTTAATATTTTAAACGCATGATATCAAACAGGAAATAAATCATTAAAATTGACAACAAAAACTTTCATATCAAATTCCTTCAAATGACATTTTTTTTATTTAAAATATTCTTCCACTTAGCTCTTCAATTCTCTTATAATTTACGAATATCACATAAAATTAGAAATAATTCACATAGCAATGTATTTCAATCAGACAAATGTAATTGAAAGCACAATATTGAACAAAAATAAATTCAAATATATATGCGAAAAAAAGTGCATTAACGGGTCAAGTGATTTATATAAAACAGATTAAAAAAAAAAAATCTGCATAAGGTCAAAAATAATTTCTTAAAACATCCAAAAAATTTAGAAATGCACAAGGCCTTTCAAAAGAAATTAGCCTTTCGTCATTAGGCACAAAGGAAAAAAAAAAAAAAACAAGCTTTCACTTTGAAAGCCGGAGCAATACTTTGTTGTAAGGTTTTTATGATAAAATATTATTATATTAGGAGTGAATATTTCAATCTCATAATTAAAGAATCAGAAAAAAATAAGAACAATTAAATAATTTTAATTAAAGAAAAGATTTAAAGAATCAGAAAAAGCAACCCCAGATAAGCTTGCAGAATAACATTGAGTTACTTGATAACACGTTTGACTTAAAATTACTTAATTTTCATTTACACAGTTTTAATGTTTTCTTGTTTGCTGACTAAAGTTGTCGTCCCCTACAATCGATGCACTTATTGTCGTAAATGGTGCAGCTTTCGTGCAATCACCTGCTACAAGCAATACAATGAATCCAGTCAGTGGTCGAAGTAGTCTTCTGGTACAGTTAGTGCACTCATTCTCCCTGCCCTTCGTTTTTATTTCCTTCATTTTTTTTTTCATTCTGCTCTACCTCTGTTAATACCATGATCTTTTCAGACACTTTACTCAGAATGACTTCGCATAAACGAGGAAAACCGAACTTTTCCTGCTAACATTGCTTTAACTTTTCCTGCAAAAAGTAAAAATTCATTCATTAGAAAATTTATCTTTACTTAACAAAATTAAGTTATTAGTAAATTAATTATACATAATACTCATAGCAAATTAATTTTACATTAATTATTAACAATATTTATATACAGGGTGATTCATAAATATCGAAAAAATAGCCTATCTCCTTAAATATTGCCCCTAGGCACATACTTCCAATTGAAAAGTTTAATAAAAAAGGGTGCAAAATTTCATGAGATAAATTTCAACTCCATGGGAGGTCTATATGAGAAAATACAAAAATTAAATTTTTGTACGGCCCCCGTAGAGTAAATTTCCCAATTAGGAAATATTTCCTTATCCATTCCTGAATTAAACACAAAAAAATTCATCTCGATATCTTCAAAATTCGTAGAGATATCAAAATCCAAAATTCGTGACTTACACCATTTATCCATGCCTCTGAGCGACGAGTTTTTGACTCATTTTGAATGCAAGATAGGGATCAGCCACAAATTGTACATTATTAAAAGTCGATCTAAGACGGTGCCTCTCCTTTGGACATAAAATAGGCAGCGTATAAATTTTACGTTAAATCTGTTTTCAAAGTATGCTTGTGGTCTGAACTAGAGGTCTGAACGGCCGAAATATCTAGGTCCGGTCCCGAACCGACCCATAGAAAAAAAATTCGGCCCTGCCTGGAAAAAAGTTCATCTCGTATGATTTCTACATAGTTTTTTACATCGATATGGTTAAAAGTTGTTTCGTATGGAGGAGTTCTGACCGAAAATATTTATTATATCTTTTCTTTTTTCATGTTTATAATTATTATTTTTAAAGAAGCGCCAAAAGCTGTGATTATTTGTTTTATTAATGAATTTATATTTATATGTAAATGACACTTCCCCCTTAATATCGTTAATACATATTCCATGTGTTGGAAAATATGAAAAATGCTATAAAGTAAAATCTTTTACGATGGAATCACATAGGAAAGAAAAAAAAGCGTTATAAACAAGTTCCCTTCTTAGGAGTTGAAAATGTAGTCTATTTTTTTCAGGTATTATTATATTCATTTGCCATGAATCAACAGATTTTTCCGTTTAAGAAAGGATTCCGTCATAGGCTAGATTTTTTTCACTAGTTTTACTGTATTTAATTTTTTTTTGCCTTAAAATCCACTATCCTTTATAAATATGAATTTTAAAGTTTTATTGTAAAATAATGACTATTTAAAAATATATGCATTTGTTGTAAAAGTTTTTGTTCTGAACCAAATTTTAGTTATTTTTGCACGGATTAGGTCAGTCAGAGATAATGATTCTAATACGGCTTGTCTCGGGACAGGGAGTGAAAATTTCGCCCAGGGCAGACCTCGGAATAAGGAAGCCAGTCCCGGTTCGGTATAACCAGTGACCGAGAAGTTCTGCTCTCATGCTAGGTTCGAACCCAATCGTTTGGAGTTTTCAGTGGTTTTCTTCGAACCTTGGATATCCTTGCGTAAATACAGGTTAGGATCCCTTAGAAAGACCTCCACGGAAGGCACTCGCCCCCCCCCCCCCACCTTCGGGGGCACATCCCTCGTATAGATAATTGGCTGTCATTAATCACACCAACACCCGGTACGGTATGAAAAAATACTTTAGGCTCGGTCTGACCGAGTCTTCAGAAAAAAGTCGCTAATCCGGGGTCTGGCCCGGCCACAGAATACAGACTTTTTTATCGGCCTCGCCGGGGCTATAAAAAGCCTGAATTTGTAAAGGCAAAAATTGGGAAAAACTCTTAATCGGCATGTTAGAAAGAGCATTGTTTCAAATTATAGATTTAACATTTATTTATGGACATTTAAGTAGTACAAAAAGGCGGTGGAAACGGCAAAAGTTAAACTGAATCGGAAGTTTAAGCTACAGAAAGAAGTTACTTTTTCATGTGCAATTTTTTAAAATGCATTTAAACATTTTATTAGGAGCCAATCAATGTTTAAAATTTTAAATGCGTTTTTCTACATGATGTTCTTTTAATCGTCAATTAAAAAGGTGCAATCTTGGAACATGTCTTTTTTGTTTATTTTACATTAATTTTGTTTCGGCAAATCTGAAAAAAAAAATTACTTTTGAAAATATGATTTTTTTAAAAATAAGTTACATAATTTTTTAGATAAATATTTTTAATATTTTTAAAATTAAAATAAAAAAAATTCCTGAAACAAAACTAAAATTATACTTTCTCTTTAATTAAATAGAAAAAATTTGAAATCCGATCAATAATGTTTCGAATTATAAAGATTTTAAATTAAATCCGCTTAAAAAATACTAAACATTTAAATTAAAAAAAAAAACTTTATAAGAAATATTAGGATGTGATTTTGTTTGCAAATTATATGGTTAACCATCACCAAAACACAACATTAACCAAAAAAAAAAAGAAAAAGAAAAAGAAAAAAAAGAAAGAAAATCAAAATTCTCTCAACAAATATATTTTTTACATGTTTCCTAGAACTCTTAATGTAACATTGCTTCTTCGATTGCACGCATTTCAATTTGTGTCTAATCCCTTAAAACCTGATGAATTATTTAAACGGCCATAACTCTGCGAGTTTTTCAGCTATGAAGATGCAATTTTTTGTGCTTAATTCAGGAATGGATAAGGAAAGTTTTCCTGATTGGAATTTTTACACTACGGGGGCCGTATAAAAACTTAATTTTCGTATTTTTTCAAATAGACCCCCTATGGAGTTGCAACTCATGCTATTAAATTTTGCATCTTTTTTTATGAAATTTTGCAATTGGAAGTATGGGTCTAGGGGCAATATTTAAGGAAATAGCCTATTGTTTCGATTTTTATGAATAACCCTGTATATAGATATAATTAGTTTATTATCGAATGTATTATTACTTAATTAACAAAAATATTTATATGAAATTAATTTAATAACTGTATTATTAATTTATTAACAAAATTTTTTTATCTTCGAAAGCATTTTTTAGAAAATTAATTTATTGCCCAATTTTATTGCTACAATTATGTATTTTTCAAAAAGTATTTCAAAATTCATACATTTATATGTTTTACGCGTAATTTGAAATTTATGCAATTTACCAGTAACCCGAGTAGTCTCTCCTAGCATGGAAACTAACGGGGAGAATGCGCTATCTCTTCTAAGTAGCAGATGCGCAAACTCTCCAATTTCTAAGAAAATTAAAGCAAATTTAACTTTAGACGTGATGTATTCATAAGAGAAGAGTTTATTTTAGTAAAATGGCTTTCACTCGCTAATTTAATATTAACATTAAAATAATCTTAAAATATGTTAATGTTATATAGGGCGAGTTATATCTAGTCTCACATTTAATTCCATGTTTTAAACTAATATTTCAATTTGAATAAAATACATGCCGCGTAAAATTGGCAATAATAGTATAAACTATAAAATAATTCCACTTAAAAAGAAAAGATAAAATTGCATATAAATATTGCAAACATACGCGAAATATTATTAATATTTAAGTCAACAGATTCAAACAACTCATACAAACACATATGATTAAATTTTTTTAAATAACAAAATGTTGAAACCTAAATTGATATCACTGTATTCTACTATTATGAATTTCAATAATATGAAATTCACTCATATTGTAATCTGAGCTTTGATAGTTAACAATGAAATACGTAATGACGTTTGTTACAAATATACAATATGAATAATAACTTCAATTATGATATGTTGAATACTAAATTGAACTCATAGTATTTTACTATACATCATTTGAGTAATATTACGTTTAGAAAGACATTTCTGCGTTCGGAGAAGTATTCTATGCATTACTTTTCGGGATCGAACGCCAAACCTGTATTTAAAGTCAACTAGAACACAACGAACAAATCTCGTCAACCCGATAACCTGATCCGAACCCACACGAACTATTTCAACCCGAAAACGATCCAAATAAAAATAAGTAGAAAATTGTACGTCAAACATAGCAAATGATGTGCTTTCGTACTATAACTATTTTTATAAATATACAGATCATGACGCAATAGCTGTTGTACTCTTATGCAAAAATGCATGGACACAAAATTTAGTACGATTCTATATATTAAATTCAGTAATACGGAAACAATACGAATTCACCTTAAATATGACGTTATCTTCATAGCAACCAAGAATCAATACCTATCATGGGATATCATTGAGTTAATTACGTATGATAAGATTTAATAGAATAAAGAAAACCTGTATTAATAACTTTTAATCGCAGAATGTGCCAGGCATCTATGCTGAAATTGCACCATGGAAAAACACGTGTTATTTTGACTAAAAAGTACGTGCATTGGAAAAAATTGCCTGTCAATATACTTTTTCACGCACTGAAGTTTCTCAATAAGAACAGTTGCCGGTTTCATGCGTTTCCAAACAAAAATGAATTCAGAAATATGTCAGACAGCAGCTCCTTTTGGATTTGAAAAGAGCCTTAATTACACTGGTCAGCAAAAAAATAATATTTTGTCAGCTTCATGGGATATTTGGGGTTCATTATTTGTTTGTTTTTTTACTGTATTGAAACCAAAAATGTCCTCCATTTTCTTCTTTCACGTACAATATTGCTGCAAATCATGGAGAGTTTACATTAGAAAAGCACAACTGCGACGAAAAAAAAAAATCAATATTTTATTACAAGTAACTATGTTAAAAATTACACAAGTTCCAAATTGTACTTTACTCCTTGCTTAGACTTTTCATTTCAGTAAATGTTGTGGGAAACGTGGTACACTGTAAAAAAACCACTGTAGATTTGCCAGAACAAACTCGATCACAGTGAATTTGCTGTATCTTTCTTTGGTTTCCTGACTATATTAATATATAGGGGCGGTGGGATATATTTTATCCCACCTACGATTAATGAAGATTTACACCAGAAAAATTTTATGAAATTTTACTTTTCTAACTTTGATGGAAAAATGTCGTAAAATTGCTTTTCCTTATTTTGAAATAATTTTTTTTCCAATTTTCCGGTGGGAATTCAGCATTACACAAATGTAATTGCTTGCCCCTCAAGGGGTTAACATGGAAAATACAGTAGTTGCGTAAAATAAACAGCACAACGTGCTGGCAATTTGGACGCATTTTTTTACAGCACAAACTGCTGGCGTCCAAATTGCCAGAACATTGTGCTGTTAATTTTACGCAACTACTGTATTTTCCATGTGAATATAGTCAGGAAACCAAAGAAAGATACAGCACATTCACTGTGATCGAGTTTGTGCGTGAGATGAACAGTACTTTGTACTGTAAAAATTTCGTTTTTTTTTTTTTTTTTTTTTTTTTTTTTTTTTTTTTTTTTTTTTTTTTTACAGTGTAGAGGCTTATGTCTGTCTGTAGATGTTTTTATTCGTTGCTCGAATTCCTCGCATTTTCTATTTGTATTTCTCTTGAGTGTCACCCTTAGAAATACGAAATTAATATATAAAATTATTATTGATATGGTGTTTTACTCAAGAATAGGATACCAGATTTCAGGTTAAAAAGAGGAAAAAGAGAAAATTAAAGAGACATTTTAAGCTTAATTAAACTAAAATCATGAGTTTCGCAAGAAAACCTGACGTGATGGAATGACGTGATTATAAATATTTCTTCCGGTTTCAGTGCATTAAACCCTATAAGAATCAGTCATGATCCTTACACAGTTTTTTTTTTTTTCAGACCTGTGTTATTCTTCTTTATTATCTTCTTTAATATCAGAGCAAGGAACAATAAAGAAACATCAGATATTTTTGTTATTACTAAGTTTAGAAACACATTAAAAATGAAAACCAAAAATGCGAATAGTTTAAAAAAAGTCCCATTAGCAATTTTGATATTTAGAATCTAAAATAAGGACATATATCATAATTCGAAATAAAGATAATAATATTTAATGGATTCTTAATTTCTGAAAACTGACTGCATATTTCTGCCTCGAAGTTAAATTTTAATCCTAATGCATTTTGTTTGGGTGTATATACTAAATATTTCTGGTAATTGATTAAAATACCAAAGCATGATTATGTAGTACTGATTTATTCAAATGCGAGAATTTTAATTCTAGGATTTTATATGTGACTCGAATACATTAATAACTTTCCATTAATGAATAGATGGAAGAACAGGAATTTTGGAAAATTTATTTTAATGTTTTAAGGAAAATTATTAATAATTTAGTTTTGTATTAATTTTACATTTTGCTTTATTGATATATCACAATTTCTAGAATAACGATTTCTATGTATTTTACTATAGAGAATTAATTATAATATTCAGAAAGGTCAGTATATTCAAGCAAGTGTCATGGTAAATGAATAAGGAATTTTCATATGTCTAGAAACCATTTTAAAATCTTTAAAATAAACATGTTTATTTTCAATTTTATCAATCTTAATAGAAAAAATTAAACGCATTATGTAAATGACAAACGTTTTGATGATTTTTAATTACATAGTCATTTTCAATTTATAAAGAAAAATTTCTTATTTTTCAATTAATTTATTCATTATATATTTCTTTCTGAATTTTGAAAGAAATTATAAAGAAACCTGTTAAAACGGTACCTGCATATACTAGAATCGTGCCTTAAGCAGAAAACTCTCATCGAATTGTCCCATCGAAAAAAGTTAAAGTTTACACATTTATAAAAGCGAAGGCAGAAATCTATCTGAAGTGGAATCATTTATGTTTGATTTTAGTACATTTTCGTGCAAACACAATTTAATATAGCGTTCATTACTGGCTAAGTTTCCTAGTTTAGTGGTCGGCGCGGTGGGCTACACCGGTATAAGTCCAGAATTCCACTCCTGGCTAGGCAAGGTTCGCCCAATCTTTAATCCTTCACTATTGATAAATTGAGTATCAGTCTTGCATGGAAACTAAACGCTGATGTTCCTGCTATAGGCTGACCACGTGAACAGGACATATGCCGTTTAGTACCTCAGAGACCATGGTGAAGCAAGCAGTGTAGGTCAAGATCTATAATAGATTATAACGTCACAAGTTTAGTTGTTTATTTATTTATTGACTTATAACTATTGGATTGCACGTTTTTATCGCTGTATTTATATACGACGATTTCTGGTTGAGTTAGTATGACAATATGCTTTACTTCTCTGGCAGTACATGGAACAGAATTACACAAAATAAGTAAAGCTTATAGTGTGTTTACTAATGGATGCGCTTTGACGCTCAACAAAGAATTTACAAGTGCGAAAATACGAAAGCAAGAAACTAAAACATTTGACGTATAGACTGGAATTTTAACAAAGCAAAACTAACAATAAAAAAATATATAAGTGCTAGAAAAGGCCTTGCTTTTTCAAGACGCTGTGCCTTGCTCCATCTTTCACTGAAGAAGAATCTCAATAGTAGATTCAAAACAGCTGCTTGAAGCTTTTTACGTATTATTTGTGCATTCTCAAACGTTATTTAACTGCTTTTTAATATTCTTGCACAAAGGCTTTATTTGCTATTTTTAAGGATTAGATTAGATATTGATAAGGAATAGATTAGATTATATTAAGAGGTTAAAAATTTAGGTCCAGCAATAATGAATAAGCATCTAATTACTCTTTTTAATATTGTAGGCATATGACAAGCCCATCAGGTCCACCACGGTGAAATTGAGACATACTCAGATTGTGGTTTTAAAAGAATTATTCTTCTAAATAAAAATCCGAAAGGAAAGCGATAAAAAGTCAGTTTTAAGCCTACACTACTCTGCAATTAAAAGTAATATAGTCTTTAAATTAGAATTCAATAATGCAAAAAATGCAAAGTTACTAAATGTAAAGTTATTCAACGTTAAAGTAACAGCCAATGGGAAAGCAGATGTCATCAACCAATGACAAAAGCCAATTTCTAAATCAGAAGAAACCTGACAGAAAGAGATTTGTGAAACAAACTGATTAAAAGCACAGGCAAAGTAATAAGTTAAAGTAATTTACAAGTAAATTTAATATATGTATATATATATATATATATATAATATGTAAAGAAAAAAAAGAAAATGAGTATAAAAATTAAAAAAAAAACAAATTACATATAATGATAAATAACAAATGGAAATAAAATAGATATTAAATGTTATTAATATATAGGAATACAAAACTTAAGAATAAAAATATTAATAATTAAATAGTATATGGTCAAACTGAACAAATTTTTCAGGGGTGTTCACTCGAACAATATGCACGTATATATGTATATATGTTATATTACATATTATTGTTATTATTATTATTATTGTTATTTCGGTATTTAATAGTTATATTTGTATCTATTATTAATTTTTAATCTCTATTTTATTTCTATTTCTTTTTATCATTATATCTAAATTGTTTTTAATTCTTTTATTTATATATTTCTTTTCATTTTCTTTTTCGTTTATTATATAAGTATATTAAATTTTCACGTAACTTCTTTTAATTTTAATGGCTCTGTTTTTATACATTTTGCTTTATATTTATCTCTGTGTTCGATTTTCCTATTGGGCAATGCTCTTGTGGATTGGCTGAAGTCTTCTGCTTTCCTATTGGCGCACAATATTTAACTTGTCTCTTACAGTCTCTTTTTTTCCTGTCTTGATGATGTCCGCCAAGTGATAGTACATCTTCTTTGAGTCTGAAAAAGAAAAACATAATTATTTCGAAAATCATAGCGTATTTCTTAATTTTATGGTGTTATTAAGAAAGGTTTTTTTGTACTATACTTTGCTTAGTAGTTTATTGTTTTTAGTAAGGTTCGAATGGTCCCATGGTTTATACGGAGAAAATTAGGTAACTCTTATTAATGTTTCATTTTGTTGAAATTATTGTATGAATACTATTAGAGCGGGCGGCGGCGACACGAATGACTACGTCATCGAGTTACGGGATGAAATCATGATGCAGGACAAGATTTTTAGGAGTAGATTAAGGAATGACTGGTCTGCCTCGACATTTCTTGGTACGATAGGCGCAGCAGCGGGCGCCAACTCGTGTACAAATGAAAACCCTATAAACGTAGTATTTTACATTACATTGCCATATATACTACTTCGTATCGACTTTCAAGATGAATTAAGTGTTAGAAAGTGAATAATGATTTACCGAAATTGCAAGACATGGTGAAATAATTACAGCTGTGTTTCAAGATTGCATTTGATAGATGAAATCGTTTTATCTGAGTGAAAAGCAACTACCCATTTCTACCTCTTTACACGTGCAGAGAGAAAAAAAAAGGAATTTCCAACATCTGGTATACATAAAAGTGTTGCACAACGAGATGCAATAAGAAAGACTAATGAACTGAAAACTTTTCTTTCTTTTTTTAGTCAGTCTCTAAATATATGCCCTAAGCAAAACACGCAGTGTGTCTGCGCTCTGAAAAACCTTAAACATATAATATGTTAATTAAATATATAACTTTGAATGTAAATTTAATTTTAACTTTATATATGTTCATTTAATTAAATAGTGTAGTCCTGTGATCCTGTGCCCTCTTTTGTTACTGAGTGGAATATTTTCGTGCTGATTCACTTTGGATTTTTATAGCAGGTTGGATTACCTTACGCGGATTCAATCAACGCTGAAAATAAAGGTAGGAGCATGCCAATTTTATCTTTCTCCTTTTTTGTGAAGATGTTAAAAGGGAAAACATTATTTTCTAAATATAATTCATGAAGAGAAGCTCAGTTATTTAACTGCCGTGATTTCACAATAAAAATTCAATAGATTATGAGAACAGACTGAAGGCTGTGAACACGGCAAGTTACCGCTCTCTTCTATTTAAACTATTGTAACAATAAATGAAAATAAACGAAAACTCTTGAAAGTTAAGAAACTAAAATAAAAGAAACCTTTTAAAGATAAAACAATGGCCTCCTCCCTAAAAGAAACATTTAATATCGAAAAATTAAATCCGCATAACTATGCCCAATGGAGTTTTAAAACCCAGATGCTCCTAATGAGGGAAGATTTATTTAATTATGCACAGGATGACCCCCCAACACCACTAACTACTGAGTGGACTAAGCGAGATAATCGTGCTAGGGCTACAATTATATTAACTTTAGAAGACTCACAACTTATTTATGTGAAAAATGAAACGACAGCCAAGACAACTTGGAATGTTTTAAAAACTATACACGAGCGCGCAAACCTTTCGAGCAAATTATATTTACTCAGAAAGTTATACAGTCGGGTTATAAAACTCGGGGAAAACGGAGATATGATAAGTCATATCGTAAAAATACTAGAAACAGCCGACAGATTAAAGGCGATAGGGGAAGAAATTAAGGACACGCATTTATCCGCGTTACTTTTATGCTCCCTCCCACCGAGTTATGATACTTTGATTATCGCACTTGAAGCGAGAAATGAAGAGGAGTTAAACTCTGAATTTATAAAAGGAAAATTGACCGATGAGTATCAAAGGAGACAAGATAGCTCGAATAATACGTCGCGCGAAAATGCGTACAAAGCAGAAAAAAATAATACTAAACCACAATATCGCAAACAAGAACAAAATATGTTTTGTACATATTGTAAAAGACGAAATCACATAAAATTAAATTGTTGGTTCCTTAAGAATAAAAATTCAAATTCTAAAAACCAAACAATGAATAAAGGGAGACAGAATGCTGCATTATGTTCTGAAACGAACAAAATCACTCCGGAAGTAGAAGTACAAACAAACACACAGACTCTGGGGAATAGTAGCAAAGAAAACAAAAGTACTTTAGATACAAAGGTGTCTCAAAACAACTGTTCCTTTTACGCGAACATTGAAAATAAATCTACCTGGATAATTGATTCAGGGAGCTCTTCACACCTTTGTAACGACATAAACCTATTCAGTGACATTGATACAAATAATAAGAACACAGTCACGATTGCAAACGGAAAAATTCTTGCTTCACACGGGACAGGCACAATAAAATTACAAACACAATCAAACGACATTACTTTAAATGAAGTTTTGTACGTGCCAGAAATACAGTCAAATTTAATGTCTGTTAATAAAGCAGTGAAGCATGGGTGTAAACTCATTTTTGAAAACGAAACCTGTAAATTAATCCAAAACGGCATAACCTTTATAGAAGGGAAAATTAAAGGTAATTTATATGAAGTAGACCTTTACAAACATAAACAAGTAAACTATGCGAATTTAGCTCATCAATGCAAGAATAAAAACTGTATTGAACTCATGCATAGGAGATTCGGACACAGAGATATAAATGCTTTAAAGCAACTGCAAACTAAAAGTTTAGCAACAGGTTTTAATATGGAAAATTGTAAACATGAAGTAATATGCGAAAGTTGCATAAAATGTAAATTAACAAATGCTCCGTATCCTAAACAAGCTACAAACAAAGCTAGTAAAATTCTCGATTTGGTTCATTCTGATGTATGTGGCCCGATGCCAACAGAAAGTATGGGAGGAAAGAAATTCTTTCTCACATTTACTGATGATTTCAGTAGATTTACAATGGTATTTCTTTTATCAAAGAAAAGTGAAGTCATCACTAAACTAAAAGAGTACGTAGCCATAACGAAAAATAAATTCGGTCGCAATATAAAGGAATTAAGAACTGACAACGGCGGGGAATATACCAGTGATGAGATAGAAAATTACTTAAAAGAAGCAGGTATACACCATCAGCTAACCGTGCCAAATTCTCCATCTCAAAACGGTGTTTCGGAGAGGAAGAATCGTACACTAGTTGAAATGACGCGATGCCTGTTATCGGAAGCGAAACTACCTCAGAAGTTTTGGGGTGAAGCTCTAAATACAGCGGTATACTTAACTAATCGACTCCCCACGAAAGCTCACAATTCTACTCCATACCAATTATGGACAAATAAAATACCGGATTTAAGCAACATTAGAATGTTTGGCTGCAAAGCTTACGCTTATCTCGAAAAATCACAAAGAGGAAAACTTGATGATAAAGCGATTGAAGGAATTTTTGTCGGTTACGACAATAGATCTAAAAGTTATAGGATCTATACTGGTAATAATAAAATTATACGAGCAAGAACCGTCAGATTTCTAGAAAACTTTAATTCAAACACAACACCAAATTTAAATCTGAAAAATGATAGCGAAGTTCAGAAACAACCCGAAAAAGCAGGGGGAAATTCCTCAGAAATTATAATAAGTATGCAGGAAGAAAAACAAACAGACAGTGAGGAAAATACAACAAATGAACCTAGAAGATCACAAAGATCGAATAGAGGTGTTCCACCAGACAGACTCGCATACATTACTAAAGAAAATAAAATTATAGAGCCGAAAAATTTCGAAGATATTAAAAATCTAAACAATCCACATGAGAAAAACCAATGGTACGAAGCAACTAGTGAAGAAATTGCTTCATTAATAAAAAATAACACCTGGGATCTAGTTGATCCTCCACCAGGCGTAAAAGTAATTGGAAATAAGTGGGTTTTTACGGTTAAATATAATTCAAATGGAGAAATTAATAAATACAAAGCGCGTTTGGTAGCGAAAGGCTATTCTAAAAAATTTGGTAGTGACTATTATGAAACCTTTGCACCAGTAGTAGCCTATACAACGCTAAGAGCATTTCTAGCGTGTGCAGCTCACAAAAACTTAAATGTAAACCATTTAGATATTAAAACCGCGTTTCTCCATGGAAATTTAGAAGAAGTTGTTTATATGTCGCAACCAGAAGGACATATTAAACCGGGTGAAGAAAATAAAGTATGTAAGCTAAGAAAGGCTATATATGGCCTAAAACAAGCAGCAAGAGCATGGAATATTAAAATAGCTGAAAGTTTAAACAAACTAGGTTTTGTGCAAAGCACCGCTGATCCATGTCTCTTCACACGAGAAACTAACGGAAATAAAACTTATATCATCATTTATGTCGACGATCTGTTAATTTCAGGAGATACTAAGGAAATAAATGAAATAATGAAACAACTTAGTAAAGAATACGAAGTGAAAAATTTAGGTATGGTAAATTACTACTTAGGCATAAACATAAAAAGAATTAAAGAAGGAACTTATGCACTCGATCAGGAAAATAAAATAAAAGAACTGATTGAAAAATTTAATTTAAAGGACTCTAAACCTTGTGATACTCCGATGGAGGCAGGTTACTTAAACTTAGATGACGATGAAAATTTACTACCTAATAATCATAAGTATAGACAAGCCATAGGAGCATTGCTATACATAGCTACGATAACTCGTCCAGATATTTCAGCGGCTATTAACATCCTTAGTCGCAGAAATGAAAAACCAAGAGAAAAAGACTGGAGGGCAGTCAAGAGGGTTATAAGATATTTAAAAACAACACAAGAATTAAAATTAGTTATAAGCAACGAATATGATCCGATTCTGACGACATTTGCAGATTCAGATTGGGCAGGAGATAAAAGTGATCGAAAATCAACCACAGGAAATTTAAGTAAATTAGAAAATGCAGCGATTTCCTGGTCAACAAAAAAGCAAAACTCAGTTGCATTATCATCTGCTGAGGCTGAGTATATTTCCGCAGCCACATCAGCACAAGAAACCATATGGTTGATAAAGCTATTAAAGGATCTAGATTTAAACCAAAACCTACCAATTATTCTGTATGAGGATAATGTGTCATGCATCAAGATGACTCAAAATTATAAACATCATTCAAAAACAAAGCACGTGGATATCAAATTTAATTCAATTAAAGATTTACGAGAGAAGGGAATCATAGAATTAGAATATTGTCCCAGTAAGGAAATGACTGCAGACATCTTTACGAAGCCCCTTCCCAAACCTGACTTTATCAAACACAGAGACAACTTGAACTTAAGAACTATTGCAACTTCAGAAATCAAGCAGGGGTGTTAGAAAGTGAATAATGATTTACCGAAATTGCAAGACATGGTGAAATAATTACAGCTGTGTTTCAAGATTGCATTTGATAGATGAAATCGTTTTATCTGAGTGAAAAGCAACTACCCATTTCTCCCTCTTTACACGTGCAGAGAGAAAAAAAAAAGGAATTTCCAACATCTGGTATACATAAAAGTGTTGCACAACGAGATGCAATAAGAAAGACTAATGAACTGAAAACTTTTCTTTCTTTTTTTAGTCAGTCTCTAAATATATGCCCTAAGCAAAACACGCAGTGTGTCTGCGCTCTGAAAAACCTTAAACATATAATATGTTAATTAAATATATAACTTTGAATGTAAATTTAATTTTAACTTTATATATGTTCATTTAATTAAATAGTGTAGTCCTGTGATCCTGTGCCCTCTTTTGTTACTGAGTGGAATATTTTCGTGCTGATTCACTTTGGATTTTTATAGCAGGTTGGATTACCTTACGCGGATTCAATCAACGCTGAAAATAAAGGTAGGAGCATGCCAATTTTATCTTTCTCCTTTTTTGTGAAGATGTTAAAAGGGAAAACATTATTTTCTAAATATAATTCATGAAGAGAAGCTCAGTTATTTAACTGCCGTGATTTCACAATAAAAATTCAATATTAAGGGTTTAGGAAAAGTTTATTAAGAGTACGTGAGGAAAAGACTGATTCGACATAACTTGGTACAAAGCGCGAAGAACGGAGTGCCAATTCGTTATTTTCACAGTGTTATTACGTCTTCGAGTTACGGCTTGAAATTTTGGCAAATGAAACATACCGATTATTACAATAGAAATATTTCAGTCTGCCACGTCATACCTTGGTAGGAGATAAGCAGCGGGGCGCCAATTCTTAATTTTGGCGGTATAATCACCTCATCGAGCTACGACTTTAAAATTTTGCACATCAAAGGAACATATCAGTACAATAAGAATATTTCAGTCTGTCTCGCCATATCTTGGTACGAGACGAGCAGAGCGGGGCGCCAATTTTTAATTTTTGCGGTATAATCACGTCATCGAGTTACGGGATGAAATCATGATGCAGGGCAAGATTTTTAGGCGTACATTAAAGAATGACTGGTTTGCCTCGATATTTCTTGGTACGTTAGGCGCAACAGCGGGCGCCAACTCGTCATTTTGGCATCACTATCACGTCATCGAGTTACGGGATGAAACCGGTGCCAAATTAAAGGTGAAAAAAAGTCTTTTAAGAATATTTTGGTCTGCCTGCGCATATCCTGGTAGAAACCCCCGGCAGACTAAAATCTATAACAAAAAAATACGTCATGATGTACAAATGAAAACCCTATAAACATAGTATTTTACATTAAACATTAAACATTCCGATTAGTACGATACGAATATTTCAGTCTGCCTCGTCATATCTTGGTAGGAGATGAGCAGAGCGGGGCGCCAATTTTTAATTTTGGCGGTATAATCACCTCATCGAGCTACGACTATAAAATTTTGCACATTAAAGGAACATATCAGTACAATAAGAATATTTCAGTCTGCCTCGTCATATCTTGATAGGAGACGAGCAGAGCGGGGCGCCAGTTTTTAATTTTTGCGGTATAATCACGTCATCCAGCTACGAGTATAAAATTTGGCACATTAAAGGAACAGATCAGTACAATAAGAATATTTCAGTCTGCCTCGTCATATCTTGGTACAAGACGAGCGGAGTGGGGCGCCAATTTTTAATTTTTGCGATATAATCACGTCATCGAGTTACGGGATGAAATCATGATGCAGGACAAGATTTTTAGGCGTACATTAAGGAATGACTGGTCTGCCTCGACATTTCTTGGTACGTTAGGCGCAGCAGCGGGCGCCAACTCGTCATTTTGGCGTCACTATCACGCCATCGAGTTACGGGATGAAACCGGTGCCAAATTAAAGATGAAAAAAAGTCTTTTAAGAATATTTTGGTCTGCCTGCGCATATCCTGGTAGAAACCTCCGGCAGACTAAAATCTATAACAAAAAAATACACCATAATGTACAAATGAAAACCCTATAAACACAGTATTTTACATTTCATTGCCATATATATTACTTCGTATCGACTTTTAAGATGAATTAAGGGTTTAGGAAAAGTTTATTAAGACAAAAACCTAGACCTTGACAAAAACTATTGTTTCATGTAAAAAATTTCTTTTTAACAAATAATAATAATAATAAATAAAATAAAGATATATATGAATAAAGAATCAGCTAGGAATTAGTTTATTCTATTTAAACACTTATCTTAAAAATTTTATTTAGAAGAAAATTTTTTTTTTCCATTGTGAATTCACTTCGTGATTAAATTTAATTTTTGTATATCAGATTAAAAATATTGAAAAAATACTCATAAATATTATAAATAATCATAATTCTATATATTAATAATTCTATATATTATAATCTATCTTTATTTAAATACGTTATATCTATATATAAAAATTCTATATATTCATAATACAAAAAATAAATATTATAAATAATCACATTCAAAAATATTAAAAATTTCCGTCTTCTATCAAGATGTGACGAGGCAGACTGAAATATTGTTATTGTACTGATATGTTCCTTTAAAGTGCAAAATTTTATAGTCGTAGCTCGCTGACGTCATTATACCGCCAAAATTAAAAATTGGCGCCCCGCTCTGCTCATCTCCTACCAAGATATGACGAGGCAGACTGAAATATTCGTATTGTAATAATCGGTATGTTTCATTTGCCAAAATTTCAAGCCGTAACTCGATGAGGTAATAACACTGTGAAAATAACGAATTGGCGCCCCCCGTTCTTCGCGCTTTGTACCAAGTTATGCCGAATCAGTCTTTTCCTCAAGTACTCTTAATAATATTTTCCTAAACCCTTAATTCATCTTGAAAGTCGATACGAAGTAGTATATATGGCAATGTAATGTAAAATACTATGTTTATAGGGTTTTCATTTGTACACGAGTTGGCGCCCGCTGCTGCGTCTATCGTACCAAGAAATGTTGAGGCAGACCAGTCATTCCTTAATCTACTTCTAAAAATCTTGTACTGCATCATGATTTCATCCCGTAACTCGATGACGTAGTCATTCGTGTCGCCGCCGCCCGGTCTATATATGAGATAACACACGCCTGTTATATTCCATTGCAGTTGCCATTTTGAAATTCAATTTTATTATGCATAAATTTAATAAAATATTAAATTTTTTAACAGAAAGGATGCATAAATAAAATCTTTCATGACATATATTTTTTTTTCCAGAAACGACATATAGACAAACAAAAATTCCATTTTAACATAACAAAATATGATCATTTCTAGAAAATATATATTTTCCCTTTTTTTTTTACATCACGAATGTTTTATTTTTAATTTATTGGTACGCTTATATGAATCTCTAGTAACTAAATAAAATTAGAAAAAAAAATGAAATGACAGCAAATTAAAGGTAAAGTTTATTTATACCATGAATCTGAAGACGTTATTACGGATCGATTGATAGCCGTCATGATTTCATAGAGTGATTATTGGCAGAGTTAGAATGAATGATAAAATTTTTTAGAGGATTATATTATAAAATAAACATAACTAGTTGGGTGTAGCAGTCTCAAAACTTTTTTACATCTTTCTTTTCATAATATTTAAAAAAATAGTTACAAATATTCAATAGATCAATATTATTAGTTCAATACTATACAAACTATGATTTCATCTTACATTTCTGCTTCTGTCAAATAATCAGAGTAATAACGAATTAATCTCGATCACGATATTTAAAAAATCAATATTTTTCGTTATTCTGTTTGACGACAGCTGTTTGTGAATAGATTGATTAGCAGGATGCAGTGGTGGAAAATTGGCGCAGAGGAGGAGCCTATTGACAGCACTAAATTTTTGTAGTATTTTTCGGCTTATCTAATGACAGAATTTCTGAGTTTTTATTAAACTGAAGAATACCATAAAATATTAGTGGTGTCAATAGGCTCCTCCTCTGCGCCAATTTTCCACCACTGAGGATGCGATGTTCCGGTCGCTGCACGAGCCGCCGATGTACAACAAAAGTACGGAAAATTTGGAAAATTAAACAAAAATTACTATTACTGGTCACATTTCCGGTGGAATATTTCCATATTCAACTTGGACTTGCTTACCTTAGAAAAAGCATCTATAAGAAAGTTGGTTACATTACATGAAAACATCACATATTTTTCGATGGTACAATAATGAAAATGGCACAAAAATTGCTACTGCAGCCCTTCTTCAGGCGAAATATTTCCAAATTCATGGGGCACCTTTTTGCAATAGCCAAAAACATATGCATGAAATTTGGTTCAATTCTATGCATAACTTCATACACTTTTTCATGGTACAATGCCGACACACGGATACACGGATTGACATACAGACAATCTATATAAGCATACACTGTTGAAACTTTGCAGCAAAACTGCCCAGTCACTCGACTGTTTTTATATAAAATGGTTTCTTAACAGTAATTTATCTTTATTTTGACAATTATATGGTCACACAAACTTCATAATATGTAAACCTCAAATAAACATTATTTTTAAAAAAGGTCAAATGACTGTATATATTCAGTTTGCTACAGATTACAATAACAGTATATCGAGCAGAAAAATAAATAAGGTGTATGTTCATCTTATAACATGTATGCATACATATATATTTGATATAACATGTGTTTTTCTTAATAGAAAACGTCAAACAATTGTATTCTTGAACTTCTTAATTTGCAATTAAATCAGATTTATATATATATATATATATATATATATATATATATATATGTCATATACTGGGGAACATCCCACTGTATGATTGCATAACAATATTACCGAGATAAATAAGTTTTGGACGATGTTGGTGGTCTAAATACCTAGAAAACTCCTATACCGTCCCGTGTCCCTGATGCATATTTTTAAGTTTGGAGCTGTCTGTATAAAATTGTTTCAATAAAAATAATTCGATGTAATTTTTTTCCGGAACTGGAACTATTGTTTTATATAAATATGTAGCAAAAAATTAACCTGTACACATTTTTAGGGTTGTTATTATTTTTTGAACTCTGTCCCTGGGTTTTAGATTCCTTACCGTCCCTCTTCTAAAATTATACAGAATCACTCCAGATACAGCCACAGAATTTTTTTCAAGAATTTTCTCATGCAGAAGTAGGCTAGAGAAAGAATGTCTAAAATTCTTTGACAGGAAATTTACTGCAGAATTTAAATCAGCAGTTGAATATCAATTCCAAGCATCGTGGCTTTATTGGTAGTCTAACCGTCCCCAAGGTTTATTCCTGCACTTATCGAGGTAAATTACGTTTTGTTAAATATAATCTAATGTAATCAACTGTTTCTAAAAATCAATGAACACTGTGGCTAGCACTTAGTTTTAACATTATTTGCCTAAAAATAGTGGTAATTTTCCTTACCGTCCCATCCTTACCATCCCTTTTTTTTTCCATTACCATCCCTTTTTTCCTATACCGTCCCTTTTTTTTCTTTCCGTCCCTTCTTTAACACCCCTTTGAGACAATGTTATACCAAAATTTTGTGCTAAAAATACTAAATGGATATTACTTATTATTACGATGCAAATTCATTATAAGTAAAAATTTCGTTGAAAATAGAAAGTTATAGTGGTAAAATGTTAAGGAAAATTAAACTCGCAAGCTTAACTTAAACCTCAGTTAACTAAAAAAAAATTTCGCTGCTGACCATTTTTTCTTTATTTTGGATCATTAAAGCATTTGTCCATCAGATTAAAATGTTATTTTAGCAAGTTTAATTTCACCAGATTTTTATTCTCGAAAGTCAAAAGATTGTGAAAATGCCCCATATCTGTATTTCGAAGGATATTTTGTAAGGGTGCGTCCATTAAAAAAAAATATCAATAAAAAGAAACAGCTTGATAGCGTCTTCTATGCTAATTGTAAAATAAATATATATACATTTTGTATGAATTGATTTAATGATTTTTAGTTTATATTCTCTTTTTAAAAGTGTAACAGAAAAATATTCATGTGATTTACTTTCATATTTTAAATGCTTTATCATTGTCGTTTTAAGGGGACGAGGGACCTTAAAAATCAATTTTTTATTTTTTCTAAATTTCACTTTAAATATTACACAAGAGTACATTATATGTATTATGGTATGCATTTATCACACACACAAAAAAATGTTATTTTTGAGAAAAAAATGTAATTGTACGCGTCGTCTCAGAAATCTTCGAACAGAAATCTCAGAAATCTTCGAACTCTGCGTGTTCCATGTCAATGAAAATCCCCAATATTTTTTATAAAAGGTTAGTTTATATATATAAATAAAAAACTTTTATATATATAAATAAAAGAATTTTATATATTTGAATATAAAGGTTTTAAAAAAATGAACAAATTTGAAATTTTTTCGAAAAAATTTCAAAATTTCAAAATTTTTCATTTTTTTTTGTAAATTTTTCTTTAAATATTTCACATTATAGTAGCATTACATATATATAGTAGTATTATAGCATATAATACATTGTATGCATTATGGCATGCGTTTATCACAAAAAAAAAATTTTTTGAGAAAAAAATGGAATTTTACGCGTCGTCTTATAAATCTTCGAAAAGTCTAATGCGTCTTCTATATCAATGAAAATTCCCAATATTTTTATAAAAATTTGTTTTATATATATAAATAAAAATGTGCAACGAATTTTATATATTTGAATATAAAGGTATTAATCAAAATTTTTTGAACTTTTTTTTGAAAAAAATTCAAAATTTTTCATTTTTTTTTTTTTTTTACCTTTATATTTAAATATATAGAATATGATGCACAGTTTTATTTAAATATAGAAACCAAACTTTTATAAAAAATAATGGGGATTTTCATTGATATGGAACGCGCGGGGGTCATTTCGAAGATCTCTAAGACGACGAGTAAAATTCCATTTTTTCCCAAAAATATTTTTTTTTTTTTGTGATAAATTCCAGCCATAATGCATATAATGTACCCTAGAATAATATTTAAAGTGAAATTTACAAAAAATAAAAAATTGGTTTTTAAGGATTTTAAGGTCCCTCGTCCCCTTAAAGTATACATTTAAAAAATAACTTCCGGCTCGGCCTATAGGCGGAGGTAGAAGTCGAAGTTAAGTACTAATTTCCCCAACAGAAACTAAATCAAGATTAGAGATAAACCCAGTTTAACAAATTTATCTGGCAGCTTTTCACGAATTTTGAACAGTTTTGTGTAAGAATTGGTATTATCATAATCATGTTTAAGCGATAATTATTTCTTCAACCCCTATTCATGAGGATATATTTTAGTAATATCATCCATAAGTAGAGTTCATCTTATCAAAAACCTGTCACTAGAAAAGTTGTAGATAATATTAAGAAGATTTATATAATAAATTTAAACCGTGTCATGCTTGTTTCATTAAATGAACCGCACAGTATATTTTAAATTCTGGCGGTCTTTTTATTGCGACATGCGCGCGTTCAATAATGCAACCCTATATACAGCATCTCTGATCTTGTGAAAAATTTTCATCACGACGATAATACTTTTTTATCACCTTAGTGGCATATTAACGGAGAACTACACCCACAACTTTTTGTTTTTATTTAATAATAATAATAATACTAATTATTATTATTATTATTTTCCTTTAGAGCTGGTCTATCAAAAACTTGTCAATATAAAAGCTGTAGATAATATTAAGAAGTTTTATAATAAATTTAAGCGGATTTGATATCTTTTGAATTGACGAAGTTGTGATTATTTTTCTTCTTAACCCCCACCTCCTCTTTTTTTATTTTATTTATATGTATAATTATTTTTTTGCTGTAAGAGTTGGGCCTATAGAAATTTTCTCAGAATAAAAGTTGTAGAAAATATTAAGAAGATTTATAGTATATTTAAGTAGATTTGATATCTTTTGAAATTAAGAAGATACACTATTTTTTTCGACATTTGAGTTCATTTTTAGTGATATCAAAAATCTGTCATGCATAAATTTTTGGCCCTTTTCCTAGAAGTAATAATAACTTTAAACTGATTCGATATATATCATAATTAAGAAGTTATGGTTTTTGTTTCTGCCTTATAAAAAACCTCTTCATTTCCACCCCCTTCGTTCGATTTTTTCCCATTAAAGAACTTGACAGAGGTTTTCTGCACCTTGATATTATGTATAAGTTTGGAAAAATTGGTGCAGAATTATTGAAGATTTCGTTTCCATAAAAAAGTGAGATATATATATAATTTCTTTATGATAGATAGATACTATATATATATATAGCTTTGAACTGTTGGCAGTTTTAGGTTCTAGGGGTCATGATCGGCGTAGAACTGCAAAACATTTTCAGAAATTCCAGCATAAGGGAGAATGTAATAGGCAGTATTTCTTACGAAAAAGTGCCTGAAAAGCACGTTTAATGTAAAAAGGCCAAACTGTTTTTTAGATGGCTTCAAAATTTTAGTTTTATATGGGAAATTAGTAATAAGGAAAATTTGCAGCAATGCAAAGAACTTTAAAACATATATTGCAAAATACAGCTGCTTTATAAAGAAGACTGCGATTGTCTTCATGTTATTCTAGATTTATACATTTTTAATGAATATAGTATTAATTAGAAAGGTAACTTTGTTAAAGCAGTTTTTCTGTAAAATGTGTAAAAAGCCTTCTAATTTTAATTGGAAAAATTATCAAAAATATTTATTCATTATAAAATATAACTTTTGACTTGTACAGATTAAATGAGATTTGTCTTACAAGGAGAGGGCCAACCTTGTTAATCACAGATTTTGATTATTTTAATATATGTTGTAGGGTAGAGACCCCTTAGTGTCAAATTCAACGGATTTAATCCAACGCTCCTTAGTTTTTGAGAAACCCGGGGGTCTAATAATAGTACACAACTTAAATACTTACATTGAAACCGCAATGATAAGCTGGCCGTAGCTCAGTTGGTACGGCATTCGCTGGCTGATCTGCGGGACCGGGTTCGGTGCCCGAACACGCTACATTTGTTTTTCTCATTTTTTGTTTTATAAATATACCTGTAATTATAATTTAATAATTTCAATTGCAAATTTTAATATCATGCATTAATTATAATGTTAACAAACTTAAATTTATCATTTTTTATTTTTAAACTATTATTTCTCCATCCTTTAAAGAGGTTTAAAAATAAATTGGATCTATTATTGAAAGATAAAAATTCCAAAATCGTGACAAAATCTGTTGTGGTGCCATCTAGTTATGATAAAATAAAAGAATATTCAAATAAAATAAAAATAAAAGCAGAAACAAGATAAAGGTGAAAGCAAAATAATTGAAAGCGCAAGCATACGTATTACAAATTTAAAAATCTTTAATATGCAAAAAATTGGTTGTAATTTAATTCTCATGCTAATTTTTAATATAATTATGCTTGTTACTTTAAAAACAGAATAATAGTATTATCGCATTGACTTCCTTTGTTAAAGCAATGCGTAAATGATGTTTCTTTAAAATCACGAATTGACACAATTGCTCAATATCATTGCATCGATAAAGAACATATGAAATACATTTTAAAAGTGATTTAAAAAAAAAAATAACAGTTTTATGATGTTTTATACAACTATTTACTTAAAAGTAAAAAATTAAATAGGTTAAAATTATAATTAATATACAATATTATAAATTTTAATTGACAATGAGATTATAATTTGGTAGTATTATACAACTACTTACAAGTATATTTATAAAACAAAAAATGAGAAAAACAAATGTAGTACATTCAAGTATCTAACATGGGCCCGCGGATCAGCCGGCAAACGCCATACCAACTGAGCTACGACCAACCTCTCATTGCGCTTGCAAAGTAAGTATTTAAGTTGCGTACTATATTACACCCCCCGGTTTCTCAAGAACAAAGGAGCGTTGGATAAAATCCGTTGAACCTGACACTAAGGTGTCTCTACCCTACAACATATATTAAAATAATCAAAATCTGTGATTAACAAGGTTGGCCCTCTCCTTGTTAATACGGTTGTTAGTTTTTTTAAATTCCCACTAAATCCATATTTTTAAATAATGCCAGTAGAAAAACAAAATTAGACTAATCTTGGTTATATTAGGTAGAGCAAAAAGTCTGGGAAATTTTTATTTTAATAGTTACCAGAATGTGCATCGTATATAGGAGTACCACTGGTAGATCTATAGAAGTTCAGGAATTCCAAAATGCCTATTGTACAGTATGATTTGCGTGTGTTGATCCGGCAATATTGGAGGAAAGGTCTAACGATTCTGAAACCCGTCGATGAGATTAATGAGGGTAACGTTTCTCGAATTTTTCGATTCCAAGGAGCCGCCATGGTATTTCCAGCCAATCCAGAATCTGTCAGAAAGTCGTGGACTATGATGGTCTCTACTTTGAAGAATACCCTTTGTTGCTTTTTTTGTTAATTTGTTCATAACAACGCAACTTTCACAAATTTCCCAGAACTTTTTGATCAACCTAGTATTATGGTTACACGTGAACAATAAATACTAAATACCACCTATTATTGGATTTTAGCAAAAGGGTGCTTCAAAATTCATGATGCAAACATAAAAAGAGATAGAACTCATCGAGGTAAGACCAGGCCGTTAACTAATCAAAATAGAGAGTTTTCTTATTTATTGTTAGAATACTTAATCTCTAAAAGCATGGGCGGTGTACTCTGTACGCCACTCAGTACAAAAAAAAATAAAAATAAAAATAAAAGACTTGAAAATACTGAAATAATTATGTTATTAACATTTGGTATATTTACCTTTTACCCTAATTTACTACTAATATTTAAGGTTAAAATTAACAATTTTTTCTTTGAAAATTATTATTATTATTATTTGGTAAATCACCACTGTTGTACGAAATATGGCGCGTCTATTATTTCTGTAATATGTACTATTTTCTTTCTTATTTATACTTTTTTAAGGAATGTGATGTCTATTAGTTTTATGTTGTTAATATACAGTAGATTTTTGTCTTTACAATTTCGTTTTAATAACTGTTATACTACCCCTGCACATTGTAAAGATATCTCTACAAATTCTTATTCAGGCTTTAAAAAACGAAGGGACATAGAGTGCAGCGCTACTGTCGTTACGTTATTGCAAACCATCCGTATCTGGGTATTTCCACGACCACTTGTCGTGTAAAGTCACATACTATGCTTGTTGGCCACCGTTGTTTTATAAAAGCTTGCTTCGCCTTTTTCAATTAACGAGATATCTCCCATAAAGTAAGTCATATTTTTTCGTTCTAAAATACTGGTAGTCAACAATCATAATATTTGACTTACATGACAAGTGCTCATAGAAATACCCATTTTTAAACGTTAATTTTTTTGTTCAAAAAACTACATCCTGGCAAAATCACTTCAGTCTTAATAAAACAAAATTTGACAATCCCGAAAAATCATATTTTTAATATTTCGCCTCACTAGCACTGCATTTTGAAATTATAAATATGTTTTTTTTATCAAATGCTTGCAAATACATATATTGTGAAAAGAAAAATGAGAATATTACATTTTAAAATTCTTTTGGAAAAGTTACTTGACAAAAGGAATCGCTACGGTGCAGACATACAACAAATATATCTTTTATTATCTGAATATAAACAGGAAGTGTGAAATCCGTAAGAAGCTATATAAATGATTGTAGTTTGAAATTTCTATAAGTTTTCTTTTGTGTTATTTTAAAAAGTTTACAGAAAATTCTTCCATTTCAGCATTTGTAAAATTTCATCGTTTTGGTGAAAACGAAATTAATACTATGAAGAAATATTTTAAGATCCTTTTCATATATTCAATCTTCATGAATGCTTTCAACTGTAACATAGGTTATGTGGCTGAAATATTGTAGGAAAAGTATTTCTTCTTTAATTTATTAAAATTTCAAAAGTAATCAATAAAAAAAGTATAGTCTGTGTAAAAAAGAATGTTACACTCCATAATAAAACCGCAGAAAAACATCGTATAATTAGTTGGATGTGGCAATCCCAGAACTTTCTTCTATCTTGTACTTGTTAATACCTCCTGAAAAATGCAGCATATCAACACCACCGGATAGATGATTTACACCAAAATCTTAATTATCAACAACTTTGACAACTTCTAACTGAATCTGAAGTTTGGTGAAAATCCGTGCATTAGATTTTTAGATAGAACTATTGCAGAAATTGTTAAAAAAAAAAAAATGATAGCAGTGCCACCTGTTGGACAATTTACAATGAAAACTAATTAGGACCAATTTATACCAGGAAGTAACCTAATCTGAAACTTTATGAAAATTCGTGCATTAGTTCTTGAGATAAAGCTATTGCGGAAATCGGGAAAAATACAGCAAGGCAGCACCACCTTTTGGGCAATTTACACCAAAAATAACCAGCACTAATTTATATCAGGGCCTAACTAAATCTGAAGTTTGATGAAAATTCGTGCATTTTTTTCTTGAGTTAGAGTTATTGCGACAATCATGAATAATGCAGTATCGAATCGCCACCTGTTGGGCGTTTTTCATCAAAACGTAATCAGCGCCAAACTATATCTTGGACTAACTTAATCAGAAACTTTATGAAAATTCTTGCATTAGTTCTTGAGATAGGGGAGACTCTAGGGAGGGTTGACCCACTTTTTACAAAATGATTTTTTATTTTTTAAATATGTTTGTAGAATAATGTTTTATATATCATTTTATTCGTAATACAATCAGTTATCAAAATAAAATTCGTACATAAGTGTAATATATAAGAAATTTGAAAAAGAATTGATTTTATTCATGATAAAATAATGGGTCAAGGTTCCCCACATACGGGAGGGTTGACCCATTATATAGGATGCTTGACCCACTTTGTTTTATATTGAAATATTTGAGAAGAGAAATAAAATCAGTTTAAAAAAAGCAAAATAACTTTATGCTACAGGCTTTAATTATTAATATATATATATATATATATATATATATATATGATAATATGACGCTTAAACAAACCTCTTTTGACGCAATCGCAAGTCAAAGGAGAAAACATTTATTTTAAACATGATTTTGTCTGAGCATGTATAATTGTACAGCAGGGAAAATGAAATTTTAACATTTAACACAGTATTCCGATAGAGACAGATTCCATCTTCATAGGGTTTCATGTATTATTATGTCCGGATTTAGGAGATATTGTCCCACCTTTTTTTTTCTCCTTGTCCTACTTTTTGTGACACTCGACCTGACAACACTAGTTGCACATAGTTTAGCTTCATCTTACTGTATTCGTCCTCAGTGTTGCCAGATGCACCACTTTTTTGAAATGGTAAAATTCACCTTATTTAATGGCATATTAATTAAGGCTAAAACAATGGGAATTTTGCCGTGTCAAAAAACTGGTGGCAATCAAGAAATCTGAATTTTAAAAAAGTACCCCACTGGCAACACTATTCGTCCTGGTGAAATTTGTCTACATGCCTTCCTAAAGTTTTTCGATCAATGCTATTTTCTTTTGCAGCCGCATTAAGCACTTAACTTATTATTAACCCATTAATGCCGAGTTTACTTTACATATTTTTAATACCTCGGTACCAGTTGACACCAGTTTTCCCATATTGTAAATTTTAACTTATTTAATCTCTCAAAGTTTGAGATTAAATAATATGTAAATTTCCTTACTAAAATACTGGTTTTCATATTTAAAATTTTCGTATTTCTTAAATGGCAGATTTTCGTATCAACGGGCGTTAATGAGTTAACATCGTTTAGCCCTTTCAGGGGCAAAGTACTTTCAGTACAAAAATGTTGAAAAAAATAACTGGCATCGTAATTTACGAGCAAATTTTTTTGGAAATAAGAAAAAGGCTATATTTCACATACATATTAAATGCAAAAGATTTTAGCAAAATTCTGGTGTCATTGTGGCGTTTGGGAATTAAAATTAAGTGATTTCATAAACATGCGACTGCCCCTGAAAGGATTAAGACTGCTGTTTTCATACTTTGTAGTCTTTTCCACTGTTTCTATTTACCTATTTTAAGTAATATTTAGATGAAGAAAAGTTCCTATCAACTTTTCCACTTATATTTCATTAAGTTTTTTCTTGCAATGGATACTACAGCAATTTTTCACATCTATCTTTAAGCAGTTTTAAACATTTTCTTTTTATTCATCCCATTTCACAGTAGCTTTACAGAATAAGTATACATTCTTTTATATATATATATAACCTTTTTCATTATGCACAGTGTATAATAAACATATTTCCAAAACCACTTAATTAACAGAGACTTGAGCATCTGGTCAACCCACCCTCACATTAACTGGGTCAAGCCTCCCCTCATACCACTTTTCTAAAGAATAGTACATTATTGTGTTAATCCTAACTTACTGTACAATCTTTATGCCAGGAATGAAAGCTCGATATTTCTGCAATACTTTAAACCTAATCACTTAAATTTCTGTGATATATTTTATCTGAAAAACGCTTACAAAATATTTCTAAAAAACGCACTTTTTAGGTTTAAAACGCTTCACAATTGATTTTTCCACACCTATTTCGATTAGATGCATGAAACAAAGACTGCTTTTTGAGCATTTCAGTAGCTTTGGTTGACACCTATTGATAAAACTCTGAAATTATTTTAAATATGAAAACTGATGGGTGAGTCAATCCTTCCGTATGATCAACCCTCCCTGGTCTCCCCTATAGCTATTGCAGAAATCTTGAAAAATGCCGTATAGCAGCGCCATCTGTTGTGCGATTTTCACTATAAACTTTTTTTCTAATGTGTCTGTCCTTGATACAAATATTTCGGAAAAGTTTTTGTTTCGTCTATATCTTAAAAATTACTGGGGTATAGCACTTTGAATTTCTAGTGTTGCTGACATTTTGAAGCGATCTGAATTTTGTCACGTGATAACAGGCGTATTTATGAACCGATTTAGATGTAACTTGGTGTGTACATAGTACATACCAATGTCTCGACCGAGTTCGTTGGTCAACTTCATCTGCCATTTTGTTTCAAAATGGTGGCCATTTAAAAATTAAAAAAAATAATAATAAAATTTTAAGTAAGGTACAAAAAAAATTAGAAATTGAAAAAGATTTTTTTCTTATGTGTTTGACCTTAATACGAAGATTCAGGAGCATTTTTTGTTTCGTCTATATATTAAAAAATGACTGGGGTAGCACATTGAATTTCTAGTGTTGCTGACATTTTGAAACGTTCTGATTTTTGTCACGCGATAGCAGGCGTATTTATGAATCGATTTAAATGTAATTTAGTGTGTATATAGTACTTACCAATTACTCGACCGAGTTATTTGGCAAACTTCATTCGCCATCTTGTTTCAAAATGGCGGCAGTTAAAATTTTCTTAAAACATTTAAAATTTAAAATGAAGTGCAAAAAATTTAGAAATTGAAAAAAGATTTCTTTCTTAAGTGTTTGACCTTGATACAAGGATTTCGGGGCATTTTTTGTTTTGTCTTTAACTTTAAAAATGTTTGAAATGCAGCGCTTTGAATTTCTAATGTGGGTGACATTTTGAAAAATCTGATTTTTTGCCTGCGACAGCAATCGTGTATATCAACCGATTCCAATGTGAGTGTGTATGTGCACAGTAATTACTAAGTTCTCGACTAAATTCATTGGTTAGCTTCACCCATCATTTTGTTTTAAAATGGCGGGCACTTCATGATATCGCCGAATTTGGCGAAAAATTATAACTCACACTAAATAAAACCAGTTTGGATACAGCTGACTAATTTTGCGAAATTCTCATTCACATTCAGTATTGACAAAAATTAGTACTGAATGATCTATAAATGTGTTCCACTAATCTGAGCTTTGTGAGTTTGAATAGCTGTTTCTTTAAAAATAAGGAATGTGAAAGCTGCCTCTTCTTCCCGGCACTGGCCGGAAGGACTTTTTTAATTTTCTTTCATGCGTCCGAGGCTATGTATAGAAAACCATGTCTTTCTCATTTATATATTTGTGATACTGTGATGTTCATTGTAAAATAATTCTACAAGAAATTTTCTTCTGCCATCTTTGAGTCTGCAAATACACAGCGTCACACGGCCTGCTTACTAATCATTTTCCTCTCGTGAGTTGGATAAAGCAATCTGGGAAGTCACGCATCATTCACCGTATAACTCTGACTTGGCTCCATCAAATTACTATTTTTTCGTTCTCTTTAAGTGCATTTAAACAAAAGAGTATTTGATTCATTTAAGGCTTCCAAAAATTAGCTTATTCAATTTTTTGCTTCTAAAAACCCAACTTTCTTTAAATGCGGAATTATGCAGATAGCTGAAAGATTGGAAATGGTCATCGAACAAAAGCCTCACAAATTGTCCATTAATGTTTGATACTTTTTCAATAAAATCAGTTTGAATTTCGTGAAAAAATATGACATGAGCTTATATTTAAACCAATATGTATATGCATATTTAATGACGTTTTTAAAATGAAAAGAATAAAATTACCCCACTTTGGGGAATTTAAGAAAATAATAGAAAAAAAAAAGGATATTCAATTTTAATTAATTCTTCAACTACTTCTCAGCACTGAAATTACGCTTGAAATTATTGAATATTAAAGGCTCGATTATCATTTTGCTAACTAAGCGTAAAACCAACAGTGTGAAAAATGTCCAAGCCGGGAATCAAACCCTGACCCCTGGAATAGCGCTCTAGTGCTCTACCATTTAAGCAACGAGGACGATGCCCAGCTTGGCATCTCTCACTCACATAAGTTGGTAAGTCTGCTACCGCAGCTATTAGATGGAATAGTCTTCATGAGCACACAATCTTGTGGCGTAACATGAGACGCAAATGAAGATCGTACATCGGTACATCAGTACATCGGTAGATGTACAGTTTTAATTAATTCTTCAACTTCTTCTCAGCAGTGAAATTACGTTTGAAATCATTGTATATTAAGGACGTCAATTATCATTTTGCTAACTAAGCGTAAAACCAGCGGTCCGGGTTCGATTCCCAGCTTGGACAATTTTCACACTACTGGTTTTACGCTTAGTTAGCAAAATGATAATTCACGTCTTTAATATTCAAAAGGATATTGTCCACTATGCGAGCTTGTAAGGAAAAAAAACAAAAATATTTATTTTTGTTTTGTTTTTAGGAATCGATTCCATGATTGTAACGTTGCATGCTCTTTTAAAAAACTGTAAGGGGGAAAATATTGATATGACTTACTTCCAAATTTTCCATGATTATAAACAAAATAGTGAGAGATTTCAGTTTTATTAATTTTATGGGTTCGTATGCAATACAACTTTTATCACTTGTTTAATATATTCGTAATTAGACTCTGGCAGAACATAGAATTTCAACGTAAGCATAGGGTGTACAGCTTATATCAAAATATTAGAATAATTACATTTTTTTATGCAAATTGAAAATATCGTTTGGTAATTTAATGTTTTTTAATACAAATATGCAAACGATATTTTTATTAAGAACTTATTGTTGATTAAACTTATTTATTATCTTAAAACTAATATCATTTTTCAAAAGATTAATTGAAAAAAAATTATTTTGAAAAGTCAAAATATTAGAATATTTATTCAAGTGGTTCAAAATGTTAGAATATGTCACATTAATTCTCCTTTTATTATCACCAATTTATAACTGGGGGAATTATTGATTAAATTCAGGCGATTTTATTTAACCCATTTGTTCCTAGCGTCCCATTTTTGGGACGTTACAAACTTTCATGAATAAGTATATTTTTCTTCTCCTTTATAACATGAAAATTGTATGAAATAATTATTTATAAATGTCTTTATCTATTACCGAGAAATGACAGCTTAAGGTGGATATTTATTTGTTTAAATGAAGGCTTTCTTCGGTGTTTATAATTTTTTTAATTTTTCAAGATGGCGAAATTTAAAAAATAACTTTATTTGTATTTTTCTATGAAAGATCCAAAATCGCAAGTCATAATCTTAGCTTGTAGACTTTTTAAAATACGTATTTTATTAAATTGCGAAATTAAATGTTCAAACCTATTTTTTTATGCATGTCTGTAAAGTCCAAAATATAGGGTTCTAGCACAAATGGGCACACATTTTTGTTGAACATTTAGGAGACAGTTATTTATGTAATCTCCTTTTGAAGATATTTATGAAATAAATTGTTTTTAAGTCAGCAATACGATTTTTCTAATTTTATTATTAATAATAGTTATAGCGTTATTAGTCTCTATAAAGGAATAAATATATATTTTTTTGTAATTCATAGAAATAGCAATTATAGTACATAATATACAATTTAAAATCTTTTTAAATATAAATATAGACAAAACATATAATTATGTATATTATTCTACTAGAAATACTCATATGTAGTTTTTTTTTACATTTTATTAAATAAATACAAAAAATTTAAGTGTAATTTTTTTAGTATTTTTCCAGTTCATATTGTAATATTTTAAAGTGATTTTACCAAAACATTTGAGAAACCCAAAATTCAGGCACAAATGGGTTAAAATCAGTATTCTTTTTGCAGTTTGTTTGCTTTTTCGTTTTAAAATGTGTCGAGTGAGTGATATACCTGAGTCGATTAAACTTCGTACGGTTGATTTGTATCGGCATGGTAAAAATCAATGTTATATAGCGAATTATTTACATTGTTCGCAATCAAGCGTTAGTAAAATACTAACACAATATTAAAAAATGGAAAATTTCCAAATAATCGCCGAAATGGCGACTGAAAACCAAAACCAACGGCTAGAGTTGACAGGAAACTGAAGCATATAGTTAAGAAAAACCGTTTTAAAAGTGTGCGATCCTTTCATCGAAAATAGAGGAAGAAGGAGTTGAAATTTCTACATCGACAACATTAAGACGTCTCCATAAATTTAAGTTTTAATCTCATCTACCGAAAACAAATCTTCTTATGACTGCAAAACAAAAGCGTATAAGATTGAATTGGTGTAAATCAAGACGTTTATGGAGCGAAGAAGATTGAAAAAATATATTATTTAGTAATGAAAGTATGTTTTGTGTTTCATATGGTAATCAAGGTATTCGAGTTTGGAGAATGAAGCAGCAAGCATTTGATAAAGAATGCCTTAAACGTTCCGTAAAATTTTCTGCTAGTGTTGTGGTCTGGGGTTGCATGAGTGAAGAAGGACCTGGAATGGTATGCATCGTCTACGAAAAGGTTAACTTTCAGATATATCAAGAAATTTGGAATATTACATGATTCCATCATCAGAAGATTTATTTGAAGATGATTTCATCTTTCAACAAGATTTAGCGTCACCGCAAACCTCTCTGTCAACTAAGAAGTGGTTCCGCCAGCGCAACATTAAGGTACTTTCTTGGCCACCAAACTCGCCAGACCTTAATCCCATCGAAAACTTATGGTGTATAATGAAAAAAAAAACTCCAAGAAAAGCCTCTTTCAAGTATAACTGAGTTAGTGGCACGTATAAAATCTATTTGGGCTAATATTGATAGAAATTTTTGTAAACACTTTGTACGTAGTATGCAAAATCGATGGCACGCTGCTATGAAAGCTAAAGGGGATGCTACAAAATATTCACTAACATTTACTTCATATTCATAAGGTAATATTGTTGCGTAAAATAAAATATTCTAACATTTTGAACCAATGAAAATTTTATAAACATTCCAGATTTAATTTATAAGAAATTTAATTACATTTACTTAGTATCAAAAATAAATAAATGAAAAATAATTTTTTCTTATTACTTTTTCTCAATTATAATAATATTTTGAATATAAGCTGTAGTATCGGATTGGATGTTTTTGTCCAAATCATGCAATTCACTGTAAAATCTTACCGATATTCGCTTGTTAAATTTGCTTTGGAGAATTAGACAAGTAAATAAACAGTAACATCGTGATTATGGCAAGCTTTCCGACATCTGGCAAATCGAGCAATTGAGTAAAATCCTCTCGACCAAACAAATTATATACTCTGTCTATTACGTTATTTAAAAAATGAATTCTACTAATAATTTCACCCTAATGACGAAATCTACACAATGTAACTGTTGAACTTTAAAATTATTTTACATAGTAGAATTGATTCATCCGCTATAATAAAAAAAAATTATAAAATCATTTCTAAATTTAGAATAAAATTCGATGTCATATTTTGATCAATGAATTGCAAGATCTCTTACAATTCAAATAAATCAAACACATCGCGTTGTTACACTGTAGCACGTTTGCCGTACATCAGTTGTCATAGGGACGTACGCGACATGAGTGCGCACACGATGATATGAGGCTGTTGTAGAACCTGGAGTCCATAATCTTCTACTAATGAGTCAGACACTCTACCAACGAAGATATCGCGGCCTATTCATACCAATTTCTCACGTTCGAAAAATAATTTATTTCGACATGTTAAAAAAATAAGTAAGGTATCAATAATTGTTTATTTTGAATAATGAAATCAACCCTCATGCATTCCGCTTGACATTCGTGTGATAGTAAGGAGAACTCCATATAATACTAAAATTCAATACAATAACAAAATTCTTTTCATAAAAAATAAAATTAACAAATAAATATTCCAATTAGGACTGTTCTTTTAATATTGAAAAATTATGACAGCTTACATTAGCCTTATTTTCAAAAAGAGGATTTTTGCTATTAAAAAAATAAATTCAGTGAAAATATTGAACCTGTTAATTGTTTTTACTGAGGTGTTTTCAGAGACATAGGTTCTCCAACAGCGAAGCCATCTTGGGTATGCAGCCATTTTCCATTGCTAAGTTAAGTTCATATTAGTACTTTTATATTGGGAGTTAGTTGAAGTTAAAGTTAATGCAAATTCGAACAGTATAATTAAACTCATAGGCTTCATTGTAAGCCAAAGGTACTCCATTGCTCTAATAAACAGTGTTTTTTTTAACATAAATCTCTGTTATATCGCGTCGTCTCACTTGACGACCCTGAGGGGAAGTTTAACTTTTAAACAGTATAAAACCTTTTTTTTGTATAATTTATTCAAATTGAGGATACATCTTTAAAAATATGACAGCTATTTTTAATAGGTTTGATGCGTTTAATTATTTATTCTATAAGGTCATTAATGTTTAATATAAAGAGAAACCAATGTGATAAAACCTGGTCTGATATCTTCTTTGAAAGAAACGTAGAGTTCATGTATCAATTGTAAAAACAAATTACAGAAATAAATGAACTAAATATTGCTCTTATGATAATACATATGATGGTATTCTTGAAAACCATTTATTTTTTTTTTTTTTTTGCCTCCTTAACAAAAGTGCCAATCATTAGATGTCATTCTGGTGCCAATTTATAATCGATCTGGAATTTTTCTAAAATACCTATTTATTCAATTTTTTTGTATATGTGACGAATAAACGATTTCCTTTAAGTTACATTAACATTAAAAAATAGACTATTCAAGGAATATTTGACGACTTATTCGGTTTTGATGTCATTTTAAATTATGGCATAAAGAATTTTTACTGTGTTTGAACCAGTATGATCTTTTGAAATACGTGTCGTGAAAGGAACAATCAAAATTTGGATTCTAGTTACGTCACGAATAACCTGCACCGGTGTATAAACCAGTGGCATAACATACATTTTTATTCCTTTTAAAAAAAATGTCTTTTTGCGCATTTTTGTAAAGACTGAAACACTGACTCTGTATACCAGTCGAAACAATTCCTTATAATTTTTTAAAACTTTTATTTCATTTTTTAGTCATATAAGAACAAAATTAATATCTAAAACATTTAAAAAGAAAAGTTTTCAGTATAATTTTTATAAATATATAATTTGCATTATGATATAAAGAAATTTTCCATTTATAAATATTTTTGTTAGAATAAAAAACATTTTTTTTACGAAATTTCTGTCCGTGTGACATAAAAAGCTATATAATATGAGAATAAATCTATACAATTTTAGAAGCATAATAAATTATCTAAGCATTCTACAACGCTGTAACAAAAAGTATACGCGATGCAACAACAAGGTTTAATTCATATTGCTACATACTGTGAACTGAAGAAAAGTAATTTAAAATTTATGACACGATGATGACTGCCAGGGAAATAAAATATTCGAAATAGAAATGAGATTCAATATTACAGCTGGATTAACATTGTGTAATATAATACTTAAAATATAGTTCTTAAAAACTAAATCAAAGAGGAAAACTTATGTTTTATAAAACTCATAAATTCAGAATTTGAATGTCATTTTAAAAAGTTCAGATTATAATATACAATTCAATTATCTTTCCAGTAACTATTAAATCAAGCAAAAATAAAAATGTAATCGTAAAATTAAAAAGAAATTACTAAGTTTCGACATCAGATACAAGTTTGTATCCTAAAGAAAATAACCTTTATGCCTCCATTTGTTTAATATTGTGACAAAATGATTCGGTTAAATTTTAAAAGAAACGAATTTAAAGGTTTAATTAACTTTTCCTCATAAAAATATATGCTTTTTTAACTTCGCATGTTATTTATTGTGTAGAGTAAAATCTCTATCTTGTTAATTAAGAACGATGTCAAGTTGAACTCTCAAAAGATAATATAGTTACTTGGGAAAATTAAAATGTGATTGTGCAGAATATTTCCTGTAAAACTCACCGAAAGGTAAAATTTAAATATCATTTAAAAGGAAAAAGTAAATTCCAAAATGACTTTTCTTTCAAATAACTATTACGTGAAATAAAAACACAAATTTAACCGTGAAATAAAAAAAAGACTTAATACATTGTTGAGTTTTATCGTGAGATCCAAAATCTTCTATTCTAAAGAAAATACCTTTTGTTCCTTTAGTTTCTAGCATTACCGCAAAAAGGCTCGATTAAATTTAGAAACAAAAGAAGTTAAACCTTTAATTAACTTTTCTACGAAAGAAAGTTTCTCTTTTAAACGTCTGATGTCTTTTATAGTATAGTGTAAAGTAACATTCTTAATGGTTATGTGAAATATCAAGCTGAACTATTAAAAGATATAATGTTACTTGTACAATTTATTTTTCTTCGGTGTTCTTTTACGTAAGAAAAAAAAAATACCAAACTTTTTTTGCTAATTTTTACGTGCCCCTAAATTTTTTCTGCAGAAGGGTGTTAATTTGAAATTTGTCGCAGTACACGGATTAGACAAAAAAAATGCTTTTTACGTTTTATTGGTCCGAGAAATTATTTTAAAGTTAAACAAAAAAATAACTATAAAAGATTGGAAAACATCTAAACTATTTAATATTATTATTGGGTGAATTACTTTCAATTGTCCATATGTAAAATGAAATGGAAAAATAATTCTTCAAAATACAGAGTGACAAAGAACAGTTCAGGAAATATATTAACTCACACATTTTTTATTAACCACATACATCAAAAGAGGTTTGCTATTAGACAACGTATATATGTTTCACATATAAGAAATATATAAGTTTCCAAACTGGCCTCTCTTTGCCTTTATGTAGAAAAGAAGGTTTTTGAAAATATTTTCAGCAATTTAATCGTATCACCCGCTAACATTTTCGACTCTTCCTCATGAGGAGATTTTTTTACTCAGAGCAAACCCCTGTCTTAGGGGTCTTTTAAAATTGAAAAAAAAAAAAAAAAAGTCCTTCCGGCCAGTGCCGGGAGGAAGAGGTAGCTTTCATAATCCTTATTAAAAAAAAGCCAACTTATATCATGCAAACACACGAAGCTCAATTTAGTGGAAACCGAATATAGGAGATTCAATACTAATTTTTATCAATATAATGAATGAGAATTTCGCGAAATTAGTCAGCTTTATCCAAGCTGCTTTTCTTTAAAGTAACTTATATTTGGCTGCCAAATTCGGCAATTTCTTAAAGTGCCTGTCATTTTAAGACAACATGGTGGATGAGGCTAAGCAGTGAACTTGGTCGAGACCTTAGTAATTGCTATGCACATGCTCACTCACATCGGAATCGGTTAATATATAGGAGTGCTGTCGCATGCAAAAAATCAGATTTTTCAAAATGTCACCCACAATAGAAATTGAAACTGCTATATCTGAGCCATTTTTTAAGGTAAAGACAAACAAAAAATGCTCCTGAATCCTTATATCAAGATCAAATACTTAAGAAAGAAACCTTTTTCAATTTCTAATTTTTTTGCACCTCACTTTAAATATATATATATTTTTTAATTTAATGGCCGCCATTTTGAAACAAGATGGCTGATGAATCTGGCCAGCGAACTTGGTCGAGGTGTTGATGTATACTATCCACATGCCTTCTTACATCGAAATAGGCGAATACGTGTGTTATCGCGTGACAAATACAAGATCGTTTCAAAATGTTAGCCATGCTAGAAATTCAAAGTGCTATAAATCAACCATTTTTTAAGATATCAACAAAAGAACAAATTTTCAGAAACAAAAACTGCTCCGGAATCTTTGTATCAAGGCCAAACACATAAAAAAAATCTTTTTCATTTTCCAATTTTTTAATACCTCATTTTGAATTTAAAATTTAATTTTTTTAAATGGCAACCCTTTTGAAACAAGATGGCGAATGAAGCTGGCCAACGAACTCGGTCGAGACATTGGTATGTACTATGTACAGACCAAGTTACATCCAAATAGGTTCATAAATACGCCTGTTACCGCGTGACAAAAATCAGGTCGTTTTAAAATGTCAGCCACAAGAGAAATTCAAAATGCTATTACTCAGCCATTTTTTTTTAGATATAGACGAAAGAAAAATTGTTCCGGAATCTTTGTATTAAGGTCAAACACATACAAAAAAAAATCTTTTTCATTTTCCAATTTTTTGGTATCTCATTTAAATTTTTTTAAATGGCCGCAATTTTGAAACAAGATGGCGGATGAAGCTGGCCAACGAACTCGGTCGAGATATTTGTATGTACTATGTACACACCAAGGTACATCCAAGTCGGTTCATAAATACGCCTGTTATTACGTGAGAAAAATCAGGACGTTTCAAAATGTCAGCCACGCTAGAAATTCAAAATGCTATAACTCAGCCATTTCTTAAGATATAGACGAAACAAAAACTGCTCCCGAATCTTTTTATCAAGGTCAAACACATAAGAAGAAAATATTTTTTCAATTTTCAATTTTTGGTACCACAATTCAAATTAAAATTTTTCTTAAAAATTTAAATGGCCGCCATTTTAAAACAAGATGGCGGGTGAAGCTGGCCAACGAACCCGGTCGAGACATTGGTATGTACTATGCATAAACGAAGTTACATCCAAATCGGTTCATAAATACGCCTTTTATCGCGTGACAAAATTCAGGACGTTTCAAAATGTCAGTCACGCTAGAATTTCAAAATGCTATAACTCAGCCATTTTTTAAGATATAGACGAAACAAAAACTGCTCCGAAATCTTTGTATAAAGGTCAAATACATAAGAAAAAAATATTTTTCCATTTTCAATTTTTTGGTACCACATTTCAAATTTTAAATTTTTAAAAAAATTTTAAATGGCCGCCATTTTGAAACAAAATGGCGGATGAAGCTGGCCAACAAACTCGGTCGAGAAATCCGTATGTACTATATACACACCGAATTACATCCAAATCGATTCATAAATACGCCTTTTATCGCGTGACAAAATTCAGGACGTTTCAAAATGTCAGCCACGCTAGAAATTCAAAATGCTATAACTCAGCCATTTTTTAAGATATAGACGAAACAAAAACTGCTCCGGAATCTTTGTATAAAGGTCAAATACATAAGAAAAAAATATTTTTCCATTTTTAATTTTTTGGTACCACATTTCAAGTTTTAAATTTTTTTAAAAATTTTAAATGGCCGCCATTTTGAAACAAAACGGCGGATGAAGCTGGCCAACGAACTCGGTCGAGACATTGGTATGTACTATGTACACACCGAATTACATCGAAATCGGTTCATAATTACGGGAGTTACAGTGTGACATATGTCAGATATATATATATATATATATATATATATATATATATATATATATATATATATATATATATATCAATTTTGAACGGAGGGTGGTTTCGGGGTCTGGGGGTCATGATCGATGAAAATATACCAAAATTTTTTGAAATCGCTTTCCTCCGAACGGCTGCAATAGGTAGCTTTTTTGTAAAGAAAGCTACCTAAAAAAGATAACAAAAAACACCATTTTCAACATTTATTATCTTAAAATGCATATGATTTTAAAATACAATTTTTAAAGATATGAAATATATAAGCATGTTCTTTCATTCCATATATATTTTTTAAATTACAAGATGCAGAATTAATAATTATAGGAGGCTTCAAACTGTCTGACATTTGTCGAGTAGAAAACTGGTATGACAGATTAAGCGCAGGATTACAAAATTAATTTTTCTTCTTGAATGAAACTTTTGGTTCCTACTTATACTTCAGATTATAGTAATTACACTGAACCTAAAAAAACTTGTATTTGCAGAATGTTTATATTTTTAATACAAAGTTGTATTTAGCTAATACAAAATTTAGAAAATTTCAACAGTTTAATCTGTTAAATAAATATTTTTTCAACAATAAAAAGGAAATTTTAGGTTCAGTTTAGATTCAGTAACATGAAACATATATCTAGAGAATTTCATGAAAACAAATTAGAAGTTTTGAGATATCTTGCGCGATATGCCGAAGAACGTTATTTTGTGAAAAATGACTTCAAAGTTTCGGAAATGCCGCTTCAGCTATTGAGCGGGTATAATTCTAAAAGCCACAACCTCTGTTCTAATGGGAATTTCAAAGAAATAATTACATCAAAATGTCCACAAAAGGTATGAGATTAATTTATAAAATAAAGTAACATTTCGAAAATCTTGAAGCTTTAAGAGCATTGAGACCCTTAAGATGATTATCCAGATTAACCTATCTGGGTAAGATCTACAATAAAAAAGATTATTCTTAGGCTTTGAATAAGTCTGGAAAATATGAAAATCAAAATTCCTGTTTTCGTGTTGTTTTGTTATCTTTCCATTTTGTTCACTGCTTTATGTTTCTGGCACTGTTCCATCTTTTACTGCAGGCATCAAAGAGCTCTTGCACATTTTGTTAAATCGTCTCCCAATTGATTTTCATCTTGTTTGTGAATTTTTTCTTCAAAACGTTGAGAATGCATACTATCCTTTTACGTCACTTTATCCGACACTTGTCACACACATATTACATCCTCGTCGTTATGCGCCGTTTCGAAACGTCGTGATTGGGTATTTTACCTTGTTTTGGTATGTTCCTATTTAAGGTATGTTAGAACTGCTTCACGGCATCCAACACATATGAATGGAAATCTATCATTACCCAAAAGAACCCTCCACTGCGTTATAAAAACGAGTTTATGTATCCTTTGTGCCATAAAGTTGAACGGAAAATTTACTGCTGTACATGTCAAAAAGTGGATAACATTTTTCTGGATTTACTCTTATAAGTCAAGAAAACCATGTATACTGTGAGAACATTTTTTTTACTAAGGTGTTGAAATTTTGTGCTGCAAATATTACATATAAATTCCTTTTTTACTTCAATAGTTAACTTACAAATTAATATAAATACTTTTAAACTTGACATTGCGGTGACGATTTTCAAGTATTGTTATAATATTTATAGATTTCATAACGTCCAAGCAAATTTATGTGTTAAGTTTGGAATTTAATTTATTTAATTATTTTATCTTTCCAAATTTTAATGTAACATTTCTCCTATTATTTTAAAATTTATTATTTACTGCCATTTGTATATCATTTTATTTAAATTATCATGCGTCTAAATCGTTGCATTTTCAGTTAATTTCCAAGTCAAGAAAATGGCATAAATAAGACAAAAAGAAATTTATTTATATTGAGATGATTTTTTTTTTTAATCTCAGTTGCAAAGACAATCTTTTACGGTAGTTATCATTTCGAAAGTGTATTTTGGCTAACTTATTTTTACATACTCGGTACAGTTCATTTAATCTCGCAATGATGATTTCTTAACCTGCATATTCTCAATGTGTTCTCTTGGTTAACATAGTTATTGAACAATTTCGAATTTTTATACTTTTATGCACATAACACAAAAAATGCATTACTTATTAGTTAGGTTTTACAGTTAGTAGTAACTTTTGCTCCGTACAAAATCCTTTTAGCCAAACTTTTATGCTTGGACTGTGTAAATTGTCCCTATATTTACTAATATTTTCGAAAATCAAAATTTCTACGTATTTTGTCATGCTCGGCAGAGAATAAAATACGGGAGTTTGCTAAATCATTATAGTCTTTTAATAATTATTTAATTTCTGGAATAGATCTGAATGATGTTATTTACTGTAATTACGAAATCATTTACGGCTGTTAAATTATATAGAACACTATAACATCAACGTAGAATGGTACATATTTTATTTGTTAATTTAAATGTTTGTCTTTGCCTTTATTGATATTTCAAAAACCCCATATGAAGCTTTTATTTTGCTTAGGATTATTCCATTTTTTTTAAAAAATCATCTTTTTACTTTTTAATGAAAGTTATAAGTTATATATTTGTTTAAGAAACATTAACTAAAAAATATTTCTCTCTCAGACGTAACTTCACTTGCTGCAGTAATGTTCCGGATTATGTAAACACTATTCGCTTTTCTTTACGAATAATTACAAAAAGCACTGCTCACTTTAATCATGTTTACTTAAGAAAACTAAACTTTCCTCTAGAAATGAGTTTCACTTTTGCTGGCCATTTTAAATGAAAACAAAAAGAATATCACCAAGAAGGATTTTATATATTTAAGGTGTCAAAAATTAAAGTAAATAATTACAATCTGTTAAATTAAAAGTTATTTGATCTACGTGTACAAAATGTTAAAGGGATAATTATATCACCTTAATCGTTTGATATTTGCTTTGTACAAAAATAAATAAATTTATTTTTTTTTATAAATTTTGAAGTCATAAATAAGTGGATATTTTTCCACTAAGCCCATAATAATACTCACATAACATAAATATTTAAAAATTTTTGGTTTAATTCTTAGATAAATTTTGGCTAATTAAAATTAATGAACATTTAAACAATACCTTGCCTCATTTTAAGAAATAAATGGAAATGTTTCATAGAAGATAGAAATCCAAAAACATAACAAATATAATTTTATGAATACTAACTTACAGATCAAAACTTTAGTTCTTTTACTGAATAATCATTCACTGTATATATTATTAAAATTCATGTAAATCTATTGACTCATTTTTCCTAATCTATGCATGCAATCTGTATAACAGTTTAGTATAAAATGACTTTAAATATTAGCATCCCATATGTTGTACATGGCGTTAAGTATAGCTATTTTCATAGTTTCTGTTTTAACAGACATTTTACAATGAGGTTTCATCAAAAATGTAAAATTTAAGTAATTTTTAATATGAATGAATAAAACTGTTTCCTACTTTTTTCCCGATTCGAAGGCGTACTGCTCCCTTAAATTAATCATTAAGATAAATGTTTTTTGTTGTTGTTGTTCTTATTTTGCTATGCTGAAATTGGATTATTTTCGATTTTGATCAAAATATTATTCAGTTTTGATCAAAATCAAAAACACTACTTACTTTACTAAGGTTTTCTTAAAAAAAAAAAAAAACCAAAAAAAAAACCCTTAAACATTTTAAAAGTAAGAATACAAATTGTAGTAATACATGTTTTTAACAGACTTATACCGAAGGATATTATGCAATTCATTTGTATCTTGCTTTTCTCTGTTTAAATGTCGGGAAAAAAGTTTTAAGATCATGTACGAAAAATGATTGTAAATAATTTCTTGGGAATGTAAGGACAAGAAGTAAGGTATATAATTCATTTAAGTCAACATTAATAACAGTACAGAGTTTTCAAATTTTACAAATTACAATTAATAAAATAATGACATATTTATTTTTTTATACAACTCATCATGAATATAAATATTAGGGTGGATCGATTTTTTTTTTCATACTTTCAAAAGCTACCTATACGGAAAAGATGTTCTGTTGTATGGAAATTAAGAGAAAAATTATTAAAAAAATTAATTTCAAAATTTAAGACTGCCGCAAAGGGGTTGACATTTTGAAAAAAATGGAAAATGACCCAATTTTGGCAAGATTATTTTTGACTAAAAATAATTATTTTAATATTAATCAAAACCAACCTATGAGGAAAAGATTTTCTATCATATAGAGATTAAGAGAAAAATAATAAAAAATAATAATTCCAAAATTTAATACAGGCGCAAGGTGGTTGAATTTTATGTATTTGAGTTTTTGTACGGTAGAAAAGTCAAAGTTATTTTTGTTCAGCTAAACATACATTTTAGTACTTTTTAATATTTATTGCAATGAGAGGACATTTAATTGGTTACAAGGAAAACTTTTGCTTCTTATTTACAATTCTTTACAATTACATGTCGATATATAAAATAGAGCATTTTTTTTTTTTTTTTTTTCGAAAAGTGTCAATCTGATTACGGTAGCTTTGAGTCTCTTTTATTGCTTTGTAAGATATAAGAAGAGCGTGATATTTGTCGTGTTGTGATCGATTTTTTCTCGAAATGCTGTAGTAGTCAATTATTGGGTTTGAAGCTCATTTACAGGTCTCGTCTAACTTATTAGCAACTTCTTCATATGAGGAGGAAAATATAAATGTCTGTTTCATTACTTCTGTTTTTGTTTGAATGCCAGCATACATACTTTAAAGCAGTGTTTACAATGTCACCTCTAATCCTGATTCAATCCACGCCGATACCGTCATTGTATTTCCGACCCCGTTTCCAATGAAAAAGTCAGTCTGAAGATGAAACTAGCCTAGGTCATTTTCACCCCTGCTAGCTCCTAGGGCAGTAATCCAGCATTTACGCTATTCCTTTCGGGTAAACAAATAGTGCCAGTTCACTCGTTTTAGCGTGTTGTTGTTTCCATCATTTAAGAGTTTTGTCATTGCTTTTTTTTTGGCTATTTACTGTTTTTTTACAACTTTATCAAGTTTTTTGATTTTTTACCGATTTTTAATAAGATTTTCAATACGATTCTTGGCGGGGTTTTTTTCGTTCTGCTGCGATGTTTTACAATCGTTAAGAAAAAAAAAATCAGTTTTAAACTTTTAGCCTAATATAGTAAATTTTGTCCACCACGATTTTGGAAGGTTTTGTAATTTTCAATGCAATTTTTAAGCCCCCCCCCCTCTTTTTTTCTTTCCGCGATGATTTTTTGATGACCACAAAAGGAATTCTGTTTTAAACATTTAGCATAATAAATTAAATTTCCCGTATTCCAAATTCACCGTATTTATGTTTGGGTATATTAGTGTTATTGCTACAGAAAAAAATAGAACATTAGGATCATAATTTCAGAACTTATAAATAAAAATATGAAAATGTAATTTAACATTAAAAGCCCTAAATATTGAATGTTTATAATTAAAAAAATTATACTTCAAATGACTTGAAATTTGGTGTCTAGGCATAATTTGAACCAAAGATTTGAAATATCTCGTTAAAATTGGTTATTGTCATTGAAAAAAATGAAGTTTGGATTCGTTTTAATATATACCCCCTAAGCAACTTTTGTATCCGTCATTTAAAAGTAGACTTCATTTACAATCATTCGGTACCAGTAACTTTCGTCTGCGGTAATTTGTTGAGGAGTTAGTAGGGGGTGTTTACTTTTTTTTCCTCGATTGTACAATTTACACATTAACAAGCTTAATTTAAGTACACTGGCCTCCAAAAGTTAAGGTACATGGACTAAGTGTGTTCGATTGCACACGTTTTGTCGAATATCTACAAAACTTATTGGCGAATTGTTCTTTAACTTCTGGGATGAAAAGAATATGTTTCATTTCATATTTCTCGGTGAAGATTTAGTCGGGTGTACAATTAGGGGGCTAATAATAAATTTAATAATAAAATAATATTTGCGATCACCTATGTAACAGGAAAGGCTGGGAATGGTTTGTCACTGTGGTAAATGACTATTTGGGTCCTATTTAACGTTTGTATGCATTTGTGTAAGCATAGCACTCATATTCGCGAAGATGTTAACGTTTTTGTGAAAAACTCAAACATTTTTTTTTTTTTTTTTTTTTTTTTTTTTTTTTTTTTTTTTTTTTTATATATATAGCATACAGAGTTTTCAACCAAATTTAACACAACTTTCCAAAAACCTGACAAAGAACAGTAGAAATAGTATACTGCAATTAAAACATGAATATATTGAATATTTGATGAGATATGGGCATTTTTATGAGATAATTTTTAACTGCGTATGCGCGGAAGATTTCAAAATTTTTATTTCATAATTTGGTACTCAGTATTTTGGGGCAACTTCTATAAAAATATTCATGTTTTAATTGCAGTATACTATTTCTACTGTTCTTTGTCAGGTTTTTGGAAAGTTATGTTAAATTTGGTTGAAAACTCTGTATGCTATAAAAAAAAAAACCTTTGAGTTTTTCACAAAAACGTTAACATCTTCACGAATGTGAGAGCTATGCTTACACAAATGCATACAAATGTTGAACAGGACTCAAATAATCATTTACCACAGTGACAAACCATTTCCAGTCTTTCCTGTTACATAGGTGATCGCAAATATTATTTTATTATTAAATTTATTATTAGCCCCCTAAATGTACCCCCGACTAAATCTTCACCTAGAAATATGAAATCAAACATGTTCTTTTCATCCCAGAAGTTCAAGAACAATTCGCCAAAAAGTTTTGTAGATATTCGACAAAACGTGTGGATTTTTAACGACAAAATTTTACCATCAGGTAAAAATATTATGCAGTGAACAAATGAACTACTTTACATATTTATACACTGTTAAAAATTTTGAAGCATTCTGGCAGGTCATTCGACCGTTTTTTGAAAAAATGGTTTCATAACCATAATTTAACTATTTTCTGACCATACAATGGCCAATAATATGGTCATAATAGTGTTAAAATTACGGTTGTGTAACCGTTTTCGGAAAAAAACGGTCAAATGACCTGCCAGAATGCTGCAAATTTTTAACAGTGTATAATAAACTTCGTAATGCACAGTAAAAACTATCATTTTCAGTATTACTATTTTTATTTATTGAATGTGGGTATGAGAGATATACATAAAGTAAAAAAAAAAAAAAAAAAAAAAAAAAAAAAAAAAAAAAAACTTTCTCTCTATTCTAAAAAAAAAGTAACTACCGCTGTCACCGCCGCCGCCGGTTTTGAATTTTTTGTGACCGGAGATCTTTCTTCGTTAATATTAAGAAAAATAATGCATACAAAAATTTGAAAATCGGTGGTTTTATACAGAAATGTTTGATAAACATGCTGATGCAGACAGTTTTCAAATCGAAGAATTATTTTAAGAGATATTTAATGCTAAAGTTGGACAAAATCGTTCCACTAAAAAAGTTTTATAGCAGCAAAAACTATACATGGCAGTGTAATCATTTTTAGATCATTTTATGCGTTAGAATTTGCCGGAGTGCAGATTGCATTAATTTTTTTATTTTGACTCATTTTTTCAGGTTTTATTTCTATTTTAAATTCAAATTTTCAGCATTTCTAGAGATATTTTTTACAGATTTCAGAAAATTGTACTAATTTAAACTGTTGCCAACTGTATAAAAAGCGCAAGCAATAATATTTGCTTCAAATTAAAAATTTATTTACACGTGACTATTATAAACAGGGAAAAAACTTTCAAATTAAAATTAAATAATTACGTATAAAAAGCAGGAATTTATTAAAAATTATGTCATAAAAAGTACACACGTGAATTTTAAAAGAGAATGGATATTGTAAAATAATAAGTTCATTAACATGCGTTAGAAGTCGTAAGAGAAATTACGTCATATTTACGTCACATTATAGTTATTACATAAAATGAACACAAAATAATATTGCAAAAAAGTTTAAATTTAGAAATTGCGCTAGACATTTATTTAATATTTTGAGAGGATCTTTTCAACTATTTTTGTTAGGAAAGCGCAAATAATATTTCATTTCTAACAAAAGTATCTTCACGTGAATATTTAAAAGAGAAAAAAATAGCTTGGTAAAAATTACGTTAGATTAAAAACGATTAATTTAAAATGTCTCATTTAAAAGAACTTTCTTTTCGCTTTGTTAAAAAATACCAGGAGACAAAGACGCTGTTTACTTAATTCCTTTTATATTAGCTTATTTTGAAATGTTGTTACACGTATCTACGTCATCAAGTTATTTTTATTCGACGTTTTATTTGTATTTTTATTAATGTTGTACGAATTTATTTGTTCTATCGTTATTTAAAATAAAAAATTATGTCAATTTGTATAATTTGGCGAGTGGTTTGGCGATTTATATAATTTGGCGAAATTGGTCGACGAGATAATCAAGCAGTACCGCAGCGGATTTGGCGTTAAAATTCCCCAATCAAAGACAAATGAATAGAAATTCGTTTATAGGGAGATCGCCACTGCTTTTTACATTATAATTCAATCTTTCGAAATCTTTTTAAAGCCGATCAAATTAGCGTGCATTTAGAGTCTGCGGTGTCTGGGCGGGGGTTGGCGAGCGTAGCTCGTAGGGGGCCGAGCCCCCTAGTATTTAAAAATAAAATCCGTAGTATAATCTTGCACTTCCTTCAAGTTTGGTTAAAATATATATGTAAAAAAATTTAACAAATATAAACTTCACACAATTCCTTGCTTCAGATAAGTGGTGCCAAGCAATATTAGTGAACCTTGATAAATTCACTAACAATTTATAATAATACAAATGGAACCATACGTGGCTTTCGCACGGATCATTGAGATAATTTGCTGACGCGATTTTCGTTAATTTTAAATCTGCACTGTAAAAAAAAGGACTAAAATACGGAATTTGTACTGGCAATCGAGACGCCAGTATTATTTCCGTATTTTAACGGAAAATTTCCCCCATAAATTACACAAAATAATCCGTGTTTCTGGAATTTACGGAGTACATTTTCAATTAAAATACGGAAATAGTACTGGCTTCTCGGTTGCCAGTACAATTTCCTATTTTAGTCCATTTTGTTTTACAGTTTAGTACATTTTTTAATCAAACAACGTTTTTTAATAGACATGAATGAGTTTTGTATAAAGCCTGTTTAGACATATTTTGTACGATCACTCATTCCTCATTGTGCGCTTTGCTTGCGCATAGAAAAATGGATTGTGACAACAATAAATACAAAATAGTACATGACTGTAACGTATCAAACTGTAGCGTGACGAAAATTACAGTGTAGGTCAGCTAAAAATCCTCGGCTGAATAGCCCTCTCATGCATTGAATAAACGGTAATAAAACACTGTAAAAAAAACGGACTAAAAAACGGAAATACTACTGCCAATCTAGACGCCAGACTATTTCCGTTTTTTTACGGGAATTTTTACCCATAAATTACAGAAAATATTCCGTTTTTCTGATTATAAACGGAAATTTTTCTGTAATTTACGGGTAAAAATTCCCGTAAAAAAAAACGGAAATAGTACTGGCGTCTAGATTGCCAGTAGTATTTCCGTTTTTTAGTCCGTTTTTTTTTTACAGTGAAGTGTAAATGCAATTTTCCTGTGTATTCTCCCCCCTTTAATTGAATGAAATTAGCTTTCGCAAGCATGCTTCATTAAAATAGCCGTAACTGTATTAAAAACAACAACAAAAAAATTATTATAGAAACTTTTAATTTAAGATAAATACAACTTTTAAATTTATGTTTTTTCATTTAAAAACATTGTTATAGTAAATTAACTATGGCAGTTTTCCTGCAGTACAAAAGATACGGAATACTTTACGACTGGTTTTTTATTTTGTAATTTCTAACATACTTCAAAAAAGGGAGGAGGTTATCAATTCGACGCACATGTATTTATTTTTATGTATGTTTAACCGATTACCCGAAACTATAGGAGCAATACATTTAATTTTTTTAACTGAGAGAAGTACTCTGAAATAGATTCCACTTAAATTTCATCAAAATTATTACAGTAATTTTTAAAAAACTCAACACACCAATAATTTTTTTTCTTTATTCAATTGTACGTGAGATGGTTACGAATGTTGTATGCGGAATGCCCGTTGCTCAACGAGCAGTCAATATACAGCGCAACTACGAAAATTCGTCTGTTTTTCAGACATATTATACGCTTTTTTTCTGGGATTGTGGAAGGAAAAATCAAAAATCAATGTTTTAATTGTTAAAAACTTTTATTAACAATCAGTAAAAAAATAAAAATTGTAAAGCGTTTAAATTCAGCTAAGATTTCTGAAACACAGTCGCTTCATTTGAAGAAATATATTTTTACGGTGAGTGGGTTTGTACGCTAATACAACTGGGTCAAAAGCACTAACTGTATTATAATAAATTAAAAAATAATAGGTGTAGCAATTTTTATCTTACCACAAATGAAACTTGCAAATTGGTATTTTTGAATTTAAAAATATCTCAATTGTAATTTAATTATGACAGTTTTGCTGCAGTACATTATATACGGAATACTTTAAAACTGGTTTATATTTTGTCATTTTTAACTTATTTCAAATAAAAGATAATGTTATCAGTTCGACAAGTATGTATTTTTTATGTATGTTCTCTGATTATTCCAGGAATACTCAGCCGATGCATGGGATTTTTTTTTTTTTTTTTTTTTTTTTAAGAAGATACCCTTGAATTTGTTCCAATTAAATTTCATAAAAATCTATTCAAGAGTTTAAAAAAATCTACAAGAACCATTAAAATAAATATTTTCCTCATTGTATTATACGTTAGCCGCTTGCGAGTCGATATTTTAGCTAGTATGCACGAAGCCGATGTACAACAGAATTACGAAAACTCATCTTTTTCTCCCTCTTTATACGGTTCTTTTTTTCTAGGATTGTTGTAGGGAAAAAAACAATAAAAAGGAAAGTGCCCAGTTAAACTGATGGCATTGAGCTCACAAGCTATTCACACTAATTGTATATTATAACTTTATTTCAAAGAATAATGACCCCCAAAAAACAAATTGAGGGGTACTAGCCCCTGTTTCCCCCTTTTATATTTAACCAATGAACCTCCAAATCTAATCAGGAAAGTTCCTCATCAGAATACACTTTTTTTTGAGGCAAATTGGATAATTCTGCATGAAAAACTATTTATCTAAATTAAGGGGGGGGGGGATTGCCCCCTTTTCCGCCCTTTATACCAATGAAATTATAAATCTAATCAAAGAAGCGCCTTACCGGAATAAACCGGTATATCAAATTTGAAGCAAATCGAATAATTCTACATGGAAAACCCATTTATCTAAATTAAGAGGGGATTAGTCCCTCGTTCATATCTTTATACTTAATCAATAAACCCTCAAAACTAATCAGGGGATGCGCCTTATCAGAATGAACCTAGAAAAAAATGAAGCAAATCGGATATTTCTATCAAGAGTTATCGCGTTATGTACATACATACGTACTTATATATATACATACAGAACCGGCAGATACATTAACTCTTAGGCTTTGACAGCCGTGAACTAAAAAGCAATGTTTTAATCGTTAAAAACTTTTATGACATAAAAAATCGGTAAAAAATTGTAAAGGTTTTAAATTCGCTCAACATTTCTGCAATACTCTTGCTCATTTGAAGAACTATATTTTTACGGTGGGAAGATTTGTACGTTAATACAGCCTGATCCAAAAGACCCTGGCAAATTTTTTAATTTAATATAAAATCAAGTAACTGAAGTCGATTTTTTTTTATTAAAAATTTTATATTGTAAATTTGGTTGCAAGTCTGATAACTTTGAGTCAAAAGGCAATTTCACATGGAAAACATCAATTATGTATTGATATAGAGTTTTGATATTTTTTAAAAGCAGTATTTTCGTATAACAGCATGCAAGTGGCTAATATCCATAGAAATTGCCAAAGATTTCATTATTTACACTATTTACGTTTTAATATTGGGATTATTTCATATTTTAAGTGTTAAATGACTTGTTTAAAAGATTTGTGTTTTGTCTATTTTATTTACTTATTTATTTATGAAGTTTTAGTTTCTTTATAGAATATTCGATGGAGACAATTGCTGAATTTTTTATACTGCTTGATGTTGCAAACGAATTGATCTTCCGTAATAAGACTGAATTAATTGGAATATTTATATATATTATAGACAGGTTAAAATAAGTCCGGCTTGGAATTTAGTTTTAAAAGCATAAAGAATCAGTAAATAACGAATACATTTTTCAAACAGTGTTTATTTGAAAGATTCATCTTTTTTTTCCCATTCGACGGCGTAAAAATTTTAATTACAGTTAACTCTGTCTAAGGCGGAATCGATCGGGACCGAGAAAATTTTCCGTGGTAGACAATGTCCCGCCTTATACAAATTGTACTCTATGTCTATGGATTAAATGGGACTTGAAAAAATTTCCGAGTTAGACCGATTTCCGTCTTACACAGAGTCCGCCTTAAAGAGAGTTTACTGTATTTGGTATTTAGACGTTGAAAAATTGCAGTAAAAGTGAACTTTATTCGTTAGGTCGTTGTCACCATCAATATCACATCAGCGCACTCACGGGCATGTTCGACTGACCGATTTACTTTTTATGACAATATCAAACAATTTCCACATTTTTATCACAAATGGACGTAAAAATGTCAAAAACAATATTATACAAATTAATATATGCCAGTTTCTGTACAGAAGCGTTAAAAAATTTCGTGAGTTTACAGCTTATATTTTTAATAGACAGCTTCTTTTTACTAGTGCACAATTTTGAAAAAGTTCCATTATAACAGACCAGGCGTTTTATATGATTGTATAATTTAAATCCAACTATTTAGGACTTTATACCTTCTGTAATGTTACATGTATTTATATTTTTTAATCCGGGGGAAGGCGCGCATACCCAGGGTATTACTTTGTCACCAATAAATACAAATAATAATCGTCATCTTATTTAGACAGAGACAATTGTTAAAAACTTTGCGATAAAATAAATTGAAGATTAATTTTTAAAAGATAGTGGTAACAATTGTAAAAACCACATGCACTCTGGGTCTATAAGGTTCGGAGCGCATCATCCAGGGTTAAAGCAGCATATTTCCATGAGCACTTGTCTTGTAAGTTAGATGCTATAATTTTTGTCTACCAGTATTCTAGAACTGTAAAATGTGACTTATTTTATGGGAGATATCTCATTAATTGAAAAAGGCGAAGGAAACTTTTCGAAAATAACGGTGACCAACAAGCATAGCAGTTATCAGTAATGTGACATACACTACAAAAACTCATGGAACAACCCAGTAATAAATAACAAGAAACGAAATATGCAATTATTTATTACATGATACCATACTAAAAAAAGCGAGGCATTTTTTTTTAATTTTAAAACACCGATAGAAACCCAGATCATTTGGAATCAATAGAGATATAAGGTAAAGAATTTTGTTTTTTTCCCGACTGCCAAGGAGGGTTATGTGTTTGACGCGTATCTAGGTATGTGGATTTCTTTATACCCTCGAAACATCCCAACGGCTGGATGGATTTCAAAGTATGAGGTCTCTATCGATTTGTCATAACCGTCCGATGATTATAGGCTAGTTTTTGTTTTTATAAATTCGAAATGGCGGCCGTAAAATACAAAATGGCAGTAGAGACGGAAAAGAATTTTCACGAACCCTATTGAGTGGCATATCATTGGATAGGTCTTTCAAAATGAAGGTGATGTTTCATTGACTATTTTACAGTCAGAAGCTCCGTATAAATATCACAACCTGGAAGTTGTGTAGGTAGCATTTCTAGCTTTACTACAACTCTAACCATCATAGGCATCTATAGACCTCATGAAGACAGTGCTTATAGATAGGAGCTAACAATTAAATACAACTTAAAAGTCTTCAATACAAGTAAATAAACAAATAGGTAAGTAATGTAAGAAATAATTTCACATTGATGAGAAATAATAAGTTCGCTTTTTACGCAACCGGATTTTTTTTATTTTTAAATTTATTTTCCCAATGTAAACAATTTTGTAAGTTTATTCCATAACATTATTTTTCACTAGCACAAAAGAAAATTCAAAGCTAAAATATCAGAATGGTATTGGCAGCTATAAATATTTAACGATTGGCTATAGGAGACATGTTTCTTCTTATCGGTGTCAGAAGAAGTATAATTTTCTTTTCCTTCTTTGAAAACGTCCTAAGGGAATAGTTATTTGTCAGAAAGATTTGAGTAAATCGAGAAAATTGTATTCTGTCCTTTATTACAATATATCTAGGATTAAAAACATAGAAAACTCATACATAATACAATGTGCTATGAAGATTTTAATTTTTAAAAAATGAAACATTTTTAGTGTAATTCCATTTCACACTTTTAGGTAGCTTTCATTACAAAAAGCTACCTATTGCATCCGTTCGGAGGAAAACGATTCAGAAAAATTTTGATATATTTTTACCGATCATTACTCCCAGACCCCGAAACCACCCTCCGTTCAAATGTTGATATATATATATATATATATATATATATATATATGTATATATCTGACTTTTGTCACACTGTAACTCGTGTATTTATGAACCGATTTGGATCTTACTTGGTATGTACGTAGTACATACCAATGTCTCGACCGAGTTCGTTGGTCAGCTTCATCCGCCATCTTGTTTCAAAATGACGGCCATTTAAAACAATTTTAAAAAAAATTCAATTTTAAATGAGATACAAAAAAATTAGAAATTGAAAAAGATTTTGTTCGTATATGTTTGACCATGATACAAAAATAACGGAACATTTTTTGTTTTGTCTATATCTTAAAAAATGGCGGAGTTATAGCACTTTGAATTTCCAGCATGGCTGACATTTTGAAACGATCTGATTTTTGTCAGGCGATTACACGCGTATTTATTATACGAAGTGCAAAGCATTTACAGGATCCGAAGTACTGTACATTACCGACGATTGCTGGAAATGCATTTTTAATTATGATATGCGCTTTTATGCTTCACTATATTTATGCATACTACATAGTGTGTACAAATGGTTTAGTTCAAATGAAGGGAAACACGAAATAATTCGTAAGGGTTATTGAGTATGATCGTAAATTGCTTAAAGGTGGTTTTTAAATGAGTTACGCATTTTTACGCTGAACTGCATTTAGTTTGCTAAGAAATATTTGTACAATATAGATAAAATGATACACAGGGTCATGCAAAGAATTGATATACTATAACCGCCTATGGATGATAATATCTGAAAATGTTATTTCAGTAGTTTTAAGACTGTTTTAGTTTGACTTAAATTTTAACTAAATAGTGGCATGTAATAAAAGTTATTGGTAAATTACAGGGTTGTACAAAAGTATTCAAGTATGTTTCCATCTGTTAGTATAAATTGCAGAAAGAGAAATTTCAATCTGTTATGTGTTTTCTTGCTAAACAAAATTTTCCCATTATATAGTATATATATATTATCAACCTACAGATCAAATACAGGGCTGTTCAAAAGAATTGGAATACATATTTGACTATGGACGGTAACTGCTGAAATCAATTTTTTAAATATTTTATGCGTTTTCTAAAATGTTTACTTAGTTATCTTATTTTCTTTATTTCCCTAAATAACGTACTTTTGTTAAAGCATTCAGGGAGTGTTAGAAAGTGTTTCATAATGTATGGTTAACGCATGATCTTTCTTTCTTGTTTGTTTTAAAAGAAGTCGCATAATATAAGCCCTTTTGATCGCTTTGAAAACTTTCCAACATAGTAAAAAATATTTATGATATCGGTTTGTATATTCGTCTGTGCATGTAGCCATATGTAAGTCTAGCTGTCTGGCCGTCTAGCCGTGCACTAACTCACGTAAATATCCACGGAATGACGTAATTTTAACATGTTAATAAATTTCGCTGTAAAATTTTGGATTTAACTCACTAAAAAAAATCCGTTACATTATTATGTATGGGGAAAAATTGCTTGTGGTTTATTTCATTTAAATTGCATATTGATATAGAGTAATTCCGGGATTTATGCCGCACATTCTTTTGAATTTGAGTATAAAGTCCCATGGTGGACATAAAATAAAAAAAACCATGCTGTGCTATTTAACGTTAAATATACAACGCATGCACTGCAACAAAAAATTTCAAAACAAATAATTAATATTTTTTAACACTTTTTTTCTAAAACATTACACTGTGGTGCGTCACCCGTACATTCAGGCTGAGACGCCGCACTTGTGCAGTAGTTATGCCGCGCTTGTAATAAGAACAGAATGAAATTATAAATAAAAAAATTAAAAAAAATATTCATATCTGGACCATAATTAACGATGTAATAACAAAATGAAAATAAATGAGTACAATGAAACGTATTAGTAGATTAAAATTAATAATTGTTTGCCTCTTTTCACTATTAAAATTATCGACTTTTTTTTTTTTACATTAAATTTTAATTGTTATTTCAGCAACAACTTAACATCAATGTATTGGAGAAGTAAAAGAAAAAAGTACAAATGTATTTACATAATTTATTTGTTAACCCTTTTGGAACCGGTGGCTTTTACACAAATCTTATTTGGTCGGTACCACTTTTTTAAAAGAAGTTACCTTTACTTAAATAATCATGAAAATGATTTAATTAAAGAAAGCAAATATTACATTTCTTTTTTATTGGTGCCAGAAACAAATTTTGTATGCTCTTTATGAAGGTGCTTATATGCACATATGGTCCCGACTGGGTTAAGAAAATTGTTTTTTCGACTACAATCTACAGGAAAAGTATCACAAAAGGACATTCTTTATGTAACTACATTTGACACATGATGCAATGAAGCCAATTACGCTTCCTCTTTTTTGGAGTAGTTTTCTAAACATTCCTTGTCAAGAACGTCTGCGTTATGCGTAATCCAATTTAACATTATTATCATCTTGAATTGCATCTTTCTTGCCCTCCTTACTTTTTATTTTCCCCTTTTTCTCCTCTGGTTTTAGTAAACGTGATAACATGACTAACATGGTTAGTCTGTGCAAAAAGAAAAAGAAAAGTTAATAAACTTAATCATCCCGTACAAAAGAAACTGCGGCATGTATACCGGAATTGCAGGGCGGTATGTATCCCAGTTTGCATGGTGTGTGTTTGACCATATATTCTTGCGTATTTCGTTACGTTTTTTCGCTGCACTTTCGACAGAAAAATATTGAAACACACAAGTTCAAGTAATACACTAAAAAGAAAAAGATTATAATGAGAACTAAGATTTCTTTTTAAAAATCATGCTATTTATTTACGAAGATAAGTATTATAAGTACTATTTATTTACAGGATAAGTATAATTTTATTTCCTTTCTTCAGAAACGTCCTATGCGGATAATTATTCGCCAGATTGATTTCCGTAAGTTACGAAAATTGTGGTTATTTATTTATATAATATTCTTTATCATGGAGGAATGAGATAGATGGAGGTGCAGTAAGGTGGCTGGGGGTGACGCCAAAAAAGTAACCCTAAAATTCGCTACAGAAAGCCCAAACAAAACCACGTGCTTTGACACGCCTATCAGTTCAAACCGGTTTAAACCTGTATTTCTTTACTTTAATTTTTTACCGTCGGAAATTATTATTCAAGATATGATTAAAATTTCGATAAAAAATGACTTATGCGCTTTTATAGGATGTAGTACTAGATCAGAATGTATCAAATATACTAATATATCACTTTAGAGAATTATTTGATTATTTTATCATATGTATTTTAAGTATAAATATCAGAAGCGTCTTTTAAAACTTTACTTGAAAGAGTAACATTCTTTCGTTATTGTCCCAAAATCGTTTGCACACGATTAATGTTTGCAATTTAAGTTTTCATACATAATTTTAAAAGAATGCTTTCATCAATATATTTTATCTATTTACATGTAATTATCAATATGTTGTTAAAAACAAATAAAGATGTGTAACTAAATTAGCAGCGATTGATTCAGTCTAAAATGGGAGCTCATTTGAAGTGCAATCACAAAATTTCATTCCATCAAAGAAACTCCATTAATTAGTTTGAATTACTTGAGTTTTGAAACATATTATTATTTGCAAAAAAATAAGTTAACCTGATTAGAAAACTTTAGCTGTAAGAATAAAATTATTATCAATTAATGATTGGTTCGCATTTGAGTAATTGGACTTGATCTTTTGACACAAAGTTTTATTTTTCACAAAATTGTTATGCAGTTCACAAGAATAACTTTTTCTTTTCAGAAAATTGACACCAAAACAAAATCAAAATGTCCATCTATCCCTTACAGTAATAATAATAATAAACTAGTCGGGTGTACCAATCCCAAAACTTTATTCTATCTCATACATGTTAATACTTCAAAATTCGCTATCCCACTACCAAAATTAAATGGCAATCTATACAATCATGAGGATTCTAAAGATAAGAAATTCCGTGCATTAGTGCCTGAGATATGACTATCGCTGAAATCGTGTAAATCCAGCAAACTGCAGCCTAGCAGCACCTGGTGCTTTACACCAAAAACTATGATACACCCAAAACCACCAAACAACAACTTATGTCAACGTCTAACAGAATCTGAAGTTTGGGGAGAATCCGTGCATTAGTTTTTGAGATAGAGCTATTGCGAAAATCATAAAAATTCTAGCGTAGCAGCGCCACCTATTGGGCGATTAACACCAAAACCTAATCGGCAACAACTTGTGTTAACATCTAACTCTGAAGTTAGATGAAAATTCGTGCATTAGGTCTTGAAGTAAAGCTATTTCAGGAATCGTGAATAATGTAGCACAGCAGCGAAACCTGATGGGCAATTTACATCAACACACAATAAGCACCAAGTCATATCAAGGACTAACTGAATCTGAATTTTGATGAAAATCCGTGCATAAGTTCTTGAAATAGAGCTATTGCAGAAATCGTGTAAATCCTACAAAATGCAGCATAGCCGCGCCAACTGTTGGGCGAGTTAGACCAAAAACTAATCAGCACCAATTATATTAGGGACTACATGAATATACATTTTTATTCAATTCCGTGCATTAGTTCTTGTGATAGAGCGCCTACAAAATTTGTGTCACATAATGACAAGTACTTTTGATACAGTACTGTATCCGAATCTTTTGTGTGTCCTTGTAAATGAACGATAAATGCTATGCACATCACATTCCACAGCAAGTACATTGTAGTAAATCAGAGTAATTTATGTCTATTTCATTATATTTCAGTAACATAATTTCGCTGTAAACAGTACCCTCACCCCCCCCATATATCATTATATAACGGAATTCTTTTGTCTGGCCCTGTAAATGAATAATAAATGCTTTGCAAACCCCATATTCCACAGAATGCATGTTTTACTGCACTTTATAAATTCATATCAATTTCTTTACATTTTAAATTCTCTAGCATCATTAAAATGCACTTTAAACGATTTTTCCCATTGACCGTAATGTAACAGAATACTTTTTACTGTCCATGCAAATGAACTATAAGTGCCACACATTTTTTTTTCAATAGCGATCACGCTATAGTAAACGTCAATAACATATAAAATCTGCAGGGTGATCCCAGTATATTTACAAGAGTTAGAGCTCGTCCAGAAGGCCAGACGAACCGAAGACAAAAATTTTTCATTTATGTTGGAAAGTGTTAAAGAAAGAAAACTTTTAATAATACAATTTTTAGTTCATATCAAATGTTTTCAATATTTTATTTAATCTTATTTTGACATATATTTATTGCAAATTTTCCAATTCCAATTATTTTAAAAGCAAACATTTATTTTAATAAATAACAACACAACAAAGACCGTTTAAAAAATGTACCATTTTTTCTTAAAATATACTTCAGCTGTAATTCATCTCTTTGAATTCGTCTTATTAATACAAAATCTCTTCCACGCTTCCATGTGCTTGTTTTGTTTGGGCTTTCTATAAACGTTTAAATTTGAGCGATAAATGGTTTCATATTGCAAACCTTTTTTACGGCATACTGCAACTCCATCTATCTCTTTCCTCCATGATTCTTTATAGATGTAATCTTTAATTAGAAAACATACGTTACATATATGTTTTCACACTTTGATAACGTGAATAATGCTTTGCAGTTGTGGCAATAATTTTACTTATTCCATCGTTTTCAATTGGCAGACGTTTATTGAGAAGAATCGAGACAAATCTTATACGGTGTTTTTTGATAGACGCCAGAGTTTGTACACATTCGAATGTTATTGGCCGCAAGATGTGTTTTCTATTATGTAAATAATTTATTTTTAAAGTTTTAATTAAAGTATATTTTTGTCCACCGCATTCTTCTTTCTAGCGACAAAAAATGGTGACTCTGTTTACACCAATGGAGCTGTACTTAAAATAATCTCTTCATAAAGTTATCTGTAAAGCTGTAAAGCTAAAGTTATTGTTCTCATAAACAGTTATGATATTCTCGAATGTTTTTCTCCCGTTTGAAATTTATCCTATGAGGTGGTGGTTGTTCATTTCCGTCTCCTACTGGTTGTGTGAGACTGGCGGAGTAGTTGTGTAGCAAAGCGAAAGTCAATCTTTTTATTTATTCCACTATTTTCATTGGCAGATGATTATTGGGAAGAATCAAAACAACTCTTCTCCGATGTCTTTTGATGGACGCTAGAGTTTGTGTACATTCGAATGTTGTCGGAGTCAGGCGGTGTTATCTATTATGTAAATAATTTATTTTTAAAGTTTTATTTAAAGTATATTTCTTATCATGCCCAGCGCATCCTTCTGCACCTACACAGTTATGAATATAAGGGAAAGTGTAAATGTTAAAAACAATATTACATGTATTTACAATGTATTAGAATTTTATAAAATCTGACAGCCAGAAAAACAATTCTAGTCTCCAACGACATTCTAATCCCGTGACATGCTATCTCACTAGAGCAAAACAGAATTACGTTTTCTGCGAATGAGATGAAAAATGCTTTTTAAACTTAGTTCTTTCTTTAAAATTAAGAGAAAAGAGGTAGATAGATCACTGCTTGAAGCGCGAGGCGTGGGGACGGGAAGAGAAAAAGTGCCATTTGTGCTTATGCCAATTATTATATAATTTAAAATAAGAATAATAATAATAAACGCCATGTTAAATAACTTGGTCGACAGTTTAAAAAAAAAACTTGGTTGCGAGGGGTGAACTAGCGATCGCGTTTGCAAGCTCTGCCAATTTATATGGACCAATTTGTTTTTATGGAAATTTATTTAAAAAAAATTAGGGAATTATTATAAGATTCTTTTTTATGAGTAATATATATATTTCAAAAAAGCTGGAAGCTAGAAACTTAAAAAAAAAAAAATTTCATGAATTTAGCCATTTAAGATTTTTTTCTTATTATTTCCTATAATATTGCACTTTGTGTCATTTTTAAAATACTAAATAAGAAGAATCAAAACGTGATTCCAAAGAATATATCTATTTTCAAAAAAGATCACCCGAAACGAATAAGACATTTTTTATTTAAAAGGAAATACCAACAAATATTTCCATATTTTATAAACCAAGACAACAATAATAATGTAACGTGAATTATATTTGACAAAAAAACGGGAATTTTGTATGCTTGTTTTAAAAACGCTGTTTTCCAATATTACTAGAGAATATTTAAAGTTAAAAGATCTTTATTGTATTAGCACCAATAAATATTCCAAGATTAGTTCCAAGAGAGATGTTTTCGCTTTTGCGTTTTAAGGATAAGTATGATTTTCTTTTCTTTCTTCGATAGCTCCTAAGGGAAAACTTACTGGACAGATTGATTTGAGTAAGGTACGGAAATTGCGTTCATTTATTTATATCTAAGTCTTTGAGGATTAAAAAAGAACACGTTGTTATATACATACTATTAAAAGCTCAAATTTTACAGAACATGTATTCATAATCTCAACTTTAGTTGTAAGTATAATTGTAAATGAACTATAATATATTTGCATAACAAAATAAAGTAAACATGGAAAACAGAAAATAGATACAAATTCTATTGATAATCAATGTTCAAATTTCTGAATTCCCAAATTTAAGTTCAATTTCAATCACTAAAAAACAGATTGCAATACGAATAGATTTTTTTAAAATGACAAATCGACAACCACCTAGCGAAACGAGTTTTACTATTGCATTAGCATAATTATAGTTTCTATAAATCGATTTCTGTTTAAATATTTAATGGTCACATTTTAAAAAAAAAACTAATTTTGGGGAAAATATTTTGAAATTAATTTCACAAGAAATATGAACCTGCTAATATTTTAATAGAAAATTTCATGTTAAGATGTTTATAGTATTAGCAGCAATAAATATTTCAAGATTACCACCAGGAGAAATGCTTCCGCGTTTGCGTTTTAAGGATAAGTATTATTTTATTTTCTTTCATCGGTAATGTCCTAAGGAAAACGTATTCGAAATATTGATTTGAGTATGGAAATTGCGTTCATTTATTTATATGTAAGTCTTTGAGGATTAAAAAAAGAAACTTTGCTACATGCTATCTATTACATGCTATTAAAAGCTTAAATTAGACAGATTCAAGCGTATGTTCATAATCGTGAATTTTAATTGAAAGTATAATTTTCCTAAATGAACTATATATTGTTTTCAAAAAACGTAAATAAGCAAGTATGGAAAAAAAGGGAGTAATTGAAAAACAGAGTGCAATGCGTGCAGTTTTTTTTTTCTGATAAATCAAACACTACTCAGCGAAATGAGTTTTACTAATGGTTAGCGTAATTACGATTTCTAGAAATCGATTCCTGTTTAAATATTTATTGGTCATATACTTTTTTAAAATTAATTTTGAAAAAATATATTTTGAAGTTAATTTCTCAAGAAATATGAACCGTAACCTGCAAATATTTTAATGGAAATATATTTCTAGATACAACAAATATACCAATCCAAAGTTACGATTTGTTTCGCCAAGTCATTTTTAATATACGCTTAAAGGGGTAGGATACCTTTGAACATGTCCAGAAAAGAAAAAATACCACAAGCTTCAAAACTTGTGTGATAAGTCAAAAATAAAAATCAAAGTTCATTTAAATATAAAGCTCATATTTATATTTATATTTAAAAATATATATATACTTGTAAATTCATAAATAAATATTGAAATGATAAGTTTAAAAATATTTGATAATGAGAGAAAAAAATCTTGCGCGCATGATAAAATCTGAAAATATGCATATAAAGAGGGAATTTTCGTGAAAATAAATACTAATACTGTTACCTTGATACTAAAACCAGAATATTTATAAAAAATATTGAGTAAATTAAAACACTAACAAAAAATTAAAAATTTTCACTTTTTTTAAAATATTTTTAAAGTAAAAACAAAAAAATAAACTAAAATCTTGAATTTTCTGGTTTTAAGTTGTTGATAATACAGTAATGAATATGTGGTGAAAAGTTTTTTTGATTACCATGCATAATTTTTTAGTAACACTGCGCGCAGTGTCAAAATTCATCGTTTTGAATAAACGCAATGCAAAGTTTAATTATCCTAATTAGTCTTAATAAAACAGCCATAATTAGTAAACTAATGGAAATTTTTTAATGCGGTTTTTAGCGGATTGTTCAGTAATGAATACGGAATCAAAATATGTATTAAAAAAATTTCGAAAATTTTGCAGGTTTAAAGGTATCCTATCCCCTTAATAAAATAACAGCATTGCAATATCTTTTGCAACAATTAAAAATGAATTTAACTTTAGCTGTTCCGAATTTTAAATCTTCAAAATTCATAAATTACTGCACTGAATGACTTCCCTTTTTATATCTCAAGGTAAAATGTATCGAAGGATTTAAGCATGATGTGGGGATTTAAAGGTTTCATATTTAAGTTTGTACATTTTCTATAAGTAGACTATCCCCTAAGCAAAATTTAAGTGTAGATTTAATGACTTTATGTTATTACTAATCTATTGATGACAGTCACATTTTTATACGATGATAATTGGATGAGTTAGTACGGGAAGAGGGTAACTTTTTTCAAGTTTCTTGCATGTATCGTTTAACACTAGAACTACCAAGACTGTCATTTTGACGGTTTTCAAATTTCATTCTTAAACATTTGATATAATTTATGTACTGTTCTAGAATTTTATGATACGACTTTTAATGAAGTATAAGAATAGTTAAATATTCCTGTTCAATTGCTCCTCATCCACTTCAGTTTCCGTAATCAGTATGACCTATACCTATTTATACCAAGACCCGTCAAAATGATGACTTTGGCAAGGCTGCCACAGACGACTACTTCTAAACTCTACCTCGCACCACCTTCTCAAAGCAAAAACTTTGATATACCGTTTGACAACATTTGCATACTACAAAATTATTTAATATACTTAATACTACAAAATTACTTATTAAACTTAAAATAGTGGTGCGAATAGAATAGAAAAATAGTCGCCTGTGCGGCCTTGCTTTGGCAATTTCAAAGTTGAATGATCCAAAGTGTTCGGCAGCCGTTATAACGGTATCTATTTTGGTCCGATTACGATTGAGCTTAAAACTGAACGGTCTAAATGGTAAATGTTATCGGGACGAATTCATTATCGATTTTACTTCAAACATGATAAAGCTCTTGGTGAAAAGTCCAATCTGTGCAAAGTATAATCTGTAAAAAGTCCAATCTCGGAAAATAGTATTGTAGGAAGACTAATTGCTTTCCATTAAGTCATGCACAGCTTGATTTTCGACAGCTGATGTCACTCACTGATAGAGGAACCCTACAATCCGTCGGAATACTTGAAGAAGTGGCTTATGCCAGAAGGCGTGGCTTATCAAATTTGCTATACTATAAATGCAAATAGAAACTGTTTTTGTTTGTATTTTATTAATAATTAATTGTCTGAGCGAAGCGAAGGCTAATACCCAACGCAGTATTACAGCTACGATTGATATTAAGGCCATGTTCTACTAAAAAAAAAAGCCCCAATAAAAACTTTCGTCAAGCATAATTCAAAAAATATTTGCCGGATTTCGTTTCTGATTGCACCAGAAGAGGGTCGCCTACTGAGGGTCGCCTACTGAATGTACCTACTATGAAAAATAAGTTCCAAACCGCTTAAAAATTATATAAAAAAAACTGATAAAAAAGCAAAATTTATCTGCATACGTCACACATATTTGTTGTGCGTCACTTTCACTGGTAGATGTTTTCATAGACAACTGGTTTGAACACATGGAGTAAATAATAATAAAAAAAAACCGCACGCAGTAATAATGAAGTGCCATAAAAAAAATGTAAATTTAATCAAACAGGAAAAGAAATCTGTTTGTTATTCCATTAAAAAGAAAAAAGGCATAAAAACTTTAATTTGAGATTTTGCGATAATCTTTCAATAGCATTTTTTAATCACCAAAAGCATATTTTATATTTCGCGTGTGAAAATTAGAAACAATTATATGAGGTTTCATAAAATATTTTGCTTTATAGCATCATTTTTTCTTATTTTCTTTATTTTTTAGGGTTTCGTACATTTGACAAAACCCTATTCGTCTCGCTCCACTGTCTGTCCGTCTGTCACAAAGCCTCAGAAACTATACATGTTGGAGACTTGAAATTTTGCATACTTATAGCTGAACACCACATATCATACGACAAATCATAAAATTTTGAAAAAGTCGTACATTTAATCCTTTGGGCTCCACATGTGTATTTTAAACAATTCTTTCCAATTGTGCCTTAATTAGGTTGGAGGCGTGAAATTTTGCATACTTATAGCTGAACACCTCACATCAAATGAAAAACTATAAAATTTTCAAAAAGTCGTTCATTTAACTCTTTGAGCTTCCACATATGTATTTTAAACAATTCTTTCTAAGTGAAACCTAATTAGGTTGGAGGCGTGAAATTTTACATACTTATAGATGAACACCTCACATCAAATGACAAACTATAAAATTTTGAAAAGTCGTTCATTTAACCCTTTGAGCTCCCACATATATATTTTAAACAATTCTTTCTAAGTGAGCCCTAATTAGGTTGGAGGCGTGAAATTTTGCATACTTATAGCTGAACACCTCACATCAAATGACAAACTATAAAATTTTGAAAAAGTAGTACATTTAACCCTTCGGGCTCCCACATGTGTACTTTAAACAATTATTTCTGAGTGAGTACCTAATTAGGTTGGAGGCGTGAAATTTTGAATACTTATAGCTGAACACCTCGCATCAAATGACAAACCATAAAATTTTGAAAAAGCCGTACATTTAACCCTTTGAGCTCCCACATGTGTATTTTAAACAATTCTTTCTAAGTGAGCCCCTACTTAGGTTGGAGGCGTGAAATTTTGATTACTTATAGCTGAACACCATATATCATTCGACAAACAATAAAATTTTGAAAAAAATCGTACATTTAACCCTTCGGGCTCCCACATGCGTAATTTAAACAACTCTTTCTAAGTGAGTACCTAATTAGGTTGGAGGCGTGAAATTTGGCATATTTATAGCTGATCACATCACATCAAACTACAAATCATAAAATTTTGAAAAAGTCGTACATTTAACCCTTTGAGCTCCCACATGTGTATTTTAAACAATTCTTTCTAAGTGAGCCCTAATTAGGTTGGAGGCGTGAAATTTTGCATACTTATAGCTGAACACCTCACATCAAATGACAAACTATAAAATTTTGAAAAAGTCGTACATTTAAACCTTCGGGCTCCCACATGGGTACTTTAAGCAATTCTTTCTAAGTGAATACCTAATTAGGTTGGAGGCGTGAAATTTTGCATTCTTATAGCTGAACACCTCATATCATACGACAAATAATAAAATTTTGAAAAAATCTTACTTTAACCCTTTGGGCTCCCACATGCGTAATTTAAGCAATTCTTTCTAACTGAGAAATTGGAGATTTGAAATTTTGCATACTTATAGCAGAACATCTGAGACCAGGCGACAAATCATAAAATCTTGAAAAAGTCTTACGTTTAACCCTTTGAGCTACCACATATGCATTTTAAGCAATTCTTTCTAAGAGAGCCCCTAATAAAGCTGGAGACATGAATTTTTGCATACGTATAGCTGAAAAGCTCAGACCACACGGCAAATCATAAAAATTTCAAAAAGTCTTATATTATTTACTCCTCTGGCTTCTAACTTGTGTATTTTGGCAATTTTTCTAACCTCCGCCCTTTTCACCCGGGGAGCACTTTTCAACTTTTGCCGACACCCCTTTGACCATTCTTTCATAATATGCACCATAGCTTTACATATTTTAGTCCCACTTTTTACCGCCAGGTGCGCCTTTTTATGTCGGGTGCTATCAGCCCAATCCCCTCGACTAATATATCTACGGATAGTCTATAAAACGGAGTTTCGTTCGTATAGAGGTTTGTTTAGAATAGAGTGCGCCCCTGGTTGCGAAATGTGGAACTAAGAGATTTTTCAAAAGGATAAAGTGTTTTGAAAGGAATATTAAACGAAACCCTCTCTGCGATCTGTGATCACACTTACCTACTTGTTCACTATATTTATGCATACTATAAAGTGCGTATAAATGCTATAGTTCATATACAGGGCTACAAAAATGAATTCGTAAAGTTACTGAGTATGAGCATAAATTGCTTAAAGGTGGGTTTTAAAGGATTTATGCATTTTTACGCTGAACTGAATTTAGTGTATTAAGAAATATTTGTAGAATATAGATAAAATGATATACAGGGCCACGCAGTACGTGGCAGTCTATGGGTGATAATTTCTGGAAATGTAATTTCAGTAGTTTTAAGCGGTTTTAGTTTGAATTAAGTTTTAGCTAAATAGTGGCATGTAATAAAAGTACTAGGTAAACTACAGGTCTGTACAAAAGTATTCAACTATGTTTCCATTTATTTGTATAAATTGCTGAAAGATGAATTTCAATCTGTTATGCATTTTCTTGCTAAACTAAATTTTCCCATTATATAGTACATATATCAACATACAGATCGAATGCAGGGCTGTTCAAAAGAATTGGAATACATATTTGGCTGTGGGCGGTAACTACTGAAATCAGATTTTTAAATGTTTACTTAGTTATCTTATTTACCTTATTTCCCTATGTAACGAAGTTTCGTTAAAGCTTTCAGGGAGTGTTGGAAAGGGTTTCATAAACTATGCTGTACACATGATTTTTCTTACTTGTTTTAATGTTTGTTTTATGTTGTATGCTAAATTTTGAAATTAATTTTTCAGAACAAACATTCTTGAATTTCTGGGCAACGCCGGAAACTTTAGTTTGTAACAGATAAATGGCTTCTGTATTTGTACATCTATGCTAATATTATAAAGCGGTATAATATCATAAAGTGTATAATATTAATAATGTTTGCGCGTTTGTGAGGTGTTAAGTCTGAAACTACATAGCCAACTTAAAAAAATGTTGGTGGCCATTTCTGCTCCGAAGAAAAAGTCTATATTTTATGTCAGTGCAAAAACCTACATCACTGCAGGAGCAAACAAATTCTAAAATTGCGATTTCTGTGATAGTGATTGAGTTAGAAACTTTAAATTCGGTGTGATGGTTACTTTTATGATGTAAATACTTGTTATGAACGCTCTTTAAAAGGTTCGAAAGTTCAATTTGACAGATAAAAGTAAAAATTTCTAGAAAGGTTCTAAATTATGATTTATTTGGTATACGGGAATTTCTGGGATACTGTTGGGGTTAGAAACTAGAACTTTGGCATGGCAGTAATTTATATGATGTAAATGCTCGTTGTAGAATGAATTCTAAAAAATCGAAAGACTAAACAAAGCGAAAAAAAAATCTAAAGATGATCTAAGTAACAAAGTACATGGAATTGTTAGGAATATAAACAGGAAAATTGACATGGCTGTATTTATCATGATTCTCGCAATAGAACAGTTTCTAAAAAATGTCGCTACATAAAACACTGCAGAAACAAAAAACGTTAGCAAAATTTTCTATTTCTGTGTTACTGCTGAGCCCAAAACCTTGAAATTTTGCTTCGGGTTAGTTTTAAAATTTAAAATTGTCTCTGTAAAAGACGTTAAATCTAAAAAGATTAAATTAATGGAAAGCGTTCTCAATTAACATAAATTTGGAATTATTAGGTATAGAAACTTTAAATATTTCATAATGCCGCATTTCCTCCACAAAACATGCAATTTAAATGCAACAAAACAGATAGATACCCACCTAGCATTAAATAAATTGTGTAAATATTAAATAAAGACCTGTATGAAACAGTGAGTAGGTTGCCCGAAAGTACTTGTTAAAGTGTTCCTTCTCAAGGCTTTTCTCTCTCTCGCCAAGGCCACTAACAGCGGGAAGTGCCGTTTTAAATTTGATATGAATTTTTTTCTGATTGTTTTTTCTGGAGATTTTATCATAAGGTCATATTCTCAATTGCCATTAGTAGATTTTTTTATATATTAACTTATTCTGGTGAAATTTCGTAATCGGGTTCATATGGGCGTATTTTAGCTCGCATGATTTACTGAAAAAATATGGATGGATTTGTAAATTGCTTCAAATGACACTTTGACAGCTCAAAGGTTATGCAGACGATATATTCAGATTTTGTGTCATATTTTATGCTGCAGTCATTGCCGATTTCTTTTATTTAATACATGCTAAATACAGCTCGACTTGTTCAGAATATGTTTGAAAACAAAACAATACAGCGTATGTGGTGCCCAGCAAGCACTCATCATTTAAATCCGATCGAGCATATGTAAAACAGACTCTAATGATGCATTGCATGCCACTATTGATGTGTTCGGTATTTTGATACTACATCAGATTTAGAAGAGAGAATTCCTTAATTCTTATCCACAACCTCATTGCATGCGTGGAAAACAGATATTGTACAATATTAACTTTTCCGGGGAGCACACACTATATAAAGTATAGTCCATTCTTTTCAAACATCATATAATTGTCATTTAAAGTGACTCAAATTGGTGCGGAGGGTCTGATTGTGATTTTGACATCATTTTATACAGTTACAATTACGATATAAAATAATTTAAAGTTTCATGTTCTATTTTACTTTTAATATATTGCGTACTTACAATTTTATATTCATGCATGTCTGTCTTGCATGGTTTGCTTTCCCATTTTTTTAAACAGTGTATACAAATTTATATATAAGATTTTGTAATTCTACGACTCGTTTATTTTCATCATCTCTGTTCAATTGTAAAAAAAGACTTTAATACTGAAAGATAGAGATAAATGGCAGCACTACGAGAATTGAAAATGACTGGTTTTCTCTGCCTTAAAAATAGAAGACTTTATTCAATTTTTATTCTTATTATTTTAACTCTTTTTTAATTTTAAAATTCCTATTATTCTTTTTTCTGTATTATATGCATATTAATCTTGTTTTATTTTCTTTTATTAGATAAATTTTATTCTGTATTTTGATGGTCATGTGCGGACCTGTAATAGAACATTCCAATATTGTGATTCTGAAATCTAAGGTGTGAAAGTCAATTTCGATTCGATTAAAGTATGAAAAGACAAGTTATTCGTAATTCTTTATGTGAAATCTTTATTCGTTAAGTATGCTTTATCCTCATCCATGTAAATTCAACAATTTCTTTTATTAATTCATCCATTTCAAGTTCACCCGCTCGGAATAAAAACTTCGTGATGACAAAGGTTTGAACGCCAGTGGAGTCTGAAGCAAGAAATCAAGGTACTTTTTTTTTACTCAATTTTATTCTATTTAATAAAAGGAAAACTGTATTCTATTCGTTTTAAATCTACACATAAAAAAAGGTTTGGTCCGTCGCAGCTTGGAGTCAAATTAGTGATATTCTTATATACCGGGTGTCCCAAAAAGGACTGACTGATTTTAAAATTCAATAACTTGCAAACGGTGACAGATATTAAAAAAATTCTTGCAGGAGGGTTATGCATAAGGTCAAAAGTTTTATTACAGTGATTTTCAATTTTAGTTCGATTTACAAACAATAGATGGCGCTGTAAGCAATAGTCGCTAAATTCAGGCTCGATTTTTGGTACTTCGTGGCCCGGATAATACATTTCCATCTCCTTTTTCTGCATGGAACAAGATAAAGGACCAAAAATCGGGCCTGTATTTAGCGACTATTGCTTACAGCGCCATCTATTGTTTGTAAATCGAACTAAAATTGAAAATCACTGTAATAAAACTTTTGACCTTTTGCATAACCCTCCTGCAAGAATTTTTTAAATATCTGTCACCGTTTGCAAGTTATTGAATTTTAAAATCAGTCAGTCCTTTTTGGGACACCCGGTATATATTTAATATATGATATTAATATATCATGACGAAAACCAAAGCAGAAACTGCTGCAGAATCAAAATTTATTTTTACTGTTAATGAAATAAAGAGATTTAGCGCTCAAGTTATTGAGGCAATTGAAAATAAAAATTTAAAATTAATTGAGAAGTTAAAGGCTGAATTGATAAGTTTAGAAAATGATTTAAAAAAATCTTTTTTTGGCGTAGCTGAAGAAAGTGTAAATTCTTTATACGAGTCCTTTACTGAAGCTAAAGATATTGTTGTTGACGATTTAGTCAAAATTGAACAATTTTTAGAAAATCAAGGCGTAAAATCACAAGAAAATCAAAGTGCAGCTAATAATAGCTCAAATATAGGATTTAGTAATAACGTTCTAAAGCTTCCTAAATTCGAGTTACCCATTTTTTATGGAGATGTCACTCAGTGGATTAGCTTCAAAGAGATATTTTTTACTTCAATTCATAACAATGAATCTCTTTCAGATCAGTTAAAATTTTCGTATCTTATAGCTAGCGTTAGGAATTATCCTTCAAAATTAATTTCCGGTTTTTCAATTTCTGGTGAAAATTATAAAGAAGCTTGGGAAACTATAGTTAATAGATATGATAATCGTAGGAATTTGGCATATTCATTGCTGTCTAAATTTGTTAATGCCAAACCATTGAAATCGCCCACGCAGAAAACTATTTTAGAGCTTTTGGATACGTGTAATGAAGTAATTCGAAACTTAAAATCTTTGAAATTCGAATTTAATGAGTTTGTTGATTTGATTTTAGTGTATATAGTACAAAATAAATTTGATGAATCCTTAAAAAAGCAATGGGAATTATCCTTAAATAATGATTCATTTCCAACTTATGAAATGTTGATGACATTTCTCGAAAAACAGGCTCGTAGTTTGCAGAACTGTAATAGTGAATTTTTTAAAGGTAAATCCAAATCTAATTAAAAATTTGAAAGTAAGTCTCAACATTTTTCAAAAAAGTCTGTCGCCAATGCAGTTGTAATGGATAATGTAAATAAAACTGCAAATCTGTCATGTGCACAGTGTAAAGAATCGCACCCACTTCATAAATGCCCAGAATTTTCAAAATTATCTCTTGATCAACGTTGGAATTTGATAAAATCAAAAAAGCTGTGCACTAACTGTTTAATATCAAATCATTTTATGTCCAACTGTCTTATTAGTACTACTTGCAAGCATTGTAATTATAAACACCATACACTTCTTCATCGTGATCAAACCAGCCCTGCATCACAGAATATGTTCAGGCAGCAAGATCGTGTTACAACACCAAATGCTGTTGTTAATTCTAATGAATCTAACTGTTTAAGTTCTCAATCTATCAATTAAAATTCTCAAACATTGTTGGCTACTGCCATTGTAAAAGTTAAATCTAAATCAGGAAAATTCATACCTTGCAGAGCTATGATAGATAGTGCTTCTCAAAAAAGTTTACTGTCAAAAGCTTGTTGTAGAAAATTAGGTCTTCCATCTAGACCTACAAATCATAAAATCTCAGGAATAAATAATTTAGTCGCAGAAACGGCTCTTCAGGAAGTTTCCTTGACATTCTCTCCACATTTCAATAATGAAACTTTTCACTTAGATGCATTAGTTGTTAATCAGATTACAACCAATTTAACAAATTTTTTGATTACAACTAAATATTGGCCACACATTGAAGGCTTGAACCTTGCGGATCCTAATTTTCATTTGCCCAGTCCTATTGATATACTTATAGGCGCAGATTTATTTGCTAACATTATAATAGGGGAATCAATTCTGGGACCTAAAGGATCACCGAGTGCTGTTAATTCCAGACTGGGTTGGATTCTTTCAGGGATCATTTATTCAAATGAATCAAATCAAAATTCATTTATTAGTTGCCATGCCACTACACAGATAAGTTCTCAACTACAAAAATTTTGGGAACTTGAATCGGTTCCTACTTCTGATCCAATTTCTCTAGTTGAAGATAACTACGCGAAAACAGTTTCACGTTCAGAATCTGGAAGATATATTGTAAATCTACCCTTTAAATCTAAACCTGTTCTCGGAAACTCTAAATCTCAAGCCTTAAAACGTTTCTACTTCTTGGAGAAAAAACTTCAAGAAAACCCCTTGCTTAAAGAGCAGTATTTATCCTTCATGCGCGAGTATATCAACTTAGGGCACATGGAACTTGTTCCAGATTCAGAAATTTCAAATCCTGATCATTTTTATCTTCCACATCACTTGGTGTTAAAAGAAGATAGTTCTACAACTCGGCTAAGAGTTGTATTTGATGCATCTGCTGTTGGTTCAGAAGGCCGCTCCTTGAATGATTATCTAGAGATAGGTCCAAAATTGCAACCAGAAATCTTTCCTCTACTGTTAAGGTTCAGAATGCATCCAATCGCCTTTAGTTCTGACATCGAGAAAATGTTTAGGCAAATTCTCGTCAATCAAAATCATGTAGATTATCAACGCATTCTTTGGAGATTCAATTCAGATGAAATTATTAAAACATACAGGCTGTTGATCGTTACGTACGGAACTTCTTGCGCTCCATTTTTGGCCATTAGGACATTACACCAATTAGCAAATGACAATGAGCAAAATCATAAAGAAGCCTCTCAGACAATTTGGAAAAGTACGTACGTAGATGATCTACTTTCCGGTTCGGATTCAAAGGAAAATGCCCAAAAATTGGTAACTGAGTTAATCGAAGTTATGAAAAGCGGAGGTTTTAATCTACGTAAGTGGACTTGTAATGATCCAGAAGTAATTGCTCATTTACCAGATGAAATGAAGGCTTCATCGCAAAAGGTAATTCAGGAAGATGATACCGGTAAAGTCCTCGGACTACTTTGGGATTCTTCCAAAGATGTTTTACAAATTCGTTTCAATGATTTTAAAGAAGTAAAAACAAAAAGAGATTTGTTATCAGTAGTGGCTACAATATTTGACCCCTTGGGTTTCCTAGCTCCTACTACAATAAGATTAAAAATCATGCTGCAAGATCTTTGGAAAGATAAGATTTCGTGGGATGAAGAAATCCCAGACTCCATACTACAGGTTTGGAATGAGTTTCTATCAGAAATTCATTTGTTAAAGTCAATTGAAATACCCAGATATATTAATTCTTATAATCAAAATGATGTCCAAATTCAGTTACATGGTTTTTGTGATGGCTCAGGTAAAGCTTATGCTGCGGTTACTTATTTACGTGTTGTTACTCCTGACGAAGTATTTGTAAATTTGATTGCAGCTAAAACTAAAGTAAATCCTATAAAACCTCAAACACTGCCACGTATTGAGCTTCGTTCAGCTCTTTTATTAGCCAAGTTATGCTCAGTCATCATCGATACTTTGCCAATAAATTTTGACAATATTTATCTGTGGTCAGATTCCCAAATCGTTCTCAGCTGGTTAAAATCACCTCCTTTAAAAGGAAATCAATTTGTTCTAAATCGAGTCTGTCAAATCCAATCGTTAATGCCTACATGTGAGTGGAATCATATTCCAGGTATTCTAAATCCTGCAGATTCAGCTTCTAGAGGTATTTCTCCACGAAAGCTTCTTCATCATTCGCTACGGTGGCATGGGCCTCCATGGCTGCTATCAAATGAACCAATCCCAATACCTTTGTACAATCCTCCGATATCTGAGTTAATTCAGTAATTAAATCTGTCAGCAATGTAACTCAAGTAACTGCCCTTCCAGACTTTATTCTTAAGTTCTCCAAATTCTCTAAGTTATCAAGAGTCACAGCGTGGTGTCTTAGATTCATTTATAATGCTAGGCATAGTGCTACAAAAAAAATCTGGAAATCTGAGTGCACAAGAAATCTCTGATTCTATTCAATGCATTGTGAAATTAGTACAAAGTTCTGAATTTGGTACAGAACTTAAATTATTAAAAGAAAGAAAACCCTTACGAAGCAATAGTAAATTATTATCATTGTTAAAATAAATAAAAAGGCAGACATAAAGACGTGGATCGAAGTGAGTATATTTGATATTAACAAGAACAATTACACAAACATACTGAAAGAAAACAGAAAATTTACAGGTATTTATAGATTTTGCAAGGCCCATAGCAGAGAATTGGCGGCCGTGAAAGAAAGCTACATTAAACAACCAATCACAATAAACATAGTTGTACAAAAAGAAATTAATAAGAATTTAATGTAATGCTATGATTATTTTCAACACCCGCCCATAATCTAGCATTACATCAGAAAAACAAAGAAATTTCTTGAAATCAATCATTAATAATAGTATGACACAATTTAAACATTACTTGTACAAACAACAAAGAAATAATAGTTCATAAAATTTAACTTTAGGTAATGCCTTTGTAAATAAATCAGCAATTTGCATATTCGTAGGAACATATTCAATTTTGATGTTATTTTCTTTTATAATATTGCGAACAAATTTCAATTTAATATCAATGTGTTTCACTCTACCATAATTACTCTCATTACTGATACATTTTATACATGATTGATTATCCTCAAAAATTACTAAATCCTTAATATTTACAATTTCACTAGCAATATTTTTAAACCATAACAAGTCTTGCAAACTTTTAGTTAAAGCAATGACTTCAGCTTCAGTTGACGATAAGGCAACTGATTTTTGTTTATTACAACACCACAGAACAGGCATGCTACAAAACATTAAAATATAACCTGTTACTGATTTGCGGTCATTTGTGTTAGCCCCCCAATCAGCATCAACATACATGGATAATTTAGGATCAGAATTTTGCTTTTTATACACAAGTTTTAAAGACAATGTTTCTTTTAAATATCTTAAGATTTTCTTAAGTGCTTTCCATGCAATTTCAGTAGGATTTTCTTGCAATTGACTTAAACAGTTAATAGCATACAAAATATCAGGTCGAGAAATATAAGCTAAATATAATAAACAATCTACAAGTTCACGATATGGGCCATTAAAAGGTTTACCATTTTTTAAATCAGATGGGGTGGACTTAGGAGAAATAGGAATGTCACTGGGTTTACAATCTAGCATATTAAACTTACTTAACAATTTAATTATGTAAGACTCTTGATCCATTATTAAACTATCAGAATTGAATTTCATTTGAATACCTAGAAATTCTGAAACACTTTCCGATTTTGACATGTGAAACTCGTTATGTAATAGGGAAATAACTACATTAGTTTCATTTACATCTGAACCTGCAATTAACATATCATCTACATACAAAGCAATAATTATTTTATGATCATTATTATACCGAATAAAAATACAAGGTTCATTATCACAAGATTTAAAATTTAACTTTGAAATAAATTCATGAAACCTTTCAAACCATTGTCGTGGGGCTTGTTTTAGACCATATAAACTTCTTTTAAGTTTACACTTTCGCCCACTTTTATCATGATAGCCTTGCGGCTGATCCATAAAAACAAGTTCATTTAACTTACCATTCAGGAACGCTGTTTTAACATCTAACACAAAAGCATATAAGTCTTCATTTAAAATCAAAATAAGAACCAAACGTAAAGCTGGCATACTTATTACAGGGGAAAAGGTTTCACTATAGTCTAGCCCTTCTTTTTGCATAAATCCACGAGCTACGAGTCTCGCCTTATGTCGACGACCTCTTTTGATGGTAAATACCCATTTGCAGGAAATAGGTCGTTTGTCAGGTGGTAATTTTTCAAGATCCCAGACATCGTTGATTTTCATACTTTCAATCTCCGCGTCCATAGCTTCTTTCCACAAGCGTTGTTCATCACTAGGGAGGGATCTGATATCATCAAACGTTAATGTTTCTTGTTGGCAAAGTAATGCTTCGTAAACTTCAGGATCTGGATACCGTACAGGTTGCTTTTTAAATCTTTCAGATTTTCTTGTTTTGTCTTCTTTCTCTTCAGGATCATCTAATTCATCACTCGTATTTTCTAGAACATCTGGATCAATTTCATTATCGACTGGTTCTGAATTTTCTAGAATGTATTGTTTCGACTGAACATTTTCCTTTTTCTCTTCGTCGAATTTCACATTTCTTGATACAGTTATGCGTTTCGTTTCAGGATCTAGTAATCTATATCCCATTGAAGAATAACCAATGAAGATCATTTGTTTAGACCTATCGTCAAGCTTCTTTCGATGAACGGAAGGAATTAACATGTAAGCACTGCATCCAAAAACACGTATGTGCTTGAAATCGGCTTCTTCTCCATATTTCAGGAAGTACGGAGTTTTGTTCTCAATAGTGCTGCTTGGCATTCGGTTTTTCAAGTAAGCTGCTGAAAGGATAGCTTGACCCCAAAAAGTCTTTGGTAAATTTGATTCAGCAATCAAAGCACGTCCTATATTCAGAAGCGACCTATTGCAGCGTTCAGCTACTCCATTCAAAGATTGCGTGTATGGAGGAGCGGGATCTATCACTATACCAAGATCTCTAGTAAAATTCACTAAATCATTAGAAAAATATTCCTTCCCGTTATCACATCTAATTTTCTTCACTGTAGGGTTGGATTTTAAGAACATTTTTAATTCTTCTGAGACTTCACTTTTATGTTTCAGTAAACGTACTTCAGTAAAACGAGAAAAATCATCGATAAGAGTCATAAAATAGCACTCGCCAGAAAAGGTTATCGGAAAAATAGGTCCACAAATGTCACTATGAATCAAAGTCATTGGCTTGGTTTCTCTTTTTCTTGGTCCTCTTCCCATTGGTGTTGCACTCTGTTTTGCCCGAGCACAAATATCACAAAAAGAATCAGGTACCGGAAGCTTCATATCTTTCAATACTTTGTCACTCGGATGACCAAGTCTGCGATGCCAGATATCACAATGATTTTTCTTTGAAGTAAGAACGGTTTCGTAAACAGGGACAAAGTCACTTACGTATTGTCCATTCAAATCCCGTTCACCGAAGTAAAAACGGTTTCTCCCTTTTTCGATAAATACTTTTTGATTCTTGAAAATAACTGTATAATTTGCACTTTCAATTTTCCTAACGGAAATGAGTTGCCCGTTTAAGTCTGGAACATTAAGGACATCCTTTAAAGTAATTTCCATTCCATTTGACAGTTTTCCATTAATATTTCCAATACCTTTGATTTCTAGATTCGTTGTTTTTGATGCGCATTTAATAGTTCCTGAAGAAGGTACTAAGGATGCGAAATAATTCTCATTAGAACACATATGGGAAGTTGCTCCGGAATCTACTATAAATTCATTCCTTTTCCTGGAAGCATTTCCAGCAACGAAAGAAACAGCTGAAGAGGCAAATTTTTCTTCACTTGAATTTTTAACAGCTTTACAGTTACGTTTTATGTGTCCGAATTTTCCACAAGAATGGCAAGTAATTTTCATTCTACAATATTTCGCTGTATGCCCTTTAGAGTTGCAAATTTTGCAAAAGAATTCTTTGCGAGTCGACACAAATGCAGTATTATCATGAGCAGCCTTAGTATATACTTTTTCTTTCTTTGAATCCAAAAGAAGTGCTTCAGCATCTAATAATCTTTGTGTCACAAAATCTAATGTCAAAACAGAATTCGGTTGGTTTTCTAAAGCAATCTTAACATTTTCAAATTCCTGAGGCAATGACATCAAAATATAAACAATAGTATCCGTTTCATTAACTTCTGCCCCAGACAGCTTAAGATCCGAAATTAATTTATTTATTTCATCAATGTGATTTCTCATAGAAACTGTACGATCTTTCTTAATCGTTGCCAATCTCTTCCGAATTAAAATTTGATTCACTGCACGCTTTGTATCATAAGTGCGTTCTAATTTATTCCAAATTTTATGAGCTGTATTTTCATCTTGAAGTGATGCAAGAACATTATCACTTAATAATGATAATAATAAAGCGTAAGCCTTTTTTGCTTTCACGACATCGGCGGCATTGTCGGGAGCCGCTTCAATTTCCAAGAATTTTTCCAATTCTTTAGCAGCAAAAATTGCCGTTACTCTTCGTTTCCATACCGAAAAAACTTTTCCATCACCTTCAAAAAGAGGGATACCGTAAACATCTTTTGAAGAATCCATTCTTCTCAATAAAATATATAAAAAGAAAGATAAAATCTTTTTCACTCAAAATCCCAGCAGAAATGAAAAACAGAAAGATAACGGCGTCAGTATGTCTCGCAGCTCATTTCAACACTTGCTAGAACCAACGATCTGCTGTTAAAATAAATAAAAAGGCAGACATAAAGACGTTGATCGAAGTGAGTATATTTGATATTAACAAGAACAATTACACAAACATACTGAAAGAAAACAGAAAATTTACAGGTATTTATAGATTTTGCAAGGCCCATAGCAGAGAATTGGCGGCCGTGAAAGAAAGCTACATTAAACAACCAATCAGAATAAACATAGTTGTACAAAAAGTAATTAATAAGAATTTAATGTAATGCTATGATTATTTTCAACAATCATTAAATGTGTTTTTAGATTCTAGTGATATTATTCGAGTTGGTGGTCGTTTGTCACAACATCAGACATTAAGTTTTGATAGAAAGTATCCTATGCTACTTCCGAAAAATCATATTATTATTAAGTTATTGATAAATCATGTCCATGAACAACATCTACATGCTGGTACACAGCTAGTACTTTCTATATTACGCCAACAGTACTGGTTTGTGAATAGTCGTTCTACTGTACGACAAGAGCTCCACAAATGTGTGCTTTGCAAACGCCTTAAATCTCAAGCTTGTCAACAAATGATGGGAGACCTTCCCGTTGACAGAATCACCCCAATTCGTCCATTTTTCAAGGTGGGTTTAGACTTTGCAGGACCCTGTTTAACTAAACCAAATTTGACAAGAAGTAAGATCAAAATTAAATCTTATATAGCAGTTTTCGTCTGTATGTGCACTAAGGCGGTACACCTTGAGTTGGTATCAGACTTGTCTGTGCAAGTCCTGCTAGCAGCCTTGAAGCGATTTATCGCGCGTAGAGGTCTGCCGTCCGATGTATATTCAGATAACGGTAAGAACTTCACAGGTCTGGCTAATCAGTTAAAGCAGCTATTTCAATATTTGGAAGAAAATGAAGTTCAAGAATTTCTTTCGAGCCAGAAAATCAATTGGCATTTCATCCCTCCATATGCACCACACTTTGGTGGGCTATGGGAGGCAGCTGTAAAGCTTACTAAAAATCACATTGTAAGAGCATGTAAAGCTAGTGTATTGAATTTTGAAGAATTAACTATTTTGCTATGTCAAATTGAAAGTTGCATAAATTCAAGACCCTTAACCCCTATGTCTTCGGATCCATCAGATTCACGTGCATTAACTCCAGGTCATTTTTTAATAGGAGCACCCCTCCTTGATATTCCAGAATCTTCAAATCCCAGAATTCTAACATTAAATGCTCGGTGGCGCTTGATAGAAAAAGCAAAGAATCAATTTTGGTGTAGATGGTCACGTGAATATCTTCAACATCTCCAACAGCGTCCAAAATGGACTACTCCACGAGCTAATTTACGAGAAGGAGACTTGGTGATTGTTCATGATCGATTTCAGCCCATGAGATGGAAGTTGGGCCGCATTCTAAAGACTTTTCCTGGACCGGACAATCTTGTACGAGTTGTGTTGATTAAAACAGCTGACGGTGACATCAAGCGTCCCATTTCAAAGGTGTCCCCTCTCCTGCCGGGGGCGGAGGATGTTCAATTGTAAAAAAAGACTTTAATACTGAAAGATAGAGATAGATGGCAACACTACGAGAATTGAAAATGACTGGTTTTCTCTGCCTTAAAAATAGAAGACTTTATTCAATTTTTATTCTTATTATTTTAACTCTTTTTTAATTTTAAAATTCCTATTATCCTTTTTTCTGTATTATATGCATATTAATCTTGTTTTATTTTCTTTTATTAGATAAATTTTATTCTGTATTTTGATGTTTATGTGCGGACCTGTAATAGAACATTCCAATATTGTGATTCTGAAATCTAAGGTGTGAAAGTCAAATTCGATTCGATTAAAGTATGGAAAGACAAGTTATTCGTAATTCTTTATGTGAAATCTTTATTCGTTAAGTATGCTTTATCCTCATCCATGTAAATTCAACAATTTCTGTTATTAATTCATCCATTTCAAGTTCACCCGCTCGGAATAAAAACTTCGTGATGACAAAGGTTTGAACGCCAGTGGAGTCTGAAGCAAGAAATCAAGGTACTTTTTTTTTACTCAATTTTATTCTATTTAATAAAAGGAAAACTGTATTCTATTCGTTTTAAATCTACACAATCTCAATTTATCGCAGTTTATGGACAATTAAAGATAACATCTCACTTTCTTTGCTTCCACATGTTATTAAATCTATGTTCTCAGCAATATCGCTCAGACTAATCCCTCAAAGGGAAGTCCTAGTGAATTATTATATTAAATGTTGTTTTTGTTAAATTATATTGTTTTACTTACATTAACTAAGTCAAAAGTTACAATGAAAGCCATGGTCAAAAATCCGCCAATTTGACGGGTGCGGTAAAACTAGGTATATGTTTAACATCGGTAGTTCTAGTGGTAACATTTTATTAGATATTCGCTGACGGTCCGTGATTATAATACAAAATTCAGTCAGAATGTCGGTAGTTTTACTTTGAACACAGTATTTAAACGTGTGCCATTTCCTGGGAATCAGGGGGCAGTTTACAATGTTATGATACATTGAATCGTATAAAAATTCAGCGCTTATTGACACTAAAACTTGTCCTTTGGATTTTATTATGAGAAAGCGCTGTAAAAATTCGAATCCTCATAACTCAGTATCCTTGTGTAGCACAAAAATGAATGTTTATTACATAAATCTGTAGAAAATCTATAGGCAATTGACCCAAAATTCTGTAGGTAATTGGCCCATTTTTGCAGATATTTTTAAGAATATCTTAAAATATTCTGCAGATATTTTTAAGGTAAAGCTTCAAAATTTCTACAGATTTCTGGAGAAAGTGGATATTTCTATAAACAAAAACTTTTGAATTTTTCACAAAAAACGTTAACATCTTCACGAATATTAGTGCTATGCTTACACAAATGCAGACAAACGTTGAACAGGACCCAAATAGTCATTTACCACAGTGACAAACCATTTACAGCCTTTTCTGTTACATAGCTGATCGCAAATATTATTTTATTATTAAATTTATTATTAGCCCCCTAATTGTACCCCCAGACAAATCTTCACCGAGAAATATGAAATCAAACATGATCTTTATATCCTAGAAGTTCAAGAACAATTCGCCAATAATGTTGGTATATATTCCACAATACGTGTGCAATCGAAAGCCTCCAGTCTCTGTACCTTAACTTTTGGAGGCCAGTGTATATGCCCTAAAATTTTTACGGCGGCTGTCACAATAAAACTTTTTTAAATATATTTTGTCATATTTTTTAAAATATTGTTAAACATATTTCACTACTCAAAAATGTCTGTCGGTTCTGTTATTAAAATGATAAATTTTGTTCCAAATACATGTCACATTTAGGATCGTCCATTCCATCCTATAATCTTTTAAACTATTATATGTGAATGCAAACAAGAATTTTCAATCTACCGTATTAAAATTTCTTTCAATAATCAGTCATGTTTATTTTTATAAAATCATTATTCTTTGACATAAAAATTATTATAGTTTTTATTAATTTTATTACTAGATCTATATAGAAATTTTTAACTGTACTTTGTAATAAATATTCTTTTATGTTTGACATGAGTAAATTAAAAGAAGTTAAACAATATATAAAACGTGTGAAGATTTACTATTTAATTCCGGCTTTTACAATAAGTGACTCATAAATCTGAGTTGAAAATAGCAACATTTATATTTGTAACAAAAGATTTTATGGTGCCTGTCAAAGATTGCAATTGAACAAAAATTTATACCATGCTTTTATTTCGTAATTGAAATGGATACAATATTTTCACCTATGATATTTTACAGAAAGCGTATTATTTTATATATCAAAACCATTTTCTTTAATTTAAAGATTACGTTATTAATTACATTTTTTTCTGTCCCTGATGGCTGTATCAATTTATAGGAATTTTACAAAGGACTCAAGTTTCACCTGATAAACTTAAAATAGTATGTATAAACTTTTTCAATCCGCATCTTTAATATTTCTGGAAAGCATATAAATTAAAAATATTGATCATTTTGAAAAAAGGTTAGATATTTGCTGTCATAATTGTAATTTTAAAGTGTATGTGAATGTATATAATACTTCTTAGAATATAACAATGATTTTTATGTAAAGTGTGTAGGCTGATTTTATGTACTTTAAACGCATTTCCCATAGCACTTGAGAGAGATCGGTCTCTTTTTTTAACATTTATAACATACTTGAAAATGTTTATGAATTCAGTTTGTTTGTCTGTCTGTTCGTCGGTCTGTCCGCCTGTCTGTCTGTTCTGTAACTCGCGTAAACAAAGTACGATTGCCGTGAAATGGTTATGTGTTATTGTGCTTTACTATGACATATCCGGAATTGAAATCAAGAGTGTGGCATTTTCGGTTCATTTACAATGCCATTCAAAAGAATTGCGTTACGGTCTATGGAGAAAAATTGTTTCCGTGTATTTAATAATATTACAGTATTTTGAGCATATTGAAGAGTTTTATTTAATATGGCGTGGATAGTCGTTCATTTCCATGGACACACAAAAGAATTTGGCTATAGAAGAAAATGAGCAATAATTGAACTCTTTCGTTTTTTAGCTCATGAGCATCAATTGGAAAATACACTTTTTTTTTACCAATTATGTGAATTCAGCCTATCATTCTAGAAAAATAAATTGTATATAAAAACTGTTAAATTATTAAAGAAAACAGTTTTAAGACTGTTATTGTATTCCTTAAAACTTCATCTATAATCGCCGATTATTATTCCAAAACTTTTAAAGTTCTTATAACCTTTAAATATTTTATGATTTGTTATATATATATATAAATATATATATATATATATATATATATATATATATATATATATATATATATTTTATATATATATATATATATATATATATATATATATATATAATAAATTTGAAATAACAAACATATGAAGAATTGATAAAGTTTAAAAATGATTTAAAAATGAACATATGTAACCAGTATGTAAAAAAGAAACTATGAATGACTCACAGAATCATCAGAGGAGCTTGTGGTTCATTCATAGGAAGGATTGTTATTGTATTCCTTAAACTACTTCAACTATAAATCGCCGATTATTATTCCCAAAGTTTAAAGTTCTTATAAACCTTTAAATATTTTATGATTTGTTATATATATATATATATATATATATATATATATAATAAAATTTGAAATCACAAATTATATGAAGAAATTGATAAAGTTCTAAAAAATGATTTAAAAATGAACATATGAAACCAGTATGTAAAAAAAGAAACTATGAATGACTCACAGAATCATCAGAGGAGCTTGGGAGTTCATTCATAGAAGATGCGTTATTTCATCCAATTTGTAGGCATTAAGCCTAAAATGACAAAATTTAGCTCCTTGTAACGCAAATATTACATAAAATAGATAATAGAAAGCTAAGAGATACAAAGAAAGACACACCTCATACAGGATATTAAAAATTATTAGAGCACAATACCTGAATGACATACTAAGAGTCAAAACTACTGCATATCAGCATGGAAAAACAAAGTTAAGACTATTTTAACATGTGATCTACAGTTGAGAATCTGAGTGAAACCCATAACTGCGCTGCCATCTGTTGTGAGAAAGGAAAAATGTAAATTGGAACTGGATTAATAGCAATAATGTTTAGATTTGCCATGTTAAGCCCAAAAATAAAAATAAAAAATAAAATGAATGAAAATGATTGAAGAAATCAAGAAAATACTTAGATTAAACTTTTAGTTAAACTATAATGAAACAATAGGAAATAAACTTAATAAGTACTGAGTGAATAAAAAATAAAATAAAGAAAAGAATAAATTAATACAAATAAATAAAATAAAGAATAAAGAATTAATATAAAATTAAATAAAAGAGCAATTGATTAAATTAACGTTTTAAAAGACAAAAAAATTGTAATATAAAGAAATGAGAATAAAATAACATTTAAAAAGATGAGGAATATTTGAGATAGTAAAATTTAGTCTTGTATTATGTAAATAAATGTGAAAATTTAAAAAGCAATGAGGAATATTGAGATAGTAAAATATAGCCTTAAATGATGATGCAATATGTGAAAATTTATTATGTTAAATGCATGATACCCCATACCTTTTTTTATTATATGCCCATACAATATATAAGCATATATACGTACACTTATACACGCTCACACACATAAAAACATATAAGGTTTTTGTTGGGTTTAGAGGCGAGCGAACATTTTTTATGCGCATTATACCTGCGCACTGCCAGTCTTTTCTCCCGCCACACTCAGTCTGTGTGCGAACGGTAGAAGTGTGTAAACGTAAAAATTATTCTGTGTGAAGTTGTTATGAAAAAGTAATCTGTGTGAGAAATTTATCTTTATATTAATTGTTTTGTGTCCGTGCAGTGTTTTCGTTTAATAAACTATTTGTTCTGTCAATATCACGGACTTAATTCATATTAGTGAAAGAACAACAAAATGGTTGCAGTTCGCGGTTGATATTCTAAATCGAAATTAGTTTTGTTAAAAGAAACCATGGACAAGTTAAACGTCCCCGAATTAAACGGAACTAATTATTTTATATGGAGTTTCAAAATAAAATCTCTTTAAGCCTTAAAAGGTTTTATACTTTCATATCCGAAGTAAAAGCAGAAGGACTGAGTGAAAAGGATTCCACCGAATGGGACCAAAAAATAGCGATGCCGTCCCATACATAAAGCTGTCATTGTCTGATGAACAGGCGCTACAGTTTGCCCTAAAAATCGCCCTAATATTTTTAATTATTTTCTATTATTTTTAAAAGAAAAATAACCAAAAAAATAATTAATAGCTATAGAACTAAACAATTTTATATAATTCTAAAAAAAGAAAATAAAAGTAAATAAACATTTATTATTAAATAAACAACAATAGCCGGGTTACCATTTCAATAAAAATTAATGCCTTTTTGGCACTAATGGATGTACCCGTGCGTATATGAAATCTGTGCCTAATATTTTTCTTTTCGTTTTGTTTAAAAAAGAGAAAGAAGTGAAAGCCATAAATTTTAAATGTTTCAGTTTTAAAAGAAACTTTTGTATTTTACATAAAAATGAATGAAAGGATTATATTTTTAAATGAAATTTAATGAAATACAATAAAGGCGACGGGGAAAATGGTTGGCGATTTTATCACCTGCGTCCCGCTAACATAAAGTACCGAGTTCTTGATTTCTCTATCAGAATCTTTCAATTTGGCGAAAGATTGTTCAAGTAAATTGAATTATGAATAAAACCTAACATGATACATTTCTTAGTATACATTTAAGGGAGAACAAACTGGATGCCAAATTAGTTAAAATAATAACCTTTTCTTAGAAATGAAAAAAAAAATATCTGTATGATTAAAAATTTGAATTGCCGTCATTAGAGAAAAAGTATTTAAATTAGAAAAAAATTAATATCTAGAAAACTAAGTCGAATTTAAAAATTCTAATACCAAGTTTTGAAATCTTCGGATCAATACGGAATTTTGGTGTTAATGACATCGCATAATTCCATATTTTTAGGAGAAATCGCCGTGCAACATAATCAGTTATTTATTCAATCGTTTCATAAAACTCATTGCATTTCAGTGGCTTCATGAAATCATTTCATAAATTCGTTTCATTAAGATTTTATATATATAGGTTAGCTGTATTAAAAATAGTAGAATAATTTATCCATCAAAGATTTTACTTACCATCCATTATCCGTGAAAACATAGAAATCTTCCTACGCAGTGAGAATATGGTGCAATGAATTCAGCTTCCATGGAACTTCCTAAAATTTGAAAAAAAGTTGCTCCACCGAAAAAAGAAGCAATAATATTAAATAATCACGTTCACAAATGTCCAATTTTAATATTGCAGTTTATTTCATTACGTCTGAGTTAAGGTGATTTTTTTTTACCTGTTTTAAATTAAAATATTTTTTTGCGAAAATATTTGTATCATATTTATATTGAGAATGTTGCCATCGGATCGATGAAACATAGGTCTCGTATGAATAAATAAAGGTAATTTTTTGCCCTGTTTAAAAGTATTTTATCGCTTTAATTAAATATTAATTTAGTTTGATATACATTACTTGCTTTTCCAATAGATGGCGGCACAAAATAAATGTGAAAAAATATTACATTTTAAAATAACACCTAAAATGCTCCAAAATCACATCTTAAAAAATTATTTTTCGTTCATAATTAAAAATATCTTCAATTCCCTTTGAATTATTAGAGCTATTTGAGAAAATATTAAACAAAAAATCACACTGAATTTTGCTTTCTTCTCTCTTTTGTATTTTAGTTTTTAGAAGCTCTTTTTTGGGGTTTTCCTTCTTTATTTTATTTTATTTTTTATTTTTTTTTTTTGGGGGGGGGGGGGGGCACACAATACTTCGCAAATTTATTTAAAAAAAGAAATTCCTTTTAAATAAGTATAAATTTAATTAAAAAAACATTTAATGAAAATTCCATTTTTTAAATGTTTATTCTTTTTTCTTTTTTTTAACAGGGGTGTGGGAAGGAACGCATATTACTCCGCAAATTTACATTTAAAAATAAATTCTGCAAAAAAATACAAATTTAAAGGGGCTTCGGGACACAAAAATCTTCAAATTTTCTAAAAAATAAATTATCACATTAAACATTTCTCTGGGTTTTTTTTTTGGTTTTTTTTTCTGCTTTAAATGAAGTTTAAATCATGTTTCTTTCATAATTGGAACAAGAAATATTATATTTTTTCGTTTTGATTTTGATTTCAAATGCTACCTTTCAAAACAATGGAAGTCATTGAAACGACTTCTTGTGGAAATGCATTCTTCTTCATGGTGGGTTTTTTCGCCATTTCTCGTATTTAAATTGTTATAAGTCTCGAAACGTTACATAATTATTTTTAATTATTTTTAATTATTATTTAAATTAATATTTTTAAAATGCTTAATCCAAATTAAAATTTATATATGGCTATTTATTTGAATGACAAAAATTTAAATTTTACAAGCAACATTTCGAGTTATATCGATTTTAAATTACCCATTTTTTTAATAATAAATTTTAAATATATATATTTTTTAAATATGAGAAGGTTTATCGTGGTTTTATTTACAAATTATATGGTTAAGCATCACAAAAAATTTCAAAATTTTAACTTAATAAATAGAAATTACTTTAAAATGTGTCCCGGACCCCTTTAAGCTTGAATAAAAATCAAAATTTTGAAGTTCCGCACAAAGCTTCGAACTCACGATTTACTGCGTGTGAGTTCTTTACGACGATGACATCGGTTCACGAGGGTATTTGCTGAATTTAAGATTATAATTCGAAATCGGAAAAGAAATAATTCGCCTAGTTAAAATAATATAATAATTTTTAAAAGTTTTAGGATTTTGGAATGGTGAGGGGTATTCAGCTCTTTGTAAAAAAAAAAAAAAAAAAAAAAAAAAAAAAAAGCAATTTAACAAATTACAACGACCGTTTGGAAAATGATTTTTTCACAGACTGAACAAGCCAAGATTTTTTTATTTAGTACAGATATAAAGTGTTTTCAAAATGACCTACAATAAAAAAAATAAAACTTGTGGATCTCGAGAAAAAAAAAATATAGAGTAATTCGAAATATCGAGATTTTTTTTATACAAAAGTAGCTGTGAATTCTAAACTTCTTACTTGAGAAACATAATAATAGGTCATTTTGTGCTTCTTTACGTTTAATACATCCACCAAACATTTCGTGAAATTCTAGGCAACCATTTTTCAAAAATCGTGCGCGCAATGATCGAAATCGCTGTTTTGAGAAAATTGGCTTTAAAGATTGAAAAACCCGTTGATCATATAGCAAAAGCTCAAAGTGTTTTAGACATAACTTTTCTTCTAATGCGAATTTTTGTATGGGGTTTGATTTTAAATGTTCCCAAAGAATCATATTTAAATATAAGCTATTTAAAAAAAATCGATTTTTCGACGCTTCAAAGGTTACCTGACCCCTAATACAAAAAAGTTAAAATTATAAAATTAAATTTTTGTAGCTCTCTGGGAACTAAGTAGAAATAAAAAATGGAACGCTTCCGATATATCCGAATTGTCCTTCATATTGAATATTCAGTATAGTACCACATTAACATGATGGTTTTATGTTTAATATAAACTAGCAGAATTACCCGGCTTCGCCCGTGTCAATTATAAGGAGCCTTCCAGGTAAAATAAATTAAAACAAAATAATACGGCAATCACAATAACTGAAACTTGTGCATTCATTATATCCACATAACGTTAAAAAGGCAATCAAAAAACATGACGTTATTGTCTCGCAACCATAGTAAAATCTCTGAGCTTTAATAACAGAATGCGCGTTATCTTTGCCGGATCTAAGAGAAAAATGTGTAATTTTCCTCACAATACGAAAAAAAAAAAATTCCACCAAATCGCGCAGCATTTAGTGAAATTCTCGTTTGCATGGTATCTATATTATAAAGGACAAACATATCTGTGCGTAACGCATACGTCATTTTGCGAATGGCAACACTTTGAAATTTGAAATAAAATTTTGGTTTTGCAATTTTCTCTACTGCAAATTTTTAAACTTCTAAACATCGCACATTTTAAATTTTTACACCGTCGTATAAGGAAAAAAATGCTCATTTAAATGCAATTTGTTTGAAAGCTGTATCTCAATTTATTTTTGAGATATTAATTTTTTTTGTAGTTTTTAATACCATTTTTCTTATCGTGGCAACAAAAGTACCTCATTTCAATTGAAAGTCATTGAAAATAAACGGAAAATAGTCGAAAAAAGGAGATACTGTATCTTTTTGTTGCCTTTTTCTCATAAAACCTGAAAAAAAAAAAGTTGAAATTAAAATATGGGCTGTGTCAAGAATATGGTCTGTTATTCCGTTATAATGACGTCATATGCACACTTTTTTTACGGACGAAGTTTAAGACTGAATTGTAAAAGTGGATTGCTTTAGCGGATGCAAATGACGTCATTTTATAAAAAAGCGTGTATTATAATTGTTAAACCTGAATTATGCTTTGTAGAAGTGCGTCATTTTCACAGCCCAGCTGCTTTGAAATTCTTCACAGGTGAAAATGCTTCACTTTTGAAAATAATGTAATCGAAATCACACATTGATAAAACGCAATGTTTTACAAAAATTTAGAGTGACTTTATAAAAGAGGGGTGACATGCAAATAATAGCGATTTATGTTACAGAAATTGATGATTCTCGCCTGTATGGATTTGCTTCGCCGTGTTAAATAAGCAAACAAATAATTCGTGGTTTAAAATAATATCGTGTCCCTGAAGTTTTTGTCGAAACTTCTCTCGAATAATAAAATTTTAATGCTATTCTTTAGGGCATTCTACTATAATTTTATCAAAATAACATAATTTGTTTAATTTAATTTTTCCTAATTTGATATAATTTATATATTTAAAACACAAGTGTGTTTTTTAGTCATCTGCCCTGATCTCTCTGCTGAACCAATATTACTAATATATATATATATTTTTTTTAACTGAAAGCCCTTCCTTTGTAGATGTGATCGCACTATCTGTTTTTTTTAATATCTCCTCTTTTATATTTTATTTTAAATGCATTTTATGAAATTTCTTCAAAATGACGAAAATTAGATAGCTTTCATTATTGCAGACAAGAGAGAAATAATGATGCATTTTTAAATTTATTCATGCTATTTTCTGATAAAAATTCAAAATTGTTTTATAAAAATTGTTGTATAAGGTTTAGTGGCGCAAAATCCCATTAGGAGCAGAATATTATATTAGGGGCATAATAACGGAAAATGACATACTGCTTTTGAAAACACGCATTTTTCCTCATAAATTTTCTATATTGTTTTTCCTTCTGCATGTGTACTGATACTAAGTTTCAGACACTAGGCGAAATGCTTATTTAAGTGAAAATGAAGTCATATTTAAAAGAAAACGATCATTTTCTTAGATAAAACTAAGCATTTTAACACAAATGCGTCTAAAAAAGTCCTTCCGGCCAGTGCCGGGAGGAAGAGGTAGCTTTCATAATCCTTATTTTAAAAAAGCCAACTTATATCATTAAACACACGAAGCTCAATTTAGTGGAAACCGAATATAGGAGATTCAATACTAATTTTTATCAATATAATGAATGAGAATTTCGCGAAATTAGTCAGCTTTATCCAAGCTGCTTTTCTTTAAAGCAACTTATATTTGGCTGCCAAATTCGGCAATTTCTTAAAGTGCCTGTCATTTTAAGACAACATGGTGGATGAGGCTAAGCAGTGAACGTTGTCGAGACCTTAGTAATTGCTGTGCACATGCTCACTCACATCGGAATCGGTTAATATATAGGAGTGCTGTCGCATGCAAAAATCAGATTTTTCAAAATGTCACCTACAATAGAAATTGAAACTGCTATATCTGAGCCATTTTTTAAGGTAAAGACAAACAAAAAATGCTCCTGAATCCTTATATCAAGGTCAAATACTTAAGAAAGAAACCTTTTTCAATTTCTAATTTTTTTTAACCTCACTTTAAATATATATATATTTTTTTAATTTAATGCCCGCCATTTTGAAACAAGATGGCTGATGAATCTGGCCAGCGAACTCAATCGAGACATTGATATGTACTATGTACAGACCAAGTTACATCCAAATCGGTTCATAAGTACGCCTGTTATCGCGTGACAAAAATCAGGTCGTTTTAAAATGTCAGCCACAAGAGAAATTCAAAATGCTATTACTCAGCCATTTTTTTTAGATATAGACGAAAGAAAAACTGTTCCGGAATCTTTGTATTAAGGTCAAACACATACAAAAAAAATCTTTTTCATTTTCCAATTTTTTGGTATCTCATTTAATTTTTTTTATTTTTTTATTTTTTTAAATGGCTGCCATTTTGAAACAAGATGGCGGATGAAGCTGGCCAACGAACTCGGTCGAGACATTGTTATGTACCATGTACACACCGAATTACATTAAAATCGGTTCATAATTACGGGAGTTACAGTGTGACATAGGTCAGATATATATATATATATATATATATATATATATATATATATAAATTTTGAACGGAGGGTGGTTTCGGGGTCTGGGGGTCATGATCGATGAAAATATACCAAAATTTTTTGAAATAGCTTTCCTCCGAACGGCTGCAATAGGTAGCTTTTTGTAAAGAAAGCAACCTAAAACATAAATTACGGAAATTTTTACTCTCCGGAATTGAGATCAGAATCTCAAGTAAAGAGTGCGTCTGTTCACATAAAAGGTGTTGCTGACAATCCTGAACTCAAGTTTTGAGTTAAAATGATTTTTAAATGATAAAACAAAATACATTTTTTTTTTTTTTTTTTTTTTTTTTTTTTTATGATGAATATGAATATGAGAAGTGCGTATGCAAATTTTAAGAAGGTGAAAATTGCTATTTTTATTCCGGAAATCCAATCATAAGAGCCTCAATTGATAAACACATCCTAATAACTGATCTTTATTATATTTTACTGATTAAGTATCTATATTATAAAGAACAAACGTATCTGTGCGTAACGCTGACGTCATTTTACGAATGGCAACGCTTCACGATCACATTTCGGTCTTGAAATTTCTGCTACTGCAATTTTTTAGTCTTCTGACCATCGTACATTTTCAATTTTCGTCGCATAGGGAAAAAAAATTTACTTTCAAATTCAATTTGTTTAAAGACTGTATTCATTGACTGACGTATTATATTTTCTAAAATAATTTTTAAGCATGATTTTTTAAAAAGTTTATCTTATCACGTGCCGGTTTCAATACATAATAATTATAAACATTTTGCACATAAAGCAACAAACATTTTTCAGCATTTGTTTCTGACTATTTTTGCATAACGAAATTAATACATCCTTTATAAACAAATAAAAGAATAATATTAAAAAATCCACCACTCTAACATATTTGTGAAAGACAAATTAACGAAATTAATACTTCTTTCATAAACAAATAATATTGAAAAAACACAAATCTAACATATTTGTAATCGTACAATTTAAATTTTTAGATCCCCAAACAGGATTTTTTTTTCAAATGGAATTTGTTTGCAAAGTTCATCTCAGTTTACTGATTGTCTATGGTTTTAAAAACAATTTTAATGCATGAAATATTTTTTAATTTATCTATATCGCGCGGAGCTCGATTACGAAAGATTAATCCGTTTGCCCTTAAAACAAAATAAAGAGGTCATCATTTTCTTACGGCTAATATCCATTAAAAAAAATCTTCCCTATGAATAAATAAATAAAATAGTATAAATAATACACAAATTTATCAAACATGTATTAGCTCTGAAATTACCAGAATATAAAAGGATGCCATAAGTAGCAAAATCTTGGCAAATAACTCTTAGCATGCATCTAATCAGAAAATATCGCTTTTTATAAATTTCAAAAATTTATTTGATTGTATAATTCATATTTTCCATATGCAAAATGCTTTTTTAATGTAAGTAGTCAATCTACAAAACTTATTGCACATCAAAAAATTATTAGTTTTCAATTTCAAAAAAATGTTTTCGCCTATATTCTGTAACCCGGGAAGCCCGGGTACGATCCCCTAGTATATATAAAGTACAAACACTATGTCAGTGCCCATAAATTGTAACCCATAAATTGCGCCTTTACTGCAATTTTTCGAACTTCTAAACATCACACAATTTCATTTTTTACAATGTCGAATAGAAAAAAGTTCTTTCAAATGAAATTTGTTTCAAAATTGTATCTCAATTTTCTGATTTTAATGGATTTTAAAGTAATTTTCATGCATGGATATTTTTAAAGGTACGTGCAACCCGATTACGAAAAATGAACTCGTTTACTCTTAATGCAATAGTATAAAGAAAAGACATGTCTATGAGTAACCTGGTATCATATTTTCTGTGGCAACAACCTAACACAATAATTAATTTCCCTTTTACTGCAATTTAACCTCTAAACCTCGCACATTCGATTGTTTCAACGTCTTATAGAAAACAAAAGTACTTTCAGTAAGATTGGTTTGTAATGTTTATCTCAATTTACAGATTTTTTTATGGATTTTAAAGTAATTTTCAAGCATGCATATTTTTTAAATATGCTTGTAATCCAATTACAAAATATTAACTCAATTGTTCAAAAACATTGTAACTAATTTAGAATTTGTTTGTTTTCGTGTAATATTCAATAACTAAATTGGCAAACGAAATTAAAACGCCAAAAATAACATAAAATAAAACACGAACTTAACAGATTATGGCTGTAGTATGCAATCGAAGAAGTAAACAAAATATAGGAGCCATTTATTTACGGTGTGTTTACTACACGTTGAAAAGATTTGATGGAATGTGACGTCATATCTAGCTCTTTTTTTCTTGTTCCTAAATTGTTTTCATGAAATTTGACTGTTTGTATTAAAGTAGATATTTTAATTTTAAAAAACAATTAAATTAAGGTGCTACGTCATTATACCGCTCTTATAGTTGAAGTTTTTATTTTATATATAAAAAATGTGCGTTTTCTGTTTAGAATGACGTCAATTTCAAAAATGCAAAAATATAGCAACGCGTTATCGTTACTTTTTTCACATTATTCTGTCATTTTTTTAGTGTGTGGCAACGGGAAAGAAACGATTTAATTAGAAAATTAAAAAGATATATTTCTATAATGTTAAATTATGGAACATGGTAGAAAAAAGGGATAAATAGTGTTCTGATGATTTTTTAAAGTAGACAGTGCTCTTTTCCACGTTCTATAGCCTATGTAAATGAAGTTTCGTGCAAATCCGTCAAAAATTGAAGATTTGTATAAAGGACATGCACACAGAGAACAGCTTATATATATATAGATTTCAGACCATTCGGTTGGGTAGTTTTTGCTCTGTTATATGCGGACGGACAGACAGACGGACCGAACGACGAATATAGGTGCTAAGTATTTATATAAGTATGTACGCACCTAAAAACGAGAATTGTCATTTGATTGGGAATAATGTCTTCTTTAAATGTCTCTTAAAAAATAATCTTAAGAAATTGTATCAAATTTTGAAATGTTTTGAAATGAACACCTAATTTTGATAAAATATTTGGATTATTAGGAAAATTTTACCTCGGAATACCAAACGGAAAGTCACTTGATAAATTAGTTTCGGAATTATGTAGATGTAAAATTTGAATTCTTAATGTTAAAATTCTTTTTAATAGTTGCGGGGGGGGGGGGGGGGGGGAGAAAGAAAACGCAACATGATATATTCTGCCTCTGTCAAAAATCGATCATTACGGTACATTATATACTTTCTGAATAAGCGAATCTACCAATTGGATGCGTTTGAGAGCAAAAATGAATTTAAAAATGAGTCAGAAAATAAGCAGTTTGGATTTGAATACTTCCTTTTCCACCACAATCCGCTTCGGGAAATTCGGTTCAAAACGCCCACTTTGACTGCATGTTTTAAAATATATTCTGCCTCTATCAAAATATTGACCATTATGGTACATTATATAGTTTCTGAGTAAGAAAAGGTACCAATTGGAAGCCTTTGAGAGTAAAAATGAATTGTAAAATGAGTCAGAAAATAAGCAGTTTGGATTTGAATACACCCTTACTAAGATGATTTTTTTCTTCAACCGCTACGTATTTTTAATTTGTTTTTGCTGTAAGAATTGGTGCTATCCAAAACTTGTCTATATAGATGTTTTGTAGACAATATTAAGAAGATATATGATAAATTCATGGGGATTTTATATCTTTTGAATTGACGGAGTTATGGATTTTTTTCTTCTTCAAGATTCTTCAGGATTCTTTCCCTTTTTGTTTTCGTTTTTAATTTTTTTTTGCGGTACAAATTGGTCCTATCAAAAACTTGTGAATATAAAAGTTGTAGATAATGTTAAGGAGATTTATAATAAAATTAATTGGAATTGATATCTTGAGAATTGACGAAGTTATGATTTTTTTCTCCCAAAAACCCTATTTTTGCGCCCCTTGAGCCCATTTTTAACTTTATCAAAAATCTGTGATACATAAATTTTTGGCCCTATTTTTAGAAGTAATAAAAACTTTAAACTGATTCGATCTGTACAAAATTTAAGAAGTTATATGGGTTTTTCGGTTTTCACAAAACCCCTCTCTATTTCCACCCCCTTGGTCCGATTTTGCCCATTAACGAACTCGACCGAGATTTTATGCCCCTTGATTTTATGTATCAGATTGGTGCAGAATTGTGGAAGTTATCGTGTCCAGAAGAAAGTGATATATATAGATAGATACATATATATATATATATATATATATATATATAAAGTTTTTTACTGAGGGTGGTTTTGGGCTCTATGGGTCATGATCGGTGTAGATCTGCAAAATTTTTTCAGAAATTCCAACATAGTTAACGACGCCAATAGGTAGTATTTCATACGAAATCTACCTAAAATACGGTACTACTTAATTATTCCATCGACCCATTTCGCCAAATTATACAAATTGACATCATGTTTATTTTAAATAACGAAAGAACAAAGAAAATAGTATAACATTAATAAATATACAAATAAAACGTCGAAATAAAACTCACTTGATGACGTAAAAACGCGTAACTTGCTTAAAGTCAAGTGAATGTGACATTTATCAACTATTATTGGCATTTAATCTTATAGTTTGGTGATAGATTTTTGTTCGACGGGATAACTAAGTAGTACCAAAAATACATATGTAACTGGTATTCGAAAATGAGGATTTCGCCAAATTTTCGCAAAAAAAAATCACACCAAACCGGGTGCGTATATGGCATCTGGCCAAATATTAAATGATGTAACAAACGATGACATTTAATTTCAACTTCAAAGCAATGTTTTAATTTACCACTCGAAAAAAAAAAATGCTAACTGCCGAGTTGAAAAATAGTTATTGGCGAGATTTTCACCCGGCTAGCGTAACAGTACCAAGAATTCTTTGCGACAATGCTTTTATGTAGTATTATTCGGAAAAAAAAAATTGATTTTTTTAATCGAAATGGAAAACTTTCGGCACAGATGCCACATACGGTCCCATATTGGCGCTATTTTTTTCTGACGCCCATGTCATATACGCAACGGGTACTTAACTGGCGCCATAGTATCGTTATTTTGCTTGATTTGATAAGCCGGATGTTGTTGTTTATGCTGTTGATCTTTTCCCCAAATTAGCGTCGGAAAAAAATCGCGCCAATATGGGGCCGTATATGATATCTGGGCCAAACTTTCATACGAAAAGCGAACGGATCAGAGCGTATTTATTTATGGCAGTTACATGACTTGGACTATTATGATATAGATGAAATGATGGCGATAGAATAATATTTGGAGACTTATCACCTGTACCTGGCTAATATTAAAGTACCAAAATGGCACCAGGAATATAAAAAGCGAAGTGGCTCGCCCGGAACTCTTGATGATAGTCACATGACTTAGGCTATTGTTATAGAAATTGTTTTAAAATACCGGTAGACAAAGACTCTGTACACTTAATTCCTTTTATTTTTAGCTTCTTTTCAAAAGTTTAACCGATCCTCTTTAATCAAACACGAAAACAACCATTGGATGTCTTAACAGCAACTGATTCGGTCTTAAATTTTTTAAATCAAAGGAAATTGAATGGAAGCCCGTTTACAGGGAGATCTGCACAGCTTATTTCAGTATAATTCAATCTTCTATAATATTTTTTAAACCGATCAAATTAGCGTGTTTTTCGATTTGATTCTGCGGTGTCTGAACGGGGGTTGGCGAGCGTAGCTTGCAGGGGGCAGAGCCCCCTAGTATAGTATAATCTACTAAAAAACAACTTTTAAAAAGTAAAAAAAAAAAAAAGATGCAAGTTGTTGCTAAAAAATGGTGTGATATCAAATTTCCAAGCTTCTATTATGGTACTTTTTTAACATTTTCCACAGAAAAATTTACCATTTTTAAGTCGAGTGACTTCGTATTTGCTGATAGAAATCCTTTTCTCCTGTACTAAATACATCATAACGTGTTTCTGAAAATTCAAATATTTTAAAATTATGCATCATGGGCTTGGCGGCCATCTTTCCATATTTTACACAAATTTCTAAGCATTCGAATTTGTACAGTGTAATAACTTTGCATTAATAACAATTTAGAACTTCTGATTTTAACTACGGACAAATAAGATTTTTATTTCGTGGAAGAAAGTTCATTGTTAGTGTTTTTAAATGAGTAATTACTCTAAAAAAAGTAATCATAAGAGGAATAGCAAAGATATATCACCATTGCCTTAACACACAAATTTCTAAGCGCACAATGCCGTGAAGGAACGGCATAAAATGTGTGCTTTGGTAACAATGTCGAACTTTGGTTTTCAACTGTAAACAGCTGATAAATTGAAAAAGACTAATGTTTTGAGAAAAGAAATATATTTTTATTGCCTTTAAATGACTAATTACTTTATGAAATAAATCACAAGATCAATCCTTTAGATAAGTCATTATTATTTTAAGACACAAAGTTCTCTGAATATAAGTCCGTAATGGAAAAGCTTAAAATGTCTGCTTAAGAAATAATTTTAAATTTCTGATTATAACTATGGATTAGGGTACATAGAAATATGTGTAAAATATGGAAAGATGGTCGCCAAGCCCATGATGCATAATTTTAAAACATTTGAATTTTCAGAAACACGTTATGATGTATTTAGTACAGGAGAAAAGGATTTCTATCAGCAAATACGAAGTCACTCGACTTAAAAATGGTAAATTTTACTGTGGAAAATGTTAAAAAAAGTACCATAATATAAGCTTGGAAATTTGATATCACACCATTTTTTAGCCACAACTTTCATCTTTTACTTTCTTTTTTTTTTTTTTACTTTTGAACAGTTGTTTTTTAGTAGATATAATTTCTTTTTTTTTTAATAAATTATATATAATTTAAATAATCTACTCACTTAAATTAAAATGAGTCTTATTAGAACCGTTGTCAGTGGAAAGGAAACCCGATATGTGTAAATTTTGTTTACATATCATTCATTTCTTAGGGTAATTAAGGATTTAAAAGCAATGAAAGCCAACTTCTTTTCTCAAGTATCAGTCTTCTTCAATTTACATGGTATTTTAAATTTATGAAGAATGAAAGATTTTGTAAAAAAAAAGATAGAGTCGAAATAACATATAGACCTATAGTTGGTCTTTTAGTTAGATATTTGTTTATTGCTAGATATTTAGTCAGATATTTGTTTAAAGATAACTTTTTATTTTATTTTTTGCAAAATTGTTTTATCTTTGCAAATATCTACGGCTAATCCGAGAATGAAACACGACATACAAAACAGTGCAGATATTTTTAGAAACGGTTCTTAATGAAACTTTACATATTTTAGATAGTTAGTACGCCAAATGTAGGCTTCTACGCTGAACGGTATCACAAAAATCGGAATTTTAGATTTTTTTTTAATCTTTTTAAACTTCAAACATATTAGGAAATGATTTCTGAGAGCATTTACGTTTCAAAAGTTACAACCGTGTTAACTTTCAAGATCATGCTTTGACAATTCTATTTAAATCGTAATTTATAACGTATTTATAACGTTTTCTGCTCGTTTAATCTCTTTAAAGAGAGACTTCTTTTTCAACAGTTCTTAACGAGCGCTTAGATCTTAAAAGTGACAGCTTGCCAAAAGTCAGGTTTCAATCTTTAACGATATCACGATAAAGCCATTTTTACAGATTTTTTGCTCCTGCGCAGTTAAAAATTTCGATGTTTTTAAAGAACTGTTCACGGTAAATATTTACGCCTTAAATGTTACAACTATGTGAAATTTCGATTTCCTTAGGACTAAGAATTTCAAAAACAACATAATTTAGAACATTTTCAGAAAGCTTTTTTACTCGTTTTACCTTTTCAAATTTCGATTGTTTTAGAAATAGGTTTTTGCAGCACTTGCATCTTAAAAGTAACCACCATATCAAATTTTATGTTTCTCTCCTCAACAATTTTACAGAAATCTTAATTTATGAATGATTTTTGCCCTTGCAACCTTTTAAATTTAGAACTTTTTAGAAATTGCTCAGGACGAGCATTTGCGTTTTAAAAGCATTAATCATGTTAAATTTCAAGTTCACGATCTAACAATTCCATTCAAACCGGAATTTAGAACGTTTCTAAAACGCTTTCCACTCATTTCAACCTTTTAAAATTCGATTTATTTAGAAATAGTTTTTAATGAGCATTTACATGTGACCACTATGCAAGATTTAAGGATTCTATTCCGAACTTTATCACAGATTCGAAAATACAAGATTTTTTTTTGCTCTTGTACACTTATAAATTCCTAATTTATTAGAAAACGCAAAGCATTTACGCCTTAGAAAATAACATCCGTGTCAAATTTCATGTTCCTAGCCCATACAATTTCTTTGAAATCATAATGCAAACCGTTCTTAAAACGTTTTCCGATCTGTTCATCTCTTAACATTTCTGTTTTTTACAAACAGTTCTTAGCGTGCAATTACATCTTTAAACAAACCGGCATGCCGAAATTCAGACCTCTATCCCGAACGGTATTACAGAAATCGCAATTTTAGAACGTTTTTTATGCTTACATCCATTCAAATTTCGAATCTTTTAGGAACTTTTCTGTGAGATCATTTACGCCTGATAAGTAAAAAGCACGTCAAATTTCATATTTCTAGTATTAACACTTGCAAATAAATAATAATTTAGAACGTTCATAGAACGCTTTTCTGTCGTTTCAAACTTTTACCTTTTACTTTTCTAGAAATCATCCTTATAGAGTACTAGCAGCCTAATGCCCGCTACGCTGGTCAGTTTTTCTAAAGAAACCTTGAATCAAACTAAATATATCTGTGAATTTGATCATACGTTTTAAAGCAATATGGACATTTACCTGGAATGCCCAATCTAATTGGTGAAAACAATATGAACGTTATTACGCTATCATATCTTTTGAGCCATACAAAATTTAGGCTGTTAAGGGCCAACTTCTTTCGTTGATCATTTAGTGTAGTATTCGGTGAAGAACGATAGAACAATATGTACTATACTTAAAAGTGTTCATGAAAAATTATCAATGCAAATCTCATCAGAATCTGTTAATTGGACATACTGAAAAGGCTAATAGTTCATAATTTGGTTCGCCTGCTTCTAAAACATTCAGCCTTAATTCTATAATCAAGCAACCTGATGACCAAGCAACACCAAGTGAATGATATGTGCTTTATACTAAAACATTCACTGAAAAATTAACTAACCGAGCAAGTTCCATCGAAATCCACTTAGCAGGATCTTTTAAACTGGAAAATGTACCGAAACATTTCATAAAAATAATCTAATTAATAGTTTAAATCCAGTGAAAATTCATTCAGCGGAACCTTAAAAAAAAGCCAATCTTCCGAAATTGGGTTCATTTGATTTAGATCTTTACCCATAATTTTTTAATTAAGCAACGTAGAACATTATATTTTATACTAACATCTTTTCTGTAAATTATCTAACTAACAATGTAAGCCCCATCAAAATCAATTCAGTAGAAGTAAATTTAAAAGCGGCCGGAATGAAACTTCTCTTTGCATTTTATATACATCGAGATAGTTAAATATAGTATCATAATCACGTTAACCTGATTATATAGAACTCTCAGGGATGTAGGAGTAGGTATACGTCGCATCATTTCTGGATTTTTAAAGAAACTCTGCACAACTTCCATAACTATAGTATTCTAGTATACATCCTTTGTGTGTAGCGTATTACCCTCCATTTTCTTTACTATAACACAGAGAACTTTTTCCGCATAGCTTCGTAACTAAACAATTTTGAAAGATATGATACATATTGAAAAAAATCCCTGAAATGTTATCTAACTAACTGTGCAACTGTCATTAAAATACATTCATTAAAACTTGAAATCTTTCCTAATCGAGTTCACCTAATTCTAGAACTCTCGTAACTATTACTAAGCAACTTAGAACGATGGTTTTTAGATTAAACTATTTATAAACCAAATTTACTATCTAATACTGTAAGTTCTGCATTTATGTTCAGTAGAATCTGAGTTATAATCAATCGGAATGAAATAGGAATTTACGCTTTACATATAGTAATAGAAGCCTTCGCCCGCTACGCTGGTCGGTTTCTCCAAGCGAAACTTTAATCAAACGAAATATATCGGTGTATTTGATCTTGTGTTTTATAGCAATAAATACATTTATCTCTAATGATCATCCGCGTTGCTGAAAACAATATGAACGCCATTACGGTTTTATATCTTCTAATGTCTCAGACAAAATTTGGACTGTTATGAAACAAATCTTTTAGTCGATTATTTATAATTCAATATAAAAAGAACGGAAGAACAATATGTAGCATATTAAAATCATCCCTGAAAATTAAAAAATGCAAATCTCATCAAAATCCGTTCAGTAAAACCTTCTAATAAGACTAATTTTTCATAATCGGGTTCACCAGATAATACAACATTCAGCTATCATTCTATAGCAAAGCAATGTAGAACAATATGTGTTATATACTAAAATCTTTCCTGAAATAATATCTAACAACAGTGCTAATTAACTCAATAGAACCTTTAGAAAGGCTAATATTTCAAAATAGGGTTAACTGATTAAAGAACTTTCGCACATAATTCTATAACTGAGCAACGTAGAATAATATGTGTTATATATGAAACACTTTCTTGTAAATTTATCTAACAATGCAAATCTTCTCAAAATCCATTGAAAAGAACTCCAGTTATAAGCGGTGAGACCGAAATTGCCCTTTTTATTTTATATTTGAAGTTGATAGTTAAATATATCTTTCATAATCAAGTTAACGTGATTGTAGAATTTTTAGGAATGTAGCATAGACTATACGCCGTAGACCTTCTGGTGTTTTTTGGAAACTCTGCACTCCATAGCTATAACATATATACTCTCTAATATATACCCTCTGCATGTAGATTTTATCCTACATTTTTTTCAACTACACCACTGAGAACTTTCCTCATAGTTCCATAACTAAAAATGTAGTATGACATTTCAGATATTGCAACAATACCTAATATTACCTAACTGTGCAACTCCAATCAAAATACATTCAGTAGAACTTTAAATAAAAGGTAATCTTTCACATTCAGGTTCACCTAGTTTTGGAACTTTCTCTTGTAATCTAATTTTCTGCAATCTGATTTGTTGCCAAGTTTGTGCTTCAGAAAAACAATAACACAGAAGAAAACTTCGCTACAGAGAAGTACCATCCATGCAAGAAGTACCAACCATCCACAAAAAATAATCTAACTAACAGTGTAAGTCCCATCAAAATACATCCAGCAAATCTCAAATTATAAACGGGTGGAAGAAAAAGCAAATTTGCATTTTATATAATTACAGTAGATGTATCTTTCATAATTGCGTTCACCTTTCTGTATAGCATTTCCAATAGCTCTATAACTAAAACTAAGCAACGTAGAACACTGTGTGTATACATAAAAACCGTTCCAAAAACATTACCTAACTAATAGTGGCATATCCTATCAAAATATTATAAAGAATAGGAATAAAATGCAAATTTCCGTTTTAAATATGTAGCGGATGATGATAATACGATTTTCTGTAATAGAATTCATCATGAAGTTTTCGCTTCATACATAAACGATGCTTTCAACATTGTAATTAATACACCGATTGAAGAAGTATCCGATTACGGAAGATTAACCAGAAATTCCATGAACAACTACCCAAAGAAAGGTGAATATATGGCTTTTATGATACTTTTATGTTAGCCGGGCGCAAGTAATAAATCAACAAAGGTTGTTACCATATCTTATTCTTATTTTATTATTTTCATTCAAAATAAAAACATTTTACTCATTTCATTTATAATACATGCTTTACACTATTGTCATTGAAAAAGATGAAAAGTAAAACAATAGGAAATAATGCCATAACTTAAAACAAAGAATTGTTTTTAATTTACATACGCGAAATGTAACTACTGCTATTGGCAATTTTTAAAATGCTAATGGCGATATTTACATACGGATACGGCTGACATAAAAGTACCCATTTTTTCTTCTTGTCCAGGAGCAAGTGATAAATCGCGATGTATTAATTCAATTCCAATTTCTTCCATTAAAAAAAGTAATACTTACGCATTATTCGGACCATGAGATAGATCGCCAAAAATGGTTGACAATTGCCAAACTTGTTTATCGTTTGCCAGTTACGTTCAAAAAAGTAATTTAACATTCTTAAATACATAACCTTGCAAAAAATGTCAAATTGTTTTAAGTAAATAAATAAATAAAATATATAACATAAAACTACATACCATAAACTATAATAAATAAAAATTATAATAATAAAATTAATTTAAAACTATACTAAATAAACTATCAAATGGACAAAAAATAAGTGTTGTTGTAATTAATGTAATTGCCATGCTTGGCGCAGTTGTATCTGACATGGACCGGATGTCAGTACCACAAAATTTTTAAATTCGTACAAACATTGCTTTCATTTTTTAAATATTTTCGTTTTATAATGTTAATTTCTAAGTGGATCGCTTCCTTGTATTTTAAATAAATTCAATATATATTTTTTCTTTTTTTCAAGGCGTTTGTATTGATTTTTTTTTAAACTCATGTAGCCGGTTCAATTCTTTAACCAAAAGATTTAAAAAAAAAGATTTAATTTGAATTTCTTCCGTTGCTACAGTAACGGATGTATAAGATGAATGAATATGTATGAATTATCACTTATAATGTTAGGTATTTTGAGGTTTTGGCGCCAAAGACATCGCCAAATTAGAAATATATAAAATATCTCACGAGCTATTGGGCTTAAAAGAATTTAGTTAGTACCATTCGATTCAGCATACAAAAATACACCAAAATATGTTATCAGTTGAAAAATAGCTATAAAATCAGATTTTTAAGGAATTTTTTAAAAGTTCGTTCGATTTTTTACCCCCCTTAGGGGTGGAATTTTAAAATATCCTTTCTTAGCAGCACTCTATGTCATAAGAAGAATTTTTACCCCAAATTTCAAGATTTTAGGTTCAGTAGTTAGGGCTGCGCGTTGATAAATACAAAATTCAGACTTTCTTTTATATATATAGATAGGGAATTGTAAATATAGAATAAATGGAATTGAGCAAAAATTTCACCTTTTACAAGTTTTCTATTTGTTAAATTCTACTTCAAAATCGAACTTAATGCTTTCTTTTGCTCTATAAAATTCATGGTTTTATTACTACAAGCTTTATTAACCAAACTAATGAAAAATTTGTAGAATATATATCTAATACAATCTGCCAATTGTAAATTATATATTTAATCAATCTGTTTTACAAAATGATAAAAAAATTTAATGTTAAATACGTTTTTTTTTTTTTACATTGCTAAATAAGCGAAAACCAACAGAGTGAAAAATGTCCAAGCCAGGAATCGAGCCCGGATACTTGGAAAAGCGCTCCAATGCTCTAAAATTGAGCAACAAGGGCAATGCCCAACCTAGCATCTATCACTCTTAAATGCCAGTAAGACTGCAAACGTGGAATAGTCTTTATGAGGATAGAGCCCTGCAGCAAAGATGAGACGAAATATAGCCCACCATAGGTGAACACGTATAAATATAATTGCAATTAAGTTTACACATAGTTAGTAATGTGAAAAATTCCACGTATTTAATATTAAATAATTTCGGGCATAATTTCAGTACTGAATATTAATTTAAAAATTAATTAAAATTATACTAATATGTGTTTACGTATTCTGGGCAATATTTCGTCTGGTGTTCACCGCAGGGTTGTATTCCATCTTGGGTTGCGGTTGCAGCCTTAACGACATTTAAGAGTGAGATATGCCACACAGGGTATAGTCCTTGTAGCTTAATGGTAGAGTAATTGGAGCACTATTCAAGGGATCCGTATTCGATTCCCACTTTGTCATTTTTCACACTGTTGGTGTACGGTCAGTTAGTAATACGAAAAATTCCACGTCTTTAATATTCAATAATTTCGGGCGTAATTTCACTTCTGAAAATTAAATAGAATTATATTTATATGATAAAATAATATAGTTAGGTACAATAATTCGTGTTGCCTTGCTCGTATGTGAGATCTGCTTCCAGTTCACAATATTCAATTAGTCTTAAGCAACACAAAAATTAAATTAAATTAACTATTTAATTTATAAAAACGTACCACTAATGTCGAGATATTTTTGTAAATTTCTTCTATAGCTGTCAAATAATAATATTCTTTAAATAAGTAATATTCTTTTATTTGATGACAGAATTTCTGCGATTTAATAAGACGAATATTACTCTTAAAAATAGCGGCACCATATTTGGAAATATGCAAATAATTCAGAAAACATGTCGATGAAACAGCCCATCTTTCAAAAAGGAATGGCTGATTGAATGTATGAATATACAGAAAAAATATATTACATAACATTTTAACAAAAGTTTCTAAATAGTAACACATATATTTAACTTAATTATTTATACTAAATAACGGTATTATCATATTAATTTATCTATAATAATAATAAAAAAAATCATTCACTTAACGTCTTTTAAAATTTACAAACTATTTTAAATTCAAACGAATCTTGCAGATAAAAATGACAAAATAGCAAAGTTTATTTCAGCAGCATTGTTCTTTACTATTTCAAAAGACAATTTAAACACAAAAGATTTTAATGGTATCGTCAGCAATAAATATTTAAGGATTACTTTTAAGTAAAATGTTTCTGCGTTCTTACGTTTAAAGACAAACATAAAGCCTTTACTCTTCCCAAAATCCGCCTCAGGGATAAGTTATCAAACCAACTGATTTGAGGAAAGAAAATACATTGTGCATTCTTTTTTAAACGAGATTTAAAGGATTAGAAAGAAAAGATCATGGAAGAAATTTTCAGGTTTGAATATTTTTATAAAGAATTGAAGGACTAATTTCATCGAAAATTCTACTATATATATATTTACATTTACTTAAACTGTATATTAATGTACATATAAAAATGTTTCTGAAGGAAATATAGACATAATATATTACAAATTTATGTGTATATTTAATGTGATTATATTACAAAGAATAAAGATTTCAACAGATTTAATTAATCTTTTGAAAGCGTAGAGTGCTGGAAAAATCCGAAAATAAGCCCCCAAATCAATGTATGCCATACCCCCAGTTTTCAAAATATATCATTTTTCGAAAAAAATCAGTTTATAAGGCCCCCTGCCAAAAATATTTGGTTGGGATGTGTTTTCATTCAACCTTTGGCGACGAAATATTTAACGGTTGGGATAAGTCTGCCAAAGTTATCATCATTGTCTTTATGCTCACTAGTGTGCTCGTTTGACGTTTTTTAAAGTGTGATGCCCGCTGCCCGTTTCAAACGTAGAAAATGCTTCCTACTCCTTTTCTATGCTTATCCTTTGCACCGCCCTCTATTTGTTTTTCAAAATATATTTTTCTTTTTTTCTGGAAAAACACGTAACATTATTTTCTTTAAGTGGTAAAAATGTGTACACTATGTACACACAAAAATGTATCAACTATTCAGGCTGAAATAGAGAATTTTTATGCAGTGATTTTATTCAGTACTTATACAGTCGCCTACATGTGTTAAACATTTTTTCAACTCAGTAATTATGAACAAATGTGCTTTGTACTAAATACCCTGTATTTAATTTTAACATAAACGATCCAGAGAACCGAATTAGCGAATAAATAAAAATATTATAACATGTCTATTTATGAGACATTAAATATTTCTAGTTAATAATTTTTGATAAATTACAATAACACACATAGAGAATTTAGTTACAAATGGAATATAGAATAAATATACTGAATTAAAAAGGCATAATTTTTAATAACATCTGATTACAGTTTGTTTTCAAGATATATATAGCTTTCCGAAAGTCGTATATTCGCTAAAAGTATACTAATTTATTAAATAATTTGATTTCTGTTTAAAACCAGCCTCTAATTGCAGTTACTACTAATATTTTTTTGTTCGACACAGATTCAGAAAAAGACTCAAAATTATTCCTTTTAAATAATAAGTTCTTTAATTAAAGTATTTTATGTTTAATAATGATATTTATGAAATTTTGTGATTTTTATGATTTTATGATTTTAGTTTTTATATTTCAAAAATTTCCAAAAATATGCTGTTTAATGCATATCAAAATAAATAGAAGACGAATAATGAATAATCTAAATAGATAAAAATTCTATAGAAAGTTTTATCCCCTAAACACACTATTTTTCTGATAACCCTTCAGTGCTCTATCAGATGTTAACATTTACAGTTGACTTGAACTTTTCGATTGACTTCTTTATTTTGTAGTAGCAGTTTGGCGAACTACAATCCCATTTGGACAATCGTAAATGCATATTTATATATATACTGAGAAATACCAAACATACGAGCAGCATCTTTTTGTTCCACTTGGCTATAGTTCCCCCCATTGGTAACATTTATTTCATGTTTCTCTGAAAATATCTTCACGTTTTAATACAGTATTTGTTTGTTTTATTTAACATATTTTAAAGAAGTTCAGTGGAGAAGTTTTACGTTATCTGAATAAAAGATATTTAAAATATGAAAAATAAGTTATTTTATATATTTTTTCAACTGTGTTACAATAAATCTAATTTTATAGAATTTTTTTTATCACAAATGTTATTGAGGCTCAACTTATAGTATCTTTAGAAAGAAATTTTCATAAGTGTTAAAAATCAAATAAAATGTGATGACACCTATTTACTGAATGAGCTTAGCCTTTTATAAAAAGCTTTTTAAATAAAAAGTTCTTTAATTAAAGTATTTTATGTTTAAGGGGACAAAGGGCCTTCAAACTTATTTTTATTTATTTATTTATTTATTTATTTATTTAAATACTATTAAAGGTACACTATATTCATATGGCATATATTCATCACACACACACACAAAAAAGATGTTCGGAGAAAAACTTTCTTAAATATTTTAAGCGTTATGAAGAACATTTCAAAATACCCCATGCACATTCCATATCAATTAAAATTCCCAATATTTGTTATTCAAGTTTATTTTATATATACAAATAAAACTGTGCATCGAATTTTATGTATTTGAATATAAAAACAAAAAAATATATTTTTTTTTCTAAATTTTATAAAATGTTAAGCATTTTTTCATCATATTTCTACAATTAACTACTTTTAACATTTCCAATTATATTTGGTTTGATAAAAGCATGCATAGTTTTAGGACACATATAATGACAAACAGCTACATAAAATATTGGGTATTTTAATAAATATGGAATGCGCATGGGACATTTTGAAAAGTTCTTTAAAACGCTTAAAATATTCAAGAAAATTCCTTATTTTTCTCGAAATTTTCTTTTTTATTTCTTGTGTGATAAATATATGCCATAATTCATATAGTGTGTCCTCGAATAGTATTTAAATAGAAATTTAAAATAATAATAAGTATAATAATAATAATAATAGTAATAATAATAATAATGAGTTTGAACCTCCATTGTTCCCTCAATAATGCTATTTATGAAAATTTTAGAATGTTGTATTTTATGATTTTTACTTTTTATATTTGAAAAATTCCCAGAAATATGCAGTTTAATGCATATCACTGTAAATAGAAGGAGAATAGTATAATAATAATAATAATAATAATAATAATAATAAGGAGTTTGAACGTCCGTTGTTCCCTTAATAAATGCTATTTATGAAAATTTGAGGTTGTTATTATTTTATGATTTTTACTTTTATGTTTCAAAAATTCCCAGAAATATGCAGTTTAATGTATATCACAGTAAATAGAAGGAGAATAGTGAATAATCTAAATAAATAAAAATTCAAAAGAAAGTTTTATATTCTAAACTTCTGAAAAATCTTCATTGCTTTATCAGATGTGAACATTCACAGTCGATTTACACTTTTCGATTGCCTTCTTTATTCTGTAGTAGCAGTTTGGCGAACTGCAATCTCATTTGGACAATCGTAAATGCATATTTATATGCATACAGAGAAATACCAAACATGCGAGCAGCATCTTTTTGTTCCGCTTCTGCTATATTTCCCCTCATTGGTAACATTTATTCCATGTTTCTTTAAAAATATTTTTACGTTTTAATACAGTATTTGTTTGTTTTATTTAACATATTTTAAAGCAGTTCAGCGGAGAAGTTTTACGTTATCTGAATAAAAGAGACTTAAAATATGAAAAAAGAAGTTATTTTATGCATTCTTTCAGCTGTGTTATAATAAATCTAATTTTATAGAGATTCTTTTATGAAAAATATTATTGAAGTTCAACTTATTTTATCTTTAGAAAGGCAGTTTTCGGACAAAAATCGAATAAAATGGGATGACACTATTTACTGACTCTTTTACGAAAACTTACATTTCATAAATGAAAAATCACAAGTTAGGATTATGTAGCACGTTATATTAATTAAACATTATATTACTAAGTTTTATGAAAACAGTTATTATGTCTCACCTTTATAAGAGTTGTAATATCGCAGCACGTAAAATGTGCATTTAATTTGAACTTAAAATTTTAAAAAAGCAAATATATTTTATATTTAAATGTTATTGAGGCTCAACTTATAGTATCTTTAGAAAGCCATTTTTAAAAGTGTTAAAAATCAGATAAAATGTGATGATACTATTTACTGAATGACCTTAGCCTTTTATGAAAGCCTTTTAAATAATAAGTTCTTATTAATTAAAGTATTTTATGTTTAAGGAGACAAGGGGCCTTCAAACTTATTTATTTTTATTTATTTATTTATTTATTTAAATACTATTCAAGGCACACTATATTCATATGGGATATATTTATCACCCAAGAAAAAAAAAAAGATGTTTGAAGAAAAATAAGGAACTTTCTTAAATATTTTCAACGTTATGAAGAACATTTCAAAATACCCCATGCGCATTCCATATCAATTAAAATCCCCAATATTTGTTATTCAAGTTTATTTTATATATACAAATAAAACTGTGCATCGAATTTTATATATTTGAATATAAAAACAAAAAAAATATATTTTTTTCTAAATTTAAAAAAAAAAATGTTAAGCATTTTTTCATCATATTTCTACAATTAACTACTTTTAACATTTCCAATTATATTTGGTTTAATAAAACCATGCATAGTTTTAGGACACATATAATGACAAACAGCTATACAAAGTATTGGGTATTTTAATTAATATGGAATGCGTATGGGACATTTTGAAAAGTTCTTTAAAGTGCTTAAAATATTCAAGAAAATTCATTATTTTTCTCGAAATTTTCTTTTCAAGTCAAAGTTATTTGTGTAGGGTTGGTTAAATATTCCTTTAAAGAATTGAACCTGTAAGTGTAAGTCAATTTTATCTAGTAAATACATGTCTGTGACTAATGCTGACGTCATTAATCAGTGGCAACTGCTGTTTAAAATATTTCCCCTTTGCTGCAATATTTTGAACTTCTAAATACAGCAAAATTTCACTTTTTACACCATGGAATAGGAAACGAAAACTTTTGAATGAAAATTTGTTTTAAAACTGCATTACAATTTACTAATTTTGTATTCTTTTAAAAAAGTTTTCAAGCTTAATTTTAAAAAGAATTGTCTCTATCACATGCGACGAATTACGCGACTATTACGAGAAATTAATCCGTTTGCACTAAATAAATATAAATAATTATAATAAGCTCAGTGATTAAAGTATTTCATGTTTAATAATGAGTTTTATGAGAATTTGTGGTTTTTATGTTTTTATGATTTTTACTATTTATATTTGAAAAATTTCCAGAAATACGCAGTTTAATGCATGTCACAGTAAATAGAAGGAGGATAATGAATAATCTAAATAAATAAAAATTCAAAAGAAAGTTTTATATTCTAAATACACTAGTTTTCTGAAAACCCTTAAGTGCTTTATCAGATGTGAACTTTTACATTTGATTTCAACTTTTTGATTGCCTTCTTTATTTTGTAGTAACAGTTTGGCGGACTGCAATCCCATTTGGACAATCGTAAATGCGTATTTATATGTATACTGAGAAATACTAAACATGCGAGCAGCATCTTTTTGTTCCACTTCTGCTATATTTCCTCCCATTGGTAACATTTATTTCATGTTTCTTTAAAAATATCTTCACGTTTTAATACAATATTTGTTTGTTTTATTTAACATATTTTAAAGCAGTTCAGCGGAGAAGTTTTATATTATTTGAATATAAGAGATTTAAAATATGAAAAATAAGTTAATTTATATATTCTTTCAACTGTGTTACAATAAATCTAATTTTATAGAGATTTTTTTATCACAAATGTTATTGAGGCCCAACTTATAGTATCTTTAGAAAGACATTTTCATAACTGTTGAAAATCAGATAAAATGTGATGACACTATTTACTGAATGACCTTAGTCTTTTATGAAAAACTACAAGAATTGTAATTGAAAAACTACAAGGATTGATTATATAGCAGGTCACATTAATTAGACTTTATATTATTAAGTTTTTGAAAAGAGCTAATGTGTCGCAGCTTTTGAAGAGTTATAACATTGTAGCTCGTGAAAGGTGTTTTGAATTTTAACTTAATTAATAAAAACTAGCTATGTTTACTATTTAAACAAGAAAGAAAAATCAACCGTCAAGCATACGTTGTAAAACACTTTCTAACATTTCCAGAATACTTTTACCAAACTTCGCCGTTAATTAGTATAATAAAAACAGAAAAGTGGCAGTTAAACTGATGGCATTAAGCTCACAGGCTATTCACACTAATTGTACATTCTACTCTTACTTAAAGAAATAATGCCCCTCGAAAAATAAATTAAGGAGGCTGGTTGCGCCGCCCCTTTTCGGCTCTTTATATTTAAACATTGGCCTCGAAATATCATCAGGGAAGCGCCTTATCGAAATAAAACGGAATACCAAATTTGAAGCAAATCGGATAGAAAAACCCATTTATCTAAATGAAGGGGTATTAGCTCCCCGTTTCCACCCTTTAGACTAAACAATGAACCTTCAAATCTAATCGGGGGAGCGCCTTATCTGAATTAACCGGTATACCAAATTTTAAGAAAATCTGATAATTCTACATGAAAAACCCATGTATCTAAGTTAAGGGGCAGGTTTAGCCCCCGTTACACCTTTATATTTAACCAACGAACCCCCAAAACTAATTAGGGAAGTGCCTTATCAAAATGAACCAAGAAAAGAAAACTGAAGCAAATCGGATATTTCTATCAAGAGATATCGCGTTACGTACATACGTACATGCGTACGTATATATATACATACTGAACCGGCGGCAACATTAGCTCTCAGGCTTTGATAGCCTGTGAGCTAAAAAGTATACCAAAATAAATATTTTAGAAAAATAATAATATATTTGAAAACCAGATTTGAACAATTACTGGACATAGCCGGAAATGTTCTTCATTTTATTTTATTTTTTTTTATTTTTGCAGCTATGCATACGATCTATAGGTTCGTATATATTCTACATAGGATGCTAAAATTCAGTTCAGTAAGAAAAGGCAGCATTTAGCAATTTATATCAATAGACAAAAACGTACTTGAATTTCTTTGCGCAGCCCTGTATTATTTACATATTTTTATACACACCACAAATTAAGCTCCAATTTAACTCAGGTAAAAACACGCTTAAAACTACTGAAATCACGTTTCTAGGAATTGCTTACCCTTAGGCGGCCATGCATCCAGTGTTTTGCATACAGGTTTTATTTAAGTGCTACAAACATCTCTTAGTATACTAAATGTAGCTGAGTTTTAAAATGTATATCTTGTAACACCTTTAAGCAATATACGTTTATTCTGTGTAATACTTACGAATCCCTTGGTTTAGCTATGTGTATGTTCTATAGAATTCATATCAATGTCATCTGTGAATACTGCATGAATACTGTAAGTGCCACACATGACATATTTTATAGTAACCATCTTCTAATGCATCTCAATAAGTTATATAAATTTTATTATGATTAAAATTGTCTGACACCATTAAAGTATACAGCAAATTATTTTTTCTAATGCACCATAATGTAACAGAATACGTTTGAGTTCCGCTGTAAATGAAATATGAACTCTATACGCTTCATTTTCAATACTGCACATTTTGATGGAAAACCTCAATAACATAAATCAATTATTTATAAATCCGATCCGAGTATATTTGGGCGAGTTAGAGCACGGACAGAGGACAGACAACCGACGGCAGAGTGCAGACAGACAAACCGACTGCATAGACACATTCCAACTGTGTTGGAAAGTGTTAAAAAGTAAAGGATAATTGTATAGGTTTGGTCAAATATTTCTTTAAATAATTGAATCTGGACGTGTAAATTTATTTTAAAAAGCAAATTCATGTTAGTGACAAATGCTGACATCATATTAATAGTGGCAAAACCCAATCAAAATATTAAAATATTTCTCTTTTGCTGAAATATTTTGAAGTTTTAAATTCAAAATTTCACTTTTTACACTTTCGAATAGGAGGATAAAACTTTTAAATGCTTTTTGTTTTAAAACTGTACCCCAATTTACTGATTTTGTATTGTTTAAAAATAGTTTTCAAGGATGATTAAATATATATATATATATCACGTGCAGCCCGATTACGAGAAATTTACCCGTTTGCACTAACATAACATAAATACTTTAGGTATCGTATACTATATAGTAAAAATACTTTTATATATAAAAATACTAATAATATAGGGGAGACTAGAGACGGTTGACCATACGGAAGGCTTAACCCACCCATCAGTTTTCATATTTAAAATAATATCAGAGATTTATCAATAGGTGTCAACCAAAGCTAATGGAACGCTCAGAAAACAATCTCTATGTTTCATACAGATAATCGAAAAATCATACAGTTAATCAATTGTGAAGCATTTTCAGCCTAAATGTTGTGTTTTTTAGAAATATTTTGTAAGAGGTTTGCATATAAAATATATCATATAAATTTAAGTCAGCAGGTTTTAAGTAATGCAGAAATATCGAGCTTTCATTCCAGGCATAAAGATTATACAGTATGGTAGGTTTAACATAACAGTATGCTATTCTTTAGAAAAGGGCTATGTGGGAAGGCTTGGCCGAGTCAATTTGAGGGGGGGTTGACCAGATGTTCATGGCTCCATTAACATAGTCACGTCGGGAAACGAGAATTCTCGTTTTCATTCAAAAAACATCACTGACTGAGAGCGTAGCTTCCACTTTACAGAAAATGCATTTATATCATGTTGATCATATTTTTTTAGATTGTAAGACATTTTTTATTAAATTCGTACATTGAAAGATATTTACCTATGCATAAACTTGAAAACATATCTGAAACACAAATTTACAAAAGACTTTCAGAACAGAGAGGAGATTCTACTGTTTTAAAATTCATATTTAATAAGTATTGCCCGTTGTCAGTGTGTTACTATAGGGGTTTTGAAAACCTATTTATTATACACTGTGCATAATGAACGATTAATGGTTATACATAAAAATGAATGTAAATTTATTCTTAAAAGCTACACTAAAATGGGATGATGGAAAAGAAAACATTTAAAACTGATTGAAGAAAGATGTGAAAAAATGCTATAGTATCCACTGCAAGAAATAGTTACTGAAATATAAATGGGAAAATTGATAGGAACTTTTTTTCATTGAAATATTACTTACAATAGGTAAATAGGAACGGTGGAAAATACTAGAAAGTATTAATGTTACCGGAAAATCCTGTCGCATAATGTTCTTTCACGCCTACTATTTTAAAATTCAGATTTCTTCATTGGCACCACTCTTTTGAAATGGTAAAATTCCGATTGTTTTCACCTTAATGTGAAATGTGAAAATTATGCGAATTTTACCATTTCAAAAAAAGTGGTGTTAATGAAGAAATCAGAATTTTAAAAAAGTGGGCGTGAAAGAACATTATGCGACAGAAATTTCCGGTACCCCTAATATGAAAGTAGCAGTCTTAATCGTTTCAATGGCAGTGGTATGTTTAAGAAACCACTTAATTTTAATTGCCAAACGCCACGATGGCACCAGAATTTTGCTAAAACCTTTTCCATTTAATATGTATGTGAAGTATATATTTTTTCATATCGCTAAATAATTTTTTTTCATGTATTCCGGTGCCAGTCATTTATTTCAACATTTTAGTACTGAAAGTACTTTTCTCCTTAAAGTGTTAAAATACAGGGTGTCCATAATTAAACGAGCCTACTTTAAAGTTGTCTTCAGACAAAACTATTGTTTATAAAACTGTGAAATTTTGGGAAGGACATAATAAAGGGATAATATTTTTCAGCTAAAAAATGTGTAAATAAAAATTGTTCAAAATTTCGCCACCAGAGGGCGACATTTAATAAATTACACATTTAGCATCACTATAGTTTAGAAATTTCATTTACAAGATGTTTATAATTAATCGACCCTATTTTAAAGTGGTCTACAGACTCAACTATTATACAGAATGTTGTAAAACTCTTTTCAGGACATAATAAAAGTATGGGAATTTGTTTGAGCGAAAAAAAATTAGGAGGCCGTTTCTAAATGAATTACACATTTAGCATACATTTACGATAGTTTAACAAATTTTGTTACAACCAAACATGTTCTGCATAGCCTTCATCCTTTTCAGATACCATCTGGAATCGTAAGATAGCAGGTTCCACAATTGACCTCAGTGTGTACTGTGAAATACTAGGAACATGTCGTGAAATGCTGTCTTTAGTATAAGGTTAAGTTAATAAATAAAATTTCTCAACTATCGTAATGCTAAATGTGCAATTATTAAAAATAGCCCTCTGTTATAGAAATTTAGAACTATTTTTATTCATATATTTTCTAGCGTAAACAATTTTGCATTCCTTTATTATGTCTTTCCCAAAATTTAACTACTTTAAGAACAATGGTTTTGTCTGTTGACAATTTTAAAGGAGGGTCGTTTAATTATGGGCAACCTGTATGTTAATGATAAGTTAAGTACTCATGCGGCTGTAAAAGGACATAGCATTGATCGAAAAACTTTAGGAAGGTATCTAGACAAATTTAAACATGATGAATAGAGTGAGATGAGGCCAAACTATATGACAACTAGAGTTGTCACGTCGAATGTCAGAAAAAGTAGGACAATGAGTAAAAAAAAGCGGGGCATTGGCTACTAAATACGGACATGAAACCCTATGAAAATGGAATCTGTCTCTAGCGAAATACGGTCTTAAATTTTAAAATTTCATTCATCATATGATTATACCCTGATGAATACTATTCATCAGGGTAAATGAATGCCTCTTTTACAGAGGCTTTTATTTACCCTACTGTAAAATTATACCTAGTCAGACAAAATCCTGTTTAAAACAAAATGTTTCTCCTCTGACTTACGAATGCGTCTAAACAGGTTTGTTTAAGCATCATTTACAATAATTAAAGCATGTAGCATAAAGTCATTTTGCTTTTTTTAAACTGATTTTATTTCTCTTCACAAATATTTCAATATAAAATAAAGTGGGTCAAGATTCCCATATAGTGGGTCAACCCTCCCATATGTGGGGAGTATTGAACCATTATTTTCTCATGATTAAAATCCATCATTTTTCAAATTTCTTTTATATGGGAATTTTATTTTGATAACTGGCTGTATAACGAATAAAATGATATACACTGCTCAAAACAATTAAAGGATATTGCAGCTTTAGGTGGATTTTGTATCTGGTAAACTGTTTAGCTGATTGATGCATGGTCGACAGACATAGTAGGTTATATGAGAATAAATTACACATGTTTGGCAGAAAAAAATGCATTTTATTGCGCATTTGTGTACTAAAGGAAAAAAAACACAATTTGTGCATATGAGAAAAAAGAATAAGAAAAGGTGTTTTCTTCAAAGAAAATAATTTTCAGTAGGGGGTATGGTTTCCACGGGCGGCCAGTAACGTTGAACACCTTTGAGGCATGAACTCAATGAGGCTATTAATGACGAGTTGGGGTATTCTGCCCCACTCTTCCAGAAGAGCTCTTTCCAGTTCTTGGAGAGTTTGTGGGGGTTGTTGGCGGCCAGAAACTCGTCTTCCTAGAGCGTCCCAAACGTGCTCGATTGGATTCATGTCTGGAAAACACGCTGGCCATTCCATTCGAACGATTCCTTCCTCGAAAAGGAAATCCTCCACCAGGTTTGCACGATGTGGCCTGCAGTTATCGTCCATTAAAATGAAGTTATCTCCGATTGCTGCAGCGTAAGGGACTACAATAGGTCTGAGGATCTCATCCCTATATCGGCGACCAGTCAGAGCTCCATCTCGAATGATGTAGAGGTCAGTGCGCCCGTCAATGGAGATGCCACCATACACCAACACACCTCCACCGCCAAATCTGACACTTTCGTGCACGAACGCAGGATTATTCCTACTGCCACGGTCCCTCCAGATGAAAATACGCCTATTATCCGGATGCACAGAAAAACGGGACTCGTCAGAAAACAGAATATTGCTCCATTCATTTCTCCTCCAGTTGACATGCTCGGTTGCCCACTCCCTGCGGTCGCGACGATGCCTTGATGTTAATCTAACACATACCATCGGTCGGCGAGCATACAGACCTACAGCATGGAGCCGGTTTCTGACAGTCTGAGTTGAAATCGTGGTGCCTGTAGCCGAGCGAAGGTGTTGTTGGAGAAGAGTAGCGTTCATGGTTCGGTGTCTCCGAGCTGTTAACGCTAAATACCGATCTTCATTGGGCGTTGTTGCCCGTCTACGACCTTGCCCTGGTCTTCGGCCTGCACATCCACTCTCCAAAAAACGGTTCCAGATCCTGGAAATGACACTTTGTGACACTCCAATGGCTTGCGCTACTTCGGCTTGAGTTTGGCCCCCTTCTAACCTACCAACAATTCTCAAAGCTTCTGAATCTGTCAAATGACTTCGCTGAGACATCGTACTCATCGAAACAAAGCAATCACTGAATGCCGATCATCCTTGTCTTCATTCTCTTTTATCCAGTTGAAAGTCAAATTTCATTCGCTTCCGCTGAAGCGACGTTTTTGACGTCGAACTCAAAATTTGCATACTCCACAGTTTGAAAACCAGAAAAATTTGCATTTGTGATTCTCTTCTTCTATTTTCGGCAAAAAAATTTCGTTTATATCTTTATTTTATATAAAACTTCAAATATCCTTTAATTGTTTTGAGCAGTGTATAAAACTTTATTCTACGTTCAATATTTAAAAAATAAAAAATCATTTTGTAAAAAGTTGGTCAACTCACCCTAGTCCTCCCTATAATATAATGTAAATACATTGTAAAATATAATGTAAATAATGTTATATATATATATATATATACTAATAATATATATTTTAATATTAATATTACAGAGATTTGTTTCAGCTAATATTCTACAAAGAAATTTAAACTTCATTATTAAATAAATCATTAACAATTTAACACCCATTTAAATGAACTAAGCAGTCAAACCACTCAAATTATCAGTAACAACAAATTTACAGTAGGAAACTAAATCTTTGGTGATTGGTTCAGTTTTAATTTATGGCATGCGGATAGAAAGAAAGTATTGATTTTAATAAATTTCAAAATTTATTTTATTGCATTATTCATATTTTGCATATAAAAATAATTTTTGAAGTTTGAAAATCTAAAACAATATGCTAAATCTAAAAAAACTATTATAGCTTTAAAAAATTGTTTTTTTTTTTTTTTAATAACAAAAGTTTGACTTTTTAATGTACATAAACTCTTAAATAAAAAATACTTGAATATCACTGTTCAATGCTTATAGAAATAAATTAAATAATTTTATAATCTAAACATTTTTTTGTTTTGCGGAAAAACGTCTAATGCTTTATGAGATGCGACCATTCACAGTGAACGTAAAATTTTCTATTACTTATTTTATTGTACACTGAAAAAAAAAGGAAAAAAAAAAATCCTCAATTGATAGAAAAAAAAAACTCTCAATTTTGGCGCCAATGGAAAACCGTTTAATTTGCAGAAAATATCCGTAATTTTTTATTAAAATAGTTTTTTCTGTAAAAAAAATAATTTTTTCTGTAAAAATTACAAAATCGAAATTTTTAACAGAAAACTCAAAAACAGATCTCAAAAACAGTTTTTTTCAGTAAAAAATACAACTTTTTTTCTGTGAAAATTACATATTTTCTTTATAGCGTTCTGGTGTAAATGGAAACCCTGTAACTAATGGCTGTGAATGGCTGTAACTAAATTCATATTTATAAATATTATTAGAAAGAACAAATATGCGAGGACATATTTTTACTTTCTTCTATCTTCAATAGAAGAAAGTATTGTAATCGATTTTTTTTCGACTTCCGGTTTTCGACTGATTTACACGTTTTAGGGGTCAGAGATCACAAAAAACATGTTTATATAAAATGTCTGTCTGTCTGTGTGTCGCCATTGTAACATCAAAAATTGTATGAATTTATGCATAGAATTGAACCAATTTTTTTTAAGTTTTTGGCTATAGCAAGCAGGTCCTCCATTAATTTGGTAAAAATTCGCCGGTAGGGGGCTCTGTAATAGCGATTTTTGTGCGATTTTTGTGCATTTTGAATATTGTACCATCGAAAAGTGTGTGAAGTTATGCATAGAATTAAACCAAATTTTTTGTGTATGTTTTTGGCCATGGCAAAAAGTTCCTATTTGAATTTGGAAAAATTCCGCCGGTAGGGGACGTTCTAATAGCGATTTTTGTGCATTTTGAATTATTGTACCATCGAAAAGTGTATTAAGTTATGCATGGAATTGAATCAAATTTTTTGTGTACATTTTTGGCCATGGCAAGAACGTCCTCTCTGAATTTCGAAAAATTCCGCTGGTAGGGGTCGCTGTAATAGAGATTTTTGTGCATTTTGAATATTGTACCATCGAAGAGTGTATGAAGTTATGCATAGAATTGAACCAAATTTTTTGTGTATGTTTTTGGCCATGGCAAGATTGTTGAATTTGGAAAAATTCCGCCGGTAGGAGGAGCTGTAATAGCGATTTTTGTGCAATTTTCAATATTGTGCCATCGAAAAGTGTATGAAGTTATGCATAATTCTAATAGAAATTCTAATAAAACTAATAAAAAAGAATTATTGGTATTTGTAACAACATTTAGAAATATTAATATACATGAGATACAAGAAAGTTTTGGCATTGGCACATCCAACTAGTTTGTATCACTTTTATTTCACATGCTGAGGTCGTATTAACGGTGGAAGCAATTGACCCAAAAATTTCTATTCTACTGCAATATTTGGAAGGTCTAAACATTGCATAATTTCAATTCTACACCTTCGATTAGGAACAGAGTTTTCTTACAAACCCGTTTGTATGAAAATAATATAAATGCTGTAGCCTGATATTCCATAACGAAATCAAAACTTCATTTATAAAGAAATAAAATAATAAAATAACATAAATAAATCACAAATTTATTTCATTGTTGAAAAAGTACTTTTCAACAAAGTTGAGTAGTGTTTATACATTCGGTTAGTCTGTCCGTCTTCCCACGCTAAAACTCACTTAAATATAGTCGGATTTTCATGCAATTGTAATATGTTAAAAATGCTTACCAATGGCATGTTCGGTATTGTATGTGAATTGTATAGCAACTACAATTCATTTACAGGGGTACTCAAAAAATAACATTGCATTGTGTTATATGGGGAAAAATCGTTTGCAGTGTATTTTAATAACTTTGCGCTATTCCAACTGCACTTAAAATTATACAATTAACTAAATCTGAGTACAAGATGATTACAATAGAATAGGGCATGCATAGAATTTGTCGTTCATTTACAGGGGCACACAAAAGAAATAGGTTGCAGTACGGTCTTTGAGGCATAATTGCTATAAATCAGTTTTCAAATTTGATATGCACTTTTAAATGTAACTATTTTTTTTGCATGTTACTCGTTCTATATAAATTCTATACCTCGTATACAGGGTTGTACAAAAGAATTACCTACCAATATCCTTATTAGCCGAAATTGCTGAACGGAAATTTTCAAGTGATGTATGTATTAGTTAACAGGACTAAACTTTTCCATGCATGTATAGTTAATAGATACAAAACTATATATCATTTGCAGGGCTGCTCAAATAATTCCGATAATTTTCAGATTGTAGATGGGAATAGCTGAAATTGAGTTTTGAAATGTGTTATGTGTTTCCATATGGTTGAAATAATATATATTAAACGAGCAAGCAATTTTCCCGATTATGAATGAAATTGTAAACGACTGGGAAGATTTACACGAGATTTGCGTCCTATACTAAATCGAGAACGAGAAAAAAGATCTAGCTAATTACCGAATTTAAAAAAAATCGTTTTTACAGGGTAAAACAAGATCAGAGCTGAAACGTCTGCTTGCCATAAATCGAAAAATGCTCATGCAATTTACACGAAACGTGTTTTCTATACTAATTCGAGCACGAAAAATACATCTATCTAGGTTTCGAATTCGAGAAAATTCGTTTTAATCTATTAAAACAAACTCAGCACTGGAAATGTTGCTATATATCGATAACGGCTCTAACGCTTTTAATAAAACTTGAATCCAATACTAATTCCAGTCAAAGAAATCGATCTAGCTAGGTTGCTAATTCGAGAAAAATCGTTTTCTGTGGTTAAAACAAGCTCATTTCCCAAAAAGGTAGTATCAATCGCAAAACATTCCGACAATTTTTATGAATTACGATTTATTTGATTATGAGATCTAACCAAGTCTCGATATCGGAAAAATATTTTTGGTTGGCTTAAGCAATTTTTGTATTTTCAATCTTCCGTAATCGGATTTCGTGCCAATACTAATGCTCATTTATCATAAACACATTAACGATCATCTAAAAGGTGGCACAACTTTGGCGATACACCTTGGTACAAAATTAGCAGAAATTTAAAACTTAAGAATATTCTTTTGCCAAATTTACCTAATTGTTCCCGAAAAAGCCCGTTTTTGACGCCAAGAATGGATTTGGACAACGATTGTTGAAGAACAATTATTTAAATCATCATAAAACGTTGAAAACCACTCAGGATATATCTGAGATTATCCCACTCATATAAAAATGTTTATTTTTATAAATAACAATTAAAATTTCTTGCTATATAGAAAAGTTTTTTATTTTCATTAAAATCTGCTTTTTACGTACTCCAATGAACCCTTTGGAATTCAAAATCAAGTTCTAACACGTCCCCCTCCCCTCTCTCTCCTTTTAGGAATGAATGGCATTATTTAAAGTGTATTTTTGTGTTTAAACGGCTTTACATTCAAATGAAAACTATCATTTTGATATTTAAAACTTAAATATGCCACTACTTTTGTACCGCTATGACTTCATTTTCGACTGTGCTAACACTACGAGCCTTAGCTATAAATCTATCCTTCCTAATTTATTGATTTTCTTTGTGTATAATAACTTTCACTTTTCAATGTTTATTGCGTAATATAAGTAAAAATAGTTAACTTTTCCATTATCCCTTCGACTTCTTTCCGTAAAGAAAAAAAAAAAAACCCTACCAATATAACATACTTATAACTACTTAAAAGGTGACTCAAATATATAAAAATATTATTTAATGCAACCCTGAGATCTTTCGAACACACACGCGTTCATCTTCAAAGGGAAAAAGATGACTGACTGAATATAAATACATTTGAAAAAAAAAAATGCAATTTAACAAATTACAACGGCTATTTGGAAAATGACTTTTTCAAAAACTAAAATTTAAGACATAAAAAATCGCACGGAGTTGATCATACATTACGTACGTCATGGATTACATTTTTCAGTACTGTAAATTTTTAAACTTCTACGGAGCTGGTCATACATTACGTACGCCAGATGAAACATTAATATTCCTGGACCAATTTTAAATGAAATTTCATTCTTACACTTCTAAACATCCCAAAATATTACTTTTTACACCGTCGTATAGAGAAAAAAATATGTACTTTTAAATGCAATTTATTTGAAAGCTGTATCTCAATTTGTTTCTGAGTTATTATTTTTTTGTAGTTTTTATTACTTTTTTGTCATAGTGGCAACAGAAGTATCCATCTCTGTTGAAAGTAAAGGGAAAATACAAATTACTGTATAGGCCAATCAGAAAACGAATAAAATGAAGTATTCAACTAATAAACGCTTCAGATATGTTTTTGATTTACTACCCTGACCGGAGACAATAACCCTTTTTCCAAATGGTTAAAAAATTAAAAAAGTACTGAGCGAGGCTCGGTCTCCAGGTACTAGACATAATGCTTTAACTTATTAAACGGTGCAGTTTTGATACTTATTCTGAATGTGTTGGAAAGTGTTTCATAATCTATGCTTAACGCATGTTTTCTTCGTTTTTGTTCATATCAAAATCTTTTTTGTAGTGGGTGGTAATGTAAACAAATACACTAAATGTAAGAAAAAAAATCTATGACAATTTTAAAAATATATATTTTCACGTATATACCATAACTTGGGAAGCCCGGAATGAATCCAATAGTTATTCTAACAACAACAGTTTAGCATTTCAAAAATACCGAAGCTCATAAAACATTGCATAAATGTAACACTGGTATTTGCATATAGAAAGAAATTAACAAAGTTTTATATTCTAAATATTTTATTCCTCTGAAAAAGTCTAAAGCTTTATCAGAGGCGAATATTCACAGTGAACTTAAGTTTTACTATTGCTTATTTTATTTTAGTGTAGCGTTCTGGTGTAACAGGAATCCCACTTGGATCACACTAAATGCATATTTATAGAGATTGTAGGAAGTACATATCTTTTGTTATATAGTTTCACTGTGTGGTAACATTTATTCCACATTTCTATGAATATATATTCGCATTTTAATACAGCGTTCGTTTTTTTTTATTTAACATATTTTAAAGCATTTCAACCTAGAATTTTTGCATTATACTTCATATAAAAGCTTTAAAATACAAAAGAAACTTATTTTATGCATTCTTTTGTTGAATCCGACGTGAAATAATTACAATTTTAAAGTATTTTTTTTAAATAAAAGTTAATGGTGTTCAGTTTACTAACGCTTTAGAGGGAAAATATGCTAATTTCTGAGATCGACAAAAATGAAATGATAGTATTGACTAACTTTCCTTATTTTTTTACGAAATATTTTAACTTAATTGTTGGAATGTTGCACGTTTTTTTAATAAAAAAATAACATTAACTAGACACTTTTGTATAAGAAATAAAAAAACGGACATATTTCACTCAGATAATCTTATTGGCAATAGTATCTGCTTGCAAAACTCGCTCAACAAAATATACAGCAGGTAATGGAACTCAATTAAACTTTTGTTGCGTAGATACAAAATTATTTTTATTTTCCCTCAATCATACTGTTTGGTACACTGAAAAAAAAAGTAGTGATTTTTCCTGCACTTTTTGTTGTAATATTTCATGAACGGATGCTGTGAAATCGAATACAAGCAATAATTGAAGTAAAAATAGAATTCTTTCTGTCACGTGCACCATGAAGCCAATAGCAATACGACTTTTGCCAGCTTTGAGTAACTTTATAGTACTCTAAGCAGCTTGTAAACTTTACAGGAACTATGGTGTCAATCGGAGTGCTAGCACCTTTTGTTGTAAAAGACAGAAACATTTTTGGCAGACCAGATGCTATTGCTATAGATCGAGAAAAAAAAATAGAATAAAAATGTGTCCGTACGACGAATTTGCTTGAGTTTATTCGGTGCGTAAAACATAAATTATATTTTTGCATATGGCTTAAAATGATTAAAATTAAATAAATTTATTTAAAAGAAATCAAAATTTAGACCCGGCTCTATAAATATTTACACTACACAGACCGTAAACAGTATTGCCAAATTCCGCGAGTTTTTTATTAGGAAATTTTGACTTAACACAAGAAAATTTTCAATCCTGCTTTTCCTTTATTTTATTCACGATGACTTTCTGGGGAGAATTTATAATTTCTTAACGATAGCTTTATAAATGACGTATAAATGCATCAGCCGCCTGTAGAGTATTAATTTAAATTACGGTCCATCAGTGTATAATAATTTTAAAGTAACAATCTTTAAATAATTAGAAAAAAGTTTTTCTTAAAAGGGGTAAAGACACTTATGTTTAAAAAAAATTACGTAAATATCATGGTGACCAATGATTATAAAAATATAATACAAACGTTTTATTTATTATTATAAAATGTTCGTTTCTTCTATAAACTCTTTAATTATTTATCAGAACTATATGGATAAAAATTTAATTTGATAGTGACAGTCTTCGTGCGTATTTCTTCTTTAGCAACGAGGTGAAAGAATCGAGGGGTAGAATCCCACATGGAACAACATAAATACGTACTTATAAGAGTGCTGAATAGTATAAGTAAGATTGTTTTTGTACTACTGCTAGTGAAAAATGTGTTACACTATTAAAAACAAATTCCATGTTTCCTTGAAATAACTTTCCTTTTCAATACATGATTCGAATGCTTTATGACACATGTTTAAAAGGCCGTACAGTGTAAAAATTTTACATTTTGTGAAATGTAAGACTAGTGCGCCCATTCGAGGTTTTTGCACTTCATTTTATTTGATATCATATTTTTTATTAATACTTAGTTAAACGGAATTATTAATCTAAACACGTGTTTTAACGGTCATATGACTGAACTATGTCAGAAACTCGTACAAAATACTCTTGAATTCGCATTATTCACCGTGCGTTTTGTATGTGCCTAGAACACGATATGTTGACATTAGAAATATTAAACCGGATTTTACATATGAAAATGAACCTTTTATATAGATCCATTCCATTCAGACTAATGTGTAATATATATACTAATTTTAGTAAAAATATATTATTTTTGTGCACCTTTTTTACATTTACTTAGAATGGCAGTGTTTTCTTGACGATATGATCATTTAAAAGACTCAGACCTCTCACATTTCTTTAAATTGCATAAAAATAAGGCTGTTTAGAGCTTATAAAATATTTGAAGAATGTTTTAATTTCTAAATATCCTAATCTTCTGAAAAATGCTTCATGATATATCAGATGTGAAAATTCACATCTGATATTTTTAAGTTTTCAAATGTTGTGTTTTGAATTTGAACTTTGAACATGGGGAAATGTTACTTGGCTTGAACTAAATGCATATATATAGGGTTTCTGAGAAAGATAAATATACGAGATGTAATTTTAACTTCCACTTGTAATATAATTCATCTCAGTGAAAAATTTCATTCTTGTTTGTTTGTAAAATATGTATTAATTTAAAACTAACGCTCAATAAATGTTAAAAATAATTAACTTTCTGTAAAGCAAATGTGAAAATAAATACATTTTGCAACTATTCCCTTCATCGGTAGTTTTTATAAATGCTAATTAATCTAAATAATTGCATATTTATAGGGCTTCTTAGAAATACATTTGTCATTCGAGGAAGATTTTTTGTCCCACTTGTAACGTAATTCTTCACAGTGGCCGATAAAAGACAACCTAGTCGCCGTTAGACTTATTGCGGTGATAAGGCAGTCACCCGCCCCAACCCAACCCCGCACAACCCCCCCCCACCCGCACCCCAAGCTGTGTCAAACCCATATGCTCGGGCAACCCGGCAGGTAGTGGCCTGGTCATTGGTTAGAAAGAAAGAAAAAATTCATCACAGTGAAAAGAGTATTTTTTTTTTTTTTTGTAAAATATGCATTTACTTATATCTTAAACTCTATAAGTATTAAACATAAATAACTTTGTACAAAGAAAATGCGAAAAAACATATTGTGTAAAATGTCCTTTAATTTTTTGTACCCGGAGTTTCTGTAAATCTAAAATAACCAGCTTTAAAAGAATTTCGCGAACCTTTAAAAATTATGTGATACAAGATCTCTAACTTTCGAATAATTTTCGAAAATATTATGTAGTATGATGTCTATAAAAAGAAATTCATAAATTACTACAGTCTAAATTTTTCTGTATTTTTTTTAACTCTCTCAATCTTTTATAAGATGTGAATAATCACAGTTGACTTGAACTTTGATTGCGCATTTTGTTTTGGAGTATAAATTTGGAAAACTTGGAGTTTTATCTGACCCATTCTAAATGTATAATTATAGAGATTTTGAGAAGTACAAATATGCAAACAGCACTTTTTTTGTTTCACTTGTTCTGCAGTTCACTTATTCTGCCCATTAACAACATATATTCCATGTTTCTGTGAAAATATCTTCTCGTTTTAATGCAGCAATTGTTTTTTTTAATGTATTTTAAAGCGATTCATTAGAAAAAAATTACCTTATAAATATAAGAACAAAAATGTAGACCTTACGTTAATTTTTTTTCTTTGTGACTAAAGTCTCGTAATTCCAATTATATAAGCATAGAAAAATAACTATTTATAATGTTCAATTTATTTTTTATTTTTTAATTTCAATGTTCTAAATTATAAAACCGGCATTTAAATGTATAAAATACCTTAAATTTCAAAAAATGTAAAAATATTAAGCTGCTATTAGAAAAAAATAAGGAAGGAATGTTTTACATTCTACAATATTTTCTAAACACCTTTCTCATTTGTGAATTTTCACAGCTTTTACCAACGTTCTTTCCAAGTATCTATCTAGCGAAAATGAAATACCACTTGCCACAAATTAAATGTATATTAACATGGATTCAGTAAAATATAACTATGCGAGTTGAAACTTCTTGTACCACTTATAAGGTAATTTCTCATAATAGTAACATCTATTCCATATTTCTTTCAAAATATCGTCATGTTTTAATATAGCATCCATTTATTTTATTTAACATATTTTTAACCAATTAAGCAGAGAATATTTCCATTATACAAAAAGAGAAGGATAAAAATGCAAAAATGAGTTTATTCTATGAAGCTTTTCAAAAAGAATTCACTGTTAAAAGATTCACATTTTATAAGATCTTTTTAAAAATAGCTGTTACTCATGATCAATTTACTGATTGGTTGGATTTTGATATATGGGGCATTCTCACAATCTTTTTACTTTTGAAGAAAAAAAAATCTGGCGAAATTAAACTTGCTAAAATATCATTTTTATCTGATAGATGAATGCCTTAATGATTCAAAATAAAGAAAAAATGGTCAGCAGCGAAAAATGTTTTATTTAACTGAAGTTTAAGTTAAACTTAAGAGTTTAATTTTCCTTAACATTTTACCACTAAAACTTTATATTTTCTTCTAAATTTTTACTTATAATGAATTTGCATAGTACCCACGGGATACTCAAATAAGAAATAGTAACAACGCAGTATTTTTAGTCCAAATATTTGTGTAACATTGTCTTAAAGGGGTGTTAAAGAATGGCCGGTAAGGATCGGACAGCAAGGAAAATTACCAACTATTTTAGGCAGATCATGTTAAAGCTAAGTAGCAGCAAAAATGTTCACTGATTTTTAGAAACAGTTATTTACATTGGATTAAATTAAAAAAAAATTAATTTACCTCGAAAAGTGCAGGAATAAACCTTGGGGACTACCAATAAAATCACGTTGCTTGAAATTGATATTTAAATGCTGATTTAAATTCTACAGTAAATTTCCTGCCAAAGAATTTTAGACATTATTTCTTTAGCATACTTCTGCATGAGAAAAAACTTGAAAAAAATTCTGCGGCTGCATCTGAAGTGATTTTCTGTATAATTTTAGAAGAGGCATGGTAAAAAATCTGAAACCTAGGGACAGAGTTTAAAAAATAATAACAAACCTAAAAATGTATGCAAACTAATTATTAGCTACTTATTTATATAAAAAAATAGTTCCATTTTCAGAAAAAAATTACATCGAATTATTTTTATTGAAACAATTTTATACAGACCGCTCTAAACTTAAAAATCAGCATCAGGATCACGGGACGGTATAGGAGTTTTCCAGCTGTTTGGACCCCCAACATCGTCCAAAACTAATTTATCTCGTTAATATTGTTGTGCAATCGTACAATGGGATATTCCCAAGTATATGAAATTTAAAAAACACAAAAAAGTGTATTAAAATAAAAATTATCATTCAGGCACATGAAAGTCAAAAGATTGGGAGAATGTTCCATATATACTCGTGATATTGTAAAAGGCTACTTAATCTATGTCTGACACGTAGACTTTCCTTGTTTATTTTTTAGTATTGTTTATGCTTATTTTTTAAACCCATAATTGATATACTTTTTTTTCTATTTAAAAAGTGAGTTATAGTAGATACAAAGCATGCTACACATTTCAAATTTTTCATAAAACGGAAACGACAATTTTCTTTAACAAATAATTTTGAATGTAATTCTTCATATGAATCTAATATCTTAGACATTCTTTTAAGTATCTGGAGAGATATATAGTCTTCTGAAAATAAAATGCGAAATTAAAGAGAAATATTTTGCTCTCAATTGCTTACGACAAGGAATAAATAAAGGTTTATAGTCTAAACAAATTATCCTTCAGAAATATTTTTAATGCTTTATAAGGTGCGAATATATATACAATGAATTTCAAATTCCCATTACCAGTTCCTTTTGGATAAGCAATTCGGCTCTCACTTGCCCCACAGCCAATGTATATTTATACCGATTTTTTAAGAAATACAAATATCCGAGCAAGCAGCATCTTTTTTCGTTCCACGTGTAAGATATTTCTACTCCCCAGTGTTAACATACATTACACGATTCTTTGAAAATATCTTCTCATTTTCATGAAGCATTAGTTTGTTTTATTTAACATATAATTTAAAGCAACTGAATGGAAGACTTTAGCAGTAAACATTTCATAAAGATTTCAAACACAAAAAGAATTTACCCTACTATGCATTATTTCTCTTGTACCGGAAGTTAAATTACTCAAATTCTTTAGAGTTTTTTTTTTTTTTTATAATGAAAGTAATTGGATTTCAGTTTATTGTTACTTTAGAATCACAGCGTTTAAAGAAAGGAAATCTGCAAAAAATGAAATATTATTTAATCAAGTAGGAAACTCTTTGTTAACGTGGCAAATGAAATGCGTTCGTACTATAGATAGTATTATAAACATTCAGATCTTGGTTTAAGTGTTGCACTCTTACGCAAAAATGCATAAATGAAAGTTTATTACTACATATATTAAATTCAGTTATAATGAAATAATAGGAGTCCATCTTAAATAGAATGTAATCACCATGGAAAACCTAGAATCATTACCTATCATGGGATATCACTGAATTAATTACGTACGACAAGATTTAATAAAATGAAGAAAACTTGTATTGATATTTTTTAAAGATTTTAAAAATCGGACGATTGTACCATGACATATATTAAAAATTATGTATTTAAAATAAAATACAATATTTGCTAAAAGGTACACGCATGTGTACCTTTTAGCACTTAAGGTACACACATGTATATCTTTATGTACAATGAAGATGTTTTAATGCATATTTTTAATGTGTGTTCCTTTTAGCAAATAGTCTATTTTATTTTAAATACATAATTTTTAATATTTTTTAAAGTTTCGATTTGATTTTCATAAAATTTGAAATGACTCGAGAAAATTCTGAAACGATTATATATAATAAATTTCAAACCATTCGGTTGGGTAGTCTTTACGCTGTTATATGAGGGCAGACGGACGGAGGCATCAGACGACGACTATAGGTGCTACGTATTTATATAATTACGTTTGCATCTAAAAGTGCAAGGGGGAAAATATCGTTCCCACATTGATATAACTCACTACACTATCTTCTTGAAGCTAAAGCTTGGGCGAACTTTTGCCATTATTAAACGCTTTTAAACACGTTTTAAAAAATACAAATTTTGCAAAAATACAAATTTATATAATGCATGTACTGAAATGAAAAACGCAGTTCAATGAAATTGGACTAGACAACGATGGGTTAACTCTTAATTACATGGATACAATATCGTATTTCCAGTTTCTGTGCGGACTCCCAAGATTTAAGACTGAAACCACTTATATGCTTTAGAATAGGGAATACAGACTAATTTAAACTAAAATAGATATATAGAAACTGATCTTCCTTTAAATGATCATAGATTTTCATGTTTACACAAATTGAATACAACAATTTTTAATAATCATTTTCTCCTTACTTAATCGCACAAAACAGCGATTAAATAATGCAAAGATTTATCGTAAAAAATCTTGAACATGTGTTACATAATGCTATGAAATCTTATAATTTATTAAAAGTGTTAATACGAAATCAGGTTATCGACATTGTTTTTTTAAAGTACATATCATTAACATTATTTGATCATGAACAAATAGTAAAACTCGTTTTTAGTTACAGAAACCGCATAAAATAAACCAAAATAATGATTTTTCTTTGACGAGATTTTAGTAAGTAATATATGTTTTTAAACACATAATTAAAAAATTATAAATAAATGCGTCTAGTTGATTTAGGAGCTTATAAGTGTAAACCGTGCAGAGCGTACCATGAAAAACTTTACACGGTAAGTAGTAGAAAAATTTAAATTTCATAACTTGTACAATAAATAACTTTCTTGACTTATATGACTTATAAGGATGATGAACAATATATTTTCAATTGGAAGTATGTCTCAAAAATTAACAACTTAGATTCTGAATAGCAATAACAGGGTACTCGAGAAGAAGACCGATTTTTAAGATGTCGACCACATAAAAAAAAGGTCAGTTGCCCCCGAATACAATTATTTCATATTAACATGTTTTTCAAGATAGAGGATTATATTCTTTTTCATTTAAAATGAATGTGGCATCCTAAATCAAATGAAAGAAATATAAGAATTCGTTTTATGATTTTTCCCAGCTCACAGAAAAATAAACATAAATTGTTACTCTAGAATAACGGTGTGACAGCGTTTCTGTCCCATAGCTATCATTTTTATTCAAAATTAATTTTAAACATAACTTTCTTACTTTTAGATCATATTATCCTCACCCCCCCCCCTTTTCTACAATGAAATATGTGATTAAATTCATTTCTCAAAACCATCCAGAGTTTATTAAAGTGATTTCTTTCTTCTTTCTAAAATCATCTTTAATTCAAAGCGCTCAAATAATCATTTCCTTTTTCCCTTTCTTATTTTAATCTGTATCTACCCGTTACCGCTGCTTGTGCAAAGAAATAAATAAGAATTAAATAGCACAGCTGCTAGTCTCATTTCACTTTCTTGCATTGTTTTTTTCCCCGCCGCAGTGATAAAAATTTTTTATCGCTTCTAATACGTAAACGTGGAATATGTATTAACAATAAAAAGTAAAAAATGAACGAATCTTATGGGAAGCATGTATTTATCGTGTTTTGTGGTCAGGCTAAAAGGCCAGATGTCCTGGATTTTCTGCATTTTTCTCATCGAGCAATCTGCAGTCTGCAATTTCATGTAACAGTTAGTTGGGCAAAGGCCTATCTGCAAGATAAACAATTTCGGTCTGTCTGTTACTTTTCTCATCCTAATTAGAAGCGCTTACTTGCAATCCACATTTTTGCGGCAGTGTTTATCGCCAAAAGCCTTTGTACACTTTCGCGCAGTCACCAAAAGTTGTAAATTGGCGATGCTGTGCAACGCCAAGATTTCTTGATTTCGTGCAAAAAAACTTCACTTCTGTTTCAGCTCTCGAGATGTAAAGTTGTCTAAAAAGAAAAGGCGCTTCGGCGTTCCATGTATTATGGGGTCTCTTTCTCCCATTTTGGCTCCACTTGAACCACCTTTTTATAAGATTTTTTTAATAAAGAAATAGTTCCTGTAATATGGTTGGAGATTTTGCATTTTAAGCGAACCATCCCATTGAACAATGTTACAAACGGGATTATAGAACATTTCAGAAAACAGTTTTTTCTAAGCAGCCTTATTTTTTAATCTATAAAATTAGCGTTATTGGTGTCTTTTTTTTTATCTACTGTTTTTTTTTTCAAACTACTGAGAATTAACAGTCGGCAGTCCGGTTAAAGTTTCCCTAGCAATTCAATTTCAAATTTTGGTATTTTTTTTCATTATTTTTAATGCATTATGACAAACATATTTAAACAAATTGTTTAATTACGTTATATTATTAAATAATATTATTAAGTAATAATATGCTCGTAGTAGCAGGAGTCGTGGGGTTATAGAACATTTCAGAGAAGACAGTTTTTTCAAAGCAGCCTTATTTTTTAATCTATAAAATTAGCGTTATTGGTGTCTTTTTTTTTACCTACTGTTTTTACAAACTACTGAGTGTTAACAGTCGGCAGTCCGGTTAAAGTTTCCCTAGCATTTCAATTTCACATTATGGTAATTTTTTCATTATTTTTAATGCATTATGACAAACAAATTTAAACAAATTATTTAATTAAGTTGTATTATTATATAATAATAATAAGTAATAATAGGCTCGAAGTACCAGGAGTCGTTCGGTAGCTTTAACGCCCCAGACCCTTCCATTACGCTTTTCGGTGAATTAATTTGTGTAATTTCCCTTTTAAATTTGTCCGGTTTCAATTTTTGATATTTTATTTTCAACCTCGCTTTCGCTAGAGTGTCTTTTACTCGGGACGTGGCAGGGGACTTATGAACCTTGCTTCCGCAAAAGAGTCGGGATAGATTAGAAGAATAAAAGGCTGCGGACGAAGAGAGGCCGCCCGCTGCGGCGGTTAAAAGTTATATTATTAAATAAAAATTTTTAAACAAATGATTAGTTTAAACAAAATTCATACTCGGAAATTATTTAAAAAGTCACAAGCAGTTACTAAATTGCATTTCAGGTTACAAAGAAATTTCATACAAAATAAAATTTTTCCTCATTTCGACTATGTAAAAATTGAAATTATTCATCAGTTGTATGGAAGTTTATAAGCTAAAAACAGCAACCGGTCTTACTGGCAATCATCCAAAGGTAGCCTCTGAGGAAACAGAAAGGTCTATATTTAATGAAATAGTAATTTCTCACTAATAATTTTACTTTTTAACCCTTAAAGACGCAATTTTTTATTTTGTTTCGAAAAAAATTATACAGTCGGATCTTGTTAACCCGACACCTGATTTTTACGTCACTCCGCTTTTCACGTCAGTTTTCCAAAGTCCCAATTTTCTGTATATGATTTTAATGTAAATAAACTCCGGATTTGACGCCGTTGAATAATTTTCAACTCCAGATATCCCGACGGTTTAGGAACATCGTCCATTTTTCATAATCCATCTTATAAGCGTGGAAATTAAGTGGTAAGAAGTGTCTTAGCCAAACTTCCTAAAATACTCTTTTAGATAAACGTGAAATTTTACTTCAATCCTTTATCTGAATAAATAAACCCACACACTATGAATGACCCACTTAAGCTCCAGATAAACGTATCAGTCTACTCGTGGTCTTTTTGTTCTGGTCAGGAGGCTCTTTCTTGTGGTTTCACGGCGCTTTTCATCCGACTGAAACCGAAGAATTGAAACGATCAGAAATTATCTAATATCCATTTCTGAAACAACGAATATTGATTACAATTCATTGCATACTATAGAAAAGAAAATTGTAGGAAGAACATCTAGGGTTAAGTAAACCTTAATTCATCAATATTTCATGTAACAATAAAAAACAAGTCATCATAAATCTGAATTTAATCTGTGCAATTTTGTTTTCTTTTGTTTATTTTATTTAATAATAATATTTTATTGCTCATATAAAACTGCAAGAAAGTTATGAATTTAAAATTGTCTTAAATTAATTTAAAAAACAGCTTTTTATATACATACTTTTATCCAACTCCGGTTACTGCGACACTTCGCTAATGACAGCACATTTTTCTGTCATTGGGGTGTCGGGATAACGAGGTTCGACTGTATGTGATTCCCTGAGAGGTTTATTACACAGGAAAAATAATGAACGAAATCAGAGATACATTTTTCATATAATACGTTAATTTTTTCTTCTGTTGCACACTTGCAAAGAAGTAAAAACTACGGTCGTGTGGCTGTTTTAGGCTAAAATATTTCAAATTAGTAGGTATTTCAATAAGTTTATCTCCAAATACCTTATTTTATATAATTATTTATTTTATAAAACTTAACCTTTAACTCTTTAATTCTCTAGAAATTACGTAGTTCAGAGAATCTGACTCTCACCAGAAAGTTTCAATCATTAATTTCGCTTTATTTAAATACGGAATGTCTGTTATTAATTAAAGCAAATATTGCTATTTTTAATTTTTTGGTGTGAATTATGTATATACGAATAAAAAAATCTGTTAAATTCAAACACTGTTGTTTGCATATATGCAAAGCTGCGCACTAAATGGTTAAGTTATACTAATAAGAAAAAGTAAATAATTGAAATAAACAAATTATAAAGTCCTAAACAGTAAAGCAATAAAACTACATATGACTAGAAACAAGTTTAAGCAAAGTATTTCTTTAAGCTTTATAAAAAAAATTATTCTTGTTTTGATACAAAAAGAATGTATGCTGAGGCAAGTAGACATAGTTTATATCAAGAAACCCCACATAAATATTTTTATATCGCCCATTTCTTGATCCACGTCGAGCATAAAAGAACAAAGAACGGCTTCACTTAAACATTATGTCCCTAAACTATAGCTATGGTGTTTGTCTTCCGCTATAAAAAGATAGGATAACAGCATGTAATGCACAGATACTAGCTCTTAAGACAAACATCATATGCATAATGTCATTATTAGTATTATTTTTTAGTATCTTACTAACATAAAAAAATATGAATAAAAATCCTTATGAAAAAAATAAATACACTATTTTATTTATAAAATAAGTATAAATAATTTTATATTTATTAAAAATGTCCATTTAACTTATATTGAAGAATAGACCTATTCGTGAAGCTGTTTTTCATAATTTCTTGAACTTTAATTGTCAGAAAACTTTAAATACAAAAACAGATTATTAGTCATTTAATTCTCACAACAAGGATGTTTTCGAAAGCTTACGACAAACATGATTATTCCAAAACATTTTTCTCAGAAATGACAACATGAATCAATGTTTTTCCGAATAGTATGCTCAAAAGCTAGTGATTTAGTGACATCTGATTAGGAACGAGTTGCTGTTCATCTGGCTTCGATAACTATTGCCACTCGATGAACAAGTCTCATGAAGTGTTTTAAAAGTAGGGCGTGCCAAACATTTCTAGATATTCTCATAAATCAGACAATGATGATGGTGTGAGATCACGCTCTTGCACTTCATTTTCGAGAAAAGCAATAAGGTGTCGTGTTGTAAGTATGGGCTTCTCGATGATCACATCCCCAAGCAGACATAAGCGGAATTCTCCTCATCCCAGTTTAATGACAGCAGGATCATCACCCGCCACAGGTGATAAATTGCCAAATATTCTACTGAACGCGTACAATCATTACCGTCTCAATACTCAAGGCCATCGGACTGATTTCGTGACGTACCAAATGAAGATTAACACCTTGAAGGGCAAGCAATTGCGTTTGTGTAACGCTTATTCCCACCGGAAATTTAGAAAAATTTTATTTCAAAATAAGGAAAAGCAATTTTACGACTTTTCTCCACTAAAGTCAGAAAACTAAAATGTCCTAAAATTTTTCTGGTGCAAATCCTGAATAATCGTAGGTGGGATAAAATATAACCCACCGCTCCTCAAGGGGTTAAGGGGCCCTCGGTATATATTATATACCACCTACGATTAATCAGGATTTGCACCAGAGAAATTTTAGGAAATTTTAGTTTTCTGACTTTAGTGGAGAATAGTCGTAAAATTGTTTTTCCTTATTTTGAAAAAGAATTTTTCTAAATTTCCGGTGGCAATTAAGCATTACACAAACGCAATTGCTTGCCCTTCAAGGCGTTAATCTTCATTTGGTACGTCACGAAATCAGTCCGGAGGCCTTGAGTATTGAGACGGTAATGGTACAATCCTGTGGTAGTTGAAACAACAATGGATTTGGGCTAATGTCAGACGAACGTCTTTTTGCACGCTTTTTTCCCTACGTATCATCTCTATACAATGCTAGCGTCATTGTGTAGGGGTGATATGTAGGGAAAAAAGCGTGCAAAAAGACGTTCGTCTGATATTAGCCTTAATGATGCTCCAATAAATTCTCACGAAAGTGTACCAAATGGCTGTGAAATTGCCACAATGAAATATTTCAAACGCTAAAAAGTAGAAAATAAATTGTAACTAAATAAAGAAGAGTTTAATATTTTTAAATATAGATTTTATCAATCAAGGGGAGAAGGGACCTTCAGATTCATTTTTTATTATTTTTTTTAATTTCACTTTAAATACTATTCAAGAGCACACTATGTGCATTATAGCATATATTTATCACACATGAAATGGAAAAAATTGGTGGTGGAGGAATAATATTTTAACTGAATACTTTAAACGTTATAAAGAACTATTCAAAATTATCTCAAAAATGATATAAAAATTTGCATTTCGTATCAATTAAAATCCCAGTATTTTTGCAGCTGTTTGTCATTATATGTTTCATAAAAATGTGCATTTTTTTAAAACTAAATAAAATTAGAAAAGTTAAAGGTAGTTAATTGTAGAAATATGGTGCAAAAATGCTGAAAATTTCATAAAATTTAGGAAATATATTTTTTTATAACCTTTGTATTCAAATATACAAAATTTATATATATAAATTTTTATTTGTATATATATATATATAACTAATTTATTGTACTTATAATACTTATAGCAACTTATTGCTCTTATTGTATTTATAATGCTTATTGTACTTATAATACTTATAATAACTTATTGTACTTATTGTATTTATAATGCTTATTGTACTTATAATACTTATAATAACTTATTGTACTTATTGTACTTATACATTTAAAACTAACTTATTGTATTACTTAAAAAATATTGGGGATTTTAATTGATAGGGAATGAGCATGGGGCATTTTGAAATTTTCTTCATAACGCTTAAAATATTCTAGAAAATTCCTTATTTTTCTGCCTCATTTTTTTTTAATTTCATGTGTGATAAATATATGCCATAATGCATATAGTGTGACACTGAATAGTATTTAAACTGAAATTAAAAATAGTAATAATAATAACTGAATTTGGAGGTTCTTAATAGTTTCATATTAATTTATTTACGATTACACGTTGAGAAATCAGTTTAGAAGTCCTAAAAAGCTAGTTTAAATTATGTTTAATTTTTTCTTTGATGTTGCCATATCTTAAAACAGAAGGAGAGTAAAAATTTATGTATTTTTAAATAAATTCACTTGCTTGTGGTTTTAACGAGGCATAATAGAAGCAATGAATTTTTCATATACGATTTCGGTGTCAAAACCAAATTAATGTGTTCTCGAATTGTAACGGGAATTTCGGGCGAAAAAAGTATGAACTGAAGTAAAAAAAAAAATTAGCCGTGATTTCAGAAATGAACATTGAAAGCTTATAAAAAATATAAAAGAAAAAGATGTACATTTTAATTTGCAAGAAAATCTATATTTTAAACTTATCGATGAATTTACATTTATTGAAACAATAAATGTTTAGTTTAACTTATTTGAACTTTCTTTATTCATTTAATATAATGCAAATTTGAAATGCTTACTAATACAAGACTTTATTACTTTGTATTCTAAATTTAACTCATGTTTTAGATAATATACATATCAATTCTGTGTATATTATAGCAACGTAATTACTTTGTGGAGAATTTGAAACTATTTCAAATTACATGATATGTTTATATTTATTACGTATTTCACTGAGCGAAACTTCTAATATATTCCACAGTTTTAGATTAATACGACACTAATGATCCAAATTATTATAATTAATATTGTGATTCTCATATTTCATAATTTTGAGCTGCAGTACCTATTTAACATTATACAAATTGCTTTTAATTTGATATCGAATTTTATTGTAAGTTTGAATGAAAAATGATATATTGCATACAATATGCATAATACAGTTAAGACTTACAAAATATATGCTTAGTCTTTAAAGATTTCTCAAAATGCATATAAGTACTTAAAGAATTTATATTTCAAGTGAGTTCACAGAAATATAGATTTTGTACAATGGAATATTTTGTAATATTTGTTATGGAAACGTTAAATAAAATTTCATATTATTAACGTTTTAAAGCCTATATGGAAATTACTAATGTCTTGTTAAATTAATATATTTAAAATGTTCTTTTATTTACTGATTTTTAATTGATCAATCCCTTCGACATTGGAAATTCTCAAAATTATTCATATATATTAAAGTTTTGATTTCAATAAGACGTTATGACCATTTAGAGTAAATTTAAGATAGATAAAAGACAAACACCTAAGATATTACATAACTCTTGGATTTACAAATAATGTATAATATAAATTCTTTGATGAAAGAATTTGTATTCAATAGTTTTGAATGTTAACTTATTATTGAATATTGAATACAACCAACCTATTTTAAGATACTCCGTATAGATAAAAGGTATGATTAGGTAATTCTCCAAATCTATATTAGTGCGTTAAAAAGAATTATTCCTTACCCGTCAGGACGCGCGCTGGGTCTCATAGGCCCGGTCGTTTTTAAACTGTAGTGTAAAATAACCTTCAAACGGAGAAAATGGGTCAGTCTATCATTACCTGTTTCCAAGGTCATTCTCTTTTTGTACTTTAGAAGTTTAAATTCTGGGGAGGTATTTTTAGTAAAAAAAAAAACTGGATAACCGGCCCTTAGCCCCTTGGGGACGGGAGCCTTTTACGAAATTTTTAATCTTTTATCACCGCTTTTTAAAAACAGAAATTTGTGTCTTCTTGAATCGAGAAAATGCGCTGATTACCTAAGGCAAATTTTACAGTAAAATTTTACTGGTGAGGAAAAACAAGGATTCTGAGCGCTTCATGCGTCACGTATACGTGCCGCTCGTCCCCAAGGGGTTAGAGACCCAGTGCACTCTCCTGCATTTATATTTTTACTGAAACGCGTTGTTGCGAAAAATTCAAAATGTATCGTTATTTGAGTTATAAAGATGAAATGAAACGTTTAGAAAAATTACTTCCTGGAGTTTCAACATATGAATAATTAGTAAATGAAAATAATGATGAAGATATAACTGACGAGGAGCAGTTTATTGTTCATAATGCTCTTCAAAAGAAGAACTTGATTTAGATGGATGAATTATATATCAGTTTGAAATTAAGAGCTCCATCATACAAATATGTCACATATGCCCTGTTGCGAAAGATAGAAGACACAAAATAACGTGTAAAATATGTGAAAAAATGTTTGCGGTGAACGCGGATCCATTATATGCAATTTGTGTCAATGACCTTTATTTTTGTAGCAATGCTTTTAAACTTTATATGCAAGTATTTCATAAATATCAATACTATAACATTACTATAATTGATGTGACAAATTAATAGTATTATTTGAATAATCCTGAATTTTTGCATGTTAAAATATATTTTAAATAGGTCCACTAAGTTAATTTTTAAAAATACATATTTTTCCAATTTTTAGAAACTTTTTTATCAAGCATGTTTTCTCGTTATTTCTATTAATATTTTATAAAATGTGGCAGCAAAAATTATATGTTAATCATGAGTAATTAAATGTTTTTAAAAGAAAAGTGTTTACGGACCCATGAGACCAGCGCGCGTGCTCGTGTCACTATTAAGAGCTCGCGTTCACCCGGGATAAGCGATTTCTGGGAAGTGTGTGTGTTTAACAAAAATATTACATAATTTTTTGTTACAACTATCTTTAAAAAAATGTTTTTGTGAGTTTTTACTAGCATAAAAAATTAAATAATCAATAAGAACCGCTTTACAATAAAAAATTTCCTATTTTTTTCAATAATACATTACTTTCATATAATATATAACTTCGTATTAGAATTTCCATTAAATACTAGACTCATACATATTTCAAAGAATGTTTAGGAGCGTAAAAAATGTGCTTAGATATACTGCAATTCTCAGAATTAACAAAATTGAATAATAATAATTTTTTACGAGTTTTTTCACGTATGGGAGACTGGAGACGGTTGTCCATAGGAGAGGCTTGATCCACCCTTCAGTTTTCGTCTTTAAAAAAATTTCAGAGTTTTGCCAATAGGTGGCAACAAAAGCTACAGAAATGCTCAAACAATAGTCTTTGTTGCATAAAGACGATTGAAACAGGTGTGGAAAAATGGACAGTGAAGTGTTTTCAGCTTAAAAAAGTGTATTTTTTAGAAACACTTTGCAAGATTTTCTCACATGAAAAATAAGTAGATTGTAAATAATGCATAAATATGGCTTTAATTCTACGCATAAAGATTGTACAGTAAATTAAGCTAAACATAACCATGTGCTATATTTTAAAAAGTGGTTAAGTGGGGAGGCTTGACCCAATCAATGTGAGGACGGTTGACCAGATGGCCAAAGTTCCTTAATTATGTGTTTTTGGAAATCTTTTTATTACACACTGTACATAATGAAGGATTAAGGATTATGTTTCTAAAATAATGTAATTTTATTCTGTAAAGCTACAGTAAAATGGGCTTATGGAATTTAAAATGTTTAAAACTGATTAAATGAAGATGTGAAAAATTGCTATAGAAACAACAAAAATTTAATGAAATATAAATTGGAAAGGTGATAGGAATTTTTATTTTTTTTTACATAGTGCACATAGTAGATAAATAGAAAGAATGGAAAAGACTAAAAAGAATGAAAGCAGCAGCCTTAAGGAATGTTAGGTATTCATTCCTCTGCAAAAGAAAATAACATTGATCGAAACTCTATAGGAAGGTATGTAGACAAATTTCACCAAGATGAATACTATGAGATGAAACAAAACTATGTGACAACTAGAGTTTCCAAGTCGAGTGCCACAAAAAATAGGTGTTTAAAACGCAGTTTTTCTCATGTGCTTGAATTCAGTCTAACCAGGTTTGTTTACATATCACATTTTCCCCAATACTTTTTAATAATAATTAAACCATGTAGCATAAACTTATTATGCCTTTTTAAAAGCTGATTTTATTTCCCTTAACAGATATTTTAATACAGAATAAAGTGAGTCAAGCAACCCATAGGTGGGGTTGGCCCATTATTTTCTCATGTTTAAAATCAAAGATTTCTCAAATTTCTTATATGATACACTTAAGTCGGAATTTTATATTGATAACTGATTGTATAACGAATAAAAGGACATTTGAAACTTTCTTCGAGGTTCAATATTTAAAAAATAAAAAATCATTTTGCAAAAAATGGGTCAACCCTCCCCGCTCTCCCCTATATGTGCAAGTTATCAAAATCTTTGCGTACCTTTTAACCTCAGAATTGTTCTATGGAAAAACTATCTATATATTTAAATGATAAGCCTTTTTTTTTTTAGTCATCTGGCCTGAGCTTTATGCTGAACCAATTTTGATACATTTTTTTTCTTTATGAAAGCGCTTTAATTGTAGATTTGCCCGCATGCGTAATTTTTTTTAAATAATCCCACTTTGATATTTCAATTTTAAATTTAAAATATTTTTATGAAATTTGTTTGCAAAATGAGCAATCGGTTTACTTCCATTGTTAAACCTTTCGCAAGGCACTTCAATCGAAAAATGCAGAAATGAGTGAACGACACCAGAATTTATAGACAAATTTATTTCAAAATAAGTAAAAGGCTTCGTTCACGTAATTAATAAACGAAAAATTTTCAATCAAATAGTCTGGTGCCAATGTGGCATTTGGGAATTAAAATTAGGTGGTCCAAAAATGAACCACCACTGTTGAAGGGGTTAAAGAGAGAAGGGTAAGAATGATGGGAATTACCGTCTCATAACGGATGCCATTTTCGTATTAAAATTGAAAATTATTATTTTTTTAAATTTTAAATAGAAAATGACGTTACAAGAAAAAACAAATCCGCATATTTACTCATAAAGCTGTTAAATTTTAATATTTTTTTCATTCTGCTGATACTGAGATTGAGACGTTAATTCATAGGGCTTCAGAGAGTAAAATGATGTCGAAATAAGTATTTTCTTAAGTATAGTACGATGCGACTAAAACAGTAAATTTCTAGATTCCGCCATGACTCATATAATATCCTTAAGCCAAGAGCGCGAGTGTTTGTTCGCATGCGATATTGTAAATGGCGAACGTAACACCAGGTTAAAAAATATATTTATTAACAATATATTGCATGTTAAATTATTCTTAAAATATAAATATAAAAAGCATGCATGTAAATTTTGCGACAATAAAAAAGGCGTTATATTTAGATTTCGTTGGAAAAAATATGATTGTGTCACAGTGGTGCAATTTCGCTAATTTTTTCATTACATAATGCCAAAGATCAAAGCCTCAATTAATAAATTCATAATTACTTATCTTAATTGCATGTTACAGATTACTTATAGAAATAAAGTTTAATTTTTAAATAATTTGAAAAGTTGAAATTAAACTTTAGTTAAAAATAATATTTGTTTTCAGAGTTAGGCCAGACAGTATAAGAATAGTTATTTATTGTAATTATTTTTTATAACTTTAATCCAACAGCTCTTTTAAACATCTTCATTCGTCGAATTTCACGAGTTTCGACTAGTAATATGTGAATTTTGTTTTTACTGGCAATGGATAATATTGACGCTGTTTTCATGAAATATTATCCAAACATTCAAGATTTGACATTTTTTGTATAATGCACCGACTCTTGTAATAAACATTCCACCCTTAGATTTCTAATATTTTCAGCGAAATACTAATAGTTTTGAAAAAATTGCGTGTCATTAAAGCCTTTCCAATGTGCATCATTTTTTCTGAGAAATTAACATTCTATTCTTGATATTTGAAATATACTTATAAGTTATTATTTTAACAGAATCAAACTAATTGGTAAAGTTATCATACGAAGTGAATATTTCGAACTGAGCGAAAAATTGCCCAGACCGGGAATCGAAACGAGATTGGCTTACGGGGCCAATGCTCTAACGTTTAAGCTAACTCGGCTAACAACCGGCGAACATATTTCGCTCAGATAACCTTATTGGTAATAACACCTGGTCTGTCATGTAGACAGCTCAACAGAATAAACAGCAGATAAAGCATCTCCATATAAACGATGGGTACGTAAATAAACTATTATTTTAACAGAACCAGACTGATTGGTAAAGTTATCATACGAATTGAATATTTCCAACTGAGCGAAAAAATTCAGTTTGATAGAGTTAAAATAAGAGTTTATCTACGTACCCATCGTTTATATGGAGTTCCTTTACCTGCGGTTAATTCTTTTGAGCTGTCTGCATGACAGACCAGATGTTATTATAAATAAGGTTATCTGAGTAAAATATGCTCGCCGGATGACAGCCCAGTTAGCTTAAACGGTAAAGCATTGTCCCCGTCAGCCAAGGATCTGGGTTCGATCCCCGGGGTGGGCATTTTTTCGCTCAGTTGGAAATATTCATTTCATATGATAACTTTACTAATCAGTTTGATTCGGTTAAAATAATAGTTTCTCTACGTACCCATCGTTTATATGGATTTCCTTTACATGCGGTTTATGCGGTTGAGCTGTCTAAAGGACTGACCAGATGCTATTACAAATAAGATTTTATGAGCGAAATATGCTCGATGGTTGATAGACCAGTTAGCTTAAACGGTAAAGCATTGGACCCGTAAGTCAAGGATCTCAGTTCGATTCCCAGGCTAGGCATTTTTTCGCTCAGTTGGAAATAGTCAATTCATACTTATAAGCATTATAGACAAAGATATTGACATTTTGGAGACATTTTTGGTTTTCAAAACTTCTCGAACATAGCTGGAGTGATTTAGCGGGAAAATCGACTTTCAAAATTACCAATGCAAAATACTTGCTATGCACCAAGTGAAATTATATCTCCATATTTGGCGATATTTACCGCATTTTGGTGACATTTGGTGAAAAATTTGGTTTCCAGAATCTAAAGGAATTTTCTAGGAATTCCCAATAGGAGCCTCGATAAATGATTCAACCAATCTGAGTCCATAGAACTTTGACGAAAATAGAATTCAATCAATCAAGATACATACTTTCTCGACACATGCTTATCGCCAAATTTGGTGAAATTTTGCAAAAGAATTGTCTTTCAGAATCTGTAGGAATTTTTTATTCTGTTATAAAATAGAATGCTTTATAGCAATAAAACAACGCGAACTTATGGTTATATCAAATTGAACTAAACGCCAATTTAAACCGAGCATAGTTCGGTCTTTTCCGCTGGTGTTGACTATACATTATTATTTTATGTCATGTAAGAGTTACATAACTGATAAAACTCGCAGAAATGTCTAGAAAGCGCATTTTATAATAATAGAAGCTTTAAAAAAAGTACGTTAATGACATGTTGATACATAAATGATACACAATGATACATAATGACCCGTTGATACATAATGACACACTGTTAAAAATTTTGCAGCATTCTGGCAGGTCATTCGACCATTTTTTGAAATAACGGTTTCATAACCCTAATTTAACTATATTCTGACCATAAAATGGCCAATAATATGGTCAGAATAGTGTTAAAATTACGGTTGTGTAACCATTTTCGGAAAAAACGGTCAAATGACCTGCCAGAATGCTGCAAATTTTTAACAGTGCAGTCAAGCCCCGATTAGTCGCGAGCGGATGAACCGCGGTGTGGTTTATCCGAGAAGCGATTATTTTTTTTTATTCGAGCCAACAGCAAGGAAAATACAATGCCCTACAATGAAATATAAACAGAAAAAATCTTGTATTCGAAAGTAACAGAAAATATTTCCAGATTTGCCATGTTTAAAATATCAGATATAAAGTCTTTATGTCTTTTCTTGATTTTATTAACAAACGTAAACACAGCAATTAAAAGATTTAACAATTAAATAAGACTATTATGCAATGGAGCATATCAAAAATAGCTTCATTTTTAAGATAGAAAAAGTGTTTCCAAAGCAAGTAGCAAAAACAAGTAACTGATTATTTTAAAAAGGTGTAACTCAACACTTTTTGTACAGTATGTGTGGCATTGTTTCTTGTTTACTGTTCTTTATTTTAGTGATTTAGACGTAAAGCAAAGGTTTATGCTGTATTGTACATATGTATGTATTTTAAACGTTTTTTTATGTTTTTGTACACTAAAACATAGTTTTTATGCTGAATTTTCTTTTTTTCGTGCTTGCACCCCATTTTCAGTCTTTTTCGGGTTATCCGTGATTTTTGTTATCCGCGGTGCCATTGCCACCTAATTACGCGGATAATCGGGGATGTACTGTAAATAAAATGATCTAGTCATTAATTCATTTTGCTTTTATTTTATTTTATGTAATATCGTTTTACAATTTAAACCAAAGTATCGTTATGAATAAAATTGATACATTATTTTTTATTTACTTACATTTTTTCTCTAACTATTGTATTTAAGTAAATATTTACTTAAAAAATCAAGAGCTAATTTTATTACTTACCCATCATACGTAGTATAGGGTAACTCTTGTAATCATTTAAAAAATCGCTTTTTTTTACGGTTCTACATGTTTCAGACTCTGGGGATACCGAAAAACATATTTTTAGAGAAAAAATTGCCGTCCGTCTGTATGTGTGTCTGTTTGTCTGTAAACGCTCTATCTCCCGAACAAACTGAGATAGAAACTTGAAATTTGGTTTGTATTTCGTCTGTAATGATGGGAAGAAGTCTATTGAATATCAGTAACCTCGATTAAAACGAACATTTTTTTGAGGACTCTCGAAATATTCGTTCTGATAAAAGATACATAATTTTTTTTTTATTATTTATTTTAAGAAATGAATGTAAAAGACAATAAAAAAACATAAATTTTGCATAAAGAATGAAGTCTATCGGATAATTAGTTGCCGAGATATTTGTAATCATATTTTCCACAATTTTGGATTTTTCATGAACCTGTATTTCATTCAAATTTCAATTCAAAGATGTAGTTTAATTGGAAATGTTACACTCAATCCGACGCAGTAAACTGTTAGTTAATGTAATTATCATTTTTGGAGTTATCAGGGTGTTTCTTTTACGTAATTATGTACTACTTGATTATCCAGTCGGCTAAAAATATATCGCCAAACTATAACATTAAATGCTAATAATGGCTTTTCGTAAATGCATAGCTGCCAACCTCAAACTAATCTTCCGTAATACTTGCGTTAATTTGAACCTGGTTTAATACGTTTCAAACCAGAAAAATTTTTAAGAAATGAAAAATAAGTAAGTTCCACGTAGAAACGTCGAATTAAATAAATAAACATTCATGAAATAAATTTTCTGGTTCGAAATGTGGTTAACCTGGATTAAATTAATCCAGACATTACAGAAGATTAGTGGAAGGTTGGCAGCTATGGTAAATGTCACATTCACTTTACATTAAACATGTTACCTGTGTTTGTTACGTCATCAAGTGATTTTTAATTCGACTTTTTATTTGTATTTTTATTAATCTTTTACTAATTTATTTGTTCTTTCGTTATTTAAAATAAAAATTATGCCATTTTGTATAATTTTTCGAGTAATTTTGCAATTTATGTAACTTGTCGAAATGGCTCTACGGGATAATCAAGTAGTACCCGCAATTCAGTAATGGAGCATTACTATGTATTGAAAATTTTATTTTGGAATTCCAATGCATTTTATAAATAATTTTCATATGCTTTATTTCCATATTTTATATTATGCATATACATGATGGGTAAGCATTACAGTGGCCCCGACGACTATTCATTATCGTATTTTGTTTTTCATTCCTTATGATCAAACTGCACCCCACGTAAAACCATTATTATTTTTAGAGAAAATTTGACCCATATATTCGGAGAATTTTCCAAAATTAAAAAAGTTGAAAAATGGTTTCACGCAGTCCACTGTTCGTCTACATTAATTAAGGCTCTCCATTAATTAATTCATTGATTTCTTTTAACTAATTTGATTATTTTTTTAAAAATGAAACTCTGGGGTTATTTTAAATATATTTACTCAAAGAAATAAATTCTTCAAAGAGATATTGTGATTAATTGACATTGCACTTTAATATTTTGCTTGAATAAAATCTTCGCAAATCACTAATTAATTAATTTATTCAGCTATTTCAAGACCCACTTTTGTACTCTCAATAAAGGATTTAATTAATTTTCTTTTGTAAACATAATTACATGAATCATTAGAAAAAGAATTTTCCTTTGAAATTTAATTAAATGACCATTGGGTCCATAAGATGATATGTAAAAATAAGATATATATATATAAATATATATGAAGTTGTGTTCTTTTGACTTCGAATTCAATTAATTTGTTGAGCATTGAATGATTTAAAGAATTATAATCTAAATATATGTAATTGGTATTAATTAATGGTATTTTATTTCTAAACAATTTTCTAAATATGAAGCATCATTTAAATCATGATATATTTTTGTATTAAGTGCCCTCTAGGCAAATCTTAAATCCCGTAAAGGAAATCAAGCATTCATAAATTATACTATATTATACATTCCCCCTTTTATCTACTTGAAATAATAAAATATGTTTCAATCATAGTTGCATAAATTAGTTTTAAACAATTTTTTTATTCATTTTGGATTTTGTTTTTCATTATTTACTTTTCAAATTTTTCATTATAAGTACAAGAAAATGTTTATCATCCCAACTTGAAAGAATGTAAAGTGTTCTTTATTATTATAAAATTGTAGTTATATACATCTTGCTCATTTTAAAGCGTTTTTGTTTCAAATTTCTGAATATAAAAAGAAAATATATATATATATATATATATATTTGAAAATTTGTATTCCATTCTGCTTTAATCTCAATTAATTCTTCATTAAAGTTTTACAATACAAGGTGTCCAATAAATCCGTTCCCATTTTTAAAATTCATATCAAACTAAACAATTATTATCTCGAAATGTGGTTTGTACTATTCTCGAAATGTCGGTAGATTGTGACAGTATAAAAAAAAATAGTTTAAACTTTATCAGAACTATTTTTTGAAATAAAAATTTCAAATATTTTAAAATCACAATTTCGATCAGCACTGTGAAACGATAATTTGTTAATTTTGTATGAGTTCTTAATAATGTGAACCGCCCTACGGAACTCTATGATAATATTTTTTTCTTTTGTCAAGAAAAGTACCTCTTTTACACAAGAAAAAAAAATTGTGAATGAAAATGTAATGAACGTCCTGAAAATTTCCTTTTTGTTCCCTATTAGAAAAATGCACAATCTCTATAAACGTAGCATGGGTTTCTTGTGCCTTTTGCCCAAGAGTCTTGGTCTTCGCACTCTTGAGATTAGTGTCTCAATCTGAGTACCAGAAAAAGACTTGCGTAATACGTCTTTTTGAAAAATTAATATTAAAATTAAAAACAAATCGTGAATTTCTATAAACGTAGCATGTTTTTATTGTCCTTTTGCACAAGAGTCTTTGTATTCGCACTCTTGAGATTATTGTCTCAATCTGAGTACCAGAAAAATACTTGCAAAATACGTCATTTTGTTTTGATAGATTCATATTAAAATGGAAAAAAAAATAGTTAATGAAAATTTCATGTATGTAGAGAAAATTAAATTTTTCCCCTATTAGAAAAATGTAGAATTACTTTAAACGTAGCATGTGTTTCTTGTGCCTTTTGCCCAAAAGTCTTGATCTTCGCTGTCTTGAGATTCTTGTCTCAATCTGAATAGCAGAAAAATACTTGCAAGATACGTCATTTTGATAAATTCATATTAAAATGAAAAAAGAAATAGTGAATGAAAATTTAATTAATGTAGCGAAAATTTACTTTCGCCACCCCCCCCCCCCCCCTATTCGAAAAATGCCGAATTTCCTTAAATTTAGCATATGTTTCTTGGGTCTCTTGCCCAAGAGTCTTGGTCTTCGCACTCTTGAGATTAGTGTCTCAATCTGAGTACCAGAAATATACTTGCAAAATACGTAATTTTGATAAATTTATATAAAAAAATAGTATATGATTTTTTTATAGTATTAATTGAATAATGCATCATTTTTATGAACAAAAATATCCACTTTTTTATAATTAGGACCCGATGTGTTTGGAATAGAGGAATTCAAACATTATAATCCGTTTGCCGGAATCCCGGGGACGAAATAATACTCAGTAAAAATTACCTGATTTTAATTCTATTACAGAAAACCATGCAATTTGAAAAACTATAAAGTTATGCTTAATGCATGTAAAATATCCTCTGAAAATAAATACAAACACAACTTTTAGAAGAAAAAATAATATAATATATAGTCTTATTTTTCAGGAAAATGGGGGTAAATACAACTGAGAATATTTTTAAACATCAGGAGTAAGATATTATTTATATGTGAAATTTAAATAAAAGTTTCAATAGTTTAGTAAATATGTTCTGATTATTAAAATAAAATGTAAAAGCTAAAAGTAGTTACAGTAAACATATAAGTTTAAAAACCTTTTTCATAAAATCTTTTTAATTATTATGCTTTGTAATTAATATAATTAAGTGTAATATGGAATTTTTAAAATGCAAAATGCTGAACATATCGTAAATGCCGTATGACACAACAAAACAAAATGACTGCAACAAACTGATAACATCTACATTTGAAAACTGCTGACTTTAAAAATTTTAAACTTAGGTATCAAATTGTATCGACATTTCCTATTGTCATTTCCTTACTGCTGCAACAAATATGTAAATTAATAATGTGAAAATCAGCGCAATATAAGTAAAATTGCTTTTGTTTGAAGTGAGGATGAAATAAAACTGCTATGTAAGTATATTTGCTCGCTTGATGGAACAGCTTTAATTAATTGCAAATGTACTTAGTATTCCAGCTGATCTCAGCATTTGTTTTGTCAGAAAATAAAAATTATTATATTGATAACTTTTATGTTTTCCAGCATATTCAGCAATAATTCGAAATGTTACACCTTAAGAACAGCACTAATGTTTTAATATAAAATAATCCAAAAAGTTAAGTACCAAAACTGACGCTTTTTATTTTGTATAATATATTTTTAGATATTCTGATGAACATTCATATGAATATAATTAATAACTTTAGTTATATTTGCTCACACTTATTAATTTCTTCTATCGACAAAAGAAGAAATTTTTGGATTCGAAAGAAATTTCGACTTCCTGTTTTCGACGAATTGATACCATTTAGAAGTTCGGGAGCACGATTTGACTGTGTTTGGAAAAAGTCTGTTTATCTGTCCGTGTGTCTCTATGTGTGTATGAGAGCCAAATTTTGGAGTCGCTCGAACTCAAGATCTAGTACGTCGAATACGATGGAATATTTATATGAAGATGTATTCTTATGTGAACTGGTGCTGAGCAGGTTTAACTTTCTTTGTATAAAATATAACGATTGTGCGAGAAAAGTGAAAGAGCGCTATATCTGCATCCAAACAGTTTTGAACAGACACAGATCTTGGTGTGATAGCTGTTCTACTCTTATAAAAAATACATGAATACAAAATTTTTTACCATTATATATATTAAATTCAGTAATACGTAAATAATAGGATTCCATCTTATATAGGACGAAATGACCACGGTAAAGTAGAATCATGAACTATCATGGGATATCTTTGAATTAATTACGTATGATAAGATTAAATAGAATGAAGAAAACTTTTATCAATACATGTTTAAGTTTTGATTCGATTTTTATAAAATTTGAAATGACTCGCACAAATTCTGAAACGATTATATATATTAAATTTCAAACTATTCGGATAGTTAGTTTTTGCGCTGTTACATGCGGACAGACAGACGGACGGACCCGACGACGACTGTAATACGTATTTGTCTAGTTACGAACGCACCTAAAAAGACAAATGTTTCTTAATCTATGAAAATATAACATAACCACGTACGAATATATACAATAACCTCTTCAATTTACCGACGTTTCCGAAAAGCGTTTCATATTTCGAAATCACATACACCGATATTTTTTCGAAATTTAAAGTAGTATTATAAGAACAATATTTTTTTTTTTTGCAGTTATTGATTTTCGGAACCATTTCCGAGTAGTGTTTAGTATTAATATTTCTTTCGAATAGGTAATGTCGCTTTTTAGGACGTTATAAGATCTCATTTAAACATTTTCGCGCTGAGAAACTGAATTTTTACATGCAAGAGTTACAAAGAAAGGATAATTTAACTGTTAATGTTAATGCTGCTAATTTATCATATTTGTCTATAAAATATGTATGTTTATCATAAGTATGCGAATTTATTATGCATAATTATGCGAAACTTTCGAATTTATAGCATCTAAAAAATCTATATTCCGAGTTGAGAAAACTGATTTTAACACTATAAAAACTGCTCGGAAACGTTAGCGGCTGCAAAAGAAACCGTTTTTATAAATGCTTCTTTAAATTACGAAAATATTACCGTTTCCGTAATTTCTAAACATAATAATGTTACTAATAATTTAAGAAATATATATTGTAACTCGCGAAGTGTTTTTCAGAAATCAGCTAATCTAAATCTTTTTGAGTTATGCTTAAGAAACAACCCGCATTGCAGATTGTTTTGAAACTTTTAAAAATGCATTTAACTCTACGATATCCAAATTTTACAGCTGCAAACTCCAAAAGCTACTTCGGCAAATGACTGTACGTTTGGTGTCCGAAAAAAAAAAGTTTCAAATGTGGTTATAAAATTTTAAGTGCATACATACAAAAATCCATTGTTAGTTACAATTTCAATATAGTCACCACCATGTGCATGTTATTTTTTTAAGGAAAATAGAAAGAAAATGTTAAGGAAATTTTCATCTTGTTATTAAGAAACTTTATAACATACTTATAACTACTTTAAAGGTGGCACAAACATACAAAAAATATATAAATATATAAAAAATTTATGTAAAAAATATAAAAAAGAAAAAGAAAGAAAAAGAAAAGAAAAAGAAAAGAAAAAGAAAAGAAAAGAAAAGAAAAAGGAAAAAAAAGAAAAGAAAATATTAAGATAAACTTCGAAAAATCTAAAATGATCATTTCAACGTCAAACCATTACTCTTCAATAATCCGTGAATCCATTGAAATTTTACTTAGAAGTGATAATGTTTGTAACGATGTTCTTTCTTATAATATTCTCGCAATTTGGTATAATATCCTAAATATTTCATGGCCTCCTGATAATATGAACTGATCTTTTCACCCCTCTGCAGAGAAATTGATTGAACTCCTCTTGCGCATGCGTACTATTTTTGTTTTTGCTTTTAAAATGTATTTCTATTCAGTCAGTCATCTTTTCCCTTTGAAAATGAACGCGTGTGTGTTCGAAAGATCTCAGGGTTGCATTAAATGATATTTTTTTATATGTTTGTGTCACCTTTTAAGTAATTATAAGTATGTTATAAAGTTTATAGAAGATGTTATTACCAAACAAATGCCCTTTTTGTTTTCCATGCGACAATATGACGAGTAAAGTGTAACGAACTGTTCTCTTTATTTAATTATTTTAATAGTTTAAAATAATAAATTTTTGTAAAAAATCCCCATAAAATAAAAACAATACATAGGACATGTTTCTAGCTAAAAATATTAACAGCTCCTCATCAGCTAACATAAATAAGTGTCCGTAAGGGGACAAGGTCAAAAATAAACTGAATGATAAAGAGTAGAGCTTGCAAAGAATGGGAAAGGTGGCGGTAGCTGAAAGGAGCACATTCAGAAGGCGAAGGGTTGCCAAAATGATAAAAGAGAAATTGATAGGGAAAAATAGAAATAAAAGAAATAAATAAAATTAAAATAAAAGATGTAAATTAAAATACATATAAATAATAATAATAAATAAAAAAATATTAATGCAAAAAAAATCTTTTAAAATATTAAAATATCAGCGAGGAATCTGTAAACAACGTTCCCATAGTATTAACAGGTCTCGCCTGTGACATCCTTAGGTCTTGCCGCGTGACAAGTGTAGGCTCTTAAGTCTGCACAAAAATTGGGGGGGGGGTGACTTTCCTCCAAGAAATGTGACTTTTATTCTCTATTGAAAGGAAGGGAACATTTGAGGTTCATTCATCATAACAAATTGAAAAAAAAAGCCTTAGTAGATTCTTCACTGTTGTGAAAATTACCTGATAGTCGTAACAAAACGTCTAAATTCTCAGAACCTCTAACAAAAGCTCACAATTTATATTTCATTCATTCTCGTACGTAATTATGCATAAACATTTTGCCAACTATTTGTTTCTTACTTTCTTCTATATTTACAAGAAGAAAGTATTGGAATCATGAAAATTTTCGAATTCCGGTTTTCGACGAATTTACACGTTTTAGGGGTCAGAGAACCCGAAAAAGATGTTTTTACAAAATGTCTGTCTGTGAGTCTGTGAGTCTGTCTGTGTGTGTGTGACATACAATTTGTGAGCGCTCTATCTCAAGAACTAAGGAACGGAATTTAATAAAAATTTATATTCAGTTACTCCCTGATATAAGTTGGAGCTGGTTAGTTTTTGGTGTTAATCGCTCAAAAGGTGGCGCTGGTATGCAGCATTTTTCACGATTTCCACAATAGCTCAATCTCCAGAACTATTGCACGGATTTTCATCAAATTTCAGATTCAGTTAGTCCTTGACAGGAATTGACATTTTATACATTTTGGTGTAAGCCGCTTAGCAGGTGGCGCTGCGATGCTACATTTTTGCGATTTCGCAATAGCACTATCTCAAGAACTAATGCTTGGATTTTCAACATACTTCAGATTCAGGTACACTTGGATATGAATAATAGCTGTTTCGTTTTTGGTGTAAATCGCTCAACAGGTGGCGCTGCGATTCTGAATTTTTCAAAATTTCCACTATCATTCCATCTCAATAACTAATTCGCGAATTTTCATCAAACTTTTGATTCAGGTGTACCTTGATATCAATTAGTGTTGTTTTTGTTTTGGTTCAAATCGCTCAATAGGTGGCGCTATTATGCTACATTTTTGAGAATTTCCGCTATAGCTCTATCTAAAGAACTAATGCATGGATTTTCATCAAACTACAAATTCAGATATACATTGATTTGAATTGGTGCTAAATTGATGTGATTTCTTGTATTATTTAAATGATTTAATTGACGTTATTTATATAGAAGAAAGTTTTGTGATGACCACAGCATACTAGTCTTATAATTGAAGAGCTTTAGATATAAATATTGAAACATACAGTTTTCAATATTGCTTAAATTTCGTTTTGTGACTTAACATAAATTGAGAAATTCTAGAAATGCCTTCAATACATTAAAAAGAAACAATGCTTTTCTCATTAAGCGAAAAAATGATAGTGACAAGAAATTTTTTCGGATTATAAATTAAATAAAGATAATGTCTTCCTGTCATTTTAAGCTATTTAAAAACGCATTAGCCGTTTGTAAATAGAATGTCATTCAATATCTTATTTTAGAATAATTTTTTATGGTTAGCTGTAAATAGTCAATAAAATCGTCATCAGGAGTTAAAAATACTTAAGTCTATACACATTTCAAATGTAGATAAACATTATAATAACAAATTGTCTTTTCGAAGTGCATTCTACACCAGAACAGTTGTCAAATAGTCAGCTTCTTTTTTTTTTTTTGGGGGGGGGGAGGTGGGTAAGGGAATAGAAAACAGATGTATCATTTATTTATTTTTTCAAAGTATGTAAAACATATTATGTTTGAATTTACTTAATCCTTAACCGGAAACGTACGTCTGTGAGATGTCTGGGGCTACATATTTGCCCTTAATATTTTCTCTCTCCGACATTCCAAACTTATTTTTATGGTGTTATATTAAAAAATTGGTCCTGTTAATTCATTACTATTAAAGATTAAATGGTTAAGTTCACTATTTGGTAAATTATTAAGTGTTCTGTTTGTGCACGGGATTTCCGGTCAAGGGTTAAGCTAATTTGAACGATATGTACAGTGAACAGTAGAGAGTTCCAGGCTCTCCCTAGTTGTAGAGAAATTTCACGCCCTGTATGTGAGTAATGTTAGAGCACATCATGAAAAAAAAAATGGTAGTACAACTGTAATGCATATGCATCTACTATAAATGAGTGTAAACATAGCAAAACGAATAAAAGTTGTATTACAAATAAAATGTATAGACAATGCTCCAAGTGCCCACAACCGCACGATGCCGAGACAAATATACGGTGCGAACATCCGGAAAATCGCAGATGAAATGAGAAGAAAATCCAGAGAAAAGTCTATTTAAGAATGTGACCGCGCACGCAGCCAATCTGTAATAAGGAGGACGTTGCTTCAACATATGAACGAAATGTTATTTGTAGAGTTATTTTGAAATACATTTTGTTGGTCTTTTGGTAGAAATGTACTTAAATTTTTCTTATTATGAAGAGACCCCTGAGAAAGCTGATGTTTCAGAAATTCAAAAATAAAAAAATGATATCTCTATCTCTCAAAGACGCTCTAAAGCATGACAACCTTATATGAAGTTGTAGTCATAAAAACAACCAGCAAAATTTATGTTGTTTTTATTCCTGTATCACATATAAATTTTACACAAAGATAAATATTGCTTGTGAAGCACAGGCAAAAAAAAATTATTTTTCGAATACTCAGTTGTAAAATACATTTTTGGCAAATTATTTTCTGTTCTTCACAAGAGAAGATTTTTCTAAAGAATTTCAGATCTTGGATCTAAAGAAAAACATGAACAAACATGTTATTTTTATTTTGTACTGTAGTCAGTTTTAAAAAGTTTAAATTTCCATATAAAATTATTTAATTATTTTTAATAAAAATTGTGTATAACGTTATATCAGTATCGTATTTTTAATTGTTTTATAAATGTAAGACATTTTAAATTTCAACATGATTTGCACTTACTAATTTTGAATCTATTTTAATTTAGAATTAAGAAGAATTTTAATTTAATCTAATTTTTAAATAATTATAAAATTATTTTAAGTATAGAATTTACACTTTAATTTAATTCAAATTAATTCACGATGAGAAGTTTAAAAGTTTATCCGCAACGTGTAAATAATCTGTTGTGCATGCGCAACCATGTTTCAGATATATTTTCCTTTAATAAGAAAACTGAAAAAATTAAATTTAAAATAAATTGCTACCATTAATGAAATACATACAATAAGTATTTCAAAATACTTCTACAAATTACTAATATTTAAAATTAACTTAATAAAATTTTAACATAATTTAATTTACATTCTTAAAAAAAATACATAAAAATATGGTCCTAAGCAAATATTTATAAAGTAAATATTACTTAATTTCTAAATATTAGTATACTTTCAAGTAAAATATATAGACATATCTCATGTATACAATTTAAGCATAAACTCTTTGCTACACTTTTTTTTTTATCTTAACAATGGCGGGATTTAGAAACAAAACACGGAAAATACTCTTTTCTTTAATTCTGAATTTTCATTTTGTGCTTTAATGGTATTTTAACAATGCTAGAAACGCTTCCGATATAAAAAAGAAACCAATATTTTTGTCATTAAATGAAAATTAACAGTTGCATAAGAAAACTTGCAGCAAAGTAAATTGAATAAATAAAATATCTTAAAATTGCATTGTTATCTCTTTAAAAATACATCAACAACTTGTAAACCACCTGTCATTCCCCAGAATATTTCAGAGAATATTTCTATTTAATAAACAGTAAGGAATATGGCAATAAATAAGGAAAAAATACTTTTGAAATATAGTGGGAAAAAGTAATAATTTGGCAGCCATGCATTTAGTGACCCAAAAATAGCAGATTTCGTGTCACCACTGTCTGTTAAACTTTGCGTACACCCACCTCCAAAATTCTGTCAGACGTAAATAATGCATGACCCTTATTTAGAAAAAATCAAGAACGAAAAATCATGCGCGCAGCATAGAACTTTCAACACTGTAAAAATAAATCTCTAAAGTTACTCAAATATCTCCAGGAAAGTGGGATTCCTAGAACTTTTTATCTAACGGCAGCAACAAAACTTCATGTAAGAGATACACTTTTTTACCGTAAATCAAAAATTCTGTGAGAATTTTTTAGGAAACTGGGATGCCTAGAAGTTTTTATGTAACTGCAACCCGGGACACAGATAAAATGTTTGTAAGATTACTGTAATTTTAGCAGATTCTTTAGAAAAGCTACAGATTTCTGTAGCTTTACAAAAACTAGTTATGTAGATTTGCATCTGTTTTTGTACAGTGTAAGGTAAAGCGAGGGGAGTCTGCGCACATTTCAAAAGAATAATAATAAAAAATCTAAATATTAAATTTTTGCTAAACTATGCATGAATAATATTGACTTAACTATATAACAATTTTCAATAATTAAGTAAGCCAAAAATTTAAATTTAAATTTAGTGGGAACAAAAATCCGTACAAATTAGCAGCTTTCAACATGTGTTACAACGCAAACCCTACTCCGATATGACAATTTATAATAATAATAATAATAATTATAATAATAATAATAATAATAATAATAATAATAATAATAATAATAATAATAATAATGATATTATTAATATTAATATTAATAATAATTGTTATTATTATTACTATTATTATTTATTATTATTTTAAATGCGAACGGAATTATCAGAATTTTCTGTATTTTATGTTTAATCGAATTTGAAGAATCCGTGTTTCTGTCTATCATGAAAAACAGGTTACTGCTCATGAGAATTTGAAGTAATGTAAAATGAATATATATAATGAATATACAAAATCCAGCATTGCACCGCCAACTATTGGGGGATACATACCAAATCATTATCAGCACCAATATTTTTCAATGTATTCCTGAATCTGAAGTTTAATGAAAATTCGTCCATTAGTTCTTGAGATAGAGCTATTGCAAGAACCGTGAAAAATGCAGCATAGCAGTGCCACCTGTTGGACGATTAACACCAAAACGTAATCAGCAACAATTCAATATCAAGAACTAACTGAATCTGAAGTGTTATGAAAATCCGTGTTATTTCATGAGATACAGCTATTGTTGAATTTCACGTTCAGAAAGCTCTAATTCCTGCCACACTTACAAGTATATCCGGTGTTATTGGGTACAAAACATTACTTATGCTCTCCTTTAATTTCTGTAAGTCTTGCTTCATCCACCTTATCATGCTGTAACGATGAGGTATTTCTTTAAAAAAATTGATCCGGAAAATTTAGTCAGAATGTCTCTGAAAAACGACAACAAATAACGATTTTGCGCTTTCTAACACACTGAAAGAGCTCTCTTCACGGAATGTTGCCATTTTTAATAACAAAGCCTCTAGTGACGAATTCTATAATAGCAGGCTTTTCGTTGTTGCCAGATAAAAATTGTGTAGTTGTACTTCCATGCTATATTTTTATTCTGTAACAAGCAGAACTACCCGACTTCGCCCGTGTCAATTATAAGGAGCCTTCCAGGTAAAATAAATTAAAATGAAATAATACTGCTATCACAATAACTGAAATTTGTGTATTTCCATCCACAAATCGTTAAAATGATAATCAGAAAACGTGGTGTTATTGTCTCGCAACCACAGTAAAATCCCTGAGCTTTAATAACATAATGCGCGTTTTCCTTGGCGGGTGTAAACAGGAAAATATATCTTTTTCCTGACAATACGAAAAAAATCTAACAAATCGATCAGCATATAGTGAAATTCTCATTTTTATGGCATATATCTGCATTATAAAGTTAAAACATGTCAGTGAGCAACACTGATATTATACCGAGGATGGCAATGACTTAACCCTTAAATTGTGCCTTTGCTGCAATTTTCCTAACTTCTAAATATCACACAATTTCATTTTTTACAATGATGGATAGAAAAAAGTTGTTTCAAGTGAAATTTATTTGAAAATTGCACCTCAGTTTTTTGATTTTAATGGTTTTTAAAGTAATTTTAAAGCATGTATATTTTTAAAGGTGCATGCAACCCGATTACGAAAGATGAAATAGTATAAAGTAAAGATAAGTCTATGATTAACGCTGGCATCATATTTTCGGTGGCAACAACATAATCCAACCATAAATTTCCCTTTTACTGCAATTTAATCTCTAAACATCGCACATTCGATTGTTGCAACGTCTTATAGAAAGTACTTTCAGTAATATTTGTTTCTAATGTTTATCTCAATTTACAGATTTTTATGGATTTTAAAGTAATTTTCAAGCATGAATATTTTTTAAATATACTTTCTACTCAATTATAAAATATTAACTGAATTTTTCAAAAACATTGTAAATAATTCAGAATTTGTTTGTTTCCGTGTAATATTCAATAACTAAATTGGAAAACGAAATTAAAACGCCAAAAATGAAATAAAATAAAACATAAATTTAACAGATATCAAATCAATCTACTCAAAATAGTCTAATAAATATATAAAATGCAAATTTGAATTTCGTTCCGAGTGCATATAACTTGAGTTCCTCAGAACGGATTTCCATGCAACTTGCACTATATTAGTTTTTCTGGGAAGGTTTCAGTAAGTAACATATTGTTTTACGTCGCTTAGTCATAGAATTATAGGGGAAAGTTATACAATTATGTGAACCCAATTATGAAAGATTAGTCTTATTACATTTATGAAAAATGTAGAACTATTTTTATCTCTGTAAGTGCAGACGGGTTAATCTTCAGTAATCGGGCTGTCCGCAAGTTGGCATATTCGTATTTTAATGAGTGTGCCTCACACCTATTATGGCATTAACTTTTATTTAAAACAATATAGCCTTATTTATGTTTTAAGCTAATATTGGCCATGCAACTGGTTTACAATATATTAACCTGCAATAGTGCTTAAGGTGGTTCTCTAGTTCCCGTCTAAGTAATGCGAAACTTTCTGACTCATTAAACTTAAAGGCTTAAAATTTGTAGGCCTGACTATCGAAGAGATTTTTAATTGAAGTGATTTTTTAATTTTTTGATAAATAAATTACTTATCGAGTTATAAGTAATTGTGGTCACGTGACGACCGTTATTTCTCCTTATCACAGTGTCGCGTCCGGAAATTCAGTTCAAAACACCAACTGAAAGATCTTATGACTTTACCAAAAAAAAATGGATCTATCTTTCAATTACATAGTTTTTAAATAAAAACTCCTGACAATTTCACGCGTTTCCGAACAAAAATGAATTAAAAAATGTATCAAAAAGTAGCTCCTTTGGATTTGAGAACAGCCTTCACTTGAAGTTTATTAAAAAACTCACATTTTTAGTTTTAATTTTGGAACTCGCTAAATTTAAATTCAGAAAAAATGATAATTTAAAAATAAAACGATAACGCGCGTGATTTGTGCATGTTCTTTTGACACAATTGCGGTATTTTTTATTTTTACTTTTAAAATTAAAATACATGTTTTATTAGGCACGCGCAACAGAAGTATACGATTTGATTCACAATACGGGGAAAATGTAATAAATGCATCCAAATGAAGTAGCAGTTACTGAAATTATACTTGCTTAAAACAAAACCTTTGCTTTACGTGTTATTATAAGCTTTAATTACAGTATTAGAACAAGAGGGTTTCCACTCTAAATAAAACATCACCCTTAAATGTAAACTTACATTTTTCATTAATTGAATTTAAACCTACAATGATTGGTGAAAATGATGCCATTTTCTATAAGTTTTTAGTCGTGACATCAGTGAAGAATTTATTTGAAAAGGGAAATAACTTCTCTCTTTTTACTTTAAATCACAGAAAATGTTACTACTGAATCTAAACCAATAAAACACTTAGCTATAACGAATAGCTATAAGATATGGATGTAGTATTCGAAGTAGTAAAAAAAATACAGGAGCTATTTATTTGCAATGAGATTGAATACACGTTGAAAAGATTTGATAGAATGTGACATCATATCTAGCTTCTTTTTCTTTTTACTAATTTGTTTTCGTGAAATTTGTCTGTCTGTATTAAAGTAAATGTTTTAATTTCAAAAACATTCAAATTAATATACTACGTCATTTTACAGCTCTTAGAGTTCAAGTTTTTATATATATATATATATATAAATGTGCATTTTCTGCTTAGAATGATGTTAATTTAAAAAAAAAATGCAACAATATAGCGAGATATCTAATTTTTTATTGGCAAATAAAAATAAAATACACACGTTATCTTTTTTTTTTCCTTATTGTGTCATGTTTTAGGGTGTAGTAACAGGAAAGAAATGATTGAATTAGAAAATTTAAAAAGAGATATTTCTATAATGTTAAATTCTGGAAGGTGGTAGAAAAAGGCATAAAAAGTGGTCTGATGATTTTATAATGTAGACAGCTACCTATTCTGTGTTCTAAAGCGTATGTACATCAAGTTTCGTACAAATCGGTCAAAAATTGAAGATTTGTATAAAGGACATGCACTCAGAGAACGGCTTATATATATATGGATTAACTCCATTACAGCAATTTAATGTTGTTTACCTTTTTGAACCATTAATTTTGAATCACCCTGTATTTGTGTGTACCACAGACATTTCTTGATTTCGTGGTAAATATATATCATTGGTCATCCACGACATATTCACGTCAATATTCACGTCATTGTTCATATGTTAACGATTATATCAATTTGTTCGATTATTTTCCATTTTTATGCACAAATGTTGAATACGTTTTACGGAAATGTCATTGGCCGATCATGCTTTTATGAAATATTTCTCTTTCTTATTTTTGCGATTCCTTGATATGTAAGTTTTAAGATAAAAGATTTGAGAAAAAAGAAAGAAAAATACTTTGCAGATATTTTACTCATAAGTAAAATGCATTTTGCTTCGTCTCTTACAAAGTTCCACACTGACAAAAAGCAATAAATTCATTTTATTATATATGGAGATTTTGGACATATTCAACATTTTATATCTTTGTGTTACGGATGGTAATCTAAAACATGATCAGTAGAATTTTCATATCTTCAAACTTGAGAATATATAAAAATTGCGAATTTAAAAAGTATATATTTAATTCAATAATATAATATAATATAATATAATATATACATAATTTCTTATGTTGCGAAAAATCAGTGTTGATTTCTTTTTTTCAAAAGAAAATGTTGAATGAAAGTAATGAAATATACTTTTGTATTAAAATTATTTTTCTGCGATGATGAAAAAAAGAAGAGAAAACACATGCGAGATACGAAAATATCCGAGATTAAACCTGTACCACTTGTAAGAATTAGATTTTTATATTTTTCAAACGCCTGCTTATAAGGTATATAAAATATAACAAAAGAAAATGGTCAGACTTTACTTAAGTATGATTGATTTAGATTTTAAAGGGTATTTTTGCTTTAAAATAAATAATTTCGTTCGTTTTTATCATTTGTTGTTTGGGTATAGAATATTTGTTAGATAGCGTTAATTTCTAAACGAAATTAAGGTTTTTTTTCTTTCATTTTATACTTCGGTTGATTCATATTTTGTTGGGATATCGCATGCTAAATCCACAGTACTAAATTGTGAAACTGGCGGAGTGATTAAAATTATTGGAAATTTCAGGGAATTACTGCAATTTCTTTTAAAATAAACTTTATCACGATGAACTTTATTCGATCTTATATACAATAACGTGCACTTACATTAGGTAATTTCGTATACATAGATCTGTTGCTCTTTTGTATATTTATTAAAGTTTAAGAAGTTCGATTTCTTTTTTAGTATTTGAATAATATATGCATTCAAACAGCAACATTCAAGAAACATAATTATTTAATAATTTCTTTTAAAAAGTATTGCGTAATTTAGATGTGATCCGTTTTGTTTGAAGTGTCTCTTGAATAACCAAAACTATAGAAACACTTGAGTTTCTAGAATAGACTAATATGTAAACATATCAATATAGAACTGCCATTATTTTAATATCACACTTTCATAACTTTAGCTGTTCCAAACCAAAAAAAATAGTATTTATAATGAAACTAAAAGTTCAAGATAATTTGTGAAAAATGAAAAGGCAGAGGTCGGGAGAGATCGCTAACAGCAATTATAGCAAGATGGCGTATCCCCTTCCCATTACAGATTAAACTTTTATTCGCTCAGTGAGAAAGCATCAAAAAAGCATTTTATAGTTTCAGGAAAAATAGCTTTATTATAAAATTCGAACGGAAAATTTTTTAAGCATAGTTTTGTAATGTACATGCATTGAATGGCAGAAATTAATGTTGCGTCTTAAGAATAATTTAATAAATCTGTTTGGCTAAACAAAATCAAATTTGGTCTAACGACTACTTATAATCGAGTGATTTTAAGTGTGAAAGACAATAAATTGACTACTTTAGGTTAATATTTCTTTTACGCCTTAACCTCTTAACAATTTCATTTGTTTGACACGATAAACTAAAATTAGGGACAAAACACCACTTTTTCCGTACTAAACTTTCTGCCTCATATAATCAAAAACTGTCCGTCAATTAATAAAAAAAAATTATAGTTAAAAATTAGTGGTGGCAAAAAGATTCTGGTAACGAAGTAAGAAAACCTTCTTCACCAAGCGGCGTTCGGGCAAAACAGTTACGTGGTTAAGGGTGAGATCTCACATTCTTCTCGCTAACGTTAAACTTGTGGGCGTGTGAAGCATTCGTATTTCTAAAATGTATCCTTTGGAAATTAATATTTTAGTTTTAGGTAGATTTTTATAAGGTGTACTACCTAAACCAGTCGGTTACCATGGTGCGACTTTTTAAAAATTCCTTTATAACTTTTCATTATATTATCCCAAAAACCCAAAACCACCCCCACCTACAAAGTTTATATATATATATATATATATATATATATATATATAAACAAAAGCTGTGTGTATGTATGCATGTATGTACTAAATTTTGTCCGCACGATAAAAGTCGCAATTATGCACGGATCGTCTTAAAACTCTCCAAAAACATTGAGATGGCTAATATCTCAGTGGGGATTACAAATGGTCAAAATTGGCCCAAGGGAATGGTAATAAGGAGGGATTTTGTGGAAACCGAAAAAAAAAACATAACTTCTTAATTTTAATACATATCAAATCAGTTTAAAGTTATTTTTACTTCTAGGAAAAGGACCAAAATATTATATATCATAGATTTTTGATAAAATTAAAATGGTTTTCAAGGGGCGAAAAAATGGGTTTTAAAGTGAAAAAATTATTACTTCATTAATTCTCAAGATATAAAATTTATTTAAACTTATTATAAATCTATTTAATACTATCAACAACCTTTATACTGAAAAGTGTTTGATAGGACCAACGCTTACTGAAAAAATAAATAAATAAAGAAGATGTGATGAAGAAGAAAAAAAAATCATATCTTCGTTATTTAACAAGATATTAAATCCGCTTAATTTATTATAAATCTTCTTAATATTATCTACAAATTTTATATTGGCAAGTTTTTGATAGAATCAACTGTTAGAGCATTAAAAAATTGAAGAAAAAAATATCGTTTTAATTTGATTCTGTTAAAACCAGCTCTTACAGAAAAAATGAAATTAAAATCTCGTCAGAAGCTGCCAGATAAAATTTTAAAGCTTGGTTTATTTCTAATCTTGAATTAGCTTTTGTTGGAGAAATTAGTTCTTAAATTCAAAATCTACCTCCGCCTGTAAGTAGAGCTTGCAGGGATCTTTTTCTGTGTACTCTACTTGAAGGATATCTCCTTTAATTAAATAATTAATTTATTTTAAGTTTACGAAGTATTTCAAAAAAACCTATTTCATTTCAAACTTTATGTGTCTTTATCATATATGTAAATTATTAGATTACATATATTATTATATATGTAATCTTGGCGAAATTGAGTAAGAGTTTAATACTTCAAATAAAATTAAATATATATACTATAAATATTTTGACAACTAAAGACAAGTAAGCATCATTTTCAAGTAAAGTACACAGAAAAAGGTAGTTAAAAATAATTATTTTCTGAGGGTGTATATTAAAAATACGAATACATCATATGCCCATAAGTTAGTGAGGGAAATTTGATGTTTCACTCGCCAATACCCTTAATATAATCTAATATCTACTCAAATGACTGAGTGTTAAAAATATAACACTAAGTGTTTTTGAATAAATTGAGAAAATTAATAATTTAATTTTTAAACAACTTTCAATGCAGCACTAAAAGAAAATTAATAATTCTACATAACATTTATGACATATAATTTAAGAGAAAATTAAAAAAAAATATATAATCAATATAAAAACACGCATTACTCTTTAATTCTGTTTATTTTCATTTTTAGGTATGTTCTCGGAAAAAATCTAAAATAATAAAAATATTATTAAATAAATTACATTTTCTTATAACATGCCCTGAAACGGTGCCTTCCCTTTACTAAATGTTTTCGACAATTATTGTTAAATTTTACCAAGATGGATCTAAAAAAAAAAAAAAAAAGATTATAAGGGCAATAAAAAAGTAATTTTTAACAATAAACCGAAACAACAAAATAGATTTAACTTTGGCAAAAAACTTGACAAAAAAATTTCTTGACAAAAAAATTTCCACATAATTATCAAATCTATTTAGGCATTTATCTGAATGCAGGACCAACTTCTCCTACTTTTACAATTAACTAAATGGGTACAATATACCTAAATCACAGCATAAACAAAAAGATGCTAAATAAACACTGTTTTCAAATTTATTTCCTTTTACTTTATTTGGTTTATCTACTTCTTTCTTTATTTTATTATACCAGAATTGAACGAGTGCCAGAAATAGATTCCCATAAAACACATTTTTCAAAAGGAAAAATAATTCATAATTGTATGAAATTTTCCTCATACGCACTTGAGAATAGTTATTAGAGTATAAAAAATTATAAAAGACTAAAATTCTAAGAAAATCACAAAATACTACCAAGAAATCACGTCCCTGCCCAATGAGCATCGGCAACTGTTTTAAAATCACTGTTTTAAGAAAATCCTGTTCCAGATAAGTGTTTCCTTCAATTTCAGAAACAGGAATTAGTCACTGGGTGACAAATCTTCGAGGGGGGGGGGTGTGTTTGGAGCGTGAGGGGGGGGGGGGTGCTCCAGACTTCGCAATTGAGCTTTTGCAGCCATTCTTGATTTTAGCGAGCAGTATGGGACTGGTAATGTCATACAAGACGATGAAACTTTCACTTAAAATGCCAGGGCGTTTGCGTTGGTTGGCCTCACGTAACATTGTCAAATGGTTATGGTGAGTTCACAATTGTCAATCGAGAGTCAAATGGTCAATGGTGAGTGCACAGTGGAAGTAGCCATGGCTACTTCCACTGTGAACTCACACGACGCTTGCACTCAAAACGTCCGGCCTCTCCATCAGAAGGCTGGCTCCATAATATACTTACACGCACCACTCTACTAAACAAACTAAAACATATCCATAAACTCCTTTTTGAAATTTCAATATTAACTACGTAGCCTCTGCATGAAACAGTTTCAGTTGCCCCTTGTCGCGAGGTAGTTTTGTCACTTGCCCCTTGTCACGTAGGGGATCTGTTCCCCAGCGGAACGAGTCTTGTTTTGTAATTTTTTTAGCCTATCTTCTCTTATCTGTCCCCTGTCGCTTTGGGGGTTTTCTCACCTGGCAGGTGCGGCCGTGATACGGAATTTTATATACATACCGCCCACTGTCGTGACCCTAGCGGCTTCAGCTCTGGCTAAAAATCATATTTTTTTAAGACCTTAAATAAAGACGCCCGGGAGGGACACTATGCTCTACAGACTTGGTTTCCTTGTCTGAGCTGTCCCTCTTAGGCAATAAAACTGCTCAAACAAACCTTGTCATAGTAGCACAAGCGAATCCCCGTTTCTAAATGTCTTGCCATTTTAGTCCCTTTGGCGCGTCTCCGAACTTACATTCCTATACACACAAATTCTGGAAGACAATTAGCAACATGTGTCTCCACTCTAGAAAAATATTCACTCCACAATAATTACTTTTCAAATGCTGCTGCTTTTAACATTTATTTCGATCCACCAGCGTATCAAAACAAATACCTTAGCTACTTTTAGAATAATTAGCTTTTAATGATTTAACCCTTTCAGGGGCAAAGCAATTTCATTGCTAAAGCGTTGAAATTAATGAATGATATAGGAATTTGAAAACATTTATATATATAATAAACAGTTTTTTTTTTTTTTTTTTTTTTTTTTTTGCTAAAATTCTGGTGCCGTTGTATCATCTGGGAATTAAAATTAAATGGTTTCATAAAAATACCAGAACACCTCAAGTGGTTAAAAGACGTATTTGAACGCGTTATACTAGTCAGTAGGTTGTCATATTAAATTTTCTCGGAATTATACGCTAATATAAATGTTAGTTTGAACTAAATTTAAGAGTATTATTGCTCTAAAAAAAATATTTTAAAGGTTAAAAATTAATTTAAACTTAACATATGTGAATTTTCCTTGTAAAAGTCACGTGATGGATGCATGTAATAAGAGGAAACACCTAATAAGAAAAGCACATGAATGTATCTGGATAAAAGATAGATGTAATAAAACAAGAAGTAAAAATCCAACGAGGACAGAAAAAGAAACATAAAAGTGGATCGTGCATATGTAGACTTCTAACTATAATAAAGCTTATATCATAAAAGAAAAAATCTTCTTTTTTTCATCCCCATAAAAAAGGTTACATCATGAAAATGCATTTTTTGAACTCTGTATAAAAGGCTTACATCATTGAAATGATTTTTTTCAAATCCATAAAAAACGGAAGTAAGTGGCCTCTATTTTTCTTTTTTTTTTTCTTTTTTTTTTTTTTTTTGTGGCAAAAGAAAAGTTTTTCAAGATATTTCTTTTACTGTCCTTTATTATATCTCTTCTAAAGTCTATAAAATTGATTTTTAAGACCTGAAATTTAGGAAAAAAGAACGTAACATTCTCAGTAGATATCATGTGGTTGCAGTTTTCTTCTTTTGTCTAACATACAATAATATTGTTATTAATAGCTTTCACAATTTAATTGAGAAAACTATTAATTCTTCTTTTAATATGAGAGTCATAGCTGGTTTCATAGATATGCATACTAAAATAAATGTGCTATTATATGGCTATTACGTTTTGAATTAATTGTATTTGCTGTTTGAATAAATTTTATTTGTAATTTTTGTTTTTAAATAATCTAAATGAATAAATAAATGCGTCATTTTGAATTTTTATATGCACCATTTTTCCTAAGTAATATTTTTTCTTTGAAACAATAGGAAAAATGTCGCATGTAATATCTCCGTTTAAAAATACTCTCAATAAAAAACGTCCCTAAAAATACCCTAATGCCCTAAAAAAATAAAATATATCCCACCTGCAATAGTGTAATTAATTGTTAGAAAATGTATGTAAATGCACGCACACGCACACAGTCAAAACGAACAGACGTATTTTTGGTGACGGAAAACTAAAACTTAAAAAATGTATATAAGTATCATTATTGGATAAGTTTTAGTCATGCAAAAATAGAATATTTTATTAGTTCCAATTACAAGAGGACCACAAAACATGCTTCTTTGATGAATTTAAAGTATGTTGTAAGGGTCCCCTTTAACAAAACTGCAAACTAATTGCTGTCCAGCACTTTTTTAAAATTTAATTTTATTTGCTTTCTTATATTTTAAGCACAATTCTGAAATAATACTTTATTTTCCTTTCTTTTATTTTTATTTTATGGAATATGAAAATTTATCAATTTTTGTATAACTTACACAAAATAATTTTCTCGTGCAATCTCTGAAACGTATTTATAATTAGATATAGTACTTTAACTCATATCTTCAAAATAGTAATAAAATACTAAAGCAGTAATGCTGATATGTAACATTTTTGAGGATTTAAAAAAATGTTTAAGTTCTCTAAATATATTTAAATGTCAAGTTCAAACTCAACATTATTACGTTTACATTATTACGTTTGCATAGATAAAAAATTAGAGATGTTATTTAACTTTATGGGATATGAAAATTTATCAGTTTTTGTATAACTTATACAAAATAATTTTCACGTGCAATCTCTGATACGTATAAAGAAATTAAATTATAATTAGATATTTAGTAAATAATATTAGACATTAGTAAATTATAATTAGATATACTCTAACTCATATCTTCAAAATAGTAGTAAAATACTAAAGCAGTAATGCTGATATGTAACATTTTTGAGGATTTAAAAAAAATGTTTAAGTTCTCTAAATATATTTAAATGTCAAGTTCAAACTCAACATTATTACGTTTGCATAGATAAATAATTAGAGATGTTATTTAACTTTATGGAATATGAAAATTAATCAGTTTTTGTATAACTTATACAAAATAATTTTCACGTGCAATCTCTGAAACGTATTTCTAAATAGAAATACTCTAACTCATATCTTCAAAAGAGTAATAAAATACTAAAGCAGTAATGCTGATATGTAACATTTTTTAGGATAAAAAATAAATGTTAAGATCTCTAAATATAGTTAAATGCCAAGTTCAAACTCAACATTATTATACGTTTGTATAGATATAAAATTACAGATGTTATTTAAAAATATTTTTTTTTTGTCCATTCTAACAAATAAAAACTTTGTCTACCTGATACATAATAATTAATTGGAAAATCAAAAATTGTCTGTAAATGAGATAAGATTTTCTATAAATAAAAGATATATAGGGGAGACTAGGGACGGTTGACCATACGGGAGGCTTGACCCACGCATCAGTTTTCACATATAAAAGAATTTCAGAGTTTTATCAATAGGTGTCAACCAAAGCTTCCGTAATGCTCAAACAATAATCTCTGTTTCATACAGATAATCGAAATAGGTGTGGAAAAAATCGATTGTGAGGTGTTTTCAACCTAAAAGTTATGTTTTTTAGAAATATTTTGTAAGTTTTTTTTCAGATAAAATATATCACAGAAATTTAAGTAAGTAGATTTTAAGTAATACAGAAATATCAAGCTTTCATTCCAGGCATAAAGATTATAGAGTAAGTTAGGCTTAACATAACAATGTAATATTCTTTAGAAAAAGACTATGCGGGAGGCTTGACCCAGTCAACGTGAGGGACGGTTGACCAGATGTTCAAGGCTGTCCCCAAGGCATTTCACGATGGGAAACGAGAATTCTCGTTTTTATTCAAAATACATCATTGACTAAGGGCGTGGCTTCTACCTTACAGAAAATGCATTTATATTATGTTGTACATATTTTTTTTTAGATTGTAAGACATTTTATATTAAATTCGTTCATTGAAAGATACTTACCGTTGCATAAACTTGGAAAACCTATCTAGAACACCAATTTACTAAAGACTTTCAGAACAGGGAGAAGCTTCTAATATTTTAAAATTAAGATTTGAAAAAAATTGCCCGTCGGCAATGCGTTAATTAAGGGGTTTGGGAATTTTTTTTTATTATACACTGTGCATAATGAAAGATTAATGGTTATATATAAAAAGGAATGTTAATTTATTCGCAAAGGTACAGTACAATGTGGTGATGGAAAAAAAAAACGTTTAAAACTGATTAAAGGAAGATGTAAAAAATTGCTATTTGCACTGCAGGAAAAACAATAATGAAATTTAAATGCGAAAGTTGATAGGAACTTTTTCCATTTAAATATTACTAACAGTAGGTAAATAGAAACATTGGAAAAGACTAGAAAGTACGAAAGCAGCAGTCTTACCCGTTTCAGGGGCAGTGATATGTTTATGAAACCATTTTATTTTAATTCCCAAACTCCACAATGGCATCAGAATTTTGATAAAATCTTTTCAATTTAATATGTATGTGAAATATAGCCTTTTTCATAATTCCAAATAAATTTGTTCGTATATTCCGGTTCCAGTCATTTATTTCAACATTTTAGTACTGAAAGTATTTTGCCTCTGAAAGGGTTAAATTATATTAATGATAAGTACTCATGCATCTGCAAAAGAACATAGCATGGGTCGAAAAACTTTAGGAAGGTATGTAGACAAATTTCAACATAATGAATAGAGTGAGATGAAGCCAAACTATGTGACAACTACAGTTGTCTAGTCGAATGTCACAAAAAGCAGGACAAGGAGGCAAAAAAAGCGGGACAGTGGCTCCAAAATCCGGACATAATAATACATGAAACCCTATGAAAACAGATCCTCTATATAACAAAATACTATCTTAAATGACAAAATTTCATTTTTCCTGCTGTACAATTATACTTGTTCAGACAAAATCCTGTTTAAAAGAAAATTTTTCTCTCTGACATGTGATTACGCCTAAACAGGCTTGTTGAAGCATCATATTTTCAAAAATATTCTTTATAATAATTAAAGCATGTAGCCTAAAATTATTTTGCATTTTTTTTAAATGGTTTTATTTCTCTTCACAAATATTTCAATATAAAACAAAGTGGGTCAAGCCTCCCATGTAGTGGGTTAACCCTCCGATATGTGGGGAGCGTTGACCCATTATTTTCTCATGATTAAAACCAATCATTTTTCAAATTTCTTATATACAACACTTATGAAGCAATTTTATTTTGATAACTGATTATATAACAAATAAAACGATATATAGAACTTTATTCTACGTTCAAAATTTAAAAAATGAAAAATCATTTTGTAAAAAGTGATTCAACCCTCCCTAGTCTCGCTATATATTTTAAAATCGTCTGATGTAATCACAGTAATATCAGAATAAATAAAAATTTCTTTTTATTGATCTCGTTTGGTTTCTTTTGCAGACAAATAGGCGAATTGAAATAACGCTACAAATGCTATGTGATCTTGTAATATATATTTATTCCATATCAAGTATTTAAAGAATATAAATTAGATTACTTTTTACAAGCTTTAACTAGTCGGATGCAGCAATTCCAAAACTTTCTTCTATCTCATATATGTTAATATTTCCTGAAAAATAAAGAATATCAGTGCCACCTGTTAGGTGATTTACATCAAAATCTAATCAGCAACAATTTATGTCAAGTTGTAGCTGAATCTGAAGTTTCATGAAAATTCGTGCATTAGTTTTTGAGGTAGAATTATCGCGGAAATCGTAAAAAAAATCTACATAGCAGCACCACCTTTTGGTCAATTTACTCCAAAAACTAATCATGACCAATTTATATCAGGGACTAACTGAATCTGAAGTTTGATGAAAATGCATGCATTAGTCCTTGAGATGTAATTCTTTCGGAAATCCTGATAAATGCAGCCTAGCAGCGCCACCTTTTGGAGGATTTACACTAAAACTGAACAGTACTAATTTAAATCAGGGACTAACTGAATCTATAGTTTGGTGAAAAATCTTGCATTAGTTCTTGAGATAGATCTGTTGTGATATTCATGAAGAATGCCGCATAGTAGCGCCGCCTGTTGGGAGATTTACACTAAAAAGTAATCAGCACGAAATTATATCAAGGGCTAACGGAATCTGATGTCTACAAAAATCCGTTAATTAGTTCTTGAAATATAGCTATTGCGGGAATCTTAAAAAATGCAACATAGCAGCGATACCTGTTGAGAGATTTACACCAAAAAGTAATCAGCACCCGTTTATATCAGGTACAAACTGAATATAAAGTTTTATTAAATTCAGTTGATTAGTTCTTGAGATAGAGCGCCCAAAAAATTGCGTCACACATACACAGACATACAGACGGACAGATTGAAGTTTGATGTTTGATTTGACAGACATTTTGTAAAAACATATTTTTCGGATTCTCTAACCCCTAAAACGTGTAATTCCGTTGAAAACCGGAATTCGAAAAATTTCATGAATCCAATACTTTCTTCTTGTAAAAATAGAAGAAAGTAAAAATATGATATTACTGGACATTAATTAGTTTCGATTTTCGTAGTCAAAATATTATTTTAAAAATTTCAGAAAAAATATTAATTTTTATTAGAAATTCACGAACGGAAATTTAATTTTGTAAGAAAATATGAAAAAACTCAAAGCTGCGGAATTCTCAATTCGACTAAAAGTCGGTAAAAAGAAAAATATGTAAAATTAATTTAAAAAAAACAGCTTCAAAATGGGATCGAAACCACAATCTTTTGGACAACAGGCGGGTATGCTACCTCCGCGCTACGAAATTCACAACCTCTGTCCAAATTAATGAGTATTTGAAACGAATACTAAACTTTCATCCTCCCACCCAATTTTATAAAAACTAAGGCCTATTTGAAGAAAAATTTAATTTTGTATTAGGGGTATGTCCCCTATGACATACTTTAAAATCCTCAAAATATGCGCGCATCATTTTTGGTGGTTTCCTTGTTAGACGCAGGAGAATTTTCTTTTCTAAATATAATGTCGAAAATGGAGGCTATATAAAAAATTATATTTCATGTTTTTATCTATAGAACCACTTGAAAAACAAAAATCAAAACTAAAGTCTATATATGATTTGTAGCCTTTTTCAAATTGGAATTTTGATTTTATGTCATCAGTGGTTTGAAGTTAATCCCCGTTAAATGTGTTTTGAATATATATATATAACGAAACAAATTATTGGGTTAAGTTGAACAATCACGCCGTGCTTTTTACGACATATTACTGGATTAGTACCACATTTTAAACAGCCATTGGTGAGGTTGTATAGTAGTCGTACCACTTAGCGCAAGCATCGCTATTGGAGGTATCAATTGTGTGGAAATTTACAGCTGTGGATCGATGATAAGACTGGTAGAGTCCAATCAAACACACATTTATTCATGATGAAGACAAGGCAGATTAGGCCGCATGAGTGGTGAAAAAAGGCTTATGAAGAAATCTAGGGTTTTCCCAATAAGACCATAGAAACGTAGTCATTGGAAACTGTTTATTCCATCAGAACATACCAACATAAAATAATTCCCACAGGATGAGAAATCAGAGCCATCCCGCTTGAGCACGAACTAGTTATTCATGAGAAAGAGATGTTAAATAACGAATTAATATTCTACGTGTCTTAGGACACCAGGTAACAGATTAACAAAACAATCAAACAGCACAAAAAATTTACTTCTGCGCTCATGCTTGAGTTATTTACTAGAATGCGTGGAGGAAATCTGATTGAAATGGAAAGTTCAGGCTAACCAAACAAATTCACGAACGAGACTCGAAATGAAAATGCGATCCGTCACTCGGCCAATGGAGAGCGATCGAGAAACGTCACAGAAAAGAATCCCGGCGCTGCTAATGGAAGGATTTCCATGTGAATAAGCTGCGCCCAGCTGGCGGGAAAATGAGATGAAATTTAAAAAAAAAAATGTAAAAATGGCTTTTATAAACATTCGAAAAATAAAGTAACTGCGTTCAGAACTTTACAGTTTGGTAGACGATAGAAATTAATGAAGGAATTAAAAGTTTAGATTACGTTTTTGAATGAAACTATTATTAACCTTCAGACTACCAAAAAAAAGTATATGCAAGAACTACCATTCGGGTCCATTGGACCCATATGTAAAATATATAGGATTTCAAAATATACAAAACACCCATTTATCTACAATGAATATATTTGTTATTAATGCACCTTATACAATATATAAAAGTGATATATATAGTAATAGAGTAAGAAAGTAACACATACAGTAAGAAAGTAATATATATAGTATATTATAATGACTACAAAACGTTTTTCATCATAATAAAATTATTCTGTACATGAAGTACAAATAACGACGGAATGTTCTCCGCAAACATTTTTCGTACACTTCTTGCATAATGTTCGTGTTTTTCGATCTTTTTTAGAGGGACAAATATGACATCTTGATTTTTTTCGTGGCGGTTCAAAACTATTTGCGTAAAGTTGTTCTGAAGTAGATGTTGAGACGGCGATACCTCCTTCACCTACTAATTCTTCTGCAAGTTGAATAATGAAATTCCGCCTTTTTTTCATTTTCGGATCACATTCAGCATTCAGTGACAACCATATTATGTATGCATTCATCGCACTTATATCGATCATATTATAAAATACAATCAAAGGCCACCGACGTGTCATGCGTTTCACACTATATGCTCTTACCATTTTGTCCATCGTATCTACTCCGCCTTTGGTTTTATTATAATCTAGGATTATTTGTGGCTTTTTTTCTAAGCTGTTGTCAATATCATAAGTGTTATGCATTGTGCTTAGCAAAGTAACAATTCTACCTTTTCTGGGACAGTAAGAGATGATGGTCGCCTTCTCTTGAAACCCAAATAAAGTAGAATATACAGAACGATGTTTTGGATTTGTGAACACAGCGGGTAATTCAGGTTTATTTTTTCGAATTGTTCCAATAAGAGATAATTTTTTTGAAGTAAGATGTGTTGCTAATGCATATGACGTAAAAAAGTTATCACATGTAATATTACGACCAGAATTTTCAATTTCCTTCGTCAATCATTTAACTACATTTTCTCCCTGATGAGATTCTCTTACTTCATTTTTGCCTGTATATAGTTCCAGTTTCCAAGCATACGATGTTACGCTGTCACAAATAACCCAGAACTTCAATCCATACTTTCCAGGTTTAGATGGCATATACTGACGGAAAGGACATTTTCCACGAAAAGAAACTAATTGCTCATCGACAGTCATAGACCAATTAGGAATATAAGGGTCTTGTAAATAGCTATTCCACAATTCAAAGCATTCTCTTATTGACTCTAATTTATCAGTTGATCTTCTTTTACGCCTCTCAGCAGCATCATCAAATCTTATGACACGTAATATACTTGTGAATCTATTGCGACTCATAATGTCCCGAAATATTTGTCTTCTATTTTTTTTGCTCCAAAGTTCGCTTACTGTTTCATTTTTCGATTTATATACTCCAATAAGTAATAAAAGTCCGATGAATTTTTTAAGTTCTATAATATCTATAGGTTTCCACTCTTTATCGAATACTCTATTGCCTTCCGCGTTTGTCCATTTTACTATAATTTCCAAAAGTCTTTTTCGGAAATAGATAAGAAATGAGGATGATACGGAATCCACTTCACGATTTGCAAATCTTGAAGGTCAAGATTTTTGACGTAAAATATTGATTTCAGTACGTCTTCCTTGTGGTCTGGCAACTTCATTCTTATACCAGATCTGTGAATTATTTTTGGAAACAAAAGTAGAATTTGAAGTACTTGTGGTTGCTACATTTACTTCATTGGAATCATTATCAGATTCTGAGTAGGAATCAGAAATTTCATTATGTATTTCAACATAATCTACTTCACCTTCATCAGACGACAGATTTTCATCATCGGTGTCGAATTCTATATCGTCCGGATTTTCCATAATTTTTTGAATTTCCTCTTGAGTCAATACTTTTTTTCTGTTCATCTTCAATTCAGTTTTTAACAAAAAATAAGTTAGGAAATAAGAAAATGATGAATATTTGTAAAATAACAAAGCACGTACAAACTACACTTATTACTTGTCTTCAAATATCAAGTCCTATTTTCAATGAAAAGACTCAAAAACATCAATAGACACCATTCGCTCACTAACTGTGTCTGTTGATAAATGACTCTCTGAACCAGAAGTAACCTTTTATATATAGAGCACGAAGTTTACTAGATCAGTCTAGAATGTTCTCAAAACTTCATTATAAAGTCGCCAAATTTGGCGAGATTGGCGCTAAAAATCCATCGCCAAATGGGCGATAAACAGCCAATTATGGTAAACCTGTTCCTCCTCATGATTTATGGCAACCCTAGAAAAAGAAAGCAACAGTATATTACGTTTGTTTTAATGTTGGGTCCAATGGACCCGCGTGGTAAACAATGAAACAAATTAAAAATAGGTAAAAAATTTCGAACAAAATTTTAATCGCAATTGCATATACATAGAGGAGACAATTGCAGGAAAAGTCATGTAATCGTGAAACTTTGAATGCTATTTTTCATGAGAAAAATTTACATTAAATATTGCTGTCGGGTCCAATGGACCCGTCTGGTAGACGGAAGGTTAAGATACGCGTTTTAAAGTTATAGGAATTTAACTAGAAATAAATAATAGAGCTTATTAAAAAAAGGAAATAATGAATATGCCGGCAATTTAGAATAATTTAAGTGAATAGTAAAAGAAAAAAAAATTAACACATATATATATATGTGTGTGTGTGTGACAAAAAATCGGGAGCCCACCGTGTCCGAGTGGTTGATGCACCACGCCGCAAATTGCTTGAGAACATAGATGGTCTGCGGGTTCGACTCCAGCTGGTTCCATTGCACGCTCTTTGGGGAGTTCCCGGCTGCATCACTCTGGTGTTATAAATTTCCTTGTGTTATCTCGTCCTTGTATATTGACGAAATTGTTATGTCTCGATTGTGTAATTATTTCTGTGTGTGAAATAAAGGATCATTCGAGGCGACAGCCATCGTAGCTATACACTCCATAAGCAATCTCCACTTCGGTGGACTTGTGGTGTTGGGTGTCAATGTGAAGGCCACTTACAAAAATTGGTTAAAATGTTAGAAATTTATTCTTTTCTATAAACGAATAGAGAGAAATATAAATGGAAAAAAAACCTAAAAGTGCTCTAATAATTTATTTTATACATCAATTTACCAATATTAATAACATTTATAATTTATTAATTGAACATGAATTATATGAAGAAAATTAATTTTGAATTCTATAACACAAATTGGAACGTTTACTTTGTATTTATCTGAGCGAGAAATTTCTTTTATTATTCTGTATTTGACTTCAAAAAGGTGACAGAACAGGCTAAAAAAATACTTACAACTGCTGCAGGTTTAATGTCGTCCACTTTCAATTTCTAGATTTTATTCTTTCTGTTTTAATCATGGTAGCATACAAAATTTAATATAAAAATTCATTCATTTCCTTCTGTTCGACATTTTCGTTTATACAAAAAAAGAAAATTAGGGAATTACAAAACATAAATATTAATCGAAAAACCTTTTTTGAAGTTTACAAATTTTATTTTTTCTCAAGTTTGAGGATTTGAAAATACTTTCTATCTTGTTCTAGAACACCTTTCGTAATGTACAGAATACACCATTGTATAAATTTGAAAGTTTAATACATAATAAAAAGGGGTTTTTTTTTAGTTTTTTTAAAAGAAATCTCTCACACAGAAATACAAAATAAGTGTAACAAAGAAAAGATTGCGAATCCTGAAAAAAAGAATTACAACTGCTCGAGGTTTATTCTAGTATATTCAAGATGTTTCTTTTTTCATTTTCAATCATCACAGCCTAACAATTTCAATGTAAGAACTGCATTCCTTTATTCACATTCAAAGTTTTCTTTTATAACAGTAAAACTGAATAGTGAATTTACGTTGCATAAGGATTAATGAAAATAATATTTAAAAAAATTCTCAATTTTAATGTATTCTCAAATTTGAAAATATGAAAATACTTTTGGTCTTCCTTTAGAATATTTTCGTAACGTATAGAAATAAAAATGATGCACAAGTTCGAAAACTTAATGTATAATAAAAACATTATTTTTATTTTCACTTTTCACTTTTTTCACTGCTCAAGCTTGCAAGAGGGGAAAATGCAATTACATCAGGGAAATACAATTTTGTTAGACGCTTTTTAGCATTATAAAGTATAGCTTAAACTATAATATTCGAGTGTCATGTTTATCTTAATTATTCAGTGAAAAATATACGAAATAAAAATTCTGATTTGATTGACTTAAAAGGTGCTAAAATACATAAAACGGTCTTTATAATATAAAAATATTTTTATGTCATTTGGCGGTTTTTATGTTACAAATACCTTTTATGTATTTTAGCAAATTTTTAAGTAAATCAAATCAATTTTCATTTCGTATATTTTTCACATTTTAGCATAAAACATATGAAATAACCACAAAACACTGTGACCATAATTTTAGTTTAGAACGCTATACACTTACTTTAGTATTTTACTTTATCTTGCTCTTTATGTGCATAAAATATAACAAAAGATATATATTCATTAAAATATAATGAAATAATATTGAGTACTGTTAAATATAACCTGCAAAATAAATATTTCTACGCATTTATTTTCTTACAGTATTCAATGTCTTGCAAACAAATGTATATATGTCATGAATTACTGTAAATAAAGAGTTATAATTAGTTTTATTTGATTTCAAAGACTATCAGATGTACAAGGCTATAAAAATGACCTGATTGAAAACCATTTTTTTCAAAAACTTTAATTAAAAAATTGATTTGAAGTAATTTATTTCTAAAATAAGTAAGATTTGATTATATGTTACACCTTCGTTGCTGTAAATGAATTTTGATATAAGCAGATGCAATTTTTTAAATCTCTGTGTGAGATGTGTTATGAGGTATTTTACAATATATATTTAATCACATGTTTTAGTTTTTTGATAGGAGATAAATTAAAAACAATTACATAAAATGTTTCTTTGTCTTTGGCGCGTTGAGTTGTGATTTATATGATAGCTATTGAAAAATGCGGTATTAAAAGTTGCATTGCAAGAAATACATCAGTGTTTATTCCCATTCAACAATAAATATTATTGGATGATTTATAATGCTATAAATCAAGTTATGTATTAACCTATTAAACATAACAATCTTGAAGATTCAACATGTTTTTAATGTGATATATACTATAAATTACAATATGTGTGTATTTGAATACATATTAACAATTTCAATTAAATCAGATAACATATTTATGTATACACTCTTACAAATACTCTTTTTCTTAACACTTGAATAGAGAGCAACTAAAAATCAACTTAATTGTGTAATCAACTTAATTGTGTAACTTAATCTTATCTATCTATCTCACCTTCTCTCTATATATTATAGATAAAATTTATTGTATGTAAAATCGTGATAGTATTTTAATTTGCGTATTCAATTTTCAAAATAATTTATCAAACTTTATGTACCTCATTGGATGAATTCAAGAATCGTACATAATTATATGCCACTGTTATCTTATTATTCTTTGAAATTCCTCTAATATAAATTCTAAATGATTCCAAAGTAAATATTTTAAATACCATATGTTCGCAGTAGAACAAGATAATTTATTCGTAAAACTACCAGTGAACAGATAATTAGCATGATATATACTGCTAATGTGCGTTGATATGTCATCAATGCTATTTATAAACAACGATAATCGTTATTTTGGATGCACGCGGAAAATATGTTACTTTTTACTGTCATCCACTGCTGGTATAAAATAACGTTTTTAAGCGATACACAAATTCCTTGCTTAATCACTTATTTTGTTATCGATAGTTATTGCTAGTGAAAATATATTATATAGTATTTTTAACCGACGTTTTCTGCATTAAAAGAAAATCCAAGTAATCATCCGAAATAATTAAGAAATAAAGTTGCCTTTCATAACAGAGATTAATCAAGATTAAAACTATTGTTTTGAACTAAAAAAATATTTTTCAACATTTACCACTATTTTATTTTACATAAAATCAAGTTATTAATTTTATGGTAGTTACATTATTTTTAAATACTTACCGTTTTGATACATTTTATGCAAAGTCAATTCAACAATTCAGAAATAAGCATAATTAAACCTCCTCGATATCATAGCCCTTTAAGACCCAACCCGCACGATCGTGCGGGTTACACATTCATATAGAATTTTGGTTTTAGTCCTACGTAACATTAATATCTAATAAAAACCTGATTTGAACGATTGTTCTGGTTTGCAGAAAGAGTAAAGTATCATTTTTGTATCAACAGATAGCGATTGCAGTGCATGTTTTATTTTCAGCCAGCGTGACTAGTTTGTTTACAGGTACAAACGATACATCTCATCGGGTCTTAAGGCGTTATCACAACTAGTACAGGCAGTTTTCATATACCTACTAAATGATTTTCAATTTCAAAAATTGAATATTATTAAAATTATTAATATGTAAAGCATATGTGTAAACAGCTAATTAGCATAAAAAAGATTGTTTAGTATAAAACCTATTTATAAATGCTATCTGTAATAAATGATAATCAATATTTTGCCGAAATATGTATGTGTGGTACATTTCCTGGGTATTTTGAAAAAAAACCTATAAAGATAGTTTATCCTGTTTTAATCTACTATAGATGATTTCAAAACGACACATAGATATTCTTGTTAATCTCTATTTTTTTCTGATTAATACTTCTTCTGAAAGTAGCTGTATTATTTATTCGACGTTGTATGCATTTTTATAAGTAAAAATTAGTAAAAATAACAAACGTTTTGTAAATAATCCTACTACGAGAAAATTTGCTTTTTACTAAAAGCTTGTTTTATTTTTAAAGGATTTAAAAAGTTCAAAACCATTCTTTCTAAAGATATTTAAAATTTTCTTACCAATTACCATAAGTAGTTAATATTTTCCAGCATATATAACGTCTTTTATATTGTATGTACACGAAAAAATAGCAAATGTTCTTTTATCTACGAAAATATAAAACAACCAAGAACATAAATGTACATCATCTCTAACAAGCTACGCACGATTCTGAAAAGAATTCTTATTCTTTATAAACCTCAAAAGATGATACATTTTCGAGATTTAATGAAGCACTTAAAAAGTTCTTTTGTGATTTTCGAAAACGTTTCCGAGTATTTTTATGGTACATTAACTTAGTGTAATCATTTTTTTTCACCCAAAGTAAAATCTTATAGCGTTTAGAATTATGGGAAAATAGATTTAAAGTGATATCTCGATTATTAAGAAAGATATGATCAAAAACGTGAGCGCGAGTACGATCGATGAAACCTAACTCGTCAAACAATAGAAAGTCAGGTGTAAAGTTCATCTAGTAACTCACAAATACGTAATTTCGTTGTTGTTCGTTATATTTATGAGAAAGTATTGAACTGTTTTAAAGATTCTACTCCCTTATTGTACGCCACGAGTGCTTGAATGCTAAAATTCGGAAGATTTGTTCAAAAGTTACACCCGGAAGTCGTTCTATTGTTCAATCTGCTACAATATTGCTTCTGCTAAATATAACGGTGGGGCAGAAATTTACATGCCGATATTGAAAGTCACCGACTGAAAGCCAACCGACTGCAACATGCTGAAATCAAAGCGGCAAAAGGGACGAAAGAAGGTCATATTGCTCGTAGGTGTAACAAAAACATTTTAAATGGTCTGATTAAGGCACAGGAGGGTCCACAATATGGCGCACGAATAGCAAATTAAGTGTAAGTTGGAAAAACAAATTAACAGTACATTTTGTTTCTTCTAAAACTTTTAACGAGATTTTTCAACATGGGCAGCATGATAAATTGAACAAATTTTAACATTTCTGGATAAACTTTGCGCTCATCTACGTATAATAATATATTCTAAGGACTATCGAGCCGGATTTTTAAAATTTTATTTTTTATATTTTTCAAATAAGTTTAAAACTCAATTTTTTAGGCTAAAAATGATTTTTTTTAGAACAACGCGATTTTTTTTTATTTTTCAAGAGTTCAAAAATTTTAGCTGATGGCCCTTTTCTACAATCACTGTTACAAGAAGAAACTGATATGTACAGTGGCGGTCAAAAGTTTCTGGCCAGCATAAAATTTTTGGTTAATTTGTAAGTATATCCATATAAAGACGAATCTCAAAGTGATACTTATACACTTTATTGACATAACAGTTAAGAAATTATTTATGGAATAAAAAATAAATATTAATAAATTTAACTGACAAAAATTATTGCAAAAGAAAACGCATGTTCTCAAAAGTTTCCGGCCACCTTGGCAAGTTTGGAAAAAAATGGTGTTATAACAGAAAATATCAGCGATGAACAAAATTTACAGTTGGCATTTTGTATTCATACATTTAGCAATAAGTACTGCGGCGCAGCCACGTGGCATCGATTCAATGAACGGTTATAGATCGTCAAAGTTAAGTTTTTTCAACGGTTCTTGCAATTTTTGTGAAAATGCTGTTGAATTGAAATATTTATAATTACATACACGTTTTCAAGTTAATTTCAAAATTTTTCTATTGGATTCAGATCGGGTGATTGGGCTGTTCATTTCAAAAGCAGAATTTTTTTGTGCGAAAACCACTGCTTGACGAGCTTGTATGTATGCTTTTGGTCGTTATCATGATGAAACAAATAGTTGTGACCAAAATGTTTCCTCCAATAAGGCAGCAACTGATCTTGCAAGATAGCCTTATGCATCGAACTATTCATCTTGCCGCGGATTTCAATAACGCACACTTTTTCCAGAAAATGCTCCCCACAGCATAACGTGTCCTCAGCCATGTTTCATTGTAGGAATAATATAACTCGAATTTTATCGTCGGTTGTAGTGTCTGTTATCACTCCCAAAAATATTGAACATTGATTCATCGGAAAAAGTACTTTTTCAGTTTTCACTTGACCAGTCTTTGTATTACTTGGCAATTGTCAGGTGGGACCTGTGATTTTTTTAACTTATGAAAGGTTTTTTAACACCTACTGTTCGATAAAGTCCTACTTCATGTAAGCGTCTTGACACGGTATTATTTCAGCAATATTTTAATACCGTAAATCGCGGAGGATTGCAGCGGCATTTTTATGCGGCTCGTCAGCTACTTTTCTCCTGATAATACTTTCTACAAGAATAGTCATTTTCCGGGGGACCAGCAGAACGTGGCAAATTTCGAAGCCATGACCATCATTATATTTTTTTTAAATACCGTTCACAGGAAATTTTCCGATCGACAACATTGCCGCAACCTCACGAGAGGATTGTCCTTTTAGCAGCAAACAAATGACTCGTTTAGGAACAATAAATTGTTCAACTTTTCATTTTTGAATTTCAAATACGTTATTCACGTTGATTAACTAACAAACACGACCAAAAAAACACTTTACTGATAGCAAAAACTAACGGATGACGAATGGCTGGAAACTTTTCCACACCCGAATTTCGAATTTCTGCCCTTTGCATCATGTATCTTCATTATCCAATCAAAATGATCACGTGGTTAGAGGTAATTTTCTTATTACTAACTTTTAGAGCAATTATGCTTCTTCTTCGCTGAAACGTTCTGTCAAACAAATCAAAGAAACTAACTGGCCGGAAACTTTGGACCGCCACTGTAAGTGATTTTTTTTGTTTGCACAGTCATTTAGGATGTTGCCCATCGATTCGGGATTTTTTGATACAGGTCAACGCGGCTTGCATTGCGACAAAAAATATTTTTAAATACTTGAAGCAATAAGAACAAGGAGGGAATTTTTAGTCTTTCAATTAATTTTACTTTCTTCAAAAAAATAAAAAAAATCAAAAATATGTCATTTTTTTGCCGTAGAGATCGTATATATCCTCTTAATCAGTTTTCTAAAACTAGAATATTGGTTTTAGGATGTTATCAATTCTCAATTAAATTTTCTCAGCTAGATAATTGACATTATACATGGAGGAGTTTTAACCTTCAGACTACCAAAAAAAAGTATATGCAAGAACTACCATTCGGGTCCATTGGACCCATATGTAAAATATATAGGATTTCAAAATATACAAAACACCCATTTATCTACAATGAATATATTTGTTATTAATGCACCTTATACAATATATAAAAGTGATATATATAGTAATAGAGTAAGAAAGTAACACATACAGTAAGAAAGTAATATATATAGTATATTATAATGACTACAAAACGTTTTTCATCATAATAAAATTATTCTGTACATGAAGTACAAATAACGACGGAATGTTCTCCGCAAACATTTTTCGTACACTTCTTGCATAATGTTCGTGTTTTTCGATCTTTTTTAGAGGGACAAATATGACATCTTGATTTTTTTCGTGGCGGTTCAAAACTATTTGCGTAAAGTTGTTCTGAAGTAGATGTTGAGACGGCGATACCTCCTTCACCTACTAATTCTTCTGCAAGTTGAATAATGAAATTCCGCCTTTTTTTCATTTTCGGATCACATTCAGCATTCAGTGACAACCATATTATGTATGCATTCATCGCACTTATATCGATCATATTATAAAATACAATCAAAGGCCACCGACGTGTCATGCGTTTCACACTATATGCTCTTACCATTTTGTCCATCGTATCTACTCCGCCTTTGGTTTTATTATAATCTAGGATTATTTGTGGCTTTTTTTCTAAGCTGTTGTCAATATCATAAGTGTTATGCATTGTGCTTAGCAAAGTAACAATTCTACCTTTTCTGGGACAGTAAAAGATGATGGTCGCCTTCTCTTGAAACCCAAATAAAGTAGAATATACAGAACGATGTTTTGGATTTGTGAACACAGCGGGTAATTCAGGTTTATTTTTTCGAATTGTTCCAATAAGAGATAATTTTTTTGAAGTAAGATGTGTTGCTAATGCATATGACGTAAAAAAGTTATCACATGTAATATTACGACCAGAATTTTCAATTTCCTTCGTCAATCTTTTAACTACATTTTCTCCCTGATGAGATTCTCTTACTTCATTTTTGCCTGTATATAGTTCCAGTTTCCAAGCATACGATGTTACGCTGTCACAAATAACCCAGAACTTCAATCCATACTTTCCAGGTTTAGATGGCATATACTGACGGAAAGGACATTTTCCACGAAAAGAAACTAATTGCTCATCGACAGTCATAGACTAATTAGGAATATAAGGGTCTTGTAAATAGCTATTCCACAATTCAAAGCATTCTCTTATTGACTCTAATTTATCAGTTGATCTTCTTTTACGCCTCTCAGCAGCATCATCAAATCTTATGACACGTAATATACTTGTGAATCTATTGCGACTCATAATGTCCCGAAATATTTGTCTTCTATTTTTTTTGCTCCAAAGTTCGCTTACTGTTTCATTTTTCGATTTATATACTCCAATAAGTAATAAAAGTCCGATGAATTTTTTAAGTTCTATAATATCTATAGGTTTCCACTCTTTATCGAATACTCTATTGCCTTCCGCGTTTGTCCATTTTACTATAATTTCCAAAAGTCTTTTTCGGAAATAGATAAGAAATGAGGATGATATGGAATCCACTTCACGATTTGCAAATCTTGAAGGTCAAGATTTTTGACGTAAAATATTGATTTCAGTACGTCTTCCTTGTGGTCTGGCAACTTCATTCTTATACCAGATCTGTGAATTATTTTTGGAAACAAAAGTAGAATTTGAAGTACTTGTGGTTGCTACATTTACTTCATTGGAATCATTATCAGATTCTGAGTAGGAATCAGAAATTTCATTATGTATTTCAACATAATCTACTTCACCTTCATCAGACGACAGATTTTCATCATCGGTGTCGAATTCTATATCGTCCGGATTTTCCATAATTTTTTGAATTTCCTCTTGAGTCAATACTTTTTTTCTGTTCATCTTCAATTCAGTTTTTAACAAAAAATAAGTTAGGAAATAAGAAAATGATGAATATTTGTAAAATAACAAAGCACGTACAAACTACACTTATTACTTGTCTTCAAATATCAAGTCCTATTTTCAATGAAAAGACTCAAAAACATCAATAGACACCATTCGCTCACTAACTGTGTCTGTTGATAAATGACTCTCTGAACCAGAAGTAACCTTTTATATATAGAGCACGAAGTTTACTAGATCAGTCTAGAATGTTCTCAAAACTTCATTATAAAGTCGCCAAATTTGGCGAGATTGGCGCTAAAAATCCATCGCCAAATGGGCGATAAACAGCCAATTATGGTAACCCTGTTCCTCCTCATGATTTATGGCAACCCTAGAAAAAGAAAGCAACAGTATATTACGTTTGTTTTAATGTTGGGTCCAATGGACCCGCGTGGTAAACAATGAAACAAATTAAAAATAGGTAAAAAATTTCGAACAAAATTTTAATCGCAATTGCATATACATAGAGGAGACAATTGCAGGAAAAGTCATGTAATCCCGAGACTTTGAATGCTATTTTTCATGAGAAAAATTTACATTAAATATTGCTGTCGGGTCCAACGGACCCGTCTGGTAGACGGAAGGTTAAAATAATCATTTTTACTTTTCGAAATCTGGGTAACTCGGAAGTGGCTATTGTTTATGTTTGGTCGTGGTTAAATGATATTTTTTTAGATTAACAAACAACAGTCTTTTTTCTGCAGTCCTTAACTAGAGTTTATAATATTATTTGTTTGAACGCTTTTACCCTTTGATCACTATTTATACTTCTGCAATTCATGCCCAGAAATATGCCATAGTAGGACCTCTCCAATATTTTACCATTTTTTTCAGGCTATTTCTAATATGTGTTAAATGATTTTTATATCAATATTTTAAGTAGTAATCGTTCTCATTCAAAAAGCTAATTAATTTATAATGTTTAGATTAACAACAAAGCACTGATCGTTTTCGAAAGCCGCGCCTAGCACTCCAGGGTGATTCTACTATTTATAGGGGTGTTAAGCTGAGATGGGCATTTTATGACGTTGTACTTCGATGTTCTCGTCTGCGTTGTCACTAAGATTAGCGGGTGCTTGTTTGTTATTTTTTACTTCCGATCAAAGTTTAAAATTCTATTAATATCTCGTTTTAATTCAAATAAAAACTTCTATATTTAGTGTTCAAACGGCTTGTTCGAGTAGAAATAAATCTGTCAGGAGAGGTAGTAAAAAGAAAATTATATACAATGCCATTCAATTTTATGATCAAGAAGCTGAAAAAGGAGAATTAATAGTTCCGATAGCTCATTCTTCAAAACGAGCCAGTCAAATTGACGAGGTTTTTAGTAGTACTACTAAGAAGATTCTCCGAGAAGCAAGAGATGAGCGTAATCCTGTTTTTTGTTCACCTAAAAAAGTAATTAAAAAGAATGTCTTTGAGAAAACAACTATGTATGAATTTCAGCAGATGAGGAAGATGACATTTAAAGGAATATTTTAACAAGTAAGCTTTTTTAATATGATTTGCAATAATAATAATAATAATAATAATAATAATAATAATAATAATTTTGTTTCGCGGAATGTAAAAGTGATATATAACTTTTTTAATTTTTAAGCGTTTTTGTTTTTTATAAATATTAACTACAAAAACGTTTTTACATAAATCGAGATTATTTCCCAAAGCCCATTCATAAAAAATGCAGCTAAACAATTTCCGCTTACCCCTATTTTAATAAAATCAAAGCAGACCTGACGCATGCGTAATGGCGCGGAGGGTTTTGCTATCCGAAAACAAACAGTAGCATGAGAAAGCTTACCTTATATAGATGGTGTCCATAAAAGAATGTTCCAGTTATAAATTTTAATAGTATCAACTGTAACCATTGTAGAGTGTGGGTTCAAGAGCACAAATAAATAGTAACTGACACAGTTCTAGATAAGCGCACGCGCAAGTACTGTTTTGTTATTGACTCGCATGCAGTGGCAGATACATAAAATATTGACTCCTGAGCGTAAAGTGTTATTACTAGAGTGAAGATTAAAAATCCGTTAGAGACATGCGATTTTTTTCTTTCGAGCTTTATAAAAGATCTAGTCTACATTCCACTCTACCTAATGATTTGCCAGAGTTGAGACACAGAATTGAAGAGGCCATTGCCTCCATTACTCAGGACTTGTTAACGGAAGTGTGGGAAGAATTGTACTTTATGATCTGTGTGTGCCGTGTAACTAAAGGTGCAACTATTGAACATTTGTAAGAAAAACTACTTTACTCCGATTTTATGCATGATTTGTTGTAAATTGTCTAAATATAACTGCTATGATAATTTTTTTGGACACCCTGTATATAGATGTTTAAATTCTGTTTGTAAAAGATGATAATCGATATTTAAGTCTAATATAGGCGAAACTATACACTAAGCGACACATAGATTTTTCAGTGAATTTGCTATTTTATTTTGCATTAACTTTGATATTCTATATTTTTAAATACATGGTACTTGCTAGTTATCCCGTCGACCAAATTACTGTCACCAAATTGTAAGATTAAATGCCAATAATGATTGATCGTAAATGTCACATTCACTTGGCAACACGTGTTTACGTCATCAAGTGATTTTTATTTCGACGTTTCATTTGTATTTTTATTAATGTTATACTAATTCATTTGTTCTTTCGTTATTTAAAATGAAATGTATGTCAATTTGTATAATTTGGCAGGTGGTTTGGCAATTTAAATAATTTGGCGAATTTGGTCGATGGGATAACTAACAAGTACCAAATAAATTATAGATAATTGAAGAAGTTAGTGAAAGAACATGCCATGATACATTTTCTCAAAAATTGTTTTATTTTATGGATGAAATCGTTATGAAGTATTATAAATTATACAGTAAAACTAAAATAATAAAATTCTATTTAGTATTGAAGATATGAGACAGTATCTTTTAGAAATTAATATTTTTACACTTAATAATTTAAATAGCGAAAATAATTTCAAAAATTTAATAATTAAATGTTAATATTCTGCTGTAGGAGAGTTTAGTATCACCTATTACCATTCAAACAAATGCTACTAAGAAGGAATGAAATAAATAACTAAATTGCAACAAAAAACTTTCACTTCAATTTTCACGAATTCTAATTTTTGTTACATACAATCTTATTGCACTCAGGTCTTCACTACTGTTCCTAGCCAAGGTCAATTTTTAGCTCCTATTGGATTATTGTACTAATAGTCTTCAAGTCTGTCTTAATATAGGTACCTTTAAATTACAAAAAAAATATAAAAAGTTATTGCGATTAATCCCTGTGATAATCATAAAAAATGCAAAACTAATTTTACAGGTCTCGTACGGGTCCTGTAATTTCCAGACCAGGAAATTCTTAGAAACCAGTATTTTCTTACATAAAGTCTCTCATTAAATAAGGCAAAAATTAGCGGGCTTGCACTGGGTTATTTTTTTAATAAGAAAATACTGATATGTTTCCTGGAAAATAACAGGGCCTGTACGAAACCTGTTTTATCATACTAAATGTCTGTCATTAAAATACATCTGAAAGAAGTTCAAAAACATTCTTATTAAAGATTTTTTTTTTAAATACAGTCAAATTTCATTAAAATAAATACTTTTAGCCATTTATTAAAGGCTAATTACCATTAAGGAATATTTACCGTTTTATGCTTCTTATTTATACTATTTTCCGACTAATTCGTCATAAAAACAAATTTTTGTCGTATCATTCGAGATCGTTATAAGCATCTTCAATTGCATTCTCATTAATAACGAAATACAACTTCTTATATTCCAAGCAATTAAATGTGTTTAAACTAGTGTTAGTCTTTTGATTTGTTTAACATTTTAATTATGAACTCAAATTTTACGCATCGCTTATTCAGGAATTCAGAAAACATACTATAATAGTAAAATTTCCCCACTATCCCATTATTATTTGAAAGAATTTTTAAGTAACTTAATGAGTTTCAAGTCAATATTTTGAATATTAGTCGTCATTGTTTTATAGAGCACGCTAATTTATCTTGAAAGCGTAAGTGAGAACTTCAAATTAACATGATAAATCTAACCTAATGAATACGGATGCGCGAACGCTATTTATAACAAGTAATAATCACTATTTCTAAAGAACACTGAAAATGGTGATGCTAATTTTTATTCTTCTGAAGAAATACTAATATTGCAGGTGCAAAACAATTTTCTCAGCAAGATATAAATTTGCTTATTATTCATTTATATATATGTAATATCAATAATTCTTTTGAAAATAGATTAATTAATTTTTTGGCAATCTGATATCAACTTGAAGAGGCTTATATTCATGAGAAATAAGTAATTTATGCAATAAAAAAGGCTATTTTAAATACAGCATTAAGAGTTTAAAAATTATGCATCACTAAGAAGTTAAACACGTGCTTAATTATTATCCAGGACAGTTATCTTAAGAGTGCTTATTAAAGAAGTTAAACTTATGTTTAATTATTATTAAAGACAGGTTTCGTAAGGGTGATTATTAAATAAGTTAAACATATGCTTAATTATTATCAAACACAGTGTTCAAAAGGGTGTTTACTATTAAATGCCACTATTTATGATAAAAAAAAAAAACGTGCATTCGATTTACTTTATCGCAGAATAATGCACTTAAACAAGTTGAAACTTACTTTTAGAAAATAGTGACATACAAAATAATTCACCGTACAATTCCTGAAAACATTTAACATATACAGTGCTTAGTTTTCGATGGAGCTCACCGGAGCTCAGTTCCTGTACTTTTTGTTTTTAGGGATTATTTAAATATTGGTCGGAATTCACCGGAGCTTATAAATACTGCAATCCGGAGCCCAATAGAACAGCGTTTCAAAAAGATGGAAGGTAATTCCTTTCCTTCACATTTCGAATACTTTGCGATCTTTCCTGCCAAATCACACGGAAAAAAACTACTTTGTTGAAACAACAAAATTTTGGTTAATATAGCACCAACCAAATATTTTGGTTGAAGCTATATTAATCAAAATTTAGTTGTATAACCAAAATCATTTGATTAATCTATTTAGTTGTAGCTATATTAACCAAAATTTAGTTGTTTCAACAAAACAGTTTTTTCCATGCATTTACAAATTTGACCTAAATGAGAAATAAAAGTTATTATTATCTGACGTCCCATGTTGCACACAGAGAATCATACTTCTATCCAGTGCTCAAAAGTATAGACTGAATAGTTTTCTGTCTTGTGGATTTCCGAACGGCGACGAGGAATGCCAGACTTACACTCATTTGCTTTTACTCGTGGTCGTGTAATGTTTCTTAGGTGATTTTTGTTATCAATATTAAAACATTTTTACAGATAAACTGTTTGGATACGTGAGGTGCTTGATTTGCACTGAAGATCACAGGAGGTCAGCCACGGGTTTTCTTTATATTTAGGGAAAATTTAAATATTAGTCCGAAATCACCGGAATTTATAAATAATGCGTTCAAAAGCCCATCGGAACAGCGTTGTGTGTGTGTTTGTTTTGCTAGTTGATCATGCATATATTCTCACTCACATAAAGTCTTTCATAACATTTTAAACATTTTAGTAAAAACATTCCAAGACTCAAATATTGTAGAAATAAGTTTTTTTTTTTTAATACAAGATTAATATTATTTTTAAAATAACATTAATGAATTTTAAAAGTATTCATCTTAAAGAAGTTAAACATATCCTCAAGTATTATCTGTGATAGGAATTGGAAGGGTTCTTAATATGGCGATCTACTATTTTCGATAAAAACACCCGTAACTTCGCCTTAATTTATCGCATAATCATGTAAATAAATAAGGTGAAAATTACTTGTAAAAAATAGTGTTATTCAACATTATTCACCAGTACGATCCCTGAAAAACCTTTAACATTTTCACTAAGGATCGACCAAAACAGGTTTTTAAGGCCTAAACCGAAACCAAATTTTGGTGATCTTCCTATTTTCGGCCAAAAACGAAAACGAAAATGTCCAAAACAATTTTTAAAGTAATTACATTATATGTATTAAGGCTGTTCTTAAGTAAAGATGAACAACGTCCTTGTCACGTGATCAAAATCGCTTTTAACTCAATAGGTAATCCATTTATCAAAAAATGGAAAACACAGTTCGATTCCAAATCACTTCCATAGTCAGACATTCCAATTTCATATCTTTCAGTTAAAAAATGAATTTGTAAATCTGTCAAAACGAGAGTAGAGCAGTTGAGAACAACCTTAAAGTAATTTAATACATATATAAATATGCATAAATATTAATTAATTATACTTATTTATTAAATATGTATAATTATTAATTGATTATGCGTATTTATTAAATATACATAATTATTAAGTAATTATACGTGTGGCCCAAATTTTTGTCTCTGTGCCTTAGACCCAAAACATTTTATTTTCATATAAAGTAAAACGGAATTAATTCATCAACGGCACAGATGGATTTTCTAATTATACGAATTTCATTTCATTAAAAAATATTTTAGATTTTTTGATACACACCTCGATTTATCTTTTATAATGATTTCTGTAAATTATCATTTATTATACCACAACTTTCTCAAAGAGTATTCGAAACACTTCTGCGGTTTCAAATTGAAAATTTTCCATTACTGTCATGTCTGCTGCTTTAATGAGCATGTTAAAAAGTTTAGTTATACACGTGTTGCTTGCTTCATAACCTTTATAATTTGCATTCAAATCTTAAGTCAGTCATGTATGATAATAATAAAAAACGAAGTTCGTAGCAATGAATCGTCTCATTTGAGCCGGTAAAGCTGGAATCGATGAGTAATGTTGAAAATTTCCGAAGAAACGAAATTTGTGGAATACTGATAGTTTCGGTCCGGACGGATTTTCAGCCGCATTTTCGCCGAAAACGAATTTTCATCGAAACTCAGATTTTCGGCCGAAAACGAAAACAAAACCAAATGTTCGTTATGACTCTAATTTTCACACACAATATCTTTTAGATTGAAAGTAATTAATTATATGAGATTTAACTCGTTCCAGTCTGTCTGATTTTTTTTACACCTTTTCCTTTAATCCAAATATATTCATCGCGTATTTAGAAACTCCGAAAAAATGCATAATTAAGCCTCCCCATTATCTCATTATGCTTTTTGCAATCTTTCATTTATCTTCTAAATTACTTCCAGGCAATATTCTGAAAATTAGTCGTTTTCTTTAGAAAAAATAACTCTAATTTATCAGTAAAGCATACATTTAAACATTTAATTAGTATGATAAAGCTTACTTAATATATAGATGATGCGTAAATGATATTTAGAATAAATGATAATCAATATTTCGAAAGCATGCAGATATTGGTAATGTAAGGTTTTATTTTAATCTTGTACAAATAAAAAATGAAATTTTAAGGGGGTCCAGGACACATTTTAAAATAATTTTTATTTATTGAGTTAAAATTTTGAATTTTTTTGTGATGGTTAATCTATTATTTATGAACAAGATCACATGATAAAACTTCTCATCATTTTTTCTCATCTCAGTTATTAAAAAAAGTGGCGTAATTTAAAATCGTATAACTCGAAATATTATTTGTAGAATTTAATTTTTTTTCATTTAATAAACAGAAATATATAAGTTTTAATTTTAATTCAGCATTTTATAAAAAAAAATTGATAAAAAAATTAAAAATATTTAAAGTAAATGTTAAAAAAAGATGTAAATAAGGAAAAAACTTATTTTCAAAAGTAAATATTTTTTTTTTCAAATTTACCGGAACAAAATCAATGTTAAAAAATTGAAAAAGTTATGTTCGAAATTTGAACTGTTTATCTTTAACGGTTCTTGTCCTATAACAATTTAAATACAAGAAATGGTGAAGAAACTCATCATGAAGGTAAACGCATTTTCACAAGAAGTCGTTTCCATGACAACCATTGCTAGAAAGCTAGATTTTGAAGACAAACCAAAACGAAAAAGTAATATTTCCTCTTCTAATTAAGATAGAAACATAAATTAAATGTTATTTTAAGCAGAGAAAAACGGAAAAAATTTTGATGAAATTTCTTTTTAGAAATTTTTTGAAGATTTTTGTGTCCCGGATCCCCTTAAACGATTTGTTAGTTTTCTATTATTTTTCATATATTAATATATATTTTAAATAGATGCATTATTTTTTTAAAGTTTACTGTAGTAAATATATATTTCCTTTTAAATCCTCGCTATCCTCAAAAGTAAAGCAAAAATTCGCCAATCTTCTAAAAGATTCTTACTTTGAAAAATAGCATTTAAAAAGTTCAAAACATTCTTAAAATCACAAATAACCCAAGATTCTGAACATATAGAACTTTTTAATATTTCATGTAATTAAATAATCTTAAGTTTTTGGCAATCTATTTATTGAATAGACACTTGTTTGCCTTTAGTTAAAATTTTAGCATCGCCAATTTATCAATTATGAAAACATGTCATAGTTAAGCATCCACAATATTTTATTCTTCTCTAAGTGAGTTTTCATACATCTGCTGTGTGATTTTTCATCTCAAAAATTTTAATATTATTCATTATCATTTTTAAGAACACGCTAAATTTTCTGTAAAGCGTATCTGAGAGCAGTAAATTAATTTGATAAATTCTGCCTAATGGAAATTAATTGATAATTGATACTTATAATGAATCAAAATCTAATTTTCGAATGCACGCGAAAAGTACTGCTCCAAGCTATTTAGTAAAAATAGCTGGGTAACCAAATAATGGAGAAATAAGTTTTTATACTAAAATAATACTATGTTTGTAAGAGTATTAATTTTTTGTTTATAGTATTCATGTTAAAGAAGTTAAACATATGCTTAGTTATTATCAAAGATAGGGTTTGTAAGGGTGCTTAGTAATGAAGTTAAACATAGGTCTGAATATTAGGTTTGTAAGGGTCTTTACGTAAGAATGCCAATTTTTCTAACAAAAAAATATATATACTTTCGCGTTTAATTATCGTAAAATCGTGTATTTAAAGAAGATGAAGCTTACTTGTAAAAAGACAGTGATATTTAAAATTATTTACCAGCACGATCCCTAAAAAAAAAAAAAAAAAAAAAAAAAAAAAAAATTAATATTTTCACACAAAACGTCTCTTACATTGAAAGTAATAAAGTAAGCTTCAACTCTGTTCAATATCTCTTTGATTGTTTAAACACCTTTTTCCTTTAATCTAAATTTCTGCATCGCAAAATTAGAAATTTAGAAAACATTAATAAATAGGGCTTTCTATTATCTCATTATTCATTGGGTGGTCTTTCATATATCTTCTAAATTATTCTGAGATGAATATTTAAAAATAAGTAATTTTCATTAGAAAAAACACCTCTAATTTATCCTTGAAGCATACATGTAAACTGCTAATTAGCATGATAAAGCTAATTTCATGTATAGCTGATGCATAAATGATATTTGTAATAAATGGTAACGAATATTACGAAAGCATGCAGAAATTGCTGATTTGAATTTGTATTTTAATCAAGTGCAGATGAAAAATATTGTATTTAAGCGATATTTGAATTTGTTAGCTAATATTTTATTTCGAAATATATTAATATAATTGAAGTTGCATCAGTTTTTTTATGTTTTCTATATTAAAAACCTCTTTTTGGGGGGAGGGAGGGAATTCTACCAATTTTCTAAACTGACGCAGAAATATATCAATATTACAAAACTATTCTTATTTGTAACAATAGTATTAAAATAATTCAGAACATTCTTATTACTGAAAATATCCAACGTTCCTAAACGTATATATATTTTTAATACTGCATGTAATTGAATTATCTTAAGTTCTTGGCAACATATTTATTTAATAAACACTTGTTTTCCTTTAATAAAGAATTGCGCATCGTCTATTCATGAATTCGTAAAACACGCCCTAATTAGGCCTCCCCAATATCCTATTACTTTTTAAGAGAGTTTTCAAATATGTGTTAAATGATTTTTCAAGTCAACATTTGAATATTGGTCGTTATTGTCTTAAAGAACACACTAAGTTTTCTGAAAAACGTATGTGAGAGAAACAAATTAGTATGATAAAACTTGCCTAAAGGAAACAAATTCTTAATCGTTATTTATAAAGAATCATAATCGAATTTTCGAAAGAATGCGAAAAATACTATTTAAAAAAAAAATTAGTATAAATAATTCAATAACCAAATAATGGAGAAACAACATTTTTTATACTTCATCTTAAAGAAGTTAAACATATGCTGAATTAATATCAACGATAGGGTTCGTAAGGGTACTTACTAAAGATTTTAAATATAGGCTCGATTGTTAGCAGACTAGTTTCATAAGGGTGCTTACTTTGGAATGCCACTATTTCTGAGAAAAAATGCATGTATATATACTTTCGCCTTAATTTATTGTAAGATTATGCAATTAAAGAAAGTAAAAATTAATTGTAAAAAATAGTGACATTCAAAATTATTTACCAGTCTGATACTTGAAAAACAGTTAATATTTTCACAGAAAACGTCTTTTACATTGAAAATAATGAAATGAGCTATAACTTATTTAAGTCTCTTTAATTGTTTAAACATTTTTTTTTCTTTTTATCAAAATTAATGCATCGTCAATTGAGAAATAAAAAAGAACAGGTTTAATTAGTCCTCTCCGTTATCTCATTTTTCCTAATCTCGGCTTTCATACATCGCGCCCGTCGGCCTAACCGTTTCGGAGTTTTCGTGGTTTTCTTCGAAACCGTGGTTTCCCATGCGTAAATACGGGTTAGGTTCCCTTAGAAAGACCCCCACGAAGGGCACTCCCCCCAGGCCCTATATCCCACGTGTTGATAATCGGCCGTCATAAACACAAACAAACAAACAAACAAACTCGGCATTCATACAGGGTGGTTATAATTAAACTTCTCCTATAAACAGCATCCTACAGCGAAAACGGGTGAACAGAATGCAATGAAATCTGGTATATAGGCTATACACGAGATACGCTCACGGAATTTCGAAAAAAAAAATAGTTCCAAAATCTCCACCAGATGGCGCTTTTTCCGAAAAAAAAATTAAATTTAACACAATAAACGGCCAAAACAGCCGCTTTTACATTTTATTACTCATAATTCTTGTTCTGGATTGTTAATATTGTTTTTGTATTCCGTTTTGGTCGTTTCTTGCGTTAAATTTTACGTTTTTTCCGTAAAAAGCATCCTCCGGTGGACATTTTGAAACTATTTTTTTTTTGAAATTCCGTGAGCGCATCTCGTGTATAGTCTATATACCAAATTTCATTGCATTCCGCTCACCCGTTTGCGCTGTAGGATGCTGTTTGTAGGGAAGTTTAATTATAACCACCCTGTATGTTTTGTAAATTATTTCCAGGTAAAAATTTTGAAAATAAGTAGTTCTCTGAAAAAAAAAAATGCCCCTATTGTAACTGTAAATCATACATATAAAATTGCTAATTAGCACGATAAAGCTTACTTAATGTATAGCTGATGCGTAAAGGATCTTTATAATAAATGATAATCCATATTTGGAAACCATGCAGAAAGTGGTGATGTAAATTGTATTTCAGTTTAGTGCAAATGGAAAATAATATTTGTAATCAAAGCATAATTTTGTTAGTTAATCTTTCATTTTGGTACACATTAATATATTTGTTAAATGTGCATTGTTTATTTTATTGTTACGTAGAGTCTAGACGTATCTAGACATACGGGTAATACGAAAAAATGCAACATACAAAACTGATAGGAAATTTTACAGAAAGCTCTTGCAACCTATATATTGAACAAACACTTGTTTTCTTTTAGTTAAAATTTACGCATCGCCAATTCAAAAATTTAGAAAACATGCCATATTTAGACATCTCCAATATCTTATTCTTCTTTAAGTGAGTTTTCCTCGATCTGCTAAATATTTTTTCAACTGAAAATTTTCAATATTTGTAGTAATCGTTTTAAAGACCACGCTGATTTTTCTGAAAAACGTATGTGAGAGCAGCAAATTATTATGATAAATCTTGCCTAATGGAAACAAATTCTTGTCAAACAAATTCTTGTTAATCGTTATTTATAAAGAATCATAATGGAATATTCGAAAGCACATGAAAAGTAACGTTTTAAGCAATTTAGTAAAATTAGTTCGGTAACCAAATAATGAGAAAATAAGTTTTATATACTAAAAAAATATTATTTTTATAAAAGCATTAAGGGGGTCTCAGGACTCTCAAAATAGGAAAAAAAAAAAGACTATTTTCAACATTTAACATCTTAAAATGTATTTAATTTAAGGCGAAAATTTTTATTAGAATTGAAAGATATAAGAATTTGCTTTCATTTCATGTATTAAAAAAATTGCAAGATGCAGAATTGGCATTTATAGGGAGCTCCAAACTCCCAGACATTTGTCGAGCAGAAAATTGACAAAACAGCCTACGCACATGATTACAAAATAAATTTTGAAACTGGAATGAAACTTTTGGTGCTTACTTATACTTTAGATTATAATAGTTACCTTAAACCCAAATAAATTTATATTTAAAGCATTTTTTATATTTTTAATACAAAGTTGTATTTTTCTAATGCAAAATTTAGAAAATTTCAAACGTATAATCACCTAATATATATGTATATATATATATATCTTAACAATAAAAAGAAAATTATACGTTCAGTTTATACAGACTAATATGAAACACATGTTTCTGAAATTTCATAAAAAAATATTCAGAAGTTTTGGAGATATCGAGCGCGTTATGGCCAAAAACGTCATTTAGAGAATTGACTTCAAAGTTTCGGAAACGCCGCTTCAGCTATTGAGCGGGTATAATTCTAAAAGCCATAACTTGTGTTCTAAAGAGAATTTCTAAAAAAATTATATCAAAATGTTCAGAAATGATAAGAGTTGAATATAAAAAAAAAGTAAAATTTCGTAAATTTTAAAGTTTTAAGAGTCCTGAGACCCCTTAAAGAATTTTAAATGGCTTCATCTGAAAGAAGTTAAAAGTATGCTTCATTAGTATCAAAGACACGGTTCCTAAGGTTGCTTACCAAACAAGTTAAATATATGCTTAATTATTAGCAAAGACAAATGGCAAATATAAGGTTTCATACAGTGGAATGCCACTATTTCTAACAAAAAAATATATATATACAGTTTCGCCTTATTTTTTCTTAAGATCTAGCAATTAAAGAAGTTGAAAATTACTTGTATAAAATGGTGTTATTCAAACTTATTTCCCCGTAAGATGTCTAGAACATATTTATATTTTCACACAAAAAGTCTTTTACATTGAAAATAGTGAAATAAGATATACCTTGTTTAAGTCTCTTTAATTGTTCAAACACTTTTTTCGTTTCATCCAAATTTACGCGTCGTCAATTCAGAAATTAAAAAACAAAAAACATGTAGAAGAACTCTCCATTACATCATTATTCTTTCTGTGAGCTTTCATATGTCTTCTAAATAATTTCCAGGTGAACATTTTGAAAATTATTCGTTCTCTTTAGAAAAAAACACTCCTAATTTATTTGTAAAACATGCATGCAAACTGCTTATTAGCATGATAAAAACTACTTAATGTATAGCTCATGAGTAAATGATATTTATAATAAATGATAATCGATATTTCGAAAGCATGCAGAAAGGAGTAAAGTATTTTTTTATTTTATTCTAATGCAGATGAAAAATGATATTTTAAGCGATACATTAATTTGTTTGTTAATATATTTTTTTGCATATATTAACTAGGAGGCTCTGCCCCCTACGAGCTACGCTCGCCAACCCCAGTTCAGACACCGCAGACTCTAAAAGCATGCTAATTTGATCGGATTTAAAAAGATTTCGTAAGATTGAATTGTAATTTAAAAAACAGTGGCGATCTCCATATAAACGGGTTTCTATTCATTTCTCTTTGACGGGGTAATTTTAAGGCCAAATCAGCAGCTATTAAAAAATACAATGGCTGTTTTCGTCTTTGATTAAATAAAATCACTTAAACATTTCAAAATAAGCTAATATAAAATTAATTAAGTAAACAGAATCTTTGTCTCCCGGTATTTTTTAACAAAGCGAAAAGAAAGTTTTTTTTTTTTTTTAACTAAGACATTTTAAATTTATCATTTTTAGTCTGGCGTAATTTTCACCAAAATTTTTCTCTCTTTTTAATATTCACGGGGAAAATATTTTAGTTAGAAATGAAATATTATTTGCGCTGTCCTAACACAAATAGTCGAAAAGATCATCTCAAAATATCAAATAAAAGTCTCGTGCAATTTTTAGATTTAAACAGTTTTGCAATATTATTTTTTGTTCATTTTACGTAATAAGTGTAATGTGATGTAAATGTGACATTTATCCTATTTAAGATTTCTAACACATGTTAATGAATTTATTATTTTACAATATTCTTTCTCTTTTAAAATTCACGTGTAAATATACTTTTTATGACGTAATTTTCAATCAGTTCCTGCTTTTTATATTTTCTGTTTATAATAGTCACGTGTAAATAAGTTTTAAATTTGAAGCAAATATTATTGTTTACGCTGTTTATACAATTAGCCACAGTTTAAATTTATACCATTTTCTAAAATATGTAAAAAATACCTCTCCAAATGTTGAAAATTTGAATTTAAATAGAAATAAAACAAAAAACAAAATTAGTCAAATTAAAGAAATAAACGCAATCTGCACACCGGGAAATTCTAATGCATAATATGATTTAAAACTGATTAAATTCCCATGTATAGTTTTTGCTCTTATAAAACTTTTTGAATGGAACGATTTTGTCCAAATTTAGCATTAAATATCTCTTAAAATAATTCTGCGAATTTAAAACTGTCTGCATCAGCATGTTTATCAAACATTTCTCTATAATACCACCGATTTCCGTATTTTTGTATTTGTGTACACAAGTCGTATGTTTGTTGTTCAATAAATAAATAAATAAATAAATCTAAACACGAAGGTTGAAGATTCGTTAAATGCCAAATAAAAGATTTGAGCAAGAATAAGAATTCTAAGTGAATTACGGTATTTATGTTTACAAATGTATTATATTATTGATGTAGATGAACTTTTATGATCTACTAAGCATATTATTTGCTCGAGTGAATAATAAGTGCCGTGTAAAATTGATAAGATAATAGATGCAGTTATTTGTAGTTATAAGCCACGTGAATCTTTAAGAAATTTTCAGAGTAGATCCTAGAAATATTTGGGGCTCGGTACCGGGATTTGAATAAAAAATTGAAACGACTGCGGAAAAAAACACATCATTATGTCCATTTTGAACAAAGCGCGACAAAGCGATTTGATTGAACTATGCGAGGAATGAAGAATAAATACGTCAGAGAAAGTAACCATTCTGATATTAATTGAAGCAATAAAAACTTGGGAAAATTTTCATGAAGACTTTATAAAGGACCGTCTGGAGGTAATATCATCGGCTAGCAAAGAGAAAAGAAAGATAGAACTTGAAGCGCAAGTAGAAAAGGAGAAAGAGCAAAGAAAAATAGAAGCAGAGAAGGAGAAAGAGCAAAGGAAAATAGAAGCAGAGAAGAAGAATGAGCAAAGAAAAATAGAAGCAGAGAAGGAGAAAGAGCAAAGGAAAATAGAAGCAGAGAAGGAGAAAGAGCAAAGAAAAATAGAAGCAGAGAAGGAGAAAGAGCAAAGAAAAATAGAAGGAGAAAAGGAGAAAGAGGAGAACAGAATAGCGTTGGAAGAAAGAAAGTTAGAACTTGAAGCAAGACAGAGAAGAGAAGAGAGAAGACGGCAGACAGAGATAGAGGAGAAGAAATTGATGTTAGAAATAGAGGATAGAGAAAAAATGAGGGAATTTGAGTTAAAGAAATTGACAATGCAAGTCGAGATAGACTCTCAGAAGGATCCACTAGCTCCAAGAAAGAGAACAGGTAAAAATTTTGATTTGTCGAAGTTACTTAATTGTTTTGATACTGCAAATGATGGATATGAAGCTAAATTTAAAATAAGATATGATAGATTTCAAAATAGACCCAAACAGTGTAATATTTCTCCTATTTTAAATGCAGATGTGAACAGAAAAGACAGATGTGAATACTCTTCTTATGTAGAAAATAGAAATAATTTAGATGTAGAGAGAACATGATGTACCGCGCCAAAAGTCAGCCAACGAATGAAATATTCTGTGTTATGTTATTTATTATTTTGTGTAGTGCCATTTGTGCAAAATTATGTGTGCAAATAGAAAACATTTCAAATGTGAAATTCAAAGAATAAGTATCTAACCATATGGACGAGAGTTGAAAACACGTTCCGTTGGGTCACCGGACTGTCAGGATGACCGAATGTGGGATTGTAAATATTCTCAACAATGCAACTTGACTAACTCAAGGGTTTATTTAATGAATATGCAATCTTATATGAAATAAAAAAACAACAACACGAGGAGCGTGGAAAAAAGCCAAAGATGTGTTGCAACGGTTTGATGGGGAAAATAAGTAAATTCAAGAGGTGTTTATTTTGGAAGTTCCATAGTTTTTATCTCTGCATGAAGGTTGAAGATTCGTTAAATACCAAATAAAAGATTTGAGCAAGAATTATAAGTGAATTCTAGTATTTATGTTTACAAATGTATTATATTATTGATGTGAATGAAGTGTTATGATCTACTAAGCATATTATTTGTTCCAGTGAATAATAAATGCCGTGTAAAATTGATAAGATAATAGAGGCATTTATTTTTAGTTATAAGCCAAGTGAATCTTTAAGTAATTTTCAGAGTAGATCCTACATATATATATATATACATTTCTTCCATTTAGATATTGACAACGCTATATAGGCGTTATATCTTGATGGAGATATTTATTGATGTGTTTTAAATGATCATTAATGTTTTTATTTTTTTAGGTGAAAGTATGCATGGAAAAACGTAATGACAAAGTTTGTCAAAACACATGGACATAATTTAGGGATGCAGCTGTGGATCCATCAAGGTTTTTACACTTATTATTACACCTATTTTTACACTTAGTAATTTTCCTTATTTTAACAGTAAATTTACTATAAGTCGAAAAATGCGGTAGTAACCGACTTTCAGGCAAATAGGTTGTGCAACAATAACATAAATGTATTTTAGTCGGAGGAAAAATGTTTTAATTTGAAAATATTTCAACAAACAAAGTGTCAGGATGTTAGCTCCCGTCAAATAGCCTTTATGTGTCACTTCTGTGATATTGCGGTATGAAGTAATGTTGAGATACAAAAATTCTACTTACTTATGTTGGAAACTAATGTTAAAAAATCAATGAAAAATACTATGAAAAACGTATCTTAAACAAACTTATAAGTTATACTTTCCAAAATAGTCTGTAAAAAATGCAGTTTCAACCCTTTCGTGGGCGGTGGGATATACCGGGTGAGCCAAAAGTTCGTTAAAAATTTAAAAACTCATAAAAAAGGAAAAATGTATGATAAAGTAGTGCGGTTTGCAAGAAAGGGCTCACAAAGTAGTCAGATTTTTTTAGCAGAATAAAAATAGTTTAAAAAATTACATGTAGAGAGCACTGAAGACCCGAAACACAATGAACAGGACAACAGTTGTATCGTAGAATGTTCCGGATGTCATGTTGAACATTTGTTACCGGAAGAACAAATAAATGGAGAGTATTGTTGTCCTGTTCACTGTGTTTAGGGTCGACAGCACCCTCTACATGTGATTTTTTAACTAATTTTTTTTTTAAATATTTTAACAAACGAAATGTCAGGATGTTAGCTCCTAAAGAATGCCCTTTATGTGTCACTTCCTGCATATTGTGGTATGAAGTAATGTCGAAATACAAAAACGCTACTTGCTTATGCTGGAAACTAATCTTAAAAAAAAAACAATGAAAAATACTATGAAAAACATACCTTAAACAAACTGATAAGTCATACTTTCCAAAATAGACAGTAAAAAAGGCAGTTTTAACCCTTTTGTGGGCAGTGGGATATACCGGGCGAGCCAAAAGTTCGTTAAAACTTTAAAAACTCATAAAAAGGGGAAAAAATATGATTAAGTAGTGCGCTTTGCAAGAAAGGGCTCATAAAGTAGTCGATTGAATTTTTTAGCAGAACAAAATAGTTTAAAAAATCACATGTAGAGGGCACTGACGACCCGAAACACAATGAACAGGACAACAGTTGTATCGTAGAATGTTTTGGATGTCATGTTGAATTTTGTTTTCGGAAGAACAAATAAATGGAGTGTATTGTTGTCCTGTTCACTGTGTTTCGGGTCGACAGCACCCTTTACATGTGATTTTTTACTTTTTTTTTTTCTTTTTTGCTGCTAAAACAATCCGACTACCTTGTGATCCCTTTCTTGCAAACCGCACTCCTTTATCATAATTTCTTCCTTTTTTATGAGTTTTTAAAGTTTTAACGAACTTTTGTCTCATTCGGTATACGTCTCACTTAGTTTAAATTACCAAATGCAACAACGGCAACAGAAATTTTAAACGGAATTTTACATATATAATTTATGTGAAGAAATAGCTTTTACTTATTATGAAACAAATTTGTTCGTAAAACTTGGTGTCATTCAATCATTTCAACATTTTAGCAACTGAAGTATTTTGCCCAGAAAAGGGTTAAGCAAGCACCTCTTTATCGGGATAGAAACTAGATGCAATCAATACCTTTTCTGCCCCCTGTATTGTTACCCAATTAATATTTGAACTCAATATATTTGATTATTACTTTAATACCAGATTGTTCTTCTAAACTTTGAAAAATACTTTTATAATTTTTATTCTTATAAAACACTGTACAACATATAAAATAAAAACAACATGTCGATAAAATTAAAATAATATTCCTAGAAAATAAGTAGGTTTGCTCTTAGCGTGGTAAATTTGAATTCAATTTACTTTTTCTAAAGATTTTAAATATATATTTCTATTAACCCTCCAGTCGCGGGAAACGCTATTTTCGCGTTCCAGTGGCTACTTTTTAAAAATTCAGATTGCATTATTCCCATCACTTTCTTAGAAGCGTATAATTAGACTTATTCTAACATCATTTAATCTGCAATTAAATAAAGTAACTATTTCTACTTCATAAAAGTGGTGGGAATCAAAACAATCTTAATTTTACAAAAGTAACCTACTGAAAAAGTCGCCTGCGGGTGGGTGTTAATTAACAATAACATTAAGGATATTTGCCATCTTGTAGTTTGCTTTTACTTAAAATTATAGGATTTTTTTTCTAATTATTTAAACACTTGTCTCAGTCAAAAATTTATGCCCTGTGACATCAAAAATTTAGGAAACATGATAATTAGACTTCCACATTATTTCAATAATTTTTCAGAGAGTTCTCATATGCCTAATGAACGATACCGTTGTGAATATTTTAAATATATGTGTCGTTGTTTTAAAGAATATGCTAATTTGTCTGTAAAATGTGTGGCTGCTAATGAACGTAGTAAATAGTGCCTATTGAATCTTGATGCATGAGTGATATTTCTAATGAAAGATAATCGATATTCCCGTAGCTCTTCAATCAAATATATATATTTAAGTAAAAATTTTAATTTAGTCCAGGGGAAAAATACCCTTTCTTTTAGAATGACGATTTTTTTTTTATCTAGTGCAAATGGATAATGATATTTTTAAGCGAATTATTTTTGATGCATGAATGCTATTTCTAATCAGTGACGATCGATATTTCAAAAGCTCACCAAAATTGGTAATTTAAAAAACAATTTTTATCTATTGCAGTTTTTTGTAATTTAATACAGTTTATTAAATAATATTATAAGAAAGGACATCGTAACAAACAGATCACTCCTAAGTAACATTTCAATAGATTCACGGATTATTGCAGATTAATGTTTAGATGTTGAAATGATCATTTTAGCTTTTTTCCAAGTTATCTTAAAACTTTCTTTTTGATGCAATCTGGATAAAGCTGTACTTGGTTTGTTAAACTTGATATCAGAAATCTACCCCTTTAGACTTTCCTTAAATTTTCGAGAAGTCATACCAATATAAAATAAACTGCCATGATTTTCTGTGCTGAATGGGATTATGTAAACTCCTGCTTTTTCATAATCGGGAATTGGATCAATTTTACTATGAATCAATTACTGTTAAAATAGTTCAAATTGACAAAAAATAATTGAGGACTAAGAATGGAAAACGCTGAAAGTCCAAAAGAAGAATTTTTTCAAGGAAGCGAAAAAAAGAAGGCAAAAGCACCTCATTTGCCATGTTTGATGTACAATTTCCGTCTTTGTTGAACTATTACTGCTATGGTTGGCATTTCAAGCGTTCCCGTCTTTGTTAAGTTTGGCATTTAAGACATATTTTCGTAAAAAAGAAAAAAAAAGATTTACGATTTTTTATACTTTTAGCGTTTTTCATTATTAGCCCTCAATTTATATTGAAAAATAATTTTTTTAATCGTTTTAATTTCTATACAAAAATATAAAAATACAAGGAAAACAATAAATGGACTTAGTGATTAGGTTTTCTGTTTAAAAATAATAATTAAGCGAAAATGATACCAATTGAAACGCACATTTTTATGATTATAAATAACTTACCATCACACCTATTTCTTGCGAGTATTCCCTTCTCAATCGTCAAAAATTGACGATAACCACTATATATATCAAGTTATAGACAACTGCATAAAACATGATTTTAAATTACACTAAATGTTACTCGTAATTTGTACATTATATGGCCAAAAGTCATCGGACAATTTCGATATCAGTCATTTCGTCTAATATCTATACGAAATTTTGATAGAACTTCAGAAATGTAAAGTACATGTTTGACCTCATATTTTCACTGAAGATATAATTTCGAGAACAATTAGGGGACCGTGAACAAATTGAATAAAAGCAAAATTGCGATCACCCTGTAAAATGAAACTTTCGAAACGCTTTGTAGCTGTAGCAGATGGATATTTGCTCTTGCAGAGAATTTTATTTTACTTGCGTAAGAACAGCTCATATTTTCATAGACATTTAAAGACTTCTCTAAAAACGTTAACAAAAATCCGCATGTCATTTGTTTATAGCACAGCTCACAACCTTTTTTAGACCACCGCTCCTTTAGAAGAAAAAAAAAAATTCTTCCATAATAGTTAATTATACCAAATATTAAAATATTGCTGCATATTACCTATACCTATTTTACATGTCTATCTATCTGTTAAGAATCACAAAGTAGAAATTAATGAAAATGACATCAAATGTAGTAATAAATTGTTTATTGAAAATTTCAAAATAAGCCCAAAATCCATAAGAAATTAAGAAAAAAACTGATCCGATGGTTGAGGCTGGTGAAGTTTTAACAATTTTTTAATAGCGAGAATCCAATTTCGTTAACATCAACCCGCAAATTACGCCGTTTAGTGATGCGCAATCTATTTCTTTTCTTAAACAGTATTATAGTCTTTATATATTTTTCTTAAACAGCTATAGCAGTAAACCAAATCCGATGAAGGAAAAGCAATTAAAATTTTCTGTACTCTTGCTCACTGTCCAGGGTTAAAGAGCTCGAGAGCTGGTATAGATTTTGAAGCCAGAATTGTTAGTATCCATTTCTCAATTTTACGTTTATTTCTTCTTATAGCTAATTTTGAACTTTTGATTTTATAAATATTTTTAATGCAAATTATAGTGATTTTTGACATTCATGAAGAATTATGTCTACAACGTTTTATCCCGCAATAATAAAATTTTGATTTGGTGAGTTTTAGCGTTTATCCGTGCTCCACGGCGATTTTTTGCATAAAAGAAATTTAGTTTGGGACCCCCAGCTTTCGGTTAATTTATATAGAGTTGCAATTAATGTATGTATATTTAAAGTTTTTATCACTGGTTTTTATGCTAAAGGGAGGGGGGAGGGTAAGGAGAGAGGTCAGCTAGTTTTACTGTATAAATTTTCTAAATACTTAGGTACGCCACGGCCGCCCTCCTTGACTACCTTAACGCCCCCCCCCCCATTTCCCTCTGGACCCGTTACCGTCTGCATAGAAGTCTCCAGCGCCAATTGGGGGGGGGGGGGCAATGCCCCTGTTGGGAACCTCTGATGGACAATGAAGGAGTTTCAGCCAAATTAAACGGTTAATAATACAACTTTCAGGAAACGTGAAGACGTTTGTAAAAACCTGATGCTACTCCAGTTACAGCTTAATTATACTTAACATTTCAAGAAATATAGGTGAACTATTTTAAAACGGCTAGTCGAATATCGTGAAACTTCACAAATATATCGGCTGTATAGTACTCTGAATTTCAGTTACTGTCGAAAAGTAACAGTATTGATAAAGGATTTACAACAAATTGTCATTTTTTTACTTACGGACTTCCAATAAAGAAGATGAAATTTATATGTTCACAGGTATATTTAGAAAGGATGGTTTGATTGTTTTTTTCAATGGGCTGGTTCTGATAATTTGTCGAAGCAAATCAAAAGAATCAATTACAAGTGGGTAAGTGTGATCACAGATCGCACAGAGGGTTTCGTTTAATATTCCTTTCAAATCACTTTATCTTTTTGAAAAATCTATTACTTCCACATTTCGCAACCAGGAGGCGCACTCGATTCTAAACAAACATCTATCCGAACGAAATCCCGTTTTACATACTATCCGCAGATATATTAGTGGAGGGGATTGGGCCCATAGCACCTGAGATCAGTAGGCGCACCTGGCGGTAAAAATGGAACTAAAATATGTAAGGCTATGGTGCACAATATGAAAGAAGGGTCAAAGCGGTGTCGGCAAAAGTTGGAAAATTTCTCCCCTGGATAAAAGGGCGGATGTTAGACAAATTACTTAAAATACACAAGCTAGAGCCCGGAGAGGTAAATAATATAAGACTTTTTGAAGATTTTATGATTTGTCGTGTGGTCTGAGGTATTCAGCTATACGTATGCAAAATTTCATGTCTCCAACTTAATTAGAGGCTCTCTTAGAAAGAATTGCTTCAAATACATATGTGGTAGCTCAAAGGGTTAAACGTAAGACATTTTCAAGATTCTATGATTTGTCGCTTGGCCTCAGGTGTTCTGCTATAAGTATGCAAAATTTAAAATCTCCAATTTAATTAGGGGCTCGGTTAGGAAGAATTGCTTAAAACACGCATGTGAGAGCCCAAAGGGTTAAAAGTACGACTTTTTCAAAATTTTATGATTTGTCGTATGATGTGAGGTGCTCAGCTATAAGTACCGAAAATTTCATGTCTCCAACATAATTAGGGGCTCACTTAGCAAGAATTGTTTAAAATACACATGTGGGAGCCCAAAGGGCTAAATGCACGACTTTTTCCAAAATTTTATCACTTGCTGTTTGATGTGAGGTGTCCAGCTATAAGTACCCGAAATTTCATGTCTCCAACATAATTAGAGGCTCACTTAGAAAGAATTGTTTATAATACACATGTGGGAGTTACCGACATTTATTCTTCTGCGAGTTAAACCGATTAATTAAATAATAATTAATATTTCAGCTTGTAATTAAGATAGGACTTAGAAATAGGTATCAATAAAATCAGCGAGAAATTTGACATCGGGATGCCATAAAATTGAATCAAAAAATTTAATATTTAAAAAGTTAAAATTCCGTATTAAAATATGCTATTAAGAAAAACCGCAGCGTCGTCATGTCTACCTGCTTTGAAATCTTTTGAATTGAAATCTTTTTTCTTTGTCTTTCCAATTAAAGAAAATAAATTTTTATCGATCGATTAATAGTGGATATTTTAACTTATACTCATCGCAGAAATGTGAACTTTATACCAAATGAAAGTAGATTTTTTTCTGCGTCTGTCTATTCCATTTACAAATTTCTGGGACCAATATTTTCTGATATGCGATTTCGATTTATAATGCCCACTTCATTTTTCGGCTTAATTTCCTCCGTGGTAACCATGCATCGGCTGATTTTACTGGTAACCTTTAGGAGAAACACGGATGATTTGGAGAAAGTTCATTTGAATCTGTGTTAAAAAGGTGGATTGGTTAATTTTAGAAGTTAATTAGCCCGTTTTTCAGTTAATTACCAACTTTTTCAAAATTTTATGATTTGTTGTTTAATGTGAGGTGTTCAGCTATAAGTGCCCAAAATTTCAAATCTCTAACATGTATAGTTTCTGAGAACGGGCTCTGTGACGGACAGACGGACAGACAGACAGACAGACAAAGGAGTGAGACGAATAGGGTTTCGTCAGATGAACGAAACCCTAAAAAAGAAAAAGACAAAAAAAAAAAAAAAGACAAATGACAATTTGTGAAAAATCCCTCATCATCCAGGTACTCTTAAAAAGCAACTGGAATAAAGCTCCTTTTATCAGCAATATATCTGTGAATTTTAACGATGTTCGACTGATGTGTTATATGAGTAGCTCGATGTAGTTGACGACTAAACTGTGCAACAACAGTTGTTCTATACTTTGCGCATGTGCAGTTAAAAATAATTTCATACGAATTCTCTAACAAATAATTAATACGTTCATGTTTTAATTCTAACTTTTTGATTTTACTTTTTTGCTGATTTTGGGAATTGTAGGTAAAGACGCATGGTATTCGCTAATAGTTCCAGCAGCTACAAAACATTCTTCCACTAGATCCATGTACGATAGTCTATGTGCCACTGTATTAGTATTGAAAATTTTGCCTTACTCAATGACGGAATAATTGCTATTTAATAAGGCAAAAATTATCTTTCTGAATTTATGGTTGCTAACCACTTTCAGGCAAAAAAAAAGTTGTACTCTACGCATGATATTTACCAGATCTGTTAAGTGAGAACCACGGATGGTATTTTCTGCCTAATTCACCGGCTGATACCCAGCATACTTCATTGCCTCTGTTTAGAATTGGGGCCCCACCAGTGGCTGAGAGGTTCTGCTCTCGAAGCTGGTAGACAGGAGGTGCTGGGTTCGGACCCAATCGCGCCCGTCGGCCTAATCGTTCGGAGTTTTCGTGGTTTTCTTCGAACCGTGGATTTCCATGCGTTAATACGGATTAGGTTCCCTTAGAAAGACCTCCACGGAAGGCACTCCCCCTAGGGCCTATATCCCTCGTGTAGATAATTGGCCGTCAACAATCAACCCAACCCAACCCTGTTTAGAATTGGCTACAGTATGTCCATATGTTATTATAGCTTGATTTTTTTACAGGATAAGTACAGAATAGTTATTCTGAATCACCTGTTCCTCATTCAACATATCACAAAATAACGCATAAAAATAAAAATAAAAATAAAAATTTTATCCCGAACTATTAGAGAAATTTTTATATTGAAATAAAGTAAAATTAAAAATTAAACTTTATAATAATGATCATCTTATTATATTTCTGCTACACACTGAAATTTCAACTTTTGAATGGGTGCTTTTAGAAAGTCTTATAAAAAATATTTTCTTGCTTTATGTTTAAGCCATCAGGCCCTTTTTTGAAGACAACATTTGAAAATAAATGATTTAATAACTAATTTGGAATTGCCTTCATTGAAAAATGATTGCTTCCTTGTGTGACTTCTTACGTTGTGAATCATGTATTTATTTTGCGTAACTAATCTTTTTTAATATAAAATTGAATATATTTTTTGGTATTATATACATTTGAAATTTTTAAATCGAATAGCCAGCTGCACTCGTTTTTTACATAACTAAGTGAATTACACAGAATATCTAATGTTTTTCATTATATATAACATATTTATATTTATTTTTCATTGAGGTAATTGTGCTAAAAGCCATGGCATTTTCTTATTTCTACAAACACTTAGTCCCTTTAATCAAAATTTATACACTGTTAATTGGTAAATAAAAAAAAACATAAATACCTACTTTTTATTACTATTCGTTGAAAGAGCTGTATTGTGTCTATTAAATTATTCTCTATACCAACGCTATCCAAGTGTTATTATTCCGAGACCCACATATAATATAGACATTTGTGTCAATTATTTCAAGGAAAATATTAACACAGCATACATACTAAAATAATAATAAGAAGAATAATGTGAATTGGAGTTATGAAAACCTTTACTAAGTAAAAAAAAAAAAAATAGTCAGTTCATGAATCTAATTGACAGAATGCAGCTTAAAAGTGAATGCGCTTTAACGTATTGTTTTACAATATCGATAGAGTTGGGATTTGAACTTTGAAAATTTTAACCGCTCTCTACTCAAAGTTTAATTAAGCATCTTTTTCGGATACCTATTTCTTTATACCTTTTCCCGATATTTTACTTTAAAAGTGCAATAAATTTTCTTTATCATATTTTTGCAGTAGACAATATGTACATTTCTGAAGATGTGACCTACCGATCAGTTACCGACAATTAGGTCACTACTCATGATATGGGGACCTCTGTTCTAAATATTATTTTCAGTATACGTCGTCTTTATTTTAATGAACACGCTAATTTATTTATAAACTGCACACGCGAACAAAGAATTAGCCTACTAGCATTTAAATAGTGTTATTTGTGCTTTCCTGACTTCTTATTATTAGGCCAATTTTCTTCCTTAGTGTAATAAGAGTTTAACTCTGTACGCAGTAGTATACCTAGAATTTTCGTGTAAAATTTGCATTAATCGACATTAAGGATCGGTCCTTTTCAATTACAAATCTACTTCCCCGCAGAAAATCGAAAATCTCGCAAAAATATTTTACTGCAATTCGATAATCTTACTCAAAAGCAAAACGTTTTACTCTCAATACTCTATTGAAATAAAATGTGAGAATGCAAAAAAATATATATATAATAGTCATTCAGCTGGGTTTTTAAAGTTATTTTTTTTTCCTTTCTAGAAATCATATATAGCGAGTAATTTGATACTAGATACTATCTGTTCACTTTCATATGTTTGTTTTCTTCAAACATGATAATGAAAGTAATTAAAGTTTAAAGTTCTCTCAAAATTTAATTCTTATTTCAAGTGATAAGCTTCAACCTTCAACATTTTAAAGATAATTTTATTTATCTCAACGGAGTGAAAAAAATGTTCGGGCCATGGGCCGAACTGGGCAATTTTTACTGCAATATTCAACTCACTTCTGCCGATACAATTCACTCAAAAAAGATGGTGGGAACAACACCAAGTCTGTAATATCAATGTAGTTCAACAGACGAAGCGTCAGACCTAGGAATTAATAATGTATAATCTATTAATCTCGATTGATATTCCAGACTGAATATTATTGACAGCAGATTATTTGAGTGAATAACGTTGCCGAAAGTAAACCAGGATCTCAAAGATGGCAGAGTGTTAGATCGTTAAACAAATGTCCCAGATTCAATTCTTTGCTTGGACATTTTTCAGCTATTTCAAACTGAATAAATTTCTCTGGTAAGATTTCGCTAGTTTGAGACAGGGATAAAATTAATTTTCTAAATTTATTAATGAAATTAAGAATGATATTCTTACTGAATATCGAAAACATTTAACCCTTAAATGCATGATTTTTTATCTTGTTTCGAAAAAAATTATATATGATTCTCTGAAAGGTTTATTACACAGGAAAAATAAGGAAAAAAAAATCAGAGATGCATTTCTCATATAATATGTCAATCTTTTCTTCAGTTGCACCTCTGTAATAGGGGAGACTAGGGAGTTGATGACCCACTTTTTCACAAATGATTTTTTATTTTTTAAATATTGTACGTAGAATAAAATTTTATGTATAATTTTATTTGTTATACAATCAGTTATTAAAATAAAATTGCTACATAAGTGTAATATATAAGAAATTTGAAAAATGATTGGTATTAATCATGACAAAATAATGGGTCAAGGCTCCCCACATATGGGAGGGTTGGCACACTATATGAGAGGCTGCTTGACCCACTTTGTTTTATGTTAAAATATTTGTGAAGAGAAATAAAAACAGTTTAAAAAGAGCAAAATAACTTTGATACATGCTTTAATTATTATAAAAAATATTTTTGAAAATATGATGCTTCAACAAACCTGTTTAGGCGTAATCACATGTCATAGAAGAAAATTTATGTTTTAAAGAGGATTTTGTCTGAGCAGGTATAATTGTACAACATGGAAATTAAATTTTAACATTTATGACAGTATTCCGCCAGAGACAGGGTCTTCCGTTTCCATAGGGTTTCATGCATTATAAGGACCGGATCTAGTAGACACTGTCCAGCTTTTTTTTATCTCCTTGTCCTACTTTTTGTGACATTCAACCTGACAACTATAGTTGCCATATAATTTGGCTTCATCTCACTCTATTCATTGTATTGAAATTTGTCTACATACCTTACTAAAGTTTTTCGATCCATGCTATGTTCTTTTACAGCCGCATGAGTACATAACTTATCATTAACATATTTTAACCCTTTCCGGCGAGGAGTAATCCTGTTTATAAACTGATGAAATAATGGACTGACACCAGAATTTATAAACGACGTTATTAGAAAGTAAGAACTTGCTTAGTTTCACGTACATTATAAAAGGAAAATTTTAATTAACAATTATTGGTGCCGCTTGTCAGTTTTGGAATTAAAATTAGGTGTCCCTTTTTAAGGACGCTATAACGAGATAATCGTTATATATATATATAACGATTATCTCGTTATATATGTTTACATTCCATCCCCCCCCAGACAGTTTCAATTAAAATTCTGTTTAATAAATTATTTATTTTGTGCACTATAGTCAAACAGTGCAGCCCCTAAATTAAATTCAACATTTAAAAACTAAATCGATTGTATTAACAGCCCTTCACATTTAAATTAAATTATTCTAAGTACTCATCTCTTTAATAAAATAAAATCAGTGAATCACTCTCCATTTTCACTTTCTGAGTCTCACACACATACGATTTAACCTTGTAGAAAAACGTTACTGTTGTCTGTTAGAAACTAAAGCATTTTAACTTCGCGTATTTCCTTATTTGGGCATGAATATAACTCATCATTTAAAATCACTTTACATGCAATCTATTTATTAGAATTATCTTCGCTTCACACCCTTTTGTCCAGATGTATGGCAATTCTGCATTTTTGTGGTAAAGTGGTTCATCTTTGATCTAACATCTGCTCTAGAAAAATACATTCTCATGATTTTTAGCCTAACGAATTCGGTCTGTTACTATGCCCTTTCCAGATAACATTTTTTATTTTTTTTTAACCGCAGCTGTATCCATGTACAGATTAGTCTGCGGCTATCATGACTCAGGAATGTATGCAGCCCACAATCTGCTCCCCCCTACACAATTAATATGGTAGAAGCCTACCGTATGTTTTTGGCGAACATACTAGCCAATGTTTCTCTTTGCCTCTTGTGCATGGCGCAAAAATACTCTTAGATTGGTGATATTGTAGTCCGCCAAGCAAGAAAGTTGTAACTGCATATTCTTCACATTGCTGCTCTGTCTCTAGCCTCGTGATGACGTCTTAAAAGAGGCTCCTTATTGCTTTCCCCCTGTACCTCTCCCTTCGACTTTCATCATGAAATAAAGGAAAAGTTCGTTCTACGAATTGGAGTTTTTTTTTTTTTTTAATAGGACCTGGTGTTTATTTTCGCAGCCTTGTAAACGCAAAACGGCCATCTCTTCTAGCAAAAAAGTCTTCATATAAATTGGTCACCTGACCAGTTTTTTTTTTCTCCATTAACAAAAAACAATGTAAGGGAGAGGTACTTGCTTCCAATCCTTTTTTCTTTATGGACTTCTTGCAGCGATGGATTCCTCCCGGCTGTCGCACCGCTCCGTTGCTGTGAGCTTCGAGGATCTCGCCCCCGTCATCTAACCAAACAACGACACGCTGATTTTCCAGAGGTACAGCTTATCTTCGCTTACCGGCTGCTTGGATTTCATCATGGAGTGAACTTTTCGCCCCGAACGACTGCTCTTCACCGATGAAGTATCCGTGCCTGCCTGCTAGTCTGCTTTTCCCCTTTGCCAACCCCTGGAGTTTTGGAATCAGCTGCACGCTCCCCGTCGCCGAAGAAATCTGCCTGCCTTACATCCTCCCGTCGCCGAAGAAATCTGCCCGCGTGCAAACTTATCTCTCGGACCATTCCCCCGGCCCATCATCGCATCATACTTGTGAAAGAGTTGTGTTAAAGAAAGTTTTTGTGTGAAAGAGTCTACTGAAATTAGAAATCAACTGCAAATGTTTCCTTTTAATAGCAATATTGGTGATGTCACAACTCCAACAAGTTCCGCGTTGAGAAACCTTTCGAGTCTGTGTGAAAAATGATACAAATTTTGTGTGAAATCATCTGTTCAGTGAAGCACTGATTTCAAAACAAAAAAAAACAAAAAAAAACCCCTGAAAATACATGTGTTCGTTGAAAAGAACGTCCGGGCGAGTCAGCGATTGAATCATGACTCTCGCTCTCATTTCTATTTACACAGCCAGCCTCCTCAATATTCTGAAAAGTGTCTTTGGTTAACCTTTTACCATACGACACCATTGTTTGTGAAAGAAATGCCTCAGTGTTTTTTTCGTGATCACTCTTGATTAAAATATCCACCCCAATTTGTCCTGCGAGCTGCTCAAGTGTGCTATGTGTGTTGTGCGTCAACTTATCTGATGCTACAATCAGAATGTGCAAAATGTGATTGTTTGTGAATATTCTAGTGTGCGCGAGTGTTGATTAATTCTAATAAAAGGAGTCAATCAAAAAAATCATTCAAATGACTCCTGAAGTTGTGCTCCATAAATTCTCCGTTGTGCACAAATAAAAAAAAAGGAAATCGTCGAGAGTCAGATATATATGCACTAATGAAAACAAAAGTTCTCAATCAAAAAAAGAAAATGAAGGTGCATTAGTAAAAAAAAAAAAAAAAAAAAAAAAAAAAAAAAAAAAAAAAAAAAAAAAAAAAGATAATATTATTGTGTTTTTGTACAGGATACGAAAACACGGTCATATTGCTTTTTTCGATATTTTGTGCTGTCTATTATAATATTTATAAATATAATATAATTATTTTTTCCCATTGCATTGAATGTTCCAATATTCTTAGTTATTATGAAATTCATTCACCTCTGCTTAACTCTTAATGCATATTAAAATATGTTAATTTTTTTTTTCTCTCAAAAAGCGTTAACGAGGATTACATTTTGTCTCATATATTTTTTTCTAGTTTGCCTTTCGGCTTGAAAATATTTTAATTTGAGAATTTTTTTAATTTCTGTCCTTTTAGAGAAACAAGGACAGATAGCAAGTTTTTTTTCTTTGTTAAAAAGGATAAAATATGTTTTTTATTTCAGTTGCTTGCTCCTACCACTTTTATTTTGAAAGACGTACATTTTCATCCATTTTAAAAAAAATAAAATAGGAGCTATTGCGAAATATTTTTCTGTTTCTCTTTCTTTTGCTTAAAATAAGCAACGGTATTATTTTTACTTTGAGAAACACAATTTTGTCCCTGGATAAGTTTTTTTTTTCTCTATATTTTTCTATAAAAGGTTTAAAAAAAAAGACTTTTTGTTTATTTTTAAGTTGTGTATTAGTTTTTTTTTTAATGTGATTATTAAACTATTTTATTTCATTATTTTATTTGCTTTGCATTTTTATCTGTTTATGTGTGTTATATTTAGATATGTATGCTGAATTTCAGTAACAATTTTTGATTAGAGAATTTGTGTTAGGTAAATCGTTGACATTTCAGCTAAACAAGTTCAAATCAGCATTAACCAATTTGATGGAGATCCGGATTTGCTTAAATTCTTTTTTAACCAAATTAGGTCGGTTGCTGAAATTAACAAATACAGCCCTAAGACTACCATTGCTGTGCTTGTAGGGAAGTTAATTGGTCCCGCTCAAAAATTTTATGCTCAGAATCCGGAAATTCAAAATATCAATGATCTAGATACGCTTGAAAAAGAATTTGCCGCATTTTTCTCACCTCCGAGCAAATGCGTGGCTGGCGTTGAACTTTCCAACTTATCTCTTCTGCCAGCGGAGTCAATTAAAAATTTGGCTCACCGGTTAAACGTGTTAGCCGCAACTGTCTATTCAGATATTAAAGACGAAAATGCCCGTAACACGATTAAACTTATGAAATTTATGGAAGCTGTGCCAGCTAACATACGAATAAAGTTACAAGAAGAAGGCGTCAATGAATATCGTGCTGCTGTTGAAAGAGCACAGACGTTGCACGAAATTCTGCATAACGAACAGATTCTACATTGCTTACCCTCTGTCAGTAAATCTCAAAATAACATTGAAGAACAATTGAAAGAACTCTCGGAAAAAATTAATGCGTTAACACTTGCACCGCCTGGACCCAAAACTGAAACTAAAAAAAAAATGATATGCAAGGTAGCCCAAAGTATAACGCAAATGCGATGCGCTATAGGAAAAATGTCAAAACGCGAAATTTCCCAAAACGTTTTTCCCCTCACAAATTTCCACAAAGAAACGTTGTGACATGTCAACTCTGTTTCCGCAATGGCTACCAGGCCCATCAGTATTTTAAATGGAAAAGAGTTAATACACAGAGAAGGGAAAATTTTAACAGACGCAACAATTACCAGGCTCAGGAAAACTAGAACAGAGACACAATTTTTATGCTTATGATTTTGTGTCTCAACCATGTGACTTTACATCAGCAACATTTCCTATTGACCCTACAGTACCAAAGATCTCTAAAGAAAGGTTAGTCAATTCAACCGGGTCACAAACTTCAGATCACATTAAAATCGCAAGAAACATCACTACTCAAACAGAAAATGAAGGCGATAACAATGTTCACATCATTTGAAGTGTTAATACGCATTCTCCATCACCCCCTCTTGTAAAGGCCACGATTGCAAACCGTAAAATCACCCTATTGGCTGACTCTGGAAGTAGCATTTCGTTACTTTCACAAAATTTATTTAATGAACTTAAACCTGTATTAAAATACAAGAGACTATCAACAGCCATAAATATTAAAACCGTCAATTCGTATGTTTCTTTTTCTTCATGTATAAGAGCATCCATTAAGTTAGAAAAAAAATCCTTCTCGCATCACTTTTATATAGTGGATATTCCTGAATCCTCCAGTTTTGAAGGCATTCTTGGTTTTGATTTCATTAGTAAATTTAACATTATCATTGATACTTTCAATAAATGCATTCACATTAACAACAACTTGACTATTCCACTAGAAACAGCACACACTAAGTCAAAGGTCAGTGAAAGTAATCAATGTAACACCTTATGTGATGTGGTGACAAATCAAAAAGTTTTCTTAACCCGTAAAATCATTCTAGAACCCCAAGAGCAAACATGGTGCTCAGTTTACACAAACAATAATATTAAACATGACGTAAATTATCTATTTGAATATTTGGCAGATAAAAAAGAAGTAATAGGTCATGATGCCATTATTCAAATGGATAAGAAATCTAGACGCAAAACGAAGCCTGTACAATTAAATCATTTCTTTTCTATTTCACTTAAAAATAATTCTGACACTACCATTCATCTCCCTAAACACACAAAAATTGGACATTTATCTGAAGTTGAGGAATTTCTTGACTACCCCTCTGATAATTTGGACAAGCAGCATAATTCAGAACAACACTTCCTAAATTTTATCAAGGCATCTAATGAAACATTAAAAAAGAGGAAAGAGGATTTGTCAGCTACCGATTTCGATCTTACACATTTAAGTTCTAATGAAGCAAATACAATGACTAAATTATTACTTAATAATTATCCTGCCTTTTCAAAATCATTAAATACACTTGGTCATACTGATAAGATTGTACCTGATTTGAAATTTATTAATGACTACCCTATAAAAACTCTTCCATTTCCCCTTCCTCAATCTTTGCAAAAAGGTACTTTAGAACAAATTAAAGATCTGCTTGATGCCAAAATTATTGAACGCCACTGTTCAGAATGGGCTTGCCCCATGCTTTTAGTCAAAAAGAAACCAGGCGGAACTGGTAAACAAAAATTTCGTCTCGCCTTAGATATTCGAATGGTAAATACTGTAATTCAAGGATCATCTTACCCTCTACCTAAAATTCAAACCATCATTTCAAATCTTTCTCAGTATCGATATTTTTCTTCTTTTGACTTTCATCAGGCATATCATCAAATTGATTTGCCAGCAAAATTCCAAAATCAGTTGACATTTACTACTATGTTTGGTTCTTTTAGATACAAGAGATTAGTGTTCGGATTAAAAAACAGCGCTTCTATTTTCCAAGCTCTAATGGACTCTTTGCTTGATGAATTACAATTAGATTGTGTATATACATATCAGGATGATTTCATTGCAGGTGCAAACTCTTTTGATGAAATGTATAGTAAATTAAAAAAATTCTCTCTATCTTAACCAAATATAACTTGACCCTGTCTCCTAACAAGTGTACTTTTCATAAAACTAGTATTGACTATTTAGGATTTCATGTAGAAAATCAGTCTGTTTCCCCAATTCAGTCAAATATCATAAAAATAACATCTTTTCCCACACCTACAACTAAACGTCAACTAAAAAGACTCATTGGTGTCATTACATTTTATAAGAGTCTAATTCCATCCTTTTCTGAGTTAGTACAACCACTGATAAACCTAACTACTCCAAAAGTTAAATTTAAATGGACAGTTAAACATCAAGAAATCATGCACACAATACAGAAAATTTTCTTTAATTCTCCCATAGTTAGATTACCTGATTGGAACAAGACATTTTATTTAAATACAGATGCGTCAAATGTTGCTATTTCTGGTGTTTTATTACAAGAACATGATCAACAACTTTTACCAGTAGCATATTTTTCTAAATCTCTTAAGCCATCTGAAAAAAAATACCCTGCACTTAAATTAGAACTCATGGCAATTTATAAATCTGTTACCGCTTTCAAATATTATTTATATAACAGACAATTTGTAATTCTTTCTGACAGTAAACCCTTAGAAAAATATAACAAAACTACTAATCCAGCTGATATTATCTCTCGTTGGCTCATGGAGCTTTCAGAGTACTCATACACTTTTAAGCATATCCCTGGTAAAAAAAAAAAATGTTCTTGCTGACTATTTATCTCGCTGTACTTTTGAAAACAATCAACAAACTCTGGATACTAACCCTGAACTTATCCATGACCCTCAACCATTACCTATTGTTGACTATGATACACCAGACAGTAATAATTCATGTTCAAGTGCCACTAAGAAATATGTAAACTATCTTGTATCTGGTAAACAAACAAATCCAGATCCTTTATTGGAAATTTCAAATGAAACTTTCTGCACTGAACAAAAAAATGACACCACCTTATCCACTGTTTACAAAGATATTCTAAAGAAAGGACCTTCTCAAAAATATCCTAATTACTTCATACACCCTGATTCGAAAGTTTTAATGTTAAAAAAAGAAAACAATCTTAACAACACTTTTTCATATCACATTGTTGTTCCTAACTCTCTTAAAAGCAAAGTTTTAACAATCTCTCATTTATCTCACTTTGGTTTTAATAAAACCTATGAGTTCCTATCATCAAGATACTTTTGGAAAGGCATGTATGTTGACACCTTAAACTTTGTAGCTTCATGTGTCAAACGTCTTCAATGTAAACATCATCAAACCCCTCCTGCACCCTTACAACCCACCTACACGCCCAGATATCCTGGCCATACTATTAGTACAGATCTCGTTGGACCTTTTTCTAATGGTAAACATATTTTAACTATTACAGATCACTTTTCGAGACATGTTGAACTTTTTCCACTTAATGATACATCTGCGGCTAAAGTCGTTAAATGTTTATTCTCTTACATAACCACCTTTGGGAGACCTTCTGTTGTCTTATCAGACTTAGGACCCCAATATACATCTCAAATATACAACATTTTTAATGATACTCTAATCTTCGGGCAAACCTTAGTTGTCAATGGTGATTATACTGAGCGAGCCTTTTTACTGACTTTGGCGTTGTAGGATTTCCATACTGGGAGATATAGCGAGGAGTTTGGCGCGCAGAAAATCCTTTTTCGGATTTAATTTATATTATTTGTTTACTGCTGAAGTATATTCTTGGATCGCCAGGCTGTTCATCGTTGTTTGGAGGAATAAATTTGCGTGAGTTGAATTTACCAATTAATTTGTTTTTTCCTGTTCCACGCAATTTATATATATATATATATTCCTGAAAGAATTCCGGTTGATGATAGACAGCCAAAATACATTTAAAGTAAAATTATTAAAAAAAAAAACAAAAAAAAAAACAAAAACAAAAAAAAAACGAAAAATCCCCTTTAGGGACGCCGGCTGGGGAGGGGCCAGGAAGGGCCACCGCCTCTCTCTGGATTTTGAAAATTAATTTTAAACGAAACTTTCTTCATTTCTGATTGTTAAAAATGAAAGATAAAAAACTGCCTTGCCTTCCTGAACCCCTACCGTGGCAAAGAATTTTTAATTCTTTTTCTTTAATTTTCTTTTTACATTCACGTGTTTTTAATTTATCCAAAAGGGATCAGAGACCCTGTGGTGGATTTTTTTTTTTTTTTGAATTGTCAGTTTTGTTAAATGTTGGTAGAAATCAATTTTTGAATATTTAATATTTCTTAATTGTTGTATTATTTTATTGCTTCTGAGTATGTTTAAAAATTGTCTTAAATGGATAATTCTGTCATTTTTTTTAAATTTAGCTTATTTCATACTTACATTCTGCAGCGGGCGAATGTAGACCATGGACCTCCGCCACCCAACAACAAAAAAAATATTTAAAAACGTGTAAATGCAAACGAGATATTAGAAAAGAACCTTCCCATTGGTTTAACATTAACTCCCGTGTAAGGCTCCTGTCCCTACAGGCGAAGACACTCGCGAACTAATGCTAACCCTATGGGGAGTTTATTTTCTAATATCTCGTTTGCACCTCGCAATTTTTAAATATTTTTTTGCATTGGATAGCTGAGGTCAATATCTACATCGCTCTTTACTTTTTCAATTTTGGTTGCAGATATTTTTTATTAAGTTACTTTCGCTTTCGAAACCGGTTTCGAAAATGAAAGTGTCATTCTAAGAAAATATCTGCAACCAAATCGAAAAAGGAAAAAAAGGAGAGATGTAGAGATAAACCTCAGCTATCCAATGCAAAAAAAAAAAAAAAAAAAAAAAAAAAAAAATTATAAATGTCGAAACAAGTTTTTAAAACTAACAAGTCCTTAATCAGAAATTTGTATTCGGGTATGGGTTGAGGAACGCTGAAACTCTAAAACGAAAAATGTATGTACTTTCATTTTGAAAAAACATTCTCGATATGTATATCTATAATTTCTTGTAACAATCAAAATAAGATGTTTGTGTTGGTAATCGCGCCCCTCAATCTCCGCGCCTGGGACGACTGAGCCCCTTCGCTTCCCCCCCCCCATTTCGCACGGGCCTGATTGATTTATGTCAAGTTAAATTATAATTTTCCTTATCAAATCAAATTAACTTACATTTATGCATAAAACTGTAGCATGCATTATGAAAAACTGGTGAATTTTTTCTTGTTTTTTGTGTGGAAAATACTGTTAAAATATCAAATTTATACTATTGTTTAAAAGACAAATTAATTTAACTGCTGATCAATTCTTTCTGAGTAAAATAAGAATAGTTTAAACTTCTATTTGCGAAAAGATAGAAATTATATCGTGAATGTAGTTAAGAAAAGACGCATAAAAAAAAAAAAGATTAGTTTTAATGTACACAAAAAAGAAAATTATTGTTATTTTACATATTCTTTCCATGTGCTTCATATTTACTTGAGATGAAATTGTCTAATCCACCAAAATTTTCTATCCAACGCGATTGTCCAGTAAATTAAAGAAATAAAAATACATTCTTAGATAACAATTGCTTGTAATTAATTTACCGGAAACTAAGAAAAACTTTTCGATTTCAAATCCCTTCAAATATCATGCCTGCAAATATCCTGTTTTTACGTTTAAAAACAAGACCTAAAATATAAAGTTTCCGGTTCTTGGACGGGGAAAAATAGTTTTATGAGAACAGTATTAAAATAAAGAGCTTCTTTTATTCGTTTTAATTTGCAAAAGAAATTTTTCTTTGTTATTTTAAATGTCTCAGCCATATATTGGGTATGTACTTGGGGTGAAATTTTCCGAAAAATTCGAATCCACCGAAAATTTTTCTCTATATTTAATAGTTTTAAAAAAGAAACTTTTGATTGGACATCAAAAATCTACTATCTCTGATAATAAGGAGAGGCTTTATCTATTGACCATCACCCCGCATCTACTCTGTTGGGGGTCTAAGGTTACTAGCCATTTGCTTGCACCGCGCCAAATTCTCGCCAGAATCCTTCCTTGCGAATAAATACATTTCCTTGATTATTATTAGATATTTATCATAAAAATGAATATATGTTAAGCTCAATCGATTTTGATTAATGAGTCAATCATTTTTCATATAAAAATGTGGAAAAACGGAGATTTAATATGCCATTTCTTTCAGATTCTGTACAGAACTATTTATTGTCGCGGACTTACACTCCTCTCTAGTATAATCTCCATTGACAACTAAGGTCTGCCTCAAGTATAGGTATTAAGGTACTTCACAGCTCTGTTTCGAGGCCACAAAGCAATGCTCTTTCAGAAAGAATAAATAAATCAATCAAATACTCTGTTAATATACTTTTGCAAGAAGGTCACTCTTTTGAAAATGCAATATTTATACACAAGTCGCTCTATAATGGTTCAAAACATTCAACTACATTATACACTCCTAATCTTCTGCACTTTGGACGTGAACTTTCATTAATTTTTTCACTTTTGATCAGAATAGCAATCAACCTTTTCTAGATAAACATACTGAAATACATAAACTACTTGAAGATTTACACAAAATATATGACAAGGCTTACATTAACATTAAAACAGCACAGGATAAAAGATATAAACATTACGGCCAAAAAGCTAAATTAAGAACCATTTGTCTCAAAGATATTGTGTACTTAAAATCTGTTGATAAATTCAAACCTAAATACACTGGACCATACATTGTAACTTTCAAACATTCACCTGTGTCATTCTCGATCAAGAGGTTATATGCTGCTGATAATACAGCATTTCGGGTGCACATTGATAGGTTACTTCTTGCACCACCTCGATATGGACATTTATTCGATGCTACAAGTCACTTAAACAATCACAACTTCCCTAATGTTTATCAACCACATACATATAATTTAAGAAACAGAAAATAATATACTTTTGTTTATATTTTTTTTTCTTATGACATGTATTGTGAAGATAAGTGTACAACCAGAGGCTGTATGTATGTTGCTTGCAATAGATCTTTGACAACATTATGGCTGGCCCATGACTGTTTTCTTCGAAGATCTCTTGTGAACAATATTTTGAATCACTTTACACTCTTTTTATTTTACTGTACACTTTTATGTTATTTACATACACTTAACTATTATTTACAGTTTAACATTTATTTTACATTTCATTCTTTTACGATTACATTTCAGTTAAAAGTGATAACTAACACATTTAATAATTGCAGTTATTTAAAAAAAAATTTTTTTTCACCTGTAATTTGATAACATTTTCTTGGCAACCAGTTAGTTACCTTCTAAGTATATGACTTGTGCATTATTTAACCTGATTATGACTTTTTCATTTTTTATGTCTCTCTTCACTCTAGGATTGTCTACCCCTTTTTGATTTGATATATATGTGAAATATATATCTATTTTTTTATTTTTTAATTCTCCCTTTCGAATGTTTTGTTCCCGTTCAAAATTATTGCCCTTAGGGTCCAAAACTTCATTGTGTTGAGAGACAACCCCTTGGAATTGGTGTTCCAATTCACATAAATCAATTTTTGCTTGTAAACCGACGTGTGCTCCTTTAGAGGACCGCTAGCGTCTTCGGAGGAGCAGGGACTCATATAAGCGGGCGCTGTATGAGTCTCAAAACTCCCTCCTCATATAAGGCTGAAGCCCTAAGCCGACGCCATAATACTTGTGGTCTACACAAGATTCAGGGTGACACCTTTTTCATGGGCGTACTTCAGGCACCTCTTTTTTTTTTTGTCATCCTATGCTGCATGCATGAACATTACATTTTTTTTTATCATGTCAAATTTCTCTTAAATCATATTACAATTGCTTATTAGTTTACAATTACACATTTCACTTATCTAGACACACGGCAGTGTGTCAGCCAAGTTCGCCTGACATAGCCGTGTGTTATTTACACGAACCATTTCGAGCTGTTTTCATCAAATTTCAATGCTCTACAACTGAAAATCTATTGGACCTACGTACTTTTTATACGAAATGTGTAGTAAGGCCACCCTAATTACCTAAAATCCAAAATTTTATAAATAACGCATAATTAGTTTCCGAGTTAAACACATTTGAAATTGTCTGATAATCGATAATTTTACCACTGACTGACTGACTGACTGACTGACTCACTCATCAAAAAGATCTCGTACATCTACTGCAGCCACAGACTTCAAATTTGGTGCGAAGTTCGTTTACACTATAAAACTAAGGAAAAAGATAAAAAAATTGTGAAAATCGATAAATTACCCACCTGGGGGTGCCCATTTTTACTTTACCATTGCGTCTATTAGGCGAAATTTTAATTTGCCGTAGGAGGGGACGCTGTTCTGTCGCCAAATACCGGCAAGTTTCTCGCCAACAGGGCGATATATCGCCAAATTTGGCGACCAAAATTAGTCGCCAAAAGTGATGCCACCTTGGCGATATCTCTAATATTTCGCCAAATTCCCATAGACTTCCATTGTAAACCTATCTACTTACTGGGGGTTTATCTGGGTTTACTTGCTTACAGAAAATCAACAAAATGAGATATTCTGTCCGTCACAGAGCCCGTTCTCAGAAACTATAAATGTTGGAGGCGTGAAATTTTGCATATTTACAGCCGAACACCTCACATCAAATGACAAATCATAAAATTTTGAAAAAGTTGTAAATTTAACCCTCTGGGGTCTCACATGTATATTTTAAACAATCCTTTCTAAGTGAGTCCTTAATTAGGTTGGAGGCGTGAAATTTTGCATACTTATAGCGGAACACCTCACATCAAACGAGAAATCATAAAATTTTGAAAAAGTCGTACATTTAACCCTTTGGGCTCCCCATGTGTATTTTTAAACAATTCTTTCAAAGTGAGCCTCTAATTAGGTTGGAGGCGTGAAATTTTGCATACTTATAGCTGAACCCCTCACATCAAACGAAAAATCATAAAATTTGAAAAAGTCATACATTTAACCCTTTGGGCTTCCACATGCGTATTTTAAGCAATTCTTTTTAACTGAGCCCCTTATTAAATTGCAGATTTGAAATTTTGCGTACCTATAACAGAACACCTGAGGCCAGGCAACAAATCGTAAAATCTTGAAAAAATCTTACGCTTAACCCTTTGAGCTACCACATATGTATTTTAAGCAATTTTTTCTAAGGGAGTCCCTAATTAAGTTGGAGACATGACTTTTTGCATACGTATAGCTGAATACCTCAGACCACACGAGAAATCATAAATTTTCCAAAAAGTCTTATATTATTTACTCCTCCGGGCTCCAACTTGTGTATTTTAAGCAATTTTTCTAACCTCCGCCCTTTTCACCCGGGGAACACTTTTCCAACTTCCTTTGACCATTCTTTCATATTTAGTTCCCATAGTCTTACATATTTAGTTCCACTTTTTATCGCCAGGGGTGCCTACTTATCTCGGGTGCTATGGGCTCAATCCCCTCGGCTAATATATCTACGGATAGTATGTAAAACGGAGTTTCGTTCGGATAGAGGTTTGTTTAGAATAGAGTGCGCCCCTGGTTGCGAAATGTGGAACTAACTGATTTTTCAAAAGGATAAAGTGTTTTGAAAGGAATATTAAACGAAACCCTCTGTGCGATCTGTGATCACCCACTTGTTATTTTCAAAATCATCAGAGAAAAGTTTATTTAGTTAATTAAATTTGAAAATCCAGGGAGAGGCAATGTCCTTCCTCTGCACTGCCTCTTTGCCCGCATCCATGGATGAATGATACATAGTGTGGCATAAGCACATAACTTTATTTTTCACTTTAAGTACAAAAAAGCAGGCCCATCTATAGGATATTTAATTGGAAAATTTAATAGGAAAATTTAATATGGGAAATTAATAGGAATTGTTGTTTCAGAAATAATAAAAATTTCGAATCTATACATTTCGTTTTAAAACATGCATTCAGTGTAGCAGTATTAAAATATAGATTTCTGCTGCAAATTGACAGCCAAATAGTTTGTTGTAGGAAATTTAAATTAAAATTGAATGTTGCTTGGTGAATAAAATAGTCTCATGTAAACACATTAAAAAGCATTAAGTAAAGTGTCTAAATATATTGTAACTTTACAAAAAGTAATGATATCTAACAAAAACATAGCTGTGAAAAAAGGGAGCCAAGTTCTGTAAAGACAATGGCAAGAAAAGAAGTGATATCTAAGTGGGTGCCAAGTTCAAATAAAATTCACTCAAACTTACCTACTGAAGTATTATGGCATTTTTTAAATTGTTTAGAAATAAAAAATATTGATAACATATTAATAATAAATCTAGAACTTGGCAAGTTTTTGATAAATGTTATGCCTATAAATTTCATGTCTTAATAAAATGATGATGTTAATATTAACAACAATGTCATTATAAAAAAAATAATATAGTTTTTATTATAAACAAATGACTCATGTTAAAGATTTGATAAATCGATAAATACACAAATTCATTCCCACTCGTCTTTGGTTATGATTCTAGCACCCACCCTTCGGAAACCTCAATGCAAACAGACTAAAAGGCCTGAGAAAGAGACAGATACCTTTACGCTTGTTCTTGGTCATCCCTCTAGAGACTGCACCCCTTTAACCCTTCAGGGGCAAAGAGCTTTTATTCGTGACATGCTGAAATGATTCAATCACACCAGAATTTAAAAACAAATTTATTTCAAAATGGGTAAAAGCTTCTTTTCACGTATTTAATAAAATTAAACTTTTTAGTCCTGAATTCTAGTGTCAATGTGGCATTTTGCAGTTAAAATTAGGTGGGATATATTTTATCCCACCATCCTTCAAGGGGAAGGAGCTCACTCAAATGAAGGCTACCAAACATGAAATAACAAGTTTAGATATAATAATGTCATTAATAAAAAATAAATGACTTGTAGGTAAAAACTTGCCAAGTTCTAGATTTATTATTAATATGCTATCAATAATTTTTATTTCTAAACAATTTAAAAAATGCTATAATACTTCAGTAGGTAAGTTTGAGTGAATTTTATTTGAACTTGGCACCCACTTAGATATCACTTCTTTTCTTGCCATTGTCTTTACAGAACTTGGCTCCCTTTTTTCACAGATATGTTTTTGTTAGATTATTATTTACTCTATACTTCTAGTGTTGCATTTGTGTTTATATATTATATTTTTTTATTGTTAGTACTTGTGCTTTTTCATAAAATGATCCGAATCAGGATCAATATTTTGATGATGTGCAGCCAATGGTCTACTTATATGCTGCTTAAATATTTGCTGTCAGAGTCGACTCAGTTAAAAAAAAATATATACCATGGTATACATAATTTTTGAAGAAAATTTTAATTCACATGGAGATGAATAAACTTAATTTAGAAAATATTCATTCATAAAATCTCTTAGGACTGTTGGAACTATTGATGAAAGAGATTTTTTTGTGTTCATGACAGCAACTTGTTTTTTTTTTTTTTAACTTTATGTTTTGAAATATATTTATATGTGTAACTATTTTTCTTGCTGTTTTGCCCATGCACACGGGTCAACAAAAGTTTTTTTTTTTTTTTCCGGTGTCCCAGGTGATATATATAACGATTATCTCGTTATATATGTTTACATTCCATCCCCCCCCCCAGACAGTTTGAATTAAAATTCTGTTTAATAACTTACTTATTTTGTGCACTATAGTCAAACAGTGCAGCCCCTAAATTAAATTCAACATTTAAAAACTAAATCGATTGTATTAACAGCCCTTCACATTTAAATTAAATTATTCTAAGTACTCATCTCTTTAATAAAATAAAATCAGTGAATCACTCTCCATTTTCACTTTCTGAGTCTCACACACATACGATTTAACCTTGTAGAAAAACGTTACTGTTGTCTGTTAGAAACTAAAGCATTTTAACTTCGCGCATTTCCTTATTTGGGCATGAATATAACTCATCATTTAAAATCACTTTACATGCAATCTATTTATTAGAATTATCTTCGCTTCACACCCTTTTGTCCAGATGTATGGCAATTCTGCATTTTTGTGGTAAAGTGGTTCATCTTTGATCTAACATCTGCTCTAGAAAAATACATTCTCATGATTTTTAGCCTAACGAATTCGGTCTGTTACTATGCCCTTTCCAGATAACATTTTTTATTTTTTTTTAACCGCAGCTGTATCCATGTACAGATTAGTCTGCGGCTATCATGACTCAGGAATGTATGCAGCCCACAATCTGCTCCCCCCTACACAATTAATATGGTAGAAGCCTACCGTATGTTTTTGGCGAACATACCAGCCAATGTTTCTCTTTGCCTGTTGTGCATGGCGCAAAAATACTCTTAGATTGGTGATATTGTAGTCCGCCAAGCAAGAAAGTTGTAACTGTATATTCTTCACATTGCTGCTCTGTCTCTAGCCTCGTGATGACGTCTTAAAAGAGGCTCCTTATTGCTTTCCCTTTGTACCTCTCCCTTCGACTTTCATCATGAAATAAAGGAAAAGTTCGTTCTACGAATTGGAGTTTTTTTTTAATAGGACCTGGTGTTTATTTTCGCAACCTTGTAAACGCAAAACGGCCATCTCTTCTAGCAAAAAAGTCTTCATAGACGCCGAACTCGAAACCATTTCAGAGGCAAAGTACTTTCAATACTAAAATGTTGAAATAAATGACTGGCACCGGAATATACGAAGAAATTTATTTGGAAATAAGAAAGAGGCTATATTTCACATACATATTAAATTGAAAATATTTCAGCAAAATTCTGGTATCATTGTGGAGTTTGGGCATTAAAATAAAGTGGTTTCATAAACATATCACTGCCCATGAAACAGTTAAGACTGCTGCTTTCGCACGTTCAATTCTTTTCCACTGTTTCTATTTACCTATTGTAAGTAATATTTAAACGGAAAAAAAGTTCCGTTGAACTTTCGCATTCATATTTCATTAATTTTTTTCGTGTAGTGCAAATTGCAATTTTTCACATCTTTGTTTAATAAGTTTTAAACGTTTTCTTTTCCATCATCCCATTTTAGTGTAACTTTGGAGAATAAATTTATATTAATTTTTATAAATAGCCATTAATATTTCATTATGCGTAGTGTATTAAAAAAAAAGATTTCTAAAAACCCTTCATAAACACATTACCGACGGGCAATTTTTATCAAATCTGAATTTTAAAACAGTAAAAGCTCCTCCCTCTTCTGAAAGTCTTTAGTAAATTGGTGTTCTAGATAAGTTTCCCAAGTTTATGCATCAGTAAGTATCTTTCAATAAACGAATTTAATATAAAATGGGTTACAATCTAAAAAATATGGGCAACATGATATAAATGCATTTTCTGTAAGGTAGAACCCATGCCCTTAGTCAATGATGTATTTCGAATGAAAACGAGAATTCTCGTTTCCCGTCGTGAATGTGTTAAGGGAGCCTTGAACATCTGGTCAACCGTCCCTCACATCGACTGGGTTAAGCCTTCCTACATAGCCGTTTTCTAAAGAATAGCACATTGTTATGTTAAGCCTAACTTACACTATAATCTTTATGCCTGAAATGAAAGCTCGATATTTCTGCATTACTTAAAACCTACTTACTTAAATTTATGTGATATATTTTATCTGAAAAAAGCTTACAAATTTTTTCTAAAAATCGCAACTTTCAGATTGAAAACACATCATAATTGATATTTCCCACACCTATTTTGATTATCTGTATGAAACAGAGATTGTTGTTTGGACATTCTGGTAGCTTTGGTTGACACCTAATGATAAAACTTTGAAATTCTTTTAAATATGAAAACTGATGGGTGGGTCAACCGTCCCTAGCCTCCCCTATAAGTAATAACTACTGTTGTGTGACTGGTTTACGCTAAAATATTGCAAATTAGTAAATATTTTAAGAATTATGTCTCCAAATACCTTATTTTATATAAGTATTTATTTTATAAAACTTAACCTTTAGCCCTTTAATTCCCGTGATAGAATAAGTTCTAGAAATTATGTAGTCCAGATAATCTGACTTTACACCAGAAAGTTTCAATGGTTAATTTCACTTTATATAAATTCGGAATGTCTGTTATTAATTGAAGCAGATGTTGCTATTTTAATTTTCTGGTGTGAATTAGGTATATACGATTTTAAAAAAATTATTAAATTCAAAACGCTGTTATTTGCATATATGCAAAACCGCGCACTAAAGCGTTAAAAGATATTCTTTTTGTATGATTAAATAAGTGTAAAATTGTGGTACTCTCTTTATTATTAAAACATTTAAATCAAAATTTATTCATTACCAAATTATGAATTCAGAAAACATGCATGACTAGTCTTTTCAACTAACTTATTCTACCAGAAAACTCTCATATACATGTTAAACGATTCTCTACTCAATATTTTGAATATTAGTCGCTCTCCTTTTAAAGAACATGCTAATATGTCTCCAAAGGCGAACTGTTAATTAGTGTGATACATAGTTCCTAATGAGTACTGAAGAGTAAATGCTATTTACAATCTATGATAATCGATATTTCCAAAGCATACGGAAAATTGTAGTTTAAAATTTTACTTAATTATGTGCTGGGTTATTGTAATAAAAAAACTATTTTTATTAGTCTTTTCTGCTTTTGTTCATTAAAATTAAATATTAAAAAAAGTTTGCTATTTATTTAGTTTCTTATTTATTAAAATTATTTCTTATAAAAAATTGCAAATCGTCAGAAATAATTCGGAAAATGATTTATCTTACTAAAATAATGCAAGTTCTAGAAGCACTATTAATCATATCTAGTATTCAAGTGATAAATTTCGTGATTTCTTTTTAAACTCATATTTCAAATGTTAGTAATAATAGAAAATCAGCAATTATCCTGATAAATATTGCCTAATCCCCACAGAAACGAACATTCGGTTTATATTTATTAATTATCGGCAATTTGAAAGCACATACACTGAAGAGCCATTGCATTATGACCACCTGTTTAATATGACGTAGGAACACCATTCGCCCTCCAATCCACCAACACCCGACCTGGTATGGAGATTATATCAAGTTCTTACAGGTAGTCTGAGGCATCTGGGACCAAGCGCTCACCAACTGGTCCTGAAATTCTCGAATATCGCGAGGTACTAGGGGGGCAAAACGAATTGGAATTTCCAGGCAGAACCACAAAAGTTCTTCTGGATTCATGTCAGTTGAATTTGGAGGCAAGGTCATTACTTGAAACTTCACTAGAATGCTTCACGAACCACTCCCTGGCGATTCTACCCGTATGACAAGGTGCATTATCTTGTTGGTAATTGCAATGACACGCCGGAAACATTGTTGTCATTAATGGGTGCACCTGGTCTCCTATAGTGTTCAAGTAGCGCACAGGCGTCAGGGATTGTTATATAGGACGGGTCCTAATGTGCTTCATAAAAACACCGCCCTCACGATAATATAGCCGCCATAATCTTGTCTTCGACCAACTGTGCATCCGTGAGTTAGAATTACCGTTGAAAATTGGCGTATTCGCACGCACCAGTCGATGTGATGGACCAGGAAACGTGATTCGTCAGACCATGCAAATTTCTTCCATTATTATAAGGTCCAATTCCGATGTTCATGGACCAGTTGCAGGCGCTGCTGGCGATGACGTGCTGTCAGCGCAGGAACATGCTTAGGCCGGCTGCTGTGTAGCCCCATACGCAACAGTCCACGCGGCACTGTGCGTTGAGAAACGCTTTCTATGTCGACACTGTTGTAGTTGGTGGTAATTTCGGCTGTTGCAATAGTTCGCTGGCCGGAGACTTATTGTTTCTCCATCCATTACACCACTTTTGGTACGTGCTCACAATGACTGCACGTGTACAGCCCACCAAACGCGTCGTTCCCAGTCACCGAGCCATAACGATTTGTCTTTTATCAAAGTCTGATAAATCTTCTGCTTTTCCCATTAACTCGCTAATCACACTATGTAATGAAATGCAATGCATGGGCGCTTTTTATGCTCCAATATCAGTCTCGTACGCGCCGTGGTTTTGTTTCTGTTTGAGCTTATTTTTACAGATGGAGGATGGTCGTAATACAATGGGTCTTCGGTGCATATACTCGTATGTATATATAAAATTCGTATTTTAATTTTTATTTAAATGCAGTGTTACATAGAATCTAACAGTATTTCCAAGATATTCAGAAAATTGTTGTATATTAATTCTACTGTTATTTATTATTAGTTTATTCTGAAATATTTATAAAATTAATTATTTAAAAAATATTCATTTAACCCCTTGAGGGTCGGTGGAATATATTTTATCCCACCTACGTTTAATGAATATTCCACCAAAAAAATTTTTATTACATTTTACTTATCTAACTTTGGAGGAAAAAGTCGCAAAAATGCGTTTCCTTATTTTCCAATAAATCTTTTTACAGATTCCGGTGTGAATTCAACATTACAGAAACACAATTGCTTGCCCCTAAAGGGGTTAAAAAAATTTGGGGGTCCTTATATATACGTTAATCACTATAAAATAACACTGCTATTTAACGGAGTAGATATAAATCTTAATAGTGGTCTTAATAGTCTTATAAGGCATAATAGGCATATAAATAAGAATAGCGATAATTCAAAAGCTTATTAAAAGTGATAATTTACAGTTTAAATAGTAATAATAATATAAGTTTTGGAAACGAAAGATTTGTAAAAAAATTTTTGCGGATTGCTCTTAAAAACCTACGCTGATAACGCGAACACATTCTCAAGCTAATTTCTACCCTATAACGATAAATCCTTCCACATTTCTCGTTTGCATTTTAATATTTTTAAAGGCGTAGGATGTCTATGGTCAATGTCTAAGTGGACACTTACGTAGTATTTCGATTTTGATTGCAGTTGTTTCTTTCCGCGAACACATTTACTTCCGGCATCGGAGCTCAAATGAGAGTATTCTCATAAGAAACTGCAAGCAAAATAGAAAAACCACTAAAGTATCCGGATCTCATATATCCTATGCAAAAAAATTTAAAGATATTAAAATTCAAAGGAGACATTTGAAAAGAATGTTGCTATTAATTTAAAATCACTATGCGAGTGTCTTCGTGTCCCTAGCATCGGATTATACAATTGTTGCTAATTTGTAAGTATTTCAATTGCTTTATAAGCTGGCGAGATGTCTCAGTCAAAGTAGAAATGACCGTAATTAAGCATACCTCTACATTTCAGATATCTGTCATTGGCAGCTTTTACTTACGTACTTAAACTTAAAAATAAATCACAAAGGCCGGGATAGAAGAGAGCCGATAGTTGTAACAGTAACAGATTTATTTACAAGAATGATCTTTTAGTAGAGATGCGCTTATGCCACAGAAAGTAGTGACGTAATGTAGCTATTGCATAGCAGGAGTGAAATAGCTTACCACGCAATGATGACTTCCAACGCACGTGTTGGGAAAGGTCCTTGAACTTAGAGCAGAATAACTCTTTCTTTCTGCAACACACTCCCACCTTTTGAGTGTGAAGTTAAACACTCAAAATCTTACTTATATTCTGCACAAAATACACATTACTTAATAAAAGAATTAGTTAAACAATGAAAATACAACTTATGAATTACAACAACAATATATATAGCATATGCAAAATAATAATAAACACTTGAATACATATAAAGAAAAGAAGTGAAATTAAGTAAATCCCTCTTTTTTTTTTTTTTTTTTTTTTTTTTTTTTGTAACATTTATCTTACGGGTGGTTTGACAATTCTGCCACTACTAGTAGTTAAGGGTGTAGTCTCGCCATTTGTTTCTTGTATTGGAATTTCCAATTCCAATCTGAATAATCGCTGAATTGGACGTAATAATTCAGTATTGTTTGTTTTTATAAGGGCAAGTCTTATTTGGCCATCTCGACCCGGTATAACTTTTAAGACACGAGCTAGGTTCCAATAGGAACGTTTTTTATTAGTATCTTCAAGTAGGACAATTTCTCCTACTTTAAGTGGTTCGTTTTTATAGCATTTTATTGACTGCTGTCGTAACTGACCCAAATACTCCGTACGGAACCTAAATCTTAAAGTTTCTCTTATCCTCTGTAGATATTTAGTTCTTTTACTTAATTTCACTTTATCTACATTATCAATATCTGGTACACCTGACTGTGGAGTTTCATGTAAGAATTTCTCTGGTGTTATGGAAAAGTCCTCATCAATGTCCTCTGATACATAAGTAAGTGGTCTTGAATTAACAACTCTCTTACAGTCACATAATACAGTTAACAGTTCTTCATAATCAAGAGAAGCATGACCCAAAATTTTTCTTAGGATCTGTTTTACAATCCGAATCAAACGCTCCCACCATCCGCCCCACCATGGTGCGGAAGGTGGATTAAACTTCCACTGAATTTTTTGTTCAGCAGCCTTAAAACGGAGGCCATCCCAGTCTACAGTTTGCAAAAATTTATCTGCGCCTTGGAAGTTTTTTCCGTTATCTGAGTATATCGTTGAAGGTCGTCCACGACGCGCGATAAAACGTCTTAATGATTGAAAAAAGCATTCAGTTGACAAGGAAGTGATTAATTCTAAGTGGACGGCCCGATAGACCGCACAAGTGAAAAGTACAATATATGCTTTTCGACCATCTTTCAAATACAATGGTCCAGCCAGATCACATCCTATAATTTCAAATACACAAGCATCGCGGACTCTGTCCTCTGGTAAAATGCCTGGGATTGCCTCACATTTTTTAGCTTTGAATTTTTGACATTTTACACATTTTCGTATACAATTTCGTATAGTCTTACGAGATTTTAAAATCCAATATCTTTCTCTTAAATTTGACATTAACAGTGAAGTACCAGCATGTAATAAATCATTGTGAACACTCATTATCAACAATTTTACAACAGGGTGATCAGATGGCAATATGATAGGAAACTTAAAGTCGTATTTATCATCTCGATAAATGACATTTGATTTAGCTCTTATGAGCCCGTGACAATCAACAATTGGTCTAAGTTGTCTTAATTTCTCATCATTTTCACCCTTAAAAGATTCTTTTTGAATTAATAACATTAAAACCTTTTCTCCCTTTTCTATTTCTTGTACAGATAAGTCCCTTGAAAGATTTTTGTCAACTTTTCTTACATTGTCATAAAACCTCAAAATCCAAGCTAACATCCTTACAATTTTCTTAAATGAAGAAAAATATTTATAATACCACTTAACATCTTCATCATTTTTCACTAATGTTGCTATAATTGTTTTACGCATTTCAGAATTGACTAAATCTTCATTTGGCTCATCATTCGATTTAGGCCATTTTTTCTCTTTTTCGCGCAACCAGTCAGGTCCCTCCCACCATTTCCTCTCAACTAACTGTTCTGCTGAACAACCTCTCGTAAGCAAATCGGCGGGATTAAGAGAACCCGATATATGGCGCCACCACTGAGGCGAGGTCAGTGATTGAATTTCTGTAACCCGATTTTGAATGAATGTTCCCCAATTTTGTTTTCGTTGAATCCAACACAAGGCTGTTGTTGAATCCGTCCAACAATAAATATTAACCCTTGACAAATTTAGATCCTTTATTATGCCAGATAACAACCTAGAGCCAATATTGCAAGCCAAAAGTTCCAAGCGAGGAATTGTAATGGGTTTTAAAGGAGCTACCCTCGATCTTGCTTGTACTAGATTAATTATGACACTATCGTCGTTTTCGACTCGTATGAAAACGCACGCACCATACGCCTTTTTACTACTGTCGCAGAATAAATGGAAACTTATTTCTTGATCAATTGGTTTAAGTCCAAACCACCTAGGTATACTTATCAATGAAAGAAAATGTAAGTTTTGTTGCCACGATTTAAATTTTTTTGTTAAATCTTCCGGGAGCACATCATCCCATTTAAGTTTCAAATTCCATGTTTCCTGCAAAATTAGTTTCGGAATTAGCATTACGGGGGCCGTATAACCCACAATATCAAAGACTTGGTGTGCTACGGCTAAAACTGTTCTTTTTGATATTGGTTCTAATGAATTTACAACCTGTTCTACTTTACACGATAGTGTATCCGTATTTGTATGCCATATGAGGCCTAATAGGGAAATACCCTCTTCTTTGGAGGAATTCTCCTCAAATATTTCATTTGTTAAGTTGGATTTCCAACATCTTAAGTTAAAATGACCTAAAGACATAATTAATTTTGATTCTAAGTAAAACTTCTTCATTTCTATTTCAGAGTTTAAACTTGTGACACAATTATCAACGTAAAAGGTTGTTTTCAAAATATCTGCAGTTTGCTTTAAATTTTCTGGAACCCTATCCAAATGATACAGTAAAGTTGCGGCTAATAAATAAGGGCTGCACGTAATGCCAAACACTACCCTTTGATGTCTATACACCTCCACCTGTTCCCGAGTTTCTTTATCGAACCATAAAAAACGCAAAAAATCTCGATCTTTTTCTCTTATAGCTATCTGCAAGAACGCCTTTTCTATATCAGCGGTAACCCCCACATAATTCATACGGAAACGATTTAAAATCGAGGGGATCATTTCAATTAGATTTGGACCTGTAGATAAACAATCATTTAATGATGGGAAACCGGGTAAATGAGAACTAGCATTAAACACTGGTCTTATATTCGTAGAACTATTTTCTTTTATTACTGCTCTATGAGGCAAATAATGAACACCTCTTAACTTCTCAGCCGTTGTCCTTTCAATTATGCCGAGAGATAACCAGCTCTCAAAAACATCACAATAATCATTAAACTTTCCAGAATTAATTAATTTTCGCCTGGCGGTAAAAATGGATTTTTCCGCATTTATTTTATTATCTGGTAAAAGCGTGTTGTCCAGAATCCAAGGTAACGCAACTTCGTATCGCCCCTCACTATTTATACTTAGAGTCTCTTCAAAATATCTATGCGTATCCTCCTGCAGTTCAGCTTTCGTTTTACTAATCGGAGGTTCCGTAATTCCCAAAACATCCAATTTCCACAGATCGCTTATACACCGATCCTTTACCAAAAGAGAAGAAATAACAAGAGAAGCCGTACTCACAGAATTTGGCTTAGTGCCAGGATTGAGTTTGCCCATGAGTGTCCAGCCTAATTTTGTACCTATCGCTGTTAACCCGCATTTAAAATTTACAATCTTTCCCGTTAAAAGTTTTCCTGCAATGTCTGCACCAATTAACAATTTTATTTCTTTATCGATTTTTAAATGTTTATTTTCTAAATCATTTACCTTAATTCCATGCAATTTTAATTCATGAACCCAGGGACCTGACGGAATTTGTTTAATTTCGGAACAAATACGGTTCTAAGCAACTACTTCTACTTTACACATATATTTATCTTCCATATCACTCAAATCAATTATATAATTTTTATACACATTTTCAGGTGTTTCAACACCACCAAAAAGAGATTGCTTAATTTTTGTTTCACCAATACATTTAAATTGCATACTTTGTGCAACATCTGCAGAAATATAAGATTTCATAGATCCAGTGTCATAAATAGCTCGAATACATAATTCTTTTGAACCATTATGAATTTTTACAATTAACGTTTGTAAAAGTACATCTGAAATATTAATATAATTATTTAGAGTGCTTGTTTTGTTTTCATTTGCGTCTCCATTCGAGACATTATCAATTTTGTTAGAAGTTAAATCCGGGCATAATATTACAAAGTGCCGATTTTTACAAATGGGGCACCTATGTTTTGATTTGCATTGATTGGCCATATGGTTTCTTTTTAAACAAACAAAACAAGCATTCTTTTTCTTAACAATATCTCTTTTAGACTCTAAACTCATAGATAAAGCATCGTTACAATTTTCAGAATTATGTAATTTATTACAGAAAATGCAATCAAGTTTCTTAAACTTAGTTGTAGTTGTTTGAAAATTACTATTATTATTACCACTATTTGCATTAAGTAATTCGTGAGCAGTTGGAACACTGCTTTTATGGCCTGAATATTTATTTTTTTTAATTGTTAATTTATCTGAATTCAAAGCATCGCGCGTAATTTTTAGTCTAAATTCTGTTTCGACTTCGTTTTTAACGAAGTCCATCAATAGATCTAACTCACTCTTACCTGGTTCAGCTGATGTGTTTCTTTGCCGTTGATAAATTTTCAGTAAATCCGTAGGAAGGGCTGATTCAATCAATGGCAACAACATGTGTGCGAATTTATCCTGCGTAACTCCTAGGGATTCCAAAGCCCGTAATTGCGTTTGTAACTTGTCGTATAAATTTAATACATTGACTTGTGTTTTATCTGTTATCACCAATTTTAACAGTTCTCATACGTATATTTGTATAAGAACACTTTCTTTACCAAATCGCTCCTTCAAGTAGTCCAAAGCTTTTTCATAATTTATTTCAGTGGCCGGAAAACTTTCCACAATTTGTCTTGCTACAGAATCTGGCTTCGTAGATTGAAGTAAATACTGGAATTTATCTCTTGCGTCAATTCTTGTGTCTTCGTTTATTTTACTAAACTGGGTCCAAAAGGTCAGCCAATTTCTAGGATTTCCATCGAACTTGACCAGTTCTATCTCGGCAGTTTTTGCTTAGTAATCTGTGACGACATTCCCAGTGACAAAGACGAATTGGAACTTGCTGTACTGGAACTAACGTTTTTCAGCCTGTTGCATTTCACCTTTAAATTAGCTAATTTTTCATAATATTATTCAGCTGCTTCATATTCTTTATCATATTCGTCTTGATTGCAGCCTTTCTTTTGTAGAAACTCAAAAAACTTTTCATCAATATTTCTTATTGTTTTATATTTTTCTTGAAGTTGGTGTAATAATGATTCTACGTCATCTGTATCAGGAGCTGGATCGTCCGAAGTGATTAAATCTTGTAATTTATTTGCCGTCTTTGTAAAAGACGACCTCGCAGCTCTCCTTTGCTGCTTCGTATTTTCTAAATCTGTCATTTTGATCTCGCTTAAATTTATTTTTTTCTTACAAAATAAAATAAAATGCTTAAACAGTTCAGTTAAACTTAAAATAACTATCGGCAAACCTTGAATATGTTATAATTAACACATCACGGCAACGGGATGCCATATTTTACTTACGTACTTAAACTTAAAAATAAATCACAAAGGCCGGGATAGAAGAGAGCCGATAGTTGTAACAGTAACAGATTTATTTACAAGAATGATCTTTTAGTAGAGATGCGCTTATGCCACAGAAAGTAGTGACGTAATGTAGCTATTGCATAGCAGGAGTGAAATAGCTTACCACGCAATGATGACTTCCAAAGCACGTGTTGGGAAAGGTCCTTGAACTTAGAGCAGAATATATCTTTCTTTCTGCAACAGCAGCTGCGGGCATGAGGTCGGCATACATGCGATAGGTATAAAAGAGTTACGGGAGATAGGATTTTTCTAGAAAACTCCCTAATTCTTCTATCGGTTATAGCTATATGTACTTTCAGACCACTTGAAATATAATAGATGCTGTTTAATGCAGTGACGGTTATGTCTTTTTAAATTAGTTGTTATCAACAGCTTAATGTTATAGAAATCAGATGGAACCCATCGTCTGTATTCAGTTCTATGTCAAACTCTATTTCATTGTGTAATTAAAATTTTGTTTACCGTTATCGATTTTTCAGAAGGATAGTTTCTATAAAGTGTGCAATTGAATACAAAATTTTGTTATAAAACAATTCAAAGCTTGATTTACAGGAAAGAAAAACTATAGCGGTGCTTTACTATGATTCTGTTCTATTTTGTGATCGCTTTGAAAATACAAGACGATAAGTAAGCAGTAAAAAATAAAAAACAGTGGCACTCCGGGAGTGCCAATAGAAGTGAAAACTTCAAAAAATAAAATAAAAGTAAATGAACAGTTTATTAATAAGTAAGCAACAGTAGTCGGGTTACCTTGTAAAATAAAGTAACGACATTTTGGTGTCAATTAGGTACCCAAGTGCGTATCTGACATCTGTGCCCCGTATTTTATCTTCCGTAATCGAAATTCCCGCCAATACTGTCCGTCATTGACCAGACCATCAACACGATAAAATACAGCTTTATCGGTTTTTAGTTACACGAAATAGGTAGGTCACAAATACGGTATAATTCATTTTAACTGACGAAAAACAAAATAATAATTTGTTTTACCAAATGTTGTTTTGGTGAATTTAAATATTTCTGCAAGTTAAATAATTCTGCAAGTATGTTAACATTTCCTGATAAATAATTAAAAAAATAAAAATAAAGCAGGTAGAAATAACAATTTTGTAGGGGAAAGCTTCTCTATATAACACATCGGCTGATAAGTTCCCGGTCTGACACACAGATGGCACCACAAATACATAATAAATATTCTGTATAGTAAGTACTAACCTTAAAAAGGTTGCTGTAAACATTTTATTACGATTTGACTGTTGCTTCAAAAGTTACAGTGGTTTTAGTGAAACAAATTTTTGTATTTTTAGAACAATGGAAAAAAAAATTTCGTGTTTTGATAAAACATTGCTATTTGATGGGGAAAAACACCGTGGAAACAAAAGCTTGGCTTGATAAATGTTTTCTGAACTCTGCACCAGGAAAATCGACCATTATTGACTGGTTTTCTGAATTTAAACGTGGTCTTACAAGCTTCGATGATGCGCAACGTTCTGATCGCCCAAAAGATGTGATTATATCGGACAACATAAAAAAGTCTACAAAATCGTTTTATAAAACCGTAAAGTGAAGTTGCAGGAGATAGCTGGCATTCTAAACGTATCAAAAGAACGTGTAGGCTTTATTTTGCGTGAACATTTGTCAATGAGGAAGCAGTTTTCAAAGTGGGTGCCGCGTCCACCACCCCCCCCCCCCCTTTTTAACCCTGTCACAGGTCTTTGGCTACGATGGCAAAATTGCACGAATTACTCTTCGAATTGCTTCCGCCCGAAACCTATTCTCCAGATTTGACCCCCAGCGATTTTTACCTGTTCGCAGACCCGAAAAAAGTCTCGCCGGCAAGAGATTTAGCTCGAATGAGGAGGTGATCGCTGAAACAAACGCCTATTTTGGGGCCAGAAATAATTCGTTATTCAAGAAAGGTATTGAAATGTTAGAGATACGGTGGAATGATTGTATCGCTCTTAAAGGAGACTATGTTGATGAATAAAATCGAATTTGACCAAAAAAGTAGTGTTTTCTTCATTAGACCGGGATCTTATCAGCCGATATGTTATATTTCTCTTACGAGGCGCGGAAATCAGTCTGAATTTATAGCTTCCCATTTGCCTACAATCACAGCGATGATTATCAGTGATTAATTTAAGGCCATGTGACCTCATGTAAGTGGTTAATTTTGAGCAATATTTATAACCCCACTCAAATCTTTTATTTTAAATATTTTCCCAGTACCTTGTAGAATTAGGAAATGTACAAATATAATGTTCTTGCTATAGAAATATAGAAATATTTCCGAATTGAAAAATCCCCCCCCCCCCCCAACGCCAAGAAAGATGAAAAGATACAAAGGCAAAATAAATCATCCTTTTAAAAATATTTTTGTTTTGTATAACCAATAATGCCTTTGAAACAAGATAATGTATCTATAACTCATTCTAAACTGCATTACAACTAATAGATGCATTAAATGTTTTTTTCAACAAGCTATTTTATCCTTTAACTGATGTGACTAAAATTTGTCACACAACTGATGTGATCCGGTCTCTCAGACCCCTCGAATAAAATGAATAAAATAAATTACTCAAATGGTTGAATTTACTTAAATTTTGTCCTAACAATATCGTTGTACTTCTCTTAGGAGCATGTGAATTAAATTGCATGAATAAAGTATTTTATTCATATTATTTAACTTCAGTACAGAAAAGTAAAAAGCTGTAAAAGTGTTTACAGCTGGAAGTCGCGGGGTCTGGGAGACCGCGTGACATCAGTTAAAGGTTATTGTACTTATAAGTACAGTCAGTAAATAAAGGATTAACTTTCATTCTTTTTTGCGTTTCATTTGAATATTATAATCAATGATTAACTTTTAAGGGGACCTTCTACATTAGGAGACCAAACAAGTACTATTTTATGCTTTTTTTAATAAAAAAACTGGATGATGGATCTTTTTGAAATTTTATCAGTTTATCGTACATATCTTAAGGTATACACAATTTTTTTTAATTAGATTTTGTTTCTTATACTCAAAGTTATAAACAAATATGTTCAACTGTTTTGGAAAATTTCGTCTGGACAGTGAGCATGATAGCGCCTTGTAGAATTATCTGAAACACAATTTTTTTTTCGTAAACTTCGTGTGTATAGCTTCTAGTTTAATTAAAGGAACCCATAAATGTATTTAAAAAAAGTTATGTAATGGCTGATTTAAAAAAAAAAAATTTGTTAAAAAAATTCGTTCTTATTTGTTAATAACTTTTTTTTAAATAATTTTAGTAAAAGCTTTAATTCATATCGAAGGCAATTAAATAAGATTTAATTTAAAAAAAAATCCAGATGATCCATTGAGTAGTTTTTTTTTTCTTATTTTTAATCTTGCTCAACGTGTCAACTACATTTTTTCACACGGTTGACAAGATTAAAAAAAACTACTCAATGGATCATCTTGATTTTTTTCCTTATCTTGAATTTAACTAGAAGCTATACTCACGAAGTTTACGAAAAAAAAATATTTTTATGTTTCAGATAATTCTACGAGGGGCTGTAATGCCCATCGTCGAGACGAAATTTTCCAAAGCATTTGAACATATTTGCTTATAACTTAGAGTAGAAGCAACAAAATCTAATAAAAAAAACCCTCTTGTTTACCATGAGATATGTACAATAAACTGTTAAAATTTCAAAACGATCCATCATGCAGTTTTCTTACAAAAAATCATAAAAAAGTGCTTCTTTTTTACTCCTAATGTTGAAGGTCCCCTTAAGGAGTATAAATATTCGATCGACATCAAACACGACATCTAGCGCAATGCATAATAAATAATATATGTATTTTTGACAAAAAAAAAATTACATAAATTATTGAATTTTTTCTAATGAAATGACTGTAAACAATTTTATTTACCTAACTACTCATAAGAACGATAATAATGCTCCAATTTAAGCTAACGATAATTATATTATATTATGATAAATGCATAAGACAATGACGAGAAATTCACAAGTTCAAAAAAAGTCTACGAATTCTATGCTATAAAGTTTGAGATGTGAATAGAGACACAGATTTTATTTTTCAAAGAATCACTTTAGTGGACATTATTATAATAAATATGTACAATTACTTTTGTTCGGATAATTTATTGTCTGATATATAAACTATAAAGTTTTTAAATATATATTTATCTTTTAATAAATATTTATACATATATTAAATTTTCTTTTTAAATACATTAAACAGCATTTTATTTAAGTAATTTAGTTATTTAGCAATTTTAATAGCAATAATTTAAGTTATTTAGCAGTAAATTTTCATTTTCTCTCGAAATATAAATCAAAATGAGGGAAAATAATCTATATATATCGCTCACCCGCAAGAAAAAAAACACATCGCGGCAAAAGTAGATTTCGCAGGTGAGCCAAAAGAAAATTTGCATGATTTTATTGTAACATGAAATTATATCACCTAGCTCTACATGCAGGAATAAAAATATGCATGAAATCGTAAAACCCTTAAGAATGAAGACGTAGAATGAGGTTTGGGGGGGTTGGGTAAACTTACCTCCCAGCACAATCCACCTCTCTTCTTTGATCGCAAATGGACATATAGCGCAATAAAGTGATTTTCCGTATAACTAGGCTTATGAAACTTATTGTGTAGGAAGACACACCTATGACAGACTTTTTAGTAGGAAAAAAACGCAAAAAGAATTTTTGCCAGATGTATCACTTTTCTTGAGGGTGAGTGATATATATATATATATATATATATATATATATATATATATATATATATATATAAAGTCTTTTGTGTGTGGATAAAGACAGACTTTACTCCATGAACACCTACTGCCACCCACATGTGCTTGGTATGGTTAGATAGCCCTTGGTCTCCTGCTGTTAGTAAAGCAGTTTGGTCGCGGTGGGTTGAAGTGGGTGATTACAGGGACACTCAAAAGAATTCCATTACATTACGGCCGATGTGGGAAAATCGTTTGAGATAGTTTTTAATCTTTATCTCCACATATAAAAGGCCCAATCCAAACCACTGAACCTAGAATCATGAAAATTTGGGGGGGAGGGGGGTGGAACGAGCACTAAGGGGGAAATTGGGGGAAAACGCACTAAGGACGGGTTTTTGAAAATTCCCCCCTAAAGAGGTTAAAAGGGGTGGGTCCAAAATTTTAGAAAATGTGGCCATGTCTCAACAGCCGTTTTAATTAGGAGAGTGAAATTCCAGAAAATAAATCCTTCTCTATATAAAAAAAAGTTTTGATTTGGAAATGGACCAATGAAAATCTGCGTAGATATTCCGGGTAGAACTCATCCAATTTAAATGCTTAAGCCAAGGCCTCCTTATCGAAATAACAGGACTCGCAATCGCTAAGTTACCTTTGTCCGCTGTACGCGTGGTTAGAAACCACATGGTTTCCCGTGACTAGCGCCATCTAACGTGAGAAACAGAAATATTTTTTAATTTGTTTTCCATTTGTCTTTTACCATTTTCTTTACGATGTGCTTTGTAGTTTGCAAATGATAGTTGTTAATCTTAAAATTTTCATATGTTCTAGATATTTTATTTAAAAAATGAACTTATTTTACTGTTAAACAAAAAATGTTTACTGCTGTATTCCGTTATGTAAATAAATGATGATAATAATAGCAATAATAATCAGGAAAGAAAATTATTTTACCATGAATTTCTCAGTGATATTAGTTATTGAAATAAATGGATAGCATCTAGATCCGGAAAATGTAAAATATTTCTCTTTATATTTTCTCTTAAAATTTTCTCTTTATATTTTCAAATATGTGATTTATTTTATTTCTTCTATTTCTTTTCTTTTCACAATTAATTTCACCTTACAGTATTAATTTATCATCGCTCCTTCAATTTGTTTCAATGCACAGTCTCATTTATTTATTTATTGGCCTATCATTTGTTTTATTTTTGAAGGTATGGGGGATCATTTCAGTTTAACATACTTTAGATGAAAGCTTCACTGTTTTTTCATATGAAGTTTGTATGTATTAATCTATGGAAAGTTTCATAATTGGCTCCACAGCCAATTGGCATATCTTGGCGGGCATAGTTTGGTGCGTAATGAATTTCCTTGTTTTAACTCACATACGTTATGTAAGTTTTACTAAAATGTATCAAAGTATTTTAGGAAAGTTAAAACACGCATAGATACACAAAAAAACAGACTAAAGTCATAAACACTTAAAAAATTGGAAAAATAACGTTTAATAATCACTTAAATTTATACATGTCCCTCAACTTTCCGCAAATACCGTATTTTTGTCATGCTACGATTTTGGTGTTTGTAAATATTAATTTGAGTATTCTTCCTTAATCAGACCTAGAGCCAATTGGCGTAAATGTAGTTTGGCTCAAAATTAATTTTATTTTTAAACCGTATACTTGATACCACATTATTCCTGCATCGCGTTTTTGCAGTCAACTTTGACTGTGGAACAGATTACAGAACATTAGCTAATACTACATTATATAATAATAAATCGGTATTTTTCAAGTATAGGGGCCTTGTCGAGAGAAGAAAATTTGGCAACGTTATTTCTGGAAGCATATTCACTGTTTCACACAAAGAAGCAATATTTTCCAATATTTGTACAATTTATTTAATATAAAAAAGGCATTTATCTATTTTATATACAAATATAAACAAATCGTATATAAAAAACAATAACAATATCTAGAAACTAAATTTATACATGTAAATTCGGCACAGATGTCATATTGGCGCGATTTTTTTTCTGGCGTAAATGTCATATACGCACCGGATACTTAATTGGCACCAAAGTGTCGTTATTTTGCTTGATATGGTTATCCGGATTAAGATGATATGGTAACGAGGTTTTCGCAAAATTGGCGTCGGAAAAAATTCGTATATGTATCTGTACCAATATATCTGTATATGACAGTATATGACATCTGTGCCGTAAATTCTTATAAAACAAGCTGATAGTTCATAAGTTTTGTTTTCATAACTGTTTATATCAATCGGCAACAAATCGCTCTTTCCGAAGCCCAAATTGTGCCAAGATTAAAAAAAAAAATAACCCGCAAAGTCCTATATACTGAAAATGGTACTTGTTAGTTATCCCGTCGACCAAATTACTGTCGCCAAATTGCAAGATTAAATGCCAATAATTGTTTGCCATAAATTAATTAATTTTAAGATTAAATGCCAATAATGGCCAATAAAACCAATATTTCGACGTTTTATTTGTATTTTTATTAATGTTATACTAATTTATTTGTTTTTTCGTTATTTAAAATAAAAAATTGTGTCAATTTGTAGAACTTGGCGAGTAGTTTGGCGATTTATATAACTTGGCGAAATTGGTCGACGGGATAACTAACAAGTACCCTGAAAAATATCAATAAATCTTATATTTAAATCTTCATTTTTGATATGTTTCATTTTTTAAAGCCAGAACATAATTGTTCGAAATATTTTTATCTACGCCTTTATTTTACTGGAATTCGAAAAATATTTTATACAATTTTGCCAATAACACAACATTTTCAATTTTTTTCTATGCATTTGTTTATGGAGTATTACCAGGAGTATACACCAGGTGGCGTAACTTACGGGACAAAGTCAGCTAATAAGTTGGTAATTATCGGGGACATTTTTATCCATAGACTTTCTCCGGATTGTCAAGTCTGTTTTATGATAAGGGAGTCTTGGCTTAAGCATGGTCATAGCCTACTATGATATATAACGGCCCGCGCATTTCGCCGAAAAAGTGAAGTCGAATCCAACTTCAAACCCTGAACCAAAACTTCACAACGTGCTCTTTGTTTACATTTATACCCTGACCAGATAGAAGCTTGTTTCTCATCGTCGAGGTTTCAGAATCATTGATCGTATTTTCATGTAGTAAATTAAATATTTATATTCTTCAATTTCCTTCGATTTAAAAGGCTATTTTACACAAATTGTGGCATTTTAGTGTTACACATACTTTTAAGATTAGCTAAATTATTTATTGTTTACCTTGATCGTTTGGTTCATTCATGAAAAATACCGGTTCTGTTATTATTTTATGAATGTCCCGTATTTATATAAAAATAGCTTGGTTTCATATACACGTTTTAAAATTAAAATTTGATTTTTATCAAACTACAGGTCTCATAACTAACTTCAAGCAGCTATTTTTGATTAATTTACTGTTACCGGTAAAATATTTGTTTTTAATATCGCCCGAACCAAGAAGAAGAAGAAAAAAAAGCCGATCTTCCTTAAACATTAAATATTCTTATTTTTAATCAGAGAAAGAAATGGTGATTACGGATTTAAATATCGTTGCAATATTCTATGTTATCCAAGCAATTCTGATTAAATCATGTAAGGGTATTTGTTACTTAATAAATTACATTTATTAATTATTGCAAGGAATTTTATGAGTATTTTAATATATTAAAAAAAATTTCTAACAATTTTATTGTTTCAGCAGTGAAAATAGTAAATAAATGGTGCTTAGTTATCCCGTCGACCAAAAATCTATCGCCAAACTATAAGATTAAATGCCAATAATGTTTGATCGTAACTGTCACATTCACTTGACTGTAAGCAAGTTACACGTGTTTATGTCATCAAGTGATTTTTATTTCGACGTTTTATTTGTATATTTATTAATTTTATACTAATTTATTTGTTGTTTCGTTATTTAAAATAAAAATTATGTCAATTTGTATAATTTGGGGAGTGTTTTGGCGATTTATATAATTTGGCGAAATTGGTCGACGGGATAACTAAGTGGTACAAAATAAATTTGTGACATTGATGTTTTAGACTAAGCATGTGTTTTTTTATTTATATATTTTTATGTGTGTTGGTTTAACAGTTTTAAAGAGAAACACATTATATTAGTCACTTAAATAAATAGAACTTTACATTTGCATTGATATGGACAGTTTATAATAACCCTTAACAGCTGTATTCGAATTAGCTGTCATTTCTAAGCTTGATTGGAATGTCAGCAGAATTGTAAACGTAACCATGGCGACATGACGTAATTTTGGTGTTTGTTTACATATCTACCCTTCCCAGGTTATTTCAGTTACGGTCAGAGTCAAATTTCAATTTTGGACAGGGTATCAGAGTCCTCTGGCGAGCAACTTCATACATTAAACGCAAATCAGTCTGCCTGTAGTAGTATCTAAGAGCGCGTTCAGAGACCGAAACACGGGTAACTCGTAAAATTGGGGAATGACGTCATACTGGTTTCTCGGTGTAAGGTTGGGTAAAAACGGCTCTGAACGGTTTCGGGTAAAGTTGCGGGATTTTTTTATTTACATTTACAAACATGGCGGCAGCTGCACTTTCGACAGTTCAAATAGATTCAGTTATCACTTTTTTTAGATGGGAAACTGTTCCAAAAGTTAATTTTTATGTGGAACACTATCGCAACAAATATGTATCACAGGTTTTGCTAGCCATTTTAGGCTGAATCGGAGATTCATTTATCCAATAGAAAATATGGTACGTTCAAATTATTATGTGTTAAAATTATTACATGTCAAATTATTATTTTTGTAATATGAAAAAACAGAAACAATGTGCGATAAAACTGATCAAAACAGCGATTCCGATTAACAGTCACAGTTCAGCTATAAAATGGTAAACAAACCAGATATCCCAACCACGTGATCACTTTACCCAACAAATTTTTTCAGGTAATGTGGGTTCCCCAAAATCTGGGTAATCTCCGGATCTGAACGCTGCGGGAAACACGGAAAAAATCACGTGATGCCGGCTCTGAACGCTTCGGGTTCCCCACTGGGAAACCTGGGGAACCCAGAGTGCGGTCCCTGAACGCGCTCTAAGTATGCCTTGAGCATGGCCTTTCTTCGTTAATATTAAAAAAACTGTCGTATACAAAAATATGGAAATCGGTAGTATTATAAAGATATTTGATAAACACGCTGATGCGGACAGTTTTCAAATCGAAGAATTACTTTCAGAGATATTTAATGCTAAAGTTGGATAAAATCGTTCCATTAAAAAAGGTTTATTGGAGCAAAAACTATACATGAGAATTTAATCATTTTTAGATCATTTTATAGGTTATAAGTTCCCGGTGTGCAGATCGCATTTATTTTTTTTCATTTGACTATCTTTTGAGGTTTTATTTCTATTTTAAATTCAAATTTTCAGTATTTCGAGAGATATTTTTTACAAATTAAAAAAAAATGTTATTAATTTAAACTGTTGCCAACTGTATAAACATCGCAAACAATAATGTTTACTTAAAATTAAAATTTTATTTACACGGGACTATTGTAAACATATTTTTTTTAATTAGAATAAAATGATTACATGTTAAAAGCAGGAAAATTGCGTCATAAGAACCATATTTACACTGGAATTTTAAAAGAGAAACAAAATGTTAAAATAAAAAAATCATTACTATGCATTAAAACCTGTAAATGGAGGAAATTACGTCATATTTAAAATGGCAAAACAATTTAAATTAAAAAATATATCTGCGCGAGACATTTACTTGATATTTTGAGATATTTTCAACTATTATCGTGAATTCGAAGACAGCGCAAATAATATTTCCTTCTAACAACAAAAGTATTTTCACGTGAATATTAAATAGAGAAATAAAACTTTGGTGTAAATTACCTCAGATTTAAAACGATACATTTAAAATGAATTATTTAAAAGAACTATCTTATAGCGCTGTTAAAAAACACCGGGAGACAATGACACTGTTTACTTAATTCATTTTACATTAGCTTATTTCCGAATGTTTAACTAATTTTTTTAATTAAATACGAAAACAGCCATTGTATCTTTTAACAGCAGCACATATGGTCTTAAAAATCCCCAATCCAAGAAAAACGAATGGAAACCCGTTTACAGAGAGATCGCTACTGTTTTTTTTTTCTTTTAATTTAATTCAATATTTTTAAAGCCGATCAAATTAGCGTGCTTTTTGGATTTTGGTGTCTCTGAACGGGGGTTGGCGAGCGTAGCTCGTAGGGGGCAGAGCCCCCTAGTCTACTAAAAAATAATTAAGCATGTATTTCAGCGATTTTAGAAATCCCCCCAAAAAAGGGCGCTAAAAGGCGGATTCGAAACTTTTAGAACCTTTTCCATACCTCACCAACCATTTAAGGTAGGAGCGTGAAATTCCAGAAAATAAATCTACTAAAAAAATAATTAAGCACGTATATCAGTGATTTATGAAATCCCCCCCCCCAAAAAAAAAAGGGGGTGTTAAGAAGGGGTCGAAATTTGTAGAACATTTACCTCAGCAGCCGCTTTAGGTATAAGCGTGAAATTCCAGAAAATAAATCTAATAAAACATCATTGAAAACATGTTTTAGCGATTTAATAATTTCCTCACCTCTAAGGGGTTTAAAATGGGTGGTCAAAAGTTTTAGAACTTTTGGCATATGTCAGCAGCCATTTTAGGTAGAAGCGTGAAATTCAAGATAAAAAAATACAAAAAAATAGGTAAACACATTTCATCTTTTCAAGATACATTTCGTTTGATTCAAAGTTCTTTTAGCCAAACTGACCAGCGAAGCGGGCGAAGTCCTCTAGTATTAAATAAATAAACTATAATAAACAGAAATTCAGCTTTTTCAGAATTTAGTGTCGTTCCCGATGAAAAGAAATATAGAAATAGATAGATAGATAGATCATTCAGTTTTAAGACTTAAAAAACATGCTTTTATTTTATATAATTATATAATAATTATATTATATACAATGACGTCAGTTGAATTCGCTGAAGCATTCTACATTTGCGATCCTGTCTTAAACAACAACTTTATAAAATTATGCATAGGACGTCACTATCGCGGAATAATACACAAACCCAGCAAAAACGATGTCGTCCTGCAAGAAACTCGATAAAAAAATCTGTTTCTAATGATTCATAAGTCTTCATTTGTTTGTAACGTTAGTATGAATACTGAAAATTATATATAGTTTATATGTTACCTCCATGTTTTATCAGAAATCATTCATTTATATTTTTTCAAAATTCAGAAAATGTTATTACACACGGACTAATACAATGGCTTTCTTTGAGCTTTTTGATAGGAATTAATTAAATGCGGAGAAAAAAAAGTCACACATATATGCTTTAAAATATATTTTTGGAGCAGACGATATTCTTGTCATAGCTTGTATTTTAATTACATTTCCTTTCTGTTTTCACGACAAAATGGCAATAAAAATGTTTAGTAATCTATTGTTTTCCACTATTTTCTCTTTATTTTCTACAGAAATGGTGTACCTTCTATTACCAACCATTACAAAAAATATTATTATTTTTTTAATAATATCTCAGAAATAAATTTATGCCCTGTTTTCAAACAAATTGCACTTAAAAGTACATGTTTTCCCTATACGACAGTGTAAAAATTGAAAATGTGCGATGTTTTGAAGTTTAAAAAATTGCAGTATAGTTTATCCCACACAATGATACATCCGCTTCGTTTTACGTCTGGCGTATGTAACGTAACGTTATTTTTTAGAGATGGCACTTTAAATTTTGGCCGAAAGAAATAATATATCGGAGGATAATAAAAAATTTAATACTAGGTAACATTAAAAAGTATAAAAATAACATTAAAATTAAAAATTATTTTTCCATAAACCCTGTTTAATTTGTTTTCGTTTTTTCTAAATGTTACCGTGTTATAAATAATTACCCACGTGGCAAAAATTTAATCATTTTACCAAAATATAATACTTTAATTACAAGTAAATACATTTTTGGATTTATTTTACGGTTATCAAATATTGTTTGTTATATTGTTTGTTTTTTAAACCGAAATTTGGTACATAAAAAAGAGTGCATTTTCAATGATCGGAAGCAATTGTTTTTTTTTTCTTTCTTTCTTTCTTTCAATTCTTTGAAAGATACATTCAAAGAAATGTATGTATATATATCAAATTACTTCATCCACCCTATTAAATTAGAAACAGTATCAAAATATTAAACTTATTTATGCCAATGAATGCTTAATAAAAATTATTAAAATATTTCTAAAGAAGTTGTTTAAAACTAAATTTTAATTTCTTTACTTTGCAGATGAATAATGTTGATGTTTCAAAACGTAATTACTCTTATTAGAGGTGCCTTCTATTATTATAGAACATAAAAGGGTGACGGCTAATTTACGAGTTTCATTAAATTATAAAAATTACGTGAGATGCAGTTTAACATCTGAATAGAGACACGTAATTTATTTTTCAAAGCCTTCTCACCTTAATGGATATCATTTTAATGAATGTGAATATTGACTGTCGTTTACATTATTTAGCATGAGATGGAGCTTTTAAATAACGAGCTTTCTTTTTCAGTATATGTATGTTTATAAGAGTTTTAAAGAAAGATTTTTCAATACGATTTGAACTGCATTATATATTATAGTTTTATTGATCATATTTCTTATTAAATAATGTATGTTAACTTGGATAGGAATTTATTATTTTACTGCTATCCAATAAGATTCTTATACTGTTTCTTATAGCATAATTTGTTATAATGTGGTCCTTCCTTTTTTTCCTATTCTTAATAACATATTTACTGATGTCAGTTTCAATATATATAAACATTTATTCTAAATGATGGACCCATTTAAAAAAAAAAGCATTTATTAAAGTACAAATCCAAAATGAACAATCTCTATACCAATGAAAAGAGGAAGTTTCAAAGTTTTTTTAAGACATTATAAATGTTCAATTTGTCCACCGTTTCGAACAAAACATTCTTCAATCTGTCTGACATCATCCTCTGACATACGCGGTCTACCTGCGCTTTTTCTTTTACGCACACTTCCAGTCTGTCGAAATTGCTCATGCCATCGGCTAATGTTTTTTCTAGTTGGTGGTTTAATACCGAATTTAATACAAAATGACCGCTGCACTGGAATTCGCTACTCACTTCTTGCGAACTCTAGAACGCTGAAAACCTTATACTCCACAGTAGCAAACTAGTTTGGCTATCGCGTAGGTGTTTGCCGTGCAGCAAACGGTAGACACATTAAGCATTTATAATGTCTTAAAAAAAACTTTGAAATTATCCTCTTTTTATTGGTATTAAGATTGTTCATTTTGTATTTGTACTTTAATAAATACATTTTTTTTTAAATGGGTCCATCATTTAGAATAACCCTTTATAACAACTCCATTGACACATTGGTCCTACAAAGTTTTTGCTCTATCAATTGAATTTGTATAAAACTAATCAACGTAGTTTTGAGATATACCACTAAATGTCACTTAGTAGTTGTTTCTTTAATACAGTCAGTTGCAGATAATTGTTAAAAAAGATTCTCTCTATTCTAAAAAAAAGTAACTACCGCTGTCACCGCCGCCGCCGCCGCCGCCGGTTTTGATTTTTTTGTGACCGGAGGCATTTCTTCGTTAATATTAACAAATATAATGCATACAAAAATATGAAAATCGGTGGTTTTATACAGAAATGTTTGATAAACACGCTGATGCAGACAGTTTTCAAATTGAAGAATTATTTTAAGAGTTATTCAATGCTAAAGTTGGACAAAATCGTTCCACTAAAAAAGTTTTATAGCAGCAAAAACTATACATGGCAGTGTAATCATTTTTAGATCATTTTGTGCGTTAGAATTTGCCGGAGTGCAGATTGCATTAATTTTTTTATTTTGACTCATTTTTTCAGGTTTTATTTCTATTTTAAATTCAAATTTTCAGCATTTCTAGAGATATTTTTTACAGATTTCAGAAAATTGTACTAATTTAAACTGTTGCCAACTGTATAAAAAGCGCAAGCAATAATGTTTGCTTCAAATTAAAAATTTATTTACACGTGACTATTATAAACAGGAAAAAAACTTTCAAATTAGAATTAAATAATTACGTATAAAAAGCAGGAACTTATTAAAAATTACGTCATAAAAAGTATACACATGAATTTTAAAAGAGAAAGTGCATTGTAAAATAATAAATTCATTAACATGCGTTAGAAGTCTTAGGAGAAATTACGTCATATTTACGTCACATTATAGTTATTACATAAAATGAACACAAAATAATATTGCAAAAAAGTTTAAATTTAGAAATTGCTCTAGACATTTATTTGATATTTTGAGAATTAATTTAAAATGTCTCATTTAAAAGAACTTTCTTTTCGCTTTGTTAAAAAATACCAGGAGACAAAGACTCTCTTTACTTAATTCCTTTTATATTAGCTTATTTTGAAATGTTGTTACACGTGTATACGTCATCAAGTTATTTTTATTTCGACATTTTATTTGTGTTTTTATTAATGTTGTACGATTTTATTTGTTCTTTCGTTATTTAAAATAAAAATTATATCAATTTGTATAATTTGGCGAGTGGTTTGGCGATTTATATAATTTGGCGAAATGGGTCGACAGGATAATCAAGTAGTACCGCAGCGGATTTGGCGATAAAAATCCCCAATCAAAGAGAAATGAATAGAAATTCGTTTATAGGGAGATCGCCACTGTTTTTTAAATTATAATTCAATCTTTCGAAATCTTTTTAAAGCCGATCAAATTAGCGTGCATTTAGAGTCTGCTGTGTCTGGACGGGGGTTGGCGAGCGTAGCTCGTAGGGGGCCGAGCCCCCTAGTTGATAACAAAAAAGTAAACTTTTTAATGCAGCAACTTTTAATTATATCTCATTGCCAACAATTATTTGTTTTAAATTGAAAGTTATACATAAAAGCGTATTTATAGCGCATTATGAACATGAGTTTCAAATCATATTAAGCCAAACTAGAAAATGGTATTAAGTCCTAATTTTTCAAGTCACCAAGTTTTGTACCATGAACTTAGCAATAGTGTTGTACCTTGAACAGGTCATAAGTTCAACACAATTACATATTATACTCTTCGAAAGCCAACAAAGGAAAATTTGCCAGGAATGTTTGTCCTTGTATCATTAATGGAAAGAATTCAAAACTCAACAATATATGTCCACCACTTGTGTACAGAAAATATGCATTTAATAGCACTGGAATAGGATTAAGGCCTGAGGAATAAATGTTTTTCAATCAGTTGCGATAAAATCATTAGCGTTTTGTCAGAACATAGTCTTATTTAAAGATACAGAAGAATTATTTATGTATTTCCTCGTGTAGTATCGGTTTTCGAAAATTAATCTTAGCTTTTTATGCAACTGAGTGTGGATGATTTTGCATCGTGATAAAACAAACATGTATAGAAACATTTATAAAAATGCAATACAACAGTTAAAATGCAATAGATATCTAATGTGGTTGGAATTATCTCCCCATCCCACCTCTAATTTACACCTTCAGTTTTATATTAATTTAAAACAACTTTTAATAAATATCTAAGACAAATCTGTTATTAAATTGAGGAGACTGGGGAGGGTTGACCATAGGGGATGCTTGACCCATCCTTCTTTTTTTCATATTAAAAAGAATTTCAGGGTTTTGTCAATAGGTGGAAACCATAGCTACTGAAATGCTCAAACAATAGTCTTTTTCATGAAGATAATTGAAACAGGTCTGGAAAAATCAATTGTGAATTTTCATCTTAAAAATTGCATTTTTTAGAAGCACTTTGTAAGATTTTCTCAAATAAAATATACAACAGAAATTTAAGTAAGTAGGTTTTAAGTAATAAACAAAATTGAGATTTCTTTCCAGGCATAAATATTGTACAGTAAAATAGGCTAAACATAACCATGTGCTATAATTTAAAAAGGAGAGATGTAGGGAGGCTTGAAAAAATCAGTGTGGGGAGGAATCAATCTAAGATGATCAAAGCTTCTTAATTAAGTGCTTTTGGAAATCTTTTTATTAAACACTATACATAATGAAGAGTTAATGGCGATATTTCTAAAGTAATGTAAATTTACTCTGTAAAGCTACAGTAAAATGGGGAGATAAAAAGGAAAACGTTTAAAACTGATTAAATGAAGATGTGAAAAATTGCATAGCAGCAAGAAAACTTTTAATGAAATACAAATTGTAAATTTGATAGGAACTTTTATTTCATTTAAATAGTACCCATAGTAGGTAACTAAAAATAATGGAAAAGACTAGTAAGGATGAAAGCAACAGCCTTAAATAATGTTAGGTATTCATTCCTCTGCAAAAGAACATAACATTTATCAAAACATTTTAAGAAAGTATGTAGGCAAATTTCACAAATATGAACCCAATGAGATGAAATCAAACTATGTAGCAACTAGTTTTGCAAGGTAGAGTGTCACAAAAATTGGGTGTTTAAAACAGAATTTTTCTCCTGTGCCTTGAATTCCGTCTAAGCAGGTTTGTTTACACATCACATTTTCCCAAATATTTTTTAATAATAATTAAACCATGTAGCATAAAGATATTCTGCCTTTTTAAAAACTCATTTTATTTCCCTTAACAAACATTTCAATATAAAATAAAGTGGTTCAAGCCTCCCGTAGGTTGGGAGCCTTCACCCATTATTTTATCATGTTTAAAATCAATGAGTTTTCAAGTTTCTTATATAGTACACATATGTCGCAATTTTATTGTGATAACTGATTGTATAACGAATAAATTGATACATGAAATTTTATTCCAGGTTCAATATTTAAAAAATAAAAGATTATTTTGTAAAAAATAGGTCAACCCTCCACAGTTATACCTATACTATACTCCCCTGTACTTCCTAATTTATTTCAAATATGTCATAAAAATGTTTCGTCCATGTTATGTTTATTTTTTATAGAAAAAAGATGCATGCCCATGGTAGAGCATGCCTAGGACCAAGGTACAACATGGGTGTTCTACCTTGGAACTAAACATACTATTTTTTTTTTTTATTAAAAAAACGATGATAAGCGTAACATTAGAGTTCAATAAAATTATAAGGGAAGCAGAATGTGATAAATAATTAGCAAACAGCTTTATATTTTAATATTTGCATAATTTAATGAAATAATTTAAATTTCAAAATAGGACTAAGGTACAACACCTTCTCATACAATGCGTAATCGAAATAAGTTGTATAAGTGACTTTACAAAATAATCTCTAAAATAAATTAATAAAAAAATTTTGTGAAACAGTTAAAATTGTTATGGGGCAAAATAATTATTTTCCTAAAACTTTGAAATTATTAACTGTCCCAAAATTTACATACAGATAGATTTGAATGTAAACGAATGTTTTTCTTCACTGTTAATATAAAACAGTTATATATATATATATATATATATTCTGCTTTTTAGTTTGGCAGTTGAAAATTTAAAATTATGTGTTACATTCTGTCTCAAAAGTTTAAGCACACCACAGAATATGATAACGCAATTAGGATGAGATCTATATGAGGAAATTTTACAATAAATACTCAAAATGTACATGACAGGTTTCATTTAAATTTATAATGAATTACTGCAACCGATAAATATTGTACTTCTATTTTCTATCATGGAGACATGAAGCATTATGTTAACTGAGAAACATATTAACTTTTACTTACATAATTAAATGTTTGAAATTAACTATGAATTGAAGAATTTAAATAAACTGTTTTATATACACTGCTGGCCATTAAAATTGGAACACCATTAAAGACTGAAAATACAAAAACAATATTTATTGTACGTAAACAGTATGGCATGAAAACAAAATTATTAAATTTTTAAACAGTTTGGGGGTTTACAAGGGTGCGAAATTGGTAGAAACAGCTGCTCGCCCTGGCAGATAAAACGGCTCTTATCCGGTTAGACATGGAGCCGAACTGGGCTTGGAGAACAGAAATGGGCTAATCATCCGATGCTGCTTCAAGTCTATGCCACACTTCATCAACCGTATTAGCTGGAGAAGGGTGGCGGGCTAGTCTCTAAGAAATTCATGACCAGATGTTTTCAATGGGTGACAGATCTGGATACCGTGCAGGCCAGGGCAGCAATCGAATACCCTGTGTATCGAGGAAGGTCAGAACACGACGTGCAACATGTGGTCTTGCGTTATCTTGCTGGAAGATGAAGTTTGGCAGGCCTCGAAGACAGGACACAACCACTGGACGTAAGATATACAAAATGTTCCGATCTGCGTTCAAATTACCGTCGATCCGAAATAGAGATGTGCATGTAGTGTACCCAATGGCTGCTCAAACCATCACACCAGGTGCAGGGTCCCTATGCCGATATCGAATGCAAGCAGACGACAGGCGTTCCTCGGAGCCTCCAGACAAGTATACAGCCATCAGAATACAGCACGTACAACCGGGACTCGCCAGAAAAGACGACATTGTGCCAGTTATGCATCCAGCTTAGTCGTTCGGCGCACCAGAGTCGCCAACTCTCTCTATGCTGCATTGTCAAGAAAAACTGCAGTACTGATCGCCGTTCTGACAGTCCACACTGCTGCAAACATCGTCGCACCGTACGAGCGGATACTTCGCGCGCCCATTTCCCGACTAATATTTCATGATGTAGTTGTACGGTTTTGCAGGGCCGACATCACAATATGTCTGTCTTCTCCGGCCTTAGTAATGGGAGGGCGTCGAGATCTTGCATGCCGTTCAGTATGACCCTCAGCAATCCATTGATACCATACTTGCATGACTGTGGTTGGATTTCGATTAATGCGACGGTCGATATCAAAGAAGGATAATCTACACTCTGGATAGGCAAAGATACTGCCTCTATCAAATACCGACACTTGGGGGTAAGCATTTCTTCTTATTATTCGAGGCATAACACGATATTCTGAGCAAAGACCGACCTTACAAAGCGCGTTCCGAATGAGAAATCCACTACGCAACTTTCCTTTTATGCAGCGCTTCAGATGTCGTTTCTCCCGCCCGCCTCGTCTAAATGCGCTGAAATACTAATTAATTGCATATTCAACCCTCTTCTTCCTTACATGTGATTTTGACGTTCGTCAGATCATTCCTTCCTGGTGTTGCAATTTTAATGGCCAGCAGTGTACGAGTACAAGATGTCCACTCTCAACGGTGTCTAATGCATAATATCTAAACCGATAGTCTGAAATACATAGATCCAATTACAAAAATGTTTTAAATGAGGTAAAAAAGTATTTTGTAAGTAGTTTGGATCAATAAAAGCATTTCTTAAGAAGTTACGAAATTTAAATTTTTATACGGTCCCCCGGTCTTATAAGTGATATTTAAAAAAAATCCTATCACACTAACAAGTAAGACAAAAAGTCTGCTTCATATAACACTAAAATTACCCGAGTTATGCAACTTTTAATTGCTTGACTTATGCTAATTTCTTCATTTATCACATAAGAGTTGGTCCATGCTTCGAGGGATCGTACACAAATTGCTTAAAGTTTTAGAAGGATTTATTTGGCGTGTACATATCTGCATTCCGACCGAAGGGAGTCAATTTGAGCAAATTTTAAGATAATTTAAATTTTTATTAATTAAGTTTTAGATTAAATAATCTAATAGCATTTTAAAATATGTATCATTTTGTAACAAAATTGCAACTGTTGCTTTTCATCATTATATTTAACAAAATTTCTATTATTTTTTTATTTATATTTTTAGTATAAGAGTTATATTTTTCGTTACTAATATGTCAGAATGAAAATAGAATTCAAATTTATATTGCAATGTTAAATTTACACTCAACTATTTATTATTATTTTTTTTTATCGGAGGATTATTTATATTTCTAGTAAATTTGAGAACGAAACCTATTTCTCATTTAAAAGAATGCTTCAACTTTAAACAGCTATTACTCGGTCAGCTTTAATCGTCGAAGAATGGAACTTTTTTGTCTTACTTCTTAGTGTAATAAGATATATTTACTAAATATAACTTACGGGACCGAGGAACCGTATGAAAATTTAAATTTCTTAGTTTTACAAGAAATCTTTTTATTGAGCCAAATCGCCTTTAAAATGCTTCATTACCTCATTTAAAACATATTTGTATGTGGAACTATATTTCTAGGCCTTACCGTTTAGGAATTATCGCTTGAGAGTGGACACGCTGTATATGTATTAAAAATAGTTTTTGATAAAATTTTAAAAATATAGTAAAAAATCTACTAGTGGTAGAACATGGTTTAAAAAATTATTAAACTATTTCTAAAAAATGGTTATAACTTAATTTTAAATTCGTTACTACGCAAATGATTAAATGTACCCTTCAAACATAAGTATTCTGAATGCCATAGCATTTTATTTTAATGGAATGTTACTCAATATCTATTAGTTTATGAACTGGAATAAAAATCATTACGCATGTTAATGAAGTCATATAAGTTATTTTTCAAATACTATCCTTACCGGACGATATTTAAATGAATATGCCTTTTAATAATTGTTTACATAATTTACAGTTTGAAATATTAACTATTGGTGTTTTTTAAAAAAAAGTTTTTTTGTATAAATACATATTAAAAAACTGTCGTAAACAGAATCCGTAAGAATCACAAAAAATTAAGATACATATTTAAGATTTAACTTTCAGTTTTATTGTTAATTAATACGCGTTTGCAGATTTTTTAAAATCCTTCATGTAATTCTTTAAACATGGACCGTGTCTCTGAATGTCTCGTCTGATTGGTATATAGCTGGAAAGCGTATTACCTACGGGCAGATATCATTTGCTTTGCGTTTTTAGATCCTGCAATGTGTTTGTTTGTGTGCGGGATCAATGCGGGATCGTCTTCCCCAATGATGGAATATTTAACTAGACGAAGTTAAATTGAACAGCTTATTACCAGAAACAAGAAGGCGCAGCATCTTTAATAGTTAATGGAGCTATTACTGAAATTAAAGCGCGATCATGAAATTGAAAACTGAAATAAGTATAAAAATAAATTATGACAAAAAACCCATAGAAGATGGACTGACTGAACATGTACAATGTCTGACAGATGTTTGACGGCACACATTATAATAAAATACCATTTTGATCGTCAAAGTTACAAAACTTTTTCCATGATATGCAAACATGTCGGATTCTAAACTAACTTGGAGAATGAAGTGGTACTGTTCGTTTTCGAAAGAGACAATTCAACTATCCAAAGGAGTGTTAACGCTGAGATCCGTATTATCCGAAGCTCCACTTGTAGGCTGCCAATAAGATTGGCACTCAGCCAAACGCAGCTAAATAGCCTCCGATCATCCTAGTAGGAGAGCTGTTGAACATTTTTGAGTAGGTATTTGAGGCACCCTGAAAATTTGTGCAACACTTTTTTTTGTAATGCCTGATTACAAAATCGAATGTCTGGCTGAAGGATCGTGGCCCAAAAACTGTGCCAGACACGTGTCAAGTGCCATTTTCCACTTGACATGTGCCTGGCGCAGTTTTTGTGCCGACTAAAGTGTCTGTAATTTTCAAAATATTTTTTTTTCTAAGCATAAATATTATTCTGTCTCAATCTCAGCGTGCCTCAAATACCCTTTTTTTGGGTAGTCAAAAAATGGCACTTGACACGTGTCTGGCACAGTTTTTGGGCCACGATCCTTCAGCCAGACATTCGATTTTGTATTCAGCCATTACAAAAGAAGTATTGCACAAATTTTCAGGGTGCCTCAAATACCTTCCCTAAAATGTTTAACAGCTCTTGGACTATCCCTATTTTGATAAAATCAAAACAAGGCTGACGCATGCTCAAAAGCGCGGGGGGTTTCACTTTCCGAAAACAAACAATATGCTGTTATTATCTTATCGGGTGCAAGTCATCCTGATTTAGAGATTTTCGTATTCTTGAAACTCGCCCGGCCATTCGTCTTTAAACTAAGGAGCGAACTGAAGGCTGCCAGTAGTGACGTGGCTGCCGCTTCATACTGGAAACGACACTGTTGGCGATCTGTCATTATCAGTATGCCTGAAACCGGCAGTTGTTTCAATTAAATTGATAGGAAGCCGATGAGGCCATTTGTTAGGGAGCTGTAAGCTGTTGAAACCACCATCCGACATCTGGTGCATGAGGACCTTTGTTAGAATGCATAAGTGATAAAGAGAGAATACTGATTGTTCGAGACTACCAGGGATAACCACTTGACTATAGCCAAGGGCCTCTTGAACAAGGTGAAAAATTCCGAGGAGCCAGGAATACTGAGGTTTCAATCCGATGAGAAAAACTTTGTGCAGATCCAGAAGGTGAACCGTAAAATATCGCTGTCTGAATAAAATCCTACCACCTTTCTCAAACTCAAAGGCAAATCATTATAATAGGCTAGCGTCATATTGTGCTGTAAATTAATTTGTTTAGACCATGGTATTTTCTAAATTTGGTACTTAGTGTAAACAGTTGTGTATTCTTTTGAATCATTCTATTTCTGTTTATTCTATTTCTCTTCTGAGGATTGTAGTATCCAGTATGTACAGCTCTTTAGAGGGGGCAATACTGCATATTTCTTAATTATGACATGTAACTTTTTGCATAAAGAAGAAGCGTCTCAGTGTCTCACCATGATGGTGTGTTGAATTGAAGCGTGCATACTATTGGAAGATATAGTGGCTTTACAGTGTGTGCTGTGAAGATATTCTGAGTTCTCGTTTTCAATTTTAAAATTTAGGAAAATACGTATATTATAATTATTTCTAATTCTGTTTTATCAAACTATAAAACGTCTAATTATTTTGATTAAAAAGAGAGAGAGAGAGAGAAAGAAATGTTGTTCTTCATTTTTTAGCCCCCGGGACGGTATGCTATTTCTTTCTCCCAGCTTATTTTGTCTCCAAAAAATAACGTTAGCTTACAGAAGGCAGCAATAAACAAAGCAGATTTATCATTGTGCGATTAAATGCTCTATAGCAATTTTTTTAATTTCTGAGCATCGCACATTTTAAATGTTTATACCGTCGTATTGGAACAAAAAAAGTACTTTTAAATGCAATTTGTTTGAAAACTGTATCTCCATTTATTTTTGAAGTATTAATTTTTTTGTAGTTTTTAACACCATTTCTTTAATTTTGGGAACTCAAGTACTCCATTTATATAGAAAGTAAAAGGGAAATAGTTGAAAAATAGCAATTATACCTTTTTGTTGTCATTTTCTCATAACAACCGAAAGAAAATGTAATTAAAATACGTGCTATTTTGGAAAAATATAAACGAATAATTTCGTTAAAACATGGAGCTATTATAAATTATATTTATTTTTAAGTATCTGTAGATGCTTTCAGTGTGACCTCAATCATGACGTTTTGGTTGGTAACTGACTCCAAACAAAGGATTGCTATGCGTCATTTCTTTTTAAATATAAATCGTGGAAAATGTTACCAGTACATATTAAGTATTAAAACACTTAGATGTGAGATATAGATATAAGATATAGCTGCAACACACAATCAAAATAGAAAATACAACATAGCAACCATTTGTTTGGAGTCAGTTTCCAACTAAAACGTCATGACTGACGTCACGACTGAAATCTTCTGTATTAATGTTACAAACAAATGAATGCCTATGAATCATTAGATAACCAGGTTTTTTGTCGAGTTTCTTTAATAACGGCATCTTTTTGCTGCATTTGTGTATTATTTTGCGATAGTGACATCCTTATGCATGCTTTACTGTAGATGTTTAAGAGTGGATCGTAAATGTGGAATTCTTAAGCGGATGCGAATTACGTCATTTTAGATAAAATAAAAGTGTGTGCTTTAAGTCTTAAAATTGAAATAGGTTTTGTACTATTTATATATACATATATTTTTTTTTCCATCAGGGGCGACACTAAATTCTGAAAAGGCAGAATTCCTGTTTTCTAGCTTTTTTTTTTTTTTTTTTTTTTTTTTTTTTTTTGACGTCATCTTACCATAATTACATTCTATTTTAACTGCCCATAAAAGAATGACGATAAATTTACAAGTTGGAATAACTTACACGAATTCTATGCGATAAAGTTTGAGTTGTGAATAGAGATGCAGGAGTCCTTTTTGAAAGCTTTCACCACTTAATGGCCATTATTTAAATGAATATGCAGATTGACTTTTGTTTACATAATGTAAATCTTGAATTATTAACTATGCTCTGCATTTTCAAATAAAAATATGCATATTAGTTATAAAGTTTGATGAAATTGTAAAAATTTATTTAAAATTGTGTTTATGATAAAATAAAATTTAAATAACTTAATTAAACATTTCTAAAAAAATGTTTTTTAAATCAAGTTTAATTTCTTTACTGCACAAATAAAATGTGTTGATGATTTAAGATATAACTAGACAATAAAATATTCAGAGATGAAAATAAGTTCGCAGATGTGTATATAGGTGACCAGTCGACTGCTAAAGCACTGCATAAAGAAAATAAATAAAATGTAAAAAATAAATTATTAAAATAAATTTAAAGAAATGGTTTAGAGTTTAAAGCTTAATTTATTTTTTTTTTATTGCGCAGATGAATAGGGGAAAAGAAGGCATATGTGAACAGTTCACTTTAATACAGCTTTTTCTCTTAACTGGTTTACTTTCTATGAACAAAACCTCTTCAATATAGTAAACAGAACTTTTTTCTACATATGGCATTTTTTCATCGTCTTTATAATTATTCTTACTTTTTTAATAGCTTTATATATTTAAAAAAATTATTCACACGTGCCCCACAGACGGGGTAGTTATGAACACAAAGAAAACATATCCTTTGACATAATTTTTATTCTGTTATTTAGTTGTTATCATAATCATTATTTATATTATCTGTTAAATTCACCATAAAGAAAAAGAAATATATATCCAGTTTCTGGGTGATATATTTAAGCAAAAGATTATAAAATGAAAATAAGTAGATTAGGGGGGGGGGGGGGGGTTACATGATTGATTAAATATTCCTGCAGTAAATAGAAAATAAAGAAGTAAATTTAAAAAAATAATAATTAAAGCTTTTAAATTTTGCTTAGGGGATATTTAGAGAGGGGGAATTTAGATAATATATATTGGAAATCTGCCGAAATACGAAAGGTTCTCACCCCTGGATTTGCTTTATTTACTAAATTAAAGATAAAGAAGGTTAATTTAGTCAATTTAAAAAAATCTCTATAATAAGCCTCCTCCCCAAATTTAACGTCTTTTAAATTTAAAGAGGGGAGGGGGGCTTAAAATCGGGATTTTTCGGTTGTTGTCAGTTTCAAAATTTTATTTTTTAAAAATATTACTGATGTCTATTTCCATTGAAAGCATCATATACATAGCTGTTTTAGAGATGAAAGTAAGGGTTGAAAGTTTGGAACAAATGAAATTGAAAAATTTGGAAAGTTGTTTAACGTAATACTTTTGATATAACAAAGCATAAAAAATATTATTGTAAACCGTTTAGTAAAATATAACATAACACTTATTGCATGTTAAAAAAACATTAAATTTATTTAAATTTCAATTGAACGTAAACTAGGTTGTTGATCTTTATGTACTTGCTGACAGATGTATTTGTGAAAGTTTCAATACAAAATCAACTTTGTATGACGGAAATGTTTTCTATTTCAGGAAAATTACAGATATTGGAGCTGTCATTATTTCTCGTGAGCATTACTGAAAGGAACAGAATCACAGAATGATTATTGGGGTCCTTATGAACTGTTCATATCTGCCCCAACAAGTCTGTTCAGAAGTGCCCCACACGCTGCTAGAGCTAAATTGATTAATCATCAACATTTCTCAATTTTAAAAGAAAAAATCTGTATCAAAAACCTTTATTAGTATTCATAGTATATGTTAAAACATTAAAATTAAAATAAAAGAATAAATAAATAAAGTTATTCGCTTATCGATTTGGAACTGAGATTTTACTTTTGAGATCTATAAACTATGTTTTCACTGCTGAAGACAAAGGAAATGTCAAAGAGCTTCAAAATTTTTTTACCATATGTCTACAGGTGCTGTCATGTGCGGTAAGTTTTTCAAATAAAAGAAACATGTAAAAATAATTGAAAAATTGCGACATTCACGTATGCCCCATGATCACTTGTACCCCCTTCTCCCCTATTTGTAATGTTCCAGAACACAAATCCTCTTACTTGCAATATATTAGGAATAGAGAATATCAAGATTATGAGATACTAGCAAAACCTGCGGCTTTGCTCGCGTAGTAGTTGAAATATGCCACTTGGTATTAATGTCCCTAAAACAATAGAAAAATTGCGACGTTCACATCTGCCCATGTTCACATGTGCCCCCGTCTCCATTTTTGTGATGTTCCAGAATGCCAAGTGGTCTTTATGTCCTTATTTTTTTAGAAAGTTACATTGTTAGAAATAATTAAAAAATTACTAATTAATCCACAATTTACTAAACTTCATTATTACACTGCATTAGTTGAAGATGAGAATTAAATTAATAGCAAGAACCTAAACTAATTCTAAATAAATGATAATTTAGAATGTATTTTGAAACTTTTACGCTCGTTTCAGTTTTCATTTGAAGTTTTGAATTTTTTTTAATTACATTCATAGCACTTATTTAAATGTTAAAAATAACCATTATGCCACATTCCAAACGTCTAGTCTAACGGTCTACTATCCCTATGGTGGTAGTGTCACCAACATAAAATATCGCATGTGTTGGAACAGGGACTGTCACATGAATTTGCCTATATATTTTTTTAACTCGTTGTTGAATTTCCCGAAATTCTAGAGAAATTGTAATTTAGAAATTTTTTAAAAGGCTTTTCCCCCATTTTAATCCATTAAATTTCTGTACTTCTTACTTTCTTTAATAAACTGTACTTAGAGAGCATTTACTTCTTATATCAATCATGCCAAATTTTAAGTTTCTATCTTTAACAGCTTAATAGAAAACGTAATTTAGAATACATTATAAACTTTTTTTTTTTAATTTCACCATTTTAAATTTCGATTTTCTTTAACTGTTCTTAGAGAGCATTTACATCATTTAAGTAACGATCATACGAAATTTCAAGTTTCTATTTTAATAATTCCAAAAAATTTGCAATATAGAAATATTTTAGAACGCTTATTGCTTATTTCACCTTTTTAAATTTGAAGTTTTATAGAAACAGTTCTTAGAGAGCATTTACATCTCGTAAGTGACTACCATGCTAAATTTAAAGTTTCTATCACCTTCAATATCACAAAAATTGCAATTTTAGAATGTTTTTCGCTCCTGCACCTCTCTTTTGGTAATGACAACAAAACATATAGCTATGTTGTAGTAGACACTGTCAACATCAATCTGCCACCATTATTTTTAAAATCGGTTTGGTATTTTCCTGAGATATCGTAGAAGTCGTAATTTCGAAGGATTTTAGAATGCTTTTAGTTCATTAGACCCTTTTAAATTTGTATTTTTTTAGAAGCTGTTTATAGAGCATTTATTTTTTATAAATGCCTACCACGTCAATCCTCAATCTCTTATCTTTAACAATTGTACAGAAATTACAATTTTGAACATTTTTAAAATGCCTTTTACGCATTTTCAGACGTTTTAAATTTGATGGTTTTTTCAACTGCTCTTAGAGAGCATTTATATCTTATAAGCAACTACTATGACAAATTTCAAGTTTCTAGCCCGTTCAGTTTCTCTAAAATCGCAATTTAGTAAGTTTTTTGCTCCTGAAACACCCGGTGGTAGAGACACTGACAAAAAAGTAGCCTATCACGGCCAATTCGCAACGATTGTTTTTGATATCGTTTTGTTATTTCCTAAGACTTAATAAAAATTTCAATTTAGAACATTTTTAGAACGCTTTTCTCTCATTTCACCCTTGTAAATTCGGAAATTTTTAGAAATTGTTTTTAGTGAGCACTTATATCTTATAAGTATCTACTACGCCAAATTTTATCTTTCTATTTTTGAGAATTGTATAAAAATCGTAATATAGAACCATTTTAGAACGTTTTACGCGCATATTCTTCCCTTTGAAATTTTGAATTTTTTTAACTGCTCTTACAAAGCATTTACATCTTATAGGTAGCTATGATGCTAAATTTCTAGTTCCTAGCTCTTTCAGTATAACAAAAAGTGAAATTTAGAGTTTCTTTTGCTCCTGCAACTCCCACGTGGTAGTGGTACCGATATAAAATATAGCTTATACTAGCTGTTACCCGTGACGTCGTTCACGTAACATAAAAAGAAGAAGAAATTAATTAATTAAGCAAAGCATTTCCCATCCGATAATTAAAAACATATATAATAAACACATTTATCACATTTTATAGTATACAATCTATTTATCTATCACGCTATCGTACGTGGCACAGAAATCGCAATTATTTGTTAATTGTTTAATGGCAACACCCAAATGAAACGCAACTTATTGGTTATTGAACGCATTGGTTATTGAACATTGAATATTGATTGATTATTATTGTGTTATTTAATGCATCTCCATATCTATAAAGGGTTACCTTAGGTGTGGGATCCTGTTCTTTCGCCAAATGTCGTCAAAAGCGACGCCAAATGCGCGATATCTCTAATATTTCGCCAAATTCTCATAGACTTCCATTGTAAACCAATAGGGTTTACTTGAATACAGAAAATCAACAAATTGAGATATTTATATGCAACAAAAACAAATATTAGCTTAAGGGATTATATTAATTATATTTAACGCACTCGCTGCGTAATTTTATTAATCTAAACAGGTTCAAAAATTGCATATTTTTTATTACATATTTCAAATCTATACATATTTTAGAGTGACATATTAAGCTAAGGCGTAGTTATCTCAATCTATTATACTATCTGTCATACTTCACAAAAAAATATTATAAAAAAGAGCATAAAAAGAGCTACTTTTAAAATGTCAACAAATATTTTACCCTTATTTATTTATTTATTGAACAACAAACATATGACTTGTGCGCTTGGCATGAGAGCCCACTTATAAGTCAGAGAAAAGATAACACAAGGAAATATTACAACACAAGAGAAATACATCCTGAGTGCTCCACACAAAGAGTGCGATAACCAGCATGCAATGTGCAATGCAACCAGTGTGCAATGGAACCAGCGGAAATCGAATCCACAATCTCCTACGCTCGCCAGCGATTAGCAGCGTGGTGCTTTGACGACTCGGCCACAGAGGCCCCATTTTACCCTTTTAAAGTTAAAAGAAATATAGAATTAAAATTCAGCTGTCACACTGCAATTTACAAACGTTTCTCCAATAAAAATATTTATACTAAACGTTACTTTGACGACGCAATCATATTAAACATTTATGTTCTCTGAACGAAAATGAAAATTTCTTTTAAAAATAATTTTTATTTAAATTAGCGGAAATGAACGGCTTTAAGAATTAACACTCGCATTCTTTTTTTTTTTTTTTTTATTCAGGAAACCTAATTAACTTTTTATTTTTTAAGAATGAAAATACATATTTCCTGCTAACCATTAAGTCATTTTCGACATTGATAATTTTAGCGTGCATGTTATCGACATTTGCTATCCATTTGCTCTTGAAGAAAAATTTTTTTAATTTTAAATTAAAATTTAATTCTTTATGTTAATCGTGAGCAGACGATAAACCGTAAGCATTGATAACAATATTTTCTTTAATAATAAGAATTAATACAATAATACAATCTCATTTTATTTCAACATCAAAGCATACCCGTTTTATTTTCAATATATGACGTCACATTTGCCTTCCGTTCCGCAGTTACTCAAAATTCATGCACCTTGTATTATTAAAAATACTTGAAACTTTTCGTTTTAATCTTTCAATTGGAAATTAAATTATTATCCTAGGTTTTTATATTTTGGCAACGAAAAAAGGAAGATGGTTAAATTTTATCGGAAAAATGACAATTCATTGTGTATGAAAAATAATGAAATTTTGGATTATTAAGCATAATATTTGAATAAAATAAATTAAACATAGCCTATGTTCATTTCCGGGTTGTAATCAATCTATATCCAAAAATACAAAAGCATTAATTCATCCGTTTAGACACTGAATTCATTCAAACTTTCGGACACACATTGGCATTTATAATATGATAAGGATAAGGATTGGAGCAAGGACTGACACAATCAATTTGCAACCATTACTTTTAAAATCGGTTTGGTATTTCCTGAGATTGCATAGAAATTTTAAGTTAGATGGTTATTAGAACGCTTTTTGCGCATTTATAAAATATTCGAAATTTAAAAGGGGCGGAAACTGTTTTTACAGATCATTTACATCTTATAAGTAACTACCACTCCAAATTTCAAGTTTCCGGCTCTTTCAGTATCACAAAATTCGATATTTAGAACGTTTTTTGCCCATACAACTCTAAGGTGGTATTGGCACCGATATAAAATAATAGCCTATGTTCGAACAGGGACTGTCGCTATCAATTTACTACCATTACGTTTGAAATCGGTTTGGTAATTCCCGAGATTGCATAGAAATCGTAATTTAGAACGTTTAAGAATGCTTCTTGCGCATTTTCACCCCTTTAAATTTAGATTTTTTTTTTTTAGAAACTGATCATAGAGTGCATTTATATCGTATAAACAACTACCATGCGAGATTTGAAGTTTCTAGGCCCATAAGTTACAGAAAAATCGCATTTTTATAACGACTTTTGCTCCTCTCCCCCCCCCTTAGGGATGGCATAAAAATAGCATATGTTGGAACTATCACCATCAATCTGCCCAATTACATTTGGAACCTGTTCGGTTGTTTGCTCCCCCACCCCTAATAGTCCCCCTCTAATAGTCTACAAGTTTGCACAGTTGGACGGCGTCGAAATTTCCCAGATCTTTTTGCTTAACCTAGTATTAAGTATAGATTTAGTGGTTGGAATAAATTTTGAGATTTTTACGATATCATCTTTAATATGAGAGTAGAGGCATAGATTTTACTTTCTAAATATCTCCTTAATGGGTCTTTCTTAAATGCATATGCACATTACCTTTTGTTTGCGTAATGTAGTTATTAAAATACTAATTACTGAAACTTAGAGTTTTCAGAAAAAGGGTTATATTTTTTCTTTATTTATCCATATTATAATGATTTTTCGATGGAATTTTAAATAATATTATACCTATATTTTTGTGATTCCTATGTACATTCAAAAGAAAACTCAAAAAAGTATCAAATATCATAAAGCTGATATTAATTTTTTTTCTCAAATTCACGGCTCTGTTACGATTAAATTTTAATCAGATTATGATCAAGCAAAAATTGTGTACCCAATATTTAACTACCACGCATCCATTATCAAAGAATCCAGAGAAATTCTTTGTAAATGCAATCAAGCTTGTAACGACATACTGCCATACAATATCCCCAATATATGGTTAAATATACTGAAAATTTAAACATTTAGTAATTTTTCTCTACAAAGAATTAATCCGAAGCAACTACTACTTCTACTTCCAGCTACCAGTAAAATCATAGAGTCTCTTATTTCAAACAAACTGGCGTATTTGAAATTACTGGAACGACAGTTAATGAAAATATTCCCTACTAATGGCTGCAGGATTGTAGGCCGAACGTACTCGGAAATTTAATGAAAATGTATATTTTTAAACTTCTAACATCTGTATTCTTACTATTTGTCTCAGTTTAAGCAAACAGTGAACTTTTGAGGTTCATATTATGTAGTTTATGATTTGATCAAGGTGGAAAATTGCATTTCGTCCTATGATTTTATTGAAACTTTTTAAATCCATGTAATGACTATAAAATTTCTATTCATTATAATGCTATTTTCAAATAAAGGAAATTATTATTTCCTTTATTACTTTTCTTCTTTTGAAACACATATTTAGTGATGAAACTTTAAAAGTCTTTATTACTCCATTCACTGCTAATACACTAAATAATGTAAAAGAGATAAAAAAAAAATTTGTCTTTATGCCAAAATATTGTTTCAAAAATATATTGAAATTACTTCCAAAGACATGACTATAAATTGAATTATCCTTTTTTTACAATGAAACTTAATAGGTTGATGCTTTAAAACTAAAGTTCACTTACGATAATTGCCTTCTATTATGTTCTTCATAACACGATGAAGTCAAAGTTAAGAAACGGAATAAATTATTGGAGTTCTATGAGATTAAGTTTGACATGTGAATAGAGAGAGAATTTACTTTTCAAAACTGTCTCTCTTTACTGGGCACAGTTTAAATGAATGGTCATATTGACTTTTGTTTCAATATTTTAGTGCTGGAAATAATAATTATAAGTTGAAGTCTTCGAAATTAAAAATTTCTACTTCAAGTATGCATCTTTATTATGAAGAGTTTTTGACGAAATTTTAATTACTGATTTTAAAATGTGCCTAAGATTAGATAATAATTAATGTAAACGATTAAAATATTTCAAAAAATGACTTAAAATTTCATTTTAATTTCTTTACTACACAGATGAATAACAATGATGTTCCAAAACATAAATCCTTCTACGATGATTGGCACTATACTTTGACAGAAGATAACATGATGATGAGAAATTTATGATTCGGAATTAAGTAAGGGAATACTCTGCGATAAAGCCATATACATGAATAAATAGATATGCTGAACTCATTTTGCAAAATCCTCTGATATTTAAATAAATGTGCGTATTAAATTTACATAATTTAGTGTTTGAAACAGGGCCGTGCGAAGTGGGGGGACGAAGGGGGCAGTCGCCACGGACGCGAAAATTGAGGGGTGCCAAACTTGTACTACAAACCTCTTTTTTTCTTCTCTTTTCAAAAAGAAAATGTATATTTACATATTGGGAATTTTTTCCTTTCAAAGTTACTGTATTGTTTTTTACCCCACATCGAAACACAAATTTATGAATAAGGACTTCTTTCTTTTCAAAACTTGTTTTTGGTCTTTGCCTTAATCTCTTTAGTTAAAATTCTCTTTTCTGTGTCTTGTGACAAAAACATACACCATTGTCAAAATAGCATGGGGCTTCTTTCTGCGAATACAAAAGGGTTCCAAACTGTTATACTATACTGTTAGATGCATTTTTTCTACATACATTTTCCCGATCCCCTTTGCCAAAATATAAGTGCAATTTTCTCTTATGTTATTTAGTTTTTTTAATTTCTAAATTAATATTAACCTACAGTTTAAAAATAAAACGAAATATGTATTCAGTAAAATTTGTTTCTGTTTCTGCACTTTTCAATTTTGTGACATCTGTCACAAAGAAAAGTTTGGTAAGGTGGGGGAGGGGGAACGCCAAATTGAAACTTTTTCCCGGGCGTAGTTTTCTCTGCGCACGCTGCTGGTTTGAAATATTACCTATGACTTGTGGTTTTCAAAACTAAACAGTTTTCGTTTCAGTAAATATCCATATTATGAAGACCTTTCGTAGAAATATTTATTTCAAAATGTATTATGAAATATGAATAAAATTGTCTTCAAAATTAAAAGCGATTTTGTAAAACTGGATAAACCATGGATATTCCAGTAAATCTCTATCCACCCCTATTCAAAGCAATTTGAAATGAAACAGAAAATTATGAAAATACAAAGACAGCAGTTATTTATAAAATCATTCGGCTAAATTAAAAAAAAAAACGAAAAAATGAACTACATAGGCATCAAGGACCTCAAACTAAATAAAGAAACTACAGACCCAGAAAAAAATGCAATAACCACCCTAAAAATTGAAACCTTTAAAAAAGAGAAAATAGCGAATTATGAAAAAATACATAATGTTCTATTACGAAAAGCAATTGAAATTTGCACTTATAAAACTAAAGTTTTCATTGACATGATACAAGCGACGTTTGATCGTCGATGGAAGCAAATGTTACACGAGTGCGAAAGAGAAAGGGATACACTTATTTTGTATAGACTCTCTTTAATAAGCATTATTAAAAGGAAGGTATATTAACATTTGTTTACCTGATTTAGTGTCTAAAATATTAACTACTTGCTGTCCCGCCTATCGTTACCCGGGCCCATGATAATATTCTAAAATAAACCTTAAATCTGTATGATTTTATGTCTGCTGCACACGCGCTGCTCAAATGATTTTTTAAACAACTGCCAGACAAAAAACGCTCGAAAAAATAATAGTTAATTAATGTATATTCGTTAATTGCGGTAGGATTTCAAAGAAAATTAGATATTCGGATTCGTAGTTAAAAAATACGCATAATGTGTGTTAATTTCAAATCGATGAAAGAAACATTAAAAATATATAATTTCCCTCAAAAGTTCTCAGTGTACTTTGAAATGTGGCAAACTGGCGAACTGCAAATTCTGGTAAAACCTCCCCGTCTTTAAGAATAAATTAAGAAAGAATTTTCTTTGGAGACCGATTAAATTCTATGCGTTTTCCTTCTGCAAACCTCTAACCTCGATTTCAAGACGAGCGTTTTGATTGGACAGAGGATGCAATTCCAGTCAGCTTGTTAGGCTGTGGGCCTTGAACTAAAAATGTACTTAAAAAGCAAGTTCCGTTTCAACTCTTTGGGGGCAATTTGAAATTACTACTAATTCATTCTTTGCCATATGACGAACAAAATTTACCAATGTTCTGGAAAAAATCTTTGCACATTATTTTACAATCGTGGTTTTAATGCGTAAGAAAAAAAAGTCACTATATTTTACATCTGGCATATTTAATATATAAATTAGTAAATTTTTATAATTTTATAATCTATGTTCTTTTATCACACTTTTGAGCATGCTGTACTTTTTCATTATAGGGGGCTTGGCGTTATTTTAAAAGATTGGAGCAATTCAAGTTTTAGAAAGTGAAATTTTAAATCTCACTTTCTAAAGCTTGATAAACGATATAAAAACAAACCTGATGGACTTTTTAGGCTTGTTTATGAATATATTTAAACAAATAAACATTTATTTATGTATATACTATTTTTTGTACACAAATTACTTCTGTTTGTACAGCAGACTCCCTCAAATCTGCAAACGCCTATAATCCGCACATCATCACAGATGTAAACAATTAAAACTTTCAGTTAAAATATAGAGACAAAATTACAGAATTTTTTGTTTTATATAATTCCGCGTGTATTTTAATATGTAATTCATGATAATATGTCTGAACCCATGGTTTTTCATGAAGAAAGTATAAATTTATTTCTGAAAAAAATATTGCTGATATCACTGGTAATCAAAATCTTTTTACGAAATCTATTTATGTATTAATCAAGCTTTTTCGGTTATTATCAAATCTATTCATGAACTAATTTGTTTTCACATACTTTTAACACTAAACCATTAATTTTTTTAATCTAAATTATTTTTTTAAAGAAGCATCCAATCACACAAAAAGTACAGTACAAATATTTTTCAGTATTATATTAAATTCCTGGATTTATTTGGTTTAATGAAACATCCTTGTTATTGAATGTAAAATATAGTGACTGTTAAAAGTGAAGGTTTTGCATGATTTTAATAATAATAATAATAAAACAATAAACAGAAATTTCACTTTTTTTTTTTTTTTTTTTTTTTTTGACAAAAATGGGCTTTAAAAAGTAAAATCTGAATTGACACCTGAAATTAACATTGCTTTCAAATTGTAGGAATATACATATACACCACCAAAAAATATAGTACTGTACAAGATCTTTAGAACACAAACTTAAAAACGCAAGGTTTTGCGTTTGTTAGAATTTTGTGTTAAATAGATCATTTCACACATCATCAAAACTCAAAACTTACCTTGTAAACATAGCAAAATATGTGAGAAACAGTCGAAGATCTTTATATTATTATAATCCTTGAGACTAGACGTTGTGCATATTTTGAAATTTTGAATAATATAAGATCACTTCACATACATTAAATTTTACTTCTTAAACACAATCCAAATAAGCCTGTACAAAATCATTATACTACTTATTTAAAAAAAAAAATATTACAATAAAAGCTATTTTTCTTATTAAAAAGCTCTGAATTAAAGCAAGACGAAATGATATATTAAATTTGGCCTAGGGAAATATACTATTTGGAAAATTCATCATCATCAGAATCCGATACTGGCTGCTCATCGGTTTGGTCGCAATTGTTGCAATTATAACAAAAACATAGTTCAGTGCAATGTAAATTAGATGCACGACAAGTACACTATAGTTTCTCACAAGATGTTTTCTTGCATTTGCAATGAATTTGTTGCAGAAGAGATCTTGGAACTGGTTCATCTGCCATCCAATCAATTTCTAGAACGTCATCAGCAACTTTCCGACCATGATGAAGAGGAGAAGGTGCAGACATGTTAGCAATGAGACTTCTTCTATAAATACCTGCTTGATAGTTGGCACGCTGCATATGTTTAAATAAGCAGTCTTTATTTGGAGGAAGCACAGTGTCACCTTTACATCCAAGCCGCAACCAATCATGGCGGCATATGTCAATGTTTTTCTGCCATAGTAAACATTTCTAAATTCTCCGTAACTTCATCCTATTCATTATCCATAATTCACCCAGTTCTTTGAATGTTGAGATGTACTTTGCTGTTTCACACATAATTTTAAAAGACTTTACTTTACTTTTCCCATTAAAACTGCTTACTAGGGTGGTCACAAGAAATCAATTTGCGAATTTTTTCGGGGGAACCCCCCAAAAAGTTGCCAATTGACTAGAAAATGAGATTGGCTAAGTTTCAGCTCATTTGGATAATATTAACCCGTGCCTCATTGAGGTTTAAGTTTGTAAAAAAAGTGATTTTTCGCAAAAAAATGCTGTTTTTCCTTCATGAAATGAATACAATTGGACCTAGAAACATAATGCAGGTCTAATTTTATAAAAAAAAGTTTTGCTTTGAAGAACCATACACCATTGTTTTCTAAAAATGTATAGATTTAAAAATATGCATATTTTTCAGGACCAGACTTCACTTGAATCCTAAAAATTGACTTTTTATGAAAAAGCGAAAAAAAAATTTGTAACATTCCATTTGATCTGCTTTCCACCTTTTGTTTTTCTTTTTTTCGTTTTGTGAAGTCCAATAAAGTGTTTGATTAAAAAAAATTCCAAAGAAAAGGAAAAAAATCGAATTTTAAACTGAAAGAATTTAAAAATAAGGGAGGGCAAAGGAAGTATAGAAATGAGAGCAAATAATGCTCAATTGCATTTTATTATTAAAGTTGTGTTATAAGAAAGGAGGCATAATAAAGAAAATAAATTATTTTCCCTTACAACTGTCACGTTAACCCTTTTCGGCACAGAAAAATTCTGTTCGTAAAAGGATGAAATGATTGTCTACCCCGGAATTTACAAACGACATTTTTAGAAATTAAAATCACATTACTTTAACCTTTCATTGTAAAAGCAAAATTTTATTAAAATATTCTTCGTGCCGTTTGTAAGTTTGGAATTAAAATTAGGTGGTCCCGGCGTGGGACACTGAGCCGGAAAGGATTGAAGTGGTAATGGTTTAGATAAGAAGGCTTATGTTGACTTTTTTTTACCAAAGTATTATCTAAAAATGAAAATGCAACTTGATCCAAGTTAAGATACCAAAGGCGGTTTGTCATTTTAGCAAGTGCTTTGTCTGTAACCTATTTATCAAATTTTCTGTAGTGAACAAGTAATTTTATTATTTGCAGGTCTTGAATTGGGGGCTAAAGTGGCACTGGAAGTATTGAAGCACGCTTTTGCATAAATATTGATTAAAAATTAAAAATTATCTCTGATACCTTCTTTTTCTAAATTTGTTATTGAAAGATGATCCCTAAAACAATATATTTTGAGAGAATGAATGGCCTGTGCCTCCATCCATCTGACATGATTAAAAGTACCAGGTGCTTTGAAAAAAAGTCTTTTGCAGGAAGGAGTTCTATAAAAATTAAACAAAGTTGGATAAACTCTTTATAATCATCCCTGAGCTGTTAATTTTTAAGAGTTCCTGTAAGAAAAATTGAAATTTCTTCTGAATTAACTATTTATACTTAGTATTGCATCTTCAATAACATTTGTATACTTACTCTGGTTTAATTTAGACCACCCAATCAGAATTGTTTTTTTTTAAAAATATCTGGATGAGGGGCAGTGATTACGCCCATTTTACAATCAAGAACAGCTTTTAGGAAAATTTCTAAATTATGCTGGCGGCATGGTAAATACAGAAGACTTTTCCTTTAACAATTGCTATAGAAAAATGCAGGTTAACTCTGAGGCGACCTGTGTTTACTGCAATTGTATCAAAAATTAATGCCTGGATTTTACCAACTTCCTCCCACTCTTCAACTGCTGAAAATACGGCTTTCGCCTGAATTATTCCTATACTATTTTCAAGTTGAGGAACTCGTAGTAACTGTTCTTCATCCCCACAACTAATTAAAACTTTTATCCACTCTACATTTTCTTTATTCAAAAAATGGTGAAGCAGTTTTCCACCCCAGTGAACAACAGTTCTCTCTAAACGGGAATTTTAAAATCTGTTTTTGATGAGCTCAGTATTTTGTTTACGAAACAGCTATTTGCAGAGTCGATGTCTGTGGTTAGCTAGTGGATGTATTCTAAGTCTAGCAGCTTCTCTGGCATTCAGTTCATTTTGCGAATATTATAAAATAAAATATATAAAACTTGACAATTACTTGGCTGCTTTACTGTCGATGATTTGATGAGACATGTGGCCAATTTAAAAAATCTTTCATTTCTGCCATCATATCAATAGGGGTAAGGGGTTTTACGGAATGTTTCGTCAATTCCAAAAATAGATAACCATAACAGATAACAAAAACAGCCTTGTAATAAAAAGAGAAATTCAGAAGTTCAACTGCAACACAAATCGAGAAGCTCTTTCTTATTAGACACAGAACTAGATAACTAATAATTAATTATAATTCGTGAAATATTTTTAAAGTTACAAAAATTGTTCGCTTATTTTTTGCCTATTAATAAAAATAATACAAAGAAAAAGTAATAAAATTTTTAATTTGTCATTTTTTACCTATGTTTCAAAAATGCTGAGTTTGAGGGAATGGTTCACTAGATGTCCTGAAAAATACTAAATGTTCATTAAATATAAGTTTTCATAAGAGTAAAAGTTCAAAGCAACAACAGTTTCTATGAAATAAAACAAGAATCAGGTTTCTAAGACAAATATTTTTCACGTATGGAAAGAAAAACGACAATTTTTTGCCAAAAATTCCAAATTTTCAAGAATTCAACCTCGATGAGGCACGGGTTAATATTATTTATTTGAGCTGAAACTTTGCCAATCTCATTTTCTAACTAATTGGCAACTTTTAGGAGGGTCCCCCCGAAGAAAACGTTAAAAGAATTTTTCCCCATGTTGCTTGTGACCACCCTACTGCTCACGGAATCACACCCAGTGTAATCCGATTAGAGCCTGGCAAATGTTGTCTCCAAGAGATTTATTTATCGCATTAATATCTATTATTTTTATACCTTTTATCAATTGGGCAAAATATAGCTGTGCTTTTATGTGTGGAGATAATAAGAAGACATCTGTATCTGGATTCAAAATAACAATGCTTCTATAGAGGGATGAGGCTTGAGTTGCATGCAACAACAATCTTGTGTCAGCTTCTTCGTGATCACTTTCAAGCTCTTTTATTTCAGTAACTTGAAATTGTTCATCTGAAATTTCCATGGCATGGCATTGACTTCCATGTGTAACAACTAACGTAATATCACCAAGAGAATTGATGCCTAAGATTTTCCAAACTTGAAAAAAAAACTCAACTAAAGATTCTTTATTTGAGCCAGAAGCTAAAAACTTCTTAAATTGTGTCGGCATTTTCTGATTTGAATTTTTTATTTTTATAACTTGAGTTCCCATTGATGCTCTACGATCTCTTTCCATTCCTTTGATGCTTAATGTGAGATAAGTATCAGTTATGAAGTCAACACGTTTGCATTTGAATTTTTTGGCCAGATTCAAAATAGAATATAAAATGCTTTGTTCAAAATCTCCAAATGTCAGATGAATGCCCTTTGCTTGCTGAATGAGTACCATGACATCAATTAACAACACCGATTTGGATGGGATATCTTCAACTGATGTAATGCTGCAACAATCACGAATATTTATCAGTAAATGCTCATCCTTCTTTGCAATTGCAGCTTCGAGCAATAAATTGTTGTTTGTTTCACATTTAGCCAATTTTTCTTTTTTTCCTTTTACCTGTAGGTCTGTCAACAATATATTTTTCTGTTTTGCAAACAACACATACGGCGGGCAACACGCATTTTTTGTTTACACCCTGCGAAAATATAAAATCACTTCACATAATTCGTTTAGAAATCATGTTTTCGGAAAGTGATGTATCACAAAATTGTTTTGCTTTTAAAGTTGATGCTTTAGAATTTTTTTTCCAGCAGCAGCAACTCGGGTTTTATCCGTAAACTTACTATAACATTTACGATGAAAACCATTGTTTTTATCATCAGGTAATTCTTGTTCATTTACGGGCAACAATAACAATTCAGAAGCTATTTTACCTTCAGTCGTACCAAAATCTTTCCATTTCAAACAGCACTGTTTAACTTTTGCCTAACTGACGGTGGATAAGTTTAATATTTATATGTCTGCATCATTGACAAGATGCAAACAACATTTCATAAGATCAGACATTGTATCGGCATTAGTATCATTCATACTCGGGATCAACTTTGTAAACAAGGCGAATTCTAGGATGTAAACATCCGATGGAGATAACGCTAGATAACGCGTTTGCGATTCGACGATGTTCATTGGATCATAATTTCAGTCAAAAAAAAAAAAAAAAAAAAAAAACGGCGGCTTGTGATTGGAGGAATTCAGTTGGATATTCGGCTACTTTTACACACCAACATATAAACAGGACCGCAGAAATTGTAAAAATTAAGAATTTATATATTTGATTATGAAAAAATGTGCACTTTATGATACCAGAACATTATGAATTCTTTATCTATACAATATTATTTAAATTTTAAGATTAACTCAAAATTGACCCTCGATGATTGAAACGAACTTGCATGATATCCACGTACGGCCCACGGCCTATGTGGTTTTGAAGAAAAGAAATACTTTTTATAAATGGACCGCTTGATGAGTTTTTAATTAGGATGAGCGAAGCGAATCCTCTACTAGTCTACTCAAATTACATTTTGTCGTACACTTTACAAAAAGAACTATTCAGTATTTTGACTTGAAATTGAACTTAAAAATACATTATGGCCTGTAGATTTGCACAATGTTATTTTTTTTACAGAATAACGTTAAGAAATTTATTATTTTAATTAACTTATTTTACACGTTTTTCCATTACGGATGCATTTTTGAAAAAAAAAAAAAAATGAAGTACGTATATTTTCAGAAGAAAATTAATAAATCATGGAGTCAGTACTTATAGATAGAATCATGATTAATTAAATAAATAATATATATTTTCATTATTCCGCCAAAATATCTCAAAAACTGTTTTTTAAATTTAACTAGCTGTTTAACCCGTTCTATACACGGGAGTTCATGAATTGAATTCTAAAACCAAAATTTAAAATAACTATTCGATTTAGTAAAATATTTTTCTACTACTGCTCTTTTTTTTAATAAAATTTAATTTTTCATGTTACTATGGCAGCAGACGATAAAGCTGTATTTTTGGAATAAGGAATAAATAGAATAAAAATTTTGTTGGAGTTTGTGATAAAATGTTTGCGTTTATCTAAAAAAAATAATTGTAATAATTAAGCGGAATTAAATAATCGCTAATTATTTGCACGTGAGGCAAAAGAATTATCGTAATACCCGCTGGACCTTTTTAATATTGCAGCGTGGCGTACATAATATGTATATCTCTAATTATTTGCATATGAGGCAAAAAAATTATCGTAATGCCGGCTACAGCTTTTTAATATTGCAGCGTGGCATACGTAATATGTAAGGTAAAAGAATTACCGTAATACCGGATACGGCTTAAAACTTTACTTGCATTAAACTTTCTTATATTAAAAATGCATGTTATTTGAGAGGCATTTTAATAGAATATTTTATTAAGATTGGTTGGAGATAGCGCATATTTCGGCTATCATTCCTTTTAATCATATAATAGTTTCCACGATTTCTTTTGTGAAATTTTTAAAATACTTTTTTTAGGAAAATTATAGCATATTTTTAATGAATTAAAATTTGTGTAAATTCAATTATTTAATTAAATTAAGTATTTTTTTAGTGTTAAGAATTCAAATACACAACTTATTCTTATGTGAAATAATTTACGCAGACGAAACTTACGCATTTTAAAAGAATTATATTATGACTTTTTTTTTTGTAAAGTGGCAACAAAAAAATTGTAAACAAATAAAATTAAATGTTAAATTCGTTATATAAAGTGTTATTCGAATTCGAAGGTTGAAAATTTAACGAAATGAAATATATTTACTATTAAGAAGTAATTACTATTAGTATTATTTTTAATATGTTGGCCGTTTAAAAACAATTTCTGGAATGTGTTAGTTCTATTATAAAGAATGCCGAGAAAACGTACACTTACTGGTCGTAAAGAACGCGAACATGATTTAGCTTTAAGGCAAGAGACTAGATACCAGCGCAAAAAACGACGACATAATGAATCTCTTCTGACAGATACTGCATGAGCTCAGAAATATGCTTTAAATTTCGAAGATGCACAAAAAAAATTAAATTAAATTTTTGTAAAATTTGTCATCGACTTTGGTTTGACATGCATATTCAGTCTGACGGATCTTGTAAGACTTACCATAAATGTATAGTAAATAATGAACTAAATATTTTTTCTGTAGCTAATAGTATGGATCCAGGTCCACAACCGGAAATATTGAAGAAGTTAACTTTGGTTGAGGAGCAATTAATTGCCAAGTTCATCCAGTTATTACTGTTTATCGCATTAAAGGTGGTCAGCTTGGATACAGTGGGCAAGTTATTAATTTTCATCAAGATATTACAGAATTTTGTACTTTATTACCTCATTCCATAGATACTATATCACAGTACATCTTTGTTCGAAGACAAGATGGTGAAGAATTCAAAGATTTTATAGTAAATCATGAAAGTGTTAAATCTGCTTTAGAATATCTAAAGGAAAATAATCCTTGGTATCGTTATATTAGTATTGATGAAAATAATTTGCAAAGTTTACACGAAAATGAAAATATTTTTCAGCGAATAATACTCAGTCAAGAGCAACATCAGATTTATTTACCATCAGTTGAAAAAACTTTGATTTCTGTAGATGATCAATGTCCATGGACAAATAATATATATGAATCCGGAGCCCCACAAATGTGACTTTCAGATGTAACCGAGAGGCGATAAATAGTATGTTAGGTATTAAAGATGGAAATGATGAATGCAGTGTCATTCCTTGGCCCCAGATAGATACTAAGCCTATAAATGAATTTCCATGTGAAGGATATATTTGTAGAGCTTTTCCTACGTTATTTCAAACAGGAAGAGGTAATCTTAGAGATGCTAGAGTTCGTAAAATTACACCAAAAGAATACTTTAAATTTCTCATGATTTATGACGATGGAAGATTTGCACGGCATCCAAGATTTAGATTTTTTGCTTTCAATAGCATAATGCGTTGGACAGCATTACAAAATGGAATTATTTGTATTAAAAAAATTCTCGCCTACATGATGTTGAAACTGTTGAAAAACTCCAGGAACGGTTGCAGAAAGATCCTACATTGTACAAGTCGATTTTATCTTTCAATGCTAATTTAAGAACATCGAACTCTTATTGGTTTATCAGATCATGAGAGTTGTTAGACATGGTTGAGGAATTGGAAACTCCTACTGTTTTCATTATACTTAGTGCAGCTGATTTATACTGGCCTGAAATTTATCGCATTATTGATGCAGACTATGTTTGCACTAATTGTAACCAAAACTCTGAATTCATCCGAAAATCAAAATTGTTGAATTGTAATCCTTTAATCGTTGCTTACTTTTTCATAAATGGTTGGATTTTTTTATGAAACATTTTTTCAAGAAATATTTCAAAGTCAAGGACTTTTGGTTTCGTATTGAGTTTCAACATAGAGGTATTCCGCACGCGCATGGTCTTTTCTGGTTTGAAGATTCTCCTGATGTAAACAATCTTAGTTCAAATGATTATGAAAAGATACATAAAATTGTAAAATACTTTGACGAATTCATATCGACTTGGCAACCAGATCCTAATGAAGTTTATGATATACATCCATCTAAATTTCCTTTTACGGATGTGCCTGATGAAGCTGCTGACTATAATCACTTAATACGTGCAGTACAAATGTATAAATGTTCTAAAGCTTATTGTAAGAGAAAGAAAAAAGATTCTTCTGAAGTCGCATGCCGTTTCAAATTTCCCAAAGAATGTTCTCACGAGTGTAAAATTCAGTTCCTTACTAATGAACCGGAATACATTTTAAAAAGAAATAGTCCTTATTTAAACAGACATAGCCCACAAATTTTTAAAATTTGGCGAGCAAACATGGATTCCCAACCAGTCATTTCCATTCACGCAGTTCTAAAATATATTGCTAAATATGCTAGCAAAGGTGAGTCTAGATCAGAAGGGATGAAAGATTTCATCAGACAAACAGTTCAAGAATCACGCGATGATATCAATGTTCAGCAGATAATTCAGAAGATTTTAATAAAAATGTGTGCTGAACGTGATTATTCTGCCCAATAAATATATTGGATGTTAATAGGATGTTAATGGGATGGACGAGATGTATAAGTCATCTCGTCAGTTTGTCACCATTAATTTAGCAAAGAACGCATGGGAACAATTAGATATGAATAAGGAGGATTGAAGCATATCTGTTTCAAATATTTTAGAAAAGTACGAGCAATGCCCAGTGGGATTTGAAAATATGTCATTGCAGAATTATTTTACGAGCGTTTATAAACGCGGTGAAAATTTCAGTATCAGAAAAAAAAAAAAAAAAACCATTTATCCCCAGAATTATACCGAAATTGAAATATGATCCCAATAATGTAAATAATGAAGTTTTGTATAAGAAACAAGTTATATTGCATATTCCTTGGAGTGATTTTCAATCTATGAATCCAAATAATACTTCATGGAAAGTTATGTATGAACAAAATTTTGAGAATAATGAAATTCAGAGATTGGATTTAGAATATCTGTTGCAAAATTTAGAAGATAAGGAAGAATTAGAAGAAATTAAATCTACTGAAATAGATCAAACATTTGACTGGATGAATGTCGCTTCAAGACCATATAATGCACAGGATGAATTAGATTTGGGCAGAAGAGACATTGATATAAGGTATAACTGGCATACCATTCAAAGTCAAGATTTCCTTAATAAATTACAGAATTTTATTGAAAATGAAAAGGTGAAAGAGAGTGAAAAAAGTGGTTGTGTCACTGTTCCTTCTAATTTGCCAGATTTCGTCTTTTCCGATGAACAGAAAAAAATAACAAATATTTTTGAAGAACAGCTCAATTTCTTGCAAGGTATTAGGCGAAAAATGCCAATAAAAAGAACTGTTGTCGAAGGAAATGCAGGTTCTGGAAAAAGTACTTTAATACATTACTTCACTGCTTGATTAAATGAAACATTTGGTCCATCTTCTTTTCAATTGCTTGTACCAACTGGTGTTGCCGCAGTCAATATAAATGGATCAACGATTCATTCAAAACTTTTATTGGGACTAAATAAAAAGCTAAGAGATCTTAGTCCATATTCGATTGGTCAACTTCAGGAGGAGTTTCGAAATTGTAAATTCATAATTATAGATGAAATGAGTAAGATTGGATGCAGTCTTTTGCGAAAAACCGATTTACGATTACGTAGTGTTGTGCCATCGAAACAAGATGAATCTTTTGGTGGAATGTTCTTATATCTATTTGGGGATATCAAACAACTACCTCCAGTAAACGACAGGCCTCTTTACAGTGACAAAAATCCAGAAAGTGAGTTTATTTTGGAAGGACAATTGTTATTTTCTTCGACTACTCAAAAATATTTTTTTTTATCATCATCCTTCCGACGAGAAGAAAGTCAACAATTATTTTGTAGCATACTTGATCGAATTAGCAATGGATAATGCACTACTGAAGACTATAAAATATTAATGAATACAAGCTTACAGTCGCTTTCAAAAAGCGAAAAGCATTTATTTAAAGATGCAATTAGGCTGTTTTCAACGAATAAAGACGTAAAAGAATATAATAATGAAAAATTAAAAGAACTGCGTCAACCTGTTGCCTTGATTCAAGCTCTTCATAATTGTACTAAAGCAAAGTTGGCCGATTCTGAAATGACAAACGGACTTGAACCATTTCTTACTTTATCAATTGGGTCTAAAGTAATGTTACGTTCTAATTTGTGGACCGAAAAAGGTTTAGTAAACGGGGCTTTAGGCTATGTTGTAGATATTATTTATGAAGAAAATCACGGGCCACCAGACCAGCTGCCGCGAATAATCATGGTTAAATTTGAAAACTACAGTCATTCAACTTATGAGAATGGCTGCGTTCCGATTCCACCAATAACTAAAGTCTGGAAAAATGAAAATATAAATTGCTCAAGAAAACAATTTCCTCTGCAGTTAGCTTTTGAATTTACAACTCATAAAGCCCAAGTTTTAACATTAGATAAAGCAGTCATAGATATTGGGGATAAAGAGATATAAGTTGGCTTAACGCACGTAGCGTTGTCGAGAGTGAAAACCCTTCAAGGTTTAGCATTCAATAGAAAATTTCCTTACGAGAGATTCTACAATATCAAAAATTCTCTTATGCTAACATGCAGAAAAAAAGAAGAAATTAGAATGAAAAGTTTTACAGTTAATAATTCTTAGTATCAACCAGGGCAGATTTTAAATGTTTTTCCAGAAAATAGGATTTTGAAGAAGTAACTTTCTTCAAGCACTCTTGGAATATATTATTCTAAGATTGCTATCAAAGATTATTTGATGTGAATTACAAAGTTTGGAAACATATCTATCTCAAACCATTTGAGAAACCACCAGAGGGTATTGTAAAATGTAAAAAAAAAAGATTTTAGTTAAAAATTTAAAAATATTTTGTAAGATTTTGCTTCGAAAATATTTTTATTTATAGCAGTCTTATATCATAAATAAAATATTCCGAGGAAATTCTTAGTTATTTGGCTGAATTTACATTTCTAAAATTAAAATGCGCCAAAACATAAAATAACGTTCTTGCTTAATAAAGATGCAAATATATATATATATATATTGTTACTTTCAAATATTTATCTTATTAAATAATGCTTCGCGAATCCAAACAAAGCATGGCTTTTGCTAGTTAATATATCAGCTAATTATTAGAAATTTAAAATTCTGAGTCTCAGCTGCATTAGGAGAGTCCTTGGACTATCTTCACAAAACTTTTCAGCCTCGTACGTGCCGTATATTTCGCTAGCCATCGCGCACACTTACACACACAGACATACAGAGCAAAAATTTCTTTTATTAGTATAGATGACTTGTAATTTTCAAATAAAGAGTTCTCTTTTTCATCATATATTCATCTTATACATAATTTTCTTTGAATTCAAAATATCTCTTTTAAAATAATACATGTATTAAATGTTTATTAAAAACGTTTATCTTACCAGGTGTCTTAAAAAGGACTGACTTATTTTAAAATTCAATAACTTGCAAATGGTGACAGATATCTAAAAAATTCTTACAGGAGCGTTATGTATGACGTTAGGAGTTTGTTTACTGTGATTCTAGAATTTAGTTCAAATTACAAACAGTAGATGGCGCTGCGAGCAATATGCGCTAAATCCAGGTCCGATTTTTGGTACTTCGGGACCCACTCAATACGTTTTAATCTCCTTTTTTTGGCATGGGAGAAGAGAAGAGTAAAAAAATCCAGCTTGAATTTCGTACCTTTTGCTTGCATCGCCATCTATTGTTTGTAATTCGAACTAAAATCGAAAATCACGGTAAAAAAAAAAAAAAAAAAAAAAAAAAAAAAAAAAAAAAAACTCCTGAGATCATACATTAACCTCCTGTAAAAATGTTTAAGGTATCTGTCACCGTTTGCGACTTATTGAATTTTAAAACCAGTCAGTCCTTTTTAGGACACCCGGTATAAGAACATATTTTTACTGGGTAAAAATAAAAATGAAAAACGATATTAAATAGTTCTTAGAAAAAAAAATAAAATTTTTGGAAACTACTTTTAATTTTTTCCCCTGTAATCTGGCTATACGCGTTCTATCGATTATAATCATTTGCAAATACATAATCGCTGCTTACTGTTGTTGTTTCTTTTTTTCGGTAACTTCTTTTGAATGAGATATTCTGTGATATAAATTTAAATGAAAGTAATTGCTGCATACATCTCTAAAACACTCCATAATTGAAATAAGTAAAACATGCGTTATGCTAAAATAATATTTCAAATATGTTATAAAAATATCTCTTACGAAATGGTTAAAAACGTTATTTATTTTGTTTACCATACAGATGAATAATGTTAATGTTCTAAAACATAAGTCCTTTTACGATAATTGCTTTTTGTTATGATGGTACATAACAGGATGACGAGAATTTAATGAGTAACAATAAATTTTGCGAATTCTAAGAGATAAAGTTTGAGATGTGATTAAAGATACAGAACTTGTTTTTTAAAACCTTTTTCCCTATAATGGGCATTATTTAGATAAATATGCTTATTAACTTTTGTTTGAATAATTTATATTTTAAAATATTAACTACAAGTTGGAGTTTTGAAATAAGTAGTTTTCTTTTTCACATTATATGATAATAGATTATAAAAAATTACAGATGAAAATTTATATATTTCAAAATGAAGTAGTGTAAACTTTTGTTATGTTTCAGACATATATTTGTAAATAACTTTTTTATTCTTGGAATTCGGGTGTCGAAAAATACAGGTGTATCGACCTAACGATTCCTTTCTACATCAAAACGGATTCAAATGTATACGGGAAGTATTGTAAGAAAAAAATAAAAAAACGAGGTGACAAAGTTACCCGGAATGCGGAGCAGCTTTGTCACATAACTACAAATATGTTTTAAATGCTCGCAATAGGCGATTTACGACAAAGTTACTTCAGATATCGATGTAAAATAAATCAACTCACACCTTAAACCATCGGGGGTTTTGAACGATTCTATTTTACGATTTATTGCGAGAAAATATTATTTTCCAATATTTTTTAATGCTTTTCTCATTGATAAAGCTTTTGTCTGAATTAAACCATTGGCCATATCATTACCTGGAGTGTTGTTAGTCAATATAGGGATATTAACAGCCTTTCAGTCAAAGTATTTTTAATTACCATCTTGACATCATGCTAGGTTAAGGGAAAACTCTAGTCAGCCACAACTCCAAAGGTCTATGAAATCAACTACTCTTATTCATGAGTAAGGGTTGTCCGACGACCCACAGACTTGGTGAGTCTTGCAAGTCACTTATTGGCAAGAGTACTACGTGGTATTTGGAACGTTGCGGCAGCTAGTTTTTTACTCATTCCATTATTGACAGCTGTCACTGCGCTTGCCACATTCTCTTCAGTGTAATTGCGATAATGGCGGGCACCTGGTGTTTTTTCGTAGGTCCCCATTTTCCGCCTGCTGCCTAAGACGTGCAAGAAAAGCGAGAATTAATCAATTGAATAAGTATATATACAGGGTGTAACAGTACAGCGGTTACAAACTTTCAGGAGAGATAGAGTACACTCGACAATGGCAAATCACATAGCAATGCATGGCCGAAACTATTTTCATGTCGCTATAGTGACGACACAAAGCACAAGAAAGGAAGGACACGAAAAATGAGAGAAAACACGTTTATTATTCTTAGTGCTGCAAAAATATCGGGACAATGCTCGAAAGTGCTGAGGAATTTGTCGCACGCATCGTGACAGCTGCTGGGGAAGTCTTTGGCACTCCCGGTATTTTAGAGAACATTAGATCTTCCATGCGCCGGAGATGCGCTTCCATGCATCACGTGATCGTAATTTCGAAGACCTACTTAGATGACGATCGTTGTCTGTTTAATGTTCTTTTCTGTTAGTTTTTTGCTGTACTAAGGATAATAAATAATTTTTCACCTCTAATTCGTGCCCTGCATTTTTGTGCTCTCTGTAGTCACTACCGCGCCAGGAAAGCATTTCCGACCATACATTGCCATGTGATTTCCCATCATCTAGGTCTAATCTATCTATCCTGAAAATTTGTAACCGCTGTACTGATACACCCTGTATAAAACAATAATAAATCTGTCTGCCCGCGAGGTGACAAAGTTACCCCGGGATGTCAAACTAGTACCGATTTACAGTTGTAGTAAGTTGCTATCTTTACTTACAAAGAACTTTTATTAAATATTATTTGAATCTTACGTAATAGTAAAATTTATTGAAAATAATATTAACTGAAATACATGGTGACCGTAAAAGAATGTCAAGGTTTCAATGGTATATAATAACAGCATAATGTAGACTATTCGCAACAAATCAAATATAAAATTGAAAGTAAACTAACCTATGTTTTCCTACAAATGTTCCTTATGTGTATCTTTAGTTACACGGCACATATCCACCTTAATGTCCTGTTCTTCCCACTCGTCCGTTAACAAGTCTAGACTATTGGAACCAATAGACTATTCAGTTCCAGGATTCGTAAAGGTCAGGAAATTTTTACAAGAGAACTACCAGTACTTTTTTATGGAAAAATAAATCTAAGTTAAACGTGCGCAATTTCGGATTCTTTTAAGGAGAGGTTTTTTATAATAAAATATTGGTGCCGAAGAATTTTCTGGTTTGCAAAATTACAAGAGGCGTACGAACCCAGAAATCTCTGTCTCAACACCGCTAGATCATTAGGTAGTGGCGAAAAGTAAAATGATCTTTTATAAAGCTCCGCAGGACGTTTTTACAGGTAGTGTACGCTTTTGAATCTTCAGCACAGAAATAATGCTTTTACGATCAGATGTCGCTATTTTGCGTACATGGCACTGCAAGTGAGTAAATAACAGAATTATCTTTTTCTTAAAACGAGCTTTTATTAAATATTATTTGCTTCTTACGTAAAAGCAAAATTTAGAGAAAATAATATTAACTGAAATATAATGAAATGAAAAATAAACAGTAATCAGTATTCAATTTTAGAGATCCATACATGTATTTCTTCGTAATTCTTTGTGATCGGACTATCTAAAAATTCTATTTTTTAATATTATTTCGAAAGATAGTTATTATCTTTGAACGTTAAATGCATGCGTATACTGCCTAAAGAGGAATATCACTGTAACTCTAAGATACATAAAAATAATTTTACATAAGTCCAGTTTCAAGATTTATGCATATGCATACACACCACACATGCTAATATTTTAGAAATGTATTAGAAAAAACATATTTAAAAATATTATTTAAATGCTTAAGTTTAAATGAATATTTTCTAGCTTTCAAATCTCTCTTGTGTTGATCTTTTTTTTAAATATCTTTATTTAGTTTGTCATAATTTTATTGTGTATGTTCACTTTAAGCATAATTTTAAATCTCAGAAATTAAAAGCTAAAGAGATTAAAAGCTGAAAATATTTTAATGCGAACAGATAATAAAGTTCCCAGTATAAAATATAAGTTTTATAAATCAAAAATTAAAAGATTTTAAAAGCTTATTTTTTATAAATACAGATTTTATTGAATATGATAATCTTCTGTATATTATTCATGTGTATGAAGAGTCTGCACTAGGCACACGGAGCCAGTAGCAGTCTAATGTTAAACCAATATCAGCTGTCTTTTTTATATTTCTCGTTTTTATTTTAATATATGTACAGAATATTTTTTTCTGGAAAGGATATTTGGAGGTAATGTTTGAAGTTGTGTTTTTATGCTTTTTCGATTTTGGTTGTAGTTTTTTTTTTCCTAAAGATACATTTACTTTAGAGATTGGTTCTGGAAGAACGCTGCCATTGGTTAAACATTAACTTAAGAGTGTCTTGGCGTGACCAGTGTAACCTTTTAACTGATTAAGAACGTCTTTATCAAAAATCACGAAACTGTAATTATAACAACGTGGCAGTGGTCAAGTGGTTCTTAAGATATGAAGGATATTTATAGGGATTTAAAATTTTAGACCAAAAATGTATTTCGTTTAAAACGAATGTTTTGTACCAAAACGACGTTTTTCATATATATAGAATTTTATTGTATGACATATTGAATTTACATGTATATATATATTTTTTTCGAATTTCTTTAACAAGCAAATTGAAGAATTATTCTGTGGTAAATATATGAAAAAGTAGTAATCACGTAAGAGTGCAATTATTTGACTAAAGTAAAATAAAATATGCCACGCAATGTGGTAATGCCAGAAAAGAAAAATCATTTGAAAAAAAATGACCTATTTCTGACCCCCTTTTCCACACTTTGCAGTAGCTCTAATATATATATATATATATATATATATATTTTTATATAAAAGTGACTCAAAGTGGTCCAAGCTCCATTAAACTGTATTATCTTTAATTAGAAAAAAAACTTAGCAAGGTCGGCTTAACCTTTTACCTAACTGAATTATGAATTCATGAAAATTTTATCTTCTAAAGCATTTTTCGTGGAATGTTTAAACTACATTAGAAGATTTACATAATCATGTAATAAACATCGGAAGGATTTTAGACGGATTGAAGGATTTATAAGGATTATTTAAATGTGAATATATAGGGATTTTGTGCAATATTTATAAACCCACTCGAATTTTTTATCTTAAATATTTTTCTTGGTATTTTGTAGAATTTGAAATATACAAATATAATGTTCTTACAAAAGAAATATGGAAATACTGGGTGATTATAATTAAAGTTACGATTTAAAAAATCGATAATTTTAAAACTACTGATCAGAATGACTTGATATTTGAGCAGAACAATCGTGAGGCAATGAAATTTTGTTTAGCGAAGGAAAAAAATCAGATCCTAAATGTGCCAATAGATGGCGCTGTTAGGGGTCACATTGTCTGGAGATATGCAAATTACTAATACATGACATGCGCACCGCAGACATAGTTACCATAAAAATGCAGAGCACTAGCTCTTTGCCTGAATGCTTCATCATGACTCTGACTATGAAGGATCGCGCTCTCCTTTTGAAGCTTTTTTATAAGAACGATGACTGTGCACTTACAGCTATTAGAAACATTCGGACATTAAAATCCAGAAACAGGGGTCCAATAACCACAAATGGTCTGCGAAAAATTATTGCTAAATTCGAAGAGACCGGTTCATTTGACGTTAAACGGGGTAGAGGCAGGAAACCAGTTTCGGCTGCGGCAGTGGAATGTGTGGCTACAGCATTACAAGAACAGACTAACAGTGAGGCTGGAATCAGCAGTGCACGGGGAATTGGCCAAATACTGGATATGCCGAACAGCACGGTGCGTAAAATCCTACGGAACATCTTGAGCTGTTATCTGTACAAGATAACTCATGTGCAGGAATTGCTACCTGCTGACCTGTAAGCACGTCAACCTTTTGCACTACAATTTCTTGCCCGGATGGAAGTGGACAATGGATGGCCATGGAACATTCTGTGGTAGGACGAAGCCCACTTTCATTTTCAAGGTTATGTACATACGCAAATTTGCAGGATATTGGCGACCGAGAACTCATCCCAGCTACAGCCATTACCTCTTCAGTCTGAAAATGTCACTGTGTGGCGCGGAATAACGGCAGCGTTTATCGTCGGTCCGTTTTTCTTCGAGGAGATCGCACCTACGGGTCCCGTTACCTGCACCTTTACTGGCAAGCGGTATGAAGCCCTTTTGCGTAACCATGTCCTTCCAGTCACTTCAGCAGCGTTTGTGTGTGGATCGCACAATATTCATGCAAGATGGCTCTCCTCCGCACATTGCTACTCCTGTGAAGCAGCTACTGAGAACTAATTTAGGAGATGATAGGATCATAAGCCGACATTTTCCAGCAACGTGGCCGCCACGTTCCCCGACGTAAACCCGTGTGATTTCTGGCTTTTGAGGTAACTGAAGAATGTTGTTTACAGCGGGCAGATTCAGAATCTAGCCGATTTGAAGGCAAGCATCACACACCACACCCATTGCATCAGTACAGATACCCTCCAATCTGTTGTGGAACATGCCGTTTTGCGCTTCCAATTAGTAGCGGAACAAGGTGGAGGGCGCATCGAACAACTTATGCCTTCATAATCAGTAAGGTGTTTGTTCCATGAAGCTCTTTTTTTTTTCTTTTTTTGTCATTATTGCTGTTGTCACTGTAAACACGCATTTTTGTCTTTTAGTTAATAAATTTTTAGTAAATCCCTGAACTCTATTTTTTCCTTTGGGCTAACAACATTCCTGTGTTTAACGATTACATTTTTGGTTTTTCCCCTGATATTACGCTGACAACGCCATCTATCGGCACATTTTGGAACTATTTTTTCCTTAGCCAAACAAAATTTCATTGCCTAACGATTGTTCGGCTAAAATATCAAGTCATTCTAACCAGTAGTTTTAAAATTATCGATTTTTGAAATCGTAACTTTAATTATAATCACCCGGTATTTCCGATTTGAAAAATCCTCACCCCTTCTCCCCCACCCCCCGCACCGCCAAGAAAGCTTAAAAGATGCAAATTCAAAAGAAATCATCCTTTTAAAAATATTTTTGTTTTGTGTAACTAATAATGCTTTTGGAACAAGATAAAGTAATGTATCTATAACTCATTCTAAACTGTACTGCAACTAATCGATGTATTTAATTAATTTTATATCAAGCTATTTTAATGGTACTTATAAGTACCGTCAATAGATAAAAGGTTAATAGTTTTTACCTCCTGATCCCGCCCAGTTTTAAAAAAGTCATTTTTCATAAAATTCATTTATAAAAACGGTTTACCACTACGAATGCGTTGCAATAAAGCACTAAATTACTACCAAGTGACTTCGAAATCGGCCAAACTCCTTTACTAGGATAACCTACAGACTATACAGAAGAGAAAAATGAAAAAAATAACTACCGTTAAGCACCGAAAGTAAGCTCCCGTTTAGCAGACAGAAAATTCTAATGATTTTAAGGGGGCTTATAATTGTAACTTTTGTGGGAAGGATAGAAAAATTAGGAAGGTGGGGGTATATTTGAAATTTGTGAAATTTCTCAGAATTCTTATAATTTGCAAAATAAAATCAGACCATATTAACATTTTTTTTTTTTTTTTTTTAAATTCCCTTACATAGAAGTTAAGTAGTTTCCATTAACAAAAATAATAAATTAATGAAACAAATTTACATAAAATAATTAAAATTGATATGAAAGAAATAGGAACAAGAATTATAAAACTTAAACTCAATATAATCTTAGGGCATAAAAATCAAGGACAACATTAATAGTACCATTCGAAAAAGAATATTCATTTCAAAAGTCTGGTAGAGAGTATGCCATTCTGATACAATGATATGATTAGATATTAGATAAAATTAAATTGCATAGGATATATTCATTTAGGAGATATGGAAACAAAAAACGTAAGGAATTTCCTGAAAAAAAAACTAAAAGGGTAGAAAGCGTCAGAAAATAAAACTTGAAGGGGAGGGCTTATAAATGGCAATTTTTCAAAAAAGGAATAATTCACAAGAATGAGGGAGGCTTATATTCGAAGGGGGCTTACTTTCTTTACGTAACGGTAATAATAATAATAACATAAAATAAAGATTTTTTTTCGACCGCAAAAAATCAAATGCATTTATTGTAACGTTTTCGGTAGAATGATTCATATGTATATTTTAGGTATTATTGTGAATCTTCGAAGATACTGGAGAAGAGAACAGAAGGTAAAGTTTTAGGAGCATAAACATAGGAGCTTATATGATTCTATGTCGAATATATATATATATATATATATATATATATACTAACAAAGCGTTATACTGAATAAGCTGTGGTTTATAATATTTCTTACTAACAACGTGTTTGAAAAATCCTATATTACGATTTAAAATATCGAACCAAATATGTCCTTCTATTATCAATATCTATGTGATTCATTCAGAGCCTGCCTGGTTATAGAATATAGATACAAACCATTTTATTGTGAAAACTCTACTAGATTTTTCACATTTAATATTTTTTTAGTTCCTTTTACAATACCAAAAAGCCTTTTTATGTGAAAAATATCAATTACATAGGCCTCGGATCGGTTTCTTTTTTAGTCGCCAGTATTTATTTTTCTTCGCAGATTACTGCACAATAACTGGGGAATAACTCATTAGTAAACTGGTGAATACGAAATTTGCAATGCAAATCTAAAACAGAAATTCCCGCACGGAAATAGTGGTGGTAGAAATTTTAATTTGGTCTTTTTTAATAGAGACCTCTCCGAGGTCTGAGTATAGAGTTTTTGAAATTTATAGAAAAAAAAAAAAAACTTCCGTGATACTTGCCAGATATTAATAGCCGAAGTAAGTGCCAAAAATTATAAAATTTGTAGCCGGATTTTTGAATATGATAATTTCATTGCGTAGTTTGATTAAATATCTGTTAAAGTTTTGTTTTATTTTCATTGTTTTATTATTTTATTCCTTTATAGATGAAGTTTTAATAAGCTAAGGAATATTAACCGGTAACAAATTCTCTATTATTTATTTTTTTTTTCCAAACGGATTAACCCATTAAGGAACCGTATGTTTTACAGGGATTTTATTCAGTTCATACCATTTTTTGTTAAGCACTTAGTTTTATTTTATGAATCACTGAAATGTGTTAATTAAATAAGGCAAATTTTACTTTTCTCTTTTACAGGTATGTAATTTTTTTTAAATTACAAATATAATGTTGCGAAAACGCAACGTCAGTCTTTAATGGGTTAATATTTTGTAGCCAAGCTGTGCGCAATATAAGCACATTTTAAAAAATCGTGCTTCAAAATTATTCTTAATACATTAAAAAATTTGTAAATTGAGATACATTTTCAAACATTCCCTTTTCTAAGAACAAATTACATTTAAAGATTTTTTCTTCTGTTTGACAGTGTAAAAAGTGAAAATGTGGGATATTTAGAAGCTAAAAAAATTGCAGCAAAAGGGAATATATTGGCAAGTGTGACCGCTCTTAATACGAAGTTAGCATTACTCGTGGACACATGCAAAAACACAGAAGTGTGAATCAGCGTTAATGATATTTTTTTTTCCTTTCTTCCTTTTATTCATAAACAGTCAGAAAAAGTAAATGTTATCAAGAAAACGCATGATTTTCTGTTTCTTAGAGTAGCAAGTATCTTTTTTTTTTCTTTTTTTTTTTCTTTTTCTTTTTTTTTTTTTTTTTTTTTTTTTTTTTTTTGTCGGCCTCAAACATACGTTTGCAATGTTAGGTGTGCCAAAAAAAATTATACCTATATAATGAATTGAAAATTTATGAAATTACATAAATCATTTTTCCAAAATAATTAGAAAAGATAAGCAAAGTACAAAATTACTTTCATGAAACAAATAAATAAATAAAAATTATCTACAAGAACTCAATTAAACACGAAAGCACGGATAGACATGACAGTTTCTGTGACAAATATAATGAAAAATATTCATTCCAAATCAACATCTAGATCAGTTATATTCTTATTATATTTTTAATAAACAAAACAAAATAAGAATCTGAAATGAGTTTCATTATTAAAGTCTTTAAGTTTAAAATAAAGAAAATATATGTTCTACTTTTCAAATACCCCTCATTTTGTTTCGAATACCTCTCATCATAATTTATTTGTGTCATAGAGTTCTTGTATATGTATATATTAGGTACCATTTTAAGACTTAGAAGCGAATAAAAGCTGAATATATGGGAAAAGTGAGCATTAGATAAAATTCTCAGAATAAAAGTTGAACTTCTGGATTTCAGGAATGAGAAGGTATATATAAAAGATTTATATTCCGGAAGCAAAGATTATACTGGATATGACATAATTTGCAATATTATTTACGGACATTAAATTGTGAAAATATCTTATTTGGGTTTACATGATTAAACCGAAAGGTGATTACTAAAAAGAGATCATTTAAAAAGCGGTCGAACAAAAACTATTTTTTTTATTTGGAATTATTTTATCGTACTGTATGTTGCTTTTCCAGGAACATAGTTTTCCAAATTAAAGATGAAACCAAATAAAGCGCAAAAATCTACTTTCAGAAACAAAAATAGAAATACATATAAATAAATGGAAATAAAAATAAAACATGTAGTAACCGGGTAACAGTGGAACTAAACACGAAAGTACCTAGAAATATGTATAACACTTTTAAAATGTTAAAACAAATTTTCCTGGATGTCAAAATGTATATCTCACTTATTACTACTATACGTTAGAATGGATAAAACTGAAGAAGGATTTGAACATGTTACATATTTTAATCTTTAAGTTTAAAATAAATTTAACATTTTACATCTTCCAAATCTCTCTTATTTTGTTTTATGTAATCTCGACATTAATTAATCTGAGTTATAAATTTTATGCATATATATCCTTTGGACATCCTTTTAAATCTTAGAAGAGAAATTAAAGTAATATACTGTAAATGCGAATAGAAGAAAAAGAACACATTATAAAGATGAGCTTCTGGAATTCTAAAATGAAAATGTATTAGTGGATTGCTTTCCGGAAAGAAGGATTATTTTAATTATGCTATTACTTTGAATTTTATATGCAATATCAGATCGAGGAAGTCATTTATTAGATTTTAAATTTCCAATTGTAATTGCCCTGTTAAAAAGAATATTCTGCATTTTAAATTTAAATAATTTTATTGTCTGATCTATTACATCTTACTTAACATTCATATTTAAACGGGGGTTGCTTTGAGGCTTTTAGCAACCATAACTGTTATGTCGAAGGATATTTATCAATATAATCATTGAAAATGCACATGTCTTCTCACAAATTTATTCTTTTATCGTGCTTTCATTTAACTTACAATTCTGTTTGCATGTGGCAGTCAAACCTTGTTACTCATTTTTAAACGACTTCATGTTGACATAGAGCTTTACAATGTGGAATGTGTAAGTAGTTCTCCGGGAAATATACGAATTAGACATTGGTGTTTTAAAATTCGATCCCTAAGGGGGGGGGATTAAAAAAATCACCATATCTCATATACCAATGGAAATAAAATCTTGAAGCTTGATATGCCTATAGCATAACTCAAATTAATGAACACGTGTTTCGAAATTTTTCAAAATAAACCCTGGAGCGTCTGCCCCCAAGCGCCCTTCGCCTTCGAAAGACATCTCACAAACCCTATTTATGGTTAAACTATCACTACTAAGGTTAACACAACCTAAACTTAATGGTTGCTCAATTATAGTTTGATTTCCCATGGAGAAAACTGTATAATCTTCAACAACGACTATTTGTTGAAAAATACTTAAGGCTGGGTTACCACAATAGCACCCAACATCGGCCAACTTGGGGAAATATCGCCAAATTTGTGGTAGTTGGCCAGTTATGTGAAATTCCATTTTAAATATATTGAGATTTAGTGTGTTTAAAATATACATACATTTTTTATATTTTTGTGAATTTTAAGGAAAGCATTTAAAAAAAAATTACATTTATTTATTATATCATCTTACTGATTTTTTTAAGCCCATACTCAGGGTGACAGCTTTGTTACAGATGATTCAAGGGAACAAACGATTACAGAAGGGAACTCTATATTATATGTGTTCAATAGAAACACCTGAAAAAGAACCTGGTGTGATGCCATGAGAGGTGAAGTTGTTGGCCATGGTGATCGGTGTGCCTTTGTATTAACAAATTTTGTCAAATTTAAAGTAAAACACAATACGTGATCGACATTTTTTTTTTTACAGAAAATAAAGAAACTAACGGGTTTTCCGTAGCCGAGCTAAAATGAGCATTAGACTGCCACGGAGTATCGGGTTCATTTCCAGATAGTCCCATAGCCCACGCTTAGAAATATATTTGTGTTGTCTTTTGAATCGTGTGTATCTTGGTTGTCACCTAGTATATGTAAAAAGAAAAGAAGATATATGTAAAAGAAGAAAAATTCTCTAAGTGATGTTAATAAAATTTATTATTCGAGATAAAGGCCATATACTGAAAAAAAAATGAAGTACTCAAAAATGAGTAAACCGATGTACTCATATCAAATTGAGTATGTTTGGATCAAAAAGAACGTATGCATTCTCAATTTTGATACATGTTATCAAATCCAAACAAAACGATAATTTTGACTTAGTAGTGGTTTATTTCATTTATGAGGCCTTGAAAGGTGTTCTTTAATAGGAAAACAATGGAATATACTTTGGAAATCAGAGATATATTCATTTTTATTCACCGAGTGGAACTATATCCTGTGTCTCCTTTATAATGTGTAAGGTTACATTGTATTGTTGTTTATCAGAGCTTCGTATATTCGGTTTGTGATGGTATTCTGCACTCATCGGATTGGGTGACTTTCTCGTAATGTGCCGACAACGTGATAATTTCGCATTCTCCCCCTAACGTGTTGGAATTCTTTCCGGTATTGCAGGGTTGTTTTCTGCGTAATCCAGCCGACTGCTATGAGCTATGAGAAAACCTTTTCTGTGTCGGTTTAAGATGGCGCGTATATCTTGCATATGGGGATAGAGAGACCAATTTTTTGTTAAATGTATATTCACATTGTATTAATTTTGCTATGTTCATTACTAGAACTAATTTTACAATAAATTTAATGTAAAATAATTGTGAGTGAAGCATAGTTTTTCAATTATTTGGCTAATATAGCTTGTATTTTAAAACTTGTATTAACAAAATATTTATGCTAAAACCTATTAAAATATATTTTTGAGATTAAAACTTATTGTACTAATCCAAAAGTGTAATTACAAATAGTTTTTGTTTAAATAATCCCTTGATTTTGATCTGAACAATGAAAAATGTATAATTGTAAATGTAAAATAACTATGAGCGAAACATAATTTTCAAAATAGTTGGCTGATATAGCTTGTATTGAAAAAAATAATATAATAATAATAATGATAATAATAATAATAATCCTAAAATATATTTTTGAGAAGATTAAAACTTATTGCACTAATCCAAAAATGTAATTACAAATACTTTTGTATAAATAATTGTTTGATTTTATTCTAAATAACAATAAATATTATACCATTGTAAATATAAAATAATCATGACTGAAGCATAATTTTTCCATTATATTTGTCTGATATAGCTTCTATTTTAAAACTAGTATTTTAGAGCTTGCATTAAAAAGACTTTCACGCTAAAAAATATTTTTATAAGATTAAAACTTACTGTACTGATACAAAGAAGTATTTACAAACAGTTTTTGTTAAAATAATCCCTTCAATCTACTCTAAATAATAAAAGATATATAATTATAAATATAAAAAAAAATTATGAATGAAACATAACTTTCCAATTATTTGGCTGATATAGCTGGTATTTTAAAATTTGTATTCAAAATAATAACAATAATAATAATAATCGTAAAATATATTTTGGAGAAGATTAAAACTTATTGTACTAAATCAAAAATGTAATTGCAAATAGTTTTTGTATAAATAATTCCCTGATTTTACTCTAAATAATAATAAATATTATATCATTGTAGATGCAAAATAATCATGACTGTAGCAAAATTTTTCAATTATATTCGTCTGATATAGCTTGTATTAAAAATAATAATATAATAATAATAATGATAATAATAATCCTAAAATATAGTTTTAAGAAGATTAAAATTTAGTGTACTAATCCAAAAATGTAATTACAAATACTTTTGTATAAATAATTCCTTTATATTTCTCTAAATAACAATAAATATTATACCATTGTAAATATAAAAAAATCATGATTGAAGCACAATTTTTCCATTATGTTTGTCTGTCATAGCTTCTATTTTAAAACTAGTATTTTAAAGCTTTTATTAAAATGACTTTCATGCTAAAAAATATATTTTAGAAGATTAAAATTTACTTTACTGATACAAAAAAGTATTTATAAACAGTTTTTGTTTAAATAACCCCTTGATTTTACTCTAAATAATAAAAAAATATATAATTATAAATGTAAAATAATTATGAATGAAGCATCACTTTTTAATTATTTGGCTGATATAGCTTGTATTTTAAAGTTTGTATTAAAAAAATAACAACAATAATAATAATCCTAAAACATATTTTGTAGAAGATTAAAAGTTATTGTACTAAACCAAAAATGTAATTGCAAATAGTTTTTGTATAAATAATTCCCTGATTTTGCTCTAAATAATACTAAATACTAGGACTTCTCTTAGAGGAATTAGTCTGAGCAATATTGCTGGGAACATAGATTTAATAATAACATGTGGAAGCAAAGAAAGTGAGATGTTATCTTTAACTGTCCATATACTGCGATAAATTGAAATGATGGAAATAAACGAATCGTAGAATTGCAAAATCTTATATATAAATTCGTATACACTATTTAAAAAAATGGGAAATCAAACCATGCAAGACAGCCATGCATGGATATGAAATTGAAAGTACGCAATATATTAAAAGTAAAATAGAAAGTGAAACCCTAAATCATCTTATATCGGAATTTTAACTGTATAAAATGATGTAAAGAGCATAATCAGACGCTCCGCACCAAATTAAGTAACTTTAAATGACAAATATATGATATTTAAAAAGAATGGACTATACTTTATGGACTTCCCTCAGAGGGATTAGTCTGAGCGATATTACTGAGAACATAGATTTAATAATAACATGTGGAAGCAAAGAAAATGAGATGTTATCTTTAATTGTCCATATACTGCGAAAAATTGAAATGATGAAAATAAGCGAATTGTAGAATTACAAAATCTTATATATAAATTCGTATACACTGTTTAAAAAAATGGGGAATCACACCATTCCAGACAGCCATGCATGGATATAAAATTGAAAGTACGCAAGATATTAAAAGTAAAATAGAAAATGAAACATTAATTTACTTATATCGGAATTTTAACTGTATAAAATGATGCCAAGAGCATAATCAGACGCTCCGCACGAATTTGAGTAACTTTAAATGACAAATATATGATGTTTAAAAAGAATGGACTATACTTTATATGGTGTGTGCTCCCCCGGAATAGTTAATATTGAACAATATCTGTTTGCCACGGATGCAATGAGGTTGTCGATAACATTAAAGGAATTCTCTTCTCAAAATCTAATATAGTATCAAAGTACCGAATACATCAAAAGTGGCATGCAATGCTTCGTTAGAGTGTGTTTTAGATATGCTCGATCGGATTTAAATGTTGAGTGTATGCTGGCCACTACATACGCTGTATTGTTTTGTTTTCAAACATATTCTGCACAACAGATTTTGGGCTCAGTAGTAACACAGAAATAGAAAACTTTCGAAAGTTTTTTGTTTCTGCACTATTTCATATAGCGACATTTTTAGAAATTGCTCTATTACGAGAATTTACGTCATTATAAATACAGCCATGTCAATTTTCATGTTTATATTCCTAACAATTCCATGTACTTCGTTACTTCTTTACTTAGATCTTTTTCCGCTTTGTTTAGTCTTTCGATTTTTTAGAATTCGTTCTACAACGAGCATTTACATCTTATAAATTACTACCATGCCAAAGTTCTAGTTTCTAACCCCAATAGTATCCCAAAAATTTCAGTATTCCAAATAAATCACAGTTTAGAATCTTTCTAGAAATTTTTACGTTTATCCGTCAAATTTAACCTTTTAGAGAGCGTTCATTACGAGTATTTACATCTTAAAAGTAACTACCGCACCAAATTTAAAGTTTCTAACCCAATCAATGTCGCAAAAATGAGAGAAAGAAATTTTAGAACTCTTTTCTCCTGCAGCGATGTAGGTTCTTGCAGTGGCATAAAATACAGTCTTTTTTTCGGAGCAGAGATGGCCACCAATATTTTTTTAAGTTGGCTATGTAGTTTCAGAGATAACACCTCACAAACGTACAAGTATTAATAATATTATACACTTTATAATATTATAACGCTTTATAATATTAGCATTTAGATGTACAGATAGAAAAGCCATTTATCTGTTACAAACTAAAGTGCTCGTCGTTGCCTGGAATTTAAAGGATGTTTGTTCTGAAAAATCAATTTCAAAATTTAACATACAACACAAAACAAGCATTAAAAAAAGCAGTCGAAATGTTGTATGAATGAATCATATGAAAACGCTACATAAAAATGTATAAATGTATATAACAGACGCAAAATAATACAACTAGAAATGAACTTATTTCAATTAATAATTGGAGCAACAATGTAAAAATACGCCAATATTTCCCTAATCGGGTATTTATCGTGCTTCATTACTTTTGTGACACTCATATGACGTTATACTATATCCACCACGTCCTTTATATTTCCAATATGACGTAATATTTTCCTCTTTCACGTGGAAACCTTGAAATAGAAAAGTTATGAAGTAATATCCACTTTCTTTTAAATTCGTCAAACTCTTTGTTTCATTTTCATTTTTCACGTGAATATCTTGCAATAGAAAAGTTATGATGTAATATCCACCTTTTTTTAAATTCGGCAAACTATTTATTTCATTTTCATTTTTCACATGGAAATCTTGTAGTAGAAAATTAATTGTTGTAGTAATAATTTTATTGTGTATTTTAATTGTTGGCAACTTCTATAACGAAAAATGTTTAAATTTGATAAGATAAGATGATGATAAGATTTGATAAGCTTTTAAATTGGTATTTTTTTATTAATTAAAAATTAACTATAAACTTCGATTCCGGATTACTTTAGTTGCCTCGGCCATGTTTTAATACACATGTACGTATCTTTTCACAATTTTGGCTTCCAAATTGTGTATTTTTATAGAATTACAAACAGACAGATAGAAAAGTTTTCATTTTTATATATCTCTCTATTCTAAAAAAAGTAACTAACGCTGTCACCGCCGCTGCCGGTTTTAGATTTTTTGTGACCGGAAGTCTTTCTTCGTTAATATTAAGAAAACTATTGCATACAAAAATATGAAAATCGGTGGTGTTATAGAGAAATGTTTGATCAACGTGCTGATGCATACAGTTTTCAAATCAAAGAATTATTTTAAGGGATATTTAATGCTAAAGTTGGACAAAATCGTTCCATTAAAAAAGTTTTATAGGAGCAAAAACTATACATGGGAATTTAATCATTTTTAGATCATTTTATTCAATAGAAGATCCCGGTGTGCAGATTCAATTAATTTTTTTAATATGACTCATTTTTTGAGGTCTTATTTCTATTTTAAATTCAAATATTTAGAATTTCGACAGATATTTTTTTACAAATTTTAGAAAATGGTATTAAATTAAACTTTTGCCAACTGTATAAACAGCGCAAACGATAATGTTTGCTTCAAATAAAAAAAAATATTTATACGTTACTATTATAAACAGAAAACAACCTTCAAATTAGAATTGAATAATTAGGTATAAAACGCAGGCACGTATTGGAAATTACGCCATAAAAACTATATTTACATGTGAATTTTAAAAGAGAAAGGATATTGTAAAACAAATTCATTAACTTGCGTTAGAAGTCTTAATTAGAAGAAATTACGTCACATTACACTTTTAATGCAAAATGAACAAAAAATAATATTGCAAAACAGTTTAAATTTAAAAATTGCGCGAGACAAAATATTAGAGGTTAAATATTAGACTTTTTCAAAATTTTATTATTTGTCGTTTGATGTGAGGTGCTCAGCTATAAGTATGCAAAATTTCATGTCTTCAACTTAATTAGGGGCTGAGTTAGAAATTTTTTTTAAAATACACAAGTTAGAGCCTAGAGGGTTAAATATTAGACTTTTTCAAAATTTTATGATTTATCGTGTTATCGCAAGTGTTCAGCTATAAGTATGCAAACTTTCAAGTCTCCAACTTAAATAGGGGATGAGTTAGAAAAATTGCTTAAAATACAAAAGTTAGAGCCCAGAGGGTTAAATAATAGACTTTATTCAAAATTTTAATATTTGTCGTTTGATGTGAGGTGTCCAGCTATAAGTATGCAAAATTTCATGTCTCCAACTTAATTAGGGGCTGGGTTAGAAAAATTGCTTAAAATACAAAGTTAGAGCCCAGAGGGTTAAATATTAGACTTTTTCAAAATTTTATTATTTGCCGTTTCATGTGTGGTGTTCAGCTATAAGTATGCAAATTTTCAAGTCTCCGACATCTATAGTTTCTGAGAACGGGCTCTGTGACAGACGGACAGACAGACAGACAAAGGAGTGAGACAGGTAGGGTTTCGTTAGATGAACGAAACTCTAAAAACATGCTGCGGGTGACTGTAACAACATCCTAAAATTACATTAACATCAGCGATCCCGAATTTAGTTTATATTCGTTTCATATATTCTTATTATTTTGTGCGGCACTGTAGTGATGGGCGATTCTGGAAAATTCAGGAATCGATTAAAATCGACATCGTATAAAACTGAATCGATCACAATAAGAATCGATTCCCAAATTCTAGAATTGATACTTGAATCGATATTTCGATAGTCACAGATTCGCACAGATACGCTCAAAAATATTAATTTCAAAACTTAGCGAATCAGCAGAGCCGTAGCAACCACCTCCCATACCTCACATTTAGAGGGTAGACAAAGTCAGGGGCCCAGTCGTAATCTATTACAGACCTTTGAGTCAAATAATAAAGTTTTTAACTTTTAAATTATTAGTTTTAAGATGTAATTTTACTAATATTGTAATTTAGATTTTATTTAAATTTATTTTTTAAGAAAGGTCTCGGTTAAATACAAGTTGGAAATTGCGCGTCAAACGTGGCAAATGTGGTGCGCTCGTACTATAACAGTGCACTTCATAAGTGCATATCAATTTCATTCTGTTCGAAAGTCTGTAACATCCTTAAAATGCACTTGAAATATTTTTTTCCATTGGCCGTAATGTAACGGAAAACTTTTGACTGTCCCTGTAATTAAATCATTGTGATTTTCTTCCAGCCCGAATTAAAATTTAAATTTTCAGGGACATAATTCACGTTGCCATAAGAACCGATTTAGTATTCTTACAATTTGAGTTTAATAATGTAACTAGCAAAGTTTATTAAAGTACTTTTACTTAAAAAAAAAAAAAAAAAAAAAAATCGTCGCTGCAAGACGTGAAAATTTAGTTTTCTCAGAAGAAATAAAAATCAATTAATTTTACTGTCTTAGAAGGATAGTGGACGCACATGTATACTGCTTGAAAATCTTTAACATTATAGCTAGTAACTAGCGGGTTCCGCCTAATATGAAATCTCGAAGCGAACGAACCGCGAACCGGGTTCCCGCTGCCTACAGCATCGTACAGGTGTACCCCCCCCCCCACTTTGCCCACCGGGTCGGAAAAACGCGCTCACCTCCCCCCCCCCCCACCACCACCACCAATTTTTGACATTCATCATTTAAAATTTTTTTATTATGTGTTATAAACTATCTTAAAATTTCAAACAAATCGCCCTGTTATATTTTCTAATTTTGTTCTGCCCCTCCCCTCTATCCCCCCCCCCCCGAAATGTGACGCGCCATTCTTTTTTATAATTTTTTATCATGTATTATAAACAATCTTAAAGCTTAAAACAGATCGCATTGTTAGATTTCCTAATTTTAACAAAATCGCGTTATGTTGGTTCCAGATTCCATCACCAGGGTGCGCACTCTATTCCTAACAAAACTGTGAACGAAACTCCGTTAAACAACCTATCAGTAGATATATTACTCAAGAGTGTCGCAATCTTGATCAAAAATTTAAGCTATTTGCCGAAATTACTATTCGGAAATAGTGGTAACTAAACTTTTGACATTTTATATTTAATAAGTAGCATTTATCTCAGGACTCCGTCAAAAAATCCCACCTAAAACGGTAAGGAACGCTAAGGTTTAAAAAAAAATTCTAGCGGCCTTCCCCTCCCCCCCCCCCTCCTCCCGAAATTTTCGCACCATTCTTTTTTAAACTTTTTCTTATGTGTTATAAACTATCTTTAAAGTTTCGAACAGATCGCCTTGTTAGATTTTCTACTTTAAATGAAATCGCGGTCTGTTAGTTCTATATTCCACCACCAGGGAGCGCAGTCTATTCAAAACAAAAGTGTATCTAAACGAAACTCCTTTATACAACCTATCCGAAGATACATTAGTCTAGGGGGTGGTAGTCTTAAGCAAGAATTCAAGATATTTGTGAAATTACTATTCGAAAATAGTGGTATGAACACTTATAAAATTTTTGATATTGAAAAAGTAGTAATTATCTCAGCCCGCCGTCAAAGAACCGCACGCTAAACGGTAGAAAACGTTAATGCTGCTATAAAAAAATCACGTGACTGCCTTTAAAAAAAAGCATTTAATAGAAATAAACCAATTAGTGAAATAATAATTAATATCTCAGCTTGTAATTAAGATAATATTTTTTCGAATTTCTGAAAGGAGAATTTTTTTTTTTTTTTTTTGGCATCTCCCTGTCCAAGTTTCGAATTTTTACGCCCCTTACATTCTAAGATGTGGTCCCCTTTTAAAACAGTACAAAATTCTCGGGAATCACTTTGTTTAAATTGTTAAATATATTATTTGAAAAAAAAGGTTTTAAGGCATTTTAGCACGTATTTTCATACCTACACCCTTTAAAAAAATTAATAACATACAGGGAATCCTTTAGTTTCGGAAAGCTCCGAAATTTCATAAAATTCAAAGTATCATAAATCAGTAAGTTTGGTTGTAAACGACTGAATTTTTTATAATACAACTTACACAAACACTTTGACAAACTTACGGGTGACAATACGGCTTAACTAACGAGAACCTTGAGTCACGTGGCTTTAAACCAAGAATGATAAGTTTAAAATGGAAAAGAGATGAAATTTGTTATTACCATTCATAAATAGTGCTCACCAAGAGCTGCAGATATAATATCAGTGTTTAGTTGGTAAACAAATGATTCGGGAAGAATGTCAAAAAAGGTCCCATTGAAATTGGACCATGATTAAGAAAATTCGGATCGGGGTGGGAGGGCGGTGTATAGGTGACGAACTGAAAAAGTACAGCTTAATAAACTAGTAACCCAAATAACTTGGCTCCTAAACTAAAAATATTACAATTTAACCTAGAAAGAAAAAGGCTCTTATGCGAAATTTGACAGCAGTTCTGCCTTTAAAACAGTAAATCCGAAAGAATAAATATATATTCCTTTGAAATTACTGTCAAAAATATCAATACAAAAGTTGGAGCACGATTGACCCTTACCAAAAAGAAGGAAGGCTAGAGACAGAAAATAAAAGATCACATTAAAAGCTTTCCAACGATATGTTATACGATATGGTTTGGAAGAAACAAAAAATATCCCCCCCCCCCCCGAGGGAGCAGGTAAGCCCCAAACGGTCGAAGGGGCAACCTCAAAAGTATCTTTGGTCAAGGTTTCAAAATGTGGCTTTATAATAAAATAGAACAAGAATTGGACATTTTAAAAATTGCATGCAAATTTTGAACGGCCCTGTAAATTAAGATTAGCGAGGAAAAGGGGAGAGGGGGGTGGAGAGATTAGAAGGGACGAACTTGAAAAATACAATATAATAAACTAGTAACCTGAATAACTAGAAACAAAAGTATAACGCTTTAACCTAGTGTTGAATTCAGGGGGTAGCCCGGGAGGACATCCCTCCCGGGACATTGAAATGTCCCTCCCGTAAGTTTTGAGATTTTATGCTTTTTAATGGACAAATGTGCACCCCCCCCATTACGGAACTCTGAAATAGCCCCCTCCCCCAATCCCGACCGGAGTCGCATAAATCCCTCCCTGAGAAAAATACCTGCATTCAACACTGATTTAACCTAGAAAGTAAAAAAAGGCTCTTATACAAAATTTTACAGCAATTCTGGCACTAAAACAGCAAAATTGGAAGAACTGATTCAACCCGAATCGTGGATCGACCGCGATGCGATTTGAATTGAAGTAAATCAAAGCATAACGATTCGACATTGCATCTAAAGAATTGAAAGTACATCAAAATATAACGATTCGACATTGCATCTAAAGAATTGAAGTAAATCAAAAAAGTAACGATTCTGAAGATCGACATCGGCATCGAATCTGAACTGAATCGATTCACCGTTTCTGATCCAAGGGCAGAATCGATGCGTTCATCTTTTCTTGCTTTCTTTTGTCTTTAGAAAAATAAAGTGTTGTTTTCGTGAAAATTTTCGACTTCCGGTTTCTAAGGATTTATAGTGTTAGAACTTCTTGTCTGGAATACGATTTGACTATTTTTATAAATTTTTGGCCTGTCAGTCTGTCTATTTGTTTGTCTATAACAAAAAAATTGTGAGCGGTCTATTTCATGAACTAATGCATGGAATCTGTTGAAACTTTAGATTCAGTTAGACCTTCATATAAATTGGTGCTGATTACTTTTTGGTGAAAATCGCTCAACAGGTGGCGCTGCTATGCTGCATTTTTCATGATTTCCGCAAGATTGCTATCGCAAGAACTAATGCACGAATATTTACCAAACTTCAGATTCAGTTTGACGTTGACATAAGTTGTTGAGGATTAGGTTTTGATGTAAATCTATCGGCAGGTGGCGCTGCTATGCTGCATTTTTCCCGAGTTTCGCAATAGCTCTATCTCAAGAACTAATACACGGATTTTCATAAAACCAAATTCAGTTAGACTTTGGCATAAATTGCTGCTTATTAGGTTTCGGTATAAATCGCCCAACAGGGGGCGTTGCTATGCTGATTTTATCAGCAGAGTTGAATTCGGAAGTTTTTCTCCGGGAGGGACAGTTCAGAGGGGGAGGGGATTGGACTTTTGTACATTTTAATGTACAAAAAGCATAAAATCTCAAACTTTCTGGGGGGCATTTGAATGTTGCGGGGGGGGGGGGGGGGAGGAATGCAACCCTCCCGGGCCATCCCCTGAATTCAACACGTTTCTCAGGATTTAAATAATTTTAGGGATAATATCTCAAGAACTAATGAACGAAATTTCATCAATTTTTAATGTACAAAAACGTATTGAACTCAGGGGGTGGCCCGGGGGGGGTGACATTCTCCTACCCCCGAAACACTCAAATGCCCCCCAGAAAGTTTGAGATTTTATGCTTTGTTGCGGAGGGAGGAATGTCATCCCCCCGGGCCACCCCCTGAATTCAACACGTTTTTCAGGATTTAAACAATTTTAGGGATAATATCTCAAGAACTAATGAACGAAATTTCATCAAACTTAATATTCTGTTAGACAATGCCATAAGTTATCCATGATTAGGTTTTTGTGTAAATGATATAACAAATTGTGCTGCCATGCTGCTTTTATCAACAGTGTTGAATTCAGACATTTTTCTCCAGGGAGGATTTCTATGGTTCTGCCGAGGAACATTCTAGAGTTACGAGGGGGGAAGGATTGGACTTTCGTCCATTAAGCATAAAATCTCAAATCTCCCTAGGGGACATTTCAATGTTCCGGGGGGGGGGGGGTGTCCACCCGTACCAGCCCCTGAATTCAACACTGTTTTTCAGGGTTTACACAATGTTTGCGATAACATCTCAAGAAGTAATGAACGGAATTTCATCAAACTTAATATTCTGTTAGTCATTGACGTAAGTTGTTTTTTCTGAGTCTTTCGTGTTAATCATATAATAGGCTGCGTTGCTATACTGCTTTTTTCATGATATTCATGATAGCCATATCTCAAAACTAATGCACGAAATTTAATCAAACTTCATATTCTGTTACACTGTCGTATAAATAGATCCTTATTAGGTTTGGGTGTATACTACCCAGCAGGTGTCGCTTTTATGCCCTTTGAACTGGGAGTTTCCGTTGCGGACATCTAAGAGGGTGTGGGCCGAAATTCAATGATTTGTTAGGAAAATGGGATTCTTATATATATTTTTTAAATACACATATTTCAACGAACCTATACTTTTGGATCCTCATGATGGGTATAGGTTATTTAAATTTGACACTGTGATAGCGAATTTTGAAGTTTTAACATTTATGAGACAGAAGAAAGTTTTGGGATTGGACATGCAACTACTTGACCTTAAATTTTTGAAGAAAAATGAAAATGGTATGACCTTTAGAGACATCGATTAAAAAATTTATAGTATCGATTAAATCGAGTTGGCCATAGTATCGATTAAATCGATTAAAAAAATCGAAATCGCCCATCACTACGGCACTGTAAAATAACTATCAGTAATATATACAGTAAAACCTCTGAATAGCGGACACCTCGAGAATGCAGAATTTGTCCTCCACTTGGAGGTGTCCGCTACTGAGAGTAAAAAATGTACAGTTATTTAAGTGTTGGTAATCGAAAAAATGCCCGCTAAATAGAGGTTTCCACTAATCGGGTGTGTCCGTTATGAAGGTTTTACCAGTAAAACCTCTGAATAGCGAACACCTCGGGAGGGCAGAATTTGTCCTCTATTTGGAGGTATCTGCTACTGAGAATAAAAAATGTACAGTGTTTTAAGGGTTGGTAATAGAAAAAATGCCCGCTAAATAGAGGTGCCCACTAATCGGGTGTGTCCGTTATGGAGGTTTTACCTGTAAAACCTCTGAATAGCAAACACTTCGGGAGGGCAAATTTGTAATCTATTTAGAGGTGTCCGCTACTGACAGTAAAACATGTACAGTTACTTAAGTGTTGACAATCGAAAAAAATATCCGCTAAATGGAGGAATACGCTAATCGGGTGTGTCCGTTATGGAGGTTTTACCAGTAAAACCTCTGAATAGCGAACACATCGGGAGGGCAGAATTTGTCCTCTATTTGGAGGTGACCGCTACTGAGAGTAAAACATGTACAGTTATTTAAGTGTTGGTAAACGAAAAAATGTCCGCTAAATAGAGGTATCCACTAATCGGGTGTGTCCGTTATGGAGATTTTACCAGTAAAACCTCTGAATAGCGAACACCTCGGGAGGGCAGAATTTGTCCTCTATTTGGAGGTGTCCGCTAATGAGAGTAAAAAATGTACAGTTATTTAAGTGTTGGTAATCGAAAAATGTCCGCGAAATAGAGGTATCCGCTAATCGGGTGTGTCCGTTATGGAGGTTTTACCAGTAAAACCTCTGAATAGCAAACACTTCGGGAGGGCAGAATTTGTAATCTATTTGGAGGTGTCCGCTACTGACAGTAAAACATGTACAGTTATTTAAGTGTTGACAATCGAAAAAAATATCCGCTAAATAGAGGAATACGCTAATCGGGTGTGTCCGTTATGGAGGTTTTACCAGTAAAACCTTTGAATAGCGAACACCTCGGGAGGGCAGAATTTGTCCTCTATTTGGAGGTGACCGCCACTGAGGGTAAAACATGTACAGTTATTTAGGTGCTGGTAATCGAAAAAATGTCCGCTAAATAGAGGTATCCGCTAATCGGGTGTGTCCGTTATGGAGGTTTTACCAGTAAAACCTCTGAATAGCGAATACCTCGGGAGGTCAGAAATTGTCCTCTCTTTGGAGGTGTCCGCTAATGAGAGTAAAAAATGTACAGTTATTTAAGGGTTGGTAATGGAAAAATGTCCGCTAAATAGAGGTGTCCACTAATCGGGTGTGTCCGTTATGGAGGTTTTACCAGTAAAACCTCTGAATAGCAAACACCTCGGGAGGGCAGAATTTGTCCTCTATTTGGAGGTGTTCGCTACTGAGAGTAAAACATGTACAGTTATTTAAGTGTTGGCAATCGAAAACAATGTCCGCTAAATAGAGGAATACGCTAATCGGGTGTGTCCGTTATGGAGGTTTTACCAGTAAAACCTCTGAATAGCGAACACCTCGGGAGGGCAGAATTTGTCCTCTATTTGGAGGTGACCGCTACTGAGAGTAAAACATGTACAGTTATTTAAGTGTTGGTAATCGAAAAAATGTCCGCTAAATAGATGTATCCGCTAATCGGGTGTGTCCGTTATGGAGGTTTTACCAGTAAAACCTCTGAATAGCGAACACCTCGGGAGGGCAGAATTTGTCCTCTATTTGGAGGTGTCCGCTAGTGAGAGTAAAAAATGTACAGTTATTTAAGGGTTGGTAATCGAAAAAATGCCCGCTAAATAGAGGTGTCCACTAATCGGGTGTGTGTGTTATGGAGGTTTTACGGCATAATATCATCCTTTACAAGAAAATTGCATGCTGTACGATAGACAGACAGACATCCAGAAAAAGATAACCTCCCGGAGCAATAAACACTCCTGTCTTTTGTTTTAATCATCCACAATCGTTTCTAAATTTCGTTATAGGAGTAATAAAAAAATCTGTTAATTTCCAGTCGATAGACTGACAACTATCTTTTAGCCTGAGTTTTTAGCCGGATTCAACCTGTTGTATGTCATACAACAGGCCAGATTTTATGCAACAGGCTAAAAACGGTCACTGTGATACGGAGTACTGTATTATTATTTGTTTGCCCACCAAAACTGGTTGGCACGAGTTGTTGCAAGGTTTGTGATCACGTGGTTGAAACTGCGTTCAATATTACTGCGTGAAGATTTTTTTTTATTTGCTCCATGTGTTCAAACAAGTTGTCTACGAAAACATCCACCGGTGAAAGTGACGCACACCAAATTTCTGTGACGTATGCAGATAAATTGTGCTTTTTTATCAGTTTTTTTAATATAATTTTTAAACGGTTTGGAACTTATTTTTCATAGTAGGTGCATTCAGTAGGTGGCCCTCATAGGTACCTTCTGGTGCAATCAGAAACGAAATCCGTCAAATATTTTTTGAGTTATGCTTGACGAAAGGTTTTATTAGGCTTTTTTTTTAGTAGGACTTGGCGTTAATATCCATCGTAGCTGTAATGTGTCCGGAGAGTAATATTTCGCTGAGTATTAGCCTTCGCTTCGCTCAGACAATTATATCATTATAGACGCTAAATAATCATAACTGTAGCATAATTTTTCAATTTTATTTGGCTGATCCTATAGCTTGTATTTTGAAAATTGTATTTTAAAGATTGTATTAAAAAAACTTTCACGCTAAAATATATTTTTGAGAAGATTAAAACTTACCGTAAAGAGTATTTACAAACAGTTTTTGTTTATATAATCCCTTGATTTTACTCTAAATAATAAAAATTATATAATTGTAAATATAAAACAATTATGAGCGAATGATAATTTTTCAACTAGGACTTCCCTCAGAGGGATTAGTCTGAGCGATATTACTGAGAACATAGATTTAATAATAACATGTGGAAGCAAAGAAAATGAGATGTTATCTTTAATTGTCCATATACTGCGAAAAATTGAAATGATGAAAATAAGCGAATTGTAGAATTACAAAATCTTATATATAAATTCGTATACACTGTTTAAAAAAATGGGGAATCACACCATTCCAGACAGCCATGCATGGATATAAAATTGAAAGTACGCAAGATATTAAAAGTAAAATAGAAAATGAAACATTAATTTACTTATATCGGAATTTTAACTGTATAAAATGATGTAAAGAGCATAATCAGACGCTCCGCACCAATTTGAGTAACTTTAAATGACAAATATATGATGTTTAAAAAGAATGGACTATACTTTATATGGTGTGTGCTCCCCCGGAATAGTTAATATTGAACAATATCTGTTTTCCACGGATGCAATGAGGTTGTCGATAACATTAAAGGAATTCTCTTCTCAAAATCTAATATAGTATCAAAGTACCGAATACATCAAAAGTGGCATGCAATGCTTCGTTAGAGTGTGTTTTAGATATGCTCGATCGGATTTAAATGTTGAGTGTATGCTGGCCACTACATACGCTGTATTGTTTTGTTTTCAAACATATTCTGCACAAGTTGAGCTGTATTTAGCATGTATTAAATAAAAGAAATCGGCAATGATTACAACATAAAGTATGATACAAGATCCGAATATATCGTCTGCATAACTTTTGAGCTGTCAAAGAGTCATTTGAAGTAATTTACAAATCCATACTTATTTATTCAGCAAATCATGCAAGCTAACATACGCCAATATGAACCCGATTACAAAATTTCACCAGAATAAGTTAATATGTAAAAAATCTACAAATGATAATTGAGAATATGAACTTATGATAAAATGTCTGGAAAAAATGAATCGGATAAAAAATTCATATCACATTTAAAACGGCACTTTCCTCTGTTAGTGGCCTTGGCGAGAGAGAGAAAAGCCTAGAGAAGGAACACTTTAACAAGTACTTTCGGGCAACCTACTCGCTGTTTCATACAGGTCTTTATTCAATATTTACACAAGTTATTTAATGCTAGGTGGGTATCTATCCGTTTTGTTGCATTTAAATCGCATGTTTTGCGAAGGAAATGCAGCATTATGAAATATTTAAAGTTGCTGTACCTAATAATTCCAAATTAATGGTAATTGAGATCGCTTTCCGTTAATTTCATCTTTTAAAATTTTAAATTTTTTAGAAACCATTCATAGAGACAATTGTATATTTTAAAACTAACCCGAAGCAAAATTTCAAGATTTTGGGCTCAGAAGTAACAGAGAAATAAAAAATTTTTGAAAGTTTTTTGTTTCTGCACTGTTTTATGTAGCGACATTTTTAGAAATTGCTCTATTACGAGAATTTACGTCATGATAAATACAGCCATGTCAATTTTCATGTTTATATTCCTAACAGTTCCATGTTCTTCGTTACTTAGATCATCTTTAGATCTTTTTCCTCTTTGTTTAGTCTTTCTATTTTTTTAGAATTCGTTCTACAACGAGCATTTACATCTTATTAATTACTACCATGCCAAAGTTCTAGTTTCTAACCCCAACAGTATCCCAAAAATTTCAGTATTCCAAATAAATCATAGTTTAGAACCTTTCTAGAAATTTTTACGTTTATCCGTCAAATTGAACCTTTTAGAGAGCGTTCATTACGAGTATTTACATCTTAAAAGTAACTACCGCACCAAATTTAAAGTTTCTAACCCAATCAATATCGCAGAAATCACAATTTTAGAACTTTTTTGCTCCTGCAGCGATGTAGGTTCTTGCACTGGCATAAAATAGTCTTTTTTTCGGAGCAGAGATGGCCACCAACATTTTTTTAAGTTGGCTATGTAGTTTCAGAGATAACACCTCACAAACGTACAAGCATTAATAATATTATATACTTTATAATATTATAACGCTTTATAATATTAGCATTAGATGTACAGATACAAAAGCCATTTATCTGTTACAAACTAAAGTGCCGGCGTTGCCCAGAATTTGAAGGATGTTTGTTCTGAAAAATCAATTTCAAAATTTAACATACAACACAAAACAGACATTAAAAAAAGCAGTCGAAATGTTGTTGAATGAATCATATGAAAACGCTATATAAAAATGTATAAATGCATATAACAGACGCAAAAGAATACAGCTATAAATGAACTTATTTCAATTTATAATTGGAGCAATAATGTTAAAATACGCCAATATTTCCCTAATCGGGTTTTTATCATGCTTCAATACATTTTATACTCATATGACTTATACTATATCCACCATGCCCTTTATATTTCCAATATGACGTAATATTTTCCTCTTTCACGTGGAAACCTTGAAATAGAAAAGTTATATTCACTTTCATTTAAATTCGTCAAACCATTTATTTCATTTTCATATTTCACGTGAACATCTTGCAATAGAAAAGTTATGACGTAATATTCACTTTTTTTTTTAAATTCGGCAAACTATTTATTTTATTTTCATTTTTCACGTGGAAATCTTGCAGTAGAAAATTAATTGTTGTAGTAATAATTTTATTGCGTTTTTTAATTGTTGGCAACTGCTATAAAGAAAAATGTTTAAATTTGATAAGAAATTGCTGGTAAATTGGTGGTTTTTTATTAATTAAAAATGAACTATAAGTTATTTCGATTCCGAATTACTTTAGTTGTCTCGGCCATGTTTTAATGCACATGTACGTATCTCTTCACAATTTTGGCTTCCAAATTGTGGATTTTTTATAGAATTACAAACAGACAGATAGACAAGTTTTCATTTTTATATATCTCTCTATTCTATAAAAAGTAACTAACGCTGTCACCGCTGCCGCCGCCGCCAGTTTTGAATTTTTTCTGACCGGAGGTCTTTCTTCGTTAATATTTTTCTATTGCATACAAATATATGAAAATCAGTGGTATTATAGTGAAATGTTTGATCAACACACTAATGCATACAGTTTTCAAATCGAAGAATTATTTTAAGAGATATTTAATGTTAAAGTTGGACAAAATCGTTCCATTAAAAAAAAATTATAAGAGCAAAAACTATACATGGGAATTTAATCATTTTCAGATCATTTTATTCAATAGAAGATCCCGGTCTGCAGATTTCATTAATTTTTTTTTAATTTGACTCATTTTGTGAGGTTTTATTTCTATTTTAAATTCAAATATTCAGCATTTTGACAGATACTTTTTACATATTTTAGAAAATGGTATTAATTTAAACTGTTGCCAACTGTATAAACAGCGCAAAGAATAATGTTTGCTTCAAATAAAAAAATTATTTACACGTTACTATTATAAACAGAAAAAAACCTTCAAATTAGAATTAAATAATTAGGTATAAAAAGATTATTGGAAATTACGCCATAAAAACTATATTTACATGTGAATTTTAAAAGAGAAAGGATATTGTAAAATAAATTCATTAACATATGGTAGAAATCTGAAATAGAACAAATTACGTCACATTACACTTATTATGCAAAATGAACAAAAAATAGTATTGCAAAGCAGTTTAAATTTAAAAATTGCGCGAGACAAAATATTAGAGGTTAAATATTAGCTTTTTTAAAAATTTTATTATTTGTCGTTTGATGTGAGGTGTTCAGCTATAAGTATGCAAATCTTTATGTTTCCAACATAATTAGGGGCTGAGTTAGAAAAATTACTTTAAATACACAAGTTAGAGCCCAGAGGGTTAAATATTAGACTTTTTCTAAATTTTATTATTTGCTGTTTGATGTGAGGAGTTCAGCTATAAGTATGCAAAATTTCATGTCTCCAACTTAATTAGGGGCTGAGTTAGAAAAATTGCTTAAAATACACAAGTTAGAGCCCAGAGGGTTAAATAATAGACTTTTTCAAAATTTTATTATTTGTCGTTTGATGTGAGGTGTTCAGCTATAAGTATGCAAAATGTCATGTCTTCAACTTAATTAGGGGCTGAGTTAGAAAAATTGCTTAAAATACACAAGTTAGAGCCCAGAGGGTTAAATAATAGACTTTTTCAAAATTTTATTATTTGTCGTTTGATGTGAGGTGTTCAGCTATAAGTATGCAAAATGTCATGTCTCCAACTTAATTAGGGGCTGAGTTAGAAAAATTGCTTAAAATACACAAGTTAGAGCCCAGAGGGTTAAATAATAGACTTTTTAAAATTTTATTATTTGTCGTTTGATGTGAGGTGTCCAGCTATAAGTATGCAAAATTTCATGTTTCCAACTTAATTAGGGGCTGATTTAGAAAAATTGCTTAAAATACGGAAGTTAGTGACTGGAGGGTTAAATATGACTTTTTCAAAATTTTATGATTTATCGTGTTATCGCAAGTGTTCAGCTATAAGTATGCAAACTTTCACGTCTCCAACTTAGTTAGGGGATGAGTTAGAAAAATTGCTTAAAATACATAATTTAGAGCCAAGAGGGTTAAATATCAGACATTTATCAAAATTTTATTATTTGTCGTTTGATGTGAGGATTTCAGCTATAAGTATGCGAAATTTCATGTCTCCAACTTAGTTACGGGCTGAGTTAGAAAAATTGTTTAAAATACATAGGTTAGACCCCAGATGGTTAAATATTAGACTTTTTAAAAATTTTATTATTTGTCGTTTGATGTGAGGTGTTCAACTATAAGTATGCAAAATGTCATGTCTCCAACTTAATTAGAGGCTGAGTTAGAAAAATTGCTTAAAATACAGAAGTTAGAGACCGGAGGGTTAAATATGTCTTTTTCAAAATTTTATGATTTATCGTGTTATCGCAAGTGTTCAGCTATAAGTATGCAAACTTTCATGTCTCCAATTTAATTAGGGGCTGAGTTAGAAAAATTGCTTTAAATACATAAGTTAGAGCCGAAAGGGTTAAATATTAAGCCTTTTTCAAAATTTTATTATTTGTCGTTTGATGTGAGATGTTCAGCTATAAGTATGCAAAATTTCATGTCTCCAACTTAATTAGATTAGGGGCTGAGTTAGAAAAATTGCTTAAAATACACAAGTGGGTGCAACACTTAAAATGGCCAGAGGGTTAAATATCAGACTTTTTCAAAATTTTATTATTTGCCGTTTGATGTGTGGTGCTCAGCTATAAGTATGCAAATTTTCAAGTCTCCGATATATATAGTTTCTGAGAACGGGCTCTGTGACAGACGGACAAACAGACAGACAAAGGAGTGAGACAGGTAAGGTTTCGTTAGATGAACGAAACTCTAAAAAAATGCTGCGGATGATTGTAACAACATCCTAAAATTACATTACCATCAGCGATCTACCAATCCCGAATTTAGTTTATATTCGTTTCATATATTCTTATTCTTTTGTGGGGCCCTGTAAAATAATTATCAATATTATATACAGTAAAACCTCTGAATAGCGGACACCCCGAGAATGCAGAATTTGTCCTCTATTTAGAGGTGACCGCTACTGAGAGTAAAACATGTACAGTTATTTAAGAGTTGGTAATCGAAAAAATGTCCGCTAATTATAGGTATCCGCTTAGCGGGTGTGTCCGCTATGGAGGTTTTACCAGTAAAACTTCTGAATAGCGAACACATCGGGAGGGCAGAATTTGTCTTCTATTTGGAGGTGTTCGCTACTGAGAGTAAAAAATGTACAGTTATTTAAGGGTTGGTAATCGAAAAAATGCCCGCAAAATAGAGGTGTCCACTAATCGGGTGTGTCCGTTATGGAGGTTTTACTGCATAATAATATCATCCTTTACAAGAAAATTGCATGCTGTATGATAGACAGACAGACATCCAGAGAAAGATAACCTCCCCGATCAATAAACACTCATGTCTTTTGTTTTAATCATCCACAATTGTATGTCATACAACAGGCTAAAAACGGTCACCGTGGTACGGAATACTGTATTATTATTTGTTTGCCCACCAAAACTGGTTGCCACGGGTTGTTGCAAGGTTTGTGATCACGTGGTTGAAACTAATCTATTCAATATTACTGCGTGCGTATTTTTTTTTTATTTGCTCCATGTGTTCAAACCAGTTGTCTACGAAAACATCAACCGGTGAAAGGGACGCACACCAAATTTCTGTGACGTATGCAGATAAATTGTGCTTTTTCAAGAGTTTTTTCTACATAATTTTTAAACGGTTTGGAACTTATTTTTCATAGTAGGTGCATTCAGTAGGCGACCCTCATTACCTTCTGGTGCAATCAGAAACGAAATCCGACAAATATTTTTTGAATTATGCTTGACGAAAGGTTTTTATTAGGCTTTTTTTTTAGTAGGACATGGCGTTAATATCCATCGTAGTAGTAAAGTGTCCGGACAGTAATATTTCGCTGAGTATTAGCCTTCGCTTCGCTCAGACAATTATTTGATTCATATAGCTTGAAAAATAATTTTCTATTAAAAAAGTTAGTTTAATAAATCGTACTTACATTAAAACAAAACAATAAAAAAGACATGATAAATATATATTTGAGAAGATTAAAAATTATTGTAAGATTACTTGCAAGTAGTTTTTGTTTAATAATCACTTGAGTTTAATCTAAACATTAATAACAATAATTGTACATGTAAAATAATTTTGAGTAAAGAATAATTTTTCAATTATTTGGCTACTTGTATTTTTAAGCTTGTATTATGAAGCTTACATAAAATAATAAAAAAAAAATCCTTTATGCTCAAACATATTTTTAGAAGATTAAAAATTGTATTGATCTAAAAGTGTAATTGCAAATAGTTTTTGTATAAATAATTCCTTAATTTTATTCTAAATAGTAATAATAATTATTATATAATTGTACTTTAAAACTTCGTAACTTATTTATAACTCACCACGTATTAAAACTTTACATACTGTTTATAGTGATATTATATCATTCCCTTCTATTAATCTAACAATAAGGACATTTAATGGTCTCTTTTTTAAAGGGGCTGCACACTAGGGTGGTCACAAGCAACATGGGGAAATTTTTTTTAACGTTTTCTTCGGGGGGACCCTCCTAAAAGTTGCCAATTAGTTAGAAAATGAGATTGTCAAAGTTTCAGCTCAAATAAATAATATTCAAATAAATATTAACCCGTGCCTCATCGAGATTGAATTCTTGAAAATTTGTAATTTTTGGCAAAAAATTGTCGTTTTTCTTTCCTTACGTGAAAAATATTTGTCTTAGAAAAATTATTCTTGTTTTATTTAATAGAAACTGTTGTTGCCTTGAACTTTTATTCTCATGAAAACTTATATTTAATGAACATTAAGTATTTTTCAGGACATCTAGTGAACCATACCCTCAAACTCTGCATTTTTGAAACATAGGTAAAAAATGACAAATTAAAAATTTTATTACGTTTGATAATTTTTTTGTATCATTTTTATTAATAGGCAAAAATAAGTGAACAATTTTTGTAACTTTAAAAATATTTCACGAATTATAATTGATTATTAGTTATCGAGTTCTGTAAGAAAGAGCTTCTCGATTTGTGTTGCAGTTGAACCTCTGAATTTCTCTTTTTATTATAAGGCTGTTTTTGTTATCTGTTTTGGTTATCTATTTTTAGAATTGACGAAACATTCCGTAAAACCCCTTCCCTCTCTTGATATGATGGCAGAAATGTAAGATTTTTTAAATTGGCCACATGTCTCATCAAATCATCGACAGTAAGCAGCTAAGTAATTGTCAAGTTTTATGTATTTTGTTTTATAATATTCGCAAAATGAACTGAACGCCAGAGAAGCTGCTAGACTTAGAATACATCCACTAGCTAACCACAGACATCGACTCTGCAAATAACTGTTTCGTAAACAAAAAACTGAGCTCACCAAAAACAGATTTTAAAATTCCCGTTTAGAGAGAACTGTTGTTCACTGGGGTGGAAAACTGCTTCACCATTTTTTGAATAAAGAAAATGTAGAGTGGATAAAAGTTTTAATTAGTTGTGGGGATGAAGAACAGTTACTACGAGTTCCTCAACTTGAAAATAGTATTGGAATAATTCAGGCGAAAGCTGTATTTTCAGCAGTTGAAGAGTGGGAGGAAGTTGGTAAAATCCAGGCAATATTTTTTGATACAACTGCAGTAAACACAGGTCGCCTCAGAGTTAACATGCATTTTTCTATAGCAATTGTTAAAGGAAAAGTCTTCTGTATTTACCATGCCGCCAGCATAATTTAGAAAGCTGTTCTTGATTGTAAAATGGGCACAATCACTGCCCTCAGCCAGATATTTAAAAAAAAAACCAATTCTGATTGGGTGGTCTAAATTAAACCAGAGTAAGTATACAAATCTTACTGAAGATGAAATACTAGGTATAAATAGTTAATTCAGAAGAAATTTCAAATTTTCTAACAGGAACTCTTAAAAATTAACATCTCAGGGATGATTATAAAGAGTTTATCCAACTTTGTATTATTTTTATAGAACTCCTTCCTGCAAAAGACTTTTTTTGAAAGCACCTGGTACTTTTAATCATGCCAGATGGATGGAGGCACAGGCCATTCATTCTCTTAAAATATATTGTTTCAGGGATCATCTTTCAATAACAAATTTAGAAAAAGAAGGTATCAGAGATCTTTTCTTATTTTTAATCAATATTTATGCAAAAGCGTGCTTCAATACTTCCACTGCCACTTTAGCCCACAATTCAAGACCTGCAAATAATAAAATCACTTGTTCACTACAGAAAATTTGATAAATACGTTACAGACAAAGCACTTGCTAAAATGACAAACCGCCTTCGGTATCTTAACTCAGATCAAGTTGCATTTTCATTTTTAGATAATACTTTGGTAAAAAAAAAGTCAGCATAAGCCACCTTATCTAAACCATTACCACTTCAATCCTTTCCAGCGCAGTGTCCCACGCCGGGACCACCTAATTTTAATTCCAAACTTACAAACGGCATGAAGAATATTTTAATAAAATTTTACTTTTACAATGAAAGGTTAAAGTAATGTGATTCTAATTTCTAAAAATGTCGTTTGTAAATTCCGGGGCAGACAATCATTTCATCCTTTTACGAACAGAATTTTTCTGTACCGGAAAGGGTTAACGTGACAGTTGTAAGGTAAAATAATTTATTTTCTTTATTATGCCTCCTTTCTTGTAACACAACTTTAATAATAAAATGCAATTGAGCATTATTTGCTCTCACTTCTATACTTCCTTTGCCCTCCCTTTTTTTAAAAAAATCTTTCAGTTTAAAATTCGATTTTTTTCCTTTTCTTTGGAATTTTTTTTAATCAAACACTTTATTGAACTTCACAAAACTAAAAAAAGAAAAACAAAAGGTGGAAAGCAGATGAAATGGAATGTTACATTTTTTTTTCGCTTTTTCATAAAAAGTCAATTTTTAGGATTCAGGTGAAGTCTGGTTCTGAATAATGCGCATATTTTTAAATCTATACATTTTTAGAAAAAAATGGTGTGTGGTTCTTCAAAGCAAAACTTTTTTTTTATAAAATGAGACCTGCATTATGTTTCTAGGTGCAATTGTATTCATTTCATGAGGGAAAAACAGCATTTTATTTGCGAAAAATCACGTTTTTTTCAAACTTAAACCTCAATGAGGCACGGGTTAATATTATCCAAATGAGCTGAAACTTAGCCAATCTCATTTTCTAGTCAATTGGCAACTTTTTGGGGGGTCCCCCCGAAAAAATTCGAAAATTGATTTCTTGTGACCACCCTACTGCACACACACGTGTTTAAACCTCAGGTAAACAAATACACATGTGTCATTGTAAGGGATTGGTCGAAACTGGTTGACCTTGCAAGGGAGACGTCGACCGTTGCTCGCAAATTCCGTTCACAGGGAAGAATTGGAAACTGTTGAACATCGGTACGTGAACGAATGGTTCCTATTCGGTTTATTCCGTTAAGGGCAGAATACTACCACTGGTCTTCTATCTAAGTGAGATGGATTTGTTAGTGAAAAGAAAAATTGGAAGAATGGGATTTTTATTATTTCGCCATCAACTTTGAAAGTAAATGCTCGCTGTTAAATATTCAATATATTTTCTTTCTTGTTTAATGTAATAAGATGTAACTTCTGAAAATATTAAATTAATGTAAATATTAAATTATGTACAATATTTTAAAATGATTTAAAAGTGCTTGGAAACAATGCTCTTGCCATAAAAATAATTGATTAGCGTACCTTGAAAATAATTTTTCTTAGTAATTAATCAAATAAATGTTTCTAAATATTTAATAATTTTGAGATGGAAATAAATTTCTGAACATTTTGAATCTGTAGTAAAGTGTCTCGAGGTGGTGGTGGGGGGAGCCCCTACGAAAAGAAAAATAGTTTTTTCCATTTAACTCATTTTTATTTTGAAAGTGCTTTACTAAATGTGTGCCTTTTCGCGCAGTACCTTATTTTGGTTTCGCACGTGTTTTTAATCGACCATCTTGGACGCTATCTTGTTTTACTTTATATGACAAGAGCCTCGTTTTCAAATGCTTTTACATTATTTTAAAATATTGTGCATAGTTTAATATGTGCATTAATGTAATATTTACAGAAGGCACAGCTGATTGCATAAAAATTGTATTGAATATTTAACAGAGAGCAATTACTTTCGAAGTTCATATTTGAATGGGGTCAAAAATGAGCATGTAACCACATCATATTTGAACACATAAACAAGATTAACAAGTAGGAAATTGCATTTCAAACGTTTCAAATGAGGTGCGTTCGTACTATAACTAGTGTTAAAAATATTGTTTGCACTGCATATTCTACTAAATGTATATTTTAGTGCATATCATTTTCACTCTTTTCGAAAAGCTGTAACATCATTAAAATATGCTTGAAATATCTTTTTTCTCATTGGCCGTAATGTAACGGAAAACTTTTGACTGTCCCTGTAATTAACCTATACATTCGATTTTCATAAAATTTGAAATGACTCGACAAAATAATGGAACAATTATATATTTTAAATTCAAACGATTCGGTCGGGTAGTTTTTGCTCTGTTGTATGCGGACGGACAGACAGACGGGCTGAATGACCCCTATAAGTGCGACGTATTTATATAAATACGAACTCACCTAAAAATGAGTACATAATGGTTCATATTTGAACTTATCCATGGATTCAAAAATGATTTCATGTGTTTCTGAATTTTGAGCACATTTGGGCAGGAGCTATTTTGAGTATGTGATGTATTTAAAAATGAATATTTTTTACTCAATTTTGAAAACCCATTTTTAGGTGCGTTCGTAATTATATAAATATGTAGCACCTATAGTCGTCGTTCGGTCCGTCTGTCTGAGTGTCCGTCCGCTAATAACAGAGCAAAAACTACCCAACCGAAGGGTCAGAAAATTTAAATATATAACTGTTGCAAACTTTTGTCGAGTCATTTCAAATTTTTTGATAATCGGATGTATAGTTTAAAGACAGAGACAGTCAAACGTTTTACGTTACATTACGGCTAATGCGAAAAAGTTATTGCAAGTGCATTTTAGTAATCTTACAGACTTTCGAATGGTCTGAAAATTTAAATACATAATTGTTGCAAAATTTTGTCGAGTGATTTCAAATTTTATGAAAATCGGATGTATAGTTTAATTACATGGACAGTCAAATGTTTTCCGTTACATTACGGCCAATGGGAAAAAGGTATTGCAAGAACATTTTAATGGTGTTACATTATTTCGAACAGAATAAAATTGATATACACTTAAGAAGTGCACTAAAATATACATTCAATACAATATACGGTGCAAAAATCATTTATAAAACTAGTTATAGTACGAATGCACTTCATTTGCCACGTTTAAAGAGCAATTTCCAACTTGTTTATTAGTGTAGTAGATATAGGCTAAAGAAAATTGAAAATTATAATGGTAAACAAAAAAATGATAAGAAATAGGCAAAATAACAATTAAAGATTATAGCATCACAAAATATGTCAAGTAATCTCAAAATGTTTTTTACAAATTCATTTTAGGTCAACATTAACGCCTTATTTATTATTATTTAAACGTTATATTGGATAAGATAATTCTTTGCATTATATATACTTATTCTATTATATCTTTATTATATTTATATAATAAACAGTGGAAAACATGCATTTATCATTTAAATTTGTTTTTTAAATGAAGGAAAAATTTTCTATTTTCGGAATCTTCAGAGTTCTGTTTCAAATTAATTAAGCTATATTTCACTTGCAGAAAGTTTAATCGTTATAACAGAGGAGCTTTTAGAATTCAAGAATGGTAAGGTGTTAACTTTTTATTTTAGAGAAACAAAGATTATATTGATAATAATATTCTTGCGAGTCTTGTAAATGTTTTAAAAATCGAAAAGAGAAATGACGGATTTATAGGTTTCAGACACTGGAGATTCCCACAAACATATTTTTAAAAAAAAATTGCCGTTAGTTTGTCTGTCTCTGTGTGTGTGTCTGTAAACACTATATCTCCCTAACAAAATGAGATAGAGACATGAAATTTGAAATTTTTTTCGTATGTAATAATGAGAAGAAGCCTATTGAATACCAGTAACATCGATTAACCAGAACTATTTTTTCAGACTCTTAAACTATTCGTTCTGATAAAACGTATATAAAATTTTTCGAAATTATTTATTTTAAGGAATGAAGGTAAAAAAAGAAACATTAAAAAACCATACATTTTACATAAAGAATGAAGTCGATGAGATAATTAGCTGCCCAGATATTTGTAATAATATTTTCCACAATCTTCGATTTTTCATGACAGTTTATTTCATTCAAATTTCAGTTCAAAGATTTATTTTATTTGGAAATGAGACGCTTAATCCGACGCAGTAAACTGTTTGTTAATATGATTATAATTTTTGAAGTAATAAGTATGTTTTTTGTACGCAATTCAGCAATAGAACATTTAAAGTTTATGAAGTTATCAAGCCACGATTATAAACACTCTATTTACCGAATAAATTGAGATAGAGACTTGAAATTTGGTATGTACTTAGAATGTAATCGTACGAAAAAGCCTATTAAATTTCACTACCCTTAGCTATACGGAACTATTTTATCGGAATTTCGAAATATTCGTGCTGATGAAGCCTATATAAAAATTTTCGGTTTATTTCTTTTAAAGAATGGATGTAACATAAATTTTACATAAAGAATGAATTCGATCGCAGAATCAGTTGCCTTGATATTTGCGATAAAATTTTCCACATTATTTTATATTATGCATATCCATAATGGGTGAGTATTACGGTGGACCCCAACGACTAGTTTTTTAGTAACATTAAGATGTTTAATCTTTTGAGGGGGATTTGAAATCCTAAACCTAAAATTCCCTTTTATTATAAGAAACATTTGACTTAAAAACAGATTTAATTTTTTAACACAATTTTTTTATTATATTGTATATTTAATTTTCTATAAAAACTGGAGAAAAATACTTAAATTATTTCTAAAACATAAATAATTTCTAAATCATTGAAAAAAAAATTCCCATGCTATATGCAATATAATTTTAAATATTTAAAATATTTAAAATATTTAAATATTTAAAAAATTTAAAATATTTAAATATTTAAATATTTTAAAATATTTCGATATAAATTGAGAACTGGGAAAGATATTTTTAAAAACTCTTGTTCTTTAGTCTTTCAACGTCATGAAAGCTTTAAAGATGAAAAGGCAAAAGAAATCATGCTATAAAAATGTTTTTGTTTTGTGCATCCAATAATGATTTTGGAACAAGACAAAGTAAAGTATCTATAACTCATTTTAAATTGTATTACTACTAATCGGAGTATTAAATGAATTTTATAACAAGTTATTTTAATGATTTTTTAAAGTTCCGTCGAGGTATAAAGGGTTAAAAATACCATACAAAACATTTAAAGAAAGAATGGCTCCGAAATATTCGTATTTGATATTCAATCGATTTAAAAAATATATTTATGAGGTACTGAAAAACTTTTCTTGTTTTGATAATTTTTCTAAAAAAAAAGTCTTTAAGCTACTCACAGCTGCTTCATATAGATACGCAGTTAAAATTCGAATGTATCTTCTTCAAAAGGACTTTATGTTTGTTTTCATCATTCATATTTACCTTCAACCCCCCCCCCCCCCCCCCTGCACACACACACACTATGACTGGATTGTAGTACCTGGTTGCTGTTGAATACAATGTTCAATTTAAAAAAAGAATTTTTTTTTTTTTTTTGTTAAAATTTTTTATCAGCACCTACTAAATGAAAGGTCGTTTTTACTTCAAATTTATTTCCCAAAATATATTCATTTATTTGTTTATTAGAAATAACGTAATATACTCGTACTTTAAAACAGTAGCAGTATGAACTAAAAGAAAAAAAATATGAAAAATATTGAATACTAACCTTTTTAGAGCTATTTGTAAGTTTTCTAAAATATTGCTTTTACAACTTTCATCGAACTTATTACAAAATAAAACCACTGTATTCATTTAAAATGCTGCTCAATACAAGATCAATATAAAATCAAATGCAGAGCATTTCTTGGAAAAAATAAACACTTTACTCAATAGAGATACCAAGTAGATAAAAACATTTAATTTGAAAGCGTTCTTTAGTTAACGGGAATTTAATACGTCTTCTAAGGAAATTTACTGTAATTAAACTAAACTTAAGTGCTGTCTTAACTTGCTTTTATAATTGTTTACAAATTTAAAATATGTCACCTATGACTTTTTGACTTTTAACACGTCATCTGTAATAATTAGTAAAGCTACTGTAAAATATGAAATAAAACAGCGGAATACAACCAAATTCTCTATTTAAAGAACATAGTTCAAATTGAATTTATTAACAATTGGCAATTATTCCATTTCACTTTCTTAGCAGAAGACATTTTAAGAATGTTTCGTATGTTTTTAAGTGGTTAACTACATTTGAAATATCACTATTTTTACGATAGTTTAAGGGAAGACACAACTGGGACGCCACGCACACTAACCTTAATTTTACTCTAACATTTTATACTCGTTTATCTAATACATAAAAAGGAAAATTTGTCTCTCTGTATTGCTATACAAATCCACAGTTTGGAAGCCAGAATTATGAAATGTTACGTACATGTGTATTAAAACACGGCCGAGGCAACTAAAGTAATCCGGAATCGGAATAATTTATAGTTAATTTTTAATTAATAAAAACCCACAAATTTAACAGCAATTTCCAATCAAATTTAAACATTTTTCGTTATAGTTGTTGACAAAAATTAAAAATCCACAATAAAATTCTTACCACAACAATTACTTTTCTATTTCAAGATTTCCACGTGAAAAAAAAATGAAATAAATTATTTGACGAATAAAAAAAGGGAATATTGTATCATAACTTTGCTACTGCAAGATTTCCACGTGAAACAAGTAAATAAAAAAACAGTTTGACGAATTAAAAACAAAAGTGAATGTTACGTCATAATTTTTTTGTTTTATGCTTTCCATGTGAAAAATTATAATTATTTAATTAATTTAACGAATAAAAAATGGAATATTACATCATATTGGAAATAGAAAGGACGTGGTGAATATATAACGTCGTCATATAAGTGTGAATAAATGTATTGAAGCATGCTAAAAACTCGAGGTACTTGTTAGTTATCCCGTCGACCAATTTCGCCAAATTATATAAATCGCCAAACCACTCGCCGAATTATACACATTGACATAATTTTTATTTTAAGTAACGAAAAAACAAATAAATTTGTATAACACTAATAAAAATACAAATAAAACGTCGAAATAAAAATTATTTGATGACGTAAACACGTGTGGTCAAGTGAAGGTGACTTTACGATCAATTATTATTGGCATTTAATCTTACAATTTGGCGACAGTAATTTGGTCGACGGGAAAACTAACAAGTACCAAACTCGATTATGGAAATATTTGTGTATTTTAACATTATTGCTCCAATGATGAACGGAAATAAGTTCATTTTTAGCTGTATTATTTTGCGTCTGTTACATAAATTTATACATTTTTATGTAGGATTTTCGTTTGATTCATGGGTACAACACTTCGACTGCTTTTTTTTTATGTTGTATGTTAAATTTTGAAATTGGTTTTTCAAAACAAACATGCTTAAATTTCCGGGCAACGTCGGGTACTTTAGCTAGTTAGATATAAACTAAATTTTATCCAAGTTTTTATATATACTTGAATTCATGTGTTTGATAAAACTGTGCAAAAACTTCACACAAGTTGGAAGTATTTTTTTAGCTCTCCAAAAAATTGTACTTTTCAGGTAAAAAACCCATTAACTCCTAAAGTACTCGACCGATTTGGATAGAAAAAAATTTGGCTGTAAAGTATAAATATAAGATCATATGTGGCAGACAGTTTAAAAAAATTTAATTAGTTTCAGAAAAAAAAAAAAATGGAAAATTTCTGAAAAATTGCCATTGCTCTAAAAACAAAAGTTTTAATACCAGAAAAAACTGTCTGCCATAAGTATTGACCATAATCCAGTGAATAAGAAATCAAATTTCATCAAATTCGTTCGGGTAGTTTTCGAGGAAACAGGTTTTAATGTTTGCATATTTCCCATAGGATAGTACCTAGTCTTGTCTTCCCTTAACAGCTTGTTATTTTCAAACATTTAAACCCACTTGCACGAAATTTGAATGATATCTACACAAATTTACTCAAACTAGAATTTTGAATGTTTTTATTAAGGGGTCTCAGAACTTTTAAAATTGGAAAAAATGAAAAAAAAGACAATTTTCAACATTTAATATCTTAAAATGTATTTGATTTTAAGACACAATTTTAATTGGGAATGAAAGATATAAGTATGTTCTTTCATTTCATGTATTTAAAAAATTATAAGATGCAGAATTAGCATTTACAGGGATATCCAAACTGTTAGACATTTTTCGAGAAAAAAATCGGCATAACAGCTTACGCGTACGATTACAAAATAAGTGTTGCAACTAGAATAAAAATTTTGGTACCTACTTATACTTCAGATTGTAATAATTACCCTGAATCTAAATAAATTTGTATTTAAAGCTTTTTTATATTTTTAATACAAAGTTTTATTTAGCTAATGCAAAATTAAGAAAATTTCAACAGTATAATCACCTAAAAAAATTATGTTTTGAACTATAAAAAGGAAATTTTAGGTTCAGTTTATACAGACTAACATGAAACATATGTTTTTAAAATTTCATGAAAAAATATTCATAAGTTTTTGAGATATCGTGCGTGTTCTGCCCAAAAACGTCATTTGGAGAAAAATGACTTCAAAGTTTCCGAAACGACGCTTCAGCTATTGAACGTATATAAATGTAAAAGCCGTAACTTCAGTTCTAATAGGAATTTCAAGGAAACAATTATATCAAAATGTTCAGAAAAGATAGGAGTTTAACATCTAAAAAAATTAAAATTTCGAAAATTTTAAAGCTTTAAGAGTCCTGCGACCCCTTAAGAAATGGAATATATAATTTAATTTTTCAGTCCAAAGCATATGTATAATTGATGCACTATGCACAGCAGTGGTTCCGAACCTTTTGTTGACCATGCCCCGTTGAATCATTTCTAAAATGTCTATGCCCTACCCCCCCTCTTTATAACATGTACAATTCTTAGCATTTAAAAGAGGTATAAATTTCATATGGAGGGAGCTTAAAAGAACTTTAAAAATAAGTTATTTAGATTTTTTAGCTTATAAAAAAGTAATTTTTCTGTCATAAATATATTTTACTACAGAGTAAGTGTCGGTTGAAAACGTTTTGATTTTTAAATTACTTTAATGTGTTTTTAAAGCATTTTATTATACTTGACACACCTTTAAGCAATGTATTTACATTTATTTGTATCTTATGTATGTTAATTTTAAACATTTTATAATAGATTTTAATAATTGACTACGAACTAATAAAATATATTGGGACACACTAAGATTTCATTATAAATAACACAAAAATGATTTTACAGAAGAACAAAAACGGTTTTTATGTACGGTTTCTAAAGCAGTGCAAACTCCATACTGAATAAAACGATCTCTGTGTATAATGCATCATAGTAGAACGAGTTTTGCGTAAGATGTATCTTAGCAAAAAATTCACCTCTTTTCCGTATTGTTATGTTGCGATATACTTTCCCACAATAATACTTTCATGTATAAAATTTCGTTGCAACAAACCAAGGGTATTTCTCTAGTGAAAGTTTTTGTGTTTTTGAATTTAAATGTGGACACTAGTATATATATTAAGATGTAAGTTTCAAAACTCGGATTATCCAAAATTTGTTTTCTCAAACAATCTATTCTATTGGTAAACCTTCACAGAAAAGAACACAACAACGTGCAAAATAAAATAGTTTTATCCTGTATTTCTGCCATTTTAAAATATTGGTTTACCCTGAAAACAAATGGACGCAATAAGAGGTAAATCAGGAGTAAATTCTTCATTCAGATTTATTAAATCAGGACGCAATCAGGGATTTCTTAAAATTTTATTTTCTGGATAAGGCGAGTTTTGAAACTCAGTCCTCCTATGCATGCTATTTACTGGAAAAATAATGCTGGATATTATTAATAAAATATCTTACTTTGTTCGAAGCAAAAAGTTATTCATACTACAAGTCCTTTTTAATATCTACTAATTGTATATTTATAATTCGTATTAATAGTTCGTAATTTTATAATGTCAAAAAAAAACTAATATACTTATTAAATATTTTATTTAAGATAATTTCAAACAACCTTTAACAAAGAATAGTAGTATTTTTTTCTTTATTCCCAATTATTAGAAATATTTAAAAACAGTTTTTATCTCAAATAGGATATAGTTATTCTTTTACAGAGAGAAAAGGAAGATAGACAGTTGGATAGAAAAAAAAAATCCAAATAGAAACGAGATTGAAACTGGCTTCGAAAATTCCTTTATATTACAATATAAAATAAAAAAATTTAAACACATTTAAAATTTTAGAAAATTTAAAACATAGCTCAATATTTATTTTCAAGTGAATTAGCTATGGTTGATGTAAAAGTGGTGTTTTCAAAGATAAATTTATTTAAAGTATTTAGAAGTTACTTATTTGAAAATTGTTATGTGCTAGTTTATTTAATGCATAAATTTCTTTTACTTCAATTAACTTTCCATGACTTCCATGCATTGCAGATTTCCCAATCGAAAGTAATTGAAATTTACATTGTTAAATTGATTAAATTAAATATTAGATTTCCATATAAGGAAAAAACATTTTTCAGAACTATGTTATTTATTTATTTATTTTTGATTACATTTAAGAAAACAAATTAATTTTACAATAGTTAAATATAACCAAGAAAAAGAGTGACTGAATGAGCTTTTTGAATAACGAATGTTAGTTTAAAGAGAGAAAAAAGTTGGATAAAAAAAAAAGTTATACATCCAGATAGAAACCAGATAGAAACAGACTTCTAAAATTCGCTTTAATAAAAACATAAAAGAAATATATTGAAAAAAATATTTATTTACAAGTTAATTAGCTATATTTAATGTAAAAGTGTTGTCATCTAAGATAAACTTATTTAAGTTATTTATAAGTTACATAATTGAAAAAAAAAACTGTTTATTTTATGTATAAACTGCTTCTACTTAAATTTAATTAATGTGATTTCCAAAGAATCGCAAATATTCCTAGAAAATGTAATTTAAATTTCGATTATGAAATTGATTAAATTGAAAATTTTATTTGCATATAAAGAGAGAAAAACCTTTTTAGAGAACTATGTATTTTATTTATTATTTCATATCAAAAAGCAAATTCATTTTATAATAGTTAAATGACTCCAAGTAAAAGAAAAGATGAAAAAGCATTTGCAATAACCAGTATTGACTACTGTAAATCTCTTTTAAAAACTGAAAATTTATGGAATTTCTTTATAGCTTAGTTTTTATGATCACAGAGTTTACTTCAATAAATCCATTTGCATTATTCAGATTTTTTAGTCCGAGCTACAATTTAAATAAATATATATATTATCATCAAGATGTTTTACAAATAGAAACAATTACCGTTTAGCATGACTATTAAATTAGTTAAAAAAATATGTTAAAAATTTTTAGCAATATTTACTCAGGCTCGGACTGGCCCGCCGGCCCATCGGCCCGAAGGCCGGTGCGCCCTCGTCCAGGGAAACTTTTGCGCCCTAAGTGCCTAAGCCGTTACAATATTTTTTCACTCATTGTACACGTACATTCTGATTAGCATACTAAATTTCGAGAATTCATTTAGGGATAATTAAAAATTAATAGAGAGACAAGAGAGGTATTTTTTATTATCCTAAAGAAATTAAAGATATATCGTAATAATTTCAGGATCGGAAACCAAAGGGACATCTTTGCATGCGATTGAAAGAGAAAACATGCACCCAACGAGAGCTTTAAGCCATGGCGCACTGGACGAAATGTTTTTCATCGGTTCTTTGAATGATATCGTTTAGATTTTAACCAAGTATTTTGCATCTTTCCAGACCTTTTGCTTTTAGTACTTTGCCCCATCCCCCCCCCCGGTCTCTTATAGCCCTGAATGCACATATAATCGTGCCTTTTGAAAAGCAACTTGAGAAAAAAGAAGAGAAATATCAGAAGGCAAAAAACTTTTTGGATCGATTTTGATTGGAAAACATGATATTTCTTTTCGGGGAATACAAAGTTGATAATATTTTTGGATATTGCAATCCTCCAAGCTGTGGGATCTCGTGGTCAACGTTTTCTCATTCACAAAATCTACCATCATTTTCGGGTAATAATCCTCGCATTATTTAATGACTGATTTTTCACGATTAAATAACTATAAGGATATTCTAGTATGTGTTTTGAAAAAAAAATTGTTTAATTTAATCAATCGAAAAGTGTTTCATTAAAAAAAGCAGCGACTACTATTTAGAAACTATAATACAGTTTTTGAATAAAATAAACTTTTCAACAACAAAACACAGAAACACTTAAATGAAATATTAAAATGTTTTAATAAAAATATTTTTTTAATGTTTTAATAAAAATATTTTTAAAATGTTTTAATAAAAAATATTTTTTTAATGTCTTTAAAATGTTTATTTATTTTGATTTGTGTTGAATTTCTAAAAAAGTACTGAACTAATTTTGATGATATTTAAATGGGATTAGTAAGAGAGTATACTCTTTCAATTAAAAAAAATATCATGTGGTTCGGTTGCGTAGTTTCGTAGTAATCGGTGAACATACATAAAAAAATACATAAGCGTCCTCCTCCTTTGTTTGAAGACGGTTAAAAAATACTGGCTACGTGATCCTGCAGTTTGCAAATACAATCCCTGAGGCACTTCTCTCAATTATGGAAACTTAAATATATCCCTTAATTTCTAACAATGATAAAAAAAAAATTCAAATCATGGAAAGAGCGTGCTGATAATAGTAAATTTATTCAAATATTTTAGCTATTTCACACTAACACAGCGACTTTTTTATGGTGTACTTTTTCTGCAGAAACCTTTTTATAGTGCGATATCAATTCAGCACTTTATGGATGCATAAAGTCCTTTTTTAATGATACAAAATACCTATTATTTTCACAAGCACGTATTATTTTCATATTCATTATATTTCCTAATTCCAATGCCCTATAATATGTGGTACTTTTATAAAAGAATGAAAGAAGGGTGAGATTGAGTTTTCAAAATTTCTATTTCCATACGGAAAGTACATTTTTGTTCTAAACATAAATATTTTTTTAACGAAGTTTGCATACTGAATTTTTCTTGTATGTGGAGCGAAACACCTGCAGATACCACATTTAAAAGTGCTACTTTGTTAATAATATTAATAATAATAAAACAGTAGTAAATAAAAAATAATTACTCTCAGATTCTAACAGAAATTGAATTTATGACAATTCTAACTGGCTTGATAACTAATTCATATTACGTTAAATAAATATATATAAAAGAATAGGTTGAAGCCCTTAGCAACACCACAGCAACTCTATTTGGCGCCTAGTGCAAAAAACCTTTTTTAGCTTTTCTAAAGAACGTCAGTGCATAAATGGTGATAAGTGGGAAAAAAATGTGGTTATTCCTTACGAAATCTGCTAAAAATAATCGTAAAAAAATAAGTAGGTACCAATAGACTTGAAATAATATCTACAATTTGTTGTTATGTATACACTAGAAAGGTAGCCCGTCAAAAATGACGGAAATTTAGATATAAAGATAAATACAACTCATGTGCAAGAATATGAATTTTCTCGCTTGTTCCGCAGTGATAGATGGAAATAACACATTTAAAGAGCGAAACACATTTATGAAAAAATGTGTACAGTAGAAGACCACTAATCTGCACAGTTTGGTTCCAAGTGTTCTGTAGATTTGAGGTTTTTTGCGGTCATGTCTATTCAATCTTTGTTTACATTTTTTTTAATTCATATATTGGACAATTTAGATTGTTAAGCCTTAAAAATAAATAAATTTTACACTTGAAGTAAGGTAAAAACTAAAAAATTATCGTATACGATTTCATGAAATGGTATTATATGGTATTATATGTGTGTGCTTCACGATCTTGGTTACGACGTTGGCGAAATTGGCTGCAACTTGTCACAATCCTAATAGTGTAAGTAAGTAAGTAAGCACCCGCTTTAACAAAAAAGTAACCAGTTTTTAGCAAAATTTCTGATGTAAAGTAGTTTTCAAAAACTTGTGTAAAATTGCAGGCCGTTCTCATGTTATGTCAGTCCTAAGAATAATATTTCTAACACTGAAGAGTTTCCATGTATATATGAAATTTAGAAAAGCTTCTCCAAAAGAAAGGTCCTGAAATGACACTGTAATTCCTGTAACTTCAAAGTTTAATCGGGCCCTGATGTTGTTTACTGAAATCTAATAAATACAGTTATTTTGAATATTACAACAGAATTAAACCGTTAAACTTATCTAACTTAAACAAGCTGTTACTTCCCGATGTTGTTTTTTTTACTATTAAGAAAGAAAATTATTTAAATTTTTCAAATCATGCATTTATAATTTTTTTCCGACTTTAATAACTAAATAATGAAAAAATATGCTTTTGTTCTGAGCTCATAAATAGGACAATAAAATAATGTAACTAAGAGACATTGCAAAATTAAATCTTTGTGATTTCAAACCATAAACAAACGATACTGCCACCATTTTACCTACTATGATGTCATTAGAATATTGTCCATTGATTGTTGGAGAACTTACTTTGTGAGTGATTACCTCAATGATTTAATTTTTTTTTTAAGTTTCACGATGAATGAATCACATGTTTTTGTTTAGGTTTATGGAATGAGATATTAAGCTGTGAACCTAATTTCAACTAAAGTTATCCAAGGATATATGTATTTTTAATTGAAATAAAAAACAATGATTTGATCTCGAAATAAAAAGTTTTAGTTTGTATAATTGGTTATTTCTGTTAATTATTTATTTAGGTACTTTTCCATTATAGCGCATTTTTAAAAAAAGCTCGGCACAATTCGGGCATCAGAAAGTGAGATATGTTGCCAAAATATATAAACAGCTATGAAAACAAATCTAATGAACTTTTATTTTTATTTATATAAGCACTTACATACATAAAAAAAAATCGTTTCTAAATATATATAATATTTTTTTATATACAAATTACGGCACAGATTTCAGATATGAACCGGGATACCTAACTGGCGCCAAAATGGTGTTATTTTGCCTGCTATGGTAACACGGCTATTGTTTTTTATTTATTAATAAATTGTTTATTTACTTTTATTTTCTGTTTTTAATTATATAAACTGTTTTGTTCTATAGCTATTATTCAAACTTTTATTTATTTATAGTTATTTCCTTTTCAAATTGATAGCAAATAATTGAAAAATATATAAGTAACTGGTATTCGAAAGCGAGATTTCTGCCAAATTGGCGTCGTAGAAAAATCACGCCAACCCCCATGCGTATATGACATCTGTGCAAAAATTACTTCTGTTTCTTTATAAAAATGGTTAAATAGCTTTTTTTATATTAAATTGTCGGCACAGATGTCATATACGTCCCATATTGGCACGATTTTTTATCTGACGCCAATGTCATATACACACCGGGTACTTAACTCTAGCCAAAGTGTCGTTATTTTGCTTCATATGGTAACCCGGATGTTGTTGTTTATGCTGTTGATGTTTTCGCCAAATTGTCGTCGGAAAAAAATCGCGCCAATATGGGGCGAATATGACATCTGTGCCAAAATTACTTCTGTTAAAAAATGGGCACTTTTCGGTTAGCCGGGCGCCAGTGTTATATATACATATTTATATACATACATATATGTAGCTATACATATAGATACATATACATATATTGTATATATACACATATGTATATATGCATGTATATATCTATACATACATACATGTATATATACATATATATGTATATATAAAACTGGCGCCCGGCTAACCGAAAAGTACCAAAAAATGGGTAAATAGCTTTTCTACATTAAATAAATGTACTTGATAGTTATCCCGTCGACCAAATTACTGTCGCCAAATTGTAAGATTAAATGCCAATAATGGTTGACATTAAACATGATCATGTGTTTCTTACGTCATCAAGTGATTTTTAATTCGACGTTATATTTGTATTTTTATTAATGTTTTGCTAATTTAATTGATCTTTCGTTGTTTAAAATAAAAATTATGTCAATTTGTATAATTTGGTGAGTGGTTTGGCGATTTATATAATGTGGCGAAACTGGTCGACGGGATAGCTAACAACTACCTAAATAAATTGCATACATATGGAAAAAATTGCTTGTGAGTATGAAGCAGTAAATAGGTTGTCAGAAAATACGTTGGCAAACCTCTTTCTCGCCAAGCAACTTTTATCCGAAGTATAGTACATAAGCAATGATTGCTAGAAATGCATTTTTAATTATGATATGCGCTTTTATGTTTCGCTACATTTATGCATACTATACTGTGTGTATAAATGTTACAGTTCATATGCAGGGCTACACAAAAGAATTCGTAAGGGTTACTGAGTATGAGAGTAAATTGCTTAAAGGTTGTTTTTAAAGGAATTATGCGTTTTTACGCTGAACTGCATTTAGTTTACTAAGAAATGTTTGTAGAATATAAATAAAATGATATACAGGGCCACGCAAAGAATTGGATACATAACCGTCTATGGATGATAATATCTGGAAATGTGATTTCAGTAGTTTTAAGAGTAGTTTAAATTAAATTTAGGCTAAATAGTGGCATTTAATAACGATACTATTGGCTATGGACGGTAACTGCTGAAATCAATTTTTAAAATTTTTTATGAGTCTTCTAAAATGTTTACTTAGTTATCTTATTTCCCCAAATAACGAAGTTTTGTTAAAGCATTCAGGATGTGTTGGAAAGTGTTTCATATTCTATGCTTAACGCATGATTTTTCTTTCTTCTTTAGTCTTACTTTGCATTTATTTTATTCTTAATTTTTGAGTCTTATACTGCTTTATAGAAACTTTGGCACAGTTGTCATATACGCCAATTTGGCGAAAACATCAACAGCATAAACAACAGCATCCGGGTTACCATATCAAGCAAAATAACGACACTTTGCCGCCAGTTACCCGTTGTGTATATGACATTGGCGTCAGAAAAAAATCGCGCCAATATGGGGCGTATATGACATCTGTGCCGAAACTTTAATATTTAATTTTTAAACTCTACACCCCTTACATATAGTACAAACTATAATACAGATAGCGCAAAATAATAGACAGTTTGGTACTTTTCCACTGCAGGAGCTTTGGCGTTTTTTAAAAAAAAGCTTGATGTAATTTGGGCATCAGAAAGTAAGATTTGGGTTCGTTTCCGTTATACGGATACCTTTGTCGCCAAGCGTAATAGATGTCGCAAAATGAAAATCACATGAATTGGAGCATTTGAAAAAATAAAAGAAAAAACATTGTCGATACTAAAGTGAGCATTTAAAAAATATAACATTTGAAAATTCCAGACTTTTACGAACTATTTCATTAAATCACAATTATATACTTAAAATAAGTGAACAAATATCTGTTATAAAATAAAGCAATAAAATAAAACTCATATTAAACTGCTGGCATAAAATTAAAAATATCTTTTAGCATTTTGAAATAATTGGCGCATTAGCATACATTTTGGCATGGTGTCCGTATAACGGAAAAATATCGAGATTTGTTGTCAAATCATATAAACAGCTATGAAAACAAACTTGATGAGCGTTTTTGTTTGTTTTATACGTTTATTTTATATGTATATTATTGATGTTTTTATGCACAAATCACATCTGTTTCTTTATAAAATTAGAGAAACGTCTTTTTTATATTAAGTATCGTGTATATATAAAATTAAACAGTGGATAGGTTCCCGGAAAATATGTTGCCAAATTTTTCTTTTTTGCCAAGGCACCTATACTGGAAAAGTACCTAAAGCACATTAAAATCGCGCAATTAGGAGCTCACACAGTACAGCGTCGTCTATTGGCGGTTATTTTATTAGTAGCATCGGGAGGAAGATGTAAAGCTGTACTTTAAATTCTCACTCATAGATTTTGAAAAATATCTTAAAAGAGCGGAGTTTAAATTAAATTTCGGTGACCTCCTTTATGAAAGATTAATAGTTTTAAATGGGAATTTCGCCAAATTAGCCAGCTATCACCAAGTTGGCTAACATTTGGCGCTACTGTGGTAACCCTGCATTAGGTTTTTCAACAATTACTCATTTCAATGAGGCGGTCCTACCGGAATCGTGAGGGACACACAGAGACTTGGATTTTATATAAATAGATTATGTTTCCGAAGCCATCTAATTATTAAAAATTGTGACAACTTTGAATTTTCAAACAATAACACCCATTTTTGCCACCTTATTTGAGTTTCTTGGAAACTCAACAGCCCAGAAAAAGGCATAAATTTATATGCATTGTTTTAAATCTTGATAGGATTAGAAGAGTTTAAATTTGAGGATGTTAAAGTTAATCCATTTGAGAAACTTAATTTGTATCTTCATAAAAGTTATCCGATTGATTTTTGATTAATTTATTAAAGAGATATATTGAATAGACCTAAACTTATTCCAGATTTTTTTCTATTGAAAAACTATTTTTAATTATGCAAACTATTAATAAAGCCATATTAAAAAAATATATTATGAACAAACCACAATTGTTAAAAACATCGATGTGTACAGTTCATTTGAATAATTAGTTTTCGAGATATAGAGAAATTTTTTCTTTCCATAATTTAAGGGGACCATATTCTATTATCAAGAAGCCACAGAAAAAAAAAAAATCTTAGAATTTTGCCAGAAATATTTTGTAGGATTTTCTTTGATGTAAAATAACTTTTTAATAAATTTAGAATTATTGTATAATTTTACTGATGTCTAATTGAGTGTTTTCAGTACTTTTTCTTGTAAGATCTAAAATTTATTTTCCGAATTTTAGGGATAAACCCCTAACACATTTTGTTTTATAACTGTATTAAGATTTAAGAAAAGCATATAAACTTTATCAATTTCCTGGGTAGCAAGGAACTAAAATAGGGTGTCAAAAATGGATGTTACAATTTGAAAAATAAACATTCGTGCATTTTTTATATGTAGACAGCCTCCAAAGCAAAAATTTTGAAAGTCATTTAATAGTAAATATTATTCCAAAACAATTGTTACCTACATATTTTTCATATGGTCATTTTCAGGAAAATTCGTAGGGGTGATCACATTTTTTCTCCAAAATTCTATCAGCAAAAGAAGAAAGCCCTAGTCTTGATATCAGTCATCTACTACAAGATATGTTTTCAACTAGCTGGAACTTTTAGATATTACCTGATTTGTTTTAAAAAATTGCGTAGTATTGTGTAGGTTTGATGGAACTCTAAAACTGCACGGAGAATATAGAAAAGTCCTCTATCAAGATATTGATATATCATCAAGTTATTATGAAATTCAAGTTATTGTGAAATTATATCTATCAAGTTAGAGGTATATTTTAAGCCGTTATCATTACTTGGTGCTATGCAAGTGTGTCAAATCAAATCTTGTTAAGCCAGATATAAGATAAGCAAATAAAATTCACTGGGAATTCGTTAAAATTTTTGCGCCCTCTGAAAATCCAAGGTCTGCGCCCTTTACAATGACCCAGTCCGACCCTGTATTTACTTCAGATGATTAATTTAAAATACAGGATAAAGAAGAAAGTGCTTTAAAATTTTAATTTTAAATTTAACGAAAATATTTCGGATAATAATATTTGTGTGCATTGTGGTTTTCTTTAGAGAAGGAACGTTGTATCAAAAATTACGCAAATAAGAATGCTAATAATAATGCATGTGAGATTTGTGCATTGATCAGTGACTCGGTCATTCAAACACATTTCCAAAGAAAACTTCATTATAAAGTTACAGCAAAGAATACGAATTACAAACATTAAAAAGATTGCATCTGGAGGTCAATCCATCTCTGTTCTTCGGACTATACCTCTTGCATTAATGATCGACTGTAATAACATATTACAAAGATCACAAACACGAACCTGTCGCCGAACGTTCTTAATCAATGCGGAAGTAGACATTTTCATAAATATGTCTGTGTGTCTGAGTGAACATAACTACTCTATAAAGCATCCGAAATTATTAACCTGATCATAATGCGCATGTTTAAGAATAACTGGGGGATATCTGTCCAAATTTGACAGTTAAGAGATTCAGATTTTCAAAGATTATATGTTATATATTTTTAAATAGCCCTTTTTTAATTAATAAGAACCGGATCTTTTAAACATTTTTATATAAATATCTTTCTTTCTTTCTGTTTTCTATTATATTATTATTTCCTGATATTAATATATCTCTCATAATAATTTTACACTGATCTCTAAATCTTCCTTTTTTACCCGACTGCCAAGAAGGGTTATGTGTTTCATGCGTATCTGAGTATGTGGATTTCTTTATGCCCTCAAAACATCCCAACGGCTGGACGTATTTTAATGAATGAGCTCTCTATTGATTCGTCTGAACCGCCCGACGCTTATAGGTTAGGTTTTTTTTCTATAAATTCGAAATGGCGACCGTAAAATACAAAATGGCGGTAGAGACGATTTTTTTTTTTTTACGCACCCTATTGAGTGGCATATCATTCGATAGGTCTTTCAAAATGAACACGATGTTTCATTGAATATTTTACACCCAGAAGCTCCGTTTAAATATTACACCACATGAAAGTTGTGTAGGAAGGATCTCTAGCTTTACTGCAACTCTAACCATCATAGACATCTATATAGGCCTCATCAAAAAAGTTTTATCGGTAGGAACTGACAATTAAACACAACTTAAAAGTCATCAATACAAGTAAATAAAAAAAATAGGTAAATAATATAAAAAATAGTTTCGCATCGATAAGAAATAATTAATTAGTTCGCTTTTTACGTAGTCGGGTTTTTTGATTTTTTAAATTTAATATATTATTTCTAAATAATAATCACGTAGTTGTTTTAGTATATAAAACGTATTAAGTATAATTTATATTATCTCTCCTTTGGATCATTGCCATAAAAATGTATGCCAAAAATTGTAAATTCTTCAATATATATAATTAAAATTAGAATCGAAAGATTTTACTTTAAATATTTTTATGTTAAATTGCATTTTAAAAGGGCTGTTGTGTAGTAATATTTATATTACAATAATTATAAAGATTTTGGATTGAAAAAAAATACTTTTGATTCTCTAACTTTATCCCCTGAAATAAAACATTTGATTGATATTATTGACATGAGTTATCTGTAAACCAAAAACGTTATCTTCTGCCGATAGTAGGATACGAGCCAACGTTCTCATTCAGAACCAGAAACTAAAACCTGTTCTTTAGACCATTCGACTACCATGACATCTTCTAACTTTTTTCTAAAAGGAAAGAAACTGCAAAGTTAATTTATATCAAGCATAGATGGAAACCCTGCATTGAAGAGACAATGTTAGCTCACTGAAACAGCAAAACCGACTGTAAATATGTTCAGACAGTGCGACATTTTTGTGCAAAATCGGCTTTATTAAATATAATCGATTTGGAAATTAAAAGGATGCGAAGTAAACAGGGCTTTTGCTTAATGACTAAGATAATGCTTCTAAATCGACTATCAAGAGATTTTAGAACATGCCTCTTTTTTTAACCATAAAGTAAAAGTGAGTCTCGGTGTGTTACTGTGCAATGCCACAAAGGAAAAAGTTCCGTGATATACCCTATCGGAAGCAATCTTGGTAGTGACTGTGAAAGTTGAAATTTATTTTATTACTATTGCCAAAGGGCATATAAAGTTTCATAGAGCTTCTGATTTGAGCGCAAAGCCGCTCGTTAAAAAGATGTTGTTCGGGTATCTCCGAAACTGCACGACTCGTGGGTTGTTCGCAACATGTCGGCGAAACCATCAGTAGACGCCATGGCGTTGGACATCCACGCGCTAACAAAGTAAAAGGACGTCGGAGACTCTCCTGCTTGGTAAAGCAAAATTGGCCCCATGGACTGGCTCATCTGACAGCCCAATACAATACAGGTTTGAGTAGAATTGTTTCGGAGAACAAAGTTCTCCCTGGATACTGTTGGATATGAGACTACGCAGCAAACGCCCATTCACTTGCCACTGTTGACCAAGCATCATTGCCAACTACTTCTACACTAGACCCGGGAATATCATGACTGGACCATGGATCATTGGATGATAGTTTACTGGTCGGATGAATCACGATTCTTCCTTCAACAAGTCAATGGACGGGTCAGTATACACCGTCTGCCTGGCGAACCGTTTCTTCCCCTTATAAAGCAGATAATACACAGGCCGTTGGTAGCGATATTGTTATTTAGGAAACTTTCTCGTCAGCGTCTCTGGCACCTGTTGTTGTAGTGGAACAGACCATGGTAATCTGGCTTCCCAATTAGAAATGGAAGCTTCGAGCAAGATAACGCTCCATGTGGCAGGGCTAGAATTGCGCTTAAGTGGTTTCAGGAACATAATATTGAATTCCATTTAAGGTTCTGGTCGCCTGACGCAAACCCGGGATGGCCACCCAGGGAAACCCAACAAATGCTTTAGAGTTTTGGTGCAGTCCCTGTGGGACGTATCTTAACCCAATAGAGCACATTTGGGGTGTTGTGGAATGGCAGCTCAGAGCTCAAAAACAGACATGTTGAAATATATCCGAATTTGCGTGACCGCTGCTTGAAAATGTGGTACAATCTGTTTTCGGCCATCTACCAAAGAACTGTGTCATCCATGCCAAGACGGGTTTTAGCTCTTTTGTGGGTCAAAGGTGAGCCAACGTGTTATTAGATAGGTGGTCATAATGTTTTGGATCTTCAGTGTATGTGACAGCCTTCTACATTTCTACTGCCATATGCTGAACTTCACCCCAGGCCATTTGGATAGTTAAAACTTGTATTTAGCTTTCCAAAATAGCCTTGTTTCGATCGTTACCTTTGAAGATATTTTTTTAACAGCATATAGGATCTTATATTTAAAAAAAAAATGTGTTTGATATAGAATGTTGCAAATTTTTGAGGCAGGAGGAGAGGTACCGGTGTTTAACACATTTTTCTGGCATCTGTAGCACAAGTAATTTACTAGACCTACACATACATGAAATAAGATTTGTCAAGATATGCAAAATCAATGATACTTATTATTACTATTCTCATTGAATTTTAGAGCGTTAAAAAAAAAAAAAAAAAAAAAAAAAAAAAAACATTAATATGCACACTTCACATATATACGTTACATTATTAGATCTAATTCCGCGATTTCCTTATCTTATTCTAAATTACTACTTTATATTCACTAAATCTTTATTATTAAATAATCTCTATAGTTAACTCTGTTAAATTCCCTTTAATTTAATGTCTCACTTGTCTAAATTGCTTTACTATTACGCTTTTAGTATTCTTAAATTAAATGTTCCTTTCTCGCGCTTTTTCTTTCGAGAATATTCTTTTAGCTTCCATTTTTACTTTCCCGCGTATTTCTGATGTTATCCTTTTTTCCTTCAAATTCATCCGCTAGCTCTGTTCGCACTCTTTATATGACGTTACATTCTTAATTATTCATTTGTTGAGAGCGCGACCTACATCATATTTGTATCCTTACACGTGAGGAACAAAAAGTTAATACTCGCTGTGTTTCAGCAGATTTTAGCAGATTTGAGTCGTATTTCCAGTTTTCACCCAGCCCCTGGTCACCGTCTTGTTATTCGATTATCTGGAACTTTGTTTAAACCTAATTACTACTACTGAGACATGGCTAATTATCTTGGTGGAAACTGCACCTTTTGCAAGCTGTTCTAATAAAGTGCTTAGCTGATATTATGAATTGTTTCAATTTCTTCTGGGGAAACTTCACGGAACGATGCATTCCATTGTTTTCACTCGACAACTGAATTTCAACAATTTGTTCTACTAATATAACAGATTCGAATTATCTGTTCTGATCACTTCTTTTACGCCATTATCGTTGAATGTGATCCACAACTACTATCGTGACAGACAGTACGGAATTTTCAACGATAAAGCCAATCCAATGTTGCTGGAATGCAACATATATATATATATATATATATATATATATATATATAGATAGATAGATATGGATATAGATAGATAGATAGATATAGATATAGATATACTAGGGGGCTCCGCCCCTTGCAAGCTACGCTCGCCAACCCCCGTTCATACACTGCAGAATCTAAAAGCACGCTAATCTGATCTCTATTAAAAAGATTAGAGAAGATTGAATTATACTGAAAAAACATGTAGCGATCTCCCTGTAAACGAGTTTCCATTCAATTCTCTTTGATTGCAAAAATTTAAGGCAGAATCAGTTGCTGTTAAGACATCCAATGGTTATTTTCGTTTTTGATTCACAATCTGTTGCCTGTTATATCTAAAATCTGTCGCCAAACTATAAGATTAAATGCCAATAATGGTTGATCGTAAATGGCACATTCACTTGACTTTAACCACTTCACCTTCTACACCGAGATAAATCGGGGGTAAAAGCACTGTTTCCCCATACCTATCGCCGATGAAGTGGTTAAGGAAGTTACACATGTTTACGCCACCAAGTAATTTTTATTTCGACATTTTATTTGCATTTTTATTAATGTTATACTAATTTATTTGTTCTTTCGTTATTTAAAATTAAAAATTATGTCAATTTGTATAATTTGGCGAAATTGGTCGACGGGAGAAGTAGTACCATTAAAACATTGCTTTGAAGCTGAAATTAAATGTCATAATTTGTTGTATTGTCATTTACACACCGGGTTTGGCGTGTATTTTTTTTAGGACAATTTGGCGAAAGCCTCGTTTTCAAATACCAGTTACATTGTATTTTTAAATTATTTTCTGTTATTTTCAAAATGAAATAACAATAAATAAAAAAAAGTTTAATTAATAACTATAGAACAAAACAATTTATAACATTTTTTGTAAATAAAAAGAAAATAAATTCAAATAAACATTTATTAATAAATAAACAACAATAACCGGATTACCATGACAGGCAAAATAACGCCATTTTGGCACCAATTAGGTACAGCGTTGCGTATATGACATCTGTGCCCAATATTTTCTTTTCGTTTGGTTTAAAAAAAAAGAAAGGAGTGAAAGCCATTTCTTTTAAATGTTTCAGTTTTAAATAAAAGTTTTGTATTAAATAAAATGATAATGAAATACAAATTGAATTATGAATAAAAGTAACATGATACATTTCTTAGCATACATTTAAGGGAGGCCAAGCTGGTTGCCAAATTAGTTTAAAATAATAACCTTTTCTAAAATATGAAAAAAAATATCTGCTATGATTAAAGTTTGAGTTGCCATCATTAGAGAAAAGTATATAAAATTAGAAAAAAAATAATATTTCGAAAATTAATTCGAATTTAAAAATTCTAATACCAGTTCTGAGATGTGTGGATCAATATGGATTTTTGGTGTTAATTTCATCGCAAAGTATTCCGTATTTTTGGAAAAATCGCCGTGAAACATAATCAGTCGTTTCATAGAATTGTTTCATAAATTCATTACACTTCATTCGTTTCATGAAATCCGTTTCATAAATTCGTTTCATTAGGATTTTATATATATAGGGTAAATATATAAATACATGGAACATAATTTAAAGATATTTATCATTTAGATTTAATTGAATTGTATTAAAATTTAGTATGGCACGTAATATTCGAAATGTAAATATTTTAGCGGAGATAGTGTAATATTAAAGTTGTAACGCTCGAACAATACGCACTCCATCATATTTGTTCTCCTTTTCTTTTTTTTTCTTTTCCTTCAAAAGAACTGACAAGCTGAGTAAATTAGACTTTACGAGAGAGAAGAATGTTTACAAAGTGGTTGCCGACAAGGCATTTGAGCTATGCCGCATTTTAAATTAACTGAGTTATTTTGTAAATAGTAATATGTAAATACGATGTAAATATTAAAACTTATTAGTCGATGATAAGTTATCTAGTTTTATTTCGTAACATAAGAATAGTTTCCACCCCGGGTTCTGAATAATATGTTACAGAAGTGGCTCCCCAACGTGGGGCTCGAACAGAAGCAAGATATGAAGATAAGTATTATTTTTAAATTGTATTAAACTGTTTTAATAAGAAAATTTGGATACTAAAGTACAAAAATTTATACAAAAGTACTTTTGATTCATCCGGAATCTGTGGATTTTTGAAAATTGTATTTGATTCGTCCAGAATCGAAATATTTTGGAATTGTTCTATTCAGCCTGAATGTTATTTTCCTAGAATTGAAATACGAAAAGTCGTCTGCAGCTTCAAGTATTTTAGTATCTGAATTAAATGAAGATATTCATAAGAGAAATAATTCTAATAATTATTTTTGAAAAATAAAAATCGTTTGCTTTATTTTATACATTTATATAGTTGCACTGAGCTATTTTATTATGAAGTTAATATTATAAATGTGTGCTTGGCATTATTTAATTATTATATGATTGATATTATTGTGTAAGAAAAAAAAAAAAAAAAAAAAAAAGGCAAATAGTTGGTGTCATTATATTGAGTTTTGAAAGATATTGTATGTTATTTATGTTCTATATATGTTAAAAATTACGTATTTTGCTAAGAGTTATTCGTAACACGAATTAAGTTTGAAGTAAGCTAAAACATATTTAGTTCAAATGATGGCGTTTCTTTCTAAGGGTAAGAAAATTGATTTAATCACATTAGCTTCATAATTAAAAGTAGAAATAAGTAGCGATGATAAAGTCCTCGAATTACGTGATAAAATTGTAAATAGTGAGGCATTTAAAGATAACATAGATTTTGTACAGGGAATTTTTGAAAACATCGTAGAAGAAAGAAAGACTCTTGAGGATGAGAAACGTTTAGCCGAAGAAAGAGAATTTGAGCTACAGAAGCTCAGGTTAGAAGCAGGATCAAGAGATGTTGCAAATACAAGCAACCCTCTCGAAACTTCTTCAGTCCGCGTTGGCTTGAAAAAGATTTTACCCGATTTCAAACCTGAAAAGGATAATATGAATTTATTTTTAATAACTTTTGAGAGGCAAATGAAACTTTTAAAGGTTTCTAAAGAACTGTGGATTACGTATTTAATTGGAGTCCTTTCAAATGAAATCGGTAAATTAATAGCGCGTGAACCGGAAGAAAAATTTGAGGATTATTCTTATATTAAAGATATATTGTTGCAGAGGTTCAAGTTAACTGCTGAAAGATTTAGAATTTTGTTTAGTCGACATCCAAAGCGAAACGATATTAGCTGGAAAGAATATTATTTTGAAATTAGAAGCTATTTCGAGGGATGGCTATCCGAATTAAATATAAATTCCTTTGAAAAATTATCGGAATTAATTATTGCTGACCAATTAAAGAAAAGGGTTTCCCCTGATTGCAAAGAACATTATTTAGACCAATGGGAGAATTTAACAGATCCTGTTGAATTAGCTGAAAAGTTAGATTTATATGATAATTTGAGGTCACACAATGTAGAAATAAAATCAGTGAGGTCGGGAATTCTAATCGCTTTGAAAAAACGCCTTTAGATTTTAAAAGAAATGAGTTTGGTAAAATTGGCAATCAAAAGGAGTCCAAGAGAAATAAAATTAACTATCCTTCGAATTTAAATCGACCAATGTTAAGTTGCTATGGTTGTGGAAACCAGGGACATATTAAATCCAAGTGTCCAACCTGTTCTCCGAAAAATGTATCGGTGCACTTTCAATCACTAGAATTTCGTACATGTAATATGCAAACATCACCAACATTATTGGTAAAAATAAGCATAAATGGTCTCTCTGGCACAGCTTGTGCTGACACTGGCGCAACACATTGCGTTGCGGGTGAAGGTTTGTATTCTTTATTAAAAAACCAAGGTGTGAAGTTTGAAAAAACTCAAATGATCGTAGTCTTAGCGGATGGGCTACAAAACACTACCGAAGTTTATAAAACAGAAGTTCATGTTAAAATTGAAGGTCGCGACATTAAAACAACACTTTATGCTCTGCCGAATGCCAGAAATAATCGTACAATTTTAGGAATCGATTTTTTACGCAAAGCTAAAATTGCTTTGTATGTAGTAAATCAAGAATGGTTCTTCGCTGATAGATGTAGGTGGAAGTATAGATTCGCTGAAGATACATATAGACCTCCCAGTGAATTAGCGATAAAATCCGTTGAATTAGACACCATTTTTCTTAGAGAAGATGAAGGTAGACATCTCACTTCAGAGCAACAAGTTAGGTTGAATGAACTGCTTGAAAAATTTACTAGTAGCTTCCAACTAGGGGAAGAGGCTACAACTAAAGTTAAACATTATATTGATACAGGATCACGGATGGGCATAATTTTATCTGATGAAATTGATAGTCCTGCACATGATAGAAAAGACTATGTAAAAGATTGCCGTAGGAATTTCGATTATAGGGGTAAGAACAGAAATTTTAATAGACCAATTGTTAACAGAAACAATAATAGATATGGCCAAAAATATGTTAAACAGTCATTTAACCATGGAAATTACAATAAAAATAGTTATGAGAAACCTGGTTTAGAGAATTCTTACCAAGATGAATCAGAGATTCCTCAAAATTTTGAGACTAAAGATTCTTTAATATCTCAAGATATGACAGAGAGTGAAGGTTTGGTGCATAGTTCATCGGATATTGTTGAACCTAATGATGCATCTGAAACGCTAGAAAGTGCTTCACTTACTTCAAAAGTAAAGTATAATCCAAAATTTTCTCCTAAGTACAAAAATAGAGGCTACTATCATGCTCGAAATAATTATAATTATGATGGCCGACGATCAGGTGGAGGTAGCTCTCAGGAGCAAAGAAATTCCCAACCATCACGCAGGTATAGTGCACGGCGAACTGCAGATTCGTCTAGCAAATTCGAAAAGAGATATGAAAATGATTTTGGAACTAATGATCAGGATAATTACAAATTGGATTATATGTCTGGAAGTTACAGACATGATAATGGGTACTATGGAAAACAATGATCTCCTACTTCTTATACCATTGCCACTAAAGAAAACCCCTTTTCTCCCTTAGGAAATTATCACATATCAGCTTTGTGTCCTTACACGCAAGATGATGGTGGATCTTCTAAAGGCTTTATTCGTCCTAGAGGCAGACCCGGGAAACACCCGAGACACCCAGCCAGCAAATATTTACGAAAGGACCACAAAACACGAGAACCATAGAGGATTTTAGGCACCAGAAAGCATCCCGAAGGAATCCACCCAGGAAATGCACACTGCATCTGAGGGACCAGTAATGCAGTGTGAGGGGAAGAGTGTAACGCTCGAACAATACGCACTCCATCATATTTGTTCTCCTTTTATTTTTTTTTCTTTTCCTTCAAAAGAACTGACAAGCTGAGTAAATTAGACTTTACGAGAGAGAAGAATGTTTACAAAGTGGTTGCCGACAAGGCATTTCAGCTATGCCGTATTTTAAATTAACTGAGTTATTTTGTGAATAGTAATATGTAAATACGATGTAAATATTAAAACTTATTAGTCGATGATAAGTTATCCAGTTTTATTTCGTAACATAAGAATAGTTTCCACCCCGGAATCTGAATAATATGTTACAAAGTTGATTTCTTGAAATAACGCATTTATATATCAATTGTTAAAAAACACTAGTGCAGAAAAAGGGGTAGATTTAGGGATTAATATCTCTTTTAGAAGGCTGAAATACCGATAAGATGTTATACAGAACGTGTTGTATTATGATTATTAACAAATTTTAGAGTACAACTTTTCGAAGGCTTCATATTAGAAGACCCTCCAGTAATTGAAGTTTAATGAAAGAGAGAGTGAAAACCGTAGCAGTAAACTGCATTACTACTTATGCCTTGTTCATCAACCTTGGTTTAGCTTCAAATGCAAATTTTAGAACAGGATCTTTTTAGAAAGCTATTCAGCATCTCAATACTAAATTTACATTTATTGCTTAATATGTTTTTTTTTTTATTCTATCTGTTTATAGTTGGCAGGTATTTACTAAAAATTACTTTATAAGCATGTAAAAGCAATGATTTTAATAATTGATTGTAGAACATCTCGATTGTAGATTGTGGAAAAAAACGATGACTGTATTGATAGTGTTTTTTCCGATGACGATATTGATTGGTAAATTCTCGACAATCGCCCACTTCTATATTTTTTCAAAGAACTTTATGAACACCTTGTATATGTAGTATTGATTGTAGGTTAATTTACTTAAAGCATTACACAATATTTTTGAAAAAAGTTCAAAGTATGTGAAAATTATAAATTTTTGTCAGTTTTTCAAATAGTTACAATTTATGCTTCGATGTGCAAATTACATAAGGTGATTAAAGAAATTCATGCCAAATGGAAAACAACTTCAAAATTTTTCAGAAAAAGATGTGAAATCGAAATCAATATTTTCTGTAAAAACTTAATTCAAAACTATTTCGTGTATATTTAGCCCATATGTTCTGTTAAATATATCTTAAAATTATTTTAAATTTTAAAATACTTAGTTAGATATTTTCATTGATATGGAAAAAATAATTTAAAAAATCTAAGGAAAAAAAAAATATATAGGAAAGAATGAAAAGCAATTTCAAGGATGAATGCTCGGAATTTCATAATTTTATGGATAATGAAATTCAAATGCTCTTTTCTTTAGAAATTTTTAAGAAGTCACAGACAAGATGGATGTCATTTAAGAATTTTCTATTTTCAAAAGTGAATATGTTGAAGATGAATGATTGAAAGCTATTTTAAATATGAATCAGTTATAAAGTTTGGGGAAATAATGCGAATTTCTTCTAAGAAAATCATTTACGATTGAAAGGCTGCTGATAGTTTTTTTTTTTTTTTTTTTTTTTTTTTTTTTTTCTCGTATTCACATGGACTTTTCAAAAATTCTGTTCTTCAAAAATAAAGAAAAGTACTGTTATTTAGAATACTTTAGAACTCTTAGTTAGATATTTTATTTTTGCAATGATTATAAAGCGTTGATATAAATTAATTTGAAATAAATATACAAATTAAAGAAAAAGAACAGTTTTAAATATGAATGCTTGCCGTTTCATCATTTAAAGTATTAAAAATTCAAAAGCTTACTTAGAGGCTTTTTAAATATTAAACATATGATGTGTGTCATTAAAAATTTTCCCCATTAATATTTGATAAATTTTCCAGAGAGAAACATTCGCCTTGCATACAATATTTCAAATGAAAATCAAATTTCATGTTAACTTGCTTAAAAGGCGCAAAGGCCAACCTAGTGAAAAAGATTCCACACTGTAAAAAAAAAAAAAAACTGAAATACTACTGGCAATCTAGACGCCAATACTATTTTCGTTTTTTTACGGGAATTTTTACCCATAAATTACAGAAAATTTTCTGTTTTTCTGATTAAAAACGGAAATTTTTCTGTAATTTATGGGTAAAAATTTCCGAAAAAAACGGAAATAGTACTGGCGTCTAGATTGCCAGTAGTATTTCCGTTTTTTAGTCCGTTTTTTTTTTTTTTTTTTTTTTTTTTTTTTTACACTGCATGCCGGGACTCGAACCGGCGCCATCAGCATAGCGCACTGACGTTCTACCGGCTAAAGCACATGGAGCGATACCCAACCTGAAATTAAGTGTCTGTGTTTGCCCCATGTCGGTGGCTCACGGAGTATATTCCATCTTGTGCTGCGTTTGTAGCCTTGCCAACCTGTAATAGTGGGAAATTCCAGGCTGGGTATCGTTCCATGTGGTTTAGCCGGTAGAACGTCAGTGCGCTATACTGATGGCCCGGGTTCGAGTCCCGGCATGGAATCTTTTTCACTAGGTTGGCATTTGCTCCTTTTAAGCAAGTTAATATGGAATTTTATTTTCATTTGAAAAATTTTCCCATTTTGAAAAATGAATATGTTGAATTTGAGTGATTGAGACCTATCAGGTGGCTTTCATTACAAAAAGTAAAAAGCTACCTATTGCAGCCGTCCGGAGAAAAGCACTTCCTGAACATTTTGGTATATTTTAACTGATCACGACCCTCATACCCCAAAACCAACCTCCATTCAAATGTGACTTTTATATATATCTGATTTTTGTCATGCGATAACTTTCATATTTATATACCGATTTCGAGGAAATTAATTGTATGCATAGTACATACCAATGTCTTGACCGAGTTCGTTGGCCAGCTTCATACGCCTTCTTGTTTCAAAATGGTAGCCATTTAAAAAAAAAATAATAATTAAAAATTTAAAAAGCAGTACAAATAAATTAAAAACTGAAAAATGTTTTTTTCTTAAGAGTTTGACCTTAATACAAGGATTCCGAAGCATGTCTTGTTTTGTCTTTATCTACAAATGGCTGATATATAGCAGTTTGAATTTCAAGGGTTATTGACATTTTCAAACAATCTGTTTTTTTCCATGCTGTAACTCTCGTATTTATGAAAGAATTTGGATTAAGTCTGTGCATAGTACATATAAATGTCCCGACGAAGTTCGTTGGCCAGCTTCATCCGCCATCTTGTTTCAAAATGGCGGACATAAAAAAATTATTACCGTTCAATGTTTAAATGTTATTAATATCCGTTAGCTTCGAATTCTCGGCAAGCTTGGCGACAGTTGGCGAAATATCGCCAAATTTGGCAACCAAAACTAAGTAACCATAAATGATGCCAACTTGGCTATAGCTTAGTAATTTGGCACAATTGTCATTGAAATTCAGTATTGACGATTATTCTCTTATCGGGTTTGTCACGTTTTAGCTTCTTACAATTTGAGTAAAGGAAAAATTTTCAAAATATTCAAATCAAAAAATATGCAAGCTGGCTTTTCCTACCGGCATATGCCGAAAAGACTTTTTTAAATATGAGTCCGTTATAAAGATTAAGAAATAGGAATTTCTTCGAAGAAAATTATTTACGAATGAAATGCTTTTGACTGCGAAGTCTTTATTATTTTTCAACGCATATAAAATGCCCAGTCAAATGTTGAGAAAACTCAAAGCGATAGAGTATACCGGTTGACAAATTATGAAACATTCTTTATAATAAAGCTGCTTTTAGAGAGCAACTCATTATACAGCTCCTATCTTTCTGAACGCTTGCGATATTTGACAGGACTATTTATATAAGTTGCCCTAAATAGCTAACTACAAAATTTTGAAATAAAAATTTTGAATATTTCACGTATGTACAGTTAAAAATTATTTCATACAAATGCACAAGTCTCATCAAATATTAAATATTTCCATGTTTTAACTGTAGGATTGTAGCGAATATTAAATATATAAAGATTATTCCGATAGGTGGCAGCACTAAAAATCATGTCTGTGGTTATCGGCTGTCAGATAGATGTTCCCGTCATTCCCTGCGATTAGTTTTCCCGCAGAGTTGTACGAAACACGATACGAAGAGCGTGTGAAAAGTACGCGTCTTGCGTTAAGATTTCTCGCAGGTTTGCTCATCAGAGGCGGGGAGAAGGTGGAGGTGAAATGTACGCGTATCAATGTTTTTCCAGAGAGGATTTTTTCTGCCATTTCTAAATTTGTAAATGTGTATTATAATTGTTCATAGAGTTGTTTAATAAGTCAATATTGTATCTTTATCATCATTTATTAAAAGTTGTCTACTTAATATTAGAGTGGAGTATCCTTTTGAAGTAATGAGTCCTCATATAAAATTATGGTGCCTACTTAGAGAGAGTGGTCACTATAGGATACTGTTTCTATTGTTCGATTTCAAGTTTTCGGAAAGTGGTGTTAAAATTGGCTTAAATATCTGTATTATATACAAAAAAAAAAAAAAAAAAACTTAAAATCATAAGACGAAACGCAATTTTCCACCTTGATTCAAACAGAAAAAATATAATATAATCTTTAAAAAGTTCACTGTTTTACTTAAAAAGCGATTAAAATAATGAAAGAGATGCTACAAGTTAAAAAAGATGCATCCCTATCGTACAATAGCCCCAACTTATGGCTGAATATCCTGAAAATAAATAATGAAAACTTGAGCAACGAGGCGTACTAAAATTTATGGTGCGGCTGTTAAATATTTTCTTCTACCCAAATTTAATCTGAAACACTGATACTTCGACTTTCCATCTACGCATTTAAAATAAAAAGGTACTTATGAGAGCAGAGTGATCTCATAAAATAAATAGAACTGTAGTTAATAATAATATATATTTTATTCTTGTTGAATTTAATCCAAGAAACTGCTACTTCTATTTTCAACTCTAATAATAATTGGCTCTCTTATTTTCAAAACGAAATGACGTATTTGTATAAATAAACAGCATTTAGTTATTAAAATATTTTCTGATGAAGAGCTTGTAAAAGCTTGAAAGTGCTAAGAAGTTTTAAATAAAATGCATAGTTTTTAGCTTGTAATATCTCTTTCATTATTTTAAACGCCTTTTAAGTAAAACAGTGAACTTTTTAAAGTTCATATTATATATTTTATACAAATTAACATTTCACAGAAACATCAACACCTTTACGAATACGCGTGCTATGTTTAAACAACTGCAAACGACCGTTAAACAACGCGACAGACCATTTTAAGAATTTTCTGTAATATGGATGATCGCAAACATTATCTTATCATTAACGTATTATTGGCCCCTTAATTGTACCCGTGACTAAATCTTCAATGAAAAAATGTGAAGTCAAAGATGTTCTTTACATCATTCAAGTTCAAGGACAAATCGTTAAGAATATTGGTTGATATTCGACAAATCGTGTACTTTCGAAAGCATCCGTCCAGTGTTCCTTAACTTTTAGAGATCAGTGTATTTAAACGAAACTAAATGAAGACTTCAGAATGATTAGTTAAATATAATTCCCAATTGCTAAAAAGCTGCAAGATTAAAACTTTAAAAACAGTAAAGTAGTTTTATTTGACTGTTGTCATATTTCAGCTCATCCAGAGTCATTTTCAAAAGATTTCTTGCCAGAGTCATTTTCATAGGACGGACATTCCTAGTATGTACTGAAAATAATTTGAATGATGAATTAGATAATATTCGTAGGATTGCTTATAATAATGGTTTTAAAGTTCGATATATTATTAAATTAATCGTGAATATTACCAATAATAAGACGCTTGAACATAAATTTGACTCGCAAAAATACAAACTTTAGCCCATTCAATATTATCCAATCTTTATTGAGAAATTAAAATGCATTCTTAAGCGGATCAGTATCTGTTTAGTAGTCAAACCACCTCCGAAATTGAAGAATATTATTTCCACTAAAATTGATCCAATTAATTTTAAGAATTATTCAGGAGTATATGAAATACCGTCAATTAGAGCAGACGGATCAAAGAATTACTGTATTAGAAAGACTAGCAGGGAATTTAAATACAGAAAAAAAGGAGCACGTGATTGATATTAAATATATTAGAAAAACCATAGCCTTGGCAAGATTACACCAAGAAGAAATTATTCATATAAATTTCAACTAAAGTAAGATAATTTTTCCCTCCAACCAATATTATCCATTCATTATAAGAGAAACAATAGAGATTCTAACACATAAAAATAACATATGTAACAGTACAGCATCGTTCAACTTATCAAACCTGTGGATCGAGGTACTCAAGGGTTTCGAAAATAGAAATAAACATCCAAGTAAAAAAAAAAAAAAAAAAAAAAAGTAATGTGCGTTTCATGAAAAACTGAATGATGACGTTTCAGTTCATTGCGTCATAGACCGTGCAATTTTACAATATCAATTTTTATTTATTTAGAAAATGACTTTAGATGTGTTGAAACATGTCAACAGTCAAATGAAACTACTGTTTTTAAAGTTTTAATCTTACACCTATTTAGCAATTGGAAATAATATTTTTATAAGGTATTAAATTGTTATTACATAGATAATATTTTCATTTTTATGTGATTATATTCAGACATAATTTGAAATATATGTACAAATTAAACCGAAAAACAAAACAATTTCAATCATAAATGTTTATTGTTTCGTGATATGATATATTAAATATTCAAAAGTTCACCTTTTACAGCACTTCAAAATATTACAGATATGATGGATGTCATTAAAGATTTTCCCATACTGAAAAAATGAATATGTAAACGCTGAGTGATGGAAACCTATTTTAAATATGAATCCGTTATAAAGTTTAAGAAAATAATTTGAATTTCTTCGCAGAATTGTATTTACGATTAAAATGCTTTTAATAGTGAAGTCTTTAGTATTTTTTACTCTCTAACTCAGATGAACTTTCCAGAAATTATGTTTTTAAAAAATAAAGAAAAGGGTGATAATTGAATTTGTGCTATGTCATTTTATGTATTTTTCAAGAAACTGGGTGAAGACTTCTGAAATCTTAGTTAAATATTTTCAACATTTTTATTTTTAAATGAATATAAAAAGACATAATTTGAATGATATATCTACAAATTAAACTGAAAAAATCAGTTTTAAGCATGAATCCTCTGTGTTTCGTAATTTAACACAGTAAAAATTCAAAAGCTCAATTTTTAAAAGGTTTTAAAATATTGCACATATGATGAATGTCATTAAAGATTTACACGATCTGACACATGTATATGGGGCATTCTCACAATCTTTTGACTTTCAGGTCCCTGAATAATAATTTTTTATTTAATACACTTTTTGCCTTTTTTTTTATTTCATACACTGGGGAACATCCCATTGCATGATTGCATAACAATATTAACGAGATAAATAAGTTTTGGACGATGTTTGGGTTCCAAATACCAGGAAAACACAGCTACAGTCCCGTGCCCCTGATGCTGATTTTTAAGTTTGGAGCTGTCTGTATAAAATTGTTTCAATAAAAATAATTCGATGTAATTTTTTTCTGAAACTGGAACTATTGTTTTATATAAATATGTAGCTAAAAATTAACCTGCATACATTTTTAAGGTTGTTATTATTTTTTTTTAAACTCTGTCCCTTGGTTTTAGATTCCTTACCATCCCTCTTCTTAAATTACACAGAAAATCATTTCAGATGCAGCCACAGAAATTTTTTCTAGTTTTTTCTCATGCAGAAGTATGCTAGAGAAAGAATATTAAAAATTCTTCGGCAGGAAGTTTACTGTAGAATTTAAATCAGCATTTAAATATCAATTTCAAGCATCGTGGCTTTATTGGTAGTCTCGCCGTCCCCAAGGTTTATTCCTAATCCAATTTCTAAAAATCAATGAACATTGTGGCTATCACTAAGTCTTAACATGATTTTCCTAAAAATAGGTGGTAATTTTCTTTACCGTTCCATCCTTACCGCCCTTTTTTTGAATACCATCCTTTTTTTTTTTTTTTTTTTTTTTTTTTTTTTTTTTTTTTTTTTTTTTTTTTACCCTACCGTCCTTTCTTTAACACCCCTTTAAGACAATGTTATACAAAAATTCTGTATTAACAGTATTAATCTGTATTTATTCTTATTTGAATGTCCTGTGGGTACTACGCAAATTCATTATAAGTAAAAATTTAGAAGAAAATAAAAAGTTATAGGGGTAAAACGGTAAGGAAAATTAAACTCGCAAGTTTAACTCAGTTAACTCAGTATTAACCTCAGTTAAATAAAAAAAAATTCGCTGCTGACTATTTTTTCTTTAGTTTGAATCATTAAGGCATTCGTCTATCAGATTAAAATGTTATTTTAGCAAGTTTAATTTCGCCAGATTTTTCCCCCCAAAAGTCAAAAGGTTGTGAGAATGCCCCATATATTGAAACTGAGTGATTGAAACCTGTTTTAAGTATGAGTCGGTCATAAAGTTTAAAAAAATAACATGAACTTTTTTGCCAGAAAATTATTTACGATTTAATTATATATGATAGAAATTTGTTGTTAGTTTTTCCCTCCTATTTACAAGAAATCCTCAGAAGTTATTCAAAAATAAAGAAAAGTGCAGTGTTTAAGTTTGTGGTATGTCTTCTTAAATAATTTCATCTAAAATGATTTTTGATTTAAAAACGCTTAGTTGTATATTTTCATTTTTACTTGATTATAAAAATATATACTTTGAGTTGCGTATACATATTAAAGCGGAAATAGCGATTTAAAGTATGAACGCTGTAAATTTCATCTTTTAACGGAATAAAAATTGAACCGGTGATTTCAAAAATCACATAATTCAAGTTATTTTTTTTTTCGAAATATTTTTTTTTGTCTCAAATGTATCCTTAAAGGTAAAGCTGTGTTATAACCACTAAGTCACTGTATTCCTTCCTCTTCAAACAATACCTTCTAATTTTCGTTCACAAGTCAGTGATTTATGTGGACTTCAAGAAATGATGGCTTACTTTATACAAAAAACATATTTGTGAACAGAGTTGTACGGGAAAAGTGTTCCAAATGAACAACAACAACGACAGCAAAAAAATTTCTCCTTCGATATACAAGAGTTTTCACTTTGATTCTGATAAAAAAGCACTACATTGATTCTGATAAAGAAGCACTCAATACATAGCCGAGGAATGTATTGATTCAGCCATTAAAGATTTCTTTATCTTGATGAAAATACTTTCAACGCCTGTGTCACTTCCTCAGCAAAAGCCTATGCATCGAAAGTGTCAATTAATAGTAAAAAATTAGACGATTTAAAACGAGTTCATGATAGAATTCTGGAAGAGCATATCCTATTTTATCAAAACATATTTAGCAGGCAAGCTACCAATGTTGAAAATTATGCAATTGAGAATGATGAAGAATATGACTGCGCACCATAATGATATTAAAATATAAAAATGTCTCTATATAAGTGTTATCTTCATTAATTTTGATTAAAACTGTGTTTAATATGACTGTTTTGTTCAAATTAAATACCACCTAATCATGTTTCTTGCTAAAACAGCATAAGTCAGGAAAGATTTTTCTCTGTTTTCCTTTTTTTGTTATTCATAAATTATAAACATCATTCGATATTTACAAACTTTGCAGTCCAATCTCTATAATCAGCGCAAACATATCCATAAAAGTTCATTTACTTGTGAATAATAAAATTTTTAGGTAGATTTCGTATGAAATACTACAAATTGCAATCTCCCCTATGTTGGAATTTCTGAAACATTGTACACCAATCATGAGCCCTGGAACCCAAAACCAACCTTAGTAAAAAACTTTATCTATATATATCACGTTTTTATGGACACGATAACTTCCTTAATTCTGCACAAATCTCTTCCAAACTGATACATAAAATCAAGGGGTAGAAGATTTCGGTCAAGATCGTTAATGGGCAAAATGGGACTACTGGGGTGGAAATAGGAAGGGGTTTTGTAAAAATCGAAAAAAAAAGCCATAACTTCTTAATCTTCATCAAATCAGTTTAAATTATTATTACGTCTAGGAAAAGGACCAAAAATTTATGTATCACAGATTATTGATAAAATTAACAAGTTGGAAATTGCTCGTCAAACGTGGCAAATGAGGTGCGTTCGTACTATAACTAGTTTTATAATTATTTTTTGCACCCCATATTATACTGAATGTATAATTTTTTGCACTTCATAAAGCGCATAGTCTGATACATCATTAAAATGCACTTCCAATATTTTTTCCCCATTCCCCGTAATGTAACGGAACACTTTTGACTGTCCCTGTAATTAAACTATACATCCGATTTTCCTAAAATTTGAAATAGCTCAACAAAATTTTGCAACAATTATATCTTTAAAATTTCAGACCATTCGGAAGGCTGTAATATCATTAAAATGAAAATGGAATAATTTTTCCCATTGGCCGTAATGTAAAGAAAAACTTTTGACTGTGCCTGTAATTAAACTATTCATCCGATTTTTCTAAAATTTGAAAGGGCTCGACAAAAGTTTGCAACAGTTATATCTTTAAAATTTCAGATCATTCGGAAGGCTCTCATATCATTAAAATGCACTTGCAATAATTTTTCCCATTGGCCGTAATGTAAGGAAAAACTTTTGACTGTCCCTGTAATTAAACTATACATCCGATTTTCCTAAAATTTGAAAGGGCTCGACAAAATTTTGCAACAGTTATATCTTTAAAATTTCAGATCATTCAGAAGGCTGTAATATCATTAAAATGCACTTGCAATAATTTTTCCCATTGGCCGTAATGTAAAGAAAAACTTTTGACTGTCCCTGTAATTAAACTATACATCCGATTTTCAAAAAATTTGAAATGGCTCGACAAAATTTTGCAACAATCATATATTTGAAATTTCAGATCATTCGGTTGGGTAGTTTTTGCTCTGTTACATGCGGACAGACGGACAGACGGACAGACGGACGGACAGACGGACGGACTGAACGACGACTATAGGTGCTACGTATTTATATAATTACGAACGCACCTAAAAATGGGATCAAGATGCGCAAAGAAATAGTGTTTCAGTGAGATAAAAATTCATAATTTCGCATGATTCATAAATTCACATTATATCCAATCCGCTTATATTTATTATACATCTTCTCAATATTTTCTACAACTTTCACATTGATAAGTTTTTAGGATCAACTGTCACAGATAAAAAAATTAGTGGTTGACGAAAAAAATATCGTTTTAAAATGGTGTACACAAAACCAAACGGCTTATTTTCTCTCTCATTTTTGCTCTCAAACGCATCCAATTGGCAGATTCGCTTATTCAGAAACTATATAATGTGCTGGATTGGTCTGATTTATTATAAAGGCAGAATATATTCCAAAAAATGCTGTCAAAGTAGGCATTTTGAACCGAATTTCCTGAAACAATAGTGCCGAAAACATTAAAAAAAAAAACCTCGTACTGAGAAAATAATTGTAAATGAAGTTCTGATTAATTAAACGAAAAATAAAAACACAGGTCGCTTAAAAATCTCTTCAAAAAATGACGTCAGCAAGTTTCATGTTTTTACTTTTAAAAATGAGTCTGAAAATGTGTCAGAAATTTTCGAGTTGTTGAGCGTGGGAAAATATTTTTTCCATACCGCCTTAATAGGATTCTGATAAAACGAGGTCTTAAAGAAAAATTAAAATTAAAAATTAAAAGCGGTCAGGTAAAATTGTTAAACTCGGTTTATCTCTAATCTTGATTTCGTTTTTCTTGGTGAAATTAGTACTTAACATCGAAATCTACCTCCGCATGTAGGCCGAGCCGGCAGGGATTTTTTTTTTTCTGAAAAGTTCCGATTCTGTCACTTATGGAGTTTTTGAAATGTCCGTTTCAATTGAAAAGGTATTTTAAGTAATAAAGCCTTTTAGGTTTTAAGTTATTACACAAAAGATTAATGCCATTAAATAATTTTTAATTCTAATAAATGAATACATTTAACATGATAGGTTGAAATATACTTTAAAAATGTATGAATCATAAATAATAATAATAATAATGGGGATTTCATCAATTTAACTTTGAAATAGTTTCGGTTGTGGATTTTTTATTGTCCTTCTGACCATGTGGAATTTTCGAAAATTCTTATCTGCAAAAGTTAAGAAAATGGAGCCATTTAAATTTCTGTGTTAAGTTTTATATATGCATGAGTAGTTTCAATTAAACTAAAATTAAATGTCAAAATTCTTATTTAGATATTTAAATTTTTATATGATTATAAAAAGTAGAATTTGAAAACATATACTTTGTCTCTTACAATTCTGAAATCACTTTGAAAGATGAATATTTAGAATTTCTATATTTCACGCATTCACACACTCAGAAGATCAGTTTCTAGTCTTTGTAGAAGACTTTATTTCCAATCGTTTGGTACTAGTAACTTTCTTCTACGATAATTTGTTGAGGAGTTGGTAGGGGGGGTTTACTTTTTTTTCCACGACTGTACAAGACAAGTGGTTGAAATCCGCTTGAAATTTAAATCGGTTACAATAATTTTAAGAAGTTGATTTTTTTTTCTGTGACTTACGATTTAAATATTTCCAATCGAAACTCTTAATATAGTTTGTGTTCCATTCACGTTCAACTATCAGATATTCTTTGGTAAAAAAGTCGATTTTTTTTTCTGGACTATATTTAATTCTACGTATGCCGTCTAACGGAAAACAATTTCATTTTCAAAACGCTTTTTTAAAAATTCGTGTTTTCGCAAGAATAAAAATAGAACTCAAAAAGAATATATACAAGCATATATATATACATATAATTTTTTTTCGTTCTTGCTGCATTCATTGTTTAAGAATATGCACTTATATGTGCACCAGTATATGCACTTATTTATATTATTTGTTTTTAAAAATTTCCTATTATAATTTAAAAATTATATATACACTTGTATATAATCTCCGTCAAAAGTCATTTCTTGAAAAAGTATCTAACTATGAATGCAAGCACCATCAAATCCGATCAATAGAACTAGTTTCACAATGCGCTTTTTCGGGAAAATTGCACTTAATATAAATGTAATTACAAGTTTAAAGACCGCTTTTTTCGGTTTCTGCTTGCATTAGAATCTGCGCGAGATCAGAGTATCGTGGAGTTTTTTAACGCTTAGAAGCTTGTTTCTCTTGCTGTCGATCAAAATAAATAAATAGTTTCAAAAAATGTGACATCACAACATGGGAAGAGTGAATATCTGTTGTAAAATCACCACAAAATTTGCGTAATGTAATTAAAGAATACAGCCGTTATTCTTTTTATTTATTAATCGCCCTTTATCTGAAATTCTAAATCATTTAACAAGAAAATATTCATAATGCGTTTTACAATAAATAAAATGAATGTAAATTGAAATGCATTTTAATTAACTTGTTAAACAGTATTATTTCATTTTTGAGTTTATACTTCCTTATCCTTTGTAATTAAACTAAGCCATTTCCTTAAATATATATATAATATCGAATTCAATTAATAAATATCCAACATATAGTTAGCAACAGAATCATTTATGTCTTTAACAGATAAATTAAATTTGTTTCGTTTTTCTTTAAAATACTCTATTCATATTATATAAATTATTGTGGCATATTATACACCTTATTTTATTAAAACATATACAAGAGCTATTTTACTTTTAATAGCATTCAATTTCTACGAAAACAACAAATTAATTTATTTTCGAAAGACTAACTCTTATTTTTATGGTAAGAATACAAGTATTCCCCGCTTTTAATTAAAAGTGAAAGAAGAAACAGAATCAACAACAAAAAAATTAAATGTTATTTTTTTTCCTAGTTTTAAATTGGGCTGATTACTAAAGAATAAATAATCTAAGTGTATATATTTTTATTCAAACATGTTACTTTATTTTTTAGCAACAAACTCTATCAAATTAAATTGATTATTGTACTTCATTTTTCCAAAACTTTAATTGTGAAGAAAAGGATGTTTTACTTTTTAACTTTTATTTTAAAGAATAAATGCTAAATTAAAGAAATAGACGATATTTTAAACGTATGTAATTATATATATATGTGGTGACAGAGTTTGAACTCTGTACTGCAAAGCCTAGCACATTCTTAGATGAGGCTCGGGATGATCAACCCCAACCTCTGAGTCAAAGAAAAAAACTGCTGAACTTACAGAAACTATTGTGAAAAGATAGAGTTGACTGTTGGTTGCTCGTGAGAGCAGACGTGTTCAAACGTCGCTGTTCGACCGAATACCGGGTCACGGCGGAATGTCGCCGGCCAGTTATAGTTATCATGTTTAATCTAAATGTAAATACCCCATCTGTAAATACTTTACCCACATAAGCAAGAGCATTAAAGTTTAAGATTCCATCAAGAATCGGTCTGGACTTTACTTCTAGACACCGACCATAGTGTACATTTATTCGTCAAAACAATGTGCATTAAATTTCTACAGATTGGGGACTGTCGACCGGGATATTTACATGCAAAGTGTGGATGTGTGGATTTAACGTGTACGAAAAATTTTCTGATGTCTAAAGAAATTCTGATATCCTTATGTTGAATGATGCTCTGAAAAGGAAAGGAAAAAAGTTGCTTTCATCGAATGTTCCGTGAATTACTGGAAACAGAAAAAAGAAAAAGGAAAATTCTCATGCAGGAGGAAAGATAAAAAGTCGTTTCTGTCTTGTGCGTCGATAAAGTCCGTTAATCAAGGAAGAAAGTCGGATTTTCAACTGGGTATTTATTTCATCGAAGGATAGAAGTGAGCGTGTTCTGTGAGATGAATCATTTGTGATCATCGTGAATTCTGAGTGCTGATAAAAAAGGGTGACAAAATTTTCGAGTCTCTGCGAGAAGAAATATACGTTGACCCAATTTCAGCTTCTTTTTTTGTGATAAAATGGAGAAGTGTTTTTTTTTTTTCCCCATAAGTGCTTGAATTGTGTTAATAAAAAATGTACAGTAAGTTTCTGTTGTGTACGCCAGAAGAAAAAGAATATTTAGTAATTTATGCAGAAGTGGATTTTTTTTTGTTCTGCACTTTTTTCAATAAAAGAAATAAGGCACTTGCTTAGACGTGTCTGCGAAGAGGAAATATAGGAAGGTGTTTTTTTTTTGCTTCCTAATGATATACATGATCTTAGATTCCTAATACATGATTATTTTTTGCTTCTTTCAGAGAAAAGTGTTTTAACGATATCATTTTTTTATCTTGTTATTTTTTTATGTGAAAAGAAAGGAATATATATTCTGTGAGAATATTTAGAGGGAAGCAAGTTTTTATAAAACATGTGTTAAATAATTATTTTTTTGTATTGTTATATTGTGAAGAAAATATATATATTTATTTTTTTGTGGAAATATCTGGCACAAAGTAAGTCTGTTTTAGAAAACCGTTAATATTATTATATATATAGATATATTTGATTTATCGGGTGCTTATATATTATTGATTTATATTAAGATATTTTGTTTATGTGTTAATTGGTTAGATATAATTATGGCACACTTAATAAGGTCTAAAAAGATCGATCTGGTTACTGCGGTAATCGAGTTAGGTTTACGTCCTCCAGATGGTGCTAATAAAAGTCAACTGACTTATTTAATTTTAAAATCCGATGGGTATAATGAGGATTTAGTAAAAAATTGCTAGCGGGGATTGTCAGCGAGAGGGAAGAGAAAGAGAAATTGTTGCAACAAAAAGAAATCGAAAATCGTGAATTTGAATTGAAAAAATTACAATTGGAAAATACACAAAATACCCAATTGCATAATTCGGTATCTACAATCGCCCGAAAGGGTTCCGATGTTCTAAAATTGTTAAATAGATATAATAAGGAGGAAGAAATTAGCATTTACTCAACCCTTTTCGAACGGCAAGCAAAGCGTCTTGGGATAGAAATAGATGAATGAGTTACATATCTGTTGGCACTGTTACCGCTCGATATTGTTAGTTTAGTAAATGGTGAAAGTGAAGAACTATCCAGTGATTACGACTGTGTAAAGAAAATACTTTTAAGACGTTTCAAACTTACACCAGAGTAATTCAGGCAAAAATTCTTTTTACATAGAAAACAAAATTCAGCGTCATGGAAAGATTTTTTATTTGAAATCGCAAATTTTCAGAATGAATGGTTGTCGGGATTACACATATCAACGTTCGAAGAGTTAAAAAATATTTTAATCATTGACCGGATTAGGCGAAAATTGTCCCTAGAAATGAAGGAACACTTTTGTGACGAATTGCCAAAACTTACGAGTGTAGAAGATTTGACCAATAAATTGGATGATTTTGAAACCGCCAGAATTAACTTTCGGAAAACTGAAATTAAGCCCTCAAACACGGAATTTAGAAAACGTCAAGGTAGTGAAAATAATAGAGCGTTCCATCGAAACGACATTAGTCGCGTACCATATGAGAAAAACTACACACCTACCCCCCAAAAGAATTTAAATACAAAAATCCGTTGTTTCAATTGCAATGAACTTTCTCACCGTTTTAGGGATTGCCCCCGATAAAAAGATAGTCCGGTCTGCGGGAAGTGCAAAATTCCTGGCCACAGGTCTGACCAGTGTACAAATAATTCCCCTAAAAATGCAAATGCTGCCGTAAGCAATAACTCAAATCCGGTTGATAAAATAATAAAAAGCGTGCGGATTTTAGGGGAAAATATTGATGCTTTAATAGATACAGGAAGTGACGTCAATATGTGTAGCAACGATACTTATACAGCCCTGGGATGCCCTAAATTGCATGAAAATGATTTGGTTTTATCAGGTATTGGTGGTAGTCAAATTACACCCATAGGATTTATGACCGTAAAAATTGAAATTGATGGTTACACAGTGAATGCAGATTTATACGTCGTAAAAAATTTGAGCCATTCTATAATTTTAGGAAATAACTTTTTGAAAAAGGTAAATTTCAATATGTCAGAAAAAGGATTGCAAATTACAGGGAAACGAAAGTTGAAGGAAGTTAGGGTGAATTACGTCACTGCTTTCCCGCAAGAAACAATCATGACAAAAACCAGACGCGTCAACTATGTCACACCCAAATTTCATGCGATGTTGCGGTCAGAGAAGCAAAACAATTCCACGATAGGAAAAACGATTGCGACAGCTGAATTGGTGAGAAAGGAACAAACTAGTCAAAATGAAACAGCTTGCAGCTTTAGTGAAAAAATAAACATGCAATTAAGCTCTGATAAAAATTGTTTTTTGGAAAGTGAACAGTGTTCTGTCCCACAGTTAGACTCAACGAAACCACAGATATTTATTCAGCTGAGACAGCTAATTCTATTAATTTTCAGGAAGTTGAGCTAAACCATATTACAAACAACTTTATTAAGAAAGAGTTAACGAAATTGATCACTAATTATAAGCCAAACAAGGTTAAGGACACAAAGTTAAAAGTAAATATAACATTAACTGATGATATTCCGATTGCGCAACGACCGCGTAGATTAGCATACCCAGAACAGTAATTTGTAGATAAACAAATACAAGAATGGTTGGAAATGGGAAATATAACGGAGAGTAATTCTAATTATGCATCGCCTATTGTGTTAGCGAAAAAGAAAGATAATTCCTGGACCTGTGTGTTGACTATAGACCCCTCAATCAAAAAATAATTAGAGATAATTTTCCTTTGCCAAGAATAGAGGACGTTTTAGATAACATTGAGGAAGCGACGGTTTTCACTACATTGGATTAAAATTTTTTTTTTTTTCATATAGACGTAGCAGAGGAGAGTAGGAAATATACAGCATTTGTCACGCATAACTCCCAGTACGAATATTTAAAGCTTCCATTCGGATTATCGATTGGCCCGCAGAATTTTCAGGGATATATTCAAGCTGTTTTTAAACAGTTAATTAAAGAAAAAGTAATATTAATTTACTTAGACGATGTCATAGTACTTGTGGAAACTGAAGAAGAAGCGCTTTTAAAACTGAAACGCGTTCTAGAAGTTGCATCGGATTACGGAATTGAATTTAATTTTGCAAAATCCCAATTCCTTAAAAGGAAAATTGAATTTTGTGGCTATTTTATTGAAAACGGAACTACAAGGCCCTCGGAAGACAAAACTTTGGCAGTGAAGAATTTTCCTGAACCCCGCACCCTTAAACAATTACACAGTTTTCTGGGTTTAACTTCTTACTTCAGAAAATACATCCCACGTTATGCAACTACAGCGAGACCTTTAAGTGATTTATTAAAAGCAGGAAATACATTTAAATTTGGAATCCTCGAAAAACAAGCTTTTGAGACTCTTAAAGAAAAACTAGTTAACCCCCCAGTATTGCATACATTTCGACGAGGCGCTAGACTAGAATTGCACACCGATGCAAGCGCCATAGGTTTTGGTAGTGTCCTACTACAAGAAGATGAAAACAAAAACTTACATCCTATTCATTACATGAGCTGTAAAACTACACCTACTCAAGCAAAATACTCGAGTTACGAATTGGAAACACTCGCGGTAATAGAATCGGTTAAAAAATTCCGAAACTACTTATTAGGCACGAAATTTAAAATTGTGACAGATTGTTCTGCGTTTCAAAAGACAATGGACAAAAAAGACATAACGCCAAAAGTAGCCAGATGGGCTCTATTCTTACAGGAATTTGATTATGAAATTGCCCACCGATCAGGATCCCAAATGAAACATGTAGACGCATTGAGTAGAAATACAGTTCTAATAGTTACCCTATCGCAGGATGAATTAACATTAAAAATTAAGAATGCACAACAAGAAGACGAACACATACAAGCGATAAAAAAGTTAATTGAATAAAATGAAAGTTCAGAATATTTTATAAGAAACGACATCGTATACAAATATGGAAATGATAGAGAACTTTTGATGATTCCTACAAATATGCAAAAGGAAATAATACGCGATGTCCATAACAAAGGTCATTACGCAGTGGCTAAAACTGAAATTATTTTAAAAGAAAATTATTTTATACCCCAATTAAGAAAGCAAATTGAAAGTGTCATTGCCAACTGCATAGAGTGTATACTTTGCAATAAAAAGCAAGGAAAAGGAGAAGGTCTGTTAAACCCGATCCCCAAACAAAATATGCCCCTCGAGACCTATCATATAGATCTCATTGGTCCCATGCCTTCTACAAATAAAAATTACAATCACATTTTTCCTGTTGTGGACGCATTTACTAAATTTGTTTGGCTATACCCCGTTAAAACTACAGCCGCTAAAGAAGTCATCGATAAATTGACCCGACAACGTGATATTTTCGGAAATCCATCGCGAATTATAACCGATAAAGGACCAGCATTTACCTCCGCTGATTTTGAGGAATATTGTAAGGAAGAGAACATAGAGCATATTCCCATAACAACAGGGATGCCTAGAGGAAACGGTCAAATAGAGCGAATGCACAGAATTCTTATCCCAATTTTAGCAAAACTTAGCGTAGAAGACCCCACTAAATGGTACAAATTTGTCGCGCCCGTGCAACGTATCATGAATAGTACCATATCGAGGAGTACAAAATTTACACCTTTTGAACTACTGACAGGAACGAAACTGCGGCAGAAAACTGACCTGCAAATCGAAACGCTGCTAGAGGATGAGGAATTAAATTCGTTCATATCGGAAAGAAATTCGAATAGAGAAATAGCTAAGAAAAACATACTAAATATTACAACAGGAAAACGTGAAAACATATAACAAAAAGCGAAAAAAGGCCAACACATATAAACTCGGTGATTTGGTGGCCATTCAAAAAACACAGTTTGAGACAGGTACCAAACTAAAGCCCAAGTTTCTTGGTCCCTATGAGATTACTGCAGTAAATAGAAACGATCGCTATAACGTGAGTAAAGTTGGACACCATGAGGGTCCAAATACGACCTCGACGGCTGCAGATCACATGAAGCCTTGGACTTCTACTGTCTAAGACGAAATACTTATGCTTTAAGTGATTTTTGTATTTTTTATTTTTTTTAACTGTGTGTTATTGGTATCTTTCTTTATTACTATTATGAACAAACTGTGAAAATAACTACTTCCAAGTGACAAACAGAAAAACTTTATTATTTTTCTAACTCTAAAAATATTGGTCAAGGACTGAAAACTTTTGATCATCAGTATTTAATGACTGATTTAACTATTATTTTGTTTTATATATTGTTTGTGAATTTTTTTGTGTGTATAATATACGTTCTGGAAAAAGTAGTCCAGTACCAGTCTGGCATGTAGAGGAGATGGGTGACTGGGAGGACCCAGCCCTGTCAGGTAGGCCGAATTGTGGTGACAGAGTTTGAACTCTGTACTGCAAAGCCTAGCACATTCTTAGATGAGGCTCGGGATGATCCACCCCAACCTCTGAGTCAACGAAAAAAACTGCTGAACTTACAGAAACTATTGTGAAAAGATAGAGTTGACTGTTGGTTGCTCGTGAGAGCAGACGTGTTGAAACGTCGCTGTTCGACCGAATACCGGGTCACGGCGGAACGTCGCCGGCAACTTATTGTTATCATGTTTAATCTAAATGTAAATACCCCATCTGTAAATACTTCACCCACATAATCAAGAGCATTAAAGTTTAAGATTCCATCAAGAATCGGCCTGGACTTTACTTCTAGACACCGACCATAGTGTACATTTATTCGTCAAAACAATGTGCATTAAATTTCTACATATAAGTAAATAAAATGGTTCTGCTTATAATTTCTCTTACTCTTTGTTCTAATCACGTGGATCTGTTTTTAAATTATCTTTTTAAAAAGGAAAGAAATAGATAACTTTTTTAATTTTCCATGAATTTATAACATCACAGGGACTGATGTAGTACTGGGATCCTAATAGACTGCTCATATTGAAAAACCGGATAGGATTAACCCTACTTCAATGTGGCTTAGAGGAATATGTGACGTCAGATGAAATTAGGATGGAATATGTCTACAATGTAGAGTTTTAGAAATACAATCGTATCAACTAACTGTAGTCTTTTCATGCCTGCCACAAGCAACTATTTTTTAATTCTACTTAGCACCACTTTCTCAAAACAAAAATATTTGACATATAGTTTGTCAACTTCGACTTCAAAGATGCTTTTGACAAGGCGCTTGTGGACAGCTCCACACATCTCCGATTATGGACAGCAGAAGACAAACTGGAGAGCAACCTAAAAACCTGACCTAGTCCACCTTCCTAGCCTACCAAACCTAGTACAGTGGTCTTCTGAAAAAAGGTATGATTCAAAATTTAGTAAAAATCGTTAGAGTAACTTTTAGAAACAAATGTGCATGCGCACACATATAGATACAAGATTTGTTCACATTAATATAATATTTTTGAATGTTATACTATTGCTCACATTTATTTCTATAATCAGAACTTTCATGTCATGAATAGCGAAAAATTTCCGTTTTGAAAAAGGGAAACTACCAAAATGGAAATTTTGTTAAAAAATAAGAATTGACAGTAATATTCCTGCCAGTACAATTTCCGTTCTTTCACGGGTTTTGTTTTTTCACTATACAAAATACGTGAAAAGATAGCGAGATTTTTAATTTCGCTTGCTTTAGCGCGTTTCGACAATTAACACAGGGTTATGTGCCTTTTTCTTATAGAAAACAACTAAATATATTTTCAAATTTCAGAATTGGGCGACCTTGTATTTATGCAAAGTTTTCGAAATTTCGTAAATTAAGCTATTTGTAATTTTGATTTTCAATCGAAAACAATTTACTACGTATTAGATATTTTTGTTTAAACTAGCAAATCATAAATAAAATAATCAGAATTGTAAAGATTAGCTTCAAATGTGACGTTTTTGCTTGATAAGAAAATATCCTATATGTAATAAGTGTCAGGGATAGAAATAAAATTATAAAGGCTAGTCTGGATACATGACGTTTTTGATAGATTGAGCAAATTTCCTCGTTTCAAAGTTATCTAGTTATTTATAAATAATTATTAAATTACATTAACTTTTGATAACAAAATATTTCAAAGTATGTTTTATGTTTTATTCGATCAGGAAATAATACAATTACTACAATACATAGAAGTGAATATATGTATTATTAGAGAAAATAGAGAAACTCCTGCAAATGATCTTTTTAGAAATCTGTTTCAAAATTCCATTTTAGCAATCTTAAATCGAATTTAGAAAAAAAAAACTAATATTCGAAGCGTTGTTCTGTACATCTAGCAGTATCTTAAAACCAAATTTCTTAGCTCGCTTAAAAACTAATGTGCACTAATGGCCATAGACAGATTTAAAAAGTTATTCTTTTATTATTATTTTAAGATTTACAGTACAAGTTAGAAAAATTAGCATTAATAAGTGTTTTAGTCATTAGTTTAAAATATATTTCCATTATTATATAAATTTATTTTTCCCAAAACATATTAACAACTGTTAAAAAAATAAAAATAATTTAGCTAAATGACAAAAAATTCTTATTGAAATTATTTAAATTATTTAAAAAAAAATGTTATATAAGAATTTTGAAGATAAATATTAAGTAAAAATCCAACTCTTATAGACATTTTCTCCAAACTTGAAGTTAGACTACTGATGCAGGAACAATTCCATTCCAAATCGCACTTTTTATTTCTAACCTTCGCATTTTTTTTATTCAAAGGACAATTTCTAAGGATACTATAATCACGATTTAAATGTTATAAGTTTTTTTTCTGTTAAATTGGTTTAGTTAAGCTGATAAATAGAGAACTATTGTTTTATTTTCCCTTTACAAATTGAATTCAATTTGTAAAAGGTAATTAAATAAGTGTACAAGTACCGATTTGAGATATATTTAACAAATTGGCTTAGGTATCGGTAACTTAAAGTAACTATGCGCTCTGTTTTATAAATACAGTCAATGTACAGGGTACTGAAGTTCTTCTAAATTTAATAATAAACTTAATAACTTTGTTTAAGCGAATGATAGTATTATCATGTAATTCTGTAAATATTATCACTTAATATAATGAGTAAAAACTATCTCTGCTAGCGGTCCAGTCGCTACACATCGGTGGGTCACATGCGATACTTTGGTGGATCGCAGATTGATCGATTTTTGTTCAAAAATATATTGATCATTTATTGCTGTAAAATATGTAATGAAAATAATATTTTACATCATTGTGGTAAAATATTTATTAGTAATTTTGTAAATATTAAAGTGTTTTGTTTAATTTTATGTTGAGAGCGACTTGCGAATACTATTAACATGTTTCAAGCAAAATAAAGTAAATTATGATGGCACAACATAATATATATATATATATATATCACAATGACTATTAAAATGGAGTTTTAATGATTTTTTTATGCTTACACTGTAAAAAAAAAAAAAAAAAAAAAAAAAAAAAAAAAAAATTCTCTAGTTTTACAGATATAAAGTTACATGCTTACTAAACTTTCACCTATCCGTAACTGTACAAAAAAAGCTGCAAATCTACAAAGATAGTTTTTATAAAACTACAGCAATTTGTAACTTTATAAATGAATCTGCTAAAATTACAATAATGTTACTAAAATTTTCTCTGTAACACTAGTTGCAGTTACATGAAAAGTTCTAGGCATTCTAGTTTCCTGAAAAATTCTTAGTAACCTTACAGATTTTTTGATTTTTGGCACAAAAGTGTGTCTGTTACACAAATTTTTGTTGTTGCCGTTACATAAATAGTTCTAGGGATCCCAGTTTCCTAGAAAAATTTTAGTAACTTTACAGTTTTTTTTACAGTGTAGTAAAACGAGGTTATGTTTTACTATTAAACTACATTATTATTATTATTGCTATTGTTGTTATTATTATTACTGTGAGTATTCCATTTTATATTTTACTCTTTTCATTTATATGTTTTGTATGAAAGTTCACCTTTTACTCGCAATAGACAATTCAAAAATGTTCAATATACCTAAATATCACGTCAGTCATGAAAATCTTTCAAGCTTTATTGTAGATGTACAGCAATAATTATTGGTAACCACAGATCTATGCCACACATATATATGTCTGCTTAAAATAAGGGTTAAAACTTCGGAAAGATTAATTATACTTCTTTCATACTTTCCAATGTAGTTGAAAAGTGGTTATGCATTCGCTTTGTCTGTCCGTTTTAACTTACGGAAATATACTCGGATTGCATGTAATTTATATATGTTATTCAACTATACTATATCCGACTATACTCAACTATGCTATATTCGGCAATGAAAAGGAAAGGCCTCGAATTTTATAAATCATTTACAGAGTAAATTAAAAGAATTGCGTTGCATTCCAGTCTATGACCATAATTGTTGGAAGTGCGTTTTCAATTGTGCTATGCATTTTTAGAGTTAACAGATTTTTTGTATATTGCATATTGTCTATAAATTCCTTGCGTCATATACAAGTTATTAAAAATTTAATTACTTTAATGTTTCTTATATTTTTAAATATTAACATGTAAATATATTTTTCAATTGAAAAATGTTTTGATACATTATTTCGGCTTTTTAAATATACGGCTACAAAAGAAGTGAACAGCTATTTGAAAGTGTGATTTAAATCTATTTGAGATAATGTAATGTTGATTAAACCTTGGAAAATAAACTTAGAAAAATTAAGTTTAATTGAGTCAAATGTTCACCATCACATTGTAAAAAAAAATCTGTAAAATTATTAAAGTTTTTCTAGGAAACTGGGATTCCTAGAACTTTTATGTAACGGCAACAACAAAAAATGATATAAAAGACACACTTTTGCGCCGAAAATCAAAAAATATGTATGGTTACTAAGAATGTTTTAGGAACTGGGATGCCTAGAACTTTTCATGTAACTCCAACCAGGGTTACAGATAAAATTTTAGTAAGATTACTGTAATTTTAGCAGATTCATTAGTAAAGTTACAGATTTCTGTAGCTTTACAAAAATTAGTTTTGTAGATTTGCAGTTTTTAAGTTCAGTCACAATAATATCAAATCAGTCACATATAAAAAGAAGATAAAAGTTAAATTTGAAAAGGTTTTAGCAACGTAAAATAGCCTACCAACTTTTTTAAAGGGTATATTACAACAATTTTGATTCAAATTATAGTTGATAAAAGTAACTGAATGGCCATCTTTAGTATTAAGTAAAAAGTTAGGAAGAAAGAAAATTCTAGTCCTTCTTTACCTATATTAAAAGTATCAAATGCACTCACATTTACGTTATTTTTCTGCTAATATTATAAAACCAAATTAAAAAAAATGGTAATTGACTTATTTACTTTTAGTTATTATACTTTTTAGTTTTACACTTTGAAAAATTTTATAAATATCATCAATTCAGTAATTAAATGATGGGTTAAAAATTTGACAAAAATGCTTTTTATCTTCTTAATTTATGCATATTTTGTACTGTTAAAAAACAAAACTACTATTGACAAGGTATTGCAGTATATAAAAAAAATCTGGTACAGATGAAAAGTTAGAAAAATCTGTGTGCTTACTAAAATTTTATCTGTACACTGTAAAATATATATATATATATATATATATATAAAGTACTACAAAACCAGTTTTGTAAAGCTACAGAAACTTTACAAAAGAATCTACTAAAATTCCAGTAATATTACTAAAATTTTATGTGTAACCGTGGTTCCAGTTACATAAAAAGTTTTAATCATCCCAGTTTCCTAAAAAAAATATTAGTAACCATGCGGAGTTTTTGATTTACTGTGAAAAAGCGTATCTGTTACATTAATTTTTGTTGTTGTCGTTATATAAACAAAGATCTAGGAATCCTAGTTTCCTAGAACAATTTTAGTTACTTTACAGATTTTTATTTCTGTGTGTAGTAATTAAAAACGTATAATAAATTTGATCTTTCATAATAAGTTTTAAATTGCACTTAAAAAAATCTTAAAATTTTATAGTTCCATGCATGAAAAAAAAATAAAACTCCAAAGGAATCCATATTTTTGAATCATCTTTTGAAAATTCTTTTGTTAGAAGTTTCAAAAGACTTTTTTACTTATAAAAACAAGAAATTGTATAGAGACTGAAATGTAATTTAAAATTGAATGCTCTCGGAAGGAATAAGAATTCTTACATATATAAGTTTTTGCAACTAAAAAATTCTCGCATTGAATGTTCATTACTTATTTCGTACTTTTCAAACATTTGATATTTATTTCGGAATATTTACTTTCACAGAATGAACGCTTTCTTTGCTTTGTAAATAAACCAATTTCACAATCAAAAATTTGACTATAAAGTGTCAGCGTTTTTGTAATTTCATTGAAATGTTATATTAAAGCTTAGAAGATTTTTTTTAAAAATAAAAATAGCAAAACTCATTTATTTTTAATTCTTTCACCTTGGAGTAACTTATGATAAACAAAAAATAAAAATAAAAGTCTAAAAGAATCTGCATTAGCTGAGAAAGTTTAAATTTTCTCTAACATTACACTCAATTAAATTACACTGTAAAAAAAAAAAAAAAAAAAAGATGTAAATCTAAAAAACTAGATTTTTTAAAGCTACAGAAATTTGAATGCTTACTAAAATTTTATCTGTACGCTGTAAAAAAAAAAGAAGAAAAAAAAAGGTAAATTTAAAAAGTTAGTTTTTGTAAAGCTACAGAAGTCGGCCTGCTTACTCAAATTTTATCGGTAACCATGTATAATTACACGATTTTTTTGTTGTTGCAGTTACATAAAAAATTCTAGGCATCCCCAGTTTCCTGAAAAATTCTTAGTAACTTTTCAGAACTTTTTTCAGTATAAAAACGAATCTGCTACATTATTGTTATTTATTTATTTATTTATTTATTTATTTATTGCTGCAGTTACATAAAAAATTCTAAGCATCCAGTTTTGAAAACATTCTTAGTAACCTTATATATATATATATATATATATATATATATATATATATATTTTTTTTTTTTTTTTTTTTTTTTTTTTTTTTTTTTTTTTTTTTTTTTTTTACAGTTTAGACAATAATTTTGATTCGTTTCCAGCGTAAAGTAATATGATGTTACTTATAATTAAAATAAAGAAAAGAAAAATATATTTGAGTCAAAAAACATTCACAAATTTCTAAAATATGTTTTTACCTTCAGTTGCCGGTATGCTCTTCTTGAACCACCTTTCTTTCTGTTTTATTTTCCAAAATGTTTATAAATTATATATTTAATTTCATATTTCAAGTGTTAAAATTGATGTGAAGCAGGCGAGTTGTAACTTATAAGTACCGTACAAGTTATTTTTTTGTAAAATAACTTGTTATAAAATTCATTTATTTCATCTATTTCTTTTAATACAGTTTAGAATGAGTTATAGATACATTACTTTATCTTGTTCCAAAAGAATTATTGGTTACACGAAACAAAAATATTTTTAAAAGGATGATTTCTTTTGCCTTTTCACCTTTTTAGCTTCCTTAGCGTTGTGGGGTGGGGAAATTTTTCAATTCGGAAATATTTCTATATTTCTATTGTAAGAATTGTACCGAATATTTGTACATTTCCTAATTCTACAAAATACTAAGAAAAATATTTAAAATAAAAGATTTGAGTGGGGGTATAAATATAGCACAGAATCCCTATAAATTCAAATTTAACTAATCCTTCTACATCCTTCAATCCTTCTAAAATCCTTCTGAAATATATTAAATGATTATGTATAACTTCTAATGTTGTTTAAACAATTCACGAAAAATGCTTTAAAAGATAAAATTTTTATGAATTCATAATTCATTACATAAAGGGTTAAATAAAACTAACAATGTATTTTAAAATATTTTATGCAATAAAAAAGAAAAAAAAACATTCCTCAAAAAGAGCATGCAAAAAACAAGGTAAAAAGTTTAATTTTCCGAGGAGAAATTTTAAAATTTGGATACATTCCAATACCATAGGTTTAGCATTAGAGAGGGGAATAGGCAGCCTGACTGATGAGGAACCTCAAAGCAGTAATATATGATTTACCATATGACAGCTATGATAGCTTTCGAGATATAGCTCGGGCTCTGACGGCACAAATTTTTTCTTGGCTTGGCCGAGATCGTACTTCAAATCGTAGGGCTCGGCCGAACTTCGGCTCCGGGACGAACTCATTTCTTGAACATCTGATCCTTACCAATAATGCTTGCGTTAGACTGTAATTTGTGATTTACTCTCAACATTCTACATAACACAGTTATATATTCCAGAGAGTCACATTTTAGTCGCGATTGCACAAGGATAAAAAATACTTTAGATATTTACAGCCAGATTTTAAACACATATGTAGATTTGTAGATTTTAGATACAGCAGAAGAATCAGTAAAACAAATCCACCATTTTTATTAAGTACTTCATTAAATTTGACGTTTTGTAGAGATAGAAGTAATTATAGAAACGCACGGGGGAAAATAGAGTAAAATCTTAAATTGAGGGTAAAACTGGTTTTGACACAAACTGAGCAATTCTCTAGCAATACATGGCTTACACTTGGTTTTATGCAAAAATGTGAAACGAACAACGATATCTCAGTACGGATATTTTTGTAGTTTTTGTGTTTAAAAATTTATTTTGTCTTATATATATGATATGTATTCACTAGTATGAACCATATTGGTCTTAAGCAGCAGCCGTACACTCGTTATCTAACTCCAACCGAGAATCAAAGTTTTGCAGTCGTGAAATCATGGTCAGAGTGGAAGATCAGGCCGACGTCCATTGGTAGTTTTCCCACAAATAACAATTGAAGCCAATAGATTCATCGATTATTTATTAAGTGATCATAAAATGCACTATCTCCACTAGCAATGATGCTACCCATAGTCAGGTTGTTGCTACATCGTATCTGTAAACCGCTAGATGTTATATATTAGAACAGACTTGACAAAAATACAGGAAACAAAGCTCTTCAGGTGACAACGGCTTTTGAAGCAAAACAATAATTGTAAAATTCTGCCTATCCTATCCAATGCAACAGATTAAATACGTGCGAAAAAAAAACATGCGTACTTATACCGATCAAAAACAAGGCCAATCGAGTTAAATGGAATGAAGGAAGCGAGGGGAAGCGATTGGACAACTCCGGATCAGAAGGTGGAGAAAGCGTGACGTGGATGAGCTAACTATTTACTCTCAGCGGTAGATTTATAACGCAATGAAAATGTTGGCGGTAGTTGGCAAGGAATTATGGGATATCGAACAAATAGAGCAAATGATATTAAATGCATTCGAAACAAAAAAAATAGTTTCAGAATAAAATGAAAGCGAGTTAATGGGTTTTTAAGAGTAAGCTACGAATGGAATTAAGGTTTTTAGAATAATAAAAGAATTCGCATTTAAAGCATGGAAAAAAGTTAAAGATATTTAATGTATTATTAAAGTTAAGTAAAAACGGTAGATATAATAATTCGGAATAATTTAACTAAGATAAAAGGGCGAAAATTTTTATTATTACATATATATATTTCCAGTTTTCAAAATTATTAAATATGCACACGATTGAACTTACTGAATTTTTTTATATTCTTATGTGTTGCATATTAAAAAGGCTTTTTTCTGGACAATTGAACTGTTTTAAATATATTTAAGGCTTGCTTTCTGATCCATATTCTTTTGGCGTAAAACTGAATATCTTATGTGGGAGAAAAACAATTACACTAAAAAAAAGTCCTTCCGGCCAGTGCCGGGAGGAAGAGGTAGCTTTCATATTCCTTATTTTAAAAAAGCCAACTTATATTATTCAAACACACGAAGCTCAATTTAGTGGAAACCGAATATAGGAGATTCAATACTAATTTTTATCAATACTAAATCATTATGAATGAGAATTTCGCGAAATTAGTCAGCTTTATCTAAGCTGCTTTTATTTAAAGTAACTTATATTTGGCTGCCAAATTCGGCGATTTCTTAAAGTGTCTGCCCTTTTAAGACAACATGGTGGATGAGGCTAACCAGTAAACTTGGTCGAGATCTTAGTAATTGTTGTGCAAATGCTCACTCACATCGGAATCGATTGATATATACGACACGAGTGATGTCGCAGGCAAAAAGTCAGATTTTTCAAAATGTCACCCACATTAGATATTGAAATTGCTAGATCTGAGCCATTTTTTAAGATAAAGACAAACAAAAAATGCTCCTGAATCCTTATATCAAGGTCAAATACTTAAGAAAGAAACCTTTTTCAATTTCTAATTTTTTTGCACCTCACTTTAAATATAATTTTTTTTTAATTTAATGGCCGCCAGTTTGAAACAAGATGGCTGATGAAGCTGACCAGCGAACTTGGTCGAGATATTGATGTATACTATCCACATGCCTTCTTACATCGAAATAGGCGCATACGTGTGTTATCGCGTGACAAATACAAGATCGTTTCAAAATGTTAGTCATGCTAGAAATTCAACCTGTGTGCTATAATTCAACCATTTTTTTAAGATATAAACAAAAGAACAAATTTTCAGAAACAAAAACTGCTCCGGAATCTTTGTATCAAGGTCAAACACATAAAAAAAATCTTTTTTCATTTTCCAGTGTTTTAATACCTCATTTTAAATTTTAAATTTATTTTTTTAAATGACAACCCTTTTGAAACAAGATGGCGAATGAAGCTGGCTAACGAACTCGGTCGAGTCATTGGTATGTACTATGTACAGACCAAGTTACATCCTAATCGGTTCATAAATACGCCTGTTATCGCGTGACAAAAATCAGGTCGTTTTAAAATGTCAGCCACAATACAAATTCAAAATGCTATAACTCAGCCATTTTTTTAGATATAGACGAAACAAAAACTGTTCCGGAATCTTTGTATTAAGGTCAAACACATACAAAAAAATCGTTTTCATTTTCCAATTTTTTGTTATCTCATTTTAAATTTAAAATTTTTTTAAATTTTTTAAATGGCCGCCATTTTGAAACAAGATAGCGGATGAAGCTGGACAACGAACTCGGTCGAGATATTTGTATGTACTATGTACACACCAAGGTACATCCACATCAGTTCATAAATACGCCCGTTATCACATGACAAATATCAGGACGTTTCAAAATGTCAGCCACGCTAGAAATTCAAAATGCTATAACTCAGCCATTTTTTAAGATATAGACGAAACAAAAACTGCTCCCGAATCTTTTTATCAATGTCAAACACATAGGAAAAAATATATTTTTAATTTTTAATTTTTTGGTACCACATTTCAAATTTAATTTTTTCTTAAAAATTTAAATGGCCGCCATTTTTAAACAAGGTAGCGGATGAAGCTGGCCAACGAACTCGGTCGAGACATTGGTATGTACTATGTATAAACTAAGTTACATCCAAATCGGTTCATAAATACGCCTTTTATTGCGTGACAAAATTCAGGACGTTTCAAAATGTCAGCCACGCTAGAAATTCAAAATGCTAGCCATTTTTTAAGATATAGACGAAACAAAAACTGCTCCGGAATCTTTGTATAAAGGTCAAATACATAAGAAAAAAATATTTTTCCATTTTCAATTTTTTTGGTATCCCGTTTCAAATTTCAAATTTTTAGAAAAAAATTTAAATGGCCGCCATTTTGTAACAAAATGGCGGATGAAGCTGGCCAACGATCTCGGGCGAGACATTGGTATGTACTATGTACACACCGAATTACATCCAAATCGGTTCATAAATACGAGAGTTACAGTGTGACAAATGTCATATATATATATATATATATATATATATGTATATATGGATATATATGTCAATTTTGAACGGAGGGTGGTTTCGAGGTCTGGGGGTCATGATCGTTGAAAATATACCAAACTTTTTTGAAATCGCTTTCCTCCGAACGGCTGCAATAGGTAGCTTTTTGTAATGAAAGCTACCTAACAATTATAGAAAAGATCGTAAACAATATTAGACGAAAAGGCATTCGAGACTACATGAATAATTGTGATTATGAGTTTTATACATTTGATAAAGTTATGAAATTCTTTGCTAAAATTTCTTAAATTGCGTTCAAAATAATGATCCTTTCGTTATAAACTGCTAAATATCTAGGAGTTAAATTGAAATATCATTAGTTTATTGCAATCGTTAAAGTAATATATGGCTTCTTTTTAAATGGAAGTCTATTTTTTTTTCATTTACATGTATGATTAACTTTTTTATGCGGTATTTCGTCACCTGTGAGTTATGACCGCTAATTTGATTTTTATTTAATACAAATCTCACAGATTAATCATATATTTAAAATAATATTATCGTACAAGGATAAGTGCAGCGTATATGCGAAAATTTACCTTAAATTCTGTTGGAAATTCTGACTTCTTGAATCAACTAAAGTGTGTGGTTTTATTTAACCTGTACCGATATATATATATATGTGTGTGTGTGTTTGTTATATTATTAATTCTTCCTTCGCGATATTTCGTTATATTAGGATAAATTACCGGCATATTCAATAATTTCCTATTCTTTACTAATATCTATCATTAATCCTATTGAATATTTCTTAAAATAACTATTATCTTACTCAAATTACTTAAATATAAGGCTTAAAGTTTATTCCTAAATTGTATCATTATTTCTGACCATTTCTATTATTTAGTGTGAATTCGGATGTTTTTAAAAGAGCCATCTCTTTTTTTACCTATTTTAATTCGAGAATCTTTCGATTCGATGGGGTATTTTTTACTTCAAAGTCCATACGCTTCCAATTTGACAGGACTCCTCGTATCACTCCCATTGGACGCGAGGTAGGCTTCATGCGTGCCTTTTATTCACTCATTGGACAGAGCGCGCGCGTCATCATGATTTGTGTTAATGCGAACTATGAAAAAAAGCTGACGCATGGAATGATCCCGCAGAAATTGGTCGATTTGGCACCTGCCAAGATCCTGCTGACTAGTAGTTATTTGACAGTTATTATTTTTATTCTAATTTACTTCACGATCATAACGATTATTTTAGTAATATCAGCTATGAAAAAAAGCGGACGCATGGAATGATACCGCAGAAATTTGTCGATTTGGCACCTGCCAAGATCCTGCTAACTAGTAGTTCTTTGACAGATATTATTTTTATTCTAATTTACTTCACGATCATAACGATTATTTTAGTAATATCAGCTATGATAAAAAGCGGACGCATGGAATGATCCCGCAGAAATTGGTCGATTTGGCACCTGCCAAAATCCTGCTGACTAGTAGTTCTTTGACAGTTATTATTTTTATTCTAATTTACTTCACGATCATAACGATTATTTTAGGAACATCTTAAGATCAGAGCTTATCAATGGAAATGTGGGAATGATTTTCGATAATGTGCTGTTAATAAATATATGAAGGCCTAAGCTGACTCATTATTTCGTAATGGAGAAACGCCTTCTTTTCATTCCACTGCCTGTGTAATGCAACTCCAGTACCTGAACCAACATAAACACGATGCATCGGCTATTTATCGAATCATAATGATTCGATTCACGACTGATGTGCTGTATTAAATCTGTAGGAGTTACATAACTTCTAGCAATGCATTATTCCTCGATTGAATGCTTCACAGTTAGCACGTCAGAATCCCCACAATTTTACATGTATATTTGAGCATATTATTCTTATAATATTGCATATAGATGGCTATACATGCAGGGGCGTGCCTAGCGGGGGGGTGTTGGGGGTGTAACACCCCCCCCCACTTATTTGGAAGAGTTGGTAAAATTTAGAATAGTCGGAAAGTTAAGAACACACCCTGCAAAAAATCCCCTCTCCTGTCGTCAGTATCATTTCAATTCTCTGTTGTCCGTCATTTAAAGGGGAAAAGAAATAACTTCTCACGGAAGATTGTGTATGATTCTGTGTTTGAGGGAGGGGTTGTCAGAGAGCGGAGGTGATAGATAGAGAGAGAGAGAATCGCGTTTCTGAGAATTTGAGACTTTCGGGAAAGGAGAAGGAGGAGGGAGTTGTTGCAATCTCTATTCTAAGTTTTCCCATGTAGCATCTTTAATTGCTCCCTTCTGCTATGGACTGATTCTTAGAATTTGGTGACCTCTTGGCTCTGGATTTGGCGCTAGTTATTTGAGGTTGTTGCATTTAAAAGATGAAGTCACGGACACAGAAGAAGAGCAATTTGCGAAAGTTTGTTTTTGTCGCATGATGGCGAATAATTCAGTGAAAAGTTTATGCACACACTGTGATCGTGTACACACACATTTCACAGAAAAAAAATAAATTTATATCGCCATATAAGAATATTTCATCCGAATGAAAACATCAACCTCCAGAAAGGAAAACGGATTCAATGTACAATATGTAGATATTTCTGCATTTCTATTAGAGGCCTGCATAGTCATATTCAAACAGATCCTCCAGATGTAAAATTCAGAGCTTCGTAAAAATGTTTCCGAAACATCATTTTCATCACAAAATTTTACTGCGAATGTTAAGGCTTTTGCAGACCGGGTTCGGCACTACAGCGAAAGTTTGATTGAGGAATGCGATAAAATCCTAACTAGCAATTCTATGGAAAATGTCAATGTTTCTGAAAAGGAAGATTCCTCGACTTTTCTAAGTTGTGATCCAGCCGATCGTATTGGAAAGAATTTAACCGAAAACCAGAAACTTTTCATCCTGTCTCGTGGACCTTATCAACCTCAGAGATCATCTTACCCTGTGAATCATGACATAGATCCTAAGAAGCAGAATAAGTTTAGCTCCTGCTGGTATAAAGAATATCCATATTTAGAATACAGCGACCAACTGGATGCCGCATTTTGTTTTGCTTGTTCACTTTGCTCTGATGGCCCGGGGCCTGAAAACGCAGAAGAAGCTTGGATCAGTCTTGATATTCGTGTATGGCATAAGATGAAAGGCCGAGGAAAAAACAGTAAAGGCAAGTTAATGGTTCATTTTACGAGCAATGCTCATAGAACCGCAGTGTATAAATTAGATAATTTGGCCCAAAAAAGTAAGCACGTTGACAACTTTCTATCTAGTCAACGTAGAAAGGCAGCAGCTAACGCGGTGCAAATTCGTCTAAGAAACAGAGAGATTATTAATATACTTCTAGACTGCACCAGATATCTAAGTCGTCAAGCATTTGCATTTTGGGGACGAGAAAGTGACAGCGGTAACTACATTCAGCTCATTAGATTAATGGCCAGGTGGATTCCAACTTTAAAAAACTGGATTGATGATAATCATCTTCGCCCATACCATGCCAAAAAGTCACAAAACGACTTTATTGGGGTTCTTGGATCATGTGTCCGTGAAAAAATAGTTGCAAATGTCAAAAATTGTGGAATTTTTAGCGTTATGGCTGAAAGCACACCCGATATCTCTCATCTTGACCAGCTCTCAATTGTAATCCGATACGTGACCCAGTTTCACCCAGAAGAAAGGTTGTTAAAACTAAAAGATTATCTAGCTAAAACAGGCGAAGGAATGGCTAAGCTTATTTCTGAAATTCTACAATCAGTTGGAATATCGCTTTCCCAAGCTCGTGCACAGTCTTACGACACCACGTCATCTATGTCCGGCGCATTTTAGACTGTCAATCAAAACTTTCAGAAATAGCTGGTAGATCTATTTTATACATACCCTGCCTCGCGCATAAAGCGAATTTATGTGTTGAACATGCGTGCAAAGAAAGCAATATAATAAAATTGTTCTACGACAGTATTCAGGATCTCTATAACTTTTTTTAACTGAGTACAAAGCGATTCGGCATACTGACAGAGGAAATAGAAGTTCTTCAGAAGAGTCTTACTTTGAAATTTTTGTCAAAGACAAGATGGACTATGGATTCAGTCAGAGCTATTTTATCGTCCTATGATGCCCTCATCCGTACTCTGCAAATTATTTCTGAAGACATGAAGGTTGACAAGGATGCTCGAGCTAAGGCGGCAGGGTTAAGAAGCAAAATGATGTCATACGATTTCATTGTTTCTTTACTTGGAATGAAAACAATTATGTTTCAGACCAAGTTAGCAACAGAGCAATTGCAACGTGACGACCTGAACATTTTAGAAGGAACCGACATAATGCAGAAAACTTACGAAAGCATTCAGAAACTCCGGAATGATGACACGGCGGCAATAATGAACATCATTAAGGAAGATGACAACATCTGCGAGATACATGGAATAAATCAAGATTATGAGTTCAATTTGCGGCACAGGCGACGGAGGCCTCCATCGAAAATCGACGAAAATCCTAAAACTGCAGTTCTATTTACACGAGAGAATTAGTTTAAAGCAGAAATTTTGAAGGTGGTAGATCGGCTTACAACTGCATTTGTAGATATTCATAAGTTGGTATTTGAGAAAGTTAAACCACTAGCCTGTCTCCTTCCATCTAGGATCAAGTATAGCTCTATCGAGGACATTTCTAAACTATGTCAATTATTTCCTGGTGATCTCAAAGATGTAGATAACTTGGAATGTGAAATTGATCTCATGTCCTCAGAAATAGCTAGTTCTGAATCGGATACAATTGGCACAGCAGCGCAAAAATTTGTGGGGAAGGCTCATTTGTATCCTAACCTTTCTTTGGCCTACAAGTTGGCCTTAATTATTACAGTAACTGTAGCAAGTAATAAAAGAAGTTTCAGCAGGTTAAAGTTAGTAAAAAATTACTTGCGTACCACCATGTCGGAAGAGCGACTGGACTAACTAATGCTATTAACCTGTGAAACAGACATGACTGACATGTTGGATTTAGACAGTGTAGCTGGAAAATGGGCTATTCTGAAGGATAGGCGGGTGATAATTTAAAAATGTAGAAGGATAATTTTTAGTCTCTTATACTAATATATATCTTATTTTTAGCAAGCAAGATTTGTATTTTTTATGTATCTTAAAATTTATACACTTACATTACACAACAGCATGCGGTTTTATTTATAGAAACATAAATTCCGAAGTACTTCAAAATTCTTAAATTGTTACTTTTGAGAACTGGTTAATGTACAGTACATCCATACACATTTCCTTTTAAATCGTAAGCAGAATCCTAATTAATAACAGGATTCTGAACTCTACTTATATAGTAAAATAATTTTTAAAAAATTACACATATTGAACAACAACATTTAATTTCGACTGTGGTTAAGGAGAATGCAGGTGAACACTTAAGACTTTTAGTGATTTTTATAAATTCACAGTATTGTAGAACAGTTGACTCCGTCGCTGAGAGGGGGGGGGGGTGGCTATCACAAAGTCTTTCTCACCCCCGATCTTGCAGTCGGCAAAATTCAGTTCACACCCCCCCACTAAAACAGCCTTCGGCACGCCCCTGTATACATGGCTACTGTTTAAAGGAATGTCGAAACGTTTTCATTTCCATTTATGACTAACACATCTGTGTGATATTTCTTCACCGGTGGGTTATGTCCGCTAACTTAAATTTTTAATAATACAAATTTCTTAGACTTATCAATACTTAAAGTAATATTGTCGTTAAAGGATAAGTGTAGAGTATATAAGCAAATTTACATTAAATTATGTTGGAACTTCTGTCCTGAAGAATCAACTAATGTATTAATGTATGCGGCTTATTACACTTTTACCGATATAAATCAATGTACGTATATAAATATATATATATAAATTGCACTTTTACCGATACATATGAATATATGCATATATATATATATCTATATATACACACATATATATATATATATATATATATAGGGGAGAGTAGTATGTACACAGTGAGACAGCAGTCACTTTGACATTTAGTTGTAATTTTTTCTCCTAGATGGCGCTCCCACATAACCACCTCAGTTTATGCAACACGTGGATGTTGTTTTGGCACTTTGGTTACTCGTCCAACAAAATAGTAAATAATTCTTTATATTTCAGTGATTAAAGTTACATAAATGTCTATTTACTTCAATATGGCAGATATTTACTTGATCAAACCTAGATAAAACATATATCTAATGATTGTTTATTTCGACGTAAAGACACAAACTATTAAAGCGATGAAATTGATGAAACAGATATGGCATCCATTTTGCTACAACATAACAAAAGTGCACAGTGAGAAACGCAGTTGTAGTGCACAGTGAGACGTGACCTACTTTATGGTTAGGATGTTAAAAAAATTATTTATTAATAAAAAGAAATTTTCGCGATGTCTGTGTGTCTGTTCAATGACTACATTGGCGCACCCACTTGGGGAGCTAAGAAGGCCGAAGCCCCTCCCAGGCATCGAGACTAGAGTAGATATTTAATTTTTTTTAATTATGAAAGAATATATATTATTATTTTTTTATAGGTCCTTAAAAAATCTGAATGTTTGAAAATGATCTGTTTTTTCTCTTTTATAATTTTTTTTTTATGAAATGCGAATTATGAACGTCTTTAAAATTTACTAATTAAAACTTGAAGACCCCGTGCAACCTTTTACGCTTATAACTTTCATAATATTTTTTATAATTTAATGATAAAACTTTTAAATCGCTTGATTGCAAACACACTTAAAATTATCCAAATACTGAAAGACACCAAAAAGTCACAAAACTAAGATATATTTTATACAGTATTTCATTTTCTAACATGTTAAAAGCATTCACAATTAGGCCCACCAAAACTTTCCAGAGATTCCTCTGGATGGTTACGACACTGCTCAAATCAGAAAAAAAAATGTAAGTCAGGACTTGATCCAGAACGTCCCATCGAATCAAATGAAAAAAACTTCATACAAAGTTTCGCAGTGGGCCGGGTCAGCATAATCCTGGATGCGTCACTGAATGGCTAGGAAAATCTACGGAACGCACAAGGCTGAAAAATGTGCATGAAGTTAGCCGTAGGTCTGCCATTGTAAAACTGAGGCTCAGATTTTTAATATTTTGAAAACTAGCAGAAATGTTAATTAATTAAAAACGATAAACGACATCTCGAAATGGCGCAAAGCTGGTTTAAGCAACAGAAATCCTTCTCATAAACAGAAGAAAGGAAAGTCGGAATAAAGAACTTTATTTCCGAAGTCTTCAAAAACGCACCAGACGGTGCAGAATGATTCGTTATCAGATGATACGTCTAATAAGGATACACAGATGGTTATGGACAATACTTCTGATGACTATGAATCGTTTAGGCTTTAGGAACTAGAACTGGAGCCTGTAATTTGTGATTATTTTCTTGTGCTGTTTCCAAATACTGTATTCTATGTAGGGAAAACCTTAACCTGCAATGATGAAGAAGGTGTCTTTGAAGTGATTTATCTTCGCAAGGGTGTGAAAGCAGCAGGCTTCGTGCCTCATGTTCCAGACATGGCGTCTGTTAATGAATCAGACATTCCAATGCTATTGCTAGAATTACAATTTATGAAAAGAAAGTGACTATCAGGTTACCACCGGTTCTCAATAACCTTCGGAAATATGGATGTACGTTGAGAAATGAATTGTCATTGTTAGGCATACACTTAAGCTTTTACTTAAGAGGGATAACTATAGTTTAATTACCACAATCCACCATACGTGTTCAGTTCAGCTCAAAATGTGGTTGAATTTTGAATAATATGTGTACCTGTAACTATTAAAATTTTCTTTGAATTTTTACTATCGCTCTATCAAAAATATTCGACCCCAAAAATGTCAGATTAAAGTGATAACCACGATTTCAGGCAGTAGTTAAGACGTTATTATACTGCAGAAAATTACGGATAGATTGTAAAAATGTATGATTTTTAAAAATAATATGTACATTGTCTCAGTATGTAGATGTAGTACACAGTGCGACAATTTCCGATGCTCCGTTATCATGCTTCTCTGCTTTTATAAATAACTTTTTAAAAACTATTTATACATTCTTAAAGATGTAGCATTTTTTTTTCAAAAGAATAAAAATAGTCGCTATATTTTAAGAAATAATTTTTTTCGTCTCAAGGTGTAGTATCCTCCCCTATACTTATATGTGTACTGTATATTTGTGCATATTAGTGTTCATATATTATATATATTACAATAATTATTGTTGTTTTAGATATGAATGCAGCCTTTTCTCATTTCTCTGAAAATTCAAAATGCATATTTTATAACATATTCTTTGAAATTAATTTAGTATCTTATCTACGCTGTAAAAAATAATCTGTAAAGTTACTAAAATTTTTCAAAGAAACTGGTATTCCTAGAACATTTTATGTAACAGCAACAGCAAACATTCATGTAACCGATACACTTTTACACCGTAAATAAAAAAATCTGTAAGGTTACTTAGAATCTTTTAAGAAACTGGGATGCCTAGAACTTTTTATGTAACTGCAACCCGAGTTACAGATAAAATTTTAGTAAGATTACTGTAATTCTAGTAGATTCTTTTGTAAAGCTACAGATTTCTACAGCTTTACAGAAACAAGTTTTGTAGATTTACATCTTTTTTTGACAGTGCACAGGTAAAATTTTATTAAGCTTACAGATTTCTGTAACTTTACATCTGCAGAGTCACATATTTTTTTTACAGTGTATAGAATTCTGTACCCTATAATTACATGCCATCTTTAAATAAGAGTTTTGGTCCGATATTCTATTATGTATTTCTTTTTTAACTTTTGATTTCAAAGAAATATATTTATTTAGATTCTATCATATAATTCTCTTCTCCTTTACGCGATTGGTATGAAATGTGTTTTTTCGGTAAATCTCTTAATTATTTTAATTGCAATTTGCATTTTATATTTTACTTAGAATCTATTTCAGCTCCTAAATATCTGTTTTATTAGCTTCTGTTAAAACTGCATGGTCAATATATATTCTTTGTGCATTTTACTGTGTATTTTTATATTTTTTGCATAATAACAATCTTTGTTTCAGGCAGCATTTCAATGTATCTTTTTCGCATTCCTTTGTATATTCAAAAATGCATATTTTGTAACAACTACTTCGAGATTTATCTAATATTCTATTTGTAGAATTCTCTAACAAATAGTTATATCCCATCTTTAAATTAGAGATTTGGTCAGATACTGTTATAAGAACTTCTATGCTGTCTTTTTATTTCAAAGGTATCACATATATCAATGGCAGTTTGTTAACTGCTCATAAAAATAAGATAGCCAGAAATTCCACAATTTCATGTTTTCAAACAGTTCAAAGAAATAGTTTTTGAATTTCTTTTGAAAATTATTTTATTAAAAGAAAGTTCCCAAAGAATTCTGCTCTTATAGAAATGAGCTGTTGAATAAAGAATATGAAATATATTTTGAAAATACTTTGAAATTGAATGCCTTGAAAAGTTGAAAGGAATGTGATTTTCTACGTAGAGAAGTTTATTGAACTAAAAAGTTCTCACTTAGAATTTTTTATTATTTTTCGTTCTTTTTGTAATGTGTTATGTTTACTTCCGCATATTTTTTCTTTCATATAAATAACATTTTCTTTAAATTTATATTTTGAAAGTATACTAGTTTCCGAACCCATTAACTGATTTTTATAGAACAAACTTTCATTTGCTTTTTATTGAAAATATGTATTGGGAGCTCGAAAAATATTAATACGATTTTTTTTAAAATTTTTTAAACATTAACATTTTTTTTTGTTTTTGTTTTTGTTTTTTTAGTGTTGTTTAACTAATAATACAAAAATTAAAAAAAAGTAATAAGAATAACTAAACGTGAGATATGCTATTAAAATAATAAAACTTTGTAAAAAATCACCATAAAATTAAAACAAAACACAGGACGCGTTTCGAGCTAAAAACATAACAGCTCGTCATCAGCTACAGCATACACGTGTCCGTAAACGAACAAGTTCAAAAAGGAACTGAAGATAAGGAATGTTGCGAAGAATGCGACAGATGGCGCTACCTGATAGAGAGAAATGCAAAAGGGAAATGTGTTGAAAAAAGATAGAAGAGAAAATGAAATGGAAAAAATGGAAATAAAAGAAAAAATAAAAATAAAAGAAGTAAATTAAAAATATAAATAAAAATAATAAATAAAGAACTATAAAAGAACAAGAAAAAAATCCAAATTATTATTATTATTATTATTATTATTTTTTTTTTTTTTTTTTTTTTTTACAAAATAAAAAGAAAAGAAACAAGAGAAAAGGGAAAAGAATTACAAAATTAATTTCCAGGCAGGAGATAGGAAAGGAGATGATGGGAGATCATTGACAAGATTAGCAGAATTTTTAGAAATGAAATATGCTTCATGAAAATCCAAGTGAGAGGGAGAGGCCGGGGAAGAAATAATTTTGGCCATGGAGAAATTGTTTTGTTTTAATTTTATGGTGATTTTTTACAAAGTTTTATTTTAATTGCTTCATATCGCCAGTTTTCGGTGCTGTTTCGCTGTGAGATATGCTAACTATTAAGATTTAAATTTTCGTTAATATTGCTTAGTGATATTCGACCATTCATTTAAGCAGAATGCGAAAGTTCAATGTAAATGTATTTCGCAGCGGAAAAGGTAACATTGAACAAGCAGTAGGATTACTAAAGATTTAATTTTTTCATTCCATTATTAATGATATTTAAAATTATTAATGATTTTTTTATTATTAATGATTTTTTACATGTATCACAGTGATTATTTATTAGTAATACAACATTATTTATATGTTCTCTCTGAACTTCAAAACAAAAAGCAGAAAATAATGTGAAGGTGTTATAAAACGAGATTTTTAAAACTGAAAACTTTGCTGGAATAAATAAAACAATTCCTGATAATTCTTTTCAAACAAATAAAATCAATGTTTTATGAAAAAAATATTTTTTTACTTATCCGTAAAATAGAGAAATAAGCCTTTGAAGACGGTGTTATTTTACATATACCACTTAACTTTAGTCTCCCAATTGACGAATTTGCAGTAGAATGTTTTAGCAAAATTTTGCATTTATAATGTACACAAGCAAAATTATTTATTTATTTTCAAACAATTTTTTTCCTACTTTTTTGTCATTCAACCATTTCAACATTTTACCTACAGATTTTGTCTACAGATCTACAATTGATTTTGTATAAAACATTAATTTTTTTTCACCCTTACTTCTTGTGATTTTTCATCGATTCTTCGTTTATTTTAAAGAAAAGTTTTTTTTTTTTTTTTGGTGCATTATACATACATTAATCTATAAAAATAATAGGCATTAATTTCAATTTTTTAGCAGCAGTACGAGTGGAAATGTAAGTATTTTCCTTTAAGAGATTCTTTATTGGCGAATAATTTCTGGTATAGATATAGACGGCGTATGACCATCAGATTTTTATTTTTAACTACGTTATATTATTTTCCATATCTCTTAAATATTCGATAAATCGCTATATTTCTGTTACCTTCATTGGAATGGTTAATGTTCGTTATTTTATCTCTTTTAGCAAGTTTCTCTCAGATTTTGATAGCACGTTTTAAAACTGCTTCATTCTATTTTTGGCTTCATTCGACTTCTCTGCTCGGAGCCACATATCATAGTGACCATACGCTCAACGTCAAAAAAAAAAAAAAAAAAAAAAAAAAAGTGAATTATTCACTACTAGAACATTTTTCGCGATAGGCATTTCATAATATTCCTCATTGGTTCATTGGTCCTCTGATAGCAAGACAATTGCTCAATCGTTGTAGAAAAAAAAAGAGAACAAGTGGGTAAGTGTGATCACAGATCGCACAGAAGGTTTCGTTTAATATTCCTTTCAAAACACTTTATCTTTTTGAAAAATCTGTTAGTTCCACATTTCGCAACCAGGGGCGCACTCGATTCTAAACAAACATCTATCCGAACGAAAACCCGTTTTACATACTATCCGTAGATATATCAGTCGAGGGGATCATAACACCCGAGATCAGTAGACGCACCTGGCGGTAAAAAATGGAACGAAAATATGTAAGAGTATGGTGCATAATATGAAAGAAGGGTCAAAGGGGTGTCGGCAAAAGTTGGAAAATTTCTCCCCTGGTTAAAAGGGCGGAGGTTAGAAAATTTACATAAAATACACAAGTTAGAGCCCGGAGGGGTAAATAATATACGATTTTTTGAAGATTTTATGATTTGTCGTGTGGTCTGAGGTATTCAGCTATACGTATGCAAAATTCCATGTCTCCAACTTAATTAGGGGCTCTCTTAGAAAGAATTGCTTCAAATACATATGTAGAAGCTCAAAGGTTTAAACGTAAGACTTTTTCAAGATTTTATGATTTTTCGCTTGGCCTCAGGTGTTCTGCTATAAGTATGCAAAATTTCACGCCTCCAACATAATTAGGGGCTCACTTAGAAAGAATTGTTTAAAATACAGATGTGGGAGCCCAAAGGGTTAAATGTACGAGTTTTTCAAAATTTTATGATTTGTCGTATGATGTGAGGTACTCAGCTATAAGTACCCAAAATTTTATGTCTCCAACATAATTGGGGGCTCACTTAGAAAGAAGTGTTTAAAACACACATGTGGGAGCCCAAAGGGTTAAATGTACGACTTTTTCAAAATTTTATGATTTGTGATATGATGTGAGGTGTTCAGCTATAAGTTCCCAAAATTTTATGATTCCAATTTAATTAGGGGCTCACTTAGAAAGAATTGTTTAAAATACACACGTGGGAGTTTCCAACTCGTTTACAGACATTAATTCTTCTGAGAGTTAAACCGATTAATTGAATAATAATTAATATTCCAGCTTGTAATTAAGATAGGACTTAGAAATAGGTATCAATGAAATCAGCGAGAAATTTGAGATCGGGATGTCAAAAAATTTAATCCAAAAATTTAATATTTAAAAAGTTAAAATTTCGTATTAAAATATGCTATTATGAAAAACCGCAGCGTCGTCATGTCTACCTGCTTTCCGCCGAATTGAAATCTTTTTTCCTTGTCTTTCCAATTAAAGAAATTAAATTTTTAGCGATCGATTTTTAGTGGATATTTTAACTTATACACATCGCAGAAATGTGAACTTTATACCAAATGAAAGTAGATTTTTTTCTACGTCTGTCTATTCCATTTACAAATTTCTCGGACCAATATTTTCTGATATGCGATTTCGCTTTAAAATCTCCACTTAATATTTCGGCTTAATTTCCTCCGTGGTAACCATGCATCGGCTGATTTTACTGGCAACCCTTAGGAGAAACACGGATGATTTGGAAAAGATCCGTTTGAACCTGCGTTAAAAAGGTGGATTGGTTAATTTTAGAAGTTAATTAGTCCGTAATTCAGTTAATTACCAACTTTTTCAAAATTTTATAATTTGTTGTTTGATGTGAGGTAATCAGCTATAAATACCCCAAATTTAAAGTCTCTAATAGGTATAGTTTCTGAGAACGGGCTCTGTGACGGACAGACAAAGGAGTGAGACGAATAGGGTTTCGTCAGATGAACGAAACCCTAAAAATGGAAATAATGTACATTGTCTGCAATCTTTTGATAAGATAATACGAATGGATTTAAAGATTATGTTTACATTTTCTTTTTTAACACTTTCCAACAAAGTTGAAAAGTGTTTATGACTTCGGTTTGTCTGGCCGTCTGTTCACGCTCTAACTCTCGTAAATATGCTCGGATCGTTCTGAAATTTTTGGATGTTAGTGACCTCTACCATAGCACGTTCCCTATTTCAAATGAAGTTTGTAGCATGTTTAGTTCATTTACAGGGACAGTCAAAAGTTTTCCATTACACCACGGTCAATGGGAAAAAATCGTTTCAAATGATTTTTAATGATGTTACACTCTTTCAAACATAGTAAAATTGATATTCATTTATGAAGCCCACTAAAATATGCATTCTGTTGAATGTGTGGTGCAAAGAATAGTTATTGTTCATTTACAGGTCCACACAAAAGAATTCCGTTCATAATGGTATAGGGGGGAAAGTTTGCGGTGTATTTGAAAAGATTTCAGTTACTATATTGTATCCGAATTACTCTTTATTAGTAATTATTGATCGACATGCATTTTTAATTATGATATGCGGTTTTTTAGGGTTTCGTTCATCTGACGAAACCCTATTCGTCTCGGTCTTCTGTCTCTCTGTCTGTCTCTCTGTCTGTCTGTCTGTCCGCCTGTCACAGAGCCCGTTCTCAGAAACTATACATGTTGGAGCCTTGAAATTTTGCATACTTATAGCTTAACACCACACATCATACGATAAATCATAAAATTTTGAAAAAGTCGTACATTTAAACCTTTGAGCTCCCACATGTGTATTTTAAACAATTCTTTCTAGGTGAGGCCGTAATTCTGTTGGATTCGTGAAATCTTACATACTTATAGCTGAACACCTCACACCAAACTACAAATCATAAAATTTTCAAAAAATCATACATTTAACCCTTTGGGCTCCCACATGTGTATTTAAAACGATTCTTTCTAAGTGAGCCCTAATTAGGTTGGAGGAGTGAAATTTGGCATACTTATAACTGCTTCACCTCACATCAAACGAAAAATCATAAAATTTAGAAAAAAATCGTACATTTAACCCTTTGTGCCCCCACATGTGTATTTTAAACAATTCTTTCTAAGTGAGCCCATAATTAGGTTTGGGGCGTGAAATATGGCATACTTATAGCTGAACACGTCACACCAAACGACAAATCATCAAATTTAGAAAAAAATCGTACATTTCACCCTTCGGGCTCCCATATGTGCATTTTAAAGAATTCTTTCTAGATGAGCCCCTATTTAGGTTGGAGGTGTGAAATTTTGCATACTTATAGCAGAACACCTCACATCAAACAACAAATCCTAAAATTTTGAAAAAGCCGTACATTTAACCCTTTGAGCTCCGACATGTGTATTTTAAACAAATCTTTCTAAGTGAGCCCCTATTTAAGTTGGAGGCGTGAAATTTTGCATACTTATAGCTGAACACCACATATCATACGAAAAATCATAAAATTGTGAAAAAGCCGTACATTTGATCCTTTGGGCTCCCGCATGCGCATTTTAATCAATTCTTTCTAACTGAGCTCCTTATTAAATTGGAGATTTGAAATTTTGCATACTTATAGCAGAACACCTGAGGCCAGGCGACAAATCATAAAATCTTGAAAAAGTGTTACATTCAAACCTTTGAGCTACCACATCTGTATTTTAAGCAATTCTTTCTAACAGAACGCCTAATTAAGTTGGGACATGAATTTTTGCATACGTATAGCTGAATACCTCAGACCACACGGCAAATGATAAAATTTTCAAAAAGTCTTATATTATTTACTCCTCCGGGCTCTAACATGTGTATTTTAAACAATTTTTCTAACCTCCGCCCTTTTCTCTCGGGGAGCACTTTTCCACCTTTTGCCGACACCCCTTTGACCATTCTTTCATATTATGCACCATAGCCTTACACATTTTAGTTCCACTTTTTACCGCCAGGTGTACCAACTTATCTCGGGTGCTATCGGCCCAAACCCCTAGACTAATATATCTACGGATAGTATATAAAACGGAGTTTCGTTCGGATACAGGTTTGTTTAAAATAGAGTGCGCCCCTGGTTACGAAATGTGGAACTAGCAGATTTTTCAAAAGGATAAAGTGTTTTTTGAAAGTAATATTAAACGAAACACTCTGTGCGATCTGTGATCACACTTACCTACTTGTTCACTATATTTATGCATACTATAAAGTGCGTATAAATTCTATAGATCCTATACAGAACTACAGAAATGAGTTCGTAAAGGTTACTGAGTATGAGCATAAATTGCTTAAAGTTCGGTTTTAAAGGAGTTATGCTTCTTACGCTGAACTGAATTTCGTGTACTAAGAAATATTTGTTGAATATAGATAAAATGATATACAGGGCCACGCAAAGAGTTGGATAGATGGACGACTATGGGTGATAATTTATGGAAATGTAATTTCAGTAGTTTTAAGCGTGTTTTAGTTTGAATTAAATTTTAGCTAAGTAGTGCCATGTAATAAAGGTACTAGGTAAACTACAGGGCTGTACAAAAGTATTCAAGTATGTTTCCATCTATTAGTATAAATTGCTGAAAGATGAATTTCAACCTGTTATGCATTTTCTTACTAAACTAAATTTTCCCATTATATAGTATATATATCAACATACAGATCGAATACAGGGCTGTTCAAAAGAATTGGAATACATATTTGGCTACGGCCGGTAACTACTGAAATCAGATTTTTAAATGTTTACTTAGTTATCTTATTTACCTTATTTCCCTAAGTAACGAAGTTTCATTAAAGCTTTCAGGGTGTGTTGGAAATTGTTTCATAATCTATGCTGTACACATGATTTTTCTTACTTGTTTAAATGTAGTGTAAAAAAATATCAATCTGAATTACTTCCATATATATTAGGAATATTAATAAAATGAATTATTTTAATATTTTTGATTGGTAAAAAGTAGCATTTTCGAAATTTGTTTAAAATGTAGATGTTAGACTCGGTCGGCCTCGAAAGTCATATGTGGCCATTTTTCTGTGTCAGTACGGTAGGATCAAGCGAAAAAGAGAAAAATTGCCTCGTTGAAAGTTAATTTGTCACTACTAGTGAATTTCTTGAGATAGCAACAGAAGTGCTCAATCGCTGTAGAAAAAAAAAAATTCATTCTAACGATTAAATTAAAGAAAGGTAAATTTCCAAGGTCTTCGCGTGTCACAGAAAAGTGGTCGGAGGGCCAGTTTTGGCTCGTGGGCCGCGTATTTTACATGCCTGCCTCAATGTTACATAAAATGACAAACAAACGAAATTAGAGAACTATATTCTAAGGGATTCGTGTTAGGCTGACCATTTAATCAAAACATATAGTATCTTGCAGCGCAAGCGCACACTGTAAAAAAACCACTGTAGATTTGCCAGAACAAACTCGATCACAGTGAATGTGCTGTATTTTTCTTTGGTTTCCTGACTATATTAACATGGAAAATACAGTAGTTGCGTAAAATTAAAAGCACAATGTGCTTGCAATTTGGACGCATGTTTTTACAACACAAACTGCTGGCGTCCAAATGGCCAGCACATTGTGCTGTTAATTTTACGCAACTACTGTATTTTCCATGTTAATATTGTCAGGAAACAAAAGAAAGATACAGCACATTCACTGTGATCAAGTTTGTGCGCGAGATGAACAGTACTTTGTACTGTAAAAATATCTTTTTTTTACAGTGCATGATTAAGAAAGTAAAATTGGTCACCGAAGTACAAGATCCTACATGAATTATAGTAGCTTCGTAGATTTCAGAGCTTTTAAAAGATTATTAGACATGTGACCTGAATAATGCTGTAAAGTAGACTTTACATTATATTATTAATTATTTTTTTAAAATTAATATAAACTTTTAAATAATTTTCCTAAGTACTTTTGGTAAGTAAAATATTTTTATATACTAGCACAAAATTAATATTATGCTTTTGTAACAACGACTTCGCTAGTCTTTTTCTACAAAAAGAGTAATTTACTAATTACCCCTATATTTCTTCACATATATGTTGAAAGTAGCACGCTAAGAGTATCAAATTTACAGTGGTGGATACTTTTACCGCTATGTTGTAATTTAGTGCGCTACATTTTGGAAACTAAGCAAGTAGAGCTGTAAAAAATTTCCGCAGTGTGTAGCAAACACTGATGCTAGTTTTAATACTCCATTCAAAAAATAATGTGCGTGCAAATCGCATGATTTTAAGTTGCTTGTTTTGTGCAAAACATGTTCTGTGGATAATTTTCAAATGTCAGAAACTCACCTGCAGCATTTAGCATTGTATGACATCATGGATTTTTTCACTGACATTTGCTGATAAATCCAAGTGTCAAAATACAAATCAAATAAATTTATTTTCTTGTTGGAAACATATGTCTACTGACTCATTACTAGAACTTAAAGTTTTAATTTCTCGCTTCTTTTTTTTGGAATTACTCTATTTAAAGTTTTATTATTTCTGAAGATTATCACAGATAGTTTAATTACACTTGTCGGCATACAAAGAGTAATGTGTGATTAAATTAACATTTTACATAACACAAAATATTTTTAGTATGTTATCTTTCTTAATTTTTTATCGCTCTCGGTTTCAGTGTTGCCAGTGGGTTACTTTTTTTAAATTCTGATTTATTGATTGGCATCACTTTTTTAAAATATTAAAATTCGCCTTATTTAATGACACATTAATTAAGGCGAAAACAAGGGGAATTTTACCCTTTCAGAAAAGTGGTGCCAGTGAAGAAATATGAATTAAACAAGAGTAGCCCACTGGCAACACTGCTCGGTTTTATCGCATTTATTTGATTATATTGCGGAAAAGACATATAATGAAGGATCATTTTATTACTTAACACTTATCCTGAATTTCAAGTGTAGATTGAATTTTTTGACAAAATCTAAAAGTAGCGAATTAGCGACCACGTTTGAAAAACACTACTTTATAAAACACTTTCACACTACTTCACTACTTTATAAAACAAATAGTTGTAGTAGTAGTTAACTAGATTTCCGATAAAGTAGTTATAGATGTATTTCCCTTCAAAAATAAAATTTAATTTCCAACCGCTGCTGGTCCTCTCACGATATGTCAACTTATGACTTTGAAAGAGTTTGCAATGTTACGGACAACACAAATGTTGCAAGCAGTGCATTATGTATTTAAAAACTAGACTCAGTTTGCTACTTATAGTGATTATTTTTCATTAACGAATAAATTAATCAAAATTTGAGCTATTCATCATACAAGTTATCTTGGAAATTTATATTGAATAGATTTTACAATGACCATTTCACAAAAATCGTAGTCAAATATAATATTACGAAATGGAATGTCTGTTGTATTTCTGCCTTTACTGAAAAAAGAACGAACTTCTTAAATATTTTTAACATCGGTTTTTATAGTTATAACAGTGCCTAGCTACTCCTTTTATGAAGGTGGTCCAGACTCAAAAGGATTGTGAGCGTTCTGCCCGGTTTCTAACATTTGTGTGTGAACGAGCCTATTCTGTCATTACTCTACTTTCGCAAATAAAAATAAATCTTCCTGAATGTGATGAGCACGGTTACTGTACGCAGTGATATGCTAATGCAGTATCTGTAGATGGCTGACTGGTATTTATACGGTAGTAGAAATTACATCTAGCGGATTTTGCCCGATCTTGTACTTCGTGAAATCTTGAGACAGTTTTCCAAGCTTTATTTAATCCTAGTGTCATTAGATGTGACGTTTGCCGTATATAGAAAAGGAACAAGATTCAGTAATCTACAAACGTTTTATTTTAGTAAGATTCTAATCTTATTTACTTGAAATAAAGTGAATTTGGAGTTAAGGAGATTTTGTGACATTAATGTTTTTTCAAGGGATATTATTTCTAGAGTTTTCGGTATGATTAGCGGTCTTTTATGCAGCTTTTCATTGGAGTAGCTATCTCGTTGGAAGTAGGTTTAGAACTTAGAAACTTTATTAGATTAATTCAAATAGAAAATTTATTAAATTCAGAGCTAAAATTAATATTTGTTGTTAAGTAATTTTGATATTTTTTTTTAGGTATCTTAATAAATGCTTAGTTAAACCGACCAAATAAACTACTCTTAGCACAAACTAATAATTCTCCTCGTATTTTTTGCCACATAAATTTAGAGGATACTTATGTTGTATAATACAATCTGGAACATTAGATATAACTAGAAATATATGTTTTGCATCTGCCCTTATGAAATGAAATATATTGTAAATGTGTGTAATAACGTTTATTAATTCAGACAAATGGAATAAATGGACAAAGGTGGAAAATATTAATGAAGAGAGTTTACATTATAGGAATAATTGCAAAAACATAAAGTAAAAATATACAGTATTAGCGCACTCGTATTTTTTATTACTATTTATTATTTATTTTTTTTATTTTTCTGTTTTATATTATCATTATTTACAGGTTTTCCTTTTATTATTAACATTCTTCTTATTTTTATGTGTTTTCTTATTTTTTTATTTATTATTTATTATAAGTATTATTTATTTATTTATTACATTATAATTATTATTATTATTATTATTATCACAATTTTATTATTATTTTTATTATCATTATTATTATCACAATTTATTATTATTTTTATTACCATTATTATTATTTGTATTTATTTATTGTTTTTCTTGCTCTCATATTCGTACATACAGAACTTGGAATTACTATCTGCTCATTAATCATTTTAATAAGTACTTAAACATTTTTCAGTGTTTCTAGTAATACCTAATTAAAACTCCGGGAATGAACTGTTCTTAGGACATATTAATAATTTTCAGAGTTCTTTTCCTGCATAATTTCAAAGAGAATAGTTCAGCCATTATCTAGTACTTAATACCTTCTACATCATTAGACATGATCAAGAATTAATGCTTCAGATCTCCCGTTTTTGATAAAAATATTTTAAGTGTTGGAAAACATTTATCAGGGTATTTGTTTTAACTGATTAATTCTTTATGATTAAACAAAAAAGGAAATCCCATTTAAGAAAGAATTTTCTGTGTATAAGAAGCCGTTTCTAATTGGGGGAAACATTAGCTCGGATATAAAAAACGGAATTTAATATGGGGAGCTAGTTTTTCTTTTATTATTAATATCATAATAAGTATTAATAGTGAATATAAAGGACGGTTTTATTAGATATGTGAACATGAGAAGGCTGACAAATCGTTAGTTATTATTTGTCGTGTACGTATTTTCAGATTTATTTTAATTTTTAATAATTTTTTACACATTATTGAAAGAAAAGTAAAACAAACAGATAAATGACAAAAAAAAAATGTACGAAATTATGAAACAATATAAACTTAGCATAAATTTAACAGTCAAATTTAAGAGTCGAACTACGCTCTAAAATCAATTAAATTACCTGAATGAAAAAGATTGCTGAAAGTAACGGAATGTTACGCACTATCTTCAGCTATTATCTTCTACATACGGTTAATATGAAAGCATCGTTTATAATACTTTTTGAAAACATTTTTAAAATATTGTTGATATTCGTCATATAAAATTGCTCTTTAGTAGTATTAGTGAGAAACGTAAATTTTGCAATCAAAAACCTGTTAGAGATTTTTAAAAAATGTTTTTACTTAATTTTTGTAATCCAGGGAAACCCCGTTTGAAACCCCTAGTTTTTTTTTTTTATTATTATTTATTAGGCGATAATATAATATCAAGGTTCTTTGGAAAGTAGAAGATGAATATTATTTACTACAAAAATACTTTAAAATGCTTTCTGGCTTTTTTAATATACAGTAAACCTGCTAAGAGGGAATTGCAAATGTTCGGACGGTTTTCTGTCTTATGTGTATCGTGGAAGCACACATATTTGTTACTCCGAGAAAACAAAATTTTCCATTTAAGACCAGGATTACTTTATAAAAGAAACTATATAAACGAATGATTTTTCAAAATTTAAAAATTTCAGAATGGAATAATTAAAAGTTGATTTTTTTTTTTTTTTAATCAGGGAATCACGGAAGAAAACTGAAATGGAATTCGTAAATTTCAGCTATACTACCAAAAACTCCCTATTTAATTCAGAATAGATAAAGTATGTTGTTTTGCCCCATTATTCATAAAATCAAGATTTTATTTGCCTTTTCGTGAATTTAAAATTTCTGTTTTACTGTTAATTTTGAGTTCTATGTCATAACAGACTATAATAAAACGGAGAAACAGCAGATACGTTTATGTGATTGTTTTAAAAAGAAGATATAGGATTTTCAAATCAGAAAACAAACTACCCGTATATATATAGTCACTTTTGTTTGCCGTTTGACACATAGTACTATTCAGAAATCTTTTTATTGCATTTCAAATCCGATATATTTCTTGAGAATAAAAATGCAGACGAAAAAGTAGTTGGAAAACCGCTTAAGAGTTTCCATGACGTGATACTGACGTCTCGTTTTTTCAATACAACGTTGCTGTTGTGCGCTGTGTACTAACATGTATATGAATAACCTTTATTTTACTCCACTTTAAAAGAATAATACTCTGCATTATGTGGTATTAATTTTTAAAAGGCTTAGAAAATATGCTGATGTTATAGCAGTATGTCTTTAAAATTTAGCATTAAGGTCATTGAGTCTAAATGCAATGAGATTTCTCATAAGTTTGTCACGTTTAGTGAATAGTTCGCATTTTATTAAATATAACGAAAAAATAATTGGTTCTTATCCTTTAAAGTAATAATAAATTTATTTTGATAGAATTGGATTATTATCTGTAATGTAAACAAAAACATATCATTGTCACATTTAGGTAATTTGTTTCACACTTACAGCAGTGAAAACGTAAACGAGAAGACCAAAGTTCTTAAATGTAACATTACGATTTATGCATGCTAGTTTACATTAATTTTATTAATTTTATTTGTTTTATTGCTACCATGTATTTAAATAAATCTACATTATAAATTAATAATAACTCATTTTATATTCATACTTTACACACTTTTAACTTGGATATTAATAAACAAGATGTAAAAAAAAAATGAATGGCAAATACAATATTAATTTTACGAAATCAATATTAATTAACATACGTTCTGCACCAATATCTCATGAACAAATTTATTTTCCAAATTGTGGAACTTGGTAATTTTTCATAGAATTTAACAATTGTGGTAATTATCATTGAGGCTAAATTTTATTTTTATAATTTTAAAGTAAAAAATAAACAGAATTTGAAAGAGAAAAATTACTTAATTAAATCTTCTTTTTCTTATGAGTTAATTTATTAATTCCGCGTATTTTATTAAATTTCTAATTTTAGTTGATTTAAAAAAAAAAAAAAATGGAACCTTGACAGGTATGACTTTAGTTTTATTCACTTCATAAAATGTTTTGACACAATTGCTGGATACAACATTTACCACCACTCATTACCATTGTTTTTACTTCGGCTTTTTATCTATCATAACTCTGACACTAGTACGTGTAAAGAATCACCTTCAAATGAACAACAACATATATTCAATATCCAACAATTATATAGCAGTTAAAATTAATATCATCTTTAGACTCTTCAGTCTTCAGTTAGCATTTTTTAAGTTAAACTAGAGTGACTGGACAAGCAATCATCCTTTTACTTCTTTGAATGAAGAACAGATAATTTCCAATTAATCAGAAATGATGTCATCCGACAGCATTAATATCCTCATCAGCCTATTTAACTCCTACAGCTTTTAGCAGTTTATTTTTACATTTTATAAGCTACAAATTACATCGGGTAAGAAATGTAATAATAGCAATATTAAAAATTCCATGTTCATTCCATAATAAATATATCTTTGAAATTTTAAATAAAATATAAGTAAAGACATTAATTCCTACAATTTACCTTTAGCACTATTCCACCTTCTTTGATATGAAATACCTTTTACCAAAGAAGACGAAACAGTGCTATTTTCTATAAGAATAACAGAGAGGGAGCTCAAAACTAGGATTAAAGAACAACAAATACAACAAGAAAACTACAGCTTTAGCCAGACAATATTAGAAAGAACCCTCACAAATTAATTTTAAAAATAGTAGAATAGTTTATCCATCAAGATTTTATTTGCCATCCATTATCCGAGAATCAATAGAGATCTTCTTACGCAGTGAGAATATATGCAATGAGTCAGCGTCCATGGAGTTTCCAAAAATTTTGAAAGAGATGCTCCACAAAATAATGAAAGAATAATGTAAAATAATTCACCTTCATATCCATTTTTAATATTGAAATTAATTTTATTACGCTTGTGTTCGCGTGATTTTTGTTTACCAGTTTTTCAATTTAATTTTTTTTTTGAGAAAATAATGTATCATTTTATTTCTTGAGAACGTTGGCTTCGGATGCAATGAAACATGTCGAATGAGTATATATAAAGGTAATGTTTGCCTTTTAAATTTATTTTTATCACTCATAGCAAATATTAAGTACTTTGATCTTCTCTTTTTATTTCTAAATTGTTCTTTACATCAAAAAAGTTCTTAAAGCCAATAAATGATTATAAAATTACTTAATTCCAAAATATGGAATAGCCCAACGTTTAGCATTACTCATTTTCTCCATCGTATATGCATGTATATATATTCCACAGTTTGAGAAACCCGGAGCAAAGTACATTTGAAATCATACTTGCTGCATACACGAGTAAAGAAAAGTGACATAATGTTGCCCGCCTATTTTGTTGATGACAAGTTCTGCCCCCTCCCCTTGTGTGGGGTTAAGTGCAAGAAGACCTTATTAATCTTGGGAGCATTGCTTAATAAAAATATATTATCAAATACTTTTAGATGGTAACTATTTATTTAAAGTGTTATTTGATTTTAAAAAAATTTCACGTGTAATAGTGATATTTTATTGGCTTCGATACGTTTCAATCAATAAAATATGCAAATTATAAATTTATAATACCTCTATATCACAGCAAACAAAATAGAACTTTTTTTTTAAAATTAGGTATTGATAATGATATCATTAGGGAGGGGGAGGGGCGTTTGAGGGATGATAACGTATGATATCGTAAAGGGAGGAAACTTTTTTTCAAAAAGTTGATATCGTCATATATGAACAGCCCGAACTCAAGTATCACGTATTTATAATCATATTTACTGCATGAATAGAACATGATTACATCTCTATTATGCTATAAGGTTAAATTTTCCTTATAAATTCATGTTTTATATTTTAAAATATTTTCACAATTTATTGAAATAATGTTTTTATGTTATACCAGCCGTTCAAATGTGAAGTAAAACAATGTTAGTGCAAGTTTTTAGAAAACATAAAGAATTTTTTTTATATGTATCCATACCTGTGCAATTCTTTGAATAATTTACAAAAAATATCATAACAGTGTCATTTTCCGTGCAAGAAAATGAGAAATGCCTAAGTAAATATTTAATTTCTATTTGAATGGTTTCGGTAAATACATTTATGTGTATTTCATTAGTGATTTCTTAAAGATATAAATAGATGGAAAAAAAAAAAAAACGGAATTTTTTTATATAAATTTTAGGTTTAAGCTATTGGAAAGGAAGTTTAAACAAATAATCTTGTTTAAAGTGTTGTCACATCAGTTAAAGTTAATCGCACAGAAAATGTCTTGTTTTGCACACATAGTTTAAGAATAAAATGGCTCCTCTCTTTAAATATTTGTTTAGTAAAAGATTTAAAGTTTTTAAACATTATTTTATGTTACTACAAAAGCATTATTTTTTCGTTGATAAAACGTTTTTGAGACTTTAATATTTTCAGATCTGTAATTTTATAAGAAAATATATTTTAAATAAAGTTGTAGACCATGATCACAATCTTTTTTGTTCTTTTTTAATGCCTTGAAAAAACAGCTCTGAAAAGTATCTTTTTTTTTACCCTGTGGCATTTGCCACCTCATTTGCTTTGACCATCCATACTCAAAGTTTTTTTCTTGCTGGCCGGAAACATGTTTACGACATTAGGCGGGCCGCAACAATCTTAAAACAGTTATAAAAAATGGCGTAATTAAATAGTAAGATAACACTAGTATAACAAAGAAAGATGCAAAGTTAATATTATCAGTTGATTTGAAAGTTTGTCGGGGAAGAAATATTACCAAAATATTCTAACACCACTGTCTCCAAACAATAAACTTCCTGGTAGATTTATTGAGAATGCTGTGGAAATGTAAAAATAGGCCGAGAAGTTTGTTGTTTGGAAATGGTAGTGTAAGAATTTTGGTGCTAATTTTCTTCTGTGATAAATATTTATCTCTGATATGCATTATTAGTAAATATAAATCATAATAATATAAAAATTCAGAATCTCTAAGCTCTAAAGAAAGAAAATCCAGAAATTTCATCTAATAAATCAAATTTTTGCTAAATGCAAAAAACATTTTTTTTTTAATTGTAGAAATATATAGCGCAAACTTAATTAATTTGGAAGAATGTTTGGTTAGTGATGGATAATAAATGCATACTACATTGTAAGCACAAATATGCATATATGTAAAAAATAACTTTGATTTTTTGGCATTTAAGATGTTTTAATATAATTTTAAATTAATTATAAATAACAGAATAGATTTTGTCTTCCCACGAAAATATATAAAACAACAGAGAAGGTCTTAAATATTATGCATGCACATCTCAAACTTTTTTAAAAACCTGGTTTAAAGATTATGTGCCTTGGGCCGCGCAGAAATGACCCCTGGGCCACATGCGGCCCGCAGGCCGCAGGTTGGGTATGGCTGGCTTAGACTGATGCGTTTTTCCCTGCCCTCATGTCTTTTTCCGTTGAACTTGTACTAACTTCATTTCATTACTTTTTTTTAATTCTTGCTTTTTTGTTTTCCATTTATGCATAAGTTTTCGTAACTACACTTATACTCACTCTTTTGCATCATAATTCAAACTTTCTTTTAGTGAAAGACATACTTTTCATAACTTTAAATTTAATTCTTATATTATTTTTGAATTTTTAAAAAAATTCTTTTTCTCATTGTTTATGTTGGTTATTTTACTTTAATATTTTTTACTTTTTAAAGTAGTTTTAACTACATTTTAACTATTCCCCAATGGCCCATACAATAGCAAGACATTCTATGTTTATACTGGGCGTGAAGTTGGTGTTAACTAGGAAATCCATCAAAGCTGATTACCTATGCAGTACCTGTTCACTGTTACTTTTTACCCGACTGCCAAAAGAAGGGTTATGTGTTTCACGCCTATCTGGGTATGTGAATTTCTTTATACCCTCGAAACATACCAACGGGTGGATGGATTTTAATGAATGAGGTCTCTATCGATTCGTCTTAACTGTCCGATGGTTATAGGCTAGGTTTTGTTTTCATAAATTCAAAATGGCGGCCGTAAAATTAAAAATGGCGATAGAGACAAAAAAAAATATTTACGCACCCTATTGAGTGGCATATCATTGGATAGGTCTTTCAAAATGAAGAAGATGTTTCATTGACGATTTTACAGTCAGAAGATCCGTTTAAATATTACACAACCTGGAAGTTGTGTATGTAGGATCTCTAGCTTTCCTGCAACTCCAACCTTCATAGATATCTATATGCCTGATCAAAACAGTGTTTATAGATAATAAACTAACAATTAAATACAACTTAAAAGTCATCAATACCATTAAATTAAAAAAAAAAATAGGTAAGTAATATAAAAAAATAGTTTCACACTCATGAGAAATAATTAATTAGTTCACTTTTTACGCAGTCGAGTTTTTGGATTTTTAAAATTTAATTAATTATCGTTTATCCTTTAAGGCTTATTTTTTTCTGTTTTAATTCATGGTTTATATTTTAATAAATTTTCACAATTCGTTGCAAATTGGTTTTATGTTATTCTAGTAATTAAAATGTGAAGAAGTAAACCAATGGTTAATACTAGTTTGTAAAATGTAAGGGATTTTTTTTTTTTTTTTTTTTTTTTTTTTTTTTTTTGTATACTTTCGCTATTCTTTGAATATTTTACATAAAATATCATAATGTATCATCTGCCGTTCGAGAAAATTAGAAATGTATAAGTAAATATTTAATTTCTATTGAATGGTTTCGGTAAATATATTCATATGAAACTGTTTAATGATTTCCTAAAGATATAAATAGAAGTAAAAAATCCCGCTTAACGGAAATTCTTATATAAATTTTAAGATAAAGCTATTAGAAAGGAAGTTTAAACAAATAACCTTGTTGAAACTGTTTTCACATCAGTTAAAGTTAGTCACATAGAAAATGTCTGTTTTGCACAGATTGTTGAAAAATAAAATGAGCCCGCTGTTTAAATATTTGTGTAGTAAAAGATTTAAAGTCTCTAAACGATATTTTATGCTAATGAAGAAGCATGTATTTTTCGTTGATTAAAAGTTTTTGAGAATTTAATATTTTCAGATCAATAATTTTATAAGAAAATATATTTTAAATAAATTTGTTGAATCTTTCTTAGAAACATTACAAATATTTTTAGTAAAGAAATGTAAAACAGATTTTTATTATTTCTTAAATATAAACGTTAACATTAAATCCCATTGTTGTCAATATTGCTTTAAGTGATTATTTCTCACCCCTTTTCATGAACAGTTAGTTGTATGTGATTCGCCAGTTGACTTAATTTAGTGAGAGTTGTTTGGCACAACAAAGTGTTTTTGTGGCAATGTTTTTTTTATTATCTACATTCATTTCAAATTGTCAAAATTGCTTTAAGCGATCATTTCTTAACCAATTTTCACTAATATTAATTGATTAACGCCAGTTCTGTTAATTCAGTGAAACTTATTTGGCGCAAAAGTGATTGTCCCTTACGATTTTGCACTATTTTTTTTTTATTACACGCCACTTGGCTTTCTTTAGTGAGAGTAGTTTTGGGCAACGGAGATTTTATGTAGCGTTCTTCTGTTATTACTAATATTCAATTTAAATTCTATTGTTGTCAATATAACTTCAAGTGATTATTTCTTGTACATTGCCACGAATAAGGATTTATTATACGCCAGTTGACTTAATTTACACTTTTGATTAACCCTTTAAATATGACGGTACTTTTAAGTACCATTAAAATAACTTGTTATAAAATTAATTTAGTACATCGATTTGTTGTAATACAGTTTAGAATGAGTTAAAGATACACTACATTATCTTGTTCCAAAAGCATTATTGGTTACACAAAACAAAAATATTTTTAAAAGGATGATTTATTTTGCCTTTGCATTTTTTCAGATTTCTCGGCGTTGAGGGGGCAGGGGGAATTTTTCAAATCGGAAATCTTACAATATTCCTATTGTAAGAATATTATATTTGTACATTTCCTAATTCTACAAAATACTAAGAAATATATTTGAAATAAAAGATTTGAGTGGGGTTATAAATATTACAGAAAATCCCTATAAATGCAAATTTAATTAAACCTTCTGTACCTTCAATCCTTCTTAAATCCTCCTAAAATTTAATAAATGATTATGTAAATAATTCTAATGTAGTTTAAACAATTGACGAAAAATGCTTTTGAAGATAAAATTTTCATGAATTCAAAATTCAGTAAATAAAGGGTTAAGGAGGTATAACGCAATAATTCCTCGCATTTTTTAAATTCCATTCATATGACTTTTGGAATAATAATCTCTATCGTAACTTATACTAGGATATTTTAAACACATTTCCTCCACAAACATTTCATTTTATGAATTGTGAAACGAATGGCTGTAAAAACAGTCGTCCGTCTTGACCCGTAATGAAAATGTTACTCAGGGTTGTTTGACGCTACGAAGTGGCGGTCTTTTTTTATTATAAGCACTTACTTTAAACATGTTTTAATATTTTGTGATATGTAATATATTATAATTTAAATATATTTATTTACTTGTATATGTTATTTAAATGTGTAAATATGTTTTTCCAAATGTTATGTTTTAACGCGCAATATGCTATTTTTTGTTAGGTAGAAGTCTTCATGTAGGAAGAATTACACACGATGAGACGACCATTTCTAAAACCTAAATTGTACATTAATTATTATTTCTGTATTAAATTCTTAACATCCCTATATTAAAATTTCCTGACGTTTGGCCAATTGTAAAGCAACTACGTACGTGTACCTGACCACTGCTGGTCACCACACGGTGCACCAAAGGATTTTCTGGTGCACCGTGTGGTGACCAGCAGTGGTCAAGTACACGTACGTAGTTGCTTTACAATGGCTAGAGCTTTCAAAAGTCCTTCCGGCCAGTGCCGGGAGGAAGAGGTAGCTTTCATATTCCTTATTTTAAAAAAGCCAACTTATATTATTCAAACACAAAAAGCTCAATTTAGTGGAAACCGAATATAGGAGATTCAATACTAATTTTTATCAATACTAAATCATTATGAATGAGAATTTTGCGAAATTAGTCAGCTTTATCCAAGCTGTTTTTATTTAAAGTAACTTATATTTGGCTGACAAATTCGGCGATTTCTAAAAGTGCCTGCTATTTTAAGACAACATAGTGGATGAGGCTAACCAGTGAACTTGGTCGAGACCTTAGTAATTGCTGTGCACATGCTCACTCACATCGGAATCGGTTGATATATACGAGTACTGTTGCATGCAAAAAATGAGATTTTTCAAAATATCATCCACAATAGAAATTGAAACTGCTATATCTGAGCCATTTTTTAAGGTAAAGACAAACAAAAAATGCTCCTGAATAATTATATCAAGGTCAAATACTTAAGAAAGAAACCTTTTTCAATTTCTATTTTTTTTTTTTTTTGCACCTCACTTTAAATATATATATATTTTTTAATTTAATGGCCGCCATTTTGAAACAAGATGGCTGAAGAAGCTGGCCAGCGAACTTGGTCGAGATATTGATGTATACTATCCACATGCCTTCTTACATCGAAATAGGCGAATACGTTTGTTATCGCGTGACAAATACAAGATCGTTTCAAAATGTTAGCCATGCTAGAAAGTCAAAGTGCTATAATTCAACCATTTTTTAAAATATAAACAAAAGAACAAATTTTCAGAAACAAAAACTGCTCCGAAATCTTTGTATCAAGGCCAAACACATAAAAAAATCTTTTTCATTTTCCAATTTTTTAATACCTCATTTTAAATTTTAAATTTAATTTTTTTTAAATGGCAACCCTTTTGAAACAAGATGGCGAATGAAGCTGGCCAACGAATTCGGTCGAGACATTGGTAACTACTACGTACAAACCAAGTTACTTCCAAATCGGTTCATAAATACACCTGATATCGCGTGACAAAAATCAGGTCGTTTTAAAATGTCAGCTACAATAGAAATTCAAAATGCTATAACTCAGCCATTTTTTTAGATATAGACAAAACAAAAACTGTTCCGGAATCTTTGTATTAAGGTCAAACACATACGAAAAAAATCTTTTTTCAATTTTCAATTTTCTGGTACCACATTTCAAATTTAAATTTTTCTTAAAAATTTAAATGACCGCCATTTTTAAACAAGGTGGCCGATGAAGCTGGCCAACGAACTCGGTCGAGACATTGGTATATAATATGTATAAACGAAGTTACATTCAAATCAGTTCATAAATACGCCTTTTATCGCGTGACAAAATTCAGGAAGTTCAAAAATGTCAGCCACGCTAGAAATTCAAAAGTCCTTCCGGCTAGTGCCGGGAGGAAGAGGTAGCTTTCATATTCCTTATTTTTAAAAAGCAAGCTTATATTATTCAAACACACGAAGCTCAATTTAGTGGAAACCGATTATAGGAGATTCAATCCTAATCTTTATCAATATTAAATCATTATGAATGAGAATTTCGCGAAATTAGTCAGCTTTATCCAAGCTGCTTTTATTTAAAGTAACTTATATCTGGTTGCCAAATTCGGCGATATCTTGAAAATCCTGCCATTTTAAGACAACATGGTGGATGAGGCTAACGAATGAACTTGGTCGAGACCTTAGTAATTCCTGTGCACATGCTCACTCACATCCGAATCGGTTGATATATACAAGTTCTGTCGCAGGCAAAATATCAGATTTTTCAAAATGTCACCCACATTAGAAATTCAAACTGCTATATCTGAGCCATTTTCTAAGATAAAGACAAAACAAAAAATTCTCCGGAATCCTTATATCATGGTCAAATACTTAAGAAAGAAACCTTTTTCAATTTCTAATTCTTTTGCACCTTACTTTAAATATAATTTTTTATTTAATTTAAAGGCCTCCATTTTGGAACAAGATGGCTGATGAAGCTGGCCAGCGAACTTGGTCGAGACATTACGATATACTATCCACATGCCTTCTTACATGGAAATAGGTTAATGAATACGCGTGTTATCACGTGAAAAATATCAGATCGTTTCAAAATGTCAGCCATGCTATAAATTCAAAGTGCTATAATTCAACCATTTTTTTTAGATATATACGAAACAAAAACTGCTCCGGAATATTTGTATCAAGGTCAAACACATAAAAAAAAATCTTTTTCATTTTTAAATTTTTTGATAACTCATTTTAAATTTAAAATTTAATTTTTTTAAAAAATGGCAGCCCTTTTGAAACAAGACGGCGAATGAAGCTGACCAACGAACTCGGTCGAGACATTGGTATGTACTATGTACACACCAAGTTACATCCAAATCGATTCATAAATACGCCTGTTATCGCGTGACAAAAATCAGGTTGTTTCAAAATGTCAGCCACAATAGAAATTCAAAATGCTATAACTCAGCCATTTTTTTAGATATAGAAGAAACAAACACTGTTCCGGAATCTTTGTATTAAGGTCAAACACATACAAAAAAATCTTTTTCATTTTCCAATTTTTTTGGTACCTCATTTTAAATTTAAAATTTTTAAAATTTCTTTAAATGGCCGCCATTTTGAAACAAGATGGCGGATGAAGCTGGCGAACGGACTCGGTCGAGAAATTGGTACGTATTATGTATACACCAAGGTACATCCAAATCGGTTCATAAATACGCCTGTTATCGCGTGACAAAAATCAGGTCGTTTCAAAATGTAATACCCGCTAGAAATTCAAAGTGCTATAAATCAGCAATTTTTTTAGATATAGACGAAACAAGAACTGCTCCAGAATCTTTGTATCAACGTCAAACACATATAAAAAAAAATATTTTTCAATTTTCAATTTTTTGGTACCACATTTCAAATTTAAATTTTTTTAAAAAAATTTAAATGGCCGCTATTTTGAAACAAGATGGCGGATGAAGCTGGCCAACGAACTCGGTCGAGACATTGGTACATATTATGTATACACCAAGGTACATCCAAATCGATTCATAAATACGCCTGTTATCGTGTGACAAAAATCAGGTCGTTTCAAGGTATCAGGCTAGCTGGAAATTCAAAGTGCTATAACTCAGCCATTTTTTAAGATATAGACAAAACAAAAAATGTCCGGAATCTTTGTATCAAGGTCAAACACATAAGAAAAAAATATTTTTCAATTTTAAATTTTTTGGTACCACATTTCAAATTTAAAATTTTTAAAAAAATTTTAAATGGCCGCCATATTGAAACAAGATGGCGGATGAAGCTGGCCAACGAACTCGTTCGAGATATTTGTATGTACTATGTACACACCGAGTTTCATCCACATCGGTTCATAAATACGAGAGTTACAGTATGACAAAGATCAGATATATATATATATATATATATATCAACTTTTGAACGGAGGGTGGTTTCGGTGTCATGATCGATGAAAATATACCAAAATTTTTTGAAATCGCTTTCCTCCGAACGGCTGCAATAGGTAGCTTTTTGTAATGAAAGCTACCTAAAATGCTATAACTCAGTCATTTTTTAAGATATAGACGAAACAAAAACTGCTCCGGAATCTTTGTATAAAGGTTAAATACATAAGAAAAAAATATTTTACCATTTTCAATTTTTTTGGTACCACGTTTCAAATTTAAATTTTTTTTTTTTAAATTTTAAATGGCCGCCATTTTGAAACAAAATGGCGGATGAAGCTGGCCAACGAACTCGGTCGAGACATTGGTATGTACTATGAACACACCGAATTACATCCAAATCGGTTCATAAATACGAGAGTTACAGTGTGACAAAGGTCAGATATATATATGGATATATATATGTCAACTTTTGAACGGAGGGTGGTTTCGGGGTCTGGGGGTCATGATCGATGAAAATATACCAAAATTTTTTGAAATCGCTTTCCTCCGAACGGCTGCAATAGGTAGCTTTTTGTAATGAAAGCTACCTAAAAGCTGAAGAATATAGTAGGACACAATCGATTTTCTGGGTATAGGTGCACGTTTGAAATGTTTTAAAAAGTTTTAAAAAAATTGTAAATTTCTGTCACGATATTAACTAGATTCGTAATATGGACTACTCGTTTAGAAACTGATGTCATCGTGTCTGCGCTTCTAATTTTTATTTACATGGTCGCCATATTTATATGTTATATTTTGTCATAATTCATTTGTGATTTTCCTAATATAATCGGTGATAAAGTCATCTGAAAATAGTTTAAGATTAAATTAAATACCTAATCCGTTGGTCGATTTTTACGAAAGTCGATACAGTTTTTGACACGTTGTTTTATGAAATATCCGCCAAATGACAATTGGTCAGAAGCACCGTTTTTGAGTTATCACGTTCACTCACAGACACACTTACAGTTGTGGAAATAAAAAGTAAACATTCCCTACTAACTTCTGAACAAATTATCGTATATTAACTGTCCAAATAAATATGATAGAAGAAAGTTACTGGTACCGAATGATTGGAAATAAAATATACTTTTACATGACGTATAGAAAATTTACCTCTATCTCTATCTAAATATTAAAACGAACCCAAAATTCATTTTTTTTCAATAGCAATACCCAAATTTAACACAATATTTCAAATCTTCGGTTCCAACTATGCCTAGACTCCAAATTTCAAGTCATTTGAATGATAAGTTTTTGAATTATAGACATTCAAATTTTAGTGTTTCTAATGTTAAATTATATTTTCATATTTTTATAAATATCACCTAAAATTTTATTCCTTATGTGCTAATTTTTTGTGCAGCGATAATACTGAAATATCCAAATATAAATACGTTGAATTTGTAATTTTTATAGTTTTATTATATGAATTATGAATTATGAAATTAATATTCGAAAAAATTATGATTTGCAATCAACATTTTTTTTTTTTTTTTTTTTTTTTTTGATGGATTTAGATTTATTAAGTCCTGCTGTATGAAATGCAAAATTTCACACATGCCCTCCAAGTAGTTTTCAAATTATGCTTTAAAAACGACAAAATGTTGGTTTAACACTAGAACCGCCGTAGCGGTAATTTTGACCGCTACCAAATAAAAATATTTCGATTATCACCAGAAGTTTTTTTCTAAAATAAGTTTAAAATGTACCACGGAGAAATAAGTTAAATAGATAAGTTAAGTAGTTTTAATTAAAATTTAAGGTGTAAAATATTTTTATAAAACTTCAGTAACGTTTCCGGCGGTTCTAGCGTTAAGGTTCCGTCTATGATAGAAGTGACAAGATATTTTGAAATTTCTTAGGCTATGCTGTAATCTACCAGTCTTCGATGACTGCTTGAGCGGTGCTTTATATGCCTTTTCAAGAAGGGGGCTCTCTCGGTCAACAATCGGGTACCGAACTTCAATTAGGATAAAGCTCCTAAAATACGCTCGTTTTAAAATAATTAATTTCTGAGAATCATATCGTAAGAATTGCATAAAAATTTTTTTTTAGGCTAATTGAATAGTGTACAGATCCTTTATGCTGTCAGAATTGCGTACTGCTATAGAAAAAAAAAATAAGGTTCGGTTTAATATATGGATGGCCCCCTAAGCAAATTTTACATACATCATTTAAAAGCAGACTTTATTACCAATCGTGTGGTACCAGTAATATTCTTCTGCGATAATTTGTTGCAGAGTTAGTAAGGGTTTTTACTTTTTTCCCACGACTGTACAAGTCATAATTAAATTAATTAGGGTTTCGTTCAACTGACGAAACCCTATTCGTCTCGCTCCTCTGTCTGTCTGTCCGTCACAGAGCTCGTTCTCAGAAACTATACATATTGGAGACATGAAATTTTGGGTACTTATAGCTGAACACATCACATCATACGACAAATCACAAAATTTTGAAAAAGTCGTACATTTAACCCTTTGGGCTCCCGCATGTGTATTTTAAACAATTCTTTCTAAGTGAGCTCCTAATTAATTTGGAGGCGTGACATTTTGCATACTTATAGCTGAACACCTCTCATCAAATGACAAATCATAAAATTTTGAAAATGTCGTATGTTAACCCTTTGGGGTCAAACATGTGTATTTTAAACAAATCTTTCTAAGTGAGCCCCTAATTAGGTTGGAGGCGTGAAATTTTGCATACTTATAGCTGAACACCTCACATCCAACGACAAATCATAAAATTTTGAAAAAGTCGTGCATTTAACCCTTTGGGGTCCCACATGTGTATTTTAAACAATTCTTTCTAAGTGAGCTCCTAATTAGGTTGGAGGCGTGAAATTTTGCACTTATAGCTGAACACCTCACATCAAACGACAAATCATAAAATTTTGAAAAAGTCGTACATTTAACCCTTTGTGCTCCCACATGTGCATTTTAAACAATTCTAGCCCCTATTTCGGTTGGAGGCGTGAAATTTTGCATACTTATAGCTCAACACCTCAGATCTCACGTCAAATAATAAATTTTGAAAAAGTTTTATGTTTAACCCTTTCAACTCCAGCTTGTGTATTTTAAGCCATTCTTTCTAACTGAGCCCCTAATTAAATTGGAGATTTGAAATTTTGCATACTTATTGCAGAACACCTGAGGCCAGTCGACAAATCATAAAATCTTGAAAAAGTCTTACGTTTAACCCTTTGAGCTACTACATATGTATTTGAAGCAATTCTTTCTAAGAGAGCCCCTAATTAAGTTGGTGACATGAACTTTTGCATACGTATAGCTGAATGCCTCAGACCACGCGACAAATCATAAAATTTTCAAAAAGTCTTTTATTATTTACCCCTCTGGGCTCTAACTTGTGTATTTTAAGCAATTTTTCTAAACTCCGCCCTTTTAACCCGGGGAGATATTTTCCAACTTTTGCCGACACCCCTTTGACCATTCTTTCATATTATGCTCCATAGCATTACATATTTTAGTTCCATTTTTTTCCGCTAGGTGCGCCTACTTATCTCGGGTGCTATGGGCCCAATCCCCTCGACTAATATATCTACGGATAGTATGTAAAACGGATTTTCGTTCGGATACAGGTTTGTTTAGAATCAAGTGCGTCCCCTGGTTGTGAAATGTGGAACTAACAGATTTTTCAAAACGATAAAGTGTTTTGAAAGGAATATTAAACGAAACCCTCTGTGCGATCTATGATCACACTTACCCACTTGTTTTTTACAGCATATAATCGGAAGTTTAAAAAAATATTTATTAAAATCTGAGCATCATTTGAAAAAAAAATGCATGGACATACATTAAATATATATATATATATATATATATATATAAACGAATTTTATAACCTACTGCATTGGATGTTAGTTATTATATAAAACTTGATATCTTTAATGTAATTTGGACTGATATCGGCCCATCTCACCTCAGCATTTTTGTATCACCCACAATTTATTTTAATGCAATTCTTAAGTTTTTCTTATGTACGCTCTGCGTTAAAGAAAATGCAAACTCTGAAAGTTTAAATGATCTGAACAAAGCGAACGGTTTCGAATGGATAAAGTAATAACAGCAACAGGACGATGGTGAAGAAGAAGAACAATAGCAATAAGAATTATCCGAATATTGGCGGAATGCAGAAATAGTTGGATTTTCACAATTAAAATTTGAGGTATTTTAAGAACATAAATAATCTTCTAAATTATAGAAAAAGTTGAATAAGGCAATATAATATGAAATTTTAGTACATCATACAGCAACAACTAAACATGACAGAAGAAATATCTCATTGAATATTTCACTTCAGCACGGGTTTACTTTTATGTAAAAGATTAAAACTTATTTGTATTGTTAACAAACGTTTTTTTTTTATATTCCAGTGAAAAGTTCTGAAAATAATTGTAAATATTGTTGCTTTACATAAGGTAACATTTTGACATAAAATAATGCACATATGCCATATGTTAACAAATTGCTACCAATCGCTAAAAAGGTCAGATTGCATTTTTATTGTAGTTGTCCACAATTTAAAAAATATATACTAAATTTTAAGACACTATTAAGCATTTAAATTAAAAACGATTTTCATGATTGTTCTATATACCGGGAATTATACTGGGCATAATTAACTATCTCAGTACCATAGAAGTCTTAATTTTTCTTAATTTTTCAATGTTCAAACCAGGAAAAAAATAATAATTTAAACTTATCAAATGAAATAGATACCTTTTAGGAAGAAGCTACATTCAATAGAACTAAATTACTGGTGCAAATCATCCAAAAATAAAGTTTAACAAAAATTAAAACCTAGTACTAGATGGTTAACAGGGTTAGCTCGGGTGTGATTTTCTAGTTTGCATAATTAAAAAAAAAATTATTTGTAAATTTTACATAAAATAATATGAAGTATAATTTGTTGCTTAACAAAACGAGATATCTATAAGTGATTATTTAATTTATATTTCAACGGTTTCGGGAGATATACTTATGGTTTAATGATAATAATGATTTAGCGATTATCTGAAAATATAAATAGATAACAAAACTTTTGTGAATGTTCTTTATACAGTCGAACCTCGGTATAGTGATCCCGGGATATAATGGACACTCGGATGCAGTGAACTTTTTTAGTGGTCCCGTCCGAACTCCCTTTTAACTAATGTTATTTTATGCGCTTATAGGGGACAGCTGAGATTTTGGTAGTTCGTTTATAGTGGACTCAAATTTTATTTCTCTAATTTTTTTTCAGTTCTCCAACTTTAAACTTGCACTAGTTGGGACTGCAAATGATGGTATTCCTTCACATTGTGATAAATTTCACTCTAGTCGCATTAAACTAGGGCAGGTCTCTTCTTTCCCTACCTTCCGTTGCAGGAACAAACCTCTATTTTCCCCTTTCTAATTCCAGGAATAAGCATCTGGTGTTTAATTGCTAACTCTGCCCCCCCCCCCCCCCCGTTTCTCTGTATAATCGGATCATTCCAAGAATGCCCCTTGTATTACAGCCAAAAATTTCGTGAAAATGGCGAATTCTGTAAAAAAGGAAATCATTAAACGTATTGAAGATGGAACCAATCAATCGGCACTGTGCATAGAATTTTCCTTGTCGAAATCTACAGTTTCAAACATTTGGCAAAATCGCAATGTGACTCTTGCTGCACACGAAAAAGAATTGGAGTCATTGAAGAAACTACATCGGGTTAAAAGGGAAAACGTGAAAGAAGCTCTGCCAAAATGATTCACCATTCAGCCGGATAGAAATCTTCCTGTGACCGAACCCATCCTTTAAATTAAAGAGAATGAGTTTGCCGTAAGATTAGGCTAAAAAAAGGAACAATATTTACTGTGGAAAGATTGTTTATAAAGCAGCAAGTGTTTGTGCATCGGATGTGGAAAACTGAAAAGCTCAAGTGTGACTGGATGTAATCCAGAATTATAAACAGAAGGATATCTTTAATGCTGACAAAGCTGGATTGTTTCACAAAATGATTCCCGATCAGACGTTAAAATTTAAAAGTGCTCTCGAATGTGAGAATAACTGTTCTTGTACGTGCAAATATGAAGGTCTCCGAAAATTAACTGTCGTAGGTAAATCCCAAAAGATGAGGTGTTTTAAAGATGTTAAAAAACTGCCCGTCAATTACAAAGCCAATCGAAAGTCCTGGATGATTTCCAATGTTTTTGAAGAAGAACTTTAGAATAGGACAATGATTTGTTGAAACAAAAACGTAAAATTGTTCTCCTTGTCGACAATTGCACAGCTCATCCCCACTTAGAAAACCTGAAGTGCTTTAAGCTCGTTTGTTTACCTTCTTGCGTAACAGCCCATGGACCAGGTCGTTCTTCGCAGCCTGAAGTCCCACTATAGGAAAAAGCTAGTGATGCATGTTTTAGAGAACTACGAAGAAAACAACACGGAATACAACATCTCTCTTTTGGAAGCAATCATTCTGTTGAAAAAGTCATTGAGAAAGGTGACATCAGCAACAATCTGCAACGTTTTACGACGCGTAGGTCTTTCGAAGGATGTGTTGTTGGAAGGAAAAGCTGCCAACGTGGAGGGCGAAGATGACGAAGAATACTTACCAATAGCTCTGTGGCTGGAAAACCATAGTGTGAACATTTTTCCAAGGAACGTTAGTGAGCACTTTGAATTTTGCAATGATGAAGTGTACACTCCTGGTACCCCTCCAGATGATGACATTGTATCTGAAGTTAAGCAAAAGAACGATGCTAAAGAAGACGTAGAAAACGATGTTGAAGAGGAACTTGAAATTTCGGCACTTTCTATCTGGGAAATGAAATCGGTAACGAATCCCCTAAATTTTTTTTCTACAGAAAATGTGGATTAGAAAATATTAGATTCTTTACTAATTGTTGATAAGAAAATTGAAGAACTCTACTTAAAATCGAATTTTAATCAATCACAAATTACTAATTTCTTCCATAGTATGTAAAAATAAAATCAAGATTTCGTAAGTATGGATTTTCCTTTTTGATATTTGATTTGCTATTTAGTTAGTTAATAATTTGTAAACAAATTACGTATTATTGCAATCAGTATTTTTAAGAATACTATATCATATGCTAATTTTTTTTCAATGAATTTGGGTATAGTGAACCATCGGTTATAGTGGACACATTGCTGGGTCTGCAGACGGTTCACCATAGCGGGGTTCGACTTTTCAGACCTAAAAGAAGTTTAAATAAGTAAGTTTGTAGAGAGTGTTTTCACATCAGTTAAATTTAATCGCATGGAAAAATCCTTGTTTAGAGCATATTTTTTAAAGATAAAATGACTCCTCTCTTTAAATATTGTGCAGTAAGGGAGTTAAATCACTAAACTATATTTTAAATTAAGATTGAAGAATCGATGTTTTACAAATTAAACATTTTTGAGATGTTATAGGTAATTTGTTACGAAAATATATTTTAAATAAAAATGTATTACAATGCCGTGATATATCATTAATTATTTATCATAAAACATATTCAAAAGAATTCCATCATAGGTATTTATTTATCTATTTATATTTTCTGAAAATCATTAAAGAGTTTCACGTGAATATATTTATTGAATCCGTTCAAACAGAAATTAAATATTTACTTATAAATTCCATATTTTGTTAAATGACAGATTATACATTGTATTCTAAGATATATATACATTTTAACGTCTGAATTCAAAATATTTAGATAGGAAACAGTAGACAGACTTTAATACAATTACTAAAAACATACAAAACAATTAAAATGAGATAAAATCATATAAAATTATACACTATAAAATAAACGTTTCGCTATGCACCGCATAGCCTCATCAGTATTCGAATCAACTTACAACAAAATACGTGCATACACTGGACCCAGTCAAAGTTAAAGTCAATGATTTAAGAAAACAAAATATTCATTCGGAACAGGACTTGATTCATTCAGGGTTAATGGATGCAATTTAGTAAACCATCCTTCCATAAAAATTCTATAATAATAGTCTATGCAATTACTTCTCAAAATTGAAGAATCTGTGAAGGAGGGGGTGTGATCCTTGTCAAGTGCATGTTGCACTAACCTGGAATTTAATTTACCTTTTTTAAATGCACCGATGTGCTCTTTAAATAACGGCTTCCCAAAAAATCTCGTTAAAAAAGTTTTCAAGAATACTCTAGATTTGGTTAATTCAACTCCCCCCACTTTTCAACAGGTTAAACCAAATTATTTCGTGTGTTTACCATATTATACTAATGTTTCTGAAAAAATTTCTTCAGTTTTGAAATCATTTAACATAGGTGTTTCTTATAAACCATTAAATAAATTAAGTTCCTTCCTGAATAGCCACAAGTTCAAATATGAAAAAGAAAAATTAAGCGGCGTTGTGTACAAGATTCCATGCAATGATTGTGATAATGTTTACATAGGTGAAACCGGCAGATCCATGGAAATTCGTCTTAAAGAGCACATCGGTGCATTTAAAAAAGGTAAATTAAATTCCAGGTTAGTGCAACATGCACTTGACAAGGATCACACCCCCTCCTTCACAAATTCTTCAATTTTGAGAAGTAATTGCATAGACTATTATTATAGAATTTTTATGGAGGGATGGTTTACTAAATTGCATCCATTAACCCTGAATGAATCAAGTCCTGTTCCGAATGAATATTTTGTTTTCTTAAATCATTGACTTTAACTTTGATTGGGTCCAGTGTATGCACGTTGTTTTGTTGTAAGTTGATTCGAATACTGATGAGGCTATGCGGTGCATAGCGAAACGTTTATTTTATAGTGTATAATTTTATATGATTTTATCTCATTTTAATTGTTTTGTATGTTTTTAGTAATTGTATTAAAGTCTGTCTACTGTTTCCTATTTAAATACATTGTATTATTTGATGCTCTATTTATACAAGATTTTTTTTAAAATTATAGAATATTTAAAATTTATTGACGCTATAATGAACAAACGACAATTTTTCTTTTTCTCAATTTTGATTTTTTTTAAACCTGAAATAATATAAATATATATATATATATATATGTGTGTGTGTGTGTGTATATATACATGTGTGTGTGTTATATCATTAATTCTTCCTTTGTGATATTTCCTTTTATTATGCTAAATTACCGGCATATTCCTTAATTTTCTTATTCATTAATAATATCTATCATTAATCCTATCGAAGTCTCCTTAAATTAATTATCTTACTCAAATTACTTAAATATAAAGCTTTTAGTTTATTCCTAAATTGTATCATTATTTCTGACCATTTCTATTACTTAGTGTGAATTCGAATGTTTTTAAAAGAACCATTTCTTTTTTAGTTATTTTATTTCGAGAAACTTTCGCGCGCTGGGGAATGTTTTACTTCAAAATTCATCTGCTTCCAAAATGACAAGACTCAACAAAACCACTTTACAAAATCACTCCCATTGGACGTGACGTAGGCTGCACGCGTGCCTTTAATTTACTCATTGGCCAGAGCGCCCGCGACGTCATCATTTTGTTCTAATGCGAGCTATGACAAAAAGCTGACGCATGGAAAATTTCCTCAGAATTTCTTCGAATTTGCTTCTGCCAAAATCCTGCTGACCTTCGACAGTAGTTTTCTATTCCAATTTACTTCACGATCATGATGATGATTTTACTTACATCTTAAGATCTGAACGTATCAATGGAAATGTAGGAATGGTTTTTGATGCTGTGCTATTAATAAAGTTATGAAGGCATAAGCTGACTCATTATTTCGTAATGTAGAGACTCCATATTTTTCATTCCAATATCAACATAATTCACCAAGGTCAACATAATACATCGAATCGTTATTTATCAAATTGTAATGATTGAAAAAATGCCTTTTATTGCTCAGTTTGGAATATTCAATCGTATGATAACTTTACCAATCAGTGTGATCGTGTTAAAAATAATAGTTTATGTACGTACCAATCGTTTATAGGGAGTCCCTTTACCTGCGGTTTATTATGTTGAGCTGTCTATATGACAGACCAGATGTTATTGTCAATAAGGTTATCTGAGTGAAATAAGCTCACCGGTTGTCTGCCCAGTTAGCTTAAAACGGATGAGCATTGGCCTAGAAAAAGGGATCTGGGTTCGATTTCCGGCCTGGGCATTTTTTCGCTCAGTTGGAAATATTCAATACGTATGATAACTTTACCAATCAGTTTGATTGTGTTAAATTAATAGTTTTTTGTTATCTGGTGTTTGTATACTCTGGCCAAAGCTGTAGTTTTCTCGTTGTATTTGATGTCTGCTAGCTTTCTGTTTGTCATTCCTATATAAATTTACACTGTTCCATTCTCTTTGGTGAAAGGTATGTCATATAGCCCTGATAATTGATTTCGTTCTAATGAATATGTGTCCTTACAGACTCTGTTTTTTTTTGTTGTTGTTTTTTAGCTGTAGGTTTTCCAATAAGGAACAATATATATATTTTCGATCTGAATAAAGGTATTTCCCAGCAAAGAGGAAATTGCTGGTCAGCAGCAAGATACGTGCTGGCAATGATGGAGAAGGTCTGGAAGATGGTCTACCTATGCATGACCACTGCTGGACAGCTTCAGTCAACTTTGCTGTTGGAAAACATCAGATAAAATTCTGTGGGCATCCATTTTAACTCATGCGCTGGCCCACCACTACATGGAAGTGCACGAACTTTTGAAGTATTATTGCTGGGAACCCTTACGCTAGGTGAAGCAGCGAATATCAAAGACATTGAGTATTTGAACACAAATCTGAAATGAATATCTTAACACAATTTAAGCTGTGAAGCTAGTTTTTTTTTTTTTTTAACTGTAAAAAATATAGCACCACTGCCACCAACAAAATAAATAAGTAAATGAATAAATAAACAAATTCTTTATTTCTACACACTTTTTTTTTCTCCTTAAATCTAGCTTTACTAGGTTACAAAAGATTTCGGTTTTCATAATTTACACAGTTCAGAATCAATAATAAAAAAAGCGCATAAAATACATAGGATTTCTATACAATAGAATAATTTCTATACCAGTTTAATGATTGGGAAAGAACATCACAAAAGCAACAAACTTGAAATTGTGTAATGAGAGCTTGAAAAATACGAGCAGTCGTACCGTAAGCTGAAAGTACTTGTTCATGTCCGATCACGAAAACCAAACAGCACCGAACGTGATTAGTACTTGGGAGGGTGACCACATGGAAACCGCTGAAAGTTCAAATATTTCTATTATAGACACTTCTACAGATATTTCTATAGCTCGTGGTGAAACTAGCTTATAGAAAAAAGAACTATAATTATGTAATACTTTGGTTTTTTTTTATAGAATTCTAAAAGAAATTTTTGTAAGGGAAAGTGCTGGGCCAGCAAAGGAATAGCAGAGGGATAGGTGCTAGCACTGCAGGAAAAGTGTCGGATTGAAGTAATGTGATGGAATACCAATGCTGGCCTGCGGTTTGCCATCACTGATGGGCCAGCTGCATTCCGCTCGGACACTTTTGTACGGGTTTAAGTAATGGCACGATTGCACTTTACCGCTGATGGCAGTGCTGGTTGCCATCTTTTTTCCAGCTGATGGCCCACTGTTTCTTTCTTTGCTGGGTTATTTGCCTAGTAATTTTTAGTAGGCATTATCTTAGTATAATAATTTTAAGTGATTTTCATACATAACTTTTAGAACAATTTATTATTAAATAAATATTATGCAATCATGCATCATAAGACCATGTTTCATAAAAGATAATTCTGTTCTGATCCTATGTATTATGTTGCGGGGATGTGTTGCGTTGGGCACAGGCGCCTCGGAAAAAGTTTTCTTTGAAGTCCATTATAAACATTAAATGGATGCCTGAAATACAGCAATAAAACTAGTTTTTAACAAAATTTGCATTATTAGGTTATTGCGTGAATTTTAGGAATTTCTACTTAGTTTAGAAATTCATAATTAATACCAGAAAATCTGGATATTAATTTTCCCTTTACTTAGTTTTGTAATTACTTAAGTCTGTTCTGAAATCCAAAAAGACTACTGTAAACATCTATTCATTAATTATGACCACCCTGTATAATAATTATTTAAGCAATATTAAAATAAATATTTGAAATGAAATATTCGGTAAGGAATTTGCAAGATTTCGCGTCAGCAACGGAATAAAAATATAAAACTTTTTTTTTATAAATACAGTAAATTGTAAACATAGGATCACAGATATTTATTTTAAGATGTAAAAATGCAAATTCTTTCAGTGAAATGTGTCTAACGTATGACAACTATTTTAATTTTATCTGAAGTAAGTCACGTGTAAAATTATTTCCTTTGTAGGCATTTTTCAAGTTTAAAAATGTGTCTTTATTTAAAATATTTGCACTAAAAATGCAAATTATTTTATTTTCGTAAAGTAATGCATGAAATTCTTGATTCATTTAGATAGTTACATGCATATTTTATTATAGGAATTAAATAAATGTGCCTGTAAAAATCAATAATTAAAAACTTTGTAAAAGGTTTTTAAAATGAAAATGCATAATGCTCTTTTTTAGTACTCCGTCGTATTTATGTTACCTTTTTTGTTAAATAATTCTTGGAAAATAATAAGTAATATAAAAAAAAGGTTCATTATTTGTAATAAGAAATCACTGCTGCAATGTTACTATGATACTTAAATGTATTTTTTATCTTGTACTTAATAAATATAAATGCAAAAAAATTACATTAAATCCAAGTAATTTGTATTAGAGTAAATTTTACTCTATGTTTATCCCTTTTAATATACGAAGCGTGTGAATGGAATATGTAAAATCTTATTACAAAATAAATACTACGAATATTTTAACATACTTTTAATGAAGTCAAAGAAATTATAAGTATTTAATTAAGTTAGAGTATAATGTGTTTATTTTTATTTTATAGATCGCATGTATAAGGAAATCAAGTTGAATAATAAAAATGGATATTTGTAAACTTCAATTAATTTATACTACTTTTTCTAATTCTGCAGTGCATCTCTTCCAAATCTTAAATAACTTCATGGAGGCAGAATTGTTGCATATATTCTCACTGCGTAAATCGATCTCTATTGATTTTGGGATAATGGATAGTAGATAAAATCTTGATGGATAAATTATACTACTATTTTAAAAATCAATCTGTAAAGGTTCTTTGTTAGATAGTCTTGCCAAAGCTGTAGTTTACTTGTTGTATTTGATGTCTGCTAACTTTCTGTTTGTCATTTATATATAAAATTACACTGATAAAGGTATTTGTTTGCCTTGTAAATCTAATATTACTAAGTATTAACTTAGATTGATTATTTTAAGTGAATTTCAACAGAATTTTATAATAACTTATTACTAAGAAAAGATTATGTAATCAAGCATAGTAAGACCATGTACTGTACGTCTGTTCTGATCCTATGTATTATGTTGCGGGAATGGGCAGCATTGGCCACTGGCGCCTCTATAAAAATTATCTTTGAAGTCCGTAATAAACATTAAATGGATGCCTGAAATACCGCAATAAAATTCATAATTCATACCAGAAATTCTAAAAATTAATTTTCCCTTTATTTAGGAAATTTTACGATTACTTAAGGTTGTTCTCAAACCCAAAAAGACTACTGCAAACATCTATTCTTTAATCATGACCACCCTGTATATTAATTATTTAAGCAATATTAAAATATATTTTGAAATGAAATATTCGCTAAGAAAATTTGTAAGATTTCGCGTCAGCTACGGAATTAAAATTTAAAACATTTCTTAAAAAATAAATACAGTAAATTGTAAACACAAGTTCACAGATTTTTATTCTAAGATGTAAAAATGCAAACTCTTTCAGTGAAATGTACCCACCTCTTACAACTATTTTAATTTTACCTGAAGTTAGTCACATGTAAAATTATTTCCTTTGTAGAGATTTTTCAAGTTTAAAAATTCGTCTTTGTTTAAAATATTTGGAGTAAAATTGTAAATGATTTAATTTTCGTAAAGTAATGCAAAAAATGATTGATTCTTTTAGATAGTGGCATGCATACTTTAATTACACGAATTAAATAAATGTGTATGTCAAAATCAACAAATAAAACTTTGTAAAAGGTTGAAAAAAAATGAAAATGCATAATGCTAGTTTTTTAGTACCCCCATCGTATTTATGTTACCCATTTTTTGTTAAATAATTTTATTAAGTAATATGTAATATTTAAAAAAAAAACATATCATTAATTGTAATAAGAAATAACTGCTGCAAAGTTACTATGATACTAATAATTTTTTTCATTTACTTAATGAATATAAATACATAAAAATTGCTTTAAATCCGAGTAATTTGTATTAAAGTAAATATTTACTCTATCTTTATCCCTTTTAATATACGAAGTGCGTAAAAGCAATATATATAAACCTTATTGCGAAATAAATTCTACACGTCTTTTAACATACTTTTAATAAAGACAAACAAATTAAAAGTATTTAATTAACCCGGGAGAACTCGCTGCATGAGATTTTCTCTCACAGTCGTACTTTTTTAAGACTCTTATTTAAATCATTTTTCATTTTAATTAAAATTTCAAAATGTTTTACAATTATTTTACCTATTTTGTGAATAAAAGTACTAAGCCAACCAAATAAGTTTGATATTATATGAATGTAAAGTAAAAGAAAAGCAATTGGGAATTCTCACTAGCGAGTTCTCCCGGGTTAAGGTACAGTATAATGTAGCTATTTTTTTTTATTTGATTTAATTTTTTTTTTGGGGGGGGGGGGCAGGGAGTGTATATACTCTGATTATTATAAAAATGTAATTAATACAGATGTGTATAAATCATTTTGGAAATTTTACAGATAATAAAATTACATTTGCAAAGATTTATTTGTTTTCATTCACTGTGATATTTCTGAAAACAATCTCAGGTTTACCGAATATAAGCCTAAAAGTCTCATACAAATTGCATAGAAAAAAATAAAGATATATTGCTCAATCTTAAGAAAAATATTTGAAACTAATTTTAAAGCATCATTATTGCAATATTACTCTTTAAACAGAATTTAAATAAAACTACATTTAAAAAAAGCATCTAAATTATATTTTCTGCATGTAACATGACAATTTAAATGTTGGGGAAGTTTACAGTGGTGTACCCCAACTCTAGGTTTGTTTGGATAGATTTTCAGTGAAAAATATAAAATTATACAAATTCGAAGAAGTACGCTACAAAAGGTGGTGAGGCCGCAATTATTAGTTTCGTTAGGAAAGATTTTCGTTTAAAAATATAAATTAAAAACCGGCAAGAACATGCGTAGGAAAACCGGTACACGTGACTAAAGGCAGTGGGTCCTCTAAGTTCATTTGGATAGATATTCATTATATAAATAATCATGGTTCAAAATCTCATCATTCAACATTCATCAATCATTCAACAGCGAAAATCCAATGAAATATGAATATTGTTTAAATATTGGCTTTGCATTGGAAATATATACTGTACACTGATAGTACTTGAAAAATAAACGCTAAGCGTAAATATTTGCAATGAAATAATTAAATATATTTTTTTACCCCTTTAAGATGGGAAGCTTTTTTGGCAGAAATGAAAAGTCGTGGTAGTTTCTGCTAATTAATAGGATCATATCTGATTGAAAAAAAAAAATATATATCCGATGTCAGGCTACGTCAAGGGAGGATCCACGCAGTTCTGTGTTGATCGCACAAAAAGTAGAAAATGTTTTTTTTTTTCTTTTTCTTTAGCACCACCTAAACAATTGTGTAGGTCAGGACTTAATTAGTTAATCATATTAATGTAATATTGGCTGAATTTAAACTTTACATAGCTAATATTCACGATTATACAGAGTGTCTCATAACTATTGGTGTGATGTGGAATCACATATACTTTTCTTAAATTATTCCCGTTTCTAAATTTCAGTTAAAACTAATCTTAAATTACTTATTTATTTTATCCTAACCTTTATTTCAGTTCGTATTGTAATTTTACTCCAAAAGAAAAGAAAGAAAAGATATTTAACAGATGCCTTTATCACTAAAACGGCTCTCAGAAAGATAAAATTCATTTAGATGGTTATTCACCCTCACTAGATATAAAAAAAGAATAAAGATCGCTTTTGCTTTCGGTCAGTAGAAATAACTCTTTGCTCTTCTTAATTTTTGAATTTAACGCCCTCTTTAATTCATAAATTTTTTCAGTACATGCGGTCTGTTTTCTCTTTCACACTATGTTCCCAAAACTTTGCTCCTAATGTACGAATTGGCGTTCGAATTCTTTTTGGCTTATTTTTAAGACTGCTTTTCTGGTTACCCTGCCACAAAAATTGAAATCTTCTCCTTCTTGTTCAAAGCGTAACAGATAATTTTTGCTCATATGAATTCATTGATTTTCATGTGCTCTTTCTTTCCGCCCATTGTGTGATGCCAATGCATGAATTTCAGAATGATTAAGTGATTTGCTCGCTCTCCTTCACGAACATCCATTTTTGTATGAAATGCTTTAATTTTATATTTCTACTCCAAATAAACAGATTTCGTAAAAAGCAATTTAAAGGCATTTATTTTTATAATTTATCACAGCCTACAACTATTTATATACTCCAGCGAATGCATACAAACTGAAACTGGTAAACATTTGCGGTCATAAAATATTTTAAAATACAGAACTATACATAATTGGGACAAACTTTAAGGAGAGGTAGGGCACATCAAAAGGATTGATAACAAAATAGCAACCCATGAACACCGGAAACGTAATTGTACTTCACTAGGTGGTGCTGCTCAAGAGAGCACTGGAAGAGAAATATCTGCTTTATCGCAATCATTCAAGCAGTGGTCGCATTGAAAAGAACATGAAACATTTTACGGACGTAGTAGTGTAGTTATTCATGCAAATTGTGATGCACATTCTAAAACATCCGGCAGTCCGGTACATCTCTCTCTCTGGGAACCGTTCTCGATACTGTCCTTGAGCTGTTGGTGCATTGCCACCAGTCAATCTGTACGAATCAATCCAATTAATCCGAAGTGAATGTCTGACAGCTCCCTGTCCGTAAAATGTTGCATTTTCTTCTCAAGTCAACTACTACTCGAAAGACTGTAATACAGCAGATATCGCCCCCGATCCCAGTGCTCACCACCTAGTGCTTACGATGAAGTTTCCGGTCATGGGTTGCTATGCAATTCTCAATCCTTTTGATGTGCCCTACCTACCGTTAAAGCTTGTCCCAATATTTATGTGACACCCTGTATAGTGAACATATAGCCGTTATTCATTTATATATAGTCAATATAAACAATATTGGTTCAACGTCATACACAGCTTTGAAGAAAGGAAAGAAATATTTATAAATAACTAAAAGTAAAATATCATTTATTCAATTACAGTTAAAATAGCTTTTCTGCAAATATATATAATAAAAACCAAATGAATAGTTATTTAGAGAGAGAAAACTAAAGGGTAATTTAGAGTTAATTTTTCTTTTAAAAACGTGCGTAATTATTTTTACTCTTTAAAGATCTTTATCCAGCTGCTTGTAACTGTATCTAAACAAAAAAAAAAATGAAATGTACAGATTTAGACAGGTTTTGTCTTTTTTAAGTGAAAATTTAGGCATTGAAACAAAATAAAGAACTGCCATTATATGTTTGAAGGTATTATCAGAATTGAGATTTCGTAGGTTTATGTAATAAAATTAAGTAAATGAAAAACATGATATAATACAGGCCACAATATAGTATTTTTAGGAATACACCGACCTAATTTTGAATGTAAATTATGTTACTGATGACGAGAGAAATAGCTGTGTTGGTGACTTTCACAGCTGTGAAAAATCTCCCAAAAATTTCAACATCATATATGTATAAAAGCAGAAAACCAACGTTTAAAAATGCTCAAAAAATATATGGAATGCAACAAACAACTGTTTCGAATCTTCTAGCGAGATTCTTCTTCATTGAAAGGTAGGGCAAGGCACAGCGTGCTAGAAAAAGCAAGGCTGAGCAAAATGACAGACTTATACACCCGATGCGGGTAGCGAATGCTCCAAAAACAACCAAGGAGAGATAAGTAGAGGAATCGACTGAGTGGACATGTGGCGACATCTAGCGCAGACCGAGAGAGAGAGAAACCAAAAAAAGGGGGAAATTAAATTAATGCTTTCCAAATACTTGGAAAATTAGGAGTACTAGATAAGTCATTGACTAAAGAGCGAGAACTTTTATTGATGTGGTAAGCTTCCCAAAAATCAAGATCAAAGTTGAAAGAATATTTTTGGATAATGATGGCTGAAGATAAATTGAAACTATGTTGAAAACACCAACAATGCTGAGAAATAGAAGAACGTTTAAGCTACTGATTTTTAACATAAACATCATGCTCTTTTAAACGAAATCTAATTGCACGTTTAATTTGTCCAATGTAAGAAAGACCACTCTGGCAAGAGATTTGTTAAATACCCCAGTTATCTACGCGATCAGCGGGGTGTTTGAGATTTGAAAAAGTGATTTTGTTAACAGGAGAAAAAAGACCATTAAGATAAAACCTTCTTAAGATTTTAGAACTTGCTGACTGATTTTAGGAAAATATGGCAACACAACTGAAGTATTAGAGTTGGAATTAGAATGCTTTTTAGAATGGACGGGTTTCGTCAATTTCTTATAATTAGAATCCTTATATTAGAGGAATAACCACGATCAACAGCGATAGCTATAAGGTAATTAAATTACGCACTAACTGAGGAGTAGAACAAATATTGGTAGCCCGAAAAACAAAAGTATTGAAAGAAGCGAATTTGTGGTTAGGGGGATGAGAAGAATACCTGTGAGGTGGGAGACTGACAGCAAAAGTTTGACGAAAGACGGTAGTCTAAAAGCCATTTTCACAACGAATAACAAGGACATCCAGGAAAGAGAAACAGTTATTGGTCTCTGTTTCAGAAGTAAATTGAATACAGGGATCAATAGAATTCATAATAGGTATAATGTGATTAATATCCGAATTCATTTTGGATATTAATCAAATGTTAAATGAAAATTATATTAATCATATCAATTCATTGAATTCGGATATTAATCATATTCTCTCTATTATGAATTCTATCGATCCCTGTATTCAATTTACTTCTGAAATTGAGACCAATAACTGTCTTTCTTTCCTGGATGTCCTTGTTATCAGTTATGAAAATGACTCTCAGACTACCGTCTTTCGCAAACATTTTGCTGCCAGTCTCCCACCTCACAGGTATTCTTAGCATCCCCTAATCAGAAATTAGCTGCTTTCAATGCTTTTGTTTTTCGGGCAACCAATATTTGTTCCACTCCTCAGTTACTTAGTGCTGAATTTAATTACCTCAAAGCTAATGCTGTTGATCGTGGTTTTTCCTCTAATATTATAGATTCTATTTATAAGAAATTGACGAAACCCGTCCTTTCTGGAAAGCATTCTAATTCCATCTCTAATACTTCAGTTGTGTTGCCATTTTTTCCTAAAATCAGTCAGGAAGTTGCTAAAATCTTAAGAAGGTTTGCTTTTAATGTTGTTTTTTCTCCTGTTAATAAAATCACTTTTTCAAATCTCAAGCATCCCGTTTATCGCCTAGAAAACTGGGGTATTTACCAAATCGCTTGCCAGTGTGGTCTTCTTACATTGGCCAGACTAAACATGCTCTTTGATTTCGTTTAAAAGAGCATGAAATTTATGTTAAAAATCAGGGGGTTAAACGTTCTTCTATTTCTCAGCATTGTTGGTCTTTTCAACATAGGTTCAATTAGATTAATATTAACACAATTATTCTAATTGGTAAACAAATCATATTAGATGTAAATTTCCAACTGGGCGAAAAATGGACGATTCTGGTCGAACTTTTTCATTTATTTAATTTTTCTTTCATTTATTCTGTTGAGCTGAACCAGGTTTCAGACCAGATGCTGTAATCATCATGGTTAGCTGGGTGAAAAAGTTCGACCAGAATCGTCCGGGATAGCTCAGATGGCAGAGCACTGGCGGCTTCAGCCAGGAGGTCCCGGGTTCGAATCCTGGTCCGGACATTTTTCGCCCAGTTGGAAATTTACATCTAATAGGTTCAATTTTTCCTCAGCCATCGTTATCCAAAAATGTTCTTCTAACCTTGATCTTGATTTTTGGGAAGCTTACCACATCATTAAAAATTCTCACTATTTAGTCAATGACTTATCTAATACTCCTGATTTTCCAAGTATTTGGAAAGCATTAATTTAATTTCCCTTTTTTGGTTTCTTTTTCTTTCTTTCTGCGGTAGATGTCGCTACTTGTTCACTCAGTCGTTTGCTCTGCTTCTCTCTTATTGGTTGTTTTTGGCGCATCCGCTACCCACAGCGGGTATATAAGCAGGCGCGTCTCTGTCATTTAACTCAGCCTTGCTTTTTCTAGAACGCTGTGTCTTGCCCTATTTTGCACTGAAGAAGAATCTCGCTAGAAGATTCGAAACAGCTGTTTGCTGCTTTTCATGTATTTTTTGTGCATTTTTAAACATTGGCTTTCTGCTTTTTAATATTTTTATCATATATATTGTTGATTAAATTTAAATCTTGTCTACACAATTTAGAGTATCTAATTTTAATACTATTATCAACGGTTCGATGTTCTGGACCAGTGTGTCTCAACCTGTGTGCCGCGGCACATCAGTATGCTATGAGCGATTGTCAAATGTACCGCTATGGTTTTTGACAAATAATTAAAATATCATGGTGTACTATAAACGATACGACTATGTGCTTCTATATACTTCTATGTACTACCATCCTTTTTCACTCCTTTACCCGTATTAGCGTTTCCAGCGCACAATTCCTCCCTTGCCTTCAAGGTCCATACGAGAATATCGCCACTTCAATATCAAGACTGAAGTCATTTAATGAAAAATTAACACTGTGGATGGAAATCTGTAATATCCAAAGGACATTATCACTGCTTTCCAAGTGTAATTGAATCTCAGTCGGAAAGAAAAATTACAGACAAAATTATAAGTACGATTGACGAACTTAAAACTTACTTTACTTCGCTTTCAATTGACCAATGTGAACCCATTTTTAATTTGCAAGACACCAAATTTGACAAGAGAAAAAGAACAGTTCATTTATTTGAGAAACGATAAGTCTTACCAGTCAAATATAATTTGAGAAAAATTATGATGAATTTTGGCTTCCTGTCAAAAATTTGTACCTTGCAACCAGCTTGAAAACTTTTGCCTTTTGCATCTTCATGGTTCTGTGAATTTGGATTTTCAGCATTCACAGAAATCAAGTCCTAAAAGCGAGAACGACTTTCAAAAGTTAACTATGAAATGCAAATTTGTCTGGTAACTTTGGAACACCGTTTTGAATTAGTTTTTTTCAAGAAAACAGACTCAGCTCTCTCATTGAATAAATTTTGTAATTTTTTTTTTTTTGTATCATACTACATTTGCATTTTTTATATTCAGGTGTTCGGCAAATAATTCCATATATTTTTAATGTGCCTTCAACCAAAAAAGGTTGAGAAATACTGTTCTAGACAGTAATCGATCTTGTTAAAATGTGGTTAACGCCTTTGAGAAAACACTTAACTTTTGATGAAATCGCCGTATATTTCCGCGTATAACGTATTTTTGAAGCGATAAAATTGTTAAAATTTTACAGATGCGCCTGCTATAAAAATAAAAGCTTAAAAAGTAAACATAAAAGTTGAGCTTGAATATTAATAAACAGGCGAATAAGAATTGATTATTTGAATGAACAACAATAAGATTACAAGCGTTTTGTGGGGATCCAGGTATTTAATCTTGACAGTAACTTATGTCTTCACTTTGAATTTCCTTATTTTCTTTAGGTTTTTATTACATATTACACTTTTAAATGCTACTTATTGTATTTTTATGCTACATATCACACAATGGTTTCTTTGCAAAAAAAGAAAGAAAACACTGCGAGTAATACAGCGAATAGAAAAGTGCAGTCTCAAATCGTTCGTGCTCGTTATGCGTTGTGCCGCATTATACACGGGGAAATACGGCTATTGTTTTAGGAATGAAATTCCGATATTTTTGGCGTGATGTAAATATTATTAATTAATTTTTACTTATTAATTATTTTTTTACAATTGTATCCGTGTTACAATAACAGTTCATTTAATTATACACCAAATATTCTTTATTTCTACAATTGTACCCGAGTAACAATAACAGTGCATTTTATAATGCGTCAGAATGTCTTTATTTTTACAACTGTATCCGAGTTACAATAACAGACATTTAATGATGCCTCAAACCATACTCGCTAAAAAAGGTCAATTGGCTGCGAAGCTACAACAGTGAAATATTTTATACGCTATAAAGTGAAAATATAAATAGAAAAACAAGGATGTAATATTATTTAAGCAAAGTACTTTAATTAATAGTTATATATTAATTAAATTATGAGTATATGTTGAAGAATGTCTTCACAAATCCTAAAATTTTTAACAATAAGGTTTTTCTTTTCTAAAACCATATCTAGAAAAATTCAAAATCGGGAAAAAATTATAATTTTATAAAATAACTTCACTACCTTGCGCTTTCTACAAAGTGTAAAAAAAAGTGAATTTTCCATATTTGGGATCGGTTTCCACTCAAAATTTAAGCATTGTAATACAAATCATGAATTGCAGTTATAAAATTAGACGTTATTTTAAAGATAACATGAGCATAAAACCATGCGTTATGCATAGATTTTGAAACAATTTCCAACGCATTTAGAATTCTACAATAATATACTTCACCGTTTAAAAAGGTGAAAAAAGATGTCTAAACAAACAATTTGTAAAACGCATAACACATTTTAATACAATTTCATCAATCCCCATCAAAAGGTTTTTAAAAAAAAAAAAAAATATTTGCGCTGTTCTTTATATGACCCATAGATTTATCATACAATACATAGTATGCAAAAATTTAGTTAAATTAGAATACATGTACCACAGTTGAAAATTCCTCTTCAGCAATTTTCATCAATAAACGGAAATGTACTTTAGATGTTTTGTTCACCGCTGTAAGTCATGTGTAGAATTTATACACTAAGAATGGTTGGTTAGTTGATTTTTGACGGCCAATTTTCTGCTCGAGGGATATAGGCCAAGGGGGGGAAGTGCCCTTCGTGAGGGTCTTTCTAAGGGAACCTAACCCGTATTTACGCATGGAAATCTATGACTCAAAGAAAACCGTCAAAACTCAGAACGATTAGGCCGACGGGCGCGATTTAGTTCGAACCCAGCACCTCCCATCTACTAGCTTCGAGAGCAGAACTTCTTGGCCACTGGTGGGGCCTATATATATATACACACACTAAGAAATATTTTTTTTAAAGTTTAATGTAAAAATGCGTACCACAAGACAAAACCCACGTCCAGAAATTGTCATAGAGTATGCTGTATACGAATTATCTTGTGTGTCCCTGTATATCAATGATGAATGCATGTACATCATATTTTATGGTAAATGCCTTGCAGTACACCTCAGAGAGGTGTGTAATTTCCAACATGTCTGAAATAGTGTCACATGAATAAAATACACCGCAAACGGTATTCCCCGTTGACCTTAATGTCATGGAACTCTTTTGCGTGTCCCTGTAAATGACCGATGAATACTTTCCATACCATAACGTATAGTAGGCATCTTGTAGTGTATTTCAGAGATACATATAAGTTTCATTGAGTTTGAAATTGTGAAGCATTATTAAAATCTCCACAAACAATTTTTTTCTCATACGCCGTAATGTAACGGAATTCTTTTGAATGTCCCTGTAAAAGAACTGTGACTGCTACAAACTTCACTTTCAATACCGAACATGCCATAGTGAATATTAACTACATATACCAGTTTCATGGCGATCTGACTACATTTACGCGAGCTAGAGCACGGACAGACAGACAAACCGAAGCCATAATCACTTTTGAACTATAATAAAACACACACACAACAATATATAATAAAACACACAATAAATAACGCCTGCATTCAACTGTTAACAGTATATATAAATATATAACAGACATAAATGATGGTGATGATATTTTCCATATAAACAGCATATTGCGTCATCATTTTTTAAAACCTTTTAGCTATAATTAAAAAAATAAATAATAAAATGTTGTGAATTTTTACTCCAGGTGCTCTAGCTTCAAAACATTATTGCAAAAAGATGAAATCCTCTATTCAAAATATAGCGTGGTCGTAATGTTAATACAGTATATACTCTGATTAATACGTCTTCGCTTAAGACATATCTCTGGTTAATTACGTCAATTTATTATATTTATTGTATGTATATCTGTTTAATTTTTTTATATATACTGTTCAACTACGTTGGGAAGTGTTAAAAATTACATTTCTATAAATGAGCGTACTTATTTTTTTTTTTTTTTTTTTTTTTTTTTTTTTACCTTTGCAGCTATTTATTAAATAATTAAATAAACGAAGCATTGGTTATCAATAAATCTATCCCTTAAAAAATCCTACAAGAAATATCGTGTAAAGTTTTTTGTTAAAAAAAATCTCAAGGCGTTTTCTAAAGATATTGGTCTTCAGATGTTACAAGGGAAAATTTCAGCTTAAGAGCTTTGAAGCGCGCTGTCAGCAATAAAATGTTTAAGGTTTTTAGGGAATAAAATATTTCCGCTCGTAAGTAAGGACAAGTTTTAAAACTTTTTCAGCGTGATAAGGAAAATCTATAAAACGAAAAATATGAAGCCTAATCATACGATAAATACCTTTAGAAAAATAATATTTCTTTAACTTGTATAAGGATATAACCGATATTTTTACTTTACACTAGAACTAATTAAAAGAAGACATTATATATTTAAATAATAAAAATTGAAAGTACTCAATAATTGCTATAATTGATACAAATAAATTTTAAAACGGCAAATCATACCTTTATTAGTTTGCATTTCCACATATTTTATTACATCCGAAGGTAACATTCTCAAGAAAATAAAATGATAAAAGTATTTCCGCAAAACATTCAAATTGAAAAATTAGTAAACAAAAACAAAATCACGCGAACACAAGCATAATGAAATTAACTGCAATATTAACAAGTTGGAAATTGCTCGTCAAACGTGGCAAATGAGGTGCGTTCAAACTATTAGTTTTATAAATATTTTTTGCACCGCATATCATACTGCATGTATATTTTAGTGCACTTCATAAGTGCCTATCAATTTCATTCTGTTCGAAAGGCTATAACATCATTAAAATGCACTTGGAATAATTTTTTCCCATTGGCCGTAATGTAATGGAAATCTTTTGACTGTCCCTGTAATTAAACTATACATCCGATTTTCATAAAATTTCAAATGACTCGACAAAATTGTGCAACAGTTATATATTTTAAATTTAAAACTATTCGGTTGAGTAGTTTTTGCGCTGTTATATGCGGGCGGGCAGAAAGACCGACAGATTTATGGGCGGACAGACAGACGGACTGAGCGACGAATATAGGTGCTACGAATTTATATATTTACGGACGCATCTAAAATGGAAATTTGTGAACATGAATTATTTTATATTATAATTTCATTGTTCTGTATAGCATTTCTTTCCATTTTTCCATTATTTTTCAATTTGAATTTTTTTGGGGGAAAACATTTTTATCATTTTATTTACTTGAGAATGTTGCCATCGAATCCTCTGAAACATGTTGAAATGCAAATAAATAAAGGTATTTTTTGCCTTTTTAAGTTTATTTGTATCACTTATAGCAATTATTGAATACTTTCATGCTTTGAAGTGATTTTTATATACAGTTTATAATAAAAATTGTTTTATTTTTACTGAATCATAAATAATTTATACCCATTTAAATATATAGTATCATTAAGATAATGATATTTTCCATATAAATAACATATTAAAATACACGACATTAGTTTGTTAAAACTTTTAACTGTAATTAAATATTTTAGGTAACAGAATATTGGGAATTTTTATTCCAGGTGCTATAGCTTCACCAACAAAAGTATTGCAAAAAGATGAAATCCTCTATTCAAAATATAGCGTGGTCGTAATGTTAATACAGTAATATATATATATATATATATATACATATATATATATAAACTCGATTTATGACGTCAGATGCCGCCATCCGAAGAATCTACAAGAGCCTTTTTCCATTTCTTCCGGTCAAGGGTCCATTCCTCTTCCAGACCTCTATTCCTCATTGTCTTTGAAATATCATCCATCCAGTTCTGTCGTAGTCTTCCCGTTTCCTTTTTTTGTTTGCTACATAATTGAATGTGATTTTGGGTAGCCTTTCATCATTCATTCTTTTGACATGACCAAACCAGATTAATTGTTTTTTCTGGATCCCTTTATTTTCATCATTTCCTTGATTCTGTCATTCTTATTCTTTCTATTCTTGATATACTGCATGATCTTCTTAAGGCGTTCATTTTTACTGCCGCTAATTTCTTTCTTTCTGTCTCAATATATCTCCATCCGCCTGCTCCATATAACAATACGCTCTTTACAATAGCGTTGTATATATTATACTTTATTTTCATAGGGATCTCTTTACTCCACCAAATACAACGATGACATGCAGCATATATTCTGAATACAGTATATAATCTGATTAATACGTCTTCGCGTAAGACATATCTCGGGTTAATTAAGTCAATTTATTATTTCTCATCATTTTCTATTTGAAATGAATGTCAATGACATCACTACTCATCGGATAATGAGAAAAATATTTTAACAGTTAACCAGGCGGAATCTAAAGACACTCGTCCTACACATTACTTTTTAAATAGCAATTTTGGTGGCACGTCTACAGTTTTGGTGCCACGTGGTTTATTATAAAATCAAGAAATATTTAGTCAGACTTTTGAAGAGAATGTTGACATTCCACAACCGACTATATGAGAGGGTCAAACGATGTTGTCAGCTGTTCACTGATATTACACATCTAAGTACGATATAATAGACCAAAGCTCGGAGTCCTCAATTAGAAATACTGATGAACTTACCTTTAACGAAGTCCCTATTGACTAAGTTTTCTACTTAACGAATTTTTCTGCTGAACCTTGACTTTGAACACAATTAACATGTAAATTAATCTCCATATTACGAAAAATATATTCTACATAACGAAGTTTATTCCACTTTTGTACGTGTGCAGCAATCAAACGGGGAGGTTGTTGTTATGTGTATGCAGAATTGTATTATTGTATGGAGGTTGTATGTGTGAATTTATTTCAGCGGATTGTATGAAAATGAAATCATTTATTTAATCATTTCCATTCAAAAGAAGAAATTTAAGAAGCCTTCGATACAAGAAGAAGAAGATTCCAGTTTCATGAAAGTATGACAGATGAGTTGTTCGGATACTTACATAAGTGCAAAAAATTATACTAATAATTTAGACTAATAATAAGATAGAAGCAGCAGGATTCGTTCGGTGGCTTTATCGCCCCCAGCCCTCCCATCCGGCTTTTCGGTGTCTTTAATTTGTGCAATTTCCCTTTTAAATTTGCCCGGTTTCAATTTTTGATTTTTATTTCAACCTGGCTTTCGCTAGAGTGTCTTTTACTTGGGAAGTGGCTGGGGATCTGCAAACCATGCTTCCGCAAAAGAGTCGGAATAAGTAGAAGGATAAAGGGCTGCGGATGAAGAGAGGCCGCTCACCGCGGCGGTTAACCCAACCGCCGACCGAGACTAATAATAAGCTAGAAGCAGCAGGAGTCGTTTGGTAGCTTCATCGCCCCAAGCCCTACTTCCCACTTTGCGCATACTTAAAAAAGCGGGAAATTATTTTATGAAAAGTGTATTTTTTATAAGAAACTTGTAACAAAGAAATATTAAAGACACTTTAAAAGTTAAGGATTTGAAACACTGAGAAAAAGAGAAAAGTTACACTACGCTTCAGTTTTTGTTTACCCCTCTTTACTATGTGATTTTTTAGACGTTATTCTAATAAAATTTTTCTCATGTGTCTACATTGCATAAAAAAAATATATAAATACTGCTTGAATTAAAATACATTTTCCCAATATTTCCATTTTATGTGTATTTTTCATTTTATGTATATGCATTTTATTATAGAAATTTCATGAATTTCAGTTGTTTTCTGTTTAACGAATTTTCTTCATAACAAAGTATTAAAGTGTAACGACGACACTTCAATAAATACAGATTTCACTGTAATTCGGTAAAAAGCTCACTTGTTCCATTATTGTAAAGAAAAGACTTAAAAAATTAAATATATTTGAAATATTTAAGCCGTCATTAATGTCAATGACATCGCTTAAGGCTGCTAGTCACTCAGCTTCCATATTCCCATCACAAGTGTTAAGTCTATAGGTAATTGATGTATCCATAAATTTAAATATCTCCTCGGGAAATTAATATTTTAAACTCTTTTTTTTTCTGTGTCCTCGTCTTAAAGGATGTCTCTTTTTTTATAGTTCACAAAATATTTCTAAAGTATAGACTTAATTTTATGTGATGTAGCAAAATCTTACTCGCAGTTCGTCAGCTTTGCCCACATAGAATATTAAATTAAACATAGATTTTGGAAACATTTTAACAACTAAGAATAAAAGCGACAACCATTAAGAAGAGTTCACAGAAAAAAGGAGTTAAAAGTACTCATTTCCCGTGGAGATTTTTCAAATATACGAATACATTCTATGCTCATACACTTAGAATTATCAAGGGGAATTCGGAAGCTGAGTGACTAGCAGCGTTAATTTGTATGACTCATCGTATAATGTGGAAAACATCTTAACAATTAACCGGACAGAATCTAAACACACTCGTTCGGGGCATTACTATTTAAAAAGCTATTTTGGTGCCACATTGTTTATTAAGAGATCAAGAAATTTTTAATGACACTAATAAAGAGAAAGACAACTTTCCATAACCGGAAAAATAAGAGGTTCAAACGATGTTGTCAGCTGCTCACCGATATAATCCTGTAAAGTGTGATGTAAGAGATCAAAATTGATGCAAAATTGTTCAATTATTAAAAAGAAAACAGTCTTAAAAATTTAATTATCTTTGAAATATTTAAACCGTCAAGATATTTGTATATCTGGTTTGTCCAGAGTAATTAATTCATTTTAAATTAACAATATTATTATAAAATTCCATTTTATACTATGAATACTAATACAAAGTACTAACCTATTTAAATTCTTAAAAAAAAAATTAACTCATTGCAAAGGATTACTTTTATACCATTAATATGTTTATAGCTTTTGATGCTGACTTCGGTTAGCACCGGCTACAAATGGCCTTTAGTTGATATCCCCATTAAGGAAGTTCACTCCATGTAATTTTAAATGTTTTAAAGCGCACATAAATTAACGACAGACATTAATTTTTGTATGCTTTAATATATATATTGTGGATCGATGGAATATTAAAAAATATATTCATCGTATTTTCCCGTCATCGTGTACCGTGCGGTTGCCGGCCGATGACGTTCCATAACATGGCTTATTAGTGAGAAATTTCCCGAACTAGGGCATTGGTCAGAGTAGCTTAGTGGTAAAGCAATAATATGGTACGCTGTGGAACCAGGTTTGAATCCTGGCCCCGGCTGATTTTTCACTCCTGTTGGGTTATTGTATTTATTGTGTTCAAGTATGTCTTCACATATGTATATTAAAAAATAGTAAACCTTTAAAAAATAGTAAATGTTTTTAATTTTTGAGTTATTTAATTTTTTTTTTATGTTAAAAATCTCCGTCTTTTATATATTTTGAGTGATGCGTAATACGAAATGGTTGGGAAAATATTTAATAAATTTTAAAGTTATTTAATTTTTGTTCTTATGTGAAAAATCTGCGTCTTTTAAATATTTTGGATAATGTATGGTACGAAATGGTTGGATGGTTGGTTGTATTTATGACGGCCAATTATCAGCACGGGGATATAGTCCCTGAGAGGGGGTGTGCCCTCCGTGGGGGTCTTTCGAAGGGAACCTAACACGTATTTTTACGCTTGGAAAACCAAGTTTCGAAGAAAACCACAAAAACTCCCAACGATTAGGGCCGATGGGCGCGATTGTGATCGAACCCAGCACCTCCTGTCTACCAGCTTCGAGAGCAGAACCTCTCGGCCACTGGTGGGGCACGACATGGTTGGACAAAATGCAGTTTCCGTAAACTTTTATAATAAAATACATCACATTGATCCATTGTTCATTCAAATGTCTGCATTCCCTTTATGTCTAAAAAAAAAGAATTAACAGATTTTTTACTTCCCAAACATTTTTCTTAATTTTTGAATGATTTATGTAATAGTTAAAAAAAAATTAGAAAGATTTTTTGGAATAAAAAAATAATCTTGTTGTCCTCTATGTCTAAAATTATGAATATACGGAAATGTTTTCTTTCTCGACCTTTTCTTAAACATTTGAAAATATGTTAGAAAATGTTTGTAACAATTAAATAAATATTTAGAAAGCTATTGTCTAGTAAAATAATAAATAAATAAATTGACCTTTATGCCTCAAATATTAAACTTATAGTAATTTCCACTTTTGGAACATTTTTCCAGAATTTTTGTAATTTGTGTAGTTATTAAAAACTTTTTAAAAAGATTGTTTATTTTTCAAAAATTGCCCTTTATGTGAAAATTATGACTTTATGGAAATTTCTTCTTTGAGAACATATTTTATGAATATTTGAAAATACATTAGAAGATTTCTGTAATGATTAAATAAATTTTTAAAAAGATTTTGTCTATTTAAATAAAAATAATTAAATACCCATTACGTCCCATTTATTATTTATCATTAGTCATTATTTGCACTGCGGCGCTACGTGTACTAAGTTATGAAGTCCAGGCAATAGGGGATTTTACCTGAAAAATTAATACTAGTTCTGGATTTCGACTCACTTTATGTTTTTTGGGTCGCTGAATCCGAATTTGTAACTTCCCACCAAAATTTCACACGGCAACCCCTGAAAAAAATTGATTTTTTGAAAAAATTTGGTTTTTGAGAAAAGCGCGCGGGGAATGTTCCAAGGCATAGCCCCCTCGCTCCCCGTTTATCCTAAGTCATAATGTTATATATCCTATTTGTTGCAAATTTCGTCTAGTTCCTGAATTTCATAATGCTTTTCCCCTAAAACAATAAGAAATTTAAGTTAATAACAACTATTTTTTTTTGGGGGGGGGGGGGGGTTCGGGGGGGGAAATTTTGGGGGTAAGTTAAAAATTCGGATTCAGCAACTCAAAAAAATTAAAGTAAACCTTATAAGGAAAGTTCGGAGGGGAGATGGGAGGGCGAATGTAAACGTGTGAGTGGTTAAGTGGAAATGCGCAACTTAGTCCTCGCAGCACCGCGCGCATGTTCCGAGGCAGTCCAGTCCCCCTTCCCCTTCATCCTAAGTCATAATGTCATATATCTAATTTGTTGCAATATTTGTCTACTTACTGAATTTCTAGATACTTTCCTCCTAAAACAATAAAAATATTTATTTTTTTAATAAAAACCTTTTTTTTGAGGGGGGGGGGGGGCTTTTTACCAAAATTTGGGGGTTTGCCGGGGGAAATTTTGGTGGGAAGTTACAAATTCGGATTCAGCTACCCAAAAAACATAAAGTAAGCCGATTTCCAGAACTACCATTAATTTTGCTAGGTAAAATTCCCTATTGCCTGGACTATAAGTACAATAGTTTTGTACAGCTATTACAATTGGACATTAACTATGTTTGATTTTTTTTTCTATTACACTAATTTAAAAACTACATAGATATATAAAAAATTAAGGTTACGAAAATCTATTCTTATATTTGAATAAAAATACCTTTCATCTTTTGCTTACAAGTTTTATTGACAGATTTTAAACACACTGAGACTGGTTTAACTCTTTAGAATTTATCCTATTTATTAATCATATATATATATATATATATATTGGGGGGGGGCGTAAACGATAAAAATGAAATTATTTCAAAGTATTATTAAAAAAATTATTATTATTTCAATAGTTGCAGCAGACTTTTTTAATTACAAAGTTTTATTGCACATTTGTTACATTTTGTTTTATTAAGAAAACTTATTTTGTTATGGTATATTAGCCGGAAAGCCTGATTTACCCAGATGTGTTGGAAATGCTAATATTGTGTATATTAGAACGTAAACTAGTCGAACTTTGCTCATCCAAACACTTCCATATTGTCAAATATTTTTATCAGTTTTTCAAATTTTAAGTGAAAACCACAATGTTTAACTTTCGTCGTAGGACGGGCATTTACACTAGTTTTAAGAATAGTTCTTGGTAATATCATTATTACTATTACGATGGAGAAATACTAAACACTATTTATTAATTACTATTATTTATTTCAGAAGTATTATAATTGTGCATAATATATCGTAAAACAGTGACAAAATTAAAGATTGTATTCAGAATATGCTTCATTTTAATTTAATAAAATTTAAATATATCTATGTTTAAAATAATGAAACTATGCATCTTCATTTTTATTATAAGTGAAACCGCCGTATAACACTTTCATATCATTTGAGGACTTAAAAATTGAAGAGAAGACTCTTTCCACTTTGTGTCTAATGTTCTCCTAGTAAATTTTATAAGTTAATTTAATTTTGCTCAACACTTTTAAACTATAAGTATTTTCATTAAGAAAGTTCTAATGTAATTGGATTTGGAAATTGAAATTGCTTTTTCGGTTGTCCATGTGTTTCGCACAGATAATATATTTGAGTTAGCAAAACTCTTAATGACATGAGTTGAAATTTTCCAAAACAATTGCAATTACGTTCTTTTATCTCATTTGCAGTTTGCCAAATAATTATTATATTTCTGACAAAATGAAAATACTTGAAAGGAATAAAATTCTCAATGTAACAACAAACTGATCTTATACAAATTTTTAAATGCGTTTAGATGAATACAGGGTCTCCAAAAATGGACTAGCAGCTTTTGAAATTGAATAAAAAAAAACGGCCACAGCCGCTGAATTTATTCTTCAAGGACATTAATGAGTCATAGCGGGAATTTTAGTACTTTGTTATAGTGACCCTCCATGCATGAATCAGTAAGCGACCAAGATATATCGCCAAGTTTTGAACAAATATGACGTTGTATTCATGTACGACTTATGTCCCATTTATGTTACATATGACAAAGATATAATGAGTTAAAAAGCATATACAATGTATATATATATGCCATGTATATAAAACTATACGACGTAAATATGACCACCAAAACGTAGATATGAGTAATGTTAGAAGTTAATATTTGTATATAGCATATTGCGTATATATAGGGCATATAGATGCACATGTATGAGATTGACAAAATCATTCTGTAATTAGGATTGCGAAGGCTGCTGTAACGAAGAAATACAGGATATATTTATACGGTTTTCTTAATTTAGTTCCAAACGTCACAGATAAATGGCTCTGCGTTTCCTCAAATAAATAGAATACCAAATCTAGAGCTCATTATTATATATAAAAATTAATCTAAATTAATACAGATTTTAATCTTTATGCTGTTAGAACTCCAAAAATATTGTTTTCGTTTTGGAATTCAAGATCCTGTCTAACATTATTACAATTTGAGACACAAAAGCTTTTTGAGAGAAAACTTTTTTCTAGAACTTTGTAGATAACAGATATAGACTTAAGAGCTTATAAAGAAAATAATAAATTATACTACAACTATCTAATCATTTAAAAAATATACACTATAGAGGGATCAAAAATCATAGTTTATTACCCAATTCCTTTATGAACTCCAGAGGAACTCTTTTGTTTCAGAAATGTTTACTTAACGCATTTGTGCCTAATTTCTGTTTTCTCAAATTTGTTGGTAAAATCATGGTAACATGTTGCAAAATGAACTGGAAAAATACTAAAAAAAATACGCTTAAATTTTTTTTTATTTATTTGATAAAATGTAAACTTACTAAATATGGGAATGTACATAATATTTATATGCATAATTATGCATATATGTTTTGTCCAATTGTATGTAAAATAACCTTTTAAATTGTATATTTATGTACCATAATTAGTATGTTTATAAACTACTAAGAAAAAATTATTTCTTTACAGCGGCTAATAATATTATAAGTATTATTAATAATAAATTAAGAAAAATCATATTTAAGGCTTAAAAACGATTTTTTTCATAATCATCTTTAAAAGGACTCTACATAAATAACTCTCTCCAAAATGTTAAATAATATGTAACCATTCGTGCCTCGCGCCCTTTATTTTGAACGTTGCAAAGCTGCATAAAAAATAGACTTGAAGGTATAATTTCACAATTTAAAAAAATACGTATTTCAAAGAAGTCTACAAGCTAAGATCATGATTTATATATTTCAATCCTTGATCGAAAAAATACAAATAAACTTACTTTTTTCATTTCGCCATTTTGAACAGTGAAAAATCTATAAACACTGATAAAAGGCCTTCGTTTGAGCAAATAAATATCCCTTTTACGTTGTTATTGCTCGGTAGCAGATAAAGACATTTATAGATAATTATTTTATGTAGTTTTCATGTTATAGAGAAAAAGAATATTATACAAATTTATTAAAATTCGAAGCGTCCCAAAAATCGGACGCTAGGCATAAATGGGTTAAATTCTCGAATGCTGTTGTTTCCTAGATTTTCTCATTAGACGTTTTTCTAATGGTTTATATTATGCGTTATAGGGTACCGTAATTGTGCATCACAACTGCGTTACACAGAAATTTCTCAAACATTTATAAATATCGCGATGTTTGCTGATTTAGCGAAAAGAATATAAAGGTTTTTTAAAGAAAACTTAATGATAACTTCAGTTGATTTAGGTATTGTGCAGTGTATCCTTGGACAACTGAAATGCAACGTCACTTTGTTGAATATATTAAAGATGAATTACTTTCTTTTAAAACATGAACGGAAAATTATTTCTCCAACATAGATTATGAAAAACTTTCCAACACATTAAGAATAGTGTATATCAATAATTGAGAAAACATCAGACTTGTTTTGCTCATCCCGGTATATGACCTGTAGATTGGTATTTATAATACATCGTATACTAAAACTTAGATTACACTCATAGCACAGTGTAAAATTCCCAATCAGCCATTTTCGCCTATAAACGGAAACGTACTATATCTGCTTTGTGTGCCCCTGTATATGATCTATAAAATTTAAACACAAGCATTATGCCAAAATATGGTTAATTTTAAAGCGCATTTCACAACTGAAAAGCTCTGCCAACAATTATTCTTCATAGCTGTGCTGTGGAAAAATACTTTTGAGCGTCACTGTAAATGAATGATAAATTATATATACACCAGATTCTACAGTGTTTACAGTATACACCTCATTGATATACATAATTTTTAATAAATTTAAAACAGTAAAATGTCTTTAAAATACACCGCAAACGATTTTTCACCATAGGTCGTAATATAACGGATTTATTTTTCTTGTCAAAGGAAGTAGACCGTGAGAGCCCATTGTTCGTATTCGACACCGAAATTGCTATAGTGAACTCCAATAACGTATATCAATTTTATGAAAATCGCATTATAATTACGCAAACACCAATGACAGACGGACAGAAGGACAGACAATCTCAATTCATAAACACTTTTCAACTTTGTTGGAAAGAGTTTAAAATGAACACCAGAGTGCCATTTATCTGGAAGAGTTCAGAAAGACGTAACAGAATACTTATAAAATAATCAATTCAAACCAAAAGTAGATTATAATAGAAATAATGATGTGGTATAAATGTAAAGTGCATGTAAATAAATAGAAAGTAAGAAATATTAGTTATCCATGTCCGTGTGATATCCACAGTGCTTGACAAATTCGGTACATTGCTTATCACAGTTTTAGTTAGTATCAGTTACTGGGTGTGTAAAGTTCATTTAAAAACTTTTATTTTCATTATACATTTGACAAATCTAGTATATTGCTTATCACAGTTTTAGTTAGTACCAGTTACGGGTTGTGTAATGTTCATTTAAAACCTTTATTTTCATTATACATTCAGTGCTTTGTAAAATTAACATCGGGTTCCATGTCAAAGAATAAACTTAATAACATATAGTTCTATTTGATAGATTACCTTTGCCACAAGAAAATGTCTCATGTCCATGTAAGGAATATCAGTAGATTCTAAATTGCGCAACTAGACGGCAGCGTCCTCCCCCCTCCTTTCTCAAACAAAAATTATATAGTTTAAAAGAGAAGCTGGTTAGTAATTTTAAAAGTATAATGCATATTACTATATGAAATGATTATTTCGTTTATAAATAACTGCGAAGTAGCCATGAATACAAAGATGGCAGCACGAGTTTCGCGGACAAGACAAATTAGGCTACAGACAATCTCAATTCATAAACACTTTTCAACTTTGTTGGAAAGAGTTTAAAATGAACACCAGAGTGCCATTTATCTGGAAGAGTTCAGAAAGACGTAACAGAATACTTATAAAATAATCAATTCAAACCAAAAGTAGATTATAATAGAAATAATGATGTGGTATAAATGTAAAGTGCATGTAAATAAATAGAAAGTAAGAAATATTAGTTATCCATGTCCGTGTGATATCCACAGTGCTTGACAAATTCGGTACATTGCTTATCACAGTTTTAGTTAGTATCAGTTACTGGGTGTGTAAAGTTCATTTAAAAACTTTTATTTTCATTATACATTTGACAAATCTAGTATATTGCTTATCACAGTTTTAGTTAGTACCAGTTACGGGTTGTGTAATGTTCATTTAAAACCTTTATTTTCATTATACATTAATTAATTCAGTGCTTTGTAAAATTAACATCGGGTTCCATGTCAAAGAATAAACTTAATAACATATAGTTCTATTTGATAGATTACCTTTGCCACAAGAAAATGTCTCATGTCCATGTAAGGAATATCAGTAGATTCTAAATTGCGCAACTAGACGGCAGCGTCCTCCCCCCTCCTTTCTCAAACAAAAATTATATAGTTTAAAAGAGAAGCTGGTTAGTAATTTTAAAAGTATAATGCATATTACTATATGAAATGATTATTTCGTTTATAAATAACTGCGAAGTAGCCATGAATACAAAGATGGCAGCACGAGTTTCGCGGACAAGACAAATTAGGCTACAGCTTACAAAATATAAAAATAAATAGATTGATATGTATTATTAATTACACAAAACGTTATTCAGCTCTGTAATTTATTTTCGTATAATATTTAATGTGTAAAAAAAAAAAAAAAAAAAAAAAAAACTTTTGAAAAAATCAGCTTAGTGGACATAATTTGTAAGCCACAACTGGTTACAAACATAACATTTGCTTAATTTTTTATGTACCGATGTATGAATTCATGAAAATTTTATCTTATAAAGCATTTTTCGTGAATTTTTTAAATTACACCAGAATATTTACATAATCATTTAATATAGTTTAGAAGGATTTTAGAAGGATTAAAGGATTTGAAGGATTAATTAAATTCGATTTTATAGAGATTTTGTGCAATATTCATAACACTACTCAAATCTTGTATTTTAAATATTTTTCTTAGTATTTTGTAGAATTAGAAAATGTACTAATATCATGTTCTTACAATAGAATAATAGAAACATTTCCGAACTGAAAAATCCCCCCCCCCCCCCCCCAACGTCAAGAAAGCTGAAAAGATACGAAGGCAAAATAAATCATCCTTTTAAAAATATTTGCTGAAAAGATGCAAAGGCAAAAGAAATCTTCCTTTTAAAAATATTTTTGTTTTGTGTAACCAATAATTCTTTTGGAACAAGATAAAGTAATGTATCTATAACTCATTCTAAACTGTATTACTACTAATCGATGTATTAAATTAAATTTTTAACAGGTTATTTTAAGGATACTTAAACGTACCTTCAGTAGATAAATGGCTAAAGTAAAAATGCAATTTTATTAAAATATATCTTATTATCTGAAATATACATGCATTATCAGGTAATTCCGAATCAGTAATTTTATTTTCCTTTTTTTGAAAATAAATTTTTAAAATTACATTTCTGGTGTAATAACCATATTGTTACATTGATATATGTCCGTGTAAATTTATAATTAATATTTTTTAAGGACAGGCGAGTACTAATAAGAAAAAGAATTTTTTCTGTAAATTTCTTTTGAAAATAACCTAGTTCATTTGTATGGCAGCGATTAATTGGTACATTTTGAATAAAATATACTCCATCGGAACGTACATTTCCAAACCCATAATCAAACTGATTGAACTGATGATTGAATCAATATTTGAGTGGAAAAGTCAACCCTGTAAACTTAAAATCTTAATCGTAAATTTTCGAGTATGGAATCTTTACTTACAACAACACTGTGAATTTTTATTTCAGTGAAAGTAAGCTTTTCTTAAGCGTTTTCAGTGAAAGCTTTTAAAAGGTTTTACAGTTCGATTAAAACTTAGTTTGTATTTTCATCAATATTTTTAATATAACTTTGTACTTTTATAAAAGAAAAAGCTATAGTTTTAACAGAAAATTTCCCCTTAATATCAGAGCATTTCAATTTAATATTTAAAGACATGCATGTCTTGTAATAATATAAAAGCACAGGTGTTGAACTGTATGCTCTAAGGCATTTTAAAATCTAAATAACGACTTTTAATGATATTATTGTGTAATATAATATCCAGTTGTAGTATAGAAGTAATAAACATTAAATTGATAAGCAAAAGACTAATTTAATTTGAATTAATCTAACACGTATTGTTTACGGTAACATGAAACACGAACAGCATACTTCATACGATAACAACTTTTAATGATGTTTTTCTTTAATGCAAAATCTAATAATAGCATAAAAGTAATAAGCATCAAATTTATAAAAATATAAGATTTAATTATAAAAGTAACTGAAATAAAATACACAAATATACGAGATGCGTTTTCCGTACACAAGTGGTGGCTTACCAATAAAAATACAGAAAGAGAGCGAAATTTATCTTTAACATTGATTGAACATGGGGATTTTTGGAAGATGGTAAATGATGCAGCTGATAATACCTTAATTATTTTGGAATTGGGTGTTGTGTTTTAACTAATTTGCGCACTGAGTCCATGTTTTTCGAGGTTAAATTTATTTATTACAAAAAGGTTGACAAATATTCAAGTATAGTACTATACTAAAGCACGGTACAAAAACAAAATAAAAAAATTCACCGTAGAAAACTGATTCCAAGTTTTTTTTATTTCAAATGTCTTAAATAAACTACATAAACGAAACTCTTTTTTTATGTAACTGTGGTTCTTAGTTTAATTGTAGTTTAATAGTCAAAAATATTTTGCACAAAATAATGTTTTATAATAAATTTCACAAAACGATTTTAATGCAAAAGTCTAATACATGAAATTTTTGCTGCCATTGTTTAATCCAAAGTTGGTCTTTTTTACAAACATTATTTTATCACAAATCCCCAGTATCATTTTTAAAGCCATATTTAAAAATGCCATGAAATTAAAATTTTCAAAAATGTTATCTTCTATAAGTGTTAAATGACGTGCCTAAATATTGTGACAAGATCTCTAATAATCAGTTTGCATATTTAAAGAAAAAAAAATTAAGAGGGTTCGAAAATTGTGAATTCCGACTTTTCTTTTTGTTCCTGAATGTTTATGCGTAAAAACTGAATTATCTGAAAGTAAAGGACTTACAAAAATTATTTATGAAAAAATTTAATAGTTAAGTAACAATAAACATTTCTGAATATGGGATAAAATGCAATATTCTGAATTTCATAACAAAAATCTTCTCAAATTCTTTTCTTCGTAGAATGCATACAATATATATAACTTATTACACTTTTGTAAAAAGACAAATGTTTATTAATCTATCTACAAAATGGTACAAAAATTTCTTAAGTTAGAAACGTTTCCTAAAAGGGTTTTTATCTTTAGATATCCCAGAAACTAAGATATCTTTGAGATTTGAAGAAGCTTTTACAGAAACAAGTTTCTTTTGGTGCCACTGGTTTTTGGAAACTTTTTCATGTAGGTTTTATAATGTATGAATTATCAGTTTTTCAAATCTAAAATATCAGTTATTAGGTTACTAACAATTATCAATTAAACTTTTTCAGCTGCATAAGTGAATTCATACATGACAGAGAGATAATAATAATTTTAATACAATTGATTTATCATGTTTATCTGTAAAACATATATGTGGAACTCGAAAAGTTTTACTTAACACATACCACTTGAAAAACCTATATGGCAGGTTAAGAAAAGTGAGTATTTCACTATAAAATATACGCTGAAATGTTTCAGAAAAACTGTGACAGTAAAACATTTTTTTTTTTTATATAAATGTTTCTTTAAATCTTAAAATATATTATTTAATGAGGTCCTAATGATATCGAATACTTTTTGGAATCGGGTTTATTGTATATTATCGTTTGAAGTTTTATTATCGTTGCATAGATTAATAAACAGAAAAGTGTCAGTTAAACAGATGGCATTGAGTTCACAGGCTGTTTGCACTAATTGTATATTGTACTCTTATTTCAAAAAATAATGCTCCTCCAAAAGTAAATTAAGGGGTGTACCCCCCCCCCCCCGTTTCCCCTCTTTATACTTAACCAATGAACCTTCAAATCTAATCAGGGAAGCGCCTTATCAGAATTAACCGGTATACCAAATTTGAAGAATATCTGATAATTCGGCGTGTAAAATCCATTTATCTAAGTTAAGGGGGGATTAGCCCCCTATTCGCCCCTTTATACTTAACCAATGAATCCCCAAAACTAATCAGGAAAGCGCCTTATCAAAATGAAACTAGAAAAAAAATGCGAAGCAAATCGCATATTTCTATCAAGAATTATCGCGTTACGTACATACATACAGCACCGGCGGGCACATTAGCTCTCAGGCTTTGAAGCCTGTGAGCTAAAAAGCACTTGTCTTTTTTTTACATCATACACGGTAAATAAAAAAAAATAATAAGAACTTAATTAAGGACTTATTATCCAAATACATGCAGATTATTTCAATCTCTATTTTAGACCCAAAAATTGCATTTCAAAATTCTGTAACAGATGTAACATAAAATACACAAACATTTTATCTGAAAAAATTCATTGAAGTGTAAAAGTTATCACATCTATCCACTTAAAAAAGTGATTTTATGTTCTTAACAAGACTAAGTAAGGACAAATTATAATAATAACTTTTTTAATTAATTTGTGAACAATAAAAAAGAAAACAAATTGGCATTTATATATGTAACTGACGTAACTTTTATTGTGTAACTGACGTAACATTATCACTTTACAAAACGCAATAATGGTACACATCTTAGTTTGTGAACTGTAATTTACAATGCCTTCTTAAAAGGATTTTTTTATAGATCATAAAATATCAATTTTTTCTACCATACCCTGAAAATAACTGTATTATTAATTTAATTTTTCGCCCCAACATAAGACTTTTATGTGGAATCGCCCTACACAAAAGCTCCTGAGAAAAAAAAAATATAATTTAAGCAAAATGCTAATTTAAAGCTTCACTAAAATGTAATATTTCAATATTAAATGAAAAATGTTTCTTGTCTTCCAATTTCTATTCACTACTAAAAATTAGCCACAAGCTATCCAGTAATTTGACCATTTTTATAAATAAGCATTATTTAACTGTAATTTTTATTGATCCTGACTGTAATATGGTCAGTACTATGAGAATAATATCTTGATAATATGGTGAACAAATCACCGTTTGCAAAGACTGTCGAATGCATGAACTGCACACTATATTGCACATTTTAACAGTGTAAGATAAAGTGACCATATTTCGTTCCCCCAGTCACTTTTAGGCCCTAAATGTTGTAATTTTCTGTGAAAACCTACCAAATTTGGATTATACTTAGACTAGCTATTCACCCACATAAAACCAAACACAAATATCGTACAAAGAATTTTAACAATGCTAATTTTTTTTTAAGTATCTAAAAAATGCAAAAGGTAAGAAATTGTCCAGTTTCGTCCCACCAAAAATCCAATATACCGAGTCTTAACTTATAAATAAATAAAAATTGATTTTTAAATGAGTAAGTAATTCAATTGACATTAAAGTAAGGCACGGGGAAATGTACTGGTTATCAGTAGGAGATTAACATAACGAAACATTAGCCATACAAACATGAAGAAAAAAAAATGTCATGAAAAAAGCCTTCCTAATTTCGTCCCCGGGTCGAATATAAGAGCTGCAAGGGGGACGAAATTGGGACTACGCTACTTCCCTAATATGGCGGAGCTTCTGCTCCCGTAAGATGAACTGAGCGTTCTAAACCTCACTGTATGCTACTGTCAGCATCTTACCTACGTAAAATACATGCAATGAATAAGAAATAAATACTTACAGTACAGTAAATAACGTTCTACAAACGACGTAATAAGAACTCAGGTCTCCTAAAAATAGGAAATTCCGCGTCTTTAATTTATGTATGCGCCTTGGCGAACGAAGCTTTCAATACTCACGCCTTTTACCTTCCTCCACTGTGCCTTGCGTCATAAGTTGCACCAATTTCGCAGAAGCGGGGAATTGAAAGGGAGACGAAGTTCGAAATGGGATAAAATATGGGCACTTTACTCTATTTACAGGCAGGTAGCAAAAAGACATAACGCGACCAATAGAGTTCAGAAAAACGATGTGACGACTCTGAAGTTAATACCATTTATATTAAAATTTGTCCAAAGAACAAATTTACTCGAAAAAAAAAGTATCAATGGAAAACAAAAATGGTTTAATTGATCTTGATCGTAATATAGCCAATAATATGGTCATAATATCTCCACAATACGATCAAGTAATCTTTATTTGCAAAAACTGTCGAACAACTGAACTGTACAGTACATTGCAGATTTTAATATTGTACTTACAGACCGGCAGCAAAAAGACTTAACACGACCTATAGTGTTCTGAAAAAAGACGTGATTACTCTCGCGTTAATATCATTTATATTAAGATTTGTCTTCTAAAATAAGATTGAGATAGAAGTAAATTTACTCTAAAAAATCTAAGAAAATCGTTTCTAACCGTTCGATTGTTTTAGTGCAGTGAAGTGAAATTAACCTTTTCATGCAACTTTCTTAAAAATCATTCATTTTCAAAAAGTATTTAAATAAAAATCTCGTTTAGAAGTCGACTACTATGCTATAAAAAACACATTTATTCGAATGAGTTCTTTTAGTACTGAATTTTCATTAGATACAAAAAAGTTACTGTAATAGTTAAGAAATTTTATTTTTAAATTTTGAAAAGAAAATAAAGTGTTTAAAAAAAATCAAAACTTTTCTAATTTGAAACCCAAATGAGTTAACTTCTCTTTTTGTAAGCAAGTAGTTACAAGGATTCGATGGAATTAACTTTTTATAATAATTATAGACCTCTCAAATAGTAATAACATAAAAAGACATTTTTTCCTAACAGACAATGATTGCATTAGTTTTCATTTGTAATCTGATGAAGCCAAACAAACTTCCCTGCAACTTGCTGAAATTTAATTATTTTTAAAAACATTTGAGAAAAACTAAAGTCGATCTCACATTACATATATCCTTTTAAAAGTGTGATTTTTATGGATCTGTTAAAATGTTATATGTGTGTTAAAAATGTTAGCGCAGAAATGTTTAAAAAGATTTATCCTTAAACCTAGCAGAAAAATGAGAAAATAAACTATAAAAATGTAAAAATAACAACTACTTAAAAAGGCTATTTGATTTATTTACTTCTTATTTGAGCAACTATTTACAGAAGTTTTATGAAGGGAGCTTGAAAAAAATAATGTTTAAAAGAACTATTAAATTAATTTAACAAATTTTAATACACGTAATAATTCGGAGTAAGAAATGTTTGATAGTTGTAAAATATGCTCAAGCAAATAACTTCATTTAAATAACAGTTAAAACGATCGCATTTACTTTTTTAACTATTAAGACGCTTTTTTTCCCCTAAAATAACAGTGATTGTATTAGTGTTTATTTTTGGGTGAAGCCATTTTTTTTTTTTTTTTTTTTTTTTTTTTTTGTAACTTGCCTTATTTACTTATTTAAAAATTTATGGGTAAAAAAGAAAATCATTCACACAATATGTATTGTCTTCTAAAAGTATGATTATAGGGATCAGTTTAATTTTTTTTGTGTGTGTGTGCTACAAATGTCACAGTAATAGTTAAGAAGATTTAACTTTAAAATTTTGAAAACAAATAAGAAAATAAACTATAAAATATAAAAATAACAGCTTTTACTTTATTCTGTTAAAAAAAAAGTTAACTTCTTATTTCAGCAACAGTTTACAAAATTTTATTAAGAAAGCTTCAGAAAAAAAGAACTCTTAATTTAACAAATGCAAATACGCGTAACAATTGGAGTAAAATGTTTCCGTCTCATTTAAAATATGCTTAAGTAAATAACTTCATTCAAATCATGTTAAAAAAGATAGTATTTACTTTTATAACTGTCTGAAAAATCTAGGCAAAAAAATGTATTTTAACAAAACAATTATTTTAAAATCATTTGTCAGTATTATTTAATGTATATTTATTTCACTTTAAGAAAATAAAAAAATTGTATTTTTTAGGCAACTTTCAATCTTATTTTATCAGCGGTTTAAAAAATATTATACATTTAAATAAATATGTTAGTATGAGGACGTAAATGTTTTCTTTTTACTTCATTCACATATGAAAAGTAACTTTCTTTCTGTATTTTACATGTTTTGGGAATGTATTTTCATGCGTTTGAAAAGCAGGTTACATGGAAAGTAAAAAAAAAAAAAAGTTACATGGAATGTTAAATTTATTTACGCATTAAAAATTTTGACATTTGACTAAAGCATGTAGTTGTATTTTACGATGAAAACAGAAAACTTTCAAAAATGCAACGTTTGCCAGATTTTTAAAAATAATAGAAAAATTCAAAATCATAAAATAAATTGCACTTCAACGCTACAGTATAATCCATAATATATTTTACTTAAGGAGTCTCAGGACTCTTAAAGCTTCAAAATTTTCAAAAATGTAATTTTTAGGATTCCGTATTTAAAAAGTAAAAACGGAACTATTATAAGATCCCTCCTGTGTCTGTCCGTCTGTCTGTATGCCTGTCTGTCACAGCCATTTTACTCGTAAGAACGTGGAAAGTTCAAATTCGGGGAAGTAATAAAGACCATTGACCCACATATTTTCAGATTAATAAACATTCATAAATATATTTAGTAAAAAAGTAGAGGGTCTAATTATGCTACTTGAAAAGAAAATTTCTTTCTATACCATGTGGGGTATCTTGTGAAAGCTTTTGTAACGCTGAACTCAAAAATACATTCCGTCTAATTTTAGGTATTATATTTTCAAAGATATTGTTGAAAATGTAGCGCAAAAAATATGTCCCCCGCCATCTAATTCCGAATCTACTGAAACTAAAATTATGAAAAAATTAGAGGTAGTAGACGTTCATATAAACCTTGCCGGAAAATTATAGCGATTACCCTAGGTCACATAGTTTTTGAGTAAATAGCATTTTTCCGTTATACACAAATTTCAATTTACGGGCATTCAGAAAAATTGTTGAGCATCGCTGAATATACCTATCGTTGCAGAAGAATAAAAGCATTGTTGATAATGATTTTCGAAAAAAATCGTCGGTAATTAGCCGAGATGTTAACCCTTAAAGTTACAGTCAGTTTGGACATACACAAGGACAGTGGCGGAGTACTCTATGCCTAGTTAACAACTTTTAATGATATATATGTGTAATGTAATGTCCAGTAACAGTATAAAAGCAATAAACGCCAAATTGTTAAATACATACTAATTGAAGGGGTCTCGGGACTCTAAAAAGTGGAAAAAATGAAAAAAGGACCATTTTCAACATTTAATGTCTTAAAATGTATATGATTTTAAAACACAATTTTAATTGGGATGAAAGATACAAATATGTTCTTTCGTTTCATCTATTTAAAAAATTGCAAGATGCAGAATTAGTATTTACAGGGGGCTCGAAACTGTTAGACATTTGTCGAACAAAAAAATTGGCATAACAGTTTACGCACAGGATTATAAAATAAATATTGCAAATAGAATGAAAATTTTGGTGCTTACTTATATTTCAGATTGTAATAATTTCCCTGAACTTAAATAAATTTGTATTTAAAGCATTTTTATATTTTTAATGCAATCTTGCATTTAGCTAATACAAAATTTTGAAAATTTCAACAGTAAAATCGTCTAAAAAATATTTTTTTGAACAATAAAAAGGAAATTTTAGGTTCAGTTTATACAGACTAACATGAAATATATGTTTTGAAAATTTCATGAAAAAATATTCAGAAGTTTTTGAGGTATCCTGCGCATTATGCTCAAAAAACGCCATTTGGAAAATAATGACTTCAAAGTTTCGGAAACGCCGCTTAAGCTATTGAGCGGTATAATTCTAAAGGCCAAAACTTCTGTTCTAATGGGAATTTCAAGGAAAAAATTATATCAAAATATTCAGAAAAAACAGGAGTTTAACATCTAAAAAAATTAAAATTTCTTAAATTCTGAAGCTTTAAGAGTCCTGCGACCACTTAATCCTTTCCGGCACGGAGTAATTCTATTTATAAACTTATGAAATAATGAAGTGACACCAGAATTTATATAAGAATTTATTAGAAAATGCGAACTTTCTTATTTTTACGTACATGATAAAAGGAAAATTTTAATTAAATATTGTTGGTGCCGTTTGTCTGTTTTGGAATTAAATCCACTGAGTACATCCACTGAGCTCCATATACAACAGACGATTCGTGTTCCTATTTCCCAACATGGTATCTAGAGATCAGCAAGGCAGGATACAGTGACGTTAATTTTGTGAATAGGTTTCGATTTCACTAAGACAATAATATAGACATTTTTTGGTTTTATAAGCTTTAACTTTCGTAAAAATTAAGCTATCTTCACGAAATTTTAATATATCATCGTGTACTGTACGTCAAAATGAGCTATATTAAATAACTAAGGGAATTAAAATGAGTGAGAATTACTGTTCTGCACCACGTAAGTAACCAGATTTTATCCGAACACAAATCAACCTGCTGTGCCGTTTGGGTCGGGTGGAAGCTAATTTTCTCATTGTGCGCCGAGTTTGAGTTGGCTTGGCCCTATTTCGGGTTCAAGTTGGTTCTGCTTCACTCTTTCAGCCGCGGGTTTGATGCATTACTGAAATCGTAAGAAACGTCGCGGTTACCGGCGGATTCAGTTCCAGCTGAAAATTGTACTTTTAAAAGGTATCGGAGCTTGGGGTATATCTATGTTTTTATTAGTCTTCTCGTCTGAGCAGTCTCTATTAGGCTATGAAACCAGAAGTATACGCTATAGCTTTATTGGTGAAACAGAGGGTGTATGTGAATACTGTGTATAACTTTAAGATTGAAGACGAATAGTTTTTCCGTTTCACATTTTTTTATAACACACAGCACACAAATGTTACAAACAATCACAAACATTGAAGAACACATAGAATGATGCAGTGACTTTGGGGTAATAACCCGCTATTAGAACAAGTGATGTTCGTAAAACATATTGTGGGGAATACTCCTGCTATAAGCAACAGAATAATTGGGGATAAGACCCGCTATAACATAAATAAAATAATTGGGGATGAGACCCGCTAAAAACACAGCGTGCAACAATGGCAGCAGCTAAAGAACAACAACTGAACTGGGTCACATGACCGCAAAACCACGGAGCTCGTTCGCCATGCGCACAAGGTCCGAACAGAGGGTATACAGAGCTTCTTAAAAAGAATCCAGATGGTACATGGCGTATATGTATCTCCGTATATCCGCCACTACACCCTGGTTTGGTACCCTATTTTAACAATAAAGCTCACTATAGTGTTTCAAATGAAAAAAAATTATTATTTTTCTATTACAATGTAAACATACATGGGACGAAATTACCGGACCCGGCCCGATCCGTAGAAAAGTCATTTTAGCCCGACCCGTCCCGTACAAAAAAAAAAAAAAAAATATTGGCAGAGTCCAGTATAAAAGCTAAAGTTTCGGCCCGAGCCCAACCCGGTATAAAAGCTAAACTTTGAACAAACTCGGCAGCCCAAACTCAAAGTTAAAAATTCTGCCCGATCCAAACTCGTACAAAACCTTGATTAACCAGGCCCAACTGAATTTCTACAAAATATAGATTTTTGCTCCTACATGGTTAAAAATCATTTTCTACGAGCAATTCTGGCAAAAATAGTTATTTTAGCTTTTTTTTTCTGTTTATTCTCTTCATTTTTAAAAAAGTATGCTGGACTGCGGTATTTATTTTTTAAATGAATCTGTATTTGTATTGTCTTAGTTATCATTTACATCACTAATCCACATCCCATGGCTTGGAGATTTAAAAATACGAAACATGCTATACATTAAAATCTTCGAAGACGAAATCATCAGGAGAGAAGAAAAATTTGTTATAGACAGGTTTCCTTCTTAGCAGGTACATAGTTTGTTATAAATGAATTATATTATTTTCGCACGTGTTATTATATTCATTTTGCATGGATTAACATATTTTGCTATTTAAGACAGGATTTGTCATAGGCAGGTCCTTTTTTACAGTTTCTTTTTCTGTGCTTTAATTTTATTGCCTAGAAATACATGTACTATTATTTAGAAATAATAAATTTAACATTTTAATTGTAGAATAATGACGATTTTTAAAAATATACAATTTTTGCAAAAAATGTTGGACCGTGCCAGATTTTACTGATTTTTGCATAGAAAAATCAGGGGGGGGGGGGGACAAGGATTTTCATACGGGCTGGGTTGGGACCCAGCTTAAAAAATTTTGGACAGTTCAGACATCTATGAAGAATGAAGTTAAATTCCGATTCGACCCGATAGAAAGAAGTCAGGCTCTGACCAGAAAGCGTGAGGTCGAGGTCCCCCCCCCCCCCCCTCCGAGCTTTCAGAAAAAATAAAACGCGTTCCCTCCCCGGAAAGTGTGAAGTCTAGGCCCGGCCCAGTCAGAGCGTCGTGAGTGAAAATTGGCCTTCCAGGCGCGACCCGTGCAGACCTCTAATCTTATGCACAAAAAATTTTAATTTTAAATGTATTTTGAAAATACATGTATTTTGTTTTTTTGGATTTTTTTAATTCGAAAAGTATTTTGTATTTTGTATTTTAGGTTCTAAAACTAATGTATTTTGTATTTTGTATCGAAAATGATTTCTCGATGCATTTTGCCTAACTCTGATTCCACATCAGTTAAAATCCCCAATATTTTTTATGCTAGTTTGGTTTGCATATACAAATAAAACTGTGTACAGTTTTTTAAAACTAAATATAATTGGAAAAGTTAGTTGCAATAGGTAGTATGATGCAAAAATGATGAAAATCTCATAAAATTTAGAATATATATATATATATATATATATATATACATTTGTACCTGTATATTCAAATATATAAAAATCGATACACAGTTCTATTTGTCTATGTAAAACAAACTCGCATAAAAATATTGGTAATTTTAATTGATACGAAATGAGCATGAGCCATTTTGAAAAGTTCTTCATTACGCTTAAAATATTCAGGAAAATACCCTACTTTTCTCAAAAAATCTCTTTTTAAAAATTTCTTGTGTAATAAATATATGCCATAATTCATATAGTGTGTCCTTGAATAGTATGTAAAGTGAAAAAAAAATGAGTGTGAAAGTCTCTTCTCCCCTAGCTCATTTTTGCACATAATAGATTTTGTTGAAGGATGACTGGGTGCAAGTTTTAATGATGGAATGTATAAAATAAGGTAAAAGTATGTTTCTTACTAGAGTATTTTATCACTAGCTATAAAGAAAAAATCCGTGTGAATAGGACAAAAGATTCTTTATAAAATATTGAGGGCTCATGGATGAAAAATTAGTTCAAATTTTCTACTGTTGAATTGAGTTATAAATTGATAAAAGATAAAAACAAAAGTTGATGATAAAATGTTAAATCAATATGATTATGATGCTGGAAGGTTTTAAACTAATATATTTAAGCATTATGGGTGTGTATATGATTTTTTGCCTTTGCGAAAAAAAGTGGTTTTTTGCTGCTTCGGTACGCTTTTCTAAAAATCTATTTTAGATAAGCAGTTGAAACTTTCCGAAATTATGTAACTAACTCTATTTGAGAATAATGAGAAGCAATTTTCTTTTTGGCTTAAAAGGAATAAAATTAAAAATAATTTACTAAAAAATTTTGAAAATCCTTTTCAAAATTTTCATTCCTTTTCATTTTCTACTGGCGAAATATATAATACTTTTATACTTATTAGACAGTGTTAAGCTTATCCTATGTTTTGTTAATGTAACGGTAACTATGTTAATTAATTTTGATTGAACAATTTCGAAAGAATAAAATTTGGTGACATAAACTAAATGAAATTGAATATGAAACAAGTATATATATCAATTTTGTATCCAAGAATGTGCTCAAACTTTGAGTGCATTTGGCAACTCTGATTATGCATAAAAAGCACAAACTGAATAATGCATAAAATGTATGTAAATTGCATTATACACAAAATGTACACTAGCTAAACTGTGTTCAAAACTTACAAAAAAAAAAAAATAAAATAAAATAAAAAATCAAAATACCCGACTGCTTAAAAAGCGAACCTATTCATTATTTCTCATCAATGTGAAACTATTTTTACCCGACTGAAAAGAAGGATTATATGTTTCACGCGTATCTGTGTATGTGGATTTCTTTATACCCTCGAAACACTCCAACGGCTGGATGGATTTTAATGAATGAGGTCTCTATCGATTCGTCTTAACCATCCGATGGTTATAGAATAGGTTTTGTTTTTATAAATTCAAAATGGCGGCCATAAAATACAAAAGGGCGGTAGAGACGGAAAATGTTTTTACTTACCCTATTGAGTGGCATACCATTGGATAGGTCTTTCAAAATGAAGACGTTGTGTCATTGACCATTTTGCAGTCAGAAGCTCCATTTAAATATTACACAACCTGGAAGTTGTGTACTTTGGATCTCTACCTTTACTGTAACTCTAACCTTCATAATAGACATCTGTAGGCCTCATCAAAACAGTGTTTGTAGATAGGAACTAATAATTAAACACAACTTAAAAGTCATAAATACAAGTAAATAGAAAAAAATGTAAGTAATATAAAAAAAAATAGTTTCACATTGATGAGAAATAATTAATTAGTTTGCTTTTTACGCAGTCGGTTTTTTTTTATTTTTTAAATTTAATATATTTATTTTATATTACTTATCTATTTTTTATTTAACACGGGAGAACTTGCTAGTGAGAATGCCCAATTGCTTTTCTTTCACTTTACATTCATATATTATCAACTTTTTTGGTTGGCCTAGTACTTGTATTCACAAAATAGGTAAAATAAGTGAAAAACATTTTGAAATTTTAATTAAAATGAAAAATGATTTAAATAACAGTCTTAGAAACGTACGACTGTGAGAGAAAATCTCATGCAGCGAGTTCTCCCGGGTTAATTGTATTGATTACTTTTAATTTGTGTGTAATTGTTAGTTCCTATCTATAAACACTGTTTTAATGAGGCCTATAGATGTCTGTGAAAGTTAGAGTTGCAGAAAAGCTAGAGATCGTACCTACACAACTTCCAGGTTGTGTAATATTTAAACGGAGCTTCTGACTCTAAAATAGTCAATGAAACATCGTCTTCATTTTGAAAGACCTAATCAATGATATGCCACTCAATAGGGTGCGTAAAATTTCTTTTTCGTCTCAACCGCCATTTTGTATTTTACGGCCGCTATTTTGATTTTATAAAAACAATACCTAGTCTATAATCACCGATCTGTTAAGGTTTAAAAGAAAAGAAACTTTCATTTATAAACAAACAATAAATGCAAAAACTTACTCATTCTGTTTTTGAAAATCACATTCAAGGTTTTTCATCAGTAAATCAGGAACTCAAATATTAAATACTTACGTTTAGCATTAAATAACAACAAACACTTAAAATAAAAATTGTAATCAATTCTCTTCGAAACCAATAAAAAAAAATAAGCACATATCTTTATGAGAATTGCGATAAAATTATAATTCATTTTAACAACTTCTAATTTGACTGACAACAGTTTATTTAACTCTTTTAAAAAGAAAAGAAAAAAAATCAACGAACGTAAATGAATGTTTACTTCTTTTGCTTCCGCTCTCACTCACTCTTTTTTTTTCTTTTTTTTTTCTCAATAAATATCTTACTTAAAACAAAGTAAAAATTAATCATGTAAGAACAGAATCAATAGTAATTTTTAGAATAATGGGTGAGGGAGGGGGGAAGGAGAAATATGCAATACAAACATGACAGGAAAATAATAGAATGAATTAAAATTAATAAGTTAAGTATATTACGAATACCGATAATGTTACGAAGAATGCATTCTTTTTATTAAACAAACAATGGATCCATTCTATTTAAAAATCGTTTACTTGTTGCTTGTTGATAATATTCTGTAGAATTAACAAATCTTGTAGAATAAACCACTATAGGCACACACACTATATGCATCGTTGTAAGAACAAATGAAGTGAAAGTCCCTTAAAACACAAACATCCTAGAACATTCTTGGGACATTAACGAAATATTTTGTAGAACTTTAACTTGAGAAAATAAGAACACATATCACGTATGATGGAAAGAGGATGACAAAGATAACGAAACATTTCAGATTCAGAACATATTTCACAGTTCGACGACTTAATCTGTAAAATTTTAGGAACATATTTCACACACTGAAAACGACTTAATCTGTAGAATTTTAGGAATATATTTCACACACTGACAACAACCGGTCGTGCCTTTTTTTTTCTCTGCTAGTTGAAAACCACACTTTATCAAGATGCTTCTTAGTTAAAAAATATTACTATATCACTTGGTTTGAAGAATGATAAAATAATATTGCGAACGCTTTTGAAAAATTAGTATGTGAACATTTTTCTTCGAATTCGTGGCCGAACGTTGGGTAGCCAATTGTCGGGCTAGTTCAGATTCAAATCACACAGAAATTTCACATAATTTCAAAATAACAATTTCTCGGGGTAGCTTTTTAAATATTTTTTATTTAATCCTGATAAGACGGCACATAACAAATAGAACATCACACGTACACATAAAAATAATAGCTCGAATAACTTTCTACATGTTTCCACAACTCAAAACATAGCAGAACTCCAACGAACTCACAGCATATTCTTAATCGGCTGAGCTCACGCAAGCCGGTCACGTGATTACCGGTAAAGTCTATTTTTGAAACGGGAGGCGCGCGTTACACTACTATTTTTCACAGTGAAATAAATGTATCGTTTTTTAACAACTTGCTTTTTAACTTTTGAATTTTTTATATCTTGGATTCTTATGATTATAGTTAGGATAACTGTCTATGTACTTAAAAATAAGTTCTAAAAATATATTGAATAGCTGAAAATGGATATTACGTAGACATTAATTACAAAACCAAACATCCGAAAAAAAAAAGTCATTTTAAGAATTTTAAAAAGTATATCAAAAATCATCAATTATTCGAAATACTTTCATATCGAAACAAAATTAAAGTGATATAATTATTTACGTATTTATATCACGTGTTTTAATTTATTCTCCTTGACGAATAGTAGATTATTTATCTGTAAATTATATTAAATAACAACAGAAAATTTCTGGTCTATAGACATATAAATATGCGTCTTTGATTTTTTGTAACTTTTCATTATATATTAAAACATGCAAAATTTCGTAGTTAAAAAAGCTCTTATATGCTACAAAACATATATTTAATTCATATTTTTCGTAAATTTCAATTATTATTCATATTTTTTCAATTGCGGTTCGAAAATGATTCATAAAAATTTTCGATCCCAAAAACAAGTCCGAGCGGGATGTGAATGAGGGGTAGAAAATTCTCAAATTCAGCATGCTGCCGACCACGCTACTGAGCCGCTAGATAAAGAAGTAAGTACTAAGCTGATCGAATTCTAAAATGTAAAAACGTTCTTATTACAAATGCCTTTACATGAAGCGTTTCCATTTAGTGTTCTTCAAAACCGTTTTCAAATGGAACGATTATACCAATAACGGTGTTTTCAATAACTTTGACATCACTATTCATACGTCACTTGTCATGTTATTATAATAATTTGACAGCGCAATACTGAAACCTTCAACCAAACATTACGTTTAAATGTATCCATTTTCAAAGCAAGTTGAAATACAAAATAATGAGTAATTTTGGAGGATACGAATATAGCTTGAAATATGTTATAGTGCTTGTGAAAATTCAGAAAATTCATTATTGCGCTCGGCTGTGGTTTTAAAATCCAGCTGAATCAGATATCTAGAAGAGCTCTCTAGCAAATTCATCTTCCAGTCACTGCTTGCAACTGGTTACTATGATAACAATTACAAGAGCACAAAATTCATTACTTTTACTATTTGTTTTATTTATTTTCACACATTTTTTTTTTTCTAATTTGTATATCTTCAAGTTAATTCCGGGCAATGCACAGAAAAAAATAAGACCTAAAATAGGTAAAAAAAAAACCCAATTTGGGTTGAAAGATTCTTAGGTTGAGGTTACCCAATTTGGGTTTATACCAAATTGGGTCATGATCCATGCCTGTTTTGGTTATCACTATGTATCCATTTTAGACACTGTTAAATACCCATTTTGGGTATCTTAAGTCACATTTTAGACACCACTCAGAATCCATTTTAGGCAGTGTTTAATATCCAATTTGGATATCTTAACACCCAGTCTGAATATTACTAAGCACCCATTTTGGAGAATACTTAACACCCTATTTGGTCATGCTAACATCTATTTTGCACAATCCTAAATATATATTTTAGGACACATTAATACTCAATTTGGGTGCCTTTAAATACCTGTTTTAGGATAAATTCAACATCAAATTTGGATAAATTGAAATATTTTTCTTGGCATATTTAGTACATATTATTTTGAACACACCCCAAATGATTGATACAATGTATATGAATTTATTTTAAATGTTAATTAACATACAACTCCATAGACTTTAGTGCTTTTTATTAAGGGATAAGATTAAAATTTCAAAGTTAAAATAATACCCCCCCCCCCAAAAAAAAAAAATAAAAAATAAATATTGATATTTAAAATATAAAACAATTAGCTCAATTTCGATTTTTGATGAGATTAAAATCATAAATAATTAAATAATTTTCTCGGCAACTTTGGAATTTTTTTTCTATCATATTTAGAATCTTTCTGCTGAAGATCTTGATTTGAAACAAAATTAAGACTTTCTTATGAGATAACTTATCAAATTAAATGTATTATGCCACCAGCTTTTATAATTTCTTTAATTTTTCACATTAAAAGAAAATTGAAACACTAATTTGTATTTTTTTTTTTTTTTTTTTTTTTTCATTTTAAAAGTTAAAAAATTTCTTTGATAGAATATAATTATCACCACAAGCAATAAATTTACTTTTAACATTATAAAGACCAATTGGGGTGATTTTGACCGCTATATCGAATGCCGAAAGCATAATTGTTATTTATCTCATGCATGGTTTTGTGGCATTTTATATGTGAATTATAATATTTAGATATTCTGTCATTATCCATGCTTAACCCTTAAATGCGCGATTTTTTATTTTGCTTCGAAAAAATTATATATGATTCTCTGAAAGGTTTATAATGCGGGAAAAATAATGAAAAAAATCAGAGATACATTTTTCATATAATACGTCAATCTTTTCTTCTGTTGCACTTCTGATAAAATTACTGTCGTGTGGCTGTTTTACGCTAAAATATTGCAAATTAGTAAATATTTTAATAAGTATATCTCCAAATACGTTATTTTATATAATTATATATTTTATAAAACTTAACCTTTAACCCTTTAATTCCCATGATATAATACGTTCTAGAAATTACGTAGTTCAGAGAATCTGACTTTACACCAGAAAGTTTCAATGGTTAATTTCACTTTATTTAAATACGGAATGTTTGTTATTAATTAAAATAAATTTTGCTACTTTAATTTTCTGGTGTGAATTAGGTGTATACGAGTAAAAAAATGTATTAAATTCAAAACACTGTTGTTTGCATATATGTAAAGCTGCGTACTAAAGGGTTAAAATGGAACCGAGTTACAGTTAATCATACCTTAAAAAACTGTGGAGTTCTATAGTTCATTCTAGTCTTATTTTCATATAATTATATGTTTTAATCTTTTATGACATTTGCATGTAATCTTCAAATCTTTGTCTAAAAAACAGATTTTAATGATTTAATTATTATTCTTTAAAAATATGAAACAAAAATACATTCAAAACAATGTCAAATATATCATTTGGGTCCTTTTTTGCTCTATAAAAAAGAAAGAAAAAAAAACACCACAAAATATGTTACAAATTATGAAAATTTATATATAGAACAGCATTAAAACATTCATTTTTAATATTTTATGGAGCAGGCAATTTTTTTTCACCTGTCTAAATTAAAAACTTCATAAAAAAGAAAGAAAAATCTGTAGCCAGTAAATTATAAGAAAATATACAATTTAGTAAACCAAAAATTTTTCATGATCAATCACAAAGAAAGAAGTCTTTGAGTTTTGTTATTCCTCTGTGCTATGTCACTTAAAGTAAAAATAAGAGTACACAGTTAATAAAAAATAAAAATATTTTTTTGAGATTATATTAGACTTTTAAATACTGTTTTATATTGTAAATGTTATATAATGTATCCCATCTGCCCCCCTCCCCCTTAGTTTCGGCCCTGCTGACAATCAATAATGTTGCAGTGAACTCATAAAATCCACTTTCATTTATAGTGGAACGCGTGTAAATGGGAATGTAACAAAACAAATTTGTTAGGTCAACATTTATACAAATAACATTACAATAACATAAAGTAACAAACAATTCAATAAATACCCGAATAAATCCAGTAATGGTACAGCGAGGGTTCTGTAAATATCCAAAGAATTCGAACTCGTAAACACGACGCCACACAAACACAACACAGACGAAATGAAGAAATCAAACATGGCGCGCAGTGACGCTGCTATTTATCCGAATCAAGATAAATGGGTAGTAGTCGTTACCCAAATCAGCGCCCGCTGCTCATACCAGCAGAGCTGTAATCCAATTTGGGTGTTCACTGTCCCCATACTGGGTATCGCAAAGCTGTGTCTATGAATATGTAACCGTTTTCACCCAATTTGGAGAGATCTAAGACCTGTTACGGGTCTCATACCCTTAAATAGGTATATTACAGCCCATATTGGAGTTTCGAAAGCTAATATGGGTGTTGTTTCATTTTGGGTGACATTCTAAAATAGGTTTAATTTTTTACTGTGTGCTGAGCAGGTCTATTAGTTTTTCATAAAATAAAATTTACCGTAATCGAAAGGATTTAAAAAGAATGATATATAGTATTTAAATTGGTTTTAAATATTATAAACGTCAGTACTTAGCCAATGAAATTCTAATGGGTAGAAATGTTATAAAAATTGTCATTATATAAATATTAAGGAAATTTATCCAATTTCAAACTGTAGCTAAACTTTGCGACTTATTTTCTCAATAACCCCTGAAGGTTGCGCTTTATGGCGGTCATATATTTATACAGGGTGCAAAGAAAAGTCCATTTAACCTGAAAATACTTGCGAACGGAGAGAGCTACAGGTATGCAAGTGAGGTAACAGTATAGTAAAGCGACTACGCCCGATTTAATGAAAACGACAGTAGCGCCCTAGTGGCGAAATTTGGAAGATAGCTATTACAAATCGAAAACGAAAAGAGATAGAGCAAAATTTCCAATCAGAAAGTTTTAGAGCATCAATTATTTAGTACGAAACGACATTTGGTTTACATGGATGAGATAAATTTTCGTCTGTATACCCAAAAATGTTCGAAATCGATGCACTCTATTTTGTGCAAATGTTTCAATGGATTAGCCAGAAGTATGAAGAAATACGCACAATTTATTATGTAAATACGTACTTATGTCAATAAATTTTGATAACATTACACAAAAAAACAACAAAAAACCTAATCTGTCTCCCAGTGATAAAAAGTTAATATTCAGTATGTTCGAAAGTTCGCCATTGCTCACGATACACGTTTGTATCGTGACAGTAAATCTGCATGAACATTTCTCAGCACGGAAAGTCTATTGCGAGCCTATTCAATACGACGACATAGATTTAACCCTTTCAAAGGCGGTGGCTAGACGGTCTATCCACCTAATTTTAATTCCAAAACTGACAAATGACACCAAGAATATTTAAATAAAATTTTGCTTTTGTAAGGTATGTACAAATTACCATGTTTTTTATTTTCTAAGAAATTTTTTTTAATACTCTGGTGTCAGTCAATTATTTTATCATTTTACGAACAGAATTGTTCTGCCCCTGAAAGGATTAAACTAAAATTTTAAATGCATTGGAAATTAAATTTTTACAGACATTACAGTGCAGTACAACGTCACAATTTGCATTTGCGCAGTGCTACATTTCCGAAATGTGAATATGAATGTAGAATCGTCGCTCATCGATTTCAGCCATTTTGGGGTATACAGGTGACGATTTATCTTATCCATGTGAACCAAATGTTGTTTCGTACTAATTAATTGATGATCTAAAACGTTCTAACTGGAAATTTTGCTCTATGTTTTTTCGTTTTCGATTTGCAATGGCTATCTTCTGAATTTCGCAACTAGGGTCGCTGCAATGGTTTGCATCAGGTCGGGCGTAGTCATTTTTCTACACCGTTATCTCATTTGCATAGCTGTAACTCTCTCCGTTCGCAAGTATTCTCAGGTTAAAGGGACTTTCCTTTGCACCCTGTATACTAACTATACTGTATCGATACACAAATGCTCATCGCATTTGGTGGCACCAAACTCGGACCTTCTGCTTGTAAGTGAAACTACACCTAAAAATTTTACATGTGGTGAAGAGAGCATTTCTCCCTAAATCTACTATGTAAATTAATTTTTAGTTCTGTTATTTTATATTTATGGGTTAAAAACTTATTTCAAACATGTGATTCAACACAGTGTTGAAGTCATGTCACCCCTCGAATTTATGAATTTTAATAAACTGATTTATCTTTTTCTCTGATATTCGAAGGCATAGCACATTTTTTTTTCTTTCAACTAGCTTAAAATTTAGACACTAAAAAAAGAGAATCTCAGAATTTTCCGTTTAAAATGGGAAGGCTTCGAACCCACCCCTCTCACCCTAGTAAATCCCCCATTGAAATTATTTTTTACACTCTAGAAAATAGGAAAATACAGACTTTTTGTGCACAATATGTACAATTTTTGCAAACATAGACTATGCTCTAATTTTATGCAATACATTTGAACAGTTTTTGAAAAAATAAAAAACTTACTATTTCGCATGCATAAAAATGCAGGTAATTTGCATAAAAAGTGTATACTTTTGGAATATTCACGTTTTATATACAAATTGTGTTAATCCATGATTTTTTTGCAAAACAAGTACAAGCTTTGTCTAGCTGGGGAAGTTTATCTATTTTTAATCAAGTAGTGTCAGGGTGATGGGGTAAATATGTTTCGTGGAGTAAATATTTATAAAATAAGCAAGTAAAAAATATCTTATTATTTAACTAAATTAAATACATATTTTTATCCAAACAAAGTACGTATAAATCCTTATAATATTATAAATGTCAATATGTGTCCGAATGTTTGAATGAAGTCAGCATCTAAACGAATGAATTAATGCTTTTGTATTTTTGGATATAGATGGATTACAACCCGGAAATGAACATAGGGTATGTTTAATTTGTTTTATTCAAATATTTTACTTAATAATCCAAAATTTCATTATTTTTCATACTCAATGAATTGACATTTTTCCGATAAAATTTAAATATCTTCTTTTTTTCGTTGCCAAAAAATAAAAACTTAGAATAATAATTTAATTTCTAATTGAAAGATTAAAACGGAAATTTTCAAGTCATTTTAATAATATAAGGTGCATGAATTTTGAGTAAGTGCTGGAAGAAGGCAAATGTGACGTCATATATGGAAAATATAAAACGGATATGCTTTGATGTTGAAATAAACTGAGATTGTGTTATGGTATTAATTCTTATTATTTAAAGAAAATTGTTATCAAGGCTTACGGTTTATCGTCTGCGCACGATTAACACAAAGATTTAAATTTCAATTAAAAAAAAAAAAAAAAAAAAACAATTTTGAAGAGCTAATGAATAGCAAATGTCAATAATATGCACAGTAAAATTAGCAAATTCGAAAATGACGTAATGATGAGCAGGAAATATGTATTTTCATTCTTAAAAAGTAAAAAATTAACTAGATAGAAAGGTTATGTTCTGTAATCGGGTTCGTAATCATTTTGCTTTTTTTAGAGAAAGAAATTTGGTGCAAAAGTAAATACATTGTTGTAAACAGGTTTGTTTTTTGTGGGGAAAAAAGCCTTAATAATATTCCAGATGACCAATTCTTCGCCCACCTTTGATGACAAGTATGATTGTAAAACATATAAAAGAGCATCATCCGATAAATCTTTTGGCACAGATGCCATATACGCAGTTGGTTTGGCGCGATCTGTTTTTGATACCAATTTGGAGAAAACATCGTTTTCGAATACCAGTTACATGTATATTTTTAAATTATGTTCTATTACTTAAAAAAGGAAATAACAAAAAATTAAAAAAAAGTTTCATTAAGAACTATAGAACAAAGCAATTTGTATAATTTGAAAAGAAAATTAAAATAAATAAACTATTTATTAATAAATAAACAACAATAGCTGGGTTACCATGTCAAGCAAAATAATATATGTTGGCGACAATTAGGTACCCCGGTGCGTATATGACATCTTTGCCATTTTCTTATTATTTAATGATATGAACAGACATCCTAGTTCAACATATAAACCTAAGTTATATCAATGACCTTATAATAAAGAAATACCTTAAAGTACTCAAACTAGCCGCCCTTGGCGACCAGTTCGGTCTCCCTTAAAATTTATGTTTGGGAAAGCATGCTAAGCTTTGTATCCTGTTACTTTTATTCATAATTTATTTGGACTCCCTTAACCCTCTTCTGCGCAACCCGAGATTTCCTCGGGCAACGTAAAGGTAGCAAAATTTGCGCAACCTGAGATTTCCTCGGGGATTTATTATTTCCACTGGCGACTATTTTTTATTTCAATTCGGACCACTTTTTAAATACAAAAAAAAAAAAAAAAAAAAAAATCATAACAACAACAATTTAACAACATCTACAAGAGAATTATACTACAAAATTGATTTTCTGACAATAGTGGTGCACGACTATAAAAATAGTCTCCATTGACAGTCCTGATTTCGTCTAATTTCTAATATCATATCCCATTTAAGATCTTGAACTCTTTTACAAAAAATGTTTACATATTTAAATTCTAAGCTATACATAGATTTGAAATATGTAATAAAAAATACGTGATTTTTGAACCTATTTTGATTTTTAAAAAATACGCAGCGAGAGGGTTAAATATGATTAATATAATTCCTTAAGCTAATATTAGTTTGTGTTGCATTAAAATATCTCAATTTGTTGATTTTCTGTAAGCAAGTAAACCCTATTGGTTTACAATGGAAGTCTATGGTAATTTGGCGAATTATTAGAGGTATCGCCAAGTTGGCGTCACTTTTGGTGGCAGAATACGGTCTCCTACGGATACCCCCCCCCCCCCCCATTATAGGTATAGGCGTGCATTAAATGCTGTTCAATAACCAATGAGATGCGTTTCATTTGGGCGCTGCCATTAAATAATTAACAAATAATTGCGATTTATGTGCCACGTACGATAGCGTAATATATATTTATATATATAGATTGTCTCTTATAAAATGTGATAAACAATTGGCTTATTATATATATTTTTAATTATCGGAAGGGAAATGCTTTGCTTAATTAATTCATTTCTTCTTTTTATGTTACGTGAACGACGTCACGGGTAACAGCTAGTAAATAAATAAAAACAAGTTCATTCAGTGATCATTAAATACTCTTATAAATGTTTGATAACAAAAATAGAAAAAAATAACTATTAATTTACCCCAACAATTTACTATTATTTTACTCCAGTTATATATGTTCATATTAAAAGTTTAACATTTGTATAAATATTGTTCGTAGCATAGCATCTTTGATGTCAAATCATGCTGACGAAATATACTCTAGCGAGTACAATCAGTAGAGAAATTAAAACAGATGTTATTTTTCCCAAGCATAAAGGTAACTATATGTTAATTACTTTTGATTGAGCAGTTACTCAAAAATAAAATTTATTTAAATAAACCAATTTTCATATATTTTATATTAAAATTAGGAAATGTTAGTTTATTTTCATCATGTAGTGTCAGGATGAATTTAAGTTAACTATATTTTCTGAACAATTTCTGCAAAGTATTTTCAATAAAAGTTGTAAATTTCTTGAAATCTGAAAGACATCCAATTTAATTAAAATTTGCTTTAACACAAGAATTATTAATTCAGCATTATATTTTAACGGAACTGCAGTTATATTTTCGGAATATTTTCTATTTTTGCAAAATAAATTATGGTGCATATTATTTTCCATCTTCTTCAGTTATTTATTCTTTAGTAAGATATTCTTTAGTTAGATATCCTTCAGTTAGATATTTTTTAGTTATTTTTTTTCTAAATCTGGAATAGAAAACCTTTTTAAATAACAAAAAAAATGCAGTTTTACAAAGAAAAACATTTTTATAAACATTTTGTAGACATGTTTGTAACAAAAGTTCACTTCAGATTGATTAGGGATATGGGTGAGATATTCTGGCAAGATTGTAAACAGTAATATCTAATAGTTTCTATAAAAAGGTACATCGATATTCATAAAGCAACATTTTGAGAAAATTCAGTTTAAATTTTAGGTATGTAATGTTTATGTTAGATGTAAGAAAACTGAATTACTTAAAAAAATTTAAGTTCTTGTTGTCATAGAAAAAAAAGTTATGTACCATTCGAAAGAGGGGATATAAAGGTTTCAAAATATAAAAAAATAAAAAAAAGGACTTTTTTGAAGAACTTGACTTTCAAATGTTTTTAAGCGAATAATTGCTTAAAAATTTCTAATTTTCACAATCTTATTTCTTTTGTCACAGACACGTATACACTGTAAAAAAAACGGACTAAAAAACGGAAATACTACTGGTAATCTAGACGCCAGTAGTATTTTCGTATTTTAACGGAACTTTTTCCCGGTAAATTACAGAAAATTTTCAGGTTTTTTGGAATTTAACGAAACTTTTTCTGTAATTTACCGGGAAAAAGTTTCGTTAAAATATGGAAATTGTACTGGCGTCTAGATTGCCAGTAGTATTTCCGTATTTTAGTCCTTTTTTTTTTTTTTACAGTGAGTCATGCACAATTTTAAATCACAAATTTTAATGTTATGCCGTATGTATAATAAAAAAGTCTGATGTCTGTATATTTGTATTCAAAACAAAAAAGGTGTTGCTATCTAACGTACTGTTTATTTACAAATTAAAAGATGTAAAATAAACATATGAATAAAAGAAGTCACTACGTTTCGGTTTAATCTTTAAAACTATCTCCAGGACAGAACCGAAACGTAGATATTTATTTTATTCATATGTTTATTTTATATCTTTTAATTTGTGAATAAATAGTACGTTGAAGAGCAACATCTTTTAAGTTTTGTATCCGGTATTACAACGTAAAGTCCTTAATTATTTGTGTTCAGTTTTCTGATGATACCGTTGGGCGAAGAATTAAATGATTTGTGCACAAAGGTACCAAAATGTCTCAAGTTAATTAAATGGTTAAAACTTTTCACTTTGATTACTTTCCATTTAAAATCTATGCCGTTTGACGGCGCCTTTATTCCCCTATTCAGAGTAGCATTCATGATAATTCAACTTTTTTCCTTTTTAATCACGGTAATTTTTCATTAGAGAATAAATGTAAACGTACATAATCAGAACAAAACCCTACCAATTTCATTGACGGACAGCTTAACTGTACGTTCTGTAATTTATGTAAAAATCCGCCTCAAAGTTAGCTTTCGCCATGAAAACAATGGTTCCGTTGAGTTTCATTGTTTATTGGATGACATTGTTCATAGATTTATGGAATTATGAAAAAGACTCGCTAAAAATACTTTTACATAAAAATTGATGATATACAATAAGGCCTTTTTTTTTGGTAATATAAAATTTAGTGTTTTTGCTCTAATTTCAATAAAACATGTTTTGGCGGGTTTAAATTGTAATCACGGGTTTGTCACTAATCGTGAAAATAGAAGAATCTTCAGTTGCGTTATAAAACTCAGCTAAACCACATATTTAGGAGATATTTCTGAAAATTGTTTCTTTCCTTAAACCTTTGTGGCTCAGTGTTCCATTAAATGGAACACCCAACTTGATTCCCAAATGCCACTATGGCACCAGAAGATTGGTACAAGTAATGTTCGTCCATTATGTATATAAAATAAAGCTTTTTTATTTCCAAAAACATTTTTCGTAAATACCGGTGTCATTCATTCGTGTAATCATTTTAGTATGCCATTTTAGTAATTGTATGCCTTCAAGATGATTTCGGGCAATACCAGGACAGATCTGTTTTTCATGAAATAAAAATGTGTATCGTAATAAAAAAATATTTAGAGCCCTGAAATAGAGCATTTAAATCGGTTTTAAATGTTATAAACGTCAAAACTAAGCTTATGAAATTGTAATGTGTAGATATGTTCTCATGAAAATTGTCTTTATATAAAGTTTTTCCTTTAATGTTTCTGAAAACCACTTTCAAATAGAACACGTATACCAATTCAACTATTAACGGCATTTTCAACAACTTTGGCATTGCTATTCATTCATCACTTGTCATGTTATCATATTAATTTGACAAAGCAATCTGGAAACTTTAACTAAACATTGCATTTCAAATGTACCCATTTTAATCGCAAGTTGAACTGCAAAATAATGAGTCATTTTAGAGAATACGAATAAGACTAAAAATGTGTCATAGTGTTCGTGAAAATGCCGGAAATGCTTTGTTGCGTAATGCTATCGTTTTAAAACTCAGCTGAATCAAATATTTAGATGAGCTCTCTACCAATTTTCTCTTTTCATTAATGCCGGAAACTGTTTACTATGGTAACAATTACAAGAGGATAGTATTCATTAGTTTTATTATTTGTTTTAAAAGTTTTTATTTTCACACAATATTTATTATTTTTTTATTTTTTTATGTGTATATATTCAAGTTAATTCTGGTCCATTAGTGTTTCATAAAATAAAGATGTGCCGTAATCGAAAAGGATTTAGAAAGAGTGAAATAGAGTATTTAAATGTTAAAAACTTCAGTACTCAGCTGGTCTGATTCTAATGGGTAGAAACGTTCTTATTACAAATGTCTTGACATGAAGCATTTCCATTTAATATTCTTCAAAACTGTTCTCAAATAGCACGATTATACCAATTCAACAAATAACGGTGTTTTCAATAACTTTGACATTACTATTCATACTCACTTGTCATGTTATCATAATAATTTGACAGCGCAATACTGAAACCTTCAACGAAACATTACGTTTCAAATGTATCCATTTTCAAATCAAGTTGAAATACAAAATAATGAGTCATCTTAGAGGATACGAATATAGCTTGAAATGTGTTATAGTGCTTGTGAAATGCAGGAAATTCATTATTGCGTTCGGCTGTCGCTTTAAAATCCAGCTGAAACATATATTTAGAACAGCTCTCTAGCAAATTTCTCTTTCCGTCAGTGCCTGTAACTGGTTACTATGATGACAATTACAAGTGCACAAAATTCATTAGTTTTATTATATGTTTTACTTATTTTCACACAATAATTTTTTTCTAATTTGTATATCTTCAAGTTAATTTTGGGCAATGCCGAGCAGGTCTATTAGTTTTTCGTGAAATAAAATCTACCGTAATCGAAAAGGATTTAGAAAGAATAAAATATAGTATTTAAATTGGTTTTAAATATTATAAACGTCAGTACTTAGCCGATGAAATTCTAAAGGGTAGAAATGTTCTTATAACAATTATCATTATATAAATCTTTTCCATTTAATGTATTCCAAAACCATTTCCTCAGCTCAATTGCATATATAAAAGAGCTACCACTTTTCATTTTAGATCAGGGTTGGAAACTGGTTACTATGGTAACATTTACCAGAGAACGAAATTCATTAATTGTATTTTTTTGTTTTAAAAGTATTTATTTTCACACAACTTTTATTACTATACCTTATTTTTTAATTTGTATATCTTCGAGTTAATTCCGGATATTGCAGGCCAGGTCTGTTAGTTTTTCAAAAAATAAAATGTGCCGTAATCGAAAAGGATTAATTTAAAAAGACTCTAATAGAGTATTTAAATTGTTATAAACGTGAGTACTAAGCTGAACTAATTCTAACGGGTAGAAATATTCTTATTATAAATGTCTTTATATGAAGCGTTTCCACATAATGTTCCCCAAAACCATTTTCAAACAGAAAGCTTATACCAATTCAACAAATAATGGCTCTTTCAACAGCTTTGACATCCCTACTGATATGTCACTTGTCATGTTATCATAATAATTTGACAGCTTAATGTGGGAATCTTCAACGAAACATTACGTTTCAAATGTATCTATTTTAAAAGCAAATTGCAATACCTAATAATGAGTCGTTTAAGTGGATGAGAAAAGTGCTTGAAATATTTCATAGTGCTTTTAGTGTATTGTGACAGAACAATTATAACTATGTTAATAGATGTTTATGTACATGCTTTTACATTAAAGTGATTATATCGAGAATATTTTCTCAGACTGTTTCATAAAATTTCCACTATCATATAATTACAGTTTATATCGTCACCATAGGAAAAAGCTTTCAGTACTTGAGTTCTTGTGTGCATTCGGATTATAGATTTAGAAGCATTTCTGTCACTTTTTAAAATGTTCTTTTATTAAAATTCTTTAAAGTACGTGGCGTTGTTTTACTACAAATTTTATTATCAATAAAAAGCTTTGAATCATGTTCTTAGATATGTTTAAACTTATCTACAAAAACGTTTTAAAATCATATTTAATAACACTTTAGACAGTGAAATAATGTGATACTTTTACGGTATAAATATTATTTTCAAATATTCGTAGTGTAAAAAAGCCCAAAACATCATAACTTGCGAATTGTTTACTTTGATGTCATTGTCTGTGCATACTGCATGTCTGATCGAATTGTTATGATTTCCCATTTCGTGGTAATGAATTAAACACTTATTTGTCGAACTAAGCAATAAAAAACCAATGAAACACATAATATCCAAATGAAGCACCATGAAAACGGACATACGTACGTTTCGTGAGTGACTTGGACTTACATCATGAGTTTCAATAACAATAAACATTACACACCCCCCCCCCCTTCCCCTCAAGACGTAAAACGCAAAGCCCAAAGCACAAATAACAATAAACAACTCACCGAAATACCACCATGTTACATCAACCCATGAGTTTAAGTCAGAAGATTCCGGTTCAGAAATTTTACAATTTATATCGTCATGGTAAGGAAAAAAAAAACACACTAAGCTTCTTAGTGCTTTCATATTATACATTAAAAAAAAATATTTCAGTCACTTTTTAATTCTCTTTTCTAAAATTCTTTAAAATATGTGGCATTATTTTACAAAATATCTTATTATCAAAAAACAGCTTTCAATCGTACTCTTAGAAGTGCATTTAAAATTACATAAAATGTTTTCAAAAATCCATTTCAAAACATTTTAGATAGTGAAATAATGTGATGCATTTATTGAATAAACATTATATTCAAATCACCCGTAATTAAATTTTTACTAAAATTAAAAAAGCATAAAACACCATAAATAGAGAATGATTTACTCGAATATCATTTTCATTGCATACTGCAACACAGATCGGATTGTTATGATTTTCCATCACGTTTCGTGATGTTGTCACTTTTAAAAGAAAACAAGGTTAATCTCTATACATTTTTTATTACAATATTTTCATTTTTTCAATGTTATTAACTAAATCTCGATTTCCGTTACAGTGAAACCGCCTCTATTTTTCACTTAATAAGTGGTTTGCGATCTCAGATCCCTATGTATTTGTCAGTCTTGCGTTTCAAACCACCCTGTTAATTTTTTAGAGTTATTCTGAGTGATCCTGCATTTTTTATTAAAATTTTCATTACAACTGTAATACGTAATGTCAGATGGCGAAATGTGGAGGTAAAAAATTGGAAGCTGGTAACTTAAATTTTTACAGATACTACAAAAGTTAACACTTTCTTTTCCGTTTCATTTCAAAAATGTGTTCTTCTAGAATTAAGCCGTGTACATTTATTGAACTTTTTATTACTTCTCCGTAAATGCTGCTTGCTCTATACACTTCAGAAAGTACGTTTTAGCCCACCTTAGAGAATCATATTAATTTCATTATGCTTGAAGGATTAATGAACTTCATTAAAATTCATCGGAAACGGTTTTTAGCCGTTTACCATAATGTATCGAAATTCTCCTTTGTGCTCCTGTAAACGAGCTATAAATGCTACACACTTCAATTTCACTATCGAACATTCAATAGTACACACTAATAACATATAAAAATTGTTAGACAATCCGATTACATTTCTCAGATTTAGAGCAAGGAAAGTCAAGCAGAGATAAACTGAGATCATTAACAATTTTCAATTATGTTGAAAACGTTAAAAATAACTAGACTCAAATTACTCCGTGGGAACAAGAATTTCGGTATAATGCGTATTAAAAAAGAAGCACAGTGTCTTATAATCTAATTGCACTCAAGTTATACCGGTGTATTTAGTTATAAGAAATATGTTATATTTATAAGTTATATTGTTTAGTTATAATAAGTCGGCAATTTAGAGATTTATTAATAAAAATGCATTAGCCCTAAATCTAGGAATATTACTTTCAGAAGAAAATAATCATAAGCTTATTTTGACATTCCATTTTGACAATAAAACTATAATTGTGTTAAAATTAATCTAGTGCAATTACGTACCCAGCGATTTATGGAGTTCCATTACGTGCGATTTATTCTGTTGAGCTGAACCAGATTTCAGACCAGATGCTATAATCAATAAGGTAAGCTGGGTGAAAAAGTTCCATCAGATTCGTCCGGGATAGCTCAGATTGTAGAGCATTGGCGGCTTCAGCCAAGAGATCCCTGATTCGAATCGTGGACCAGGCATTTTCTGCCCAGTTGAATATTTACATCTGATATGATTTATTTACCAATTATAATAATTGTGTTATAATTAATCTAGTGTAATTACGTATCAAGCGATTTCTAGAGTTCCATTACCTGCGATTTATTCTGTTGAGCTGAACCAGATTTCAGACCAGATGCTATAATCAATAAGGTTAGCTGGGTGGAAAAGTTCCATAAGATTCGTCCGGGGTAGCTCAGATGGTAGAGCATTGGAGGCTTCAGCCAAGAGATCCCTGGTTCGAATCCTGGTCCGGATATTTATCGCCCAGTTGGAAATTTACATCTGATATTAAATATGTATCTTACAAATTTACTTTTTTCAAAAATATTTTTTATATGCTTACTTTAATCTATATATATATATATATATTATATATATTAAATATATATATATATATTTATATATATATTTAAATATAGTATTACTGGATAAGTTTTTCAGTTTAAATAACACTAAAAGAATATTTTTTCAAATGAAATTAAAAAATATATGGGATACACAAAATACGCACGGGGGATATATTGCAATGCGAATTTACTCGCTCATTAAAGGGCTTGGTGCCTTTTTATCAAATACCTAATAACGACTGATTAATATTTTTTTTATCCTTATCTTTATACCGTAGAGCGTATAGTATACGATAAACGAACTATGACATTTTTATTTACATGCGTAAGACAAACTTCAAAGACAAATTTGCAACTACAACAAAAAAATTCATTAATAAAAAATAGTATACTTATATATGGTTTTTACAATAAAAAAATAATCACTGTGTTTCATACCACCCATCAACAAAAATGATATGCTTTTAATATCTGCAAAAATATTAAAAAATGCTTTTATTAATAAATGCTCATTTTATATTTTAAGCAAAATTATGTGTTAGCAATTGACAAAGGAAATTCCTATGTATAATTTTAGATAGTACGTAATTTTCACAAACGTCTAAATCATTAAAAGGCAAAATAGACAAAAGTTTAATATTTTATAAAGCTTCCCATTCATAACGTTTTTGTAACATATCAGCAAGAATAGAATTTTTAGCTGCAAATTAAATAAGACACATAACGAAGAATACCGAAAATAGAAAGGTATTTTAATAAGGAAACTCACATTTTTCCGAAACTATGTTGAAATTAAAAATGAGCTATGGTTAGCTTTTAGAATTGCATTTTTCGCTGCATATTGTAAAGTTCTTTCGTACTTAAGTGCTGCACAACACTTAGGAACAATAATTTAGGAATTATTTTAACAGTTCTGCATACGTGATAATATTTTATGAAACTTTTGCTCAAAATATATTTTGAATCATTTTTATGAATACATAAACTTAAACATGTAAAAGAAACAATATATCATTCATGAAATATAGAGTATTACGTAAATAAATACATCCCAATTACATTAATTATATTTTCATAATGCATGACTTTACTTCTTTAAAACTCTCACGAAGAAATATAACTTGGTAATGACCTCAATCGTGTGATTTATTTTCACAAGGAACAGAGTTGACTTTGGATTTCACTTTGTCCAAAATGCTGTTTCATTTTTCCTTAAAGCATGGCGATAATGCAAAAAAATGTTATTTTGATGATGATGTAGAGAATTAGAATTATAGAAGATTCTACATGAATTATAATTATATTTTTTTGTTTTAAAAAGGCTATTAAATGTATTATAAGTATAGAATTTTAATAGATAATGGACATTAGATAATGATTATTTAACTTTAGTTGAAGGAATTTTAAAGGTGCTTGCATTGCCATCTATTTGTTTTCTGTAAAGAATGTTTTATGAATCGAGAACTTTTATATTGTATTCCGTTTTAGCATTATAGCAATATTTTTTAATGGAATAAATAGGAATAAACATGCGTCTTTGATAACTATAATTGATAATCCCTGACAAATTAATGCCCAGCCTCAAAATCATGAAATATAAAAGGTAGGTGCGAAATAATTTGTAACGTAACTACATACAGAAGGAACAATTTAATAGAATATTTCAAATAAAGTTAATTTAAAAAATAAATAAGTCCTTATTTATTCTAATCACACGTAAATCAAACAACTGCCAATAAGGAACAGCTTTTTAACCAGTCTATATTATAGTTTCTGAAATAAAATTTTGTAATAAAAATAAATGTAGAATAAAATAGTCTTAATTCCAAAAATCTAATGTTTTAATGCACTATTTAAAGAATAATAATAACAAGAAATAAAAAATCATGCTTCAAGCATAGATTATGAAACAATTTCCGACACATTCAGAATAATGTAACAAAACTGCACCGTTTAAAAAATTAAAATATTACGCCTAATCAAACCATATGGAAACGCATAACTCATTTCAAAACACAGTATAAGCTGTTCTCATCTACAATCTGAAAATTATCCGATTTTTTTCAGCAGCCCTGTATATGATATATAGATTTATTTTTTTTTAAATACATGCATGCCAAAATTTAGTTCACTTAAGAAATACGTATACTTCAGTTAAAAAGTCCCCTTCCGCAATTTCCTCTAATAAGGAGAAGGTTACGTGAATACTTTTGTACATCCCTGTATATGAGATATAGAATTTATATATGAGTAACATGCAAAAATTAATTAAATTTAAAAGCGCATACCGACTTTTAAACCGTACACTCCAGCAAATGTTACTCAAAGACAGTAATGTAACCGATTTATTTTGTGTGTCCCTGTAAATGAATAAAAAATGCTATGAATGCACTCTTTTAACTTGATCGTAGTGAATTTGAACTATTTATATCAGTTTCAATGCATTTGTAATATCAATATGTCATTAGAACACTCTTCAAATGATATTCTCCCATATACCATAATGTAGTGGAATTCATTTGAGTGCCCCTGTAAATGAAGTATTAATCATACATACTTCATATACAATACCAAGCATGCTTTGGTGACCCTAAATAACCTTTATCAGTTTTATGAAAATCCGAGTATATTTACGGGAGTTAGAGCGTGGACAGACAGACAGGCGGACAGACAAACCGAATGCATAAACATTTTTCAACTTTGTTGGAAAGTGTTAAAAAGAGAAATATTTAGAATTAGCTTAGAGATGCCAATCAGCTGCAAAAGTGACCATAAAGCTTTCCAAATATTAATAAATGATTAAAATTCATATAAAACTCACAGATAAAATTCAATTAAAAATACTGCACCTAGAATTCGCGGAGCGCGACGTTCCGTGTGCCCGTCCTAGGTCCTTTCACTTTTTTTTCAAAACCGACAAGGAAGGTCTCCATACGGGCATATTCAGAAAAATCTGAAAAAATTACAGAGTGTTCGTCTCATGAGGATATATATGTTTATAAAAAAAATTTGGCGGAACCCCGATAGAACGTTCGTAAAAAAATAATAAAGTTTTCGTTTATTTGGCGATTTATCATCGGTTGGCGATGAAATGAAATTTCGAAAAATACTTTTTCATGTGGAATACTCTTTAAGATAAAAATATTTTTATATTGAACTTGTTTAAATAAATTTAACTTAAATAACTGTAGTTTTGTCAGTTTTAGTTTGATTTAGCTATAGTTTTGTCATATATGTATTTATAATGAAAGTTAAATATCAAATTTTATGAATTAAAACAAAATTAAAATTGTTTCACTATCTCAAAAAGTCCATTTGAGCGCTGTCGGTTCAATTTTGTTGCTATGGAAACGACAAATTCCTTGGTTTGAAATGGATAACTGCTAAATGAATCTTGCCTTTATTTTGGAATACGCTTAAATATATGAAAGTATTTTTTATATATGAAATTGTTTTTAAAGTAATAAAATTAAGTAACAAGCAACATAAATGTGTAATACGAAAAAATGTATTTATTAAACTCTCTCGTTGTTTATGTTTAAATTCATTAAATACTTTAAACACGCATTCTAAAAATCAATTAACAAACAATTTTCAGATGCATTAAAATCGTTTGCTTTTGGCGAGGAAAAGTACTGCTCGCCAAATCGCGTGACGCTTTCGTCTTTTCTCGCCAAATACTCGAAAGTATTTTATTTTTTTTTACAGACTTTCTACTGTAATTCCGCCGCCAAATTTGACTGATCCTTTATTATATACATAAGTAGTTTAAGAGGTATTTTTTTTCAAAATATTCTGAGTATGCCCAGTATGGAGACCTTCCTTGTGAGCACTTTCTGACACTTGACCGTGGTGGGAAAAAAATTGCAAAGACATCACCGGACAAATTTAAAAGCAAAATTCATTTAAGACAGCGAAAATCAGGAAGGGATGGGCTTGGACCCCTGAAACAATCAAACGACCCTTGCGGTTTCGAGCTTAATGTTCGCTTCTCTCAGACATTCCAATATGGTAGACACTAGTTTAACCTTTAGAATTTGCACATGCGTACAAAACTTGTATAAGACATGGTTTCTGCAAATAAAGACTAAAAAAAAAAAATTATGTTCCTAGGTTTCTCATACATATGCTATTAAAATTCTAGATCAAATTTTCCAGTTTTTCGACCCTTTTTTAAAAACAACGTTACTTGACCAGATTATTAAGCGTAACTGACAATATTGTTGACCATAATATGATTAGAATAAACATAAATTACTGATATGTAAGCATTTTCAATAAAAACGGTTGTTTGACTAAACAGTTTGCTGTAAAGTTTTAACGGTTTATCATACTTTGTACAAGAAGCGGAAATAATGTTTCTGATTACATGAATTTATGAGTTGTTATATAATTTTATTTGATTAAGAATTATCTTAATACTACATGGAAATTTGAATTAATTTGAAATTCAATTTTCATTTAGAAATAAGAATGATCTTTATAATAATTAACATTATTAACACTAATAATATGCGAAGATGAAATTTTATTAATTTAATTATTCCATATTCAAAATAATTTTAAAATCTTATTTTTTTTTCAAGAATAAAATAAAATACTTCAATGATTATATATATATATATATATATATATATATATATATTTCATTTTTGACATTGAACTTACATGAATTTGTTTTACATTTTTCTCTCATCTAAACTCTCGCATGTTCATTGCTCTTAGATTTTAAAGTCATTGAAAAGGCATATTTACACAGTATTGGTATTATTCGTTCCAAATCTTCAGATTTATGTTCTTAAAACTACTTAAATAGGAGATTAGTATTTAATGAGCCAATATTAATTAGAGTATTTTCGATAATCATTAAAGAATATTTGTGTTAAACAATTAAGGTTCTGTCTTTAGAATTTACATGTACATCACATTTTGTGCCAATCAGACAAATAATTTCATTGCATGCATTTTTGAATTGTTATCGTCTTTTATTTTATTTTAAAATATTCGCTGCTATAAACTGTAATAACTAATATTATTAATTTAAGAAATGATTTTTGTAAAAAAATGTTTATATTAATTAATTTTTTTATATTAGAAGTACATAAAATAAAATAAGAAAAACTAAAAAATGCAATATTTAGAAATAACAATATATTTTTAATATTTATAAAAAAAACATTATAACACCTTTCTAGCTTTCACATGTGTGTAGCTGCTAGAAGATTAAAATAATTGAATAAGCGTATTTTCAGATACTTAGTTATCTTTGTTTCGTATCTTCAGATTTATATCCTTAAAACGACTTTTATCGGCTTTAAATCTTTTGCGAACTTTTGAAAGTCTATCCATCAAACGTATTGTTGGAAAGTGTGAAAATGAGTAAAAATAGATTAATGTCTATTCTCTATGAAATAAGGGGAAATAATCGTGTTCAAATGTTAGAATTAACATACGCAACATACTTCGTGAGTATTAGAAGAATGTTTTTAATCACATGAATCTTTGAAGCGTTATCCACTTTTAGTCGAATTAATAGGTAATCTCTACTATAAATTGTAATAATTAATTTTACTAATTTAACTGTTGTTTATTCTTAATTGCAATGTTCTTTATAATTCTAATTATCTTTTATTAGTTTAAATATTTTTTATTAATAATATTTCATTTTTTTGCAGCAAAACTAAAACAATTTAATATTAAAAAATGAAAAACATAGTTAATATTTCTCAAAGTATTTATAAACAATTGTTACTTTTTTGTAACTTTAACTTGCTTCTAGCTCTTAGAGCTGCAGAATAATTGAAAAATTATGTTTCCAGATTCTTGTGTTAGTGTTTTGTATCTTCAGATTTATATCTTCAAAACAATTAATATCGAATCTAAATAATATGAAGACTTTTAACACACTATTGATAAAAAATATTGCTTTAAACACTTTTTAAATGAGAAAAAATAGAATAACGCATAGTCTGAATGAAACAATCTAAAAAACTAGTTTTATATTTATAGATAATTCACATACTACTTCATACTTTATGTCAATGGGGAAAATGTTTATGATTACAGGGATTTTTAAAATGTTATCGGATTTTATTTAATTTAAAAATAATTCTCAGCTAGGAATTGTAATAATTTGATTTTTTTTTATTAACCTTTTCATTACGGGCTAGGACTGATGAATATTTTTATATTCATTCGTACCACAATTTACAAAAAAAAAAAAAAAAAAAAAAAAAAAAAAAAATTCTTTGTGGTATATTTTTTGTGAAATTATCGAGGTTTAAAAGCATGGCAGATACAAGTTTAACAAAACTGGTGCGAATACAATAAAGCAGTAGTCTCTGGGAGACATATAGGGTATGTCCCAACTTCGTAATCAAAGAGTTAATTTAAATTGCATGTTAATTTTTCATTTCACACCAAGCTAAAAAAAAAAAAAAAAAAAAAAAAAAAAACGCACCATTTAAAAATTAGAAACATATTTAATATTTGGCAAAGAAGTATTTATAAACAATTCTTACTTTCTTATACCTTTCACATGTTTCTAGCTGCTAGAACAGTAAAATCAATAAAAAGTTATATCTTCGTATTCTACCATTATTTCTTTCGTATCTTCAAAGATTTATATCTTTAGAACAATTTATATCGGTTCTAAATCTTTTGAAAACTTTTAACAGCTTATCGATCAAAATTTCTGTTTAAGATTTTCTGAAATTGTTTAAATATTCTGCATATTTAGTATGAAATAAAGGAAAAAATAAAATCCTATCTTTTAAATTTATATACATAGAATACTTTATGACAAGGTGGATTAACGACTTTCATTACACGATTACATGCATTTTTGAAGTGCTATCGACCTTTTTTTTTTATTTAAAAAAGTTTCGTTCCTATATTTTTCAATATATAATATCATTAATTGAAATAATGTTGTTTGTGTATTTTCCTTGTTAATTTAAAAGTTTATATTAATAATATTTTTTATTACCTTTTCTATAGAAAAAACTTATACAATGACAATTATATTTAAAAAATAAAAATAGATTTAACATATACACTGGGGGTTTTTATAATCATTTCATCTGTATACGTATCACACACTTTTACTTATTTTAAACCTAAATCCTTTCTCAAACGTGTTTCCAAGCTTAAAATTTATGTCCTTAATAGGATTTATATGTGTTCTAAATCTTTTAACAGCCAATTGATCAAAAATTTTGTATTATAGATTGTGAAGGTGAGTAAAACTTGAATAATTTATTTTTTTAAATATTAAATGAAAAAAAAAATAAAGTTGTTCAGAATTTATATGCATATTACAGTAATGATGAAAATATTAATGGAAATAATTAGGCGCCTTGATGAATGATTTTTAACTTTATTTTGATTTCAAAGAATTCTATGGTATAAAATGTAGTAATTAAATAAAATAATATTTTCATGCAAAGTTTGTTTATGTATTTTTTCACGCAATTAACGCTATTAATTCACGCTATTAACAATATTTGCAAAAAGAATCTTGAAAAGAGATTAAAAAGATTTAGTATTTTAAGGCTTGAAATACACACTATTAACAATATTTGCAAAAAGAATCTTGAAAAGAGATTAAAAAGATTTAGTATTTTAAGGTTTGAAATACACTCCAAATTTCCACTAATTTATAAACTGTGCGTTCACTTTTAAACTTTCCCACTTTAAAGCTTGTGGAATCGTAAATTCTTTGACAAAGTCATTTCGTATCCCAAGATTTATGTGTTTGAAACGATTTAGAACGGCTCTAAATCTTTTAACAGTTTTCATCATGCTAAATGTAAAAAATCTCCAATTAAAACTTCGTGAAACTATTTAAAGCTAAAGTAAATTATATAGTAGACCAAGAACAAAGAAAAAAAAAGTAAAAGTTTTATTGTTTACTTCTGGACATCCGTGACTGAGTCGTAGAGCGATGCTTCTCCGTTAATCTTTTGCAACGTAGGAATCTTTTGCTACGTTCGATTCTCAGGAAATGTTTGCTTAAAACTCGTCGTCACTGTTGTCAAATCGGCGGATTTTTTCTTCAGAAAATCAAATATCTCCCAGAAACATATAAAAGGGGGAGAAGATTGTACTTTGTGTCAATATATTAAAAAGAGAGAAACAATGTTTAAAGCCTTTTAGGGGAGCATAAAACTTGTGTCAAAAATTGTGACGTCAAGCGTTCCGCTAGTGCTAATCACTGCTGGTCCAACAATCATAATTTTAAATTTTCCGAAGCTTCAATTATACAAAAATGCTCATCAATTTACGATCTTGACTTTTAGGAAGCCTACCACATATGGAAAAATTCAAACAAATTAGTAAACGATTTGTCCAGCACGCCTAATTTTTCAAAGTTATGGTATATTTTTCTTTAACTGGACCTCTTCCTAACCCCCTACCCTTTTCTCCTCTTTATTTGAACTCTCCCGGAGTACCTGGGTGGTTTTTGATTGGTCTCTCTGAGTGCATGTGAGACCGACTCCTTGGCTGTTTGTCAACAGTGATTTTCATTTCGCTGTTGACGGTCGGGATGTGAGGTGCGCCTTTTGGCTCTGCCTCTCCCCTCTTTTATTCCATAGTTTTATTTTTATCTTTTATTTATAAGCACTGATGATGGGACCTTAGAGGCTTCGAAATAGCTATATGCTTTTTAAAATTACTTACATCTGTGTTCTTTAAACGTTGTTTTTCTCTTTTTAATCTCCCAGAAAGTTTGAATAGTTACTTTTTTCATATACAGAGCGAGTCTAAAATATTTTTACAAAATAAGAGAGATGATAGTACCCATCCAGACGAGCAATAATTACCATAGAACATGGGGTTGGAAAACACTTATTTAGTTACAAATACAAGGTGTTTCACCATAACTAAAGTCGCCTTGTTGTTATTAATTTTGCGAAAAATAAAAAATATTGCAATAAAAATGTAACGATAATTGCCTTGATTTCTATGAAATGTGATAACATTACAAACAGTTCTAGAAAAACATGGTGCTCAAACAATTTGTTATACTGTATGAACTGATAATCACTGTCCAAAATGTGGCGCGTCAAATGCATACTACTAGCGCATATAATAGATACTTCTACCACTTTTTCTTTTACTGTTATCATATTTGCAGTGTTGCCACAGGCGACTGTTTTTCTATTCTATTCGCACCACTATTTAAAAAAAAAAGTATAGTTTTTCTTGGAAATGTTGTCTAAGAATGTTACAAAGATTTCTGTTTTGAGAAAGTGGTGCGATGTAGAATTAAAAATTAGTCGCCTGTGGCAGACCTGTATTTAAAACAAAGGTCAGCATGTTTATTAAAAGTTTCTTTATAAAATGCTTCAGTTTTCTGAAAGTCCCTGCCGTCAACCAAAGTTGGATTAGGTTAGAACACCCTATATTTTGGATGAAACGGATGGTTTGCGACCCTCTGTTCTATGGTAATTATTGCTCGTCTGGATTGGTACTATTAGCCTCTTATTTTGTAAAAATAATTTAGACTCACCCTGTATACACTGTAGAAAAATGGACTTGAAAAACAGAAATACTACTGGCAATCTAGATGTCAGTTTATTTCCGTTTTTTACGGGAATTTTTACCCTTAAATTACAGAAAATTTTCCGTTTTTAATCAGAAAAACGGAAAATTTCCTGTAATTTATGGGTAAAAATTCCCGCAAAAAAACGGAAATAGTACTGGCGTCTAGATTGCCAGTAGTATTTCCGTTTTTTAGTCTTTTTTTTTTTTTTTTTTTTTTTTTTTTTTTTTTTTTTACAGTGTAATGATAGACATTCATTAAATTAAATAATCAAAACTTACTATTCAAAATAATTTCTGGTATGAATTTCGACTTTCTGAATAGAAATTTTGCCAGATTTGCCAATAGTGCGATAACATGCTTATATCATACTCATAATAGGTTAACATACATCAGATTGATACTGCAATGTACATCAAGTAGTTGTATGATGCAGTTTATTGTGTCAGTAAAATCTATCTTTTGTTATCTTTTTAGTTGTTGATGACGACTCATAAAGAATCATATAAGTACCCGAATCCTAATGCATGTGTACAACCCAGGTTTATGGATTTAAATGCTTATCATACATTTTACAATGTGAATAAAGTATAGATTAGATTCGTTCTTGAAGTATTGTTTACCATTATTTGAATTTAAAAGAATGCTTTCTACAAAATATCGTAATTAAGATTAATAGTTTTTACTACTATAATTAAACTATTTTGCATATACTTACACATTACATATCCATAATATTTACAATTTTTTTTTTTTGAAAAAATGTAAATACAGTTTTATCTTTCAAAACTGCAAATACATTTGAAACTTCATTTATAAACTATTCGTTCGTCATTTAACTTTCGGATATTTAAATCTCTAGGAACCATAATTCTCTTCACAAAGTCGTTTCCTGTCTAAAGATTTATGTCTTTGAGACGATTTATAATGGCTCAAGTTGTGAAAGTTTTCGGTTGTCTATCCGTCAAAATTTTTGTTTGGAGATTTTGTGAAAATGTGTAATACTAAAATAATGCGTGGTATGCATTGTATAAAGAAAAAAGTTAAAAATTATCATTAAAAGTTATCTTTAGAATTCTCATAACTAACGTTACGTACATTAACCGTAAAACGTTTTAATTAAAAGTTATTTCTATAATTTTCGTATCTATAATAACTCTTTATTACTAAATTGATAAGTGTTTTCAATGAGGTGAGATTTTAAAGTATTTTTTACATTATTTGATTTAAATATAATCCTTTACCACAAATATAAAAACTAATAATAATAATTTAATTAATAGTTTACTTGAGAAATTATTTTCTTACACACTGAATATTAAAATTTATTGTCGAAATTGGTTATATATATATATATATATATATATATTTGCACAGATGCTGGCCTAATAATGACTTGTGAATATTAAATCTCTTGTGTGTTAGATGTAATTTTAAAATGAAACGTTGTGGCAAACAGTAGATGATGTTCTACGACATGTAATAAGCCAAAGAAAAGCCCCTGAAAAAATAGTAAATCGCAATTATAACTTTAATGGAAAAGAATTCTAAACAATTGATCTTTCAACAACTATTTCTTCTAAAAGAAATTATATTTTTTTCACAGACTGAAATATGTGAATATAACGTACTTTTCGTTTTCTTAAAAAAAAAAAAAATCCTATTAATTTTTATATCTGAATTATTAATAGTTTTTACGTGTATTGCATAATTATAATTTTCGAATAAATTTTATTTTTATGTTTATTTTTATAAACAAATTGTGCTTTTTTAGTGATGAAATAATGCATTTTCTTTATTATGTTTTTATGCACTATCCTAATAGAGGGATTTGGTTGTCTTACGTATTTTTTAAGTCTTATTTAATGTTTTTTAGCTATGAAACAGACACCTCAAGTAAAGTTAACTTTGTCTCACTTTAAAAAAAATAATTTAAAAAACCTATTAAAAAAATACTAACTATGAATTTTAAAATTTCCAATTGCTATCTTTGAACTAAACTTTTCTTTAAATGAAAATTTCAATAATCTTAGGGTTCAGTTGTTTTTATGACGGCCAATTACCAACACGAGGGATATAGGCCCGAAATGTGGGAGTGTCCACCGTGGAGGGTCTTTCTAAGGGAAACTAACGCATATTTGCGCAAGGAAATCCAAGGCTCCAAAAAAAACCATGGAAAACACCGATACTGGCCGGAAGGACTTTTTTATATTCCTATTGTAGGTGCCGGTCTGTTTAATTCTTATGTGCTAATTCGGGCAAAATATTTCTAAACTAATAACGTACGATTGACTACGGATTGTTTGTAATGTTTTTATAAAATTGTATTTAAATAATAAAACAAAATATTTTAAAATATTAAAAAAAATTATAATGTTATAAATTATGAATATAAATTTACTAATTATAAAAATTGTACTTGTTATACTTACAAATATAATATTTGAATATTTCATTCTGAAGGTAAATTTTAGAAATAATTTTTGACTTTTCCTTTTATCCTATACAAATCATGCATTATTTGTAATTGTAAATTAATTTAAAGAAATATATTTAATTTAATTGTTTCTAATTTCGCTTTATTCTATCTAAACTTTCTCTTGTTTTATTTTTTAATTTTCAAGTAATTATAAATTGAGCGTGTATGACTTTCAGAATTGATTCATACATATTAGCTATTGTAGGTCTAAAAACACCCAGAAAAAGTATTATGTGCTCTATTTAATATGTATATATTTTTTAATAAATGGAAAAGTTATTTCTCGCCTTTAAAATCTTAATGCAAATATTCTGAAATTATAACTTCTATGCATTCTTAAATTACCCTTTTTTCTTGTTCGTTTTCTTATAGATCCATTCAAAGTAATTGATGAATTCTCTTACGAGATTCTTTACGAAGTAAATTAATTCCTTGACTAATTTAGTTTGCAAAAATCTTCTATTCTTTAATATTATCGGAAAAGCGATGAAGCGTACGAATTATTTGCTTTCTCCTGTTGATATTTAATTAGAATTAGAATTGAAAAAAAAATGAGTTTTACTCATATTTTATTTAATTTACATATTTTTGTTTTTATTTAAACAAAATTGGTAATCGGAGTATGAAATAATCGTCAGCGAAACTATCTTTAAAAAGTTGTTTCGTATATTGGAATTTTAATTATTCGTTTATTTTGTCTCAAAACATCAGTTTGACAAGTCTTGTTGTGAAAATCAAACTCTACTGTGACAATTTGTTATCTTTTTTATGAATTTTTGGAATGTGAAAAAACATATGGGAGATCCAGTACTTAAAAACAGTTTTTCATTAATTATGTGTTCCTTAATTTATTTTTATATTTATTTCTTTGAAAGTAGATAAACGGAGTGACAGGGTTTATGTTCATTGTGCATTTGCGTTTTGTTGCATAAATAAACATTTCTTTACATTTTTTCTAAGTTATGCGTTTCTGTTTTCTTTAATTTGAAAATTGTTAAATTAACAGGATGCAACTAAAGGTACCAGAAAAATAAAAAATAGATTCTTTTAGTTAATATCAACAGTTATAATAACTATGCTTTCCCATTTTAAAATTAATCAAATTGATTGGTAATAAAATACTCATACTAGTAGAAAATTTACAAACTAAATGAATGTCAAATGAATGAGCAGGACTCCATCTCAAGCCCTTTCGCGTACCGTGCAAACTCTCTGAAAACTTAGCTTACTATAAACCTCGGAAACAAAATTTAATCACACAACTTTTGCTAATAACACCTAGTCATTTATTGTCTTGTTCACGTTAAAATTAGTTAATAGGTTTGTATACAAAATTTCTATATCAAGTTTTCTACGAACGACTACAGTTTCTCTTGAGTGAAGAATTAGCATGAAAATATATATAATATAATTAAGGTCTACTTTGTAATTATGTATAAATTTAAATTGTGTATTATTTTCTTCCTATATATTAATAAAATTATTATCATTTTGAGGATTTTAAAATATTTAAAAAAAGAAATATAGATTTTATGTATATTAGAGACAATTACTGTATATACAAATAATTATTTTCACTAAGTTTTTAAATATTATCAGTAAAATATTTGTAGGGAGAGGGAGGGTTATAACTAGCGTTGCCATGTGTCCCGCTTAAATCAGAGTTAAAAGGCTCTGGATACCTTAATTTTCAACTGTTTATTAGCCATCTATAATTGTAGGTAAATCTACCATTAGATAAGGCAAAGAGAATTGCTTTAAAATTCTGATATCCAGAACATTTAGAGCCCCAATTTACGTGGGACACCAGGCAGCATTAGTTATAGCTCATCTATCAGATATTAATCGTATAGTAAATATTCATTCGTGAAGCGGAAAATTTTAAACATTTTTTCTTAAATTATAATGCAAAAATTCCGAAGATGTAGTTATTATAAATTCTTAAGTTATCCTTCGATAAAAGAATGGCTTTATTTCTTCATTTGTTACGTTGGAGACCACATAAAGAAATTGATGACGTTTTTCTTAGGAGATTCCACGCAACGTAATTTAATTTTTTTGCCTAATTAAGTTTACAACTAAAATGTTATTCTTTTTGTTATCGGAAAAGTAATCAGGTTTACTCATTATTTGTTTTTTCATCTGATGACGAAATTGGAATTACAATAAAAATAAAATCTCCAACTATGTTTAAATAGATTTTTGCTTTGTTTATCTTTTCATTAAGTTATGTCATCCTGTTTTAATTTATTTCAGCCTGCTTAAAGATGCAATGTGGGAAGGAGTGTATCATGAAGGGAAAAAAGTATTATCTCGAACCGCATATTAAATGTTTATTGATGTTAGACATGGATATTGAGAAAATTTGTCCAACTCAAAAATGTTATGTTTACTAATTTATTCAAGTTAATTCTCATGTGGTTATCTGATGTTGTACATTACTCATTATTTTATTTTTCATCTTCTGACGAAATTGGACTACAATAAAAATAGAATCTCCAAATAATTTGAAATAGATTTTTGCTTTATTTATCTTTTTCGTTAAGTTATTTTGTTCTATTTTTATTTATTTGATTATCTATCTGATATTATTTGTATAGTAAATATTTATTCGAAAAGTAGAAAAAAATTAAACATATTTCTTGGATTTTACTGCAAAATTTCCGAAGATGTAGCAATTAAATTCTTAACTTAATTTTCGATAAAAGAACAGCTTTATTTCTTCATTTATTACACTAGAGACCTCTTAAAGAAATTGATGACGTTTTTCTTAGAAGATTTCCCGCAACTTAATTTAATTATTTGCCTAATTTAGTTTACAACTAAAATGTTATTGTTTTTGTTATCGGAAAAGTAATCAAATTTACTCATTATTTGCTTTTTCATCTTCTAACGAAATTGGAATTACAATAAAAATAGAATCTCCAAATAAGTTGAAATAGATTTTTGCATAATTTATCTTTTTATATATGTTGTTCTATTTTTATTTATTTGATCCTCCATCAGACATTATTCGTATAGTAAAAATTTATTCATTAAGTAGAAAAAAAAAATAAACATATTTCTTAGATTTTACTGCAAAAGTTCCGAAGATGTAGCTAATTTAAATACTTAAATTATCCGTCAATAGAAGAATAGCTTTATTTCTTCATTTACTACATTAGAGATCTCTTAAAGAAATTGATGACGATTTTCTTAGAAGATTGCACGCAACATAATTTAATTCTTTGCCTAATTTAGTTTACAACTAAAATGTTATTAATTTTGTTATCGTAAAAGAAATTAAATTTAATCATTATTCGCTTTTTCATCTTCTGACGAGATTGGAATTACAATAAAAATGCAATCTCCAAATGAGTTGAAATAGATTTTTGCATTATTTATCTGTTAAGTTATGTTGTTAATGTTTTTATATATTTGATCCTCTATGACACATTATTCGTATAGTAAATATTTATTCGTGAAGTAGAAAAAAAAATAAACATATTTCTTAGATTTTACTGCAAAAGTTCCAAAATGTAGCTATTTTAAATTCTTAAATTATCCTTCGATAAAATAATAGCTTTATTTATTCATTTATTACATTAGATACCTCTTTAGTGAAATTAATGACGTTTTTCTTGAAGATTCGTCGGAATGTAATTTAATTCTTTGCCAAATTTAGTTTAGAACTAAATTGTTATTCTTATTGTTATCGGAAAAGTAATCAAGTTTACTCATTATTTGCTTTTTCATATTCTGACGACATTGGAATTACAATAATAATAGAATCTCCAAATACGTTGAAATAGATTTTTGTTTTATCTTTTTCGTTAAGTTATGTTGTTCTGTTTTTATTTATTTGATCATCTATCAGACAATATTCGTATAGTAAATATTTATTCGTGAAGTAGAAAAAATAAAACATATTTCTTGGATTTTATTGCAAAATATCCGAAGATGTTACTGTCATAAATTCTTAAATTATCCTTCGATAAACGAAGAGCATTATTTCTTCATTTATTGCATTAGAGACCTAAAGAAATTGGTGACGTTTTTCGTAGAAGATTCCACACAACGCAATCTAATTCTTTGCCTAATTTTGTTTACAACTAAAATGCTATTCTTTTTGTTATAGGAAAAGTAATCAAGTTTACACATTATTTGCTTTTTCACCTTCTGATGAAATTGGAATTACAATAAAAATAAAATCTTCAAATATGTTGAAACATATTTTTGCATTATTTATCTTTTTTATTAAGTTATGTCAATCTGATTTTATTTATTTGATCATCTATCAGACATTATTCGTATAGTAAATATATATTCGTGAAATGGATAAAATGAACTTTTTTTTTTCTTTAAATTTCACTGCAAAAATTCCGAAGATGTAGCTGTTATAAATTCCTAAATTATCCTTCGATAAAAGAACAGATTTATTTCTTCATTTGTTACGTTGGAGACCTCTTAAAGAAATTGATGACGTTTTTCTTATTAGATTCCACGGAACATAATTTAATTCTTTGCCTAATTTAGTTTGCAACTAAAATTATGTTCTTTTTATTATCGGAAAAGTAATCAGGTTTACTCATTATTTGTTTTTGTTTTTCATCGTCTGACAAATTGGAATTGCAATAAAAGTACAATATCCAAATAGGTTGAAATAGATTTTTGCATTATTTATTTTATTCACTATATTATATCGTTCTGTTTTTATTTATTTGAGCCTGTTTAAGGGTGTGGTGGACGTTAATATACATATATATGCATTTTTTTTTCATTATGGAGGTATGAAATTTTCTGCCAGTATGCGTTTCACCGTAAGTATATAGAGAAGCTTAAAAGAAATTCCAAACCTTATTAAAATTTTAAGATTTCTTCTTAATTTAAAATTTTTAAACGAAATTTTAAAATACTTCATGTGTCTTAATTCCCTTTTAATAAGTTGAAAATCAAATTTAATTATCTGAATGAAGTCGAATATTAAAATGCATACTCAATTTTTATGTAAGCAATATCAAGATTCATCCTTATCATTTTCATGAATTCTGATCTTGAATTAAGGCGCATGGAGCACTTCAAAATTCTAAAAATATTGAAAAATCAGTTTTGAGAAAGACAGATTTAAAGTATATTAAATTAAAAAATTACAAAATACAATACAAAAAATACAAAAAATTATTAGTGTAAAAAATTTAAACACATAAAAAAAAACACTGTAAAAAAAATACGACCAGTTTTCCTGTAGGAATCGGAAAATAGTTGCCCTTATCGTACCGGAAAAATTTCCGACCCAGCTCGGAATCAAATCCGTAAAATACCGTTTTATTGACTAAAGAATAATCTTCATGTTTTTCACTAGTTTCACGTTATTCTTAATTTAAATCCAAGTTGGGAGAGCTAAGTTCAAGAATTCATGATCTGTTTTAAATCATATTAAAGTAATCGAGCATATTTCACAAATGAAAGTGGCCCAGGTGTTGTTCAGTATAAGTAATCACAGGAAGATTAAAAACTTTGATTATTCTATTTACAATTTTAAATATATACAGTATATACAACGAAAACATTTGGAGAATATTTGTTAAATAATTTCCACACTGGGAATCCAAGATGATCATATTAAAATTTCAGCAATTATGTTCTTCTATAAAGAAGCCAAGAAAATAGCAAGATTTCATATTCGAAAATAAATTTCCCTTTTTAAAATCAAAACACCATTTCTTCTAATTTGAAGACCATGACAAAAAAAAAAAAAAACATATATATACGCAGTCAACCTGCTGCGTTCAAGATTCACATTCACAATAAAAACTAAACTAAAAAGGAACAAGAAAGAAAAAAAAATAATATTAATTCTCTAGAAGGTTACGTGATCCTTCGCGGTGCTCGCCGTCTGGCTAAGAGAGGCCCGCTCGAGAGTTGCAAAATATTCCACATTGAATATTTCCTTTTTTTACGGATTTTATTCCGAGCTGGGTCGGAAATTTTTCCGGTACGATAAGGGAAACTATTTTTCCGATTCCTACAGGAAAACTGGTTGCAATTTTTTTTTTTTTTTTTTACACTGCATAAAAACATTAAAACACATAAAAATCATAGTATCTGCATGTTGTTTTCACAAATGACTCAGTTCAGATTAGAAAGTAATAATACACACAAAAAGAAACTTAGATTTTCGCTCAAATAATGGTCCACGGTTCCATTAAAGATTCAAAGTGTGGAGGAATGCATTAAGAGGGGAAGGAAGGAATTATCGCGAATCGCATATTAAATCTGTATTGATGTCTGACATGGATATTAGAAAAATTAGTCCTACTCAGCAATGCTATATTTAATAATTTACTCAAGGTTAATGATTCATGGTTTTATCTTCAAACTTTAATTATCAATCAAACTTCTACACAACAGCCTTATTTTTGCTGGCCGAATACATAGTGTAAGGATCGCATGGTAATCATGATCTCTGTATAAGTGTGTGAACACGATAACCCTTATACGACACTTCTCTGTCTTAACTCCCATTTGTTAAATACGTTATAGATTCAAAATTGTAGCTCTATTTGGATAGCAGATTTCCATACAATTCGCTCTAGAAGTCGTACTTTGTGGACAATGTCGGAGTATCTTGGGCTACTCTCAAATTTAAGTGCATTCTATGAAGTATTCGACACCTCCTTCGTTATCGCCTAACATCGATGCGAACTTTCAAGGAACTTTTTGCTGGATACGGTGTCTTTACGAGAAGAAAGATCTTACGAGAGCAGTCTTATATTTTCATTGCTGAATGGCATTGGTTTAAAGTACTTGTATTTAAGGGGTCAGGTACCCTTTAAAGCGCCCCAAAATCTATTTAAAAAATATCTTATAATTAAATACGATTCTTAAAAAACATTTAAATTTAGATTCCATACAAAAATTCGCATTAGAATAGAAGTTATGTTTAAAGTACTTTGAGCTTTTCCTATATAATGAAGGGTTGATTTAGTCTTTAATGTCAATTTTCTCAAAACAGCGATTTTGATCATTGCGCGCACGATTCTTGAAAAATGGTTATCAAGAATTTCACGAAATTTTCGGTGAATGTAGTATAGTAGACAGACAGAGGCACAAAATGACCTATTATTATGTTTCTCAAGTAAGAAGATAAGAATTCAGGACTACTTTTGTTTTAAAAAGAGTCTCGATATTTCGAGTTCCTTTACAAAAATATTTTTTTTCTCGTGGTATACAAGTTTTATTTTTTTCACTGTAGGTCATTTTGAAAACATATTATGTCTGCACTCATTAAAAAAATCTTGGTTTGTTTTAGCCATTGAAATGTGAAAAAATCTTGCGCGCAATGCATGCAAGAATAATTTTGTCCTAAAATTGGTATCATGTATAAAAATAAATTAAAAAACTTTATAAATGTGTATACTTTTTCGGTAGAATAAATGTTTCATGATATGTGTTTTCAATTTTGTAATTAAAAGTCAATTAGTTATAAAGTGACGGCAATTCTTATAGAGGTCACTTTTTCATATATTTTGTTAGTTCAAAAGCTACCTGACCCCTTAAGCTTTGATATTTGTTTATGAGGTGTTCAGCAATTTGCTAGTAAACGTATATGCGTATATATTTTAAATACTTAGCACTTTTCTTATTTTTAATAAAAGTCGACAATTTTGACATTTACAGTGTGTTATTTTTGGCTATTTCTGTTTTACTTCCTTATAGTCCAGGCAATAGAGACCGTATAGGGGCTCTACCTAGCAAAATTCATGGTAGTTCTAGAAAAAGGTTTACTATATGTTTTTTGGGTCGCTGAATCCGAATTTTTAACTTCCCACCAAAATTTCCCCCGGCAAACCCCCAAATTTTGTTAAACTGCTCCCCAAAAAGGTTTTCATTAAAAAAAATCAATTTTTTTTATCGTTTTAGGGAAAAAGTATTTAGAAATTCAGAAAGTAGACAAAATTTGCAACAAGTTAGATACATGACATTACGACTTAGGATGAAGGGAAAGGGGGGATCTGCCTCGGAACATCCGCGCGGTGCTGCGTGAACTAAGTTGCGCAATTCCACTTAACCACTCACACGTTTACATTCGCCCTCCCATCTCCCCTTCGAACTTTCTCTATAAGGTTTACTTTAAGTTTTTTGGGTCGCTGAATCCGAATTTTTAACTCCCCCCCCCCCGAAAACCCCCAAAATAGTTGTTTTTAACTTAAATTTCTTATCGTTTTAGGGGAAAAGCATTACGAAATTCACAATCTAGACAAAATTTGCAACAAATAGGATATATGACATTAAGACGTAGGATGAACGGAGAGGGGGAGGGCTGCCTCTGAACATGCCCTGCGGCGCTACGTGCACTAAGTTATGAAGTCCAGGCAATAGGGGATTTTACCTGGTAAAATTAATACTAGTTCTGGATTTCGACTCAATTTATGTTTTTTGAGTCCGAATTTGTAACTTCCCACCAAAATTTCACCCTGCAACCAACCAAAAAATAGATTTTTTGAAAAAATTTGGTTTTTGAGAAAAGCGCGCGGGGAATATTCCGAGGCAGCCCCTTCTCTCCCCGTTTATCCTACGTCATGATGTCATGTATCCTATTTGTTGCAAATTTTGTCTAGTTTTTGAATTTTGATAATGCTTTTCCCCTAAAGCAATATGAAATTTCAGTAATAACAACTGTTTTGGCGGATTTTCGGGGGGGGGGAATTTGGGGGTAAGATAAAAATTCACGTATTTAAGTAAAAAATAATAAATTTAAGTAAAAAAGTGCCCCTTTTTGGGGGGGGCGAAGTGAGGGTAATGGTCACCGTGATTTTTGACGCGGCCTGATGTTTAAAATTTTTGTTGTTTTATAAGCTATATTAAAGTTTCAAACAGATCGTCCAGCTATATTTCCTAATTTTGTTCGCGCCCCTCCCTCACCCCCCCCCCCTCGAAATGCGACACGCCATTCTTCTTTATACTTTTGTATCATGTGTTATAAAGTATCTTAAAGTTTAAAACAGATCGCATTGTTAGATTTCGTACTTTAAATGAAATAATCAGATCACCTTGTTAGATTTCGTATTTTAAATGAAATCGCGGGCTGTTAGTTCCACATTCCACCACGAGGGAGCGCCTCTATTCTTAACAAAACTGTATCTGAACGTAACTCCGTTAAACAACCTATCCGTAGATATGCTAGTCGAGGGGGTGGAGGTCTTAACCAAGAATTTAAGATAATTGCTGAAATTACTATTCGAAAATAGGGGTATGAATACTTGTAAACTTTCTGATAATGAATAAGTTATACTTGTCTCATAGCGCTGTTCAAAAACCCCACGCAATTTGTTAGATTTCCTAATTTAAATTATTTCGTGGTTAAAAAAGCACATTCCTCCATTTTAATTTACGCATTTGTTAGAAATGAAACCGATTAATTAAATAATAATTAATATCACAGCTTGTAATTAAACTAGGAGTTTGAACTGGGTATGTTTGAAATCGGCAAACAATTTCGCCTCCGGATGCCAGAAAATTGAATTGAAAAATTTAATATTTAAAAAGGTTAAATTTCGTATTAAAATATTCTATTACGGAATACCGCAAGCACCGTCATGTCAGACACCTGCTTCGCGCGAAAATGAAATCTCTTTTCCTTGTCTTCCCAAATAAATAAATTGATTTTTTATCGATCGATTTTAGTGAGTATTTTCACTTACATACATCGCAGAAATATGAACTTTATACCAAAATAAAGTAGATTTTTATCCGCGTCTGTCTATATCTTTTACAAATTTCTCGGACCAACACTTTCTGAGATGGGATTTCGAATTAAAATGTCCACTTGTTTTTTCGGTTTAATTTCCTCCGTTGTAACCTTGCATCCGCTGATTTTACTGGCAAACCTAAGGAGAAACTCTGACGATTTGGAGAAGGTGCGTTTGTACCTGCGTTAAAAAGATTGGTTAATTTTAGAAGTTAATTAGCCCGTAATTCGGTTAATTACCGACTTTTTCAAAATTTCATGATTTGTCATTTGATGTGAGGTGTTCAGCTATAAGTACCCAAAATTTCAAGTCTGCAACATGTATAGTTTCCGAGAACGGGCTCTGTGACAGACAGACAGACAAAGGAGTGAGACGAATAGGGTTTCGTCAGATGATCGAAACCCTAAAAAGAAGGTATAAGACATTTTATGTTATTACTTACGTTTCGGCACATTAAAATACTTCAAGAGACGCATGGTATTGTTTAGACGTGGATGTTGGTCATTTCTATATACCCTAAAGTGTATCGAATCATAAAAATTCCAAAAATTACGACGAATGATAAAAAAAATAAAAAATAAAAATGACATTTCTTGCAATTTTAAGTTACCAGTTTCTTGTAACGTAAAAATATTTATTCTTCATTTTTCCTCATTTCAAAATAAAGTACCTTTGAATTGAGTTTCTGAAATATATCTTAGTTGATCTAGTTCATTAATTAAAAAAAGGAAAATGGCAATATGATAACTGATTAATTTTCAGCAGGTTTCCTTTTTTTAAGTTTTGAATTATTTTAGTTAATTAAACATTTTTACAGTTCAATGACAACAATAATATTTTTTTGGTATGAGATATTTCTAATATGATTTTAAAATGCATACAATGGCATAAGCGTTGATTATTCTTATAAATGGAATAAACCTATGCAATAAACATAATGAAATAAATGCATATTCTATCAAAATTTGATGCAACTCCTATTTAATGTTGTTGGCGTTGTTTAATAAAATTACTTAATACGAACGCCTATTATTTCTATTTAGATATTTTTAGATTTTTTTCAAATTTATTTTTTATTTATTATTTATTCAAAACTGTTTTGCGATCAAATTAATCATGGTAAGAGCACTATATGGTAAAAGATCACGATAAAAAAGGACATCTTAGTAAAATTGAAATATTCTACAACAGAATTTAGGAAAGAAGATTAATTACACAGATCGATCATCAAACATTGTATGAAAAAGAAAAAAAAGCAGTGTGCTGCTAATGAAAGAAATATCTTTTAGGTCGATGCAAAAGACTTGAATTTTAACGGAGGTGAAATTGGACTTTGATTTAATTAGCTCTACGGCAGCTGCATAAATCATATATAATTAAAAAAAATGAAATTGATATAATTTTTCAAGCAATCTTTTCTCAAAGTAAAATTTGATTTCAGAAGAAGGTCATTGTTTATAAAACATTATTATTAAATTAACAAATCACAGAAAATTATAAAGTGATTTGGATATTTGCTTTAAACAATGGTAATTTTGAGACAAAGAAGTTTTAAGAGAGACAAGATTCTTCTTCGTGAAAGATTTGAAACTTTTCTACTGCCAAATAGCATATTCTTCTGTAAATAATATATATTCTGTTCATTCTGTAAATAATATATAATTGCCATCTACATTCCCCAAGAAAATTTGCAAAGCATTTATCAAACATTAACATACTATGCTAAAATATTGCTATGCCTGTAACTTTTATTGTCTGCAAGTAGACTTTACTATAACCGTATTTTTCGTTTCATAGTCTACAGTAGTATTTTATCACTATAAACTATTTTTACCGTAGAATACTTTATATGTTGTTTAATATGTGATGAAATCTAGAAAATATCTTTCTTTGTTTATGGATTTGTTTGTTATTATTATTCAAATAACTTATTTTTAAAGTGATATAACCATGAAAGAAATGGTGCGGAAAATTTGGAATATCTACAGGTGTGTTTTCTATTATTGAGAAACTTAATAGCGAATGCAGTCTTTTTACAAGTATTGCCGCGTGTTAAATGTATCTCCATACAAACCTAAGAGAATACAAAGTATATTGAACTGAATGATATTTTACAGTTTAATTTTATACAGGAAATATGATTTAAACATAAACGTTTTCGAAAGGGAAAGCTGTTTGTAGAAATACCTTGAATATCGATTTGACATATTTTATTATTCAAAATGTTCGGTAAGAAACTTATATTTTGCACGTTTACTAAACTTTTCACAATTTACGATACATTTCAATAGTTGCAGATTAAGTTGTTTAATCGGTACATTAATCCGTTATCGTACATTCAGAAAATACAATAATGTACGAAAGATTAAAAATCTATTCTGTACAATGACAGAATAAAACACACATACAAAAAAAAAACAGAATCATATCATTGAAATATTTTCCTTTAAGCTATCGTGTTTATTTCTAAAAAGTTTCCGAAAATTTTTCCTTATCTTTAGAAACCCTAGATACCAATATATATTCGCAATTTAAAAGAAGAATTTATTACGACAATGTTTCTTTTTCTGCCACTGGTTTTTGTAAATGTTTCCGAGTAGATTTTAAAATGTCTTAATCAGTTTTCTCAAGCTTAAATATTGGATTTTAGAATGCTGCCAATTCTCAATTAAGCCTTTTTAGCTGCGTAACTAATTTATAAATACAATAATAACCAAGTAATGTTGATTTTAATTTTAATTGTAATTCAGTTTATACTTATTTAGTTATTTGTTGAAATGCACACTACAGATGAATTCATTTATAGTGTTGCAAGATCATCATAAAAAATAATGAAAAGCACACACACACATATAGAAAAACACATTGATATAAATCACATGCAACACGAATACAAACACAAATTAAGAAATTAAAAGTTCGGAACTTTTCTTTAAAAGCAGTAAAGGACATATGAAAAATATCAAGATACACAGAAAATTCATTAAATATTTTGTAAAATGTATATAAAGATAAATTTCTAATATAATTATATTTAAGAAGTGATAATATAAAAAATTGAGTACATTGAGGGATATTTTCGGTACATTAAAATTAATAGAATTAAGTGTATCACAATTAATAACCTTGTAAAAAAATAAAAAAAAATAAAAAGATCCCTTCTATATTTCAAACTTGGAATGTTAAAAATACTACGTATATAGGGTATTTATCATAACGAAGAAAATCATAAGAAGAAATATCATAATAATATATATGATTACTCTTGAGAAATAAAAAACGTGTGAATTTGGACTGTACTTGCTCGAGAATTTTAATTTTATTATTATAGTAAGGATCCCGAATGAGACGGCAATATTCAAGATTAGGAAGTACCAAAGCAAAATATAAAACCTTTAATGCATGTTCATTACAGGAATCTTTAGTTTTGCGCTTAAGGAACCCCAGTTTTTTATACGCGTTAGAAACTACATTATCAATATGGAGTGAAAAATCAAGTTTAGCATCTAAAACAATACCCAAGTCCTTTACTGTGATAGGACATCATAAGGCCAGATTATTAATTTGATAAGAATAATTTAAGGTATCAGTTCTGCGAGAATAACTTAAATCGCTACATTTATTAGTCTTAAGCAATAACTTATTGTGAATGCACCAATTACATAAGCCATTAAGATCCATCTGCAAAAGCGCAGCGTCAGTAACAGAACAGATTTGGCTATATAACTTTAAATCATCAGCAAACAAAAGATAATAAGAAAATTTCATATGTATCAAGTTTGACTGTAAATCATGTTTGTTGAACATGGAAATGCTTGCTTGAGAACTGATAGGATTGAAAAAAAATGGTTTTCAGGTTCAGAAAAAATTCTCATTAACCCTTTGTGGTCGTATGTCTACGCTCAACCATCAAAGCTTATTTACTGTTTCAGCCGAATGTCTGCTCTGAGTTTGAACAGCTTTTTTACCGTTCCAGTCGTTTGCCTTCTCTCAATCAACACAGCAAAGAACCATACATACTTAACGTATATTTCATCAAGTCGACAAGATTCGGAGATACATAGAATTCGAAAATTTTAAAACTTATATTAAAACTTAAGTATAATTCGGCATTTTCGCTTTATACAAAAATTTTAAATTAATACTATAAAATGACAAAAAGAAAGTTACCGAAAGAAGTCTACCGTGAAATTAAAAGCAGTTTAAAAAAGATAAGATATAAGATGTAGAGAGTAAAGATTATTCTGTATGTTCAAACAGAAACATTAAGAGCTATTGGAAACAACATCGAAATTGACAACCCCATGACGGAGAAGTATAAAATATAATTTTTACATAAAATTAAAACATATTATTGTGTTACATATATCTAATATTTAAAATAGAGTTGATAAAATTTGTTTTTCCAACATGATTTTGCATATCATTCATTACTGTTCTTTCAACGAAAATTAATTCCGACTAGCATGACACCAATCAGGCATGTGATTTCCGCGTTTTTGCACACCAGTATATTCTTAGAGAAAATGATATTTCATTTAATCGAAACATTTTTGCGATTTAAGAGAACAACATTTTCTCTAAGAATATACTGGTGTGCAAAAACGCGGAAATCGCATGCCTGCCAATGTATAAACTTAATACGAACGCAAAGGGTTAATATACTATAAAAAGTACCAGAAACCGTTTCCGAATATCAATTGTAGTAAAAGTAACTTTGTTTTTGTAAATAATTCTTTAAATCTCTAAACTGTATTAGTTTCTGAGGTTTTCAAAGGTAAAAAAAACAATGAAGGTACACTTCACCTTTTTCAGCAATACCGAGTTGGTGAATTTCAGGGGGAAGAGAAGCGGGAATGTGCCTAAAGATCTAGATTAATACTATCATCTGCTTTCTAAAAATAAGTCTATTGATTTATTCCTTAGTTGCTGAATATCAGGGGAGATGGGGGTGAGGTGTGCCAAATAAACTTTTTCCTCTTTGGGAAGCTTTTGCAATTAGTCACATTTATATACTGATATTTCGAAAAATCCCTCGAAAGATGAGTTCACCAAGACAAAAGTTTATTTATTTAATGAATAAAGAGACATTTCACTTTTTCAGCATTACTGAGATAATGAATTTAAGGGAGGAGGGGGGGGGATGCGCCTAAAAATATTAATATTTTCACCTACTTTATGAAAATAAACCTCTAACCCAGTTAACTAAAATATTTAAATAAATTCTTACTGCTTACTTTTTTGCGTTTCAGTCTGTTGCATTACTTTACGTTTTTTTTTTTTTTTTTTTTTTTGTAACAAGCATTTGTCGTTTGAGGAATAAATGTACAGTGATTGATTTGTCAGATGTTTACAACGAATTACAAGGAAAATGCAACAGTGGGATGTGACTGAATTAATTATAGAAAAAAAAAGGTTTTTTTATTGTAACATCAACAGAAAATATTAGAAAAAGAAAACATACTTTTTCAATTACTGCAATTTTTTTTAAATATAAATTGTATTTTTTTTTTCTGCGGAAGTATTCCCAGAATTTTGTTACTGTATTTCTTTAAAAATATTGTTCTGTTTATTTTAAACGTTCAATGAAAAACGTTTAATACACTAATAAGAAAAAAGTTCATGCGAGTATTGTTCACAATGACTATATCATAATAAATATTGCTATACATTTGCAATGTCTCAGTGAATATAAACGAAATCGTCCAGGAATATTGCATTATTGAGAGTTCATATTTTGCTAATATTGTATATAGATAAACAAGAATTATTTCATTATTTTACTGACATTATTTACATTGTAAAGCGAATGATTTTGAAATGTCGACATTTATTTTCAAATACTTCCAATGCAGATCGAGTATTTTTTAGAAGTCATATTAACTTATTTCAAACTATTGTTTCCATTACAAAGACAATGTTTTTGAAATATTTTCATTTAACTCCAATTATTTCAATTTAAATCGAATATTTCTATAACAGTGATATTTCATTATTTCAATGCATTATTTCTATTGTGAAACAAAAGTTTTTAAAATATTGACATTTAAGTGATTTTTTTTTTTTTTAATGCAAATCGAGTATTTCTATAAAAGTCATATATCATTATTTCAAAACATTATTTCCATTGTAAAGACAATGTTTTTAAAATATGGACATTTAATTGTAAATATTTCTAATACAAATCGAGTATTTTTATAAGCTCATATTTTTAAATTATTGACATTTAATTACAAATAATTCCAGTGCAAAATGAATATTTCTGTAACAGTGATATTTCATTATTTCAATGCATTATTTCCATTTTAAAGCAAATGATTTTAAAATATTGACATTTAATTGCAAACATTTCCACTGCAAATTGAGGCCATTTTTTTAATATTGACATTTAATTACAAATATTTCCAATGCAAATTGAGTATTTTTATAACCGTGATATTTCATTATTTGAATGTATTATTTTCATTTTAAAGAGAATGTTTTGTAACATTAACTCCAAATAGCTCCAATGCAAATGGAGTATTTCTCTAACAGTGATATTTCATTGAAAATATTTCAAATGTATCCCCTTTAATCTCCTTTTCTAAAAAAAAAAAAAAAAAAAAAAAAAAAAAAAAAAAAAAAAAAAGAAAAAAAGAAAATTGTAAAAAACCAAAGAAAGTATCAAAAAACGGCTCTTTAATTGGTGAATAAACATAGTCCTACCTATTTTCAGCAATTAAATTTTAACAGTCTACCGAAATATTTAATTTCAGAAAAAAATTGGTAGGAAAAGAACTTCTATGTTTTCGTTTACTTTAAAGAAAGAAAACCCCACCTCTTATTTAAAGAAAAATATTTCACTAAATAATTTCTGTTTGTTTGTTAGATTTCAGAATATAGATTTTTTTTTTAAAAAACAACAACTTGTCTTTTGTCGGATCAATACGCAATACTTGTTTTATCAGATGTTTACAAGCATTTACAGTAAAAATTCGTCAGGGGAATGTAATTGAATTATTTTTAAAGAAAACAGATTTCTGGGGGTAGTATAAAGGCAAATAAGATTAAGAATAGAAAGTATAATTGCATTTTTTGTTATTTTTTTTCCTTAAAAGAAGATTTTTATTTTTCTGCAAAAGTACTTGCTGAATTTTGTTATTCTACTTTCAACCATTCCCAATTTATTTTCCTTTTTTTTTAAATGTTATAATTTTTAAATCAGGCCAATATCTTGATATGTATACCTTTGCAAAAAGACATGAATTTATATGCACTTCTAAATGGGGTCTGAAAGATTTTTTTTAAATACAGTAGTCGATGAATATTGGTAATATTTAATGCGGAAATATTGCATTCACCTGAAATAATTTCAGTAAAATGTCACAATAGCAAAAATATCGGAAATTCATTGGAAATATTTACAATGAAATACAAATATTAAAGAAATAGTAGCTTTACATTTCAAGTATTTACAATTGAATCCTGATATTGATACAACGTTCTAAATATTGGATTTTTGAATTAGAAATAATGACATCGGAATTGAAGGTATATGTTGCAAATTTTGGTGCCACATTTGTAAATGTAAAAAATTGGAGCAACATTCTCATAATTGTTATCAGTACACTAGCTGATCCGCCGTTGTCTGGGCATAGTACAAGAAAATCAAATTAATTATCACCCCCCACCCCACAAAAAAAAAAACACCCAGAAAAAATTATTATATTGCAGGGTTAAAGCTGGATAAAATTCTGAAAAGCCATGCGCCTTTAGCTTTTACGTGTTTTAACCAGGTGGTTGAGGCCAAAATTGGAATTTTTTACCAAATTTGGCTTTTATAAAGTGTAACGTTTTAATTATAAACTGCACAATCTCTTTTTAACTAGCTTTAAAACCATTTATTAAGTTAAAATTTTATAAATAAACTCATTTTTCAATAATGAAGGCCTTAACATTAGAATATCAAATAGATGGAGCAAGTGGTGATTTGCATTCAGAATTGCAAATATGCCAGCTAAATTTGAAATGGGTGTGCAATTAAATAATTAAAAAATATTACGTAAAATTGCATAGCAATCGTAATTTAGAACGATTTTAGAAAATGTTCCACCCATCTCACCCTTTGAAATTTCGAATTTTTTTTTAAATCATCATTAGTGACCATTATATCCTAAAAATAATCGCCATGCAAATTTCAAGTTTCTAGTCCCTTCAGTATAACAAAAATAGTAAGTTTAGAATGTTGTTTTCCCTCGCACTCTTTTAAATTTTGAATAAAATAAACCCTTATTTATCCATGTATTTGCATCTTAAAAGTAGCAGTTATGTCAAATTTGAAGTTTCTATCCTTAACAATTCCATATAAATCGTAATTTAGAACGCTATACGCACACTATTCGCGTATTTAGCTGTTTTAAATTTCGATTTCTTAAAATTATCCTCTGCGACTATTTACGTCTTAAAAGTAAACTCCGTGTCAAATTTCAAGTTTCTATCTTTAAGAATTCCATAGAAATTGCAATTTAGAACACTTTTAGAACGTTTTCCGCTCATTTCTCCTAAATTACGAATTTTTTAGAATGCTTTCTTAGCGATAATATGTACCTTAAAAGTAATCACCGTGACAAATTTCAAGTTTCTACTTCTATTAATATGACAAACATTGTATATTTTGGACGTTTTTCCCCCTGCACTCATTTAAATTTTAAAAACAAAACAAAAAAATTTTTTTTTTTCAGTGTGTGGATTTGTGTCTTAGAAGTAGCAGTCATATCAAGTTTCCAGTTTTTATCGTTAACAAGTCCACAGAAAACATAATTTAAAATGGTTTTCGCGCATTTCACATTTTAAAATTTTGTATTTCATTTTAAAACTGTTCTGTGCTAGTATTTACATCTTGAAAGTAACAGCCATTTCAAATTTCGAGATTCTGTTCTCAACAATTTCATCTAAATCGTAGCATATACACTTTTGTAATTTTTCTGCCCATTTCAACTTTTAAATTTCGAATTTTTTTTAAAACCATTTTCAGCGAGCATTTGTATCTTAAAAGTAACTACCATGTCAAATTTTAAGTTTCTACTCCCTTCAGTATCAGAAAAGTCACAATCTTATAAGTTTTGTCCCCTTGAAGTATTTTTAAATTTCGAATAAATAAAAAAAAATGCTTCTGTGCGTGCATTTGCGTTTTAAATGTACTAGCCATATAAATTTCAAGTTCCTATCCCTAAGAATTCCATAGAAATCCTAATTAAGAAGGGTTTTAGAATGCTTTCCGCTCATTTGCCCCAAATTTCGAATATTTTTATAAACCATTCTTAGCGAACATTTGCTTCTTAAAAGTAGCAGTCACATTAAACTTCAAATTTTTATCCTTAAAAATTAATACCGTGGAAATTGTAATTTGGAATGTTTTATAGAACGTTTTCCACTCATTTCACTCTTAATTTCTAACGTTTTAAAAACAGTTCAAAAAGTTTTTACATCTTGAATGTAACCGTGACACCAAATTTCAATTTTCTAGCCACAACACACACACAGAAAATCACACATAAATCGCTATTTTGGAATTGTTTTGTGCTTGCATCCTTTTGAAATTTGTTGCACTGGCTTAAAATGTAGCCTATGTTGAAGAAGAGATGATCACAAGCATTTTGCCATCAGTATTTTTTTAATCAATACTTTCCTGTTGTCTTCGAAAGATTGAAATATAACGTTAATAAATACAAAATCTCCACTATTACAAAACATTCCATAAAATTAAAGAAACATAGTATGTAAGAAAATAGACACAATAGTACCAAATCAATTATAAAGGGTATATGAAATACATTTCACAAAAGAAGATTGAACAGTGGAATTTTATATATGAATGAAAACTGAAAACTTAAAACTAGGATCAAAGTACATATAGCAGATATCAAAACTAATAAGAAAACTACAGCTTTGGCCAGACAATATAGCAAAGAACTTTTACAGATTAATTTTAAAAGTAATAGAATAATTTATTAATCGATATTTTATTTGATATCCATTATCCGATAATCAATAGAGATCTTTTTGCGCAGTGAGAATATATGCAATGATTCGGTCTAGATAGAGCTTGAAATCTGGAAATAGATGCTCTGCAGAATAATGAAACAATAGTATAAAATAATTCACGTTTAAAAATATCCATTTTTAATGTTACAGTTCATTTCATTATGCATGAGATATCGTTATTTTTGCTTAAAAGTTTTTCAATTAAATTTTTTTTTTTTTGTAAAAATATTTGTAACTATATAATTATTGAGAATATGTCATCGTCACAAAGAAATGCATTTATTTGCCTTGTGAATGTATTTTTATCACTTTTAGCAAATATTAAATTAATTTTGATGTTTCATGTGATTTTCATATACGCTGTAAAAAAAATCCGACCAGTTTTCCTGTAGGAATCGGAAAAATAATTACCCTTATCGTACCGGAAAAATTTCTGACCCAGCTTGGAATAAAATCCGCAAAATTGGAATAAAATCCATAAAATACCGTTTTATTGACTATTTCCTTTTTTTTACGGATTTTATTGCGAGCTGGGTCGGAAAACTTTCCGGTATGATAAGGGCAACTATTTTTCCGATTCCTACAGGAAAACTGGTCGGATTTTTTTTACAGTGTATATTTTTATTATTCGTACAGTAAATATTTATTCTTGAAGAAAAAAAAAATAAATAAATAAACACTCATTCCTTTTCTTTTTTAGATTTTACGTCAAAAATTCCGAATATACAATAGGTTAATATTACAAATTCTTATATAAACCTTCAATAAAAAGATAGCTTTATTTCTTCCTTTGATACATTGGAGACCTCTTAAAGAAATTGATGACGTTTTTCTTAGAAGGTTCCACGCAACGTAATTTAATTATTTGCCTAATTTAGTTTACAGCTAAAATGTTATTATTTTTATTATCGGAGAAGTAATCAAATTTACTCATTATTTGCTTTTTCATCTTCTAACGAAATTGCAATTTCATTAAAAATACAATCTCCAAATACGTTGAAATAGTGTTTTACATTATTTATTATTTTCATTAAGTTATATCGTTCTGTTTTTACTTATTTGAGCCTGTTTAAAGTTGCAATGTGGGATGCAATGTATCAAGAAGGGAAAAAAAGAATTATCTTGAACCGCATATTAAATGTGAATTGATGTTAAAAATGGATATTAGGAAAATTTCTTTTACTCAAAAGGATATAATTAAAATACATATAAAGCACAAATAATTGTACATAAATTACTTTCAGGTGCATAAATATAATATAAATATATTTAAAATACAAATTAAAGATATTTTAAAATAAATCAGAAAAACCTAGAACGTTTTCAACCATTACAAGGCCATCATCAGTAGGATTTAAATTAGTTATTATTATTAATCATTTGGAAAAATGGTTATTGTTCACGTCAGGGTAGGAAATCAAAAGCATATCTGAACGTTTTCATTGGTTTACTCCGCAATTTATTCGTTATCTGATTGGTATATACAGTAATCTGTATTTCCCTTTGGTTTCAACAACGATGGACAACAGAGTGTTGCCACTGTGACAAAAATGTAATAAAAACTACAAAAAAAATTAATAAATCAGAAACAAATTGAGATACAGCTTTCAAACAAATTGTATTTAAAAGTACATTTTTTTCTCTATCCGACGGTATAAAAAGAAATATTGTCGGATGTTTAGAAGTTTAAGAATGAAATGTTATTTAAAATTGGTCGTGAGATTTTTTGGAAATCTGATGATAGAAAAGCCTTTTCTGGAACAGCCAATGAAATGCTTGGATAATACGCAAGTTTCAGGAAATCTTGCAATTTTTACGTGTAATAACACTATTAATGTTTAATTCATAAAGTACGTAATGTATGACCAGCTCCGTAGAAGTTTAAAAATTTACAGTACCGAAAATTGTAAAACTGAAATTTCTTTTAAAATTTGTCCACGATGATTCCAGGAATGTTATCGTTTAATCCATGGCGTACGTAATGTAGGATCAACTCCGTGCGATTTTTTATGTCTTAAAATTTAGTCTTAAAAAAAATCATTTTCCAAATGGTCGTTGTAATTTGTTAAATTGCTATTTTTTTTCTTTGCGCCTGTTCTAGAACTGTCCAGAAGAAAAACATTGTAATTTAAATTTAAATGTTGTACATCAGCTGAGATGCAGGATAAAGTTATTCAAATTTTCAACAAAACGATCTGTCATCCATCATGCAGCAAATATCTCCATACTGCATGGATATCGTAGGATAGTGCATCGCTACAAGCTGTATCTTTATTAGGAATTATTTCAATTGATTTTCTTATGATGGCTTCCTGGTAATTATTTGTACGAAAGCGGCACGAAATTTGGCGAGCAAAACTTTTCCTCGCCAAAAGCAAACGATTTTTTAATGCATCTGAAAATTGCGTGTGAATTGATTTTTTTTTAAATTCGTGTAAATAGTATTTAATGAATTTAAACTGAAACAATGAGAGAGTTTAACACGTATATTTTTTTGTTACATATTTATGTTGCTTGTTGCTGCAGTTATTTAATTTTATTATTTTAGAATTTTTTTTTTTTTCCATAGCAATAGAACGGGAACGACAATGCCCAATTGGACTTAATTTTGAGATTAACACAAATTTAATTAATTTCAATTTTGTTTTAATTCATAAAATAGCATAGTTAACTTTCATTATAAATATACATATGACAAAACTATAGTTAAAACAAAATAAAACCGACAAAATTGAACTGAAGTTATTTAAATTAAATTTATTTTAAAAAGCGCAGTATCAATCATTTTAATCTTAAAGATTATTTGACATAAAAAAGTATTTTTTGAAATTTTATTCCATTGCCAACAGGTGATAAATCGTCAAATATCGAAAATTTCATTGTTGTTTTACGACCGTTGTATCGAGATTCTGCCGAAATTTTTTTATAAACATATCTATCCTCATGAGTAGAACATTTTAGAATTTTTTCAGATTTTTCGGAATATGCCCGTACGGGGACCTTCCTTGTCAGTCTTCTACACAGCAGTATTTTTTATTAACTAATCAAGTACATAGTGTAAGGAATATGTATTGTAATCACGATCTCTGTATAAGTGTGTGAACACGATAACCCTCAAAAGGTACATTTCTGTGTGAACTTCCATTTTTCGAATATGGAAAGTAATCACGTTTACTCATTATTTATTTTCATTGTCTGACAAAATTTGGAATTACAACAAAAATACCATCTCTAAATACAGTGGCGGTCAAAAGATTCTGGCCAGCATAAAATTTTTGGTTAATTTGTAAATATACCCATATTAAGAGGAATCTCAAAGTGATAATTATGCACTTTATTGACACAACAGTTAAGAACATATTTATGGAATAAAAAATAAATATCAATAAATTTAATTGCAAAAGAAAACACATGTTCTCAAAAGTTTCCGGCCATCTTGGCAAGTTTGGAAAAAATGGTGTTATAACAGAAGATGACAATGATCAACAACATTTATAATCAGTATTTTGTCTTCATGCATTTAAGAATAAGTACTTCACCGCATCGATTCAAAGAACGGTTGAAAATCGTCTATGGTAAGTTGTTCCCATGGTTTTTGCAATTTTAAGGAATATTCTGCAGAATTGGAATATTTACAATTCCGCACACGTTTTCAAGTTCGTTCCAAAGATTTTCTATTGTTTTCTGATCGGATGATCAGGCTGTCCATTTCATAAGCGGAATTTTTTCGTGCTAAAGCCACAGCTTGACGAGCTTGCATGTATTCCTTGGCAAAGGCCAGTCGGGCCCTCTGATCTTTTTTACTTATGAATGATTTTTTAACACTGACTCTTCCATAAAGTTCTACGTCACGTAAGCGTCTTGACCCGGTAGACCGACTTATTTCACCAACATTTTAAAAACCGCAAATCAAGGGGAATTGCAGCTGCATTTTTATGCCTGTCATCAATTGCTTTTCTCCTGATAAATCTTTCCGCACGAAAAGTCGTTTTCTGGGGTCTCCCGGACCGTGGCAATTCCTGAAGGCCATGGCCCATCTTTATATATTTTTTAAAACATCGTTCACAGTAAATTTTCGGATCGATAACTTTGCCACAACCTCACGAGAGGATTGGCCCTTTAGCGAGAAACAAACCACTCGTTTACGAACAATAATTGTTGAACTTTTAATTTTTGAATTCCAAATACATTTTTCACATTGATTAATTAACAAACACGTTCAAAAAACCCCTTTACCGATAGCAAAAACTAACGAATGGCGAATGGCCGGAAACTTTTGCATATGCGGTTTTTGAATTCCTCCTCTTTGCATCAAGTATCTTCAGTATCCAAACAAATTGATCACGTGGTCAGAGGTCATTTGCTTACACCTAACTTTTTGACCAATTGTGCTTCTTCTTCGCTGAAAAGTTCTGGCAAACAAATCAAAGAAACTAACTGGTCGGAAACTTTTGGTCACCAATGTATGTTGAAATAGAGTTTTGCATTATTTATCTTTTTAACTAAGTTACATCGTTCTGTTTTTATTTATTTCAGCATGTTTAAAGATGGACTGTGCGAAGGAGTGTAGGAAGGAAAAAATAATTATCTCGAACAGCATATTAAATCTGTATTAATGTTAGACATGGGTGTTAGGAAAATTAGTCTTACTCAGAAAGGATATAGTTACTAATTTACTCAAGTTTAATGCTTCATGTTATTATCTCCAAACTTTAATTAGTAGTACTCAGTTTTCTACACAGCAGCCTCATTTTTTCTAACCGAATACATACTGTAAGAAACTTATTGTATTCATGATGTTTGTATACGTGTTTGAGCAAGAAACCCCCCAAACGGTACTTTTGTTTTTGAACTTCCATTCGCCCATGTATGCATATACATATAGTGGATATGTTACAAACCACTGCCACAAAAAGTGTAGAACGCAAGATTTCGATATAAATCGACCGACGGATTATATATAATTATTCAACAAAATTTGGGTTGTGTTACCTTGTAACGCTGAATTCGAAAATGACCTTCATTTTTTTACCATCAAGTAACGATTTTTTGGAAATCGTAAATTTCAAAGTTAAAAAGTCAAAAAATAGCAAAAATCTGATTATTTAAAATAGATTGGATTGTTCTGTTTTTAATCTTTTGTTGATTTTTATGTATTTTTTACCGCTGAATCCGAAAATGACCTTCATTATTAACCATTCGGTTAGGAGTTTTTGCAAATCGGAAATTTCAACGTTAAAAAGTGCAAAGTTAACATTCAACCCCCTCCCCACACCTCATCGGGACCCCTTAGCATAAAGTACTAGCTAAAAATATTAATAAATTATTGAATTAAAAAAATTAAAATGAATAAAAAAAGTTTTACATCTCTTTTACTGTATCAGATTTTGGTTATTTTTTAACTTTGAAATTAACGATTTAAGAAATATTCTGACGTGATGGTTAAAAATATTGGCTATTTTCGGACTCAGCGCTAAAAAATACATAAATATCAATTATTAAAAATTAAAAAATACATATCCATCGGAAGCTGGTGTATTTAGTATGTAGCGACTCATTATTAAAGGCACTCTTTGTGGTAGCTCTGAAGACAATGTTGGAGTATCTTGAGCTACTCTGAAATATACGTGCAATTTACTAAGTATGCACCTTCTGCGATGTAGCGGACATTTATGCGAAATTTCATGGAACTTTTTGCTGAATACAGAGACAACGAGAAGAAAGATCTTGTCTAGAGAAAACAGTCTTATATTTTCGTTTATGAATGGCAAGGATTTAAAGTCTTTGTATTTAAACTTTGATATTTGTTCATGAAAACTGGATGGTCAGCAACTTGTTTTATGTTTTCTTTTTGTTAGGCTTTCAAGTTCGAAGCACAGTAAAGGTATATGTGTATATATTTTAAATATTTATAACTGTTTTTTGTTTATATAAAAGTCGTTATTTTTTATATTTATAGTGTATTATCATTTGGATACTCCTCCTTCCCTTCATCACTATGCATCAGCCATAAATTCAACTTGCAGTGGAAAATATTTCGGGATTTATCGTCTTTATTTCGGATGTTCTCGCCCATTCCTCCGGAAGTCACATTTCAATGCAAGCGATTTTATAGAGAAAATCACAGAGGGAATGGAATAGAGTATCAGAGAAAATATTTTGTACCTTTGTAATCAAGTATTTGTAACGCAGACTTAAGGTCTTCCGTTTTAAAATGCTATGTCTAGTGTTGGAATCCAACCGATTTAATTGGGTCAGAAATTTTTGTATATGTTACCGTGAAAGACCAAAATTGGAGAATGTCAACTTTCACCAGTGAATGTAAACACATACCAAATACGTCGGTGAAAGACCTATTTTTTAATTATATTCTTGTACATCCGGACGTCACCGCTTTAGGTCGACAAGCACAGATATGCTCTGGTGGATATCGAAAATAGAAGACCGAAGGTCAACAGAGTGGCGTCAGTCTGTCGCTATATCCTTTGTTTTGCTGCGAATGAGACAACTTTTTCAGCTTTATGCAATATTTGATAGTGCACAAAACATTTTCTTAAATTTTATTTTTTTATTCGATAGCCTAATTTATATTAAATGGATACTGCACTGAATCGTGACCTGTTCTTGAAAATTTAAATACATTAATTGAGAGTAACTGAGTAGACAATTGTTTTTATTTTTCTTATGAAAAGTACTCTAAAATACCGTCTGAAGTGATTTTTGCTAAATCTGATTGCAGTACACCTTTAGATTACGAACGATTAAAACGTTTCCATGTTTTAAAATTTTATGATGAAGAGAATTTAATTGCACCATTATAACCAGGAGAAACTAATATACAGTATGATGTTACCAATGAGGAATTGTTCAGTACACTATTTGATATTCACACCAGAATAGGCCATTGAGGAAGAGCACATATACTTAATGATTTACAAGTTACATACAGAAATATTACATATGAAGTTGTAATGTTGTATTTAAATTTATGCAAAAAATGCCAAATGAAACATAGTGCAACTAACAAAGGTATTGTTGTGAAACCAAGGATCAGTTCTGAGTTAAACTCAAGATGTCAAGTTGATCTGATAGACCTGCAGTCACACAGAATAACCAAATAAATGTTCACAATGGTGCATAAAGATAATTTTACTAAATTTGTCCAGCTACGACCTTTGAAAACTAAGACAGCTGAAGAAGTAGCGTATCACGTTCTTCAATATTTTTAAAATTTGGTGTTCCAGCTATATTGAAACCAGATTATGGTAGGGAATTCAGTTATCAAGTCATATACGAACAATGCACTATGTGGAAATATGACCAAAAACCATATTCCAAAGAAAAATAATGAAGATGACCTGCAACCTATCACATCTTCATATCAAGCACTGGATGAAAAACGCAAAATTATTTCTATAAAAAGAGCGACCGCGAAACAGCAACTCTTCTGCAAGCAACGAAAATGTCACGAACCTCAAAAGAAATATTTCTTCCTGCTCAAACGGTGATACCTACGAATTGATATCATTGATGTCGACCATGGTCGTACAGATGGCGGAAATGTAATGGCGGTTGTTGTTCAAATAGAAGATTCTGACTTTTATAAACTGCAAATAAAAATGGTACACTCAAAAAGCTTTATACTCGTGATCAGCTCGTAATTTGCTTTCCATAGATGAGATTTCTTCTCAAGGAATGTCGCTGAGAGAATCAGCTGCAGCTGATTCGAGAAGTGTATGTTAAGCCTATACATGCTTGCAGAAATAAATAAATAAATGCACTTGTAAAAGCAAGGGAATCTTGTGCAATTCAAAGTGTCATAAATGTTTAAGTTGTTGCAATAAATAAGATTTCAAACACATTGGTTTTAGTCACATTTGTATTGGTATTATGTTCTTTTCTCATTTAGAATGTACAGTTTGTTTTAAGTTCAATAGTTTATTTACATGTGCTGTTACTTAGTCTTTCTTCTATTTTGACATATATGGTAATGTGTTTTAAGAATAAAGTATGATTTATAGAAGAAAAGTCAACTATGGTATCAATGCCAAGTTTTTATTAGCTAAACTTAAAACTAAAATCCTTATGCATAACATTTATCAAAGTACAACAGCTATCATTATTAAGAAGCAAGTAATATCGAGAATCCCTTCTTCTCACGCTAGAATCTAAAGCTACAGGTCCAAAAAAAAAAAAAAAAAAAAAAAAAAAAAAAAAAAAAAAGACTTCCCGTGTTGCCCTTTAAATCTACCACGGCATTTAAACTGTCTGTGTTAGTCCCACTGTGAAAACTGCTCTAATGAGTGACGAACCCCTCTCCGTCTGTTATTGGTAACTCCTCTCAGCATGAGAGTCGAAAAAGTTGCGTCACCCTTGTAACGTTTCATCACGCCTGAAAAACGGAGAGGAAAATGCAAATCCCCGACATATTCAGTGAATTTCGATATTTACCGATGTAAGTGAGAAATAAGGATATTTAGCAAATATTTCGGACTTACACCAAACGACTACACGGATGTTGACATTCACCGGTGAAAGTCGATATTCTTCCGATTTCGGTCTTTCACGAAAACATGTATATCTATATACATAGAGTAGCCGGAAACTAGATTGAAATGGTTCGATTTTTTTTCTTGTAATTGTTGCAAAGCACATTTCATGTACATATTTCAATACAAATGTTGATTTATTGCAGCAGCATCCAATGTTAAATAAAATAAATGTTTCAGGAATAACAACCAATAAATCCGTTCATCATCGTTCAAAAATTCAAATAAAAATTAACTGAACGACGTGGCGTACCAGATTTGCTTTGCACCAGAAGACTCGGCAAATAGTCGTAAACGTTTTAGAACAAATGTTCAAAGAATGTTTGAAATATATTTTTATTTGCTACAAAATATCCAATACTCTCACAAGACGTACAGCTCGAATCACGCTTCGACATATAATTTGTTACATTCTTACATATAATTCCGAAATATAACTTGTTATTTCACTTGAGGTCTAAATATTTGATCTCGAAGCATCCTAATTTGATAATATTTAATAATTTCTTAGCGCTCTATTTGAACCCGCCTGGATTCCCGAGCTCAGGCACAGCGCGCCTCTCAGGCTCCCAATTTAAAATCATCATTATCATATAATTGTCTGCTTTCTAACGCTGTTAATATACTTAATATCCTTCATTAAGTATTCTAAAGTGGAAATATTAGAAATCTGATTCAACAAACCTCATTTATTAATTTGAAAATAAGCAAAGCACAATACAATTTCCTTTACCAAAACTTGACATCGTTCATATCAGTGTCACTCACTGTGCTTAACGGACAGATAAAACTTTTTACGTTAAATTAAAGAAAATCGTATAATACATTTTATATTATTACATACGTTTCGGCACATTCCGGAGAGTCACAATTTGGAGAGTCACATGGTAATGTTTAGACGTGGATGTTGGTCACGTCTGTATTCTCTAAAGTGGACTTTATAGAGTCCATAAAGATACCAAAAATTACTTGCGGTGTAAGATTTAAAAAAAATTCTACAGATGACATTTCTGTAATTCAAATTTACAAGTTTCTCCAAAAGTAAAACTATATCTTCTTTTTACTCATTTAAAAAAACGTATCTTTTAGTTGGAGTTTCTCAAACATATCTTAGTTGATCAACTTAATGGATTAAAAAACTTAAAAATGGCAATAGAATCAATCATTAATTTTCAGCATGTTCCCTTTTCTTACAGTTTTGAATTATTTTAGTTTATTAAACATTATTTACACAATCAATAACATCAATAATATTTTTTGCATGGGTTAATTAATTCTATTAATTACCACACACACAGTGACATAAAAGTTTTTTTATCTTGTAAATGTAATAAACCTTGAATTTCTGTTCCATTAAAATTTATTGCAACGCATATTTAATATTGTTTTTTTTTTCTTGTATAAATTAATACAAACGACTATTAGTTTTATTTAGATCTTTTTAGGAATTATTTTGAAGGTTTTTTCGAATACTTTTTTGTTAAAAACTGTATTGGGATTAAATTAATCATGATAAGAAGACTATATGATAAAATATCACGGTAAAAGAGGACATCTGAGTAAAATTGAAATATTCCAGGAACGAAATTAGCAGAGAAGATTAATTGCACAGATCGATCATCAAACGTTATACGAAAAAGAAAAAAAAAACAGTCTGCTGCTAATGAAAGTAATATCTTCTAGGCTGATGGAAAAAAGTTGATTTTTGACATCGGTGGAATTAGACTCTGATTGCATTACTCTTTTACAGTTTATAAAACATATATATTAAATATTTTAAAATTGATATAATTTTTCATGCAATCTTTTACAAAAGTATATATCTATTTTTTCCATATTATTAAACATTACTATTAGGAGACTTTTGTGAAAGTTTTCAGCGCATCCTTCTAAGACCCATTAAAGTAACGAATTACAAGTTTTAACTCTTTACATATTTATAGTTTAAAAAACTGCAAAAGATTGTAAAGTGATTTGGATTTTAGCTACAAACCATGGCCATTTTGAGAGTAAGAAGTTTTAAGTCCGACATTATTCTTCTTCGTGAAAAGTTTTTTAATTTTCTACTGTGAAATGATGTATTCTTACAAGACTTTATTTTCGAAATAATTTAAAACTGTCTTCTACATCCTTCGAGAAAAACTTTGCAAAGGATTTATAAAATATTAATGTTAAAATATCAAATGTTAAAAAATTGCTATGCTTGTTATTGCTATGGTAATTTGTTGTTGCTTTCTAGTAAAACTTAACACAAATGACCATTATTTTTATTTTGATCTTTTTAGGAATTTTTTTTTAATATTTTTTTTCGTCGATATTTTTTTCTTAAAAACTATTTTGGGATAAAATGAATCATGATAAAAATGCTATTTGATAAATGATCATGCTAAAATTGGACATCTCAGTAAAATTGAAATATTCCACAAAAAAAATCAGGAAAGAAGATTTATTACACAGATCGATCATCAAACATTGTACGAAAAAGAAAACAAAACTGTTTTATAATCTATTCTTTTATAATGTCATATTAATAATAATCTTCATTTGTTCTACCAATTTATTTTCGGACATTAAAACACACTAAGATATCATAGTTTAACATGCACCCAAAAAATAGTGTACATGTCAAAAGTTTAAAACATATATATATATACTTTAACACAAACATTCAAGATGGTTTAAAAAAATATTTTCACCTCTTTCTTACCGAGGCATCTTCAGTTATTGATGTTTTTCGTCTCACTCTCTCGCTAATCCTTGCTTTCCAAATTTCCCCTGTTATTTATCCCTATTTTTAGTATATGTCGCCAGCTATTGTCTATAACTGCGTGCAGTTGATCATTGCAGGTTTCTGATTTTGATGAGATTATTTCAATGGCTTCTCTTACTAATGCGTAATTTAAACTATTGTATTTTGCTAATTTTTCGACATTTTTAAAATCTATTGTGATGGGGGATTTATTATTCAGTCTTGCTATGGCCGTAGATGATTTATTAAGTTGTATATCTCGTTGATGTTCTTTAATCCTGTCTTCTAGCTTTCTTTTTGTCATTCCTATATATGACATACCTTTTCCTTCATTGTTTTTTAAATTGATTTTATATATTCCAGATGTCTGTATGTGTGAAATTTTCTCAATGTCTGTTCTAATTAATTTAAATATTGGCAAGTCAGGGGCAGGGATGAGATTTCCGCGTTTTTGCACACCAGTATTTTGTTAGAGAAAATGATATTTCATTTAATCGGAACACTGTTGCGATTTAACCGAACAACTTTTCCCCTAAGAATATACCGGTGTGCAAAAACGCGGAAATCTCATCCCTAGTCAGGGGTGATAGCGGTATTCATTCCTAGTTTTTTAAATTCTCCTTTTATTTTTAACGAAAAGCCTTTTATGAAAGGGGATTGAATTTGTGAAATTTATAACTTTCTGAGCTGTTTTTTTCTATTGTACCTTTTTTTTCACTTTATCAATTAATTTTTGTATCGTTTAGTGGTATATCCTGCAAGGTTAGATATTTATTTTATTTTATTTATTTCGGTTTCTAGGAGGTCTTTTGTTGAACATACGTTTAGTGCTCTATGGATATATGTATTTATTGCAGCTATTTTATATTAATATAAAATTAATTAATTTAAATATTTTTTAAGCAACCAACTTTGTTTATTGCAACACGTAAAGCTATACTTTACAATTCAAAAAATTTCATTGAATTCGCTTTTTTAGTTAATTTGTGAAAAACTATGGAAATTGAATCAGTTGATGTATAGCATTTTTGACCGGTTGAAGGGGACCTGACCTCCATTGTACGAAAAAGAAAAAAAAACAGCCTGCTGTTAATTAAAGAAATAAATTTTAAGTTGATGCAAAAAAGTTGATTTTTAATAGAGGTGGAATTGGACTCTCATTTACTTATGTCTACTGAAGTTCTATAAATCATATATGGGGATCAATCACAATCTTTTGACTTTTGGGGGAAAAAATCTGGCGAAATTAAACTTGCTAAAATAGCATTTTAATCTGATAGGACTTAATGATTCAAAATAAAGAAAAAATATCTCAGCAGCGAAATTTTTTTTATTTAACTGAGGTTTAAGTTAAACTTGTAAGATTAATTTTCCTTACCATTTTACCACAAAATTGTTTTATTTTCTTCTAAATTTTTACTTATAATGGATTTACATAGTACCTACAGGACATTCAAAAAAGAAATAATGACAATGTAGTACTTTTAATACAGAATTTTGGTATAACATTGTCTTAAAGGGGTGTTAAAGAAGGTACGGTAATGTAAAACAAGGGGATGGTATAGGAAAAATGGGACGAAATGGGTAAAAAAGGGACGGTAAGGATGGAACATCAAGGAAAATTACCACCTACTTTAGGCAAATCATGTTAAGATTAAGTGATAGTAACAATGTTCATTGATTTTTAGAAACAGTTGTTAACATTGGATTAAATATTTTTTTTTTTTTAAATTTACCCTGAAAAGTGCAGGAATAAACATTGGGGACGATAAGACTACCAATAAAGGCAGCATCTTAAAATTGATATTTAAATGCTGATTTAAATTCCAGAGTAAATTTCTTGCCAAAGAATTTCAGACATTATTTCTCTAGCATACTTCAGCATGAGAAAAACTTAAAAAATATTCTGTGGCTGCATCTGAAGTGATTTTCTGTATAATTTTAGAAGAGGGATGGTAAAAAATCTAAAACCTAGGGACAGAGTTTAAAAAATAATAACAACCCTAAAAATGTGTGGAGGCTAATTTTTAGCTACATATTTATATAAAAAAAATAGTTCCAGTTTCAGAAAAATATTACATCGAATTATTTTTAATGAAACAATTTTATCCAGACAGCTCAAAACTTAAAATTCAGCATCAGGGACAGGGGACGGTATAGGGGTTTCCAGGTGTTTGGAGCTCCAACATCGTCCAAAACTTATTTATCTCGTTAATATTGTTGTGCAATCATGCAATGGGATGTTCCCAAGTATATGAAATTTAAAAAAAACACAAAAAATTGTATTAAAATAAACATTTTTACTCAGGGACATGAAAGTCAAAAGATTGTGAGAATGCCCCATATATTAAAAATTTTAAATTGCTATAATTTTTCAAGCAATATATTCCCTAAGTATATTTTATTTTCATAAGGTGATCATTCTTCATAAAACAGTATTATTAAACATTGCTGTTAGAACAATTCTGTAAAAGTTCTTCTGTTCATCTTTCTAACGTGCATTAAAAAAATCATTGCATATGTTTCTACTTTTTACATAATTATATTTTAAAAAATCCCCAAAAATTATAAAGTGATTTAGACATTTGCTTCAAACAATGGTAATTTTGAGACTGAGACGTTTTAAGACAGACAAAATTCTTCTTCGTGAAAGATTTGAAAATTTTCTAATGTCAGAAAACATATTCTTAGTAGACTTTATTTTCGAAATCATATAAAGTTGCCATCTACATTCTCCGAAATAATTTTCGAAGCATTTATCAAATATTAACATATTATCAAATGCTAAAATATTGCTTATGCTTGTAACTTTTATCGTCTGTAAGCAGACTTTACTATAACTGTATTTTTCGTTTCATAGTCTTCAGTAGTATTTTATTACCATAAACATTTTTTACCGTAGAATACATTATCTGTCTGTAAGTATTTTTCTTTCGTTGTGGAATGTTTTAATATTACTATTCAAATAGCTAATTTTTAAAGTGATAATTCAATGAAAGAGATGGTGCAGAAAAATTTTGAACGATATCTACAGATGTATTTCCTATTAATCATATTCTCAATAGCGAATATTATGCATAACAATCCTTTTACAAGTATTGTTATATTTTCAATGTATTCCCATACAAATCTAAGGAATACGAAACATATTGAACTAAATGTTATTTTACATTTTAATTTTATACAGGGAAGGACACAGCCGGATAATCATTTAAAACACGCCTTTCAATCAAATTTCCTGATTTTTTCCCCCAGATGTGGCTACATATCTGACAATATATTTCCCCTATTATCATACTATAAATTTTAATATTTAATGAGATAAAAATGTTTTTTCGATTTTTTTTTTAAATTATTTTCTCAAAAACTGCAGCGCGAAATTTCATACCATTAACTGAGGATCTATAGATACCAAAGATGCATAAATGGTAATTTTTGTACAATTTTCTGTTTGTAAAAACTGTGTGAAATAGCGAAATAAAAATTAAAAAAAATAAAAATCATATCTTATGGTTATCCGAAAATTAACATTTCCTTGTAAAAAATTCTCGACATGTGCCCGTATATTGTATATAAATGCCGAAAGTTTGCGTTGGGTACTACATATAAATATTTACAAAAATGTATATTAAAATTATTAAAATTATTTTAAGGCGTTATTTGGGGCGGAGCTACTTAACTTCAACATCCGAAGAATTTTTGGAACAAAGTCAGCAGACAATATGTCAACTGATGTATTTTAGATTCAATTAAGTGTATAAGCTATGTTTTTCAACATCATGTTCATTTTTATATCGATAGTGATCAGAATGTTGCTCATGTGTTCATTAAAATTTAAAATACAGCAATTATGTTACTGTTTACTCCAAAAATTCTTCGGGTGTGGAAGTTGAGTAGCTACTCCCAAAATAACACCTTAAAATGATTTCAATAATTTAATATACATTTTTGTAAATATTTATATGTAGTACCCAACGCAAACTTTCGGCATTTATATAGAACTAGCAGGCTATGCCCGCTGCGCTGGTCAATATTTCCAAATGAACCTTGGATTAAACTAAATGGTGAATTTGAACTTGTATTTTAAACAATATGGACCTTCAGTTGGACCATGCTCATTACTGAAAACGATGCGAACGCCATAGCGATATAATGTTACCTTAAGCGTTGGACAAAATTTAGCTATTAAGAAGTATTTCTTTTAGTTGATTATAAACCGCCCACTTTTGGTAGGGTAATGAGACCGTTATGACAACAGGAATTAATAGCTCTATAACTAATCAACATATAATGAAATCTTATATACTAACACCATTCCTGAAAAGTCATGCAACAGGGCCACTTGTAACAAAATATGTTCTGTAGATTTTTTTAAAAAGGCTAAACTTTCATAATCAGGTTCACTTAATTTTTCAACTTTTACTGTTGCTCTGTAACTAAGTACCCTTGAACAATATGTATACACTAAAACCTTTCCTAAATTATTACCTAACTAATTGTGGTATATCCTACGAAAGTATTATAAACAATCGGAATGAAATACAAATTTCCGTTGTAAATATATAGTAGATGATGATGATGCGATTTTGTGTAATAGAATTCATAGTAAAGTTTTCGCTTCAAACAAAACCGATGCTTTCAACATTAAAGCTAATACACCAATATGTGAAGTATCCGATTACGGAAGGTTAACTTGAATTCTCATGAGCAACTACTCAAAGAAAAGTGAATATGTGGCTTTTGTGATACTTTTATGTCAGCCGGGTGCAGGTAATAAATCAATAAAGATTGTTTTCATAGCATATTGTTATTTTTTATTTTCATTTAAAACACAAACCTTTCACTCATTTAATTTAAAATGCATGCCTTATACTAATTTTATTTAAAAAACTGAAAAGATAAACAATAACAGGAAATAATGCCATAATTAAAAGCAAAAAAATATTTTTAATTTACACACGCAAAATGTAACTACTGCTACTGGGAATTTTAAAAATGATATCAGCGAGATGTGCGCACGGTTGTTATAAATGTACCCATTTTTTCTTCTTATCGAGGAGCAATTTATAAATCGCACAATATTATTCCAATTCCAATTTCTTTCATTGAGGAACCAATGACAGGAAAAAATGGAAAAAGACTCTTGTAGATTCTTCGGATGACGGCATCTGACGCCATAAACCGAGTTTATATATATGAAAATAATTTTTAAGTCGTTACAAACATTGCTTTCATACTTAAATATTTTCATTGGTACTACTTGTTATCCCGTCGACCAATTTCGCAAAATTATATAAATCGCCAAACCATTCGCCAAATTATATAAATTGACATAATCTTTATTTTAAATAACGAAATAACAAATAAATTAGTATAACATTAATAACTAGTCGGATGTACCAATCCCAAAACTTTCTTCTATCTCATACATGTTAATACTTCAAAATTCGCTATCACACTGCCAAAATTAAATGGCAATCTATGCATCTCATGAGGATTCTAACGATATGAAATTCCGTGCATTAGTTCTTGAAATATGACTATCGCTGAAATCGTCTAAATTCAGCAAAATGCTGCCTAGCAGCGCCACCTATTGGATGATTTATACCAAATCCTAATCAGCAACAATTTATGTCAACGTCTGACTGAATCTGAAGTTTGGAGAAAATCCGTACATTAGTTTTTGAGATAGAGCAATAGCGAAAATTGTGAAAATTTCTGCATAGCAGCGCCACCTATTGGGTGATTAACACCAAAACCTAACTAACAACAACTTGTGTCAATATACAACTAAATCTGAAGTTAGATGAAAATTGGTCCATTAGTTCTATTGATAGAGCTATTGAGGCAATCGTGGAAAAGGCAGCAGAGAAGCGCCACCTGTTGGGCGATTTACACCAACACCTAATCAGTAGCAAGTCATATCAAGGACTGACTTAATCTGAAGTTTGATGAAAATCCGTGCGTTAGTTCTTAAGATAGAGCTATTGGGGAAATCGTGTAAATCCTGCAAAATTCATCATAACAGCGCCACCTCTTGGGCGATTTACACCAAAACGTAATCATCATCAATTCATATCAAGGACTAACTAAATCTGAAGTTTGATCAAAATCCGTGCATTAGTTCTTGAGATAGAGCTATTGCGAAAATCGTGAAAAATGCAGCATTGCAGCGCCACCTGTTGAGCGATTTACACCAAAAACTAATCAGCATCAATTTGTATTAGGCACTAACAGAATACCAATTTTTATTAAATTCCGTGCATTAGTTCTTGAGATAGAGCGCCCACAAAATTTGTGTCACATACACACAGACAGACAGACAGACTCACAGAGTCACAGACAGACATTTTGTAAAAACATGTTTTTTGGAATCTCTGACCCCTAAAACGTGTAAATCCGTCGAAAACCGGAATTCGAAAATTTTCATGAATCCAATACTTTCTTCTTGTAAAGATAGAAGAAAGTAAAAATACAAATAAAACGTCGAAATTAAAATCACTTGATGACGTAAACACGTGTAGTTTGTTTAAATTCAAGTGAATTTGATATTTACGATCAACCATTATTGGCATTTAATCTTATAGTTTGACGATAGATTTTTGGTCGACGGAATATCTAAGTAGTACCTTTTCCATTTTTGTTTTATAACGCTAAATTCTCAGTAATTTTTTCCCTTTTATTTTACATAAAATCACTATTTTTTTAAAAAAATTAAGATGCTTGCATTTTTATTTCAAACTCATAGAGCCGTTTTTATTTTTTAGCCAAAAGGCTTGATTTGAATTTTTTCCGTTGCTAGAGTAACGGATGTAATGATAGATATTTTGAGGTTTAGATGCCAAAGACACCGCCAAATTAGAAAAATATGAAATGTGTCATGAACTGTTGGACTTATAAAAATTTATTTGGTAGCATTCGATTCAGCATACAAAACTAAATTAAAAATATGCTATCATTTGACGCATAATTTTGATATTCGATTTTTTTCCCCTCCCCGTGCAAAAACCATTAGGGGTGACACTTTAGAAAATCCTTTCTTAGCAGAAGTTTATGTCATAAGAAGTATTTTTACCACGATTTTCAAGATTTTAGGTTCAGTAGTTTGCGCTGTGCGTTAATTAGTCCCCTAATCCAGACTTTATTTTATATACTATATTAGATATGCGATTTTGCGGTGAATCGATGATCGAAAATTAGTCCAATATCATTTGAAATATTACATAACAGAGGAGAAAGTACGAAGGAAGACGAAGAAGAAATGACGAATTACAAAAGACTTGTAATTTTTTTTTTCAAAATGTTGAATTTTTCCATAGTAATAACGTATTAAAACATAAATTTCCTTAAAAATTATCTTTATTTCCTAGATTTCGAATCTGTGAATTTTCCTATAAATGAAATTGGCGATATGACTTGAGAAAATAGATAATATTTGCTTAAATAAAATGGGTAATATTCGTTGATCTGAGTTCGAGTTTATAAATATCACATGTTTATATGAAAATGTACTCAAAAAATGATCTCTTTCACCTAAAAAAACACCATTTGTGAGAACATCCTCAAGCTAATGTCACGCTTATGCATTTTTGGCTTAAAATCACATTGTTTGGCGACAAAAGAAAAATAAAAAATTGTAAAGAAACAAATAGTAATTACACATGTGACTCACGATTACATCTGCTTGTTTCTTCTATAAGTCACGTGATGGGACAGTTTGATATAAAAAAAAAAGAAAAGAACAGAACAGAAAGAAAATGTCGTTAAAATTTCATCTAATCAAATTTTCAGATTCGTTTCCATATCTAACGCAAGAGATAAAGAGCCAAATATTGCGTATCAAGTGTAATATTTCTTATTAAATTAATTTTTAAGCATTACAAATATTTCTTTCAGGTTTTGATTAAATGTTTCCGTTTTTAAATATTATCACTCATTAAAACGGATTTTCTTCTTCTTTTTTTTTTTTTTTTTTCATTTAAATAAAATTAGTAACAGTTTTTCTTTTATTTTTCGAGGTTTAATAGCCGTTTCAATTTTTTTTACCAACGATGAATTTCGCCAAGAAATAAAATGGTAACCTTATCGCCCAAAATAACAGAATTTTCCGTCATAATTCTAAAACTAATATAGGTAGAATTATGTGTTATAGATTAAAACCTTCCCTGAAACAATACCTATCTAACGGTATAGGTTCCGTAAAAATCCATGCAGTAGAACTCGAAATCTAGACGTTCGGAACGAAATTTCCGTTTGGATTTTATATATATAATAGATAATAGAATAGATAATAGATTTTATATGTATATAATAGAATAGATAATAGATTATGTGTTATGAACTATCTCAATGTTTAAAACAGATCGCATTGTTAGATTTCCTAATTTTAACAATATCGCGTTATGTTAGTTCCACATTCCACCACCAGGGAGCGCACTCTATTCTTAACGAAAGCGTATCTGAACGAAACTCCTTCATGCAACCTTTCCGTAGATACATGAATCGGGAGGGTGGCGGTCTTAACCAATAATTTAATAATTTATTTTAAAGGGGCTCTACGCAGGTCCCTAATAGAGTTAGAGGAAATCGGAAGACGGCAAAATAATCGCGGGGAAAAGTTTGCTTGGGTGCTTCGGAGCTACTTTTGGCGCGAGATCTAAGCTCTACGACCAATAGGAGCCCAGATATTTAAGGAAATATGAAGTAACAAAGTCCAAAATAATAGAATTTTCCGTAATAATTCTATAACTAATCTAGGTAGAATGATGTGTTATAGCTTAAAACCTTCCCTGGAACGATACCTATCTAACGGTATAAGTTCCGTAAATATCCATGCGGTAGAACTTGAAATCTCGGCGTTCGGAACGAAATTTCCGTTTGGATTTTATATATATAACTAGAAAGGTAGCCCGTCAAAAATGACGGAAATTTAGATATAAAGATATATACAACTCATGTGCAAGAATATGAGTTTTCTCGCTTGTTCCGCAGCGACAGATGAAAATAACACATTTTAAGAACGAAACACGTTTATAAAAAACTGTGTACAGTAGAAGAAGTCTAATCTGCACAGTTTGGTTCCAAGTGTTATGCAGATTTGAGGCTTTTTGCGGTCATGTCTATTCAATCTTTGTTTACATTTTTTTAAATTTATATATTGGACAATTTAGATTGTTGAGCCTTAAAAATAAATAAATAACACACTTGAAGTAAGGTTAAAAACTATTAAATTATCGTATACGATTTCATGAAATGGTATTATATGGTATTATATGTGTGTGCTTCACGATCTTGGTTACGACGTTGGCGAAATTGGCTGCAACGTGTCATAATCCTAATAGTGTGGGCCGCTATAACAAAAAAGTAACCAGTTTTTAGTAAAATTTCTTATATAAAGTAGCTTTCAAAAACTTGTGTAAAATTGCAGGCCGTTCTCGTGTTATGTCAGTCCTAGGAATAATATTTCTAACACTGAAGATTTTCCATGTATATATGGAATTTAGAAAAGCTTCTCCAAAAGAAAGGTCCTGAAATGACATTGTAATTCCTCTAACTTCAAAGTTTAATCGGGCCTGATGTTGAGTACTGAAATCTAATAAATACAGTTATTTTGAATATTACAACAGAATTAAACAGTTAAACTTATTTAACTTAAACCTGCTGTTACTTCCCGATGTTATTTTTTAGTATTAAGAAAGAAAATTATTTAAAATTTTCAAATCATGCATTTATGGTTTTTTTCCGTCTTTAATAACTAAATAATGAAAAATTAGGCTTTTGTTCTGAGCTCATAAATATGACAATAAAATAATGTAACTAAGAGATATTGCAAAATTAAATCTTTGTGATTACAAACCATAAACAAACGATACCGCCACCATTTTACTTGCTATGACGTCATTAGAATATTACCCATTGATTGTTGGAGAACTTACTTTGTGAATGATTACCTCAATGATTTAATATTTTTGACGTTTCACGATGAATGAATCAGTTGTGCTTGTTTAGGTTTACGGAATGAGATATTAAGCTGTGAACCTAATTTCAATTGAAGTTATCCAAGGATATATGTATTTTTAATCGAAATTAAAAACAATGCTTTGATCTCGAAATAAAAAGTTTTAATTTGTATAATTTGTTATTTCTGTTAATTATTTATTTAAGTACTTTTCCATTATAGCGCATTTTTAAAAAAAGCTTGGCGCGATTCGGGCATCAGAAAGTGAGATATGTTGCGAAAATATATAAACAGCTATGAAAACAAATCTAATGAACTTTTATTTTTGTTTATATATGCACTTATATACATAAAAAAATCGTTTCTAAATATTTATAATTTTTTTTATATACAAATTACGGCACAGATTTCAGATATGATCCGGGATACCTAACTGGCGCCAAAATGGTGTTATTTTGCCTGCTATGGTAACCCGGCTATTGTTTTTTATTTATTAATAAATTGTTTATTTACTTTTATTTTCTGTTTTTAATCATATAAACTGCTTTGTTCGGAACAGATGTCATATTCGCCCCATATTGGCGCGATTTTTTTCTGTCGCCAATATCATATAGGCAACAGGTACTTATCTTGCGCCAAAGTGTCGTTATTTTGCTTGATGTGGTAACCCGGATTATGTTGTTTATGCTGTTGATGTTTTCGCCAAATTGGCAACCGAAAAAAATCGCGCCAATATGGGGCGAATATGACATCTGTTCCCTTTGTTCTATAGTTATAATTCAAACTTTTATTTATTTATAGTTATTTCCTTTTCAAAATGATAGCAAATAATTGAAAAATATATAAGTAACTGGTATTCGAAAGCGAGATTTCCGCCAAATTGGCGTCATAGAACAATCACGCCAACCCCCATGCGTATGTGACATCTGTGCAAAAATTACTTCTGTTTCTTTATAAAAATAGGTAAATAGCTTTTTTTAGTACAGATGTCATATTCGCCCCATATCGGCGCGATTTTTTTCTGTCGCCAATATCATATAGGCAACAGGTACTTAACTTGCGCCAAAGTGTCGTTATTGTGCTTGATGTGGTAACCCGAATTATGTTGTTTATGCTGTTGATGTTTTCGCCAAATTGGCAACCGAAAAAAATCGCGCCAATATGGGGCGAATATGACATCTGTACCATTTTTTTATATTAAATTGTCGGCACAGATGTCATATACGCCCATATTGGCGCGATTTTTTTTTGACGCCGATGTCATATACGCACCGGGTACTTAACTTGCGCCAAAGTGTCGTTATTTTGCTTGTAATGGTAACCCGAATGTTGTTTATGCTGTTGATGTTTTCGCCAAATTGGCGTCGGAAAAAAATCGCGCCAGTATGTGACATCTGTGCCAAATTGTATACATATGGGAAAAATTGCTTGTGAGTATGAAGCAGTAAATAGGTTGCCAGAAAATACGTTGGCAAACTTCTTTCTCGCCAAGAAACTTTTCTCCGAAGTATATTGTACATAAGCAATGATTGCTGGAAATGCATTTTTAATTATGATATGCGCTTTTATGTTTCACTACATTTATGCATACTATACTGTGTGTATAAATGCTACAGTTCATATGCAGGGCTACACAAAAGAGTTCGTAAGGGTTACTGAGTATGAGAGTAAATTGCTTAAAGGTGGTTTTTAAAGGAGTTATGCATTTTTACGCTGAACTGCATTTAGTTTCCTAAGAAATGTTTGTAGAATATAGATAAAATGATATACATGGTCACGCAAAGAATTGGATACATAACCGTCTATGGATGATAGTATCTGGAAATGTGATTTCAGTAGTTTTAAGTGTAGTTTAAATTAAATTTTAGCTAAATAGTGGCATGTAATAACGGTACTATTGACTATGGACGGTAACTGCTGAAATCAATTTAATTTTTTTATGCGTTTTCTAAAATGTTTACTTAGTTTTCTTGGTACTTCTTAGTTATCCCGTCGACCAAATTACTGTCGCCAAATTGTAAGATTAATTGCCAATAATGGTTGCCATTAATTAATTAATTGTAAGATTAAATGCCAATAATGGCCAATAAAACCATTAATTCGACGTTTTATTTGTATTTTTGTTAATGTTTTACTATTGATTTGGCGATTTATATAATTTGGCGAAATTGGTCGACGGGATATCTAAGAAGTAACGTTATCTTATTTACCTTATTTCCCTAAATAACGAAGTTTTGTTAAAGCATTCAGGATGTGTTGGAAAGTGTTTCATAATCTATGCTTAACGCATAATTTTTCTTTCTTCTTTTGTCTTATTTTGCATTTATTTTATTCTTAATTTTTTAGTCTTATACTGTTTTATAGAAACTTTGGCACAGTTGTCATATACGTTATCATATGTTGGCGTGATTTTTTTTTTTTTGACGCAAATTTGGTGAAAACATCAACAGTATAAACAACAACATCCGGATTACCATATCAAGCAAAATTACGGCACTTTGGCGCCAGTTAAGTACCAGTTGTGTATATGACATTGGCGTCAGAAAAAAATCGCGCCAATATGTGGCGTATATGACATCTGTGCCGAAACTTTAATATTTAATGTTTAAACTCTTCGCTCCACTCCCCATGCATATAGTACAAACTATAACACGGATAGCGCAAAATAATAGACAGTTTGGTACTTTTCCACTGTAGGGGCTTTGGCATTTTTAAAAAAAAGCTTGGTGTAAATTGGGCATCAGAAAGTGAGATTTGGGTACTTTTCCGTTATGCGGACACCATTGTCGCCAAGCGTAATAGTTGGCGCAAAATCGTGAATTGAAGCATTTGAAAAATAAAAGAAAAACCATTGTCGATACTAAAGTGAGCATTTAAAAAATATAACATTTGAAAATTCCAGACTTTTATGAACTATTTCATCAAATCACAAATATATACTTAAAATAAGTGAACAAATAACTGCTATAAAATAAAGCAATAAAATAAAACTCATATTAAACTGCTGGCATAAAATTACAAATATCTTTTAGCATTTTGAAATAATTGGCGCATTTGCATACATTTTGGCATGGTGTCCGTATAACGGAAAAATATCGAGATTTGTTGTCAAATCATATAAACAGCTATGAAAACAAATTTGATGAGCGATTTTGTTTGTTTTATATGTATATTATTGATGTTTTTATGTACAAATTACATCTGCTTCTGTATAAAATTAGAGAAACGGCTTTTTTATGTTAAATAAATCGTATAAATATCGAAAAAAATGCGTGTGTATATAAAATGAAACAGTGAATAGGTTCCCGGAAAATATGTTACCAAATTTCCTTTTTCCCCAAGGCACCTACCTATACTGGAAAAGTACCTAAAGCACATTAAAATCGCGCAGTTAGGAGCTCACACAGTACACCGTTGTCTATTGGTGGTTATTTTATTAGTAGCATCGGAAGGAAGATGTAAAGATGTACTTTAAATTCTCACCCATCGATTTCGAAAAATATCTTAAAAGAGTGGAGTTTAAATTAAATTTCGGTGACCTCCATTATGAAAGATTAATGGTTTTAAATGGGAACTTCGCCAAATTATCCAGCAATCGCAAAGTTGGCTAACATTTGGCGCTACTGTGGTAACCCTGCATTAATATTTTTCAACAATTACTCATTTCAATGAGGCGGTCCTACCGGAATAGTGAGGGACACACAGAGACTTGGATTTTATATAAATAGATAGATAGATATACGGGCACATATGGGGAATTTTTCACAAGAAAATGGTAATTTCGGATAGCCATAAGATTTTTTTTTTAATTTTTATTTCGCTATTTCACACAGTTTTTATAAACAGAAAAGTATGCAAAAATTACCAGTTATGCATCTTTGGTATCTATATATCCCCAGTTTATGGCATGAAATTCCGCACTGCAGTTTTAGAGAAAATCTGTTTTTTAAAAAATCGAAAAAAAAAAAACATTTATATCTCATTAAATATCAATATTTATAGGGTGGTAATAGGAGAAACATGTTGTCAGATATGTAGCGGAAAAAATCAGGAAATTTGATTAAAAGGCATGTTTCCAATGCTTATCCGGCTAAGGCCTTTAATAGAAACATAAACGTTTTGAAAATGTAAAATGTTTCGTAGAAATGCTTTGATTTCCGATTCACGAAATCTATTATTGTAAAATGTTCTGTAAGAAACTTATGTTTTGCATGTTTTCTAAATTTTTCACGCTTTTTCATAGATTTTATAAGTTAAATATTTAGGTATTTAAAAAGTATGCTCATTCAGTATTGTACATTCTGAAAATACAATAATGTACGAATGATTAAAACTCAATTCTGTATTATTACAGAGTACAACAAACACACACATAAATAATCATATCATTGTAATATTTTGCTTTTAGTTATGGGTTTTATTTCTAAAACATAATTGAAAGCGTTAATGTGGATTTCGGACGATGTTTTCTGCTAAAATTTAATAACTCAATGCCTTGTTGAAAATTTAGTTCTGAAACATGTGAAGTGTCAATGGGGCACTCCATTCACGTGTGGAACAACATTTAACATATTACTGCTGTTTTAACAATGTTACTATATCTTCAGATTAAAAGAACTATGCGAGTCTAGAGATTTATGGTTTTTATTTTGACAACTTATAAATTTATATATATATATATATATATATATATATATATATATATATACACATAAAGTATAGTAATCATCAACAGAAAACAAAATAAATTCATGTAATTCAGGATAAATATAATCTTATACTGGTTTATATTTAATTTATGTGTTTTACTGCAGCTGTTTGGCGCATTTCACATGCATTTATTTTGTTTTCTGTTGATGATTACTATACTTTATGTTTATATATGTGTATTTTAATAGTTTGCAGGTTTTAGCGCATTACTGAAATGCAACTGTTGTTTTCCGTTTTTATTTAGTTTTGGACTAGCTCATCTCTTCTCTCTTTTATTGTTATTGCAACGAGCTGAAATGCTTGGTAAAACTCTTGATATAAATATGTTATGCTTATAAACTAAATTAAAATGGGTTTAAAGAAATGTGATGATAAAAGATGTAAAACTTGACCAATGGAGATTTGTCTGCAAGCTCTTACACACATAGTACGGTTAATTTGAATTTTCACTTTTGAAAAATTACACATGTCATTTATCTGTTAACCTGTACCATATGAGAGCAGAAATATGTTGGTGAAACATCTGGTGAGCTGCATTACAGAATCAATAATCACAGACATTTATCTAGTAAAGATGACCACAATTCTACTTTCGAGATTCAGCATTTTTTCTTGCATGGTTTTCATAATGTTAAAATTCAAATATTGGAGCAGATTATTGATGATTCTTTTCGATTAAGGAGTGAAAGTTTTTATATACTTCGTTTAAAATCCCTGTATCCTTACGGATTGAATACAAAGTTAAATTATCGTACAGAAAATTCTATATGTATTTATAGTATTTTTTCGTCTGTATTTATACCGTCATTCCAATATAAAAGAGGTAAATGTGAAAAGCATACAGATAAATTATTACAAAGAAAGTATTTTGACCTAAATCCATCAATTATTTTACAGGATCTTTGTAATTTGTTTTGTAATAGCTACAATATTGGAGATTAAAATAATTCTATTTGGTTTAAAGTTTAAGATACTGAGAATATTGCAACAAAATATAGGAAATTTTAACTGTGCAAACATGCAATTTATAGATTTAGTTAATGATATTTTGTTATATAAAATTGGCAAATGTAGGCCTCCTGATATAGAAAAAGTTTATTTTGTATGCAATTTTCAATAAAAAAAGTTTTGATCATTTACAGTTAAACTCAATAATTTCAAGATACAATAGCTTATTTCCAGTTAAGGATATTACAGTTATAGCGACTTACAAATATACAAAAACACTGGGTAGTATACTATTTAATTACAGAGAAGTTTCTCAAGAACTTGAATCATACCTGGATTTGGAATGTAAATGCGAAGATTATAAAAATCCAACGTTTTTAAACGATACCGGACAACATATCGTAACAGGAGATCTGAGCATTATCAAAAATGATAATCTACGTTATCTATTGAATTTCGGAACCAAATTCCGTATTAACAAAAAATTGAATCCAGTTAAAAGTTTTAATACTTTTAAAGCTGATTTGAATGCTTTTATTTTAAATTTAAGTCACAGATATAATACACCAATCCCTCTCTTTACAGATTAGAAGCTACATATTTTAAGCGATTTTAAATCGTTTCAGGGTAGTTTCCTTAATAATTCTTCTTATACTTATCATAATTTTAGTATGGATATCAGAAATGAAATAACCAATTTGAAGCGGATGTTTGTTTTCTGTCAAGTAGATAAAGCAGCTGGAAATTTTGCAGTCATATGAAAAAAATTTATACTGAAATGCTCAATGCAGAGTTAAATAATAGTATAACTTACAAAGTATGTAAATCTTCCGTGCAGACACTTATTAATAAGCATTTGGCTTTTTCGAAGCAAATAAAAATTTCTTTCCCTCGTAGTAAAAATCTATCATTTCCATTTCTTTTTCTGACCCCTAAATTTCATAAAGTTCCTACAAAATATAGATTTATTTGCAGCAATGTCAACAGTATAGGCAATAATTTTAATAGGAAATTTGAGGATTTACTTTAAAAAGTTTTGAACATGTTAAAATATAAGTATAAAGATAGTAATTGTTTCTAGATTATTTCTAATAGCTTCGAAATTGCTGAAAAAGTAAAAAGCAATAGTATTAATTCTATCCAAACATATGATTTTGAAAATTTATTCACTACCATTCCTATTAATAGTTTAAAGGAGGCACTTTTAAAGACAGCGGAACTGGTTTTAGATGTTACAGATTTCAACTCTAACTTGTTTAATAAATTATGTCGTTTTTGCCTTTACAACAATTACGTTTATACTGGTTCTAAAGTATACTTACAGATCAATGGAATTGGTATGGGTACTAGTTACTCATCCACAGCTGCTAACTTTTTTATATTTTTTTATGAGTTTCAGTACAGTATTAATAAAGCTGATCTCCAGTTCCTGGCTTACAGATACATAGACGACTTGATCCTCTTAAACTTCAATAATGATTTTAATGAAATTTCTCAAGAAATTTATCCTGATTCCCTGACACTAAAGAAAACTAACAATAATGGTTTGGAGGCTGATTACCTTGATTTAAAAATAATTTTAGAAAGTAACAAAGTATATATTTCAATTTACAATAAACGTAATAGTTTTCAATTTCAGGTTAATCAACTTGTTCACTGGTCCTCCAATATTTACAAACGCGTTTATATTAATATAATTATTAGTCAAATATTTCGATTTTTTAGAATTTGTACAGATAAACATTTGTTTAAGAAGGAATTGTTTAATTTTAAAAGTAATCTATATTACAAAAACAATATACCTTTAATTTTTATAAAAAAATATTCAGATTTTGCAGATTTTCTTCATTACTGATCGATTGCTTTTCGACGTCAGTGAATGACTCATATTTCCTAAAGCCTTTTCAAGGACGGTTTTATGTTGATGTGCTGCGTCGATTGGCAACAGACCTGGAAAGAATTAGGATTGGTTGATTGGATGTTGGATTCAGCTTTGTTTAGTTTGTTTTATGTTTTATATTTGGGTTGTGGCAATGTGGCTAAGTTGGTTGAGTGTGGTTTTTTCAACGAACATATTTTTAGCATCTTTTACTGTGTTCCAGGTGAGGCATTCATTTAATATTGTTCTCGTAGGGTCCGGTGGGGGAGCATGTGATAATGGCCATCGAATGTTAACATTTGATTTTTGTATCACTGTTCTGGCCGAAACCCACTGCCACTAATGCATATTTTATCGAATGCTCGGCTGCTTTTGAAACATAACTCACTGCCGATGAGGCCGCAGCCTATTTTTTCCTAGTTTTTGTTATAGTTTTAATGTTTACATAGTTTTTTTTTTTTTTTTTTTTTTTTTTTTGTTCTGTGAGGGGGGGGGGGTGCTGGTTCAGGATAAATATAATCTTATACTGGTTTATATATATATATATATATATATATATATAGTTATTTATAAAAATGTCTGTGCAGAACATTTTGTCCATTTTTCACGGAATGGGTCCTATTCATTCGAGAAACAAAGAAACTTTTTATCTTTACTATAAAAGCAAGACAATTATTTCTTAATGTACCCAAAATGTATTATAATAGTGTACACAAATATGCAATTACTTTTATTGAGATATGCTCTTTCTGTACCTTTTTACCGTTCCAGTCCTATATCTGCTCTCAGAACCACAGCAAAGAACTATCTATATCCATCGTATGTTACATTAAGTCAACAAGCATCGAAGTTGCGTAGAATTCCAAATAATAATTTACAAATTGCTTTTAAGTGGGAATAGGCATTTTTGTTTCTTAAAATATTTTTAAAATAGCAGTCTAAAATATCAAAAAGAAAGTGACCGATAGAAGTGTACTGTTAAATTGAAAGCAGTTTTAAAAAGGTAAGCTATAAGATGTAAAGAGTAAAGATTGTTCCATATGTTCAAACTGAAAAATTCAGGTCTGTATATTGCAGAATTCTTTGAAAGATATCACACGATGGAGAAGTATAAACTATAATTATTAGATAAAATTAAAACATATTATTGTGTTATATATATATCTAAATATTAAAAAGAATTGATAATTTTTCTCTTTCATAATCTTGCATATGTATTTCTGTTCATGACATTCTGTTTTCTGACATTTATAACAAATTATTTCATACAATTTCATGTTATAAAGAAGACGAAAATTGCACAAACTTATTAAAATACAAAGTATCCACAAAAATGGGACGCCAGTCATAAATGAGTTAAATATTGGTTTTTAAAAAATCTATAAGCTGAGTCCAGTAAGACAAACAGTTTCTTTTTTCAATTCTTACTATTTGTTCTCACTCTCCCTATATTTATTTATTTATTTATTTATTTATATATCTTGTTCAAATATTCAATCGCTAACAAAATACTTATTATTCATCCTATCAAGTTGAAATAATTTTTTTAAACTTGTACTAGATGACAATTGATGTTAATATAGTTTTTTTCAAATTTTAATTAATTAATTAAATTTTAATTAATTAATTTTAGTTTTACATAGGAGACAAAATGGCGGCCATTGGTTATTGAAGCATTTAATGCATCTTCATATCTATAATTCGGGTTACCATAGGGGGGACCCTGTTCTGTCACCAAATACCGCCAAGTTTGTCGCCAACTTGGCAATATATCGCCAAATTTGGCGATCAAAATGAGTCGCCAACAGTGACGCTAACTTGGCGATATCTCTAATATTTCGCCAAATTCCCATAGAGTTCCATTGTAAACCTACTTTGTTATAGAAAATCAACAAATTGAGATATTTTAATGCAACAAAAACTAATATTAGCTTAAGGGATTATATTAAATTTTTCTTTGATGACCTAAGTAGAAATTGACTTTAAAAACAAAATTTTTATATTACTTGTTTTAACATTTGTGACTCAACAACTCAGATTTCAAAAATATTTACTCAGATGTTTGAACACAGCATTTTAAGGTGACAAGGGACTTTCAAACTCAGTATTTTATTTTATTTTTTATTTCACTTTAAATACTGTTCAAAACCACACTATATACATTATAGTACATATACTATATATTATATACATTACACAAGAAATATACTTAAAAAAAATGGGGGAAAAGCAGGAATTTTTTTGAATGTTTAAAGCGTTATGAAGAACTTTTCAAAGTGCTCCATGCGTATTCCATATCGAACAGTTTTTGTAGCTGTTTGTCGTTATATATGCCGTAAACTGCAGAAATATGATGCAAAACTACTAAAAATTTAGTAAAATTTATAATATATATATATAGCCATAATATAATTACAGTTCATCATCTATTTCCAATTACAATAATTAATTCAATAAATTAATAATTTTAACAACAGTGATATGATCATGTTGAAATGAAATTAAATATATACCAAGAAAGATGACAAACATGTAGCATAAAATGGAAATTCTTAGAATTAGGTATGAAGTAACTACAATAGTAGAAATCATATGATAACACACTAAGTTTTTGCGCAATTGCATCAATAAACTCAGCGCATAAAAAATAATTTAAAAAATAGTTTGCTAACTTTGCAAAACATTTAGCTAACATAAATTATATATTTTTAAAATATATAAAAGATACCATTTAAAAGAAATTGAGTTTCAGAAAGAATTCTTGCGATTCTAAATGAAAATAAAATAATAAATAATGATCATTCATAATGACTTGCGCTAAGCAGCGTAGACATTTGAATCATAAAGTATAGCCATATATATATATATATATATATATATATATATATATATATATATATATATATATTACCTATTTATTCAAATATATATAAATCAATGCACACTTTTTTTTCTATATATGTATAAAACAAACTTGCTAAAAAAATATTGGGGATTATAATTGATATGGAATGCGTATGGTGCTTTTGAAAAGTTCTTCATAACGCTTAAAATATTCAAGTAAATTTCTTATTTTTCTCCAAAACAGACGTTTTAAATTTCTAGTGTGATAAATATATGGCATATTGCACATAATGTGCCCTTGAATAACATTTAAAGTTAAATAAAAAATAAATAGAAATATTATTATAAGCACGCAAAATTAATAAAAAAATTAAATTATAAAAATAAAAATATATTCACTGACATGTACTTTCTTCACAGATCTGAAAAACAGAAAATTCCATACTTCGAATAAGCATTATTAAGCATTGTTAAGCATCTTCGAATAGGCATTCGAATAAGCATTGTATTTACTTATTTCATTATTTTAATGCCATTATTTATATTGTAATGCCAATGATTTTTAATGTCGACATTTATTTGAAAATATTTCCAATGCAAATCGAGTATTTTTGTAGAAGTCATCTTTACCTATTTCAATGTACTGTTTCCATTACAAAGCCAATGTTTTTGAAATATTGTCATTTAATTCCAAATATTTCTAATGTAAATCGAATATTTCCATAACAATGATATTTCATTATTCCAATAAATTTTTTCTATTGCAAAGCAAGTGTTTTTAAAATATTGACGTTTAATTGCAAATATTTAAAGAAGAAATCATGTATCTATATTATAAAGGACAAACATATCTGTGCGTAACGCATACGTCATTTTGCGAATGGCAACACTTTGAAATTTGAAATAAAATTTTGGTTTTGCAATATTCTCTACTGCAAATTTTAAACTTTTAAACATCGCACATTTTAAATTTTTACACCGTCGTATAAGGGAAAAAAATGCTTCTTTAAATACAATGTGTTTGAAAGCTGTATCTCAATTTATTTTTGAGATATCATTTTTTTTGTAGTTTTTAATACCATTTTTCTTATCGTAGCAACAATAGTACAACATTTCTATTGAAAGTCATTGAAAGTAAACGGAAAATATATTCAAAAATAGGAGATACCGTATATTTTTGTTGCCATTTTCTCATAAAACCTGAAAAAAAAGTTGAAATTAAAATATGGGCTATGTCAAGAATATTGTCTGTTATTCCGTGATAATGACGTCATATGCATACTTTTCTATAGACGAAGTTTAAGACTGTATTGTAAAAGTGGATTGCTTTAGCGGATGCAAATGACGTTATTTTATAAGAAAGCGTGTATTTCAATTTAAGCGTGTATTTAAAGTGCGTCATTTCCACAGCAGAGCTGCTTTGAAATTCTTCAAAGGTGATAATGCTTCACTTTTGAATGTAATGTAATGTAATCGAAATCACACACTGATAAAACGCAATGTTTTACAAAAATTTAGAGTGCCTTTACAAAAGAGAGGTTACATGCAAATAATAGCGTTTTATATTACAGAAAATGTTGATTCTCGCTTGGATGGATTTTTTGCCGAGTTAGACAAGCAAACAAATAATTCGTGGTTTAAAATAACATCATGTTCCTGAAGTTTTTGTGCAAAATTCTCTCGAATAATAAAATTTTAATGTTATTCTTTAGGACATTCTACTATAATTTTATCAAAATAACATAATTTGCTTAATTTAATTTTCTTTATCATCATACTCCTATTATAAAGAGGTAAAAATTGTTTATTTGTCGGAGATAAGCTCAGGAACTACCGAACCGATTCCAAAAGTAATGGTATCAAAATGATGGTGTTCGCCCAACTTAGAACATAGGCTATATCTTATGTCGGTGCCACTACCCCAAAGGGGGTGCAGGAGCAAAAAACGTTCTAAAAATGCGATTTTTGCGTTACTGAAGGGCCTAGAAATATGAAATTTGGAATATTAGTTACTTATAAGATATAAATGGTGTATAAGAACAGTTCTTAAACAATTCGAAATTTAAAAGGTGTGAAAATGGACCATTTACGCGTTCTAAAAAGCGTTCTAAATGGTAGTTTCTACATAATCTCAGGAAATACCAAACCGATTTCAAAAATATTGGTGTCAAAATGATAGTGACAACGTTTGCTCCAAGATAGGCTATGTTTTATGTCGGTGCCACTACCCCAAAGGGGGTGTAGGAGCAAAAAACGTTCTAAAAATGCGATTTATGTGTTACTGATGGGCCTAGAAATATGAAATTTGAAGTATCAGCTACTTATTAGATATAAAGGATTTCTAAGAACAGTTCTTAAATAATTCTAAATTTAAAAGGGGAGAAAATGCGCGAAAAGCGTTCTAAAAAACGTTCTAAATGGTAGTTTCTACACAATCTCAGGAAATACCAAACCGATTTGAAAAATAATGGCGTCAAAATGATGGTGAAAATCCAACATAGGCTATGTTTTATGTCGGTGCCACTACCCCAAAGGGGCTGCAGGAGAAAAACGTTCTAAATTGCTGTTTTTGCATGACGGAAGGGACTTGAAACGTGAAATTTAGAATGGTAGTTAGTTATAAGATATCAATGATCTCTAAGGACATTTCCTAAAAAAATCGAAATTTAAAAGGGAGGTCAAAATGCGCAAAAAGCGTTGTAAAAAACGTTCTAAATTGCAATTTCTATGCAATCCCAGGAAATAATGAACCGATTTCAAATATAATGGCGTTAAAATGATGGTGACAGATCTTGCTCCAAGATAGGCTATATTTTATATATGTTTCCACTAACCCAGAGGAGATGCAAGAGCAAAATGAGCGAAAAGCGTTCTAAAAACTTTCTAAATGCCGATTTGTCACCAATATCTCAGGAAGAATCAAACTAATTTCAAAAGTAATGTTAAGAAATTGATGCTGACAGCCTCTGCTCTAACATAGACGCTATTTTAAGTCGGTATCACTATCACCTAGACGTTGCAGGAGCAAAAAAGCGTTCCAAATTTCGATTTTTGTGATCGGTAGGGGCTAGCAACTTAAAATTAGGCAAGGTTACATATGTATTACATATAAATGATCTTTAAGAACAGTTTCGAAAAAATTAGAAATTTAAAAAGGGGTGAAAATGCGCGAAAAGCTTTCTAAAAACATTCTAAATTGCGATTTCTACTCAATCTCAGGAAATTCCAAAGCTGTTTCAAAAGTAATGGTTGCAAATCAATGGTGACAGTCCCTGCTATAACATAGGTTATATTTTATGTTGGTGTCACTACCATCTGAGGGTTGCAAAAGCAAAACATGTTCTAATTTGCGTTTTTTGCATAACTGAAGGGTCTAACACTTTGAAGTATGGCATGGTATTTACTTACAAGATGCAACTGCTTTCTAAGAACTGTCGAAAGAAAATTTCAAATTTAAAAAGATGAAGTGAGCGAAAAGCGTTGTAAATAACAATTTTTATGTAATCTTATCAAATACCAAACAGATTAAAAAAAAATGATGACAAATTGTTGGTGATAGAACCTCCTCAATCATAAGCTATATTTTATGTCTGTGCCACTACCACCAGAGGGTTGCAGTAGCTAAAAACTTTCTAAATTGCGATTTCTCTGATACTGAAGAGGCTAGAAACTTTAAATATGGCATGGTAGTTACTTATAAAATATAAATGCCCTCGAAGGACTGTCGAAAATAAATTCGAATTAAAAAGGGGTGAAGTGAAGGGGATGTGCGAAAAGCATTCTAAAAAAGTCCTAAATTACGATTTCTACGCAATTTCAGGGAATATAAACCAAATATAAAAGTAATAGTTGCGAATCAATGGTAGCAGTCTCTGATCCTACACAGGCTATATTTTATGCCGATGATTCTACCACCTGGGGTTCACAGGAACAACAAACGTTCTAAAAAAGGTCTTTAAAAGCTTTCTAAATTACGTTTCTGTGGAATATTAGGAAATAACAAACCAATTTCAAAATTAATGTTGGCAAATTAATGGTGACAGTTTCTATTTCAACACAGCCATTTATGTTGAGAGAGGTGGTAGAACTTGGAATTTGACATGATGGTTAATTTTAAGATGTAAGAAGATGGTTTCTAGAAAATTCGAAACTTCAAATGAATACTGAAATGAGCGTATTAACTGAGCATAAATGTTTCAAAATATTTTCTAAATTATTATTTATTTAGTTTTATTTCGTTTTATTAATTTAAGTCTCATTTCTGCTTTATGCAGTGTAACAATGATGCTTAATCAAATTGTGTTTTAAATAGTAATTGTTTTAATTATTCCTAAAAGTAATAAGTAACTTTTAATAAACTAAAATATTACCTTTTAATAAAATAAAAATTTAATTAGTACCTTTTAATAAAAATTAGACATATAAATATCACTTGGCATATTTCAAATATTACGCGAGCAAAGCCGCGGGGTTTGCTAGTTTTATATAATTATATATTTAAAACATAAATGTGTTTTTTAGTCATCTGCCCTTATTCTTTTGCTGAACCAATTTTACTAATTTTTTTTTTTTTTAACTGAAAGCTCTTCATTTGTAGATATGACCGCAATATCTGTTTTTTTAAGTATGCCCACTTTTATATTTTAATTTTAAAAGCCTTTTAAGAAAATTCTTCAAAATGGTGAAAATTAGATAGCTTTCATTATTGCAGACAAGAGATATATGGGAATATTTTTGAGGTATTTACAATGGGGTATTTTTATCTTTATTCATGCTATTTTCCGATAAAAATTCAAAATTGTTGTATACGGTTTAGTGTTGCAAAATCCCATTAGAAGCAGAATATTATATTAGGGGCATAACAGCGAAAAATGACATCTGCTTTTGAAAACACAGATTTTTCCTCATAAATTTTCTATTTTGCTTTTCCTTCTGAATGTATACTGATACTAAGTTTCAGACACTAGGCGAAATGCTTATTTAAGTGAAAATGAAGTCATATATAAAAGAAAACGATCATTTTCTTAGATAAAACTAAACATTTTAACACAAATGCGTCTAAAAACATAAATTACGGAAATTTTTACTCTCCGGAATTGAGATTAGAATCTCATGTAAAGAGTGCGTCTGTTCACATAAAAGGTGTTGCTGTCAATCGTGACTTCAAATTTTGAGCTAAAATGATTTTTAAATGATCAAACAAAATACATTTTTTTTTTTTTTTTTTTTTTTTTTTTTTTTTTGTAAAATGATGAATATGAATATGAGAAGTGCGTATGCAAATTTTGAAAACGTGAAAATTGCTGTTTTTTTAATTTCGGAATACCAAGCATGAGAGCCTCAGTTGATAATCACATCCTATTAACTGATCTTTACTATATTTTAGTGATTAAGTATCTATATTATAAAGAACAAGCGTATCTGTGCGTAAGGCTACCGTCATTTTGCGAATGCAACACTTCACGATCAAATTTCGGTCTTGAAATTCTCGCTGCTGCAATTTTTTAATCTTCTGAACATCGTACATTTTCAATTTTCGTCACATAGGGAAAAAATTTACTTTTAAATGCAATTTGTTTAAAAACTGTATCTTAATTGACAGATGTATTATATTTTCTAAAATAATTTTTAAGCATGATTTTTTTTTAAGTTTATCTTATCACGTTTCGGTTTCAATACATAATAATAAGAAATATTGTGCACATAAAGCAACAAACAATTTTCAGCATTTGTTTCTGACTATTTTTGCATAACGAAATTAATACTTGCTTTATAAACAAATAAAAGAATAATATTAAAAAACCACCAATCTAACATATTTGTGAAAGACAAATTAACGAAATTAATGCTTCTTTTATAAACAAATAAAAGAATAATATTGAAAAAACACAAATCTAGCATATTTTTAATCGTACAATTTAAATTTTTAGATCATCAAATAGGATTTTTTTTTCAAATGGAATTTATTTGCAAAGTTCATCTCAGTTTACTGATTGTCTATGGTTTTAAAAACAATTTTAAAGCATGAAATAATTTTTTAATTTATCTATATCGCGCGAAGCTCGATTACGAAAAATTGAACCGCTTGCCCTTAAAACAAAATATAGAGTTTATCATTTTCTTACGGCTAATATCCATTAAAAAAACTTCCCTATGAAGAAATAAATAAAACACAAATTTAACAGACATGTATAAGCTCTCAAACTATCAGAATATAAAAGGATGCCATAAGTAGCAAAATCTTGGTCAAATAACTTTTAGCATGCGGCTAATAAGAAAATCGCTTTTGGTAAATTTCAAAAATTTATTCGATTGTATAATTCGTATTTTCCATATGAAAAATGCTTTTTAATGTAAGTGGGCAATCTAAAAAATTTATTGCATATAAAAAAATTATTAGTTTTCAATAACAAAAAAAATGTTTATACCTATATTCTTTAACCCGGGAAGCCCGGGTACGATCCCCTAGTTTCTATAACAGTCATATATCAGAATAAGGCATTGTTTGTATTATAAAGCAAATGTTTTAAAAAGATTGACATTAAATTGCAAATATTTCGAATGCAAATCGGGTATTACTAAAAGCCATTTTTTTTTTAAATGTTGACATTTAATTACAAATATTTCCAATGCAAATTGAGTATTTCTAAAACAGTGATATTGTAATATTTGAATGGATTATTTCCATTTTAAATCAAATGTTTTGAAAATAGTGACATTTAATTGCAAATATTCTTTACACAAATCAAGTATTTTTAGAACAGTCATATTTAATTTTTTCAGCGTACACTATATGGACAAAGGTGACCGATCACTTGCGATTTTAGACGTTTTGTTAAATATCTAGAAAAATGCATAAGGAATTAATTTGAAACTAAAGGTGTGTAAACAGTATGGTATAGGTCATATATTTCCGCGAAGATTTTTTCTAAAAACCCTATAGGGGACCGTCAACAAACTGAAAAAGAACGAATTTCTTTTGGATAACCCTGTAAAAACTAATGTAGCAAAAGCGTTCAAACTCGAGATTATTAATAAGTGGCTTATTCGAATATACTGTGTTCATTCTTATGAGCATAGCTCGTAGCTCAATCATATGAGCATAGCTCAATCTCGTAGAGAAATTAACCCATTTGTGCCTGAATTTTGGTTTTCTCAAATGTTTTGGTAAAATTACTTTAAGATGTTTCAAAATGAACTGGAAAAATACTAAAAAAAATACACTTAATTTTTTTTTGTATTTATTTAATAAAATGTAAAAAGACTACATATCAGTATTTCTAATAGAATAATATGCATAATTATATGTTTTGTCTATATTTATATTTAAAAAGTTTTAAATTGTATATTATGTACTATAATTAGTATTTTTATGAACTACAAAAAAAAAATATTTATTTCTTTACAGAGACTAATAACGTTATAACTATTATTAATAATGAAATAAGAATAATCGTATTGCTGACTTAAAAACGATTTATTTCATAAATATCTTCAAAAGGAGATTACATAAATACCTAAATGTCCAGCAAAAATATGTGCCCATTTGTACCTAGAACCCTATATTTTGGACGTTACAAAAATGCATAAAAAATAGGCTTGAACATTTAATTTCGCAATTTAAAAAAATACGTATTTAAAAATAAGTCCACAAGCTAAGATTATGACTTGCGATTCTGGATCCTTCATAGAAAAAATACAAATAAACTTACTTTTTACATTTCGCCATCTTGAAAAACTAAAAATTCACTAACACCGAAAAAAGCCTTCATTTAAACAAATAAATACCCACCTTATGCTGTCATCTCTCGGAAATAGATAAAGACATTTATAAATAATTATTTCATACAATTTTCATGTTATAAAGGAGAAGAAAAATATACTTATTCATGAAAATTTGAAACGTTCCAAAAATGGGACGCAAGGCACAAATGGGTTAAGGTTTTTATAAAAACAGCCCCAATTTTCGCCAAGTTTTTTGCTTATAATTTCCAGAGTTCTTAATATAAAAAAAAGTTATTTTCAGAAAATATGACAAATAATATTGTATAAAATACTTTGCAATCAGAATTAAAAAATAATAAAAAATGGATGAAAAAATAGCAGGTTTACTAAAAATTTTTTCACTGCGCAAGCGCGAATGCAATCAAACTATAATGTGCATAATGTACTAGCTAAGTATATGGAGCAACTTTTGTGAAAGTCTCAAAATCATAGCTTGAAAATTATGAAAATAATCGTCGATAGAATAAGCTCGAAATCCGTTGTTCCCCAATACAAGCAAAAAGATCAGGGATTGTATCCAAATATAGTCGTACGTGCAATATTGTGTACGCTATCTTGGCACTAATCAGCAGATATTTGATACAACCCCTGATCTTTTTGCTTGTTTGGGGAAACAACGGATGTCGAGCTTATTCTTTCGACGATTATTTTCAGAATTTTCAAGCTATGATTTTGAGACTTTCACAAAAGTTGCTCTATATACTTACCTAATACATTATGCACATTATATTTTGATTGCATTCGCGCATGCGCAGTGCAACATTTTTTGTATACCTGCTCATTTTTCTTCCAATTTTTATTTTTTTTTAAATTCTGATTGCAAAGTATTGTGTACAATTTTGTTTGTCATATTTTCGGAAAAGAACTTTTTCTTTTATATTAAGATCTCTGCAAATTATAAGCAAAAAACTTGGCGAAATTTGGGGCTGTTTTTATAAAAACCTTAATTTCTCTACGAGTATACATGCTATGCTCATAAGAATGAACACAGTATATTAAAATAAGCCACTTATTAATAATCTCGTGTTTGAACGCTTTTGCTGCATTAGTTTTTACAGGGTTATCCGAAAGATATTCGCTCTTTTTCAATTTGTTGACGGTCCCCTATGGGGTTTCTTCCCAGAAATATATGTTATACTATACTATGCTGTTTACACGCCTGCAGTTTCAGGTTAATTCCTCATGTACTTTTCTAGATATTTAACAAAACGTCTAAAATCGCAAGTGGTCGGTCACCTTTGGCCATATAGTGTATTATTTCCATTGTAAAGCCAATGTTTTTGAAATATTTACATTTTACTCCAAGTATTTCGAATTCAAATCGGATATTTCTATAAAAGTGACGTTTCATTCTTTCAATACATATTTTTCATTGTAAAGCAAGTGTTTTTAGGGGGCAGAGGACCTTTGAGTTTTTCAAAACGATCAAAAACTTCGCTTTTTCAAAGTACAAAAACACAAATAATATGCACTTCAGATTTTTCCCCTTTCTGACTAAAGTATGTATATTTAGCTATAATATCCAGAAAAATAAACGTTGTATATACAAAATTAATATTTAAATTTTTAATTTAAAAATGTATCTCACTAATGAGTGAATTAAAATCATTAAGAGCCCCATGCTCTAATGTATGCATATAGAAAACTATTTTTGAAAAAAATTGAATAATAACAATCCTACTTCTAAATTAAAACCAAAAAATATATAAACAGTTTTGTTCAAAATGTAATTTTAACACACAAAAATTTCAAAATTTTCAAATTTTTTTCAAGATTTCCAAGTGGAATAAATAAATAAATAAATAAATAATAAATAAATAACCAAAATATTTTTTTAACTTGAAGATTTTAAAGAAACGTATATTTGGTCAATTTTTTAAAGCTGTAACTTGTATAAGTTAAAAGCAACAGTGCGCGCAGGCTCCCAATTCAGCAATCTGAGGAAACGCTTTTTAAAGTTTCAATATCTACGGACCTTCAATTATACTCGCCGCCTATAAATGATTATAACTCAAGAAATAATTCAGATTTCTGAATGTGGTTTTTTGCATATTGTTAAGATATTTTTTTTTTTTAATCAGAATAAAACAAAATCCAAAAACTGACTTTTTGAAAGTTTAAAGGTCCAGTGGTCTGTTTAAAATATTGACGTTTAATTGCAAATATTACCAATGGAAAAAGAGTATTTCTATAACAGTCATATTTCAGTATTTCAATGCATTATTTCTATTGTAAAGCAAATGGTTTTAAAATATTGACAAATAATTAAAAGTATTTCCAATGCATATTGAGTACTTACATAGCAATAATATTTCATTCTTCCAATGCATGATTTCCATTGTCAAGCCAATGTTTTTGAAACATTAACTACAAATATCTCCAATGCAAATCAAGTATAACAGTGATAACTATAACAGTGATATTACATAGAAAATATTTTCAATATATCCCTTTAAGGGGTCTCGTCACTCAGTTTCAGAATTCTCCTCCGTAATGTTTTCTCTACGGACTTTTGATGTATTCGTATATTTAAAATATCTTCTCGGAAAATTCATATTTTTAACATATTTTTTCTGTGTACTCTTCTTAAAGAATGTCTCTTTTTTCTTGTTTTTCAAAATATTTCTAAAATCTATGGTGCATTTAATATTTTATCTGTTAAAAGTGGGCGAACTGTGAACACCTCATATAAAATTAAGTTATATATTTTAGAAATATTTTGACAAATAGGCAAAAAAAAGATACATTTTTTTGTTAAAAATATTAATTTCCCAGGAAGATATTTTAAATATACGAATGCATCAAATGTCCATTGACTTTACATTAGTGGGGGGGGGGGGGGATCGGAAGCTGTGTGACCAGACCCCCTAAGTCTCCCTTTCTGAAAAACAAAATTGTTGTATTATAAAACGGTTCTTTGAATGGTGAATAAAGAAAAACTTGTCCACCTTCAACAATTAAATTTTAACAATGTACCGAAATATTTAATTTCAGAAAAAAGTTGTTAGAAAATCACTTTTATGTTTCCAGTAACTTAGAAGAAAGAAAACTCACGACTTATTTATTTAAGAAAAATATTTCACTGAACAGTTTTTGTTTGTTTGTTACATTTCAATTTGTCAAAATAGAATATAGATTTTTTTTTCTTTTTAACGAGAACTTGTCTTTTGTCGAATCTATACGCAATACTTCTTTTATTAGATGTTTACAAGCAATTACAGTAAGAATGCTTCAGGGGAATGTAATTGAATTATTTTTAAAGAAAACAAATTTCTGAGCGTAGCATGAAGATAAATAAGATAAAAAATAGAAACTATAACTGCATTTGTTGTTGTTTTTTAAAGAAGATTTTTCTTTTTCTGCAAAAGTACTCGCTAAATTTTGTTATTCCATTGAACCACCTTTTTTAAAATTTTAATAAAACACGTGGAACATGGCAAATGAATGGTTCGTGCTATATCTAGTTTTAAAAATAATCAGATCTTGGTGCAATGAATAAAAAAATGTGTTGGAATTACATATATTAAATTCAGTATTACGGAAATAATAGGACTCCGTCTTAAATATGACGTAATCACCATGGCAACCTAGAAACATAACCTATCGTGGGACATCATTGAATTAATCACCTATGATAGGATCTTATAGAATAAAGATAACTTTAATGAATATCTTTTTTAAGTTTTGATTAGATTTTCATAAAATTTGAAATGATGCGACAAAATTAGGCGACGATTATATATATTACATTTCAAAGCTATCGGTTGAGTAGTTTTTACGCTGTTATATGCGGACGGACGGACGATGACGATAGGTGCTACGTATTTATACAATTACAAAAGCACCAAAAAAAAAGTTATAATTTCCAAATCAGTCCAATATCTTGATATGTAAACCTTTGCAAAAAGACATGGATTTATATGCACGGTTAAATAAGGTATTTTTTTTAACTTTCTATTTTAGGAAATTACACATTTTACGCTAACTTCGTCACATATTTATTAATTTGTCAGTAAATAGCTTTGATAATATATGATTTAAATCTGATTTTGAAAAACAATGAATAAGGGAACCATCATTTTTAGCAAAACAAAATTAGATCAATAACAGTTGCAATAGCTATAGGGTGACAGTATTGGAATGAAATTTCCATTCAATATTGTATTGCCTAGCTTTTCCCTGTATTGCATCAAAACCCCCAAGAAATATCGCGCTATTTGTTGATACCATTTGCAATAAAAAAGGAGTATTTCATCAATATTTTCACAAAATATTTACACCTTTCATAGCAAATATCTCCAATATAATGAAAGCCAACATTTTGGCATGATAGGTGTTCCATTGTAATGTTTTCAAATGTAAAGGTGAGTTTAAAAAATATTGGTAGTTCATTGGAAGTAATTCTAAGGAATGCAGTACTGGAGTAAGATCAGATCCCAAAAGTGATGCCAAATCTGGTTGATTTTTGGTACAGAAGTTTTGAGTTTTCACCGGAAAGTTTAAATAGTTCCTTTTGGTTTAAGTAATGATAGTTATTCTTTGAATAAAAAAAATCGCTGTTATAAATTTTCTGGTATGAATTTGGAATTTTTGAATAAAATATCGACTAGATGTGTCAACACTGGAGCACATTGGAACGGATATTGATTTACTAATACGGATACAGTACTAGTACTTAATATGGATTGATTTATTATAATTCATACTTTTTATGTATGTTAACAAGCTATTAAGTGTATTTTTCATGAGAGCTCTAACACAAAGTTCTGAAATAAAAGTAAACACTTTAAAATTTCTTAGCAAGTGTAATTTGTAAAAATAAAATTCCTTTTCCTGTTAAAAGTAAATAAAAGGACTAGATAAAAAAAAGGGCATTGTTTGTATTTTATCAAAATTCTGTAAACGTTTGTATAATATTCAGAATTAAAAAAAAAAGTTTCTAAGTGCATTGACGCTTTTGAAATTCTAATCATAATTTTTTCGGTATTATTTATTTATAAGGGCATTGGCGTAAGAGATAAAGCGGCGACGTCGAATTTTTCGAGAGAAGCAAAATTTTTAAAAGCACTATCTGGCAATCTTTATTTGCATTTTAAAAACTTCGTCAAATTTCTATAGATTTTGCAATATCTATTAATAAGAAAAATCATTAACATGTGTAGATCAGGCTTAATGTAGCAGTTCTGCAATTATTATTAAACACGGAAGAATAAAAAAAAAGTGATGATAAAAGAATACTCCATAATGGTTAATTGAAGTTTTCGGAAAGATGGGGGAAAATAGTAAATACTCATGTATGCTTATCAGTGGGCGGAGCTACTGACAATGCATTATCAATGAAATATTTGATATAGTGGGACTTTTCCCTCATTTTGAGTGTAACATATTGGATTTACATATGAGAATAACTTTGTCATATAAATCTATCAATATTCTTTGTATCTTTAGTTAAACCATTTTTGTGATTTCCGCCATTATCGATATTATTTTTACTTACCCCTAGCAGGCCCGCTACGTACCTCCAGGGGTACGCTTCCCCCAGGTTGCAAACCATTGATCTAAGGTAAAAGTACTGAAGTCTTTCCATTGGTCGCCGTTCAATATCTTACTTGTTTATAATGTTTCGAGCGAAATCATAAAGTTATATCAGGACCCCTAAATACTTCTTTACATCAAATAACTACAATTATTTCTGTTTATTTTAATAGTCTAAACATAACTATAGTTACTTATTACAATATTCTGTAAATTTCTGCGAGTAAAATAAATACTGAATTATAGCTTTCTAAGCTAACTAAAAATAGAAAGTCTTCTTTAACTACATGTTTTGGAAATTCCATTCAATTAAAAAAAAATATATTAAAATAAACAATTTGAATAGTTTTAATTTTCTCATTAAGTGTACACCTCCAAAATATTAACTTATTTGCATATTAAATATTAAAAAGAAGATTACTGCATTGTAGAACAATTTCCGCATCATGTATATATTGTAAAATTTCTAAATGTCTCTTGATAGTATTTTAGTTTGCAAAGGTTAATGGGCAATTCCATAGAAAATTCTTATTTTGGGAGGGAAATAAAATTTATAATATGTTTAATTTAAGTGTATGATTGGAAAGCTTGATATTTTTATGGTCTATGATAAAATCCTAATAAAAATGCATTCTAAATTACTGTTCCCAAACTAAGTAAAGTACCATTATTGTTTTGTAAAGTCATAATGTTACGTCAGTTGCACAATATAAGTTACGTCAGTTACATGTGCAAATACCATTTTTACTTTTTTATTGTTCAGAAATTAATTCAATAAGTTACTGTTATAATTTGTCATTACTCAGTGTTGTTAAGAACATTAAATCACTTTTTTAACGGGATAGTTTTGATAATTTTTGCACTTCAATGAAGGCCGAAGAAATGTTTGTCTATTTTATGTTACATCAGTTACAGAATTTTGAATTGCAATTTTTGGGACTAAAAGAGAGATTGAAAACAACTGCAGGCATTTGGGTATTAAGTCCGTAGTAAGAAATATTTTAAATTGTAAAAATTTGTTCTAGTTTTATTAGTAATTTTTTTACACAGTTTTGAAAACAAAATTCGATGATCAAGTTTTACGTCAGTTACGATGGAATTACCTAATTGAAAGGCCTCTTCAAGGTCATTTAGAAATTTTTAGAATTTTGTGTTTGTTTGTTTTTCTCTCTCTCTCTCTCTTTTTTTTTTTTTCTTATGTCGTTTCTAAGAATTTTCCCTTTTGCGTCATATCTAATTGCAGTTATTTATATTTAAAATTTTTTGGTATTGAAAATTCGAAAGCATGTTTAACTTCATAATTAAAAAAGTGAATACACATTTTTGAAACTTGAATTGGTGTGGTCTCTTTAAATTTTCGATTTATTAAAATCTATAGAAGCATGAACAGAAAACATTAATTATATATAAAATGCGAATTAAAACATGACTTTAAAACTTACTTATTGACGGTTCACTATATAGTTCAAATATACATATTTCAAAATAAATAAATGATTTTTACTGTAAAGAAAAAAAAAACACGGTCATGCTATTTACTCTGGTTAGTAGATAAATTGAACATTTTGAATCTTACCTTATACGACACAAAGTTTTCCAATTATAACTTCAAAGAAAATATACAGTTTTAGTTTTTCGAAATAAATCATGAAATATTTTAAACCATGTGCAGACACTTTCAGCATAACACGTAATATCTTAAAAGCTTTCAAATATTTTGTAAAACTTTTGGCACATTTGGTATTAAGAAAAAAAATTGCAAAGTTTCTTTTAAAGCCTGTTTGCACTAAAAATAAAATAGTATGAAAGGAATATAAACTTGAGTGAAAGAGAAAAATGATGTATGGGATTAAAAAAAATGGAAATATTTTCTCTTAAAATAAAAATATTTGAAATGTAAGAAAGAAAACATATGTTACAGAAAAAAGTCGCATTCAAGAATATAGTGTTTCTGAAAAGTGAAGTAGAATTTTAATTAATATAATATTGTGTATGATTGAAAAGTTCATTATATTAAATTAATTTTTGAACAGTTAAACGTTTATTTCCCGTTTGAAAAGTATTTCTAAGCAGTTGCAAAAGAATAGAACAATACCTCATATATTTTGAAAATGCGAAGGTCTGGAAGTGCAAACGAGTAATCACATTTATTCTTCTTAGTTTTAGAAAAATTGAAAAAAAAAAAATAATTCTAGTGATTTCTTCCTTTAGTGTGTATTATGTAAAACTTTTGAAACTAAGTATTAAACAGTGTGTAAGATACTAAAGTATACTGAAATTCTATGAAACTCTATTATTGAGAACAGACGAAATTAATCAAATGCACACAAAGTATGTATTGATTGACAGAAATTATGTAACACACTTTTACTGCGATATTTAGTATGACTTTTAAGGTATTTTGGACATGAGGAAATATAATTTTAGTGCAAAATTGATTTTATTGTTTCTAATTTCTGATTGTTTCTGATTTTATTGTATCCGACTCAATAGTTAAAACTCAGCATCATCCTTGTTGTCAGCATCATCCTTTTTTCACTAAATTCTGCAACATTCTGTAACAAAATGTTATTGTAACGGAGGATACGATCATCTAAAGCTAATTAAAAAAATGATTCTCATAAAAATAATTTACTCATTTTTTTTAATCTATAATAATAATAATAATAATACATAAATAAATATATAAAAATCTGATAATTAGAAAGCTCTTTTGAGATAGTTACTTTAATTTTCATATTCTACATACATGGTATCTCTCTATTAAAAAAAAAAGTAACTACCGCTGCCACCGCCGCCGCCGCCGGATTTGAATTTTTAGTGACCAGAGGTATTTCTTCGTTAATATTAAGAAAAATAATGCATACAAAAATATGAAAATCGGTAAGTATGTTTGATAAACACGCTGATGCAGACAGTTTTCAAATCGAAGAATTATTTTAAGAGATATTTAATGCTAAAGTTGGACAAAATCGCTACACTAAAAAAGTTTTATAGGAGCAAAAACTATTCATGGGAATTTAATCCTTTTTAGATCATTTTATACGTTTGAAGTTCCCGGTGTGCAGACTGTATTTTTTTTATAATTCGACACATTTTTTGAGGTTTTAGTTCTATTTTAAATTCAAATTTTCAGCATTTCGAGAGATATTTTTTACTTATTTTAGAAAATTGTACTAATTTACCCTGTTGCCAACTGTATAAACAGCGAAAACAATAATGTTTGTTTAAAAAAAAAAAATAATAATAATGATACGTGTAAATAAATTAAAAATTTTATTTACACGTGATGTATTATAAACAGAAAAAATCATTTGGAATTAGAATTAAATAATTATGTACAAAAAGCAGGAACTTATTAAAAATTACGTCATAAAAAGTATACACGTGCATTTAAAAAAAGAAAGGATATTGTAAAATAATAAATTCATTAACATGCGTTAGAAGTCTTAAATAGGAGAAATTACGTCATATTTAAGTCACATTACAGTTATTACATAAAATGAACACAAAATATTGCAAAACACTTTAAATTTAGAAATTGCGCTAGACATTTATTTGATATTTTGAGAGGATATTTTCAACTATTTTTGTTAGGAAAGCGCAAATAATATTTCATTTCTAACAAAAGTATTTTCACGTGGATATTTAAAACAAAAAGAATAGCTTGGTCAAAATTACGTCAGATTAAAAAAATTAATTTAAAATATCTCATTTAAAAGAACTTTCTTCTCGTTGTTAAAAAATAGCAGGAGACAAAGACTGTTTACTTAATTCCGTTCATATTAGCTTATTTTGAAATGTTGTTACACGTGTCTACGTCATCAAGTTATTTTTATTTCGACGTTTTATTTGTATTTTTATTAATGTTGTACTAATTTATTTGTTCTTTCGTCATTTAAAATAAAAATTGTGTCAATTTGTATAATTTGGCGAGTGGTTTGGCGATTTATATAATTTGGCGAAATTGGTTGACGGGATAATCAAGTAGAACCGCAGCGGATTTGGCGTTAAAATTCCCCAATCAAAGAGAAATGAATAGAAATCCGTATATAGGGAGATCGCCACTGTTTTTTGAATTATATTTCAATCTTTCGAAATCTTTTTAAAGCCCAACAAATTAGCGTGCATTTAGAGTCTGCGGTGTCTGGACGGTGGTTGGCGAGCGTAGCTCGTAGGGGGCCGACCCCCCTAGTTATATAAAAAAAAAGCATTGCGTATTTGCATCCTTCGTTACAATATTGTTAAGGAAATTACCTCCTAAATGTAAAAAATAGAATAAGCACCAAATAATAAGGCGAATGTGCGACTCCCTTATAAATTTTGAAAGAGTAAAAAGACGAACTATGAATATTAATGTTTAATTTTATGGTTTAAATTTTTTTATTTAATTTTTTACTTTTAGATCAACATTAAAATGACCCTAAAAATAGGACTGTACATAAAGACACAGAATTTTTTTTTAATGACGAACATTTTATTGTCAGAAAAATAACAGTTCCAAAAAGAATTTCCGTGTCAGCAGTTTATTCAGAGGTATAGCACACTTCACCACGCCATTGGGATGACAAATGAGCAGTTTGACCGATGCCGTATGTATGAATAATTGTGATATGTGGGAAGATATGCTACTGAGTATCGAAATGGATTTCTGCTACAATATACAGGAATATATATCTTAAATAATCACAGCTATTAACACTTAGACTAGTGCTGGCTGTTGAAGATAAATTGACAAACTGAAATTTTGTAATACTATAAAATATATATTCCAAAAAAAAAAAAACTTCAAAATATATATTAAAACACATTTACTTGCTTAAAAGGCATCGATTTATACAAAATAAAAAAAAAATAAAAACATTACTAATATATTAAAATTGACATGTTTCGATTTATTCATTGAATCATCCTAAAGATAATGTCAGACGAACGTCTTTTTCCACGCGTTTATCCCTACATATTATCCCTTCACAATGCCGCTAGCATTGTGTAGGGATGATATGCTGGGGGATAAAGCGTGCAAAAAGACGTTCGTCTGACATTAGCCTTAGAATCCTCAATTCTACGTCAACAACGTAGAAAATTTACGATATTTATGGGATTGTGTACCTTAACTCGGTTCTTGAATGTCAAACTATTAATCAATATTACTACATTGAGGCTTTTGATCAAATCCGTGAAAAAATGAGACAAAAACGTCCCGAATTGTGCAAGAACAAGTCATGGGTGCTACATCAGGACAACGTACCGGCTCACACTGCATTGTCTGTCAAGACATTTGTAACCTAGTATAATATTCCAGTGTTGGATCATCCACCTTATTGGCCTGACCTAGTACCGTGTGTCTTTTATCTGTTCTCCAAGGTCAAATCTGCAATAAAAGGGGCCAGATTTCAGACCTTTAAAGCTGTGAAAGAAAAAGCGGTACTCGTCATGAAAGAGGTCACAGAAGAAGACTACAAGCACGCTTCCAAACAATAGAAAATTCGCATTGAGCGTTGTAGGGGTAAAAAAGGGGTGTATATTGAAGAGGATAATAACTAAATACGAATAAATTTAAAATAAAATATTTTACGGCATTAGATTGTTATTTAATAGCCACACCTCGTATTTTATGCTATAGTTTGTACTGTGTGTAAATTAAGACTTTTTTACTTTTATTTGATATTTGTAAAATTTTGTTGCTATTATAAATCTCCATCACTCTCATTTCATTTCTGTAATAACCCCAACATATTATTATCCACTAATTTTCGAAATATTGAATTTTATTTATTTATTTATTTTTAATGACTTCGAATATAAAGATCCCCCCGCCCCCACCCCCAAATCTTGATAGCTTGCCTTCAAAATTTGCATGATCTAATGAATATTTTTGCAAAAAAATTATTATAATATCTTCAACGTAGTACTAAAAAATCAATAATTTCACCAAACGCATAGTGGATTATTAAATAAACTAAAGCGTTCTCTCTTTTTTGTGTTTTAAAAATTATTATATTGATTGGGCCGAAAAAAAGTTTCGTTATTTTTTTATACTTATTTATATTTATGCCATAGCATTTGAAAATTCAATGAACGCTTTATATCTTTGAACGTTTTACCGTCCAGAAAGCGTGTAGACGCACTTTTAACGACAACTATGGCACTCATTTCGCAACTCTCAGACATCACATAATGATTTTTGGTTTCATAGTTTTATAAATTAATTTCTGCAGTGATGTAATGGATACGTACTTACGCTGAATTATTATTTTGTTTTACCTTTTAGTAGAATTACTGAAATTCGAAATTGCTTAAAGGTAATTGCTGTTCATTCGTCTCTACTTTCCTTTCGACTTAAAGGTCAAATTTTACTTCCTGCGTTTATTGAATATCGTTGTAAGCGATTTTCATAAAATACATATCGATTCCTCATTAATGGAGCACATATCTTGATTTTTGACTTCCTAGTTTTAAAGATTAATTTCTGCAGTAATGTAATAGAAAATTATTAACTCTGAGTTATTACTTTGTTTTACATTATGAAACAAAAAATATTTAGTAGAATTACTCGAATTTTCATACTCGAACGATGATACAGAAGGAATAAATTAAACATAAAACGTTTAATAATGCTAAAGATAAAAGTACAAAATAACGTAAAATAGAATACGCCAAGACTCTAAAACGTCAATGTTGTGCATGGTGAAAGTTTCTCAGGGCATAAATAAAATTTTGAAAGATACAGAAAATAACATTGAAAAATATTCTTACAAATAATAGATATTTTTTTAATTAGTAATACTCGTAGTTATCGGTTTTTTTGCAATAAATTATGTTTGATATTTGTTTTTCCTAAGTAATGTTTCATCATTAGTAATTACTATTTATTTTATTTAAATGCATATTTCTACATATTTGATTTGTTTGCATATATTATGTAACAAAAGTTTACTTTCACTATTGATCTGTACAAGTGTTTTTTTTTTTTTTTTTTTTTTTTTTTTAATTACTTTTATGGAATATCTTACATTTATAAGAGCATAATTAAACAAAAGATTTGTGTCTTAACACAATCACTGTTAATGAGATAGGAACCTTGCTTCATAATTGCGACATTTTCTGGTAGCAAAAAATCACGCCATATATACTAGAAAATGCAAATTTCCATTCCGAAAACTGGAACATTTTATCACGATTATATCTGTATGTGGCAATTTATGTTGGTTTTTCATTTCTACTACGACGGTATTGAACTGGCATGATTTACGTTCGTTCGTCATTTCTTCGAGACAAACTATAAAGCGCGGCTGCTTGTGAAAAATATTATTGCGGTTAAATTAACTGAAGGTTTATATTAACTGAAAGGTTAAATATCATAAATTCAAGATTTTTTTTTTTAATTACTTGACTAAAACCTTGATTTCCGTTGTTATAAAACAGCAGAAAGTATGGTCCACTATTTTAAACTGTAAAAAGCGACGCAGTAAATAATGTTTTTAAATATTTATGTATTTGCAATTTTTAACACCACCAATTTAAAAACGAGACAGTATTTTTTCACAAACGAAACGTTTCGGAACGTTTTACCACGATTAAATCCATATGACACAATTTACGTTAGTTTTCCATTTCTACTACGACTGTATCTAATACACATCTTTTACATTCTTTTTTCATTTTTCCGAGACATAGTATAACGCGCAGTCGCTGGTTAAAAATCTTATAGTGCGCACGCTGAAAGATTTAATTTCATACATTCAAAATCTTTATTTAAATTACTTAAAAATTACCTTGAATTTCGCTGTTATAAAATAGCATAAAGTATGTTCCACTATTTTAAACTGTAAAAAAGATTCAATAAATATTGTTATATATATATATATATATATATATATATACATTTACGTATTTACATGTTTTAACAGACCAATTTAAAAATGAGAAAGCATTTTTTAAAATTTCATTTAGATGCAAAAGTACACATTACACACACAAATACGTAGATTTACTTGGCGCATACAGAAGAAAACGTGTCGTATCTAGTAAAACACTTAGTACACGCCGACACAACTCATACTAAAGGTAATTGATGCAATATTGTACACGAAAATATCGCACATTTGAAATCCAAAAAGCAGAATTTAAAAGTGTAATAAGAAGATTTTTGTCCCTTATATTGTGTTTAAGTGCAGTAATAAAAACAATTTATACATGTAAAACTCTCTAGCATGTATATTCCGGACTATTTTTATTTCGAACAAAATTTTAGATTCAGTCAGTTGCATTAAACCAAAGCGTCAATATTGAGAGTTCAATATTGCGTTAAATATTGAGAATTCTATATAATCTGTAAATGCAACTTTCCTGCAGGATTCACTGATATTTTAATTTTTTTTCTAAAAGATATTTTTACTACGTACATTTCATGAACGAAAAATATTTCCCGTACTCATATTCAAGGTTGGAGTAGCACAGTTGAAGTTTATTTCAACAGAGCGAAAAATGTCCAGACCAGGAATCGAACCTGGATACTTGGCGTGCCGTGCCAATGCCTTACCTTTTAGACTATCCGGGCGATAACTGGCTGACATAATTCACTCTTATTTGTTGGACTTGGCTGCGAACTGCAGCGGTAGTTTTATTCATCCGAGCTATGACTATAGCATTTACATGATGAAAGTTCTTTAACACGGAAACTCCTGTATACCATGTAATTAGGTCATAATGAAGGGAACGAATATTTTTTCCAACTGGATTAAATCATATTCAAGGTTGGAGTAGCACAGTTGAAGTTTATTCCAACAGAGCGAAAAATGTCCAGACCAGGAATCGAACCTGGATACTTGGCGTGCCGTGCCAATGCCTTATCTTTTATGCTATCCGGGCGATAACTGGCTGACATGATGAAAGTCATCATGTAAATGCTATAGTTATAGCTCGGATGAATGAAACTACCGCTGCAGTTCGCAGCCAAGTCCAACAAATAAGAGTGAATTATGTCAGCCAGTTATCGCTCCAGTTATCGCTAATAATTTTGGTACTAGAGTTTTCTTTAACAATCAAAAACAAAATGCTTGACTATCCGTATACACCGGATGATGTTTATTACATTTCTCTCAGTAGATTTCTGGCTAGAGGACTCAAAAATCTTCATGTTATTTTAAAGCCACCCACCATTTTCCTGAAATAAAAAGACTTTTTTATCTTTTCTAAAATTCTTCTAAAACTCTTTTTACGGGTACGTATATGCTATTCATAGCACAACCTAACTTGAAAAATTAGAAGAAAAAAAAATATGACTTTTTATACAAATATCTCCCGAAAAAGAAAATTTTATAACATACAATAATTAGTAGTTGCAATTTAGCAGTCACAAAATTTAAACACAGATTTTAAAATACTTCCTTCAACATAGAAAGTGGAAGAAATTTGTAATCATAAAACCTCTTTTAATCATACTTATATTTAGATCATTCATAATTTTTTATTTACAAATTTGTCACCATTTACTTACACATTTAGATAAAATAAATATATTCTTCATGGGTTTCATAAAAATTGAAATAAATCATGCATTGTAAACTGTTTTAAACCTTTGACTTATCCACAGAAAATTTATTACATACATAAATTTCCAGAGAATCTTTATTCAATAATTTTGCGAGCAAAGTTTTGTATGCTGACATAAGAAGGAGAATAAGTTGAATGCTTAGTGTCAAGAAGAGCTTAAAAATGTCAGTGCCGTAGATTTAATCCCAATCTTTTAAAATACGCTTTATAAAAAGTAACGAAAATATCGTAATTGCATATTTGTTTTCAAAATTTGCATTAAAATATTTATTTTTCTACACTATTTATATATACCTTTGAGTTATTGTGAAGTTAACTCTTTTATTTTTGTTTGAATATCAAATTCTTCGAAAGAATCTTTTTCAAAAAATTTCTTGATTTTTCTTTTAAACATTAAGCAGCCAGCAATTTTACTCAAGTTTTATAAAAACTATTTCACACCAGAATTTTTATTTAAAAGTATTTAAGTTATTTAAGTACCTATTTTTGTGCTGCAAAATGTAACATATCTTATAAAAAAAATTCTGGTTCGAATCGACTATTATCAATTTGGCAGGGGTCAAATGACCCCTAATGGCGGTTCTAGTGTTAATTTACAATTAAATGATAAAGTATCAGACACATACTTAACCCGGGAATGATCTCGCATATCCAGGATATGAACGATTAACACTTTGCTACCAATAAATTCAAACAAAAATCGTATTTTATTTAATCGTTGAAAATGCTCACAAAAATAATTTGACGATTACTTATCGAAAATTAGTGGTGAGAAATGTAATAACCGTGCCCAGCCTGGTGCGAGCAATCTCGAGTTAATGCATTGCAGGTAACGGTGGCAATTAATATTTTTCGGTTATTAAAATAAATTTTAACTTGCTTATATGCAACAAAGCTAAAAATGCTATAAAAGTGATATAATTACCTTTATTTAGATTAACGCTCGTTTCATCATACAAACGGCGACATTTTCTTCATTTGACATTTTTAGGTAGCTTTCATTACAAAAAGCTACCTATTGCAGCCGTTCGGAGGAAAGCGATTTCAAAAAATTTTGGTATATTTTCATCGATCATGACCCCCAGACCCCGAAACCACCCTCCGCTCAAAATTGATATATATATATATATATATATATATATATATATATCTGACATTTGTCATACTGTAACTCTCGAATTTATGAACCGATTTGGATGTAATTCGGTTTGTACATAGTACATATCAATGTCTCGACCGAGTTCGTTGGCCAGCTTCATCCGCCATTTTGTTTCAAAATGGCGGCCATTTAAAATTATTTAAAAATTTTGAAATTTGAAATGTGGTACCAAAGAATTGAAAATGGAAAAATATTTTTCCTTATGTATTTGACCTTTATACAAAGATTCCGGAGCAGTTTTTGTTTCGTCTATATCTTAAAAAATGGCTGAGTTATAGCATTTTGAATTTCTAACGTGGCTGACATTTTGAAACGTCCTGAATTTTGTCACGCGATAAAAGGCGTATTTACGAACCAATTTGGATGTAACTTCGTTTGTACATAGTACATACCAATGTCTCGACCGATTTCGTTGGCCAGCTTCATCCGCCATCTTGTTTAAAAATGGCAGCCATTTAAATTTTTAAGAAAAATTTAAATTTGAAATGTGGTACCAAAAAATTGAAAATTGAAAAAATATTTTTTTCTTATGTATTTGACCTTGATACAAAGATTCGGGAGCAGTTTTTGTTTTGTCTATATCTTAAAAAATGGCTGAGTTATAGCATTTTGAATTGCTAGCGTGGCTGACATTTTGAAACGTCCTGATATTTGTCACGTGATAACAGGCGTATTTATGAACCGATTTGGATGTACCTTGGTGTGTACATAGTACATACAAATATCTCGACCGAGTTCGTTGGCCAGCTTCATCCGCCATCTTGTTTCAAAATGGCGGCCATTTAAATAAAATTTAAAAAATTTTAAATTTAAAATGAGATACCAAAAAATACGAAAATGGAAAAGATTTTTTCGTATGTGTTTGACCTTAATACAAAGATTCCAGAACAGTTTTTGTTTCGTCTATATCTAAAAAAATGGCTGAGTTATAATATTTTGAATTTCTATTGTGGCTGACATTTTAAAACGACCTGATATTTGTCACACGATAACAAGCGTATTTATGAACCGATTTGGATGTTACTTGGTCTGTACATAGTACATACCAATGTCTCGACCGAGTTCGTTGGCCAGCTTCATTCGCCATCTTGTTTCAAAAGGGTTGCCATTTAAAAAAATTAAATTTAAAATTTAAAATGAGGTATTAAAAAATTGGAAAATGAAAATTTTTTTATGTGTTTGACCTTGATACAAAGATTCAGGAGCAGATTTTGTTTCTGAAAATTTGTTTTTTTGTTTATATCTTAAAATATGGTTGAATTATAGCATTTTGAATTTCTAGTATGGCTAACATTTTGAAACGATCTTGTATTTGTCACGCGATAACACACGTATTCGCCTATTTTCATGTAAGAAGGCATGTGGATAGTATACATCGACATCTCAGCGAAATATAAGTTACTTTAAATAAAAGCAGCTTGGATAAAGCTGACTAATTTCGCGAAATTCTCATTCATAATGATTTAGTATTGATAAAAATTAGTATTGAATCTCCTATATTCGGTTTCCACTAAATTGAGCTTCGTGTGTTTGAATAATATAAGTTGGCTTTTTAAAAATAAGGAATTTGAAAGCTACCTCTTCCTCCCGGCACTGGCCGGAAGGACTTTTATCAAGAATGATTTTGAAAATATCGCCGTTTGTGCGATGAAACGAGCGTTATTCTTCATAAAGATACTATATCACTTTTATAGAATTTTTAGCTTTGATTCATTATAAATGATTAGCATACATGTTTTTATTGCTTATATGTGTTTATTTTTAAATGTGTATTCACCTTATAATGTCACTTTTCTGCACAAGATTAGAGAAGTATTTAAGCAGGTCAATGAATATATAAAAATTAACATTTATAGACTTCTAATTAAGTCATTTTTTCATGTTATTTCATTATAAATCGAAGATGTGCTACACTTTTGTAATTACATTTGTTTTCACTATCTTTCTTAAATGTCGAGATGCAATCGATAACTTCCACATTTTGTCACTAGAAGTGCTGTAATAACTTTAACATAATAGAGCATAATCGTTTCACTGTATGTATTCATTTGTCCCACAATTATAACTTAATTACCGTTAGTTATCGGATTGTCTTCTGACTTTACTTTGAAAACTATATGCCTTAACTTGTAATTAGATCTTGTTTCCATATTTATAAAATCCCAGCAACACCATTTCAAGTTTTATTCCTTAGATAGTTTAGAGTGCAGTGTATGAAAGAAAATATGTGGTTAATTTGGAGGAAATTGATGTTAAACATACTCAGATCATTAAAAGTTTCAACACTAGTATAATTAAAGGTGCAGTAAGTGAAGAATGAGGATACGTGAAACATAAGCTTCGGTGAAATTTGCTTAACAGAAAAAGTAATTACGCTGCTGCAGATTAGAGCGCGACATTAATGAGATACGGTATTGTTTTGTAAATGCTCATTAAAAGTTGCAGCCATTGATATTTTATATGAAATGAAATGTTTCCTTTTTATTTAAAAATTTTGCTAATATTTTTTTACATTCTTCTATTTTTACAAGAAGTAAGTACTGGATTACCAAAAATTTCGACTTCTAAGAACTTATACTTTTCTAAGAACTTATACTTTTACAAGGTCCTGAACGCGATTTCATTGTTTTTAGAAAATGTCACTAAGGATGTCTATCTGTGAGTGATTCAAATTTTGTGGGCGCTGTATATCCAGAACTAATTAACGGAATTTAATAAAATTTCACATTAAGTTTGACCTTGACCTAAATTGATACTAATTACATTTTGATATAAATTTCCCAACATGAAATCTGTTCTAGTATTCCAAATTTTTAAATGAGAATACTCGCATTAATAATACTGTGCTGTAAATGTAAATCATAATCTTCTTTTCTTATACATGAAAAGTATGTTTTTTTATTAATTTGTAATTACACGTAAATGCCAAATGCATTTTATAACAATATTTTTGTATCAACAAGTAAGATTATATCAGGGTTGAATTGGGACAAATTAATTCTATTCTGAAAAATTGTTGTATATCCAATAATAGCAAAACACTATCTTTTCATTTAATTATTTATGTTTTAATTTTTATTATTATTTAATTTGAACGATGTAACAAATAGTGTTTATAATTTTCCAGAAAATAAAATAATTAAACATCGGTGCAACCCACTGGTGGATCACGATCACCGCTGCATAGCAAAAATTTACTAGAAAGTTTTTTTATGACCACAGAGGCTAGTAAGGATTTCTTAAGTAATTCTAATATGAGTTTTTTTTCTAATGTGTTACATGCTTTTATGTTGGTATTTCTTCAATAAACGTATTAGATAATAGAAATAATTTCTACAATGTACATTGTGTCATTTCTTATCGTTGATCAATACCTATTTCCTAAACTGTTATATTTTGTGGTATATTCCTAGCTGCAAAATTGTTTTGCATGTTGTTCTGCATCATGTTCGAAAGTATTTAGTCGAAATAGTTGTTTTTGTATAAGTTACGATTAGTATTTAACCTTGCTCAAATACTTATAAGACTATATAAGGGTTCAACTGAAACAAATTAATTTTGTTCTCAAATTGTTCTCTACGAAATAATAGTAAAACACACCTTTTCGTTTAGTTATTAATGTTTAATTCTTAACTATTAGTTAATTTAACGTAGAACATATAGTGTTTGTAACATATAGAGGAAAAGGTCCAAATACCGGCTACCAATTTTGTTTTCAATCTAGATCATGCAATTTTCAAAATTAATAAAATAAAAAGTGACAGCAAGGTACCTTGGCATGTTGTTCATCTGTTTAGAGGAAAAAAAGTCCTTCCGGCCAGTGCCGGGAGGAAGAGGTAGCTTTCAAATTCCTTATTTTTAAAAAGCCAACTTATATTATTCAAACTCACGAAGCTCAATTTAGTGGAAACCGAATATAGGAGATTCAATACTAATTTTTATCAATACTAAATCATTATGAATGAGAATTTCGCGAAATTAGTCAGCTTTATCCAAGCTGCTTTTATTTAAAGTAACTTATATTTCGCTGAGATGTTGATGTATACTATCCACATGTCTTCTTACATGAAAATGGGCGAATACGTGTGTTATCGCGTGACAAATACAAGATCGTTTCAAAATGTTAGCCATACTAGAAATTCAAAATGCTATAATTCAACCATATTTTAAGATATAAACAAAAGAACAAATTTTCAGAAACAAAATCTGCTCCTGAATCTTTGTATCAAGGTCAAACACATAAAAAAAATTTTCATTTTCCAATTTTTTAATACCTCATTTTAAATTTTAAATTTAATTTTTTTAAATGGCAACCCTTTTGAAACAAGATGGCGAATGAAGCTGGCCAACGAACTCGGTCGAGACATTGGTATGTACTATGTACAGACCAAGTAACATCCAAATCGGTTCATAAATACGCTTGTTATCGTGTGACAAAAATCAGGTCGTTTTAAAATGTCAGCCACAATAGAAATTCAAAATATTATAACTCAGCCATTTTTTTAGATATAGACGAAACAAAAACTGTTCTGGAATCTTTGTATTAAGGTCAAACACATACGAAAAAATCTTTTCCATTTTCGTATTTTTTGGTATCTCATTTAAAATTTAAAATTTTTAAAATTTTATTTAAATGGCCGCCATTTTGAAACAAGATGGCGGATGAAGCTGGCCAACGAACTCGGTCGAGATATTTGTATGTACTATGTACACACCAAGGTACATCCAAATCGGTTCATAAATACGCCTGTTATCACGTGACAAATATCAGGACCTTTCAAAATGTCAGCCACGCTAGCAATTCAAAATGCTATAACTCAGCCATTTTTTAAGATATAGACAAAACAAAAACTGCTCCCGAATCTTTGTATCAAGGTCAAATACATAAGAAAAAAATATTTTTTCAATTTTCAATTTTCTGGTACCACATTTCAAATTAAATTTTTCTTAAAAATTTAAATGGCTGCCATTTTTAAACAAGATGGCGGATGAAGCTGGCCAACGAAATCGGTCGAGACATTGGTATGTACTATGTACAAACGAAGTTAAATCAAAATCGGTTCGTAAATACGCCTTTTATCGCGTGACAAAATTCAGGACGTTTCAAAATGTCAGCCACGTTAGAAATTCAAAATGCTATAACTCAGCCATTTTTTAAGATATAGACGAAACAAAAACTGCTCCGGAATCTTTGTATAAAGGTCAAATACATAAGAAAAAAATATTTTTCCATTTTCAATTCTTTGGTACCACATTTCAAATTTCAAAATTTTTTAAAAATTTTAAATGGCCGCCATTTCGAAACAAAATGGCGGATGAAGCTGGCCAACGAACTCGGTCGAGACATTGATATGTACTATGTACAAACCGAATTACATCCAAATCGGTTCATAAATTCGAGAGTTACAGTATGACAAAGGTCAGATATATATATGTATATATATATATATGGATATATATATATATGGATATATATATATATATATATATATATATATCAATTTTGAACGGAGGGTGGTTTCGGGGTCTGAGGGTCATGATCGATGAAAATATACCAAAATTTTTTGAAATCGCTTTCCTCCGAACGGCTGCAATGGGTAGCTTTTTGTAATGAAAGCTACCTAAAAATCAATTTCAAAGTCGTTTTCTGTTTATAAAAAGCAAAATTCCGAAAGTCTTCAAATTTTGAATTTTTAAAATGGGGTCTAAATACCGGCTACCCAAGTTTTTTCCTAAAGATCACACAAATAGAGCTAATGACAATTATTAAGCAGTAAGAATATTATTTTAATAAATTTTATTGATTAATAACATTTCTTACCCACAGAAAAAATACGCAATTTTTAATAAACAAGTATTTTTGTCAAATTCATAAAATTCTTTACGACTATCTCTCACAGTCTTCCGTCCCATTATGTTTCTAGTTTTGTTTTTCAACGTGTAAGAAAAAAAAAAAAAAAAAAAAAAAAAAAAAAAAAAAAAAAACTTGCTGATTGAAATGAGAATTATTTTATTTGAAAAAAATTACAAACATAATATCATTCTGCATCGGTGCAGTCCCTATCAGCCATTCGCCATCAGCCTGTCGCATTCTTAACACTGAACCCAGAATCCCTTCTCCTATTCTTGTCCACAGAGATGGCACCCATGCAGAAGACACTAATTACATAATCTTCCTCTGTTGGATATTTTCCTTTTTTCACTTTTTAACCCTCTCGCTGTGTGATTGTTTTATCAAAATACCTTCAAACATTGCGTATTTAACCCCTTCGCGACGAGCGTTTTTATGAGTTTTTATTCTTTTGTCACCGGTTTTTCAAAACAAAACTTTTTGTATAATTTAATTTTGAAAATGCTCCGATTAATAAGGCAAAATTTACAGTAAAAAAATAACTGGTGGGAATAATCAAGGGGGGTTAATTTGACAGAAAAAAATGCATCCCCGAGGAAATCTCGGGTTGCGCAAATTTTGCTACTTTTACGTTGCCCCGGGAAATCTCGGGTTGCGCAGCGAGAGGGTTAAAATCCAATTTCTGTCTCTTTCGCCTGGTTTACTCCGTCATTTTTTCTTTCTCTTCACATTTGTTACAGGCAATTTTGGAGTGTCCAACAGCGCTTTTTGGGGAAGTGATCCGGTAACCAGTGTCGGTCCTGAATAATTACGGCCACTGTTGCTTTTTTCATATTGCGAAATGGGACTGGAACTATTTCTGAACCATTTAAATTAATTCATTAATTATGGAACTATTTTAATTAATTTGTTTTCCTCTCCTTCAAGCAGAGCAACCGAGAGAGGTCCAAATACCGGCTAGCCGGTATTTAGACCACTCTAGGTAGCCGGTATTCGGAATACTGCTATGTTTAAGTTAAAACCACTATTACTCATTCATATAATAAAATACCAATAATGTGCGCGTGGCAATTGAGAGCTAAATATGTCTAGAAAATAACTTAATCAACAATTCAAGCCAATATACGATTATTATATTTAAAAAAAATGAGAAACACGCATATGAAAAACTTTTGATGTACCAGATTGCGTCGATTCGACACTTTTGCATTTACTATTTGTAAATGAGACAGACTTCAGCGACGCACTTTTCGTAACTTTCTTCTCTCAATTAAAGTTACAAACTCTGCCTATCACCGCTAGGCTGCGCTGCGCTAAGTTCTCAGAACACCTATACCTAAGGAAGACCTAAGTTGTCAATGGTGATTATACTAGAGAGGAGTGTAAGTCAACGACAATAAATAGTTCTGTACCGAATATGAAAGAAATGGCATATTAAATCTCTTTTTTTTCTTCATTTTCACAGGAAAAATGATTGACTCATTAATCGAAATCGATTGAGCTTAGCATATATTCATTTTTATGATAAATATCTAATAATAATCAAGGAAATGTATTTATTCGCAAGGAAGTTTTTTGGCGAGTACTTGGCGCGGTGCTCGCAAATAACTAGCAACCTTAGACCCCCAACAGAGCTGTGCGGGGTGATGGTCAATAGATATTGCCTCTTTTTATTATCAGAGATTGTAGATTTTTGATGTCCAATCAAAAGTTTCTTTTTTTAAGCTATTACATATAGAGAAAAATTTTCGGTGGATTCGAATTTTTCGGAAAATTTCACCCCAAGTACATACCCAACATATGGATGAAACATTTAAAATAACAAAGAGAATTTTCTTTTGCAAATTAAAACGAATAAAAGAAGCTCTTTATTGTAAGGCTGTTCTCAAAAAAATTATCTTTCCCCGCTCAAGAACCGGAAACTTTATATTTTAAGGCTCTTTTTTAAATGTAAAAACAGGATACTTGCAGGCATGATATTTGAAGGGATTTGAAATCGAACAGTTTTTCTTAGTTTCCGGTACATTAATTACAAGCAATTGTTGTCTAAGAATGGATTTTTATTTATTTATCTAATTTACTGGACAATCGTGTTGGATAGAAAATTTTGGTGGATTAGACAATTTCACCTCAAATAAATATGAAGCATATGGAAAGAATATGTAAAATAACAAGAATTTTCCTTTTGTGTGAATTAAAACAAACCTCTTTTTTTTTTTTTTTTTTTTTTTTTTTTTTTTTTTTTTTTTTATAATGCGGTTTTTCTTAAGTACATTCACGATATAATTTCCATCCCTCCGCATACAGAAGTTTAAACTATTCTTATTTTACTTAGAAAGAATTGATCAAAGTTAAATTAATTTGTCTTTTAAACAATGATATAAATTCAATATTTTAACAGTATTTCAGACACAAAAACAAGAAAAAATTCATCAGTTATTCATAATGCATACTATATTTTTATACATAAATGTAAGTTAATTTGATTCGATAAGTTAAATTATAATTTAATTTGACATAATTCAATTAACTGGAAACGAAATTGCAAAATATCTAAATATATTGGATTAGTTTAAAACAACTTCTTCAATGCTACTAAAAATGTGCATTTGTTTGTAAACATTGTGAGAAAAAAAATTGTGAGTAAAGTGTTGTACGAACATTGTGAGAGGGTGTGTATGTGTGTTTCCTTCTATTTTAATAGATAAGTTTGAATAAAGTGATATTATAATAATTTTTAGGATGAAATTTATATTGAATATGAAATTGGAATAAAATTTGTAAGGATATAATTAGATTATTTTCAAATTTTTCTTTTGTTTTAAACATAAAAATTGAATGCTAAATAATAAGAATTTTATCTTTATTTAAAATGTTAACATATATATCAATAACATTTTTATTCGGCTTCATAATAAAACACTGCACAACTTTTGAATTTTCGCATTCATTACTATGAGTTTATTACACCGGTAGATTTATTTATTGTTATTATTGTAATGAAAGCTTTCAAATCTAGGACTAAATAATAATTGATTTAGAAAAGAAAAGCTAAAAATATTAATTCCTGTTTTCTTTTATGATTTTCCGAAGAAGATTTCTGTTACAAACAAATCGGTGAAGACCATTTATTTTTATTATTAAAATAAGGGGGAAAACAATTTTTATTTTATACACGTTTCATGTTATTTACAATAAGTTCTATATTGAATGTATTTAAAAAAAAACTGTTTAATTTAATATGATATAGCTTCTTGCTAGCTAATTTTATATGATATGATTTTTGTTCGCGCACTTTTAAAATAAAATTTCCTGTCCTTTTTTTTTCTGGTTGGGTGGGAGGGTGTCTGAACTAAAACACAATTTTTCTCTTATAAATTAGTTCTTTCTGAATATTTTTGCACATTAAATCATCGTTAATTTTATATCTTCGCGAAAAAACGCTGAAAATAGCATTATAAATGACTAAAACTTCAAAAATTGCAGGATAAAAAAAAATTTCTATATTGGAAAAAAATAGGATTCCAGGGATCGATGCAGGTTTTTATTCTTGGGGCCCATTTTGTGAAAAGTAAAAGTTTTTGTGAATTTTATAATATTTTTGTGAAAAATACCATTTTGTAATGAAAGTTGAAATCCAGTTACTCAAATTCGAACCAAGAATTTATTAACAAAAACGTCTTTAAATCCCCTTGCTAAAGTTTTTGCTTTTCGTGACCTGGTTTTATTTACAAATTACATATTTTAAAACAGTTTTTATGAAAAAGATTGTTACGAAAGGGGCCTGGTCTATTTCATTAAAAGGAATTTTGTGAAGGGGCCTGTTTTATTAAATTCATTTTTGTGAAGAGGACTGTTTTATTAAGTTCATTTTTGTGAAGAGGCCCAGTTTACTAAATTTATTTTTGTGAAGGGGCCCATATTATTAAATTTATTTTCGTGAAGGGGCCCATTTTATTGAATAGATTTTTGTCAAAGGGCCCTAAATTGGCCCCAAATTTTTCCTGGATCGACCCCTAGATTCAATTTGCGAATGTTGAGAAATCGTCGCGCAAACCCCAAAAAAACCCCACAAAAATTGCTGTAATTCCAAATAAACTTCATTGAAAAAAAGATAAATTTTATTGTATTGGACTAAAAGTTAATAATTGGATGTATTTTTAATAATGTAGAAAATCGCCGCGAAAAATAAAAACAAAAAAGAAACATTAAATCGCATAAGAATCGCTAAAAATTCAGAAATCACAAATGACAAAATTTAATACATTAGGCTAAAACAATGGTACCGAAATTCTTTTAGAAATACGGAACAATCTGCGTGGAACATGAAAAAACAAAAGAATTGGTAACATGAACTCGCTCAAATTTATTCCCCCAAACAACGATAAACAGCCAAATCCGGCGATCCTACAACGCCAAAGTTAGTAAACAGGCTGGCGTAGCATAGTACCCATTGACTAGTTAAACGTGCCCCAACTATAGTAGCCGGTATTTGGACCCTAGCCGGTATTCGGACCTTCTCCTCTACTATTCCCAAATTTTATTCATAAGCGACCCAACCTTAAAATTTGAAAAAAATTTCTGACCCACCAAATTTGTAACACATATGTTCTTTTGTATAATCTATCCTGCAAACATTCTGAGATGTCATAAAAACACATTTTATATACAAAAACAATGTATGTACCACAAACGTACACAGATCACATACAGGAAATCTGTTTTATTAATCCAAATTTTTAAATGTGAATACTCACATTTCGAATGAGAATAATCACATAAGGTTAGTTGGGGTAACTGGAACCACGAGGTAACTGGGCCATAGGCTATTTTATAAAAAACTGTAGGTGTTTTTTAAGTTTTAGCTTTTGTGAACAATGCCCCTTAATCTCCACTTCCTAAAACAACGTGTATCAACTGAATCATAACTCTCACTTTGCTGTGATAGGTTGTCAAAAAATTACGTTTCTTTTTTTAAAAACAAGTCTATATGGTTGAACTTCCTCGGCTGATTATTAAAATTCTGTAAGTACTTTTATTAAACAATCATTTTTTTAAAGATTAGACATATAACTACATTAATATTATTATGTATCTATGCATATTTACTTCATGTTTCAAACGTAAGACCGGTGTCCCAATTACCCCATAATTTTTTTTAAGAATGGGGTAACTGGGACATGTATCCGGGGTAACTGGACCATGCTGGATCCAGTTACTCCAATAGTTATAAATAATTTTTTTGTGTTTCTCTTATTACGGGAAGTAAATTTCTCCATTGTTTTTTGCTCACAATAAAGAAAATGATAGAATACCTTATTAAAATTATGTAATGGAATTAAAAAAAACATATTGAGTGGCATCAAACCAAATTTCTTGGCCCCTTGAAGGCGGTGATGCAGTTATGGCATCACTTAATTTTAATTCCTAATTGCCACATTGGCACATGAATTTTATAATGAAAATTTCACCTTTATTAAGTACGCGAAAATATACTTTTAAGTGTTTTCAGATAGATTCTCTTGTAAATATTGGTGTCATTAAATTATTTCAACATTTTACGAATGCAAGTACCTTGCCCCTGAAAGCGAGATAGCCAGACCTTGAAATTGTACTATACACAGGGGTCGCATTCTATAGGGAAACTTTTATCGTTCCTACCACTATTTTGAAAATAATATCTTCATCGCACCTTTCTGTAAGGGTTCTGGTAGGAACAATAAAATTTCCCCTATATAATACCACCCCTGGATAAAGTACTTAAGTACTTACCTAGCCGTTTGTTCATAGATTTACCTTGCTATTTTTCCCCTTAAAATACCCATGTAACTTTTATACTTATTATCTAAACTAAAGTACATAAGTACTTCCTTAAGTTTTATGTTTTTGGTATAAATAAATCTAATATTTTCACTTTTAGTGCTTTTTTTAGACACATTGACAGCGAAGGTTTCCTTTACAACGCTGTTTATTGACATATAATTTACATGATTTGCCTGGTTTGAATTTTTTTAAGTTGTTTATACTTTTTCAAACAGGACATGACAAACAGGACATGACTAGTTACCCCATTTTTGGGGGCAACTAGACCCACGAGGAAAGAAAAATGAAATATGCATATTTTTATATTTTTAAATATTAAAATGTAATTTTGAGCATTTGTCTCTGATAGAGGGAACCTAATTGAACACATTTACAGAAGTTCAGACTTTAATTCAACTGAACATTAGTTTTTTGAAGCTGAATTGTCAGAAGCTCCAGAGTCTCATTGTAAAATCCTGTCCCAGTTGCCCCAACTAGCCTTACTATAAATGTAAATCATAATGTTCTATTATTATACATGAAAAAGTGTTTTTAATACATTTTTAATTACACTTAAATGCAAATGCAATTTATGGCAGATTATATCAGGGTTGAATTGGGTCAAATTAATTCTATTCTGAAAAAATGTTGTCTACCCAATAATAGAAAAACACGATCTTTTCGTTTAATTATTTATGTTTAAGTTTTAATTACTATTTATTTGAACGATGTAACAAGTAGTGTTTATAATTTTTAAGAAAATAAAATAATTAAATTTATGGAAACCTAATCGATCCTTATGCGACACACCAAAACATCACCACCAACTCACTGGTGGATCGCGATCACCGCTGTATAACACAAATTTGCTAGAAAGTTTTTTGTTTACCGCAGCAGACTAGAAAGGATTTCATAAGTAATTCGAAAAATAGTTTTTTAAAAAGGGTTATGTGTTTTACGCGTATCTCTATGTGGATATTTTATACCCCTCGAAACATCCCAACGGCTCGACGGATTTTAATGAATGAGGTCTCCATCGATTGGTCTGAACAGTCCGATGGTTAGAGGCTAGGTTTTATTTTTATAAATTACAAATGGCGGTAGAGACAAACAAATTTTTTACGCACCATATTGAGTGGCATATCATTGAATAGGTCTTTCAAAATGAAGACGATGTTTCATTGACTATTTTACAGTCAGAAGCTCCGTTTAAATATTACACAACCTGGAAGTTGTGTAGGTAGGATCTCTAGCTTTACTGCAAAGTTGTGTAGGTAGGATCTCTAGCTTTACTGCAATTCTAACCTTCAAAGACATCTATAGGCCTCATCAAAACTGTGTTTATAGATAGAAACCAACAATTAAACAAAATTTAAAAGTCATCAATATAAGTAAATAGAAAAAATAGGTAAGTAATATAAAAAATAGTTTCACATTGATGAGAAATAATTAATTAGTTCGCTTTTTACGCTGTCGGGTTTTTTGATTTTTTTAAATTTAATTTTTACTTGTTTTCTATTGTGTTGTATGATTGTATGTTGGTATTTCTTCGTTAAACGTGTTGTTAGATAACAGAAATAAATTCTTCTACACTATACATGGTGTGATTTGTTATCGTTGATCAAAACCTATTTCTTAAACTGTTATATTTTGTGGTATATTTCTAACTGCAAAATTGTTTTGGATGTTATTCTACATCATATTTAAAACTATTTAGTCGAAATGATCATTTTTGTATAAATTACTAATTTAAATTTTAAATTTTAATATTTTGCGCTTGCTCATATGAGTTCTTTCATTCTCCTTGTTCCATGCTAATTCTGTATCATCAACCGGAAGTTTCATTATACAAAAATTTAAATTCGATTATTTTCCTTATGAGGGCACACATAATATTTATCTCAACATAACTTACATTACTCAGGTACTGTTTAAAAATTTAAATTACGTAACTTTTACAAAAACTACTGTTTTAATGCAATTACATTTGATGAAAAAATATGTTTGAAACACTTTTGCAACTGGAACTATACCTCTAAAACAAATTCTGTTGAACTAGCTATTGAACAAGGATTAGAGTGTACATTCTTAACAGTGTATGAGATTTTAAAGGTATGTTTATTTTACAACAAATTAAATAAAAAGTTACCTAAGTAAAGTCATGTGAAATATTATAACATACGGGAGATGTTGATTGTAGTGAAAAATGGTACAGTGTACATAGTAAATCCCTAAACTACTTAAAATGCCAAGCTATGCTGAAGCTGTATTTCGCTTAAATATATCAGCCGAAATTTAATATGAATTTTTATATCTAAGTAGTACCTTCAATCCCCCGAGGTATGAGATTAATCAATGTACTTAATTAATCAATCAATCAATTAATCAATCACTTACCTTGTGGGTTAAAAAATGGTGTATGTGATTATTTCGAAAGAAGACATTTTGCATTTTCCGATCATTAAAACTGTTTAGCCTCATTCAAAATTAAAAGTGTAAGAAGTGAAGAATAATGCATGGAACGCAAAATTTAAACTGTTATTATACATTAATGAAGCAGAAAATAATGTGTTTTTTTAATTTCTATTGCCATCTTAATGAAATGCAAGGATAATAAGGAATGTTGCAATAAAGACCGAACTCATCAATATGTATTTATGGAATCATATTATTCGCAGATGATGCTATTTAAATTATTCATTATCTAGAGGGGCGCAGAACTTTAGACACGAATTTACATGAAATATTGTTATTTCGAGTATTGGCTAGTCTGTCCGTTTATGTTACATTCGTCTACAACAGCATAAATGTAACTTTAAATCCGGTGATTTACGTTCAAAACGTAGCTTGAAAACTTCGTTTGTCGTGCAATAAAAACTTGCTATGTACCCGAATTTGATATATTAAATTAGTTAATTCCAACTGAAATAATTATAAAAGGAGAATATATTTAGAAGAATGGTTATGGAAATGGATTAAAAAAAAATATCCTCAGTAAACGAGGAATATTATACAGTTCCGCAGGAGTATGTGGTGCTGATCTCATGTATACTTCTTAACATCTAAAAATAACTGTTGGTGTCGATTCATAGTTACATTAATGATGGGGTTAGCTAAAGGTCGAAACATCTGCTATTATTATTTTTTAATGTAATTTATTAAATGTGTCATTTAAAAATTCATGTTGAATTTAGCGTTTAAGATTTAATTTAGATTTTATTGAGTTTAAATATTTTAAATTGTCTAAGTACGTGATATTGCCAAAAGTATTATCATATTTGTTTGACAGTATGCAAAAAGACTGTCAATGTTTTATAAATGACATATGAAATGACAAAAAAAAAAATTCCCTTAATGCGTAATCAAGTGAACATCAGAATTATTTTAAAATATTAAAGTAAATGAATAGTAAATTAAAGTAAATGGTATTTCCAAAATGTTTTCATGTTATACGTACTATATTACGACATTCCGATGCTTCTGTGAATGTTTAATAAACAATATAAAAAAATATCTAAAAGCTATTTTTTACATACTTGTTTAAAATATTTTCTTATGTTTCTATGTTTGTATGGTTATTTATGAATCATATTTAACTTTTTTACAATTAAATCTTCGTAAATATATGTTTATAAAGGAAGTTGATTAGCAAAAGCTTTTATGTAGATCAAAGTTATTGTTTAATTTAAGGCATTTAAAACAGAAATTTCTTTATATAATATTTTTTTTATTTATACATATTCACTAATCTAGTGCCCTTATGTTTCTTTTTTCTTAAGGTGTATTTGAAAACATTCAAGTAAAAGTATCGTAAATTAATATTTCATTGATTTTTACGTAGTTTATACTTCTTTTATTATAAAGTTTATTATCAAAACTTTCGATATTTATTCATTTAAACCGAAATTATATCGATTTATAAAATTAACATTTTAAACAAGAATGACAAATAGTAATTATTCTAGAAGATGACACTTTAGTTTGACTAAATATTTTGACATTCACTATAGGGATTTCTGTATAGGGTGACCTAGCCACTAGTTGACCAAATAAGATTGATTCTACGGCTTTTTTATTCTATTTTGTTTCCTTTTAAGAATTAGAAGTAAACTAACATGATTGCTACAACCCTTAATAAATGTGCTATAACGTGAAGAAATGAAATCTACTGAAATTAAATAGCATCAAAATTATAAGTTAATAGAATATTAATGATGTGAATTATCACACTGCTAACAAAGCGTAAAACAACTTAGTGAAAAGTGTCCAATCCGGGAATCGAACCCAGGTCCCTGGAATAGATCTCCAGTACTCTACCACTAAACCACAAGGACGATGTCCAGCTTGGCATTTCTCACTTATATAAGTCGGTAAGGCTGCTACCGCAGCACAAGATGGAGAAGTCTTCATGAGCACACATTCTAGCGGCGTAACATGAGACGCAAATAAACCCAGCATCGGTGAATATACAATTTTTTAATTAATTTTCAACTACATTTCAGCAGTGAAATTTACGCTTGAAATTATTGAATATTAATGATGTGAATTACACACTGCTAACAAAGCGTAAACCAACTTAGTGAAAAATGTCCAAGCCGGGAATCGAACCCGGGTCCCTGGAATAGATCTCCAGTGCTCTACCACTAAACCACAAGGACGATGTCCAGCTTGGCATTTCTCACTTATATAAGTCGGTAAGGCTGCTACCGCAGCACAAGATGGAGAAGTCTTCATGATCACACATTCTAGCGGCGTAACGTGAGACGCAAATAAACCCAGCATCTGTGAATATACAATTTTTTTAAATTAAATTATTTGATCAACTACTAAATTAATTAAAAAATTATAAGTTAATAGTTTCCTTAATTGCCATTTTCCCAGTAGTTTATCAATTGTAGAAACCAATCGAAAATTCAAAACATAATCTTTAAAATATCATGCTTGGGCTGTGATTAACAATAAATCATATAAAAATATTATTTGGAATTATTAGATGGAAGTGGATTACTTTAACTTACCGTATTTGTCCCTAACTAATCAAAAACTAAATTTTTACACTTTCTAATTAAAAGAAAATCATAAAATGATTTCCCTTACAGCAAAGATCCGATAACAATGTGATAACAGGTACTCAAACATTCCAAATAAAAATATTATTAAAAAGCAGAAAAACCAACGTTTAAAAATGCACAAATAATACATGAAAAGCAGCAAACAATTGTTTCGAATCTACTAGCGAGATTCTTCTTCAATGCAAGATAGGGAAAAAGGAATAGCGTGCTAGAAAAAGCAAGGCTGAGCAAAAGCATAGACAAAGACGCGCTGGCTTACTCTCTATCCTTTTGCTCAGCCTTGCTTTTTGTAGCACGCTGCTCTTTTTTCCCTTTCTTGCACTGAAGAAGAATCTCGCTAGTAGATTCGAAACAGCTGTTTGCTTCTTTTCATGTATTATTTGTGCATTTTTAAACGATGGTTTTTCTGCTCTTTAGTATTGTTGCACAAAGGCTTTATTTGCTATTTTTATAAAAATATTATGTCTAGTGCCACGTATAAAACTCATTTTCGTCTGAAATGGCGCAATATTTGAAAAATTTGATCCACTACTGTAAGGGTATGAACTACTGGCGGGGGTCACCCTATTTCTCTCTATTTCAAGATAGTTGCGATAAATCTTCAAATAAAAATACACTAATTATAATAGTCAACAAAGTTTAACTTTTTGTCTGTATCTGGCTTTTAAATAGGTACATTTAACTAATTTTAGGGTGCTGAATTCAGTGAAATAATGAGATTCTCTCAATCACGTCACAATTATTAGATACAAGGAGTTACAAAAAGAAAAAAAAAAATATTTGACAACAAATGACCGTTTACAATACAAACAAAATATAATATTCAGCAGTAAAAATGTTTTCTTGATTACTTAACACAAAATATTAACTAATACGAACACGAAACTGTTGCACAAAAACCTATAATGTTGACATTAGCAATATTACTTATCAAAATATGATTATTTCTTGTTGACAGTTTTGAATGCTTTGATAGTTACTTTTACAGCAGAATGCATACAAATAAAGGTTTTAACTTATATAGCGACTGACTTCTATATTATTTAATCACAAAATGTAAATTATAATTTGCATTTCATCACTTATTTTACCATGTAGGTTAAAAATAAATTCTAAAATTTCTTGAAATCCTTATGTGATATAAATTTCTGATAGCAGATTCGGATTCTACATGCAAAAATACACAAAAAAAATGTTTATTATATATCAGATACAAAGTGGCTGTTGACTAATGCTACGCACTTGGTTACGCTTATTTTCGAGTACAATTTTTCAGAATAATAATCTTCATATTTTAGAATTGCAGACTTTTGTGGTTATATAAAGACAGGATTTCTATTTGGAAATAGTTCTGTAAAATAAGGACCAGTACGCATCTTGTAATTAACATTTTAGTCTCCGTTCAGTTATTTGTTTTACTTAACCCCCTTACCACAGAGCAAAAGGGCAAAAATGTAATGTTTTTTTCTTTGTATTTTTTTAAAAAATCTAAAAAAAAGCTGATTTTTCAAAAAGACATAAAAAATTTAATTAGGTATAGGAATATAAGCCTTGAGAGTCTTACTCATAACAAAATGTTTTAAAACTGCATTAGGGGAGCTAGGGGATGTATGGGACAAGGAATGGATGAGACATTCTCAATATTTCAGGCAATAAACATTTATTTTAAATTGCTTCCTAACCCCATATACCTCTACCACAGTGTGCTTCAGAACTAAAAGTAGGACCACATTGCTGTTTTCATTTTTCTTCAAAGTTGCATTTTCTGAAATCTCTGCTTAAAAGTAAGTTTTTTTTACATTTGAAGATGTGAAATATCTTATAAAATATAAAAAATTAAGCTATGTTGTAGTTATTTATTTTAAGGTTCAATATCAATAATTAAAATGAATGAATAGACAAAATACGTGACCATTGTGACAAAATAATTTTTGAGGTAAAATGGCTGAGAAGGGATATTATGCATAATGGGGATGATTGGGACATTTCAAATGGGGATGAATCGGACATTTTCACTCCTCCCTAGAGATGTTGAATTTATTTATTAATTAAATAGTATTATATAGGATGATAAATCAATAATTTACGTCAATTAATAGTATTAAATAGTATTATATGAGTTGTTATTGTTTAAAATTTCTGAGTGTTACTTATTGTATTGTAATAATTATTAATGGATTATCAAAAAATTAGTACTAAAACTTAAGCAAAATATATAAAATTGATAAAAATAGCATATGTGTATTGATCAAATGGGGGAAATTATATTGATTTTTGAAATGTTGCACAAATAAATCCCCACCCCTAACATACTGGGTCAATCGGAAAGTCGGGTCGTGTTGGGAAAATCAATTCGTACCGGAAAATTCAATCATTTATTAGACATTGATTCCGATATCTAATGTCTAATAATTATCGTGCAGAATTTTCCGGTACGAATTGATTTTCCCAACACGACATGACTTTCCGATCGACACAATAATTTCCGTTCTGCATGTTTCTACGTTATATTTTTATTAATACATTTTGCACTTTCATTCTAAATCTAAAATGCCTCATAAGTGGAAAAAAAGGACAGGTTGATAGCCGAAGTCCGGATTAAAAGTTAAAACTGCAATAAAAGAAGTTATTGAAAAAAAAAAACATATCGATTCGTGCTGTAAAATCATATATTACAAATATAATTCCCATATAAGGTTATAATTATAAATTTTAATTTGGTAAAATTGAATACAGGGAGGAAAATCTTTGTGTCCCATTCATCCCTATTAGTGTCCCATTCATCCCTGCTGTGGGGATGATTGGGGCAGGGAGGAACGTTTTTTTGAATTCATAATATTTTTATGAATAAATCATAATCTAGAATAAATATTGTTCATATATGTTGGCAAATACCTAATGCATGAAATGTGATATATAATATTGATAGTAACTTAAATAAAAAAATATAAATTTTTTTTTTTGTGAAAATGTCCCATTCATCCCCCACCTCCCCTATATTTCTAGAATTATATTAATTTAAATATTGCTTCTATTGCCGTGAAACCTGCAGCTTAGTGAACGGATATATCAGTTCGCGGCGGTGGGAAGGTTAAGTGATGTTTAAATTAAAATTGCATCGAAATATAAAACATATTTATCAATTTATAGCGAATCCATAAATTTAATATTCTTAACAAAAATGACATATATTAATCTAGAAGATGACACTTTAGGTGACAAGCAGGAAATATTTTGACATCTTTGATATCTCACAAAATTAATATGTGTTCTGTCAAACTTAAAATGATTGATGTTAGACAAATTTCAAGCACTAAAAAAACATATTAGAAATCTCAAACTTTGAAGAATATTTTTTAAAAGATGAATAGCTGAAAATGATTGTTCGTAAAAAAATATGTTTTCAGATTTTAATTTTATAAATAAGGTTTAGACTTTTTTGATAAGTTTTCTTATTGTTTAATTGCAGAAAAAAGAGATAATACAGAGTGTTACATAATGATAATGCCACCCTTAAAAACTATATAACTTTTGTAAAATATGCGATTTTTTTCTTTTCGCTTCTGAACGATTTCGTGTATAAACTTATGTTAGTAAGAATGTAAAAACTTTTCCGAGTTATTTAAAAAGTATGAAAAATCCTTTTTTTTTTTTTTACTTTTTAGGTGTTTCCAAAATGCAGATCCAGTTTTAGGTTTTTTGAAATTTAAGCACCATATTCACACAATTTTTCATGAAAATCAGGGTTACCTGTTGATGTTCAATGACTTCGACTTTAAAACGCACATCCACATAGAGATTACATTATTTTAAACTGCTGATATAATGGGTTTCATATATCAACTTTTGTAAATCAAAAAAAATTATGTTACAGTTTTCAAGGTCTGAGGTAAATCTAATAGAGAAATAACACAAACTTTAAATGTTCTGTAAGTTGTTGCGAATAAATTTTTGGAATGAAAAATTCTTATGGTACTCAAGCGGGCAGCTAGAAAGACGGTTTGAAGGACATATATCTCAAGGTCGGATTCAAAATTTAACTCTCACCGAGGAAAATATTTTGACTTGAGAACAGAGCCATGTCGGATCAGTCAACAGGATTGTTCCTACGCACGATCCGGGTCGGATTGAGTCAGGTGCAGGTTTGTTTTTCAAAAAAACCGAAGGTTAGTTTACAAAAAAAAAAAAAAAAATGCAATTTAACAAATTACAACGACCATTTGGAAAATGACTTTTTCAAAGACTAAAATTTAAGGCATAAAAAAGAGCACGGAGTTGATCATACATTACGTAAGCCATGAATTAAATATAATACTAGTGTTATTACACGTAAAAATTGCAAGCGACGGAAATCGCCTGCGACTCGTACATATTATCCACCTGAAACTTATTTATTATCCAAGCATTTCATTGGCTGTTCGGGAAAAGGCTTTTCCATCGTCAGATTTCCAAGAAATCTGACAACCCATTTTAAATGAAATTTCATTCTTAAAATTCTAAATATCCCACAATATTACTTTTTACACCGTCGTATAGAGAAAAAAACGTACTTTTAAATGCAGTTTGTTTGAAAGCTGTATCTCAATTTGTTTCTGAGTTATTAATTTTTTTTTGTAGTTTTTATTACTTTTTTGTCATAATGGCAAGAGATCTCTGTTGAAAGTAAAGGGAAATACATATTACTATATAGACCAATCAGAAGACGAATAAAATGCAGATTAAACCAATAAAAACCTTCAGATATGCTTTCGATTTCCCATCCTGACGAGAACAATAACCATTTTTCCAAATGGTTAAAAAAAAAAAAAAAAAACACGACCCAAGAGTAAGCTTACCGTTATTTTTTTTCCTTTGCAAACCGGGCTGGGAAAAATTGTTTCGACTTCGGATTGAGGTTTGAGTATAAGGTGTTTGTTTGCTTTAGCCAGATTTTTCAAAAAAGTGGCCAGAATATTATTTCAGATTAGAGTCCTGCATCGACTCTAGTCTAATTTTATCTGACCCTAACAATCCACGGATTGGTTTTAGACCGGGAGCCGGCAGCACAGACAATCACCTCATCGGGTTCACGGATGAAATTCAAGGATAAGTCAAATCTCGATTCGCATATGAAAACGCAATCGGTCTGTTAAGCCATATCTAGGTGGAAAACACCTGAAACCCGATTTTAGCGGCTGACATGTGGGTTTAACATTGTGTTATCCTGCTCCCATCCTCCATGTTTTCATACCTTTGGGTACAGCAAAACACAATGGTAAAACTACGAGACAGCCGCTAAAATCGTGTTTTCCGGTGTTTTCCACCAAGAAATAACTTAGCAGACCGATTGCCTTTTAAAAAGCAAATCAATATTTAACTAATCCTGTAATTTCATTCGTTAACTCGATGAGGTGATTGTCTGTGCTGCCAACTCCCGGTCTATTTGGAGTTAACTTTTATCTTGCAATTGGGTCCGGGTCTAATTGACTCTAATTGTTTTGGGTTTAATTTATGAAACTTAGGCTCCTTGTTCGGCTTGACTCTGTTTTACAAAAGAAAGTGTAGACTATTTTTTGTAGACGAAAAAGAATATATTTAAATGTTAATGAGACTTTTTAATTGTCTATTTTCTACATAAAAGATATTTTAAAAATGATCGTGGACAGTTTTTTTAATAATTGTATTAAATTATCGGCGTTATTGAGCTAACAGAATTTTTTTTGGTGGGTTTCAGGTGAACTTTAAATTAAATTTTCGGGTACGGGTCGAATACAACCAACACGCGAAGGAATGTTTTCAGATTAAAAATTATATATTTGAATGTGAATGACTACTTACATGTTTATTTTCCTAAATATAATATAACATTTATATTGAAGATGTGATTACAGAGTATTTTTCCGTAATTACACTATACTTTGGATCAATTTTCTCTGTTTGCGGGTTTCAATTCGGATTCGATTGAATTATCTCGAGTTTTGGTCGACAAAGTACTTTTTGTTGGGGTTGGGTTGGGTCGGCTTGCAGCTGGGCTAAAAAAAATTAGGTGCTGCAACTTTTAATTATTATCCGTTGAGTACTCTAGGTAGATTTATAACGTTTTACTATAGCGTCTAGAATATATAGTGTGGAATTCGGCTATCCCGGTAGTACTTAACAAAGTGCTAAAATATTGTACCCCTTAAATGTCAAACGTTGCTAAAACCAAGGAGTCGATCGCAGCGACATCAGTAGGATATTTTTTAAAACTACCAGACGATTTGGTCTAGATGCAGTTGTAATACAATTTGTACATTGAAATTTGAAAATATAACGCAAATGTCGCTGCCATCGGCTCATTGGATTTCAGCCTCATTGCGCATTTAAGGGATACAATTTTTTAGCGCTTTTTGGTTAGCAGATTTCCACACTATTCTAGGCACTGTAGTTTTACTGCTAGTTTTCACGATGAGAGTTACACTAATAAATTTAAGAGTTTTGAAATTAAAATATTTTTTGGTCGCTTTCTGTGTTTTTGGTAGTCATCTGATTCATTTCAGTTACCTCGGGCATGAAAATCCATGGTCAGTCACCCTGAACACGAAACATGTTTCATGCAAATCGGGTTACCCACCTTAACAGATGCAAAATTTTTATAAGTTAGTATTTTTTAAGCGGTTAGAGTGATACGCGAGGGTTGTTCTTTACGGAATCGCTAACACACTATTATGCATATGACATATATATGCCATGTTACATCTGTAATATTCAACGATTCCTTTTAGGAAGTTGCTGCATTGGAGAATTGTGCTAAGCGGAGTTTTTCCTTTCAGTTAACCCTTTAAGACCCAACCCGCACGATCGTGCGGGTTAGACATTCATTTAAATTGTTGTTTCTGAGTAGTATGTGATAAAAACTGGAACCGAGAGATGATTCTGGTTTGCAGATAGAGTAAAGTAGCCTTTTTTTATCAACAGATAGTAGTTGTTGTCCACGTTTTACTTTCTACAGGCATGGCTAGCTTTGTAAACAAATATATCGGGTCTTAAAGGGATAACGCACAAAATGGCGTATAAACTTTTTCCTTTTTGGATTTTCCAGTCTATAAAGATTAGGTGACTGGTGAAAGGTTTTAAAAAAAACCTTTGTAAAGAACAATTGTTTCGCTTCGTTTCTAAAAATTATTCTTTAAAAAGCTGCGAAATTTATGTATCAAGTAGAAATCGTTTGACTTCCTACAATTCATCTCTAGTTTAAATATCATTGCGAGTGTTAGAGATCTGCGCGGTTCGGGTTATGGCAAATCTGAACCCGAAAATTTTATACCAAGTCAAGCCGGAAACCATTCCGAAGCAGACAAAAAAATTAGATAACCAGCAATACGGAATCTCTCAAAATAATTTTCAACGACTTCAACTCAATACGAACCAGAAATGAAAGAAAATTAATCCATATCGAAATGAAATGATGGAAACGTATAGTCCGCAATTATGTCACTAATGTGAAATTTATCTGTTAAGTAGAAAAATCAATATATATCCATTAATATTCAAAATATATGGTTTTCAAACAGAAAAAAATACGAAGGTGTGTGTATCAATAAGTTTTTGCCCTCACATAGAAATAACTGAGTGAAATTTATAAAATTGCTACATTGCATTAGTCCTTTTCTATATAGTCAGTGCACACAGTAACACATTTGAGCAACCGGTATTTCAAAGAGAGGGGGGATATATTCCAAAGGCGGAACAGTAGCCCCTCCACCCAAATCTACCCTCCAGGTGGCACTTTTCTAAATTTTATGGACATCATTCATGCCCCCGGGGGTAACTTTGTGGGGAAGGGCTCGGGTGGTGCATATCAGGAATATGTGGTCACGGGCCTTTCCAGAAGTATGTAACATGTGGGAGTCTTCAAAAGTTAGGAAAATTCCCCTTTTTGGGTCTACTACCGTGCCTCCTGGAGTACATCCTCCCCCCTGTTTTTGAAATACCTACCGTTTGCAGAAATCTGTTAGTGTGCACAATGACTATATAGAAAAAGACTAATATAATGTAACAATTTTATAAATTTCACACAATTATATCTATGTGAGGGCAAAAACTTATGGATACTACCTCGTACATTGGAGATTCTTTTGAGAACATGGGTGAAATGTTTTATCTCAGAATTATAGTGAGTGTGTATCAGTAAGTCTATTTGTTTACATGAATGTACACAGACAAACGATTGAACGCAGATAGACCTGCATCCGGTCGTTTAACCCGATTCACCCGACTCCGACTCGAACCACGTGTCGGTTCAGGTCGGGTTGCCGCTAATTTTATTCGCTGTGTGTTTGAAATGACTTTAAATGTTTCGTATGTTTAAATAAATTTAACATCCCCTGAAACTTTTTAACATTCCTTAAACATTGTAAAAGAAAGGAAGAAAAATTTCATTTGAAGTATGAATAAAGCAAAATGAAAAATCCTAATACTAACATGTTTGCTTAATTATGTTAACCTGCTTAAACTGCTGTAAAAATACGATTAAAAATGCTTGAGAAAATGTAGTTTTTGTAATTTTGTTAAAACGAAATAAAAATGTGCTAAACAAAACTGACAAAATGATTTTAAACTAACTGTTTTACTAAAATACATTTTTTTTTTGTCTAGATTTTCTAGAAAGGTAAAAAAGAATAAAAGATCATCATTTGAAAGAAATTATTTACTTAAGTATATTTTACAGCAAGCAGAGATTTCTTACTCCGAACTGTTACGTGTATTTACATTTGTTAATTTACTTGATTTAAGAGTTCTTCCAGAAATTACATTTTTTTTAAGCTTTCTTTATAAAACTTTTGTAAATAGTTGCTCAAATAAGAAGTAAATAAACCAAATAGATTTTTTTAACACACGAAAGTAAAAGTTATTATTTTTACAGTTTATTTCCTCATTTTTCTGCGAAGTTTAAGGATAAATCTTTTTATATATTCCTGTACTAACATTTTAAGACAGAAAAAACACTTTAACTGATCCGTATAATCATACTTCTAAAAGAATGTACATAATGTGTAAAAGACTTTATTTTTTTCTCAAATGTTTTTTAAAATAATTAAATTTTATCAAGTTACAGGGAAGTTTTGCTTGTCTTCATTCAAATAAAAACCAAAACTAATGCAATCATTGTAACTTGGGGAAAAATATCTTTTTATGTTATTACTGTTTTACTATAATTATTATAAAAAGTTAATTTAATTGAATTCTTGTAAATAATTGCTTACAAAAGTTAATTCTTTTGAATTTAAAATTAGAAAAGTTTTCAATTTTTTTTCACAGTTTATTCCTAGAATTCCTGCAAAGTTTAAAAATAAATCTTCTTAACTATTATTGTAACTTTTTTGGTAGTTTAATGAAAATTGACTACTAAAAGAACTCATTCGAATAAATGTATTTTATAGAGCAGTATAGATAACTTCTAAAAGAGATTTTTATTTAAATAGTTTCCTTGAAATGAATGATTTCTAGAAACTTTCATGAACAGTTAATTTGACTTCATTGAACTAAAAGAATTCAACGGATAGATTTTTTTTTCATTTTGTGGAGTAAATTTCTTTCTATCTGAATCTCATTTTAGTAGACAAATCTTAATATAAATGTTATTAAATAATCTAGAAAGAATGCAAATTTCTTTATTTAAATACTTTGTGTGCACACGTGTAAAACAGAAAAAAAGAAGTTTTTTTTAAATCTATGAAAATATAACTTCAAACAAAAATATGCAAGAACTTCTTTTAACACCGTTTACGAAAAGCATTCTTTATCTTTAAAACCTCATAAGCCAAGTTTAGAAAAATAATTAATACGCTCGTCACCAATAAAAGCAACTCGGAAGTGTTTCCGAAAACTAGTGACAGTGGAAGTATCTTTGTTTTCACATTCCTTTAAATCTTAAAAAGATCTTCCTTTATATCTTAAAAATCTTTTTAAGATTTAAAGGAATATGAAAACAAAGATACTTCCACTGTCACTAGTTTTTGGTAACACTTCCGAGTTGCTTTTATTGGTGACGAGCGTATTAATTATTTTTCTAAACTTGGCTTAACCGTTATTCAAATTTATATAAATTCTCAGATACACATTTTCATGTTCAATAAATATGGTTTACAGACAGACATGATACTAGATTGAGCAAAATGTTTTGGGAAATTTGTGAAAGTTGCGTTGTTGTGCTCAAATAAATAACAAAATCAACAAGGACAATTCTTCAAAGTAGAGACCATCATAGTCCACGACTTTCTGCTACCGTTCTGCGAGATTCGGGATTTGTTGGAAGTACCATGGCGGCTTCTTGGAATCTAAAAACTCTTAATATGCTTCTTTAACTTCATTAAAGGATTCAAATCGACGACCCTTGAAAGAGTGTTGCATTGATCGAAAGAGGCCACAATCGGATGGGGCCACGTCTGGACAGCACCAATAGTACCTCTATATACCGGGTGTCCCAAAAAGGACTGACTGATTTTAAAATTCAATAACTTCCAAACGGTGACAGATATTAAAAAAATTCTTGCAGGAGGGTTATGCATAAAGTCAAAAGTTTTTTTGCAGTGATTTTCGATTTTACTTCGAATTACAAACAATAGATGGCGCTGCGATCAATAGAGGCTAAATTCAGGCTCGATTTTTGGTACTTCGTGGCCCGGATAATACATTTCCATCTCCTTTTTCTGCATGGAACAACAGAAAGGACCAAAAATCGAGCCTGTATTTAGCGACTATTGCTTACAGCGCCATCTATTGTTTGTAATTCGGACTAAAATCGAAAATCACTGTAATAAAACTTTTGACTTTATGCATAACCCTCCTGCAAGAATTTTTTTAATATCTGTCACCGTTTGGAAGTTATTGAATTTTAATATCAGTCAGTCCTTTTTGGGACACCCGGTATGATACGAATTCTGGTAACTATTAGATTAAAAATTTCCCAGAACTTTTGGTCAACCTAATAAATTAAAAGCATTAATATGAAAATTAAAATTTTTATTATTTTGCTACTCTTTTATGTATAAATTGACTTATGAAAATGTTTAATTGCTAATTGCTGATTAGTAGCCTAATAACTGATATTCAGGTTTAAGAATACTGAACAATATACTGTAAATGTATCGTAAAACATCAAAAATCCTGTGGCGGCAAGAGAAATTACGTTTCTATAAATTCTTATTAAAATTTTAAAATATGTCAATTTCTGGGGTTTCTAAAGATAAAGATCACTTTCAGGAATTGTTGGTAACTCATAAGATGTTATTGTATATTTTCGTTCGAGGTTATATTTTATTAAAGAATCATTTATAATTTACTTTCTTCTATCTTTACAAGAAGAAAGTATTGTATTCATGAAAATTTTCTATTTTCGGTTTTCGACGGATTTACACATCTCAGTGGCCCGGAAAAATATCTTTTTACAAAATGTCTGTCTGTGGCTCTGCCTGTCTGTATGTGACAAACAATTTATGGGCATTCTAGCTCAAGAACTAATGCACGGAATTTAATAAAAAATTATATTCAATTAGTCCCTGATATAAGTTGGTGCTGATTAGTTTTTGGAGTAAATCGCCTATTGGTTGGCGCTGCTATGCTGCATTTTTCACGATTTCCGAAATAGCTAATTGATATTTAGTTTACCCTTGATATATATTGGTGCTGATTATGTTTTGGTGTAAATCCCCCCATAGGTGGCGCCGCTATGCTGCATTTTTTACTATTTTGGCATTAGATCTATCTCAAAAACTAAAGCAAGGATTTTCCTCAAACTTTAGATTCAGTTAGACGTTGACATAAGCGGTTCCACTGTGCTTCATTTTGCTAAATTTACACGATTTTAACGATAGTCTTATGTCAAGAACTAACGCACGGAATTTCATATATTTAGAACGCTCATGATGGACATAGATTTCCATTTAATTTTGGCACTGAAATAAACAATTTTTGAAGCATTAACACGTATGAGATACAAGAAAGTTTTGCGATTGCCACATCCGACTACTGTAATTAATGAGTGTAATAAGTTTTATAGCTTCATTCATTCCAGATGAAAAGAGTTTGAGAAGATTTTGTTTAAAAAGCAATAATGCCCCATATTTAGTCCGTATTCAAGCATGTTTACTATTAATTAACTAATTTTTTTTCGTTTACAGGTTCTTGCAAGTCATTTACTATCTGTCAATCAATTTCTACGCATAAACACTCCGGAATAAAAAGAAATGTCTCAGTTCAGAACATTAGAATACTTTTATTTTTGTTCTTTACATAATCAATTTTTTTATTAGAGTTTATACAGCAATCTTTAGAAAGACCATTGAAACATCGAAAAGAACCCTTTTTTTTGAAAAAATTAAATTTCATAGATTTAAATATGGCTTTAAAGATGATACTAACGATTTGTGAAGAAAAAAAAAAAAAGCCTCGCTTGGGAAAAAGACAAACGTTGGATACTGCTACGGCAGCAAAAATGAAATAAAATTAGTTTTGACAGACAATTGTTTTTCGAAATTAGTTATGAAATATTATTTTGCTCAAAATATACGCACAAAATATATGCAAAATATGCGCATAAGAAATATGGCACAACTAAAACCAGATACACAGTTGTATAAAACAGGTTTTGTTCTTAAAAATTTATTTGAAAATTATTTGAAATAAAAAAACTAAAAATAAATTTTTTATGGTGCTTTTTTTTGTACTTGGCTTTACTGTAATGTGTACTATACTTGAATATTTATCAAATTATTTTTTAATATAAACGTAACACTTAACACGTTAAGCACCACGTCGGTCACCGCTGACTGACACTGAACTTCCGGTTTAGAACGCGTCATTCTCCGATGACTGACGGTCTAAAATATGATATAGAACTAAATATATGTATATTGTTTTAGTAATTACTGAAAATTTATTTAAAATTTACTTAACTTTTACTTATTACACTATTATACTTTTTTAAAGATTACTTAAAACATTGTAAATTTTTCAGCTTCAGTGTCAGTCACCGTGGCTCTTAACGTGTTAAAGAGTCTCAGGACTCTTAAAATTGGAAAAGATGAAGAAAATGCAAAATTAGCATTTGTAGGGGCTCCAAACTGTCAGACATTTAATGAGCAGAAAATTGGTATAACAGCTTACGGGCAGGATTACGAAATAAATTTTCCAACTAGAATGAAAATTTTGGTGACTACTTATACTTCAGATTGCAATAAGTACATGAAACTAAATAAATTTGTATTGAAAGATTTTTTATATTTTTAATACAAACTTGTATTTAGCTAATGCGTAATTTTGGAGGTTTCAAGAGCATAATCACCTAAAAAAATATTTTTTGTAACAGTAAAATGGAAATTTGAGGTTCAGTTTATACAGACTAAGATGAAATATGTGTTTTAAAAATTTCATGAAAAGATATTCAGAAGTTTTTGAGATATCGTGCGCATTATTCCCAAAAACGTCATTTGGAGAAAAAAGAATACAACCTTTCGGAAACGCCGCTTCATCTTTTGAGCGAGCATGATTCTAAAAGTCATAACTTCTGTTCTAATGGGAATTTCAAGGAAACAAGTTTATCAAAATGTTCAGGAAATATAGAAGTTTAATATCTGAAAATTGTTAAATTTCGAAATTTTTGAAGCTTTAAAAGTCCTGAGACGCCTTAAAAACATGGACGGCATACTGAGTGAGACAATCATTGAAAACACAATTCTGAATTCCAAAATAATATCGAGATTACCACCTGCGCATCATTTACCCTCTTCCAAATATTCTTTTCGTTTTCAACAAATGTTGAAACCTGAAGTTCGCAATATTTTTGCTCACTTTTAGTATTTTTTTAGGTAAAACACTACTTGAGTACGGTAAACCTATTATTATTTTCAACCAACTTTGTTCTTATATTGCATTTTTGTTGTAAATATGTTTCCTATATCATTTACGTCGTGATAATTTGCTTTTATAAGAGTTTTTTGCTAAAACAAAATATTATTTAATATTCTAATGCATTAATACAATACATATATTAAAATTTTGAGGAGGACTGCATTTTTACGGCACTGTATTGCAATTTAGATCCACATGCTCATAGATTTAATGCAGCAATAAACTTTTCAAACAATCTTTGGGAAATGGTGATATTGATTACAGTTTCGTTATTAAAAGTTGAAGAGATTTGTGAATTATTTATTCATTTATTGGTATTGTAATGAACTATATTGGGATCTTTTTTTCCAAAACAAGTTTTTTTTTAGTAACGTTAACTTTAGAAAAGCCTTAGATTTATAGAGACGTAAGTATCACTTCAGTCGTTTCCTCCAAAATAGATATTTTTATATCACTTGCCAAAATTAAACTATGATTTATTAATTATTAAGACATAACATTTTAATGTCACTATACACCAGCGACATATTTAATTCGCTACTTTCAGTTATTTAAAGAACACGAGTAACAAATTTCAAGCTACTCAACAATAATAAATTAATTACATTAAACTTTAAGAAGATATATTTATGACTAACATTTTTCTGGCAATGTATAATTTTTAATGATACTATCAATTAATTCAGTTTAGCTTTTAAGTTAATTTAAATGACAAAAGTTCATTTATTATTACAAAATATGTTTTCTGTTTCTAATCAAAAACACTTCTTTTTATAGATTGATTCAAAGATTTTTAAGATATTGATCATATATTCACTTAAATTAACTCTTTTAATATCGTTCCTAAGTAAATTTTAAGTCATAAGCTTTTTCAGTTCACAAACATAAATTTTGTTGTTCTTGCCTTATCCCTATGTTTTTCAGAATATCTTTTTGTAAGAAAATGTAATCAATACAAGATGTACATGCTTTAAAAACACTTTTCTCTTTCATTCCTTTACATTCATATTTTATCCTAATTCCAAACATACTTTTGAATATTTGCATGACTAGAATGTGTAAGGAATCTCACATAGCGCATTTTGGCATCGGTGATTTAGCGATATCTGACAGTGCGTGTAAAAACTTTAAGGACAGCAAAAAACTGTAAAAATTTTGATAAATTGAAAATATGACAAGTGAAATGCTAATATAATGTTGATCATAAAGTGGAAATTCTAATATAAAAGTAAACAGAATATATCTGTATCCTTTTTATTGCGAAAAAATCATAATTATGCAAAAAAAAAAAAAACCTATTTTTGACTGTGTAAAAACTTTAAGGACACCTGTATTTTTTTATAGAAATGTTATATATAATTATTATTAAGGATTGATCAAAACAGGTTTTTAAGGCCGAAACCGAAACCGAATTTTGGCGAACTTCCTATTTTCGGCCGAAAACGAAAATGTTCAAAAACTTTTAAAGTACCTTAATTGTATGTATTAAAATAATTAATGCATACATAAATACATTATCAATTAATTATACGTATTTATTAAATATGCATAATAAATAATTAAGCATGCGTATTTTTGAAATATACATAATTATACGTATAATTATACGAGTGGCCAAAATTGTCTCTCTGTGCCTTAGATCCAATCTTTTTTTTTATATAAAATAAAACGTAATTAATTCATCAACGACACAGAAAGATTTTCTAATTATACGAATTTCATTTAATTAAAAATATTTTAGTCTTATGTATACACACCTCAATTTATCTTTTATAATGATTTCTGTAAATGATCATCTGTTATACTTGAACTTTCTCAAAGAGTATTCGAAACACATCTGCGGTTTCAAACTGAAAATTTTCTGTTACTGTTTTGTCTGTAGCTTTTAATGATACCGTGAAAAAGTTTAGTTATAAATGCATTGCTTGCTTTATAATCTGCATTCACGTCTTGAGTCACTCATGACTGATAATTACAAACAACGAAGTTCATAGCAATAAACAGTCTTATTTGAGCCGGCCGATAAAGCTCAAATCGATGAGAGGTGTTGAAAATTTCCGAAGAAAGAAACGAGATTTTTGGAAAACGGATAGTTTTCGCCAAAATCGGGAAAAAGAAACGAGATTTTTGGAATACGGATAGTTTTCGCCGAAAACGAATTTTCGGCGAAACTCGGATTTTGGATCGGAACTTGATCGAAACTATCAGTATTCCAAAAATCTTGTTTCTGCCTTCGAAAATTTTTTACACTTATCATCGATTTCAGCTTTATCGGCCGGCTCAAATGAAACTATTTATTGCTACGAACTTCATTGTTTGTAATTATCAATTTATCTTTTATAATGATTTCTGTAAATGATCATCTGTTATACTTGAACTTTCTCAAACAGTATTCGAAACACATCTGCGGTTTCAAACTGAAAATTTTCTGTTACTGTTTTGTCTGTAGCTTTTAATGATACCGTGAAAAAGTTTAGTTATATATGCATTGCTTGCTTTATAATCTGCATTCACGTCTTGAGTCAGTCATGACTGATAATTACAAACAACGAAGTTCATAGCAATAAATAGTCTCATTTGAGCCGGCCGATAAAGCTCAAATCGATGAGAAGTGTTGAAAATTTCCGAAGAAAGAAACGAGATTTTTGGAAAACGGATAGTTTTCGCCAAAATCGGGAAAAAGAAACGAGATTTTTGGAATACGGATAGTTTTCGCCGAAAACGAATTTTCGGCGAAACTCGGATTTTGGATCGGAACTTGATCGAAACTATCAGTATTCCAAAAATCTTGTTTCTGCCTTCGAAAATTTTTTACACTTATCATCGATTTGAGCTTTATCGGCCGGCTCAAATGAAACTATTTATTGCTACGAACTTCATTGTTTGTAATTATCAATTCATCTTTTATAATGATTTCTGTAAATGATCATCTGTTATACTTGAACTTTCTCAAACAGTATTCGAAACACATCTGCGGTTTCAAACTGAAAATTCTCTGTTACTGTTTTGTCTGTAGCTTTTAATGATACCGTGAAAAAGTTTAGTTATATATGCATTGCTTGCTTTATAATCTGCATTCACGTCTTGAGTCAGTCATGACTGATAATTACAAACAACGAAGTTCATAGCAATAAATAGTCTCATTTGAGCCGGCCGATAAAGCTCAAATCGATGAGAAGTGTTGAAAAATTCCGAAGGAAGAAACGAGATTTTTGGAATACGGATAGTTTTCGCCGAAAACGAATTTCTGCGAAACTCGGATTTTGGATCGGAACTTGATCGAAACTATCAGTATTCCAAAAATCTTGTTTCTGCCTTCGAAAATTTTTTACACTTATCATCGATTTCAGCTTTATCGGCCGGCTCAAATGAAACTATTTATTGCTACGAACTTCATTGTTTGTAATTATCAATTTATCTTTTATAATGATTTCTGTAAATGATCATCTGTTATACTTGAACTTTCTCAAACAGTATTCGAAACACATCTGCGGTTTCAAACTGAAAATTTTCTGTTACTGTTTTGTCTGTAGCTTTTAATGATACCGTGAAAAAGTTTAGTTATATATGCATTGCTTGCTTTATAATCTGCATTCACGTCTTGAGTCAGTCATGACTGATAATTACAAACAACGAAGTTCATAGCAATAAATAGTCTCATTTGAGCCGGCCGATAAAGCTCAAATCGATGAGAAGTGTTGAAAATTTCCGAAGAAAGAAACGAGATTTTTGGAAAACGGATAGTTTTCGCCAAAATCGGGAAAAAGAAACGAGATTTTTGGAATACGGATAGTTTTCGCCGAAAACGAATTTTCGGCGAAACTCGGATTTTGGATCGGAACTTGATCGAAACTATCAGTATTCCAAAAATCTTGTTTCTGCCTTCGAAAATTTTTTACACTTATCATCGATTTGAGCTTTATCGGCCGGCTCAAATGAAACTATTTATTGCTACGAACTTCATTGTTTGTAATTATCAATTCATCTTTTATAATGATTTCTGTAAATGATCATCTGTTATACTTGAACTTTCTCAAACAGTATTCGAAACACATCTGCGGTTTCAAACTGAAAATTCTCTGTTACTGTTTTGTCTGTAGCTTTTAATGATACCGTGAAAAAGTTTAGTTATATATGCATTGCTTGCTTTATAATCTGCATTCACGTCTTGAGTCAGTCATGACTGATAATTACAAACAACGAAGTTCATAGCAATAAATAGTCTCATTTGAGCCGGCCGATAAAGCTCAAATCGATGAGAAGTGTTGAAAAATTCCGAAGGAAGAAACGAGATTTTTGGAATACGGATAGTTTTCGCCGAAAACGAATTTCTGCGAAACTCGGATTTTGGATCGGAACTTGATCGAAACTATCAGTATTCCAAAAATCTTGTTTCTGCCTTCGAAAATTTTTTACACTTATCATCGATTTGAGCTTTATCGGCCGGCTCAAATGAAACTATTTATTGCTACGAACTTCGTTGTTTGTAATTACCAGTCATGACTCAAGACGTGAGTGCAAATTATAAAGCAAGCAATGCATAACTAAACTTTCCACGTGCTCATTAAAAGCTTCAGACATAAAAGTAATAGAAAATTTTCAGTTTGAAACCGCAGAGGAGTTTCGAATACTCTTTGAGAAAGTTCTAGTACAACAGATGATCATTTACAGAAATCATTATAAAAGATAAATCGAGGTGTGGATACATAAAACTAAAATATTTTTTTATTAAATGAAATTCGTATAATTAGAAAATCTTTCTGTGTCGTTGACGAATTAATTACGTTTTATTTTACACGAAAAAGATTGGATCTAAGGCAGAGAGAGACAATTTGGGCCACACGTATAATTATGCGTATTATTATGTATATTTCATAAATACGCATACTTAATTATTTATTATTCATATTTAATAAATACGTATAATTAATTAATAATATATTTATGTATGTATTAATTTCTTCAATACATACGATTAAGGTACTTTAAATTTTTTTTAACCTTTTCGTTTTCGGCCGAAAATGGGAAGATCGCAAAAAGAATTCCGTTACATTACGGCCTATGGGAAAAAATCGATTGCAGTGTATATTGATGATATTGCACTATTAATAATTTAATGAAATTTATATATATATCTATAATACGTACTACAATGTGCTTAATTTAGAATATAATGTGCATGTAATTAATCGTTCCTTTACAGGGACAGACAAAAGTAATAGGCCACAGAGTATATTACCTATGAAGAAAAATTGCTGGAAGTGCGATTTCAGTTGCAGCGCGAGTTTTAAAATTTAACTGTTTTTTGGATAGTCTTTGGTGCGTATAAATCCAATAGCTCATATACAGGGCTACACAAAATATATCAATAACATTTCCGTTTAAAACGGAAATTGCTTTTAACATACTAACTGGAACATATAGCACTGGAACTAACTTTTAACATTCTATGTAGTGTACATACAAATACATAGATCATATACAGGGCTGCACAAAAAAAGTGGATATTTTTATGATTATTAAGGATAATTCCAGAAATTGGCTTTTCAAATGGCATATGAATTTTATAAATTATTTATCTAGGCATTTTACACCTTAATAGACTGAAAAGTCCCATCCTGAATGTGTTGAAAAGTCTTTCTTAATTCACGCGGACGTATGATTTTTCGTTCTTGTTTATAATAATATTGTTTGCTTAACCCAATTTTTTATCTAGTCTGAATTCAAGTTTAAAAACTTTATACCAGAATGTTTCTTTGTGATGAACATAATACCACAAATAGTGATTATTAGGTCATTTTAGTTTCGTATGATTTTAAAATTTGTGAAGTAACAACTGGGAAAAGGAGTTACAACACAAAATAAATTACAAATGCAAGAAAACTTGAGATATGAGAAATTTCATTGGTATTTTATGGTCACCATACATTTTCGTTTACTGTACACACACCCGACTTTCATTGCAGACTTACAGAACAGATTCCTTAGGGGTGTATTTTGTCTTTTCTCAGAAAAAAGGAATACACTGTAAAAAATGACATGACAGATGTTTCTTAATTTACAAAAATGTACTATAATCAGGAACAAAAATATACAATAACCTCTTCCGAGCCATCGAAATTTCCGAAAAACGTTCCTTTACATACAAAACTCTCAGAAAACTATTTATTTTCGAATGTTAAATAAGAATTTATAAAAATAAATTTTCATTAGATGCCCGTCATTTTCGGAAACTATTTTGAGTAGCTTTTACAGTGCAGTAATCGGTTTTATTAAATCGGAATATAACTTTTTCGGTTGCTATCTATTCTCAGGTAAATATTTTGATATTTAGAAAACATATTTAATAGACAAACATAGAATATTAACAGTATTAACATTAATATGAAAATTAACATGTATTTTGTCACAATTGCCTGACCAAATTCTGTTATACACTAACCGCCGTGGCGAGCGGCCTCTCTTCGCCCGCTGCCTTTTATTCTTCCACTCTATTCCGATTCTTTTGCGGAAGCAAGGCTCGTAGGCCGCCAGCCACGTCCCGAGGGAAAGACACTTTAGCGAAAGCCAGGTTGAAAAAAAAATCAAAAATTGAAACCGGACAAATTTAAAAGGGAAATTGCACAAATTAAAGACACCGAAAAGTGGGAAGGAAGGATAGGGGCGATGAAGCTACCGAACGACTCCTACTGCTTCTAGCTTATTATTACTAGTTTATCAAATACTGTTTACTTGAGAATTGATAGAATCCGAAAAACCGATTTTCCGGGTATAGGAACTGATTAATGTATTAAAAGAGCTACTGTGAAATGTTTCCAAAAATTACGGGCAGCTACTAAAAATTTAAATTCATAAATTCTTCATTAAATTTCGAAATAAATTATTTTCTGAGATTTCTAAAGATAAAGGAACACTTTTCGGAATTTTGGGTGTTTCGAAACAGGTTATTATGTATTTGCATTCGTGATTATTATACATTTTCATAGATTAAGAAACATCTGCTATTTTTTACATGTACTAATTGCTTTCTTTAAACACACTATAATGGAATAAAAGAAATAAAAATAATGCAATAGATGGAATAAAAAAATTAAAAGCCCAGTGATACTTATTTAAGCATTAACTAGGACTTCCCTCTGAGGGATTAGTCTGAGCGATATTGCTGAGAACATAGATTTAATAATAACATGTGGAAGCAAAGAAAATGAGAAACCATTTTAATTGTCCATATACTGCGATAAAATGAAATGATGAAAATAAACGAATCGTAGATTTACAAAATCTTACATATAAATTCGTATACACTGTTTAAAAAATGGGAAAGCAAACCATGCAAGATAGCCATGAATGGATATAAAACTGAAAGTACGCAATATATTAAAAGTAAAATAGAAAATGAAACGCTAAATTATCTTATATCGAAATTTTAACTGTATAAAATGATGTCAAGAGCATAATCAGACGCTCCGCACCAATTTGAGTAACTTTAAATGACAAATATATGATGTTTAAAAAGAATGGACTATACTTTATATGGTGTGTGCTCCCCCGGAATAGTTAATATTGTACAATATCTGTTTTCCACGGATGCAATGAGGTTGTCGAAAAGAGATAAGAAATTCTCTGTCCAAAATTAGATATAGTATCAAAGTACCGAACACATCAACAGTGGAATGCAATGCGTCGATAGAATGTGTTTTAGATGTGCTCGATCAGATTTAAATGATGAGTGTATGCTGGCCACTACATACGCTGTATTGTTTTGTTTTCAAACATATTCTGCGCAAGTTGAGCTAGATAAAGGAACACTTTTCGGAATTTTGGGTGATTCGAAACGGGTTATTACGTATTTGCATTCGTGATTATTATACATTTTCGTAGATTAAGAAACGTCTGCCATTTTTTACAGTGTACTAATTGCTTTCTTTAAATACACAATAATGGAATAAAAGAAATACAAATAATGCAATAGATGGAATAAAAAGTTTAAAAGCTCAGTGATGCATATTTAAGCATTAATTACGTAGACGTGTATACAGGGTCATTCTCTATGATGTGTAAATACGTTGACGGGGTGTTCAACTCACTAAAACAACAAAAAAAATTACATATGAAAGATGGGTCGCAATATACTTATTCAGTCATAAATACACAGTGTTTCACTGCAAGTCGATCCCGATCTTTTCTTCATAGCTTTCATAAATATTAAATATTTTTATCGACATTTTAAACAGATATGCTTTACTTATTTCTAAGTGTGATAAAAGCCAAGAATGTAGCTCTTAGTCCATACGGATCACTGACGCAATGACACTGGTCTATCTGTAACATTTATCGGATTTCACACAAAATAATGTAAGTATGTTGAATATACCGGTAAATTATCTTCATTACCGTTAAAGTTGTAAACGAAAACTAGGATTCGATGTTTCAGTTAGACACTTGTATTTATGACTGAATATGTGAATTGCGCTCTAGCATTACGGCACAAAAATAGTCTGCTTAGTGAGCTGTATTTACTGAGTCTTTAAATAATAGTTGATCGCAGTCGGTGGTCAGACGCTTGCAAGGTTAATGTAGCATGCAAGGCAAAGATAAAAGATTCATTGTTATATATTAGTGCTTTCATTTTCTATTACCCTAATTTATGCTTCTCTAATTAAGATATACTATCAAATTAATAAATGATTCTCTAATAGTGTAATAGAATGCGATAAGATAAAGTTTATGCCGTGAATGGGAACTAAAATTAACTGAAAATCGAAGCATCAGTTCAAGAGTTACGCGTGGATATAAACGAAAAGCAAATATGAATGCTTCCCATGAATAAAAAATAAGAAATAATTTAAAAAGAAATATAAAATAAACATGCTACATGTTTTTTGTTTAAATCCTAGGAATATCATAATGTACAGAAATGTTTTTGTTTTTTTCTTTTAGTAGTGCGCTTTAATATTGTTCTTTTAGTGCTTAAAAAACTAGGACTTCCCTCAGAGGGATTAGTCTGAGCGATATTGCCGAGAACATAGATTTAATAATAACTTGTTGCAAGTAAGGAAAATGAGATGGTATATTTAATTGGTCATACTGTTTAAAAATTCATATGATGAAGTATCTAGATTAGTGAATCTGAAAAAAAAAATCATATCAAATTTAAAACAGCACTTACCTCTGTTAAGGGCCTTGGCAAGAGATAGAATAGCCTAGAGAAGGAACACTTTCACAAGCACTTTCGGACAACCTATTCGCTGTTTAATACAGACATTTATTCAATATTTACAGAATTTATTCAATGCTAGGTGTGTATCTACCCATTTTGTAGCATTAAAATTTAATGTTTTTTTTTGTTTTTTTTTTTTTTTTTTGGGGGGGGGGGGGGTAGTTTTATTAAATATTTAAAGTTTCTATACCTAATAATTTCAAATTAATGGTAAATTAAAACGTTTCTGTTCATTTCACCTTAAATTTATAGACTCAGCAGTAATACAGAAGTAGAAAATTGTCGAATATTTTTTGTTCCTGCACCGTTTTACGTAGCCAAATTTTTAGAAATTGTTCTGTTGTGAGTATTTATGTCTTAAAAATAACAGCCATGTCAATTTTCATGTTTCTATTTCTAACAATTCCACGTACTTTGTTATTTAGATCATCTTTAGTACTTTGTCCTCTTTATTTAGTCTTCTAAATTTCGATTTTTTTTTAGAATTCGTTCTAAAACTAACATTTACATCTTATAAATTACTACCATGCCAAATTTCAAGTTTCGATCTCCAATAGTATCACACAAATTGCAGTTTAGGTCTTCTTTTTTATCGTACACCCTTTTAATTTCCAGGTTTTTAAAAAACTGATCGGCATTTACGTTTTAAAACTAATAACCACATGAAATTTCAAAATTTATAACCCTAACAATTCCAAATAAATCGTGATTTAGAATCTTTCTAGAACGTCTTACGTTTATTTCTCACATTAAAATTTTCAGTCTTTTAAAAAGAGTTCATAACGAGTGTTTACATCTTAAAAGTAGCCACTACATCAATTTTCAAATTTCTATCACAAACAATATCACAGAAATCGCATTTTAGAACTTTTTTAGTTCCTGCACCGATGGGAGTTGTTGTACCGACATAAAATACAGCCTTTTTTGGAGCAGAGATGGTCACCAACATTTTTTCTGACACTACTATATTTTTAATCGCCTAGGTAGTTTCAGAGATGACACCCCACAAACATCCAAACTTTACTGCTTCGCACAGATATCATATACGCGTCCCATATTGGCGCGATTTTTTTCTCACGCCAATGTCCTTTACGCACCGGGTACTTAACTGGCGCCAAAGTGTCGTTATTTTGCTTGATATGGTAACCCGGATGTTGTTGTTTATTTATTAATAAATTGTTTATTTACATTTTTTTAAATTATATAAATGGTTTGTTCTATATTTATTAATCAAACTTTTTATTATTTATTGTCATTCCCCTTTTAAAAATATATATGTAACTGGTATTTAAAAACGAGGTTTTCGCCAAATTGGCGTCGGAAAAAAAATCGCACCAATATGGGTTGTGTATGACATCTGTGCCCTTATCTAATACGTGTTAGCAGATGCAATTTTTAAAATACATACATAAACCAGTATAATACTTCTTCAGTTTTATTTTCAAAATCATGTATATCATTTGGCAAAAAATCTCACTTTCTCGAATCGCGTCAAGCTTTAGCAAAGTCCATATAACAGTGAAATTCCGTAATGGGTATTAAATACATGGTAATAAAGCATTTAGGTGAGCGCAGGTGATAAATCGTCAAGCACCGTGATTAATTCAAATAGTATAGGACTATTCCGTAATCTGGTTTTCAACCAATGTCGTATTTTAAAAAGCTTCGCTTAACTCCAATTAAATTTCATTGCTGTAACCTTTTTTTTGGGGGGTGGGGGATGAGAGATTGCATATAATTACATTTAAATTTTAACCTTTTGTTTATATAACGGTTGCTTGTATGTATAATTAGCACCTTGATGATCGAGCTTCACTCGAAACATATGTAAAAAAGTACTCGTGTGGTTGTTTGCTTAAAGCCATTATTATATAGCTATTATAACTCCCATACAGTTATAACAATGTTGGTGTTAGTATTACTTTTGTTTGACGTCAACCTTGCCTGTGTATCTGAATACGAATTATTGGCCATTTTTCTTGCACGGAGAGTGTTTATAACATAATTGTTTAATTTTGCATAGCATGTACCAATTGCAATATTGATACTTTTAAGTTAGTCAAGCTCAGGTGATAAATTGCCAATATTTTTTCCATACCATATTCATCTTTCATTCATTTGATTTAAAATACAAGTTTTTAACTAATTTTCACTGTATTTTAACAACATTATTTTGCCTTGGCGTTTTTTTTTTAAGCTTTGTGCAGTTTTAAATTCAGAAAGTGAGATTTGTTACAAAAAGATACAAACCTGATAATTTATTACAAACCCGTTGAACGTTTATGCTTATTTTTTACAAATAAATATACACCTTTTTGGCACAGATGTCACATACGCGCCACGTTGGCTCAATTTTTTTCAGACGCCAATTTGGCGTACCAGTTACATATGTTTTTAAACAGGTAATAACAATAAATAAAAAAAGCTTAATTAATAACTATAGAACAAAACAATTTATATAATTAAAAAAAAGAAAATAAAAGTAAAAAAAAAAATGCAATTTAACAAATTACAACGACCATTTGGAAAATGATTTTTTCAAAGACTAAAATTTAAGACATAAAAAATCGCACGGAGTGGATGATACATTACGTACGCCAAGAATTAAACATTAATAGTGTTATTACACGTAAAAATTCCAAACGACAGAAACCGCCTCCAACTCGTACGTATTATCCACCTGCAACTTATGTATTATCCAAGCATTTCATTGGCTGTTCGGGAAGCAAATTCACAAACATTCAACGTCCCAGCCCTCTTAACGCAAACCTCTGTTGCCAAGAGCTTTGGCAAGAAAATGAACTTCAACGCGCATGCGTGTGTTCTCAAACAAATATGTTTGCAAAAATCTGAACCTAATTTAATTTATCCATTCAACTGCGTATTTCTTGTTTGTGGAATACTTGCAAGAATACGAGGGAGAAATACTAAATTATTACTTTACCTTCTGAATAATTGTAACAGATATGCATGCATTATATAATGTGAACAAGTCAAATATTTAATTTTAAGATCTGCTCTATAACTTTGTATTTTTTTCCTCCCAAGCTAAAGTATTTATTTCTGTAGTGGTATGTACTATGTGCTGCCATCTAGTGTAAACAGAAGTACTAAATACATTACAATAACAAGTCCTTATTTCATCCTCTGAATAATTATGATATGTATATGCATATGCATGTATATGTATATTGTGAATAAGTGAAATGTTTATTCTTATAGATCCGTTCTATAATATAAAAAAGTAAAATAAATATAAGTATATATGTATATATATATTCCGCTCTATAATATAAGTAATATAAATAATGTATAATCCGCTCTTTTTAAATGATCACCATAAATAAATGAAAATTTACCATAATTATCTTAGTTACTTGTTGCGTCTATGCTCAGATAAATGCCTTGTTGCTGATTGATAATCAGTTAAAAATAGCTAGCAGGAGGCGATCCAGGCAAAATTTGGAGCCTATTTTGGACCCTATCCAAAAAAATCAATTTAATAAAACAGGCTCCTTCACCATATTATTTTTAATAAAAATGGCCCCTTCACAAAATTCTTGTTAATAAAATATACCCCTTCACAAAGCTCATTTCATAAAAACATACCCTACATTAATTACTTTGTATTTTGTCAAATTTTAAAATGTGCTTTTTGTAAACAAAACAAGTTCACTAGAAAACAAAACTTTACAGGATGATTTAAAGCCGTTATTATTAATTAATACTTTGTTCAAATTTGAGTAATTGGATTTAATCTTTCGTTGTAAAATTTATTTTTTACAAATGTATAAATAATTCACAAATAATTTTTGCTTTTCAAAAAATGCCCCCCCCCCCCCCCGAAAAAGAAAGCCTGCATAGTCTCCTGACCAGTAATGGAACACCACACACACACAAAGTTTTTGATTCGTAAATAAATAGTAAATAATAATTTAGTTTTTATTATTTTTTTCATAACTTCTCTATGCATGCTTCATAATCAAACCACTTAGGAAGCAGGTAATTTGCATTTTTTTTAAGTAATAGAAAACTTTGAATTTTCTATACTAATGGCCATTTACAAAATTGCCTTTATTTCAAAGATTTTAGGATATTTTATCCATTTCTCCTTTTTATTAATTTTTTCCATATTTATCCATTAACCCTTTCAGGGCCAAGGTACTTCTATTCGTAAAATGACGAGATTAATGACAACACCAGAATTTACAAACAAATTTATTTAAAAATAAGCAAAAGCTTTTGTTCACAGACTTAACCCCTTCGGGACGGGAGCCTTTTACGAAATTTTTAATCCTTTGTCACCGTTTTTTAAAAACAGAAATTTGTGTCTTTTTGAATCCAGAAAATGCACTGATTAAATAAAGCAAATTTTACAGTAAAATTTTACTGGTGAGAAAAAACAAGGATTCTGAGCGCTTCATGCGGCACGTATGCGTGTCGCTCGTCCCCAACGGGTTAATAAAAGAAAAATATTCATTCCAATATTCTGGTGCCAATGGGGCATTTAGGAATTAAAATTAGGTGGTCCAAAAATGAACTACCGCCCTTTAAGGCGTTAATGGAACGCTCAATTAATTTTCTTCTCTGTACGGCTATCAAATTTATTTAAAGCAAATCAAAAATTTTACTTAATTAGGATGAATTTCAAAAAGTAAAAACCTAAACATGATCATTACTTCATTATTGAATTTGTGGGATTATTGCAGTGCTGTATTCATTTAGAATGTGCATCCTTACTTTGTAGCGATAATCTTATTCTAACAGCAACAATATTCAACTTAGTATAATAAATAATACAAATTGTGTAGACTGGATTAACCTGCAAAAGCTTAAAAAAACTCTTTGAATTTTATAAGCGTACCCAAAATATTTATATAAAGCGGATATAAATATTCGCACATGCAAATTTCGAACTACGATACTAAAAATAGACTGCATCATGCATGCATGCGCGGCAAAGTTCATTTTCTCACCAAAGCGCTTGGCATCAGAGTTTGGCGTTAAGGGCGCTAGGACGTTGAATGTTTGTGAATTTGCGTTCGGCAATTCCATCATCAGATTTCCAAGAAATCTGACGGCCGATTTTAAATGCGATTTATTTCTTAAACTTCTAAACGCCCCCACAATATTACTTTTTACACCATCGTATAGAGAAAAAAATGTACTTTTAAATGCAATTTGTGTGAAAGCTGTATCTCAATTTGTTTCTGAGTTATAATTTTTTTGTAGTTTTTATTACTTTTTTGTCATAGTGGCAACAGAAATAATCCATCTCTGTTGAAAGTAAAGGGAAATACATATTACTGTATAGACCAGTCAGAACATGAATAAAATGCGGATTAAACCAATAAAAACCTTCAGATATGCTTTTGATTTCCTACCCTGACGAGAACAATAACCATTTTCCCAAATGGTTAATAAACGATTTATTAATAAATAAATAACAACATCTAGGTTACCATATCAAGCAAAATAATGACACTTTGGCGCCAGTTAAGTACGCCGGTGCGTATATGAAACTGGCGTCAGAAAGAAATCTCGCCAAAGTGGCGCGTATATGACATCTGTGCGTAAATGTCTTGTTAAGACTAAATAAATTGTTTAAATCTTTAAAAAATTGCTTGGGTACATGAAACAATGAGTAGGTTGCTAGAAAATATGCATAAAAAGTTTACTTCTCTCGCCAAACTCATTTCTTTACCTATAAGAAGCCTATTCTGGAAAAGCACAAATTTCAGTACTTGTTAGCTATCCCGTCAACCAAATTACTGTCGCCAAATTGTAAGATTAACTGTCAATAATGGTTGATCGTAAATGTCACATTCACTTGACTACACGTGTTTAAGTTATCAAGTGATTTTTATTTGGACATTTTATTTGTAATTTTATTAATATTATACTAATTTATTTGTTCTTTCGTTATTTAAAATAAAAATTATGTCAATTTGTATAATTTGTCGGTTGGTTTGGCGACTTATATAATTTTGCGAAATTGGTTAACGGGATAACAAGTACCCAAATTTCACTTGAAATACTAAAAAGAAAAAAAAATAAGAATAAATGATGCCACAAATCAAAATTGTTTATTTAAACATCACGTAACTGTTCCAAATTTTCACACGCAAAATATAAAAGTTGCTTTTGGCAATTAAAAAATGCTATAGGCTAGATTATCGTAAAATCTGAAATCCTAAGATATTATGGCCTTTTTTCTTTGAAATAGAAAAAAAAAATCCAGATTTCTTTTCCTGTTTGATTAAATTTAAATCTGATTTATTGCACTTTAATATTAGTGCGTGCATGTTTTCTTTGCTCCATGTGCTGTAATTCAGTTTTCTAGGTAAACATCCAACCGGTGAAAATTACATACACTAAATTTCCGTGAGGTATGTAGATAAATTCTGCTTTTTACCAGTTTTTTAATACAATTTTTAAACAAATTGGAATTTATTTTTCATAGTAGGTGCACTCAGTAGGTTACCCTGATAGGTACCTTCTGGTACAATCAGAACCGAAATCCGACAAATATTTTTTGAGTTATGCTTGACGAAAGGTTTTAATATCCATCGTAGCTGTGTTTTTGCCCGAAAGTAATATTGCGCTGTGTATTAGCCTTCGCTTCGCTCAGACAACTAAAAGTGCCTTCCACCAATGCATCACTCTTCGTCGTGGTCTGTTTTAAATCTCCTTCAATCTTGAATGATTGTATTAAAAGGACTTTAAATATTCATAACATATTGAATATCTCCGTCATTTATATTGAAAAACTCTATTTAAACATATACATACTATATTTGTAATAATAAGTATATCAATAAACATAACTATTTATATAATATTAAGCACACTCAATTAAATGAATATCATGAGTGGGATAAATTATACCCGAACGTTGATACAATTAATACAAAGGAACTAGAAAAAATGATGTTTCAATAAATTATAATGGTATAAACAGTACTTAATTTCTAACAAAAAAATACCGGAACCCTAATATTCTGCGTGCAACACTACCGTCCCCCCCCCCCTTTCCTTGTCACTCCAATCTGCATATTGATATTTTATACGCTATTTGCGAAATTTAAAGCATTTTCTTTTCTTTAGCAAAATAAAAAATTTTAATACATATATGAGCATATACTTAGCTGTCATTTATTCCACTTTTTAGCTATCATTCCTTCCGAATAGTAATCATTGCCTAAATTTAATGTTAATTAATTGCAGAATTCTGAGATTAAATATGGTAAGGATTATATTATATTGGTATGATTCGGAAATAGCGTTAACATAAAAAAGGGATAGTTCGCAGTTACGCATTTTTATGAAATAATGAATGATATTTACAGAACTTAATGTTTATATGCTGAAGAATGGAACAATGTTTTTCAATTTCCTATAAAAGGTGCATATGTTAAACTATAATGGACTCCTTCCGCATAAAAATATTTTGTGGCGAGTCCCTGAAAATCAGATTAAATAAAAAATTTCACACCATTATCGGAAAGATTCGATGCTTTTACAGAAAAAGGAAAAATACTGCCTGATTGCTCTCTATCAGAATAAGAATACATGGATATTACATCAATTTGCAAAAGAAAGTTATTTTGTAAATGTACAGAACAGAGCCTTAGCATGAGCAGCATTTATGATACAAAATAAATTGAAAAATCGCTGGCGTGATTTTTATATTCGTATTCAACGGAAGACAAAAAACCTAAAAAAGCAAAACAAAACTTCAAGCTGGTTCTCGTTGGCTAAAAACAGAAAATATCCTTTTCAGGTTAGATATCTAAATAAAAAAAATAATATAAACCAGCCAATTAAAAATTATCCTACTGTCACAAAAGAAAATCGAACTGAAAGAAAATTCATTGTTCAGTCTCTTGAGTGGCATCGCATGAATACGTCGCCACCATCAATGCCAGACATACATTTGCAAATATCGCCAGAATAGGAAAACCCGATTTCTGTTTTCCCTCCATTTTGATCAAAATATATTAAAATGATTTGAAATGGAATATAATACATGATTTTAATTTTGAAGGAGGGATTTCTTTTTCTATCCAGTCCAAGGTTCGAGTCAGTCCAAGACCAAAAACTGTTATAAAAATTCAGTCCGTTTTAATCGCCATCTCCTACCTGTACAACACACTTCTTCACATATAATTGTTTTGATAGAAAAGAATGCAAAAGCTTGGATATGGGAAGAAATGAAAGAGTAATGTAGGCTTCTGGTTTTCGGAAGCGCTATTGCACTGGTCTCCGGAGACCTATATTTATGAACTCCGGTGAATTCCGACCAATATTTAAATACTTACTAAAAATAGAGAAGTATCGGAGCTGAGTTACAGTGGGCCCCGCGGCAAATTAAGCCCTGGGTATAAAACCAAAAGTCTTACCTTTAAATGCGTTTTAAAGTTAGTTGTGGCTTGAAAAATTCCACTTATAACTTTAGACCTTGTTTTACACTTTTAAGATGTTGCCTTAACTTTAAAATCATTATCAGCAGTAATTATCTAAAAAGATTCCCGGCTAGTACAGCGAAACTGTATTATCTCAATTAATTAATTCACTTGATACATTATCATCAGGAGCTGAGCCATTCTTTCACGAGCCTTCGAAATAACTAATTGCAGTATATTTCTATCGTATTTTAAAAATACAACACACAGCAAAACTCTAAATGATTCTGCCTGTTTATCACACAGTAGTACTTTTTGTCATTCTCATAGCAACGTTAGAGCTATAAAAACTAGAACGTTAGAATTGTAACCATTCAGCAAAAATGCTTTAGCAGAGCAGAGGCATTCATTATAATTCTAAGACTAAACAAACCAGACACGCACCTATTTTGCTTTTTGTGAAGCTTAGATCTGCGGTTGGAAAGGAGCAGCTTGAAATCCACAGAAATGTATTTTAAGTATTTTCAAAATACAAAATACTTAGAAAAATCATTTCAAAATACATTACCAAAATACTTTCCTTTAGCCAGTTTAAAATAGAATACAAAATGCAAATGTATTTTGAAAATGTATTTCAAATACATGTATTTTCGATACTGCCCAACTCTGTATGGAATGCGAATGGGGCATTCTGAAAAGTTCTTCGTAACGCGTAAAATATTCAGGAAAATTCCTTATTTTATCCATTTTTTTTTTATTTATTGTGTGATAAATATATGACATAGTACATATAGTGTGCCCTTAAAGAGTATTAAAAGCGCAATTAAAAAAAATCAAAAAATGAGTTTGAAGATCCCTTGTCCCTTGAAATAGTTTTAGCACACATTTACTACTTATGCTGTCGCAAAACGCATACTAAAATACTCTAAAACATTTATCTACACATGAAATTTATAGTCCGGTAGGCAGCATGGCATTTCTACAACAAATTTAGCGTGGGTGATTTTGGTATATATGTAACAAATTAGAACTTACATATAATGAAACTGTCAGATCTAGTAAACTAACCGGGGTTGTTTCTGTACGAATTCCGCGGAGTCTGCTACAGTATGAAATGAATGACAAGATACTGACGTTAACCCGACTCGGAGGCATCATAAATAATTTTATCTCATTGCCTATCTTTTCACGCTGGAGGGGAGTGTACTATGGCTCTACGGCAATACTCCCCGCTGATGCTCTAGCTAACCGCCTGTTTCTTTATCTGTATCATTTTACTTATTATATGTGTATACCAAAATCATCGACGCTAAAATTGTCTGCGAAAAGATTTCTCTGCCATTCAGACAATTAAAAAGTGATTTGTACGCCTAATCAAGAAACCACGCTGTTAGTGTAATAATGAAAAAACCTAAATATGTAGCAATCAAAAATGCATCATGAAACATGTTTTGGTACTTACGTATTAACGCCACTGCAGCAATAGTAAGTATATATATATACAGGGTTCCGGTCTCAACGGTGTCCAATGGCTAATTCCTAAACCGTTTGTCATAGACATATAGTTCCAATTAGGAAAATGCTTTAAATCAGGTAAAGAAATATTTTAAAAGCGATTTGGGTCAATAAAAACATTTCTTAAAAAATTACGAAATTTAAATTTTTATACGGTTCCCCGGTTCTATAAGTTATATTTAGTAAAATTTTCCTATTACATTGACAAGTAAGATAAAAAAAAAGTCCCATTCATATAACACTAAAATTGTGCAAGTTATGAAATTTTAAAAATGCATGACATATGCCACTTTTCTGCTCTGAAAACATATGAGTTCGGCTTGGCTTTGAGGGGTCAGACTCCAAGTGCTTAAAGTATTCGAAGATCTCATTTTATGTGTATCTGTGCTTTGAAAAAAAATCGTACAAGTATTACGATTAAGTTAACATTTATTAAGTTTCAGACTGGCTGAAATAACATTTTTTTTGTCAGGATTTGAGACTGTTTCTTTTATGATTTCTTTTAATAAAATTATGTTATTTTTATAAGTTTTTATGTTACTTGAATGATCTTATATATTATTTTTCAGTTCAAAATTTGTATTCGAAATATAACCCACTTTCAAATATCCGATTGAGATTACATTTTACATACTGGCGCAAATCCGATAACAATCTAATATTATTATGATTTTCGGTGGTTACCATTTATGCTTATTTTACAGGATAACACAAAAAATTTTGTATAGATTTCCGCCAAGAAGTTTAAGAAAAAGTTTTATATTAGATAATACACTGGCCTCCAAAAGTTAAGGTACAGGGACTGGATGCTTTCGATTGCACACGTTTTGTCAAATATCTACAAAAATTATTGGCGAATTGTTCTTGAACTTCTGGGATGAAAAGAACATGTTTGATTTTATATTTATAGCTGAAGATTTAGTCGGGTATACAATTAGGTGGCTAATAATAAATATAATAATAAAATAATATTTGCGATCACCTATGTAACAGGAAAGGCTGGAAATGGTTTGTCACTGTGGTAAATGACTAATTGGGTCCTGTTCAATGTTTGTATGCATTTGTGTAAGCATAGCACTCATATTCGTGAAGATGTTAACGTTTTTGTGAAAAATTCAAAAGGTTTTTTGTTTATAGCATACAGAGTTTTCAACCAAATTTAACGCAACTTTCCAAAAACCTGACAAAGAGTAGTAGAAACATTATACTGCAATTAAAACATGAATATATAGAATATTTGATGAGATATGGGCATTTTTATGAGATAATTTTTAACTGCGCATGCGCGGAAGATTTCAAAATTTTTATTTCATAATTTGGTAGTAAGCTATTTAGGTCAACTTATATAAAAAGTACAGTCAAATATCGCGAAAATTCACAAAGATAGGGTCGATATAGTGAGTTGCTTCCTAAAAATAGCTTTATTATAAGGGATTTTCCACGACTTTTCAATCAGCTCGCTATATCTTTCTAAGTTTTCACAATATTTGATTGAACTTTTTTTTTAAGTTGCCCTAAAATACTGACTACCAAATTATGAAGTAAAAATTTTGAAATCTTCCGCGCATGCGCAGTTAAAAATTATCTCATAAAAATGCCCATATTTCATCAAATATTCAATATATTCATGTTTTAATTGCAGTATAATGTTTCTACTACTCTTTGTCAGGTTTTTGGAAAGTTGTGTTAAATTTGGTTGAAAACTCTGTATGCTATAAACAAAAACGTTTTGAATTTTTCCCAAAAACGTTAAAATCTTCACGAATACGAGTGCTATGCTTTCACAAATGCATACAAACGTTGAACAGGACCCAAATAGTCATTTACCACAGTGACAAACCGTTTCGAACCTTTCCTGTTACATAGGGGATCGCAAATATTATTTTATTATTAAATTTATTATTAGCCCCTAATTGTACCCCCGACTAAATCTTCACCGGGAAATATAAAATCAAACATGTTCTTTTCATCCCGGAAGTTCAAGAACAATTCGCCAATAATTTTTGTAGATATTCGACAAAACGTGTGCAACCGAAAGCATGCAGTCCCGCTGTACCTTAACTTTTGGAGGCCAGTGTACATGACGGAGATTGTTGGGGTTTTTAACTTTTATGTATTTTTTAGCACTGAATCCGAAAATTGCCTCAATTTTTAACCACCAAGTCAGGATATTTCGCAAATCATAAATTGTCGAATTTAAAGAATAACAAAAATCGGATACCATAAAGTAGAGGATATGGTTGTATTTTTTAACTTTTGATAATTGATTTTTACGTACTTTTTAGCACTAAATCTGAAAATGACTTTCATTTTTAACCATCAGGTTAGAATTTTTTTTCAAATGTGTAAGTTAAAATATAGGGAAAATCTCATACTATAAAACATATGTAAAGATTATTTTAATTTATTCGATATTTTTGCTTATCTTGGGATTCTTACAGCTGGGTGGTGTGATGAGATGGGGGAGGAGATTAAATTTTAACTTTGAAATTTACAGTTTGCGAAAAATCCTGATGTGATGGCGAAAAATGAAGGTCAATTCCGGATTCAGCGGTACAGAATACATAAGAATCAATTATCAAAAGCTAAAAAACATGAAATAACCCAACTTTTGCAGGCTAGTGTAATCTAATAGTATTTTAAAATACGTATTATTTTGTAAAGAATTGAGGCTGTTAATTTAGCATTATTTAATTTAACAAAAATTCTGTTTTTTTTTCTTTCTTCTTAAATGTTTATTACAAATTGTATATTTTGCATTAATATGTCAGAATGACAAAAGATGTCAAATTTATATTGCAATGTTAATTTTACTCTCAACCATTTTTTAATATATCCGACGAAATCACATTTCGACTAAATTTGTGAATGACCCCCAATTTGCAGCAAAAAATATGCTCCAACTTTAAACATGTATTACTCGGCCAATTTTAATCGTAGAACAACGGGACTTTTTTTTGTATTACTTGGCAGTATAAAAGGAAAATTTTACTAAAAATAACTTATAGGACCGTGGGACGGTATAAAAATTTAAATTTCGTAATTTTTTAAGAAATGTTTTTATTTACCCAAATCGCTTTTAAAATATTTCTTTACCTGATTTAAAACATTTTTCTAATTGGAACTGTATGTCTATGACTAACGGTTTAGGAATTAGCCATTGGACACCGTTGAGACCGGACACCCTGTATATATATAACCATTAATTAAACATTTTGACCATCATCAATAATTGTGATAGCATGAATGAATTTAGAACAATACAGTGTCCCCAAACACTCTGAATGGATACCAAAAACATAATAAACTAGCTACTATGTATAAAATAAAATCCCATGTACTATATAATAAGAATTAATAATAAAGAAAAAAAAGAAGAATATGGATTTCGATAAAAACTATTGAAAAGCTTATATATTGAATTACGTTATCAAGAGTACAGAATTCAATTATATAAGCAAAATCATCAGTCGTTTTCTGTGAGAAAAAAGCTAAAAGCTGAAGAAAAAATATTTCTCCTGTACTCTAACGACCAATATAACCAAAAGAATAGTTTCAAACTGAAAACAGAATAAAATTAAATGCTATGAAATGGAAAAATCAATACAACCTATGAAATAATTAATATATAGCAAGGAAAAATAGTAAAATACCTAATAAAATCTCAGTTATTTTATCTAAATACACATCAGCACATGGTATCCAAAATCACGATAAGTTTAAGTTTATTTTTACAGTTAAGTTAACACAGATTTTAAAACCTAATGTATACAGTTAATCTATTTTGAAATACCGTGAAAAATGCAATTCAAATAATATAAATAGAAAATAATTACATAAAAAATAATTAATCTCTTAACACGTTTTAATTTTTTTTTAAATTCTTAACTAAAGTAAAAATGCCAAAACTATAAGTTTACAAAATTACAAATAACGAACATTAAGCTCCACCGTGTGTTAAAAATTGATATTATTACTCGATTCGATGACTCAGACAGAATCCAATTTAAATTTTACTGCTGCAATCTATGATATTAACTTGCCACGGATATGAACAAAATGTCATAAAGATTATGCTATTATAATTTAATTCATTCATAATATACCAACTATATATCAACAAATCCTAATATAAAAATGCCATATTATATTTCATTATTCATATAAATATTAAATAGAAACATATGTTAATAGAATGATTACAATATATTAAACTACCATTCCCAATTAATCTATACGGAAAATTTAAATAATTTCAAAACAATAATAATATAATATAGCAATATGCTATAAAACTAAATAATTTATTTATAAAAATTATATAATAAAAATATAAATTATAAGAAATACCTTTAAATAAAAAAAAATAATTAATAAAATGAACAGGAAGAAAATAAATAAATAAATAAATAAAATAATAAAATATGTATATAAAAATAAATGGATGTTGATATAATTATGTAAGAATCTTCATTTTCCAATTGCCTAATAATAACAAATAAATTGTGTGGTTTATTTTCATATTAACCATAAAAAACTAAAGAATATGAATATGGGATATTCACATTCACATATAACCATTAATTAATCATTTAATACTAAGTTCAAAATTAAACATTATTAAAAAGTATAGAGGAATAATAAAAAAGTAATAACTCAATTTCAATACAACTGTAATATCATTAGTTATATCAAATAAACTTATTACGCATATTATTCACCATAATGATGGTATACTATAAGAAATTAATATTATATTGTCTAGAGAAGACTAAAAATTAATAACAAGTTAATTTTAACCTGATTAAATATTAATTAAGCTAAATAAATTCAATATGAATTGAAATAAAAATTTAACGTCACCATATATATATAAAATATCGAATCAACCTCCATATAAAAAAATTATTAGGAATGTAGTTATAATTAAAATGTCCCATATTTTTTTTTAAATTAACCATTGCGTATTATCCAGACAATATATATATTTATAAGTATATATTATATATATATATATATATATATATATATATGTATACATATGCATACATATGTATGTATATATATACATACATATATATATATATATATATATATATATATATATATATATATATATATATATATATATATATATATATATTTGACGGTGGAAGGTTATGTTTAATTAATGGTTATACATACATACATACATATATATATTCTCACCCGCTAAAAATGTTCTTCCTGTGAATATAAAACACCTTGAATTGTTTCAGAATTAAAAAAAAAATATTTATAGGTCCCCCAAGGTCATTGAACTTGCATAAAAATGGCCAAAATAATGTGAAATGCAGCATTTTTTAATTAGCTACATTAAAAACCATTAATGTTCAAATGACATATTTTTTCATTTATGAAAGCTTCTTATATATTGTTTCAAACAAATTTTGTATAAATTATGTTGTTTTTTTTTTTCTGGTAGGGTATATTACTGAAATCAAGAAGAATGTGATTTTGCAGACATTTCTACGTGACGTGTAATTATGCAGAAAAGGTGAAATTAGGTAAACAATTATCTTACAATTAGTAAGAAAAACCATCGAAGAAGAATGTTTTAAAGTTATCACATACTTATTTACACATTCACACATTTTTTACCAACTACAATTCAAAACGATCTTGGCGATTGCTCTTTACAAAATCATTACAAAATCTCTTTGCATCCCTATCTCTACGACTTGTAACAAAAACTATTCTTCCTCTTCGTTCTTTGTTGAACAACTAAAGTCATGTATGAATACAACAGCTTGTTCAGCAACATCATTTACACAAGGCAAGTCTTTAGCAAATATTGCAGCTTTTTTATAGGATGGCGTTTTGGACCAATCTTTGACTGGTACACTGAGGAAACAATCTTCAATTTTAGCCATTTCAAAGAAACTATTAGAAATACATAAATCATCCAATTTGAGAGAAAGAATTTCTAATAGATATGAATTAGAACTCCTTTGTTTTTTAGTGTTCAAAACTATCTCGATTTTTGCTTACCAGAAAGAAGATCTGAAAACAAGCTAAGTGTTGCAGTTCTCCACTCACACACTATGGATGATATAAAATCGTTTTTAATCCAATATTGCTTATGTGTTAGACATCATATTCTTTCAACCTTTGAATCAGTGAAACCTCATTAGGAGGAGCATCAATAGCAGATCGGCAAGTAAACCAAGACTGCAAATGTACACACACAACAAATCGTTTATATTACTGTATACCTTGAAACTCTTGAGCAGTTAATACCATTGTTCTTTCGTTCCCATTAAACAATAACTTTATTTTCAAGGAATAAATTGCTTTGCAATTGTTTTCCAAGGACCATAAGTTTTCCATAAATTACCATCTAGTGAGCTCGGTGAAGAGCATGTGGTTTTCGAATTCTAAATTGAATGTCTAATCTAATCATCATAACGATGGAAGATTTAAAATTTCTTTGTAATTAACCCAAAGCAGTTTTGTAACAGTTTTTACCTGATTAGAAGTAAAAGTTTTTAAACTGTCTGATGCTGTTATGAAGGGTACAGATTACTTTTTTAGTTCATGGTGGTTGAGCTGCTTAGACCACTTTTCTTGGAATCTCTTAAATAAAAAGATTTCAGGCCCAGTAGATTGCTCAAAACATGCACTAAATGCATCAGAAAGAAATGCATCAGTGATGTCTACATGCTATTCACAAAAGGCTTCTGCCTATTGTTTTCCCCAAAATTTGTACATGCTCCTTTGAATCTTTCACTATTTATATGGGTTGTATCGAAACAAATGCCAATTACTTCAGATTCACATTTCCATGATTTTAAGAGCTCGAAAACAGCATCAGCTGCATCTTTGCCAGTTCCAGAGAATAACTTAGAAGCTCCAAGAAGTTTGGTACGTTTATCTTGCAAAGTAAAAAATAGTACTGCCAAATGATCAGTATTTCCTATGTTTTTTTTATGACAAATTGGCTAATAGTTTTCCACTTCAATGAACAACTAACATTAATGTTTTAAACTGTGTTTTTAATTGTTTAACGGTTTCTTGGCGAAGATATTGGCGTTCCCGATGAACTCTATTTTTTTAAAGCACTATGGATTTTTACAAGTGGGTCAGACGTCATGGTAGAGGAAGAGCGACTTTCTTTGTTCATTACAGATGCTATTATCATTGTGGATATTTTATGATGGTCTTAGTTCAAGCTAAAACGCCAACAACTCTTGGAGTAATAATGGATCTGCGATTGCAGAGTTTAGATTTATTTCCTTTGGCCTTTGTATTATCATTTAAATGTATTTTTACTGCAACTTCTTCCTCAGAGGTTTCTTCAGAAGATTTATTGGTTCATTGAAGACTGATAAATAATCAATGAAACTTTCCTTTCACACCTGCTGGAGCTTCCATCTATTATTAATATTAGAAACATTATAGTTCATGATATTAATTTAAAGAAATCCAGCAGATTAATAAAGATTGAAGAGCATTAGAAGAGTAATGATCAGAAAAATGAAATATGGTCCTCAGATAGTAATTTTATAAATTTTGATAAAAAAATTCAATAAAAATAAAACATGAAATAAAACCACTGTTAAACATGATAAAGCGTTTCTTAAACAAGTTTAAGGATAAAATAATTTGTAAGAGAAGTGTGGTAGAATTCTGCAATCCTGCATATTAATTAGAAATTAAAATTTTACACAAATTCCCTATTTTCTATTAGCTTTGGGGGACCCCAGAACCTTTGTGAAATGACTTGAATTTTTTTGAAATATCATATTATGATAGAAAGAACATTTTTAAAAGGTGAGACTTGGCATTTTCAAACTTTTTATTTTTCGGCCTCTACTGGGACACCCTAATATATATATATATATATACATATAAGCTGCGGTGGCGTTAATACGTAAGTACCCATGTTTTTTTACTCATAAATCATTTGCCCTTGTCTCCCCGTTATCGAGATAAAAAGTCTTAAAGTTTTCTATTTTATATATTTAATGTTATTTATTTATTTATTTAATGAAGATGCTTATTTCCCCTCAGTTGGCAGCGAGTCCCACCTTGTAATGTATGTCCTAATGCAATGCTGCGGCGACATCAACATCTGTGAAGCGGATCATCAAGGTGCAATATTTGAATTAAAGATAATTCCTGCAGGTGCTACCGGCAAACTCCAGTCATTTGTGCATTTCAAGATCAGCGCACCGAAACACTCCGACATTATTCGCTATGCTTGTTACAAGTCTGGGTTAGTGCAAACTAAGGTACTTCCATTTGAAACACACCCTAGCAATTTTGTTTTTCACAGGAGTTTACCATTGTAAACACTGCACAAGATTTATGTTCATGAAATGTTCTTGGTACCACGATTTTCTATGCTTCAATCCTTTTTTCTTCAAAATCATACTTGTCAATACCATTTTTGTTGCAGGCTTCTTTCATTTTTATATTAGTATATATAAATATGTTTTATATTTCATTTTAACCTAATTATTAAAATTTCTGAATCAGAACAAGAACTTTTCGCAATTTTTCTCGCTAAAATTAAATAAATAATTAGAGTGCAAACTGAAGAGAAAAACTTTAAGACTTTCTATCTCGATAACGGGCAAACGAGTGCAAAAGATTTACGTGTCTGAAAACACATTTCACTATGCTATTTCGATCCATACTTATTTAAATGCTTTTCATTATTACAATAAGACGTGGTTTTCTGGTAAAAAATATAGCATGCTCTTAAAATGTTTAATAATTGTAAGAACCAGATTTTCTTTCTAAGAAATGAAGTTACGGATGCTGCGAACAATATTAAATTATTAGGTAATAAGGGATTCAACCCGGACTTTAGAAGTTTCAAAATGTAGATGATTTTTTTTATTTGAATATTTTAAAAGATTTTTCTTATTTAATAGATTTTTTAGATTTTAGATTTCCAACTAACAACACTTAAAATATATTTAGTCGAAAAATATCAATAATGCATTCAAATAATGTTTTGAAATGTATTAAAAGCGACACTTTCTTATTAATCGCATATGCCAGATGAAATCATCAAAGATTTCTCTACTTACTGCTATTTTTTTGGTTCTGTTAATTTCAGTGGATTAATTAAGTAGTACATGCCTGTCAAATTTCCGTTGTATTTATTTTTTCTTATTTATTTATTTTTTTATTTATAGGGGGAATTTTAATTTCGTTTTGGAATATTAACTGGAAATAAATCTGGAAACCGTTTACATAGTTTCAAGTTTTGACGAGTTATTAATTCTTAATCGATCTGTACGCAATAAAAATAGATTTTTAATAAAAGGTCTTAAAAAATCATTTTAAAAAACATAAAAATTTGGCAAACTGAGATACAGTTTTCAAAGAATTTGCATACGCAAGAACATTTTTCTTACTATTTGACGGTTTAAAAAATGAAATTTCACGATCATTGGAAGTTAAATAAAAAAGAAAAGTGCCCAATTTAACTGACAGCATTGAGCTCGCAGGCTATTCACACTAATTGTATATTATACTCTTATTTCAAAGAATAATGCCCCTCGAAAAGTAAATTAAGGGGGGATTAGTCGTTTCCCTTCTTTATACTTAACCAGTGAGCCTCCAAATGTCATCAGGGAAGAGCCTTATCGAAATAAACCAGTATACCAAATTAGAAGCAAATTTTATAGAAAAACCCATTTATCTAAATTAAAGGGGGTATTAGCCCCTCGTTCTCCACTTTGTATTTAACCAATGAATTTCCAAATCTAATTAGGGAAGCGCCTTATCAGAATAAACCGGTATACCAAATTTGAATTAAATCGGTTGGAAAACCACATTTATCTAATTTAAGGGGGGTATTAGGCCCCCGTTCCCCCTTTAGAAATAAACAATGAACCTTCAAATCTAATCAGGGAAGCGCCTTATTCGAATTAACCGGTATACCAAATTTTAGAGAAAATCTGATAATTCAGCATGAAAAACCCATTTATCCAAGTTAAGGGAACGATTAGACCCCCGCTGCTCCCTTTATACTTAACCAATGAACCCCCCCCCTCCCCACAAAAAAAAATCAGGAAGCCCCTTATCAGAATGCACTAAGAAAATTATTTTGAAGCAAATCGGATATTTCTATCAAGAGTTATCGCGTTACGTACATACATACGGTACCGCCGGGCGCATTATCTCTCAGACTTTAATAGCTTGTGAGCTAAAAAAGCAGTAAAATCGAAATTTATTTCCCTGTTGCCACCATCAATATGACGTCAGCGTTACTCACAGACGTGTTTTTACTTTGTAATATAGATTGTAATTAAATGGATGTTATCAAGTATTTGCGAATGCAAACTAATTAAATTCCATTATTTTTTAATAAAAAAAAACCCAGATAAATAATTATTTTAAGAATTTTTGAAAAAAAACTTTGTTATCGATTTGCATGTCCTTCGTTTGTAAACATAAACAATTGCATACTTAACTAAATCCCTGTAATTAAAGAAATATTTTTTTCTTATTTAATAAAATATATCTTTTATAATAACACTCGTTTTTTTCTTTGAAATATTTTTCAATGAAGACTATTTAACATAGACATCTTTATGTCTGGGAAAAGAACATGTGTTTAAAACTGCTTAATATTTATCAGAGAACTCAATGGTTCTTCAGTAACAAATAACACCAGTAAGTCTAAAAAAGATATTTAAATTAATGGGGAAATTTTTAATATACTGATTGAATTCGTGAAAAATGCTTTACAACAATTTTAATTAAATTGGTTTATCTTTTTCTAGCAAAAAGGTTAATCAAGTGTTTAATTCTTTTTTAATAATCTTCATTTTTCACTTGCACCTGCTTCTCTTTCGTAAAACATTGCATATTTTACTAATGATAAAGCTTTAATCGGAACAGTATTTTTCCTTACTTTATAAAATATATTATCAATAATAGCATCGTTAAAACTTCAGTAATTGTTCAACAGAATGTAATTAACATAGTCATTTTTATATCTTGGGAAAAAAAAACATACATGGGAATATTAAGAGTTTATAAGAGTACTTCAAATTTCGTCAGAAGGTAAAGGCATAATTAATTCCACAATCATTATTAACATTAAAGTGAATAGTTCATATTTTGATTGAATGAATGTCACAAATATGATACTATATAACTTAATTCAAACTGTTTTAGCCATTTATTTAAATCAAAAATTCATCCAAATTTCTTAAGAGTCTTTAAATATTTTTTATATTTAAGTCTGTTCCGTTTATACAGACCTAGAAAAAATACGCTCCTACCCATACTATTTTATAAACAAATCATGTTAAACACAAGGTAAAATGCGTTTGGGGACTGTTTAAATATAGAGTAACACATTCTGAAAGCTGAATGATATTGCAAATAAAATAAATAAAATAAGTTTGTAACAATTACCTTATTAACTAGATTAGCAATATTCATTTCAAAATCCCTAATTACATGCTTGACTTGAAGGTATGCATGGGAGAACAGAAAAAAGATTTTTAAATTTAATTAAAGTATTTTCCCCTTAAATTACATACCTGCTGATAATTTGGAAACTAATTGTCAGAAGTGAACCAGGGTTTATTAATTTCCTAAACATGTAGTTTCTAATGGAAAAAAATTGAAAACGTATAGGGGAGGGTAGTACACAGTGAGACGAAAATTATTATTACTTAATAAATGGCAACGGTTTTTATTCTTTTGAAAACAAATTTGCTACAATTTTAAGCTACACAAATACGCTACACACTAATGTATAAAGGGTTTTAAAAAAGTTATTTATAAAAGCACAGAAACAGCATAAAGGAGTATCGAAAATTGTCTCACTGTGTACCACAAGTGGTACACAGTGAGACAATGTATATATTTTCATAAATCACACATTTTTATACTCTATCAATAATTTTCTGCAGTTTATGACTTCTAATTAATATTTCTAGATTAAAAAAAATTAAAAATATTAGCCGCAGTTGGAATGGCAGACATTGGGCTACCTTCATGCAAACTTTCAGCCTCTTACATTTAGTAGATTTCACTAACTATCGCACCCCCCCCCCCCCCCCACACACACACAGAGAGAGAGAGATAGAGAGAGAGAGAGAGAAAAAAAAACCTTCTTTTATTAATAAATATCTTTTTTTACGTCAGAACCGCATAGTAGATAAACAATGAGGCACGTCTCACTGTATACCACAACTGTTTGTCTCACTGTGTACTTTCGTTACATTGTAACAAAATGGATGCCATATCTGTTTCAACATCAGTATCATAACTTTGAATGCTTGTGTCGTTTTGTCGACATAGTCTATCATTAGATATAGTTTGGTTAAGTAAATATATGCCATAATGAAATAAATAAAGTCTAAAATGGTCGTTTATGTAACTTTAACTCCTATAAAATAAATAATTACTTACTATTTTGTTGGACGAGTAACCGAAGTGCCGAAACTTCATCCACGTGTTGCATAAGATGAGGTGGTTCAGTGTGTGTCCAGCTAGGAGAAAAAGTTATAACTATCTGTCAAAATGGCTGCTGTCTCACGGTATACCTCGTCTCACTGTGTACTCCCCTACCCTATTTCTATTAGTCCAAGAGCTGTTAAACATTTTAGGGAAGATATTTGAGGCACCCTGAAAATTTGTGCAACACTTCTTTTGTAATGGCTGAATACAGAATCGAATGTCTGGCTGAAGGATCGTGACTTGACACGTCACTTGATCGCGATTCGGTCGATCACTTGACACGTGTCTGGCACAGTTTTTGGGTCACGATCCTTCAGCCAGACATTCGATTTTGTATTCAGGCATTACAAAAGAAGTGTTGAACAAATTTTCAGGATGCCTCAAATACCTACTCAAAAATGTTCAACAGCTCTCCTACTATATTTATGTTTTTATGATGAGTGAAATAATTAACACGTTGAATGACAAGTCTATTTTCTCTCTCTTTCCGTTTGGGCCACGATATAAGATTCCCGTTACACAATCTATAAATGTCAGTCACCGATGACTGACGCAGTCTAAATGGAACGTTCAGTGTCGATCACTGGTGACTGACCTGGCACTCAACGTGTTAATAATTAAACCTTTAACAATCCTTTAATCAAAATGTACGAATGCATTATACTTGAGCATTCAGAAAGCGTAAAGAAATGAAATATATAAAGTATTATTCAAATTTCGCCTACAGATGTTTCCATTCAACATTAGTTGGCTAGTTTTCAATAATTTATATTTTATCTTTTGTAAAGTATCATATTGGTTCGTTATTCAATGATTTATGTTTGAGTTTTTTCCAGTATAATAAAAAGAAAATGTAACCAAATTCATTATTATTATTTGAATTATGTCTAAATATTGACTTTTCTCTTTATCATTGGTTAGTTTATTTTTCAATAGTTCGTATTCCATTAATTAGTTATTAAAAAGTGATGAAAATGCTTGATTCCGCGTTTTGGGGCATGCTGAATTTGCATATGATGTCTCATAAATTCATTCACACTTCAATACTTCATTCATAAAATGAGATTTACAAATCGAAGGGAACATGTTACACCGTAACATATGTGAAAGTTTCGGATTGCTTGTGGCAAAAGAAATTAAATATTTCAAATGTCTCTTGAAAAACATTTTACACAACACATCGGACAATTTCACAAGTCTTATGATGGAAACATCACTCCGATAGTAAAATTTGTTCAATTTTTAGCATCGTTTTTGAAATGTGAGCAAAGTTATGGTTTATTATGAACTATTTTTATTTACTTCCATAAAAAAGCTCACTCTGTGACATGCCTTGAGGGCCACAATAACATGTGGTGAGAATATGTTTATTTGTTTTTAAATATCTGAAATCTGTACTTTTGTATGTGTCTCTTTAAATTATATATATATTTCTTTTAACGCAAAATATCACAGACTAGCAGCCCGTGGTGACCAGTTTGTTATCCTTTAAATGTATGGTAGGCATTGTATCATGTTACTTTTATTCATAATTTTCTTTACTTGCTCTATCCTTCGCCAAATCGGAAGATTCTGATAGAGAAATCAAGAACTCGTGTTTTTATGTTAGTCGAGCGTAGGTAATAAATCGCCAAACATTGTTCCCGTCGCATTTTTTCATATTTCATTAATTTAGATTAAAATATAGTCCTTTCACTCATTTTTTTTTAAATTAATAACTTTAATTTAAAACTGAAACATTTAAAATTCATGACTTTCACTTAAAAATAAATTCTTTAAGAAAAGAAAAAAGAATAAATAATACGTTAAACCATTTAAACTCAACATCAAAGCATTGTTTTAATTTACCTCTCGAAAAATAAAGGCTGCTGACGAGTTGAAAAGTGCTACTGGTGAGAATTGCGCCCAGATAAGAAAGAAGTAAGAACTCTTTGCGGTTATGGTAACTTTTATGTAGTTTTATTTAAAAAAAAAATTGTTTTGAATAAATAGGTTGCCAGGAAATTCGTTGCCAAATTTCTTTTTCGCCATGGACCTTTTCTTTATTTCGCCAAAGGACTTTCACATAATAACCAATGAGATGCGTTTTATTCGGACTTTGCCATTAAACAATTAACAAATAATCGCGATTTCTCTGCTACTTACGAAAGCGTAATATATGCATAGGTTATCCATGCAGGCTGAACTTACATTACAAGATATTCCTTTAGTCAGCTCACATTAAAAAGTTCCTTAAAAAGGTACATTGCCGTATCGGAGATAACTTTACTTCATTAAGTCAAAGTGTTTTTTAGTTTAAAAGTTTAATGAATGTGTGGGATTGTGTGTGGCAAAGGAACACTGTAAAAGATTTATGTAATGATACTCCATAAAATTGGTGGCAGCCTTGCTGACTCCATTTTATTAAGTAATTTAACCGATATAACTGGTTTTACGTTAAACAAATGTGTAATATTATATCAGTTATATTAGTTTACATTACACCAGTATATAAGTTAAATTACACCATAAAATTATAGACAGCATGCTGCTACCAATTTTATGGAGTAATGTTACATATTTGTTTTACAGTGAAAGAAATTAATAATTTTGTTAAGTTTTATTGCCACAAAAATACGACTATTTCACATGTTTACGATAAAAACTGAACTCTGATACTACAATTAATTAAACTGTTAAAACTTTTCTAAAATGTGCATATATTTATTATATTATTTGAACTAATTTTTATTTTTTTATATGAAAAATTCCACTTTTTGATACGTCTTATGGTACAATACAACCTCCGGTATAAGAATCTATTTAAATTTTTTTATATAAATATTTGAAATCTGAACTTACTTATGGGTCTCTTTAGATTATACATTTTTTTTTCTACAAAATATCCGACTCTGTAACAAATGTTATGCCGCAAACAACACTCCAATAAGACATTTAATATTCGTTTTTATGACTTTTTAAAATGAGAACAGAATTATAGACATACTCTGTAGTGAAGTTATTGTGTTACCACTGTACTTTTAAAATTTGCTCATTTTTATCGATTGGGTGATTGAATTATATATCTTTATAAATGAGTTTCGGCGAATTAAAATTTAAGTTATCTTTTTCAAACTTATCTTTATCAAGTCAAAAAATAACTTTTCCTTTCATCCGACAACAGAAATGTTCATTTTTCACACGTATTCCATTTTGTCTGAAATGGACTATGTTACGATTTTTTATCTTGATTGGTGAATAGTTAATAAACTGGTCATAATAGAACATTTACGATGGGAAACGAGAATTCTCGTTTTCATTCAAAAAACACCATTGAATTAGTGTGTGGCTTCTACCTTAAAGAAAATGCATTTACATCATGTTGTCCATATTTTTTTTTAGACTGTAAGGAATTTTATATTAAATTCGCACATTGAAAGATCTTTACCGATGCATCAACTTGGGAAAACTATCAAGAACACCAATTTTCAAAAGACTTTCAGAACAGGGAGGAGCTTCTACTGTTTTAAAATTCAGATTTGATAAAAATTGCCCTTCAGCAATGTGTTAAAATAGTGCATATTTATTGATAAAAAACGCAAAATAGGTAATAAGAGGAAAAATTAATTAATTTATTAGTTAACACTTTTATTGATTTTGCAAGTGTAAAATGCAGGAGCATCAATTGTTGTTTGTATTCTAAAATTATTATCCCTAGGATAATTTTATACATCTATAAAGAATAATTGTTAGACATATTTTTACTTTCTTCTATCTTTACAGGAAGAAAGTATTGGATTGAAGAAAATTTTTGAATTCCGGTTTTCGACGGATTTACACGTTTTATTGGTCAGAGATTCCAAAAAAACATGTTTTTACAAAAAGTCTGTCTGTGAGTCTGTGACTGTCTGTCTGTCTGTATGTATGTGACACACATTTTTTGGGCGCTCTAGCTCAACAACTAATGCACGGAATTTAATAAAAATTTATATTCCGGTAGTCCCTGATATAAGTTGGTGCTGCTTAGTTTTTGGTGTAAATCGCTCAACAGGTGGTGCTGCTATGCTGCATTTTACCCGATTTCCGTAATAGCTGTATCGCAAGAACTAATGCACGGGTTTTCATAAAACTTCAGATTCCGTTAGTCCTTGACATGAATAGATGCTGTTTACGTTTTGGTGTAAATCGCCTAAAAGGTTACGCTGGTATGCTGCATTTTGCAGGATTTACACGATTACTGCAATAGCTCTATCTCAAGAAATAATGGACACATTTTCATCAAACTTCAGATTCAGTTACTCTTTGATATGAAATGATGCTGACTACGTGTTGGTGTAAATCGCCCAATAGGTGGCGCTACTGTGATGCATTTTGCACTATTTCCTCAATAGGTCTATCTCAAGAACTAATGCACGAATTTTCATCAAACTTCAGATTTAAGTATAACTTGATTAATATTGCTGCTGATTATGTGTTGGTGTTAATCGTTCAACAGGTGGCGCTGCTATACTGCATTTGTCATGATTTGCGCAATAGTTCTACCTCAAGAACTAATGCACGAATTTTCCTCAAACTTCATATTCAGTTAGACGTTGATATAAGTTGATGATAATTAGGCTGTGGTGTAAATAATCCAATAGGTGGCGCTACTATGCTGCATTTTTCTGGATTTACACGATTTCAGCGACAGTCATACCTCGAAAACTAATGGACGGAATTTCAACTTTTTACAATTCTCATAATGAGCACAGATTGCCATTTAATTTGGCACTGTGATATCGAATTTTGAAGTATTGACATGTATGAGATAGAAGAAAGTTTTGTGATGGCTACAACATACTAGTTTTTTATTTACAATCAAAATTAACCCTTTAAGCGTCCTAAACGTGTTTTTCCGTCACATAACGTTTTTAATCAAAAGGTGATTTAACACAAAATCGATATTAAAGCTAATTTTTTTAAAGGAATAACATAAATGTGTAAGGTTATCAAATAAAAATTTTCATACCAATACTTTTCATAAATATTATTTTATGAATTGTTAAACATGAAAGGAAAATTCTGCAGGACGCTTAAAATGTTAAGAGAATTTTTTTTTTAAATTAAGTCAAAAAATAATATAAAATTGCTATGATAAGTTGTCCGGAATATTTTACAATTGTCGAACAGAGACTTTAAATGATTTTCACAAAATAGTGCTAAGAGTTTTTTTCACAACAGATTAAAAGTTTTACCCCCAAAATTGTATTATTATGAGCTAATAATAAACGGTTTAGAATAATTTTTATGCTGATACACTTTAGAATAACTTTTAAAAATATAAATTGAAGACATATTTTTCTCAGTTTAAAGATCCACTATCGCCTTAGGGAAAGTTGCTTTTTGATTCCTCTGAGGCTTTACTTTATATGAAAATCGAAATATTTATAAATGTAAATAATATCTGATGTTTTAGCAACCAAACGTTCTCCTAACATTTTTCTTCTATCAAGTTCTTTGTTATTAAGTAAAGGAATTCCTTTTATTACATCTCAGAAGATTATAAATTCCTTTGGTGTATCATTATAACATTGTCTGTGAATTTTTTTGATGTTCTTATACCTATTATAACGTTTCACTGTTACTAAGTTTATTCCCAAAGTTTATTATCAGTATAAAATATCTTCAAAATATCACAATGTGAAAAACATTCAGTTAAATTTTCGTTTTTTCAGTCATGCTTGAATTTTATACGAAAGAATAACGTTAAATTTCACCATTAGATAATATTTTGTATTTTCAGAAGCTTTAAAAAATTTTTGATTTTAAAATATTTATTATGCTCTTTAACACAGTTTTCTTGATAAACTGACTGAGAATGCATATGCTATCGTTTGAAATTTTATATTTTATATATATATATATATATTTACATATGTTAATGTTATTTTTTAAAAATAATTTTTTAAAATTTAAATTACACTACTGCTCCATTAGAACAAAAAAAGTTTTATAAAAATCTTCAAAGACGTATAAAACAACACATTTTAAACCTTAATATTATATTATGTCCTTTCTTGGTAGTTGAAAAGGAGTATTTAAACTGTACCATTTTAAAATTTCTGTTTTATTAGTTTTGATTTAGGGATGAAATGCAAACTGAAATTCATTATAACACGTGTTGGAAAGGTGATAATTGTTTGTATCGTGTAGAATTGACTTGTAAGGCCGTTACATGTTTTGCATAATTGTTTGGAAATTTTAAATTTTCTGGTTTATTAGTTTAGATTTAGTGGATCAAATGCAAACTGGAATTCATGCCGACACTTGTTGGATAGATGATAATTGTGTGTAGCATATAGGAGTAACTTGAAAGGCCGCCATTTGTTTTGCATAATTATTGGCAAATTAAAATTTTCTGTTTTATTAGTTTAGATTTCGTGGATCAAATGCAAACTGAAATTCATTACGAAACGTGTTGCAAAAGTGATAATTGCATGTAGATCGTAGAAGTGACTTGTAAGGCCATCACTCGACTTGCATAATAGGTTGGCACCTTAAATTGCTTTTTCAGTCATATTGAAGTAATGGCATTAAATTGCTTTTTCAGTCATATTGAAGTAATGGCGTTAAATTAGCGGATGTAAACCCTCCTAGTGCGCAAAGGAACCTTTTCAACTTTTTTGAAATGGTAGCGTAACAATACATCCAAATTTCACTTAGATACTAAGGATTCCTTCTAACACTCTGATCTATTACTGGCACAATGGGATAAACCCGGGCTTCCCGGGTTACAGAATATAAGTAAAAAACACTTTTTTAAATTCAAATCTCTAATAGATTTTCTGACTTGGAGATAAACTTTTACATCAGAATTTTCCATACTGAACATTTCAGGGGTTTAAGTGTGTAGTTTGATTACATGTCTAAAATTCGTTTTTTATTGTAATTATTTAGTGATGAAATTTTAATTTGATCATGGAATGATATGCGGGATACAAACTGAGCTATTTATATTAAATTAAGTGCAAACGGATTTATTTTTCTTAATCTTCTGCACACGATAAAGATAGATTTAAAAAATTCAGGATTGGAAATTAATTTAAAAACATAAAAATGAGTAAATTAGGATACATTTTTGAATTAATTGTGAAACAATTTCCATATAAATTGCTTATGAAAGTACATTTTTCCTTTATTCGATGGAATAAAAATTGAAAATGTGCTATGTTTAGAAGTTTAAGGTATTACAGACAAAAATAAATTTAATTGTCTAGTGTTGCCACCGAGCAAATGACGTCATCGTTATGCAAAGTCACGTTTGTCCTTTATAATATAGATAACTAATTCATAAAAGAGGATATAGGGCATAATGTAGCAACAGTGTAAATGAGCAGGAAGTTAATCCTTCCGCTGCGCAATGGATTATTAACTTTTTCGAAAGGGAAAGTGTAACAATCCATTTATATTTTACTCAGATAATAAGGATACTGGAACACCTCGTCAATAATTGGTATATGCGTTTCATAGAAAGGAGAATAGTTGTTGAAAATGAAGTTAGCGACATCCGTATCAATGGTAGTGATGGAAACGTCCATATTTTTGCGCTTTCTAAAATAATGAAAAACGACGAATCAAAACATTAAAAAACAACGCATTTCTGGTGAAAAGTATTAACCTTTTTCAAACAATTTTGACCTCATATGGCAGCTTTAACTGAAAGAAATTTTGAAGAAATGTACTGGACAAATACGAACTGCTTACAATCCAGAGTTGTTATCCTGGAATTATTAGATTTGATGTGTGTGCACAAACAGAGACATAATAACATATAAGATTGACATATATGTAAAAGAACTGTCGATTGTCACTGGATAAGATATATATACGGCCATATGTTTCAAAATATAAACGGTCAAGTGCGAGTATTACTCGCGCTCAGAGGGTTCCGTACAATGAATATATGAATTATTAACTGTATTATTAAAAAAAATCGTTACTAAAAGAATATTAAGACTGTAAAAAACTATACATAGCTGAATGTACTGGAAAAATATGAATGGGTATACCATAAATGTTCAAAGTGATATGAAGCCTAAATAATATCAAATATTGCTGTTCTGTAAAACTCTTTTTTATTTTATCCTAATTTGTTTATGATGAACTTAATTCGGTACTGACAATAAAAGTAGTGCATATTTAAACTTCATTTGGAATTTCATAAAACTAAATTCACCGTAGTAATAATCTTTTCTTTTTACAATTTAGCTAAAGTAAAACCATTTTCAATGTTTAAACGTGGCATTGTGCTAAGCGAGTTTCGAAAGGAGGTCGCAAATCTGCTACTCCGCCTTGGTCCGTGCCGCGTTTTTCCAGATAGGTTTTTAATAAACTTTAAATGACACGGGAGGCGCATTGAGTGATCCACTCAATGCAAACTAGTCGCCCCATAGTGTTTATCCGATTAATTCTAATTAAATTGGTCTGTTTTTAACAATTTGAAATTTATTGATTTTATACTGCTACTGGGTATTATATTACACAAATATATCATTAGAAGCTGTTATCAAGGCTTTAAAAGTCGATGGTACATAGAGTACGCCGCCCCTGTCATAATGTAAGTCCAAACCTTCCGTGTCTTTATGGGTTAATATCTCGGCTAATTACGGACAATGTTTTTCGAAAATCATTATCAACAATGATTTTATACTTCTGCTACGATAGGTACCTCCAGTGCGCCTCCACACTTTTTCTGAATGCCCGCAAATCGAAATTTGTGTGTAAAAAACAAATGCACTTTTCTCAATAACTACGCAACCTAACGTAATCACTATAATTTCTCTGCAAGGTTTAAATTAACGTCTACTACCTCTAAGTTTTTCATAATTTTAGTTTCAGTAGATTCAGAGATAGATGAGGGGGAACATATTCTTGCACTACATGTTCGATGATATTTCTTAAAATATAATACCTAAATTTAAAAGAAATGTATTTTTGAGTTCAGCGTTATGAAATCTTTCACACGATACCCCACATGACATACAAAGAAAATATTTTTTTCCAGTAACTTAATTGGCCCCTGTACATTTTTCCTAAATATATTTGTGAATGTTTAATGATCGTTAAATATGTAGGTCAATAGTCTTTATTACTTCCCCCAATTTGAACTTTCCACGTTCCATAGTTTACGAGTAAAATGGCTGTGACAGGCAGACAGAGACAGGAGTGATCTTATAATGGTTCCGTTTTTACTTTTTAAGTACGGAACCCTAATGACACACCTGGGATTTTTTTTTCAGTTAAAACTATAAAAGATTTTATCAAGAATAATACGTGTTTTTCCTCTCCGCGTTTTATAACTTTCAGCAATCTCTTTGGAAAGGATAAACTGTATAATTCTATAATTTCTGTAATTGGATTTTATACTATTACTATAAGCAGCAGACTTTATCTCTCACTTTGGATTCAGAGTTCTAGGCTTCCAATGGCCAATAGGGAGCTTGGATTAATTTTTGCTATTGTTACTAAAACAGTATAGCATCACTTTCCAAATTTTAAGTACCTTAAGGGACATTGAATCATAGGAAATACGTCCCTTAAGTTACTTAAAATTTGGAAAGAGATGCTATGCTGTTTTTATAATAATAGTAAAAATTAATACACTCTCACAAATATCCAATTTCGTTTTATTTTATGTTTGTACGGTTTTCATTATACATGAAGTCTCGTGACATGGTTTACCAAGTTATTGTTTTAAAATTTGTTTGCAAAAATATTTCTATCATGAATGATTTTGAAAATATTGCCGTTTGTGCGATTAAACGAGTGTTAATCTAAATAAAGATATTATATAAATTTTATAGCTTTTTTTAGCTTTTTTTCATTATAAGTGATTAGAAAATATATTTTTATAGATTATTTTTAGATTTTAAATTATAATAGCATATAGTTAAGGTGGTCCGGGACACAAAAATCTTAAAATTTTCCAAAAACATTTAATTGGATTAAAATTTTCTCTGTCGATTTCTGCTTAATATGACGTTTAAATCATGTTTCTATCTTAATTAGAACAGGAGATATTATTTTTTTCGTTATAGTTTGTTTTCAAAATCTACCTTTCAAGCTATGGTTGTCAAGAAAACGACTTCTTGTGAAATTGTGTTTTTCTTCATGGTTGGTTTTTTCACCATTTCTCATATTTAAGTTGTTATAAGTCTAGAACCGTTGAAGATAAATGTTTGAAACTTGGAACATATATTTCTCAATTGCTTTACTTTAACTTTGAGCCAGCAAATTTGAAAAAAAATATTTACTTTTGAAAATATGAATATTTTAAAAAAAGTTACATCAATTTTTATTAAGTTTTTACTTTAAATATTTTTAATTTTTTTTAATATAATTTTTTTAAATGCTGGCTCTAAATTAAAAAATATATATTTCTGTTTATTTAAATGAAAAACAATTTAAATTCTACAAATAATATTTCGCGTCATAACGATTTTAAGTTATACCACTTTTTTCATAAATTTTAAATTTAATTTTTTTTTTTTTAAAAGCTATGAGAAGTTTTATCATTTGATTTTGTTTACAAATGATATGGTTAACCATCACAAAAAAATTCAAAATTTTAACTCAATAAATAAATATTTTTTTGAAAATGTGTCTCGGACCCCCTTAAATTAAGATTATGTAACCGTTTTTTATAAAAACGGTGAAATGACAGAGCAGTTTTCGTCAAATTTTTAACAGTGTAGTTATGATTAATAATTCATATTTGTTTATCTGTAACTAATAAGAAATAAACACATTTTTAACTAATTTGTCTCAGGATGTACATCTTTATAATCTTTAACACTTGAAATACTCGCTACTTTTATATGAAATCAATTATAGATTATGTTTATATTTCAAATTACTAGTTGAATGTACCAATCCCAAAACTTTCTTTTATCTAATACATCTTAATATTTTGAAATTAATTACATATGTTATTACTTGAATGTTATTAGTCCAATACTATACCAACTTTGATTTTCATCTTAAATTTCTGATTCAGTCAATTAATCGGAGTAAAAAACGAGTTAATTTTGGTCAGCATATTTAATAAATACCAATATTTTTTCGTCATTCTGTTATACATCAGCTGTTTGTAAATAGCCGGCGTAGGAAGATGCGAAGTTCCCATCGATGAACGAGGCACCGATGTACAATAAATCTACAAAAAATCTAGAAAAGAAAACAAAAATCGTTATTACAGCGCCCCCTCCCAGCGGAATATTTCTAAATTAAAGAAGGACCTGCTTGCCATAGCTGAAAACATACATAAAAAGTTTGGTTCAATTCTATAAATAACTTCATATACTTGTCAGTGTTATAATAATGAAAATGACACATAAACTGTTATTACATCGCCCCCTTCCGCCGGAATATTTCTAAATTGAAGGGTGCCCTGCTGGCTATAGCGAAAAGCACTCACAAAAATTTTATTCAATTCTATGCATAACTTCATACAATTTTTGAGGGTACAATAGCGATTCACGGGCTCACGGACCGACATACATTTTGAATAAACGTATTTTGGTGCATGTCTGACTACTAAAATGAGTAAATCCGTCTTCAACCGGAAGTCACAAAAAATTTCGATTACAATACTTTCTTTTATTGAAGATAGAAGGAAGTAATAACAGCATATGCATCCAAATATAACAAGTTTTTAACCGTTTGACTGAAAATAGTATAAAATATTTTATTAAAAAAAATCTTTAGATCGTGATATTTTTTTTATTATCATTCCTATTGAAATAAATCGATTTAGTATCTAATCCTATAATATTAAATAAGATTTTCTATTATCTATAAACAGAAGATCATATCACCCTCTTCAGATTAAGAGGATTTGGCTCTTAATGCTCAACAATATAATTTTTAGAGAAAACATTTTTTTTAGAATTATGGGAAATTGCTCGCATACAAGAGAACTACAAATATAAACAAAAGGTTATTGTTCAAACATGTACTATAATTTAGTCATTTTTATTATAATTTTATTTCATTATGATAAAATATTGTTTTAAATAAATCAAAAACAGAATTTTTTTTAATAAATGAAAAAAGCATCTATTTTTTTATTATCTTTAAATGGTCATACGATCATATTATGGTCCACATAATGCTCAATTACTGTTATGTACCTGTTTTTTGTAAAAACGGAGGAATGACGATATAGTTTCCTGCAGATTTTTAACAGTGCAGTTATGATTAATAAATTCATATTTGTTTTTATCTAATCAGTGATAAAAACAACACATTTTAACTGATTTATTCGAAGATGTACACCTTTAAAATGTGAGCTTCATATGACACTTAAATTAATCGGTACTTTTACATGAAATCAACTATATTATGTTGATATTTTAAATTACAACAGCATACGCTTCAAAATATAACACATTTTTAACTGTTTGAATAAAAATTGTAAAATATTTTATCAAAATAAATAATAAATTATTTTATAGGTGGTAATATTTACTTATTATCATTTCCATTGGAATATGTTGATTTAGTATCTAATCCTATAATATTAAATCGGATTTTCCATTATCTATAAACAGAAGATTATATCTCCCACTTCAGACTAAGAGAATTTGGCTCTTAGTGCTCAACAATCTGATATTTAGAGAAAATATTTTTGTTAGGAATTATGGGAACGTGTTCCCAGACAAGATATCTACAAATATAAACAAAAGGTTATTTTTCACATATGTACCAACAATTAGTCATTTGGATTCTATTTTTATATCATTACAGTAAAATATTATGTTAAGAAAATCAGAAAGGAAAAATGTTTTTAATAAATGAAAGAAGCATGTATTTTTGGGATTTTATGGTCAGTTGAGAGTTAAAGGGTTGCATGCCTGATATATCTTCCAAAAAAATGTTTTTTGAAAGAACCTGAATAATCATATACAGATACACTATATGGCGAAAGGTGACCGGTCACTTGCGATTTTAGACGTTTTGTTAAATATCTAGAAAAATACATGAGGAATTAACCTGAAACTGCAGGTGTGTAAAAAGTATAGTATAGGTCATACATTTCCGCGAAGATTTTTTTCCTGAAACCCCATAGGGGACCGTTAACAAATTGAAAAAGAACGAATATCTTTTGGATAACCCTGTAAAAACTAATGTAGCAAAAGAGTTCAAACACAAGATTTTTAATAAGTGGCTTATTGCAATATACTGTGTTCATTTTTATGAGGATAGCATGTATACTCGTAGAGAAATTAATTTTTTTATAAAAACAGCCCCAAATTTCGCCAAGTTTTTTGCTTATAATTTGCAGAGTTCTTAATATAAAAAAAAAAGTACTTTTCGGAAAATATGACTGATCAGAATTAAAAAAATAATAAAAATTGGAGTAAAAATGAGTATGGTTATTAAAAAATGTTTCACTGCGCATGCGCGGATGCAATCAAAATACAATGTGCATAATGTATTAGCTAAGTATATAGAGCAACTTTTGTGAAAGTGTCAAAATCATAGCTGGAAAATTCTCAAAATAATCGTCGATAGAATAAGCTCGAAATCCGTTGTTCCCCAAAACAAGCAAAAAGATCAGGGCTTGTATCAAATATCCGTTGATTAATGCCAAGATAGCGTACACAATATTGCACGTACTACTATATTTGGATACAAACCCTGATTGTTTTGCTTGTTTTGGGGAACAACGGATTTCAACCTTATTCTATCGACGATCATTTTCAGAATTTTCAAGCTATGATTTTGAAACTTTGACAGAAGTTGCTCTATATAGTTAGCTAATACATTATGCACATTGTATTTTCATTGCATCCGCGCATGCGCAGTGAAACATTTTTCAATAACCATGCTCATTTTTACTCCAATTTTTATTATTTTTTTAAATTCTGATTGCAATGTATTGTGTATAATATTGTTTGTCATATTTTCTGAAAAGAACTTATTTTTATATTAAGAACTCTGCAAATTATAAGCAAAAAACTTGGCGAAATTTGGGGCTGTTTTTATAAAAACCTTAATTTCTCTACGAGTATACATGCTATCCTCATAAAAATAAACAAAGTATATAACAATATGCCACTTAGTAATAATCTCGCGTTTGAACGCTTTTGCTACATTACTTTTTACAGGGTTAGCCAAAAGATATTCGTTATTTTTCAATTTGTTTACGGTCCCCTATGGGGTTTCAGGAAAAAATCTTCGCGGAAATATATGACCTATACTATACTGTTTACACACCTGCAGTTTCAGGTTAATTCCTCATGTATTGTTCTAGATATTTAACAAAACGTCTAAAATCGCAAGTGACAGGCCACCTTTGGCCATATAGTGTATATTAAAGCGTAAACCTCATTCTGTAAAATCAGACACAAAAATTCCCACATTTGCGCATGCGTGAACTTATATTTACCAGATCTTCCATTTAGAGGGATGGTAGCGCAGGTCTGGTTAGCAGAGTGGTCTAAAGCACCAGTTTAAAGCTCTGAACTTTTGTAGACGACGCGGTTTCGAGCCCAACGCCCGGCAAAATGATTTCTGTACCATTTTTGGCAGTAATTAGTTTCGATAATGACATATTTTATTTAGAGGAGAAGTTGTATGATTTTGATTTTATTATTATTTGAGTGGTTTATCATTAGATAAAATTTAACACTCAAAAATATTTTGAAAAAATAATTTTATATTTAAAATATTTAACCTAAAATATTTTACACGTATTTATCAATTAAATAAATTGAGCTGATCTACAGCTTTTGTTTACATTTTGTTTACCATTATCAAGGATATATAGTTGTGTGAATCAGAAGGAAAAGTCTGCCATTCTTTTCCGTAAAAAAAATAAATAATTAATTAAATAAAACGGAAAGAAAGAATATATTTAATGTAAGAACTATAAAATAAATTGTATTGATATCGATGGTTTAATATTTAAATAAAAATGAAGAAAATAGTAAAATAAAATGCAAGTAATAAAAATATATATTATAAATCATTAGTTGCATCTAGTTTCAAAATTAATCTTTTAGAGAATGATACTGATATAAATAAAATTAATGGCAGCTTTTAAAGATCGTGTAGTTAAAAAAATAAAAATAAAAATAGATATTTTTTTTTCAAAAAAAAAAAAATGAGACTGTAGTAAGTAAAAATAAATGTTCTGACCGGTATTTTTTGGTAAATTTCTGATAAAAGGCAAGCATAATTGGTTGTAAATTATAAACTTAAAGTTCTTTCACTCCATTCAATAGGTTAAACTGACAGAACCCTTTAGTCGCCTTCAAGAAATAGGTATCACTTATGCAAAATAAAAATTTGTCACGATTTCAATAATTATTTTAAAAGCACTTAATTCAAAATTCAAGAATTTTTCTAATGGCACATTCAAGTTATTTACCGTCAAATCTTATATCTATGTTAGGAGGCTATGCCCCCTGCAAGCGACGTTTGCCAACCTCCGTTCAGACACCGCAGAATCTAAAAACACGCTAATCTGATCGGTTTTAAAAATATTAGAGAAGATTGAATTATACTGCAAAAAGCTGTGCAGATCTCCCTGTAAACGGGTTTCCAGTCAATTCCCTTTGATTGCAAAAATTTAAGGGCGAACCAGTTGCTGTTAAGACATCCAATGGTTGTTATCGTTTTTGATTAAAGAGGATTAGTTAAACATTTGAAAAGAAGCTAAAATAAAATAAATAAAGAATACAGAGTCTTTGTCTCCCGGTATTTTAAAACAATCTCTATAACAATAGCCTAAGTCATGTGACTATCGTCAACAGTTCCAGGTGGACTACTTCGCTTTTTATGTTCTAGGTGCCATTTTGGTAATTTAATGTTAGCCAGGCACAGGTGATAAGCCGCCAAATATTATTCTATCGCCATCATTTCATCTATATTATAATAGTTCAAGTCTCACTGGCATAAACAAATACGGTCTGATCCCTTTGCCGTTCATATGAAAGTTTGGCACAGATGTCATTGGCGCGAATTTTTGCGCGAAAATTTGGCGAAAACCTCGTTTTCAAATGCCAGTTACATACGCATTTTTGCTATTACTTAGTTATGCCGTCAACCAAAAATCTATCGCCAAACTATAAGATTAAATGCCAATAATGGTTGATCGTAAATGTCGCATTCACTTGACTTGAAACAAGTGACTTGACATCAAACAAGTTACACGTGTTTACGTCATCAAGTGAATTTTATTTCAATTTTTTATTTATATATTTATTAATGTTTTACTAATTTATTTGTTCTTTCGTTATTTAAAATAAAATTATGTCAATTTCTATAATTTGGCGAAATTGGCCGACGGAATAACTAAGTAGTACCGTATTTTTTTTAATTATTTTCTATTATTTTCTAAACGAAATATAAAAAAAAATAATTAATAATTATAGAACAAAATAATTTATATAATTTATAAAAATAAATAAAAGTAAATAAACATTTATTATCAAATAAACAACAATAGCCAGGTTACCATGTCAACCTTTTCTGAAATACGAAAAAAAAATATTAGTTTGATTAAAATTTGAGTTGCCATCATTAGAAAAATTTATATAAAATTGGAAAAAAATTAATATTTCGAAAACTAATTCAAATTTAAAAATTCTAATACCAGTTTTGAGATGTGCGGACCAATGCTGATTTTTGGTGTTAATTGCATCGCAAGGTATTTTATAATTTAGGAGAAATCGCTTGAAAAATAATTAGTTGTTTAATCAGTCGATTCATATATCCGTTTCATAAATTCGTTTCATATATCCGTTTCACAAATTAGTTTCATTAGGATTTTATATATATAGGGTAGATAAATACTGTATGGAAAATAAATATAAATGAAAAACTTCTTCATATTATTTTTAAAAAGAACGTCAGAATTCTGTAATTAAGCTAGTTGTTATAAAAATGCATCAAATGTTCTCAGAAAGCAATGACTAAAAATGCTTAAAGTAATTTTTCAAAAATAATTGCACTGCTTTTAAAATTGAACGTAAGATAACTCTCGAATAACAGAATACTTTTATATGAAATTATAAATTATAATAACACATGCTTCAAAATATATCATTTCTGAAATTGCTTGAATCATGCATATATTTTTTTCTGCGATTTTTTTTCCGACGCATCATTAGAAAATAACATTTTCAATCAATTCTATTGAAACATTTAGTCACTAATCCTATAACTTATGGAATTGGATTTTCTACTATCAAAAACAGAAGATTACATCTCCCACTTTGGATTAAGAGGATTTCTTTCTTCAATGCGTTACAATCAGTTATTTAGATAAATGTTTATGTTGTGAATTATGAGATCATACTGTATATATGAGATTTAGAAATGCAGACGAATTGTTAATTTACAAATGTGTGTGAATAAAATAATAAACTGAAATCTAAATAGGTTTAAAATTAAATTCAAATTCAATAAAAAAAACATTCCTTTATATACCAGAGTTTACATATATATATATATATATATATACAGTGTGTCCGCTCTCAACGGTGTCCAATGGCTAATTCCTAAACCGTTAGTCATAGACATATGGTTCTAATTACAAAAATGTTTTAAATCAGGTAAAGAAATATTTTAAAAGCGATTATGGTCAATAAAAACATTTCTTTAAAAAATACGAAATTTAATTTTGTATACGGTCCCCCGGTCCTATAAGTTATATTTAGAATAATTTTCCTATTACACTGACAAGTAAGAACAAAAAAGTCCTATTCATATAACCCTAAAATTGAAGGAGTTATGAAACTTTAAAAATGCATGACTTATACCACTTTTCTGCTCTGAAAACAAATGCGTTCGCCTTGGCTTTGAGGGGTTACATACCAACTGCTTAAAGAACTCGAAGATATTATTTCATGTGTATCTGCGCTTTGAAAAAAGTCGTACAAATATTACGATTAAGTTAACATTTATTAAGCTTCAGATTGGCTAAAATAACATATGTTTTACTTTGTCAGGATTTTCTTTTATGATTTCTTTTAACAAAACTGATGTACCGGGACCCGGCATGGAATCTTTTTCACTATGTTGACTTTGCGCCTTTTAAGCAATTACTTTGAGATTTGATTTTCATTTGAAATATTGTATGCAAGGCGAATGATTCTCTCTGGAATAATTTCTATGTATGAATATAGTTTTCTATCGATGCTGGATTTAATTATGTTTCGTGTTCGGCCCAGGTCGGTGGCTCACGATAAATATTCCATCTTGTGCTAAGTTTGTAGGCTTGCCAACATATAATAGTGAGGAATTTTCCAGGCTGGGTGGGTGTCGTTCCATGTGGTTTACTCGGATGAACGTAAGTGCGCTATACTGATGGCCCGGGTTCGAGTCCCGGCATTGAATCTTTTTCAATATGTTGGCTTTGCGCTTTTTAAGAAATTACCTTTTTTTAAAAACCCGAAACACAATGAACAGGTACTATGACATAACCTGCACTGTAAAAAAAAAATCTGTGAAGTTACTAAAGTTTTTCTAGGAAACTGGGATTCATAGAACTTTTAATGTAACGGCAACAACAAAATTTCATGTAACAGACACACTTTTGCGCCGAAAATCAAAAAATCTGTAAGGTTACTAAGAATTTTTTTGGAAACTGGGATTCCGAGAAATTTTCATGTAACTGCAGCCAGGGTTACAAATAAAAGTTAAGTAAGATTACTGAAATTTTAGCAGATTCATTTGTAAAGTTACAGATTTTTGTAGCTTTACAAAAACTAGTTTTGTAGATTTGCAGCTTTTTTCGTACAGTTACAGGTGAAAGTTTAGTAAGCATGTAACTTTACATCTGTAGAACTACAGATTTTTTTTTAGAGTGTGGTTGTATCGTAGAATGTTCTGGAGGTCATGTTGAACATTTGTTATTGGAAGAATAAATGAATGGAGCGTTATGTTGTTCTGTTCATTGTGTTTCGGGTCGTTAGCGCCCTCTACATATGATTTTTTAACTAATTTTTTTCTGCTAAACAAAATCCGACTACACTGTAAAAAAAAATCTGTGAAGTTACTAAAGTTTTTCTAGGAAACTGGGATTCCTAGAACTTTTCATGTAACGGCAACAACAAAATTTCATGTAACAGACACACTTTTGCGCCGAAAATCAAAAATTCTGTAAGGTTACTAAGAATTTTTTTGGAAACTGGGATTCCAAGAACTTTTCATGTAACTGCAGCCAGGGTTACAAATAAAAGTTTAGTAAGATTACTGAAATTTTAGCAGATTCATTTGTAAATTTACAGATTATTGTAGCTTTACAAAAACTAGTTTTGTAGATTTGCAGCTTTTTTCGTACAGTTACAGTTGAAAGTTTAGTAAGCATGTAACTTTACATCTATAGGCCTACAGATTTTTTTTTACAGTGTACCCTGTGAGTCCTTTTTTGCAAACCGCAATCCTTTACCATTATTTCTTCTTTTTTATGAGTTTTTAAAGTTTTAACGAACTTTTGGCTCCCTCGATATATATATATATATATATATATATATATATGACACGATTTCACTCGTATCATATAAACATGTGTATTTTAAGCACCCGCATACCCACATTATTCACTCAATGAAGAAATCATGGTTTTTTGCAGTCGAACAATCGTGATGGAAGAGTGGAGGATCAGGCTGTCGTCCATTAGAATGTAAATAATCGAAGCCGATAGATGCATCAAAACGTTTATTAATTGATCATATAATGCACCAATTTCGACTAGTTATAGGTGATCCATTTGCAGGCAGTCGCTACGTAGTAAAATGTACCACTAGATGTTATGAATAGAACAAATGATGAAAATTCAGGAAAAACACACACTCTATGTGGTGTGCTTTAATTAAGCAACTCAATAATCGTCAAATTCTACCTCTCCTAGCCCATGCAACGGGATATATCCTTGCGAAAACTGCCTGCGTATGAATACAATACACGATAAATGACATATCACGTAAAAAGTAGCCGAAAGGACGCGGTGAGAGCAGAATACGATAGGACCTAGCTCTGGGGCGAGGTGGGAAGCGCGGGTGACGACGATACGAACTATATAGTTTCGGCGTCAGAATTATTGCGCAAACAATGGCTGGCGGGATTTGCAAGGAATGATGGGAATAGAAAGAACAAATGATATTTAAAAACATTCGAAAGAAAAAGAATTTATTTTTAGAATAAAATGAAACAGTAATTTAATGAGTTTTATGAGATTGGATTAATTGGCGAATGGATTAAGGTTTTTAGACTAATAAAAGAATACGCAGTTTTAAATGCATGAAATAAAAGACAAAAGATATTAAGATATTATTAAAGATAGGTAAAAAGGAAAAATGTTAAGAATTTGGAATAGTTTTACTAAGATAAAAGGGCGAAAATTTTATTATTACATATCATCCCTCTCAAAAAGACTAGATGAACTGGCAGGTCCTTCGCCCTGCAAGTTCATAGAAGGGAAATGTTACATTGACTTGGATTACAATTTTGTCACCTGGAATAGGCTTAAAATAAACTGTCTAAAATATTAATAATGCCTATTAAATTTAAATTTTGACATTATAACGCGAACTAGTGGAATTGGTATTGAAAATACAAGGACAAGAGGTTAATCTTGTTTACAATTTACAAAGATAGTTTTAGTAATATCAATATAGAATAAAGTAAATATAAAACTTATGAGTAATCATTCTTTAGGTTATTATAGAAGAATGTTTTTATGGAACATTCATGGCTCATATCCATGAGCAAGCAATAGATCACGGACTGTAGTTCGTTCATAATAGTTCAGTAATAAAGTTCTACTGCCTACATCACTATGAGGAAGGAGTTGAATCAAGCTATTAAAATATGGGTAGGCTAGTGAAATTACTTCTGAGAAATGTCCCCAAAAGTAAATTTCATATTGGGATTAAAAAGTACAATGTTCGTCTAAAACTTATCCGGACTAGCAACTCAATCTTTAAAAGTCCTTTCAGTCACCTTTCAATTTATATAAAGAAATTAAATATATCACAATAATAATAAAAATATTAATAATATCAAATTTAACAATAATAATAACAATAAAAATACAAAACAATTATTTAAGCAAACCTATTTACAGCATACTTTATTGTATGACCTTTAATGCTATGACATCTCTGTCTGAAATGCCAGAAAAATCTTCGATATGATATATCTAATGTGACTATATAATATAACTAATGTCATACAGTACTGTTATTATGGTATTATTTACCATATGGCCATCATAAGATTTCTAAAACTCTGCAAAATTCTGAAATTCAGAATTGTAACTCTTAAACCAGTAGATGATGATTTTCTGAGAATTGTAACTCTTAAGTGAGAATAACCCTTAACTGAGAATTGTAACTAGTAACTCATCATTTAATAAAATTCTTAAAATTAATCTCTACAATCCACATTTCCATTCCTTCTCGCTCTCTCTCTCTTTTTTTTTTTTTTTTTTTTTTTTTTTTTTTTTTTTTTTTTTGTAGGATTTATCTACACATCAGCTACCTAAAATAATTATCTTTCAATTACCTAATCATAGTCATACTCATATCGTTTTAAGTGGGTCTAGAAAGTCTATGCTGTATCATAACTTTATGTATGTGTTAACTGAAATAATGTTCAAGGTCAATTTTTGATGTATTGCATTGATCACAATAATCTATAATATTTTTTATTCTAAATTTCCACTAAATATCACATAATAATATTATAAATAATAATAATTATCAACAATAAATTCATAATCAACAATCTATAAATTTCAAAAATACCAAACAAATCATCTTAACATACTTCTTCGAGCATCTACTTAATATCTCATCTATATGACAAATGAGGTATGAATTTATGCTGAAATGTTAAATATGAAAGAAGATAATAAAATAAGTGAAAAGTACAAAATGTTTGTGAAAGAACTATCATGTTATCAACGTATTAGGCAATTTCTGGCTTTCGATCGAACAAGAAACACAGTTACCGAAGGAAAAACAAAAATCATTTTTTTATTTCAGATAATTTAATCTAGCTCCTTTTATGAATATTAATTGTGTTTATATTTATTTAGTTTTTTTTAGTTCTTTTTTCTTTTTTAAGTCTTTATAGTATTAAAAGGGTTTTCTAACTATTAAACATTTTTTTAATTTATAGACTAAATTTAGATTCAACATTATTTAGAAACTCTTAACAAAAATAATTAATTTATCCCATATAAACGAATTAATCCATCAAGAATTTCTATAAAATAAACTCTTGAGACGTCTCCCAAAAAACTTATCCGTAATGCTGAAAATACATAATTTTAATTTAAACTTTAATTTAAGAATTAATTACAAAAATTTAAATTATAGGAAGTTAAGATTAAGTTAGTGTTTTAACTTGAGTCTGCTGCTGTTGCTGTGATAATTGCTCGTGAGACAATTTAAATTATTATGAGAGTGATATAAGCGCAATTTTGAAACATGAATAATTTCGGTGTCTTTAAATGGAGTTTTCTTATCAATTTCAAAATTTACATCTGATATTTTTTTATGGATTTGTTAAGGTCCTGAAAATACTTGGGTAAGCTTTCTAGTATTTGGATAATGAAACTGTTCATAAATAACAAGATCACATACTTCAAATTTTGGCTCAACAGAATTTTGATCTTAATATTTCTTATTTTTTAAATGGAATTCATCAGTTCGCGCTTTTGCAATTTTAAGGGCTTCCTTAACAGGGGGGGTAGTAAGTTTGTTTAAAGGGGGCATCATAGGATAATTGGCCAAATAGTAAATAAGCAGGAGAAAATTTAGTTACTGAATGGGGGGTATTATTGTATTCATTTACGACTTCCGCAAGAAGTTTAGTCTAAGGAATTTTAGAGGTAGAAGAGTTAAATTTTAGTCTAGTTACTATCGTTTGATTGGTTCGCTTGTATTTGCCATTCGATTGTGGATGGTGAGATGAGGTTAAACGCTGCTTAATATTGTGGTTCCTCAAAATATTTTTGAACCTGGAAGAAGTAAAGGCAGCATTCCTATCGCTTAAGATTTTTTGAGGGGTCGGAACATTAGAAATTTTATTAAAACAGAATAATTGTTGTGGGGTTTGAATATTAAACATTTGTTTTAAACAATTCGTATATGTTTCAGTAGTGACACTCTTTGAGGGAAATTCCCACACACGTCGGGTTGCATGATCGATGACTATATGAAGATATTTTTTAGTTGAATTATAGTAGTTGAATCCTCCCACAGTGTCAACAGAAAGACATTCAAAAGATTGATCTGTGGTAGGCATAGCTTGTAATAAACCAAATTTTTTTCTGTCTAAGCTTTTTGTTTTTCTGACAGATGTCGCAATGCTTTACAAAGTTAGTTATATCTTGGGTCATATCAGGCCAATAATAATTAGGGGAGATTAAATTTAACATTTTTTGGATACCAGGGTGGCCAAATGTCTCATGAGCAATACCAAGCAACTTCCTTCTTAATGACATGGGGACTACTATTTTCCAAAATCCTTTCTTTCTAACAATTATAATTCCATTTTCATTTAGATAGTTTTTATCACAGACATTATCTTTCTCCTGCATCTCTTTAATTTCCTGTACATCGAGAAGAAAAGTTAAAGGTTGGAAAAAGTGCGAAATATGGTTTCTTGACAACATGTCAGCTTCGACATTTGTGGATCCCTTTTCGTACACTATATTGCAATCAAACATGCTTAACTTCAACGACCACCTAAATAATCTTCCTCCCAAATGCTTGACATTTTTTAACCAAACAAGAGATACATGATCAGTGTGAATGGTGAATTTTAGACCATGGAAGTAGTGATAAAATTTGTCTAATGTGTCAATGATGGCAAGACACTCTAGTTCAGTTATAAAATAATTCTGTTCATAACTTCTCAATTCTAAAGAATAGTAAGCAATTGAATGTAAAAACCCATTAGTATCCGGTTGTTTAAGCACTGCACCTACTGCCACCTGCGAGGCATCAGCAAACATATGCAATGCAGGGTCATAAATTCTTAAGACAGGTTTAATAATTAAGGCATCCTTTAATATTTGAAAAGAATCTTGGCAATTTGAATTCCATTCCCATATAGTATTTTTCTTGAGTAATTTATTTAGGGGATGTCTGATTTTTGCATAATTATCAATAAATTTATGGTAAACATTAATGGATCCCAAACATATTTGAAGTCATTTTACATTAGAAGGAGGTTTTAAATTTTTTATGACATCAATATTAGCATTAGCAGGAGTTAAGGCACCATTTTTGATTTCATATCCTATTAATTTTATTTTGAACAAAATTGCATTTAGATAATTTAAGTTTAATATTTTCAAGCCTACATAATTCAAATATTTGGTTTAGATGTTGCAGGTGTTCTTCTAAAGAGGAGGAAAAAACAATTATGTCATCAAAATAATAACAAGCAAAATTAATTCTATGTTTATTGAGAATCCTTCTAAGAGTCCTATTGAAAATTGGGGGACCAACATTGACCGAATGGAAGAATATTCCACTCAAAAAGTCAAAAATTGGTTGCAAAAGCCAATTTTTCAGTGTCTGCTGGATGAATGGGGGTGTGCCAGTAGCCAGAGGCTAAGTCCAAAGTGGAAAATACTGAGCATGACTTAATTTATCAAAAATTCCATCTATACGTGGTAGAGGTTCAGCATCATTTTTCATTATTGCATTTATTTTACGGTAATCTACACACATTCTAGTTTTTTTACCTTCATCGCGCTTCATAACTAATGTAACAGGGGCAGAATAAGGACTATAACTTTCTTTAATTAAACCAGCAGCTAATAAAGATTGAACTTGGTCTGAAATTTCTTTTTCATCTACTGCAGAAGTGCGATAAGGCCTCATAGATATGGGTAGGTCAGAAACTAAGAAAAACGCGCTGCGGCTCAATATTAATTTTTCCAACATCATATTTATTTTTGGAAAAAATGACTAAATAATCCCTTATATTATCCCTTAATGTTTTGTTTTTTATAGCATTTAACTCTCCAAGTAATTTAGAATCATTATCATTAATTTGATCAAAGGATTGAACAGCTATGACATTTTCATAATCGGGTTGCACATTCTGGTAGTTTTCATTGACATTAAAACGTAGTAACCTTAAATTATCATTGGATATGCTTTGAGATCGATTTAATACAAGGTTTCCCTGCAATACTTCACATTTATTACAATCTATTATCAAGTTAAACTTAGAATAGGCTGGCAATCCTAGTATAGTATAATTTAAATCAGTTTTACATAACATAAATTTAATACATTTTTGCACATTACCTATTTTCAACAACAAGTTACAAGATTGATTAATTGTAACAGTTCCTTTGGCTTGGTCAATAATAATAGGTGGAGTATTTATAACTTTAGCATTTAATAACTTAACAAACTTAAAAGGTAAAATTGATATTGTAAATCCAGAGTCGATTACACAAGGTAAATCCTTGTTATTGGCATATCCATGAATAATTAAATGTCAAATATTATGACTAGGTTGTTGTTGTTCACAAGGAGGAGGAACATAAGATTGCATAGGTTCAACATTAAAAATACCTCCCAAGTCCTCTCCCAGTGGAAAAAAATCCTGTATACCCCTTTTCATACACATTCGACATGGTCGACTGGGATATTTATTTTGAAAATGAGTAGTAGGCAATCTTGGGCAAACAAATCTAGAATTTTGAGCATTAAGAGGGTTTTGTGGCTGAAAATTAGAATTTGTTCTTTGAAAATTCTGGTTTGGGCGATCCCAATGTCTAGAAGACTGTTTATTATGCTGGTAATTTACATGATTTTGAGAATTATTTCTAACATTATGGTTGATTACATGAGAGGTGGCGATGACTACTAGTTGTTTAGCCATTCTGTACCTATCTATGGTGCTCTCTAGAGGGTTAATAATCATATAATTCTGATACTCTGGCTTCAAACCATCCGTCAAACCTTGGACTATGATGGTTTCACACAAATGTAGTTGTCTAACAATCTCAATTTTTTTATGAAATAACTTTCTAATTCATTAAGATCATTTACTTCATAGAAGCAAAATCAGAAAATCGGGGAAAATTTACTTTAATAAAATTTTCAGAAAGCATTTCAACTATCTTACTAAAAGAAGTACATTCTAGACATTCATTAATGAAAACTTTTAAAGGTTCTCCCTTCAAAAATCTACATATATTTTTCATTTTCCATATTTCATCTTTTTTTATCAGAAATGCATGCTTGATCAAAATGCTTCATCCAGGATTATATATTCATCCCCGACCCAGGGTCAAAGAAGATTATATTTACTTCGCTTTCACTAATTTTTACCCTAGGGCGTGTTACAGATCTATTTCTTAACACTGTAAAAGAGTGATAACTCATTCAATTGCGAGTTCAGAAGAATAAACTTTAACATAATAAACACAGATAAAATAACTCAATCAAATGTAAATATATCTTCTATGGTATAAATAATATAAAATAAACTATAAAATAATTCATTGCTATCAATTTATACTAATAACAATATTCTAAAATAACGAATTTAATCTTGCAACTATAATAAAATAGTATATAAATTTGATTTAGACATTGTAACAAAAATAATAGAACAAACTTGAACTTACAGTTACGAAAATCCCAGCAATGTTGACTAGAACTTTATTAATAAAAAAAAAAAAAAAAAATCTTTTCTTTGAGCACTCAGTTGCACCTTCCTCACTTATAAGATGAGTAAATCATAGTAGTTATCTTCATCAAGTGTTCTTATATGCCACGGGGAGGCGAAATTTTGTATTAAACTCAATTTGGTAGGTAACACATACGTATAGAAGATTCTAGATGCACATAATCGTCGAACATATCATTGCGTAATTCCATTCACTCAGAATTTCTTTGGTTTTATTCTGAGAACGTCATCGGCTCGAATTATTTTTAAATATCCTGTAAAATCCTGTCGACTTATGACAAAATTTCACTCGTATCATATAAACATGTAGATCTTAAGCACCCACATACCCACATTATTCACTCAATGAAGAAATCATGGTTTTTCGCAGTCGAACAATCGTGATGGAAGAGTGGAAGATCAGGCTGTCATCCATTGGTATGTTTCCCGAAGCATAAATGATCGAAGGCAATAGTCGCAACAAAACTTTTATTAATTGACCATATAATGCACCAAATTCCACTAGTTATAGGTGATCCATGTGCGGGCAGTCGCTACGTAGTAAAATGTACCACTAGATGTTATGAATAGAAAAAATGATGAAAATTCAGGAACAACACACACTCTAGGTGGCGTGCTTTAATAAGCAACTCAATAATCGTCAAATTCTACCTCTCTTAGCCCATGCAACGGGTTATATCCTTGCGAAAAATGCATGCGTATGAATACAATACACGATAAATGACAAATCACGTAAAAAGTAGCCGGAAGATTGCGATGAGAGCAGAATACGATAGGACCTAGCTCCGGGGCGAGGTGGGAAGCGCGGCTGACGACGATACGAACTATATAGTTTCGGCGTCAGAATTACTGCGCAAACAATGGCTGGCGGGATTTGCAAGGAATGATGGGAATAGAACACCAAAGAACAAATGATATTAAAAAAACATTCGAAAGAAAAAGAATTTATTTTTAGAATAAAATGAAAAAGTAATTTAATGAGTTTTATGAGATTGGATTAATTGGCGAATGGATTAAGGTTTTTAGACTAATAAAATAATACGCAGTTTTAAATGCATGAAATAAAAGACAGAATATATTAAGATATTACTAAAGATAGGTAAAAAAGGAAAAATGTTAAGAATTTTGAATAGTTTTACTAAGATAAAAGGGCGAAAATTCTGTTATTACACATATATATATATGTTTTTTATCATGCTCTAAGACTCGTATTCATGAACCGATTTCGATGAAACTCAACATATTCGCAGGACATACCAAGGTCTCGACCACTTTCGTTGGCCACCTTCATTCGCAATTTTGTTTCAAAATAACGGTAAAAAAATAAAAAAAGGAAAAAAAATTAAATTAAAAAATATGACCAAATGAAGTCGTAATTCAATAAGTTTTTCGTTTTGAGTATTCATTTTAATACAGGCATTTCGGAAAAATTTTGGTTCTTCGCTATCTAGAAAAATGGTTTAGACATAACACTTTGAAATTCTAGTGTGGCTGGCATTTTAAAACATTCTGATTTTTGTCATATTGTAACACTGGCATTTATGAAACGATTTGGAGGAAATTCAGCATATGTAAAAGATATACCAAGTTCATTGGCCATCTTCTTCCGCCATCTTATTTCAAAACGGCGGCCCAAAGAATAAAAAACAATAATAAACAATTTTAATAAGACGTACAAAAGAATTAGATAATCAAAAAGTTTTATCTTTCATTTATGAAGCCTTGATACAAGAATTCCACAGAATGTTAGGTTTCGTTGCTATCTACAAAAATGGCTGAGATATAAGCTGAGTTTGAATTACTAGTGCGACTGACATTTTGAAACTATCGGATTTTTGTAATGCTGTAACATTCGCAATAATGAACCGATTTGGATATGACTGAGTATGTGTACAGTAAATATCAAGGTTTCGACAGAGTTCGTTAGCCAGGTTTATACGCTATCTTTTTTTTTTTTTAAATGGCGGCCTGAAGAATAAAACAGAAACATTTTAAATTCAAAATACGTTCAAAAGAAATAAAAGCTCATTTTGTTTTCTTTTAACCCGTAACTGTAGACATGAATTTTCTTGCGCGTTCAGAGATATAATGTTATTTTCCTTTTTTGTCTTTTGTAAACAGCATTGGAATTTTTTTTAGAAACGCAATATATTCTGGAAATCATGTAATGATAAAAGAACTACATGTCGGTACTGAGGAATGATTTTATTCAAGGTAAAAAAAAAAAAAAAAAAAAAAAAAAAAAAAAACATGATAATCAGAGCCAAAAAACAACGCGGAGTCATTATGACTCCCGTCTACAGTTACGGGTTAAGTATTCGGTTTTTATTCAAGGATTCTATCTAAAAAAAATGGCTGCGATATAACAGTTTGAAATTCAAGGTTGCCTGACGTTTGAAACAATCTGATTTCTATCAGATTGTTTCCGTATTTGTGAACTGATCTGAATGTGACTGACCATGTGTACAGGACTTAGAGTGTAATCGAGTTCGTTGACTAGCTTCATGTGTAATCTTGTTTCAAAATTGCGGTCTGAAGAAAATAATGCAAAAAAAAAAAAAGCAAATTGGAAAAAATTGGGAAAAAAAAGGATTGGAACAAATTGGAAAAAAAAAAGCATTAGAAGTTGAAATTTTCTTTTGACTTTATGTGTTTGGTCACTGCATAAGTGCATATCAATTTCATTCTGTTTGAAAGGCTGTAACATCATTAAAATACATCATTAAACTTGAAATAATTTTTCCCTTGGCCTTAATGTAACGGAAAATTTTGACTGTCCCTGTAATTAAACTATATGTCCGATTTTCATAAAATTTAAAATGACTGGACAAAATTTTGCAAATACTATATATTTAAAATTTCATACCATTCGGAAGGCTGTAACATCATTAAAATGCACTTGCAATATTTTTTCCCATTGCCCATAATGTAACGGAAATATTTTGACTGTCTATGTAATTAAACTATACATCCGATTTTCATAAAATTTGAAAACACTCGACAAAATTTTCAAACAATTATATATTTAAAATTTCAGACCGTTCGGAAGGCTGTAACATCATTAAAATGCACTTGCAATATTTTTTTTTTCTCATTGGCCATAATGTAATGGAAAACTTTTGACTGTCCCTGCAATTAAACTATACACCCGATTTTCCTAAAATTTGAAATGACTCGACAAAATTTTACAACAATTATATATTTAAAATTTCAGACCATTCAGTTGGGTAGTTTTAGCTCTGTTATATGCTGACGGACGGACTAACGACGACTATAGGTGCTACGTATTTATATAATTACGAACGCACTTAAAATTGGAGAACAAATGAAACTAAATCTTCCTTCTTCAGCAGGCCGGATAGATTTTTAAAGTTATTTTATTAAAATATGATAATTTCCCAGCTGATGGGCAGGGACGTTTCGAAAAAAAAAAAAACATGTTCTAAAAGTGGGCCAACAACGACCTAGAAAAATTAAACTAAACTTTGTCTAAGATTTGTAAAATGAGCAGATGTTTAAAAAAATAAAATGTAGGTTTTCACCAAACAATTTCATTACTTAATTTTTTAAGAGAAGCGATATAACAGTATTTCGAAAATATAATATGTACTTCAGTAGAAAACATGGTATGTTCATTTTGAAAAATGCAGTTGTTTGACGGAAATTTGTCGAAGCCAGAGTGCCCATGTATTTTAAAATTACTGTTTTCAAAAAATAAACAAAAAGTGTTTAAACAGTTCTTTGTTCTAGCTTCTTCTACTACTATAGTTTCAAAATTTACCTTTTCATTTTCGATATGGATTTTTAATTAATTAAATGCTTTTTCTGTGTATAAAAACGCTTTAAGCAAAAATATATTTTCGAAATTCTATACCGCTCAAAGTGGACTTTAGGAAATAATTTGAAAGAATAACACATTTTTTTTCATAAAATTCTGGGAATTTAGGTACATTATTTTTTCTTTTATAATTATATTTTAAAGTTATTTAACCCTATTATGCGTGAACATTTCATATGCGGTTACACTGAAAAATAGCGCAACCAAATTGTGTACATTTTTCACATATTTGAATGCTAAATATAAATGTTTCTTATATATTTTTGGTATAATTTTAAAATTGTATATTGTATGTTTTTGCTCAATATAACATGATATTTATATTCGCAGAAAATGTTGAACAGACCTTTTTCATTACTAAATTTTTTCTTTAAAATTTTAGCTATTTTTAAATATTTTATTCACATTTTATCTTTCTGTTTCAAACAGAGTGAGCAATGCTGCCAATCTGATTTTCATACATGTTTATTTTAGGGTATAAGGATTTATAAAACATTAAGGGGACAATTTACCTTCTCAACAATTTTTTTTTATTTAAAAAGATATGGTTGAATTGATGAACACACTGCATTTTAATGTGCAGCTAAAAATACATTAAAAAATTAACTTTATATTTAATTAAAAATTTTTTAAAAGTTTATAAAAATTTGAATTTTTTTTTTTATTTCTACTACTTTTTTTTAAAATTGCTATATTTTAAAAATATTTTCAAATGTTTATTACACAAGACTGCGCTTAGGTGTTTAGATACATCTAATATCACATTTAATATAATTTTTTACCGATATATAGGGGAGGGTGGGGATGAATGGGACATTTTCACAAAAATATATATTTACATTTTTTTATTTAAGTTACTATCAATATTATATATCAAAATTATATTTGTAATATATGATTTTACAGCACGAATCGATGTGTTTTTTTTTTCAATAACTGCTTTTATTGCAGTTTTAACTTTTAATGCGGACTTCGGCTATCAACCTGCTATTTTTTTTCCACTTATGAGGCATTTTAGATTTGAAATGAAAGTGCAAAATGTCTTTTAAATATAGCATAGCAAATAATTTTCAATCATAACTTATTAATTAATATTAATTAAATGTATCGTAAAAACATGCAGAACGGAAATTATTGTGTCGATCAGAAAGTCATGTCGTGTTGGGAAAATCAATTCGTACCGGAAAATTCTGCCCGATAATAATTAGACATTAGATATCGAAATCAATGTCTAATAATTAAATGATTGAATTTTTCGGTACAAATTGATTTTCCCAACACTACCCGACTTTCCAATTGACCCAATATGTTAGGGGTGGGGATTTATTTGTGCAACATTTCAAAATTCAATATAATTTCCCCCATTTGATCAATACACATATACTATTTTTATCAATTTTATCTATTTTGATTAAGTTTTAGTACCAATTTTTTGATAATCCATTAATAATTATTACAATACAATAAGTAACACTCAGAAATTTTAAACAATAACAACTCATATAATACTATTTAATACTATTAATGGAAGTAAATTATTGATTTATCATCCTATATAATACTATTTAATTAATAAATAAAATTTTCAACATCTCTAGGGAGGAGTGAGAATGTCCCATTCATCCCCATTTGAAATGTTCCAGTCATCCCCATGATGCATAATATCCCTTCTCAGCCATTTTACCTCAAAAATTATTTTATCACAATGTTTACTATTCATTCATTTTAATTATTGATATTGAACCTTAAAATAAATAACTACAACATAGCTTAATTTTTTATATTGTATAAGATATTTCACATCTTCAAGTGTAAAAAAAAACTTACTTTTAAGCAGAGATTTCAGAAAATGCAACTGTGAAAGAAAATGAATTCAACAATGTGGTCCTACTTTTAGTTCTGAAGCACACTGTGGTAGACGTATATGGGGTTAGGAAACAATTTAAAATAAATGTTTATTGCCTGAAATATTGAGAATGTCCCATCCATCCCTTGTCCCATACATCCCCTAGCTCCCCTATATAGTGTGAAGTCTCACACATCTTCATATACTTTTCTTTTGTTGTTGTTTTTAAATAACAAAAAAGCTGAAGGCTAATTCCATGTGCAGATTTATAACGTATATAATAAAATATATGTATAAAAAGTTTATCTCTATCTCTAATACAAAAATAGTTTTAGCATTTTTAAAACATGAAAGTGAAGAAAATATGAATTTGGAGAAAAATACATTTAATGTTTTTATTTGTGTGGGCAATTGAACTGAGTAATTTACAATATCTCGCTATATAACTACCGTATAGGTAAAAATGAGGTGTCAAAATATTCGCAATTAAACAGGCATTCATTTAATATTAAAAAAGAAAAATTGATTTTTTGACCAATTTTAAGGTGAACTGCCCAATTAACACTTGGTACATCCAACTACTCGTAATTGAACATTTCCATTCACAAATTAAAGAAAGTTTATTATATTATATTTTATACAATTGTTATGTAAATTTTCGTAATTATTTTATATATTTTTATACAATTATGTAAAATTAGTTTTCTCTAATATGAATAAATAACTTATATTTATGCAGTGCGTCTAAATAAATTATTTTATGCATTATTCGCAATGGAATCATTTGCCAACAAATAATTTAAAAACACATTGTTTATTATTTAATTATCTTTTTCCGATAATTTTAAATTTTAGGTTCTAATTAAAATAATTTTTAGATTAGTAATTTTTTACTGTAAAATACTTATAATGCTTTTAAATGCGTATCGATAGTAATCATTTTTAAAAATGTTACAAAAGATACCATTCCTGTTTAAAATCAAATTAATGTAAATATTTAGTAAAATTAACCTTGATAGCTGTGAATAACCCTTATTTTTATATTTTCGAAAAAAAAAAAAAAATATGAGCGGAAATTCGCACTCCTTAAGATATGAATACTACATTTTTCATTAATATCGGAAGTACTTAATGAAATAAAATCTGTACTGAAGTATGGCGGCAGTTTTTTTTACAAAAAATCTGAAAATTTTGAGACGTACGAAATCTGATTAACATTCAAAAGTAATTTTTAAAATATATATTCAAAATATTTCGCAAATCTATTCTCTCTTACGAATGATCAAGAAAAAAAACAACAAGCATTGAATTTTCCTAACTAATTATTTTAACGAATTACTTGTTCTATCAGTGAAAAAGCGTTCATATAATTAAAACAAAACAAAACAAGAAAAACTTTCATGTTTTACTGTACAATAATAGAAATTTAATATTTTTATTTTAAAAGTACTTCGTTAGATTATTCGTTTAGAAGATTATCTCTTTTTAAAGTGACTTAAATTAAGGACTAGTTTTGTTCTTAATTTTGGGAGATTCAAAAAATGAAATAGCTAATATTCTCAAATGAATAGCAAAATTATTTATTAAAAGCATTTATTCAGTTGCGTTTATCCTCGGAAGGCAGGAGAAAAAGTGATCGTTCGAGAACTTTTAAAAATCCGAATCAGAAGATTAAAATCCAACAACGATTATTCCTACATTAAAAATCGAACTTTGATGCTTTCTACATTTGTAATAGAAATATATAAAAAAATTACTTTAAATGTTTTTCACAATTTTTTTATTATTATATTACATTTTGTTAAAGGATGCATTGAATGAAACGTTACTTTTATTTTTACTTTTGTGAAATTAAAAAAAGAATTATAATGTTTGAAAAGTAACATCAAAATATTTTTTTTAATTCATTCATGTGATTATTTCCTTGAAAACACAAGTAAAAGTCAATGTTCAAACACTTTTGGAAATTTTTTTACGTAAAAGCTCTTTAAAACTCTCTCACCTTTAAAAGTCATTTTCCCAACTAATACTGAAAATACTGAAAGAACACTTACATAAAAAACACCATTTGAATACCTTTGATTTGCCAATAAAAATACTTTGTTTTTATTTTAAATGTACTTCCTAGAAAATTCGTTGAAAAATTAATTATTTCGTAGAGGGGTATTAAATTAAGCAATATATATATATATATACACATATTTTTTTTTTAATTTTAAGAAACAAAAATAAATGGAATATTTAACTAAGTAAGATCAAAAACAATTATTCAAAAAGTGCCACAGAGATTATTCATGTGTTATTCATGGGAACAAAAATTTTCAGAAAATCAAAATAAGAAAATATTTTCCTAAGCATCGAATTAAATTTTCAACCAACCCTGAAAGGGTAAAATGCACATTTAAGAATATGTCTGATTGAAAAATAAAATTTTAAATTTAAATTTTCTTCCTCAAAATTTCAATATCTCAATACATTTTTTTAAAGATGTTTTGAATAAAACAAAATTTTCATTGCTGCTTTTGAGAAATTAAGAATCTATATAACTATCACAAAGTCTGATCAAAATCAAAATTAAAAGGACTCATTACATTTTTTAAAATACTGAATTCAATGAAACAATAGTTTTATTTTCACATTTAAGAAATAAAAGATCTTAACGTACAGTTCTAAGTTCCTCATAGCCTGATTAAAATTAAATATTTTAAAACCATTAAGGTGCGACAAATTCTTTGAAGGCATAATAAAAGCCACAGTTAAAAAACTTTCAAACATTGAAAACAAAAAAGATCTTTGATAGAAACGAATCAAGTTTTCTGCTAACACTGAAAGGGAAGGTGGTAAACGGACTTTAAAATATACACATCGAGCATTTCATTAAAATTTGCAATTAAATTTATGTCCCCAAAAATTAAATTGATTCATTTTTTAAAAGGATGCATTGAATGAAACAATAGTTTTATTTTTACATTTCAACGAATTGTATTTTACGAAATCAAAGAAATGATTACAAAACTCTAAAATTCACAATGCATTATCAAAGTCAATCCTTCAAAAACTGTTCAAGTGTCAGTAGTTCGTCGTGTCACAATAAAAGTCACAGTTGACAAATTTTCAATAATACAAATCAGAAAAGCCCTTTGATAGCAAAGGATTAAACTTTCTGTTAACACTAAAATTGAAGAAGGTAAAGTGACTTTGAAAAATACACATGAATGTTTTTCATTAAAATTTGTAATTTAAAATATTTTTCCAAAAATGAAATTCACTCTTTACATTTTTTAAAAAGGTTCATTGAATGAAACAGTATTTTTACTCTTACATTTGATAAATCAATAAAATGAATATAAAGCTCTTAATTTAAAAGAGCCTTATCAAAGTCAATCATTCAAAAACTATTCAAATGCGACCAATTCTTCGCAGGTACAACAAAAGTCACATTTTCAAAACTTCCAGAAATTCAAATCATAAAAGATCTTTCACAGCCACGAATTAAATTTCTTGCTATCATAAACAGGGATGTAGTGACGCTTGCTTAAGTAACACACTTCGATGCGGATTCTGGTGGATTACTAAATTTTTTATTTAAATTCTCTCCCCAAAAATTAAATTCACTAGTTACATTTTTTTTAAGTGCATTGAATGTAAAAATAGTTTCATTCTTACATTTTAAAAATCCATGAAATGAATAAAAAATTCTAACATTCACAAAGCCTGGATAAAATTAATTATTCAAAAGCCACTGAAGTGTGTTCTGCCCTTCGAAGGTCAAATTAAACTGATAGTGCAAATACTTTTAGAAATATGAATAATTAATGCTCTGTTCTATGGCTTTAACTTACTGCCGGCCTGGAACGAGAATGCCTTGTTTTTATTTAACCAAGCTATATTGATTAAGGATGTGGCTTCCGCACTACATGAAATGTATTTATCTTATGATGTCTTAATTCAACAAAAGTCACATTTTCAAAACTTCCAAAAATTCAAATCAGAAAAGATCTTTCACAGCCACGAATTAAATTTCTTGCTATCATTAACAGGGATGTAGTGACGCTTGCTTAAGTAACAGACTTCGATGCGGATTCTGGTGGATTACTAATTTTTTTTTTTTTTATTCTCTCCCCAAAAATTAAATTTACTAGTTACATTTTTTTAAAAAAGTGCATTGAATGCAAAAATAGTTTCATTCTTACATTTTAAAAATCCATGAAATGAATAAAAAATTCTAACATTCACAAAGCCTGGATAAAATTAATTATTCAAAAGCCACTGAAGTGTGTTCTGCCCTTCGAAGGTCAAATTAAACTGATAGTGCAAATACTTTTAGAAAGATGAATAATTAATGCTCTGTTCTATGGCTTTAACTTACTGCCGGCCTGGAACGAGAATGCCTTGTTTTTATTTAACCAAGCTATATTGATTAAGGATGTGGCTTCCGTACTACATGAAATGTATTTATCTTATGATGTCTTAATTCAACAAAAGTCACATTTTCAAAACTTCCAAAAATTCAAATCTGAAAAGATCTTTCACAGCCGCGAATTAAATTTCTTGCTATCATTAACAGGGATGTAGTGACGCTTGCTTAAGTAACACACTTCGCTGCGGATTCTGGTGGATTACTAAATTTTTTTTTTAATTCTCTCCCCAAAAATTAAATTCACTAGTTACATTTTTTTTTAAAGTGCATTGAATGCAAAAATAGTTTCATTCTTACATTTTAAAAATCCATGAAATGAATAAAAATTTCTAACATTCACAAAGCCTGGATAAAATTAATTATTCAAAAGCCACTGAAGTGTGTTCTGCTCTTCGGATGTCAAATTAAACTGATAGTGCAAATACTTTTAGAAATATGAATAATTAATGCTCTGTTCTATGGCTTTAACTTACTGCCGGCCTGGAACGAGAATGCCTTGCTTTTATTTAACCAAGCTATATTGATTAAGGATGTGGCTTCCGCACTACATGAAATGTATTTATCTTATGATGTCTTAATTCAACAAAAGTCACATTTTCAAAACTTCCAAAAATTCAAATCAGAAAAGATCTTTCACAGCCACGAATTAAATTTCTTGCTATCATTAACAGGGATGTAGTGACGCTTGCTTAAGTAACACACTTCGATGCGGATTCTGGTGGATTACTAATTTTTTTTTATTATTCTCTCCCCAAAAATTAAATTCACTAGTTACATTTTTTTTTAAAGTGCATTGAATGCAAAAATAGTTTCATTCTTACATTTTAAAAATCCATGAAATGAATAAAAAATTCTAACATTCACAAAGCCTGGATAAAATTAATTATTCAAAAGCCACTGAAGTGTGTTCTGCCCTTCGAAGGTCAAATTAAACTGATAGTGCAAATACTTTTAGAAAGATGAATAATTAATGCTCTGTTCTATGGCTTTAACTTACTGCCGGCCTGGAACGAGAATGCCTTGTTTTTATTTAACCAAGCTATATTGATTAAGGATGTGGCTTCCGCACTACATGAAATGTATTTATCTTATGATGTCTTAATTCAACAAAAGTCACATTTTCAAAACTTCCAAAAATTCAAATCTGAAAAGATCTTTCACAGCCGCGAATTAAATTTCTTGCTATCATTAACAGGGATGTAGTGACGCTTGCTTAAGTAACACACTGCGATGAGGATTCTGGTGGATTACTAATTTTTTTTTTTAATTCTCTCCCCAAAAATTAAATTCACTAGTTACATTTTTTTTTAAGTGCATTGAATGCAAAAATAGTTTCATTCTTACATTTTAAAAATCCATGAAATGAATAAAAATTTCTAACATTCACAAAGCCTGGATAAAATTAATTATTCAAAAGCCACTGAAGTGTGTTCTGCCCTTCGAAGGTCAAATTAAACTGATAGTGCAAATACTTTTAGAAATATGAATAATTAATGCTCTGTTCTATGGCTTTAACTTACTGCCGGCCTGGAACGAGAATGCCTTGTTTTTATTTAACCAAGCTATATTGATTAAGGATGTGGCTTCCGCACTACATGAAATGTATTTATCTTATGATGTCTTAATTCTTTATATAATGAAACATTTTAAAGGGTGTATTTTTTAGAGGTGTGGTTTTGAAATTGGCAACACTGTTTGTAGTCATAGTCAATCCATTTGACAGCTCACAGATTATTTGTGCTCTGTATATTTTGCCATTTCAAAATGAATAGATTTACGCCAGAACAACGCTTGCAAATGGTGTAAAACACGATCAGTTCTTAGCGGGAGACATTCGCCGAGTACATAATTTCGCGTAATGCTTTCACAGAAATGAATTATTTTCTGTGGGGGATATTTGAAATCTTTGGTCTACACCGATAAACCATAGATGTCCGGCCACTTGGAAATCAACATTCGCTGCGTTATTGCTGATACACGGTCCCAACTGCTCTATAAATTGGTCGAAAAATGATCTTAAAGATTGCGCTGCATTCGAGCCAGCCGTGGCGCCCATACGACCAAAATCATTTTTAAACACCAATGGCATAAAATAATTTAGTTAATAAAACCAATATCATGGCTATTAAAATTATTTGTATTTGTTTTATTTCGTTTTAAATTTCTGTACCTCTAAAAAAACACCCTTATATTAAACCCGTACATTAAAATATATTTAATGATGCATAAACTTGAAAAAACTATCTATGAACCAAATTTATAAATGTATATCAGAAAAGGGGAGCTCCTACTTAAATATACCCTTTACACCCTACTTAAATATACCTCTTAACCCTTTATATCCCAAATTATGAATTCATGAAAATTCCATCTTCTAAAGCAATTTTCGTGAATTTTTTAAACTACATTAGAAGATTTACACAATCATTTAATAAATTTCAGAAGGATTTTACCTATTACAATTCATTCATTGAATTTGAATTTATAGGGGTTTTGTGCAATATTTATAATTCCACTGAAATTTTTTATTTAAAATATTTTTTTTAGTATTTTGTAGAATTAGTAATTGTACAAATGTGTTCATACAATAGAAATGTAGAAATATTTGCTAACTGAAACTTTACCCCTTCAATCATTCAACATCAAGAAATCTGAAAAGATGCAAAGGCAAAAGAAATCATCCTTTTAAAATATTTTTGTTTTGTGCAACCAATATTGCTTTTGGAGCAAGATAAAGTAAAGTATCTATAACGCATTGTAACCTGTGTTACTACTAATCGATGTATTAAATGAATTTTATAACGAGTTATTTTAATGGTACTTTAATGTACTGTCGGGGCATAAAGGGTTAAAACCGAGATTTTACAGAACATGGCGGTCAGCAGCAATGTGTTACAAACCATCAAAGAATTTATTTTCCGCTAACACAGAGATGGAAGAGAATCACTTATTTTTAAAACACAAAATTTAACCTCTTCAGCCTCGAGTCCCCAAACAGGGATCTCAATTCTTTTCTTTAAAAAAAAAAAATAAAATGAACTTTTTTTTTAAATTTTTGATTTTACGTCTATATAGCTGAAAGTTTATTATTTTTTCATCGAAACCAATTATTTGCAGCTTTGATGCTCATTTCTTCAAAAATAAATATTATTTTCATTTGATTTTGCAAAACGCCTCCAAGAGAATGCAGCCAATAAAGAAGGTATTTTTCATATTTAACATAACATATTATAATAAATATTTTTGAGGTGGTAGATTATTCCTTTATTAAAGATTCTTAATAACATTATTGTGTGAATTTAGGTTATTTATAATTAAATTGATATTCTCACATTAGTACTTTTAGATTCATATTTGTGAGTCGAAATTACAAGAGCACTAAAGTATCAGTTTTAGAAGAATGCTTTTTCCTGTCATTATGTTTGTGCAAAAACCATAAAAGACAATTTTTTGTAGTATCTTAAGTTCGTGTCTCAAGAGTTTAATAATTTTCACTTTTGTTATAAAAATAGTATTTTTTTATTCAAATGTACTTCCTATGAGAAATGTTGTTAAAGGCCTACATTAAAAAATACATACTACGATGCATTTTTTACTTTTGTGATAAAGATATAATATTTTTTTAATTAATATGTTCAGAGATTTTTACTTTAAATGCCGCAGGACAGAATACATTTTAAGAAAAATGCATTTCAAATCAAGCAATACATTTATTTTTATTTAATAAAATTGAAAATCTAACGTTCTTAATGTAAGATCAAAATTATTTATTTAAAAAATCATTTAAACCTTTCACGGACAAGTAGTTGTCGTTTGTTTTTTGTAATGTTGAATTCACAACCTAAATTTTAGAAAACTTTTCTTTCAAAATATGCAAAATCAACTTTTTCTCACTAAAGTTACTAAAATCAAATTTAATTAAAAGTTTCTAGTGCAAATTTTGAGTAAAATTAGGTGGGATATACATATAATATATATATTGTGGCATATAATATATATATTGTGGGATATAAGATATAATATATCCCACCGCCTTTCAATGGGTTAAGTGTATTCTACAAATGCTCAAGAAAACAAATAAAGAAATACACGAAAACACAATATGATGCTTTTTCTGATAGAAATATAGTTTTTTTTTCTTTAAATATGTTTACTAATTTTCGCTTTAAATGTAGATAGACAGATTATATACTAAGAATTATACATTCCCAATCTAACATCAAAATTATTTATTTAAAATTTAATTATTACATATATATATCTATATATATTTAATTATTTATTTGCTTTGTTAAACAAATGCTTTAGAAAACACATAAAAATTACACGAAAAGAGCAATATCTTGCTTTTTTACTTTTCTAATAGAAGTAAAACATTTTTACTTTATATGTACTTGCTAGAAAATTCGATTGAGATTACATTAAATATACTATACTAGCAAACCTCGCGGCTTTGCTCGCGTAATATTTGAAATATGCCAAGTGATGTTTATATGTCTAATTTTTATTAAAAGGTACTAACTAAATTTTTATTTTATTAAAAGGTAATATTTTATTTTATTAAAAGTTTTTTCTATTAAAAGATAATTATTACTTTTAGGAATAATTCAAAAATTACTATTTAAAACACAGTTTGATTAAATTGTTATTACACTGCAATGGCAGAAATGAGACTTAAATTAATAAAATGAAATAAAACTAAATAAATGATAATTTAGAAAATATTTTGAAACTTCTATGCTCAATTAATGCGCTCATTTCAGTATTCATTTGAAGTTTTGAATTTTTTAGAAACCATCTTCTTACATCTTAAAATTAACCATCATGTCAAATTCCAAGTCCTACCACCTCTCTCAACATAAAGGGCTATGTTGAAACAGGAACTGTCACCATTAATTTGCCAACATTTATTTTGAAATCGGTTTGTTATATTCCACAGAAACGTAATTTAAAAAGCTTTTAAAGCCCTTTTTAGCTCACAGGCTATCAAAGCCTGAGAGCTAATGTGCCCGCCCGTTCTGTATGTATGTATGTACGTTTGTATGTACGTATGTATGTATGTACGTAACGCGATAACTCTTGATAGAAACATCCGATTTGCTTCAAAATTTTTTCCTAGGTTCATTGTGATAAGGCGCTTCCCTGATTACTTTTGGGAGTTCATTGGATAAGGATAAATGGGGAAAAACGGGGTTAGTCCAACCCTTTAATTCAGATAAATGGGTTTTTCATGCAGAATCATTCGATTTGCTCCAATTTTGGTATACCGGTTTATTATGTTAAGGAACTTCCCTGATTAGTTTTGAGGGTTCATTGGTTAAGGATAAAGGGGGAAAAGGGGGTTAGTCCACACCCTTAATTCAGATAAATGGGTTTTTCATGCAGAATCATTCGATTTGCTCCGAATTTGGTATACCGGTTTATTATGTTAAGGAACTTCCCTGATTAGTTTTCGGGGTTCATTGGTTAAGGATAAAGGGGGAAAAGGGGGGTTAGTCCACTGTACGTATGTAATGTATGTATGTATGTATGTATGTACGTAACGCGATAACTCTTAATAGAAACATCCGATTTGCTTCAAAATTTTTTTCTAGGTTCATTGTGATAAGGCGCTTCCCTGATTAGTTTTGGGAGTTCATTGGTTAAGGATAAAGGGGGGAAAAACGGGGTTAGTCCAAGTCCTTAATTCAGATAAATGGGTTTTTCATGCAGAATCATTCGATTTGCTCCGAATTTGGTATACCGGTTTATTATGTTAAGAAACTTCCCTGATTAGTTTTGGGGGTTCATTGGTTAAGGAAAAAGGGGGAAAAGGGGGGGTTAGTCCACCACCTTAATTCAGATAAATGGGTTTTTCATGCAGAATCATTCGATTTGCTCCGAATTTGGTATACCGGTTTATTATGTTAAGGAACTTCCCTGATTAGCTTTGAGGGTTCATTGGTTAAGGATAAAGGGGGAAAAGGGGGGTTAGTCCACTGTACGTATGTATGTATGTAGGTATGTATGTATGTATGTACGTAACGCGATAACTCTTAATAGAAACATCCGATTTGCTTCAAAATTTTTTTCTAGGTTCAATGTGATAAGGCGCTTCCCTGATTAGTTTTGGGAGTTCATTGGTTAAGGATAAAGCGGGAAAAACGGGGTTAGTCCAACCCCTTAATTCAGATAAATGGGTTTTTCATGCAGAATCATTCGATTTGTTCCGAATTTGGTATACCGGTTTATTATGTTAAGGAACTTACCTTATTAGTTTTCGGGGTTCATTGGTTAAGGATAAAGGGGGAAAAGGGGGGTTAGTCCACTGTACGTATGTATGTATGTATGTATGTATTTATGTATCTACGTAACGAGAAAACTCTTCATAGAAACATCCGATTTGCTTCAAAATTTTTTTCTAGGTTTATTGTGATAAGGCGCTTTCCTGATTAGTTTTGGGAGATCATTGGTTAAAGATAAAGGGGGGGAAACGGGGTTAGTTCAACTCCTTATTTCAGATAAATGGGTTTTTCATGCAGAATCATTCGATTTGTTCCGAATTTGGTATACCGGTTTATTATGTTAAGAAACTTCCCTGATTAGTTTTGGGGGTTCATTGGTTAAGGATAAAGGGCGAAAAGGGGGGTTAGTCCACCCCCTTAATTCAGATAAATGGGTTTTTCATGCAGAATCATTCGATTTGCTCCGAATTTGGTATACCGGTTTATTATGTTAAGGAACTTCGCTCATTAGTTTAGGGGGTTCATTGGTTAAGGATAAAGGGGGAAAAGGGGGTTAGTCCACCCCTTTTAATTGAGATAAATGGGTATTTCATGCAGAATGATTCGATTTGCTCCGAATTTGGTATACCGGTATATTATGTTAAGGAACTTCCGTGATTAGTTTTGGGCGTTCATTGGTTAAGGTTAAAGGGGGAAAAGGAGGGTTAGTCCACCCCCTTAATTAAGATAAATGGGTTTTTCATGAAGAATCATTCGATTTGCTCCGAATTTGGTATACCGGTTTATTATGTTAAGGAACTTCCCTGATTAGTTTTGGGAGTTCATTGGTTAAGGATAAATGGGGAAAAACGGGGTTAGTCCAACCCTTTAATTCAGATAAATGGGTTTTTCATGCAGAATCATTCGATTTGCTCCGAATTTGGTATACCGGTTTATTATGTTAAGGAACTTCCCTGATTAGTTTTCGGGGTTCATTGGTTAAGGATAAAGGGGGAAAGGGGGGGTTAGTCCACTGTACGTATGTAATGTATGTATGTATGTATGTATGTACGTAACGCGATAACTCTTAATAGAAACATCCGATTTGCTTCAAAATTTTTTTCTAGGTTCATTGTGACAAGGCGCTTCCCTGATTAGTTTTGGGAGTTCATTGGTTAAGGATAAAGGGGAAAAAACGGGGTTAGTCCAACCCCTTAATTCAGATAAATGGGTTTTTCATGCAGAATCATTCGATTTCTTCCGAATTTGGTATACCGGTTCATTATGTTAAGGAACTTACCTTATTAGTTTTCGGGGTTCATTGGTTAAGGATAAAGGGGGAAAAGGGGGGTTAGTCCACTGTACGTATGTATGTATGTATGTATGTATTTATGTATCTACGTAACGAGATAACTCTTCATAGAAACATCCGATTTGCTTCAAAATTTTTTTCTAGGTTTATTGTGATAAGGTGCTTTCCTGATTAGTTTTGGGAGATCATTGGTTAAAGATAAAGGGGGGAAAACGGGGTTAGTTCAACTGCTTATTTCAGATAAATGGGTTTTTCATGCAGAATCATTCGATTAGTTCCGAATTTGGTATACCGGTTTATTATGTTAAGAAACTTCCCTGATTAGTTTTGGGGGTTCATTGGTTAAGGATAAAGGGCGAAAAGGGGGGTTAGTCACCCCCTTAATTCAGATAAATGGGTTTTTCATGCAGAATCATTCGATTTGCTCCGAATTTGGTATACCGGTTTATTATGTTAAGAAACTTCCCTGATTAGTTTTGGGGGCTCATTGGTTAAGGATAAAGGGGGAAAAGGGGGGGTTAGTCCACCACCTTAATTCAGATAAATGGGTTTTTCATGCAGAATCATTCGATTTGCTCCGAATTTGGTATACCGGTTTATTATGTTAAGGAACTTCCCTGATTAGCTTTGAGGGTTCATTGGTTAAGGATAAAGGGGGAAAAGGGGGGTTAGTCCACTGTACGTATGTATGTATGTAGGTATGTATGTATGTATGTACGTAACGCGATAACTCTTAATAGAAACATCCGATTTGCTTCAAAATTTTTTTCTAGGTTCATTGTGATAAGGCGCTTCCCTGATTAGTTTTGGGAGTTCATTGGTTAAGGATAAAGGGCGAAAAACGGGGTTAGTCCAACCCCTTAATTCAGATAAATGGGTTTTTCATGCAGAATCATTCGATTTGTTCCGAATTTGGTATACCGGTTTATTATGTTAAGGAACTTACCTTATTAGTTTTCGGGGTTCATTGGTTAAGGATAAAGGGGGAAAAGGGGGGTTAGTCCACTGTACGTATGTATGTATGTATGTATGTATTTATGTATCTACGTAACGAGATAACTCTTCATAGAAACATCCGATTTGCTTCAAAATTTTTTTCTAGGTTTATTGTGATAAGGCGCTTTCCTGATTAGTTTTGGGAGATCATTGGTTAAAGATAAAGGGGGGAAAACGGGGTTAGTTCAACTCTTTATTTCAGATAAATGGGTTTTTCATGCAGAATCATTCGATTTGTTCCGAATTTGGTATACCGGTTTATTATGTTAAGAAACTTCCCTGATTAGTTTTGGGGGTTCATTGGTTAAGGATAAAGGGCGAAAAGGGGGGTTAGTCCACCCCCTTAATTCAGATAAATGGGTTTTTCATGCAGAATCATTCGATTTGCTCCGAATTTGGTATACCGGTTTATTATGTTAAGGAACTTCGCTCATTAGTTTTGGGGGTTCATTGGTTAAGGATAAAGGGGGAAAAGGGGGTTAGTCCACCCCTTTTAATTGAGATAAATGGGTATTTCATGCAGAATGATTCGATTTGCTCCGAATTTGGTATACCGGTTTATTATGTTAAGGAACTTCCGTGATTAGTTTTGGGCGTTCATTGGTTAAGGTTAAAGGGGGAAAAGGAGGGTTAGTCCACCCCCTTAGTTAAGATAAATGGGTTTTTCATGAAGAATCATTCGATTTGTTCCGAATTTGGTATACCGGTTTATTATGTTAAGAAACTTCCCTGATTAGTTTTGGGGGTTCATTGGTTAAGGATAAAGGGCGAAAAGGGGGGTTAGTCCACCCCCTTAATTCAGATAAATGGGTTTTTCATGCAGAATCATTCGATTTGCTCCGAATTTGGTATACCGGTTTATTATGTTAAGGAACTTCGCTCATTAGTTTTGGGGGTTCATTGGTTAAGGATAAAGGGGGAAAAGGGGGTTAGTCCACCCCTTTTAATTGAGATAAATGGGTATTTCATGCAGAATGATTCGATTTGCTCCGAATTTGGTATACCGGTTTATTATGTTAAGGAACTTCCGTGATTAGTTTTGGGCGTTCATTGGTTAAGGTTAAAGGGGGAAAAGGAGGGTTAGTCCACCCCCTTAATTAAGATAAATGGGTTTTTCATGAAGAATCATTCGATTTGTTCCGAATTTGGTATACCGGTTTATTATGTTAAGAAACTTCCCTGATTAGTTTTGGGGGTTCATTGGTTAAGGATAAAGGGCGAAAAGGGGGGTTAGTCCACCCTCTTAATTCAGATAAATGGGTTTTTCATGCAGAATCATTCGATTTGCTCCGAATTTGGTATACCGGTTTATTATGTTAAGGAACTTCGCTCATTAGTTTTGGGGGCTCATTAGTTAAGGATAAAGGGGGAAAAGGGGGTTAGTCCACCCCTTTTAATTGAGATAAATGGGTATTTCATACAGAATGATTCGATTTGCTCCGAATTTGGTATACCTGTTTATTATGTTAAGGAACTTCCCCGATTAGTTTTGGGCGTTCATTGGTTAAGGATAAATGGGGAAAAACGGGGTTAGTCCAACCCTTTAATTCAGATAAATGGGTTTTTCATGCAGAATCATTCGATTTGCTCCAAATTTGGTATACCGGTTTATTATGTTAAGGAACTTCCCTGATTAGTTTTGAGGGTTCATTGGTTAAGGATAAAGGGGGAAAAGGGGGTTAGTCCACACCCTTAATTCAGATAAATGGGTTTTTCATGCAGAATCATTCGATTTGCTCCGAATTTGGTATACCGGTTTATTATGTTAAGGAACTTCCCTGATTAGTTTTCGGGGTTCATTGGTTAAGGATAAAGGGGGAAAAGGGGGGTTAGTCCACTGTACGTATGTAATGTATGTATGTATGTATGTATGTATGTACGTAACGCGATAACTCTTAATAGAAACATCCGATTTGCTTCAAAATTTTTTTCTACGTTCATTGTGATAAGGCGCTTCCCTGATTAGTTTTGGGAGTTCATTGGTTAAGGATAAAGGGGGGAATAACGGGGTTAGTCCAACTCCTTAATTCAGATAAATGGGTTTTTCATGCAGAATCATTCGATTTGCTCCGAATTTGGTATACCGGTTTATTATGTTAAGGAACTTCCCTGATTAGCTTTGAGGGTTCATTGGTTAAGGATAAAGGGGGAAAAGGGGGGTTAGTCCACTGTACGTATGTATGTATGTAGGTATGTATGTATGTATGTACGTAACGCGATAACTCTTAATAGAAACATCCGATTTGCTTCAAAATTTTTTTCTAGGTTCATTGTGATAAGGCGCTTCCCTGATTAGTTTTGGGAGTTCATTGGTTAACGATAAAGGGGGAAAAACGGGGTTAGTCCAAACCCTTAATTCAGATAAATGGGTTTTTCATGCAGAATCATTCGATTTGTTCCGAATTTGGTATACCGGTTTATTATGTTAAGGAACTTACCTTATTAGTTTTCGGGGTTCATTGGTTAAGGATAAAGGGGGAAAAGGGGGGTTAGTCCACTGTACGTATGTATGTATGTATGTATGTATTTATGTATCTACGTAACGAGATAACTCTTCATAGAAACATCCGATTTGCTTCAAAAATTTTTTCTAGGTTTATTGTGATAAGGCGCTTTCCTGATTAGTTTTGGGAGATCATTGGTTAAAGATAAAGGGGGGAAAACGGGGTTAGTTCAACTCCTTATTTCAGATAAATGGGTTTTTCATGCAGAATCATTCGATTTGTTCCGAATTTGGTATACCGGTTTATTATGTTAAGAAACTTCCCTGATTAGTTTTGGGGGTTCATTGGTTAAGGATAAAGGGCGAAAAGGGGGGTTAGTCCACCCCCTTAATTCAGATAAATGGGTTTTTCATGCAGAATCATTCGATTTGCTCCGAATTTGGTATACCGGTTTATTATGTTAAGGAACTTCGCTCATTAGTTTTGGGGGTTCATTGGTTAAGGATAAAGGGGGTAAAGTGGGTTAGTCCACCCCTTTTAATTGAGATAAATGGGTATTTCATGCAGAATGATTCGATTTGCTCCGAATTTGGTATACCGGTTTATTATGTTAAGGAACTTCCGTGATTAGTTTTGGGCGTTCATTGGTTAAGGTTAAAGGGGGAAAAGGAGGGTTAGTCCACCCCCTTAATTAAGATAAATGGGTTTTTCATGAAGAATCATTCGATTTGCTCCGAATTTGGTATACCGGTTTATTATGTTAAGGAACTTCCCTGATTAGTTTTGGGAGTTCATTGGTTAAGGATAAAGGGGGGGAAAACGTGGTTAGTCCACCCCCCTTAATTCAGATAAATGGGTTTTTCATGCAGAATCATTCGATTTGCTCCGAATTTGGTATACCGGTTTATTATGTTAAGGAACTTCCCTGATTAGTTTTGGGGGTTCATTGGTCAAGGATAAAGGGGGAAAAGGATGGTTAGTCTACCCCTTTTAATTCAGATAAATGGGTTTTTCATGCGAATGATTCGATTTGTTCCGAATTTGGTATACCGGTTTATTATGTTAAGGGACTTCCATGATTAGTTTTGGGGGTTCACTGGTTAAGGATAAAGGGGGAAAAGGGAGGTTAGCCCGCTACTCTTAATTTAGATAAATGCGTTTTTCATGCAGAATGATTCGATTTGCTCCGAAGTTGGTATATCGGTTTATTATGTTAAGGAACTTCCCTGATTAGTTTTGGGGGTTCATTGGTTAAGGATAAAGGGGGGCTAGTCCACCCCCTTAATTTAGATAAATGTTTTTTTTTTGCAGGATTATTCGATTTGCTCCAAATTTGGTATACCGGTTTATTATGATAAGGAGCTTCCCTGATTAGATTTGGAGGTTCACTGGTTAAGTATAAAGTGGGAAACGGCGGCTAATTCCCCTTCACGTATTTTTTTGAGGGGCATTATTCTTTAAAATAAAAGTATAATATACAATTAGTGTGAACAGCCTGTGAGCTCAATGCCATCAGTTTAGCTGGGCACTTTTCTTTTTTATTTAGAACGTTCGTTGTTCCTGTGAACCCCAGGTGGTAGAATCACCGGCATAAAATATAGTCTGTGTAGGATCAGAGACTGTTACCATTGATTCGCAACTATTACTTTTATAATCGGTTTATATTCCCTGAAATTGCATAGAATCGTAATTTAGAACTTTTTTTAGAATGCTTTTCACACCTCCCCTTCCCTTCACTCCTTTTTAATTCGAATTTATTTTCGACGTTCCTTCGAGGGCATTTATATTTTATAAGTAACTACCATGTCATATTTAAAGTTTCTAGACCTTTCAGTATCACAGAAATCGCAATTTAGAAAGTTTTTAGCTCCTGCAACCCTCTGGTGGTAGTGGAACAGACATAAAATATAGCTTATGTTTGAGCAGGTTCTATCACCAAAATGTCTCATCATTATTTTTTTTATCGGTTTGGTAATTCTTAAGTTTGCTTAAAAATTGTAATTTATAACGCTTTTCACTCACTTCATTTTTTTTAATTTGGAATTTTCTTTCGACTGTTCTTAGAAAGCAGTTGCATCTTGTAAGTAAATACCATGCCATACTTCAAAGTGTTAGACCCCTCAGTTGTGCAAAAAACGCAAATTAGAACATGTTTTGCTTTTGCAACCCTCAGATTGTAGTGACAGCAACATAAAATATAACCTATGTTATAGCAGGGACTGTCACCATTGATTTGCAACCATTACTTTTGAAATAGCTTTGGTATTTCCTTAGATAGAGTAGAAACCACAATTTAGAAAGTTTTTAGGACGCTTTTCGCGCATTTTCACCCCTTTTTAAATTTCCAATTTTTTCGAAACCGTTCTTAAAGATCATTTATATCTAATAAATATGCACCTTGCCTAATTTTAAGTTGCTAGACCGTACCGATCACAAAAATCGAAATTTAGAACGCTTTTTTGCTCCTGCAACGTCTTGGTGATAGTGATACCGACATAAAATAGCGTCTATGTTAGAGCAGAGGCTGTCAGCATCAATTTCCTACCATTACGTTTGAAATCAGATTAATTCTTCTTGAGATATTGCCGACAAATCGGCATTTTAGAACGTTTTTAGAACGCTTTTCGCGCATTTTGCTCCTGCGTCTCCTCGGGGGTAGTGGAAACAGATATAAAATATAGCCTATCTTGGAGCAAGATCTGTCACCATCATTTTTACACCATTATATTTGAAATCGGTTCAGTACTTCCTGAGACTGCATAGAAATCGCAATTTAGAAAGTTTTTTACAACGCTTTTTGCGCATTTTGACCCCCTTTTAAATTTCGATTTTTTTAGGAAATGTCCTTAGAGATCACTGATATCTTATAACTAACTACCATTCCAAGTTTCACGATTCTAGGTCCTTCCGTAACGCAAAAGCCGCAATTTAGAACGTTTTTCTCCTCCACCCCCTTTGGGGTAGTGCCACCGACATAAAACATCGCCTATGTTGGAGCAAGGGTTGTCACCATCATTTTGACGCCATTATTTTTTAGATCGGTTTGGTATTTCCTGAGATTGTGTAGAAACCACCATTAGAACTTTTTTTAGAACGATTTTTGCTCATTTTTACCCCTTTCAATTTTTGAATTGTTTAAGAACTGTTCTTAGAAATCCTTTATATCTAATAAGTAGCTAATATTTCAAATTTCATATTTCTAGGCCCTTCAGTAACACATAAATCGCATTTTTAGAACGTTTTTTTCTCCTGCACCCCCTTTGGGTAAGTGACACCGACATAAAACATAGCCTATCTTGGAGCAAGCGCTGTCACCATAATTTTGACACCAATATTTTTTAAATCGGTTTGGTATTTCCTGAGATTGTGTAGAAACCACCATTAGAACGTTTTCTAGAACGCTTTTCGCCATTTTCACCCCTTTTAAATTTCGAATTGTTTAAGAACTGTTCTTAGACATCATTTATATCTTATAAGTAACTAATATTCGAAATTTCATATTTCTAGGCCCTTCAGTAACGCTAAAATCACATTTTTAGAACGCTTTTTGCTCCTACACCCCCTTTGGGGTAGTGGCACCGACATAAGATATAGCCTATGTTCTAAGTTGGACTAACACCATCATTTTGATACCATTACTTTTAGAATCGGTTCGGTAGTTCCAGAGCTTACCTCCTACAAATAAACAATTTTTTCCTCTTTATAATAGGAGTATAGATAGTAAATAAAGCAATAGTGTTCTTCTTAATTTTTAGAGACTTACAATATTTATGTATAACACTGACAAAATAAGAGGAAAATGATATTTTGGGAAAAAAAAATATCGGACAAGACTATTTACTCGTGGAAGATACTAGTAAAATTCGTAGATGAAGACTTTTATAAATGTGGTTGAGAAAAGCTTTTCGACATAACATGATTCTGATAACTATTTCTGATGACACTGAAAGACCGATTTCTTTATAAAAACATATTTGGATGTTTTTCACTATTATAAGAGAAATACCAAATATTAACTTTGATTTTTTCCGAAACATTTATTTAATTGCAGATTCAGTGTTGCCAAATCTGGTTGAATTTTTTATTCAGTAACTCTGAATTTTTTCAAGAGATTTGAATAGTTATATTTACAATATTAACGTGAAAAAATTACAGTAGAGTGCCGATCACCGGAACTTCAATTAACCGAACTTCCAATTATTCGAACAGCCTATTTCTCTCAAAAAATTATTTTACCGAACTTCCGTGCAGCCTATTTCTCAAAAAAAAAAAAAGAAATAAATATATATATATATATATACAAATAAAATAAATAAATAACTAATCCCAATTATCCATTGGCTTGGAATAAAATTTTAAATAAAGAAAAAACTTATAGTCGATAATAAAATGAGGAATGTAAAACAATAAAGGAGATGGGAAGAATCCTAAGCTATGAAGAAAATGAAATTAATGAGCGGCTAAATAGTGAGGTAACATGATCCTGGATATCAGATTTTAAATGAAGATGAGATTGTGGATGAGATTCACGATGGAAAAGAAATTGAAGAAAATGAAAGCAAATGCTCTGAAAATAACCCAGGTCCATCACATGACGAAGCCTTTGGATGTTTGGAAACAGCTATGAAATAGCTCGAACGGCAGAAGAACGTTGATCATATTCAACTAACGTATTTATGGAGATATGGAGAACTGAAAAGATTGTCTTCGTTGAAACAAACAACAATCAAAAGCTCTTTTGCTTAAATTATAATCTCTAGATTTCAGAAAATGATAAAAATTGAATTTTTTTATGAAATAAATAAATAAATAAATAAATAAATATATATATATATATATTTAAACATGCCAGAACTAATTGGTGCTGCCAGTCCTAAGCTTAGATAACGTGTGAAGGTTTTAGTATAGTCAGAAACATCCCTTAAATTGTCTGTCCATTTATCCGAATTTTTGATTATCCGTACTAGGGTCGGTCCCGACTTGTTCGGATAATCGGCGATCTACTGTATTAGTTATATTTACTTCACATAATAATACATATTCAGTGAATAAAATAAAATAAAATAAAAATACTATTTAAAATTATCGGTATGAATTCAGAATTTATTAATACAAATTTGCAGGATTTGGCTTCATTGGTCAGATTGCTTTAAAAAAATGCGTTGATTAAAAAGAAAATTTTATTAATAGTTTCAAGAAATAAAAAAATAATAATAATAAAAAGTCTAACAAACACAATGTAAGAAAGTTATCCAAATGTGATCAGTGTTTTCATCGATATCACACAAAAAAAAAAAAAATGCGATTTTTTTTTTTTTTTTTTTTTAACAAAGAATCTTTTTTACATTAAAAGAACTTAGAAATTTAATGTTCTACTAATGGTGATAAATAAGTGGGGGTCTACACTTATTTAAATAAATCACAGTTCCCTGCTTTTCTCTTTCCTAATAGAAATGATTTTTTTTTTTTTACTTTAAACGTATTTCCTAGTACATTCGATTGATGTATTACGTATTTACAAAAGGTGTACAGAATCAAAAACAAGCTTTTATCAGACAAAGTGAAATACTTAACTTTCACAAAGGAAGATCAAAAACAGTTACTAAAAATTCCTTATTACAGTTATTACATTATATTACGTTATATTAGTTTCCTTATTACAGTTATTAAAAAAGAGTGAATAATTATTTGTAGGAGCAAGTAAAGGATACTCTAATATGATTTGTTTACCAATTAGAATAATTGTGTTAATATTAATCTAGTGTAATTTCGTATCCAGCGATTTCTGGAGTTCCATTACCTGAGATTTATTCTGTTGAGCTGAACCAGGTTTCAGAACTGATGCTGTAATCATCAAGGTTAGCTGGGTGAAAAAGTTCGACCAGAGCCGTCCGGGATAGCTCAGATGGCAGAGCACTGGCGGCTTCAGCCAGGAGGTCCCAGGTTCGAATCCTGGTCCGGACATTTTTCGCCCAGTTGGAAATTTACTTCTAATATAAAGGATGTCAGTTGAAAAACTTTCAGAAACACGAATCATAAAATCTCTTTAATATTAACACCCCCCCCCTCTGCCCCCTTCCAACGAATTAACTGGGACATATGAAAAAGAGGAAGGAGGATTAGGCAACATACTTTAAAGAACATGCATTAATGCTTAATATGTTACTGATGAAAAGATAAAATTTTCACTTAAAATTTTTCTACCAAAAAAATATAATTGACTTTTACATTATTTAAAGAGATGCATCGAATGGAAAAATAATTTTATTCTTATATTTAATAATATAATATTCAAACATTCTCAATTATTCATATAAAAATCAATAAAGTCAATTATTCATAAAAATCATTGAAGTAGGTTCTATTGTTACAATGAACCAGGAAAAAAAAATCTTATAACAAAAACTCTCCTAAATCTGCATCAGAAAAGATCTTTGACATTAAAAGTCATAAACGAATTTAATTTTCGGCTGAGATTGTAAGAAGATGTGGGAGAGCTCTTATATTAGGAAAGAACACTCTGTTACACTTCACTTTTTTATGAGAAATAAAAGACATTTACACTAAATGTGCTTGTACAAAATTCAATTTACATATTAGATTTTTTCAAAAGGCTGTATTAAATTAAACAATAGTTTTTTTTTTAAATTTTAAAGTTATATAAATGAAATATTTCGAATTCGCAAAGTAAGATCAAAATTATTTATTCTAAAAGTCTTTCAAATATTTATAGAATTTCAAAAGCATAAAATAAAGTAGCATTTAAAAATATTTTTAAAATTCGAATCCGAAAAGCTCTTTAAAATTACAAACCACGAAGGAAGATAATATTCAGCCGATACTGAATTAAACGCAGAAGGTAGGGAGCTTACAAAAGATAAAAAAATACAGACGCTTTTAACTTTTTATTGCGAAATAACAATTTTTTATCATAAATTTTCGTACTAACAATTTTTATTCAAAGTTTGAATTTTTTGAAAAGAGATACTGCATAAAGTAACAGCTTTCATTGTTAATTTTAAGAAATTAAAAAATAAAGTACGAACTCTAGAGCGTTCATTGAATAACTAGTAAAATTGCCTTATTATCAGAAGACCAAATATCAGGTAAAATTCACCAAGCAGTGATCTCTGAGTCGAAGAAAAATAGAAAGAGAAAAGGAAAAGGAGGTAAATATATTTACTTTGGGTCCACACAAGATCAAAGATGCTAAAGCAAGAGTTTCAGTCATAATTAGAGAGCAACCCCGAAATAAAATAAAAAATTTTAATTGAAAGTATTCTGTCAGTAAATATGCACAAATATTCGGAGTGGAAAGCTGATTTATAGAAACTTATGCATCAACAAACGGTACTAGTGAGGAAGACAAAATTAGATATCGGGATACATTATGGGATACTATCGAAAATACACCAACATAAAGCGATCTTTTCGCTCAGAGACCTTAAAGCAATAAAAGAAAAAAAGGACTAGGAAATAATATTATTGTAAGAAATTCACAGTGGGAATTGGTAACGCTTGATTGAAATCTGTGAACAACTAGACTTTAAAATGAAGAATAATTTTTTCCAACATGAGAACATCCATCATTACATAAGCCGCTAATAACAGAGGAACCAAAAATCGATTATTGATCTGATTATAGCTAGACAAAGTATCTCAATTACAATTAAGGACGTTAACAGTATATCGAGGTACTGACTGTGCATCAGATTATTATTTAGTCATAGTAAAAATTGGATGTTATTGGTAAAGTGTTAAAGCAAAGATATCTAGTGAACAAACAGAGATGAAATAATGTTACGCGGCATTTAAAGTGGGATTACAAAAAGATAAGTATCTTTAAAGGAATATATTACTAAAAGTTGGGAGATAGATTGAATGCAGATTTTGAATGTATGTCAGAGGATATACAGCAATTTTAAAATGTCAACTCTGTTACTTTTGAGATATTGCGTACAAAGATTCGAAATAAAGGGAATAATGACAGCTCGCTAAATGAAAAAATACTTAGAGAATTCAAGAAAAGAAGCAATTTTAAAATGGTTAAATACTAAAGATGAGGTTAGTTTAGAGATATACGGAAGTAAGGAAATGGAGTTATTCAACGAAATTAAGTGATACAAAAATGAAGATTAGGAAATAGAATGTACTAGAATAAATTACAAACTAGGAAGATTTTAAAGGTGTTGAAATTTGAAACTTATCATTAAACGAAACTTGAAATATTTAAGATTAGTTTATGGAGATCATATTTTGAAGAGCTCTTCAAGGTGTACAGCGATGATTTCAAAGATTCTGACATGTGACAAGTGAAGAAGTCAAAAAAGCAATCAACGAGGAAAAAATTGTAGGTAATTCGGACCTCGTGGAGTAAATCTTTAACTGCTAAAATATGGTGTTAAAAGCATTGTAAGTATATTAACTGTCTTGCACTACAGGATCTTGTCAGGAGATTCAATACCACAAAATTAAAATAAAGTATATTCATTGCCAATTTTTAACAAAAGGGACAAAAATTAATGTGGCAAAAGAGAAGTATGTGTTACAAGGCAAATAATATAATAGAGTTATGAGTTTAATATGAAAAAATTGAAGAATACTTTTTCAGCAGGTAGATATTGCGTCGCGTCGACCATATTTTTGCCCAAGACAAGTTCTAGAAAAACAGAGAAACAGGAGAAGATCAACAGAATTTATTTTTGTGGATCTTAAAAAGCTTATGACAGAACACCGAGAAGTTTACTTTTAAAGAACTTAAAGGTAGCAATTCTAAATGAAAAACTGATCAACACTAATACAGCAATATATTATAGAAACAATTGTAGAGTTGAAGTTGGAAAGAAGTTGTGAAAACCTTTCATCATAACGAAGATATTTTTCAATGTTTTTGTCTCTTACCAAATTTATTTAAAATATATATTCATATCTGCCTAAGAAAAAACAGAGTAAATATCATAAAAATGGGTTAAAACTGAATGATAGTAAATCTTTTCAATGTTATTATTCGGGGATGATTAAGTCATGAAGTCATGTAAAGCAGTAGATGAAGCAAACATGTTTCGCAAATTAAAGGATACTTATAATGAAATGGGATTTAAGAGGCTGATATCTTAACAACGACCCTGAAAGCTGATACTTTATTGAATTATATAAATATCAAAACTGTTTTAGATTTTCATTACCTTGGACCGATCATTTACAGTGGTGAAAATTAATTTATGAAAACACGGTTTTTAAACAAAAAGTTGTATAATATATATTAAAAATGAATGAAATTTCATACATTATACATGCTTTGTATAAGAAATGATTCTCAAAAATAAAATTTCATTCATTCTAATACAAAAAAAGAAGGTAAAAAAATTAACATACAAACATGGAAATTCATTTATAAAATATCACATTTCATTGAAATTAATAGTTAGTAAAGCCACCATTCTTTTACAAAAGTTTCTTTTATTCTAGATGGAATTGATAAAACAAGATTTTGAATGCATTTCTGATCAATTAATTTACACTTCTGATAGATTGAAGCTTTCATTTCTATAAGCGATGTGTACTACATCTCATTTGCATAAACCATTAAAACAAGCAGTTCCAAAACCTTTTCAATTAAATTTTTTTTCATAAATATTAAGGGGCTCTGCCGCCTACGAGCTACGCTCGTCAACTCCCGTTCATACACCGCAGACTCTAAAAGTACGCTAATTTGATCGGCTTTAAAAAGATTTCGGAAGATTAAATTATAATTTAAAAAACAGTGGCGATCTCCCTAACGGATTTCTATTCTTTTCTCTTTGATTGGGGAATTTTAAGGCCAAATCCCCTGCCGTACTATTTGATTATCCCGTCGACTAATTTCGCCAAATTATATAAATCGCTAAACCACTCGCCAAATTATACAAATTGACATAATTTTTATTTTAAATAACGAAAGAACAAATAAATTAGTGCAACATTAATAAAAATACAAATAAAACGTCGAAATAAAAATAACTTGATGACGTAGACACGTGTAACTTGCTTAAAGTCAAGTTAATGTGACATTTACGATCAACCATTATTGGCATTTAATCTTATAGTTTGGCGAATGATAGATTTTTGGTCGACGGGATAACTAAGTAGTACCAAAGATACAATCGCTATTTTCGTCTTTGATTAAGTAAAATAAGTTCAAAATTTCAAAATAAGCTAATATAAAAGGAATTAAGTAAACAGGTTCTTTGTCTCCCGGTACTTTTTAACAAAGCGAAAAGAAAGTTCTTTTAAATAAGACATTTTAACCCATTAACCACTGACGTTGCGTTCACGCTACAGTCAAAATAATTGCTCGTGCAATGAATTAATTACATTAGCACCATTATTTTAGAATTTAAAAAAATGTCTTATTTATTGGCAGGAATTTTGCTATTTTAGTAAAGCGAAATTTACCTTACTGAATTTGTGGTGGGAAACTACTTTCAACAAGAAATTTGAAAATTTCTATCGTAATAGTTTTGGCGGTTAATGGGTTAAATTAATCGTTTTTAATCTGTCTTAATTTTGACCAAACTATTCTTTCTCTTTTTAATATTCGCGTGAAAATACTTTTTTTAGAAATTACATATTATTCGCGCTTTTCTAACGAAAATAGTTGAAAAGTATCCTCTCAAAATATCAAACAAATGTCTAGCGCAATTTCTAAATTTAAACTGTTTTTCAATATTATTTTGTGTAAATTTTATGTAATATCTGTAATGTGACGTAAATATGACGTGATTTCTCCTATTTAAGACTTCTAACGCATGTTAATGACATTATTATTTTACAATTTCCTTTCTCTCTCAAAATTCCCGTGTAAATATAGTTTTTATGACGTAATTTTTAATAAGTTCCTGCTTTTTGTGCATAATTATTTAATTCTAATTCCAAATGTTTTTTTCTGTTTATAATAGTCACGTGTAAATAAATTTTTAATTTATTTACACGTATAAATATTTTTTTTTATTTGAAGCAAACATTATTGTTTGCGCTGTTTATACAGTTGGCAATAGTTTAAATTAATATCACTTTCTAAAATATCTAAAAAATATCTCTAGAAATGCTGAAAATTTGAATTTAAAATAGAAATAAAATCTCAAAAAATGAGTCAAATTAAGAAAAAAAAATACAGTCTGCACACCGGGAACTTCAAACGTATAAAATGATCTAAAAATGATTAAATTCCCATGAATAATTTTTGCTCCTATAAAACATTTTAGTGGAGCGATTTTGTCCAACTTTAGCATTAAATTTCTCTTAAAATAATTCTTCGATTTGAAAACTGTCTGCATCAGCGTGTTTATCGAATATTTCTGTATAATACTTTCGATTTGCATATTTTTGTATGCATTATTTTTCTTAATATTAACGAAGAAATACCTCCGGTCACAAAAAATTCAAAACCGGTGGCGGCGGCGGTGACAGCGGTAGTTACTTTTTTTTAGAATAGAGAGAAACTTCCACTAACGTATCACGAAGGATCATGCCAAAGAGATTTAGAAAAGAAAATTGAGAGACGACGAAAAGCAACATTGAATTCAGTTTCCTAGAGTAGTAATGTTTTCTCCCAAACTAAATTATTAATTTATAGTGCAATCGTGGAAAATATTTTGTTGTATGGTTTGGAGACATGGCCATTAAATCTCACCCCAAAAAAGAAAATCCTCTCTACAGAAAAGAATTTTGCAGTAAGAGCATTCGTTGAAAAAGTTAAAAAATCAAGAATATGGCAAATCATGAAAGTCAACCAGGATGTTGTACACACGATCGTACATAATAAGCATAGTTGGTATGTGCATGTTCGCAGAATGAAAGAAGAGCTTCTGACAAAAAGTCTATTTGAATGAAACCTGATGGAGGGGCAGACTGAGAATGACTTGGAAAAATGCTATTGAAGAGCCATTGAAGATTCATATGTTGAGTGATGATATTTCCCTGGTCAGGGAGAAAGGGAAAAGAAATTTCAAAATCACTTTTATTTATTGGCCGAAAAAATCCTCTAATAAGAGGGAATTCCTAATTATGATGATGATTAAACAATAAAGATAAAAATCTAGAATTTACAAAACGATATCAAAGTATTTATTCGGAAAATCATTCAAGTGGATTCAGCTCTTCAAAACTACAAAATAACGTCATAATGAAAGATATAGAAATTGGATTAAAAAAAAGTATTTGACATTAAAGTCTCTTACAAACAAAATCTGCTGACACTGAAAAAAATGCACACGCTGAAATTAGTACTCTCTGTTATTTTACACTTTTACATGAGAAATTTAATATTTTTATGTTAAGTGTCTTAGATAGTAAGATGGACACACTGTATTTTTACTTACCCATCATACGTAGCATAGGGTAAGTCTTGTAATCGTTTTGAAAATCGAAAAAAAAAAATTCACGAATTTACGCGTTTCAGACACTGGAGATTCCGAAAAACATATTTTTAGAAAAAAAAATTGTCCGTTTGTCTGTATGTCTGTGTGTCTGTAATCGCTCTATCTCCCGAACAATTTATGATAGAGACTTGAAATTCTGTGTGTACTTAGGGAGTAATAATGGGAAGAAGCCTATTGAATATCAGTAACCTCGATTAACCGGAGCCATTTTTTCGGACTTTAGAAATATTCGTTCTGATAAAAGGTATGCAAAAATTTTCGAAATTGTTTATATGAAGGAGTGAATATAAAAGACAATAAAAAACCATAAATTTTGCATCATGAATTAACTCGATCGGATAATTAGTTGCCGAGATATTTGTAATTATATTTTTCACACTCTTCGATTTTTCATGACCCTGTATTTCATTATTCAAATTCCAATTCAAAGATATATTTTAATTGGAAATGAGACGCTTAATCCGACGCAGTAAACTGTTAGTTAATAGAATTGTAATTTTTTGAGTTATAATTAGGAAAAAAAATTGTCCGTCTTTCTGTATGTCTGTGTGTCTGTAATCACATTATCTCCCAAACAAATTGAGATAGAGACTTGAAATTCAGTGTGTATCTAGTTAGTAATAATGGAAAGAAGCCTATTGAATATCAGTAACCTCGATTAACCGGAACTATTTTTTTCGGACTCTTGAAATATTCGTTCTGATAAAAGGTATACCAAAATTTTCGAAATTGTTTATTTGTAAGAGTGCATATAAAAGTCAATATAAAAACATAAATTTTGCATCATGAATGAACTTGATCGGATAATTAGTTGGCGAGATATTTGTAATTCTATTTTTCACACTGTTCGATTTTTCATGCCCCTGTATTTCATCCAAATTTCAATTGAAAGATGTATTTTAATTGGAAATGAGACGCTTAATCCGACGCAGTAAACTGTTAGTTAATAGGATTATAATTTTTCGAGTTATAAGAATGTTTCTTTTACGCAATTCGGTACTACTCGATTATCCCGCCGACCAAAAAACTATCGTCAAACTATAAGATTAAATGCCAATAATGGCTTATCGTAAATGTCAAGTATTTAATGCATCTTCATACCTATAAGGGGTGTTACCATACGAGGGACCCTGTTCTGTCGCCAAACACCGCCAAGTTTGTCGCCAACTTGGCGGTATATCGCCAAATTTGGCGGCCAAAATGAGTCGCCAAAAATGACGCCAAACTGGCGGTATCTCTAATATTTCGCCAAATTCCCATAGACTTCCATTGTAAACCAATAGCGTTTACTTGCTTACAGAAAATCAACAAATTGAGATATTTTAATGGAACAAAAAGTAAGATTAGCTTAAGGGGTTATATTAATTATATTTAAGGAAGTCCAAATAAATTAAATTATGAATAAAAGTAAAATGGTACAATGCTTAGCAAATATCACATGTTTTATTTTCATATTTTATATTATCTATATCCATGATGGGTAAGTATTACGGTGGCCCTCAACGATTAGTTTTTTTAAGTATTATACCAAGCATTAATTTAATTTACTGTTTTAAGAAAGGAAACAGCTAACATTTACATTGTAATATTATAATAATTTATCTTAAATGAAAATCAAATTTCAAAGTAATTGCTTAAGAGGCGCAAAGGCCAACATAGTGCAAAAGATTCCATGCCGGGACTCGAACCCGGGCCATCAGTATAGCGCACTGACGTTCTACCGACTAAACCACATGGAACGATACGCAGCCTGGAAAATTTCTCACTATTATATGTTGGCAAGGCTACAAACGCAGCACAAGATGGAATATTTATCGTGAGCAACCGACCTGGGGCAAACACGAAACTTAATTAAATCCAGCATCGATAGAAACTATATGAATACATGAAAATTATTCCAGAGAGAAACATTCGCCTTGTATACAATATTTCAAATGAAAATCATATTTCAAAGTAATTGCTCAAGAGGCGCAGAGGCCAACATAGTGAAAAAGATTCTATGAAATTTTGTATACAAGGCGAATGTTTCTCTCTGGAATAATTCCATGTATTAATATAGTTTCTATCGATGCTGGATTTAATTATGTTTCGTGTTCGCCCCATGTCGGTGGCTCACGATAAATATTCCATCTTGTGCTGTGTTTGCCAACATATAATAGTGAAAATTTTTCCAGACTGGGTATCGTTCTATGTGGTTTAGTCGGTAGAAAGTTAGTGAGCTATACTGATGGTCCGGGTTCGAGTCGGAATCCTTAGCTATGTTGACCTTTGCGCCTCTTAAGCAATTACTTTGAAATTTGATTTTTATTTAAAATATTGTATACAAGGCGAATGTTTCTCTCTGGAATAATTTCCATGCATTATATATAATCATTTATTCAAACGAATTGTTTGTGTTGTTCAGTACTTCGAATATATAAAATAATAAAATTCTTAAATGCTTAGAAATTTGAATCATAAAGATTATTCGACATTAAAATCTTTCAGTATTTTAATTTTCTGAAATTTGGAATATGGGGCATTTATGTTAGAAAAATAAAATTAGATGATTTTGACTTTCATACAAAAATTATATATTTTGTCCAGTAAATGTAATATTTCATAAAAACAACATTAAAATATAACAATTATTTTGAAAGATAAACTGAATCGAATATTTGTATGTTTAAATTTTAAAGCTGTTTGTGGAATCCAACAATCTTTTTTTTTTCTTTTATCAAACAGATAAATTATATTATGGATAAATGTTAAATCTCCAATTAGATGTATAAATTTAAACTCCTTTAATGTATGGTAATAAAATTTAATATTTTATCTGATCAATCTGATAAACTACACTTTACTCCAAAAAAATTTTGCTAGTAATATCTCTAATATAATTTAAAATAATATGCTGTCAACGATAACGTTTCATCAATATTATAAAATAACTATCAGCAAAACTAGCAATAAATAAAAAACACATTTATTCTTTCTTATAACATGTTTCTATGTAAACACTTGGCTGAATAAGACAAACGCTGGAAGAGGGAAACTTAATGTCAGTTGCTTGATCAAAAGCAGTGAAATACTACTTTCGGAGACTTTACAGATAGCTTTGTTTTATTTTATTGTTCTCTTTTTATAATACCATTCATTTTGAAAATGGATTATGCTATTATGATAGTAGATGAAAGAGAAATAATTGCTTATAAGCAATATTGCAAAATCCGGCGGATCTTTTATTCAGAAATTTTGAATTGACATCAGAGAAAGCTCAAGACTAAAATCTTTTTAAATCAAAACTTTCTAGTGGCATTTCGATCAGAGGTGCGAGAAACTGGTATGAGCACATTGCTGATAATACTGCAGCATGTTACCAATACATGATTCTCAAATTTTGGAGAACTAGCGAATATTGCTAATGGAACATTATTTAATTTTAGAGATCAGTTTGATACCATATCCTCAATTTTCGAAAAATATGATAGAAAAATACTCTGTGAGTTCTTCACATTCGCGGACGTCTATATTTTGGATATTAAATCTAAAGACAACTATGCTGATTCAACTAAAGACCAAGAGAAGGTAAGAATCGCTTGCCTTGAGGGTTTTTTTTTTCTTTTTTTTTTTTGCTTCTAGAGCAAATTCTGATAACTCGTTAAACTCAACTATTTTTAGCTTTTTTTTGCTCTATAACTTATAAGAAAGCTTCTCACTCTATACGAACTACCAATAATCTTTAAAACGAACTTTTAACTGCTGTTATAAAAGGCATTAAACGTCAATTAATTGAGGAGAATTCTTCTATCCCACTAAAAAACAAATATAAAATTCTTTCTACCGAAAGTAACCTCAGAAGCAATGGTTCTATGAATCAATCCCTTACTACTGAAAATACTGAACAAAATTCTGAATTTTTGTACTTTCTATTTTTGTGGCCACCAGCCACGCCAAAACATTCTTGTACTGTTCCTATTGCATTGTTAAACGCTTTTATCTGTATGACATCATTAAAACCTCGTTTAAAGAAAGAAACTATGAAAATACGAAATCCGTGCATTATGCAAAAAAAAAAAAAAAAAACATACATTGTCTATAAAAGCGTAAAAAATAGCAACGTTAAAAGCACCAAAATTTACAATTCTGAGCATACCGGTTTCGGTAGCATATAGCATACTTTTCTCAGTGCTAAGGATGGCGGAAATTTGCTGACATATATAGGAGAGATGGGGATTCCAGTTAAAGGTTTATTGACCAATAGGAAAACTGGTATAGGTGGGAATAAATTAACTGGAATCCCCATCCAAAGCGATATAAGTAAGCGTCCTATCTTAAATGGGAGAAGTATCCGCAAGATTAAAAGCGAGGTCACATCAATCAAGGTCGTGCGCCACGTAGCGGATGGAGTGTGAACTACAGGTAGATACCTAACTGTTTTCTTACTCACACCACTAAAATTATAAAGTTTTTTTCCACTTGATTAATAACTGAAGTTTTTCCGATAGGGCGAAGAAAACTTCGTGGTGTCAAGTGCGTCTGGATACCCCACTCGCTACGCCATTATTTTGTAATAAATGTGGCAAACAAAATTCATCTTCAAGAGCGACTGAAGGTTTAGCCACACTAAAAGCTCGCGTATGTGAATTATCACTCCGTCCACAAGGTGGCGCAACTGTGTTAATTTACGCCTGATTCCAGCATTAAGTTTGTTCGCTTACTTATAACGCTTTGTCCCCATCTCTCCTATATATGTGAGCAAATTTCCGCTATCCTTAGCACTGAGGAAGGTATGCTATATGCTACCGAAACCGGTACGCTTAGAATTTAAAATTTTGGTGCTTTTAACGTTGCTATTTTTTACGCTTTTATTATATTGCACCAAGCTCCTGCTTGATAATTATACATTGTCTATTTCTTTACTAATTTGTTTGTTAATAATATACATAGTTAAAATTAATGTTTATCAGTACTTTTTATACGCATAGGGAATTATTTAAAGTACTCTTGTTGTGCTTCATTTTAATTAAAGATCATTACGTAAGTTTCATTATAAAATATTTCATTCGAAAACTCGTAACGCAATTGTGGAGCAAACATGCAAACCATGCTTTCTCCTTTAGATACAAATTTTCAAAAAACACAAAAAACTAATAAATTAGAAAATAACTTGTATTTAATTTTAATTTTTACTGTGTATTTTTATTACTGGTTATTAGAAAGAATTGCAAGCATGCTTAAGATAGTAAAGATAATACGAATTAATAAAATGCATTTAATATTTGGAGAAATCACGTTTTGACCGAATTCAGAGGAGGAAACATGTTTTGATTGTTTGACAAGTGGATAAAACGCTTTTTGTATGAAATAAGTTCTAACGCACAAATAATACAAAAGCATTATTTTATTTCAATAAATACCGAATTTCAGTTAATTATTGATAAAATAAAATGACAGATTATGGTACCTAGTAGCATTCATTAAATATTTACTAAATAAATATTCGCTTGCCAGAAATCCACTTCAAATTTTAAAACCAATATCTTCATCTAGACAGTTACACACATCCCTCTCTTCTTTATTGCAGGCTTATAAATCATGGATAATGTGGTTGTACCATTTGAAGACATCATCAGATTGATTTTGCCACTGTTCACCATATATTACTTTCAAAAGTTTTTTAACATCTTTTTTCTTTTCAACTGATATGGCGTGGCTAAGAGGAAGAGATTCTAAAACAACCCTTTGAACAAGGCAACAGTAACTCCCTTTTTAAGAAGATTTACATCATATTCTTTACTTAGATCTAGAAATCTATAATTCTGGAAGCCTTTAACCTTAACAATTCTCTTATTTTTTTTTCTAAAACAATCCGTTTCAATTGTGGTATGTATGGTAGGTTTCGAAAGTACACATTAAGTGACAACTGTGATTGGCAGACTGGAGAAATCACTGTTTGATTGAATGGAGGCTTTGGAGGAAACACTCTTTGATTGAAACGTCAAGTTTTAAAATTGATTTATAATCGGAGAAAAATTTTTTTTACTAAAAAATACCGTTTGTTTCTGTGCAATTTAACACAGAGTTAATAAAAATAACAATAACTCATTTTTTATTTTTTTGTGAGAAAACACGGTTTGAATGTTTGCTCCTCAATTATTGCTAGGTAGAGATATAAGAAGAAGCATATAAGAAGAAACGCAAAATTTTAACAACTTTAGAATCAAATTAAAAGCGAGATAACTCGTGATTCTAAATGACACAGAAAATTCGTTTTTAATTTTCCAACACAAAAATATTATGAACACTGTTTTCATTAATATAACAAGATGTATTTCATTTATCTACTTACATATGAATAGATAACAAAAAGTGGAGAACACATTTTTGTATCTGAACTGTATTAGTTTCATTATCAAGCGAAGAAATTCAATTAGGCTCAGTATATTTGTTTTAATATAATTGATAATAAACAAAATTATATTTGCCAAAAGACAAAAAACTTTACACGTTGATAAAAATAATTAAAAAAATAATTGAAGAGTATAATATAGGAGAAAATATTAATTGGATATATGGTAAAAATTATGCGAAACCTTCTGAAATCTAGAAATAGAGTCGATTAAATGTATACTATAAAAAAAAAAGCTTATGTTAAAATTCTTAAATTAGTCTAAGCTGAATAACGGAAATAATTATTTCAAATAAAAGCTACTGTTTACTCGCCTTCCCAAAACATATATTTTAAATAAAAGCTGCTATATTTTCTGAAATATGCATATTAACATTTAAGCTTGCATTTGTTAAATATTAGTGAAAATATGAAAATAAAAATTCCAAAGTTATTTTTTTGAAGCAAAATTTTATATACGTTGATAGAAAGCACGGCATTAAGTAATTGAAATAGTATTGTACAATTGATTAAATGTAAATGTAGGCATCCAGTTTAAAGGCGAAAATGAAATAATCAACAATTGTTAACGTGTCAGCTTATAACTGGCTACCATGGTAGCAAACTTACACCAGTAAAACCGAATAGAAATTTTCAACTTATTGATGGATAGGAAGTTGATATGCAGTCAAGGGGCTTCACAGTTGCGAAGCAACTCCACGCCCTGGGAATCAGTAATTATAAGAAATTCTGCAGGTATAAGACGAAAATGTATATTAAAAGATATCGTTGGAAGATTGCTTCTCAGATACTCTGATTCTTCATTCACTCTTCGTGGTGTCTATATTTCAATTCCTTCTTACTTTTCCTTTGATAATTTTCAAAACAAAACGTTTTCGAACAGTAATTAGTTTATGTCAAAATAATAAGCATATATAAAAAGGTGTCGAAAATCTTTTGAGATTAACAGATCAAGGTGTTTAAAAAAAAGTCATAAACAAGCACTGAAAAAATCTTCTTCCACTGGCATCTATAAAATAAATTGTGGCTCTAGACAAAATAGTCCTATGTCATCCTTATATATTCTAGCTCTATTTTCTACAGAGTTTTAGCTATCGCTATTAAAATTCAAGGGCGTTTTTTTATATTATCGTGATAAACTTATTTATAAATATCTTCAAATAAATTCGAATGCAAGAAGTGAGTTTTGGTAACTATAATTCTAGTTTATGAAATAATTTTAGAAATCAAATGATAATATCTCACAATTCAAACGATTTATAATATAATTATCGGTCATCACCTATAAAACTATAGACTAGAAAATCTCGATCATTTCGTCTATTCAGTTTGTTAGTTGGCCTTATTCGCATAACTCGGAAATCTATATTTCTAGTTTAGGGATTCAGAAAATGACTGCCTAATTGTTGTAGATGAAGGCGGTATATTTTTTTCTTTCAGTGAATCTTTGTTTTAATAAAAAATTAATTGATTTGAAAAATACACATAAATACTGTTTTCGATTCCTTATACAACATGTCTATAAATTGTCTATATATCTTTGACAAGTAGCTTCTAAATCCATATTTTGTAAGTAATGTAAAAAACACTTTCAAATAGAAAATTAAAAATTATTATTTGTGCTGGTCTACATGGAATACCTTATGAAAATATGAGAGAGAACTTTACCAATATAAATTATATTTCTGTGCAGCTTCCAGGAACTGTGAACATATATTTTGCTAAGCTGCTTAATGTCCAGCTTCAACCTTATGCACAGTTTGAATATGGTAGTAAATGTTAAGGAAGAATTTCATAGTTAGTGGAATTTGGAATAGGCAGAATTTAGCTAAATCTTTTTGTAGATAACAACGATTACATGTAACCACTTTTTGAAGTGATTGTAAAGCAGCTGATTTTCGTATAGGTAAGGCTGAATGATCTGTAACTTTAACCTTACATGTTCACTTGCTTACTATGGTTTGAAAAGTTTCTCTGTAAGGGGCAGATTTTCTAAATTTGCGTCTTAGGCCTTTTGGTATTATCCATAAGTTAATAAATATACAGAGATGAGTACAAGAAATACCTCTTGTTTTTAATCTGTAAAATGTATTCTTACTAACTATCTAAAAAAAAATTAATGTTGAAATATTTACTCAAAAATGTACAAAAGCATTATAGATATTGTATATTAGATAAAAAATATTTATGATATTTACTTAATATATTTAATGTTTATTTAAAATAACAAAAGCAAATGTTGTTATAGAAGCTTTTTTTAATATTTTGTTTGCTCTATATAAATTATTGCTTTAGTAAAAAGGAGAATAAAATAAAGCAAAACGATAAGTGGGATAAAAAAATTAATTTTGGTGTACTTTCTAGACTTAAGATAGCTACAAATATTTTAGTTTTAAATTTCAAAAATATGCATACTTGGTTTTATAAATGTGTATTTATTTATTTCTTAATTTAATACATACATCCGACATGTTTGCTTCATTCCAATGCAAGCTTTTAAGCAGTCGCTATTATAAGACATAGTTGCTAGCCTCCTGATTTTTTTAATACCAATATATTTATGCAGAAATACTTGTTTCAAACAATCGCATAATTTCTACAAATAAATAAAGCGAACATTTTTGTAAGAATTTACTGGTATTCAAAAATTTTGGAAGTTGACAACTATGGTAAGGGCTATATAGACATCAGAATACGACCATGAACGACACGGTGTGCAACAGAATCACTGAGGGTTAAACCCGACGCTTTCCATTACCCTCGCAAGCGATTACCAAAGTGGTACCTTAACCATCCGGCCATGCTATTCTATTTATAAATGTGTCAAGGATAAAATTTTATCGAACCTTTATTCGTAAAATTTGAATTAAATTACTAAATTAAAATAATAGTCTTCACTCACCAGTCAGTCTCTCTAATGCTTTATTTTGGAACGGATAACGGATTTGAAAAAAACTTAATTCTCCAATTTCACATTTTCTATTTTCAACCCTGAGGACAAATGCGATAGTACTTAGAAATACTAGGATTTAGATATACAATTGCTGCATTACATATTTTACGTAGTTAACAACGTATTAAACACCTTTTAGTAAAATGTTGACTGAATTAATTCTGAATATATTTCTGATACAGACTCGAACATATATAAATACATATGGAAATATTACATCATAATAATATATTATAGGATATATATTTTTTTTAACTTTATTATTCGTAAAATTATTCGGACAAAATATTTCGGAAATGTAGAATAAGAATTATGAAATATTTGCTTTTTATCCATATTATGTAGAATGGGATGAAACGAAGTTATATTTATTGAAAAAGATATTTAATAATATAATACATCAATAAAAATAACAGAAAGTTCTTGTGATGTGTGAGTATATATTTGTCTGTTGGGGATACGACTAGGGATATTTTTTGTCCGTAGAAGCTGCAAATTTTGTTGCGGGTAGACAAAGAGAACTATAAAAACTCCCGAGACACATATTACAGATTTTTTTTACATTTTATAGTTAACAGAAAATTTTACGTAGTTCACAATTTTTTTATGATCGCCAGTAAATTTAATCTACCCATAAAAGCAGCCCGAATTTAATTTTTACGCTCAAGAGCGTAAAATGTATGATCTTAAAATTATTCATAATTCATGCAGCAATTTTTTTTTCGATTTTTTTTCTATACATCACGTTCCGCCAAAAGCGAGGGCTTTGTTTCTTCTTATTAACTGATTTCTGCTGGATATCTTAGGCAGTCAATATAAGGTTATCTTTTATCACTAAAGCAGGATGTTATGACGAAGGTATGTTCCAATACGAGAGGAATTCGTTTTCGACAATACATTTCTTCAATATGGTAAGTAAAGATTTGCTTTTTTCGTTTTTCCTTTAACACTAGAAAGACGGGGAATTTTACGTAAAGTTTATAAAAATATTTCCCACCAGAATTTTTACTTTAAGTTATTACCTTATTTATTTAACTAGCTTTTTTCTTTCTACCTTTTAAACTAGTTTTATAAAAAAAATTTTTTGGTTCGAACCGAAATATATTCATTTGGTAGCGGTCAAAATGACCGCTCGCCGTCTTTCTAGTGTTAAATTGTGCTTTTATTGTATCAGCATTGTCCCTGATCTGCTGCAAATATTCAGCCAACATGGCACCCCTGAATAGATTATCTCTCATTAAACTGCAGCCGAGATCGGGCGACTCCTGGTGGGTCTGCTAGTGTTGAATATAATTTCCAAAATATGTTTAATATACATAGGTACAGTCGTGGAAAAAAAAAGTAAACACCCCTGATTAACTCCTCAACCAATTATCGTAGAAGAAAGTTACTGGTACCGAACGATTGGAAAAAATGTCTACTTTTAAATGATGTATATAAAATTTGGTTAGGGGGCCATCTACATATTAAAGCTAACCCAAACTGCATTTATTTTGAATGGCAATACCCAATTTTAACAAGATATTTCAAATCTTTGGTTCAAACTATGCCTGGACACCAAATTTCATGTCATTTGCATGATATGTTTTTGAATTATAAACATTCAAAATTGAGTGCTTCTAATGTTAAATTACATTTTCATATTTTATTAATATGTCCTGAAATTATACTCGTAATGTGTTCATTTTTTTGTGTAGCAATAATACTAAAATATACAAACATGAATACGTGGAATTTGCAATTTTTATAAATTTATAATATGAATTATGAATTATGAAATTAATATTCGAAAAAATTATGAATTGCAACTCACAATTTTTTTAATGGATTTAGAATTATTAAGTCCTGTTTTATGGAAATCCAAAATTTCACATTTTTCTTGTAGTATTTTTCAAATTATGCTTAAAAAAACGGTAAAATGATGTTTTAAGGGGCCTTCTATGATAGAACTGACCAGATATTTTGAAATTTCTTATGCTATCCTGCAATCTAGCAATCTTCAATGATTGCTTGGGTGGCGCTTAAGATGCCTTGATCACGAAGGAGGTTCTCTCGGTCAACAATCGAGTTCCAAACTTCAAATTGGATACAACCCCTAAAATAATCTCGTTTTAAAATAATTAATTTCTCGGAAACTTATCGTATGAATTGCATAAAAATTTATTTTTATTTGTTTTTAGGCTAATTGAAGGGTGTAGAGTTCATTTATGCTGTCAGAATTGTGTACTGCTATTGAAAAATACAAAGTTATGGATCATTTTAAGATGTAGATGGCCCCTAAGCAAATTTTATATACATCATTTAAAAGTAGACTTTAATACCATTCGTGTGGTATCAGTAAATTTCTTCTACGATAATTTTTTGCAGAGTAAGTAAAGGGTGTTTAGTTTTTTATTCACGACTGTACATTCGGTGTCAAGAATAATGCCATTCATACGTACAAAAGACTCCATACATTTTAGTATAATAAATATTCGATTGCGAATTAAGTCTTTTAATTTATCTTAAAGAAATATGTTTAGGGAACTATCTCCAAATTGAAATTGTAATAAACTTTGAAATATCTAATAAGAAGTTCTAATACAGCTGTTATATTTATATTCTTCGTTTAATTTTACATTCGCATAACAAATAGGAACGCATTTGTTGATCTAGCTTAAGACGCATGCAAATCGCAAGCTTTGAACACATAATAATAATAGTTATAAACGAAATTGAGATGAGTGCAGTTTTTTACGCACAATTCAAAAATTTATTTGCGGAATGAGCAGTAATTTTGGGATTAGTGTATATAAGTAATTTTAAACACTGATTTGTCTTAATATTTTTATATGTTACACTATATATCGTTTTCAAACATCATTTTAAAAATAAATATAATACAGAATTAATATTCGAAAAAAGATGTATATGAACATAAAAGCATTTTATCAAAAATCACGCTATGGAAGCCATATATGTCAGAATTCGAAATTACAGTATGTACCGAAAATTATTTTTTTGTGTCCGTCATTTGCGACTTTAAAGTGGAACTGTTCTGACCGATTTATCACGCATTTGCAAGTCGTCGCAAATTGGTAGAGATTGATGTCACACTTACATTCATTATGTTCATTTATATAAGGGCCCAAAAGAAAAAAAAATTGGCTTTTAAAACCGTTTGAGTGATTTGTTGCTAATTTTGTGTCAAAGTTGCAGGAAAAGCACGAATGCGGGAGCACGAAAAGAGCATCACTTCATTCCAGCAGTCCGAAGAGAAATAAACGTGAAATGTCGTTCGTCAGTCTGTCTTTTCAGTAGCCTCGGATGAGTATATGACTCATCTTCCAAGTCCCATGTCCATAATAAGAGCTGAATTTTTACCAACTTGCATTGACAATTAGATATATTTTTGACAAAGCACAAGTATATATATATATATATGTGTGTGTGTGTGTGTATATAAATCATTCCTCATATTTTAAAAAAGTGTATCATGTTATTTCCTTAATAAAATAAATTGGATAATGGTTTTTTAAACAAAGAAATTTTGTATTTGAAATGAAAAATAAAATTTATCAAGAGTACACAGCTATTATTAGTCTTAGAATTTTTTGATAGGAAAATATCATTGTACTAATAGAATAGTGAAAAGAGTAACTAGGAATCAAAAGCATCGTCCCCTGAATACTAGGACTGACACAAAAATGGCGGCTAACGAGGTCGGATTTTTTTCATCGTGAGTACGGTCCCTTGAGATTTGATAACAGTAATTTTTATGAGTTTTTTCTAATTTATTTTTCTGAGATTAAAAAAAGTCAAAGAAATCCTTTATAAAATACTGATGTCAAAATGTAAGGGAACATACACACGTTAAAAAAAAATTCACCTTTGGAAGCTGCCATTTTTGTGCCAGCGTTCAGGCCTAGTATTCAGGAGGAAGTGGTCAAAAGTGAAGCCAGTTTATTCTAAAATAGCATTAAGTCACAGAACTACCAGTTTTAATTTCTTAAAGGTGTGGGATTTCGTAGGATTTTAATTTGTTTTTGTGTATCTTGAAAACTCTGATGTTTCATTATGTGAAATCAATGCTTTGTTTCTTTGGAGGTTTTTAAGTTCTAAATTAAAGTTAGGAAGTCAATGCAAACTTATGTGCACATATGTTTGTATGGTCGAAATGTACGAATATCATAAACCTAAATAAAACGTATATGTATCTGAGTAATAATTCTACTTATGGTCTTTATGTTTTTGGTTTTTTTCACCTGATCAACTTTTGTGCTTCTAAGCTAATGCTGAGTTTAAAATTTTATTTAAATCACATAAACACTACAAACTTTGTCCCTGAATTTCATGGTGGTAATCATGTTTAAAGATTAATAAACGGTCAAGTACAAGTATTACTTGCGCTCAGAAGGTTCTCTACAATGAATATATGAATTGTTAACTGTATTATTTAAAAGAAATATTGCTAAAAGAATAATAAGATTTTGTAAAAAACTATGCAACGTAGGGTTGGGTACAGCTGTAAATATTAGAAATGTACGAATGGGTATACCATAAAAGTTTAAAGAGATATAAAACATAAATAATTTCAAATATTGCTATTCTATATAACTCTTTCTTTAATCTTATCCCAATCTGTTTATGATGAACGCAATTCGGTACTCACAATAAAAGTAGTGCACATTTAAACTTCATTTTGCATTTCATAAAGATAAATTCAGCGTAGTAACAATCGTTTCTTTTACAGTGTAGCTAAAACAAAACCGTTGTTCAAAGTTTAAACTTGGCATTGTGCTACGCGCACTTCGAAAGGAGGTCGCACAGTTGCAACGCCATGTTGGTTCGTGCGTTTTTCCAGATGAGTTTTTAATTAACTTTTAAAGACACGGACGGCATATTGAAAGATCCACTCATTGTAAACTAGCCATCCCATGTAGCGAATCCCATAGTATTTATGTGATTAATTCTAATTAATTTAGTCTGTTTTAAACAATTTGACGTTTATTTCTTTTATACTGCTATGGGCATTGCATTGCATTAAAAGTTGTTATCTAGGCTTTAAAAACCGATGGTACATAGAGTACATCACCCCTGTCATTATGTATGTCCAAAATGTCCGTGTATTTAAGGATTAATATTTCGGTAAATTACCGACGATTTTTTTTAAAATCATTATCAACAATGCTTTTATACTTCTGCTACGATTGGTACCTCCAGCACTCCTAAACAACTTTGCTGAATGCCTGCAAATCGAGATTTGTATGTAACGGAAAAATGTGTTTTTTTCATAAACTATCTGACCTAGGTTAATCGCTATAATATTCATGCAAGGCTTAAATTACGACCTCTAATTTTTTCATAATTTTAGTTTCGGTAGATTTGGATATAGAAGGGGGTGGGGACATATTTTTCATTACATTTTCGACAATATCTCTGAAAATACAATGTGTAAAATTAAAATAAATGTATTTTTGAGTTCAGCGTTGCGATTGCTTTCACATGATACTCCACACGATATACAAAGATTTTTTTTTTTCAAGTAACTTAATTAGCCCCTCTACAATTTTCCTAAATATATTTGTGAATGTTTAATATTGTGTAAATATGTGGGTAAATAGTTTTTATTACTTCCTCTAATTTGAACATTCCCGTTCCGTAATTTACGGGTAACTGTGATAGACAGACAGACACAGGAGTGATCTTATAGTGGTTTCGTTTTACTTTTTAAGTACGGAACCAGAGAAATGAGAAAATTAATAAAAATTCAAGACTATTCTTTGAATATTAGATGTAAATTTCCAACTGGGTGAAAAATGTCCGGACCAGGATTCGAAATTGTGTTAAAATTAATCTAGTGTAATTTCGTATCCAGCGATTTCTGGAGTTCCATTACCTGAGATTTATTCTGTTGAGCTGAACCAGGTTTCAGACCAGATGCTGTAATCATCAAGGTTAGCTGGGTGAAAAAGTTCGACCAGAATCGTCCGGGATAGCTCAGATGGCAGAGCACTGGCGGCTTCAGCTAGGAGGTCCCGGGTTCGAATCCTGGTCTGGACATTTTTTGCCCAGTTGGAAATTTACATCTAATATGATTTGTTTACCAATTAGATTAATTGTGTTAAAATTAATCTAGTGTACTCTTTGAATGTTTGAAATGTATAATAAATTTTAACCAAATTCGAAAAAGACATATTAAATTATGAAATTGCTAAATGAAAATGCAATCATTTGAATTTAGCTAATAACAGACCAAAATCTGCTGATTTTTTTTCTGGCTCTAAATAACATTTAGTAGAGATGTGGTGTTATATAACGTTGCAAACCAATTTTGTACTATGTAACTTATGGTTGAACTGGAAATTCAGTTTAACCCATTAACTGCCGAAACTATAAGCTGTATAGTCAGATGGGGGGGGGGGGGGTAATTATGACCACTTTTTACATCTTCAGCTTTGTTATTTTTTTTTGCTTATTTCTATTTGGAAAAGTGCTGTTTTTAGTACATAGGAAGTAACTTTGATCCTTTAAAAACACATTTTAAAAGTTTTAATTATCATAGCTGTTTTTCTTTTAAAGTTAAAAGGGTGGTTATAATTACCCCACCAAAAATTCACAATCACATAAGTTTGGGGTAATTAAGACCACTAGTGGGGAAATTATGACCACTATATCTTCTCTTTATATTTGCCAATACACGTTTGTTTGGGGTAATTATGACCACTTTGAACTCCAAAGTAACAAATCCGTTTATCAAAAGTTTTATAGACTTAGTTTCAAATTGCTGTTGGGATCTCAAAAAGGCTTCAGACTAGTAATAAAGAATACCTAAGATGAAATAAACATTATGAGGTTAATATCTAAGCTTGAAACAAAATTTTACCATCACAGTTTTCTCCAATATGACGGCGGTCATAATTACTCCCTGGTCTTAATTACCCCACCTGACCCTATCTTTGTTAAAAACGTTTGACACCAAAAGTTTTAAAAGATAATCTTTTCTTTATTTAATCTTCAATATTTCTGTTACTAAAAAATGCATTTTTGTTTTAATACCGTTACATCAATGCAAAACCAGTGGGTAATGGGTTAATTCTTCTCTGGAAATAATGAACCGAATCGATTCTTTGTTTAATGGCCAGTTAGAACTACAGATTCTGTGAGTCGCAAAAGCAAAATTATAAAACATGATAAAAATATTGTACACTAATTCTGAATAATCAGAATTAATTAGTTTATTATATGGATAATGATTGTTGTATAGATGATTATTATTATATATATATTCTCTGGTGGTGAAAATGTTATCCAAATATTAAAAATATTAAAAGTTAGAACATTTTTCCTAATTCTATCGGGATTTTTTTCATTATACATTATTTATTGTAACAGTAAATACATGTATGACATGTGTCTATTGTTATATTCTTAAGGCTTTTTATTATACTTACAACATATCGCGCAGTCTCAAGGGATATCAAGTTGAAATGTTAGAGAATCAAAGCATTTCAATGTGAATTTAAAATAATACAACAAGGGAATTAAATTCTCGATAGTGTTTATCAAATAGTATTTATTAAAAAAAAAAGGCTCTTATCCTTAATCTGTAGTTTTGTCGCTAATGACATTATTATACTATAGTATTGCATTAGTTGCATAATAAATTAATAAAAACAAATGCTTTAAAATTGGGAAATAAGATGTTATTAAAATGTATTAATATTTAAAATTTATTATTCCTAAATACGATGGGCATTATAATTAGGTTTTAACAAAGTAGAGAGCAAGGATTATTGCTACACGTTGCGCATTGACACGGTATTCGATAAGAGCCTACACTTGTCATGCTTATACACTCGCAAGCTAATGTTAAACGTATGGAAGCCGTTCTTTTCAAATTTCTTGTTTGTGTTCAGTATTTTTAAATGATTATGTTTTGCATACTTTATTTGAAGTCGATCCTTAACCCTCTCGCTGCGAAACCTGAGATTTCCTCGGCAACGTAAAAGTAGCAAAATTTGCGCACACGAGATTTCCTCGGAAATGCATTTTTTCCGTCTAATTAACCCTCCTTGATTATTCCCACCAGTTACTTTTTATTGTACATTTTGCCTTTTTTAATCGGAGCATTTTCCCGATTAAATTAGACAAAAAAATTTCTTTTGAAAAACCGGTGACAAAAGAATGAAAATTCTTAAAAGACGCTCGTCGCAAAGTGGTTAAATACGCAGTTTTTGAAGCTATTTTGATAAAACAATTACTCAGCGAGTGGGTTAAATGTGTCATTTTTTACATTCACGATTTTGGTTGCATATTTGTTTATGAGGTCAGTCCTATTTCGCAACGGGTTTCTAAAGTGTAAGAACATGTACATTAAAAAAATTATCTTCTACCAAAAATCGAATAAGTGAAAAAGATCCGGTTGCAGATTAAACTCAGTTATCCTATGCGAAAAAAAATTTGAAAACTTTTGAAATACAAATAAGAAATTTGAAATACTGCTAGATGATAAACATTAGTTTCGGAGTTTTGTCGTGGTATTAACGTAGGCTGTTAAATCAAAACAAATTTCACCTACAAGTCAATCCCGCATATGAAACTAGGTGTATTTTGAAGCTATCAAACGCTGGTGGAGTCATCGTTTCGCTCTAGACAAAACTAAACGATTGCTTTCTTTTTGGGGTACATTTTTCTGATGAAAAATTCGTGTTAAAAATTGTAAATACAATTACATAAGTAAATATTCTTGAAAATTTAGCTACAGTCGAAGTTTTAATTAGTTGCTTGATTCTTAATTATATAATTGTGTTCTTTTGGTAATTTGGCCACGTTCATACAGCAATCAAGGGGGAACATTGATAAATATTGTTGGGAATATTTAGGAATCGATAAAAAAACTGCATACGAAATTAAACTCTTCCCAAACATATTATGGCGTTTAATTCTACCGTTTTTGGTTAACATACCTACCTAAATATTTAGTGATTCCTAAGCTCTGGTCGAGATTTCTAAAGGTTAAATTAATTATTGCATTGTGTGATTTTTTTCGCTGAAATCTTGGCTGAATTAACATTAACTTAAAACTTCCAGAAAAATTTCAGCTTATAAAATAAATTTGAACACATGATGTAAAAAGGAGGAAACATAATTTAAAATTAACTAACTTTTATTTACAGACTTATTTGCTTATATTTATTTACATATAAAAATATATTCAAGAAAACTAATCATCAATATAATTAAATATCCAGATCATTTAAATAGGGTCTCATTGATTCACACATTTTTACATTCTTCTATCTTCAATAGTAGAAAGTACTTCCACTTCCGGTTTTCGACGGAGTTACACGTTTTAGGTGTCAGAGATCCCCAAAAATATGTTTATAGAAAATGTCTGTCTGTCCGTGTGTCTGTCGCCATTGTACCATTAAAAAGTGTATGAAGTTATGCATAGAATTGAACCAAACAGTTATTTTAAGTTTTCGGCTATGGCAAGTAGGTCCTCCCTGAATTTGGAAAAAATAGCCGGTAGGAGGCGCTGTAATACCGATTTTTGTGCGATTTTGAATATTGTACCATCAAAAAGTGTATGTAGTTATGCATTGAATTGAACCAAATTTTTATTTTAAGTTTTTGCCTATGACAAGCATGTCCTCCCTGAATTTGGAAAAAAAAATTCGCCGGTAGGGGGCGCTGGAATAACGATTTTTGTGCGATTTTGATTATTGTACCATCGAAAAGTGTAGGAAGTTATGCATAAAATTGAACCAAGAAAATTTTTAAGTTCTTGGCTATGGCAAGCAGGTCCTTCCTTAATTTGGAAAGAAATTGCCGGTAGGGGCACTGTAACAGCGATTTTTTTGCTATTTTGAATATTGTATAATCGAAAAGTGTATGAAGTTATGCACAGAATTGAACCAATTTTTTTGTGTTTGAATTTGGTCATGACACGAAGGTCCTCCCTGAATTTGGAAAAATTCCGCCAGAATGGGGAGCTATAATTGCGATGTCTGTACCATTTGCATTATTGTACTATCGAAAAGTGTATGAAGTTAAGCATATAATTTAACCAAATTTTCTGTGTATATTTCTGGCTATGGCAAGTAAGTCCTTCCTGAACTTGAAAAAATTCTGCCAGAAGGGAGCGTTATAATTGCGATCTCTGTGCCATTTTCCTTATTGTACCATCGAAAAGTGCATGAAGTTATGCATAGAATTGAAACAAATTTTTTGTGTATGTTTCTGGCTACGACAAGGAAGTCCTCCCTGATTTAAAAAAAAAAAATTGCTGGAAGGGGAGCGCTGTAATAGCGATGTTTGTTCCATTTTCTTTATTGTATCATCGAAAAGTATATAAAATTAAGCATACAGTTGAACCAAATTTGTTGTGCATGTTTTTGCTTTCGCCAACAGGTCCTCCTTGAATTTGGAAATATTGCGCGTTAAAGGGCTCTGTGATAACGATTTTTGTATACTTTTCTTGATTTTTCGTAGTTCTATTGTCCATCGGCGGCTCGTGCAGCGGCGGAAACTCGCTTCATGCAAAACTGGCTATTCGCAAAAAAGCTAATAACAACAGAATAAGGAAAAAAATAGTTTTAACAAATATCATCATATAGCTTACCTCGTTTCTAGTCAGTTAAATTGACTGAAGCAGAAATTTCAGATGAAAAGTAAAGTTGGTATAGTATTGAACTAATAATATTGAAGTATTAACATGTGTAAATAGTTTAAGATGTATAAGATAGAAAAAGTTTTGGGATTGGTACATCCAACTAGTCAACACTCATTACATTAGCATTTACTCTTATTATTAAAAACAAGATTATTGTTATTATTTAACATTTCTGTTTAAATAACGTTATCATTTTTTGATTTAAAATATTATTTCGCGCAGTTCAACTTAGAGATTATCTGTAATTAGCTTTAATTCATTTAAGTATTATACAAATAAACTTTCAGTTAAACAAATTTAACCTTTTAACCATGATAGACGTTTCCGAAGGTAATAATCATGCTGACATAATAGTGATGCACGTACTTATTGTATTTTCATATGAAAAATCCTTTGGGGGGGGCACTCAAAATTAATTTCCTCTGAGGCTATTGGTCCTTTGTTTTGCGACTTGCTCTTGTCTTGTAAAACCAGCCAGTGCCTGCCCCGTTACCTGAACGGTGGACCTGTTGCGTAATATCCAATGCTACCTCCTTCAACCTAGTTAAACCTTTATCAGTATTCTTAATTAGAGGATCATATTAACGTCACTTCTGTTGTGCATACAAGAAAAATTCTGGAATGAGTGCTGCCACTGTAAAAGCATTTTATGGAAGCAAAAAGAAATGTATTTAAAATTAACCAAATAGTATAGAAGTTAGTATATATGTAGTACAAACTGTGCTCTACAAATATATGTAAACTTCATTTAAATAACTATATTATTTTCCAAGTTAATAGTCCTTGTAAAGTAGATTAAGCAGGGATATTTATTTTATTGAATGGTGATGTGAGGAGAATGAGAAACACCAACTACTACTCATGTCGTATAAATCTACTCCGCTTGTTGTATTATTTGTAAGTTCGGTAGTGCAATTCGATTCATATTGGATGGGGGGGGGAGGTAGTTGGACCGTTGATAGTTAGTCCAATATTCATCGCATATTTCGAGCCAGCGAATTTTTAATGCCTTTTAGGTAGCTTTCATTACAAAAAGCTACCTATTGCAGCCGTTCGGAGGAAAGCGATTTCAAAAAATTTTGGTATATTTTCATCGATCATGACCCCCAGACCCCGAAACCACCCTCCGTTCAAAATTGACATATATATATAAATATATATATATATATATATATATATATATATATATACATATATATATATATATATCAATATATATATATATATATATCTGACCTTTGTCACACTGTAACTCTCGTATTTATGAGCCGATTTGGATGTAATTCGGTGTGTACATAGTACATACCAATGTCTCGACCGAGTTCGTTGGCCAGCTTCATCCGCCAGTTTGTTTCAAAATGGCGGCCATTTAAGAATTAGAAAAATTTTTAATTTGAAATGTGGTACCAAAAAATTGAAAATGGAAAAATATTTTTTTCTTATGTATTTAACCTTTATACAAAGATTACGGAGCAGTTTTTGTTTCGTCTATATCTTAAAAAATGGCTGAGTTATAGCATTTTCAATTTCTAGCGTGGCTGACATTTTGAAACGTCCTGAATTTTGTCACGCGATAAAAGGCGTATTTATGAACCGATTTGGATGTAACTTCGTTTATACATAGTAAATACTAATGTCTCGACCGAGTTCGTTGGCCAGCTTCATCGGCCATCTTGTTTAAAAATGGCGGCCATTTAAATTTATTTTATGACCATTTAAATATTTGTATTCATTCCACATAACTAAGTTTTCAACATCCTTAGAACTATTAGTAAAACATCACCTGTCATATTCTTATAATAATGTTACATTAAAACACAGAATTCTCTTCCAGATATTATATTTGAAACGCCTCTAACTTTATAACAATTTCAGCCAGAAAGTGATACATTTTTGACAGTTAAACATTTCCTTTTAAGTTTTCAATTATTGCCATCCGATTATGTTTACACAGAAAATTTCCGAGAATGTCCAGAAATAATGCTTGCAGTCAATTTAGTAAAAACTACATTAATAACAGTTTTGTGATCATTAGTGAAACGTTACCTGTCATTTTATCATAACAATCTGACACTGCAATAATGAACCTTTTATCGGATTATTAAATTTTAAACACATCCAATTTTACTACAGTTTATATTATAAAGCGATAAATGTTTCTAAAGTTGAATATTATTTTAAATGTTTTGCATCGTTTTCAATTTTGCGTTAGCAAAGGAAAAAGGTATTTGAAATATATGAAGACCTAAGATGTTAATGGTGGTGTGTGACAAAACGAAAGAAAATTGAGTTAATCATATGACTGTAGATAATCAATAGTCCTCTACCATTTGTTAATGTTTTATTTGGAAAAAGGTAAGGCTGACGGAGATTTTAATTGATAAAAGAGGCATATGACAATAAACGCAAACAGATATTTGGAACTGCACATCTCATTTTCTAAAAATGCTGATTATGTAACTAATCATCTTTCTATCTGAGTTCTTCATATAAGAGAATTAAAGTATAAAAAAGTAAAATGAATTTTAATCTACGAATATATTATGTAACCACGAAAAAAACATACAACAGCCACTTCTGTATTACCAACGATTCCAAAAATAAATGTTTTTCATTAGAAATCACAAAAATAGATATACTTTGAAGATTGAAAGAAGCCTTTCTAAAGACAGTGTTACTGTCCACTCTCAATGGTGTCCAATGGCTAATTTCTCAACCGTTACTCATAAACACATAAATGCGCCATGCGACTTTTTTTCTTTGGGGATACATGAAAGACCTGGTATACCGTCAAACTTCACAAAAAATTTCGGAACTGAAACAACACATCTATACTGCACGTGAGACAATTCCAACTGACATGTTCGTACGGGCGTCTGGACATTTTTATCTCAGACAACTCCACGTTGTTGCTGCAAATGGTAGTTATTTGGAAAACATCGTTGTTTAATTTTTTGCAACATTCCTTGCAACATTTTTATATCAGCTTTTATTTTTCATATTTTGCAGTGTCACATTTCGGCGAAAATATATACTATATTTGTAAATTGGTCAGAAAATGTAATGTAACATTTTAATCGGTCTTCACATAAGTTTAGAATAATGTGCTCATGAAAAAGGGAAATTTATGAAAAGTGCGTATCTTTATCCGCATCTACCCAATGCATTACTAAAATAAACCACTCTACCGGTCTGGAGTAGAGTATTATGTAATATGTGTACCGGCTGTGGGGGAGGCTTATTTTGATCCAACTACCTAAGGATTGATTTAATACAACAATCAAATCTCTAAGCATAAATACCTTCCGTCCTACAAAAAAAAAGTCCTTCTCAAGTGCAGTGGAATTTTTTTTTCCCCATTTAATATAGATGATAATTCAAACGCTACACGCTACACACGTATAATTATAAAATATTCTTCAGTAAGTAAAATGATTCTTCACTAATTAATGTTAAAAATTCTCTCTAAATGCCCCCCCCCCCGATCACTACTACAAAAATTCTCGGAAAATCTGTAATCCGAATACGTTTGCCAAAAACATTGGTAAACAAACCGTAAGAACGACTCATCCTTTCACTACATTCTAATCAGATGACATAACATGGTAGCTGACTAGAGCAGCAAAGAATGTCGTTTTATGTGGATGAGATTAAAAATGACTTTTACAATTTGTTCTTTCGTCAACACTACAAAAACCACCAGATTAAAAATCTTGGTCGTCGAGTATTGGTTACCGATATTGGTTACCAGTGGCGACCCGCATTTGCCAAGCACTGATTATTACAATTCATGTATTTAAAAAATATATATATAAACTAAAAAAAAATTAAATTACAATTGAATTCCAAGAAAAAGTGCTATTAGAAATACGGTTTTAATTTGTGTCATGGTAAAAATTTCAATGAAAATTTGTTTATGGCCTTCAATAATTTAAGTACTTCTAATTTTTAGAGTCTTGTCAAGTTTAATTTGAACTTAGTTTATCGCATTAAATATCATTGATATCTTTATTATTAAAAAATATATATGCATATTATCATTGTGTGTAGAAAGAGTTGCCAAAGTGTAAAAATTCAAACTCCAAGAATTGTTTTAAAACACTTTTACAATTTAAAACGAATGTAGATAAAACATATTTATTAGTTTTGTTTATCAAACATCAAGAAGAAGCTGCATGTATTATATTATAATATCATACTGTCAAAAAAAATTAATTAACAAGCATTTATTTTATTTTATTTTTAATTTTAATGCAACGATAAAATACTCCTATTCAAAAGTGCTAAAGAAGGCAACTTCCATTATTAAAAAATATATATGGATATTATCATTGTGTGTAGAAAGATTTGCCAAAGTGTAAAAATTCAAACTCCAAGAATTCTTTTAACACACTTTTACAATTTAAAACGAATGTAAATAAAACATATTTATTAGTTTTGCTTTATCAAACATCAAGAAGAAGCTGCATGTATTATATTATAATATCATACTGACAAAAAAATTTAATTGACAAGCATTTATTTTATTTTATTTTTAATTTTAATGCAACGATAAAATACTCCTATTCAAAAGGGCTAAAGATGGCAACTTCCATTATTAAAAAATATATATGCATATTATCATTGTGTGTAGAAAGAGTTGCCAAAGTGTAAAAATTCAAACTCCAAGAATTCTTTTAACACACTTTTACAATTTAAAACGAATGTGGATAAAACATACTTATTAGTTTTGCTTTATCAAACATCAAGAAGAAGCTGCATGTATTATATTATAATATCATACTGTCAAAAAAATTTAATTAACAAGCATTTATTTTATTTTATTTTTAATTTTAATGCAACGATAAAATACTCCTATTCAAAAGGGCTAAAGAAGGCAACTTCCATTATTAAAAAATATATATGCATATTATCATTGTGTGTAGAAAGAGTTGCCAAAGTGTAAAAATTCAAACTCCAAGAATTTTTTTAACACACTTTTACAATTTAAAACGAATGTGGATAAAACATATTTATTAGTTTTGCTTTATCAAACATCAAGAAGAAGCTGCATGTATTATATTATAATATCATACTGTCAAAAAAATTTAATTAACAAGCATTTATTTTATTTTATTTTTAATTTTAATGCAACGATAAAATACTCCTATTCAAAAGGGCTAAAGAAGGCAACTTCCATTATTAAAAAATATATATGCATATTATCATTGTGTTTAGAAAGAGTTGCCAAAGTGTAAAAATTCAAACTCCAAGAATTCTTTTAACACACTTTTACAATTTAAAACGAATGTGGATAAAACATATTTATTAGTTTTGCTTTATCAAACATCAAGAAGAAGCTGCATGTATTATATTATAATATCATACTGTCAAAAAAATTTAATTAACAAGCATTTATTTTATTTTATTTTTAATTTTAATGCAACGATAAAATACTCCTATTCAAAAGGGCTAAAGAAGGCAACTTCCATTATTAAAAAATATATATGCATATTATCATTGTGTGTAGAAAGAGTTGCCAAAGTGTAAAAATTCAAACTCCAAGAATTCTTTTAACACACTTTTACAATTTAAAACGAATGTAGATAAAACATATTTATTAGTTTTGCTTTATCAAACATCAAGAAGAAGCTGCATGTATTATATTATAATATCATACTGTCAAAAAAATTTAATTAACAAGCATTTATTTTATTTTATTTTTAATTTTAATGCAACGATAAAATACTCCTATTCAAAAGGGCTAAAGAAGGCAACTTCCATTATTAAAAAATATATATGCATATTATCATTGTGTTTAGAAAGAGTAGCCAAAGTGTAAAAATTCAAACTCCAAGAATTCTTTTAACACACTTTTACAATTTAAAACGAATGTGGATAAAACATATTTATTAGTTTTGCTTTATCAAACATCAAGAAGAAGCTGCATGTATTATATTATAATATCATACTGTCAAAAAAATTTAATTAACAAGCATTTATTTTATTTTATTTTTAATTTTAATGCAACGATAAAATACTCCTATTCAAAAGGGCTAAAGAAGGCAACTTCCATTATTAAAAAATATATATGCATATTATCATTGTGTGTAGAAAGAGTTGCCAAAGTGTAAAAATTCAAACTCCAAGAATTCTTTTAACACACTTTTACAATTTAAAACGAATGTGGATAAAACAATTTATTAGTTTTGCTTTATCAAACATCAAGAAGAAGCTGCATGTATTATATTATAATATCATACTGTCAAAAAAATTTAATTGACAAGCATTTATTTTATTTTATTTTTAATTTTAATGCAACGATAAAATACTCCTATTCAAAAGGGCTAAAGATGGCAACTTCCATTATTAAAAAATATATATGCATATTATCATTGTGTGTAGAAAGAGTTGCCAAAGTGTAAAAATTCAAACTCCAAGAATTCTTTTAACACACTTTTACAATTTAAAACGAATGTGGATAAAACATACTTATTAGTTTTGCTTTATCAAACATCAAGAAGAAGCTGCATGTATTATATTATAATATCATACTGTCAAAAAAATTTAATTAACAAGCATTTATTTTATTTTATTTTTAATTTTAATGCAACGATAAAATACTCCTATTCAAAAGGGCTAAAGAAGGCAACTTCCATTATTAAAAAATATATATGCATATTATCATTGTGTGTAGAAAGAGTTGCCAAAGTGTAAAAATTCAAACTCCAAGAATTCTTTTAACACACTTTTACAATTTAAAACGAATGTGGATAAAACATATTTATTAGTTTTGCTTTATCAAACATCAAGAAGAAGCTGCATGTATTATATTATAATATCATACTGTCAAAAAAATTTAATTAACAAGCATTTATTTTATTTTATTTTTAATTTTAATGCAACGATAAAATACTCCTATTCAAAAGGGCTAAAGAAGGCAACTTCCATTATTAAAAAATATATATGCATATTATCATTGTGTTTAGAAAGAGTTGCCAAAGTGTAAAAATTCAAACTCCAAGAATTCTTTTAACACACTTTTACAATTTAAAACGAATGTGGATAAAACATATTTATTAGTTTTGCTTTATCAAACATCAAGAAGAAGCTGCATGTATTATATTATAATATCATACTGTCAAAAAAATTTAATTAACAAGCATTTATTTTATTTTATTTTTAATTTTAATGCAACGATAAAATACTCCTATTCAAAAGGGCTAAAGAAGGCAACTTCCATTATTAAAAAATATATATGCATATTATCATTGTGTGTAGAAAGAGTTGCCAAAGTGTAAAAATTCAAACTCCAAGAATTCTTTTAACACACTTTTACAATTTAAAACGAATGTGGATAAAACATATTTATTAGTTTTGCTTTATCAAACATCAAGAAGAAGCTGCATGTATTATATTATAATATCATACTGTCAAAAAAATTTAATTAACAAGCATTTATTTTATTTTATTTTTAATTTTAATGCAACGATAAAATACTCCTATTCAAAAGGGCTAAAGAAGGCAACTTCCATTATTAAAAAATATATATGCATATTATCATTGTGTTTAGAAAGAGTTGCCAAAGTGTAAAAATTCAAACTCCAAGAATTCTTTTAACACACTTTTACAATTTAAAACGAATGTGGATAAAACATATTTATTAGTTTTGCTTTATCAAACATCAAGAAGAAGCTGCATGTATTATATTATAATATCATACTGTCAAAAAAATTTAATTAACAAGCATTTATTTTATTTTATTTTTAATTTTAATGCAACGATAAAATACTCCTATTCAAAAGGGCTAAAGAAGGCAACTTCCATTATTAAAAAATATATATGCATATTATCATTGTGTTTAGAAAGAGTTGCCAAAGTGTAAAAATTCAAACTCCAAGAATTCTTTTAACACACTTTTACAATTTAAAACGAATGTGGATAAAACAATTTATTAGTTTTGCTTTATCAAACATCAAGAAGAAGCTGCATGTATTATATTATAATATCATACTGTCAAAAAAATTTAATTAACAAGCATTTATTTTATTTTATTTTTAATTTTAATGCAACGATAAAATACTCCTATTCAAAAGGGCTAAAGAAGGCAACTTCCATTATTAAAAAATATATATGCATATTATCATTGTGTGTAGAAAGAGTTGCCAAAGTGTAAAAATTCAAACTCCAAGAATTCTTTTAACACACTTTTACAATTTAAAACGAATGTGGATAAAACATATTTATTAGTTTTGCTTTATCAAACATCAAGAAGAAGCTGCATGTATTATATTATAATATCATACTGTCAAAAAAATTTAATTAACAAGCATTTATTTTATTTTATTTTTAATTTTAATGCAACGATAAAATACTCCTATTCAAAAGTGCTAAAGAAGGCAACTTCCATGGAGGAAAGAGATGGATGTAGATGCAGTATGCTGTAAAAATAGTTTCCAATATGATGCGCGCTATTGCTCAAATCTAAATGCTCTCACTCGGCCCAAACAAAACAAGCACCTGGGACAGGGACCTAATCCTTTGACATCACCCGTGCATATTTTTTCTCTAAATGAAAGTTATCTGCTTATTTTTAAGCATTCTAAAACAGAATTCCATTGTATTATGAATTAAAAACTGTATTACTAAAAGTTTTCTCATTTTGTTCGTGAAAGAGCGTGCATGTGTTTAGGCCGACTGTAGCTTATTTTAGGATTACTTATTTGGCGTCACCCCCAGCCACATTACTGCATCTCTATCTATCTCTTTCCGCCATGGGCATCTGCAAATATTTATTTTAGGTAGTATTTTTTATTAAGTAGGCGAACAACAATATACTATTAACCATTTTCATGATTATTTTTTAACATTAATAAATACCTACTGACGAACTTCCTTTAAAGATCTAAAAATTCTTAGAATATAACAAAAGTTGTGTAATTTTTAACAACAACAACAACAACAAAAATACTAAATCTCCTCGCCTAGTTTTAAAATACGATACATAAAATATTCTTTAAATCAGACTACAAAAAGTAATTTAATCTGGGGAAATAAAACTTCATAAACGTAAAATTGCATACTGCTTGTTGAATTCATGCCCTGTTCTGAACGCTGTATTCCACTATCGAAGAATTTGTTGTTTCCATTACAACAACGCATCCCATTGAAATCATATCGAATAAGTTCAGAATGGGGCCTAAGCACAAGATTTTATTAGCGAATAAGACCCGCTCCATAGCCTTAATCTCCTTCCTTCGCATAAATGTTCAGTGACGTCAGTTTTTGCCTTGACTGAGCACCAACCGCTATCAGTGTCATCTATTATTTGAAATTAGAAGTAAAATTCCGAATAACAGTAAACAAGTTCTTGACATTATACATAACCCTCCTGCAACAATTTTTTCAATATCCGTCATCGTTTGCAAATTATTGAATTTTGAAAATCCATCAGTCATTTTTGGGATACCCGGTATATGCAGAGACTATTTTCCCAATAATCAAATAATTTTAAAAGTGCATTAATTACTTTTTTCGAACCAGAATATCGGTTATTAGACAGTTATCTATTCTCGACTAAACTTTTTCAGCTGCGTAACAGAATTTACACACGCAAGATTAATAAAGTAATGTCGATTTTGAGGTTAAGGTATTTCCGGAGAGAAAATTCTAAAACAAAAGCAATTTTTTTATTCGTTTAAAAACATTGCAGATTTTTAAGAGTTTAATAAAGCAAACAACATGCTCTTATCACCGTTAGATCCTGAGATATAATGTTTTTTGTCTTGTGATTCGTTGATAGCACTTTATTTATCTCAGAATGAATTTTTTCATAATTTGTCAACTTTGAAATGATATAACTATAATTCCTTATAAGTTATATGTATGAAATTTTCAACGCCGTTTCTGCCTTATATATCTAATAAATTGTCTTCAGCATTTATGATTTTTAGTGAGAATTCTGAAAATATGATGATTAATGCTTACGTCACTCATGAAAAAAAAATCATTTTTTAACTTTAAAATTTATTATGAACTTTATAATTAATATTTTGAATAATCCTGAAGATAATTAAAATTACACATTTTTTGTACGCAACATTTCAAAAATCATGCAAGTCAGGTAAGTGGTTCAAGAGATAAATGAAAAATTAAACATGTTTAATATATTTTTTATTTTTTTATTTAAAAATATTTAATGTTTTTAACATTTTTTCATATGCATTATATTCATTATATAAACGCATATTTGACAAAACAGTTGCATTCGAGAATATCTATAAGTTTAAAAAACAGGATTTTCATGTTATAGATTTTGATGCAAATAACTACGTTTGTTTTTGAACATGAAAATTTTTACTTGAGAATACTTTGCATCTGAAAAAATAATCATTGAATAGCTGATTAATGCATTGTAAAAATTACTCGGAATCTTTTATTATCTTATTATCTTTTTTAAAAATTACGGGAAAAAAGAAAATTTTGAAACGTTTGATATGACTATGAAATGCCCTCATAGAAAACGGAACAAAAACATTTCTTGTATAATTTTTCCGTATATTACATCTATTGAACGTTTGATTAACGTATAACATTTGATAACGTTGTAAATAACGTTTGATTTTACTCCATATATTAACCTCTCTCTGTCTGTTTTTAGGGAAGGGCGGGGGCAAAATTGGTTATGCTCTTTATCTTTTGAAATTTTTAACATATACCATTAGGACATATTTATTAATAAATTATGAATGCGTTCACCGCAAAAATCATTTATAGATTCGCTAAGTGAAGTAATACGGATATTTTGTTTTGAAAAAAAAAATATGTAAATTAATAAACCCCTTAGAAAACGAAACGTAAAAACTTCTTCTAAAATATGTTTCTTCTATTATTTTTCTATATAGTACATTTATTGAATTTTATATAATTTTTTAGTTCCCCCCATATGTTAAAATCTCTCTCTCTCTCTCTTTGTTTTGGCCAAACTTCGTTATGCTCTTTATATGTTTCAATTTTTAACTTATAACACTGCGAAATAGTTATTAATAAATTATGAGCGAGTTCACCGTAAAATCAGTTACTCATAGATTTGTTAAATGAATTATAATGTGCATTTTGTTTTCCAAAAATAAATAAATAATTAAATAAATTTTATTTACGTTGTAAACAGAATCTAGTTTGCAGGTAGCATTTTTGTTTTTTATAAACTGTTCAATCACTAACATAAAAATGTAACAACACAAAAAATGTTATTTCTCCCGTTGTGCTTGAAAAAAAAAATAAAAATGGAGAAAGAGTAAAATTCCTTATACTGTAAAAAACTCGCAAATGTTTCTTAATCTAAATGATATTATTATTTTTTTAAGTTTTACGAAAACGTAATATAACCTTTTCCAAGTTATCAACGACTCCGATAATAGTTCGTGTTGCTGAGAAATAAATATATTTCAAAGATTTAAAAAAGCAATTCTGATACAAAATTTTCTTTTTTCCCGTAATTTTTGAAAATATTTCCGAGTAATTATTGCAATGTATTAATCATCTATTCAATAATTACTTTTTCAGATGCAATGTATATCCAAGTAAAATTTTTATGTTCAAATAACAGTATAAACTAGCATTAATATTGAAACTAGTAAGAAAAGTACTCTAACAGGCCCCTAATTACAGGGATGCCTCAAATTAAACGGATTTATGGCTCTAGCCCATTCGAATTCATGGGACTCTCTTGTTTGGATCCCCATTATCTACGGCGGCGTATAGCGGCCCTGCTTTCAACGCGTCGGTTTGTTTTTTCCAAACAAAAATCCTTTAGTTCCACCTTCCATCGCCAGGGGCGCAGTATGTTCTAAACAAATCTTACTCGGAACGCCTCATTCCTTGCCACCTACGACACCTTATAACATGTGTGCAGAGATCTCGCCGGAATATCTTCTAGTTCCACCTCCCATGGCAGTGGTCGCATACTGAAAATATTCTTACAAGCGAACCTCTGGTTCGAGTCTGGCTGTCTACGGCAGCGTATATTATGTCTGCTCCGGACGCACCGGAAAACCTGCTAACGTGCCAGGAGAAATTTTAGATCCACGTTTCACCGCCAGGCGGCAGATTCTGTTGCAATATCTTTCCCGCTCGGATCCCCGCTGACTATAGATCGTAAAACAGACATACTACGCACGTGCCGAAAACTCCAGCTTTAATTACAGCTTCCACCTCAACGGGATACATTCTGTTACAAACAAGCCACTCTCCCGGTACGGTTCCACGCTAACGACGGCACCGTATAGCAGGCCTGCTGCGCACGCATCAGAAATACTTTTAATTCCACATTCCTATTTTATGTTAGGTTGAATGAACCAATTTCCTTTGAAATACAGCCACTAGAACTCCTAGAAAAGAATGCCACGTTATTGATCGAAAATGGTAATAACTGAATATTTGTATACACCTATGTAAAATATCTATCCATCTACGTAAATTATTTTTCTATTCGTTCTTACTTATGTATGAATGAATTCTACAATATTTAAGTAGCTTTTAAAATTTTTGAAAAAATTATTAATGATGGTTTTAATACTTTCCGGCGCCCACTAGTCCCGAAATTCTAGGAAGTTGATAAATATGTTATAAAAATTATGTATTCAAAGGCTGCAAAAAATATGTATTAATTACGATAACCGCCCTTTCATTTTTTTTATTGACAAACGTCGATAGCCCTTTAAAATGTTTTCTTAACACTAGAACTAGCGGAAATTTGAGTCACGTTTTATAAAAATATTTCACAGCAGAATTTTGATTTTAAAAAGTTAAACTTTGTTATTTGAAGTTTTTCTTCTTTGTATCTTTTAAACTTATGTCATTAATCAAATTTCTGGTTTGAGCCGAATTATATTCATATGGTAGCCGTCAAAATGACGGCTCGCGGTAGTTCTAGTGTTAAAGTATTTAGAGAAAAAATCGTGGAAGTGCTTCATAATCTATGCTTGACGAAAAATTTATTGTTCGAGTTTATTTACCAACAGGTTGTCCATAGTTTTTTTACACCTAAGTATCGTAATTGGTATGATGTTCCGTGACAATATTTTGAATAACATAAAAGGTATTGTAATGACCCTTTCATAATCACCCTAGAGTAAAAGATGAATTTGGTAAAAGACATTTCATAAGAAAATTTCATGTCGAAAATGTCTTAAAAACCGCTTTGTGTCTACAAGCAGAGCCTTCCCGTTATCTTGCGCATTCAATAAAATATTCGTTTTCCGAATTACTGTTTGTCAACTGATACATTATAAACACAGAAAAAATCCTCGTCAAGCAAAATATTCGTTAATCAAACATTCGATAGGCAAGACTCTATAAATATTTAAGTTTAATCCTTTTAAATTTTCCTTTTATTGTAAATAAGTGTAAAAGTAAAAACACACTGTAAACTGAATTGTCTGAAATTTAGACATTTAAGTATCTGAAACGCAGTGTTCAATTTTCAGACGTTTTAAAATGTCTTAAAATTTTCAGACACTTCTTGCGTCTGAATTTCAGACACTTAAGTGTCTGAAACACGAGTGTTCAATTTTAAGACGTTTTAAAATGTCTTAAATTTTTCAGACACTTCTTACGTCTCAATTTCAGACATTTGAAATGTCTTAATTGCGGCCATCTTTGAGCCTTTTTTTTTTTAGCCAATATGAAGCCATCTTTGACCATTTTCTTTCTAAGCCATATACGCAGCCATGTTTGACCACATTGAATCATTTTTTATAAATGGGAATAATTTGTTACCATACAGCAGAGCTGATTGCAGCGTGGGAAAACTGGGATGCTTCTACGCCCCCTGATTTTAGGGTACCCCAAATTGGGTATAAAATTTTCATAAAGCTGATATTATAAATCCGTTTTGACCTTATGAGGATTGTAATCAGTAGTTTGTAGTTTTAGAATAGGATAATATATATATATATTTTCACCTAAATATGTATTTATGTGTTATCATATATGCCCTACGGCATCAAAAATGTTTATTACTTTTAGTGAGAACTTCAAATTGCTTCTAGGGTAAAGACCTAGTATTCATTCACCCTCTCCCCCATTGCCTTCATATACTGTTACAAAAAAAAAAAAAAAAGCCTATTCGATGCCGTCAAATACATATTTGGGTAAATATATCATTTTCTTTAGCCTAATCATGTTCTAAAAGTGCAAAATATTTATTTAAAAAAGTGTAAGATCAAAACGAATTTAAAATATCAGCTTTATGGAAATTTCGTACCAAATTTAGGGGCCCGTAAAGCTAAAGGCCCATAGAAACAGCCCAGTTTGCCCATGCTGCAATCAGCTCTGCTTTATGGTAACAAATTACTCCCAAATATAAAAAATGATTCACTCCTTCAAAAACAATCCCATCCCTGCTATGTTGTGCAATTTTTTCCCATTTAAATAAGATATTCCCAGTAAATTATTTTAAGCATTTTTATTTCTGTGTTAAATAAAATCTAACACTGGATTCCCCCAAATTTACAGTATATGAGTATTATATTGTAATATTTATTAATCAATATTTATTATTAACCAATATTATGAATTTCTAGAGTAGAATAAGGCTAAAAACAAAATATATGTCTTAATACAGTAAAACCTCTCAATAGCGGACACCTCGGAACAGTGGAATTTGTCCTATGTTCGGAGGTGTCTGCTTTTCTGAGGTATAAGTGTATAAAAATTTTGCATATTTTCAATAAAAAAAATGTGTTTCCTAAATAGTGGTGTCCTTTATTTAGGATTGCCCGTTATGGAGATTTTACTGCAAAGCCTTCATACGAACAGTTGTCTTTAGCGAACACTCACCTTTATCAATATACAGTAAAACCTCCCTAAATCGACCACTTCCTTTCTAATAAAAATTGGTCGCTCCGAAAGGTGGTCTCTTAATGGAGGTCATGTTAAAATCTAGAATTTAATTGTTGATAAAATGTAACAAATAATGTTACTAAAATTATATATTTCAAATTAAAAAAACATATGAAAATTTAAGTATCAAAACAAAAGTTAATTACATAAGTTAATTACTGCAGAGTTTAAAAAATAAATACATTGATGTTTGCTTTGCTTTTATGGTTTATCTACTATAAATTTTATTTCCAAGTCCTTTCGAAATTCAATAAATAAATGCATTTTTTTTTTTTTTTTTTTTTTTTTTTTTTTTTTTTTTTGTCTGGAACGAATTTTGACGATTTCATTACTTTATCTATTCCTTTGAGAGTTTCCTGACAGAATAGGGCAGGCGAGTTTATGGACCGTCATCCTTAATGTGTCATCATAGTTAAATTCATTGCCTAAAAAGGAACAAAGGGTTTAAACACTTAAAAGTTACCGGAATAAATAAAAATTCTAAACTTAAATAAATAAATTTTGATAAATAATGCGCTCTCCGGAATTATTATTCTAATAAAACCTTTTTCAAGCGACCCGGAATAAACGGAATTTGTTTCATTTTCTTCAAAGAAATGGGTCCCTTATGGAGAGAGTTCAACTGGGGTGGTCTCTGAATAGAGGTAAAATTAGTATTGAGCTTATGGGAATAAATTTCGTACCATGAAAAAATGGTCGTTCAGGGAGGTGGTCGCACAGGGAGGTTTCACTGTATATATATTTACCTCATAAAAGCTAACACAATCGAATAGCAGACAGATTCAGCGTTCTGAAGGTATCCGCGATTAAGAGTTTTTACTGTATTTAAAATTTTTTGTACTTAACTTTTAATCTTATTCTACTTTTTTAGTTCAAAATACTGATTATAACCAATATACAATGTCGAAACACATTTAACGTATAAGCTTTAAAAAAATTGCATATCGAATTTGGGGCAGCAAAAATCGTAGGTGGTGGGGGGCGGGGGGGGGGGGGGACATGTCAAAGTTTATCCTTGCTTTAATCAAGTCCTTCTTCTAGAAAAATTCCAACTCTGCATTGTGATTCAGTAAATATAGAATAATTCAGCTTTAAGTGCAAAATCTTAGTTATGCTTAAGTACATATTGTGTAAAATTCTATCTTTTTTACTGACATTCATTTTAAATTTCAGATTTATTTTTTACTAAAAATAATCAAAAAATCAATATTATAATTGATTTCAAATGAAATATAGCTGTATATATTTACCGTATTTTTACAATTATGTTAACAGCACATAATTACATGAATTTAAGAATTTACAAATAATCATTATGACTAATACAGAGATAAGGCGAGAACATTTTCTAAATCGTTAAATAAGAAGATTTATTGAAGACGCCAACAAAATTTTCTCCGCTTTACGTCTACAGATTTCAGACGATTTCTGATGAGTCTTCAAATTGTGGTGTGAATCACCCAGCTTGAAAATGAAAACATCTGAAGTTGACTACTTTCAGTATAGGAAATAGAATATTTCTAAAATGCTCGGAAACAACAAAAGTATATAGCAGAAGGAAAAAACAGATTGGGGAATCAATGATATGGGTAAATGGAAGGATTTTCGAACTATATTCTTTTAAATAACTTTAAATTTATCACAGTGTATAAAATCTGAGACGCAAGAAAACGTCATCAGACAAGAAAAGCATACATAATAAATAAAAATTAAATAAGGATGTTTACTATAAAGAGTTGGGAATTTCAGTACATATCACATATTAAACCTATGGGAAATGTAAAATCGATGTGAACGTTACAAATGCTGTCGCATTAAATGCTTATAAAAATATTTTATACATAAATAAAACCCATATAAAAGGTACTCCTGTGTAATAATTACTCTAAGAAAACGCTGTTAAGATAGCCTTGATGGTAATTAAGAAATTATGAGCCGATCAACAGGTGCTGTCACTGCCATTTTTAAAGTAATGGCGTGCGAGTAGACAGAGAAAGAAGGCTTAGGATGGTGTATTTCACTAGATTCAGTAACAACTAATACACCATGCAGACTTGCCAAAACTTATTTTAAGGATAACATCGGATGTAAAATAATACAGAAACATGATTGCAGATGATTTGAATAGTAGAAATTTAAATATTAGCAAGATAAAATTTTAACATGGAAATCCCATAGGCAAAATGCTTTAAACAAATTTTGGCATAACTCAAGAACTAATAAAGCTATAGACTCGTGTGAGGTCTCTATTTAAAGAGAAAACATTCGCAAAGAGTTTTCAATACATAGTGAAGGGTCCACTTACCTGGAAAAAGGTCTGATTTTTCCAAAATCACATCCACCCAGGTGACGTCCGGATTGGAGGCTACGTTAGTACCCGTGAGTTAAGCAGACTGATATTTAAAAAAGAAAATCCCTTTGCACAAATGCACATCCGGCTAGCTCTGTTAAAAGAATGGAATATTTCCATCCTAAAAACATAGCCCGCCAAACAACAGTTCTCTTTACCTGCTTTGACGAGGCGAAGAACACTATATTATTGTTATTGCTTGCCACCTTTCATTAATATCGAATATCACTAGGTCGATACGGATTAAATCCTGGAACTTCACATTCCGCAAAAACCGAATCAAGTCAAAATAAATTATTAGTTAAAATGTACGCGTACATAAAACAAACGCTCAGTTTGAATTACAAACGAACATCAAATTCGAACGAAAGGCATATAAAACGCATGCGCAACTAGAGTGCCCCCTGGTGGTTAATGCGGAACGGAGTTACAAAGTGTCTTAAAAGTAGACACTTGCAGATTTTTTAGACACCTTTCTCAGTTCGTTTACACCATGATCATAGTAAGACACTTATATGTTTTAAATTAAGACATCTATCATGACTGAATTTTCAAATTCAGATACTTAAGGGTCTGAAATACCTTTTCAGCCACATATGTGTCTTAATTTAAGACGCCTCTATTTGCAGTGCAGTTTTTTTTATAAAAAAAATACCCTTTTATGCGTGTCCAATGTTCATTATGATAATTGAACTTAACTTTATGACTACAGTTTATGTTTTTTCACAAAAATTTCCGTTAATATACATTATTTTAAGCTGGCATCGAAATTCGATTGCGAAAAAATTACTGATTTTTTTCTTAGTTGAACGCACCGTCAATTTAATTTATTTAAAAAATATCAATTTTTTTTTATCTTTCTTTAAAAAAGGGGGGAAACAGAAAAAATATTTCTTTTTTTTCTCAATTCTTTTTTATTATTTCTATGTTGGGTAATCAGCGTATAAACGTAAAGTAATCAATAATTAATTCTTAACTGATAAAACTAATTTTTTAAAACATATTATAAACTACATTTTTTAATATATAGTTCATTTTCTGCTTTTTAATCTTTAAAATGTTACTCTGTTTCAGATTCATAACGATTTGTCATATTTTGGCAAGCATTTATTAGCGCATAATTATTGCCATTGTTTTTTCAACTCCAATACAATTGTATCAATTACAAAGAATATTTGGCCATTTATCGCTGTGGCGGATCTATTAAAATACCTTAAAATTAAAGACTTTAATTGATAATTCAGTTTTAAAAACATTAAAACGCATGGTCATCGGAAACCCACTTCTGCACACAATTTGTAAAATTCTATTGCACCAGGAAGTGGGCTAAAATCGATCGGTAAATTGCATCTTTACATACAACAATCAGTTACAAAATTATGTACACTGTCAAATCTTTTCATTCGATGTTCAACCATTATACAGTGCGTATCAAATGTATATGGATAGACGATTTTTTGAAATAACAGTTCCAAAAATGAAGCCATAACCACGAAAAAATAATAAGCATTTGAAATCATAATGTAAGTTTATGACAACAAAAAAATACAGTATAGTTTTTACAGAATTTTTGTAAAAAAAAAAAAAAAAAAAAAAAAAAAAATGAATAAAAATAGGCTGTCTTAAAAATATATGGACTTTTCGAGTATTTTGTCTTTATATTAATATTTTGGATCAATTCCTTTGAATTATTTTCAAAACCTTATCAAGTATACTTCAAACTAGTGTTTGGGGAATGTGTGGCTGTAAAGCGAACCAATTCTGCTCTACCTGTTCCTTTAATTCCTGAATAGTATAAATTGACGACCATGAGCATATACATCTCGTGCAAGTACTGCCAAAGATTTTCATTTGTATTTAGGTCTGGGCTGATGGCCGGCCAGTCTATAACAGTCACTTGATTCTGCTTAAACCAAGCAATGTTTATACACTTTTGGAAGAAAAATTTAAAGCATTTGTTTTGAAATTGAAACTAAATATATTTTTTTTTATAAAATTCGAAGTTATGAATTTTTAATGTGAGTAAAAATAGTTAAATAGCCGGCAGACAAAATGCCTTAAACAGATTGTTTCGAATTCGATTTTTGTTTGCAGAGCACTTAACTTATTCAACCCTTTCAGGGGCAAGGTACTTGTATTCGTAAAATGTTCAAATAATTTAATGGCACCAGTATTAACAAGAGATTTTATTTGTAAACAAGTAAAAGTAAATTTTCGCGTACTTAATAAATATGACATTTTCATCATAAAATTCAGGTGCCAATGTGGCAATTTGGGATTAATATTATTTGATGCCGTGCCGGCATCACCGCTCTTCAAAGGGTTAAACATTGATATGAATTTATCATTAAGCTTAAATATATATATTATATGATTTATTTGGTGTCAGTATTTGAAACATATACTTCAGATTGCCTCCATACAAATGTATGGGTAGTGGCATAAATAGAGTTAATTGTTCAAACTATTTCAAAAGCATGCTTCAACCAAAATTCAATTTATGGTTCAATCTATTACCAAACGACGGTTCAACTTATTACCAAACCATGGTTTAACTTATTAACAAATCATGGTTCAACCTATAACCAATTTATGATTCAAACAAATCACCAAAGGATGAAGAAATCTTCCTTTTGTTGCAGCTACACTTGTACAATGTTTTGGCGAACCGTTGAACCGAAATTTTTAACAGTGTATGAAAATCACTTAAATTAATCAGACTAACTTATTAATTGCTAAGAGTTATAAAAATAAACTTACAATGCAAATAAATACTTTTATTCAGATCGACATCCTTATTCGCTCAGGCGGCGACAATCTCAAAATCTATAATGATAAAAAACAAATGTCGCAAAATATTTATGTTATTAAGAACTGGTCAACAAATATCACGCGATCTCATGATTAAATTAAATCAAGTGCAGTGATAAAAATTGCTATCTCAGAACGTGTATTATTTCATGCCATTGTTTCTTATTCTACACAGCACCTCTTTCTATATTTTAGATGGTTCACACGGAAGCAGAATCATTGCATCTCACTGCGTAAAAAGATATTTATTTATTCTCGGATAGCGCGAGGCTAATAAAATTTTGATGGATAAATTATTCTCTATTTTTTTAAATCAGTCTGTAAAGGTGCTTGGTTATACAGCCTGTCCGAAGCTGTAGTTTCCTTGTAGTATTTGATATCTGCTATATGTTCTTTAATCCTAGTTTTAAGCTTTCTGTCTGTCATTCCTATCTAAAATTACACTGTTTCATCTTATTTGGTGAAGGGTATTTCACATACCTCTGATAACTGATTTGGTTCTTTGGATCTCTTTTTTAGATTATGTATTTTTAATTTTACGGAAAGTTTTACAACAACAATCAGGTTGAGTTAAATTAAAGTGTAAAAACATCAAATTTTAAAATATGAAATTATAAATTAATCTATACTCCTATTATAAAGAGGAAAAAATTGTTTATTTGTCGGAGGTAAGCTCTGGAACTACCGAACCGATTCCAAAAGTAATGGTATCAAAATGATGGTGTTAGTCCAACTTAGAACATAGGCTATGTTTTATGTCGGTGTCACTACCCCAAAGGGGGTGCAGGAGCAAAAAACGTTCTAAAATGCGATTTTAGCGTTACTGAAGGGCCTAGAAATATGAAAATTTGAATATTAGTTACTTATAAGATATAAAAGATGTCTAAGAACAGTTCTTAAACAATTCGAAATTTAAAAGGGGTAAAAATACACAAAAGCGTTCTAAAAACGTTCTAAATGGTAGTTTCTACACAATCTCAGGAAATACCAAACCGATCTAAAAAATATTGGTGTCAAAATGATGGTGACAACGCTTGCTCCAAGATAGGCTATGTTTTATGTCGGTGTCACTACCCCAAAGGGGGTGCAGGAGCAAAAAACGTTCTAAAAATGCGATTTACGTGTTACTGAAGGGCTTAGAAATATGAAATTTGAAATATCAGCTACTTTTTAGATATAAAGGATTTCTAAGAACAGTTCTTAAACAATTCGAAATTTGAAAGGGGTGAAAATGCGCGAAAATCGTTCTAAAAACGTTCTAAATGGTGGTTATTTCTACACAATCTCAGGAAATACCAAACCGATCTAAAAAATATTGGTGCCAAAATCATGGTGACAACGCTTGCTCCAAGATAGGCTATGTTTTATGTCATTGTCACTACCCCAAAGGGGGTGCAGGAGCAAAAAACGTTCTAAAAATGCGATTTTAGCGTTACTGAAGGGCCTAGAAATATGAAATTTGAATATTAGCTACTTATTAGATATAAAGGATTTCTAAGAACAGTTCTTAAACAATTCGAAATTTGAAAGGGGTGAAAATGCACAAAAAGTGTTCTAAAAAACGTTCTAAATGGTAGTTTCTACACAATCTCAGGAAATATAAACCGATTTAAAAAAAATATTGATGTCAAAATGATGGTGACAACGCTTGCTCCAAGATAGGCTATGTTTTATGTCGGTGCCACTATCCCAAAGGGGGTGTAGGAGCAAAAAACGTTCTAAAAATGCGATTTTAGCATTACTGAAGAGCCTAGAAATATGAAATTTTGAATATTAGGTACTTATAAGATATAAATGATATCTAAGAACAGTTATTAAACAATTCAAAATTTAAAAGGGGTGAAAATGCACAAACAGCGTTCTAAAAAACGTTCTAAATGGTGGTTTCTACACAATCTCAGGAAATACCAAACCGATTTAAAAAATAATGGTGTCAAAATAAGGGTGTCAAAATGACGGTGACAACGCTTGCTCCAAGATAGGCTATGTTTTATGTCAGTGCCACTACCCGAAAGGGGGTGCAGGAGCAAAAAACGTTCTAAAAATGCGATTTTTGCGTTACCGAAGGTCCTAGAAATATGAAATTTGAAATATTAGCTACTTACTAGATATAAAGGATTCCTAAGAACAGTTCTTAAGCAATTCGAAATTTAAAAGGGGTGAAAATGCGCGAAAAGCGTTCTAAAAAACGTTCTAATGGTGGTTTCTACACAATCTCAGGAAATACCAAACCGATCTAAAAAATAATGACGTCAAAATGATGGTGACAACTCTTGCTCCAACATAGTCGACGTTTTATGTCAGTGCCACTACCCGAAAGGGGGTGCAGGAGAAAAACTTTCTAAATTGCGGCTTTTGCGTTACGGAAGGGCCTAGAATCGTGAAATTTCGAATGGTAGTTAGTTATAAGATATCAATGATCTCTAAGGACATTTCCAAAAAAAAAATCGAAATTTAACAGGGGGTCAAAATGCGCAAAAAGAGTTTTAAAAAACTTTCTAAATTGCGATTTCTATGCAATCTCAGGAAGTACTGAACCGATTTCAAATATAATTGTGTAAAAATGATGGTGACAGGTCTTGCTCCAAAGATAGGCTATATTTTACATCTGTTTTCACTACCCCAGAGAAGATGCAGGAGCAAAATGCGCGAAAAGCGTTCTAAAGCGTTCTAAATGCCGATTTGTGGGCAATATCTCAGGAAGAATAAATCTGATTTCAAACGTAATGATAGGAAATTGATGCTGACAGCCCCTGCTCTAACATAGACGCTATTTTATGTCGGTATCACTATTACCAAGACGTTGCAGGAGCAAAAAAGCGTTTTAAATTTCGATTTTTGTGATCGGTAGGGGCTAGCAACTTAAAATTAGGCAATTTACATATTTATTAGATATAAATGATCTTTAAAAACAGTTTCGAAAAAATTTGAAATTTAAAAAGGGGTGAAAATGCGCAAAAAACGTCCTAAAAACGTTCTAAATTGCGATTTCTACTCAATCTAAGAAAATACCAAAGCTATTTCAAAAGTAATGGTTGCAAATCAATGGTGACAGTCCCTGCTATAACATAGGTTATATTTTATGTTACTGTCACTACCATCTGAAGGTTGCAAAAGCAAAACATGTTCTAATTTGCGTTTTTTGCACAACTGAGGGGTCTAACACTTTGAAGTATGGCATGGTATTTACTTACAAGATGCAACTGCTTTCTAAGAACAGTCGAAAGAAAATTCCAAATTTAAAAAAATGAAGTGAGTGAAAAGCGTTATAAATTACAATTTTTAAGCAAACTTATAAATTACCAAACCGATTAAAAAAATAATGATGACAAATTTTGGTGATAGAACCTGTTCGAACATAAACTATATTTTATGTCTGTTCCACTACCACCAGAGGGTTGCAGGAGCTAAAAACTTTCTACATTGCGATTTCTGTGATACTGAAAAGCCTAGAAACTTTAAATATGGCATGGTAGTTACTTATAAAATATAAATGCCCTCGAAGGAACGTCGAAAATAAATTCAAATTAAAAAGGGGTGAAGCGAAGGGGAGGTGCGAAAAGCATTCTAAAAAAGTTCTAAATTACGATTCTATGCAATTTCAGGGAATATAAACCGGTTATTAAAGTAATCAATGCGAATCAATGGTAACAGTCTCTGATCCTACACAGGCTATATTTTATGCCGGCGATTCTACCACCTGGGGCTCACAGGAACAACAAACGTTCTAAAAGAGGGCTTTAAAATCTTTTTAAATTACGTTTCTGTGGAATATTAGGAAATAACAAACCGATTTCAAAATTAATGTTGGCAAATTAATGGTGACAGTTCCTGTTTCAACATAGCCCCTTATGTTGAGAGAGGTGGTAGGACTTGGAATTTGACATGATGGTTAATTTTAAGATGTAAGAAGATGGTTTCTAAAAAATTCAAAAATTCAAATGAATACTGAAATGAGCGTATTAATTGAGCATAAAAGTTTCAAAATATTTTCTAAATTATCATTTATTTATTTTTATTTCATTTTATTAATTTAAGTCTCATTTCTGCCTAATGCAGTGTAATAAGGATGTTTAATCAAACTGTGTTTTAAAAAGTAATTTTTGAACCATTCCTAAAAGTAATAAGTACCTTTTAATAAAATAAAATATTACCTTTTAATAAAATAAAAATTTAGTTAGTACCTTTTAATAAAAATTAGACATATAAATATCACTTGGCATATTTCAAATATTACGCGAGCAAAGCCGTGGGGTTTGCTAGTAAAAAATATTTTGAAGCCACCTCAAGAATAATACTTTTATATCCATAAAAATTTAATGAAAGTCCATATAAAAATATTTATCCTAAAATTACTTCATATTTAAAAAAATAAATAAAACAACGAAAATTAGTGCTATGTCTCATTATGATCAATCTTAATTATTTCTTGATAAAATATTAAAGCTCTTTAATTAATTTATGCCATTATGTAAATTCGCTGTCATTTTAATGAATATTTTTTAAGAAAGCCGGAGGTCAAAGTGAAATTAGTTTTACATTATTTTTCAAAAGATTTGGTTAAAATTTTCTTTTTATGATGTTCATCGTTGAGAAAAATGTTGATTAGAAATTACTTTTAAATATTTTATTAATGCTGCAATATTTGATTATAATTAGCAATTAAGTTGATTAATATTTTGATTAATTTAATGTGCAACAGAAAAAAAAAACATTTTTTAATTTTATTTAATGGTTGATGATTATAAATGTTGATTGCGTATTTAAAAAATATATATATTCCTGCCGTACCATTAAACGCTTAAAATAAACTTATTATAGGAATTGAGAATTTTTCAGAAAAGTGAAAAATTAATAATAAATAAAACATTTAACAAAAGTAAAAAGTAACAAATTAATACAATGGAAACTGCCACAAAATGGCATACTTTCGTAAAATGACATACCGTGTGTTCCTTAATATTTTCGCTATAGGACATCACTTAACGATACGCAGTTATGTTGTGGAATCGATCAGCAACGATAAGCATTTAATGGTGCTGTTTTCAAGTTTGCATTGTTCTTTATTTACAAGTGAATTGTTTACACCTTCGTCAGAAATTTCTTGGTACTAATTTTTGGTGCTAATTTACGGCTTTTTCATTTCAATGAATACATATATGAAGTGTTAGGAGAGGAATTATTTCTTTTTAGATTATTTTCAGCATATGCAAAAATTTATAAATGCATGTGATCTCGAATACTGCCTATGTATATACATTATGTAGATTATTGGTAAAATGACATGCCAGTTTTTCAAAAATGCAATCTATCCTATGAACCTAGAAATCTTTCCTGATCATGTTTTCTGTGTTTCAGTTGTGACAAAAAGTCAACTGGAAAATAACGAAAGCAACAACAACAACATCTATAGATAATAGATAACAGCCTATCTAGACCTAATCCGTCAATTTTCACAGTTTCAGTGTCACATCCTCCAACTCCAGCGCCAACAACGTCTGTTTCTGATACTCGAAGAATTATAAATCTTTTCAACAGGCAGCATCTTCAAGTTCATTATCTTCATTTATCAGACCACTCTATGTGCCCCCACTTCATTGTGCACCCCATGTTAGATCATCCTCTAAAAAGAGGAAGCATGAAAATGTGCTAATCTGGCTAGCAGTCCTAACATTTCCTAAACGAACGGAAAAGCTGCAAAGAAACATAATTCACAATTAAGACATGCAGCTCTAGAGGCTCAGAAGAAAATTCGCTTTGTTAGATCATATGACGATTGTCAAAAACACGGGTTTTTGTGCAGACAATGATGATGAAGCATGTCTTTATTACAATGATTTATTCAGCCATTCAAAACCGAAGGAGTGGATGAACTGTGTTAAATATTCACAGTAGTCACATAGTGAATGTGTCGGTGTTTCTTGATGTGCAAAAAAATATATTTGTGATGTAGGCAAGTACAATTAACAGCAACTTACGGGTGTGTCATTTTAGTAAACCACTGTAGATAAAATGACATAGTGCAGTATTTTATATAAATCGTTATTATGATTTTGTGATTTTATTTGTTACTTTTTAAAAGGCACCATTGCATTTTGTATACTTTTCAAAATCAGTTTGTAAAAAATAAAGGTCATGAGAAAATATTTGTATCAATTAAAGTATTTTTCCATAGGGTATGACATTTTAGAACAGTTTCCACTAGTTCTTTTAATCGCTAAAATGTGTAGGATCAAAACTTTAAAAACTATTAAAATTGTGTTACTGGACTGTTTATATGTTTCGACTCTATCCGAGTAATTTAAAAAACAAATAATTAAGAATGTTCCATAATTGCACGATCTAAGATGTCATCATTCCGTTTTACACGTACTCTTTCAGATACGCGCAATATTTGTTAATTTATCTTCTTAGTTTATTTCCATATTCTTAAAGATGCAGTAACTCAAGCCGTATTTTTGCTAAGTTAAATGATGCTGCATCATTACACATTGAATGTTTACGTTTTACAATCTCTATGGTTTCTCTTAAATTAAATGGATAGTCATATTGTAATGGGAAATTATCTTATTTTCACTGAAATTTAAATGTGTGGTTACCATGATTACTATAATATCCATCCATTATAAGAGCAATCATAAAGATTGTAACATTTAAAATTTCAATAAGTAATGATGCAGCATCCTCTAACCAAAATTATGACTATAGTCACTCCATGTGAATAAATATATAACTAAACATCCAAAGTGAAATAAAAAATTACGTGCGTTATATGAAAGAGTACGTGAAAAATTGAATGAGGGTGTTCCAGATCGTTACGGCATAGATCGATCGTGCAATTTTGGAATATTCTTGTTTATTTATTTTGAAAATGGCTCTGATAAAGCCGAAGCATGTAAACAGTCTTATAAATCTTATATCTATTATAAATCTATACTATTATAAATCTTTGCAGAGTTAACAGGGGTGTTCACTTTTTTCGTACGACTGTACCTCTGTTGTCCACGGTTTAAAAAACAACAAAACAATGTATTAAAACGGGAACGTTAGTGTGAAATTTCAAAAAATCGACAATTTTATTTGTATATTTTTATGATTACAGTATCTAATATATAGCCCACAAGCGATTTACTGAAATTCGAATTACAGCAAAAATTATCGAGACGAATATGCCGAAAATTTTTTAAATCTCAGATGAAAATAGTGCGCATTCTAGACAATCTTATTTCAGTTTTATTGCGAATTCACGTGATTTGCTGTAATTTGTTGAACGTTTAAATTTTGCGAACATTTTAGAACGTTTATTATGATTTGTTGGAATTGTTTTTTTTTTTTTATTTTTTTTTTTTAATTTTACAAAAAAGTCCTTGTTCAAAACATTATAAAAATTTGTGTCCTTTTTTATCGCTCTTTTTTCTTAACAGTGCAAAGTAAAACATAGTAGAAATGTAGTGATAAAAACAGAAAAGAGGCCGAATTACCATCACAGACCAAATTAGCAACAAAATGGTGCCAAAGGTGTTTTGAACAATTTTAACTTGGAAGTGAGAAACGTAATGGAAAATTGTTTTTTATAACTAAAAAAAAATAGTTATAATAACTGCATATTTTTAAGTTTTTGAAACTTCCCCATAAACCTAACAATTTTAGTTTGAAATAAATGTCGCCATATTAACCACAGTCACCTCATAATACATGCACATATTTCTATTTATTTAAGTGTTCGTATTTTCTTATAAATAACTATTTTAAAACTTAAAAGTATATTTAAGAAAAAAATAATATGTTTAACATTAAGAAATGTTTAAAAGTATATTTTAAAAAAAAATCTATTTTTTTAAACGTGCTATTTTTGCGAGAAAATCTTGTTTTCGTGTACCTGTTATGTTTAGCTTGAGAAAACATTTGAAGAGCTAAGTGGAAAATCATGATAAGTAAAATAATTACATTTCAAGAAATTTGAGGTGAATGTTTTCGCTGTAAATTTTAATGATTTATTTTCTGTTTGATACCATGTGTTTAAAATATTAACAGGTATGGTAATAAACTCTCCCAGAAAAACTTATTCATATTTAATTTTCAAATATTAAAATTTATTAATATTATTGACATTATTAAATATTAAAATATTAAATATTAATGAATAATGTCTTAAATCTTCAAGAATAAATAGAATCTTAGTACTTTAACTTCACCATGTGACAAGATACCTCATAACGCTTTCATCCAAAAGATTTAAAAAAAATAGAAAATGTAGCATAAAATGTTCATCCACTCAGCTCTTCATTTGTTATAAGAGGCCGAATTACCTTCATACACCAAATTAGCAACAAAAATGTCCGAAGTAGTTTTGAAAAATTTTAACTTCGAACTAAAAGACGTAATTAAAATTTGGTTTTTATAAGTTAAAAAGAAAAAATAGCTATATTAACTGCAGATTTTTAATTTCTTCAGACTTCTCCATAAACCTCATAATTTTAGCTTGAAATAAGATTGGCCAAATTAACCTCGGTTACTTTATAATACTCAAGCATATATATATTTTCGTCACTATCTGTATTTAATTGCGTGTTTGAAAGTATATTTATGGAAAACCTTTTTAAAAATATGTTAAATTTATTATCCAAGATTACTTTTTTTATTAAATGCTACTTTATTTGAGTAATTTTCTCTAATTTCAAAAATGTTTAAATGCAAAATTTAAAATTTTTTTAGCTGTAAATTTTCAATTTTTAACACGAATGGGGAAAGAAAGAGTATAAAATACTCACCTGTCTATGATCATTTATTGCTATCTTTGTAGAATCGTGAATCCTTTAGAAAAGTGTTTCCTTATATCGTAAAACATATATCTTTGAAACAATTTATAACGTTTGTAAAACTTTTCTAAATTTACAGCGTTCATCCATCAAACGTTATTTTTCAAGATTTTTAAAACTGATAAAATACTTCAAAACATACCGTCTATATAAACTATATGTATTGCAGGGTTCAAACTTAAAAGATAAATGTTCTTTGGTTGCGTAATATTCTTAAATGCTTTAACTATTCTAGCAATAATTTTTTGACAAAAACTTGTCCTTTTATATTTATGTTTTTAAACCTTCGCGTACACTGAAAAATACTGTTAAAATAATACTCTAATTAAACTAGCTCTAATCATCCAGATAGATATCACGAAATAAAAAATTTGCATTCAAAGAAAAATAAATATTTCTGATATGAAGTGCATGTGTTTATTGGAAAAATGATCCCATCTCTGCTTCATATACTATGGATATACGAGGGAGGTTCAAAATTTACTGTCCCTAGTGTATATAAAATATTTATACTGCGATGGTTGTTGTTGAATATCGAAGCCTAATGTCATACATGCCTATATGCTCGATTTTAGAACCGTAGCTGCTGTATTCACATAGTTTTGGAGGGAGAAGTGAAATGGGGAAAGTGGGGGTGAAAGGCAAAATTTTAGCTTATGGGACTACATTTGTGACAGTGGATGAGACGTAACTACTGTCGTTTGGACTCAGGATCATAGTGATTTAGCCACATCTCACCCACTGTAGAAATGCAGCCTCATAAGCTCCGAACCAGCATTTCACCCTCATCCTCCTTCTTAAAATCTCCCCCCAAAATAGGTCTTTAAAACTTTACCCCTCCCTCCAAAACTATGTTAATATAGCAGCTACGATTCTGAAATTGAGCGTATAGGCATTTAATATAATGGGCTTCGATATTCCACATCAACCATCGCAGTACAAATATTTTATATACATTAGGGATAATAATTATTTAACCACCCACGTATAAAGTCTAACTTTTTTATTAAACATGAGTGATTTTAAAACAAATTTCCCTTTAAGAAAATTCACTTTTGTATCATGTTTTTATTATTCGGTTTTTCTGCTTACCTAGATTACGTTAAGAACATATTAGTGAAAATATTTCGAATTTTTACTGCATTACGAGAAGAACATTTTCGAACGTTTTAACCAAAGCACGCTATAGCGAACACATTTTTGGAGCACTGAAAATTTCGTTATAAGATGCATTGACGGATTTTACACACTTGTGTAATAAGTGTAAATAAACACTTATTTGTACCTTTAAAAAAAATGATTTTATATCCTTTGATTGTTTTTCTGTTTTATTATTTATTTATTTATTTTAAACAGGATTTTTTTTAGATTGAATTAAGGATTTAAAGCAACAACTAAAGATAAATATGTTCAATTCAAGATAAAATATAGTGTTCTTTAAAACTAAAATTAAATCATATAATTGTCCCTGTTTTGAAAAAGACATGTAAAAGGAAATCAGGTTTAAATAACGTTTTAAATTTGCCATAAGAGTTCTGGTTTTAGGAGTATAAACAAATTTCATGCAATTTAAAATTTACAAAGACAATAAATAAATCAAACTTGATTCTATATGTTACAGTAGTTTTGTTTTTACAGGCATAAATAAAATTTAATGAAAAAGTTTTTGTTTCTATTTCATTTCCCTAGTACGTATATAAATAACACTTTCAGCTGTCTAAGATTAACTTGTTCCTATCTCTCTAAAATCATAAATCCTTTCGCAAAGTGTTTCCGCATGTCATGAAGTATACCTCTGAAACAATTTATAACGCAGAGAGAAGTTTTGTAAGTTTTCACTTACCCATCTATCAAAATGTATCCTTTTCAAGTGATGCAGCATTTGAATATTTGTCATTTATATTCTATCTACCTATCTGTATAGAAATATCTATATCTCTTTCTATATTTGTCAATCTACTACGATATATATATATATATATATATATATATATATATATATATATATATAGATAGATAGATAGATAGATATAGATATAGATATATACAATAGAAAAAATAGGTACTCAATCTCGTATATATATACGAGAATGGATTAAATATAAAGGAGACATTTATAATATCAATAGAATTTTTAGCACTTTATAACATAGTTGAAAGGTGCTTATAAAATCGGTCTGTCTGTCCGTGCTCTAATTAACATAAATAAACTGGAATAGCCATGTAATTGATACATTTTGTAAGGATTACCATAGCACACTCTTTATTGAAATAAGATATTGTGACGTTTATAGCATTTGTAGTTCTTTTACAAGGCCGCAAAATAATTACGTGACATTATGGTCTATGAGGGAAAATATTTTACAATGCTGTTTTATTATTTAGTGCTGCTACACTATCTCAAACATATTGAAATTGATATACGTCACTGAGTTCCACGCACAACAATATACTAAATTTATAATGCGTGTTCAAATGAAAGTGATTCGAAGCGTCGCATGCGAACAGTTTTCAATGTATTTTTGTGAAACAAACTTGATAGTGAAGGTGCGTGTACCACGCGTGCGCATGCGCAAGGAGATTTGTGATAACTTTATTCGTAAAAACGTGGCATTCTGTTAAAAATGGCTGGTGTGGATGCAACTGCGTCCAAAACGGATCGGCGAGCTGTAATTAAGTTTTTAACACTGGAATGGTGTAAGCAGGTGAATATTCATCACAGAATGCTGGATGTGTACGGTGACGCTTGTGTGTCAAAGTCCACGCTGACGAGGTCACAACTTTGTGCACTTGACCGGGCCGCGGCAAATCCATTGTCTCCTGTCGACTGTCGCTAAACATTCTTGCCCACTTCATCACCATGGACTTTGACACACACGTGTCACCGTACACCACCAGCATTCTGTAATGAACATTCACCGGCTAACACCTTTCCAGTATTAAAAATTTAATTACAACTAGTTGATCCGTTTTGGACGCAGTTGCATCCACACCAGCCATTTTAAACTGAATCGCAAGTCCTTACGAATAAAGTTGTCACAAATCTGCTTGTGGCTTGCGCATGCGTGGTACATACACCTTCATTATCGCGTTTGTTTCATGAAAATACATTGAAAACTGTTCGCGTGTGACGCTTCGAATCACTTTCATTTGAACACCCCTAGTATAATATAATGTGCATAGCATTATTTATAGGTACGTACAGAATAATTCCGTTGCAATAATGTCCATAGTAATGCGTGAAATTTCAACACAAAACAGTATTAATCAACTAGAGATTATAATAAACTATTAATTAAGAGTAAAATTTTATCAAGTTATTACTGCACTATGTAACAGCTATGTATCTAAAACTCTGTGCTCATAATTTATTAAAGACTTTTAAAGAATTTGAATGCTAAGTTTGATAATATTTTAATATTGATTATTACTTGATTATAATCATTATTTGCTTAATAATGCTTGAGTTGGAAGTTTTTGCTTATGTAACTGCATTTGTGTTATCAAAATACTTTTGAGTTTCACTTTATGAATATATAATAATGTTTTACGTTATTTTCTTAAAGTGAAAGTAAATTTCTGAGGTAAGGAAATATCGACAATAAATTATGTACATCCTGTATAATCCATAAAGTGAAATAATTAGTACACAAGTATAGCAATTATTGGAGATTTTTCTTAATACACGGTAATCGAAACTTCGAAACTTGCACAACCCTTGAAAAATATTTTGTTTATTAAAATACACACAGGATCCAAATTACAAATATAAACTAAATTGAAAGAATTACAATACTGAGACAAAAAACTGAGCGAAAATTAACATTGTTATAGAAGATATTGAAAATGCGGCCCTTTTACTCGGATACAAAGACGTAAGCGTTTTTTTTTTTAATTTGAAAAAAATCTTTTCAGGTTTGGAACACTTACTTTTTACCCAACTGAAAAAAAGGATTATGTGTTTCACGCGTATCTGTGTATGTGGATTTCTTTATACCTTCGAAACATCCCAACGGCTGGATGGATTTTAATGAATGATGTCTCTATCAATTCGTCTTAACGGCCAGATTGTTATAGGCTAGGTTTCGTTTTTAAAAATTCAAAATGGCGGCCGTAAAATAGAAAATGGCGGTAGAGACGAAAAAAAAATTACGCAACCTATTGAATGGCATATCATTGGGCAGGTCTTTCAAAATAAAGACGATGTTTCATTGACTATTTTACAGTCAGAAGCTCCATTAAAATATTATACAACCTGGAAGTTGTGTATGTATTGTAGATCTCTAGCCTTACTGCAACTCCAACCATCATAGACATCTATAAACCTCATAAAAACAGTGTTTATAGATATGAACTAACAGTTAATCACAACTTAAAAGTCATCAATACAAGTAAATAAAAAAATAATTAAGTAATAGAATCAAGTAATATAAAAACAAGTAATATACAAGTCAATTTTTACTTAGGTCAATAAGAGATTTTTATTTTCCTCCCATTCTTCTTTCCTTTTGAAAGGCGCTTAAAATGCCTTGATCAAGAAGGGGGCTCTCTCGGTCTTAAACTACCTTGATCAAGAAGGGGGTCCTCTCGATCATTGAAAATTAATTAATTTAATTTAATTAATGAATTAATATTTGGAAAAAAAATTGGATTAACAACAAGTGTCACCCACTACAAGTTCAAAAAAATTATTTGAGCTTGATTGGATGAATAATAAGTATTTTATTAATAATTAAAAATTTGAGCAAGATATATATAACGAGAGTGTAATCTAATAGTAGGAATTGACAAAAAAAAATAGTTTCACATTGATGAGAAATAATTAAATAGTTCGCTTTTTACGCAGTCGGCTTTATTGATTTTTTAAATTTAATTGTTTATTTAATCTCATGTTTAATGTTTGTTTTCAGGTCAACGATGGAGTGTAGATTGTTTGCAAAAACATTTGCTTTTAGGTGAAAACAAACTTGACATGAAAACAATCATTGACCATGAGATTAAAAAAAATTAAGTGTTCCGACATTGAAAAGAGTAGCCTCAAATAAAAAAAAAAAAACCTCATAATACTTTGTATCAGAGAAAAAGTGTCACATTTTCAATATCTTCCGTGGCAATGTTAATTTCCGCTCCGTTTTGTGCCTCAGTATTGTTATTTTTTTTATTATAATAATTTTAGGAACTATAATAAGAAATAAATTTTACTTGCTCACTGCAGAATAAAATAGGGTATTTCGCAAGCTTCCAAACAAAACAAAAAGAACAAGTAGCAACAATTGAAAATATACACCTTTCTTTATTCTTAAACAGCACAACTGTTGCCATCTACATGTTGAAAATCGATTTAATAATATTTTCAGAATGTATTTTATTGGCAATATGAGATATTGTAGCTTGGATATTATTCAAATAGTATTTTAGAGCCCAAATTGGGTATGTTGCCGAAAAGCAACACCCGGCATTTAAGGGTTAAATGTTGAAAATGGTCTTTTTTTCCAAAATTAAGAGTCCTGAGACCCTTAAAATCCATATTACATATGATGGCAATACGTTGTCGCGTTCATCTAAATGAGCTATACATATAAATAAGCGTTAACTTCGTGAAAATACCAGGTTCGAAGTCTTTTTGTTCAAAACTAACTCAGTTTATCAAATATTAAATTGTTTACTTAATTTCAAAAGCAGGTCTAGTATATAAAGTAGTAGCCAAAATTGTGGGCACTTTTAGGTAACTTTCATTACAAAAAATTAAATGATACCTATAGCAGCCGTCCGAAGGAAAGCACTTTGGAAAAGTTTGCTATATTTTCGTCAATCATGACCCTCAGATACCAAAACTACCCTCCGTTAAAATGCTGACTGATATACAGCGTGTTTCTAAACTCATGGTACAAACTTTAAAGGTATGTAGAGCACACAGTAACAATAATTTATTGTATAGGGCTGTATGGGACCAAGTGACGCATTAAGGTAAAGACACCAGGGGGGGGGGGCAATTAGACTCCTTTTTTAATTTTCAAAATTCTAGAAAATTTTTATGCTATCCTTATCTTGACATTTCATAATTACTTAACAATAAAATTCTTCTTTGAAAATTTTTGTTATGAAATCGAAATTTTTGAATAAAAAAAAAGCGCAAAACTGGCAATCTTATCAAACGAAATGCATGAATAAAAAAGATAAAATGTTTATTTACAATGTAGTTTACAAATACATAATAATGCATACAATAATATTACAATAAGTGTTCAAAATTGCGCCCACCAACTGTGATACATGATTGGCAGCGTCGGTGAAACGATTGGCGTACACTTCTAAAGATGTCAGGCATTTCCCGCACATGTGCAGGCGCTTCGGATATGCGAGCTACTTGATTTTCGTCTGAGTCAACTGGAGTATCATAAACAAGACTCTTCAGATGTCCCCATGAAAAGAAATCAAGGCTCGATAAGGCGGGAGATTGCGGTGGCCAAGGAACTGGTCCACCACGCCCAATCCATCGCGTCTCAAATGTAGCATTCAGGCACATCAGTGATGAAGTGCGCGGGCGCTCCATCATGTTGAAACCACATCCGGTTACGAATGGTGGTCGGAACATCTTGCAGCAGTTCTGGTAAAAACAGTTGCAAAAAAATAATGTAACAGCGACTATCCAGCCTCTTTGGTAGTAGGTATGGGCCAATCAAATAATTATTAACAATATTCGCCCACAAATTCACAGAAAATCGTTGTTGATCAGCATGTGGTCGCGTTGCAGGTGGATTATATGTTGCCCAAAGATGGAAACTGTGCGCATTAAATACACCCTCGCGTGTAAATACTGCCTCATTTGTAAATAGAATATGAGCAGTAAAGTCTGGCTGCAATACATGTTTCTGCAAAACCTACTGCCAAAAGTTCAACCGCAGAAGATAGTTTTCCGGATTCAAAATTTCTACACGTTGAAAACGGAAGGGATGAAATCGATTTTCATTTAACAATCTCCAAACGGTCGGATGACCCACACCTAAATTCTGTGCAACAGCTCTTGTACTTGATTCGGACCTTTCACTCACAAAATTCAAAATAATTTCTTTCACGCTTTCACTGCGTACAGCTCTTTCTCGCCCAGTTTCCTGTTTGATGACGTGGAAAGAATCTGTTTCAGAAAGCTGACGGTGTAAGCGCTGAAACATTCTATGTTCAGGCATTCTTCTGCGAGGAAACTGCTCCTGATACATTCGTAGGGCAGCTCTGGCGTTTCCATTTGCATGACCATAGATGAAATGCATGTCGGCTTATTCGGCATATGTAAATTCTTCCATAACGAACGATAGTAGAATTAAAAATGGCGATTTCTTCTACTTGAATGCATGGTATTGAACGGCGACCAGTCATTTACTGCCCTCTACCGCCAGTGGAATCAACCAAAAGCTCCATTTCTATTTCAAAAAATTTCTATTTCTATTTCTATTTTCAATTCAAAAAATTTCTACTTCATACCAAAATTTTCAAAGTAGAATTTTATTGTTAGCTAATTATAAAATGTCAATAAAAGGATAGTATAAAAATTTTCTGGTATGAATGAGAAATTTAGAAAATTAAAAAAGTGGCCTAATTGCCCCTGGTGTTTTTACCTTAATGCGTCACTTGGGCCAATACATTCCTATACAATAAATGATTGTTACTGTGTGCTCTACCTACCCTTAAAGTTTGTACCACGAGCTTAGAGACACCCTGTATATGTATATACATATTTACATCTGAATTTTGACATGTTGTAACTCTTGAATGTTTTGAGCAGATTTGAATGTAATTTTTCATGTGTATAGTACATACTAATGTCTCGACCAAGTGCGCTGGCCAGCTTCATTTGCCATCTTGTTTCAAAATGGCGGCTATTTGGATTTTTAATTTTTTTATGTTTTCTAACATTGTATACTTATAAAAAATGTTGCGTTTAACAAAATGCAAACTCTTATGTATCGTTTTAACCAGAGTGTTAGAAACATTAAAAGATATATTAAAGAGTCTCACAATGTAAGTTAATAACATAGGCCATTTTAAAGAGAAAGTTAGGAAACCTAAACATTTCCAAAAGTGTCCACAAAATTCAAATGGTCGCCATTTTGATAAAAGATGGCGGATGAATCTGGCCAACGAACTCGGTCCAGACATTAGTATGTACTCTATGCATATGGAAAATTTCACCAAAATCGGTAAAAAATTCAAGAGTTACAGCATGACAAAATTCTTCATATATATATATATATATATATATATATATATATATATATGTATGTATATATACATACATACATACATACATATATATGTAAGTCAGCATTTCAAGGGAGGGTGGTTTTGGTATCTGGGGGTTATGATTGACGATATTATAGCAAAATTTCCTAAAGTGTTTTCCTTCGGACGGCTGCTGCAGATAGCTTTTAACTTTTTGTTATGAAAGCTACCTAAAGTATCTACAATTTTGGCCACCACTGTATACATTACAGCTGAATTACTGCTCAATTTGCAAAGTTAAGTGATCTTAAAACTGTATTTACATATTTATGTTTTAATTCATGTTATCCCATTTATAAATAATTAATTTATCCTTCTGTAATCCCCGTAATCTCTCTAATGTTCATATCTCTATCCATCTCTCTAAGCAATTTTATCTCTTTTTATCTCTCTATCTTCTTACCTCTCTAAAATCATAAATCCTATCGCAAAGTGTTCCATATATCAAGAAATATACCATTGAAACAATTTACAACGATGCGTAAACTTTTGTACGTTTTCACTATTCATCCATCAAAATTTTCTTCTCTAGAAATTGTAGATCTCAAGAGATGTAGCACTTGAAAAAAATTTCATTTATATAGACGAAAGTGAAAAGTAAAAAATATTTCTTTCTTCAGTACTCGTATTTACTTCTTTTCTATGAACTGTGATGGTTAAAGTTAATCTTTTTCGATAATATATTTATAAACATCTTACTAAGTTATACTTGCGAAAGGATATGGTTTTTTAAATAAATATTTCCATAATTAAAAAAATCAGAAAATATTAATTTAAGAAACATGTTTCTATTGTTAAATAACATTTTAAAAGCAATTTATTAGCATAAATAACAAATAAATTAGATTATAAAAAGATGTTTTTCACTTCTTTTCATTTGTAGTTTTTCTCTTTTAACATTACGACGTTTTAATTAAAAAGTGTACTTAATAAAACTAAAAAAATATATTTTGTTTAGACACATATTTTCATTTTTAACTCTTTCCAACATATTTGAAAACTTTTTCATATATTCGGTTTCTCTAACTGTCCGTCTGAGGGCTGGCTGTCCACTGTCCATGCTCTAACTCCTGTAAATATCTCCTGATTGCCATTCAATTTGTATATGTTATTGCGGTTTACTATGCCATGTTCGGTATTGAAAATGAAGAGTATTGCATTCATAGTTTTTTGCAGGGACGTTCAAAAGAATTCCCTTACACTACAATTTATGGAGAAAAGTCGTTTGCTATGTATAGTAATGATGCTACAACATTAAAGACATACAGTGGCGGTCAAAAGTTTCCGGCCAGCATAAAATTTTTGGTTAATTTGTAAATATACCCATATGAAGAGGGGTTTCAAAGAGATACTTATACACTTTATTGACATAACAGTTAAGAATTTATTTATGAAATAAAAAGCAAATATTAATAAATATAATTGACAAAATTAATTGCAAAAGAAAACGCATGTTCTCAAAAGTTTCCGGCCACCTTGGCAAGTTTGAAAAAAAATGGTGTTATAACAAAAAATAACAGTGATCAACAACATTTACAATTAGTATTTTGTATTCATACATTTAGCAATAAGTATTGCGGCGCAATAACGTGGCATCGATTCAATGAACGGCGGTAGATCGTCAATGTTAAGCTTTGTTCACGGTTCTTGCATTTTTTGTGAAAATGCTGCTCAATTGGAATATTTATAATTCCACACGCGTTTTCAAGTTAGTTTCAAATATTTTCTATTGGATTCAGATCGGGTGACTGGGCTGTCCATTTCAAAAGCGGATTTTTTTTTGTGCGAAAGCCACTGCTTGACGAGCTTGCATGTATACGTTTTGTCGCTATCATGATGAAACAAATAGTTGCGACCACAATTTTCTCTCCAATAAGGCAGCAAATGATCTTGCAAGATATCCTTATGCATTGCACTATTCATCTTGCCGCGGATTTTAAATAACGGACAGGCACACTTTTCAGAAAATGCTCCCCACAGCATTACGTATCCTCCGCCATGCTTCATTGTAAGAATAACACATCTCGCATCTTATCTTTTGTATTTAGGTCGGCAGTTGTAGTGTCTGTTATGACTCTAAAAAAGGTTTAACGTCGATTCATCGGAAAATAGTACTTTTTTCCAGTTTTCACTTGACCAGTCTTTGTATTCCTTGGCAAACGCCAGTCGGGCCCTCTTATTCTTTTTACTTATGAAATGTTTTTTAACACCGAATGTTCCATAAATTTCTACGTCACGTAAGCGTCTTGACACTGTAGACCGACTTATTTCAGCAATAATTTAACACCGTGAATCGCGGGGAATTGTAGCGGCATTTTTACGCGGGTCATCAACTGATTTTCTTCTGATAACTCTGTCCACAAGAATAGTCATTTTCCGGAGTCCCCCGGATCGTGGCAATATTCGAAGGTCCTGACCGTCTTTATATATTTTTAAAATATCGTTCGCAGCAAATTTTCCGATCAACAACTTTGCCGCAATCTCACGAGAGGATTGTCCCTTTATCCCCCCCCCCCCCAAAAAAAAAATCACTTGTTTAGAAACAATAAATTGTTCAAATTTTCATTTTTGAATTTCAAATACGTTATTCACGTTGATTAATTAACAAACACGGTAAAAAAAAAACACTTTACCGATAGCAAAAACTAACGGATGACGATTGGCCGGAGACTTTTGCACACGGGAATTTCGAATCCGTCCCCCCCCCCCCCTTTGCATCAAGTATCTCCAGTATCCAATCAAAATGATCACATGGTCAGAGGTAATTTGCTTATTCCTAACTTTTGGAGCAATTGTGCTTCTTCTTCGCTGAAACGTTCTGTCAAACAAATAAAAAAAACTAACTGGCCGGAAACTTTTGACCGCCACTGTATGTAAATTAGTATCTGATGTGCACTACAAGGTTCTTATATAGAATAAGGAGGTAATATGGGGCTGAGAAAAATATATCGAGTACATTTCCGAAGAGTTGATGGGGAAATATCAAGTGTGCTATAATTTCCTGACTGGACTAAATTTTATAATGTTAGTTAGAATCTATAACAAATCTATATAACACATACAATGTTGTAAAAAAGAAGTCTGAAAATAATTTTTCTTACTATTGAGAATAATCACCGCACTTAGGTATTCAAAAGAGTTGTGAGATTTCCAAATTGTTTGCTTAAATATCATCTCCCACCTTCTAAAAGTATATTAACTTCTAAAACTAACAATATTCTGAATGTGTGCTATTTCACAACCTATGTTTGACGCATGTTTTTTCTTCTTGTTTTATTATGCTGCAGATTACTAAACAAGTTTATGAAGAAAGAGACATACAGCATTTTTTACAGATTTAAATTTTTTGTTTCTCGCAATAAATTTTATTTTTTTTCAATATACAGTAAATATCCTCAAATCCGACATCCTAAGGTCCGACATGCTGGATAAACCGGCACGACTTTCGGGAACACAAATGAATCGGGAAGAAATGAGAAGAGTGGGTTGAAGCTGATTTTGGTGAGCCGCAGAGGAAATTTTGAATGATGAGGTCATCATTCATAGTGTTATCAACCCTACAGCCTCCAAAGACGTTGGCTCTGATGAAGATGATGTGGATGAGTCAAAAACATCAGTAGGAAACAAGCAGCTGATGCCTTGAATGCATTTATCAGGTTTTCTGAGCAGAGAGGTTCGTTCAACCATGCGGAAGTTATGAAAATCTACATCATAAGAAATGACTTCCTAAAAAAAAGAACTAAAGAGAGAAGTCTACTACAAAACAAACTGTTATCGGAGATTTGTCTAAGATGGCTCCTACGAGTAGGCCTATTGGGTAGATCTACAGTGCATGTTTTTATTTTATAGTCATATGCATATGTTGTACTTTACATTATTGAGTATTTTTTTTTATTCAAGCTGTTTAAAGAATAAGCAATATGCTTTACTCTTATTTTTTGCTTAATTGTAACTTCTACACGTTTTCCCGATATTCATCCTGTAATTCGGCATGCATCAAGTTCCGAACGGTTCGGATTAGACATTGTTTACTGAACAACAATTTCTTTCTTTCAAATGAATGAATGCTGTCAAACCTAATAGTTTTCCGGCTACTCCGTTTCATTTATATAGCTCGCTTAAAAATAATTCTTTCACATGTCTAAAATCGACTTGTTCTCATCTGTTTAAAATCATAATTTCTTTTTTAAAGTTTTCCGATTATCTATGAAACTAATGGCCCGAAAACTTTTGTAAGTATCCAGCTTACATCCATTATTTTCTTTTCAATACATTCAAATGGATGTTGTACTTGAGTGAATATCATGTGCGTGAAAAAAGGGAAAAAGTAACAATATATATCCTCAATATTTTCATATCTGGAATAATATTTAATTCTTAAAATAAGTTTTATTTGCTTAGATAGTTGAGAAAATCTTAGTTATCTTTAATTGAAAATCGACATAACGTTTTTATAAATAGTTAAATAATTAAAGCAGTAAATAATTAATATTAAAAAAAAATACTTTTACAGAAACAAATAATCAACATTAATAGCAAATGAATTATTTTTTAAATACTTTTATTTTTCATTTACCTTGTTTTGTAGTTTTTTTAATTTTTTTTAAAATAATTAAACCGATATTTTTATGTCACCTCTAGCTTTATCTTAGTTTGGTGTATGTAATCAGTAACGTACTGAAAACTGGCATTGTTTCATATATTTTTTAGAAAAATTCCAAGCAAACAGAGCGTCTTTTTCTCTTTTTTTATCTAATATACTGGAAAATGAGTGTAATACACATGAGTCAACGAGGTAATATGCGGCTATTTTTTTAAATCTGTATATTTTAAATTGTTTAGAATAAAGTCCGTTAAATTAAATACATTAAAAAGCATGAAGCAGGAATTCTGTTTTTTCAGAATTTAGTGACGCTCCAGATGAGGAAAAGAAAAATATATTATATTGACGGGTAGAACCCATCGAATTTCGATGAAAGAAAATGTTTAAGAAGGAACTGTTTCATTAATTTATAATAAACATACAAAAATGGATCTTATATTCGTCAGTCATGTATCTTATATTGGTTAGTCTAACTCTCAAACTAATATTGTTTTAACGTAAAGATCAGTTCTCTTGTATAAAGATATACTAATTTTTTTTTCATTTTTGAGTTTTATCAGTGTGTGATTTAAAAAAAAAAAAAAAAAAAAAAAAAATCTATCTAATGACTCATATGTCTTCATTTTCTTGTAAAATTAATATGGATACTTAAAATTAAATATAGTTTATAATAGATCCATGTTTTATCAGAAACCATTTATTTATATATTTTTTTCAAAATAGCACGTATTCTAATTACAATTTGTTTTTTCAGTGTTTATGAGAAAATGGCAACAAAATGATGTAGTAATCAACTATTTTCCTTATACATTCTGCAGAAATGGAGTATTTTAGTTGCAACCATTAGAGAAATGCGATTAAAAACTACAAATATTTAATAGCTGAAAAAAAGATTGTGATACAGTTTTGAAACAAATCGCAATTAAAAGTACTTTTTTCTCTATGGGTCAATCCATTTCAAGTGGTCCAGCACTGGTTGCTCGACCATTTTTAAAAAATCTGAAACAACCCAAACAAGTTCAAAATGACTATTATTTTAATTTTATTAATTTTTGTTTGTGCATGGCGGCCATCTTTATTTCATCGTCTGCTGCAATTTTATAGCATGGAGGGTTTACGGAATTGTAAATAATGCAGTGTATATTTCTCCAATTCAAGTGCGGATTGAAGCAATTTGTACAGAATATATTGGTCTAAAAATTTGGTAATAGAGTAGTTTCCGAAACTAACTGCTTATTGGTGAAATTTAAGCATAAATTTTCAGTTTTTTTCCAAAATTTGTCCGTTTACAAGAGGAAATTTTTCTAGTAAGGAAAACTGTCAACATGACATATTTTTTTTTTTACAAATAGGCCAAAAGTACTTATATTCACACGCCAAGTTCCAGAACTGGGAATTCTTTTTTCTTCGCTAAAAAAATCCCCAAATTTTTCAAAAATGTCAAAAATCGCGCTTTTGAGGCTTTTATATGTTTGGTGGGGCACGAGATAAAAATCTGAAGTTCTGGTTTCTGAGGGTATCTTATGGTAGTGTTACGCACAAGAAATTACAGGATGGAGATTTGACTACAAGCTGAGATATGTCAAGGGCAACATTTCAAAACAATACTGCCAAACTATTGTTTTGTTATAGTCACATCTATACAGTGTGTCCGGTCTCAACGGTGTCGAATGGCTAATTCCTAAACCGTTAGTCATAGACATGTAGTTTTAATTACAAAAATGTTTTAAATGAGGTAAAGAATTATTTTAAAAGCGATTTGGGTCAATAAAAACATTTCTTAAAAAATTACGAAATTTAAATTTTTATACGGTCCCCCGGTCCTATAAGTTATATTTAGTAAAATTTTCCTATTACACTGACAAGTAAGACAAAAAAGTCCCATTCATATGACACTAAAATTGTGCGAGCTATGAAACTTTAAAAATGCATGACTTATGCCACTTTTCTTCTCTGAAAACAAATGAGTTCGGCTTGTTGGTTTAAAAACCACAGTTTTAATGCTGCTTGCCAGTCCCTGAAACTTGTTCCTACCATAAGTATGTTCCTGTAAATGAAACGTTATACGATGTTACCATGCATCAGCCTCAAGTAATTTTCTGGAAGTAAAGATATCCAAAGCCCTTTCAAAATTTATACTGCAGAAAAGTGACATTTTTGAATAAGAAATAAGCTAGGTATTATTAATGAAGTGAGACTTGCACATGGTGATTTCAAAGTTTATTTCTATGACCCAGCAGGGCCAAGATCTTCAATCAAGTTATCAAGAGATGACAAGACTTGGTTCCTACAAATAAAATTTTGAGAAAGGTCAAAATTGTGGTTTTTAAACCAACAAGCAAGAATGTGTTTTGACACGTTTGATCATGTCTCAACAAGTATGACAACATTAACAGCTTTTCTCTTTCCCTATTCTGTTTTTGTCTCAGGTCTTGTATAATTTTTTTTTCTTTATGTAAAAGTGCTCAGGTTTCTTTTAATTACTAAAATTACTTACAACAAAAATTACTGAAACCATACAAAATGTATGGCCTTAGGCATAATTATTTTTTTAATTACATGCTAAGCTTTCAAAGGGGTTTATTTTCTGTTTCTACTATTTAAAGATAATCAAACTGACAAGACATGGTTCCTACAAATACAATTTTGAGAAAGATCAAAATTGTGGTTTTTAAACCAACAAGCAAGAATGTGTTTTGACACGTTTGATCATGTCGCAGCAAGTATGACAACATTAACAGCTTTTCTCTTTCCCTATTCTGTTTTTGTCTCAGGTTTTGTATAAAAATATTTTTTTTTTCTTTATGTAAAAGTGCTGAGGTATCTTTAAATTACTAAAATTACTTCCAACAAAAATTACTGAAACCATACAAAATGTATGGTCTTAGGCTTAGTTATTTTTTTAATTACATGCTAAGCTTTGCAAAGGAGTTTATTTTCTGTTACTACTATTTAAAGATAATCAAAAACATAAATTTAAGTGACACTCTGAGATAAGTACTTAGCTGTGGCTACAACAAAACAATAGTTTGGCAGTATTGTTTTGACATGTTGCCCTTGCCGTATCTCAGCTTGTAGTCAAATCTCCATTCTGAAATTTCTTGTGCATAACACTATCATACAATACTGTCAGAAACTAGAACTTCAAATTTTTATATCGTGCCCCACCAGAGATATCAAAGCCTCAAATGTGCGATTTTTGACATTTTTGAAAAATTTGGTATTTTTTTTCAGCGAAGAGAAAGCAAGTCCCAGATCTGGAACTAAGCTTGTGAGTACAAGTACTTTCGGCCTATTTGTAAAAAAAAAATATGTCATGTTCACAGTTTTTCCTACTAGAAAAATTTCCCTTTGTAAACGGACAAATTTTGGAAAGAAACTGAAAATTTATGCTTAAATTTCACCAATAAGGATTCATTTTCGGAAACTACTCTATTATCAAATTTTCAGCCCAATGTATTCTGTGCAAATTGCTTTAATCCGCACTTGAATTGGAGAAATAAAAGATGAATTATTTACAATTCCGTAAACCGTTATTGTTAGAAGATTGCTGCAGACGATGAAACAAAGATGGCCGCCATGCACAAAACAGAAATTAATAAAACTAAAATAATAGTCATTTTGAATTTCCATCATGTTAGGGATATTACACAAAAAATTTCAGATTTTTTAAAAATGGTCGAGCAACGAATAAATGATGTTCTGGACCACTTGAAATGGATTGACCCCTATACAAATGTGTAAAAATTGAAAATGTGCGATGCTTAGAAGTTTAAAATATTGTAGTAGAAATTTTCAGTGTTTAACCGTGCAATGATACATCTGTTTCGTTTTACGGCAGGCTTATGTAACGTAACGTAATTTTTTTAGGAATGACACTTTAATTCTTGCCCGAAAGAAATAGCATGTCGGGGGGGGGGGCTAAAACAGAAATAATGTTGAAATTTTATCACTTTTTAAAAAATTCCATTTTAATGGATAGTTTTCTCTTTTTTTAGCAGCCAATTCTCAGACATATTTATTTAAGTTTAAATTAAATTCCAGATTTCTTACATGAGATATTAAAAATTTCTAAAACGATATAATTATTAGGAAAATTACTGCACAAAGAAATCACAGAGGATTGACTATACGAATAAATAGTGACCGTTGAGAAACTTGTACTTTAAAACCACAAAACTTCATACTTAATGGCTGTGAGTTCGGCGTGATTAATTGAATTACGCAGACGCAATTTTATTTTATAGTCGTAGATATAGAGTCGTAGATATAGAGTCGTCCTATTGTGCAACACCGTGAATGTGGCCGACACACCATTTTTCATCTTAGATCCATCAGTGACGATCACAGGATATACAGATTCAGGATTAGCAGTAGTGACCGGAGAAGTCAATATTAAATTTACAAGATCATATAACGGGGGAAATTAAAGTTATAAACTTGCTTCAAAATTTCTTTACCTTTAAATATATCATCTTTAAATTAGAACTTATATTGATCTTTAATTGCAACAAGTTTTAAAACTTATATTTCAATTCAGTATAAATAGATGGTATGCCACACAATACACAAAGTGCATCCTTGGAGACACTGCGGTATGGACGAACTATCGACAAGAGACACATCCAATGGCATGAACTAAGTCTCCTTATTCCAGGGATCTTCAGACAGGGTTGCCAGTTTGGTCTCCATTTTTATTCCAAAATTACAAGTTCATGCCAGAAATAAAGAATAGTATTTTACGCTTTATTTAATGGGAAACATTCAGCGATTACATAAATAAAAAAATCTTCTTTCGAAATTTCCGGTATGATATTGAAATTTCGGGTTAAAATTGGAAGCCAGTCTGGCAACCCTGTCTTCAGGTCAGGAAAGCATGCTTCAAAACCATACATTATCTGTTTTTCACTGACAACTCTATACTATGTCTTCAAGAATTCCATGTCAAGACCCTTATCTCCTGTACCAGTCTTCCGCATATTAAGAGCAAAATTAGTTACTTTATTTGGAACAGCCTCCAAGAGTTTGATCCAGCGATATCTTGAGTCTACAACTAATCACAATTAGTTTAGCAAAGATGATTCCGGAACACTATTACCATTCATATTGTAAATTGGTCTTCTACTATCTAATGTGAAACGACCCATCTGTAAAGCAATTGATTTTCCTGGACTCAAAGAAAGGTGACAATTTTCGCTAATTTCCTAAAAATATGAAAGCCTAGCATTAACTTTAACCTCCATTGCTCGACGAGTATCCGCTCCCTCGAGAACCACAGCGTCGTCTGCATGAGACATGATATACTGAAAATGTGTTGTAATCTGCTTAATAATTTTATCTGCAACGGTTATCCAGATCAATTGGCCCCTTTCACAATCCCTGTGGACAGCTTAAGGACACGTCGAACCATCGTATAATATTTAAAAAAAAGAAAAAAACAATTTTTATGGTATTAATATAATTCTTAATAACGTTCTTTAAATAATCTTTAATGGGGATGCCATCAATAATTGCTGCAACGATGACCCAGCCAAGTGAAACAGAAGGAAGATAAATAAGAATCTGTAGGAAAAATATGAAGAAGTTGGTCATGGAATGCATTTAATAGATCTGAGCTGTGTCATGGTCTTCATTCAAATAAACAGCCGGGTATTGGTTATCACGTGGTTATCACCAGAGCGTTCGATAAACTCTAAATCTTATTTTCCCCAATTCACTAAATTGTCATTTAACAAGTTAATCCATTAATCTCTTCAAGTATATTTAACAAACAGACTGAAGGAAAATAGGAAACTATGGAAACAGTCTGAAGAAGTTGTTCATGGAATGTATTTATGAGATTTTTGCCATGGTGTCTTTTCCGTCGAATAAGCCGGGACTGGCTGTCACAAAGTAATAATAAAGAGCATCCCGTAATCTTTTAAGGTGATTTTCTCGAATTTCCTTTAGTGAATATCTGATTTTTCCGAACTCGTTTTAGTCATTCCGATTTTCTCGAATTCCCTTTAGTGAAAATCTGATTTTCCCGAACTCTTTTTAATCATTTAACATGTTCATCCATTTAGCTTCTTAAGTACGTATTGCAAAAATAAAAATCTGTAGGAACAATCTGTAAAAGTTGTTCATCGAATAATATCTTTCTCATGATCTCCTTCCCAATGAGCAAGTCGGAAGTGGTTTTCACAAAGTAACAGTAAAGAGCATCCCATAATCTTTAAAGCTTATTTACTCGAATTCGCTAAATTTTCGTGTAACATATTTATCTATTAAGGGGTCTCAGGACTCTTAAAATTGGAAAAAATGAAAAAATAAGACCATTTTCAACATTTAATATCTTAAAATGTATTTAATTTTAAGACACAATTTTAGCTGGAATAAAATATATAAGTAGGTTCTTTCATTTCATGTATTTAAAAAATTATAAGATGCAGAATTAACATTTACAGGGGGCTCCAAACTTTTAGACATTTTTCGAGCAAAAAATCGGCATAACAGATTACGCGCACGATTACAAAATAAGTGTTGCAACTAGAATGAAAATATTGGTACCTACGTATACTTCAGATTGTAATAATTACCCTGAACCTAAAAAAATTGGCATTTAAAGCTTTTTTATATTTTTAATACAAAGTTGTATTTAGCTAATGCAAAATTAAGAAAATTTTAACAGTATAATCACCTAAAAAAATATTGTTTTAAACAATAAAAAGGAAATTTTAGGTTCAGTTTATACAGAGTAACATGAAACATACGTTTTGAAAATTTCATGAAAAAATATTCACAAGTTTTTGAGATATCGTGCGCGTTATGCCCAAAAACGTTATTTGGAGAAAAATGGCTTCAAAGTTTCCGAAACGACGCTTCAGCTATTGAACGTGTATAAAAGTAAAAGCAATAACTTCAGTTCTAATGGGAATTTCAAGGAAACAATTATATCAAAATGTTCAGAAAATATAGGAGTTATTTCGAAAATTTTAAAGCTTTAAGAGTCCTGGGACCCCTTAAGGAGACCGTGGACCTTTATCTGAGAGGAAATCGACCCAAAAACCAAATTATTTTTGTGCATATTATTATTCTTCAGTTTCTTCTGAGCTATTTGCGAAAAACCGCATGCAGATGCGATTATTTTTCGCAAAGTTACAAGCGTTTGAATTTTGTACACAAACAATTTTTCGATCCTTTAATATACCTTAAATCTATCTTTCTCAAAACTGATTTTTCAACGTTTTTAGATTTTTAAAATGCTTCATGCGTCATAATATTTGATCAAAATTCATGAAATTAATAATGAAGAATTCAGATATTGCTTACAAAGAAACTGTTTGTGCATTTTAAAATTCAAGTTCATTAAACAATTAAATTTCATTTTTAGCTTATTAAAACGCAAAATTTTGATGAAAATCGATATTAAATTCAGAAAAAAAAAATTATTCGAGGGATTAAAAAATTGATGCACAGATTTGTTTGTAAGAGTTTTAAGTGATTAAAACACCAAATCGAGGAAATATCTCAAAAATTATGACGCATGGAGCATTTTAAAATTTGAATTTTTTTTTAAATCTTCAAATTATAATAAGATTGGAAATTTCTTTTAATATAGTTCATATACTTATAGTGAAATGTATATTTCCACAAAAATTCATATCTTTATGATACAAATTAAAAAAAATAATTTTTTACTTCCACCGTCTTTTTAAGCTTTTCAAGTATAGGGTAGAACGGGGCACGTTTACGCATGGGGTACGCAGTACACTTTTTCCGAAACGAGTTAACAAAATAACTGGCGCGCCCCCAGTCATGACAGATTGGTGCTGCTCCCTAGTGGGTATTCTCACACGCTTTTGAGCGTCAGTCGAGCTTCGATCTAGCATGAGGAAAGGATAATCTGTTTTCTGTCAAGGTGAGTAAATATTGTGTTCAACTTATTGTGAACTAAAAATACTTAGTTAAGGATATACAAATAAATGAACATTAGCAGATTTTTATCCTTTTTTGGGAACTATATTTGTATGAACAGAAATGTCATTAATTTTCGTTGCACTTTTGGATCAAATCCAAACATGGTGACGGGGCACGTTTACGCATTGACATTGGAAACCATTACGCACGTTCAAAAAGAAGAAATTACGTAAAATTTTACTAGTTTCTATGGAACAAGAAGGCAGCAAAGGAAAAAGTATGAAACTTAAAACTGCAAAAGGGAAAAAGTTGGTACACTCTGAAATAAAGAAAATAGTGAATGAATCTGATAACGAAGATGAAAATTGTGTGTATATTTATAGTTTGAAATCATTCAACTAATCCAAAAAAAAAGGAGTGGGCTGGGTTCAATGTCTTAGATGCAAAAGGTGGTCCCATAAAAACTATGCAAAAGGAAATACTTTAATTTTTGTTTGTAAAAACTGTAACAGTGATGATGAAGATGACAAAATAGTTTCTATTTTTAATTAGCAATAAACCCTGTGTTGTCAGTTTAGCCTATAAAATATTCTTTAATCAATTCTCTATAATTTTTTTAAACAGTGTTTCAAGTTATAAATAAAACATTTCAATTTGATTAAATATTTATTTCACTTACTGCTTGGTATCATTTATAATATGCGTAAACGTGCCCCACTTGTCCCGTTCACGGGGCAAGTTTACCCAAAAGACTGGGACTTAAAAAAAAAAAAAAATACGGTTAAAAACACAAATAGGGCAATAACCGAATACACAAATTTTGACTTTATTAACTGCTTTATAAAACCACAATGTCTTAAATTTCCTAAGTTAAAACAGAAAAATTAGAAAATTCATTGAAAGAAAATCGCGTAAACGTGCCCCGGTCTACCCTATCTTTCGAAAAGAAGTACGACAAATAACAATCTCTCTATTCTAAAAAAAAGAAACTACCGTTGTCACCGGCGCCGCCGCCGCCGCCGCCGCCGGTTTTGAATTTTTTGTGACCGGAGGTCTTTCTTCGTTAATATTAAGAAAAAAAATGCATACAAAAATATGAAAATCGGCAGTATTATACAGAAATGTTCGATAAACACGCTGATGCAGACAGTTTTCAAATCGAAGAATTATTTTAAGAGATATTTAATGCTAAAGTTGGACAAAATCGTTCCACTAAAAAAGTTTTATAGGAGCAAAAACTATTTATGGGAATTTAATCATTTTTAGATCATTTTATACGTTTGAAGTTTCCGGTGTGCAGATTGTATTTCTTTTTTTAATTTGTCTAATTTTTTGAGGTTTTATTTCTATTTAAAATTCATATTTTCAGCATTTCTAGAGATATTTTTTACAGATTTTAGAAAGTGATATTAATTTAAACTGTTGCCAACTGTATAAACAGCGGAGACAATAATGTTTGCTTAAAAAAAAATATATTTATACGTGTAAATAAATTAAAAATTTTTTTACACGTGACTATTATAAACAGAAAAAAACATTTGGGATTACAATTAAATAATTATGTACAAAAAGCAGGAACTTATTAAAAATTAGGTCATAAAAACTATAATTACACGTGAATTTTAAGAGAGAAAGGAATTTGTAAAATAATAAATTTATTAACATGCGTTAGAAATCTTAAATAGGAGAAATTACGTCATATTTACGTCACATTACAGTTATTACATAAAATGACCATAAAATAATATTGCAAAACGGTTTAAATTTAGAAATTACGCTAGACATTTATTTGATATTTTGAGAGGATACTTTTCAACTATTTTTGTTAGGAAAGCGCAAACAATATTTCATTTCTAACACAAGTATTACCACGTGAATATTAAAAAGAGAAAGAATAGTTTGGTCAAAATTACGTCAGATTAAAAACGATTAATTTAAAATGTCTTATTTAAAAGAACTTTCTTTGCGCTTTGTTAAAAAATACCGGGAGACAAAGATACTGTTTACTTAATTCCTTTTACATTAGCTTATTTTGAAATGTTTAACTTATTTTAGTTAATCAAAGACGAAAACAGCGATTGACATATGTATTTTTGGTACTACTTAGTTATCCCGTCGACCAAAAATCTATCATTTGGCAAACTATAAGAATAATGCCAATAATGGGTGATCATAAATGTCACATTAACTTGACTTTAAGCAAGTTACACGTGTCTACGTCCTCAAGTTATTTTTATTTCGACGTTTTATTTGTATTTTTATTAATGTTGCACTAATTTATTTGTTCTTTCGTTATTTAGAATAAAGATGATGTCAATTTGTATAATTTGGCCAGTGCTTTGGCGATTTATATAATTTGGCGAAATTGGTCGACGGGTTAATCAAGTAGTACTGCACCGATTTGGCCTTAAAATTCCCCATTCAAAGAGAAATGAATACAAATCCGTTTATAGGGAGATCGCCACTGTTTTTTAAATTACTAGGGGGCTCGGCCCCCTACGAGCTACGCTCGCCAACCCCCGTCCAGACACCGCAGACTCTAAATGCACGCTAATTTGATCGGCTTTAAAATGATTTCGAAAGATTGAATTATAATTTAAAAAACAGTGGCGATCTCCCTATAAACGGATTTCTATTCATTTCTCTTTGATTGGGGGATTTTAACGCCAAATCCGCTGCGGTACTACTTGATTATCCCGTCGACCCATTTCGCCAAATTATATAAATCGCCAAACCACTCGCCAAATTATACAAATTGACATAATTTTTTATTTTAAATAACGAAAGAACAAATAAATTAGTACAGCATTAATAAAAATACAAATAAAACGTCGAAATAAAAATAACTTGATGACGTAGACACATGTAACAACATTTCAAAATAAGCTAATATAAAAGGAATTAAGTAAACAGAGTCTTTGTATCCTGGTATTTTTTAACAAAGCGAAAAGAAAGTTCTTTTAAATGAGACATTTTAAATTAATCGTTTTTAATCTGACGTAATTTTTACCAAGCTATTCTTTCTCTGTTAAATATTCACTTGAAAATACCAGTTGAAAAGTATCCTCTCAAAATATCAAATAAATGTCTAGCGCAATATTTAAATTTAAACAGTTTTGCAATATTATTTTGCGTTCATTTTATGTAATAACTGTAATGTGACGTAAATATGACGTAATTTCTCCTATTTAATACTTCTAACGCATGTTAATAAATTTATTATTTTACAAATTCCTTTCTCACTTAAAATTCACGTGTAATTATAGTTTTTATGACGTAATTTTTAATAAGTTCCTGCTTTTTGCACATAATTATTTAATTCTAATTCCAAATGTTTTTTTCTGTTTATAATAGTCACGTGTAAATAATTTTTTAATTTATTTACACGTATAAATATATATATATTTTTTTGAAGCAAACATTATTGCTTCCGCTGTTTATACAGTTGGCAACAGTTTAAATTAATATCACTTTCTAAAATCTGTTAAAAATATCTCTAGAAATGCTGAAAATCTGAATTTAAAATAGAAATAAAACCTCGAAAAATTAGTCAAAATAAAAAAATTAATGCAATCTGCACTCCGGCAAATTCTAACGCATAAAATGATCTAAAAATGATTAAATTCCTATGAACAGTTTTTGCTCCTATAAAACTTTTTTAGTGGAACGATTTTGTCCAACTTTAGCATTAAATATCTCTTAAAATAATTCTTCGATCTGAAAACTGTCTGAATCAGCGTGTTTATCAAACATTTCTGTATAATACTACCGATTTTCATATTTTTGTATGCATTATTTTTCTTAATATTAACGAAGAAAGACCTCCGGTCACAAAAAATTCAAAACCGGCGGCGGCGGTGACAGCGGTAGTTACTTTTTTTTAGAATAGAGAGATAATTCAATCTTCCGGAATTTTTTTAAAGCCGATCAAATTAGCGTACTTTTAGAGTCTACGGTGTCTGAACGGGGGTTGACGAGCGTAGCTCGTAGGGGGCAGAGCCCCCTAGTATATATAAAAAAAATTTAAGAAGCTTTTTATCGAGTTTACTCATAAGTTAAAGTAATACAAAATTTTGTGACTTTCTTTCTTCACTATTCAAATTAGTTTGTACAAAGATATACTGTTTCCGAGTCAGAAGAAATAATTTTTTCTCCTTTTGAGGAAGCCAGATCTGCATGCCAAAAAGAAAGAAAGCAGCTTTTCTATATATTCATATTATGGAGAAATATTTGTCATATAAGATGTAGACAGAGCAAAAGATGTTTGTATAAAAGAAAATTCATATGCATATTTATTCCGGTTGTTACAATGTGCATATATACATAGATATTTGTATACATTTAAATATGAAAAGGAAGCTCTTTCGCGATTGTAATGTGTATAACTAAAACAAAACTAAAAATAAATATATTTAGTTTATTTTGTGTGTAATATTTTCTGTTAATTAAATTTATTGATTTACGAGAATATTTTAATGACATTTTTTTCAGGTACATAGATCGCAAAACGCGAATAATTCATTAATTACCGAACAATAAATTATACTTAATACAAGAAAGATATTTTCTAATAAATACAAAAATTAAACATAGTTTTTTGTCTTTGTATTAAAATTTCTACGTGCAATAGTTTTGAAATTGTTTTAGATCATCTGTTTATAACTATCATGTTTTATATTATCTAAAACGTAATTATAAAATATATGCAATTAGTATTTTATTTTATATATATTTGATTGTCATCCTTCACCAAATTCACAACATGTATTTTATCGTAGTATAATGAGTAATAGGGAAAAACAATCCAAAATTTCTATGTTAGAGTCGCAATTATCAGAGGTGTAGAATGAATTTCTGAAAATATGTACACGTGGTTCTATACGAATAATTTCTTTAAACATTTTGATGAATGCTGGCTTCATAAAGCAGTTATTGTTAAAACATTATTTTAGTTGATTGTGAATAAGGTATTTAAAAAACTTCAATGATTAGTAGAATATTTAAAAACCTTTTTAATTTAATTTTTATTTATTTTATATAACAAAGAACAAATAAAAAACATTTTAATCTGGCGATTTATATAACACTGTGAAACTATAATCAAATTTATTTCTAAGAAGATCGAGTTGATAAAAATAAATAAAAATAATTATATTTTATAATATTTATAGTAGTTGTACTATATTAATATTATTATCCATATACTTTTCTGGTAAGCAACTCTGTTGCATTTCAAATTCTTTTCACAGCGAAATGAGCTTGGATTTAATAACAGATGTTTTTATTTTGTGTTTAACACAATATATTTTAGTTTAGAAACTACATATTTATAATTATCTTCATTAAACATTATCACCAATGAGGGATTAACCAAAATAGTTTTGCGAACATTGTAAGACAAAAATGTAAGATGTTTTTAGTTTTACCAACTTAATTAGTTTGTTCAATTAAACATCTTAAATAGATTTAAATACACATTCTAATTTGAAAGGTTTAATCAAGGATGAGTAGAGTTACGACGGGGTAAAAAAGGTTAAGAATATATTTTTTTATTCGTAAACTCCTTAAATAAATGTTTTCGAGAGACCTAACCTGTTAAAACTTTTGATTAAAACAATTTTCTTTTTATACATCACTTTTGTTTTTGGAAACAACCTACAGATATTTTTTTGAACAGTTTTCTCAAAGTGTCTCTTATTTCGTATTAACTAAATGCTTTGTTTTTTCTTTGACTACGTTCATTAGCTTTTAATTGTGAAAATTTGTCTAAAGAGGTCAACGAACAAAAATAATGGCTGAGATAAAATAAGATAGAATTGCTTTAATGCTTGGTTGATTTAATTGTACAGTCATCATTATTTTTTTTTTATGGTTTTTTTATGATAATTTTGTATTTTTTTTCTTTCCAATTGTAACAAAAAATATTTATGATATTTTACTAAGATTTAAAAGAGCTATTTTTTTGCATTTAGTAATGCATTGAACATTTTTACTTCATCAATATTTTATTACAAATTTTTTTTAATATTATGTAACGGTTATTTCGTCAAATGTTTGCTTAAAAACCAGAACATGAGATATAAGAAAAACATTTAACTAATATACGAAGCACATCATATGTCCTAATTTACTAAAACAGAAAACATGTACTTCAAAGTACGGATCGTAAAATATTTATACAATATAAGAGAGGGATATAAGGGAAAAAATTAATAGTATCTATCAAAATGATAAAATTGTGCACAAGAAACCTTGGTCGCAATCCGTTATTAGTTGCAAATACAACGTTTCATTCCAAGGTGAACTCTGATTTACAAATATAACGTGAATGAAAATGAAGATATTTTAGCTGAAATTTCTTATTAATAACTTTGCTTTGTTTGAAGTATAATGAAGTCAGGAATTACTAATCACATTATAACTTTTTTTTTCTTTTACCTCACCGCCTTTTTTTAAAATCATTGCTCAGGTTTAAATCGTTGCTTAGGTTCGAATATTTCCAGAATAGCAAGCTACATTTAAGAAAATTATGAAATGTAAAAAGTAAAAAATTATTCGTTTCAAATAGAGGTTCGATGTATTAATATTCTGATTAGAATTAAACTATTCTAAACTCATTTTGCTAAATTTAGAAATTCAGTCTTAATCCGTTATTTAGTTGCAAATACAAAGTTTTATTCCAAGGCGAACCCTGATTTACAAACATAACGTGAACAAAAATGAAGGCATTTTAAAATTCTCTCAAGAATAACATTGCTTTGTTTGAAATATAATAAAGTCAGAAATTACTAATTGCATTATAACATTTTTGTACCTTTTCACGTTCTTTAAAAAAGATCATTGCTTGAGTTTGAATATTTCCAGAATAACAAGCTGCATTTTTTAAAATTTATAAATTTAACGAATCAAAACTTATTAGGTTAATTTCAGTGTATTAATATTCTGATTAGAATTAAACTATTCTAAACTTATTTCGCTAAATTTAGTCATTAGAATGTTTAACACAATACTATAGAAAACATTTTCACATTCAATGCCATCCATCAAGAAAAGAGCGAAGTTTTAAAATACTATTCCCTCTATCTGTTAAACTTTAATCCTTTTGATAAAAAAGATTTTATCTAAGTAACACGAAAAATATTTTTGAAATAAATTTTATAACATATTTCTCAAACTGGCACTTGATAACTTTTCCACGTACATCCTATCAATATTGATTGATAAAATTTTTTTTATCACGTTTCTAGTGAAAGAGCTCCGTAGAAAGATATTAAAGCAAATTTAAAGGAATTAAGTTTTTTGAACTGATATAAACCATGTATGAAAGAAATATTGCTAATTATTACTGATAGATATTTTAGCTGTGGTTTCCAATAACCATTTTGTTAAAAGAAATGAAGGGCTGATGTATATCGTATATATAAAAGATTCATATGTTTATAAATATATATTTTAATTCCAGTCCAGAGATACCTTTTAAAAAATTATTGAATGAAATAATAAATTTTCTTCTTTGCTTGTATAAGTATGAATTCTTTTTTAGTGACTAATATATTTAACAAATTTTTTCAGGAATATTTGAACTGGTTCACTAACTTTTTATATGTTAAATAGAAAAATAACATGAAATTTATATAATGTAGAAAAAAATATCTTATTTTGAAATAATCTATAATCTTTTTCTGAATTCTTTCACAACAAAAAGGGAATAGTAATCAAAATTACAAGCCTGGTGTCATAATAGAAATTTTTGTATTTATTTTGTTTTGAATAGAAACATTAGATAAAATAAAATAGAAATACAATTCTAACTCAGTAAATTTTTCTTGTTCGTCTCCAATTACTTCAAAAATTTGCCTGAATTTGTCGGTTTGTGTATATTTTTACAAAAATTTTTAACAAAGTTTATTCACTTTTTAATCACAGAAAGATGTTACAAATTCTACGATGAAATAAGTTGATTGCGAATTCTGGGATTGAAGTCAGCTGAAACTCATACTCGTTTCACGATACACCAAGAAATCTCAAATTTTTTTGTCAATTTATTTGCCACACAATAAAGCCAAAATTAAATACAGAACAGCCTTTCAGAAATAAAGAACTGTGTAGATTAATTTACTCCTTTTACAAGAACAAAGTTTCGTGTGTAGATAATATGGGCCATATCCTAGTAAGAATATTTCATTAAAATTTTCAGCATTTGATACTTGAAATGTGCAATATTCTTTTGCAAGTATACTATTTCCCAAAGGCATAGAATCTGAGAAAACTAGATTTATTTATTTAAAACAAAAGGCGGAGCACGGGGGTTTCTTACAATAGGTCTATTTACTACAACCAGTATTTGACAAAATTCTTGTAAAATTAATCCTTATTAGAATAAACCACTTCATTAGACCCTCACAAAAACTAACTTCTTCTGAACATGGCTTTGTACAATCCAAATCTGCAGAATAGGTTTTTCAAGAAGTGCTCTTTTTGAAAATTTTAAATGTTGCTAAAGGGACTGGTATACATCATTATTATCAATAAATTTCAAAAACGCATTTAAAACACTTCTTTGGGATACATTCATATAGGAATTGGAATTACTACTAGATAATGAAACATACTTAAACATATCCATGTCTTACCTAAGAATTAGAGGAGCTTTAATCAATTTGCAGTTTATGGCGCTGTAAGCGGAGCTCATGCCTTGGACACTTCCTGTGGAAAGTCTTCATGAACACTCTGCTTAAATTGATTCAGAGGGCAGGTGTTAGATTCTTCGCGTAAGCAGACGATCTGTTAGTTATAGAAACTTGTAAAACAAGACAACAATTCGAAGACTAAGGTAACATTACATTGGATATAATCTTCCACTGAGTAACTCAACACAATGTTGATGAGCTCCTATCAAAAATAAGCATCTTTAACTCTTCCGAAACAAAGAAAACTTAAGAGTATACCACTATATAAGATTAACAACTTATCTCTGAAATCCGAAGTTGACATTTCTTGCCCGTGAGTAATAATATATAAAACTGTATCATTCATTCGACATCTAAAATCAAAGTGAGAAGAAATTAAGTAGATTCCTCAAATTCTTTGAAAGTTTGCCTGCACTAAACTTGACCCAAATCGATGTTTAATTTGACACTGCGCGAAAAATAATTATTGAAAAAAATATTTCCCTCCCTGACATTTAATATTTTAAGTTAAGCAACAACTTATCGAATTTGAAAGCGTATAAAATAAATAAATTTCCAGTTATAATCAATTATACCTAGAACAGCGAAGCGGGTCCATTTGACCCGGTATATTACCCGCTTTTACTCATAAATGACAAAAAAGTGAAGCATTTTGTTGGAAGTAAGTAAAAAGTACATTTGCCTCACCCTAAATTCATTTAATGGGCAGGACCATGAAGGGGCATAGTGAAGGTTTTCAATTAAAAGTCATATATGCTCTTTGTGAAGATGTGTCGAATGTAGTGAAAAATTACAATATATGTTTATAAAAATTTCTGAAGTTGCTTCTATTCTGTATTTATTGTAAGTATAGATAAGATGTCACTATGTCGTAAACTTAGCGTTAATAAAGCCTTGTAATAATTGCAATAATTATCTAGAAATGACTCAGTAACAATGATGATGGTCTTTGGATTTTGAATAGCGAGGATGAAAATCTGCCTGCAAAGGAAAGAAATTTGAATTCTGATGAAGAAAATGTAATTGACGACGACTCGTCCAGTGCCCTAACAATCGCTGGGCCTTCTTATCGCAATGATGATGATACTACAAACAATTTTTATACAGCAATGGAGATTCCAGAAACATTGAAATAAAGAAAAACACCTTTGAAGGTGTTAAACGTTCAATAATAGAAATATCGTTCTCTACAAAGATGTCAAAATCAGAACTGCATGTACTAACCCACAAAGACATCATTCTAACGGTTTACCAGGGGAAAAAATTATAAAAATGTTTTGTTGCTCAGCAGTCTACATCAAGCTATTGAAGTGTTATATAATTCTGGAAAAAACCAACCTTATACACTTGCTTATTCGAACTCAACTAAATTCGGTGCAGATGTGATTGACCATAAAACAAGAAAGTATACTCTCAAATATGCTTCACGTAAGTGACAAGTGCATGCATTTTATAATATTTTAGATCTTGCTGCTTTCAATGATTGAGTTTCATACAAAGCCATTACTGGAAAATCTCTTGGATAATGGCAATTTATTCAAGAATTAGTTGAAGAATTGTAGAAAAGTTTGTTTTCTCAATGCAAAAAAAAAAAGTGTCATTTGGGTGCGAAGCAACAACTGAAAACGATGGACAACCATAAACTAAACATAAACAAGACCGATATTGCACTTCAAAATTTGAAGAAAAAAAACCTCAGGATTTTTTTTCAAAATGCATTTACGTCATATGTACAAACTTTATTACCAAGTTTTGGATTTAAACAATAACATGGATTAAACAAATCTGTAAAACTAGTAAGTAACTAATATTTGTTTTATATATTTCTTTAAATTATTGTTAGAAAGTGTCTAAACTTATTCGAATGAGATAATCTATTTTCTATTAAAATTATGATGTCTAAGTTTATTAATGTTTAAAATATATATTATTATACTTAAGAAAATACAATTGTGAATAATATCATTTTCTGAAGTTTAAGGTAATTTCTGGTGACTTACACATAAAATGTAATGAAAAGAGTGAGAAATATTGATTATTATATGAAAATATAATGTCTTAGTTAACTAAATTAAACATTTGTGCATATTTGTATATTTTCTCTATCTAGGGTCAAAATGACCCGCTCCGCGGTTCTAGTGTTAAAATTTGATAAAAAATTTTGGAAAGGAAAATGGTGTAAGAGGCTTCGGGATGGTTTTCCATATTACAACAATCCAACGGTTCAAAAATAGCATCCTCAGTTCAGTGACACTGATTGTTACTAATCACAAAAGCGCATAAAACGTCCCGTGATTAAGTAAAACCATCACTTCTACAAAAGATCATGGACTGTGACCATCTTTTGCAGAACCATCTTTATGACCATCTGTAGTAGTAAGCGAGTGAGATGAAGGTATTTATTAAACAGATCATTCATACATTACTAATCTACTCATTCGATTATTATTATTATTCGTTTTTCTCTCTTTTTCTCGTGGTTAAAATGTAAGCGTTTGTTAAGTATTAGCACAAAAAAAAAGAATTTCCGTATTTTAATTTTGTACAATGTAAACACATTAAAAAAACTTCGTTAAAGAATAATGGGAAAATATTGGAATTCGGTATTGAGACGATAATGAAATAGAGAAAAGGAAAAGAAAAGTTAGGAGAACGAAAAAGGGAACAGGAAAACAAACAGTAGAATTTTAGGTTAAAGAATCCGACAAATTCTCTGCACAGTTCAAGGAAAAAGACGGAAAGAAGAAAAAATAGTCACAGTTTTTGTAAATATTTCTATTTGGAAAAGTGTCCGCACAGTGTGAAATGCTGAATAATCTTTGTTAAAGGATTTGATAGCATTTTGTAAAAGTTTTGTATACATTGGTTTATTTGTAGTACAGCATTTTTTTTTATTTTATTTATGTTATTATGTATGAGATTCAGTATAAGTATGATATGGAATATTGTTATTATTGTATATTATTCTGTTTTGTACCCCATGTATTTTATCTTCAAAATAATGTCAGTGTAATGTTAATTTGTCAAACTTAATTTCACCGAGTTGTAAGGTGATCTGCCACTGTTCTGTTCTTGGCAGAAGCAGACGACGTTTTTGTTACTGGATCTTCATTTTCAGAATTTTTTTGGTGCGTTCTTAATTATATAAATACGTAGCACATGTAGTCGTCGTCTGCTCCGCTCGTCTGTCTCTCTGTCCGTCTGTGCGCATTTAACAGCGAAAAACTGCGCAGCCGAATGGTTTGAAATTTTACATATATAGTTGTTGCAGAATTTTGTGGGGCCATTTATTTATTATTATTTTTAATCTAATCAAAACTTAAAAAGATATTAATAAAAGTTTTCTTAATTTTCCGCAATCCTATCATACGTACGCAATAAATTTAATGATATCGCATGATAGGTAATGTTTCTAGGTTGCCATGTCGGTGACGTCCTATTTAAGATGGAGTCCTCTTACTGAATTTATTATACATAATGGTAATAATTTTTTTATTTGTGGATTTTTGCATAAGAGTGCAACAGCTATTGCAAAGAGATGTGAATGTTTATAAAATTTGTTATAATAAAAACGCACCTCATTTGCCCCTTTTGAGGTACAATTTATGACTTGTTTATGCTTGTTTGTATCTCGCAATTAAATTTAACAACCGGCAGGGATGTAATACAAAACATTTTTGGTAAGCCACTCTGTTCTGTTGAATGCGTCAGGAATTTATCTGAATCTACGATATTGTATAAAACGTATAAAAAGTTGAGTGGTATCACTTAATTTTTTTTAATTATTAATCTCGTTTTAAAAATCTGACAAATTAAGAAAACATAACAATGCTTATATTCAGTTTATTAGAAATGGGAAAAAAATAACAATATAACTTAAATATACAGAGTAAATTTAAACTCTTGGGCAAAACTTTAAGGGGTAATACACATAAAGAGAAACAATATTAAACAGGAAACTAAGGGTCCCAAACGTCTTCCAAAGGAGATAGGTGCCATTAAAGTTTAGGGTTCAAAATTTCAAATGATCATAAAGAACGGAAAAATTGGTCAATTCGTTTGCGGTTTTCGCTAAAACTATTCTTTATGCCAATATTTTCTTGAAAATAAATGTTAAAGATAAAGTTAAAAAAACGCCTTTATAGGGCTCTTTAGACTTTGGAGTAATGAACAACTATTTTTCACAGTTATTTTTTGTATCTCATTAAATGCTTTCAAAAGCATAGACTTAAACTTAAATTTTGAGCTCAAAATCTGAATTGTTGGGAGTGGTTAAGTTGCGCAAACTGAACTGTGTTCAAGAGTTAAAATTAAAAACCCTCTCCCACCCGCTCCTGAACACAGTTAAGTTTGCGCTACTTAACCATTCCCAACGATTCAGATTTTGAGCTCAAGATTTAACTCTAAGCTTTTGAAAGCATTTAATGAGATACAAAAAGTAACGGTAAAAAAATAGCTGTTCGTTTCTACAAGGTCTAAAGCGCCCTCTTTCGGCAATTTTTGAACTTCATCTTTAAAATTTATTTTCAAGAAAATACTGGCATAAAGAATAGCTTTAGCGAAAACCGCAAACGAATCGACCACTTTTTCCGTTTTTTATAATCATTTGAAATTTTGGACCCTAAATTTTAATGGCGCCTATCTCCTTCGGAAGACGTTTGGGACCCTTAGTTTCCTATTTAATATTGTTTGTCTTAATGTGTACTATCACCCCTTAAAGTTTTGCCTAAGAGTTTAGATTCACCCTGTATAAAAAGTGCGTAGATATTTTTTCAATCAATTATACTTTTAAGTTTATTTTCATTTAAAAGTATAATTTCAAACGCATTTTATTCTGTGAGCTATGCAACTTTTCGGGGTGTATTTAAATAAATATTAGCTTTTGAAATATTTTGCTTGGTCTAGAGCTTTCTGTTTCCACTCATTTGCATATTTCAGAAGATTAAAATAGTTTTGATGAAAAGTATTCTCCTTATTGTTCATCGCTATTATCTTAAACGATAAGACATTTTCAAACAATTTTGATTACGGAAACTTTATAGTAATTATATGCAAAACGTGCTAATGTTGAGTAAAATTTATAAATGATCACATTATCAGAAATGTAAGGTGAAATACAATCCTAAGGGTATAAATATAAGGAAAATTTTAATGAGAAATATCTCTTAATATATATAAAAAAAATGTATGGATCTGTATTTTGTCTAGTTCTAAAATATGCATCTAAGCTCAATTTTACTTTGAAGTATAACTTTAGAGCATTGGAAAAGCTTATTGTGTGCCTCTGAGATTTATAGTAAAATAACATTTAAAGTACAGTCGTTGAAGAAAAATGTGAACACTCCGACTAACTCTACGTCCAACTATAATAGAAGAAATTTACAGGTTCCAAATGATTGGAAATAAAGTCTACTTTTAATGATGTACATAAAATTTGCTTACAGCGCCACTATAAATCAAAACCAAACCAAACTTTGTCTTTCTCAAGGGCAACACCCATTTTTGACAATATATTTTTAATTTTCGGTCCAAACTATGCCTAGAAGCGAAATTTTAAATTATTTGGATGATAAGTTTTTGAATTATAAACATTCAAAATTTAGAGCTTCTCATGTTAAAATACATTTTCATATGTTTAATTAATATTTCCTGAAATAATAATCCTAATGTGATAATTTTTTGTGGTTAAAATTATAGATTATTATAGAGAAATGTTTGATAAACACGCTGAAGCAGCCAGTTTTTAAATCGAAAAAATATTATTTTGGGAACTATTAATTGTTAAATTGATCAAAATCGTTCAATTAAAAAGTTTTAGAGGAACATTAACTAAACTTAGGAATTTAACCCATTAGTGCCGGTATTCTTTTAAACTCAAAGTAGTGCCAATAGCTAAGTGTGGGGAAGGTGGTCTTGTTCTTAAGCCAAGACTAGCCTCACCTTCCACATCCTTATAGTAATAACAAAACAATTTTTACAGCCAAATAATAACCAGAATTATATGTAATTACTAGGGCCTCTGTCCCCTGTGAGCTACGCCCGCCAACCCTCGTTCAGGCTTCACAGACTCTAAAAACATAGTAATGTAACTTGTTTATAAAATATTTACGGAAGATTGGATGATATTATGACTCTAAAGGTGGCTAACTTCTGTATTCGGGTTACCATCCTTTTCCGTTGGAATGGGGAATTTTTCAATTACCATGGTCTCATCCATCTCTGTCGTAACAAATGATGGCTGTTTTGGGGACTGATAAGTCAATTCAATTACACATTTGAAAATCAGTTTGTACAAAATGTTTAGGTTAAAAATGTCGCTATCTTTCTTACTTTTATAACAGACCTATGGGCAATATTCTCCCTTTTATAGAGTGGACGGCGGCTGCACAAACCATCCCTTTATGGATTTGACGGCTGGAATTTCAGGATTAATTAAAACTCGATTCCCGTATTAAAATGCAACTAGTCTGCCAAGTCATATTGATGGAAAACACCTAAAAAACCGAATTCAGTGGTTTATTGATAGGTTTACTGTTGGGTTTTCCTGCTCTCAGTGTTTTCGTACCTTTAGGTGCAAGAAAACTCAATGAAAAACTTATCAATGAACCACTGTAACTTTGTATGTCTCCAGGGACTTTCCATGAAGATATGCTTGGCACACCAGCTGCATTTTAGTATGCTAAACACGTTCTGTCTAATCCTGGAATTTTAGCCTCCAATACGACGAGGTGATAGTCTGTGCAGTTGCAGCCCGGTCTATTAGGTTCGAGGTTAAAAACTCGGTCTGCTGGGAAATATCTTTCTGAACCACGGTATTGAAAAGCATTGCTTTGAAAATTTACGCTTATTGTATTTAATCTTTTGATCGAGTTTTAGTTATTTATAGGAACATATATAGCTTATTTATGAAATATTTTCTCTATTTTAGTACACCATCATGCATATATATATATATATATATATATATATTACAATGTATATTATTTATATTAGTTAATAAAAAATATCCGATTTTTCTAATATGTATTTATCGAATAGTAATTTGTACAAAATAAATCAAATGTATTTTGCGCATATATTTACCTGTATTTTTGCTGCATCAAGTGATGTAATATATAAACAAATTTATTAGCCACAATATTTTTATACCATGTGACGTCACATTAAAATTATCAGGAGTGAAAATTGTTTTAAATATATCATTTTAATATATGTCGTAATTTTCAATCATAAATGTATCCCTAATGTAATAATTTATTTATTATAAAGTTTTTTCTCTTTTTAGATTCACGGGTAAATATAATATCTAATCTAAAAATGTTTGAGCATTGAGCTTTTTAAATATGATCTAATATTCACCATTAAAAGGTTTTCACGCGTAATAATTTAATTATTTTACGTACTTTAAATCTGAGGCTACTTAATATTCGGGCATTCTTTCTCTGTACTCTGTGGCGTATCTTACATATGATGTGAATATCACTTTTAAATGCGTTTCGCGTGTAAAATTTTATTCTTCTAAAGTTTTCGTACTTTTTAAACGTAAATATTTCGACGTAACTTTTCCTACTTTCTGCATTTAACAAGTGACCATTTAATTCTTATTTTAAAATTTTTGTTCCGTTCTCAATGACTTCCCTTTTCGATTTCAATTTGAAAATGACGTAAAAGGCAGATCTGATTTTTATTTTTCAATTTTTCCTTAAAAGTATAATTTAATCAGAATGTTGTTTCACTATCGATTTTAATAAAAGATAATTTCAATTTCAATTTGCAAATGATGAAAAAGAAAATATCAAATAACCCCTATAGTAGTTTTTTTCCTGTTTTTCCCTTTTTTCCGCAAAAATGGAATAATTGAGTTGCCATCAATAATGGGATATCTATAAAATTAGAAACTAAAATTAATATCTGGAAAACGAATTCAAATTTTAAAATTCTAACACCAGTTTTGAATCCTGTGGATCAATACGGATTTTGGGTTTAATTTAACTGCATAATATTTCCTATTTTAGGAGATATCTCCGTGAATAATCATCGTTTAATCAGTCATTTCACAAAATCGTTTCTTAAATTCATTTCATTAGGGTTTTATATATATAGGAAATTCGTTTCATTAAGATTTTATATATAGAGAGTAGATTTTGTAACAAAATAAATGGCATAAAACATAGATTTAATGCATAGAGAATAACAGAGAATACACCTACCCATTCGTGCCTAGTATCCCAAAAATTGGATGGTATATAAAGTTTCAAATTTGAACAAAAATTAGAAATCTGTAAAAATGCAAAAATACGTATTCTGAAATAATGTTTCTTTTTATAAATAACATCATTTATTGAATAATTAATGAAAAAAATAAAAGAAATTTCACACTTTTTTTATGCGCCATTTTATTTCAAGAAAATTCAGCTTTATGCTACAGCAAACATTTATTTCACCTTTTTTTCTTAAAAATGTGCTATCATCTATGAATATGAATAAATATTGAAAACAAATACTAAGGATATATTTTTCAAAATTTTAAAAGGATATCTTAATTTCCTTTGTATTGGGATTTTTTTAAAGAAAGCGTCCCAAAATTAGGACACCAGCCAGCAGTGGGTTAATTATTCTTTTCTAACGATATATTTCACGGTCTTAAGGAAAAAATGCGTATTTTAAAATAATGTTTCTTTTTTATAAATAACACCATGTATTGCATAATTAATTAAAAAAAAAAATAAAAGAAATATCTCACCTTTTCTTACGCACTATTTTATTTCAAGAAAATCCAGCTTTATGCTACAACAAACATTTATTTCACCTTTTTTATTCTTAAAAATGTGCTATCATCTATGAATATGAATAAATATTGAAATCAAATACTAAAGATATATTTTTGAAAAATTTAAAAGGATATCTTAATTTCATTTGTATTGGGATTTTTTTTTAAAGGAAGCGTCCCAGAATTAGGACATCAGACAGAAATGGGTTAATAATTCCACAGAAAACTTTCTGGGAAATGGGAAAACTTTCCAAGCTGCGACATTAATAAGGCTTGTTCGTGCAAGCGAATTCTCGGTACTGTTTTAATGAATATTTCCAACTTCTTCAAAATTTGTATTGAAAAGGAAAATTCAATAAGCATTATTATACTTGGAAAGCTGGTATTTTCTATAAAAATATTTTGTATATAATATTTTTATTGTACATTCTTCTATTTGAAAATATTCTTTAGAAAGTTTCCTAAAAATTATTTACTGCTGAATGCATTATGTAAAATATTTATAAACTAGGAAGGTAGCCCGTCAAGATTGACGGAAAATGAGATATAAAGATACTATTTTCACTATTTCGCCAAGACCCTATACCGGAAAAGTCCGAGAATTTAATTTCTGTATTCGGCTATGTAAAGCAGTAAAATCGGGAAATTACAATACCAGATAGTACAACGCCGTCTAGTGCGGTAATTTTATTAGTAGCATCGGATTGAAGATGTAAAGACGTACATTACACTTTAAATTCTGCTCCATAGATTTTGAAAAAAACCTTAAATGCACGGAGTTTAAACTAAATTTCAATGAACTTGATTATGAAAAATTAGTGGGCTTCAGTGGGAATTTCGCCAAATTAGGCAGTTATCGCCAAGTTGGCGTCATATATAGCAACTTATTTTTGTCGCCAAATGGCGATATCTTGCCAAGTTGATCAAAATTTGGCTGTATTGTGGTAACCTATTGTGACTTCTATATCATATCAGATGAATTAAACTAGGAGACCATTTTTGATCACAAACACAGTAATAATCTTCACATACTGAAATTTGTTGTTACTTGTAAAAAATTATGATTGTGATTGTCGGAATTACAAAGTTGGACAGGGTATGGTGTTATTGGGAGAATTGTACAATTGATTTATATCTCTCTTTGAGTGTATGGTTTTTGTGGTACGAGGGCAAATGCACATACTTTTCCCTTTTCTTTGTTTTGATATAGTAAACTTTTACTATCATTATTTTATTTTATTTTTATTTCATTTATTATTCAAAATTTTCCCCTTATTAGGCTCTTAATTTTTATCTTAGTCATTTTCGGTGGTCACGACCACCGGTTTTTGCTTTTTTCTATCTATACCCCTTTCTTTCAAAGATATGTGGTGCGGGTCTAGTGGACCCCCCCATTTATGTGTTTATCTTCAACTTTTAATATAACTCAAACGTATTATATCTTTAAATTGCTTGGCTGGCATATGATGATAGAACGTAGTATCTAAAATCATTTTAATAGTATCTTCGATCATTCTTAATAATATCTCTCTTAAAGTATTGCATAATTACTAATTGAAATTAGTTAACTAAAATAATCCCAAGTATTGATAAGCAGTCTTGTTAAAGTGGACTTAAAGTAATGTCAAGATACATAATGAATCAAAAAGGAATCAATCCAACAGTCAACTTGACAAGATTGGATATGGACACAGTAGTGAAAACAAGTACAATAAATAGAGAGGCATCTAATAATGAATTGGCTGACGTCCAATCATCTGGAGTTATTCCGGCGACAGAACCAGCGCTAATTACGAGTCATGTTGTTCAACAGTTGATAAATAAGGTCGAGGCGGTTTATCCACAACGTTATGAAGAATTTAAGGTCCTATTAACAAATCAATTAGAACATATCAAGGCTGTGGAGAAGGGAGAATTTTCAAAGAGCCCATACTATGGCATATATAACATACAAAGTTATAATGTTGTAAATAATATATATCAACCAGAAAAATATCGTATGAAGACAGCAAAGGGTGATAGAGCTGCCCAATTAAGAAAAAATGCACTATTTTTGGAATTTGAGTTACAACACATCAGAGCAATACATTATAAAGAATACAACAAAATACCATATTATCAAGCAAATAATACTGAACTAATAAACCTGCATCGGGAAATGAAAAGTGAAGAAATAATTAGCATAAGAAACAGAATTATAGAACTAAATCATAAAGAAAACAGAAGACCATATGTGACTAGTTGTCCGTTCTTCAATCATCTGCAGCTTCTGATCCTACTAAAGGAAGAGAATGATCCCATACCACAACCAGAAAAATTAAAATCAAAAACTATCAGTACCAAGAATACCCAACAAAGAAAGCAGTCTAATTTGGAAACTGCAATATCACTAGCAGAAGAAATTAATGAGGCTCGATTAAAAAACAAAGAAAAAATTATACAAAATGCATTAGGTGGATCACCACTTCCATTAAAAATACCACCATCCATAAACCAGCTAGAGTCACTATCCATCCAACAGCTCATTCAGGAGCACAATATACTATTAAATAACAGATCTAATAGTAGCTCAGAAGAAGCTAAAAAATATCTCGAAACAATCTTTTCTAAAGCAAGAAGAGATGAGAAACTTCTTATACAACACTCCAACGAAATAAATAAGGATTCTCCTGAAAAGATGAAAAAATTACGACATAAATTGTATATCCTGCAAACACAGAATGATGAATTGTCATTAAAGCTCAAAGAAAGCACAAAAGTGGAAATTAAACTTGAGAAATATTTGGAAGAACTGAAGCAAGAGAATAAACAATTAAAAATCTCCTTAACTGAGGTAGAACATAGTAAAGAACAAATAAAAGAAAGTTTTAAAGAAGAAATAGATAAAATAAAAAGTCAACAGAGGCAACTTAAGAAAAAAACTATAGAAAAATTTTCACAAACAGTAAATAAATTAAAAACAACAACAACTCAAACAATAATGGAAAAAAGATCAAATGCAGAAGTAAAGATTGAAAATAAATTGGAAGAATTGAAACAAGAAAATAAACAATTAAAAGACTCTTTGGTCAAGGAAGAACAAAATAAAGAACAGATTAATGCAAATATTGTAACCCTTCAAGAAGAAATTAGTAAATTAAAACGACAACAGAAGCAATTAAAATCACAAACTAGAGAAAAAATCATACAAACAGAAGTTAAGTTAAAAACAATAGCAACTCAAACAATAATGGCAAATAACGAAAATGAGAGAATAGAAGAAAATGGTGAAGGAGGGTTCATTCAATTATCCAACAGACTACAGAAAATTGAGGAGTTGGTGACGCGAAACCTGGAGTACTCTAGTGGGGGCTGTCAAGGAGTGAAATGCGGTGATGGCACAAAAACGGGCGTTCCCCCTGCTTTGCCGAACTCTAATTCTGCAATATTAATTAGAACAACCGCTAAACACATAAGGATTCCAAAACTCAAAGCATTACTTAACGAACACTTTAATAAAGTGAAGGAAGTTCCAATAATATACTGCAGAAATGCCAGAAATCCAGATACAATAATTATACAATCTAATACAGATGACAATACAGAACATTTGTTAAAAATGATAGAAAACACTCCTGACATTACAAAGTTAACAGAAATCACATATAAGTTGACTAATTACAAAAGAGTAATAATCACCGGTATTCCATCCTCAGTACCTACAAATGATATAATATCATATCTTGAAGAAAATTTATCTGATAAAAACATCACCTTATTGAAAGTTCTAAAGAGGGATAATTCTACACTACATCACATCATATTGCAATTAGAAACAAAAGCATCACAAGAACTATTAGAAAAAAAATTTATACAGGTGGGTCTCAACAAGTGCTATATTCGTTCTTTTCGCCCAATAATTAGATGCGGCAATTGCCAGCTGTATGGACATCAGACATCTTACTGCAGGAGACAGCCAATTTGCGCCAAATGTTCGAGAGGTCACTGCACTTCGGAGTGCCCTTTTGCGGGAGTTCCCTCGCAATATAGATGCACAAATTGTTTCCACTTACCTAATTATAGGAGACATTCAGCGGATTCCACTGCGTGTCCGGTTTATCAATCACACTTGGCAAATAGAAGATGTGTTCAGTAGGACCATATGGCCATATTGTCAAATATTAAATAACTCAAAAGAATTTGTAATAGTGCATAATATTAATTATTGTTCGCATATTGTACCTTAATACTAAATTTTCAGTGTAGATTTAAAAATAATTTTTGCATCATGTATCTTAGATAATATCTCAAACACAGTATCATTGTACTGTAAATTTGTAGGTAATTATTATCTACAATTACTTATACCTTCATAATAGTGCATAATATTAATTATTGTTCGCATCTTGTACCTTAATACATATTTTTAGTATAGAGTTAAAAATAATTTTGCATCATATATCTTGAAAATAGCTTTAAGTGTTGCAAATATCACATCTGTACATCGTTTGAATTGATGTTATGATTTAAATTATGTGTGAATCCTGAAAATAATATAAAAGTGTTGCAAATATGTAGGTAATTGTGTTAAAAAAAAAAAAAAGTTTAATATCAAATTCTAAAAACTATGCATATTTATATGTTATAATAATGAATATTTCTCTCAAATGTAATTATAGGGGTCATCTGTAAATATTTATTGCAAACACTGTCAATAATTGTCATATATCTAACATTGTTATTTCTCCTAAACTGTAAAAGGAGGAAAAAAAGAAAGAAAAAAAAATTCTAGGAGTTTCGCAGGTAGTAAAACTTTTCCCTGCCCTGGGCTTGGGGGTTACACCTAACCATAAGCCAAAAGCGGGTTCCCAGGGTGGGTGCTTACTTACTTACTTACTTACTTCTATAAGTACTTTTCAACAGTTACTTATTGTTGAAGCTCATACCAATTTCTCCATAGAATCCTAACATGGCCGCGATGAATGAGACGGTCCAACCGGAATTGTGAGGGACACACAGAGACTTAGATTTTATATAAATAGATATAGATTATTAAATACTTTTAAATAGTATTCCCTAAAGTATTATTATATATGAAGTTATTTCATGTAAAATAGTGATATTTTATTGGATTATCTTTCTTTAAATCCACAAGATATGCGAATAATAAATGTATATAATTGCAAACGTATAAAAAGAAAAAGAAAGAAGACAGTGTATAGAAAAACAAAATTTTTAGACATGGCTAACGATATCAATATCGAAGAGGGGGGGGGGGGTCGTCGGTGAATGATAATGGATGATATGATATTTTAAGGTGGGGAAGGTGTCTAAAATTTACAAAAAGTTGATAACGTAGGGTTTAATTTAGAGCAAGCCAAATAGTCAAAAAGCTAACTGAAAATGCTTTTTGCCCCCAAAGCATTTAGTGAATTAGCCAAATAGCGGCAGGCAAAGAAATTTTCTATATCATTCCCATTTTGTTGTTCCGCATTTCGTAAACCTGCTGCCGTTGCACAGAAACAAAATCTCATATTGCATCCACGCTGCGCCCTTGTGCTCTCTGTGCAAGCGTCTTCAAACAGTGTGACGTGATTTTCATCAGACACAACTCCAGCATATGACGAAAACGAAAATCTCAGATTGTATAAGCATGGGATAGGATGTGCACTAGCTTTTAATCATCAATGTGCCAGATGCATGTCGTATAAACTTTTCAGACTTGAATTTAAGCGGGTTCTGGCTACAACATGTAAAGAAATGAAACTAGCTTATCGTATTATTTTTTGTTTCATAAAAACGGCATTACTAGCATGTTTCCCAATGTGACTTCTTTGTATGAATTTGTAGCATCACTTATGTTGCCTACAGCAGACTGTGAAGAGGGATTCAGTCTCATGAATATAATAAAAACTGACTTGAAAAACAAACTGATAATCAAGAATTTAAGTAATTTAATGATGATTCATTTGGAAGAGGAAATTTGAAAAGAATTTCCATTTAAAAAAAAAAAAAAAGTATTTGCTGTGTGGTATACAGCCAAATCTCGATGGGTCAATCTTACAGAGTGGTGTATTTGTTTGTATATTGCATAACTAAAAATAATACTCATGTATATAGAAATTTTTCATAAATAAAACTTTTTTTCCCTTGGCTAAAGCTGTTTTTATTTACCTAGAAGTTATTGGCTGCAATTATCCAAAAAGCTAAAAATCACTTTTTCCTAGATAAAACCCTAATAACGTTATATATGTGCAGACCTAATGTAATATTTAATCTTTAAATTATCTTATGTAAAAAATATTTTAAAAAGTTTTCTAATGAATGTTCCAGAATTTTCCGATAAGCTGTGTTCATAGGGAGAACTTTTATTATCATTAATAGTGCCAAGAATTTGGTATTAAATATTTTACACTAACTTTTTACCTATGGATTGTACGCGGATATGTGTATAAGCTCTATAGAATTTTTTCTAATCAATTTTTCATAGGTGTTTAAAAATATGTATCGATAGTAAAACTCAAAATCATTAATAGTTTCAGAAATTACCCATACTTTAAGAAAATGTGTGAACTATAATTTTATCTATGAATAATTTAACATTTAAGTTTTTGTTACATGATATTTACAGAAAGAAAGGTTAGAAAATTGAGAGAGGTAAAAAATTGATTGCGTGTGCTAAACCGATCCTGACATTGTGAGTAATAATATAACACTAAAATGTGCTATATACATTTCAAAAGTTTTTCTTTTTTTCTTTTATAAACATTTTGATAGTCATGTAAGTTAAAATGTGTTATATTGTTCCGAGTAAACGCTGCATGGAAAAGAAATGACAAATTTAATAAATTAATTGAGGTTGTACGTTTTTAAATTAGACTGCTTTCATTCCAATGTAAAAATAAAAATCCATAAACTTAATCATTTATTCTATTTGTTTCACGAATGAAAATTGATAAATATTAATATATATGAATATTTGGTGGAAACATCATGTTTCTCCTTTAATAGTACACGTTTCGTCTCCGGGGAGTTGATTTATATTAACTAAAAATACCTTTATTTGAAAAATAAACTTTTGAAAACTTTTCAGAGAATGAGTTAAAAAGAATAGAATTACATTCCTTGAAAATTTTACCAGGCGTGATAGATGCCATTCAAGGAAATGTTTGGCATTATTCTGTAGAACGTTTCAATGTTCGGCAAGGTCTATGTTCAGTGTGAATTACATAAGAATTAATAAGATTACATACATATGATACTCTTTTAAAATACAAAATAAGCAAACTATTTTCTTTTGAAATCGAATGGATAAAGTTTCGAATGTTTAAAAGGAAATGATTCGGTATTAAGTGGTCTTTTGGTAAAAGTAATCATAAAGTAAATTAATATTTTTACACAGTTTAAAAAAATTACTGTTGCTAATTAGGTCGGACATTACAATTTCAACTGAAGTTCAAACAACTTCTCACTCAAGACAAACGGCTATGAGCACGACATTTGGTTAGGGTTGCCGGAAAGCTCTACTTTTGGGAAAAAAACGCCAACTTTTTCTCCGCGAAAAATGTGACTATAATGTTGCAATTTTTCAAAATCAAATTCGTGGGTTCTTGAAGGAATTTTTAAACATTTTTTTTTAATATTTTATTCTTATTATCGAATAATTTTTATTTTTTAATGCTTTTCTTTAAAAAATTTCAATGTTAATAGTCCGATAAGTGGTCTCGAAAATTACATTTTCAGAAAGTTATTCTGCAGTAAAATGAAGAAATATTATTTTAACAGAAAAATTTTATCGATTCTCAAACTTCGTAATATAGGGCTTTAAAATGCACCAGGTCTCAATGCTAGGTGTGAGAAGCACCAAAAGTGGTTCCCTTGTCAGCGGTCATCGGTCAGCCAACCAAACAGACAGGAGTTCTCTCTTTATTATATAGATATCTCTATAATAATAGCCTAAGTCATGTTACTGTCATCAATAGTTCCGGGCTGACCGCTTCGCTTTTTATATGCCAGGTCACCATTTTTTTAATTTTTTTATTTTTCGCGTGGTAAATTAAAACAATGCTTTGATATTGAAATTAAAAGTCATGGATTTTGGTATTATTTATTATTTTTCTTTTCTTTTTCTTAAAAAAGGGAAAGAAAAAGTGAAAGTCATGAATTTCAAATTAAAATTATGTATTTTAAATAAAATGAGTGAATTTATTATATTTTAGATGAACTTAATGAAATATAAAAAAATGGGATTGGAAAGACAATGTTTGATGATTTATCACTTGCGATAGGCTAACATAAAATGGTACTACTTAGTTATACCGTCGACCCATTTCGCCAAATTATATAAATCGCCAAAAAACTCGCCAAATTATACAAATTGACATATTTTTTATTTTAAATAGCAAAAGAACAAATAAATTAGTATAACATTAATAAAAATACAAATAAAACGTCGAAATAAAAATAACTTGATGACGTAAATTAGTGTAACTTGCTTAAAAACAAGCAAATATGAAATTTACGATCAACCATTATTGATATTTAATCTTATAGTTTGGCGATATATTTTTGGTCGACGGGATAACCAAGTAGTACCCATAAAAATACGGAGTTCTTGATTTCTCTACTAGAAACTTCTGATTTGGCGAAGTATTGAGAAAGTAAATTAAATTTTGGATAAAAGTAACATGGTACAATGCTTAGCACACATCTAACGGAGACCAAACTGGTCGCCAAAGGCGGCTAGTTTAGTAATAAACATCTTACCAATTTCTAACATTTTATCCAGTGAAACTGGATACTAAAGACGTTAATGTTAATAGAAATTATTAATTTATCATTTTAATAACCTATGATAATACGCATGAACTTGACACTTTTATCAAGTACTTCACTACTGTAATATCTATTAATCTTTTACTATGCTGACTCTCAAAACTGAATTTCGCAGTTTATCATCAGTATTGAATTTAAAGTTTTAACTGGAAGATGAGCATGATTTATTTTAATGGAAATGTATAAGACTTCTGATTTTCAGCATTTCCTGTATACGTAAATGAAATCTGAGTTAATGAGGGACAAATAAAAAACTTTAAGCTGGATATATATTTAAAAATACAAAAATATACTAAAATGTAGTTTATATCTTCAAATTTGTATCAATTCAATGAAATGTTATCGTGATTTGGATAGAAATTTATTGTTTATTTTTCGAAATATCTTCACTAAGAACTATTTACAATAAATCAAGAGAGCCTAACATTAACCCTCCGACTGTCTTGGAAAAGGGCAAAATTGTAATGTTGTTTTCTCTGCATTTTGTTTTAAATGCTAAAAAAAAAATTATTCTTTGAACATTTTATAAATAAACTTAATAACGAATATGAATGCAATCCTTGGAAGTATTAATCATTGTTCAGTGTATTAAAAATACATTAAATCAATAGAATTATATTACTTTAAATATTGCTTGTATTGCAGTGAAACATGGAGCTTAGTGAACGTATTAACACGGGCTTGTCAGTGAGGGGGTTAATATGTTATAGCGTAAAATGTGTTACAATTTTAGATATAATTTACACTCTCAGAAAAAAACTGTAAATTTATGAGCATTTGCCTATCAATTTTCACGGGCAACAGCCTTATTGGATGAAAAATGGTCTGATCCATTAAATAAGCGGCCTTATACCTTAGATACATAGGAAATTAAGGGCAGTCCACATATTCTTAGAGTTCTAGCCCATCTCTTAGCAAAAAAAAAAAATAAATAAATAAATAAATAAAAAGAAAAAATAAATTTTACCAATAAATACCAATAAATTTTAACAGACAATTTTATGGTAAGTTTGCGCTAGCATTAACTTTCAAAGGTGGTTCCGGGGCGGTTTGTAAGAAAAATCTAAAAAGAAAATTTTTCAAAAAAAATATTGGTATTCAGTTGGCGGACCATTTGGGAGCCCTGCATATATTTTCCTCCGCTAAGGTGTAACCCTTCATTTTAGTCGTATTTCGAAAAATTATGTCACGTAACTGCGAGCGTAACATATATTTAATCCGCCAAAAAACGATTCTGTGATGATTATCTAACGTGATACGTGGTGCAGAACGGTAAGTAAAGTGTCATTGTGCATTATATACTGTTTTAAAGAATTCTATTACTTTGCCCTTTAAAATTACGGATTGCACAAGATGATAGCCATGTTTTTTTTTTTCTTTCTTTTTTTTTCTTTTTTTTTTACGGGGTATGACTAAAATTGATGCTGCCGGCCTCTGACCGTAATTTTACAGGGATATTTTTAGCAGTGTACACATCAGATTTTAAATAATAATATGTTGATCCATATTCCACTTTGTAAAATTTAGAAATAAAAAAAAATTATGCTACAAATAATCTCTAAGGATTAATTCTCTAAGTAACATTCAGTGCCATCAGTCTGTTTAACAATATCAAGATGAAGCAAGCAGTCACATTATCACAATCCACTGTTATTTTCCAAGAAAAATAGAACGAGAGACAAGTATCAGGACTTTACTCTTCACTGATATAACGACTAAATCTTCTGTGATTTTTGCATAGCAGATAAAGCAGATAAATCAAGTAGTCACATATCACAATCCACTGTTATTTTCCCAAGAAAAATAGAGCGAGAAACAAGTGTCAGGACTGTACTCTTCACTGATATAACAACTAAATATCCTGAGATTTTTGCATTTTGCGTCTATGCATTTTTAAGTTTTTGACATTTAAAATTCGCGTTATATAAACATTGACTTACAAATCTTCATGGACTTTGGAAAGCTGTTCAAGAGGAATAGGCGAAAATACCTCTTACAGAAAATCAAAACGTCATACAAAGTACAATGCAGAAAGGTAGGTCGGAATAAGGGTTATCATATTAAACATTTAAAAGCCAACATTATGTAAAATTGTTCCGAAAAAAAAACATGAAAATCGTCTAAAATTGTGCGAACATATTCTGTATCTATAGACTCGGCGTAAAGCTGAGGTTAGTTAGGAAGCCCCTTAAATCTGTATATATCTGATTAGCTACTGTTTAATAGAAGGTGGGTGGTTGCTGAGACTCCACATAACGGGTATAACATAACGAGATAGATGCTACTGAAATCCCGCATTCATAAACAGTAATAGTCAGAAGCTGACATTACACTCAGAGAATTTCCGATTTTTTGGAGCTGAATCCATCCCATATGGAATGCAGAAGGCTGATGAGTTGACGAGAGAGATAGTCAAGTTGAAGGTAAAAGGCACGAGACAAAAAAAGTCTCTTACGGTTATACATATTTTTTATATTAAATGAAAACAAATCTTTCCTAAAAATTACAAGAGTTACAAAATATAGAAACTAGACAGATTATTAAATAACTTTATTACAGAAACGTTTTATGTATGTTTGTTTTTTTTTACTTTCAAAAACCGTAATGTCCGGAGCTATGCAATTTAGCTAGTCTGTCACTGAAATAATAATAATCCTAAATTATTCTTTTAAGCAATTCCAACACAAAATAGTTCCCAAATTGAATACTTTCCAGTAATGCTTAAAACGATTTAAACAATATTAAAATGGAAAATTATTATTTTGTCTCAAAAGACCAAAATTAAGTCCTTTTTCAAACTAGGCAGTATAAAAATATCTAAACTTATAAATTCAAATGTTGCGCCAAAATGTGTAGAAGAAATAATAAAATTATTTCTACAAAAGTAAATTTTTAATAAACTCAACGAAAATTCTCAATTTAAAATATTCAACCAACTTCTAAACTCAATTAAGAAAATTGTAAAAAACTGAAAGTTTAAAAGTGACTTTTAACTAAAGTAATAGATAAATTTATATATATATAAATAAACCAAGACTAATGGCTCACTGATTCCAAATACTTAAAGTTTAATAATAAGAATTTGGAGAGAATTTTTATAAAAGGTTTTCTTAGTTTTTTGAGAAATAACCCCAGGCATTATCAGCGCTAAACAATTTCTCACTTGTCACCGACTCCAAAATCTTTGTTATTTTAGTATCTTAATCAATTTGCAACTGCCTTTAAAAAACATCACAGTTTAGTGTTAATTTAAAAATAAATGCTTATCTTTGCCGCAAATCTTATTGAAACCAAAATTCCTAGTATTCCAGATAACGTTAAAATTTGTAAGTTGTTTTATCTGAAACCTTCAGAGCATTGAAACGCATTTTTAATTTTGTATGATTTAATATGAGTAAGGGCATTTCAGTTTAAATAACTGCGATAAATAATCTTTGTAAAATTTCTGAAAAAAAAAATAATAATATCTAGATATATTTTTAAGGGTTTAAACAGACACACATGTACGCGCACGCCCACAGACCACAATTTAACAGTTTCCGATTAAAGTTCACATTAATATTTTATTTAAATGCATTATCCTCAAAACACATTAGGTTTTACAGGCTAAAAATCCCAACTCAGTAGTAAAAATTTGGGTCGGCTCGAGCAGCAAATGTGAAAACTCTGATTTATACATAGATAATTATAAATCCAATCACATTCACGTCATGTAACTGTTTGCTGGATATGCTGAAGAAGCAAACATACAAGTCGGAAATTTTACGTCAAACGTGGCAAATAAGGTACGTTCGTACTATAAAAACGTTTATAAATATTCGGATCTTGGTGCAAGAGTTGTTGTACTCTTATGCAAAAATGCATGATTGCAAAATTTATTACGATTATACATATTAAATTCAGCAATATGGAAAAAAATGTGACTCCATCTTAAATAGGACGTAATTAACATGATAACCTAGAATCATTACATTTCATGGGATATCACAGAATTAACTACGTATCATAGAATTTAATAGAACGAAGAAAACTTTTGTTAATATATTTTTAAGTTTTGGTTCGATTTTCATAAAATTTGAAATGACTCGACAAAATTCTAAAACGATTATATATCAAATTTCAAACCATTCGATTGGGTAGTTTTTGTGCTGTTATATGCGGACAGACAGACAGATAAACGGACGGACCAGGCGATGAATATAGCTAAATGTTATATCGTAAATACGTAGCATTATACATACTGCGTATAATGCTACGTATTTATATAATTACGAACGCGCCTAAAAATTCACCGCACTGTTTCAATATTGTCTAGGTGTGGTAAGATGTGAGACAAATTATTTTTTTTTTCTGTTTGTATTTAGGAGTATTAATAACTTTAATTGCACATTTGCTTAATTTGGTTGAAAAAATCGATTTTTTTCTTACATTTTTCTATTATCTTTTGTCTGTATTGTCCCTGTAAAATTATTTCACCAGATTAAAAATACTTCGAAGTTATTTGGTGTTTATAGAGCAACGCGCATTCAAGGCTTAAATCGTTTTGAAGCACTATAAAAGCATTTTACGAAAAATTAGCTTTTTTAAACTGGGAGGGATCAGAAGGAAAAAACAATTAAACGGATTTTGCTGAGGTTTTATTTTTTTTAATAAAACCTAATATAATGTATTGGAGCTTGGAGTAATTTAAGTCATTTATATAAAAAATAACCTATCATATCCCAACCAGAATCCAAATAGTTGAGATTCTATTAAGAGATGGCAGCGCCACACAATCTGATGTAAGATTTCGCATGCAACCAGAGTATTCCACGCAGTTGTAAGATATGACTTGTTCTGAGGGCTGCGTTTAGCAGCTGCTGTAAATTTGTAAATAAAACCTTCTTCCTTAGTAATTCGTAATAGTGAGAGTGTGGCTATATAAAAGTGGCGAAGATGGGATTTAACCCAAATTAAAATGTTGTGATTTTTTTTTTTTTTTTTTTTGAAAAAGAAAAGAAAAAGTGAACGGAAAATGGCCGATAAAGAAATAATTTCTCTGGGACGCTTGGAAGAATATAATGCAAATGTTCCTTGGACTATTTACGTCGAAAAAATTGATTTTTATTACTGAGCGAATAGCATAAAAAATGATGAGATGAAGAAGAATATTTTGCTAAGTTCTGTTGGAACAACAACGTTTGCTATTTTACGAGATATTATTGTTCCGAATACGCTGAAAGAAATCAGTTACGAGGATCTTTTAAAGAAAGCAAATATTCATTTTTCACAACGTCCTAGTGAAATAGTTGAACGATTTAAGTTCCAAAAGCGACTAAGGAAGCAAGGAGAGAATGTGGCAGATTTCATTAGAGATTTACGTCGTTTATCCGAATATTGCAACTTCGTAAACAATCCTCCTTCGTGATCAATTGGTGTTTGGGATCCAGGATGAGAAGATACAGCAGAAATTACTGGATTCTAGAGACTTAACGTTTCAAACAGCGGTAGAAATAGCTGAGTCGGTTGAATCTGCGGAGGCTGGAGTAAAATCCCTACACATCGGAGAAAGTACGACTGTCAATCAAGTGCGTGTTTCGAAAGTGGAGAAAGAGAAGAGAAACCGAAAGTAGAGAAGTTCGCTCATGCACCTAAGCCTAAGGAAGATAAATTCGCGCCTGAGAAACCGTGTTACAGATGTTCTAAAAATCATAATCCAAAATTCTGTCCTTTTAAATCGGCAGAATGCCATTTTTGCCATCGATTAGGTCACTTAAAAATTTGCTGTCGGAATAGAAAATTTGAAATGAAAAATGACAAACAATTTAAGAACAGAAAAATTAAAACTGTTCAGGAAGAATATTGTTTAAATTTCATGGACGACAACTCCAATAATGTGTCATGGATAAAATCAGTTAAAATAACTGGTGTAAATATACAATTTGAAATTGATAGTGGTGCGGCTCATACTATAGGAAGTAAATGTGTTGCTAACAAATTGTTCTCAGGTAAGCTGTCTTTAATTAAATCTAAAATTAAGCTACAAATTTATACTAAAGATTCTCTAACTGTTTTGGGGGAATTAAAGGTAAATGCTGTTGTTGATGATTATTGTATTCCTGATTTAACAATATTAGTTATTAAAGAGGAGAGGCCGAGTCTGATCGAAAAAACTTGCTTAAAAGCATCAAAATTATTTTGGCCTAATGTAAATATGATTAAAAGCATTTCGAAAGATGATTTAATTAGAAATTTTCCTAATGTTTTTGCTGACGGGATCGGGACAATCAAGGGTCCTCCCGTGTCAATAAATTTAAAAAAAGATGCAAAACAAGTTTTTCTTAAGTCTCGACCTGTTCCTTTTGCTTTAAGAAAAGCTGCTGATATAGAATTGGAACGATTATCTAATGAGGGTATTTTGAAACCTGTTGATCATTTAGAATGGGCTAGTCCTATAGTAATTGCTCCTAAGCCTAATGGTTCTGTTAGAATATGTGGTGATTATAGAGCAGCAGTTAAAGCTAATACTGAAAATGATAATTATCCTCTTCCTAGAATGGAAGAATTGTTTTCTAAATTATCAGGTGGAAAAATTTTTACTGTTTTTGATTTAAAAGATGCCTATTTACAACAACCTGTAGATAACGAAAGTAGTAAAATTTTGACTATAAATACACATAAAGGATTGTTTAATGTGTTACGATTAGCATTTGGGGTAAAATGTGCTCCTGGATTGTTCCAAAGAAAAATTGAACATATTTTTAAAAAATTTGAATATGTTGGTGTATTTTTAGATGATGTTATCATTAGTGCTAGTAATGAATCAGAACATTCTGAAAGAGATGAAAGTGTTCTGAAATGCTTTTATGAGCATGGTATAAGATTAAATAAGGAAAAATTAAAATTTATGGTTTCGGAAAATTCTTATTTAGGACGTAAAATATCTCAGGAAGGAATTAGTCCAATTCCAGAAAAAGTTAATGCTATTTTGAATGCTCCTATTCCAAATAATGTGTCACAATTGCGTTCATTTTTAGGCTTAATTTCTTATTATAGAAACTTCCTACTTAATATCTCAGATGTATTAGAACCTTTACATAGATTATTAGATAATAATGTAAAGTGGACATGGTCAGAAAAGCATGAAAAGGCGTTTCAAAAAGTTAAACAATTATTATGTACATCTCCTGTTTTAGAATTACATGATGTTAACAAAGATATAGTTTTAAACTGTGATGCTTGTGAATATGGCATAGGGTCAGTTTTAAGCCACATTGTTGAGGGTAAACAGAAATATATTGCTTATGCTTCTAGAACTTTAAACAAAACTGAGAGAAATTATGCAATGATTGATAAAGAAGCTTTATCTGTAATGTTTGGTTTCACTAAATTTCACCAATATTTAGCTGGAAAACAATTTAAAATTATAACAGATCATAAACCTTTAATTAGATTATTTGATCCTGTTAAAAAGGTGCTTGATACATTATAACCTAGAATGCTGAGATGGACGTTAATGTTAGCTGGATATGATTATACAATTGAGTATCGCGAGGGTAAAAATAATAAAAATGCTGACGCATTAAGTAAATTACCTCTCCCAGAAACTGTAAATATAGTAAGTAAATCTGCGGAAATAATGTTCGTTTCAAATAATGATAATTGGCCTGTTACTTCTAAAACTATTGCAAAGTGGACAACTGAAAATCCTGTAACTAAACAAATTTCACAGTGGGTGTTACATAGGTGGCCGAAAAATGTTAAACAAGATGAATATCAACCATATTTTCGTAGAAGAGAGGAAATTTCCTATCTAGAAAATTGTCTATTGTGGGGACATAGAGTGATCGTACCAGAGGAAGGCCGTGAATATATATTAAAATTACTGCATTCCGTTCTTCAGGGTATATCGAGCATGAAAGCGAAAGCTAGAGGGGGGGTAGTTTGGTGGCCAAATATGGATAAAGAAATTGAAAAAATGGTAAATTCTTGTAATATATGTCAGATGTTTACGAGGGATTGTCCCAAAATGGAATCCTTGAAATGGAAATCTGAACTACCCTGGGAAAGGATCCATATTGATCATGCCGGTCCTTTTGAAGGTAAAATGTTTTTAATTGTAGTCTACTCTTATACTAAATTGTTGGAGGTAGAGGTAGTACCCAGGTCTGATAGTAAAACTACAATTAAGGTATTAAGGAGAATTTTTGCTACATTTGGATTACCTGTTGAATTGGTCAGGGATAATGGTCCCGCGTTCATAAGTGATGAATTTGAGGAATTTCTTAAAAATAATGGAATTAAGCATACGCCTGTTCCACCATATCATCCGTCTTCGAACGGACAAGCGGAAGTTATGTGCAAACTGTGGAAAATTGTCTTAAAAAGTTAGATAAAAGTGACATAACATTGTCAATTTCACGATTTTTGTTAGAAAATCATTCCACTCTTCATTCGGTGACTGGTAAAACTCCTGCTGAATTAATGTTTGGAAGGTTAGTTCGAACAGCCCTTCACTTGGTATTACCATCAAAACCCAAAATACAGCAACCCCTGCACAAATATAAGCTTTATGATTTAGTTTTTGAATTGATTTAGTTTTAAAAATTTTGGAAAAGGGGAGAAATGGGTAAAAGGAAAAATTATGAAATTATTGGGGAGTAGATGGGCTTTAGTAAATAGATGTGACGGAATAATGTGTAAGCGTCACATTGATCAGTTGGGACGTAATAAAGAGATAAGTTATGAAATACCAGGGAGAGTCGTAGAGATGTATCGAAATGATAAACTAATGTCAAACAAAGTTGAAAATATGGGACATAGTGGTAAAAAATACAGTAATTATGAAAGGTATGAAATGGTTAACCAAAACCGTTTTTCGGGAATTAATGGAAAAATAAAAGAACAGCTTAATAATGATAATACGATAGAACCAAGCCAATCTCAGCCTTCGCATGATATTGTAACAGGTACAGTTGTGAGTAATAAAAATGATGTTACGACAGATAAAACTGTGAAAGACAAGTTGACTGAAACTTATGACGAGGACTGTAAGAAAAGTGCTCCAGTTCGAAGAAGTCAAAGAGCAAAAATGACTGCAGTTGATTTGAACTATGAGGGGAGGGGTATCATATCCCAACCAGAATCCAAATAGTTGAGATCTCTATTAAGAGATGGCAGAACCACACAATCTGATGTAAAGTTTCCCATGCAACCAGAGTATTCCACGCAGTTGTATGATATGACTTGTTCTGAGAGCTGCGTTTAGCAGCTGCTGTAAATATGTACATAAAACCTTCTTCCTTAGTAATTCGTAATAGTAAGAGTGTGGCGATATAAAATAACCATTTTTAGAAAAACGCAAATGTGGGGAAAAAAGATGTGAGGAATAGACGCTGCCACTTTGTTGATTTTAAACTATTTGATCTTAAAATGTTGTAGCTCCAGAAAATATTATCTACTTTCATGATTCTTAACTAAAATTGATTGCAAACAACACTGGCGATCTATCCGATACCGCCCACTTAGAACTGCAGAGCGCGCCCGCTAGATTATCCACTCACGTAACAAATGATAATAAATAACACGCGGAAAACCCGGAGATAAAATCTTCATTCTTATTCCCGAAAAGAAAGCTAAAACACATGCTTTTTTCGGCCTTTTTTTGGCAAAACGCTTTACAAAAAAAAAAAAAAAAAAAAAAAGAAGATTTGTTGATGATTGAATTAATTAAACGCCTTCAATATTTTACTGCGTAATTTAGGTTATGAATAATTAAATCGATATTTTAAGGGTGTTAGTAATTTTTGTTCCGTATTTGTAAGCCTAAATTACCAGCCCTCTAAAGTATTAATTTCAGAAAAGGTGCTCCTTCTGTCATCTATGATGTCTTTTTGTTTGTGCAAAATCAATGAATGTGTATCCGCAGCTTTATTTTACCTTCTTGTTTGAAGAGGATATAACTCTCTTCTAGATTATTATGTGCAAATATGTGGGACATTCTCACAACCTTTTGACTTTCATGTCCCTGGGAGACGGGAGCAATGGCTGCAAAAGTCCCCTCATGCGAACCAATTACTGAGTCTATGTAGGTGCAAATGACTTGTTTCCCAAGGAGCAGATTCATCTTAACGAGGTTTTCTGCGAAAAATCAGAAGAGATTTTCTTTATTTATACTGTGAGCAAGACATTTACGGAAGGGATTTAGGCATGAAAACATTGGATTTCACATTTACTCTGGGGCCAGATCCTCTCATCTTTCTTTTGACATTTTTAAGGCTTTAATCTTGATAGTGGTTGAAAACCAAATAGGCTCTATCTGCAGGTTTTAGCCTCATCAAAACGTACGTTTTGACGTTTATGACATTCACAAGACATACGTATGTCCTATTTATTTTCCATTTTTATATTCGAAATTTCATTATCTGAATAGAGATTTATTTCATATTTCAAAAGCGAAAATATTCACGTGCTCCCTGTATACCCTAGAAATCATTGTAAGTACTCCAAAATGTGACGCTGCGAATATAAGAATGATTTAACATATAAAAATTTCAAAGCTTTAATATACTTTCAAGTTATTAAAGAAAAAAGATTTTCGAAAAATACAGAAAAAGTTTTGAGATTTCTTTTTTTTCAAATAAGGCCAATTATACTCTAAATATCAATATTTCTGCAATAAAATCTTACACGGTCATTAGATACGTATTTTACAAAACATAAAACTTTTTAAAGCTTTAGTACAAAAATAAGTATTTTTTAAGAAATAGAATGTGCTCAGTATATGTCACATGACATTCAACCACGGTACTCCCCCCCATGGGGGAGAGGGGCCTTAGCATCTGATTGATTACCCCCCGGTGATTTTTTGTTAATTAATATGTATATAAGCGCTCGGACAAATCTCATACTAGTATCCTGGAGTGAACAATTTTGGAGAAATATGTCGCTAACTCCACTGACTATATAGCGATTACCCTAGGTCATATAGTTTTTGAAAAAAAGCGCATTTTTCTGTTACACACGAATTTTGATTTTGCGGGCATTCAGCAAAGATGTTGGGGAGCACTGGAGGTACCTATCACAGCAGAAGTATAAAGGCATTGTTGATAATGAATTTCGAAAAATATCATCAGTAATTAGCCGAGATATTAACCCTCAAAGACACGGACAGTTTGAACTTACGTAATGACAGGGCGGCGTTCTCTGTGCACCATGGGCTTTTAAAGCCTAGATAACAACTTTTAATGATATATTTCTGTAATGCAATGCCCAGTTGCAGTATAAAAGAAATGAACGTCAAATTGTTAAAAACAGACTAAATTAATTAAAATTAATCACATAAATAATATGAAATTCGCGACAAGTTTGCATTGAGTGGACTCCCGTGTCTTTAAAAGGATATTTAAAAACCTATCTGGAAAATCGCGGCACGGACCAAGTCGAAGTTTAAACATTGCGAACGCAAGCACTCCTTTCGAAGACCGCGTAGCAGAATGCAAAGTTTAAACTTTGAACATGAGTTTTGTTTTAGCTACACTGCAAAAAGAAAAGATTATTACTATTGTGAATTTACTTTTAGGAAATACCAAATGAAGATTAAATATGTACTGCTTTTGTTGTCAATACCAAATTAAGATCATCATAAACAGATTAGGATAAGGTTAAAAAAAGAGTTATATAGAACAGCAATATTTGATATTATTTAGCGTTCATATCTGTTTGAACTTTCATGTTCACTCAACCCTAAGTTACATAGTTTGTTTCACAGTCTTATTATTCTTTTAATAACAATTTTTAGGGTTCCGTACTTAAAAAGTAAAAACGGAACCATTATATGATCACTCCTGTGTCTGTCCGTCTGTCTGTCTGTTTGTCACAGCCATTTTACTCGTAAACTACCGAACGTGGATAGTTCAAATATAGGGAAATAATAAAGACCATTGACCCACATATTTTCAGATTAATAAACATTCATAAATATATTTAGTAAAAAAGTAGAGGGCTAATTATGCTACTTGAAAAAAAAATATTTTCTTTGTATATCATGTGAAAGTTTTTGAAACGCTGAACTCAAAAATACATACCTTTTAATTTTAGGTATTATATTTTTAAAGATATTGTGAAAATGTAGCGCAAAAATATGTTCCCCAATGTCTAATTCCGAATCTACTGAAACTAAAATTATTAAAAAATTAGAGGTAGTAGACGTTAATATAAATCTTGCCGGAAAATTATAGCGATTACCCTAGGTCACATAGTTTTTGAGTAATTAGCATTTTTCTGTTATACACAAATTTCGATTTACGGGCATTCAGAAAAATTGTTGAGCATCGCTGAATATACCTATCGTTTCAGAAGAATAAAAGCATTATTGATAATGATTTTCAAAAAAAATCATCGGTAATTAGCCGAAATTTGAATCCTTAAATGTACGGTCAGTTTGGACATATACAAGGACAGGGGCGGCGTACTCTATGCCTAGTTAACAACTTTTAATGATATATATGTGTAATGTAATGTCCAGTAACAGTATAAAAGCAATAAACGTCAAATTGTTAAAAACATGCTAATATAAGGGGTCCCGGAACTCTAAAAAGTGCAAAAATGAAAAAAAGACCATTTTCAACATTTAATGTCTTAAAATATATATGATTTTAAAACACAATTTTAACTGGGATGAAAGATATAAGTATGTTCTTACGTTTCATGTATTTAAACAATTGCAAGATACAGAATTAGTATTGATAGGGGGCTCGAAACTGTTAGACATTTGTCGAACAAAAAATTGTCATAACAGTTTACGCGCAGGGTTACAAAATAAATATTACAACTAGAATGAAAATGTTGGTGCTTACTTATAGTTCAGATTGTTATAATTTCCCTGAACTTAAATAAATTTGTATTTAAAGCATTTTTATATTTTTAATGCAATGTTGCATTTAGCTAATACAAAAGTTTGAAAATTTCAACAGTAAAATCACCTAAAAAATATATTTTTTTGAACAATAAAAAGGAAATTTTAGGATCAGTTTATACAGACTAACGTGAAACATATGTTTTGAAAATTTCATGTAAAAATATTCAGAAGTTTTTGAGGTATCCTGCGCGTTATGCCCAAAAAACGCCATTTGGAAAATAATGACTTTAAAGTTTGGGAAACGCCGCTTCAGCTATTGAGCGGGTATAATTCTAAAAGCCAAAACTTCTGTTCTAATGGGAATTTGAAGGAAACAATTATATCAAAATATTCAGAAAAGATAGGAGTTTAATATCTAAAAAAAAAATTAAAATTTCTTAAATTTTGAAGCTTTAAGAGTCCTGCGACCACTTAATCCTTTCCGGCACGGAGTAATTCTATTTATAAACTTATGAAATAATGAACTGCCACCAGAATTTATAAACGAATTTATTAGAAAATGCGAACTTGCTTATTTTCAAGTACATGATAAAAGGAAAATTTTAATTAAATATTCTTGGTGCCATTAGTCTGTTTTGGAATTAAAATTAGGTGTCCGTTTTTAAGGGCATCGCCCTCGAAAGATTTAGTTAGAATGAATCGCATAAATACTGTGGTATTCGAGATAGTTTGCATTGATTGTATATCTCAATACGCCTCGAGTGACTTTAAAAATTAATTAAACACCTATCTGGGAAAACGCGGCACTGGCCAAGCGGCGTTGCATCTTTGAGACCTCAATTCGAAGCGTGCTTAGCACAATGCCAAATTTAAACTTTGAACAAAGGTTTTGTTTTAGCTACACTGTAGAAATACTACGCTGAATTTAGTTTCATGAAATGCCAAAGGAAGTTTAACCATGCACTGCTTTTATTGTCAGTACCGAGTTAAGTTCATCATAAACAGATTAGGATAATATTAAAAAAAGAGTTATACGAATAGCTATATTTGATATTATTTAGGTTCCATATCTCTTTGAACTTTCATGGTATACCCATTTACACTTTTCTAATATATACAGTAATACCCAACCCTACGTTGTATAGTTTTGTACAAAGTCTTAGTATTCTTTTAGCAACTTTTTTTTTTATAGTACAATTACAAATTCATATATTTATTCTACGGAACCCTCTGTACGCGAGTAATGCTCGCACTTGACCGATTATTACATTCTAAAAACCCTGAAATTTCGAAAAACACTGAAAGGGTGTAGCCAGATAAGCATAACGAAATGGCCCCCACGGCCGATGTTTGAAATAACATGTGTGTTAATAAGGCTCGCCATGAGCATGCAACATACAGTGCTTTTAGCCTCTGACCTTGAACTGTCCTTGAAATAATCGGGAAAGTATGCGCCGGCGCTGCTTTTTTTCAAATACGTTTTTCTCAAAAAGTACTAAAGTTAAAAAAATGAAACCAATGCCAATTATTAAAGAATGTACCAATTCATATTGTATATTTTTTTCACATTTTTAAACGAATTTTAACATAGGAAAATAAACAAAAATATTGTTTAAAAATTATTAATGTAGTAATTTTATATTTACACCAACCAAAAAATTACAGAATAATGCCCAAAGTATGTACCTTTAAGAAAAAAAGTTTCGTTAAAATCGAAGATGCGCTTTTTGAGTTATAACAAAAATAATGCTAACAGCTTACTAAACTATTCGTAACTTTCCCTATTTGTACTTGCAGAAATACGCTGCTATCAATGCATTGGTCGATTCGTGACATTTCCACTCGGGCAGGATGCGCAGTGCACCAAAATAGGAGAATATTTCGAAAAATAACATTTCCCTATAGGTTTGTTTGGTGTTTGTAAACATTCTGTTATTTTGGCGTACTGCGCATCCATCTCGCGTAATAATATCAAGAACTGACAAACCAAATTGTGACATTTGACTACGATGATTTTCACACAGAAGAAGGCTATGTGGATAAACACTGTACATATATAACGTACCACTTTGGGGGGGGGGGGCGTGGCATTTGACATCGGAAGATATCTGTAGGGGGAGGGAGGTTTGTCATTTGATATCGTTATCATTGTTGATCAAACCAAAATTTACTTTTTGGTATATTTTTCTTTACATATGTTATCTTGATTTTAAGTCTGTTTTCTTCTTTTTATGAAAATACAAAATTATTATTAAAACCATTGAATGATTATAAAACATTTCATTCAAAAATATGGCATAATCCAACGTTCGCCATTAACATTCTCCTCTGATATGCGTATGTAATTCTTTGTTAAAAAAAGCAGATATGAAATGAAACTTGTTATTTTTCAAGTAAAAGATGGGGAAGAATGTTTGTTGTCACCTGCTGTGTTTACAAGAAGTTCTGTTTAGCCCCATGCAAGGGCGAAGTGCAAGAAGACAATATTACTGTTCAATGCATTATGTAACAAAGAGCTATTATTAAACGCTTTTAAATAAAAAGTATTTCTTGAAAACGTTATTTGATATAAAGTCATTTCTTGTATAACAGCGATATTTTATGAATTTCTTCTCTTCATTTAAATCAGTAAAATATGCGAATAAAAAATGTGCAACCATATCTGTATATCATTGTAAATGTATAAAAAAAAAAGGAGAAAAAAATGCAAAAATAAAAAAAATTTTTAGACACTGATAACAAAATTATTAGGGTAAGGGAGATTCGAAGAATGATAACGTATGATATCGGAGTGTTGGGAATATCGTTGCGAGTCCGAAATTACCAAAAAGTTGATAACCTTATGTATTTACAGCCTCTATTCAGCTTCACCTGCAGAATCGACTAGGCCGTCGACTTGATATTATTACGCGAGAAGGATGCGCAGTACGCCAAAATAACAGAATGTTAACAAACACGAATCAAACTTATAAGGAAGTGAGATATATGGAAACCTCATCTTATTTTGTCGCACTGCGCATCCTGTCCGGGTAGAAATGTCAGGAATGGACCAATGCATTGATAGTAGCGTATTTCTGCAAATGCAAACAGAGAAAGTTACGAATAGTTTAGTAAGTTGCAAGAATTAAATTTTGTTATAACTCAAAAAGCGCATCTTCGATTTTTACGAAATTTTTTTTCTTAAAAGTACATACTTTGAGCATTATTCTGTAATTTTTTGGTTGGTGTAAATATAAAATTACTACATTAATAATTTTTCTAAATATTTTTGTTTATTTGTCTATGTTAAAATTCGTGTAAAAATATGAAAAATATATATAATATGAACAGGTAGATTCTTCAATAATTGGCATTATTTTCCTTTTTTTTAACTTTAGTACTTTTTGATAAAAACGTATTTAAAAAATAGTAGCGCCGGCGCATACGTCCCCAATTCTCTCAAGGACAGTTCAAGGTCAGTGGCTAAAAACACTCTATTTTGTATTCTCATGGTGAGCCTTATTAACACACGTGTTATTTCAAACCGTGGGGGCCATTTCCCTATGCTTATCCGGCTAGACCCTTTCGGAAGGTAGTTCCATTTAACTTGTCTTTCTACTTCGAATGTTTATTATATTTTAAGGCCCGTTGATTGTCTTTCGTTAATGTTAGGTAAAGTTTAATTGATTCATTTTGTAACAAGTAGGCATTCTGTGGCAAGTGGGCACATTGTCGCAAAAAAAAAAAAAAAAACCAAGAACCTGTTCTTTCACATTATTACGAGGATTTTTCTTTATGAGTTAAATAAAAGTGTTTATATGTTGATCCGAACTTAAGATTAGGTCCATACCATTCATTATAGACTACGCATTTTTTACCTCACCAGATACACAACATAAACGCCTTCGCGAATGTTTCCTTAGACGTTCATGCACGTGGTTAATGATGTCGCATCCATGACTTTAATCGTTTCCCATTGGCGAAATGAATCCATTATTCAGCTTCTATAAGAATTCGATACAGAAAAAGTTTCCTTTTTGCCTTTGATGCAGCAGTTTACGTATGGTTTATTCAACTATTTGCAACGTTCCAAATTCATATGGGACTTCAAATCCTTGATTATGAAATATGACCAATGCATTTAGCTGTTGTAAGGTGCATCGCAATATAACGGGCAAGCATTTCGCAGCATTTTTAACTACATTGCTATTATCGAGAAATTTCAAGAATCTTCAAACCCCTTTATGGTGTCTAACTAGTTTGGCCGAATCTGTCGGGAAATATTAACACCGTTTTAAATGTTTTAAATGTTCTTTATATTTTTATATCCCCTTGAACACTGTTTTAGCATACCTTTTGTAGGCATTTTAGAGTTTTTACTTTCTGCATAATATTATTCACAGTGTAGAGCGCACCCTCAAAGTTTTTGACAAATATTTCATTTTTTTAATTGAAATGTGGAAAAATAATCAATTTTAATGATTTTTTAAATTATATCAAGACATTTTATTTATTATTTTCTTTAATTAACTTTCGGAAATCCGATCTCTATTTTTAAAGAACGCACTGATAAAAAAAAAAAAAGCATACAATAAAATGTATTTCGAAAAGCTTAAACCTGTAGGGAAAATAAAGGTTTTAAAATTCCTACTTACTATTTTTTAATATCTTTTTTCATCTTTCACTACACGAATTACATTTTATCGTGCTTTTCTATTTTTCTAACTGTTTTTCTACATAAAACAATATAATAACGCGTACAAAAAGGTACACAATACTAAAAAAATATAAATAGTTACTTTAAATGCAAGTTACATAAATAAAATGGATTGAAATGCTTATGGGAAATTGATGTAATAACTTTAAAACAACAGTTAACCCGAATGCAACATAAGTGATAAAGAGACAGCGGATGAAGAAGATATTTCGTTTTCAAAAGCAATTTAGATATGCACATTTCTAATGGAAAAGGTTATTAGTTTTAAAAGAAAGAATGTATTTCAATAAAGTTAAAGGGTTAACCTTAATGCTAGCTATCGTCTTAAAATAGTTTGATTTTTTTAATTTGTTTTTAAATCATAAACCGACAGTAAAATTTCCGTTAAAATTATACTTTATTTCCACCAAGCACTTAAGCCAATATTATATTTAAATTCCAATCTTTGAAGCAAGCAAGTTTGAATTTAAATAGCACAGATTGACTAAGCTATAAATAAAAATATGACTGATATAAATAAGAAATTACTATATACATTATCTATCCATAATAATATTATAAAGAAGTGAAGTTTGTTTGTTTGCTTCTTTCTTTGTTCGAGGTAATCTCTGGAACTAAAGAAACAAAAATAGTGGTATCAAAATGATGATGTTTGTCCCTGTTCTGGCATAGGTTATATCTTATGTTCATGCCACTAGCCCAAAGGGGGTACATGAACAAAAAACGTTCTAAAAATGCGATGTTTGTGTTCCCGAAGAGACTAGAAACATGAAAATTCGGTACGGTAGTTACTTATTAGACATAAATGATGGCTAAAAGCCTTTCTTACAAAATTCGAAATTTAAAAGTGGAAAGAGTTAATGCGCGAAAAGCGTCCTGAAAAACGTTCCAAATGGCGATTTGTAAGTCATCTCAGGAAGTATCAAATCGATTTCAAAAGTATTGGTTGGATCCCTTGCTCTAACATAGGCGCTATTTTATATCGGCCTCACTACCTCCTCGGGGGTACAGGAACAAAAAACTTTCTAAATTGCGATTGCTGTGTTACTGAAGGACCTAGAAACAAGAAATTTGGAATCGTACTTACTAATTAGATATAAATGATCTCCAAGAACATTTCCTAAAAAAATCGAAATTTAAAATGGTTGAAAATGCGCGAAAAGCATTCTAAAAATGTTCTAAATTGCGATTTCTACGCAATCTGAGGAAGTACGGAAATGATTTAAAAAATAATGGTGTGAAACGGATGGTGACAGTTCTTGCTCGAAGATCGGCTATATTTTATGTTGTTATCGCTATCCCCAAAGATGGTGAAGAAGCGGAAAACATTCTAAAAGTGCGATTTTTGTGTTACTGAAAGGCCTAGATACATGAAATTTGGCATGGTGGTTACTTCTTAGATAAAAAAGATCTCTAAGAACATTTCTTTAAAAATTCGAAATTGAAAAGGCTCTGAAAATGAGCGAAAAGCGTTCTAAAAATTTCTAAATGGCGATTTCTACGCAATCGCGGGAAGTATCAAACCGATTTCAAAAGGTTAGAAATTGATGATGACAGACCTTGCCCTAATTAATGTCGGTGTCACTACCAACTAGGGGTTGCAGGAGCAAAAATCGTCTTAAATCGCACTTTTTGTGATACTGCAGAGGCTCTCAACTTAAAATTAGGCATGGTATTTACTTATAAGCTATAAAAGATCTCTAAGAACATTTCCTAAAAAATCAAAATTTAAAAGGGGTGAAAACGGTCCAAAAAGTATTCTAAAAACGCTTTAAATTGCAATTTCCTTTCAATCTCACGAGATATCAAACTGATTTCAAAAGTAACGGTTGCAAATTAATAGTGATAGTCCCTGTTTGAACATAGCCATCTTATGTTGACTCCACTACCATTTGATCGTTAGACAAGAAGCTCGGAGTTTTAAGATGTCAATGCGTTTTAAGAAGAAGGTTTTTAAAAAACTCAAGACGCAAATGAATACTGAAATGAGTGGATGAAATGGGCATAAAAGTTTCAAAATACTGTCTAAATTATCATTTATTTAGAATTAGTTTTAATTCTTCTTATTAATTTAAGTCTTATTTCTGCCTAATGCAGTGTAATAATTAATTTAGTATAACTGTGGCTTAATTAGTAATTTTTGAATTATTCCTAAAATAATTTCTTCTAATAAAACTTAGACATAAAACTTAGGGCGTATCGAAAAAATTGAAATTTCTCAAATCTTTTAGCGTTAGTGCGGAAAATTTGTGAACTCCCTTCATTAAAATGTTTGCGGAATCTTAAAACTGTGGGTTGATATCTTCTGTTGCCTCCGTGGGTCGAAATGTACGAAAATCTGGTTAAAAATAATTAAAATACAAAAATTAATAAATTATCCCAGATTTCACTCATCGGTTTGGGGTACTGCTTAAAAGGTACTATATTTGAACAATAACAACCACAATGTTTTTTAGAATTATGATTTAATATCTTCTGCCACCTCATCGACATCGAATTTTGGAAATTTTGGACGCATTTTGGTACTATTCTGCATAACGTTTATTTCTTGCTCAATGCACAATCCATATAGACTCGGTTTGACACTCTGCCAAAAATGTGGAAGATCCCTATTTTAATGCCGAGAAACAAATTGGAGGGACCAGTAAATCAACTGGCCACTCTCTTTTGTCCGGCTAAGCGAAGTAGGCAGGCGATACAAGCATCTGCGAGTAGCAACCGATTGTAACTCATTTAAAGCAGTATAGTTTTAATTAGTGTGCTGTGTTTATAGTTACTTGCACTGCAGTCGTTTTTAAAGGAATTTGTCTTGTGGTTTTGTGCATTTCGTCATCATTTTCTAAGATGAGACAGTGGTAAATATTTGAAATAAGCAGATAATCCATTTAACTGGTTTCTGATGTTTTAATTCAAGTCTGCGACTTACACCATTAGGCACACCTGTGTTCACTACTGTGCCGTTACACCCGAGAAAAATAAGGTTGCTAAAATCATCCTATAAAGAACTTGTTACGTATTCGAAGTGATGTTAGATATATCACGACTAAATCCACTTTCGAGTGTAATATGTCCCATTCACGAAGAAGAAGATTGCGATACAATACAGAAATGCGCTTCTACAATTGTTCTTTCGGACTGTTTGTCCTCGAGTGTCTCTGATGTTAAAATTTTGTCATGTCGTCCATCAAAATAAAGACTAAATAGAGTGGAACAATTTTCGTTGTATTTGTAGACCAATTGTTTTGTAAATTCTTGATTTTTCCCTTCATATTTTATTTTTGTCTGTGACAAGGCTGTTATCTGATTCAGATATGAAACCCAAATCTTGAATAACACTCAATGCAATAGTATCCGTGGCTCTGTTGATACACCAGTTGTTTTACCGACGAAATCCATCAACCGACAAGTTATCCAGTTTTGAACACATTTGAACACTCCTTGTTGACTGCTGAAGAGAAGCTGTATAAGACCTGTGAGCCCACCTTTTCCCCTATCTCCACCTCTATCATATCTTCTATTTCATTTTTTCTTTCATTCTTCACTGAATAGCTTGAAGCAGAAGCAGGAGACGCCTGTTTTGCAGATCGAATAGTATCCTGTTCCTTTCGCATTTGACGTTTATAGAGCCGTTTTGTTTTTCTGACAGTTTCACTCTTTAAAAATCGCGCATTTACAGGCAGATAAGTCAAAAACTGTTTTTGCTTCCAATTTAAAGTTCTCAATATTTTCGAGAGTAGTCTTGTTTTTTCCAAGACGTTTTATATGTTTCATGATTGGTCGATATTTTCCATAGTATGCGTGTATCATATCACTAGCACACTTATGTGAAACTGAAGCAATGTATGTATCGGCGTATAAATTTTCCATCATCAAACTAACAATTTCTGAAAGAACTGAAAAACATGGTTCTTTTTTTCAACGAGTTTCGCAACAAATACGCATTAGTTTCGCAACCATCTCTGTGTGTGTGTCGGTCGCATCTCTTGGACTCGATCGCAATGTTCGATCGCCGAGTTCGATCGCAATGTGCATGAAATGTGCCTGTTAGAAAATAGTCATTAGCAATTAATTCACGCAATTTTAATGCTCTTAAATTGATAAATGACATTCATTCGGATGTACAAAGAGAGAATATTTCAAATTGGAATGGAAAAATCTTCTTTATTACACTAAAAGTAAGTAATACAATAAAGACTGAAATTTCAAACCCAGAACCAAATTACCTTCAGTTTTCTTCACAAAAACAAACAAAAACATTATAATTATGAACAAAACAGAAAAGACAGGTTGAATACAGTCAGACTTAGTCGGATTCACTGACAAAATATTTAACAATGGAGGTGAGTTGACCTGTTGAAGTGCAGCTTTAGCAGATCATAATTGCATGGGGCAGGCAGATCGCATGATAACATTTATAACATTTCTAGTTCGACATCCTTCTGTGGCCTGTTTCTGGAGTACAGATGATGCACCTACATCATTTGAATAGAGTTAAGGGGGATTCATACCGGTTTTCAAGTGGACTTCAGGCTGCTTGGAATTCCACTTAACTCCAAACTACTTCTAGGTAGCTTTCCAATTATCAGTTCATGGGACAAACTTTTCAGGTACACTTGTCTGCGCTGTGGTTCGAGTTAATTGCCAATGTAAATTATTTGAGTATTGAGGTCAACCACATTGAGCATTGTAAGAAAATTACCATCGGCCAAAGCTTGATGTTTCGGCTTACGTTGTATATTATGGACATTTGATATGCAGTATTAACACCACTTTTAGTTCTTTTATGTTTTATAGAATATAATCACTTCTGGTGCGTTGTGATGAAGAGAGAATACAAGAATGACATTTATCTTTTCGCGGGGGATGTAGGAAACCAGAACATTCCCATTATTGAATACGAAACTGAATTCAAACATACATATTTCCGCAAAATATCCACAACTTTAATCATTTTCATTCATGAAATGAGCGAAATAAACACTTGTGAAGATAAATAATACATAATAAGAACGTTAAAAAAACGGACGAGTTCGGTCACAATTGTACTGAGAGGACACTAGGATTAGATCTCTAATCCGCGCAAATGGCGATGAAATTGGATAGGTGTGTTACAAACACATCTGAAAAAGACGCAAATACCTGGAAGGGCTAAGCACTGCGCACTCTAGTGACAGAGGGGAGAACGGAAATAATTATGCTGTGCCTGTCAGGCCTATTGCGACCGACGGAGTGTTTAAAACAATTACATCATGGCCTTTATTAAATTTTGCCTTCGTCTAAACTTGTTAAACATACAAAGGTATTGAATTTAATTATTTTATGTTTCATTTTATTTTACAAACATTTCTATGCACAGTACAAATATCTAAAAATTTTGTATGAAAGAAAAATCAATGACTTAGATTTTATTTCAATGTCAGTGTATATGTGTCATAAATAGTCTCTGACGAGTACTTTTAAACTGCCATAAAAATCTCCTGTTTCGGAAAATTAATTCCAGGAAAAGTTTCCTCTAGGGAGTTTTCATAGAATTTCATTACTTGAAAACTTTTCCAGCTGTGACTTTAATGAGGCATGTTTATGCAAAGGAACTGCAGGCATTGTACTCAAGACCATTTCGATGTTCTTCGAGAAATTGTATTTAGTGTAAATAATGAAATATATAATGCAAAAATTAAATAAAATCATTCATTTTTACTTATTATTTACATATACCGTTGTGTGTTCAAACTACTGTGAATCGGAAACTTTTGAAACACAATACATAGATGTTTTGGCAACCATCTATTATATTAAATTATTACTGTGAATTCTAATTTCCCAAGTTAATTATTTGTCAAGTTTCGAATTTATAATCGCTCTCAAATTTCAAAAGTTTCTAGAAAGTATTTTTTTCTTTTGTAATTTTAAGGAAATTTCTGTAATGATAACTAAATTACTCATTCGTTGGAAACAAACGATATATATCGGGAATATTATGAATTATTAAATTTTTACTGCAGTGTTTTTCCAGTATAATTGAAAACAAAATATATTTTATACTTGAATAAATTATGAAAAAATACCTTATAAAAAATGACATTTTCCAAGAGTATTTGAATAAATAAAAACATAGGAGGTTAATCAGTTATACCAAACAAAAAAAAATCTCTGTCTACAAAATAATATTTAACAAGTCCTCGGCATGTGCCAGGAGGAAACGAGAGCTTTCATTTTTCTTGGTATTAAAATTTTGCAGATTTTACTCGAAGCTAATTTTACTCAAATTAAGAATCTAAAACGTGACAAACCAGATAAGAGAATATTCGTCAATACTGAATTTCAATGAGAATTGCGCCAAATTAGTAAGCTATAGCCAAGTTGGCATCATTTATGGTTACTTATTTTTGGTCGCGCAATTCGGCAATATTTCTCAAACTGTCGCGAAGCTTGGCGGGAATTTGAAGCTAACGGATTTTAATAATATTTAAGCATTGCGCGGTAGTGCAAGTGGCAAATGGCCGACATTTTAAACAAGATGGCGGACGAAGATGGCCAACGAACCCGGCGAAGAAATTCATATGTACTTAATCTTATCCAAATCGGTTCATAAATACGAGATTTACAGCATGACAAATATCAGATTATTTGAAAATGTAAGCCGCCCTAGAAATTCAAACTGCTATATCTCAAGCAATTTTAAAGATAAAGACACGAAACAAAACATGCTTCGGAATCCTTGTATTATGGTCAAACTCTTAAGAGAAAAATATTTCTCAGTTTCTAATTTATTTGTACCTCTTTTTAATTTTTTTAAAAATTTTAAATGGCCGCCAATTGAAAACAAAGTGGCAGATGAAGCTGGCCAACGAACTCGATCGAGAATCTGGTATGTACTATACATACAATTTTTTTCATCCAAATCAGTATGGAAATACGTGAGTTATCGCATGACAAAAATCAAATATATATATATATATATATATATATATATATATATATATATACCCTATATATATAAAATCCTAAAGAAATGAATTTATGAAACGATTTTATGACACAACTGATTATGTTTCATGGTGATTTCTCCTAAAATATGGAATATTATGCGGTGAAATTAACAACAAAAATCGGTATTGATCTGCAGATTTCAAAACTGGTATTAGAATTTAAAAATTTGCATTAGTTTTCGAAATATTATTTTTTTTTCTAATTTTAAACACTTTTCTCTAATGATTGCAGCCAAATTTTAATCATAACATATATATATATTTTTTTTTTCATTTTAGAAAAATTTATTATTTTAAACTAATTTAGCGACCAGTTTGGTTTCCCTTAAATGTATGCTAAGAAATGTATCCTGTTACTTTTATTCGTAACTCAATTTACTTGAACAATCTTTCACCAAATCGGAAGATTCTGATAAAGAAATCAAGAACTTGGTATTTTTATGTTATCAGGACTCAGGTGATAAATCGCCAAACATTTTTCCCATCGCATTTAATTAATTTCATTTAAAATGTATTTTTTTTTTCATTCATTTTATTTAAGATACAAAACTTCCATTTAAAACTGAAACATCTAAAATTAATCGCTTTCACTTCTTTCTTAAAAAAAGAAAAAAAAAAAAAAAACTTTAAAATTCTTATTAAAGGAGTACGTGTTAAAAGCAGGAAAATAATGAAAATTATGTCATGTATTTACATGTGAATATTAAAAGAGAAAGGAAACTTTAAAATAATAAATACATTAATATGTGTTTAAAGCAGTAAATTGTAGTAATTATATCACATTTAAAACGGCAAAATAATAATACAGCCAAACGATTTAAATATATCAAAGCGGGACAAAATTTATTTACACGTGACTATTAAAACCGGAAAATAACTTTAAAATTACTATTAAATGAGTACGTTTAACACGTGCCCATTTAAGACTCCGTTTACTTAATTCATTTTATTTTTGCTTCTTTTCAAATGTTCAAGAGATTTTCTTTAATCAAACACGAAAAAAACCATTGTATAGCTTAACACCAAGTGATTAGGCCTTAAATTTACCGCAATCAACGGGAATTGAATGGAAATCCGTTTACAAGGAGATCGCCACAGGTTTTTTCATTATAATTCAATCTTCTCTAATCTTTTTAAAGCCGATCAATTTAGCGTGTTTTTAGAATCTGTGATGTCTGAACGAGGGTGGCGAGCGTAGCTTCCAGGGGGTCGATCCACTAGTATAGTGCTGCACAACCTTTTTGCCAGAAAATTGTTTGCCACCACAAAAATTTTAAAAGTAACATTTTAATTATTTAATAGCAAAATTTCTGTCAATTAATTAGGAAAAAAATTCTGCATAAAAATAGTGGCATTCTTGTTGGCCCGCGGGCCACAGGTTGTGCACCCCTACCCTAGTATATATATATATATATGTGTCACATTTGAACGGAGTGTGGTTTTGGGATCTGAGGGTCAAGATCTGTGAAAATATAGAACAACTTTATACATTAAGTATTAGACCGTAATTTCGAATTTACTTGTATCGGTCACTCTTTTATTAGATGGTTTGCGGGAGCGGTAGTAGATGATAGTACATTTTTGGTGTTATCTGTTGTTGCAAAACTTTGGATGTTAATGATACTTCTCTCGACTGATTTACAAACTGAACATGAATTATTAGAAGTATGTAGTTATATGAACAGAAAATACATTCTGTCATCATGTAACTGTCACCTTTTTTTCTGTTTGTAACAATCGAGAATATTCCTCTGGTTCAAGATTAGGTTCATTTTCATTTTTTTTATTGTTTTTAGTTACTTCACGCATTGTGATGACCTACTCCAATTATTGTACGTTAATACCACTATTCCCTAATAATAATCCTTAACAGATTTGTAGCTGAATTCCTGTCAGTTAACCTAATAAAAATTATTGCTGTGAAACAGTTATTAGAGTGTGCAAAATTTGGAACATAAATCACACAACTGCTTATATTTTTATGATTATATTTTGTATTTAAAAATGAAAATAGACTATGAGCAGATGCATGCTTGATATAACTAGAACACAGAAAGAAATAACCGGGATAACAAGTCCGTTTTTTTTTTTTTTTTTTTTTTTTTTTTTGTCTTCTAGAGAATTAAACGAATACAGTGGAAATAGTCTTGGAACATTGCAAGAAGACAAGACAATAGATTGAGTAAAAACACTTTAATGTTGTTTTATAAATGCTTCTTTAAATCTGGTAAAAACGTTTCCAATACTTCTCAAGATAAAGAATGGTTTTCGAAATAGTGTGTACCTTGAATTTTTTTTTATTCGTCGTTATCATTTACTTTCCTATGATATGAAACATTTGTCTGATTTTAGCTCCCGACATGCTATTACTTCCGGATAATAATTAAAGTGCCGTCACTAAAAATTAACGTTACTCCTAACCATAAGCCCCCAGTAAAACGAGCAGGTGTATCATAGTATGGCTAAATACTGATTATCTGCTGTTTTTTAAACTTCTAAACTCGCACATTTTCAGTTTTTGCACCGTCGTATACGTAAAAAAAGTACTTTTAAATACATTTTTTTTAATTGCATCTAAACTTATTTTTTATATTATTTTTTTTGTATAGTTTTTAATGCCATTTCTGTTATGGTGTAAACTGAAGTACGCCATTTCTGTTGAGAGTAAAGGGAAGATAGTATATTACTATACCTTTTTGTTACCATTTTCTTATAACAACACATAAAAAAATTGTAATTAAATATCGTGCTATACCAAGAATATCGTCTGCTATAAAACTATTTAAAGGAATACTTGGGTTACTAATTTTCTCCACATTTACTTAATTCCTATCAAAAAGCTGAAAGAATGCAATTTTATTAATATGTGTGTAATAGCATTTTCTGAATTAACAAAATATATAAAGAATTATTTTCGATAAAATATGGAACTATTATAAACTATGTTTAATTTTCACTATCCATATTAATGATACAAACATAGATAAAGGCATGTGAATCATTAGACAGCCGGTTTCGTTCTCGAGTTTCTTGAATGGGTTTGTGTATTATTCCGGGATAGTGCTGTCATATGAATACTTTTTTATATACGTGTTTTTTAAGACTTGGCCGTAAAAGTGGAATTCTTCAGCGGATGCAAATGTCGTAATTTTAAATAAAATAAAAGTGTGTATTTTAAGTCTTAAAACTGAAATATGTTTTGTAGTATCTATATTTATGTAATTTGTTTTCATACGGGGCAACACTAAATTCTGAAAAGCAGAATTTCTGTTTTCTATTTTTTTTCAGTGTATGTAACTGCTAAGAAAATTTCATTTCATTACAATTGAAACACTTCAATAACCTCTGTTGTAAGTAGATTAATATCTTCATATTTATTTTCATGTCAATCAATTTACTATAATCAATTTTACTAGCGCAAAAATTCGTAAATTGTCGCCAAAGATTAGTTTTAAATTACCATAAAATCTCTTGTTTCGGAAAGTTCAGTGTTGAAAATTTCCATGAAAGCGAGCATTAAAGGAAAAGAATTGCATGGTTTGAAAACTTTGCCATCTGTGACACTAATGAAGCCTGTTCATGGAAAAGAATTTTCCATGCTATTCTAAAGAATGTTTCAATATTCAAATAACTCTATATGTAGTGACAATGTGAGGTTGGAGAAAATTATACAAATATAAAATAAAATCAATCTTTATATTATACAGTGTAAAATAAAATATTTCTTTATAAAAGAAAATATAATATACTAAAATACATAACAACATCTTCCGAGTAACCTACGATTCAAAAAAGTGTTTTTTATCATTAAAAACCTTGGGAAAAAATAGATATTCCGGATATAACGAAGCATGTATAAACACAAAGTTCCTTCTGCTGCTACTAATTGTCAGAAACGCTTTCGAGAAGATTTTACAGTGCATTACACAGTTTTCTCAATCTTTAATACAGTTTTTTGGGATGCTGCCAATTCTTAATTAAAAAGTTTCAACACCGTAAATGCATTCATACATGCAAAAATAACAAAACAAAATAATGTTAATGTTAATATTAATGCTATTAATTTATCAGGAATGTCTGTATAAAGTGTTTTCTTAAAAATCAAAATGTTTACTTTAGATAGATAGCATCTGGATAACTTCTATTCCAGTTTGCGAAAACTGATAATACACAACTGGAATTCTGCTCTTTTAGAATTTAGTGTCGCCCCCGATGAAATATATATATATATATATATAATATATATATATATATATATACAGAGAGAGATAGATAGATAGATAGTTCAGTTTTAAGACTCCACACACGCGCTTGTATTTTAAATAAAATGACGTCATCCGCATCCGCTAAAGAATTCCTCATTTACGATCCAGTCTTAAACAACATCTACTGTAAAACATGTATTAGGACGTGACTATCTCTGAATAATACAAAAATCCAAAAAAAGACATTTCGTCATTCAAGAAACTGGACAAAAAAAAAAATGATTCATATGCCTCATGATTTATATGCCTTCATTTGTTTGCAATATTAATACAGATACTTAAAATTAAATTTAGTTCATAATAGCTCCATGTTTTATCAGAATTCATTCATTTATATATATATTTTTTAAATAGCGCGTATTTTAATTACATTTTTTTTCAGTTTTTATGAGAAAATAGCAACAAAAAGATATAGTTGCTATTTTTCAACTATTTTCCCTTTACTTTCTACAGAAATGAGTACTTGAGTTTCCAAAATTAAATAAATGGTGCTAAAAACTACAAAAAAATTAATATCTCAAAAATAAATGGAGATGCAGTTTTCAAACAAATTGTATTTAAAAGTACTTTTTTCCCCAATACGACGGTATAAAAATTGAAAATGCGCGATGCTTAGAAGTTTTAAAAAATCGCAGTTAAAGATTATTCCGTACAATGATACATCTGCTTTGTTTTACGGCTGGCTCATACAACGTAACATTATTTTTTGGAGACGACACATTAGTAGCTGGGAGAAAGAAATAGCATACCCGGGGCTAATAAAAGCTACTCGGAAGCGTTTCCGAAAATCAGTGCATCAAAAGGACTTCACTTTATAAATGCTTCGTTAAATCCGGAAAATATACTGGTTTCCAATATTTTTAAAGTTAAAGAATAGTTTTCGAAATGGCACTTTTTCACGTGAAACTAATTTAGGTAGCATTTATATGTTTTACAGGGTAATACAAAACATTAAAAAGATTTTTAATATGATTTTATTAAAAAAAAAAATTCAGGATGACTGCACAAATTTCTACAGCAACTCTCAGTAGACAAAAGTAAAATAAGAAATGAATATTTAAATATGTGAATGTCTATCATATTTATTTATTTTTTATTTATTACATGTGTGATTTAAATTGCTTTTTTATTTAAAAGTAAAATAAGTATGAATAACGCATTCTTTGTAATTCATTGTATTTTTGTTTTGAAATATTATTGTTAAATAAACCAATTATTTTTCACTATTTGAGCATTTTATTAGGGATACAATCGAAAAATCAGCAAAAACGAATTAAACGAAATAATTTTATCCACCAAGATCGTCAAAACGTCCAAATGTGCGTCCTATAGGGAAAAAATGCAGTTTTTAATCTAATTTGTTTGAAAACTGCATCTCAATTTATTTTTGTGATATAAGCTTTTTGTAGTTTTTAATACCATTTCTGCAATGGTGGCAACTGAAGTACTCCATTTCTGCTGAAATTAAAGGAAAAATAGTAGATTAATATAGCTTTCTCTTGCCATTTTCTCATAACAACTAAAAAATATATAATTGAAATACGTGCTATGACAAGAATATCGTCTACTATAAGAATGTATTTTAAAGAATATTTCTGCTACTTATTTTCACCGCATTTACTTAATCCCAATCAAAATGGTGAAATAATACAATTTTATTAATCTGTACGTAATAACATTTCCCGAATTAAAAAAAAAATATCTATAAATGAATGATTTATCATAAAATATATAGCTATTATAAACTATGTTTAATTTTCACTATCCATACTAATGTACAAACAAATGAAGGCATATGAATACCACAAACCCGTCTTTTTTATCGTCATATGCATACTTTTCTATAGATATTGTTTAAGAAAGGACCGTAAATGTAGAATTTATCTAAAATTATGTATATATATATAATTTCTTTTCATCGGTGTCAACACTAAATTCTGAAAAGAAGAATTTCTGTTTTCTAATTGTTGTCTTTTACCATGTATATAACTATTAAGAGAATCTTATATCATAAAAAAATGTAACACTTCCATAAGCATGAATCTTCAACATACATCAGTTTCAAGTAGATTAATACCGTCACATTTATTTTCATGTCTATCAGTTTAAGGCAAACGTTCGTATATGGTCTCCAAAGATTATTTTTAAATTACCATTAAATCTCTTGTCTCGGAAAGTTAAGTGTACAAAATTTTCAAGCGAGCGAACGTTAACGAAAAGAATTGCATGATTTGAAAACTTTCCCAGTTGTGGGTCTATTGAAGCGTAATCACGGAGAAGAATTTTTGATACTATTCTAAAGAATGTTTCAGTGTTTAAAAAATTATATTTGCAGCGATACTGCAATGGGGAAGAATGTTATACAAGCATTAAATAAAATCAGTCATTATATTATACACTGTTAAAGATACATTGCTTTATGAAATATGCATATCTGTACGAAAATACATAATAACGTCTTTCGAGTAACCCACGATTTTAAAAATTATAATTACTCTTACAAAAATTTCCTATAGAATTCTAAAAATAAAAAAATATAGAAAAAGTCTTATGGAATCCTATAGAATTATCGCCCGTTTTTCTATAAGCCAGTTTAACTAAAAGTTATAGAAATGTTTGTAAAAGTTAAATAGAAATGTCTGTAGAGCTTCTATAAAAATACCTATAGAAGTTATATAGAGTTTCAATAAAACTATATGAATATAGTCTATAAAGATACTCGAACATCTCAACCTGTTTTCAGTTGGTAAGTCGGTAAAAATAAAGAATTTATTTATTAGTTAATTTATTTATTTATTTTATTGGTGGTGTTTAAAAAAATAATGAATCGTAATAAAAACTAATTAACCATATTTTAAATCAGTAGTTTGACTGATGTTTACACAGTTTTACTGATTATTATATTAACAATTTCATCACAATCAATTAGAACTGAATTAAACTGTAATCATATTAAATCTGTAGAATGCTATTATATTAAACTAATGTATTACAAAATTAATTATTTTTGAATATATAAGTGTAAAAAATTAGTACACATAAATTTTAAAACACTAATATGTATATTTATATATTTTAATCTATAGAATCATTAGTCTATAGAAATTCTATAAGGTTTATGTACGGTGGCGGTCAAAAATTTCCGGCCAGAATAAAATTTTTGGTTATTTTGTAGGTATACCCATATGAAGAGGAATCTTAAAGTGATACTTATGCACTTCATTGCCATAATAGTTATGAACATATTTAAGGAATAAAAAGAAATATCTATAAATTTAATTGATAAAATTAATTGCAAAAGTAAACGCATGTTCTCAAAAGTTTCCAGACATCTTTGCAAGTTTGGAAAATAATGGTGTTATAACAGTAAATGACAGTGATCAACAACATTTACGATCAGTATTTTGTCTTAAGTACTGCGGCGCAGCGACGCGGCGTCTATTCAAAGAATGGTTGAAAATCGTGTATGGTAAGTTTTTTCCACGGTTTTTGTAATTTTTGGGGAAATTCTGCTGAATTGGAATATTTATAATTCCGCACACGTTTTCAAGTTCGTTCCAAAGATTATCTATTGTTTTATGATCTATTTTCTCTCTGTTTTGTCTATCGGGCTGTCCATTTCAAAAGCGGAATTTTTTCGTTCTAAAGCCACTGCCTGACGAGCTTGCATGTATGATTTGATTCGTTATCATGCTGAAACAAATAGTTGCGACCATAATTTTTCCTCTAATAAGATAGAAAATGATTTTTCAAGATACCTTTATACATTAAACAATTCATCTTGCAGCGAATTTCGACAAACGGACCGACACATTTTCCAGAAAATGCTCCACACAGCATAACGTCCAGCCGCTTGGGCTTGATAAATCTTTACTTCTTGATGGAGCACACTTTAAAAAATGTCCCATATATTTTTTCTGAGAAATATGAAAACAGGAGAATAGAGTTTGTAACAGCATAACGGCACAACTGTCACCAATTCTCCCCTTTCAGCAGATTTAGCTTGTCATACTTGCTTTTGACCACATTTGAAAATAACTTTATGGGTTTACATAACAGTACTCACACTAATCTCATGTATTCTGTACATGTTCTGAACAGTTAAATGTTGTTTTGTTAATAAAGTTTCATAATAACCATGAAAGCTTCAACATTGACAACATTAAAACAGAAGCTTCTTCAACACTCATATTCTCTAATTGCGCCAGGAAATGTCTACACGCCGAGTCATAAATCCCTGTATCCAATCTATTCCTGCCATTTTATTCTCATTCCATGTTTCTGTATATACAGACTGGAGTTTTTTGCATACTGATATGCAAACATTCTTGTTGTTCTATATGTTAAGCCATAAAACACATTTGAACACGTCATAAGATAATCCTTTACAATTAGCTCTTCGTCAGCTGTAAATACATCTCGAGACGAATATTTTGACTGAAACTTCTTCCTTTTTAGAGAATCATTTGTTATATCAACATCAGCGTTATTTCTATTCTCCTTCATTTTTTTTCGATATGTTGAATAGAGGTGATTTTGAAATACCATAGGTACTAGCAGCTATTCGAAAAGTTTTTTGTTATCTTCTATTACAGCTTTTACATCCTGTTCAATCTTCTCCCAGGATAAATAAGCTCCATTTATTTTACACTCATAATTCCGTACCATTTTGATTTCAAAGACTCACAAAGGGAAACATATTTCAATTAATATCTATTAAGTAATGTGACGATGACACTCTGTATTTGTCAAACTAATAACTTTAAATAAACTAAGAAATAATACTGAATATTTAAATATACTTACATTTAGTTTTACTGTGTGAAGAGTAACTAAAGAAAACATATTGGAAGTTGCTGAGAACACACTTCTTCATAAAAAACCATCAGAGTTTAAGTACAAGTGTTTTAAAGCATTGTACTTTACGAAAGAAATAAAAGTCTTTTCTCTCGACAAGATTCTGCTTCTAGTGAAGTGTCCGTATCCAGCAGAGAAATCCTTGAAAGTTCACATTGATGCCCACGACTTTGAAGATAAAATCGGTGTTGAATACTTAGTAGAGTGCACTTATATTTTCGAATAACCAAGGATACTCCAACATTGTCCACTGAGCTAACCTAGAGTGCCTTTTATAAAGAGTCGCTACAGTTTTGTGATAAGCGGCAAAAAGGAAAGAAAAGTCATAATGTGAACGAATATTTTTTTCCCAACTGCATTAATTCATATTCACGGTTGGAGTAGCACAGTTGAAGTATATTCCGACAGAGCGAAAAGTGTCTTGACCAGGAATCTAAACTCAAGCATTGGCACGGCAGGGCACGCCAAGCATCCAGGTTTTATTCCTGGTTTAGACATTATTCGCTCTGTTTGAATAAACTTCAAATGTGCTACTCCAGCCATGAATTGGAAAGAAAAATGAAAAAAGTTTAGGTGTCTCATATATCAGCCTGTCCCCATTTGTTTTTGTACTAATGTGCCCCTAAGGTCCACGTTTTAAAAAACATGTTAGGCCTAGTTATTGGAACTGGATAATATATATTTCGGAATTGTTAAAATAGCTTTATTACATTTAAGTTTATATTCCTAAAAGTTCCTTAAAATAACATTCAATAATTAAAAAACAATCTCACCATAAATGATTGTGAAAAGTTACTTTTGAGCATCAAACATAGAGTTTCTTACCTGGAATATTACTAGTTTGCCTGTGAGAATTGCGAACACATGTGGTAAAAGGCAATATTGATGCCATATCCTCACAATTTTTTTTAGAATTTTTCCCATGGATATTGTGAGATAAGGGCTTTTCCCATTGTGCCCCGTGTCCCAATGTGCCACCTTCTCCCCTAAAAATTCTATAAACAATGTGTAGCATGGCTGTCAACTTGAAAAGGATTACATAAAACAGACATAAAAAAACACAACAAATTATTTATAACAGTAAGCAGAAAAAATTAGAAGTAAAATTTATTTATTCAGACGATAAAAAAAGCTCAATTTACTTAAAACTGAGAGGGGGAGAAGTAATGTTCCCCAATTTTCATAATTTTAACTTATTTACTTGGACCCAGTAGCGCGCTTTTGTTTTATAGGAAAATAAGAAAACATTCATAGAAGATAATGTACACAATAAATCCAAACCCATGGATTCGATCGACTGTTTTTGCTGAAAAGCTCAAATTCTTACCAAATAAGTGATAACGCATTGTCGATGACTTTGTCAAAGTTGCTTTTCGGGAAGTCTACTTGAAATTAACACGTAGCTTTAATTGTGCTAGTGAACTAATTGACTCGTAAGCGAGATCGCATCAAAAGTATAATGAGTGCATGAACTACTGCACCATATACAGCTATTTAACAGCCACAATTACGTAATTAACCTCTCATTACATCCCCAACAATTACCACCAGATTTTGAGCGATACATGCTCATTTTGCTAAACTTATATAATGACAGGTCTCATTCATGCACAAGTGTTAGCAATTCAGGACATAACAATCACACGCAAAATCTCAAATTTTATTCGTCCACTAAAGTAATCTTATTAAAAGTAGCTAGAAATTATAACAAAAACGTATTCATACATTCTTTCGTATATATCAACCATAGCAACAAATGGGTTAAAAACACCATAAAACTGTTTCTTTAAATTAATTTTCAATATGTAAACTTTAATTCATAAAACTTTTTTTTCATGACTTTCAACATATAAAAGAAATTCAAACAAATATTACGGATTTAATACGAAAAACAATTTCCTTTCAAAATAATAAAACTAAGCATAAATGTGCAAATTTTCTATTTATTAAATTTGATTCAGATGAATTAAATATGACATAGGTTTTAAAATGGCATAAAAGTTTAGAAAAAAAGATATAGAAATTCGATTTAAACATTAAGGGTTAGAGAATATTAAAGAAGTAAGCTCCATTTCAAAATAAAACTTCGCAGAAACAAATTTAAAAAATAAATATCAGAAGCAGGAAAACCGTTGAAAATTGTTCAAGTTTAACAGTTGTTTGGAACTAATTTGACATTTAAAAAAATGTAAAGTAAGACTAATGGCATACTGATTCGAAACACTTAAACTTTAATTGTAAGAATTTCGAAGTACTTTTTATAAAAGCTTTTCCTGGTACTTTGAAAAATAACCTCAAGCTTAAACTGTCCACAGCAATTTTTCTTTCGTCACATTACTTCCAATTTTTGTAAATGTTAATCTCTTAATTTATATTTAAATGGGTTTTTTTATGTATTTCAATGTAAAATTGTAAAATGTTTGTTTATCATGTTTCTTAAATAATATTCAAATCAAACTTGTACTATCCTTCACAGCGTCATATTTTTTTTATTTTTATTTTTCTTCTAAAAATTTTTAAATTAATGCTATGTATTTGTAGTGTTCTATGATTCATTATCGGAAATATGTTTCAATTTATAGAATTAAAAAGAATAAGTTTTGTTTATCTCTTGGAAAGCTGAAAATTTTAAACAATGTTAATGTTTATACATCTTCTTTCTTTTTTAACCTTCAAACGCCTATAAATAAAGGTATACTTCTTTTTTTCAAATTCATAACTTGTTTTGAGTTATTTTTACTAAAAAGAAATTATAAGAAAAGTGTTATTAATTTACATGTTATTAATTTACTAACGCATAAATTCAAGATTGCTTTACACAAGCAAAAATTAGTCAAACATTCAAAATAATACAAATTTTAAAATAAGAATCATTTAACTTTAACATTCATGCAAAAGCGAGAAACAAGGTGAGATTAACTGTTGTTTTTAATATTTATAGTCCAAAAAATTAGACCAAAGGAATTCCTCTCGTATTTGGAAAAAATATTTAACTTAGGAAGGTTATAATATTATATCAGAAAATCCGAGAATTGTTTTTCTGTGATTATGTTAACTCATCTTCATCCCAATAAAGGCATCAAGTTACATAAACGCTTAAAATATAAGCCTAGATATCATTTCAAAGTTTTATCACCAGGTGCTGAAAATTTGCGTTGGCGGGTTAAGGGAATATTAGACATTAAAAAGCAACGAATCAAATTTAAATGGATTCATTAGCAAATTGGTAATTAACAATAGAATGATTAATGGTAAGCTCAAATATTTATAAGCAACGTTTGATGTTAAAATAATAAAAAGCTTTTAAATTATTCAATATTTATTTTTTTTTAAATAGCGAATAACTATCAATTTTAAAATGTCCCATGCGCATTTCTTTGGCATAAAATATGATAATATTTATTTATGAGATACATATTATATGTTACAATAGAATTTGGCATGAATTGTCAAAACGTTTTATGGTTGTATAAGTAGAATTTTTTTAAAATTATTATTATGCATTGTTTTTTCTAAGAAAGTAGCTACATATTTTCATAAGCATATAAATTTCAGCACTAAAATACCCCTGAAATGGAACTTTTTATGCCATCAATTATTTAATATCGTATAGAGGACATACATTATATGTTAAAAAATATATATATAATTAGGAATGCATATGGAAATTTTCAAATGTTAGGAATGTGCGAAATTTTAGGTTTTTAGAAGTCTGTATTTTAAGTACAAAAAATAAATATATACAGTTTTTACAAATATAAAACTTATATCTGTGAAACATGCGTCAGAATTGAAAAAAAATCTTTTTGTATCAGATAAATTTTAGCATCTTGTTTCATAACCAAAATAAATCGATTTTTTAGTCGAATTTTGTGATTTTATGTGCACACGTACACGATATTTCGTACACAATACACGTACACAATAGGTGATTTAATACAGATTTAATATCGATAATATCTTAAATCACTGATAATAAAAACATTCTTCTATTTACAAAAAATACACAAATCAAGCATAGCTTTCAGGTATTTAATTTAGCTTACAAGTTGCTGTATACATGTTTAAACATAAAATTTGCTATAATATCCTCTTTTTCTAAGACATATATTCAGGAAACTTTTGTATTGTGTCAAAAATGGATTTTAAAACAAGTGGGTAAGTGTGATCACAGATCGCACAGAGGGATTTCCTTTAATATTCCTTTCAATACACTTTATCCTTTTTCAAGTGGCCACCCCTCCGGGTGCTTCCGACCCGACCCCTTGTGTGGGGGAGGTGACCGGAAGCTCGGCAGAGTTCGTTGTGTACGAATGCGAGGGGGCCGGATGGGGACGATTCGCCTCCTCCTCGAGAGACTTGCGGTCGACAGGCCAAGAGTCCGGTGGCCACGGTTAACGGACGTTGTGCATGGGTGCAAAGCCCTTCGGTCGTCCGCAGGAGGGCGCAGCCCCCGCAGCCAGGTTCTCTGGCCAAGCCGGATAGCGACGCTCCATAGTCTGATCCCAGAGCCGGCGGTGGCCGGGTGGTGACTCTGGGCAAAGGATAGCTAAGGCGATAGGACCCCATCCACCAATTGACCAAGAGGGAGCCTGAAGTATGAGTGAGGGCTTTGTAGTGGAAAGTCCTCGGTGCTCGCTAGTGACGACGGGGCTCGCGGGAACGCCATGCAGGGACTCCCGGAGCAACCGAAGGGCGAGGGTTACGGACAGCGCCCAGGTTACTTTATGACTTGGGTGGCTCATCCCTCCAAGGACCTCAGCTGGAGCAGTTGGGAGCCGACCCTAAGGGTGGTAGGGTTTGGCGGTGCCCCCGTTGACCAAGGAGCGGTCGCGTGGGGAGGCCAGTATGGCTCTGGTTGCTCCATGTCGTGCCGTGACCCATGGGAGGGGGTCGGCCGGCAGGTCCACCATCGAACACTATTCCCTCAAGGAAACGGGCCGGAGGCTCGCCGGTAACTCGGCGGCTCATCGTGCCTCAAGTGAACTCTTGGTCCGATCCAGGTCCTCCGTGTCTATGCGGTACCGGAGTTTTCCTCGCCTGGTGATGAGGACCTAGAGGTGTCTCCACCTAACTTTCAAACGCACTAACAAAGGTAGCGGTCGGTCACTGCACGGGGTTAGGGGCCTTCGGGCCTGGGTACCCTCGACGGCCGTGAGGTAAGGTAGTGGCGGGCGGGCTTCTGTCGGCCTCCACTGGCTTCTCTGTCCTAGGATGGGGTCGAGTCGGTGGGGGCTGGCGGGACTCCGTTCCGCCCAACCCCCTAGCGAGGCGGAGTCTATTCCGTCTAGGTGGAGCTTTCCGTGCCCGCCTGGGGTCGCTAACGGCACCTAGTCTGGGCCAACTGGTTCCCGGCGTGATCCATGAGGTGTTCCGTCGGTTGAGCCGGGTGGATTGGGCGAAAAGCCAGGAGCTGGGTCGCTTTGCTGCCGGAGGGACTTTCCCCGTCCTCCCTGGTCTTCAAGTTAGGGGCTCTTCAATAACTTTCCGATCGCCTGGCCCACAAAAATGTCTCTGCCGGAAAATGGTATCTGATCTTGGGGGCCTTCCGTAAATTAAATTCGGGTCGGGAAGCCACGGTTCAGTCCGTGGGCCCAGCTTCTTTATAGGCGTCTGGTTCCTGCGATGGCATGCGGGGTCTACCGGCTCGAGTAACCAAGTTTAGGGACCACTTGGTTTTTCTAGCTGGGTGGTGAGGACTATCGTAGCAATTGTTCACCAAACTTGGGAATAGCCGGCGTGACGTGCGCTGGGCGGTGCGTCGGCTTGACCGGAGTTCGCGTGGGGTTCCGCTCTGTTGGAGCTTGTCTGGCGGCGACCTTCGGGACGCGCCGCGGGGCTCGTTTAACGGGTGGTTCCTTGCGTGGACAAATGGGCCTTTCGAGGGCCTGGGACCGGAAGATGGTAACCCTGTCTTATCCTTTTTCAAAATCTGTTAGTTTCACAATTCGCAATCAGGCGGCGCAATCTAATCTAAACAAACCTCTATCCGAACGAAACTCCGTTTTACAAACTATTAGTACATATATTAGTTGAGGCGATCGGGCCCACAGCACCCGAGATAGGTAGGCTCCCCCTGGCGGTAAAAATTGGAACTAAAATATGTACGGCTATGGTGCATAATATGAAAGATTGATCAATTGAGTGTCGGCAAAAGTTAGAAAAGTGCACCTCTGGGTAAAAGGGTGGAGGTTAGAAAAATTGCTACAACTACAGAAATTAGAGCCCGGAGGGTGTAAATAATATAAGACTTTTTGAAAATTTTATGATTTTTCTTGTGATCGCAAGGGTTCTGCTATAAGTATGCAACATTTCACATCTCCAACTTAATTAGAGACTGAGTTAGAAAAATTGCTTAAAATACACAAGTTAGAGCCCAGAAGTGTAAATATAAGACATTTAAATTTTTACGATTTGTCGTTTAACGTGAGCTGTTCCGCTATATGTATCCACAATTTCAAGTTTTCAACTTAATTAGGGCTCAGTTAGAAAAAAAGCTTAAAATACACAAGTTAGAGGTCAGAGGAGTAAATATAAGACTGTTCAAAATTTTATGATTTGTCGTTTCATGTGAGGTGTTCAGCTATAAGAATCCGAAATTTCAAGTCTCCAACATGTATAGTTTCTGAGAACGGTCTCTATGACAGACAGACAGACAGAGGAGTGAGACGAATAGGGTTTCGTCAGATGAACGAAACCCTAAAAATGCAATTATTTTCTAGCACAACTGACAACGGTATAATACTTTGAATTTTTTTAATTGTTAGAAATTTTCGGCATTACAAACTGGAGTATCTGTTCTTTACCGAACGATTCGAAATAAAGCCTACTTTTAAACGATGTATTTAAAATTTGCTTAGGGAGGCATGTACATATCAAAACAAACACAAGGTTTTTTTTTTAATTCACATTAACCATTTTTGACGCGGCAAATAAATTATACACTATTCAATTAATCTAAGTAGAAAATTTCATAAAATTTGTACCATTAGTTTCAGAGAAATCAATTATTTTAAAACTAGCATATTTAGGGGTTGTTGTTTGTTTGTTGTCGTTTGGTAGTCGATTTATGAAAAGTGAATGATTAAGTCACTTCTTTTAATGTATTGTTTCTTGCGAATATGACCTTTTCACACACTTAATATGTTTTGTCTATTGACAAGACAAAATCTTTTTAAAAAATGAGTAAAATATATATTTTTTCAAATTACACTTTTCTTTACATCATACACGACACCTTAAACTTGAAGTCCCCTTGATCTTCAAGTTTTTTCAACATAATTTGAAAACTATATGGAAGGAAAATTTAAATTTTGGATTCGCAAAAAGCAGAATATAATAAGTATAAATCCGTCAAAAAATGTAAGTTGCAGTTTATATTTTTTTCGATGATTAATTTCATTACATTAATTTTTAACACAGTTATTCAATTGGTGAATAAATCATAACAGTCGTAAATATCCAAGTGGATGGAAAAAAGTCCAGAACAAGATTGGAGCCATGAATTCCTTGGCTGAAGGCGCCAATGCTCTACCAACTGAGCTCTCCCGGACGAATTTGGAGGACTAATCACCTAGCTAAACTTTAACAATCACAGCATCTGGTCTTATACCTGAATCAGTTCAGCAGAATAAATCTATTAATTTCAGAATTCGTATATTAAAATTAAAAAAAATTATAAATTCGATGTACTTATGTTTGAGTTTTTTAGCACTATACCCATAGAAAAAAATATCCTTATTAGGACCATAATTTCAGGAGACATAAATAAAATTATGAAAATACAATTTAACATTAGACGATCTAAAGTTTGAATGTTTATAATTCAAAAGAATTTCAACCAGATCATTTGAAATTTTGTGTCTTGGCATAGTTTAAACCAAAGATTTAAAATATATTATCAAAATTGGCGGTTGAGGTTGAAAAAAACAAACTATGGATTGATTTAGATTTGTAGATGGCCCACTAAGAAAACTTTATATATATCTTTTAAAAGTAGACTTTATTTCCAATCGTTAGGTTTCAGTAGCTATCTTATAATAGAATTTGTTGTAGACTTAGTAGGGGGTGTTTACTTTTATTTTCCACGACATTACAGGTGTGTAGGTGCCTGATATGTACAGTGTTAAAAATTTGCATCAGACGATCATTCGACCATTTCAAAAACAACAGTTGCTTCATCATATTATGAAAAGTACCTAAGAATATTATTGACTATACACTCTCAAAAAAAGTTTCTTCAATTCACATAAAAAATCTACTGGCAGCAACGCTGACGGCGGTATTTCATGAATTGACGAATATCCGTTTTTCCCCCTCCGTTGCAGGACGTAAAATATCCGCCAATTGAAGAAAGTTGCGAAAAAGCCAAAAGCGAGGCTAACGAAAAAGACAGGCTACCGCGGTGCATCCTACGTATCTTGTTTTACAGACCGTTAGAGTAATGTGATGCTCTTTTCGTACACTTGGATTGGTGCAGTCGAGGATCCCGTGACTCCGGTGGTCTGTAAATAAAAGATACGTGAAACGGACCGCGATAGCTTGGGACCAAAATCTGCTGACGTTGGATTCGAACCAGCCGTGTCAGCGGCACGAGATGAGCACGCTAGCACTGAGCTATAGTTATACAGCACCGAAACGCTTTGAAGTAAATATGTTGCTTTAGATGACTATGGCTTGTTCAATTTCTTTAAAAAGCTTTTAATTTCAAAGTTCATTTCTGGAAGAATTCGTCTTTAATGTGATTGCGGCAGGCGTTTTTATATTTTGGTATTAATATAGTATAAAAATATGAATTTTAAATATTTTTACGTAGATTGCTAGAAGTAAAATGTGAATATTTTATTTTTATTTAACAAGATTTTTTTTAGTAATATCAATTTTTTCCATTTAATTTTCTTTATTAAAATATATTTCAAATGTGTTCATTGAAAGTATATTTTAAATGCGAATATTTATTTATAAACAACTTTATAAATGCAACTTTATATTTAACTTTATTCAACTTATTCAATAAAAAAAAAAATAAATTGTGCGTACTTTTCAATGAATGAGAAAAGTAATTGTTATTGATTTTGAAATTGGAAAACTCAATTGTCTTTTTAATTAAATTAGAAATCTTAATTTACAGAAATTTTCTTTCTTCATTTTAAAAAATAAATTACGACTTATTATCAATAGACCCAATACGCATGCGTGCAAGGAATGAACGGAATTTCTTCCTCTTTTTTAGACGTTCGGGGAGAATTCATGGATTAAACATGTTTTCTTGTAGTACATAATTATTTGTCAAAAAATGAGGAATAATTTAGTGTATATTGACGAGTTTTTCTGACAGTGTATAATAGTGAGAATAAAACAAAATTACAAGTAATTGTTTTCTATAAAACAATTACATGTAATAGTTTTCTATAAAAATGCTCAAATGACAGGACACATTGAAGCAAATTTTTAACCGTGTGGTTGATAAAATAAGAAATTTTTACGGTTAAAAAATAATATTTTAACGTTTTAAGATATTCAGAAATCTATTAAATTTTTAAAATATCCTTTTACGATTTTTCTGTGTTATTTTACAAAATTGAATTCGGAGAATTTGAAAAATCCAAAAGAATATATATCAATCAACCGAAATAGAATGTTTCCAGAATTTCTGACTATGTTTCTTACATCCCATTTTTACGAAATTTATTTTATACATAGACTAGCTAACTTGCCAGGTGTTGCCCGGGTACGTAAAAGAACAGCACGAATTGCGAAAAGGCACTGAAAATCACAATAAGATATCGCGAAAAATTTTAAATCGCTGCACAAATTTCGCAAAAAGAGAATAAATATATATATATTGGTCCGAAGATTGAAAGTTGATTCCTTTCACTAATGTGGAAAAATAGTAGGAAATCGCTAAAATACACTAAAAGTCACACACAGAATTCCCGAAAAATTCAAAAATTGCTGTACGAAATCCGAATAAACTTTACTGAAACAAGGTCAGAAATTATTTTAGTATTATAGGCCAAAAAACGAATGTCAAAAAATTGCATCAGATCCCAAAGAAAAGTAAAAATCGAACTAAAATCGAATAACAAAAAGTTCAAAAATCACGGAAGTCAAAATTTACTATAATTGGATAAAAGTTTCAAATCTAATTCCTTTGACCTGCGGCCTGTCTTAAAATTTATGTTTGGGAAAGCATGCTAAGCATTGCATCATGTTACTTTTATTCATAATTTAATTTACTTGGATTCCCTTAAATATAATTAATGTAATCCCTTAAGTTAATGTTAGTTTTTGTTGCATTAAAATATCTTATATAATATTTTGAGTTTCTGTAAGCAAGTAATCACTATTGGTTTACAATGGAAATCTATGGAAATTTGGAGAAATATTAGGGATATCGCCAAGTTGCCGTCACTTTTTGCGACTAACTTTGGTCGCCAAATTTGGCGATATATCGCTAAGTTGGCGGTATTTGGCGACAGAACTTTGTCCCCCCTACGGTAACCCCCCTTATAGGTATAAAGACGCACTAATTGCTGTTTAGTAATCGCATAAAAAATGCGCTAAAAATTCAAAAATCGCTGTACGAATTCCGAATAAACTTTTTTGAAAAGAGAACAAAATTTACTGTATTGGGTTTGAAAAAAAGAAACCGTATTATTTTCTCTAATGTGGAACAATCGCCTCAAAACTTAAAAAAGCGCTAAAAATCGCATAAAATTTTAAATAAAAAAATCTAATCAAAAAACAGAAAATCGGTCTTCGGGGTGCATAACTTCATATATAGACATACCTTTTCCCCAAATTTTGTAGCTCTACGTGCAGCGGTCCCTTCAGAACACCGTCGACACACTCACTCACACACTTACCGGGTGTCCCAAAAATGACTGATGGATTTTAAAATTCAATAATTTGCAAACGGTGACAGATATTAAAAAATTCCTTGCAGGAGGGTTATGTATGATGTCAGGAGTTTTTTTACTGCGATTCTTAATTTTAGTTTGAATTTCAAACAATAGATGGCGCTGAGAGCGATTGACACTCAGTCGAGGCCTATACTGACGTCACTCCGCAGTGATGAGAAGGAAGGAGATTAAGGCTATGGAGTGGTTCTCATTCGCCAGCTCAATCTTCTTTTAGGGCCCGATTCTGAACTCATTCGATATGATTTCAATATAGTGCGTTGTTGCCATGGAAACAACAAATTCATCGATAGTGGAATACAGCGTTAAGGACTGGGCATGAATTTAAGAAGTAGTATTCGAGTTTGCAGGCGATTTTACATTGATAAAGTTTTATTTTCCCGGATTAAATTACTTTTTATGGTCTGATTAAAAGAATATTTTATGCATCGTATTTTAAAACTAGGTGAAAAGATTTAGAATTTTTTGTTGTTGTAAAAAATTTCATAACTTTTATTACATTCTAATGAATTTTAGATCTTTTAAGGAAGTTCATCAGTAGATTTTTATGTATGTAATAATCGTGAAAATGGTTAATAGTATATTATTGTTCAAAATAACTACTTAAAAACAAATGTTAGAATTTACCTTGTTTAACCCTTTTGAATAGGGTATTATATCGTTGCATTAAAATTAAAAGAATAAAATGAATGCTAGTTAATTAAAAAAATTGTTTGACAGTTTGATATTAAAATATTGTACTACATGCAGCTTCATCTTGATGTTTGATAAAATAAAACTAGTAAATATTTTTTTTTATCTACATCTACTATTTAAATTGTAAAAATATGTTAAAAGAATTTTCGGAGTTAAAGAATTTTTACAGTTTGGTAACTCTTTCTATACACAAATGATAATATGAATATATTTTTTAATAATAAAGATATCAATGATATCTAATGTGATAAACTAAGTTCAAATTAAACTTGACAAGATTCTAAAACTTAATAGTACTTAAATTATTGATAGCCACAAACAAATTTTTATTGAAATTTTTATCTTTATATAAATTAAGACCGTATTTCTAATAGCCCTTTTTGTTGGAATGCAATTGTAATTTTAAAACTTTTTCGTTTATATATATATTTTTTAAAAAATCATGAATCATAATAATCAGGGCTTGGCAAATGCGTCGCCACTTGCAACCAGTATTTTTTACTCGACGACCAGGATTTTTAATCTGGCGGTTTTTGTAGTGTTAACGAAAGAACAAAGTGTAAACGGCATTTTCCATATCAGGCACAGAAAACGACATTCTTTGCTGCTCTAGCCAGCTAGCATGTCATGTCATGTGATTAGAATGTGGGGAGAGGGTGGGTCGTTCTTACGGGTTGTTTACCAATGTTTTTTGCAAGAAGGTCTTGCTTACAGTTCTTCAATGAAATTTGGTAGTAGTGGACCAGAGGGGGGGGGGTTGAGAGAGAATTTTAAATATTAGAATAATAACTTTATTTAATGAAGAATATTCTATAATTATATGTGTTTAGTGTTTGAATTATCATCCATAGTAAATGGAAAAAAATTCCACTGAAAATCAGAAGGACATTTTTTGGAGGGGGGGGGGGGTGTGAGGTACTTATCCTTAGCGACTTCATTGTTGTATTAAATCAATCCTTAGATTGTTGTATTAAATCAATCCTTAGATTGTTGCATTAAACCAATCATTAGATTGTTGTATTAAATCAATCATTAGATTGTTGCATTAAATCAATACTTTGATTGTTATATCGACCCGTAAGAACGACCCACCCTCTCCCCACATTCTAATCACATGACATGACATGCTAGCCGGCTAGAGCAGCAAAGAATGTCGTTTTCTGCGCATGATATGGAAAATGCCGTTTACACTTTGTTCTTTCGTTAACACTACAAAAACAGCCAGATTAAAAATCTTGGCCGTAGAGTAAAAAATATTGGTTGTATGCGGCGATCGCATTTGCCAAGTCCTGATTATTACGATTCATGAATTTTTTTTAAATATATATAAACTAAATATCTTTAAAATTACAATTGCATTGTGCTATTATAAATACGGTCTTAATTTATATCAAGATAAAAGTTTCAATAAAAATTTGTTTGTGGCCTACAATAATTTAAGTACTACTAAGTTCTAGACACTTGTCAAATTTAATTTGAACTTAGCTTATCACATTATATATCATTGATATCTTTATTATTAAAAATATATGCATATTAGCATTTGTGTGTAGAAGCGTAAAAATTCAAACTCCATGAATTCTTTAACACATTTTTACAATTTAAAACGGATGTAGATAAAAAATATTTACTAGTTTTATTTTACCAAACATCAAGATGAAGCTGCATGTAGTACAACATTTTAATATCAAACTGTCAAACAAAATTTTTAATTAACTAGCATTTATTTTATTTTTTTAATTTTAATGTAACAATATAATACCCTATTCAAAAGGGTTAAACAAGGTAACTTCTAATATTTGTTTTTAAATAGTTATTTTGAACAACAATATACCGTTAACCATTTTCACGATTATTATCCAACATTCATAAAAACCTACTAACCAATTTCCTTAAGGGGTCTCAGCACTCTTAAAGCTTCAAATTTTTGAAATTTTAATTTTTTTAGATGTTAAACTACTATCTTTTCTGAACATTTTGATATAATTATAGCCTTGAAATTTCGATTAGAACGGAAGTTATGGTTTTTACGTACATTTCGAATGAAATACGTCTTATTACATTCTCCCCTATGTTGGAATTTCTGAAATTTTTTCCAAAACTACAACGACCGTGACCCCTAGAACCCAAAACCCACCTTAGTATAAAACTTTATCTATCTATCTATCTCTATATATATATCACTTTCTTCTGGACACGATAACTTTCACAATTCTGCACAATCTCTTCCAAACTAATACATAAAATCAAGGGGCATAAAATCTCGGTCAAGTTTGTTAATGGGCAAAATCGGACCAAGGAGATTGAAATAGGAAGGGGTTTTGTGAAAACCGGAAAACCCCCCATTCTTAATTTTTGTACATATCAAATCAGTTTAAAGAAATTACTACTTTTAAAAATAGGGCCAAAAATTTATATATCACACATTTTTGATAAAATTAAAAATGGACTCAAGGGGCGCAAAAAATAGGGTTTTTGGGAGAAAAAAATTCATAACTTCGTCATTTCTCCAGATATCAAATCCAATTAATTTTATTATAAATCTCCTTAATATTATCTACAACTTTTATTTTCAGAAGTTTTTGATAGGATCAATTCGTACCGCGAAACAAATAAAATAAAAACGAAAACAAAAAGGGGATGGGGGGTTGAATAAGAAAAAAATTCATAAATCCGTCAATTCACAAGATATAAAATCCCCATGATTTTATCATATATTTTCTTAACCCATTAGCACCCAGCGTCCTGATTTGATGACGCTGTAAAAAAGTATTATTTCCTACATGAAATTTTAAAATATTCTTTTATTTACAAGTTGTTATGATAGATAGCAGTACCACACAATATAATATATGCGATTTCTTTGGAGCTAAGTAAAAATGCGCGGGAAATATACAGTATAATTTCCCGGTTTTTGGTAATCACGTTATATTCTTTTTATAATACCGTATGGATCTGGATTTATGAGGTAAATTCTTTCAATTTGGTATAGATGTAATCTAAATAGTCCATATTATGCCATTAGCATGATTTTAAATATTTATTGTCATTAATGTATCCCTAATAAACAGGAAAAGTTATCCGTCATCGTTTGAGGACACTGGGCGTTTGGGTATAGTTTTTATTCATATTCAGAATTGTTTCTTTGGAGTTTCTTACGGTTTTTTGCAGGTAAACTATAAAAGAAAATTAAAAAAAAAAATTAGTAGAAAAAAAAAATATTTAAAAGCTTATATGCGGCAACTGCTTATCTTTTTTTCTGAAAAAATAGAAGCAGATATTATAGTTATGGCTCCAGATGTAAATTATCTAACAGATGAATAGCAGTTCGATGATGATACTTTGGATGTATCAGATGTGGCAGGTGCATCGCAAATTACATTACCAGATGATAATGATAACTCTCTTATTTCGGATTAAAAAAGGGAAAAAATACAGTAAACGTAAAAGAGAATTATCAGTTGTATGGAGAAATGAAATACCGTCTTACACATTCGGATTTTTCGAAAATTCTTCTAAGAAAAACTCGGACACATTGACAGCGGAAACTAACAGTACGAGTCCAGTTGAGCTGTTTGAAGAATGTTTTACTGAAAGTGTTTATGATATAATTGCAAAGGAAACTAATCGATATGTTCACGAAGTAAAAAATAAATTGAACTATAATGTGACTAAAGATGAAATGCTTATAAAATCTAAACCTATTAGATTTGGCTATCTCTGGGCTCTGTGTGGCAATGATGGTTACTGTTACAATTTTATACTGTACTGTAGAAAAGAGTCAAATACTTCTGAATCTGACAAACTTCTTTTAGGTACAAGAGTGGTGTTAAATTTATTATCTATTGTTGAAGATTCAAAGAGCTGTCGTGCTTATTTTAATAACTTCTTTACCAGTTATATGTTGCTAAAAAACTGAAACAAATACAGCTCAGAGGTAGTGGAACAATACGAGAAAATCGTACTAAAAAATGTCCAATAATGGATCATAAGAAAATGAGTAAAAAAGAGAGAGTGTTTTACGATAGCAAATTTGGTAAAACAAATGAAATTCTTGTTGTTAAATGGAAGGACAATAAGTGTGTTTCTTTGGCTACTAATTTTGATAAATATTGCAGCTATTTCCAGTACAAAGATGGAGTGTAGAAAAAAACAGAAATAGTAAAGTGAATCACCCTATGCTATCTCATTTATGGAGGGGGAGTGTCAACCTTCAAGATTGACTTATTGAGAAACTTTCTATAGCCATACGAGGAATGAAATGGTATTTTTGCCTTATTATTGCGCTGATAGATATGGCTGTTGTAAATGGCTATGGCATTTATAAAAAGATCCATGATTTTAAGTTGATGGCAATCAATGATTTTAGAAGGTATATTAGAGTAACGTATTAAAAAAAGGAGTGGTTTCAAATGCAATTCTGGGAAGACCAGTACAACAGCAGGTAACATCCAGATCCAATGTGCTTCCAGACATAAAATCCGACAAAATATAGCATGTTATTGGCAAATGGGAGGAACAAATGTGTTGCCAATATGGTAACTGTTCTTCAAAGCCAAGAACATGTTGTATGAAATTAAATGCAACATTATGCATACAATCTTTTCCTCATTTTCACACTAAAAATCAATCTTAAAAATGTAAAAAAAAAAAAAAAAAATCTTACATATCTAAAAATAAATTTTGATTTTTAACATTATTCTGCCCATTAGTTTGCTTATATATTAAAACTAAATAATTTTATATAAAAATTCTTTATTTTTTTTAATCTTAGATTTTTACATACAAACGCCCAGTGTCATCAAATGAGGACGGCTAAAAAAATATGGTTACAGTTAAATTTTTTCAAAAGGCTTTTGAAATACTCTTAATTTATGCATTTCCATCCATATATATCAATTTCAAGGAAAATTTTCAAAATTTATTAATTTGGGCGTTAATGGGTTAATATTGTCTGCAACATTGATACAGACAAGTTTTTGATAGGACCAATTCTTACAGCAAAAACAAATTAAAAATACATAGCGGTTGAAGAAAAAAATAATCTTATTAAGGGTGCTGTCAAATCTAAACTGCTTAATTTCTTACTCATTTTTAAATTCATTTTTGATCTCAGACGCATCCAATTGGTAGATTCTCTAATTCCGAAACTATATAATGTACCGTAATAATCGATTTTTAGATAGAGGCAGAATATATTTCGAAAAATGATGTCAAAATGGGCATTTTGAACAGAATTTCCCGAAGCGATTGTGTTAGAAATGAAAAATATTGCCCTAATGAGAAAATAATTGTTTATAAATTAAGTTTTAATTAATTGAACGAAAAATAAAAACACAGGTTGCTTATAAATCTCTTAAAAAATCACGTCAGCAAGTTTAATATTTTTTCTATTAAAAATGAATCTGAAAATGTGCCAGAAAATTTCGAGTTGTTGAGCATGGAAAAGTATTTTGTTCAATACTGCTTTAACATGATTCTGATAAAACCAGCTATTATATAAAAAGTCCTTCCGGCCAGTGCCGGGAGGAAGAGGTAGCTTTCATAACCCTTATTTAAAAAAAGCCAACTTATATCATGCAAACAATCAGATTTTTCAAAATGTCACCCACAATAGAAATTGAAACTGCTATATCTGAGTCATTTTTTAAGGTAAAGACAAACAAAAAATGCTCCTGAATCCTTATATCAAGATCAAATACTTAAGAAAGAAACTTTTTTCAATTTCTAATTTTTTTGCACCTCACTTTAAATATATATATATTTTTTAATTTAATGGCCACCATTTTGAAACAAGATGGCTGATGAATCTGGCCAGCGAACTTGGTCGAGGTGTTGATGTATACTATCCACATGTCTTCTTGCATCGAAATAGGCGAATACGTGTGTTATCGCGTGACAAATACAAGATCGTTTCAAAATGTTAGCCATGCTAGAAATTCAAAGTGCTATAAATCAACCATTTTTTAAGATATCAACAAAAGAACAAATTTTCAGAAACAAAAACTGCTCCGGAATCTTTCTATCAAGGCCAAACACATAAAAAAAATCTTTTTCATTTTCCAATTTTTTAATACCTCATTTTGAATTTTAAATTTAATTTTTTTTTTAAATGGCAACCCTTTTGAAACAAGATGGCGAATGAAGCTGGCCAACGAACTCGGTCGAGACATTGGTATGTACTATGTACAGACCAAGTTACATCCAAATAGGTTCATAAATACGCATGTTATCGCGTGACAAAAATCAGGTCGTTTTAAAATGTCAGCCACAACAGAAATTCAAAATGCTATAACTCAGTCATTTGTTTAGATATAGACGAAACAAAAACTGTTCCGGAATCTTTGTATTAAGGTCAAACACATAAGAAGAAAATATTTTTTCAATTTTCAATTTTTGGTACCACATTTCATATTTAAATTTTTCTTAAAAATTTAAATAGCCGCCATTTTAAAACAAGATGGCGGGTGAAGCTGGCCAACGAACCCGGTCGAGATATTGGTATGTACTATGTATAAACGAAGTTACATCCAAATCGGTTCATAAATACGCCTTTTATCGCGTGACAAAATTCAGGACGTTTCAAAATGTCAGCCACGCTAGAAATTCAAAATGCTATAACTCAGCCATTTTTTAAGATATAGACGAAACAAAAACTGCTCCGAAATCTTTGTATAAAGGTCAAATACATAAGAAAAAAATATTTTTCCATTTTCAATTTTTTGGTACCACATTTCAAATTTTAAATTTTTAAAAAAATTTTAAATGGCCGCCATTTTGAAACAAAATGGCGGATGAAGCTGGCCAACGAACTCGGTCGAGAGATTGGTATGTACTATGTACACACCGAATTACATCCAAATCGGTTCATAAATGCGCCTTTTATCGCGTGACAAAATTCAGGACGTTTCAAAATGTCAGCCACGCTAGAAATTCAAAATACTATAACTCAGCCATTTTTTAAGATATAGACGAAACAAAAACTGCTCCGGAATCTTTGTATAAAGGTCAAATACATAAGAAAAAAATATTTTTCCATTTTTAATTTTTTGGTACCACATTTTAAGTTTAAAATTTTTTTAAAAATTTTAAATGGCCGCCATTTTGAAACAAAATGGCGGATGAAGCTGGCCAACGAACTCGGTCGAGACATTGGTATGTACTATGTACACACCGAATTACATCGAAATCGGTTCATAATTACGGGAGTTACAGTGTGACATAGGTCAGATATATATATATATATATATATAGACATATATATATATATATATATATATATATATATATATATATATATCAATTTTGAACGGAGGGTGGTTTCGGGGTCTGGGGGTCATGATCGATGAAAATATACCAAAATTTTTTGAAATCGCTTTCCTCCGAACGGCTGCAATAGGTAGCTTTTTTGTAAAGAAAGCTACCTAAAAGGAAATAAAAACTCGTCAAATGCGACCAGATAAAATTGTTAAAGTAGGTTTATCTCTAATCATGATTTAGTTTTTTTCCTTTTTTGGTGAAATTAGTATACTTATCTTCGAAATCTACCTCACCCTGTAGGCCGGGCCGGCAGGGAATTTTAGAATTATACCCAAGCAATAGCTGAAGCAGCATTTCCGAAGATTTGAACTCATTTTTCTCCAAATGATGTTTTTGGGCATAACGCGCAGGATACCTCAAAAACTTATAGATATTTTTGCATGAAATTAAAAAAATATGTGTTTCAGTATGTATAAACTGAACCTAATTTTTCCTTTTTATTGCTCAAAAAAATATTTTTTAGGTTGAAATTACTGTTGAAATTTTCAAAATTTTGTATTAGCTAAATACAACTTTGTATTAAAAATATAAAAATGCTTTAAATACAAATTTATTTAGGTTCAGGGTAATTATTGTAATCTAATGTATAATTCGGCACAAAAAAGTAAGTTTAGTGACAAAATTTATTTTGTAATCCTGCGCGTAAGCTGTCATACCAATTTTCTGCTCGACAAATATCTGACAGTTTGGAGCCCCCTATAAATAATAATTCTGCAACTTGAATTTTTTTTTAAATACATGAAAGGAAAAAACATACTTATATAGTTCATCCAAATTAAATTTGTGTTTTTAAATCATATGCATTTTAAAACATTAAATGTTGAAAATGATCTTTTTTTTTTCATTTTTTCCAATTTTAAGAGTCTTGTCCTGAGTAACCTTATCATACCCCTTATAAGATCTAAAATTTATTAGAATGTAACAAAAGTTATGAAATTTTTAACAACAACAAAAAATACTAAATCACTTCACCTAGTTTTAAAATACGATGCATAAAGTATTCTTCAACTCGGGCCATAAAAAGTAATTTAATCCGGGAAAATAAAACATCATCAATGTAAAATCGCCTGCAAACTCGAATACTACTTCTGAAATTCATGCCCAGTTCTTAAGGCTGTATTTCCACTATCGAAGAATTTGTTGTTTCCATGGCAACAACGCACTCCATTGAAATCGTATCGAATGAGTTCAGAATCGGGCCCTAAGAGCAAGATTCTACTGGCGAATGAGACCCACTCCATAGCCTTAATCTCCTTCCTTCTCATCAATGTTGATTGACGTCAGATTAGGCCTCGACTGAGCGTCAATCGCTGTCAGCGCCATCTAGTGTTTGAAATTCGAACTAAAATTAAGAATCGCAGTAAAAAAACTCCTGACATCATCCATAACCCTCCTGCAAGAATTTTTTTAAATATCTGTCACCGTTTGAGAGTTATTGAATTTTAAAATCCATCAGTCATTTTTGGGACACCCGGTACACACAAACTTCATTCCTTATTATTATGGATAAGATGACAATAAATAGCTCCATAAATTTAATATTTATGGATATTTTGATTTCAGAAAGAGAGAAGCACAATAATTATAAGAATGCACCAATTACCAATATAAATCAGTTGCATTGTGCCCACTCTTTAAAACAAATAAAAAAAAGTATTAAAAAATAAAAATTACAAAAAAATCCCTGACGGCTCGAGCCTACAGGCGGAGGTAGATTTCGAAGTTAAGTACTAAATTCACCAACAAAACTTAAATCAACATTAGAGATAAACCCAGTTCCTTCACTAAGAATGAGCTCTAGGGATCTAAACATTTTGTGAAAATTCTAATATACACGAATACACACACACATGTATATGGAATAAGTTTAAAAATGGCTAAAACAAATTCAGAAAACCTCAAAATGTTAAAATATGTTAATATTTCCATAGCCGGGTTTTTATAATGTTTTAATACGTTCTTCAAACTCACATAACGTTACATATTCACCTGCTGAGGTACATTATATTTCCAATATGACGTAATACATATATTTTTTTAATTCGTCAAACTATTTATTTCATTTTGAGTTTTCATTCTGAAATCTTGCTCTAGAAAACTTATGACGTAATATTCAAATTCGTCAAACTATTTATTTAATTTATTTTTTCACGTGAAAAATCTTGCTATAGAAAAGCAATTGTTGTGGTGAGAATTTTATTATTTTTTTTTAATTGTTGGCAATTGCTATAATGAAAAATATATTTATTTTTTCCTGTCATTGTTGTGTAAGAGATGGTTTTATCAGAATCGTGTTAAGACGGTATTCAAAATTTTTAACCCTCCCATTTCCATTCCCTTGAACCGATTTTGCACATTTTCAATCCCCGCCGAGATATTAGCCATCTCGAAGTGGTTGGCGAGTTTGAAGACGATCCGTGCATAATTGCGACTTTTATCGTGCGGACAAAATATTTAGTACATACATATATATATATATACCGGGTGTCCCAAAAAGGACTGACTGATTTTAAAATTCAATAACTTGTAAACGGTGACAGATATTAAAAAAATTCTTGCAGGAGGGTTATGCATAAGGTCAAAAGTTTTATTACAGTGATTTTCAATTTTAGTTCGAATTACAAACAATAGATGGCGCTGTAAGCAATAGTCGCTAAATACAGGCTCGATTTTTGGTCCTTTATCTTGTTCCATGCAGAAAAAGGAGATGGAAATGTATTATCCGGGCCACGAAGTACCAAAAATCGAGCCTGAATTTAGCGACTATTGCTCACAGCGCCATCTATTGTTTGTAAATCGAACTAAAATTGAAAATCACTGTAATAAAACTTTTGACCTTATGCATAACCCTCCTGCAAGAATTTTTTTAATATCTGTCACCGTTTGCAAGTTATTGAATTTTAAAATCAGTCAGTCCTTTTTGGGACACCCGGTATATATATATATATATATATATATGTATATATATATATATATATATATATATATATAAACTTTTTAGCTGGGGGTGTTTTTGGGTTCCTGGGGTCATATAATGAAAAGTTATGAAGGAATTTTTCGAAAGTCGCACCATGGTAACGACTGCAATAGGTAGTATTTCTTACGAAATCTACCTAAAAATGCTCAATTTTCTACAGCAGAATGATAATATAATTTGTTTTTAAAATATTAATAAAGATATTAACATTTACTTAAGGATGTTCTCAAAAAATATATATAAATAAAATATTGCGTTGATGCTTTATATACATTTCCATAATTTGAGCGCAATTCTCAACAAAAGTTTTATGGCCATTTTATGACATGAAAACAAAGGATCAGAATATTTATTTAAGTATTTCATGCTATAATACATACTTTAACTTAACTGCATCCCATTCATTCCTTTTAAAGTATTAACTATATTTCCAACTGGGGATTTCGTAATTCATTTTATTAATTTCATTTTATAATATTTTGTAATGAATATTATTTCAAATTACTTTAACGTACAAAAGAAGTAAATGTTATCCACAATTAAGTTTATAAAGTTCCAAATGTATTTTTAAATAATCCAGGTGTTAACAAACAGTTTGAACTTTGAATAGTGACAATGCGTTAATTGTTTGATAAAAATTTGCTTACGCGAAATTTTAATTTCAGGAATATTAATATCCATGCTTTAAATAAGAGAGTTGAAATTAAATTAGTTTAATGAAATCGGATTTATTTCATGTTCTGTGCATAAATTAGAGTATATGATGTCTAAAATACAAAGTTTTCCTTATGATTATTTTGTTTATAATTTAATTAACTTGTGCAATTAAAGATCCAAAATCGCTTGTTTTAAAGATTAAAATGTATATAAAATACTGCCATGCTTTTGATTCATTTCCGTAATTTTAGCGTTGTTCTAATCAAAAGTTTTTAGGAATTTCATGACTGGAAATCAAAGGATCAAAACACTTTAAGTTGACATTCCTTAACCTTGATATACCTTTATAGTTGATAAACCTTTAACTTAATTGTATTTCGTTGATTCCTTTTTGACTAATGACCTTATTTCCAATTGGACATTTTCTAATTATACTGAATTGGAAAAAAAAAAATGCTTTTTCACTCACTGATTATTTAACTCTTAAGATGGATGAGTTAGAGTTAACTGCTCTTTAAAATAATAATGTTCCATAAAATTTTTACCATAATTTATTTTATCTCATTTGCAATAAGGCGAAGAACGTTTATGCTAATTAAACATACAATTTTGAACATTTTCAATGTAATTTATCCTAGATGTGTGAGATAACGATATATATCTCCATAAATCCATTTTTTTTTATATATATTTTGATTTCATAAACGAAGAAACACATAAATTACAGGAATGTACCAATTACCTTGCAATAACTTCGTTGCATTACACATGATCTTTAAAAAAAAATAAAAGAAAATTAGATAAAATAAGAAATTAAATCATGCTAAACTTTCTATAGAAGATTGATAACAAAATTTTATTTTAATATGACAATAAATAAAATTAAGCCTTTACTTAATGTTCGTAAAAGAAAAAAAAAATCAGTCTACTGCTTTTTATATTACGTAAATAATGACAAATTTGTAGAAAATATTTTATTGATATATTCTTATAAATTATTGAAAGGGAAAATACAGGAAAATTTGTTGAAATTTTAATGTACGGTTGGTTTGATGCAGTGCCTTTATTTAATTTTAAATAGCTTTCTAGCCCATAAGCAAAACAATGAAGCATATTTTAAGCTCTTTCTAGTAACAAATATTTTTTATCCACTTCTAGTGGCGTAAAATGATAATGGAATTTTGCAGTATCTCCATAAAACATAGCAGTTTCACTTTCTCAACTGTAAGTTCGTATTCCTCGTGTAACTAAAGTCAAAGAAGATATTTTTGCTCTAGAGAATAGTTTATTTAATTATCTAAAAAATGAGAAATGTGATTAGAAAGTGGAATAGATACTGACATGTGTTTTTATATATGGTAATATCCCCACCCCCCTCAACTGACAAATAAATGAACTAAGAAAAATGCATGAAGTGTTTTGCATATTTTTATTATACCCAATTTATTTATTAATATTTGAATGAAAATTACACATATTCTGAAAAAAAATAGTTATGAACAAAACGTTTAACACACTTTATGTATACACATAATTTATTTATAAGAATTTATATACATTTAAAAATCTACGATTTCACTTTTTTTTTAAATATCATAAGTATAAATAATTATTAATGTAACATTAATGAGGGACGCTTTTCGAAGCTACGCAAAATTTGTCTTTTAAAAAATAATTACTATTATATACATTTTTTTTCAGATAATGTATTATAATTATTTAAAACTAGAGAAAAGATATTTTATTTTGAATCAATAAAACGTTTACTCTATAAGGATATTGTTTAGCATCGATGTAAACAACATTTATTAACATAAGGAAATCCTTACAGATAAACCGAAAAATCAATGTAAATAAAGGAAATTTCGAGTTGCTGATTTAAAAGCTTTTAGGTTTACTTTGAGAAAATGGTGAAAAATCGATGTAATTTCCTTCCACTTGGCAGTTACTGGAAAATTTTCTTCGAGATAAGAATGATGCTTTGCAATACTCTGAGATAAAATTAATTGTATTGAATAAATTTGTAGCAGTATTTGAAGTAAATTTTAACAGCGAAATCTTCAAAACATGTATCAGTTTGTTGGTAAATTATATTATACAAAATTCCTTTAAAAGCTTCATTTATTATTTTTTAATCAATTTCTCTTTAATCTAAAAAAAAAGTAATTAATGCAGCTGCTGTCGTAATTGAATTTATTGTGATCTTTTTCATTTCTTGATTTATACAGAAAAAATTATCGGACATATAAACATGAAATCTGATAAGTTTGTACAGAAATCTATGATAAGAACCTTGAAGCAGTCGGTTCTCGATTCTTAGAATTATTTTATGCACAATTTTATGTTGCAATTTGTCACGATAGTTCAGTTACAAAAGTTTTATATGTTCAAAACCTATCTACAGCAATTTACAAACGTTTTGCAGGTAGAATCATGACTAGAAAGTAGTGTGCCGTGTTCAATCATTCTTTAATTTGTCTAAATTTTGAAATTAGTTTTTTTTTTCATCAATCTGCTATTAAAAATTTCATTATTTAAATAGACATTTAATTCATTGTTTGAAATAGTGTTTTCATTTTTTATAGATTTTTTTAAATCCCTGAATAATAGTATTTCCAAACGCTTCGTAATTGAAAAATATATTTACATGTCTAACCTGGTAGAACACGAGTCTAATATTTAAGAGCTTCCAGATACAAACCAGAGAAAGAAGAAAAAAAAGAGTCAGAAACTCGTCTAATTTTTAATATCTCCAGCATCTTTAATTGCAGATGATTCCGCTACATAACAATTAATCCTAATACTAACTATTTGCTACTACGCAAACATGTCTCTAAGTCATTTTTATATTTATTTCTTCTTGCATATTTATTTCTCAAAGGAATTAAATAAAGTATTTTCAAATTATAAAGTTCTTGTAACTAATAAATACTAGATAAATAATGTATAACGTTATTAATACATTTCTGACTTTAGATTAGGTCGGATGATAATAACTACCAGTGGATTTTTATGTGTCTTGGTACTTCCGAAATTCCTTCTCCATCACTTTCTAAATTTTTCCTGAAAACTTCTTCAGGAGGAATCTGAAGAATGCCTGTAGTAACTCTTTGCTTCCTGCAACAATGATAAATTTCAATTCGACACAGACTGTGTTTTCCGTGTAAAAAAATTCAATAAATCTCATAGACTTTTAAACTATATACTTTATAATACATTCATTAATAAACAGAAATTTTTACTTTCTTCTCTCTTTGCAAAAAGAAAGTACAGTCAATCAGGGTAACTTTGATCCGCATTTTCTCTATTTTCATATGTCACACTCTTATTTGAAGAATACTGTCGCAACTAGGGGCATAAAAGAGAAGAAATTGTCCTAAATTATTGTTTGACTATAAAAAAATAAGGAATAATAAGGATAAAAGCAATAAAAAATGGATTTTTAGCCTGGTTCAAAGTTACCCAGCCATTTAGGGTAACTTTGCACCATATGATAAATTTTTATATAAAATAATTAATTAAAAAAAAGTATTGTAGTCAGGACAACTTTAAACCCCCAAAAATGTTTTCAGATATGTAAAGACCGCGAATTTACATTTCCCAACATCACAAGATTTGTATAATTTAGGATATTACAACAAATATCAGGCATAAGAAAAGTGGAAGAAGAGAACCATGAACATTTAGAAAAAAAAAAACCTGTTTATTGTACATATAAAACATAAAAATGCAGTGAAAAACAATTTTCAATGTTTTAACTAAATAATACATCCATAGTTACAGTAATACATACAAGTACTAGTATTATTCAAACAAGAATAAAAAACGTCGAACGTATGAAATGTCAAATTTCAGTAGCTCCGCCCCTAATCACGCCTCTAAATGAATTTTATGTATTTTACACATATTTGTGAAAATATTTACGTGTTATATCTGATGCACACTTTCGTCATTTATATAAAATATACCAGCAAATATGGGAAATTTTCGACAGTAGCACCTATAATTAGTAAATTATAAGCATCAGTGTAAGGTTTTATGAATTCAGTTTGCCTGTCCTTCTGTCTGTAGGTCAGTGCTTTTACTTGCGTAAATATAGTCCGATTTACATGAAATTAATATAAGTTACTGGGATTTACAATGGCATGTTTGAAATTCAAAATGAAGTGTGTAGTATTTACAGTTCATTTAAAGGGACACTCAAAATAATTTTTTTACATTACGGCCATTGGAGAAAAATTGTTTGCCGTGTATTTGAATGATATTACACTGATGTAAACATGTTAAAATTTATTTATATCACTTAGATGTACTATAAGACACTTACTGTAGAAGCTGGATCGCGTATAATTTATTGTTCATTTCCAGGTACACACAAAAGTATTTGGCTACAGTACATCCTACGAAGAATAATTGCTGGATCTGCTTTTACAGACGTGAAACACATTTTGATTTTTTTTTCAATTTACTTTATGTGTATAAATTCCATAGATCATATACAGGGGTACACAAATGATCTCAAGTACATTTCTGTTTATTGATGGAAATTGCTGAACGAGAATTTTCAACTGCGCTTATGCTAACTCAGTTTTAGCATACTATGTAGTGCATACAAATCTACACATCCCATATAGGGAGGCACAAAAAAGTAGCGTAAATTTCCAACTATTGAGGAAAATTGCTGTAGGATTTTCAAACATGTAATGCGTTTTCTAAATTATTTATTTAAGCATCTTCCACCTTAATAAACTGTAAAGTTTTGTTGTAGTTTACTGAATATGTTGGAAGGTGTTACATAATCTATGCTGGACGTATGATTTTTCTTTCTTGCTTTTCCATTTATGCAATCCAGGATAAAGTTTTGAATTCTTTGAGATTCATATTAATATATGGGTGTATACAGCCTATTGTATAATCTATTCTAAGGAGAAGATGAAGTTTGGTAAGTATTATCTGTACAAGAATAGTAATACATAGCACAGAATTATCAAAACCTTTTAATACGTAAAACTAGTATGTGGCTATAACAAAACTTTTTTCTATGTAAATCAAATCTTCTACAACCAAAATAAAATGACAAGCTATTCTCTTCAGATATAGCAATCGCGGCAATCGTATAAACAGAGTATAGCAACGACACCTGTTGGTTAATATACTCCCTAACATAATAAGAATCTATTCACGTCAAGGTTTTAAAGAATGTGATGTTTGGCAAAATTTCATTCATTAGTACTTAAGGTATAGCTATCCTGAAAGTCGTGAAAAATGTAACATAGCAGAGCCACTTGTTCCTAGATTCATATCAAAACCTAATCAGCGCCACTTTACTTCAAAGTGCACTTGAATCTGAAGTTAGATTAAATCCCGTGCATTAGTTCTTGAGATAGGGCGCTCAAAAAATGTGTGTCACACACAGATTCACGGACAAGCAGTTTCTTAAAAAAAATTATCAAACAACTTATTAAACAAGCAAATTATCAAACATAATTATTAAACATATTCGATATTCCGATACATTGATGTTCCGAAATCTCAAAGATGTAATTGCATTTCAAATGTCTAAACAATATAAAAATAAAGAACGGAACGGTAAAAGGCAATAAGTGTTTTCCTAACGGGAAGTTAAGATAAAATAATTTAAATGCAATTACGCGTTAAATATTATGTTGTTATTTATAAAAACATTTCTAAATGAAGCTCTTACAAAAAACTGAATGAAGCAAAGATGTAAAAAAAAACCTTTCTTTTTTAAAAAAACGTTTTAGAAAAGGACATTTTTACGGGAAACAAAGCAACGTTAATTTAGAAAACAAGAGACTGAATCATGATTAAATTAAATATGTTATTATGTTACAGAATGGTAGCTTCAGATGCAAGTTTCTGTTCTGAAAATGACTTTATTAAAATGTTCTTGTTTTCACATTTTTTAAAGACTTAAATAATTAAAACCTGAAAGGAATTTATTGAACTAAATTTCTTTCAAATTGAGAAAATTTACGTTCAAAACTCACATTACAAAATTCATAGATCGCTGATCTATGAATTTTCGCAGTACTTTCTAAAACAAGCTTTTTAGAAATTACTAATACTTTTCTATTATTATTATGTATCTTAACATGAGAAAAATATAATTTTAATAATTTGTAAAATTTAAAGTTGCCTTCAATTTATATCCCAATTTAAAACATTTTTTTTTTTTTTTTTTTTTTTTTTTTTTTTTTTTTTTTTTTTTGTGGAGCCAAAAAAAAAAATAATAATAATAATAAATGTGTTCCGAAATCCTACATGTCGTACTATTCTCTTTCTTTAAATTTTGGTATTTCTGACAATGTGCTTTAAGTTGTTTAAACTGAAATTTTCTTTTGTAATATAGGTAGACCAAGAATAGCTTTAGAAATGCTTTTAGAAATGGCTTTAAAATACGTTATTCTGAAAAAGTACAATACATTTTCTCCTTTTATTCAACGAATATTTTTGTTTAAAGGACTTTTCGATAATCTTTTCTTTTATTGATATTATTTTACTTAGTAGTTTAAAGTATAAATATGCATTAAAAATGACATTTTAAGAATTTACTGTTTAACATTTTTCACATATTATTTATTCATAATATTGTTTTTTTTAAATTATTTTTTTAACATAATTGTTTAAAATAAGTTTCATTTTCGGACTCTAAAAACGAAAGAATTTTCTTAGTAAAAACAAAGGAATATTAAAAAAAAATTATGTTTATAATTTTTTTCTTTCATTGCATATCACTTAAGGGGGCACAGGACCTTTGCGTTTGTCGAAACGGTCAAAAACACCCCCCACCCTTCTCAAAGTACCAAGAGACATAGAATATGCATATAATAACTTTTTTCCCCTTTATCCCCAATGTTCTTAATTATATTATCCAGAAAAAAAATGTATATACAAAATTAGTATTTAAATTTTTTATTTAAAAATTCTTTTCACTAATGGGAGAATTAAAATTATTAAGTGCTGCGCGCATGATAAAAGTTTAAATTATGCATATAGAAAACAATTTTTTTAACAAATTAGAATCATAACATACCTACGTCTAAATTAAAACCAAAATATACACTAAAAGTTCTGTTGAAAATTTAATTTTAGCACAAAATACAAAAAAAATTCAAAATTTTCAAAACAATTTTCAAGTTTTTCAACTCAAAAAAATAAATAACCAAAATATGCGAATTTTTTGGGGGTTTAGCACGAAATCTAAAAAGAAACGCACATTTGGTTAATTTTTTTAAAGATATAACTTAAATACTTTGAAAGTAACAGTACGCGCAAACTCCAAATTTACTAATCTAAGAAAACACGTTTTAAAGTTTTAACATCTACGGACCTTCCATTGTACTCACCGCCTATAAATTGTTAACTCAAGAAATAACGCAGATTTTTGAATCGGGTTATTTGCATACTGTTGAGAAATCATAAGAGATTTAGAATAAAACAAAAACCGAAAATTGATTTTTAGAAAATTTAAGGTTCATGTACCCCCTTAAAAATATTTCTTTATTATTATTATTATTTATAGAACGAAATTTACCAACACACCCAGAATACATTTGAGTTATATATTATTTTATACAAATAATTTTTTATTACATAGGGAAATACATATTACTTCTTATAATCCACTTGAAGGAAAATGACCAAATTTGAAAATTATTTCATCTTCAATGCTCTCCAAAACTTTAAAATTGCTAACACTTTACATTTTTATTGACTTCATCATTGTAACAGCTTTTTAAATCTCAAGAAATTTTATAAATCGAAAATGGTCTGTATAGTCTGTATAGTCGTGTATAAAATCATTAATGCGTTAATTTTTGGAAGAATAATTGCATCATTTGTTATATTACTATACACATGACTATACATATTAGACACATTTACATTTATTGTAAAAAAATTAAAATTAATTTTGACTAAATAATAATAATTAAATTAAACGTTTTCGCTAGCCAGAGAAATTTCTGTACATGGCTACTAGGTCATACGAACTGCCGAATCGCCATCTCATCTCCTGTCTAGGATGTAAAATATTTGTTACACAACACTAGGTCAAAATTTTTCAATTAATTTGAAATTAATTATATAACAATTAATGAACTGTATTTATAAAAAATATAATTATATGCATCATTATCATATTATTACAGAAAAATTAAACATATTGAAGAAACCTGCGCTTAGATGCAGTAGATGCTGTAGAAAAAAAAAATGTAATTTTACAGATGTAAAGGTAGAGAAATTTATATGCTTCCTAAAATTTTATCTGTACACTGTACAAAAAAAGATGTAAATATACAAAATTAGTTTTGTAAAACTACAGAAATCTGTTGCTTTAGAAAATGATCTACTAAAATTACAGTAATTTTACTAAAATTTTACTTGTAACCCGGGTTGCAAGTACATAAAATGTTCTAGGCATCCCAGTTTTCTAAAAAATTCTTAGTAACATTAAAGATTTTTTTTTTTTTTTTTTTTTTTTTTAACAGTGCAAATGTGTATCTGTTACATAAATTTTTCTTGTTGCCGTTACATAAAATGTTCCAGGTTACATAAAATGTCCATCCGAGTTCTAAATTCATTCGAGTCCTACATTCTAAAAAAATTTTAATAACTTTATAGTATTTTTTTTTCTTTTTTACAGTGTAGCAATGAAAAAGTATGGGACGAGCACAAATTTAGATAATTTGGGAAAGTTAAAATTCTGAAATCTACAGAAGTACTAAATTAATTTTACAATGTGGCGTTTAAAAGAATAGATGTGTGTGTTTTATAATAAAGTCATAATATACTTTCATAACTAATGAAAACTAATATGCTATTTTTGCATGCCAGGTTAAAAAAGTATGCTGAAACTGCGTTTTACCGCCAAATTAGCACAAATATAAAAGAAGACTCCAATTTAGTAGTGTCTGCTACATTTGATCCAAAAGATTCAATAAAATATTTTGATTTATGGTGCTATTCCTTCATATTTCCCCCTTTATAGTAGTTTAAATGAAATTAGGGAAAGACATGTATTCTAAATTTATACACTTTAATAAATGTATACCCACATGAAGTAATAAAATAGACTTACAATGTATGCATATAATAACATTTATCGTACAATTCACAAGAATTAAACAAATCTCTTGAAGCTATTTCGTATTTTATGTGTAGCAATGAAAAAGTATGGGTCGAGCTCAAATTTAGATATTTTGGAAAAGTTAAAATTTTGAAATCTACAGAATTACAAAATTAATTTTACAATGTGGGGTTTAAGAGAATAGAGATGTTTGTTTTATAAGAAACTCATAATATGCTTTCATAATTAATAAAACTAACATGCTATTTTTGCATACCAGGCTTAACAAGTAAGCTGAAATTGAGTTTTACCGCCCAATTAGCGCAAAGATAAAAGAAGACGCCATCTGCGGTGTGTTTGCTACATCTGTTCCAAAAGATTCAATAAAACGTTTTGATTTATGGTATTATACCTTCATATTTCACCCTTTATATTAGTTTAAATGAAATTAGGGAAATACATGTATTCTAAATGTATACACTTTAATAAATGCATACCTACCTGAAATAATAAAATAGACTTGCAACATATGCATATAATAACATTTACCGTACAATTCATAGGAATTGAACAAATCTCTTGAAGCTGTTATGTGTTTTATGTGCAAAAAAATAATATAAGAGAAATTAAATTGATTGTTGAAAACTTCAAATAGTCAATAATTTGAGATTTAAGGAGATGACATTGAAACTTCTAAACTACAATTTCAACAGTTGTAATTGTAATAAATGCAACCCTTTATGTACGGAGATGTTTATCAAAAATGAAGTATCAAATGTTAAAAAATGGTCTTGACATTATTCATACGATTTTATTTTAAAAGATTTTTTATTTGAAAGAGATGAGGCTTAGGAGTGTATAAGCCCTTGCTTTCTTAAGCCTTGGATTAAATATTTAAATCATTTTGCAACTAATTAAGCAGCAGTATAGCAACATAAAGCAATAGCAAAGTAACTGTTTTTTCTTTTTTCAATTTATATAACCGACCATGGTGGAACATTTTATTCGACCGATGCTACAGGGTCCTTCTATGCAAAATGAGCAAATCAGCTGTGACAGACATGTCACAGATTTTAATGAAAATCAGTCTATAAGTAGATCATACCTATTTATGAGTAAAGGTAAAATAACAAATTTGAGGATTGTTTATTTAAGTATTAAAATTTACTTTAAAAGTGAATGCAAAATCGAGATTTTGTCTACATGCTTAAAATTTAAATTTTGATTATTAGCCTTAGGAATAGAAAGACTACAATATTAAAATTTATTTATAATTAGGAATGAATAATACTTAACAGATTGGCATAAGTTAGTAATTGTATTTTTATTCCGCATTGAGAAAAAAAATATTTTTGAAAATTCTTGAGGGAAAAAATGAAATATTTCTATTTCTCCTTTTACATGAAGGACAGCTTTGACAAGCTTAAAATTGCTTGAAATTATAGCTAAAATTATATATTTTAAATATCGAATGTTTCGTTCTTGCCTTTTTTTTCCTTAATGAGAGAAAAAATAAATAGTAAAAATGTTCAGGGCAAAAAGCAGTATTTCTATCACTTATTTTTAAGTGAAGGAAAACATTACTAAACTGTTAAATTATTTGATATTATAGATAAAAGTGCATATTTTAAATATAGAAACTTTTGTTGTTGTTTTCAGCTTATTTTTCCCTCAAGAGTATTTTAAATTAGAGTAGAAAGAAATGACTAAGATGAAAAAAAACAATATATTAATTGTAAATCCAAATATAAAAAACTAGGGGGCAACACTAAATTTGTTTTCCAATGAAATCGCGCAATATTGTAAGAAACGCGTGTGAATTAAAGTGGAATAGCGAATGGGATGTAGCAAACATTACTATTTTGAACCCATTTTTGTTATGTTAGGATTCTAAAGGCAATTTTGAATTTTTTTGTGCATATCATGGACTTATTAATATTTATATCTGTGCAATATTGTTTATGTCGGACGTGTCCTTTATTTACTTTTTGCTCATACAGAAGAGGAAAAATCATGATTTTGTAATTTTTTTAAAGTTTCTAATTTTTTTTTAAGATGTAGGAAATAAATAGCGACTTTCAAACTTGGGGAATTCGATCTCCATATGTCATACTACACCAGGAATTAATTTCACAGAGGTTTTTTTAATTCCTTTGATTTTTATAACGTTTCTAATTTTCTCAAAGTTCACAAATTTTCAATTTTTACAACCAATTTATAAATAATCATGGTGTTACTAAATTATTATTACTCAGTAAATAAGAAGATAATTTTTCAGAGGTTACAAAATTATAAAAAAAATTCCTTTCTGTTAAATAGTTTTCAAGATACAGAAGTTCAAACTTGCAACTTTGGATGATTGCGCACATGCCGTTCTATATCCCAAGTTTTTAAATGTCCAAAACTGCTAAAAAAATTTATTTTAATCAAGATATTTTGCAGAGTATTACTTGAATACGAATTGAACCTGTGCATCGTATTTTATTAGAATTGGTTAGTATGTGGCTACATTTTTTTTTTTTTAATTTTTGCTCAATTTACGTGGAATGACCCTATATTTTTATTTATATATAAAATATATTCAACACATAAATCTACATTTTTTTTTCACTTCAGATAAATTTTTAAATTCCGTGTAATGCTGAGGAATTTCAGTAAGCATAACGTTTCCTACGAGTGCCTGTACTTTCACTATTTCTTGTTTAAAACACTACACAATGCATTCTGTTATTAACATACTTTCAGAAATAACAAAGAAAATCTATTTTCGGTGTGTAAATGATTAAAGCAGCTTTAAGAGATGATACTTTTTTCTCTTTTTCTTATGTTAAAATAAAAATTCGTTTAAAATAAATTGAATGTTGAAGAAAACATTTTCGGTCGCGTAATAATGACAGATTTCTGTTGAATTTAATGCAAAAAATATTTTACTGTTTGTTAAAAAGAAAACAATAATGATGCCTTTCTCTAAAATTAAAATAATTAATTAAATTAATAAATTTACATTAAGGAAGTTATAAGTTTTTAATTCTATATGGAATAACTTTTGTTAAATAGTATAGATAATTTGTTTTTCAATATTATATTCAAAGATTTTAAAACATATACTATTTGTTAAAAAAAATTAGCTATGATAATGATGCTAGATTATGATAATAGAATTTACATAATGCATACTTCCTAGTAAATCTAACAATTTACAGAATCGATTATAGTGGACATAAGAAATTAAAAAGAAGAATAAAGCCGGGAAACTAAGAATAAAAGAATGATACCCAGTAGAATATATGCTGCTTTATGGCAAGATAAGGTAAACTATATAATGAAAATGAAGTTAGATTAAGCATTTGAAAGAGACATGTAGATTAAATACCCAATATAGAAATTATTAAAAACAACGTTTAAACACACAATAAAATAAGTTGATTTGATGATACGTATACGTTGCTAAAAAAATACAGACCTATTACAGAATTAAATTACATTAGATCTGTGGCTATTGATCGAGGTTTTGGTTTATCTTATATCAATAATTTAATTTCTCATAGTCTTAATAAATGTGTTAATAATCTTGATTCTCCTGTTACTGCGGTTTCCATCTCTAACCTTATCATTTTACCATTTTATAATAGCATTAGCTTTAAGATGGCTAATATCGTGAGACATTATGATTTTAATGTGGTTTTTAAACCGGTTAATAAATTAACTTTTTCGCAACTTAAGGACAAAATTCCTACTCATATTTATTGGGGAGTTTACAACATTCAATGCCAATGTGGTTTGTCCTACATTGGACAAACTAAACGAAAACTCCGTTACAGAGTCAATGAACACAGAAACTATGTAAAGAAAAAAGAATTACAGAAATCCTCTTTCGCCTCTCATTGCTGGGAGGAGGGACATAATTTAAATTTTGACTCAGCTACCATTATCAAGAAATGCATTACTCCTCTGGATTTAGACTTTTTTGAGGCTCTTCATATCCATAAATTTAAAGACTCCTTGGTTAATGATTTATCTAGTGTACCATACATCTCAACTTTCTGGGAGGATTTGTTGTGTCATGACACTTCACTTCCGCATTAATTTCATTGGCTGTTAGAACTTGTAGTCTTTTGGTATTTTGTTTTGACATTTGGGTTTCACCGTTCATGTAGTTGGGGGGATATTGTTTTTAAAGTTTTTAAAGTTTTTTACACTGAGGATGTCTTTCCTAGTACTAACGAAACGTATACGTATGATCAAACCAACTTATTTTATTGTGTGTTTAAACGTTGTTTTTAATAATTTATATTTCCACACAAGTTCTGTATTTACTACCCAATATAGAATCGAAAAATGTCTTTGATTAGTCACATAATTTTAAAATAAATAAATAAATAAATTTACAGAAGAAACTATACTTACTCAAGTTCTGAAGTAATTTATTCTGCAACATATATTATTCAATGAACACTGAAATGAACCATTCTAATTCTCCAGGAACCTGATCAAGCTGTTTTTACAAAAAGTGGTGATGATTTTCTCGATGACCTGAAGTTACTTATCATAGTTCTCCAAATCCTAAACATGTAGTTTCTGAACCTTCCGCTCTTCATACAGAAAAACTTTGAAAATTTCAACATGGACTCAAGACTCAAAATACTTTTTCTTACATACTTTCATTTCACTTACAACTCTATTTCTATGTGTCCATCAAATATTGCTATTCATTATTCACCTACTTCCTCTTGACATAGAGCTTTGAAATTTGGAATACATATGTATTCCTGAAGGCAATACATGAATTGAGCATTGATTTTTTTTAATTCCTTAGGGGGGAAACAAGGGCAAATTTAAAATTTAAACAAAAATCACAAAAACTCATAAACCAATAGAAATAAAATCTTGAAACTTTGCATGCCTATAGTATAACTAAAATTAATAAACATGTGTTTCAGCATTTTTCAAAATTCGACCCCTATGAGGGAAAAAGGTGACGCTTTCCCAAAGTGCTCTCTATTTTTGAACGACATCACAGAAAACTACTTCAGGTTAAACTAACATCATCAGCTTAAACAATCAGATTTCTTTAAAAAGTACTAATCGCAGGTTACCAAAATAACGCCAAATTTTGGAACAACTTGGCGATATGTAGACAAATTTGGCGACAAAAATAAGTTATCATGCATTAAGCCAACTTGGCGATAGCTGGCGAATTTGGCGAAATTCCTGATGAAATCAATTAATCCACATTTTTACATTTTTATAAATTTTTATGAAAGCAATTTTTTTTTGTTTTGTTTGCTCTTATAATTATTCCTCGTGAGGTTTACCTTCACATTCTAAACGGGAAGTTATTTGGATGCATAGTTTTGGAATTATTAAGGTAGAATGTTGGGAATTCCTAACGTTAAATTAATTTTAAACCGCCGGTAATGTTAAAAGCATAATTCAAAAACAACCTGGCTGAATAAGCTGAAATTTTTGATTCGCATATTTGGTGCTCCTAAAAATCAGTTTCTTAAAAAAAAAAAAAAAAAAAAAAAAAAAAAAAAAAGAGTGTCAGCAAATCGTGTTTTTTTTTTTTTTTTAATTAATTCCAAAGTATCTATTTTTTGAAAGATAAACCTGATTGTAAAAACAATAAATAAATGAATTTATAGAAAATATACTTATACTAGTCCTAAAAAAATTCATTCTGCAATACAAATATTTCAACGAGGAATGTATCAAGGCATCCTAATACAAGAAGAGGCTACCTGAACAAACTGTCTTTTACAAAATTATCTGTCAATGATTCTGGATCTTCTTTATGAAGTTACATATCAAAATATTTTTAAAGACACAAAACATGCAGATTTTAAACTTTACAGCACTTTTAAGATATTTGAACTCTAAATTTCCAGCTGTTTCAGACTATGACAAAATTCGGAAAAGTATATGACAGTTCAATCTAACGTGACAATGAGCATAAAATTGACTAAAGCTTTGAGATTTTCCACTAGAATATTCATCATTAACAGAAAGATATGAAAACTCACAATAACGAACGACACACCGGGATGTTTGAAAGCAGTTTTAATTTTACATGCGGGTATGTGGCATCCATATAGAGTTAATGTTATTTTTTTTATCCTTAAAGACACACTTCAAAGTATAAAATTAGGTCGATTCTGTCCATTATTTGAATTTAAATTGCAACTGATATGTTACACCACAGATGTTCGTTTTCACTAATGAACAAAGTACAGTCAATCAGTTGATCCACCGATAAAAATTACTGTCTATGTTGGCTGTCGAGTTTTTTTTTTGTTGTTGTTGTTGTTGTTTGTATTGGTGGAGCTGACACAGTATTGAGTATTTTCATATTGCTACCATTTGGAGTGTATCGGTGTGAAAAGTTTCCGTTGCCAGGAAGATTTTTTTCTTAATGTAGATATTAATACGGCACAAATAAAGATTCAGATGAGAATTGTGAAACTACTTGAGGAACTTTCCGTAAGAGATGTTTATTGACCCATTTCATAATGAGCCATGTTATCTACATTATTATTTTCATTTATTTCAAATTATTTCTTAATATGAATATATGACTACTATTTAAGTTTACTACCCACAAATGGCACAAATAAAGATTTTATATATCTTTATACTTATTATAGTCGATTCATTACTGATAATAAAAAGAAAGATTAAATTAATGACATGTTTATACTGTAGCTCATAAATTTGGATATAGTATATTAAGAAATAATTCTAACTGCTTTCGATTGGTGGCAATCTTCTGCTTCAAAGGTTATGAACGCTCAAAAGAACGTATAAAATAGGACAAATGTTCACAAAGTAATTATTCTTCTTTCTTTTCAACCGCTGAAAGTTAAAGAAAACTTTTGCATTTTGATATTTTTTCGAGTATTGTAATAACTTGAAATGTTCCAGCGCCATCTATTAACTGAAATGTAAGCTTTTGTTTGCATTATGGTACATCAAAGTTTATAAGTTACCTTACAAATATGCCCTTATTTTATCTTTATGTTTATTATACTAATTAAATTATTTAATTTAAAATTTGAGTGTCTCCTTTGGCAAACTCTGCATTTATATTATTATCTAAAAATAATATTTCCATACAATGATATTCTGGATTTGTTACTCCAAAACTGTAGAAAGAGTCACATTTTACGTCAGGTTAAATCTTTTATGACATAATAAAATACAAATATATAGTTGTTTTGACGTAGTCCTTATTAATAATAGTCACGTCCTTTTATTTTTCGTCATTAAATATTTTTTCATAAGCTCATATCAGTAACGAGGGAAGATTGTCATCTACACACATTTCCGTTTGACACCCTTCTGCTTTTGATGACTTGCAGATGACAGAAAAGTAATCTAAAATATTAATTACTTCCAAGCTTCAGCTGTGAATGATGATTTTAAAATTAATTATATGAAAAATGATTTGCAGAAATGGGGAACATGTTTCAAAGAGTAATTTTCTTTTCATATTTAAGATAAGAAAAATTTAATAGCTTTTTCTAGAATAGTCCTGAAAAAAAAAACACTATTTTAAATTTATTTAATCTCTCACTATAGAAGTATTAGCAAAATTTAAGAAAAAAAAATCATTCTTTATCGTAGTGTAAACGCTACTTTAAATTTTGCTGAAAAAAAAACATCTATGAAGCCTGGTCACAAAATTAGAATTTATTCGATTTTAAATTATTTCGATCGCCGTTTATATCTTTAATTTTGGAAGTATCGAATGAATTTGAGGCGAATGTCAGGTTATGTATAAAAATGAAATTTGATTTACTTAAACAGTTGGCTTAAATATTTCGTAACATATATATATATTTAAGTGGCTCATAACGAAAACATTTATTAAGTTTATTTCTATATTTGAATCAGTGGCGTGGCGTGAAAATTTTCGGTGGTCATCGCAATTATTTAAGTTTGTGGTGAAAAATTATTAACTCTAAAATTCAATGGTTGAACGTTCAAAAAAGAAACTTTAAATCTCACCTTCACTTATACATGAACTCCAAATGTTCTGCTAAAACTGGATCGTAGAGTTTTAAAAGCTTATTAAGAGTTTTAAAATATTGCTTGGTCATCGCCGCATCCAGCGATGACCGGACGCCACGCCACTGATTTGAATAATGCATGTCACGTATAACTCTTGCCTGTAGGCATTAATTTTTAATTCTGATTCCAAAAGACCCTTTGGAATTACCTGTTACGAATTTCAATATTTTTCAGTATGATTTTTTACATTTTCCGATTTATATTTCGGAGATGATGTTTTAGATAAATAACATAGTTTTTCGCTGTTGTTAATGGTGTTTCGCTTTTTAAAAGTTCTTTAGCACACGGCGGCCAAAACTCCGAATGTTTTGGATAAAAGTGTAAATTTTTCATTTAGTAAATTTACGTTTATATTATTTTCTTCCCTTTTTAGGTAGATTTCGTAAGAAATACTACCTATTGCAGTCGTTACCATGGTGCGACTTTTGAAAAATTCCTTCATAACTTTTCATTATAGGACCCCAGGAACCCAAAACCACCCCCACCTAAAAAGTTTATATATATATATATATATATATATATGTGTATGTATGTATGTATGTACTAAATTTTGCCCGCACGATAAAAGTCGCAATTATGCACGAATCATCTTCAAACTCGCCAACAACTTTGAGATGGCTAATATCTCGGCGGGGATTGAAAATGGGCGAAATCGGCCCAAGAGGGTGGAAATGGGGAGGGTTCAAAATTTTGAATACTGTCTTAACATGATTCTGATAAAACCAGCTCTTACACAACAATGGCAGGAAAAAAATAAAAGTTTTTCGTTATAGCAGTTGCCAACAATTAAAAAAAAACAAATAATAAAATTCTCACCACAACAATTACTTTTCTTTTGCAAAATTTTCACGTGTAAAATTAAATAGTTTGACAAATTGAAAACAAATTGAATATTACGTCATAAGTTTCCTAGAGCAAGATTTCAGCATGAAAACTCAAAGTAATTAGTTTGACGAATTAAAAAAAAAATGTATATTGCGTCATATTGGAAATATAATGGACCTCAGCAGGTGAATATGTAACGCCATGTAAGTTTGAAGAAACGTATTAAAACATGATAAAAACCCGACTATGGAAATATTAACATATTTTAACACTTTAAGGTTCTCTGAATTTTTTGTTGCCATTTTTTAAACCTATTCCATATATATGTGTGTGTGTATTCGTGTATATTACAATTTTCACAAAACGTTTAGCTCCCTACAGCTCGCTCTTTGTGAAGAAACTGGGTTTTATCTCTAATCTTGATTTAAGTTTTGTTGGAGAACTTAGTACTTAACATCGAAATCTACCTCCGCTTGTAGGCCCGAGCCGGCAGGGATTTTTTAATGCCGAAATGTATATTGTTGTGACGCATATTGTTTAACAAGACTTTTAAAAGCATATTCTAGAAATGGCTTTAATATTCAGATTTTGCCTGTGACCGTGGTATCTTGAATTCTAACATCTGTGCGTGATAAAGCAATTCTGTCACTTTTAGTGTTCCTTACTTAAAATGTAGAAACGGAACCATTATAATATCAATCCTGTGTCTGTCACAACCATTTTACTCGTTAACTATGAAACGTGGAAAGTTCAAATTGAGTGAAATAGTAAAGGCTACTGACCCACATATTTCTAGATTATTAACCATTCACAAATATATTTAGGAAAAATGTAGAGGGGCAAATTAAGTTACTTGGAAAAAAATCTTTTCTTTGTATGACGTGTGGGGAATTGTGTGAACGCTTTCGTAACGCCAAACTCAACTAGTTTGTTGTGGCCAACACAAAACTTTCTTTTATATAAATCACGTCAATTAAATCATTTAAATAGTACAAGAAGTTATATCAATTTAGCACCAATTCATATCAAAGTGTATCTGAATTTGAAGTTTGATAAAAACTCGTGCCTTAGTTCTCGAGATAGAGCTATAGCGGAAATTCAGTAAAATGTAGCATATCAGCGCCACCTGTTGAATGATTTACACCAGTACATAAACAGCAATAATTGATATCGAGGTATACATGGATCTGAAGTTCGTTGAAAATCCAAGGATTAGTTCTTGAGATAGAGCTATTGCGGAAAGCGCAAAAACAGTATAGCAGCGCCACCTATTGAGCGATTTACACCAAACTGTATAAAATGTCAATTCATGTCAAGGACTAACTGATTCTAAAATTTGATGAAAATTCGTGCATTAGTTCTTGAGATACACCTATAGTGGAAATTCTGAAAAATACAGCATAGCAGCGCCACCTGTTGAGCGATTTACACGAAAATGAAAAAAATGTCAACACATGTCAAGGATTAACTGATTCTGAAGTTTGGTGAAAATTATTGCATTAGTTCTTGAGATACAGCTATAATGGAAATTCTGAAAAGTGCAGCATAGCAGCGCCACCTGTTGAGCGATTTGCACCAAAACACAAACAGCACTAATTCATATCAAAGTATACTAGAAATCTGAAGTTTGGTGAAAATCCAGGCATTAGTTGTTGAGATAAAGCTATTGCGGAAATCGTAAAAAATGCAGTATAGCAGCTCCACCTGTTGAGCGATTTACACCAAAATGTACAAAACTTTAATTCATGTCAAGGACTAACTGAATCTGAAGTTTGATGAAAATACGTGCATTAGTTCTGGAGATTGAGCTATTGCGGAAATCGTGAAAAAGGCTGCATAGCAGCGCCACCCTTTGAGCGATTTACACCAAAAACTAATCAGCACCAATTATATCAGGGACTAACTGAATATAAATTTTTATTAAATTCCGTGCATTAGTTCTTGTGATTGAGCGCCCACAAAATTTGTGTCACATACAGACAGACGGACAGACTCACAGATGCACAGATTCACAGATGCACAGACTCACAGATGCACAGACTCACAGACAGACATTTTGTAAAAACACGTCTTTCGGAATCTCTGACCCTTAAAACGTGTAAATCCGTCGAAAACTGAAAGTCGAAAATTTTCACGAATCCAATACTTTCTACTTGTAAAGTTAGAAGAAAGTAAAAATACCTTTTTTATTTTTTTATTTTAGTTATTTTATCAGAAATATCGTCGAAAATGTACTGCAAAAATATGCCCCTCTCCCTTCTATTTCCGAATATACTGAAACTAAAATTATGAAAAAATTGAGGGTAGTAGTAGACATTAATTTAAACCTTCCAGAAAAAACTATAGCGATTACCTAGGTCAGATAGTTCTTATGAAAATCGTTTATTTTACACATACAAAACCACATACAAATTTTGATTTGCGGGCATTCAGCAAAAGCGTTGGGAAGCGTTGGAGGTACCAGTCGTCGCAGAAGTATAAAAGGATTGTTGATACTGATTTTCGAAAAATATAGTCTGTAATTAGCCGAGATATTAAGCTTTAAAGCCACGGACTGTTTTGACATACATAAAGACAGAGGCGGCGTGCTCTATGCGCCATCGACTATTAAATCCTTGATAACAGTTTTTTATACCAATATTTCAGGCATTATTATTATAGTAGCCATTAATATAGACATATTATTCATATCTGTTTAACATCAATGTATAAAAATTCATGACACTTATTTTTCATTTAAAAAAAATCTTTTATCTTGCTTTTTGTACATATTAAAATCAAAAGTCATAATTTACATTTTCCTTATTTTTTATAAAAAATTAAAACACATTTCCTTATTTTATTTAAAAGACCATATATTCCGGTAGATTTTTTTTTTTTTAATTGCTATTTAACAATATATAATGCATCGCCTAATATCTTTTGGCACCTTTCTGAAAAAACGTTTTCATCCCTTATTCCGGGATATCTTCAGTTTCAAATGATGTTGTTTCGCAGTTTCGCTTAAGATCTTGTAACTTCTCTCTTCTTCCCTCTTCTCCTTTTCATTTTCCCTTTCTTTCTAGCATTTTTTGCCAACGAGAGTCTATATTTGCATGTGTAACAGCTTGTAATGATATGTTTGCGTAATGAACAATCAGTTACTAATTCATATATTTATTGTACGGAACCCTCTGTACGCGAATAATACTCGCTCTTGACCGTGTATTTGAGTTTGGGAAAGTACGTCTCAATCTCCGAAAAGCTGTTTGTCGCAATTATACCGGGTGTCCCAAAAAGGACTGACTGATTTTAAAATTCAATAACTTGCAAACGGTGACAGATATTTAAAAAATTCTTGCAGGAGGGTTATGCATAAGGTCAAAAGTTTTATTACAGTGATTTTCAATTTTAGTTCGAATTAGAAACAATAGATGGCGCTGCGATCAACAGACGCTCAATTCAGGCTCGATTTTTGGTACTTCGTGGCCCGGATAATACATTTCCATCTCCTTTTTCAGCATGGAACAAGAAAAAGGACCAGAAATCGAGCCTGTATTTAGCGACTATTGCTTACAGCGCCATCTATTGTTTGTAATTCGAACTAAAATCGAAAATCACTGTAATAAAACTTTTGACCTTATGCATAACCCTCCTGCAAGAATTTTTTAAATATCTGTCACCGTTTGCAAGTTATTGAATTTTAAAATCAGTCAGTCCTTTTTGGGACACCCGGTATCTTGTAGTGATATGCTAATTAGGTATTTGCAATTATGTAGTCGCTTGATACAGTAAGGTATGTCATGGGTTCCAAATATTTGGAACAATTTCTGTATTTTAAAGGCATCCTGACCTTATGAAAATCACACTCTCCAAGTGTTGATTGTGATCGGAGTTTCCCATTACCTTTTTCGGATCGAAATCTATACCTGTGAGTCTTTAGCTTTAAAGCGGTAAAAAAGTTAAGCTTCGTATTATAAATAAAGATTTATTTAGATCTACTGAGGTTTTTTTTATTGTTAGAGGAGAAGGTCCAAATACCGGCTACTAGGTGTTCTGAGAACTGAGCGCAGCGCAGCCTAGCGGTGTTAGGCAGAGTTTGTAACTTTAATTGAGAGACGAAAGTTACGAAAAGTACGTCGCTGAAGTCCGTGCCATTTACAAATAGTAAATGCAAAAGTGTCGATTCTACGTAATCTAGTACATCAAAACTTTTTCAGATATGTGTTTCTCATTTTTTAAAAATATACTCATCGTATACTGGCTTGAATTGTTGATTAAGTTATTTTCTAGACATATTTAGCTCTCAATTGCCACGCGCACAGTATTGGTATGTGATTATATGAATGAGTAATACCGGTTTTAATTTAAACATAGCAGTGGTCCGAATACCGGCTACCTAGAGTGGTCTAAATTCCGGCTAGCCGGTATTTGGACCTCTCTCGGTTGCTCTGCTTGAAGGAGAGGGAAATAAATTAATTTAAATACTTCCATAATTAATAAATTAATTTAAATGGTTCAGAAAGAGTCCGCGTCCTATTTCGCAATATGAAAAAAGCAACCATGGCCGTAATTCTTCAAGACCGACACTGGTTACCTGATCACTTTCCAAAAAAGAGCTGTTGGACATTTCATAATTGCTGTAATAAATGTAAAGAGAAAGAAAAACAATGACGGAGTAAACCAGGCGAAAAAGGCAGAAATTTGATTTTAACCCTCTCGCTGCGGAACACGAGATTTCCTTGGGCATCGTAAAAGTAGCAAAATTTGCGCAATCCGAAATTTCCTCGGGGATGCATTTTTTCCGTCTGATTAACCCTCTTTGATTATTCCCACCAGTTATATTTTTATTGTAAATTATGCCTTATTTAATCGGTGCTTTTTTCCGGTTAAATTAGACAAAAATTCTTGTTTTGAAAAACCGGTGACAAAAGAATAAAAATTCTTAAAAGACGCTCGTCACGAAGGGGTTAAATACGCAATTTTTGAAGATATTTTGATAAAACAATTACACAGCGAGAGGCTAAAAAAATGAAAAAGGAAAATATCCAACAGAGGATGATGATAAATTTGTGTCTTCTGCATGGATGCTTTCTCTATAGACAAAAATGGGGGAGGGGAATTCAATGTTAAGAATGCGATATATTGGTTGATAGGGACTATACCGACGCAGAGAGTAATATTATGCTTTTGATTTTTTCAGATAAAATAATTCTCATTTCAATCAGTAAGCTTTTTTTTTTGTGTTACACGTTAAAAAACAAAATTAGAAACATAATGGGAAGAAGACTGTGAGAGATAGTCGAAAAGAATTTTAGAAATTTGACAAAAATACATATCTATTAAAAATTGCGTATTTTTTCTGTGCATAAGAAATGTTATTAATCAATACAATTTATTAAAATAATATTCTTATTGCTTAATAATTGTCATTAGCTCTATTTGTGTGATCTTTTGGAAAAAAAAAACTTAGGTAGCCGGTATTTAGAACCCATTTTAAAAACTCAAAATTTGATGACTTTCGGAATTTTGCTTCTCATAAACAAAAAAAGCCTTTAAAACTGATTTTTTTTCTCTAAACAGGTGTAAGACTTGTCAAGGTACCCTGCTGTCACTTTTTATTTTATTAATTTTAAAAATTGTATGGTCTAGATTGAAAACAAAAGTGGTAGCCGGTATTTGAACCTTTTCCTCTATTATTTAATAGTTGAATTCACTGTTAAATTGAATTGTTTTAGGTTTCTTCCAGACAAAACAAAGAAGCCGTTTTTAGAAATTTATTACTGTAAAATAATTATAAGACATTATTTCACAAACTAAAAGTTTGACATAAAATTTAAGCTTTTACGATGAAATAAGTTCTTTGGGGAAATAATGAAATGTCCTTTTATTGTTAAAGGCCTGAAAACTCTGAAACGGAATTTGGCTCTCAGTCAAACACCATTTGTAAAACCATCATTAAAGCTTTATTAAGGACTTCTAAATTCTTGATGTTTAAAAAATAATACAAAAAAGGAAGAAAAAACCCCTAAAAAATAAAGATTGTATTTTATAACGCGGTAATTATACTTCAAATAAAATATATCATTTTTACTTCCTTCTATCTTCAATGGTAGAAAGTTTCGTAATCGAAATTTTGTTCGACTTCCAGTTTTCGACGGATTTACACGTTTTAGGGTTCAGAGGTCCCAAAAAACATGTTTAGAGAAATATAGAAAATTCTATCTGTCCGTGTGTCCGTCTGTCTGTCGCCATTGTACCATCAAAATGTGTATGAAGTTATGCATACAATTGAACCAAATTTTTTTTAGCTTTTGGCTATGACAAACAGGTCCTTCCTTCATTTGGAAAAAATTCGCCGGAAGGGGACGCTGTAATAGCGATTTTTGTGTGATTTTTAATACTGTACCATCGAAAAGCGTATGAAGTTATGCATAGAATTGATTAAATGTTTTTAAAAGTTTTTGGCTATAGCAAGCAGGTCTTCCCTTAATTTCGAAAAAAAATCCACTGCAAGGGGGTGTTATAATAGCGATTTTGAATATTGTATCATCGAAAAGTGTAAGAAGTTATGCATAGAATTGAACCATTTTTTTTAAGTTTTTGGCTATGGCAAGCAGATTCTCCCTTAATTTGGAAAAAAATTGACCTGAAGGAGGTGCTCTCATAGCGATTTTTGTGCGAATCTTGTGCCATTTTGAATATTGTACCATCGAAAAGTGTATGAAGTTATGCATAGAATTGAACCAAAGTTTTTGTGTATGTTTTGGTCGTAGCAAGAAGGTCCTCCCTGAATTTGGAAAAATTCCGCCGGAGGGAGGCGCTGTAATAGCGATTTTTGTGCGATTTTGAATATTGTTCCATCGAAAAGTGTATGTAGTTATGCATAGAATTGAACCAAATATTTTATGTATGTTTTTGGGCGTGGCAAGTAGGTTCTCCCTGAATGTGGAAAAATTCTGCCGGAAGAGAGCGCTGTAATAGCGATTTTTGTGTAATCTTCTTAATTTTTCGTAGTTCTATTGTACACCAGTGGTTCGTGAATCGACGGATCCTGATAAGCCGACTTTTAGTCATTTTAATAAATATCAGGATCGATATTAACTCTTTTTTACACCGATTCATTGACTCAAGCAGAAATTTAAGATGAAAATCAAAGTTGAGATAGTATTTAACTACAGTAGAACCCCGATCCATCGTTTTTCAAGGGGTGCGTGAAAAAAAAAAAAAACGATGGATGTAGGAAAACGATAAATGCGGGTTAACGTCAAAACACAAAAAAAAAATGTTTATGCATTACTAATTCATGCAATGTATACAGTATACTAATAAATACTAATTTCTTACTTACCCAAACTCTAAAAGAAATAAATCGAAGTTGTAAAAATTGATATTTATTTAAAAATATCAGTAATTTTATATGGGGCATTTTGATCATTTTTAAAATTAAGCAACAAATTTCAAACTATACAACATTTTTCTGTCATTTTGAGTGATTTCATGTGCATATATAAAAATTCGTACAGCTTCAAATGTCGTAATTGCATCTTTGCACTGGTGCAGGTTCAGCTTCATCGGCATGAACATTATCCTCTGCTTCTTCGCCATTATTTTCATTTTTACATCATCACACATTTCTTCTGTGCTTAGGACACCACATGTCGCAAAATCTTGATCAATGAAAATATAATCGCTCAATTTCACACCATATACATACTCTGCTACACGCAACCACACTTCATCTGCATTATCGTTACCATCATCATTATTTTCTTTCTCTTCTGTTGAGCATTCGTCATCAATATTTCCCACAAAACCGCATTTCACGAAACAATTCTGGATCGCATAAGAGATTACTTCATACCATGCTGAAAGTGCAAAATGAATAGCCTACAGAAGGTCTATTTTTGGAGTAGGTTCTTTTGCTTGTTCCATGAAGCATAAAGATCTTTTCAATAGCTTTCTCCTGCAAATTTGTTTAAAACAGTTGATTATCCCGGCAACAAGAGGTGGTATGACAGATGTACAATTGGCTGGAAAGAAACTGACTTTTATATTTTTCAAAGACAACGTATCTGGTGAATGAGCTGAACAGTTGCAATAAATAGAATGGTTCTCTTTTTTTGGGTGCCAATCGATATATCAAAGTCATGGAGAAATTTTGTAAAAATATCTTTTTCATCCATGCTTTGGCATTCCAATGATAGATAACTGGCAGTTTCTTTACATTAATGAATCATTGAGGTCTAGGAGATTTACCAATAACGGGGTACTCGTTTATCAGAACCTTCCTTATTTGTGCATAGTAGCACTGTAAATCTTTCTTTGGAATGTTTATCACCATGACAAAACTCTGCTTTGAATCCTAGCGTTCTCTCTGACAAGCATTTATAACAGACGCCTGTTTCTTTTGCATTATAGAGGTCACAATCCTTGTAGCGTTCTAGTAACTTCGGAAGTTTTTAGAATCACATTTCTATGGCATCGGTATTTACTACTGAAGTACTTTCACCTAATTATCACATAATTTCCTGGATACCAAATCATGGTGAATTTCAAAACGCGAAATTCACCCATTTGATGCAGAAAAAGTATCCATGCGATATGAGGCAGCTATTTAAAGTGCCTTCTCTCGAAAAATATTCCCATCCACAGGAGGGATTTGAGGCACGAGCCTAATCGTATCAAGCGAAGAGAAGTCTTTCCAACTCACTGTAAGCAGACATTTTGCTAGTTTTTCTCTTTTTTGCAGAAGTTCCATACGTATTATCTTGCTCTCTAATTTCTTTCTTTTTCGGAATTATCAAATCCAGGGTTGACGGCGGTTTATCTAAATGTTTATCGAAGTTAATTTTTTCACAAAAGGATTCTTTTCAACTCATCTATAATGTGAAGCTTTTCTTCCAAGGTTCGGATTTGTTTTGCCATTCATAAAATTTGCAAAAAGCATTAAATTGAAAGCTCGCACTTTTGAAAATAAAACAAGTTGGAAATTGCTCGTCAAACGTGGCAAATGAGGTGCGTTCGTACTATAACTAGTTCTATAATTATTTTTTGCATCCCATATTGTACTGAATGTATATTTGTTTGCGCTTCATAAGTGCATAGTCTGCAACATCATTAAAATGCACTTATAATAATTTTTACCCCAATCCCCGTAATGTAACGGAAAACTTTTGACTGTCCCTGTAATTAAACTATACATTCCATTTTCATAAAATTTGAAATGGCTCGACAAAATTTTGCAGCAATTATATATTTAAAATTTCAGACCTTTCGGAAGGCTGTAAAATCATTAAAATGCATTTGCAATAATTTTTTCCCATTGGCCATAATGTAACGGAAAACTTTTGGGTGTCCCTGTAATTAAACTATACATCCGATTTTCATAAAATTGGAAATGGCCCAACAAAATTTTGCAGCAATTATATATTAAAAATTTCAGACCATTCGGAAGGCTGTAAAATCATTAAAATGCATTTGCTATAATTTTTTCCCATTGGCCGTAATGTAACGGAAAACTTTTGGGTGTCCCTGTAATTAAACTATACATCCGATTTTCATAAAATTGGAAATGGCTCGACAAAATTTTGCAGCAATTATATATTAAAAATTTCAGACCATTCGGAACTCTGTAACATCATTAAAATTCACTTGCAATAATTTTTCCCATTGGCCGTAATGTAAAGAAAAACTTTTGACTGTCCCTGTAATTAAACTATACATCCGATTTTCATAAAATTGGAAATAGCTCGACAAAATTTTGCAGCAATTATATATTAAAAATTTCAGATCATTCGGTCGGGTAGTTTTTGCTCTGTTATATGCGGACGGACGACGACTATAGGTGCTACGTATTTATATAATTACGAACGCATCTAAAAAGGTGCACTGCACGCAACAGATTGGACAGGATTGTGAAAAAATGTGGCAGCTGGCCGAAGTGAATCCATCTATCCTCGCCCTTACAAAGAATAGAATAACCCATTCTCCAAACCTGAACATCTATCCGCATTCAGTTGTTTTCACGTATATACATGTCACAATATGAGAGATAATCCCTGTTCCCCCCCTCCCCCTCTCCTCCCTAAAACAGCACAAATGAGTTATTTTAGCATAAAAGAAGTAATTACAGTTTGTATGTCATAGGAATCTGCTTGACCTGCTATTTCATTTCGGTGAGGAGTGTGGCACTTTTGTCGTCTTAAACTCCATATATCTGAAAACAGTTTAAGATGATTATTTCACCGCATCATTTGTCGTCTTAAACTCCACATATCTGAAACCAGTTTTAAGATGATTATTTCACGTAGCATCGGTGATTTTTGAGCAGGATTATATTCACCTTTTTAATATAAGAAAGAATATATAGCCAGTTTATAGATGAAAACTCAGAAAGTCCAGTAAAAGGTGCTTTATTTCCAGGTTCGTACATATCGAGGATACCAGCCGAACGGCCGGTGCTGCAGAAGGACACACTACATTTTTTATGCTCACAGATGCACGATCAGTAACAGAATACTGTCATAACCACATTTTAGAGCGTTGAGTTATTGGTGAGCAGTAATTTACAAAACCAACAAGCCAGTAGCAATCTGGCGACAATTAAATTGAAATGAGACACGTGTTCAAAATCCGTTAATGTATTATCAATGAGGAGGGGGAAAAGGGCAACATATATAATTTTAACGCCAACGGATAAACAGTAAAATATGAAGTGCCAAAAAAAACACAAAGCTGCAATTGAATGGGGGATGGCAAACCCATGTTAATAGGCGCCGCAGAGACGGCCCAAGGCACGTGAAATTAAGAAATAAAAGATATTGTAAGCTCAATTTATGACAAGAAAAAAATACGTTATGGAAAAAGGTGCAGCTTTAGAAACACACTCAATAAATAAAGAAAGAAAAAGAGAAATAACGGCCTATCAACCGAAATAACTGGGTACAAGGAATGGGTAAAATATTTCAATGCAAGATAAAAAAAAAAAAAGCATGACCTACATAATCAATTACTGTTTTTTAGATTAAACGCGCAGCAAGAATGTATTTCGAAATAAAATGAGTGATGAAAATAAATTTAATCTATGATTTGAGACGGAATCAAAATAAGAGTTAAATAAGTAGTTTAGTAAAATAACTATGCATTAAAAAGGAGGGGGGGGGCAAAACAGGAAAAACTATTAAAAGAATATGTGAAGGAAATGCATGGAGGAAAATTTTACAACAATGAATGCGGGAAAACAAATTTTCGAAGAACGATGTTTCGTTAACATTATTTAAATATAAATTGCGCAGGGATAATAGAAATAAAACGATCAATGCGGGAACGATAGATCGGGGTTTCACTGTAATAAAAATGAAATACTGACATCTGTAACAACATTTTGAAATATTAAAATATATGAGATAGAAGAAAGTTTTGGGATTGGCATATCCAACTAGTTCTATTACTCAAACTACAATAACTTTGAAATTTATAAAATAAACTACGGGGGGGGGGGGGGATTGATTCAAATAGTAATAATAATATTTATAGTAATAAACTTTTTGTCATCAAAACGTCGCTAGCACATTATATTTTCAAAATTGTCCTTATAATAGGAATTTTATCCACAATATGAGCCTCTTAATTACTGGATTGTGTCTTATATATTGACATATCGTTATGTCAAATTATATTATATGAAATTATATTACGTCAACCATATAGTTTGGATGAGCGAAGCGAATCCTCTATTAGGCTACACAAATTACATTTTGTCGTACACTTTACAAAAAAAAAAAAAAAAACTATTTAGTATTTTGACTTGAAATTAAACATAAAAAGAAATTATGATGTGTTGATTTGCACGATATTATTTTTGTTTACAAAATAACTTAAAAAAATATTATTTCAACATTATTTATTTTACATGTTTTCCCATTACGGACGTATTTTTGCAAATAAAAACTGAAACACGCATATTTTCTGAAGAAAAAATAAATCATGGAGTGAGTAGTAATTATAGATAGAATCATGATTAAGTAGTTTCACGATTTCTTTTATGAAAATTTTAATATACCCTTTTTTATGGAAATTACAGCATATTTTTAATGAATTAAAATTTGTGAAAATTCAGTTATTTACATTCAATTATAAAAGTATTTTTCAGTGTTAAGAATTCAAATACACAATTTATTCTTATCATGTGAAAACATTTACGCAGACGATACTTACGCATTTTAATAAAATTACATTATGATATTTTTTTGTAAAGTGGCAACAAATGAAATGTAAACAAATAAAATTAATTGTTAAATTCGTTATATAAAGTGTTATTCGAATTTGAAGGTTGAATAATAACAATAATATAATAATTTAGTAATTCTTAGTATCAACGAGAGGAGATTTCAAACGTTTTTCCAAAAAAAAAAAAGGATTTTGAAGAAGTAACTTTCTTCGATCTCTCTTCGATCTCTCTTTGAATAAATTATTATAAGATTGCTATCAAAGATTATTTCATGTGAATTACAGAGATTTTAAACATAATTTTACAAACCATATGAGAAAACACCAGAGGCTATTGGAGAATGTAAAAGCATCTTTAAAAGATCTTTTAGTTGAAAATTTAAAAATATTTTGTAAAATTTTGCTTCGAAAATACTTTTATTTATACCAGTCTTATATCCTAAATAAAAAATTCCGAAGAAATTCTTAGTTATTTTGCTGAATTTACATTTCTAAAATTGAATTGCGCCAAAACATAAAATAACGTTTTTTCTTAATAAAGGCGCAAAAATAATATAAAAAAATATTGTTACTTTCAAATATTTATCTTATTAAATAATACTTCGCGAATCCAAACAAAGCATGGATTTGGCTAATACCAAGTAAATTTTATTTGATATTAACCCAGATTATAGCAAGTACACATCCAGATAAATTTCGTGTTCAGCTTTTTTTATTCATTCTTTTTTTTTAACTTCATTTATTTAATGGCAACAATTTAACATAACGTTTTTCGCTATGATTTGGTGTTTTAACTTTCACTTTAGCATCCCTTAATATACCCTAAGAAATCTTTTCCCAATAAATTTTATACAATCGACCAATCGTTGTAACAAATGAAGAATCTTTTTTTTTTGTACTTGAAAAAAAAGTTATAAAATAAAGAAAAACAAAAACAAAAGGAATAAGGAAAATATTTTCAATGTTTTGTGAAAATTCTGATCTGAAAATTCAGAAATTCTGATTTTAGGAAGTATTTAATGTAAGATATCGAATTTTACTGTGTTTTCCCCTATAAATATTTATATATTTAAATATAATTATACGTGTGTGTGCATATTGAAGAGGAATTGCATGAGGTATATGTATTTAAATAAAAAAAATATATATAATATATGTATTTAAAAAAATGTGTCAGAGAGCAAAAGAAATGTTGAAAAGCAAAATTCATGAAAAATAAATAAAATAATAATATCGATAATTATTAACGCAAAAACAATAATTATTTATCGTTATATTTTTGTTAATTTTGGTATATAACATGTCATGATTATTTGAAACGCAAATGCAAGATTTTGGAACTTAATAACTACTTTGATTAGAAATGCTGATATTAATTTATTTTGAGTTGGATAAAAATTACTTGGTATTTGTTTTTAATTTATGAAGATGATTTTCAGCTGAAATTCAAACTTCCTTACTTTATAAGTTAATTAAATGAGCCATGCTTCTCGAACTATAAACAAGTTTCCTGTCAATTAATACTGACGTAATTACACTAGAAATGCGTTTCCTGGTAATTACTATTATGACACTATTCTTAAAATGTTTAATAAGACTTCAAAAATAACAAAAGGTTATAATTTGGTTTATTTATTACATTAATCGGAAAAAGAAATCATGCACAATATTATTTGTATCACAGTTTCTTTAATGAAACCAAACTAAATCAACTGAATACATAAATATTAATAATAATTAAAAGGCACACATTTATTTTTACAATATTGCTTAATTTTCTACAAAAGCAATAAAATAATCAGGACAAAAATGAAATGTTATTAAAAACGAATATAAAAATGTGTTTGTACAATAATGTAAAGTAAAATTTCCAGCAATATAAATTAATATGCATTAATTTCACATTTGGTATTTAAACTTTCTCAAGCTTGGCAAAAGACCCTTCTTCAAGATCTGCAATTAACAAAAATCAAAATGTGATTTTATACATAAATTCAAAAACAAAACGACAGAATTCCAGTAAAAAATCGTATATAAATAAGATTATAAACCAGATTACGATAAAGGCTGCTTATTTCATGTATTTGAATTAACAGTTGCGCGATATATCACTTAAGCTTCGCCAGGACACTTTCGCCTGGCATAATTAAAGCGAATTTTCTCAGTAAAAGAAATGTATGTAAAATATTAAATAGAAAAAGGTTTGTGCACAAATTTGTAACATGAAATTTTATGTGTGATGCTTTTATATATCATATAAATTACGGTTTATTTAGCAATGAATTGAAGTAGTAATATATATGTCGTAGGCTAATTGAGAAATCCGGCTCTTTGCAAAGAGCCGGGCTAATTGGAGAATACATCTCCCTTTTTCCAATTAGCATGATATTTTTCAGGCTTATTGCAAAGAGCATAGAAAGCGTTACGCTAATTGAAAAATGACCACTTATTATCCGATCAGGGTGATATTTTTAGCTCACAGGCTATCAAAGCCTGAGAGCTTATGTGCCCGCCGATTCTGTATGTACGTGTTTACGTACGTACTTACGTATGTACGTAACACGATAACTCTTGATAGAAATACCCGATTTGCTTCAAATTTTTTTTCTAGGTTCATTCTGATAAGGTGCTTCCCTGATAAGTTTTTGGGGTTCATTGGTTAAGGATAAAGGGGTAAAAGGGGGGCTAGTCCCCCCCTTAATTTATATAATGGGTTTTTCATGCACAAACATTCGATTTGCTCCAAATTTGGTATACCGGTTTATTGTGTTAAGGAGCTTCCCTGATTAGATTTGGAAGCTCATTAAGTATAAAGGGGGGAAAGAGGGGCTACCCCCCTTAATTTAGATAAATCGATTTTTCATGATGAATTATTCGATTTGCTCCAAATTTGGTATACCGGTTTATTAAGTTAAGGAGCTGCCTTGATTAGATTTGGAGGTTCATTAGTTACATATAAAGGGCGGAAAGGAGGGGGCTACCCCTCCCCCCCCGTAATTTAGATAAATGGGTTTTTCATGCAGAAATATGCGATTTGCTATAAATTTGGTATACCGGTTAATTATGTTAAGCAGCTTCCCTGATTACATTTGGAAGATCATTATTATGTATAAAGGGAGGAAAGGGGGCAACTGCCGCACCCCTTAATTTAGATAAATGCGTTTTTCATGTAGAAATATTCGATTAGCTCAAATTTGGTATACTGGATTATTATGTTAAGGAGCTTCCCTAATTAGATTTGGAGGTCCATTAGTTAAGTATAAAGGGAGGAAAAGGGGGCTAGATCCCCCTTAATTTATATAAATGGCTTTTTCATGTAGAGTTATGCGATCTGCTTCAAATTTCGTATACCGGTTTATTTTGTTAAGGAGTTTCCTTGATTAGATTTGGAGGTTCATTAGTTAAGTTTAAAGGGAGGAAAGGGGGGCTAGACCCCCCCCCCTTAATTTAGATAAATGGGTTTTTCATGCAGAGTTATTCGATTTGCTCCAAATTTCGTATACCGGTTTATTATGTTAAGGAGCCGCCTTGATTAGATTTTGAGATTTATTGGTTAAGTATAAAGGGGGGACAGGGACTAGTGTCCCCTTAATTTAGATAAATGGGTTTTACATACAGAATTATTCGATTTGCTTCAAATTTGATATACCAGTTTATTAAGACATGGCTTCCTTCATTTGATTTGGAGGTTCATTGGTTAAGTATAAAAGGGGGAAAAGGTGCAATTGCCCCTCCCCTTAATTTAGATAAATGGGTTTTCATGCTGAATTATCTGATTTAGTTTAATTTTTTTTCAACCGGATCCGAACTTGAAGGTTCCATTTGAAGTCACCCGAAAACCGACCACAACCAGGTTTCGGATTGAGTTCAATTAGAACTTTCAGGTTCGGATCGGGTTGCCGGTGGACGGAGATTATTTTGTCTGGCTTGCATCGGGTTTTAGTTCTTTGGAATATTTTTGTCGGTTAAGATTTGGTTCGGGACGGGTTTCAGGTTGACTTCGAATGGAATTTTTAGGTTCTAGTAGCGTTGCGTGTCCACGGAAACTAATTTGTCTTGTTCGGATCCGGGTATGGATCTTTGGAATATTTTTGTCGGTTATCAGATTTGGTTCGGGATTTTGGGTTTTTTCAAATGGAACTCTCAGGTTCGGGTCGGGTTGCATGTAGACTGAAATTATTTTGTCTTACTCGGATCGGGGTACGGTCTGTTGTAATTTATTTTTCGGGTTTGGGTAGGGTTATGCGTTAATAAACCTGTTAAAAAGAAAATTGCCCAGTTAAACTGATGGCATTCAGCTCACAGGCTATTCACACTAATTGTATATTATACTCTCATTTCAAACAATAATGCCCCTCGAAAAATAAATGAAGGTATTAGTCCCCTTTGCCCCCCTTTCTACTTAACCAAAGAACCTCCAAATCTAATCAGGGAAGCTACTTAACATAATAAACTGGTATACCAAATTTGAAGCAAATCAGATAATTCTGCATGAAAAAACCATTTCACTAAATAAAGGGGGGAGAGTATTAGCTCCCCCATTTCTCACTTTATGCTGAACCAATGAACTTTCAAATCTAATCAGAAAAGCTCCATATTAGAATGAACCTAGAAAAAAAATTAAACTAAATTAGATAATTCTGCATGAAAACACATTTATCTAAATTAAGGAAGGGGAAATTGCCCCCTTTCCCCCCTTTTATACTTAACCAATGAACCTCCAAATCAAATGCAGGAAGCCATATCGTAATAAATAGGTATATCAAATTTGAAGCAAATCGAATAATTCTGTATGAAAAACCCATTTATCTAAATTAAGGGGACACTAGCCCCTGTCCCTCCTTTATACTTAACCAATAAATCTCCAAATCTAATCAAGGCAGCTCCTTAACATAATAAACCGGCATACGAAATTTGGAGCAAATCGAATAACTCTGCATGAAAAACCCATTTATCTAAATTAAGGGGTGGGGGTCTAGCCCCCCTTTCCTCCCTTTATACTTAACTAATGAAACTCCAAATCTAATCAGGGAAGCTTCTTAACATAATAAACCGGTATACCAAATTTGGAGCTAATCGAATGATTTTGCATTAAAAACCCATTTAGTACCTAATTTCCTCCATTTATACTTAACTAATGAACCCCCAAATCTAATCAAGCCATCTCGTTAACATAATAAACCGGTATACCAAATTTGAGCTAATCGAATAATTCTACATGAAAAACGCATTTATCTAAATTAAGGGGAGAGGCAATTCCCCCCTTTTCCCCCTTTATACATAATAATGATCTTCCAAATGTAATCAGGGAAGCTGCTTAACATAATTAACTGGTATACCAAATTTATAGCAAATCGCATATTTCTGCATGAAAACCCCATTTATCTAAATTACGGGGTGGGTAGCACCCCTTCCTTCCCTTTATATGTAACTAATGAACCGCCAAATCTAATCAAGGCAGCTCCTTAACTTAATAAACCGGTATACCAAATTTGGAGCAAATCGAATAATTCATCATGAAAAACCGATTTTATCTAAATTAAGGGTGTAGCTCCCCCTTTCCCCCTTTATACTTAAATAATGAGCTTCCAAATCTAATCAGGGAATCTCCTTAGCACAATAAACCGGTATACCAAATTTGGAGCAAATCGAATATTTCTGCGTGAAAAACCCATTTATATCCCCCCTTTTCCCCCTTTATCCTTAACCAATAAACCCCAAAAAATAATCAGGGAAGCACTTTATCAGAATGAACCTAGAAAAAAATAATTTGAAGCAAATCGGATATTTCTATCAAGAGTTATCGCGTTACGTACATACATATGTACGTACGTATGTACACACGTACATACAGAATCGGGGGGCACATAAGCTCTCAGGATTTGATAGCCTGTGAGTTAAAAATATCATCTTGATCGGATAATATGTGGTCATTTTTCAATTAGCCTAACGCTTTCTAAGCTCTTTGAAATAAGCCTGAAAAATATCAGGCTAATTGGAAAAAGGGAGATGGATTCTCCAATTTGCCCGGCTCTTTGCAAAGAGCCTAGGCTGTTTGCAAAGAGCCAGATTTCTCAATTAGCCTACGACATATACATCTCTAAACAAGTTAAAACTAATATTAAAGCACATAAATTAACGTCTGAATTTCTTTTTTAATTATTAAAGGTATACATATATTAAGACTTTTTATTAAGAAAAATTAGTCGGGGCCAGGGTTCGGACCTGGATCAACAGCGTAACGTGCTGTTGCTCTACCGTTAAGCTACCCTGACCGATGTCCTAAACCGGCCGCATAGTAATTTAGTTAAAACTAAGTTACTCTGCTGTCCTTCTAAAATCAATGTGAAAAATTAACTGTGTTTGATATACTAAAGCTGGAAAACAAGATCCAAGGAAAACATTAAATTTAGTTTAGTAACAACAACATTTTACTTTTAATTCATTTCCATGCTATATGATTTGAAAATATGTATAGACTATAGAATATATAAGAAGGCTCTATTCACCAATGTTCGCATAACCTTAAAGTTTAGAGCTGCGATGCCATTTGACGCCAAAAATTTGAATATTTCACTAAGAACTTTATTTTCATTATGTTTTATTAGCTTTATAATATATATGTACAGAGGATATTTACACATATTGGGAACAAATTTGATGTTAAATTAAAAAATAACGAGGAACAACAGAGGGGAAAATCTGTCAACATGTAATAACGTAATAACTTAAATATTTGTTCTTATGAAAATACTTCTTCTATTACTGAAATGGCAAGCGAAAGAAGTGAATGGCTTGAATGTTATATATTTCCGCTTTCCGAAGAGAATTATTGTGAAAATCTCTATAAAAATCATTTAGCAGGTGGCAAGTGAAAACAAACTGTCACAATTGGTGACACGTGGATACTAAATGACTGTAACGGAAAAAGATAAATTTATTACAGGAAAAAGAGGCCAAAAAAACTTACAGATTTGGTTCAAGCACTGCAAAGAAAGTTTCTCTAAAGTACTTATGGTGTTTGCTGGAATCTCTTACAACGGAAAATTAAAGATAAAAAAAGTTGAGAAAAATATCAAAATTAAGCCTACTTATTATCAAAACAATTTTCCAGTTTCTATGTTTAAAGAAGAAATACCAATACTTTATCCTACGGTACTTAAAAGAGTTGAATACCATCAGGATAAAGCCAGCAGCCATATATTACAAAAGTACAATGGCGTTTCTTGAAAAATTGACAAGAGAAACTGGAATCAAGTGCATACCATTTAATCATATTCCAATCAAGCTCTCAGATCTTTCAGCAATGGATTATTGTGAATTTGGACTATTAAAACAAGCTCTTGAGAAATGCCGACAAACTACGTTTAATCGACTCTGTAAATTTGTGGTGGAGGAATAGAACAAATTTCTACTTACAATTTTACAAAAAGTCAACAACAAGAGCTACTAGATAGAAAGTATTAAAAAGCAATTGTTTTAATTTATGTAATTTATTTAGTTTTTTTTCAAAATCGTTCCCAATATGTGTAAACATTCTCTGTGTATTCAAAATTAATATAGTGATTACAAATGGGTATAGCTATCTAATCGATAAAAAAAAATGTATATAAAATTGGGAGGAACCTCAAAATTTCGTTAGTTGTGGCGCAAGCACAAGGATTCGTAAGTTCGTATCACATAGCTCAGAAATCCGGCTCATTGCGGCGGTATCATAAGTGGGAATGGCGAATCATGCAGAGAAGGCATTCTATGAGTTACAATTTCACAACTGTCGATCTTTCATCACAGTGCAGAGAAGATTTCGTCAGAAAATTCAGTTACTGTGTGAAAATCAGCGAAGTTTTAGTTCTTTTCGTCATTTTCAGAATGTATGACGTGAAATGGACTACCGCTTACACGTTGTCCGCGTGACCAAGGACAGTCATATAGAACATTTATGAAGCATTTAAACAAATTTTGTCCCTCCTTTAACATTCTGTGTAATTCTTATCGATACATTCTGTTCCATTAAATAATTATAACCGTTTGTAATCGTTATATTCATTTTGAATCGCACTTCATTTCTAATGGCATAACAAATTTATGAGACGTCACAATCATGTTGCAAATGACCAAAGGCGTCACAGTCATATCGATACTAAAGATGCCCCCTTTATATTTTGATACATTAAGATTCTTGGTTTCTTGTGTTTTCGTAAATCATCTCAAAAATATAGTGTCCATTTTTTTTTTATCGTTACAAAATGAGACATGTTGATGTCATTTACCTTGGAAGGATTAGTTTACATTTTGGCTATATTTTGGATATATTGTTCCAGGGATTATAAAGTCTCTAGATATTGTATGCATATCTATATTATAAAGGACAAACATATCTGTGCGTAACGCATACATCATTCTGCGAATGGCAGCATTTGAAATTTAAAAGGAAATTTCGGTTTTGCAATTTTCGCAACAGCAAATTTTTAAACTTTTAAACATCGCACATTTTCAATTTTTACACCGTCGTATAGGGATAAAAATGTACTTTTATATGTGATTTGTTTGAAAGCTGTATCTCAATTTATTTTTGAGATATTATTTTTTTTGTAGTTTTTAATACCATTTTTCTAATCGTGGCAACAAAAGTACTCCATTTCTATTGCAAGTAAACGGAAAATAGTCGAAAATAGGAGATTACCTTATCTTTATGTTGCCATTTTCTCATAAAACCTGAAAAAAAAGTTGAAATTCAAATACGTGTTATGTCAACAATATCGTCTGTTATTCCGCGATAATGACGTCATATGCGTACTTTTCTATAGATGAAATTTAAGAGCGGATGCAAATGACGTCATTTTATAAAAAAAAAGCATGCATTTAATTCTTAAAACTGAAATATGCTTTGTAGAAGTGCGTCATTTTCACGCCCCAGCTGCTTTGAAATTCTTCATAGGTGAAAATGCTTCACTTTTGAAAATAATGTAATCGAAATCATACACTGATAGAACGCAATGTTTTACAAAAATTTAGAGTGTCTTTATAAAAGAGAGGTGGCATACAAATAATAGCTATTTATATTACAGAACTTGATGATTCTCGCCTGGATGGTTTGCTTCGCCGAGTTAGACAAGCAAATAGAGAGATCGTGGCAATAATTCGAGGTTTAAAATAATATCAGGTTCCTCAAGTTTTTGTCCAAAATTCTCTCGGTTAATAAAATTTGAATGTTATTCTTTAGGCCATTTTTCATAATTTTATATCTACACTAATATTATAAAGAGGTAAAAAATGTTTATTTGTAGGAGGTAAGCTCTGGAATTAACGAACCGATTGCAAAAGTAATGGCATAAAAATGATGGTGTTAGTCCAACTTAGAACATAGGCTGTATCTTATGTCCCTGCCACTGGCCAAAATGGGGTGCAGGAGCAAAAAACGTTCTAAAAATGCGATTTTTGTGTTACTGAAGGGCCTAGAAACATGAAGTTTGGAATGGTAGTTACATATAACATACTAATGATCTCCAAGGACATTCCTGAAAAAAAAATCGAAATTTAAAAGGGGTGAGAATGCGCAAAAGGGCGTTCTAAAAGACTTTCTAAATGGCAAGGGTTAAAAGGGGTGAAAATGAGCGAAAAGCGTTCTAAAAATAATTTGTAAATTGCGATTTCTCCGCAATTTCAGAAAGTAGCAAACCGATTTCAAAAATAATGGTGTCAAAATGATGGAGACGACCCTTGCTCAACATAGGCTGCATTTTAATTAGGAGCCACTACCCCTAAGGGGGGTGCAGGAGCAAAAAAACGTTCGAAATTGCGATTTTTGTGTTACTGAAGGGACCAGATACATGGAATTTGGCATAGTAGTTACTTATAAACAATCTCTAAGAACATTTCTTAAAAAAATCGAAATGTAAAAGGGATGAAAATGCGCGAAAAGAGTACTAAAAACGTTCTAAATAGCGATTTCTACGCAATCTCAGAAAGTACCCAACCTATTATAAAAGTAATGGTTGAAAATTGATGATGACAGCCCTTGCTCCAACATAGGCTCTATTTCATGTCGCTGTCACTACCCCCTGGGGGTTGCAGAAGCAAAAAACGTTGTAAATTGTGATTTTTGAGTTACTGAAAGGCCTAGATTCCTAAAATAAGGCAGGACAGTTATTTATAAGATACAAATGATCTCTATGAATATTTCCTAAAAAATCGAAATTTAACCCATTAACCGCCAAAACTATAAGGTAAGAAGCTTTCAACTTTTCAGATGAACGTCGTTTGCCAGCACAAATTCTAAAAGACAATTTTCGCTTTATTTGATCATAACATTTTGTGTCCTTAAGTAAAGATAATTTTTTAATTGAAAAATATTGGTGGATATGTAAATAATTTAAACTTGCGTATTTATTTTGATCGTTGCGTGAACACAACACCAGCAGGTAATGGGTTAAAAGGGGTGAAAATGAGCGAAAAGCGTTCTAAAAAAAATTTGTAAATTGCGATTTCTCCGCAATATGAGGAAGTAACGAACCGATTTAAAAAATAATGATGTAAAAACGATTGTGACAGCCCTCGCTCCAACATAGGCTGTATTTCATATCGGTGCCACTACGCCAAAGGGGGTGAAGGAGCAAAAAACGATCTAAATTGCGTCTTTTGTAATACTGCAGGATCTAGCAACTTGAAACTAGGCATGGTTGTTACTTATAAGTTATAAATGATCGCTAAAAACATTTCCTAAATAATTTGAAATTTAAAAAGGGGGAAAATGGACGAAAAACGGTCTAAAAAACGTTTAAATTGTGATTTCTACGTAATATCAGAAAGTACCCAACCGATTTCAAAAGTAATGGTTGGAAATTGATGATGACAGCCCTTGCTCCAATATAGGATCTATTCCATATCGACGTCACTGCCAACTTGTGGTTGCATTTTAAAACACGTTCTAAATTGTGTGATACTGAAGGGGCTATCAACTTGAAATGTGGCATGGTAATTACTTATGAGATGTAAATACTCTCTGAGAAGAGTTCCTTAAAAATTTGAAATTTTAAAGGGGGTGAAAATGAAAGAAAAGCATTCTAAAAATGTTCTAAAGAGCGATATCTACGCAGTCTCAGAAAATATAAATCGATTTCAGAAATAATGTTTTCAAATTGATGTAGACAACCCCCGCTCCAACATAACCTATATTTTACGTTGTTGTCACTACCACTTGGGGGGGGGGGGGGTACAGGAACAAAAAATGTTTTAAATTTCGTTTTCTGTGTTACTGAGGGGGTCTAACATTTTAAATTTGGAATGGTAATTACATCAAAGATGCAAATGCTTTCTAAGAGTTCTCGAATGAAAATTCCAAATTTAAAAGGATGAAGTGAGCGAAAAGCGTTCTACATTACGATTTATATGCAATCATATGAAATACAAAACCGATTTCAAACATAATGGTTGCAAATTGATGGTGATAGAACTTGCTCAAACATAAGCTATATTTTATGTTGGTGCCACAACCCCTTGAAGGTAGCAGGAGCAAAAAACTTTCTAAATAGCGATTTCTGCGGTACTGAAGAGGCTAGAAACTTTAAATATAACACGGTAGTTACTTATAAAATATAAATGTCCTCTAAGAACAGTCGAAAAAAATTCGAAATTAAAAAGGAGTGAAGCGAAGGGAAGGAGCGAAAAGCATTCTAAAATAGTGCTAAATTACGATTTCTATTGAATTTCACGAAATAATAAACCGATTACAGAAGTTATTGGTTGCGAATCAAGAGTGATAGTCTTTCATCCTATACGGGCTATATATTATTCCGGTGTCACTAACACCTGGTTGTCAGGAACAACAAGAAAGCCTTTAAAAATATGTAAATTCCGTTTTCTATAGAATATTAGGAAATACTAACCGATTTCAAGGTTAATGTTGGCAAATTAATGGTGACAGTCTCTATTTCAACATTACGTTCTATTTCAACTCTGTTTAGGCATTTTATGTTGGTGCCACTAACACCAGAGAGGTGGTAGACTGTTAGAGAAGAAGCTTGGAATTTGACATGATGGTTAATTTATGATGAATGTGTTAAGATGGTTTCTAAAAAATTCAAAACTTCAAATGAATGCTGAAATGAATGATGAAATGAATGAATGAAATGAGCATAAAAGTCTCAAACTACTTTCTAAGTTATCATTTAATTGGAATTAGTTTTAGTTATTGTTATTAATTAAAATCTCATTTCTGTCTATTGCACTTTTATATTGAATTTTATTCAAACTGTGACTTAATTTGTAATTTTTAAATTATTCCAAAAGTTTTCTTCTAATAAAAAATAGTCATGCAAATATCACTTGGTATATTTCAACTATTACGCGAGCAAAGCCGAGGGGCTTGCTAGTATGTTATATTTCAGTAATAATATATTGATATAAGTAAAGTCTCGATAAATGAGTTTTTTAAGTTCTTGGCCGAAGTTATGGCCTTATGGTGTTATATTTAATATCTTTAATCGTGTTTTTAAATGGTTTTAATAAAGTTTTGTTTAATTTATAATCTGACTTCTTTTTGCATATGTGTGGACACCAGCCCTTTAAAAATATCTGCTTTAATTAGTTGTGGCTTCTAGGCTTTAATGGATTTTTGCCCTAGCAGCCCGTTAGTTACAGCCTTTTGAACAGAATGAAATTGGTATGCACTTATCAAGTGCACTAAAATATACATTCAGTACAATATGTGGTACAAAAAATACTTATAAAACTAGTAATCTATATATTTAAAACACATGTGTGCTTTTTAGCCATCTGCCCTGATCTTTCTGCTGAACCAATTTTACTAATATATATATATATATATATATTTAACTGAAAGCTGTTCATTTGTAGATATGATCGCACTAGCTATTTTTTTTTTTAAATATCCCCACTTTTATATTTTAATTTTAAAAACATTTTATGAAATATCTTCAAAAGGATGAAAATTAGATATATTTCATTATTGCAGACAAGAGAGAAATAATGAAGTTTATTTATCTTTATTCATGCCATTTTCTGATAAAAATTAAAAATTGTTGATAAAAATTGTTGTATAGGGTTTAGTGATATAAAATCCCATTAGGGGCGTAATATTTTGAACGGAAAATGACATACTGCTTTTGAAATCACGCATTTTTACTCATAAATTTTCCATATTGTTTTTCCATCTGCATGTGTACTCATACTAAGTTTCAGACATTAGGCGAAATGCTTATTTAAGAGAAAATAAAGTCATATTTAAAAGACAACGATCATTTTCTTAGATAAAACTAAACATTTTAAAACAAATGCATCTAAAAAAACATAAATTACGGAAATTTTTACTCTCCGGTACGATGATTAAAATCTCAAGTTAAGAGTGCGTCTGTTCACATAAAAGATGCTGCTAACAATCGTGACTTCAAGTTTTGGGTTAAAATGATTTTAAAATGATCAAACAAAATGCAATTTTTTTTAAATGATGAATACGGATATTACAAGTGCGTATGTAAATTTTGAGAAGGTGATAAGGATGCCGGGTTTAGATTTCACGCGGAAAAAATTCTACGATCGTGTCAGAGTGGAATACATTTTGCTGTTTTTCGTTCCGTAAAACTAAGCATAAGAGCCTCAATTGATAACCTAACCCTAATAACTGATCTTTATTATATTTTACTGATTACGTGTCTATATTATAAAGGACAAACGTATCTGTGCGTAACGCTGACATCATTTTGCGAATAACACTCACCGATCAAATTTCGGTCTTGAAATTTTCACTAATGCAATTTTTTAATCTTCTGACTATTGTACATTTTCAATTTTCGTCGCATAGGGAAAAAATCTACTTTCAAATGCAATTTGTTTAAAAATTGTATCTTAATTGACTGATTTATTACGTTTTTAAAAATAATTTTTAAGCAATAATAATTTTTTAAGTTTATCTTTCTTAAAACGTGCTGGCTTCAATACATAATAATAATAAACATTGTTCAGCATTTCTTTCTAACTATTTTTGCATAACGAAATTAGTTCTTTCTTTAAAACCAAATAAAAGAGTAATATTAAAAAAACACAAATATAACATATTTGCAATCGTACAATTTACATTTTTAGATCACCAAATAAGAAATATTTTTTCAAATGGAATTTGTTTGCAAAGTGCATCTCAGTTAATTGATAGTCTATGGTTTTAAAAACAATTTTAAAGCCTGAATTTTTTTATTTTATTTATCTTAATCGCGCGGAGCTTGATTACGAAAGATTAATCCGTTTGCGCTTAAAACAACACAAAGAGTTCATCATTTTCTTAAGGATAATATCCATAAAAAAGCTTCCTTATGAATAAATAAATAAAATAATATAAATAAAACACAAATTTAACAGACATGTGAGCTCTGAAATTATCAGAATATAAAAGGATGCCATAAGTAGCAAAATCTTGGTCAAATAACTCTTAGCATGCGGCTAATAAGAAAATATCGCTTTTGATAAATTTCAAACCTTTATTTGATTGCATAATTTATATTTTTCATATGAAAACTACTTTTTTAATGTTAGTGAGCAATCTAAAAAATTTATTGAATATAAAAAAAGTTATTAGTTTTCAATTTAAAAAAAATATTTTTTTCATCTATTTTCTGTAACCCGGGAAGCCCGAGTGCGACCCCCTAGTCTCTCTAATTGGACAACCACTTGGAAATACATCACTTTGACGTCGCAAATGACCACAGAGGTCGCAACATAATGTTGACCTAAATGACCTCTCAGTGTTTTGGCACATTACGATTCTCATTTGATTACAATTTCGTAAACCTTCTGTGCTAATTTTTTAATGCTTTCCAAAATAGTTGAAATGTGTTTATGAATTCGGTGTGTCTGTCCGTCTGTCTGTCCATTCTCTAAGGGTCTGTTCAGAAGCGCAATTCACTCCGCGCGCGCGCTCTCAGAAATTTTTGCCATGGAGTAGGTCTTATCAAAGAAAGGAATTAAAAAGGAAATTCAATTATTTCATTATTCTTCTCGTTCAAAACAAGTAAAAACAACAACTACATTTTTTTGTCCGTCCAAAACATGATTTTCGTAACAGAAATACTGAACAGAATTTACCTATGATTATTTAACAGAATTTGACTATGTTCACTCAGATAAAATCCAAAATATTCGGAAAAACATCACTTGACTTACTTCTTCTACATTAGACCGTTCAGTGTATAAAATTTGCCAACCAACCTCACCCAAACTTGACAGGTTCGACCCAGAAAAAATTTCTGGGCGATTTCATAACCTGATTCCGCGCTTTGTGTTTATGTTTTATTGATTATGCTTTGTTTGATAGGTTGATGCATAGAATTTAACAATTCAATTGGTGATCTAAAAATTTTATCTTTTTAACAATTTTCTTTTTATTTGTTTAAAAATGATTTATCATTTGCAGTATATTTTTCGTGATAAATCGAATGCGGTTAATAAACCAATATTGTGATATTAACACATTACGAGATTTATTTGTTGTCCACTATACTGGATGGATTTCAATGGAATTTGCACTGTTAGTTAGACAATTTTTCCGAAAAAGTTTTAGTATGTATATTTCTTATTTTATGATTGCATATTTTAATACCGTGTGGATAACAGTCCAAAATACATCATAAAACATGAGAAACAAATGGCACTCAAAATCATGTTAGTATAAGCAAGATACTTACTTATAATATTAGTAGAAAATTTCTAATTTATAACTATTCTAATTATACTTTATTTAATACAAAACTAGTCGGCAAATCCCATATATTTTATCGCTTTAAAAAATATATGTGCAGATATTTTTACTTAAAATGATGTACATCTATTACATTTTATTTTTAAATTTTCCTTGTTGATTTTAACACTTTTTGATAAAAATTCACTCCGAAATTACTAAAAGAAAAGAAAGAAAGAAAGAAAAAAAAGAAAAACATGAAGAAATATGTGCAAACGAATATTTTCACACAATACTTATTTTTGAATTTGAATAATATATATACCGGGTGTCCCAAAAAGGACTGACTGATTTTAAAATTCAATAACTTGCAAATGGTGACAGATATTAAAAAAATTCTTGTAGGAGGGTTATGCATAAGGTCAAAAGTTTTATTACAGTGATTTTCAATTTTAGTTCGATTTACAAACAATAGATGGCACTGTAAGCAACAGTCGCTAAATACAGGCTCGATTTTTGGTCCTTTATCTTGTTCCATGCAGAAAAAGGAGATGGAAATGTATTATCCGGGCCACGAAGTACCAAAAATCGAGCCTGAATTTAGCGACTATTGATCGCAGCGCCATCTATTGTTTGTAAATCGAACTAAAATTGAAAATCACTGTAATAAAACTTTTGACCTTATGCATAACCCTCCTGCAAGAATTTTTTTAATATCTGTCACCGTTTGCAAGTTATTGAATTTTAAAATCAGTCAGTCCTTTTTGGGACACCCGGTATATATATATATGTATGTATGTATATATCGCAAGTACCATGTCAAACTCCCCAATTAAAAAAACAGTGTTGCCAGTGGGCTACTTTTTTTTTATTATTCAGATTTCTTGATTGGCACCACTTTTTTGGAATAGTAAAATTCACCTTATTTAATGACATATTAATTAAAGCGATAACAAGGTGAATTTTAACATTGTGAAAAACGGTGCCAAACAACAGATATGAATTTCAAAAAAGTAGTCCACTGGCAGCACTGTTTTCATATTGGATAGTTTGACATGGTACCGATGATGATACATGAGCAGACATGACGATACATGAGCAGTTGTATGAAATATTTTTATATCTGCGCGCATGCGCAGGTAAATTTACATTTCATACAACTGCTCGTATTTCCTCAAATATTTAATATATATACATTTCAACTGCACTATATTATTTCTACTACAGTTTGTCAAATTTTCGGAATCTGGCGTTCAATGTGGAAGAAAACCATACATGATATAAGCCAAAAACCTGCCAGACTGTTTTTAACTTTTTGAAAAAATCGATATACCTTCATGAATATACGTTGTATTCTTACATATTGTACAATATATACATATTCATAATAAGTAGAAACAGATCATTTCGTGCGCTTTATTTTACAATGTGACCTTAAATATTATTATTTTTCTGTGATTTTTTTGCTGGCCAAAAATTGTCTTGTTGATCAAATCGCCGTGATAAATATTCATCATAATCCTGAGGTTCCAGGACAATCGGACAAATATATCTTTAAATATTCGACAAAATGTCTGAAATTGAAAATGACCGGTGAGTAATGGCCATATAGTGTATATATAATTATCCTAAACGAATGTATACTAAGAAAATTAATTGATTATTTACTTTTAAAAAATCAGAAAGAAAGATCAACATTTATATAAAGATAACAGTGATGTCCTCTACTGTACTTGCAAATCTTATTTTATTATTATTTTTTTAAGTTAAAAATTTAGAGTTCTCGTTGTTTAATTCTCTAGAAAATGTTCTGTTGCCTGAATCCGCCTAAACAGAGTTAATATACAGATGGTCCTCAACCGGGTATAAAAGTAGAGGATTTTATTTCTTTTAAGTATCGTTTAATATCGTTAATCGTTCACAACCTCAAAATTTAATAATGACAGATTTAAATGTATTTAAGATTATTTATTCCTTTCGTTTCTGTATTAAAAAGAATTCGCAAGAATATTCTCTCCAATCAAACAAAAACATGCACGGATGGGTTCATTTAGTGATATAAAATTCAAACTAGACGAATTTTACTTTCAAAAGGCTTTTATGCTGAGAAACATGAAACTTAAGACGAAAAATTTAAATAAATGCGAACTTTCCAAAAATTTTGCTTCATCAAAGTTTTCTAGATTTCGCTGATTTACATTTTCAAGTACAACAAAGTAGTTTAGATGAAAAGGTTTCTGTTTTTGATCAACATGCAAATTTTAAATAAAAATGTAGATTTTGTAGGATATTCATAACAGGAACTTGCTTGGAGGATGAAGGGGCAATATATATCAGTAAAAGAATTTCCTTGAACAAAATTTTAGAAATAAATTGTACACACTTCTATAACAAATATATTGTAAAGAAAATGAAAATCTAAAAAATAATAATTACATTGTTTTCTTTTTTGATGTTTTGAAAAAAAAAACTATTTATTAGTTTTTGAAAATAGCTGATGTAAATAATTTCCAAAATTTTCTACAGCAGTTTCATTCATATTTATTTTCTGTGCGTCAATACACCATATTTTAGAAATGTTAAGTATATTTTAAACGACATTTCTTTCTCTAGAAGTCCTCTATAACGTTTTTTTTTTCTCTTATTTTCTTCTTAACACTTTCGTGTTTAATTGTAAAAGCTTTCAAAACGTCGATTTATTTGTGTATTATTTCTTTAACGTTTTATTTTCGGAAATATAATTGTAAAGCCACGAAATTTAAAAATGCTCTTGAGGGTCAGTACAGTGCGTAATCCAATGAAATTTTAACACTATTTAAAGTGCGTTTACAAATATATTTAAATTATTTAGGATGCACAGTAACATATCTGTTTTTCTTAATCCAAGAATATACAATATAGTCACGAATGAAAATATATAGTAAGATCTTCAGAGGTGTCCTCGATACCTTAAACGTTTACTTTATCATTAAAAAACTATATATATATGTGAGATTTAAAGAATCGGTACTTTTTCAGTATATGCCTTTGCGCTCTTTAATAAATGTTGGCGTAATTTGGGCTACAGCAAGTGGTATTTGTTACCAAATGATATGAACAGCTATGAAAACAAACCTGATGGGCATTTATTCTTCTTTATACATTCATTCACATATATATACGTACAATTTACTTCTGTCCATGTATAAAAATAAATAACTGTCCTCTTTAAAGAGAATAAAGTGTATAAATATTGAAAATATTGCTTGTATACAGTGTGTCCACGTATAACCTGACCGACCTTTATTTTCGCAACCATTGATCATAGATGCATACTTCCAATTAAAGAAATGGTTTAAATAAGGTAAAGAATTATTTTGAAGGCGATCTGGGTCAAGAAAAACATTTATTAAAAAAATACGAAATTTAAATTTTTATACGGCCCTCCGGACCTATAGGTGATATTTAGTGAAAATTTACTGTGACACTAACAAATAAGGCAAAAAACAAAATCCCATTCATCTAACATTAAAATTGACTTAGTTATGGATCTTTGAAATGCATGACTTATACCACATTTTTGCATATCAAAACAGACGATTTCGGCCATGCTTTCAAAGTCGTATATAAAGTAATTAAACTTATTTCAAGGTATCTGCGCTTTGAAAGACATCGTACAACTATTACGGTTGAGTTACTTTTATTAGTTAAGATTCAGATTAGTTAAAATATTTTTATTTTAACATATGCTGTATATTGTAAGGATTCGAGGCTACGATTTCTTTTAACAAAAATTATGTTACTTTCATAAGGTTTTATGTAACTTGCAACGATCGTCTTTCCAGCTTAAAATTTGTACTCGAACATGCACTCACTTTCAAATGTCCGATCGAAGTTAAATTTTACATACTGACTTAAAACCGATGTATGTAATATTATTATGAATTTCGACGCTTACCATCTTATACATACTTATATTAGAGGATAACACAAAAAAAAAAAATCGGATAGAGTACCGTCAACAAGTTTAAGAAAAAAGTTTTAGATTAGATAACATAAACCTGCGATTGTTGTGCTTTTTAATTTTTATAATTATGTTTTATGTATTTTTAATGCTGAATAAAAAAATTATCCTCACTTTTAACTATCATGTTAGGATTTTTCTCAAATCGTAAATTTCAATATTTCAAATGAAAATCAAATTTCGAAGTAATTGCTTAAAAGGCGCAAAGGCCAACATAGTGAAAAAGATTCCAAGACGGGACTCGAACCCGGGCCATCAGTATAGCGCACTGACGTTCTACCGACTAAACCACTTCGAACGATACACAGCTCGGAAATTTTCTCACTGTTATTTGTTGGCAAGGCTACAAGCGCAGCACAAGATGGAATATTTATCGTGAGCCACCGACCCGGGGCTAACACGAAACATAATTAAATCCAGCATCGATAGAAACTATATTAATAAATGGAAATTATTCCAGAGAGAAACATTCGCCTTGGATACAATATTTCAAATGAAATTTTCCGAGCTGTGTATCGTTCCAAGTGGTTTAGTCGGTAGAACGTCAGTGCGCTATACTGATGGCCCGGGTTCGAGTCCCGGCTTGGAATCTTTTTCACTATGTTGGCCTTTGCGCCTTTTAAGCAATTACTTCGAAATTTGATTTTCATTTGAAATATTGTATCCAAGGCGAACGTTTCTCTCTGGACTAATTTCCATGTATTAATAACGTAAATTTCAAAGTTAAAAAATAGCGAAAAATCTGATACTGTAAAATAGATGTAAGAATCTTTTATTCAGTTTAATTTTATTTAATTCCATAATTTATTAGATTTTTCAATTAGATTTTTCTTCAATTTTTTGCCTTATACTGGGTTTCTTACAGCTAAACAGTTCAGGTGTCCAATGAAGTAAGGATGCGAGGGGGGGATCAATTTTAGCTTTGAGCTTTTTAACTTTGAAATTTGCGATTTGAGAAAAATCCTGACGTGATGTTTTAAAATGAAGGTCATTTTCGGATTCAGCGCTAAAAAATACAAAAGAATCAATTTTCAAAAGCTAAAAAATATTGCACAACCCAAAATTTGAAAGACAGTGTAATCTAACAGAGTTTTAAAATATGTAACACTTTGTAAAAAATTGAGGCTGTTGGTTTTCGTTTCTTTATTTAACAAAATTTCTGTTATTGTTATCCTCTTATATATTCAGTATAAATTGTATATTTTGCATAATATGTCACAATGATTAAAGATTTCAAATTTATATTGCAATGCTAATTTTACTCTCAACCATTTCTTTAATATATCTGACGAGATTATATTTCTACAAAATGTAACTGACTGATTTGTGAATGACCTCTAATTTGCAGCAAAAAATATCCTCCAACTTTATGCAGCTATTACTCGTTCAATTTTCATCGTAGAATAACGGGACTTTTTTTGCCTTACTTTTCAGTGTAATAAGAAAATTTTACTAAATATGACTTATAGGACCGGGGGACCGTATAAAAATTTAGATTATGTAATTCTTCACAAAATTGTTTTTTTTTTTTTTCGCTTCAAACTTTTTTTATCTTAACTCTGCACCAAATTTTGACCACCTTTCTAATCGAAAAATATGCATCTATGACCAATGGTTGTGAAAATAAATGTCGGTCAGGTTATACGTGGACACCCTGTATATGAAACATTGAATAACTTTGCCAGAAAATATGTTGTCAAATTCCTTTCTTTCTCCATAGCTTTTTCGCTATTTCGCCAAGGCTCCTATTCTGGAGCAGCACCAAAGAATAATTCATAAAAAAAGATTTTTCTTTTATGCCAAAAATATTCAGAAACGATTTCGAGTAGTTTTTACAGTGTATTAACCTATTTCTTCAAACCGAAAAGAAGATTTTTCGGATGCTATGAGATCTCAAGCTAACATTTTCATCTGCGTAACTGAATTTATGCATAACAGACTAATACATTTTTTTAATGTTAATTTTAATGCTGTTAATTTATTATATTTAACTCCAAATTATGTATGTTGAAGACAAAAGTGTTTGATGGATAATCGATAACATCCGAAAAACCTATATTCCGGTTAATAAAACTCATTAATGTAATATAAAACTACTTGGGAAAGTTTCTGATAATCAGCGGTATTAAAAGGGACTGCTTCTTTAAATCTCGAAATTATATTGGTTGCTAAGGTTTCTCAAGATAAAGAACATTTTTCAGAATCGTAGGTAGCACGAATGAGGCTATTTTCGTTCGTGATTATACGATATTTTCACAGATTAAGAAAAATTCTGTTTATTTATTTATTTATTTATTTATTTATTTATTATTATCGTGTATATTATGATTTATGGGCGTTATTTATTTTTAGTACATTTTAATGATTTTTCAACTTCAAACATAGGAAAACTTATGCGCGTTATTGTGATGCACCAAGAACACATATTATAGAAACTGGTATCCGTAGCGTTTAAGTCCTTTTAAATAAGTTCAAAGAAAAAATCGAAGGCATTGCGATGCGTTGTATCCGTTTTTATTATTGACTGAAAAGTGTAAATGCACCTATAGTGAGCCACGTACCAATAGCGGGACACACTCTGTTAAAATTTAAAAATAAGACAAAAATTCATTTCTCAAAAAATATGGACAGAAATCTGATTGATTGATATCCTTAAATGTTAACTATCCTTAAACTGTTTGGAGTAATTGTTTTATTTTCTACTGGTACATTTCGTTATTTTCTAGAGTGTCTTTGGCTTTTTGGAAAAAGCCAAAAAGTGATTTTTAAGCAAATTCTTAGAGATTTCATTAAGAGATAGGTTTTTATTTCAAACACAGTATATTTAATATTATGTTTCATATCAAATTAAACTACTGTTGAATACTCTACTACATCATAAATAATTTGTTGGATAGGCCAAAGACTTAAATGTTCATGCATCAGAAATTTACATAGACCCAATACTGGAGCATAGAGGAAAGTAATTTTGTTTTTTCATTTTTTTCCGAAAAATATATTTAGAAACATTGAATGTTTATTCTGATACTTGAAGGTTAGGACTAGGCTATAAAAATTATATATCTTTTGGAATTCACCAACACTTTAACGATTAGATAAATGCCATTAAGTTGCCCATTACTGGTGCGTTTACTTTAGTTAATTCTTTAACTGTTAGTTCGTGTGGCATTAGTTTCAGTTGCAAAAATTCTTTAAATCATGACCTTCATCAATGAAATATCCATTTACATCAGATCACAGAAAAAGGGCGTCGTCCACAGAAGGAAATATGGAAACATATTTTCTGCAACGTATTGACTGTTTCATATACACAAGTAATTCGTTCAGTATTTATACAATTTATTTAATATAAATAAACTTTAATATTAACGATTATACTTAATATAAATAATATAAATAGTAATATCTATTCCAGATACAAGCGTAAGTAACTTGCATAAAAACAGTTATAATAAAGGAATAAAAAAGAAAATACAATACATATATAATTTACATCTATATAAATACACATATAAACAAAAATAAAAGTTCGTCATGTTTGATTTCATTTCTTTTATATCTTTTGACAACAAATCTGACTTTTTCCAACTCGAATTGGGAATTGCTTTAAAAAAAAATGCAAAGGCTCTTATAGTGGAAAAGTATCGAAATATGTCTAACTTGATCCCCTCTAATCCATAAACATATAATCAACTTTGTCTCGGGCGGAATACTGTCTACGACGAAAAGCATTTCTTGTTTCCGATTGCTTTCACCGGAGATATAGTTTACATTACTTATATTTTTAAGTTACAAAACTTAAATTTCTATGTGGTCTTTGTGTTCTGAAAGTAACATATGAAAAACTTTCGCTAGCAACCAAAACAGTAAACATTCCATTCTTCTACGACCAAAATGTACCAAGTTATGTTCCTTTGAAATTCGTAAATTTTCAGTGTTTTCTCAATTAAAAAAACATTCTTAAGCAATTCCCTTAGACATGTTATAAAGGTTACAAAGTCTTTGTGTAATCCTGGATATTATTTGTAAATTTTATTCACTACACACAGCACGCAAAAATTAGTTAAACTCAAAGACGCATAACAAAACTGAATGCGTGTTTTTATCGCTTATAGATGATACTGTGGTGGAAATTTTTTGTTCTAATGTGAATTAATGATAATTATTATGCACGTAATATGCTACAATAAGTATTTTCTAGTGCTCCCCAATACCGTAGGATAATTTTATTATATATAAAATAATGCAACGTTATTAAAATATGTTGCAAACATATTTCCCGAAAGACCATTATGGAACCGAATTATTTTGTGTAACCCTGTAAACGAATTAAAAATACTTTGCACGCCATAAAATGTTTATTTTTTTTTTTCAAAATGTAAAAGCACATAACCAATTTAGATGTTTGCGTATTATACATATGCTTAATATGAGGTCATACAACAATTGAAGTACAGCATAGTTGAAAATAACGATAATTTTTTTGTACAAAATATGTGTGCATAAATTATTAATTTAATTTAAGTCTCTACACTTTTCCAGTTATTTTTTATTTAAAAAAATATTTATAGTTTTTAATATTTTCCGCAATCTTTTATAAAGTATCCACGCTTTTCTATTTTGCTTTTAATTAGATTTTACTTATGTTTGTTTAATTTATCCTATTTATTGAAACAATTTTGTTCATCTATTAAAAAAAAAAAGATATAATACCAGTTACATAACATGTCTCAAATATCGAAATGTTCTCTGATTATTAATTTTTTTTTCTATTTAAGTGGTTTTCGCGATTTATATTACGTTTCTGAAGTTTCATTTCTTTTACTGACTTTCATTTTCTGGCAGTACAGTTTCAGTAAATGATATACAGAAATTTACTCTATTTTCTCTTCAAGTTGGTTTTTCTGTTTCATATGAAAAGAAAAAAAAAGCACGCAAGTATTAACATTAGAGTTTTTATGTTAACTTTCTTTATTTTCTCATGTGAGAGTTTGTGTAAATTAATTTTCATTTTTTATTTTCGTTTTATCGTACATTTATTCCCATTCTTTTTAAGGAATTTTCTTTGCAAAACGCTGGTAGTACTTTTTTTCTTTCTCTCTTCAATATTTATAAGAAGATATTCAGTTCGTTAGAAAAATTGCAATACTTTTTTTACAATTCACTTTACTTTATTTAAGATGTTCTGAAATTTATTTCAATATATTTTGTAAATGTATGCATGTCGTTCTAGTCTGTATATTACGGAAGTTTTGTAGCCACACTAACTCGAATTTGCAAAACACGCACTTAAAAAAAATCTTCATATTTTATCAGACTCACATGCGAGGAGACAAATCGAGGTGCTTCGCAGAAATTTCACCAAAAATTATTACATTAAATTGATAAAAGAAAACTGGTGTATTTTTAAACAAATTTTACAAATTTCATCTAAATAATACTTAAAATACTTAACTAATTTACTGAATGTCATTAAGTACTCTTTTTAAAATGCATAGTCAAAAATAGTTAAAATAGAAAGTCGTTAGAACAATAAGCTCTAAAATTGTTTTCATAAATTAATTTTATTGTGAAGTTTGACTTTTGTTGAAATTGAACTTTTTTATAAAAATCAATGAGCATCGTTAGCCTAAATTCGAGTGTACATGTTACATACGTAAAGTAACTCCTTACATTCAAAAGTACTACATGTTTGTCAGCTGGAAATGACATAAATGATGCTACAGACAATATTTAAATTTTAATGGAAATTACTGATACTTTAATTAAATAAATGCCGCAAACATATTATATTACATTTTTAAATTAAGTGCGATAACATGGATTTTCAAAAAATAAAATGAAGAACTTTATTAATGTATTAATGAAATAAAACAATATTTATTTAAAATGTATATAAGAAATTCAATCGTTTTTGAAGTTTTACATTTAACGTTGTATTAAAAAAGTATTTGTTTTTAACTTTATATATAATTTCATCTCTGGAAACAATATAATATGTTTCACAAAAACAAAATTTTACAAATAAATATACTCACTTGCAATTTTTAAAACCAAAGTTTGGAAAAGTATTTTTTTTAATTCACTTATTCATATTTTGTTCCATAAACTGATATATGCGAAATGCGAAGGTTTTTGCAAATTAATTTACTTGCGGTTTATAAAATACTTTAATTATAATTTTTTAACAAATTTAACATGATTTTTGAAATATAAATTTTAACAATATTTTGAAAGACCATTTGTGGTGACCAGCTTAATATTTATAAATAGTAAAGGCTTTTTATTTTACATGTATGTTCATTACAAACTGTGTACTAGAGGTTTTTGTGACTGTTATGAAACAAAAATAGTTTCATAAATCATAAAAAATATCTTTAATATTAAAATTTTTACAAATTTCTAAATATTTGTATCAAAATTTAGATATGTGACCAATGAATGTAACACGAGGTTTAAAAAGTCTTACATTGGTCACATACTTTATCTTTCATAAAACATATTTCGAATTTATTTAAATTTTTTATGTTAGATTATTTGCATGATTTATGAACATATTAAACTATTATAATAGTGAAAAGAAACTTTTGCATACTATTTTAATATAATTATATGCAAAATATAATTGTCTTCATTACTGTAAATATGAGCTTGGTAACCATGGAATGAACCTAAACTAAAACTGAAGAAAAAATATTAAAAATATCCATTAATAATGGATTTTTGTCTTTCTGATATGATTACTAATTTGGTATATGTGCTGAAATAGTTTGAGGTTCAGGCGAATATTCATTTAATTTTCCTTTTGTTCATGTCCTGTTTTTCTTAAATCATACCGTAACAAACTATACTTCCCTTCACAAATCATAAACTAAGTTTCTTAAAACGTAGGTTAAAATAAATTATTTATTAAATGATTTTCATTTGTTAGCATTTTAATTACTGGAAATTTCTCAAACTGATATCATCATGTTATGAAACATGATGATATGATTGTTTACTCGATTTTTTTAAAGTTATTTTATAGCTTGTGTCGAGAATAAATTCTGTAGTACTTTTATTTAACTTTTTCTTTATTCTATCTTTACAAGAAGAACGTATTGGATTCTTGTAATTTTTCAACTTCCGGGTATCAATGGATTAATACTTTTCAGAACATCTTGAATACGATTTGACTGTTTTCAGAAAATATCTAGCAGTGAGTCTGTGTGATTATATATGACACAAATTTTGTGGATGCTCTATCTCAAGAACTAATGCTCGGCTTTTCATAAAAATACATATTATGTTAGATCGTCACAGAAATAAACCCTGGGTAAAGTTTGGTGTAAATCGGTATGTGGATGATGTTGCTATGCTACAGTATTTACGATTTCTGCCATAGCTATATCTTGAGAACAAATGCACGACTTTCAACAAATTTCATATTCCGTTAGATTTTGGCACTAATAGTTCATTTTTAGGTTCGGGTGTATACATCCCAAAATGTGTTGCCGCTATGCTCTGTTTTTCATGATTCATCTATTCGCTATATCCCAAGCACGAATTAGATTGCCATTTAATTTTGGTTGCAGACGATTTAATTTCTATAGAAGGAAGTTTTTGGGATGGCCACAACATATTAGTTTAAATTATTTCCCGCAAATTACAAGATATGACAATTAATTTCCAGGACTGGTGAAATAACTTCTGAAATATAAATGTACAGTACATAACTGATTAATATGTTTCGAAGTAAGATCCGTCTGACGTACTACACGTTTGTGTGCGTCTATAAAATTGTTTGAAACAACTTCCAAAGTCATCTTTGGGAATACCTTAGTTTTGGATTTCATGTTTTCATGAAGACATCAATATCCAGAAATCTTGTTCTCTTTATGCTGTTTTACATTTGGGAAACATTGTCGATGATTTCACCACAAGCTTCCTTTCTGATTTGATTTTGTGCCTCTGATAAACAGTGTGGAGCGAATCTTGCGAAAACCTTGCATTTCTCCAGGTTTTGTGTCAAAATTTCCCCAAACCACCCCCTTTATCAATATCTAGTTCTTCGACGAGACGTAGAATAGTCAATCGGCGATCAGAAGTCACAAGGTCGCGTACATTCTCAATCGCTTCAGGCGTAAGCACAGATATCGGTCGTCCTGTGTGCAGATCATCTTCGACGCTTTCCCGAACACCACGAAAACATCGAAACTATTAAAAAATACGAGAAGATAATGTTGTCATAACCGTACACTTGAGCGACATTTTACGTGTCGCTAACAGTTTTCGACAAGTTGAAACAAAATTTAATTTTTATTATCTGCTTCACTATTTTCACTTCAACAAAAATTCTTTGGCAGCAAACGTTTGCTTGCGTGTTCAACGCCAGAAATTGAAATGAGAGAAGACATGGAAAGCAAATATTATGCGCAGGCACGTGATCATTCAAATACAATCGTTAATCCATCAAGCAACTTTCTATTCAAAAGAAAGTTGCTGCAGTCCTGAAAATTAATAACCACACCATGTAGGTCTGAACTTATCAACGAGAAATTTTTCTAAAAATTCACACAAATAATCTATATATTCATCTATACTAATATTATAAAAAAGGAAATTTGGTTTGTTTGTCTGAACGAGGTAATCTCTAGAACTACCGAACCGATTACAAAAGCAATGGTATCAAAATGATGGTGTTAGTCCATTGTTCAACATTTTATATATTATGTGCATGTCCATGCAATTAACCCAAAGGGGTTGCTAAAGCAAAAAACGTTCTAAAAATGTGATTTTTGTGTCACTGAAGGGCCTAGAAATATGAAATTTGGCATAGTATTTATTTATAAGATGTAAATTATCTCTATGAACATTTCTTGTAACATTCGAAATTTAAAAGGAGTGATAAAGGAGTGACTTTAAAAAATGTTCTAAATGGTGATTTTCTCGCAATCTCAGGAAATATCAAACCGATTTCAAAAGTATTGATTAAAAATTGATGGTGACAGCCTTTGTTCTAATATAGGCTGTATTTTACGTCGGTGTCATTACCACCTGGGTATTGCAGGGGGAAAAATTCTAAATAGAAATTTTTGTGTTACTAAACGTTCTATAAACATGAAATTTGGCATAGTAGTTACTTATCAGATATAAATTGTCTCTAATAACATTTCCTAAAAAAATCGAAATTTAAAAGGGGTGAAAATGCGCAAAGAGCGTTCTAAAAAACGTTCTTAATTGCGATTTCTACGCAATCAATGGAAGTACGGAAGCTATTTAAAAAATAATGGTGTGAAAAGGCTGTCGACATCCCTTGCTTCAAGATAGACTATATTTTTTGTCGGTGCGAGTACCCAAAGGGGTTCAGGAGTAAAAATGTTTTAAAAGTGCGATATTTTGTGTTGTTGAGAGGTCTATGTACATTAAAATTTCCACGGTAGTTACTTATTCGGTAAGAATCCTCTCTAAGATCATTTTTTTAAATATTGGAAATTTAACACTAAACGTACCGTGAGGTGTCATTTTGACCCCTACTAATTAAAAGTATTTCGGTTCGTACTAGGATTTTCTTTATACAATCAGTTTTAAAAATACAAGAAATATATATATTCAACAATAAAGCTGGTGTATGGATTCCCTAGTTGCTTGGCAACTTTACATCCAGGCTAAGAGTAAATCGTGTTACAATGCAATGGGAGCCTTAGAAAAAAGAGCGTTTAAACGCGGCTAGTAGCAACGAAAAATAGAGAGTAAAAGCTAAAAAGATTGACAATTTTTAAAAGAAAAAATTGTTAGTATAACTAGTAGGAAAAAAAAGTGTTCCATACGATCCACATATATGTCCAGGACAGGCGAAAAAGCTACCAAAGGAAGCCCCATAAAAAAAGACTCAATTCAGAGACCATACATTTAATATAGCTTGATAAGTAAAAAAAGTTTAACACAGTGAAGAAAAGAAACAAAACTAAATATATACATAATTACAAGAGAATTTAAATTACTATAAGTAAAAAAGAATAAAAATGTAAGAAAAGCTACAGTGAGGAGAGTTGCAACTCAAAATACAAGAAAGAAAAAGGTTAAATAAATAAGTTAAGCAGTTTAAAAAAAAAATTCTGGTGTAAAATATTTTTGTTAAACTTGAGTAAAATTTACGGTAATTTTAGTGTTAAAAGGGGTGAACATGCGCGAAAAGTGTTCTAAAAAACGTTTTAAATGGCTAATTCTATGCAATCTCAGGAAGTATCAAATTTCAAAAGTAATGTTTGCCAATGAAAGGTTTTGCTCTAACATAGGCTCTATTTTATGTCGGTGTCACTAACTAAAAACGTTCTAAATTACGCATTTTATACAATCTTATGAAATACTTAACGAATTTTTTAAATAATGGTTGCACATTGGTGGTAAACCTACTCAAACATAAGCTATACTATTTTATGTCGGTGAGACTAACACCGGAGGGTTGCAGGAGTAAAAAATGTTCTAAATTCCGATTTCTGTGATACTGAAGAATCTATAAAAATGACATGGTATTTAGTTATAAAATATAAATGCTCTCTAAGAATAGTCGAAAATAAAGAAGTAAGAAAATATCGTGATGTCTAAAGATATCAAATACATTAACGTTTAAATTTATGTATGATAATTTTATGTATGATAATTGCTACGGCTTTTCACTGATTTTTTAGATAACTTGTAGCGATCGACTTACTCTTGCTATTCATCAAAATGTCATTAAATTATATATTTTACGGGTCATTATCAGATACTGAATGCAGCTTTAATTATTCCAGGTCATCAAATTCTAGCGAAAATAACATACCTTACATTTCTTTACAACCTATTTAATTACGAAGTTTATTTTAGAAATAAGTCCCATAGTATCGTAAGATTAAATCTTTGAATGTTTAGGTAATGTTTAAACATAATAAAAATAAATATAATAAAAATTATCCTCAAATATATTATTATAATTTTCTTATAAAACCCAAACCTGTAACGATGATATCAAAATAAATCGTTAATCTGACGTGAAAAGTTTTAAAAAGCCTTTATACGAATCAAAGTGTAATTTATTAATCAAATTTTATTTTAAAAATTCCATTGTTGAAAACAGAGTATTCCGTGATACAAAATCTAATATACAATTTGATAAAATTTAAAGCACATTTATTTATTTTAATACTATATTAAGCTGATTAGATATTTTCGAGGGCTCTGCCCCCTACGAGTTCCGCTTCCCAACCTCCGTTCAGACACCGCTTACTCTAAAAACACGCTAATTTGATCGGCATTAAAAATATTACAGAAGACAAAATTAAAGATTAAAAAAGCAGTGTCAGTTTCCCTGTAAACGGTTTCGATTCATGTTCCTTTGATTGCTGATTTTTTAAACCGAATCAGCTACTGTTAAGACATCTACAGGCTTATTTCGTGTCTGATTAAATAAAATCAGTTAAACACTTTTAAACAAACTAATGTAAATGAACTAGATAATGCAGTCTTTGCCTCCCGGTATTTTTTAACAACAATATAAGAAAATTATTTTAAATAAGACATTTTAATTGTATTCATTTAAATATTAAGTTATTTTCACCAAGTGATGAACATACCTTAACAAGACTTTGTCTTTTGTTGCCTGTTAAAATGTAAGGGGTATGTAAAATGAATATCTCGAAATTTACAGTCAGTGCCTATTAAAATGCTTGTCGGGTTTTCTCAAGAATAACATTGCGAAATCCCATGTTAATGTATGGGAAATTTAAAAGCGTGGTAACTCATTACTTAATATCATTATTAAAATACGGTTTTCTCCATCAGAAAGTTGACGTCAGATGACGATGATATGTTTTTTTTTTAAACTGTGTCTCTAAATTTGAAGTATTTTTAAGAGGTTTCTGGATTCTTTAAATATGAAATAAGTAGGAAAAATCATGCGTTAAGCATAGATTATGAAACACTTTCCAACACGTCCTGAATGCTTTAACAAAACTTGCTTTAAAATAAGGTATATAACAGAACTAAGTAACCATTTTAGAAAACGCATAAAACATTTGAAAAACTCATTTCAGCAGTTTCCATCCATAGCAAATATGTATTCAAATTCTTTTGAACAGCTCTGTATTTGATCTGTAGGTTGATATATATGCTATATAATGGGGAAATTTAGTTCAGCACGAAAACGTATAACAGGTTGAAATTTCTCTTTCAGCAATTTATGGAAACATACTTGTATACTTTTGTACAACCCGTAGTTAACCTAGTACCTTTATTACACGGCACGATTTAGCTAAAGTTTAATTCAAAGTAAAACACTCTTAAAACTACTGGAATCACATTTCCAGAAATTATCATTTATAGACGGCCATGTATCCAATTCTTTGCGTGACCCTGTATATACTTTTATCTATGTTATACAAATATTTTTTAGTAAACAAAATGCAGTTCAGCGTAAAAATGCATAACTCATTTAAAAACAACCTTACAGCAATTTACAATCATACCCAGTAACCATTACGAATTCTTTTGTGTAGCCCTGTATATGAATAACAGCATTTATACACACCATATATAATGCATAAATATAGTGAAACATAAAATCGCACAACATAATTAAAAATGCATTTCCAGCAATCATCGCTACCGTGCAGTACTTCGGATACAATATAGTATCTGAAATCTTTTGTGTGTCCGTGTAAATGCTGTGCACTTCGTATTACACATGAAATAAGTTATAGTAAACATCAGCGACGCATATCAATTTCATTATACATGAAATAATCTAACATAATTAAAATACGCCGGAAAAAATTGCCTCCACCCGTATATCATTAAGTAACGGAATTCTTTTGTGTGGGCCTGTAAATGAATAATATTTATTCTTTGCACCGCATATTCTACGGAATGCATATTTTAGTACACTTGATAAATGGATATTAATTTTATTATGTTTGAAAGCATGTAACATCCTTAAAAACCATTTGAAACGATTTTTTTCCTTAGGCCGTAATGTAACGGAAAACTTTTGGCTGTCCCTGTAAATGAATTAAACATGCTACAAACTTCATTTGCAATAGGGTTCGTGCTATGGTAGAGGTCACTAACATCCAAAAATTTCAAAACGATCCTAGAATATTTACGGGAGTTAGAGCGCGTACAGACGGACAGACAAACCGAATGCATGAACAATTTTCAACTTTGTTGGAAAGTGTTAAAAATGATAAAAACACGCCATTTTTAAAATTTAATATCATAAAAAGCATCCGATTTAAAAATACAATTTCTGTTGGGATGAAAGATGTAAGTATGTTCTTTCATTTCATTTATTTAAAAAATTTCAAGATAGAGAATTAGTATTTACAGGGGGATCCAAACTGTTAGCCATTTGTTGTGCAGAAAATTGGCATAACAGCTTACGCGCAGAATTACAAAATAAATTTTGAAACTAGAATAAATTTTTTTGTGCCTAATTATACGTCAGATTATTGTAATTTCCTTGAACCTAAATAAATTTCTATTTAAAGCATTTTTATATGTTTAATACAAAGGATCTAATACAAAATTTTGAAAAATTCAACAATATCATTTCCTACAAAAATATGTTTTGAACAGTAAAAGTGAAATTTTAGGTTCAGCTTATACAGACTAACATGTCATTTATGTTTTGAATATTTTATGAAGAAATATTCAGAAGTTTTTTAGATATTCTTCCCGCTATACCCAAAAACGTCATTTGGAAAAAAATGACTTCAAAGTTTCGGAAACGGCCCTTCAGCTATTAAGCAGGTATAATTCTAAAAGTCGTTACATTTGTTCTAATGGGGTTTCAAGGAAACAATTATATCAAAATATTCAGGAAAGATAGGTGTTTAAGATCTAAAAAAATTAAAATTTTGAAAACTTTGAAGCTTTAAAAGTGATAAATCTTTAAAAGTGATAAATTTTCATCAAGTGGAAATTCGAAAGCTTATAAGGATTTTTTAAATAGTTCAAATTTAAGGATATAATTTAAAAGAAAAACATCGTCTGCGACTGACGTCTGCTCTCTAGTAGTAACTGTTTAATAATTATATTAGGCAATAATTAATCGCGGTATAACTTTCCCCCAAAGGTTAACACTGAATTTCTCAATCGAGGAGCTTCAATGAAGTGGCCCCTTTACTGAGTTTGATGGTATTAGCATAAAAAATATTTATTTACGATTGAAAATAAATTAACAAGAGTTTCATGTAAACTAAAAGTTATGCTTTTGCGTGTGAATTTGCTATCGAGTTTAAAAGAAACTTTTTTATTGGGTGCTCTACCAAGATGGGTGGATTGTTGGATGGATGAGTTTTGTTAAGCATCAGTCCGTTTTGGCCATATTATTGTGGGTTAGACAAATTTTAAAAGGATTTTTGAAAAACATATGACCCGAATTATCGTTATCGTCAGGGAAAAAAAATAAGAAACTTATAGATTGAATCCGCCTAGATAGCGCAGTTATAGAACCCGCGAGGTTGCTATCAGTGTATAAGCAATTTCAGAAATTATGTTGTGTTTGAAACGTTCTTGTGCATTTTTTTCAAAGGGACTCAGGACTCATAAATGGAGAATAATGAAAAAAAGAAACCATCTTCAATATTTAATATCTTAGCCCTTAAATACCTGATTTTTCAAAAATCATTTTAATAATGATTTCCGGCTTTCATTTTTTAAATAAATCATGGGAAAAATACTTAAAAAATATATACTTTGTTTTAAGTATGGTTTACGGCTAAAAAACAGTTTGTTACTAATCGGCAATACTGGTCTTTAATTGAAAAAAAATTTCTCTGATAAAATTCTATAATATTAAACACATAAGAATTTTTAGAACTATCATAAGAAATAAATTTAACTTGCTCACGCAGAACAAAATAGGGTATTTCGCAAGCTTCCAAACAAAACAAAAGAACATGCAGCAACATTTGAAAAAAAAAAAAACTATCCTTATCCTTAAACAGCACAAGTGTTGCCATCTACATGTTGAAAATCTATTTAATAAAATTTTCAGAATGTATTTTATTGACAGCATTAGGCATTATAGCTTAAATATAATTCGAATTATATTTTAGAAGCCTAAATTGGTTATGTTGCCGAAAGGCATAACCCGGTATTTAAGGGTTAAAATGTATATGGTTTTAAAGCACAATTTTTAGAGGTATGAAAAGATATAACCATGTTCTTCATTTCATGTGTTTAAAAATTGCAAGACGCAGAATTTGCATTTATAGGTCGCTCCAAACTGTCAGACATTTGACGAGCAAAAAATTGGTGTAACAACTTACGCGATGAATTACAAAATGAATTTTCAAACAAGAATGAAAATATTGGTGCCTACTTATACTTCAGATTGCGATAATTACCCTGAACCTAAATAAATTTGTATTTCAAGCATTTTTATATTTTTAATACTGAGTTGTATTTAGCTAATGCAAAATTTTGAAATTTTTCACAGTATAACCACCTACAAAAATATTTTTTGAATAATAAAACAGAAGTTTTAGGTTCAGTTTATACAGACTAAAATAAAACATATGTTTCGAAAATTTCATAAAAAAATATTCAACCGTTTTTCAGATATACTGCGTGTTATGCCCAAAAACTTGAGTTAGAGAAAATGACTTCTGAAACGCCTCTTCAGCTATTGAGCCAGTACAATTCTAAAAGCCATATCTTTTGTATTAATGGGAGTTTGAAGGAAATAATTATACCAAAATGTTTACAAAAGACGGGAATTTAACATCTAAAGAATAAAATTTTCGAAAGTTTTGAAGATTTAAAAAAATTGAGACCCTTTAAATATTCATGCCAGTGTTATAATACTTCGTTTAAATAAATGTATTATTTCTATATAGTGTCCTAATGTTTAAAATATTAATAACAACAATCGAATTTTTTTTTGATTCAGTAGAAATATGCTTAATGCACTAAATAATCAAAATTGCATTTTTATATTTCATTATTCTAAAATTAGAAGGTAACTTTATCAGGTTTAATTGAAGTATATACTTAAAATATGCAGTGTATGTAAATAGACCTTTCAAAAATACCAAATGACATTTTCAAACATAATGCTGAAATCCATTCAACTAATAACTTCATTACCAATAAATTTGATATCATTATTGAAATGTCACTTGTCATTTTATCATAACTGTCTGCAGCGCAATGCAGAACTTGTCATGAAATTTACATTTCAAACGTATCCATTTACAAACCAGTTTGAGGTAGAGAGCTATAAATCATTTTTGAGAGTACATATAAGTGTTGATTATATTTAACAAATACATTGGTACAGCGTTTTTAAATATTTATAACGATATTCATAAGCATTTTACACTTGTTTTTTATGAAAATTATATGTGTGGAATATTTTAGAAATTCTTGTTTCAATAAGAACAATGCACGGAGTTTATAATTATTTTAATTCCTAACTATGAATTGATGTTTGATTTCCAAGGTGACCGGTGAAAGATTTAACAATGTTTTTTATATCAATTTTACCAATGAATAAAAATTTAGTTTGGTAATTTTTATTTACTATTCAGCTGAATAGTAATAAAAAAATTTGAATGAAGAATGCACTCCTTATATATATATATATATATATATATATATATACACATAATTAGGAAAGTTAATTTAAACCTAAAACCAAAACAGTAGGTAATATGTATTAGCTAAATATTTATTATGTTGTTGAAATATCAGACTTCTAATTTAGTATTTTATTAATTCATTTTTAAATATCGGTAAATATCAGGTTTCCTGTCATTTACAATTTTCCTGTCATTTTAAATACTTATTTGTAAATTTGATTAAGAATTTCATTCATATGCCTAAAGTTCTACAACATTTTGCGAATGCAACATTCGATCTTGTTAAATATCAGAAAAATGTTACAAATTATGTGATTAATAGTAGAAACATTTTTAATTGGAAGAAAACATAAATGGACAAACATTTTCAGTCTTAAATAGTTGTGTCATACTACTTTGAAATTTTGCATGCACCTGTCATACACTTTACAACTACGTTTTCAATCATTTTGATATCACTCGTATTGTATATTTTTCCTCGTAGTTATATTATGCTTTGCTAGTTTAAAATACATTTTATTTTACTGTGTAGTTCTGATTGCAAAAGTGCTCAAATGTATCATTCATCATATTAAAAGACCTTTTTGCCTATTGTATATTTTCGGTATTTACATCTATAATATATTTACGTCTATTGTATATTAAGGATGCTGTATATTTTCTCTTTCGGTTGTACTATATTTTGTTACATTAACACGTGTTTCTTTTTCAGTTTAGTTCTAAATGCAAAAGTGTTCAAATATATTATTCATCATATTAAAAACCATTTAACCCTTAAAAGCCGGATTTTTCAAAAATCATTGTAATAATGTTTTTCGGCTTTCATTTTTTAAATAAATCATGGGAAAAATACTTATAAAAACCATATTTTGTTTTAAGTATGGTTTACGGCTAAAAAAACAGTTTGTTACTTATCGGCAATACTGGTCTTTAATTGAAAAAATAATTTTCCTTGATAAAATTCTATAATATTAAACACACAAGAATTTTAGGAACTATAATAAGAAATGAGTTTTACTTGCTCACTGCAAAACAAAATAGGGTATTTCGCAAGCTTCCAAACAAAACAAAAAGAACAAGTAGCAGCAATTGAAAAAATAAATACATCTTTATTCTTAAACAGCGCAAGTGTTGCCATCCACAAGTTGAAACTCGATTTAATAATATTTTCAGAATGTATTTTATTGGCAACATTAGGCATTATAGGTTAAATATTATTCTAATAGTATTTTAGAAGCCTAAATTGGGTATGTTGCCGAAAAGCAACACCCGACATTTAAGGGTTAAGTCTATTGCATATTTCCGGTAACTCCATAGCATATTGTATTTTACGGCTGTTGTACGTTTTTGCTCATGGTTATGTTATATTTTGCTAGATTAAGGAAGATTTTTTACAGTACAGTTTTAGTTGCAAATTGTTGATATGAAGTTATACATCATATTGAAAGCCATTTACGTCTACTGTATATTTTCGCTGGTGGTTTCATTATACTTTGTTAGATTAAGAAATATTTTTTTACAGTTTTGTTCTAATTGGTAAAGTACTCAAATATATGATTCACCATATTAAAAGCCATTTACGTCTATTGTATATTTTTGGTAGGTCTGTAGCAGGGTTCCGCAAGTAATTTTTAGTGGGGTCCGAATTCTTTTGAAAAAAATTAGCGAGGTCCAGAGAAAAAAAAACTCAAAAGTAATATAAGTACTTATTACTTTAAAATTTTTATTTTTACATACACATACGTATAATATAAAATAGAAATCCGGGTATCCGTTCTGAAAAACGACTACAGACACAGGTATTAGAGAGGGCGGCGGCGACACGAATGATTACGTCATCGAGTTACGGGATGAAATCATGATGCAGGACAAGATTTTAAAGATTACATTAAGGAATGACTGGTCTGCTTCGACATTTCTTGGTACAATAGACGCAGCAGCGGGCCATTTTGGCGTCACTATCACGTCATCGAGTTAGGGGATGAAACCGGTGCAAAATTAAAGGTAAAAAAATGTATTTTAAGAATATTTTGGTCTGCCTGCGCATATCCTGGTAGAAACCCCCGGCAGACTAAAATCTATAACAAAAAAATAAGTTATAATGTACAATTAAAACCCTGTAAACATAATATTTTACATTACTTTGCCATATATATTACTTCGAATAGACATTCAAGATGAATTATAGGTAATGGAAAAAAATATTAACAGTACGTGAGAAAATGACTGATTCGGCATAACTTTGTTTTTAGTCTGCCGGAGGTTTCTACGAGGATAAGCGCAGGTAGACCAAAATATTCTTAAAAGACTTTATTTTACCTTGAATTTGGCACCGGTTTTATCCCGTAACTCGATGACGTGTTAGTGACGCCAATATCACGACTTGGCGCCCGCTGTTGCTCATATCGTAGCAAGAAATGTCGAAGCAGACCAGTCATTCCTTAATCTGCTACTAATAATCTTGTTCTACATGAATATTTCATGTTGTAACTCGATGACGTATTAAAACCGCCAAAGTTAAGAATTGGCGCCCAGCTCTGCACGTCTCATACCAAGATATGACGAGGCAGACTGAAATATTCTTATTGTACTTATATATACCTTTAATGTGCCAAATTTTCAAGCTGTAACTCGATGACGAGATTATACCGCCAAACTTAAGAATTGGCGCCCCGCTCTGCTCATCTCCTACCAAGATATGAGAAGGCAAACTGAAATATTCGTATTGCACTAATCGGTATGTTTAATGTGCCAAAATTTCAAGTCGTAACTCGATGACGTAACAGTACTGTCAAAATAGGGAACTGGCGCGTTCTTCTCGCTTTGCACCAAGTTATGCCGAATCAGTCATTTTCTCACGTACTGTTAATAATCTTTTCCTAAACCCTTAATTCATCTTGAAAGTCGAATCGAAGTAATATATATGGCAATGCAACGTAAAATATTATGTTTACAGGGTTTTAATTGTACATTGTAACGTATTTTTTTGTTACAGATTTTAGTCTGCCAGGGGTTTCTACCAGGATATGCGCAGACAGACCAAAATATTCTTAAAAGACTTTATTTTACCTTTAATTTAGCACCAGTTTCCTCCCGTAACTCGATGACGTGATATTGACGCCAAAATGACGAGTTGGCGCCCGCTGCTGCGTCTATTGTACCAAGAAATGTCGAAGCAGAGAAGTCATTTCTTAATCTACTCCTACAAATCTTGTCCTGCATCATGATTTCATCCCGTAACTCTATAACGTGATTATACCGCCAAATTTAAGAATTGGCGCACCGCTCTGCTCGTCTAGTACCAAGATATGACGAAGCAGACTGAAATATTCTTATTGTACTAATATGTGTCTTTAATGTGCCAAATTTTCAAGCCGTAACTTGATGAAGTGATTATACCGCCAAAATTAAAAATTGGCGCCGCGCTCTGCTCATCTCCTACCAAGATATAACAAGGAAGACTGAAATATTCATATTGTACTAATCCGTATGTTTAATGTGTTAAAATTTCAAGCCGTAACTCGATGACATAATGACGCTGCCAAAATAACGAATTGGCGCGTTCTTCGCACTTTGTACCAAGTTATGCCGAATCAGTCATTTTCTCACGTACTGTTAATAATCTTTTCCTAAACCCTTAATTCATCTTGAAAGTTGATTCGAAGTAATATATATGGCAATGTAATGTAAAATATTACGTTCATAGGGTTTTAATTGTACATTATAACGTATTTTTTTGTTATAGATTTTAGTCTGCCGGGTGTTTCTACCAGGATATGCGCAGGCAGACCAAAATGTTCTTAAAAGACTTTTTTTACCTTTAATTTGGCACTGGTTTCATCCCGTAACTCGATGACGTGATAGTGACGCCAAAATGACGAGTTGGCGCCCGATGCTGCGCCTATTGTACCAAGAAATGTCGAGGCAGACCAGTCATTCCTTAATCTACTCTTAAAAATCTTGTCCTGCATCATGATTTTATCCCGTAACTCGATGACGTAGTCATTCGTGTCGCCGCCGCCCGATCTAATACGTCGGAACTTTTAACAATGGCGTAAATTGAAACTTTTAACAATATCGACAGTTTTGTTGCATATGATACAAACTGTAACAGCTTTAGGCCTATCAGCAACGTTAAACATTTATCTTTCCACTCAGCCAGAAACATACTGTTTTCAATGTCATCTTTTTGCTTTTTAGGATACATATTGATTCATAAAATTTTATTTTAGTAAACGACAGTAACAACGCAAATGAACGAAAGCTACGTACAAGATCGCAATCTAAGAATGACGAATCCTTGCGCATGCTATCAAGCCGCAACCGGCTAGACCCTCCGCCGCGTCTGTGCTTGAAGGAAATATTTTGTGTTTCACATCAATCGCGTTTTTACTTGTAAAATTAAAGAAACGCAAATTATCACTCAAACGTAAATATTACATGTTACATAGAATGACAAGACGAATCTTTGCGCATGTTATCCAACGCAACCGGTCTGACGCTCCGCCGCGTCTGTGCTCGAAGGAAATATTTTGTGTTTCACATCAATCGCGTTTTTACTTGTAAAATTAAAGAAACGCAAACCATCACTCAAACATAAATATTACATGTAAATATTAATAAATTATGTATTCAAATTGAATGTTTCTGGCGGTCATGACTTCGACCTTCCGTGGTCCGAGTGTGGACCGCGATCCACCTGTTGCCGACCGTGGGTCTCTAGCATACACTATATGGCCAATGATTATTTGTCACTTGCGATTTTAGACTTTAAAAATCTAGAAAAATGCATGAGGAATTATCATGAAACTCCAGGTATGTAAACAGAATAGTATAGGTCATACATTTCGCGAATTTTTTCTTTTTTTCCGAAACCCCATATGGAACCGTCAACAAATTGAAAAAGAAAGAATATATTTTGGATAACCCTGTAAAAACTAATGTAGCAAAACCATTCAGACTGTAGAACATGATTAAGAGGCTTACTGTAATAAACTGTGTTCATTTTATAACGAGAGCATATATACTAGTAGAGAAATTATGGTTTTAATAAAAACAATCTAAAATTTTGCCAAGTTTTTTGCCTATAATTTGTAGTTCTTAATATATAAAAAAAATTATTTTTAGAAAATATGACAAACAATATTGTACACAATACCCTGCAATCAGAATTGAAAAAAAAATAATAATTGGGTGAAAAATGAGGAGGTTTACTAAAAAATGCCTTTTGGGAAACAACGGATTTCGAGCTTATTCTATCGAAGATGATTATCAGAATTTTCAAGTTGTTTTTGAGACTTTGACAAAAGTTGCTCTATACACTTAGCTAATACATTATGCACATTTCGATTGCATTCGTGCATGCGCAGTGAAGCATTTTTTTATTAAATTTTCTCATTTCTCATCCAATTATTTTTTTTTAATTCAATTGCGGGTTATTGTGTATAATGTTGTTTGTGATATTTTCTGAAAAGAACATTTTTTTAAAATTAACAACTCTCCAAATTATAAGGGAAAAACTTGGCAAAATTTGGGACTGCTTTTATAAAAAACCTTAATTTCTCCACTAGTATACATGCTATCTTCATAAAAATGAACACAGTTTATTACAGTAAGCCCTTAATCATGTTCGACAGATTGAACGCTTTTGCTACATTAGTTTTTACAGGGTTATCCAAAAGTTATTCGTTCTTTTTCAATTTGTTGACGGTCCCCCATGGTGTTTCGGGAAAAACTCTTCGCGGAAATATATGACCTATACTATTCTGATTACACACCTGGAGTTTCAGGATAATTCCTCATGTATTTTTCTAGATATTTAACAAAACGTCTAAAATCGCATGTGACCAATTACCATTGGCCATATTGTGTATTTACGTCTATTGTATATCTCGGTGTCACGTTTATGTTCCTTCAAAACGTTTTATGCAAAAGCAATAGAAAATTCGCTGTCAAACCATCCTGGTAGAAAAGTTGAGAACTTAGAAATCCCACAACTTTCCAATGAACCCTAAGAGAGTGCCTGATCAAACATCATCAAATGGTCAAGTTGTTGTTGTCATCAGCCGTAAAGAGATCAGGGAAGTGCCGGTGATTACATTAGCAACTTCTGCCCAAGGAAGTTCAGCGATATTGAAGCCTGAATCTTCACATAAAAACAAATTGAAATATCCCCATGCGAAGAAGAAACGCTAAGCCGAAAAAAACACTTCAGGCACCCACCAATCTCAGGGGAAAGGGGAAGAATCAACAATGTAAAATGACCAAACGTGATCTATCCAGAGATTCGGAGGATGAAAGGGTTCTGTGATGAACTCTTGTGTTGACCTTCCTTATGATGATAATACAAGCTATAATGATGGCGACAATGATGCATAGTGCCCTCTCTGCTTGGAGCGTTTTTCTGGTGATAAATATTGAGAACAATGGGCTATGTGCCTTCAATGCTGCACTTGGTCACATGAAGTATGCTCAGGAACCAAAAATAATTTAAAAAAATTATTAATTCCTCATGCTTAGATGGCTAATATTTCGTTATGTTACCCTCCAATGATAATTAGTACATTTCTTTGTGCTCTAATTTAATGTATATTAAATTACTTGCTCATTTAGATATAAATTTGGATTTAGTTATAAATTAAGCTTCGGTGTATTGGATTTTTTGAGCGGCACAAAATTGGGACCATTTTTTACCATATATAGATACTTTTCAATTCCATACCACATCATTACCATATATAGATGCTTTCTAATACACAATTTTTCGCATTGTTAAAAAAATTTGTACGATTTTTTCCTATGTTTCTATGTGCGTGGGCAGTTAGTTCATATATATCCAAATTTGGTCTCTGTTCACAGAAAATTAAAACTTCCCAGGTCCTAAAAACGACTGGGGGACGAAAATAGGGCACCTTGCCCTGCTTCTATTGTACATTTCTATTCGTGGTTACATTATATTTTGCTAGATTAAGAAAAAAAATTACAGGGTAGTTTAATTGGAACAGTGTTCAAATGTTGTTATACATCATATTAAAATTATTTACGTATATTGTATATTTTCGGTACTTAATTCTGTTGTGTGTTTACATCTATTGTTTATTGCGGCTATTGTAAATTTTCTCTTATGTTTATATTACATTTTGTTAGATTATGAAACATTTTTACAGTGTAGTTCTAATTGCAAAAGTGTTCAAATATTGTTATACATCATATCAAAAGCCCTTTACGTCTATTGTATATTTTCGGTATTTATTCTATAGCATATTTCAGTCTGTTGTATAATACAGCTATTGTACTTTTTTGCTCAATGTTATATTACATTCTGCAAGATTAAGGACCTTTTTTCACAGAGTAGTTTTAATTGAAAAATGTTCAAATTTTGTTATATGCCATATTAAACACCAATTACGTCTATTGTATAGTTTCACTCGCTATATTTATTATATTATATTTTGTTAGATTCAGAGACATTTTATCCAGAGTAGATTTAAATTTAAAAGTTTCCAAATATTGTTATACATCATATGAAAAGCCATTTACGTCTACTGTATATTTTCGGTATTTACATCTATTGTCATTACCGCTATTGTATTTTTTCGTTCGGGAATATGTTATATTTTGCTAGATTAAGAAACTTTTTTACAGTGTAGTTCTAATTAAAAAAAGTGAAGTAATGTTGTTATTCATTACATTAAAAGCCATTTATGTCACATTTTCAATTTTTCTAGATTAAGAAACCTCTTTTTATATTTTTTTAGAGTACACTTTAAATTCGGTTTTGTCTTTCCGGATAGTTAAATCTGCGTTTTCGATGTAAACACTTACCTAGAGTTAGTTCAACATAACCAGGTTGGTGATGGCTAGTTTTTAATTTCTTTTAAACAGAAAGCCCGCTTATGGATGTTATATTTGCATGTTCCACAATTTTAACAGCAATGTTGCCTTGTCGATATTAATGTTATAAATCCAAAAATATAACAGTGATATTGTTTATAATCCAAGTATGTATATGCATATTACTCTAATTGCAAAAATAATAATCTTATGTACGTTTTTGTAGAAATAATATGTAAGACATAAAATGCAATAGTACAGCTCGTGGTCGGAATTACACATGTTCAAAAGACATGCATTCGCGTCGCACGTCGGCAATGTGTTAAATTTATCTTTTTAAGGGTTATAATTATGACTAAATTGTGGATATTTTGGGATATACGTATACATTCCGTTTTCGCTTCATACATCGTAAATTTTTCGAGATTCTAAGATGAATATACACAAATTCTTCACCTGCCTTATTTTACTTAGTTAGTATACTGATAATTGGACGGTGAATTTTGAAAAATATTTTTCATTATTTTATTCTAGTAAGACACCCCCCCCCTCCCCCCCCAAAAAAAATGTACAATGAATTAAATAATTATTTTAAAAAATCAATTTAATGAATAGTTAATTATTTTAATGCTGTTAAATTAGGTTTTTAATAAACAAATAAATAAAAATGTAAAAATTAAAATGCTTCATGCGTTGCAATTTTCAAAATATTATTATTATTTTTTATTTAAGTTACTTTTAAATTACTTTTTCATGAAATTTGTGCATCTGGTTTACAATATAAATTACAGGTAATTAAAAAATAATTTAAAAGCTGACATTAAGCTAAATTTTCATAAATAACTAAAGAATTATATTTATTCATTCGAGGATAAACTAACAACAAAATGGATGCACTGATTTAATACAGAATGCATCAAAATTTCTCTAGATACATTTATAAATAAAATTAGCAACATTTAAATGGTGTACAGGGAGAATATGTTTTGAAAAAAATGCATTTGCAATACAGGGAATACATAAATGAATATCCGAACTTTACAAGGCTTTTAAAAGAAAAAAATTGTACAACCTTCTTATTCATCGGAAATCAAACATAACGGTTGAAAGTTTAAATTCAATACATTTATCAGTATCGAGTTCAGTGTGAACTCGTCCAGAAATACGAACCAGAAGTTTATTCGCTACGATAACAAATCCCAAACTTTTCTCAGCATGATTTAGTTTTGTCGGGTCTCAATAAAGATGAGGTGTTCCATTGCTACCAACTATTTTTTTATTTTAATATTTTGAATTATTTTTTTTTCTTGCATAGGATAGCTGAGTAGGATCTACAACCGGGCTAGTTTTATTTTTTCGATTTTGGTTATAGTATATATATATTTTTTGATAATAGGATAGTTTCAATTTCGGAACCAGTTCCAACCATTTCATAAAGTAATAGTATTTTTTTTAAAGAACCTGAAACAGAAATCGAAAAAGTAAAAACTAGCCCGGTTGTAGATCGTTATCAGCTACCCTATGCAAAAACATTAAAATTTGAGCGGTATATTTAAAAATAACGCTCCCATAGACTTAGCATTAGCGTTTTCCTTTCTTCCATCAGAAAAAAGGAAAACTCTAACATTAAGTCTATGAAGGCGTTATTTTCAAATTTCTCACTATGACTTTAATATTTTTGAAATTTTTTTTTCTTGCATAGTCTGGCTGAGTAGTATCTACAACCAGGCTAGTTTTTACTTTTTCGATTTTGGTTATAGATTTTTTTTTATATTATGATAGTTTCAATTTCAGAACCGGCTCCAACCGGTTCCGAAAGTGAAAGTAATTTCTTTTTGTAAAAATCTGAAACCGAACATTAGCGTTTTCATTTATTCCCGTGATTAGTGTGGCCTTTTAAGACACGCATATCTGCAGTCATTCAAAGAGTCACACCGGGCATGCGGAGTAAAATGTGTGATGAGCTATCGTAACTCTTCGATATCGTTCGTGTTTCTCGATGGGCTCACATTGAACACTTATAACTGTGTTGAATTTAAACTTTCAACTGTTACTTTTAATTTCCGATGAACAACAAGGTTGCATTTTGTTCCTTTTAATAGCTCTGCAAATCCATTTATATGCACCCTGTACATTGTCATATGTTAGTTACATACTTTTAAGGAGCATCAAAATACAAAGTTTCTGCCTAGAATATGGCAGTATAATTATATTTTTTTAAATCTCAACAAGATAAACAAAAAAAAAATTGAAATTATTATTTTACCCCTTTTGAAGTTTTTTTTCCTTCATAAGCTGGCCGATTTGATTTGATTTCCGATGAACAACAAGGTTGTATTTTGTTCCTTTTAATAGCTCTGGAAATCCATTTATATGCACCCTGTACATTGTCATATGTTAGTTACATACTTTTAAGGAGCATCAAAATACAAAATTTCTGCCTAGAATATGGCAATATAATTATATTTTTTAAATCTCAACAAGTTAAACAAAAAAAAAAATTGAAATTAATATTTCACCTCTTTTGAAGCTTATTGTCCCTTTAAAAAGGTAAACCACATCGTGAAGTCGATTTGCATCTTGTCTTTAGAAAAATATATACCATTCTCGAAAAATATTAAGCGTTTTCAAATAACTATTCATCAAATATTTTTCTTTATTCTTTTTGAAAATGTGTAATACTCAAATATATCATTCGAAGAGAACAAAATAGAAAATTGTTTTATCTCAAATGCAAAGATTTTTGTACATTCCTATTCGCATCTTAAAGATTTATGTCTTTAAAATGATTTACATCTATCTCAAACAAATTTAAACGTTTTCAGCAATCAATCTATCAAATGTTTTTCCGCTTTGTTGCTTAAATCGTGTGATGCATCAATAATATATCATTTGTTTTGAACTAACCTAAATAAAAGTTGTGTTTATAGATGTTAAATATTTATTATACGGCAGAGGAAGCAGGAGTGAGACGGTAAGAGGAATAGGAATAAAACTATTTTTTGACAATTTACACTTGTTTATTGTCATTTCTTTGCAAAATGCGTTCTTTTATAAACTTTTTAGGTGCGTTCGTAATTATATAAATAGGTAGCACCTATAGTCGTCGTCTGGTCCGCCGGCTTGTCCGCAAAAACACCGCAAAATCTACCCATCCGAATGATTTGAAATTTAATATCTACAGTCGTTACTGAATTTTGTCGAGTCATTTCAAATTTTATGAAAATCGAATCAAAACTTAAAAAAATATAAATAAAACTTTTCTTCATTTTATTAACCCTTAAATGCCTGATTTTTCAAAAATCATTTTAATAATGTTTTTCGGATTTCATTTTTTAAATAAACCATGGAAAAAATACTTTAAAAAATAATATTTTGTTTTAAGTATGGTTTTTGGCTAAAAAACTGTTTGTTACTAATCGGCAATACTGGTCTTTAATTGAAAAAATAATTTTCCTCCATAAAATTCTATAATATTAAACACATAAGAACTTAGGAACTCTGATAAGAAATACATTTTACTTGCTCACTGCGGACCATAATAGGGTATTTCGCAAGCTTCAAAACAAAACAAAAAGAACGTGTAACAACAATTGAAAAAATAAATCTATCTTTATTCTTATACACCACAAGTGTTGCCATCTACATGTTGAAAATCGATTTAATAATATTTTCAGAATGTATTTTATTGGCAACATTAGTCATTATAGCTTCAAAATTATTCTAATAGTATTTTAGAAGCCTAAATATGGTGTGTTGCCGAAAAGCAACACCCGGCATTTAAGGGTTGAATCCTATCATATGTAATTAATTCACTGATATCCGATGGTAGGTGATGATTTTAACTGACATGGTGATTACGTCCTATTTAAGATGGAGTCATATTATTTTCTTATTATAGAATTTAATATATACCGGTTGAGCCAAAAGTTCGTTAAAAGATTAAAAACTCATAAAAAGGAAAGAAATTATCATAAAGACGTGCGGTTTGAAAGAAAGGGCTCACAAGGTAAACGGATTTTCTTTTTTAGCGGCAAAAAAAAGAAAGTCAAAAATCACATGAAGAGGGCGCTGACGACCCGAAACATAATGGACAGGTGAACAGTTGTGTAGTAGAATGTTCTGAAAGTCATGTTGAACATTAGTTATTGGAAGAACAAATGAATGGAGCATATTGCTGTCCTGTTCTTGTGTTTCGAGTCGTCAACGCCCTCTACATGTAATTTTTTAACTAATTTTTTTTCGCTAAAAAAATCGACTACCTTGTGAGCCCTTTCTTGCAAACCGCACTCCTTTATCGTAATTTCTTCATTTTTTATAAGTTTTTAAAATTTTAACGAACTTTTGGCTCACCCGGTATAATTGTAATAAATTATGTATTCATGCAATTTTGCATCAGAGTAAAACAGAATTCCGACACGATATTCCGACGTGTTCTTTTTTTATATTCATAAGATTTTAAATATCTGTAATAGGAATGGCTCATATACAAATTAAAAGTGAACATTTAATTTTATTTTGAAACTGATTTTGCCGCATATGAAATTTACCAAACGAAAATAAAGAATTGGTGACATAATTCCATATTTACTGGGCTTTAAAGTCACGGATTTCATTAACCGTAAGAAGCAATACAGTAAACGTGATAGTCTAAGTGCTAACTACATTACAGGGAGAGAGGAATAAGCCACTGAGATAGAGGCATGTATGGGACATGCACTAGCTCTTTTTGAGGCATTCCAAAACAGCTGCAAAAAATTATTTCAAAAACATTTAAAGTAATATTGAATACTTTTTGCAATATTTATGTTATAAAAATGGTTAAATCGATTTTAAAAAATAAAACTTATTATTTAGTTTTGATATGTAAATAAATGATTTTAAATTAAAAAGGTTGTAGCAGTGATCAATGCTTCAAAATATTCGCAGACTGATAGCCAGGACCAGGTTCGTTTTATTTTTAATGCATTCACTGGTAATCATAAAATGCTGTAGACTGTGATAATTATTAGAAATAAATGCTCTAAAATTGCTCTTTACGAAATCTGTTTATTCGGAGTAGAAATATTAAATTAAACAGTCCATACGGAAATGGATAGGGGTAGTGTTTGAGATTATTTATACGTTTACATAACTGACTTAGTGAAATGAGAGCCTGTGATTCAAAATGAACCTGTAATACACAAATTGGTATCACACATTTGGCGAAAAGGAACACTTGAAAAATGAATGATATCATTTAATATTAATATCATATGAATCCTAAAAAGTAAACTAGAAAGAATTTGAACGGCAATTCGTACATGGAGTAAAGTTCGGGGAGCATACTGCGAAAGATAAAACAAATGTGTAACAGCTAACAACGTCAAAAGACACGTGATTTTAGCAAGGCTCATTTTTCTATATGCTCTTCCGTTTTATGGTATAGTACGTATGCGGACGATTTAGCTGGCGGGAGACGTTGCGTTTACCTGCGGGAGAAGAGGTTATCAGGTGATTAAACTTGAAAAAATACGTGATTTTAGAAAGGCCCATTTTTCTATATGACCTTCGTTTTATGGTGTAGAACATATTCAGACAATCTAGGTAGCGGGAGACGCTGCGTTTACCTGCGGGAAAATTAGTTATGCAGGCGACAAATCTTCAAAATTACGTCATTTTAGCATGATTTTTGTTTATAACATCTGTTTCTGCTAACTATTTGTGATATTAATTCATTATTGTCAGACGTTTCGAACCTTGCTATGACCCTGCCAGATCCACATTTATAGGTAAAAAAAACTGTCATCTATGCGTAATTTTAGCAAGCTTAAAAATTGCAACATATTACTCTTTGGCTATCAGATAGTCTATAATTATATTGCCAGACACAAAATCGGTTGCAAAATTAATGCCATACGACTTTAAATTTGGCAATGAAAGTGCCTGTTTGAAGAGGGGTTTATAGGTTAAAAAAATAAGTCACTTTCACGTCATTTTATCAAACTTAAAAATTACAATATATTACTCTTTGACTAACAGACAACTTATAGTTAATATGTCAGATACAAATTCGGTTGCAAAATTAATGCCAGACAGCTTTAATTATCGCAACAAAAGTGCCTATTTCAAAAGTGATTTATAGATTTAAAAATATAAGGTATCTTTACGTCATTTTAGCAAGCTCAAAAAACAACATATGACTCTTTGGCTGTCAGACAAACTATAATTATTTTGCCAGACACAAATTCGGTTGCAAAGTTCATGCCAGACGGCTTTAAATATGGCAACAAAAGTGCCTGTTTAGTGAGTGGTTTTTACATAGTAAAAAAAAAAAAAGTCATATTCACGTAATTTTAGCAAGCTTAAAAAATTACAACATATAAAAATTATTTTTTTAACCTATAAACAACTCTTTAAACAGGCACTTTCGTTGCCATATTTAAAGTCATCTTGCATTAACTTTGCAACCGAATTTGTATCTGGCAAATTAATTATAGTTTGTCTGTTAGACAAACAGTAATATGTTGTAATTTTTTAGCTTGCTAAAATGTTTTTCGAATCCAACGAATCCAGCACCTCCCGACTATTAGCTTCGAGAGCAGATCCTCTTGTCCACCACTTGGGAAGGAATAGGACAAAATGTTTATAAATTTCAAATGCATTGAAATTAAAATTGTTAACTATAATGTGAATAATATATATTTTTCATTTATATCTAAAGAAAAATATTACTATGCCACAATGATGTCTGAATTTGTAAAAAATGTATTCATTAAGAAATATTTTTTAGGAAAATTGCTTCATCTCTCTCCTATTTATTAACTCTAATAATGCATGTTTTTGTTCGGGCTTATTTAGGACTTTTTTTTTTAAATTTCAGTTAATTGGAAGGGATTTTCCATCAATAAAGAGAAATGATTAGATTTAACCGTGATTGCTGGAACTTGTGATTGCCCACTTTGAACTAAAATATCGAGATGTATAGTTACGGACATACTTATGCATAACATTCATCTGCTGCTAGTAAACAATGAATGCTTCAGTGAATTTATATTTTAGATGTGGTGACAAGATTATTAAGTAACAACCTTCAATCACGTGAGGTATGACGTAATTAATGAATGATCCTTCATGATCTTTAGACAAGTGTTTTTTTTTTTTTTTTTTTTTTTTGTTGGAAACGCATTAATTACGAAGGCTATTAAAAAAGGACAGTCATAATTTTTTAGCATACTTTATTTCACACAAATTTAATTTTATATTCCTTTGTTAGAGTTACGAACCTACTTATGCATAACATTCTTCTGCTGCTAGTAAACAATGAATGCTTCATTGAATTTATATTTTCGATGTGGTGACAAGAGTATTAAGTAACAACCTTCAATCTCGTGAGGTATGAGGTAATTAATGAATGATCCTTCATGATCTTTAGACAAGTGTTGTTTTTGTTGGGAACGCATAAATTACGAGGACTATTAAAAAAGGACAGTCATAATTTTTTAGCATAATTTATTGCACACAAATATAATTTTATATTCCTTTGTTAGCTTAAAGTGTAATGAATACGTGGTATTTCTATCATTTATTTATTTTCAGTATTACGTCAGTGGCAGCCTTTAAATTTCCGATACATTCAGTATCGCCTACTATAACGAAAAATGCAACATACGATGAGTAATACTCTCTTGCTGGCTTTTCTCACTTAGTGGAAATTTTGTTTCACCTGAAGAATTCGTCAGCAGAAGCTTGTCCTATGGGGAAAATGTTGAGTCAGTTCTTCACTGTAACACTGTTGGTTACAGTTGGTTACACAAAAAGATGTTTTTATATGTTGAAGAAAGAGAGAGACAATCTTCTACAGAGAAAGATGGACTCGGAACTCCTATAACTGAGCTTACAGAACTCTATATGAATACAATCGCTACTATTGTCAGATACGAGCACTGAAAAAAATGTTGCAACTATAATTGTGATCCACACACACGTTGGTAACAAAAAACTAAATATGAAAGATATTAGTAGTTCCGAGTCTTCGCATGCCCGAACAACAGAACATTCGCCTGGAAGTGTGTTAGAATTTCAAGATGATGTTTCAGTAGGTTGAGATACATTCCCAAACGGGAATAAACAATTTCGTGAAAAGTATTTTTCATCATTAGAAGTATTGATAAAGACAGCGAAGGCCTTTTTTAGGAACCTATTTAAAAATGTGGTGTCCAGCATGCCTTTGAAGAATGGAAAAAATATCAGACATTTGCGATGCATTCAATATGGACTACTTTAAAAAGCACCATTAACCTTTAGAAAATCAGTGAGGATATATTTTCGTAAAAAAAATTATCATCATTCTTTATTGAACATCGTTCGTTTTTAAATTTCCAAAATTTCTAAGACAAATCTAAATTATATTACTTTTACTTTCATTCTCAAAAATCTTTCAAAATACTAAATTATTCGTCAATTAATATGAACTCTTCTTTTCAGCAAATGGAAGATTTCTTTGTAAACTTTAGTCCAAACAGACAATACTAGTTTCAATAAATAGTTGAAATCCTTATTTCTAAAAAAAAAAAAAATCAGCATTAACTTAATATTATTTTCTTAGCAATAAATTGATTTATTATCTCCAGCTTCTGATAAACTAAATTTCCTCCTCAGATGATGAAAATTAAGTGTCATTTCCACCGATTAGAGATGTATCCCAAGTGTGTCAATGTGTGTCAACCAATTTGCGTCTAGCATTATGTTTCTGTTTACTTTTTTTTCTAATCCAATGAATGATATTGTAATTTAATAATACTCTTATTTCATTACTAGGATGGCTTCAAAATAATGATTACAACGGTAATAAAAAAAATATTTGTTAACAACAGATATAAATGAGAATTAAGTGGCATACTTGCCAAGCACTTTCGCCCATAATTACCAAATCTATTCCAGAATTTATCTGAACGTAGGACCAACTTATTTAACCTGGCGCATTAGAAATCACGTCCCTGCTTATTGAACACGTTCTCGACAGATGTTTTCACATCACTGTCTGAACAGAACCTTGTTCCAGATAAGTAATCCTTCGATATCGGAAAAAGGAAATAGTCACCGGGTGTCAAATTTGGGCCGTATGGGGATAGACTACAGACTTACCACATGAGTTTTTTACAGCATTTCTTGAGTGTGGCGAGCAGTATAGGGCTTGTAATTTTTATGCAGGAGGATGACACAGTCACTCAACATGCATGAGCGTCATTTGTCCATAAGAAAGGAATCACGGCTCGCAACTTCAAGCGATCACATTTTTCTGAACGTCTTGCCATTTCGATCACTCTGACGCGTCTGCAAACTTACAATACTGACGCATACGATAGATGAATAACAAGTAGCGCCATCTGTCTCCAGTCTAGGAAACATACTCCCCTCACAAAAATTACTCGTCAAATGCTACTGCTTGCAACATTTTTTCTTCTTTTTATTAATCCACCCACGTATTTGCCATATTTTAAGAATAGATAAAGATTTCATTAGGGTTCCGTACTTAAAAAGGAAAAACGGAACCATTAAAAGATCACTCCTGTGTCTGTCCGTCTATCTGTCTGTCTGTCTACCTGTCACAGCCATTTAACTCGTAAACTTTGGAACGTGGAAAGTTCAAATTTGGGGAAGTAATAAAGACCATTGACCCACATATTTTCAGATTAATAAAATTTCATAAATATATTTAGTAAAAAAGTAGAGGGGCTAATTATGCTACTTGAAAAAAAAATATTTTCTTTGTATATCCTGTGAGGTATTCTGTGAAAACTTCTGTAACGCTGAACTCAAAAATACATTCCTTTTAATTTTCGGTATTATAGTTTAAAAGATATTGTTGAAAATGTAGCACAAAAATATGTCCCCCCCCCCATCTAATTCCGAATCTACTGAAACTAAAATTATGAAAAAATTAGAGGTAGTAGACGTTAATATAAACCTTGCCGGAAAATTATAGCAATTACCCTAGGTCACATAATTTTTGAGTAATTAGCATTTTTCTGTAATACACAAATTTCGATTTACGGACATTCAAAAAAATTGTTGAGCATCGCTGAATATACCTATCGTTGCAGAAGAATAAAAGCATTGTTGATAATGATTTTCCAAAACAATCATCGCTAATTAGCCGAGATATTAAACCTTAAAGGTACGGTCAGTTTGGACATACACAAGGCCAGGGGCGGCATACTCTATGCATAGTTAAAACTTTTAATGATATATATGTGTAATGTAATGTCCAGTAACAGTATAAAAGCAATAAACGTCAAATTGTTAAAAACATACTATGTTAAGGGTTCTCGGGACTCTAAAAAGTGGAAAAAATGAAAAAAAAAGACCATTTTCAACATTTAATGTCTTAAAATGTATATGATTTTATAACACAATTTTCATTGGGATGAAATATATAAGTGTGTTCTTTCGTTTCATGTATTTAAAAAATTACAGGATACATAATTACAGAGAATTACAGAAGATACAGAATTAGTATTTATAGAGGGCTCAAAACTATTAGACATTTGCCGAACAAAAAATTGGCATAACAGTTTACGCGCAGGATTACAAAATAAATATTGCAACCAGGAGGTAAATTTTGGTGCTTACTTATACTTCAGATTGTAATAATTTCCCTGAACTTAAATAAATTTGTATTTAAAGCATTTTTATATTTTTAATGCTATGTTGCATTTAGCTAATACAAAATTTTGAAAATTTCAACAATAAAAACACCTAAAAAAATATTTTTTTGAACAATAAAAAGGACATTTTAGGTTTAGTTTATGCAGACTAACAGGAAATATATGTTTTGAAAATTTCATGAAAAAAAATCACGAGAAAAAATATTCAGAAGTTTTTGAGGTATCCTGCGCGTTATGCCCAAAAAACGCCATTTGGAAAATAATTACTTTAAAGTTTCGGAAACGCCGCTTCAGTTATTTAGCGGGTATAATTCTAAAAGTCAAAACTTCTGTTCTAATGGGAATTTCAAGGAAACAATTATATCAAATTATTTAGAAAAGATTCCTATCTTTTCTAAATATTTTGATATAATTAAAAACATTTAACATTTAAAAAAATTAAAATTTCTTAAATTTTGAAGCTTTAAGAGTCCTGCGACCACTTAATCCTTTCCGGCACGGAGTAATTCTATTTATAAGCTTATGAAATAGTGAACTGACACCAGAATTTATAAACGAATTTATTAGAAAATGTGAACTTGCTTATTTTCACGTACATGATAGAAGGAAAATTTTAATTAAATATTCTTGGTGCCGTTTGTCTGTTTTGGAATTAAAATTAGGTGTCCGTTTTTAGGGCATCACCCTCGAAAGATTTAATTAGAATGAATCGCATAAATACTGTGGGATTCGCAATAGTTTGCAGTTGATTGTATCTCTCAATAGGCCTCGAGTGACTTTAAAAGTTAATTAAATACCTATCTGGAAAAACGCGGCATTGACCAAGGCGGCGTTGCAACTTTGAGACCTCAATTCGAAGCGCGCTTAGCACAATGCCAAATTTAAACTTTGAACAAAGTTTTTGTTTTAGCTACATTGTAGAAATAAAGGTTATTACTAAGCTGAATTTATTTTCATGAAATGCCAAATGAAGTTTAACTATGCACTGCTTTTATTGTCAGTACCGAATTAAGGATAATATTTAAAAAAAAAAGAGTTATACAAATAGCTATATTTGATATTATTTAGGTTCCATATCTCTTTGAACTTTCATAGTATACCCATTTACACTTTTCTAATATATACGGTTATACCCAACCCTACGTTGTATAGTTTTTTACAAAGTCTTAGTATTCTTTTAGCAACGGTTTTATATATATATATATATATATATATATATATATATATATATAATACAATTACAAATTCATATATTTATTCTACTGAACCCTCTGTGCGCGAGTAATGCTCGAACTTGACCATTTATTTTTCATTTCATTTTCATTTTCGTTTCACAGTTGAAGATCGTTACGCAAACTGAATATAACTGGAATACAAAACACTGTTAAAAATATTGGACCAAACTCTTTGTTTCATTTGTTATTCGACCGTTTATATTCAAAGTTTCATAACACGATAAGTAATGATTCTACGTTTCCAGGGTGATTATTCTATTAAATCCTGTCATATGTAATTAATTCAATGATATACCATAATACGCAATGATTCTAAGTTGCCATGTCGATTACGACATGTTTAAGATGGAGTCATATTATTTCCGAATTACTGAATTAAAATTATATACATAATCGTAATAAATTTTGTATTTATGCATTTTTGCATAATAGTACAACAGCTATTGCACCAAGATCTGAATATTTATTAAACTAGTTATAGTACGAACGCACCTCATTTGCCACGTTAGACGTACAATTTCCAACTTGTATTTATTTTCTTAAACTCAGTGGAAAAAATAACACGTTTTTATGAAAGAGATAAATTATATTGTTGAGCTACTAATTTAAATCATACTATAACTAATGAATGTGTTAAATGCATGTTTGTAATATTTTTAATAAAATAATACTATAATACCCAATCGAAACATAAAGAAGCAATCCATTTGCATAATTAGCGCATACATTTCATTTACACATTATAGGGGCATTTCGGGAATTGCTTTTTTATTCAAAAATTCTGAATCCATACCGGAAATTCCGAAAGAAAAATTTTTATTGTAGGAAATCAGGAAGCATCTGTGATTAAATATATTAAAAAATACAGTTCAAAATGTCTATAAAAATTTCCTGAAATTCATGCATATATCCGTTAATGATGCAAAATGGTTAAGAAACGAAGTTTTCATTTTAATTTATAAATTTCCCTTTTAAAAAAATCTGTTATAAATATATGTCTGAAATATCTAAAAGAAAACTATATGTTAATATTGTAATGAGATAGTTAAAATGAATGTTAAATTTAAAATTATTTCCTGTTTTACATTAATTATGCCATATTTTGTTTCAATTAACGATAGTATATTTCATATAATATTGTACAAATTGAGATAACTTAAGGAGTAAACCAATTCCTAAGCCGGTTTGCGAATATTACTTCTAGAAAAATCACGATCAACGTAATTTCCTTCTCCTATCTACAAATTTATTATCTCTTGCCTCTAGATAAACTAATTATTTTCTTACAAGTGATAGAAAATTAGTTTTGCTGCACAAAGGTTAAATAAGTGCATTTATTGTTTTTGTTAGATTTTTTTTTCATTAAGGTCTCATTTACATTCTTTTTAATGTACTGATATACTATTAGGTGGTTTTAAATCTAAAAAACTTTGACAAATTTACTAAATTATTGATATTTTTTTAACTACTGCCAACCGTTCTGACCTTGTCCACCCCGTTGATAAAATAAAACGTGTAATAAATAAAATCCTTCTATAAATAAAAAAAGTTTTGATTTGGAAATGGACCAATGAAAATCTGCGTAGATATTCCGGCAGATCGGCATCCAATTTGAATGCTTAATCATGGCCTTTCTTCGTTAATATTATAAAAAGTGTTGCATACAAAAATATGAAAATCGGTAGTATTATAGAGAAATGTTTGATAAACACGCTGATGCAGACAGTTTTCAAATCGAAGAATTATTTTAAGAGATATTTAATGCCAAAGTTCGACAAAATCGTTCCATTAAAAAAAAATTATAGGAGCAAAACTGTACATAGGTATTTAATTATTTTTAGATCATTTTATACGTCAGAATTTCCCGGTGTGCAGACTGTATTTAGTATTTTAATTTGACTCATTTTTTGAGGTTTTATTTCTATTTTAAATTCAAATTTTCAGCATTTCGAGAGATATTTTTTACAAAATTTAGAAAATTGTATTAATTTAAACTGTTGCCAACTGTAAAAACAGCGCAAACAATAACGTTTGTTTCAAATTAAAAATTTATTTTACACGTGACTATTATAAACAGAAAATATAAAAAGCAGGAACTCATTGAAAATTACGTCATAAAAACTATACTTACACGTGAATTTAAAAAGAGAAAGAATATTGTAAAATAATAAATTCATTAACATGCGTTAGAAGTCTTAAATAGGAGAATTTATGTCACATTTACGTCACATTACACTTTTACGTAAAATGAACAAAAAAAAAATATCGCAAAACAGTTTAAATTTAAAAATTGCGCGAGACATTTATTTATATTTTAAGATGATCATAATATTTCATTTCTAACAAAAGTATTTTTACGTGAATATTAAAAAAAGAAAGAAAAGTTTGGTGAAAATTACGTCAGATTCAAATTATAATTCAATATCGGAAATCTTTTTAAAGCCAATCAAATTAGCGTGCTGTTAGAGTCTGCGGCATCTGAACGGGGTTGACGAGCGTAGCTCGTAGGGGGCAGAGCCCCCTAGTTTGTTAAAATAAAACTAATTAGTAATGCCAAATTCTTATAGATATTAGTAGCCTACAAATAAGTTATTTTATTTGGCATTTTACAAACTGAATTTCGCATAACTTCGGTTGTTATTTCGTTTACTATTTCGGGCATGATTTTACTCTAGAAAATTTTCGATTGGAAATGCTAGTTATGCTTGTGCAGTAAGGGGGTAGATGCATTTTTATATTCCTTAATATGTGTTCTTTACAAATCAATGAGATTTATATATATATTAAATTAATATTTTAGATTTTACATTGACTTTATTCACAAACCGTCATTTTGAACGTCAATTTGGGGAGAAATTATCGCGACATAAAGTTGGCACAACGTCGCCATAATTTTTTTTTTTAAATTTTTAATTTTTTTTTAAATAAAATCATAAAAGTAAATACTTACTGCAACTACAAACATTATACTCTTATATATATATATATATATATATATATATATATATATATTTAAGTGTACATAAGTATATATATACATGTATATTTATGTGTGTGATGATTTACGCTGTGATTGAAAACGTGAAAAGCAATTCATTTTAATGCAGTGGAACTAGCTCAGAGCAATCGAATCAATTATGTGCGGTGAATGGCGGGAAAAGAAAATAAATCCACAGAAAGTCCCCCCTCCAAAAAAAGAGATCTCATGTTAGAAGGACACAACTGTTTATTGATATATTTCACATCATGGGACCACCTTCTACAATACACTCATTTTCTGGAGACACTACATTTGCGCTGGTAAAAGTAGATGTTTAAATTAGATCCGTTCATTTCACCACGTTGACGTTTCTCCAAATAGCTAAAAGTTATTTTAACAATAAAAAAATACGACGAAAATCTGCACTCCGAAGTCATGCAAGCTAATTTAAGGAGGCTCAGCGCGGAAGGTTACTGAAGCATTGCTGTAAGATCTGGACAAATCAGAAAGCAGCGCCAGCTAAGAATGCAATCAAAGCGCTTGGACTTATTTCTGGCAAGCGTACTAATTTCGTAGTAAAAATGTCGCGCCAATGAAAAGCGCACGAATGGAAATCTTTAAAATTAAATAAGAAATAAAAAGAAAATGGTTAAAAGAATAGTCGAAATGATCTGCCGTCTCGGTTTACCATTGGCAAACGTAATAGCTTTAAGATTTTTATGAAGGGAAAATGCTTCATAGATTGAAAATTTGAATAAGATAAATATAATACGCGTTAAAGAAAGGGGGTTTAAATAGAAATAATAAAAAAGATATCATTAAGAGACAGGGAAATAGTGGATAATCGGGAAAATAATGTAATAGAGTATTGGAATAAAATTTTTATGATATATATATATATATATATAATTATAAATGCATTATTTAAAAAGTATTATAAAAAACTGGAATTATCATCTAATATAGATTTCGCTTATTTTAAATCTTTAACAAACTTTATTATCTATAATAATTATATATTGCAAGATAACACATTATATTTACAGGACGTCGGTATACCACAAGGTGGTTGTACATGCAGTTTATTATCAGACTTATAATCACTATGAACGTACTTTTACTAATAATAATTTCCATTTTTATCGTTATATTGATGACACAATTTTAATTGCCACTGATCAGTTTAAACTTTTTCAATTTCCAGTTGATAATCCCACTAATTTGGAATTAACGGAAAACCTGTTATCTAACAATACAATTAACTTCTTAGATCTTAAAATTACAATAAAAGACAACAAAACAATAACAGATTTATATGATAAACGTAAAGAATTTAATTTCAAAGTTAATACATTTACAAATTTTAAATCTTGTCTTCATCATTCTGTATTTCGAAATATAATACTTAATCATTTATATAGAATAAAATGTTTATGTTCTTCTCGTCTAATTAACAATAATATTAAAAAACTAATTTATGAAGCATTAAATCATGGTTTTCCAAAAAAATTCATATATTCATTAATATACAATTAGTACTTACATGATCTTTAAAAAAACAAATTAACACATGCGTAAACAAAATTACAAAAAAATTTATAAAATAAAAAAATATTTATATAAAAAATTAAAAATTGTAAAATAATAATAAAGAATTACTATAGGATGGTTGGGTGGGTAGATGTTAGAGTACGGAGGAGGGTGCAGTTGTTTGGATAATACGCAATTGTTAATTAAAAAAAAATGATGGGGCTTTTGTATTATAACTACATTTCTGTTACGCATTTTTTATGTATGTTGATTTGATGTTTTATATGTAAATGGTGACATTTTTTTTAAATTTATATTAAATTTAGCTTATTTAAACAAATTCAAAATTAACTTGTTTTTAAATTTTAGTCTACTCAGGACAATGTCATATTAATTAATAATAGTATACCATCTTTATAGTGATTAATATGCATATAAGTTTATTTGATATAACTAATGTTATACTGTATGTATTAAAATTGGATAATTGGTTTTTATTGTTATTCCTCTATACTTTTTTAATATTGTTTTATTTTCAACTTTGTATTCCATGATTAATTATCGGTTTAATGTGTTTGATTGTCACAATCATATCTTTTAGATTTTTTTGGCTAATATGAAGATAATACACACACTATATTTGTAATCTTTAGGCTACTGGGGATTTATAATCTGACAATCTTCTATAAACATCCTTTTTTCCTGTTCATTTTATTAATTTATTATTTTTTTAATTTAATTGTAATTAAAGTTTTTATATTTATATTATACATAATTTATTTTATGTTATAGGATATAGCTATATCCTATATATTATCAATGTTATAAAATTATTTACTTTCTAAGTGTAGATTAAATGGGTTTGGTAATCGAATATATTGAAAGCATTTTATTAACATTTAATTTTATTTAATTTTTTTGAATAATGATATATAGTAGATTATTATTTATATATTAGGATTAGTGTGGTAATGCAGATGATATATTTTAATTTAATTAGCTTTTATTATTTTCTTCTTGTGACATTTGAATAATGATAATTTTTTTTTAAATAACATAATTGATGGTAGCAGTAAAAAAATTTGTGTTTTAAAGCTTCTATTAAAGTAATAATTTTAATTTTTTACACCAGGTGGTATTAAACACTGGTATTGGCAATATTGTAAAATTGAAATTAAACAATTTAAAAAGTGATTTTAGGTATTTTAAATAATGTAATTATTTTCTATTTATATTATATTAATTGATTTTATCACGGTATTTCAAAATGAATTAAGTGAATCCATAGGTTTTAATTTCTGAGTTAACTTAACTGTTTTATTCACCTTAACCTTTTACCCGCCAACGTTCCACAAGTGGAACATAAACTATGTGGTGCTGTATCTTTTTAAGTATTTGTTTAATCTGTTTGAAATTTTTAATATACCTTTTTAAAAGATGGGTTTTAATGGATTGAAAATTATTTTTTTTATAATTTTTGTGGTTTCTATTTTAGAGCTTGTTGAAATGTAACAAAAAACGTAAATGTAGTAGACTGTGCTTTTTACTCTATCTATAACTTTAGAATTCTAATGTGAGCGCTGTGATGATTATTATTGTATTGCTTAGTGTTCTTTATTACGTTTTATGCATAAATGAATGTTTTATCTTATTTCGTTTTTGTTTTATGGTCATTTGAATGCCAATGTTCCACATGTGGAACGTTGGCGGTTCAGAATACAAAATTATCTTATTGTTACATTTTTTAGGATCTTGATCATTTTTACTGGGCTCCCTCGGGCGATTATTTTTTTTTTATTATTTTCGTACGAGTATTATTAAAGAATAAATTTTATGATATATATATCTTGCACCTATTGCCAAAGTGTCTGTGAAATATTTTTGAACCAATAAATGCCAATAAAATCTACAAAAGAATTACAAAAACAAGAAGGAGGAGATTTTGATTTTTATAGTGAAAGCAAAATGGTTTGTGTACGATGGAGTGACAACAGTGTCGATACTGTTATATCAAATTGGGAAGCTAACACATCGCTAACTCAAAGTGGAACATGATATTCTCGAAAATTGAAGTGAGAAGTTTCAATCAAATAACCTCGATTGATTAGATTGTATAATTAGAACATCGATAGTGTAGAATTTTTGGATTATTTGCTTGGAATATATCGTCCAGTACTTCGATGATAAAAATGGTAATGAAAACTGTTTGCAAATGAACTAAATATGGCTGTTGTTACTTGTTATGCAGTAGGTTCAAAAGAAACCCTAAGCCATTTGGAGTTTCGTCGTGAAATTGCGACTGTTGCCATAAAAATTGGATTTGATGTTGAGAAAGGGAATAGAAACTACTGCTCCACTTTCCTTTAAGTCCATACTACTGCTCCAGTAAGTATGGACATTATCACCTCATTCAGTAGCTATTGTTTTTCGTCTACTACTCAAGAAGATTCTCAAATCGACCGAAAAACATGAATAAATGGTTTGAATATTGGGGAAAGCGTATGCATGAAAAATGTTTTCAGGCCTTTCATAAACATTTTGCTGTTAGTGACTAGTTACCATGTTCCTAAAATAGAAACATTTTTTACTTTACCTTGTTTTCTTTGTTTTGTTATATGTGCAGTGCTGGTATGATTTCGAAAGAAAAATTCGCCAAAATATACAAATGTTATTCGTACCGCCAACGTTCCACAAGTGGAACATATTTGTAACTCCACTTCTATTTTACATAGCATCTCAAAATTCGGCACGCAACCTTAGAATTAATCTACATCATCTCAAAAAAAATTTCAAATTAATTTGACAAGCAGTTCATGGTGCGGCGGATAAAAGGTTAATCTTATCATGCTTGGATACCATGTGCGGGAGGATATTTTAAAAATCAACTGGGTTTTTATTCCGTAATTTGTGTAATATTTCTATTTTTTATGCTATAAATTAAGTATTTAAAGGGTTGTATTGTTTTTTCCATTTCATGCCATTTGATAATGTTCTGTTTTCATCTTGAACAAATTCTCTTGATCATATTGGTTGTTTGGGTACAGGCGAGAAAAAAAAATCAGCTTTTAGCTTTTTTCTCACAGAAACTAACCGATTTGCTTATATCATTGAATTCTGTACTCTTGAAAACGTAATTCAATATATAAGTTTTTCAATTTTTTTCGGTATCCATATTCTTTTTTTTTCTTCCATATTAATTCTTGTAATTATGTATAAGGCACTTTATTTTATACATTCAGTTCTATATTATAGGATTGTGATATCCATTTTTATTGTCATTTCACAATATTGCGGTTTTTGATGACGGTCAGTAATGTTTAATTAATGGTTATATATATATATATATATATATATAACCGTTTTAATTGTTACGTGAATTTACATATCTTGCATAATAACAACTTTTAAATAAAATTTTATTGTTATTTCGATTTACATATAAAATTTTTATTTTATGAATCTTACTGTGTTATTTATAATTATTGTGTTTTATTATTCTATCATAATAGTAGGTTTGCATTGTCTTATAATTTTTTTAAATCTTATTTTATGATAAAAAGTATATTGTAATTTTTAAATTATACATACTTTTAAAAAAATGTTCTTTAAAAATACTATAAATGTGAATTTTAAACTTTACAACTCACATCTAGAAACTAGAAAAAAGGAATTAAAAATTGTTTAAATGAAAATTCTAATAATGTATGGATCTTTAGAGACAACAAGAGGCACAAAATGAAACAAAGTCGCCCCAGTTGACCGTAATAAATCCTTGCTGGTATATTTGAAATAGGGCATTTTTAAGGGCATTTATGTTGTGCATATTTGTTTTAGATTCTAAGACATTTTATAGTCAATTCGTACGTTGAAAGATATTTACCGATGCATGAACTTGGGAAACCTATCTAGAACATCTATTTATAAAATACTTTCAGAAAAGGGATGAGTTTGGAATTTTTTTTTAATTCAGATTTTATAAAAATTGCCCGTCGGCAATGAGTTAAAATATATAATTGATATCACTTAATCAGTCACGATAATAGCCGTCAGATATGGAGACTGCAGTTGGGTGTCGCATAGGAGGCCACGAATTCAAAGAGATATTAATTATATCCTGATTATGGATTTTATCGTTACCGGTGGTATTTAGCAGCGCTCGATATGGGGTTCATGTCGCTTTTACTGCACAATTTCGTGTCCCTTCCACCATATTACATAATAAATAACAAGCCCTCCCCCCCGCCAGTATCCACTGTAAATCTCCGTGGTAGCTGAGGGCAGTATTCCTGCTTCCTTTATTAATAAAGGAATAACGTGTATAAAAATCATTTTGAATATCATTTCTAAGAAGTGTCGTTGTCTCTTGTAAAAATATAAATTAACATAAGGAATACATTTTAAGCTAAAAAGTTCTTAAAAGTGGGGGGGGGGGTCTTTTGTGCTTCATGAAAAATTTCAATAATATACACTAAAGCAAAAAATGTCTTCATCGAATATTTATACTTAAAAAGCTTAGTATGTTCCATGTCACTATTCAAATGTATTCCAGAAAAGTTGCAGTGTTTGTAGAACACATTCAGAGAAACTTTTCTGGAATCTGAAATCTGAATGACAAAAGCACTGACAGCAGTGTCCTTTATTTGTAGCATATTTACTACAGTGTAATGTACGTAGAATAAAATATGCGTATAAGACACGAGTAAAGGATTCATACATATTTCATTAGTTTATACGTATAAAGTCACGGTCATTCTCATACATCTTGTGTATATATGCTGCAGAGGCCTTAAAAAGTGTGTTATTTTCTAAATTTGAACAAAATATATTGAGATATACTTAAATGTAAAATGGCCGTTCATTATATAGAATAATTGTCTTTATAATATATATTAAGAAAGGTTTACAAGCAATTAAATGTTTTCAGTTGACGATGTTGCTGTATCCGTCTCTTGAAAATTCAGGATTACATATTCCACAATAAATAAGAAGATTTTACGGCTCGGTCAGAAGATGTGTTGAATTTCTTGAATATTTTTTTATTTTTTTAACACTAAATACAGGGTGTTTCACTACCAGACCGACAAACTTTCAGGAGGTCTAGAGGGCACAGAGACGACTCGGAATCGCATAGCAATGCGGGGTCAGAAATGCAATCCTAACGAGATAGAGGAGTTATTAGGGTCTGAATCATAGTGATAGCAAATTGACATTTCAAGACCGTAAGCTTAAAATAAGTCATGATTTTCCTGATAATGAAGTTATCCGAAGTTTTAAGCCTACATACCTTGTTCTTACCACCTATTGTTTTGCACGTTTGATAAAGTAGGTACGTTCTTAAATGGCGGATCTTCATTGGTACCGCTTACGTCGGAAAAACGCCCGGCGTATTTTAAAACATCCGAGATTCCAGGTTACGAATGTTTTATTCATACTTTCCGAAACATCGAACAACTTCACTGTCAGGAAAGCCGTGACTTATTTTAAACTTATGGTCTTTAAATGTCAAATTTCTATCGCTATAATTCAGCACCTAACATCCCCACCTATCCTTTAGGCTCGCATTTCCGACCCTGCATTGCTATGTGATTCCGAGTCGTCTATGTACCACCTACACCTCCAGCAAGTTTTCGGTCTGGTAGTGAAACACCCTGTATATCTCCAACCAATCATTTGACCAATACCAAATAGAAATATTTCCATTCGAAACAGAAATTGTTTCATTTAAATGAAATATAAATCACACTAAAGTTATGGAGATCAATTAATTGTTTTAAATAACAATTCCGGTGTGTAATAATTTTTATAAAATTTGACTAACATTCTCTGTACATTTAGTGCTAAGTACTCACCAAATTTAATAACAATTACAAAAATGTGTCTTATACTATTTGAGATCACCATTTCTGTGAGAAAATTAATTTAAAAGAAAATTTTAAAATTTGCCTATCAGATGCAAATTGATCAGATATCAGTAGTGTTGCCTGGTGTTATTCGAGACTCCAAATTCTTTGGACACCAGTATTTTGAAGTAATTTTCTTCGCCTTATCTAATGGTAGAATTATCCGAGATTAAAGATGGCAAAACAATCCTGAAAGAAATTAGTGGTATCCAGAGAATTTGGAGCCGTGATTTTCGCGGGACACTTGGCAACACTAAATATGAAGTAATTAATCAAAAATGTTTAAAAATTTGTCGAAATCATAGTTTACAAATTGTCCACAGGCTACAATATCTTTCGAATCTTAAACAAGATTCTATACTAAACCATTAAATAATGTCATCGTAATTTTTTTCTCACCTAATATTGGAAACAATTTCTAACAATATTCTAAAAATTGAAGAATTGTAACAGGTATTAACACATTGAGGAGGGGTAATTTTTCGAAAACGAGCACGAAATTCACGTTTACAAATATCGTTAGAAATTAAAACCTGCTCACAACCAATCAGAAGTAAGCATCCCTGGATTTAACCTTCTTTATTCGTCCTTATAAAATTGCCGGTAAATGTAACATTTTCTTCCATCAATCCCTGAAAACTTCAATTCACGTGACCCGTCCTCAAATGTGTTAATAAATTGAATACATCTATTGACACTATTGTTATTTCGAGCTGTTACTTTTGAATGTGGTATTGAAGCTTATTGATTTGATTAATGAACTTATCCAAGAATTACCAATAGCAATCAGATGTTCAATTTGTGCTGTAATTGGTCGAGTATGTTGGACGTTATCTTGAATATGCAAAGCATAAGATTATATTGGACAATAATATATTTCAGACGCACAATCGATGTTCTGACACAAACTACTGAATGAACACCAAAAAAATTCTTTTAGTATGTCTGACTTACTAACGTATGCAACTGCTAAAACGTTTATTGAAATTGAAGAATATTATAATTTATAAAATAAAAGATTAAGTCGAGTCATTATCATAAACAAATACTGGCTAAATGTTTCGCCAAGTGATTATTTTCAATTAAAGTTATTATTTCGAATAAAACTGGATAAAAGTTGCATTTTTATAAAGGTCGTTTAAAAAAGTTAATGTTTGAGAGGCATGTGTTTTATAATAAAACTGTATGTGTTTTATATAATTAAAACTTACATTCTGTTTTCGGATGCTGAGACTAAGAGGTATTATTAAACTCGGTTTTCTCTCAAAAAAGCACGCACACACACAAAAAAAAATGGCGCCAACACCTTTGCGTCTGTGATATCTCTTCACAGATTTTCATTATTTATGTGACTCATCTATATACATAAAAGCAGTTCTCCGAGTGCATGTCCTTTATACAAATCTTCAATTTTTGACCGATTTTCACGAAACTTGATGTTTATACGTTTTATAACGTGGAAAAGATTACTGTCTACTTTAAAAAATCATCAGACAACTATTTACTCCCTTTTTCAACCACCTTCCATAATTTAACATTATAGTAATGTCTCCTTTTAAATTTTTCTAATTTAATCGTTTCTTCCCTGTTGCCACATACAAAAACGGCAATATATTTCAAGAAAATGATAACGCATGTATTTCGATAATAAAAATTCAGATTTTCTCGCTATATTTTTGCATTTTTTGAAATCGACGTCATTCTAATCAGGAAACGAAAAATTTCCGTACGTATGGGTAAAATTTTTAACTAAACGTGTGTTAAAATGACGTAGTATCTTCATTTGAATGATTTTAAAGTTAAAAAATATATTTTAGTACAGGCGTTTAAATTTCAATAAAACAGTTCAGGAAAAAAGATAATAATAAAAAAAATCGTTTGCTTTGCTAGATCTGACGTCAAATTTCTCAATATTATTTCAAACTGGTTCTAAAAACCGGCAGCTACAATTTATTTCCTATCTCTTTCTAATGCTGAATCTTTAATTATATCATTTAGATAACTGTTTTAATATTTGAAATGCAGTGATAACATTTAACGTTTCATATCGAATACGGTTATATAAAACACGATTTTTCTATGATTTATATTAAATAGAAATTATAGCATAGCTACTATTTTTTAAGAGTAAGCTTTTTTTCTTTTTAAACAAAATTTCATGACATGAATATTGATGTCATTTTCATTTTTACGGCTGTGGATTTAGATTTTATGAATGCAAATATTAGTTTTCGTTTAAAAATGATCGGCAATGAATCTTTGTATACATGTGTTAAAGATGCCTGATATACTAACCGTTAATAGAACATAAATAAAAATCGTTTTTAATTTGAAACACAAATATATTTTTAACCTTTAGTGTATTTGTTAGATTTCTCAACAATTACAGGGAAAATTATTTTTGGTATTTTCGATTTAAGGATGGATCAGTTTCGTTTTAGCGAGCACTTATTTATCTGAGTAGCACATTTCGCCCGCTGCGGTCATCAGTTTCTCTGAACAAATCTTGAATTAAAGGAAATATATCGGTGAACTTGATCTGCTATTTTAAAGCAATATGTATCTTTATCTCAAATGTACTTCTCAAATGTTGCTGGAAACCATACGATCATCCCCTGCGCTATTATATTTTATAATATGTAAGACAAAATTTTAGCTGTTAAGGACAAAACTTTTTAGTTTATCATTTAGAGTAGGATTTGGTCTAAGAATAATAGACGGATATGCGATATACTAAAACTATTCCTCAAAAATTATCTAACTTTTTTAAAAGGAATTACAGAATTCATTCAGAATTGGTTTCGCCTGATTATAGAACATTTCAGCTAATTCTAAAACAAAGCATGTGCAACAAAATGTTATATACTAAAACTATTCCAGAAATTTACGTGCAAAGTAACAGTGCAAATTTCATGAAAATCTGTCCAGTAGAACTTTAAAAAAATGCTAATCGTTTATGATCGGGCTGACCTGACTATTGAACTTTCTACCATAACTTTATAATAAAGTGACGTAAAACTATATACAATATTTTAAAACCATCCGTGTAAAATTATCTAACAAACAATTCAAGTTCCAATTAAATTCATTCAGAATTTAAAAAAAATTCTAATATTTCAAAATCGAGTTCCACATGATTATGAATTTTTCCCCTATAATTCTATGACTAATCAGCAAATAACAGTGTTATGCTCCAAAACCTAATATGAAGTCTAATAATGCAAGTTGAATTAAAATTATTTCAGAAGAAGCCAAGTTATAAGCAGCCAGAATGAGATTCCCACACGAAAACAAATACTAAAATTTACAAATTTAGTTATGCAAAAGTACACGAAAACAAACAAATACTGAATTATTTACAAAGTTTTTGAGCAATTAAATTAATCTGTTGTAACTGTGTTGCAGAAATATTTAAAAAAATTCAAGCTTGAAAATTATTTTAAAAAATATAAAAAATCTGTAAATTGAGATAAACTTTTCAAACAAATTATTGAAAGTGTTTTTTGTTAGACGTTGAAATAATCGGATGTATGATGTTTAGAGAATAAATTGCAGTAAAAGAGTAATTTATGGTACGGTTAGGTTGTTGCCACCAACAATATGATTCTATGCATTACTCATGGATATGTATTTTCTTCGTAATATTGCATTAATAAGCAAACGGATATATCTTTCTTAATTGGGTTGCAGTTATATTTAAAAATAGCTCTGTGATTGCAAATTAATTTTAAATGGATAAACCATCTGTAAACTGAGATAAGCTTTTCAAACAAACATTACTGAAAGTACTTTTTGAATTCTATTAGACGTTAGAACAGTCAAATGTGCGATGATTAATGGTCAAATTGCAGTAAAAGTTGAATTTATGGTTGAGTTAGATTGTTGCCACGAACAATATGATGCTAGAGTTACTCATAGCAAAGTCTTTTCTTTATAATATTGCATTAAGAGCAAACAGGTAAATCTTTCGTAATTGGGCTGCATGCAAATTTATAAATAGCCATGATTGAAAATTACTTTAAAATCCATTCAAATGAGAAAATTGAGATACAATTCTCAAATAAATTTCATTTGAAAGAACTTTTTTCTATTCGACAGTGTGAAAAAAGAATTTGTATGATGTTCATAAGTTAAGAAAAATTTCAGTAAAGGCACAATTTATGGGTTAAGCCGTTGCCATTATCAGTATAATTTCACAATTGGCATTGTATTTGTTGTTTTTTGTATATTCTGAAGATAACTCAAAGAAAGTCGAAATCTGTAAATTTTTAGTAATTTAAATATTTTTTATTGAAATGACGTCTTTTAAGCAAATAATTGTATTTTAATATATGTTTTGACATTTGTTTGGAATGTATATTATTATGGTATAGTTAACAGTTGAAGTAATTAAGACTATTTTACTTATATGTATATTTCTGATTGGTCTTTTTAACGATCCGTGTACGGGAATGCACCAATCTCAGTTATTGTCATTGCCGTATTATTTCTTTTTAATGTATTTTACCCTGGAGGACCCTCATTATTGACACGAGCGAAGCCGGGTAGATCTCCTAGTTTAAGATAAATAAGCCACTTATTCTTTTTATATACAAACAGCAGTAATTTGTATATAAAAAACAATAACAAGTATATATTTTAATAAAATGTTTATATATATATATATATATACATATATAAACCTTAAGGTTAATCACGATTGATTTTATATCTGTTATCATTTGTCAATAAATCTTATTTCTGAAGCCCGAATTGCGACGTTTTTTTAAATAAAAGCCAAGTACCCCATACAAGGAAATTACCGAGATGTATTCCCTAACCACATACTATATCTATTAATGTATATATATATATATATATATATATATATATATACACATATATAAACCTTAAAGTTAATCACGATTGTTTTTATATCTGTTATCATTTGTCAATAAGTCTTATTTTTGAAGCCCGAATTGCAACGTTTTTTTAAATAAAAGCCAAGTACACCATACAAGGAAACTACCGAGATGTATTCCCTAACCACATACTACATCTATTAATATATAAATATATATATATATATATATGTGTATCTAACAAGCTTCTGGAAAAAATACGTCAATACGTATATAGACAGATTATAACACATTATTCAAGAAGACTAAATGATAATAATGATAAGTTTCTTATCTTCAGCAATCATTTCTACAGACCAATTTAGCGTAAAACCAAAAATGTATTAAAAGCAACATTGTTTAATGTAAAGTTGGATACTTTTAAAGGGCAAAAACCTTTTCATTGCAAAAAATCGGCTTAGCTAATATGCGCCAAATGCAATGGATTTAACTACTGCCGTATTGCAAAACCGTGAAGAAGTATATATGGCTAAGTAAGTGAGTCAAGACCTTTTTGACAAGGGAAATGCAAAACATAACAGCAAATATTCAAAATGCCGAATTTTATGATTTAGCTAACACTTAAGTAAATAAATTAAACTAGAAGAAAAATAACATGTGACAATGCTTAGTATATGTTTAAGGAAGACGAAACTGGTACGGACAGGCTGCTAGTGTAAAAATAATTATCTGAAAAATAGCCACATTGACTATAATTTTATTCGAATTTCCAATAGTCCTTTATTTTAAAACGAATTACCTAATCTTCTTTATAAGTAAAAACATCCAAGATATAAGAAAGACCAATACATTGTTACAACTTACTTCAAATCGGATCAATATTTTCGACTTTATCATACCAACATGTTTTACATTGTGTATAGATAAATAAACGAAATTATAGCAATAGGTCGATTTCTGAAGAAATCTGATACATAATATAAAATCTTTCCGCACAATAAAAAAATTGGCACGTAGTAAAAGATATTGCTTACTATCTAGCCTTTTATGCATTCAATGCAGAAAATATTCTATCTTATTTTACATAATAAACTATTTAAAATAAATGGGATATTAAATCAGTTGAATGACGTGCCATGCACGTCAAGTTAGTCTGTAATTTAATTGTTAGCTCGTAACCTATTTTAACAGTAATCATCGCCATGTTTAATCGAAGTCTTTCTACTTTTGAAGATTATTCATAAAGAATTGTGGGTTTCACTGAGAGATTTCCCAGCCTTTCAATTAACTCACAAAAAAATCTCGATGTGCGTGCAAGTGGCTAAATTTCAAGCATTTAGATTCAGAGACATATATGCAGGGCGAAATTCATGGTACAACTTTAAGGGTTGGCACAGGACATTGTAATAATCATTTATTGTATAGGAATGTATGGGCGCAATGGACGCGTTGAGGTACAAATACCAGGGGACCAAAATGGTCTATTTTTTATTTCAAAATTTCTCATTCATCCCAGAAATTCCTGTACTATTCTTTTCTTTAATTAAGACAAGACACTTCATGATTACATCAAGAATAAAATTCTTCTTTGAAAATTTCTTTTATCAAATCTAAATTTTTGATTTAAAAACCCCTGCAAAACAGGCAAGTCTGCCAAACACAGGAAGTGAAAATATATAGAAATGGAGTTTTTTTTTTTTTTAATTAAAAAATTTCTATCTCATACCGGAAATTTTCACATTTAATTTTTTTCTTTATGTAATCATGACATGTCTGTCTTAAATACAGAAAATGATAGTATAAGAATTTTCTTGTATGAAAGTGAAATTTTGTATTAATAAAAGGGGTGTTTGTACTTCAACACGTCATTTGCGCACATACATTCGATAAAATAAATTATTGTTACATTGTCCTATACCAACTCTTAAAGTTTGTACCACGAATTTACAATCATCCTGCATACAGTAAATAATAACTATAAAGAAAAATAGCAAAATAAATATTTCATACTTTAAACAAACATCAAATATCTACAGAGACCAACAGTTGTTTCAAAATTTCAGGAATGTACCTTAGAGCAAAGTCGCAAACACAGCCGACACTACACATGCCTCAATTATATCGCATATTTTTGTAAATTTATAAAGCATACTTCATATAATATTGGGATTCCATAATTGTTACAGACAGAATTATGTAAGTATCAAAGACATGCGGATATTAAGTTTAAACTGATATAACATATCATTTTCTTGAAATCCTAAAATTCACCTTACAATAAGATATTTAAAAATTTGTAAACACAAACAATATTCAAATTAATTAAAGGTGTTTTATCATTTACAATACTGTATATTTAAGAAACTTTGTGTTTTCGAACATATTATGCGCTTCATCAGTGTTAAAATCGAAAGTCAGAGTCTAAGTCCATATATACAGATGGGCAGATCTCAACTTCAAAGTGAAAAGGGGGTGAACCTATTCTGTCGGACGGTTCCAAAGTTCTACAGAAGTGTGAGTTTCATTTTATTCTCAGTACACTATATCAAATGTTTGGAATAATGTAGAATAAGGTATCGTTAAGAGTGTAATTTACACATTAAATTATCGTTACGCGAAATAGACTGCCTGTTGACTCCATAATAACTAAAAACGTCTTTCAAACTTAACTTCTTTTATAACAAATCATATCTTCTTGCTCCTGATTTTGTTTAGAAATAGCTCTTCGACACCGGTTAAGTTAGATATCTGCGATACGTTCCTTTAACCCTTTCGCGGTTAAGGTCTGTGCAATTTTTGTCTTCGAAAATGGTTTCACAGGGAAATGCTTTGTATGTTTGTAAGTGGTCAATGATTTAGTTTGGTAAACGTTTAGCAATGAATCTGCGAAAACTGCCTTCCCCCCCTTCAGTATATCCAAGCAAACAATATCCTACTAAAGTCCATTGTAATGTGTTTCCAAAGGGTAGACTTCTCACATTCATTTCGACAGTGATTGATTACCACCTCTACCCCTTTTCGAAGAACTCATTCTTCAGGTATCTTTTTGTTTGCACGCAAATAAGAAAGGAAAACATATTTCTGAGGCGATTTTTAAAAGTTATCAAACAAAAATTCTAAACTATAACGTTAAGAACTTGCCTTATATAAATGAGGTGTTGATCCAAGGTGTTGATATTTTAAATTAATTATTAACTATACGTCATCACTATAATCATAAATTAATTAAAGCAAAATCTTTTAATATGATATCAGAAGCAGTTAAATACAGATAGGGATTCATTATTATTATTAATTTTATTATTATTATTATTATTATTAAATCAGTTAAATACAGATATGGATTCATTAGTATTATTATGATTATTGTTAAATCAAACTTACAAGGAATAATTAGTAATGCAAGATGTATTAGATTGAGAACTTTCTAAAAACGACAATTTAAAAAAAAAAGAAAATATAATTATTTAAAAGCAAGGAGCGCGATTCCAATGCTATTTTATCTATACTCAAGTAGAATGAAAGAAAAATATTTTTTAAATATTGTAATCTTCAGACCTAAAAACTTACAAGTTAAAATGAGAGACATTTTTTATTTGACATCAAATGTACTTAATTTCAGATCAAATAATACCTGTAAAAGACAGATCTTTAAATTAGGTGAGGTGCCATAGAAACTAGACTGTCTAAAGAAATTTACATTAAAAAAATGTATGAAAAATATGGTTATTTTTTACTTAAACAACAAAAGAATGTTTTGCTTATAAAAGTATGACTCAAAGAATGCTCCAAAATTAATATTTAAATATTGTAATTTTCAGATCTAAACATTTATAAACTGTAAATTATATCTATAAAAACTGATCTGATATCATAGAAAAAAGCTAAAATTAACCTTTTTAATTAAGACTTTCGATATGGTATTAGATATTAATTAAGATCAGGTACGGATGTAGTGTTGTCCGTATGCAGAAGTTTCAAACTCAATTAAAATAATGTTAAATTAATTTTTTTTTAATTATGATATCTTATAAAATAGAAATTTTTGTCTTAAAAATGTGATTTGTAAAATAATTTTAGAACAATCGATGATTCATTTTTTCTAATTTACTTTAATTTTCCCTTTCTTTTCTTCTTTTTTTTTTCTTTTTAAACAATTTATTTTGTAGCTTCGGGATGATATACCTCTTCAAGGATACCAATCTGAAAGTCAGCTTAACGTCTGATTCTAGGAGAAGCACAATATTATTTTTGAACCCTTTACATTTAATAGATATTTTCTAAATTCCACCATACATGAAAAACTCATCAACGATACCATTTTATTAAATTATTTAATACTCATTAATATTAATAATTATTTTTTTAATTGAATTTTACTTTTCTAATTTTGGTGGAAAAAGTCGTAAAATTGATATTCCTTATTCTGCAATAAACTTTTTTGAAGATTCCGGTGTAAATTCGACATTACAGAAACACAATTCCTTGCCCCTCAAAGGGTTAAGCAACACAAAGTCAGGGCGCGAAATGTACCTAAGCAAACGGGAATGATATTCCGACTCGTGAAATTATGACAAATATTGTTCCGGTTCGTGACTGATATTCCCGCACCAATTAAAGTTCATCCAAACAAGAAAAAAAGTGGATAGAATGTGCAGCGATACATTTAACATCACTGTGATAAACCACCACCCATACCACGGCTATGAAGATATTGTGATAGTTCCTGACCAAATGAAAGACTCACGACACAAATGAGTTAAATTTTAGTGACCATTCTATGATACAGTTATATGTAAAAGATTAGATAAAAATAAATTGCATAAGATATATTCCTTTTGGAGATAAGAAAACAAAAAACTTAAGGAATTTCCAGTATTAAAAAAAAAAAAAAAAAAAAAAAAAAGAAGGATTGACAGCGTTAGAAAATAAAACTTGAAGGGGAGGTCTTATATATGGCACTTTTTCAAAAAAGGTGTTGTTTATGACGGTCAATTATCAACACGAGGAATATAGGCTCGAAGGGGGGGGGGGGTACCCTCCGTGTGCCGTCTTTCTAATGGATCCTAAACCGTATTTACGCAAGGAAATCCAAGGTTCGAAGAAAACCACAGAAAATTCCGAAAGATTAGGCCGACGAGCGCGATTGGGTTCGAACCCACCACCTCCCTTCTAGAAGCTTTGAGAGCAGAAAATCTCGGCCAATGGTGGGGCTTTCAAAAAATTCTCATATATGAGGGGGGGGGGGGGGCGTTTTCGCAGGGGCTTATTTTAGATATTTTACAATATATATTTAAGTAAAATTACCCAATTTATAAATAAGGAAACAAGTTTGTGCGTGCGTATCTCTAATGTGTTCTGGAGAGACCGCTGAACGCATAACTGCAAAATTTGGTAAGAAGGTACCTCTCTATAGGTAGTTATGCACCTCGAAGTCGGAGTTTAGATTTTTTGACTGTCATAAAAGAATTACGATCACAATAGTTTAGTAATTTATATCCCCTGCTTTTTTTACGTTTTACGGGGAATTTTGTACTTATGTGAAAGAATTCCGGTTAATATATCTTGGTCCATTATGTTAAGTTTTGTAGTTTGAAAAAAGTTTATTCGGAATTCTAACATCGCTTTTAAAAATGTTCCTATTTTTTAATACGATTTTTAAAGGACTTTTTTCTCGTATTGTGCTACTTTTCGACGGCCCCCGGCAACCCCTGGCGGACCAGCTAGAAAAGAGTAAGCATAAAAAAGATAGAAAAATGATTGCATTAGTAAAGAGAAAAAAAAACTATCTTGTTTTTGAATTTCATCCATATAAAATTAGTCATGCAAATAATCTCTTCAACAATAATTTAAGTGCATAATTTTTTTTTGCCTTTTTTTCCGAAAACTTTTCTTTTGTTTGCTTTTTTATACTACATTTCATTTGAGAATTTTGAGAAATACTTTATTACTTTTTTTACACGTTGTGGTAATGGAATGGATTTTTTGACTGAAAATAGAATCTAACCACTTAATAACTACATTTACACAGTGACGCAGTCAGGATCTCCTGCGAAAGGTTTTCAGTCATTTTTACTCGTAAAATGTACAATATCAACCAATTTAGCACGTAGATTTTCCAATGCTTCATAAAAGGATTTCCTTCTTCAGTCATATATATATATATATATATTGAAGCATAATACATGTATACGTAATTTACTGCTATTGTTCCTCGCTCTATTTCTTATTCATTTTGCACAAAACAAGGAATCGTTGAAACAGATGCAAGCTGAAATTATTTTGCCTGTTTGCGTTTGTCTTTACATTTGTCTTATTCACTATTTATTCGTCTTAACAAAACCAAATTTGTACATATCTTATGGATTTTAACTGTTTTGAGAAGAATTTTAAATCCCTCACCCAAATCCCCATCTTTCGAATTGGTCTGAAATATACACAAATAAATCATTTATTTAATTGTGTAGGGTTAGAAAAGTGACATTATTTCACAATTTTTTTTTCATTTTCAGTCATATACGTAAAATAAATTATATTGAGGTAAATAATTGAAGTGCATTGAATAGATTAAATTCCTGCAATTTTAATCTTACAAAAATATCACTGACAATAAAAATGCATTTTCACATAAGAATTGCATTTTAAAATTATATGACATTTAAATATACTGGCAGCAACGATAATGAGAAAAAATAATGCCACTTATAGCACAATCAAAATAAAATATTTATGCTTTGAACATTCGATTTTGAAATGTCACTTTCACTGGGAGAAATTTTTTGTGAGTATTAAATTCAATCTGTGTTGACATCACTCTTTTTGAGAGCAAAACCTTTCAGCCGCTTATGAGAGAGCACCCCGTAAGGCATGGTGACGTCACGTCGACGTCGTTATGAAGTCACACTGTGACTTTGTGACCGTCGATGTAACGTCACATGACGTTGATGTGAAGTCATAGTGACTAGAATGTGAAGTCGTTATGGCCGTTTTAGAGCCCGTTTGTGACGTCACTTTGTGAAGTCACGGTGTGACAAATTTGTGAAGAATGTGTCATTTGTGACTATTTAGGCAATAAATTTGTGACGTACTTGTGACGAAAGTGACAATGCTTTCAAGTCACATTGTGACCAATTTGTGAGATATGTGTCATTTGTAACGAAATTTCCATTAACACTGATAATTTTGTGACGGTTTCTTGACGATTCTCTAACAATTTAAAAGAAACAGGATCGTCTGAAATTATAATTACAGCATGACATCTTTCTGTTAGATTCAGTTTGGTGTCCTAAAATCGTATACTGACAATTTATGAACAAATACTATATAATATGTATAAATAGCCACATATAGTATAGAGACTATCTTCTAAATTAAAGTTAAAAATTCAATTTCCTTCACATGCCTTACAACTGGAACAGATTGTGTTCTTTTCAATATTTGAAGATTATTTCCTTTTAAAAATATTTATACATATCACCGTACATGGTGAAAATTGCACAGCATTAATTTAATTTATAACTTACACACATGAAATAGTTTCTGTTGCAGTAGTACGCCAGGAGAAAAGAAAAAAAAGGTTTTTTATTTCTCGCACTTTCTAGTAGCTTATTGAGACTTTTTTGTCTTTGAGTATTTTTGCACTCTCTTTAAAAGCTTTTACCACTTTAACATCCAAAGGCATAAGCACATATCTAAAAATATACAGCTTGCCAATATTTCTGATTAATAACGCTGATGTTCAAGCAAAATTATCTTCTGTTGTAATTTTTCCAACTGAGTGAGAAAGTGTCCAGGTCAGGATTCAAACTAGGGACCTTTGGCGCAAGCTGCCAATGCTCTGTCAACTGATCTATCCTGTATAAATCTTACTGACACAATTCACCCAGTAAATGTGAATCTATACTTAACATTATTATAAAACCATATATAGTAATACTTTAATTATTTTTCCTACTACTCGTGAGAATAACAGATACTACTCGTATGAATATATACCAATAGTTCCCTGGGTGAATTATGTCCGCAAATTTGACCGGGATAGCTCAGTTAGCCGAGCATTGGCAGCATATGTCAAGGGTCTCTGGTTCAATTCCTGACCTAAAGAATTTTCACTCAGTTAGGAAAATTAAAGCTCGCTTGATTAATTTGCCAATTAAAATCATTCTATGTTAAAGTTAATATAGAATTATCTTTTGATAAAACCACGGGCAGTTTATGCGTATAATATTTGTAACATACTGATTTCAGCTGAAAATCTTCAGTATAAATGAAGGCGATGCAACAACTTCTGGCATTACGCTTTGATACTTCCTTATTATAGTGGCCTGTGCATGCATGATTACACCAAGTTTTCAGTTGCAATTTTGCCACAGTCGTAGTTAAACTTATATACGTATATATATATCTAATATATAGGTCTTATATATGTTGTACATGTCATATAGGGTAGATATGCCGGTAATGGACATCCTTAAAACATTTCTTTAAAAATTATTTTTAATTAAAAGTTATAATTATTATATTCCAGTTTTTTTACAGCATTATATTAATCTATCAATAATATTTAACTATTCTCATAGTCTCATTTCCCAATATTAATGAAAACTTTTATTGTAAATAACAAAAATATATCAAAACACCCAAAATTCCAGTAATGGTCATCCTCTGTTCCAGTAATGGACACTCTCTCTTCCAGTAATAAACTCTCTCTGTTCCAGTAATGGACACCCCACAAAAAGTAGTACATATAATTGTTTTTATGACTGAATTTAGAACCAGAATTTAATGAACGCATACTAATGAAACATAATAGATTTTTTTTTCAAATAAATTTAACAGTTAGGATATCAATAATTAATAAAATATATGTGATAATTATGAAAGAAGTAATTCCGCAGGTTGAATGTTTTACATATTAAATAAAATAATTTCAAAAGAAAAGTGCCACTCAGTTTGAGGCCACTGATCTGCAAATTTACTAGTTTCACTACTACTATAAATATAAATTTAATTTCTTATATTAGATTTTTCGAGGGGGGGGGGGGGGGATCAGAGATGATTAAGAAACATTTAACACAGGAAATAACAGACTTATTTTCACTTCAGTAACCTTTTTTTTTTTTTTTTAAATTGAGAGGGCCTTATGAACCTGAGAAGCCTATGAGAGCCTTATGAACCCCTCTTTTCCCTATGCCCTTAAACAATATTCTCTGATTCCTGATTTATTTTATTCATTTCCAGATTATAAAATATGTAAGGCTGAGTTATAAAAAAATAATTTCATTAAAATATTGAAAATTTTACTAACCACACAAACTAAAAGTAGCTATTTATTAAAAAAATGGTGTTATTACATTCTGGAAAGTGCAATTTAAATACGTATTAAATTTAATGACAGGTTTTCATTTAAGTCAAAAGATTTTTATGTATCGTGAACATTACTGAAATTGCATTTTTAGCAATGTCCACATGGGATTCCATTCCTGGAAATCGAGTAAGCGTTCTAGGAATGGACAAGGGTCTTAAAACCTTAAAAATAAAAGAGATTTCTAAATGGCCATTAGTATATAATATTCAAAGTTTTCTATTACTAACAAAACAGAAACATTGAAGTTTTGCAAGAAAATAAAGAATATATAAATTTATTCAATGAATTACGCTCTTAACATGTTCATTAAGATTTTCACTGAAAAACCGTGAAACTTCGAAACATTATTTTCTGTATCCGGATTGCTTTGATTAAGCGAGTCGACAATAACGCAGATTACAAAACAGGAAGTTAAAAAAAATAATAAAAGCTAAATCATTTATTATGAATATTATTTTTTTATAAATCAAAACATTCAAGGGTGTTCATTACTTGCACACTTATCTTATATAATATTCATACGTTTTATTATGTGATATACTTCATATATATGCCTTATACAGGTCTCACATATGACTAAATTTCGTCATATACATTATAAAATGTTATGCACATAAATTTTAAATCGCTCTAAATCCAAGAATTATTTTAAGCTCTATTTAATGTTAAAATTACTGGGATGTTCAAATAGATCATTTTAAGCATATAAAAACAAAAATTAAGTATTGAAAAATATTGGCTATAAGATATCTTTTTTATGTTTGCAATAAACAGAAAATTACAAACTTCTCACAATACTGTCAATTTTTTTAACACAAAATTTTATTACGAAAATGTGATTTTAACCAGATAGTTTTAAAAAGGAAAACAAATGTGATTAAAATGCAATTTAAATGAATGATATTAACCATCTGGTTAAAATTGTTGACATATTGTGATTTAGTTCAACAAAATAAACATTAAATTTATTGAATTTATTAAGTTTATTGAACTGATAAAAATTAAATTGATGACATTTATTGCTTGTATAACATGTTTTGTATGAAATTAACTAAAATACGTTATGAAAGAAAGCAGGAAAATAATTTTTTCTTACCTATTTCTTATCGTCCTATAACTATATTCGTAGTTTCTAATATTCTACATCGTCCTGTGTAACTCCATTTTGAAAATGCAAATAGGGAAAGTTTTTCGAAGAATCATATCCGAATTCCAATACAATGACATTGGCGATCTCTATTAACTAACGCCACTGACACTGTAGTTTTTCGGACTGCTATTTTATGTAAAATATCTCTTGGCCGCAATCTTGTATAACTTTTGTAAAATTATAAAATTCCGTACCAACTGTAAACATTCATATCACAGCGACACAGCTACACTATTTTATAGCTCCCGCCTCTATTTGAAAGAATAAATACAGTTGTAATCACCGCAAACGATAATTTCGGAGCAGATGTTTCAATTTGTTTATTTGTCCCCGTAGATAAACGCGTAATACATTTATGAGAGTGTTTCTGAGTAAACTTTTCTGCTTGATTTTTTTTTTTTTTTTTAATGCATTTCATTTTTGCTTTCAATTAGTTTCAACATAATTCGAGATAAAATGGGTTATAAAAGTTCTTTTTTGTAAATTATAAAAACGATATTAGTCATACTTAGGGAATATGAAATGAAACATTATATAATTTTTTAAAGTATATAAAATCAATTTAATGGACAATAATGGAAGGCCTTCTAAAAAGAGTTATAGTTTGTATCACATGTAATAAATACGAAATGTGTTCCTAAAAAATAAAAAATAAAATTATCCGGAAAGGAAGTTTTTTCTTTATAATCATTTTATTTTCTATAATTTCCTGTAGAATAAAACAGCTTGAAAAATAACTATTTTTTTAAAGAGAAATTTCTAGGGAAAAATAAAAATATGAATACATATGTCATGCGTTTTGCATATATTTTGTATATTGTATTATACATTCAGAAAATGTTAGTTTTATTCAAAATGTCAGAAACAAATAACAGTATTTATTTTAAAAGTGTCACTGAAACTAGTTAAACATTAACCGAAAAGGAAAATATTATTGAAAGTATAAAAGTGACTTTATTTATTATAATAAAGTATAGTACAAAATTAATCCGATCCAAGCTCCCAAATGCACTAAGACGGCCTGTTTAAAACATTTCTCTTCATTTTCAAAGATTTTTGTATTTCACACTGTGATTATATAATAAGGTGGTTTTTTGTCACATATGTAAGGTGACGTGCGTTACATGCATTGACATAACAGTGATGTCACATTTTTTTTAAATTGCCAGAAAAATATTTTTTACAGTAAATAACACATTTTGAAGAATTTTTCTAAGAAATTCACATCTCAGTCACAATGTGACATCACTGAGTGGTGGCATTTAGGTCACAGATGTGACGTGACCACAGTGACTTACAGTGACGTCACTGTGACCATGCACGCTATGAGGCACTGTTCTCAAATTCAAAAGAGCTACTTTCTGACACATTCCTAAATTTATTCATGCAGGGAAACGCATGAAATGGGCATGTTCCTATTCAGAAATCATGTCATTAAATTGCGTTTTATATTGTTTGTTAAAGGATCTTCCAGAAAATACTGTGAAAGTGTGCGTTTTGAACCGAATTTCCGTGCCGGCAACGCGATAAAGGGAAAAAACTTGTCACACGCAAAATTCGCTGAGAACTCGATAAGTAATTTATTGATTAAAAAATCATTCATTAAAGTTTCAAAAATTAATTTGTGTTTCGCCCAAAACTACTTTTACTTTTTTTTTTTTTTTTTTTTTTGTGTGTGTGTGTGTGTGTATGTGTGTGTGTGAGAGAGAGAGATGGGTTAGTAGAAAAAAAAAATAAATAAAAGCCTTTTACATGAAAGTTATCATTGAATTAGTATTCATTCAAATAACAAACTCGAATTAAAGGGAAAACTCTATTTGATTTCAAACCACTTCAATAGTCTAGTCTATCTTTTTTTTTTTTTTTTTTTTTTTTTTTTTTTGCCTTTACGTTTAAACAGGAGTCCGAAAATGTCTCGTTGTTGATGGTTAATTATCTACGACGAGGAAGGATATAGGCCCGAATAGGGAGTTGCCCTCAGTGGGAGTTTTTCTAAGGAAACCTAACCCGTATTTACGCAAGGAAATGCAGGGTTCGAAGAAAATCGCAGAAAACTCCGAACGATTAAGCAGACGAGCGTGATTGGGTTCGAACCCAGCACCTTCCGTCTACTAGCTTTGAGAACAGAAATTCTTGGCCACTGGTGTGGTGTCTCGTTGTTGAACTAGGGAATTAAAGAACTACCTTAAATAAAACGCATTTTGACGACATTGCCATTCCAATCTGATAACAAATTGTTCGACTAGACTGAAATTAAGTACCATTTTTAATAAATTCGGAAACTGTTCATTTAACATTTCTTATACGTATATTTCTTATGTTAAAAACCGTAAGATTCAATGATTTTTTCAAAGTTCTCTAGAGAAATTAAAAAAAAAAAAAAAAAAAAAAAAAAAAATCTGTAAAAAGAAAAAAAATCAATTATCACTTCGTCTCTTTATATCATTTTTACGTTTTATCGTTTGTTCTTCTTTTCATTTTTTAAAGATTTGGAAGACTTGGATGAAACCAATTTTTATATTCCTTGTCAAGATATTTTTAATTTTAATTTTTAAACAAATACAGTCAAACCTCGTTAACACGAACACGCTTAACGCAAAATACTTTTAGCAAGAACTGTTTCCGATTGCCCCGTCTAGTTTTATGTAATGTATTTAAGTTCAGATAACACGAACAAGAAAAAAAAAAAAGATTCCCCTTGAGCGTTCGCGTTAACGAGGTTCAACTGTAGTATTATTTCTCCATATATATGTGTCCATGCGGAATCTCTGTAAAATTTTCTCCAGCATAAAAAATGAAGTGCATTAGTTCAAAAAAGTTATTATCTAAATTATACGTTATAATTTAGAATTACAAATTATCATTAGCGTGATACTTACCCGGAGAAATTATTTCTAGATTTCAAGGTATCGGAGCTATCAAGCATATAAAAAATATCAAACATCTTTTTTTTCTTTTTTTTTCAGCTAAATCATTGAAAGAGATTAGTTAAATGTATTCTGGTAAAATAGAAATTTTTTTAAATTAATGTAAAAGCACGTTTGCGGAATGGAGTAGAATTCGAAAATCTACAGAAAGGAGCAATAAAATTTTTACTATAAAAACTAAGCATAATATTAGTTATTCATAGGCTACGAACTTTTTTTAAGGCGGGGGGGGGGGCATTATTGTCAGATCTCTGATGTGAAATCAAAAAGATAACGAAAAAAAAAAAGATGTCTTTCTTTATTTTTATATCAACAATTTTTTATGTTACACTGTGCAATGATTGATAATTTAAGAAATCTGAATAATAATTATTTATGAAAAAATACTATTTTTTTAAGACTAAGGTAATCTTTTGAATAAATATGTGGCACTGAAAACAATACGCAGCCTCTTATAAATGTCCATCATTTGGAAGTTGTATTATTCCTCTGAGCTTTCTTTCTTTACAAATCATTTTTACAAACCATCTTTACAAGGGAGGGGCAGTTCTGTCAATTATAACTTTCCGAGAATTCCAGTTTCACTTACAAGTAATATTTCGATGTCACCCACAGATTGCAAAAGTTGGGGCCATACAGTCCCTGTTCAAGTTTGGAATTCTCTACAACCCACCCCTCTCCTTCCACATCCGATGACTTGTGAAAAAAAAGGGAAAATGAAAGTAGATAACAATGGGAAATCCATCAAAGAAAATCCATAGAAACGTTCAAAAGAATTAATTACATTGGAATGTAAATGTTTGTTCGACTCGATTGTATTTAGTCATTACCGTCTCAAAATTGTAACGATAGAGACGATAATGATTTAGTAAAATGATTAGGTAAAAAATACTGATATCTGCAGATATCACACTGTGAGGGAGGGGGGGGGATTGGACGTAGCTTCAAATGAATATTTAGGGATACGTTCTCAGCTTCTTTTGAGTGGAACTGTGGGAATAAACATGATTTGGGACTCTTTTAGTTAGTTGTATAGTGTAAGAGCTCCATACAGGAGTTCCTTATATTGAACCCACACCATGAGAATGGTTTTTCGATTACTCCCCAACTCTTTCAAAGGAGTCAAAGGAGGAAAAAAAACTCTTTTTCACATTAAGGGGTCTCAGGACTCTTAAAGTTTTAAAATTTTCGAAATTTTAAATTTTTTAGATGTTAAACTGCTATTTTTTCTGAACATTTTCACATAATTGTTTCCTTGAAATTCCTATTAGAACTGAAGTTATTGCTTTTACATTTATACATGTTCAATAGCTGAAGCGTCGTTTCGGGAACTTTGAAGCCATTTTTCTTCAAATGACGTTTTTGGGCATAATCCGCACGATATCTCAAAAACTTATGAATATTTTTTTCATAAAATTTTCAAAACATATGCTTCATGTTAGTCTGTATAAACTGAACCTAAAATATCCTTTTTATTGTTCAAAACAATATCTTTTTAGGTGATTATACTGTTGAAATTTTCTTAATTTTGCATTATCTAAATACAACTTTGTATTAAAAATATATAAAAGCTTTAAATACAAATTTATTTAGGTTCAGGGTAATTATAACAATCTGAAGTATAAGTAGGCACCAAAATTTTCATTCTAGTTGCAATACTTATTTTGTAATCGTGCGCGTAATGTGTTACGCCGATTTTTTGCTCGTCAAATGTCTTACAGTTTGGATCCCCCTGTAAATGCTAATTCAGCATCCTATAATTTTTTAAATACATAAAATGAAAGAACATACTTATATATTTTATTCCAATTAAAATTGTATCTTAAAATCAAATACATTTTAAGATATTAAGTGTTGAAAATGGTCTTTTTTTTTCAATTTTTCCAATTTTAAGAGTCCTGAGACCCCTTAAGTAAGTATTCACTGCAATAATGCTAAACCTGCGCCTATATACTACTTATAAAGACACCAATGCACGGTACAAGTATCAAGTTATTCAAAAATATAAAAAGGTTGTATGCAATTAAAACAGCATACATAAAGAAGTGCACAATTTTTTTAAATTTATTTATTAATATAAGTAAAAACAAGGAAGAGTCGCTATCATAAAGATTATCTATCACTACCACGAAAAATGTGAAATAAGCACTGCAGATTACTGCGAGCAATTGGATTTAACACCTTCGGGACGAGCGTCTTTTACAGAATTTTTAACCTTTTATCTACGGTTTTTCAAAACAGAAATTTTTGCCTAATTGAATCGGGAAAAATACTCGGATTAAATAAGGTAAAATTTACAATAAAAATTTACTGGTAAGAATAATCACGGATTCTGATCACCTTACGCGGCACGTATACCGGTTGCTCGTCCCCAAGAGGTTAATAAAGCTTTCTACTATATTTAATTGCTTGAAGTTTTTAATCTATTTCCAACAGTTATGACAATTTTAAACGTAGTGATTAACTGAATGTTTTTAAAAAAGAGGAATATGTGCACACTTTTCTTACATCAAGATATAGTTAAGTACCCTATAAATATTGAAGAGTATTAAAATTTAGTTAATTAATTTTATTGGGATTCAGTGAAAATGCTGATAAAGACACCCTGTTATTACACTAAAGTAAAATTTTGATGGCAGCTATACATGCGTTTGAATTAATTGAGAAAATACTTATTACTTCTTCCATTACAAAAATGCTGTGAATGTCAAATAATGTCTGTCAATAAAAAAAAAGTAATATTTCACTTCTTATCTTCAACATTTATACGTCCAATTAATTACAATTTTTTTTACATGAAGTATTTTTCTTTAATTCATGTACTAATAAATACTATCTACTATTTATCTTTCCTTTTTAATAGTGAAAATTGTAAATCCCATTCTTTTTTTTTTAATTGCGAGTTCATGTACTTTTACAAATCTGGTAAAAATAATAAAAAAAACATGTTTATATTAGATTTATTTATATTGTACATTCTTTACATATTAATTAAAAAATCCTATTATGGGTTTATAATTTCTATTATGGATAATAAAATAATTAAATTTCATTATTTAATTAGATAACTTTAAAAAGTAAAACTAAAAATCCCTCTATATATAATAATCATTCTATTACGTACTTTAAATCAATTAACAGTCTTGAAGCAGTGTATAATGATAACTTATCTATATCGATGCCTTTTCTGATCCTTTCAGAATCTTTATAGACAGGTTTCACGGTATAGTTTTAAAGTTACACTTGAATTTGAATGAAATTTGAGCAGCAATTATAAATTAGAAAATATTTTTTGAAGCGTAATATGAATTTTGTTTTTTATATTTTAATTATTATTACACTGCAAAAGTGATGCAAACAAAAAATAAGAAATTAAAAAAACACTTTTAAGTATTTAGTAAATGAAAAACATTGAAATACTTTTAAAAAAGAAAATAAAAAAAAGAACGTATGTATTCATTCAAATAATAAATGCAACATGGTAAATGTTTTAAAATAATAATAATAATAATAGTGAAATATAATTTTATGAAAAATAATGATAAAATAAAACAAGTGAACACTAATATTCTGCGAATTTGTCTAGTTCCACACAAAGAAACTATAAGTCATCTACTGTATATATTCTTTGAATTCACCTTAGTATCTGTTTTGAAATGTAATGCCATTCTTAACCATTTACAAAAAGCGTAATTCTCTAAGGCATTTTTCAACCAAATCTCTAAAAGGCCTTCTTTAACTCCCAGTCTTCAAAAATGGGGGGAAGCACAAACGCGTATATGCGATGATGGCCATTTAGAGATAACAAATGCCGACCGTCTATACGCGTTCATAACGCTTTTAAAGTAGAAATTTCTGGGCGCCTATTCGCGGTCAAAACCCTTTAGAAGGACTTTATTTCGACCGCGTATATGCGTCTGTGACCATCAAAGGGTTAAACGCTCTTTAAAATTCCGTGTTCTCATACCGAAATATTCTGCTTTACTTTATTTTTCTATTATAGTAGCTGGAATTATGTATATACCTACTGAATCTTCCTTAAGGATATAATCGAAGTATGGCAAGGCCATACATTTTTTTTCAAAATTAATCCATTTTATAAATTTATTTTCCTTTCTTCTGTTAAAAGCTACCATTCAAAAATGATTTCTCATTATTTCTAATTTTAGGCAATCGTCATCCCCGCATAAATATTCTTTATTGATATTTTTATTAAATAAACGTCGCTTCTTATAAATCTGTTTACGTAATCTAAAGATCATAAATTTAATTTAAGCATTCTGGTGCCTCATTGCCGTAAATTGCATTTTCACATCTGCCTGTAAATAAATATTTGTCATTAATTATCCCCGCTGTTATACTTTTGAAAGCAATGACAGGTTTCCCTTTATTTTTTACTTTTTTAATTGATAGTCAAATGCGGTTTCTGTGTGGCGTTTGTGGTTCAAATGTTAATATCGCTCCTAGTCTAACCGATATTTTGTGATTGGCGTATTGGCTCAACACACATGTATTTTTGCCGTATTAAATTATGCAACGTGAAAATACTTCACCTATGAGTGTCATCATAAGAGGACCTAGAAAGTTTTGCTGAGTGTGGGGAGCCACCACTAAAAAATTCTGTTTCATATAATAAAGTTTTTTCTATGGAAATATTTGCTGATTTATTGCCCGGTAGACTTTTACCAGAAACGATCACCTTGGATTATTTGTTCGCAACGCTTTTGGATTTACATTTACGATGACGCTATCATTTCTTACTCAAGATAGATCCTGCTTTTTAAAAATTCAAGCTAAAACAATTTCATAATAACCCGGTCCTAAATTTCATCATACGATGCTATCGTAAAGTTTTGCTTTTAATTTACTAGATTCGGGAAGCGATTAAATTCATATTGTATTTTTTTTAGTTTAAACTTTAAACATTCAAACAAACTTAGAAATTATTGAAATTTGTGTAACTTTACTTCATTGTATTTAAATTTATTTTTGCAATTACTTCCATATTGAGTTTGGTAAATTAATTTATTAAAAAACTTAACGGAAAAACCATTTTCATTTGCTATACATCTAATGATGTCCAATTCCTGATCTCTATTTCTTAGTACAAATATTGAATGAATGTTTAATAAAAAACCGGTATGCTACAGCTTTATAATTACTTCGGGAGGAATGTTTAATCGAAATGGTGTTATTTGATTGAATTGCTTTTCTATAAAATTTGGTTTCGACTGTTAAATTATCATTGATTTTATTAGCTTGGTATGAGGAAAAGGTAGTTTTCAGTTTTGTTCCACTTCTAATGTAATCTGTATGTTCCTATCGATTGCATTGACTTCATCCAAGAAAACTTGTAAATTCTCCATACTTGAATCCCAAATAATGCAAATGTCGTCCACATACTTGTACCATTCTCTGGACTTTCTTTAAAATTATGTAATAATTAAATTTTAGATTGGTCTATGTTTGTTTTCTGCTATGAATCCAGAAATGGGGGAGCCCATTGGTGCACCCTTCAATTTCTTACAAAAAATACCGTTAAAAGTAAAAACATTATTACTCATGATCAAGTTAAAACTGGATAAAACCGTACGTTTCATATTTGTGTTAAGTTAATTATCTTTATCTATAGCACCGGCAATATAATTGTCCCCTTCCGGCAAGTCAATGAATAGATGATAGTTCCGCCTTTTTGCACACCAGTATAATCTTAGAGAAAATGTATTTTATTAAATCGGAACATTTTTTTCAATTTAACAGAACAACATTTTATCTAAGATTATACTGGTATGGAAAAAGTCGGAAATCTCATCTCTGAGATGAAACAGTTACATTAGAGGGGAGGGAATGGCTTTCAAATAACTTAATAAATATTTCTCTAATGGATAAGTAAGACCGTTACGTTTTCCGACTATAGGCCGTATTGGATTTCCCTCTTCATGATCATTAATTCTTCCAACGATACTGGGAGTTAGTGCTGTTTTGTTAATATTGAATCTCTTCAGACTGAAGATAAAATAATACTGGGAAAACACATTCGTTGATTTTGCACAAGCAAAAAGAACCGCAGATGACAGAAGGAGCCCTTTTTCTGAAATTGACACTTTAGAGGGCTGATAATTTAGGTTTACAAACACGGATCTAAAATTATTACACCCTTAAAATATCGATTTAATTAGCTATGACCTAAATTACGCAGTACAAACTGAAGTCCTTTAATTAACTGAACGATCTACATATCCTCAAAAATATTTATTGTATAATGTTTAAACTAATTACTCAAACACCAAATAATCCCTGGCCGAACTCCTGCTCTAATCCGACTATTATTCATCCGTGCGACCTCTGTCCCTGAGATCGGCAGTAAAGGCTTTTTGGCCGCTTGGTAACAGACTGAGAATAGCAGATTATATAGGTATGACAACACGGAAATTTATAGAGCGTTTAACAGAACATATCGCAGTTATCAAGCTTAACCGGTGTCGAGCAGCTACTTGTAAACTAAATCAAGAGCAGGAAGATATGATTGGTTTTAAAGAAGCTAAAATAATAAAGAAATTATCAAATTACCAAAAAACAGTAATTATAGAGAATAGAAATTCTACATCGTACTAATTACACTTGTAACGATACGTTAGTCTACAATATTCCAAATATTTGGTATAGTATGCTGAGAATAACCAGAGCAGCCCCACTTCTATAGAACATTTGAACACTCCGACAGAATAGACTCATCCCCTTTTACTTTAAAGTTTGGATCCACCCATGTATATAAAGACCTCAGCCTCTGACTTTTGTTTTTAATCCTGATAAAGAACATGATATGCTCGAAAGTACTAGGTTTTTAATTGCACTAAACTCTGTGGCTATGCAATCCATGAAGGATATGGGCTGACAGTGCCCATCTCTGTTTTCTTGACCCTGGGCCCCGAGGTGCTATACAGCATGCGTCCCGGCCATGTTGTCAGCTTAATGCGAGACCCTCGGTGTTTAGTTCCCAAGCAAGCTTCGTACTCATTTTATCGACCCCAAAGGGATGAAAGGCTGAGTGAACTTTGCCCAGTCGGGAGTCGAAATCTTGACCTGCGGTGCGACAGTCAGATGCCCTGACCACTACACCACTGGACTTCGGTTTTTAATTGTATCGTATTGTAAAAAAAGAAAAAAAAACTTTAAGTAATTTGAATACTGTTTGTGTTTACACATTTTTAAACGAGTTACGAATAGTCTCAAACCCTACTGTATTCTCAGTTCCTGTTGCATGTTTAACTAAATTTGGCGTAGATAGCAAAGCACGTTTATGCTCCTGTAGTCGAACGTTGCATGAGCGATAGTCTCCCAAAAATATAAAGAATCCCAATATTTACGGGAAATACTGTAAACTGTAGCAGAATTCTATGAGAGGTACTTTGGGCTTAAATTTATGTAAGAGAAATCTCATAGAATTTGAGGTTTCAAATCAGAAAATAGATTTACAGCAACAGTTTGTCCCTGTCAATATTTGCATCAGTTGTTTTAGTTTCAAACGTTAAATTTGGGATTTTATTTAACGATTTTAATTCCTGTATAATTATTTTATATTATAAAGAATCTGGACTTGAAATAGCTAATAAACGTTAAAGATCTATTTTGACGCAATTTTGCGTATTTGTACATTTTAAATAATTTCTCTAGTCATAACATACGCAAATTCTTTCGAATTCATAACATGTTTTTACTTTAACAACAAAGAATTTACGAAAGTTTTATAGGCAAAAATTAAAGTCTATGTTGAACTTTTAATGTTTGTTTTCTATAACGCATCAAATGTTAATTTAAATTTTTGATTTTTCTTTACTAACGTTATTTTTTTATCATTAAAACTTCAAATAAATGAACTAAACATAGAATAAATAAATTAATTATTTATAATAAGTGTTCTATAATAAACGTGTATTTTATTAAAGAGTTCTTGAATTTATTGGTGAAAAAAAGTATATTTTAAGACATTATTGAAATAATATACTCTATTAGAAAATATTTCGCCCAAACACGTCTTCATGCTTTTGACAGTCAAAAACTATGGAATATTTGTTTCAAAGAATATTTCTTTCAAGTGCAAGTTTCAGGAACAGAAGTGTATAATTTATTTCCGAGCAGTTTCTTCAAAGCTTTTTTGATATATTACACACTTAATCCTGTTTCCTTTTCTACTACATTCAGTCTTTCATTGCTTCTAAACATTAAAGTAATGTCCAAAGGGATCAAAACACTAAATTTATGATTCATGTGAAATATGAGTAAGTTGTATCAAACTGAATTTAAAAGATTTGATGGGAGAAGAACGTTTTTTTTTTCTTATAAGGATGTATATAGATAAATCACTGTGTAATAAAATTTAATAATATCCTATATTTAAATTGTATGAAGATACAATTTACACCGTTGTATACTTTATCTGAAAATTAATCATGCAGCATTAATTTATTTTACTCGAAATTTAGAAAGGATGTAATACAGTGCACGAGAAATTTAGCGGTGTGCGTTTACCTGAGCATTTAAGGCGTGACCCTTAAATGCATGATTTTGTATTTTGTTTCTATAAAAAAAATTATGATTCCCAGAAAGGGCTATTACACAGTAAAAATTATAAAACAATCAGAGATTCATATTTCTTATAATACGCCAACCTTTCCTTATGTTGCGCATCTGCAATACAAGTAAAAACTACTGCCATAACTGAAATATTGAAAATTAGCAAATGTTTTAATATGTATTTGGTTCTAAAGTAACCTACAGAAAACCAAAAGTGTATTCTTAATACGAATGTATAGATTCATTTGGTTTTACAAAAACTTTTTTTTTATGAAAATCACAGTGATTTTCGTATGTGGGTGAACTTATGATTAATTTCCACTAAATATAAAATTTTAGAAAAAAAAATCGACTATACAAAACTAATAAATTCGTTGTATTTCATCTTAAAAAATCTATTCTAAAAGAATCTATTCCCACTGCAATGTAGCTAAATATAAATGAATTTTTCTGAAACAGTTTATTTTTACTATAAACATTTCAAATTCTCTGTATGCAATTCAAAACAATGAGGAACTTGTTTTACATTAGTTTTTTTAGGTTGAATAACTCAATCTTTTCAATTTGGAATCTTTTACGTACAAAATCATAAAGTGTTTTAGGGAGTAAATTTTTCCCATCAATGTTATTTGGAAATTCCTTTTTTATATACATTTTCCAACATAAATATATTACAAATCCATCGCACGTACCACCGTACTACACTTTATCAAAAAGTTTTCCACGTCTCTCAACTATCTAAGACATTCGCAGAAAGGAAATTAATACTCCGTAAACGGAAATGAACATTTCGAATCTTGAAAATAGCAATGCATTATTTATTGCTTGTAGTAGAATTCTTTTTTCATGGGGGGGGGGGGGGGGTTGTCAGGCGTAGAAAACGTTCCTTTTTTTCTTTTCTTTCTTTTTTTTCCTTTTCTTTCTCTCTTTCTTTTTTTTTTAGAACCCTGGAAAATTTCACTGTTACTTATTCTTGATTACGCATGCATGCGTCAGTTCTGATTAAACTTTAATATTGATTTGATGTTTTTAAAGATGAAGGAAAATAAAGTAATGTAAAAACGGAATTTTCTTTTTAAATGAAGTAACAAATTTCTCTTTTTGATGACTAAAATAATGAATGAAACAATTTAGGAGTTTTGTATTATGTGTTAATTGAATTTAATAATATAAAAACATTACACCTTCTTTGTAACAAATTGTTCTTATTACCTGTCTTTTCCAACAGAGAAAAAATGTCTTTTTCTGGTAAAAATTCAAAATTATATGACATATACTGGATGACACCAAATTCACGGTAGGAACTTTATTTGTGGGCACATCACGCAGTAACAATAATTGATTATACAGGAATGTTGGGCGCAAGTGACGGGTTGAGGCACAATCACAGGAAAGAGAAAAGAAAAGGAAAGACATATTGAATGACTGCTTGTTTCTTTTTAGGTGCGTTCGTAATTATATAAATACGTAGCACCTATAGTCGTCGTTCAGTCCGTCCGTCTGTCCGTCCGTCTGTCTGCCCGCATATAACAGAGCAAAAACTACCCAACCGAATGGTCTGAAATTTGAAATATAAGATTGTTGCAAAATTGTGTCGAGCCATTTCAAATTTTATGAAAATCGGATGTATAGTTTAATTACAGGGACAGTCAAAAGTTTTTTTTTTTACATTACGGCCAATGGGAAAAATTATTGCAAATGCATTTTAATGATGCTACAGCCTTCCGAGTGGTCTGAAATTTAAAAGATATAATTGTTGCAAAATTTTGTCGAGCCATTTCGAATTTTAGGAAAATCGGATGTATAGTTTAATTACAGGGACAGTCAAAAGTGTTCGGGGAATGGGAAAAAAATTATTGGGAGTGCATTTTAATGATGGTAAAGACTATGCACTTTATGAAGTGCAAAAAATTATACATTCAGTACAATATGGGGTGCAAAAAATAATTATAAAACTTGTTATAGTACGAACGCACCTCATTTGCCACGTTTGACGAGCAATTTCCAACTTGTTCTGTTAGAGGGTCGTAGGTGGTTTACCGCCTGTCAACATTATGCACCTGCATGTACACAGAAATTTTAATTATGCTACCGTCAGTGATGGGAAGCTTACGAATGCAGAAAAATAATACATGCGTGGATATAATGCCTTGGATATAATGGCATGGCTGCTCACTAATGCACGAAGAGAAGGGCGCGTTCCACATAGAGGAATGTCTTCCTGAGAAGCTCCTGACACCAGCAGGCGAAGGCACTCCCAAACTAGGGCTAAACCTATGGGGAGGTTATTTGCTAATATCTCGTTTAAATTTCAATTTTTTTAAATAATTTTCTTTGCATTGGACAGCTTAGGTGCATCTCTACATCGCCCCCTTTTTTTTACTTTTTCGATTCTGGTTGCAGATATTTTTTATAATAACACTTTCCTTTTCGGAACCGGCTTCGAAAATGAAAGAAACTTTATAAAAAATATCTATAACTAAAATCGCAAAAATAAACAAGTTGGAAATTGCTCGTCAAACGTGGCAAATGAGGTGCGTTCGTACTATAACTAGTTTTATAATTATTTGCACCCCATGTTGTACTGAATGTATACTTTTTTGCACTTCATAAAGTGCATAGTCTGTAGCATCATTAAAATGCACTTGCAATAACTTTTTTCCCATTCCCCGTAATGTAACAGAACACTTTTGACTGTCCCTGTCATTAAACTATACATCCGATTTTCCTAAAATTGGAAATGGTTCGACAAAATTTTGCAACAATTATATATTTAAAATTTCAGATCATTCGGAAGGCTGTAACATCATTAAAATGTACTTGCAATAATTTTTCCCATTGGCCGTAATGTAAAGAAAAACTTTTGACCGTCCCTGTAATTAAACTATACATCCGATTTTCATAAAATTTGAAATGGCTCGACAAAATTTTGCAACAATCATATTTTTAAAATTTCAGACCATTCGGTTGGGTAGTTTTTGCTCTGTTATATGCGGACAGACAGACAGACAGACGGACAGACGGACGGACTGAACGACGACTATAGGTGCTACGTATTTATATAACTACGAACGCACCTAAAAAGGGGAGATGTAGAGATGGACCACACCTGTCCAATGAAAACAAATGTCGAAATACAAATGAGATATTATCAAGTAACCTCCCCATAGGTTTAGTATTACCTCTCGAGTGTCTTCGGCTGACGGGGACATGAGCCTTAAGTATCGGAAATAGGTTGTTTTCACGTCACCAGGCACGAAGCGTGTCGACCGTGAGCTGCATGCAGTCAATGCCTGAAAGATAGCATCTTGAGTCTTGTGGATGACAGGCCCCTCTCAAATATAAGAACCGAATAAACGCTGCGAAACATTATTACTGTTGGTGGGCGCAATTTCTAAACAGTGATTCAAAACTTAGCACTTCGTAAGACTTGAACCGCCGGCAATTTCACTCAAATTTTATATTTAAAAAAAGTATTTTACACCAGAATTTTTATTTTAAAAATTGTAACTTATTCACTCAGTATATTTTTGTGCTGCATACATTTATCATACCTTATGAACAAATGTCTGATTCGAATCGACTATTATCAATTTAGCAAGGGGCGATTTGACCCATTATGGCCGTTCTAGTGTTAATCGCAATATCAATAAAAAAAAAAATATTTCCTGTGTTTGTGCCTCAACGTGTCACTTGCTCCCATATATCCCTATGCAATAAATGGTGGTTAGAAAGTTCTGTACAAACCCTAAAACTTTATGGTATTAATTTGGAATCACCCTGTGTGTGATAAGTAATTTCAATCCCGAATACAAAACTATAAATGTAGTAAAAAGCAGAAAAACCAACGTTTAAAATGCACAAATAATATATGAAAAGCAGCAAACAGCTGTTTCGAATCTACTAGCGAGATTCTTCTTCAGTGCAAAAGGAACAGCGTGCTAGAAAAAGCAAGGCTGAGCCAAGCTCTGGCTCAAAGCTCTGGCTCCAAGCTCCAAGCAAGGCGCTCAGCCTTGCTTTTTCTATCACGCTGTTCCTTTTGCACTGAAAAAGAATCTCGCTAGTAGATTCGAAACAGCTGTTTGCTGCTTTTCATATATTATATGTGCATTTTAAACGTTGGTTTTTCTGCTTTTTAATATTGTTGCACAAAGGCTTTATTTGCTATTTTTATATAAATGTAGTGATGTTTTTTTTTTCTTTAACTAAAGTTATTTGAATATTATTCATGTAGGATTTGAATTTAGATAGCATCATTTATTTCACTTATGCTATGTGTGATCAGCAAATTAACTAACTCTCTCATATTTAGTATGATTGTAACGAATGAGATACCAAAGAAATATTTACTAGGCCTAATAGAACGTTCTATAGATATTGTTTAAACTAATGTTTTTAAGTATTAATCCGGGTACTTTTGAAAAGCTAGTTATAGCATATTGTAAAATTCAGAGTCTGGAAGAAATAAAGTTTATATATTTTTTAAGCATTTTGAAATTATTTGAATATTTCAATAAAATTAACGTATCTCACATCATCCTACTACATTCGTATTATTTGAATGCTTTTTTATTTAAATTTATCTGTATCATAAATTAATTCTAATTCAACAAAATATCTGTTTTGTGACTTATTTCCTAAAAATTTACTTAAATCGTAGCTTGTTATTCTCATATTATAAAGGTATGATATTTTCATCGTCACTTATTTTTGATTATGTATGCATATGTCAGTTTTGAATAAACTTTAATATTGATTTGATGGAAAGGTTTTTTTTAAGATGAAGTAAAACAACGTAATTTAAATATAGAATTTTTTTTTTTTTTTTTTATGAAGTGACAGCTTCTCTTTTTGATGGCTAAAATAATGAATGAAACAGTTTATGAATTGTGTGTTAATTTTATTTAAATGTATCAAAATATTACAGTTTCTTTGCATATTCGTTGCATAAGTGCCTGCAAGAAATTAAAGTCAAAATCTTATTATTTCAGCATTTTGTAATTATCAGAATATTTCAATAAATTAAAGTATCTCACATCAACCTACTACATTCGTATTATTTGAATGTTTTTTTTTTATCTAAATTTATCTCTATCATTACTTAATTCTAATTAAACAAAATGTTCGATTATGTGACTTAATTCCTATAATATTTATACATAATAAATTCTCAGCTTGTAATTCTCATATTATAAAGATATAATGTTTTTATTAGTTAGATATTGTACTTAGATTTATATTTACAATGTCACGTGTTTTACAATATTTTTTTTAATAAAAGAAAAATGAGAAACATGGAAATATTAAAGCACTGGAAAGTTTAAATTATAATGTTTGGAAATTTTAAAATTTATAAATATGAAATATTTAAGTTTTCTGAATCCGTTTATAATATTGTAAGAAACAAGGTTAATAAGAAATTATTCAAAATGATGTTATTGTCTTTTATAAGTGTATTTTTAAAGCTTGCTTTTCAGTCTTAATTTTCTTGGGGTAAAACCGGACTACTATATGGGATAAGATTGGATATTATAAAAGAATCATTTAAGTACCGGTAAACAATGCTTGAATAAAATTCAGTCGAAGTTATACGAACAAGAACTATTTTGATGTTTTCTAAAGTTGATAAAGATTTGAACTTCTTTTCTAAAATTTTCGCGATTTGTATTGAAGATAATTTTCTTTTCGCTTTTAAATATTAAATCATTAGATTTATAGTTTTAATATTGCTATTTAAATTATCCAATATATTAAGTATCCTTAGTTAAACTTAAAAAAATATATATATGCTTTTCTATTTCAAATGAAAATCTAAACACTCGCATTCTCTATGAGATTAAAATAACTTGGGTTAGGAACGAATGATTTGACTTTTACTTGAAGAGCATTTATTATTAAAAAATAGATAAAAAAATCCTATATTTTAAAAATTATTTTACAAGTTGAAAGCTGTACGCAAAGCCTCATTAACACTTTCGGGACCGGCGACTCTTACACAAATTTTATTTGTTTGACACCACTTTTTTAAAAGAAATTTTCTTTACTTTTAAAATCATGAAAATGCTCTAATCCAGCGTTTCTTAAACTTTGAAATCTCGTGGACCCTCTTTGATATGATATGCATTTCGGGAACCCCAACAAAAATGGGTATTCTTAATGGGTTTACTTAATGTAAGAAACAAAAAAATAATTTAACGATACCTATAGATCTTATTTAAATAATAAAAAAAAAATTGTGTGGAAATTTAAATCACTGAGAAATTAAAGTTTGAACACACAATGTATGTAAATCAAACACTATGAAAATGAAGAGAAGTAGGCGTTTCGAGAGTACTGGGACTCACAAAAACAGTGTATAAAATAAAATCAACATTTCTCCAAACACATGAAATTGAAAGACGAAAATCCAAATATGAGTAAACAAGGAACCAAAAGACCACCATGTTTCAGCAACCAATGAGATCAAAGCGGAAGTGAAGCATCGTGACAAATCCACACAGAAAGGTGAGATGTAAGGTACACTGGAAAAATCATTGACCAGGGAGTTTCTAAATTTATGAATATGAACAGCTTCAAAAACGGCTAAAGCTGAAAGATTATTGCATTTATAGATAACAGTGGCTAAATCAAAGTTGAAATTATGCCCCTTAACCCAATAAAGAGAAACAACAGAGGGTTTTTGTAATTCTATTTTCTTAAGGGTCTCAAGACCCTTAAAATTGGAAAAAATGAAAAAAAAAGGACCATTTTCAACATTTAATATCTTAAAATGTATTTGATATTAAGACACAATATTAAGTGGGAATGAAAGATACAAGTATGTTCTTTCATTTCAAATATTTGAAAAATTGCATGATGCAGAATTAGCATTTACAGGGGGCTCAAATCTATCAGACATTTGACGAGCAGAAAATCGGCATAACAGCTTATGCGCACGATTACAAAATAAATTTTGCAACTAGAATGAAAATTTTGGTGCCTACTTATACCTCAGATTATAATAATTACACTGAACCTAAATAAATTTGTATTTAAAGCATTTTTATATTTTTAATACAAAGTTGCATTTAGCTAATGCAAAATTTAGAAAATTTCAACGATATAAACCCCTAAAAAATATTTTCTTTTTACAATAAAAAGGAAATTTTAGGTTCAGTTTATACAGACTAACATGAAACATATGTTTTGAAAATTTCATGAAAAAAATATTCAGAAGTTTTTGAGATATCGTGCGCGTTATGCCCAAAAAAGTCATTTGGAGAAAAATGACTTCAAAGTTTTGGAAACACCGCTTCAGCTATTGAGCGAGTATAATTCTAAATGCCATAACTTCTGTTCTAGTGGGAATTTCAATATAACAATTATATCAAAATGTTCAGAAAACATAGAAGTTTAACATCTAAAAAATTAAAATTTCGAAAATTTTCGAGCTTTAAGAGTCCTGAGACCCCTTCATAGTTTATGTGTTCATTGATTCTGTAACGGAGATGTCGTTTAGTTTGTCAATTATTGGGCAAACCAGACATATTGTAAATAGCCCAAAAATTTTCAGGAGGAATTTTATCAATTTTATAAAATTCCTTCTCCAGCTCACTGAAATGTCTCCTTCGAAAGATTTAGATTTAAGTGTTTATTTTAGATTTATCTACAGTCCTAGATTAGAATTCTAGTCCTGCACTTATGCACAATTACAGTTACAGAAATTCCTGAATTCAACACTGAGCTTGAGGATTCCCATCTGTAATCTCGCGGACCAGAGTTTAAGATACGCTGCATCTAATCGAATAAGGCGAATATTATTTTTTTATATTACTGATAGAAAAAACATTTTCTTCATGTACCTTGTGAAAGTGCATATATGAACTCATGGTCCCGAACGGGTTAAATTCTGTTGAACTTCTGCTGGCTTCAAGAAGTAACTACTAATAAGGTATCCGGTTTTAATTACTTTGCACTGTACAGGATATCCCGAATTCGTGGGCCAAACTATAAGGGAAGGTAAAGTGTAGATAAAGAAGCAAATTTGGTATAGAAGTGTGAGGTTTGAAATGTAAAGCTTTGCCGAAAAACTATAAATACTTAGAAAATAATAACAAGCGTTATATTGACATAACAACAATTACAATAAGTGTTCACATATGCCACCACCAACATCGATACTGATATTACATCTTCTAGCAAGTGATTGGCGTACCCTTTCGAAGGTTCCAGATGTTTCATCTATGAGGCACCAGTGCACTCTGATAAGGACCTCATTGCAAGACTTTCAGTCGTTGCTGTTCGTGAAACACTTGGAACCTGCGAGCGATTTTGAACAAACGAACATTTACATTTTTATTTATATAGATTATATTTAAAAATATAATTCTGTTTAAAATATTTTTTTTTTCTACAATAGATTTAAATAGCTTTTGGGAAACGGAAAATTACGTCCAAACCGCTCAGAGGATTTAGTGTACTTTACCTTCCCTTACAGTTTGGCACATGAATTCGGGGACACCGTGCATAATTGTTAGTAAGCGTATTTTCGTAAAGACAGAATCAATCAAACTTTAAACAACATAAGATGGAAAAGCGCCATTTTACAAGTTTGTCAATTTTAATTTAAAACCAGTTGAAAATCCTATCAAAGTCCTAAGCTAATCTTATTTGAATTCAGTATATCAAGGAAGAAAATGTGTATTCTGGGAATCATTTCCTTATCGGTATCATCTGCATTCAGAAAAATGTTATTTTTTTTTTCTTTTCGTTAGTTTGAATTTTAATAAATCTAATTTTATCTAAAAGATTATGTAGATATTAGTTAGTTTTTTCGTAAAAACAAAGAAAATCAAAATGTAAAACAACTGTGTTTAAAGATAAACATAAAACTTAAAAAAAAAACATAGCAGCAACGGAACATTTTACATGTATCTCATTTAATTTAAAATAAGTCTAAAATATTTTCAAAGATCTTGGATAATCTAATTGGATTAATCTTTTATCTGCGTGGAATAAAAGACTATATAGAAAGTCTTTAGAAAATCATTAGTAATTAGCATCTAAAATGTAAAATATTTATTTGAAATTTTCTGTTGCGTTGCAATGAATTTCAATAAACCCATTTTAATTATATATTTAAAAAATATTTTTTCATTCATAGGATATAAGTAAATTGCCTTGGGAATTGTTTTGATAACTTTTGATGTCGTAGACATTTTAATTTTCTGTTACGCATTCGTTCCTTAATTTTTTATGATAATAACCAAATAAAAAAGTACAAAAACTAACTTAAAATTAAAATATGATATAAACAAACTAACTTTTACAAAAAATAAAATTAATCGTAAAAATTCTTTAGCACTTTCCTAAATGTAAAAACGAAAGCTTTAAATAAACCTTCCAAGTGAAATCTTGTGTATGTTTAATCACTGAATACGAATTTTAGAATTATTTCAAATATTTTTAACAAGTGTATTTTAATACAAAAAGTCCTTCCGGCCAGTGCCGGGAGGAAGAAGTAGCTTTCATTTTCCTTATTTTAAAAAAGCCAACTTATATTATTCATACACACGAAGCTCAATTTAGAGGAAACCGAATATACGAGATTCAATACTAATTTTTATCAATACTAAATCATTATGAATGAGAATTTCGCGAAATTAGTCAGCTTTATCCAAGTTGCTTTTATTTAAAGTAACTTATATTTGGCTGCCAAATTCGGCGATTTCTTAAAGTTCCTGCCATTTTAAGACAACATGGTGGATGAGGCTAACCAGTGAACTTGGTCGAGACCTTAGTAATTGCTGTGCACATCCTCATTCACATCGGAATCGGTTGATATATACCTGTGCTGCCGCAGGCAAAAAATAAGATTTTTCAAAATGTCACCCACATTAGAAATTGAAACTGCTATATCTGAGCCATTTTTTAAGATAAAGACAAACAAAAAATGCTCGTGAATGGTTATATCATGGTCAAATACTTAAGAAAGAAACCTTTTTCAATTTCTAATTTTTTTGCACCTCACTTTAAATATAATTTTTTTAAATTTAATGGCCGCCATTTTGAAACAAGATGGCTGATGAAGCTGGCCAGCGAACTTGGTTGAGATATTGATGTATACTATCCACATGCCTTCTTCCATCGAAATAGGCGAATACGTGTGTTATCGCGTGACAAATACAAGATCGTTTCCAAGTGTTAGCCATGCTAGAAATTTAAAGTGCTATAATTCAACTATTTTTTAAGATATAAACAAAAGAACAAATTTTCAGAAACAAAAACTGCTCCAGAATCTTTGTATCAAGGCCAAACACACAAAATTTTTTTTTCATTTTCCAATTTTTTAATACTTCATTTTAAATTTTAAATTACTTTTTTTTTTTAAATGGAAGCCCTTTTGAAACAAGATGGCGAATAAAGCTGGCCAACGAACTAGGTCGAGAAATTGGTATGTACTATGTACAGACCAAGTTACATCCAAATCGGTTCATAAATACGCCTGTTATCGCGTGACAAAAATCAGGTCGTTTTAAAATGTCAGCCACAATAGAAATTCAAAAGGCTATAACTCAGCCATTTTTATAGATATAGACAAAACAAAACCTGTTCCGGAATCTCTGTATTAAGGTCAAACACATACGAAGAAAATCTTTTTCATTTTACAATTTTTTGGTATCTCATTTTAAATTTTAATTTTTTTAAATTTATTTAAATGGCCGCCATTTTGAAACAAGATAGCGGATGAAGCTGGCCAACGAACTCGGTCGAGACATTGGTGTGTACTATGTACACACCGAATTACATCCAAATCGGTTCATAAATACATCTGTTATCACGTGACAAAAATCAGGACACTTCAAAATGTCAGCCACGCTAGAAATTCAAAATGCTATAACTCAGCCATTTTTTAAGATATAGACGAAACAAAAACTGCTCCCGCATCTTTTTATCAATGTGAAACACATAAGAAAAAAATATTTTTTCAATTTTCAATTTTTTGGTACCACATTTCAAATTTAAATTTTTCTTAAAAATTTAAATGGCCGCCATTTTTAAACAAGATGGCGGATGATGCTGGCCAACGAACTCGGTCGAGACATTGGTATGTACTATGTATAAACGAAGTTACACCCAAATCGGTTCATAAATACGCCTTTTATCGCGTGACAAAATTCAGGACGTTTCAAAATGTCAGCTACGCTAGAAATTCAAAATGCTATAACTCAGCCATTTTTTAAGATATAGACGAAACAAAAACTGCTCCGGAGTCTTTGTATAAAGGTCAAATACATAAGAAAAAAATATTTTTCCATTTTCAATTTTTTGGTACCACATTTCAAATTTTAAATTTTTAAAAAAATTTTAAATGGCCGCCATTTTGAAACAAAATGGCGGATGAAGCTGGCCAACGAACTCGGTCGAGACATTGGTGTGTACTATGTACACACCGAATTACATCCAAATCGGTTCATAAATACGAGAGTTACAGTGTGACATAGGTCAGATATATATATATGGATGTATATATATATATATATATATATATATATATATTTTGAACGGAGGGTGGTTTCGGGGTCTGGGGGTCATGATCGATGAAAATATACCAAAATTTTTTGAAATCGCTTTCCTCCGAACGGCGGCAATAGGTAGCTTTTTGTAATGAAAGCTACCTAAAATTACTCTAAAAAAATTTGAAAAAAATTTTCTCAAAAAAAAAAAAACTAACATTAAATATACAAGCAGTTTGACGAGAAAATATTTTAATTAAATACGTCTAAAAAATACATTTTAGGAGTCTTTTTCAACATTTGCATTTATCTAGGAACGACAATTTTTAAATAACTTCAGAAAGTGCAAAACACTCGATAAAAATCATTCGTTCAATTTAAAATCAGTTTAAAGTCTTATGAATATCCAGGTATAATTATATGGTAATTCAGTACATTTAAAAATAAAGAAAGCGAATTCAGGAATAAATTGCCAAATCAGTAGTACGTAAAGTGTAAAAGATGTCATTTAACCACTTTTTTTTTTTTTTTTTTTGCATGGTTAGAATTTTGAAAGAACTCATTTTAGATAGATACTTTATAAAACAAATACTTTTAATAATCAAAATTGTAAATTTAATTGAATCATACATTTATTTTTTTTAAGATTGCTTTGATATTACAAACAAGTGTTTTCATACAGCCATTTAGGAATCATTTAAAAACAGGCATAGTTAGAATTATAACATTTCTATTACGTTGGATCGAATTTTAAAATAGTTATTTTAAAAATAGTAAATCTGACTTCAAGGGGTTATACTTTACGTTTATCTTTTTCGGCAGCACTTTAATCTTATCCAGACTATGTTACTGAACTGGTACGGCCCATCCAGACTAGAACCGCACACAAAAATTTTATGTGAAGTCGATCCCAAACAAAATTTAACTTCGACGAAACTCACTTCAAAAACAGAAATGATTGAAAGTTAACTTCATTTTTAACTGCAAATATGAAAAATACTCTATGATTAATCAAACGTCAGTTTTATCTTTTATACAAAAAAATGGGCATATATGTACACTGCAAAAAAAATACTGCCAGTTTTCCGATAGGAATCGGAAAAATAGTTGCCCTTATCGTACCGGAATAATTTCCAACCCAGCTCGGAATAAAATCCGTAAAAATAAGGAAAACGGTATTAGTAAAACGGTATTTTACGGATTTTATTCCGATTTTACGGATTTTATTCCGATTTTACGGATGTTATTCGGAGCTGGGTTGGAAATTATTCCGGTACGATAAGGGCAACTATTTTTCGATACCTACCGGAAAATGGCATTATTTTTTTTACAGTGTACAGTCGAGGGGAAATAAAGTAAACACCCCTCACTAACACAGCAAAAAATTATCGTAGAAGAATGTTACTGGTACCACATGATTGGTAATAAATTCTACTTTTAAATGTTGTATATAAAATTTGCTTAGCTACATATTAAAACGAACCATAACTTTGTTTTTTCGATAGCAGTACACAATTTTGACAGCATAAATGAACGCTATACCCTTCAATAAGCCTAAAAACAAATTTTTATACAATTCGTATGATGAGTTTGCAAGAAATTAATTATTTTAAAACGAGCGTGTTTTAAGCGTTGTAACCAAATTGAAGTTCTGTACTCGATTGTTGACCGAGAAAGGCACCTTCTTTATCAAGGCTGCTTAAGCGCTACTCAAGCAGTCATTGAGGACTGCTAGATTACACGATAGCATAAGAAATATCAAAATACCAAGTCACTTCTATTATACACGGCCCCTTAAACCATCATTTTGCCCTTTTTTAAGCATAATTTGAAAACTATTTGGAAGATAAATGTGAAATTTTGGATTTCCATAAAGCAGGACTTAATAAATCTACATCCATTAAAAAAATTGTAGGTTGCATTTCATAATTATTTCGAATATTAATTTCATAATTCATAATTCATATCATAAAATTATAAAAATTGCAAATTCAACGTATTTATTTATGTTTGGGTATTTTAGTATTATTGCTACACAAAAAATTAGCACATTAGGAGTATCAGGAGATATTAATAGAAATATGAATGTGTAATTTAGCTTTAGAAGCACTAATTTTGAATGTTTTTAATTCGAAAACTTATCATTCAAATTACTTGAAATTTGGTGACTAGGCATAGTTTGAATCGAAATAACTTGTTAAAATTTGGTATTGCCATTGAAAAAAAATGAAGTTTGTGTTCGTTTTAATATGTAGATGGCCCCCGAAGCAAATTTTATATACATCACTTAAAAGTAGACATTATTTTCAATCTTTGGGTACCAGTAACTTTCTTCTGCGATAATTTGTTGAGAAGTTAACAGAGGGTGTTCACTTTTTTTTTTCCCACGACTGTACATATTTATATTCAAATAGGTAATTTTTCATATGGAGAGGAATTATAGATTTTCTGAAAAACAAGGCTTTAAATCCAGACTCTCACTAGTCTATATCCTATTTAATACCTTAGTTTACACGAAATAATTTCAGTCACCTCGACATGAACCACATTTGCAACGAAAGAATTACCACTAATTCAGAACGTGGTGCGCGTTGCGTCGAGTGAGATCTTGTTACATAACTCAATGCAAAACAACTTATCCACATTCATTTAAATTCCCATTGTTACGAATATCACTATTTTCACATGTTATACACAGTGATATGTTGGTAATTTTTTAAATGTCTCTGTAAAGAAATCTGAACGAGATGCGGATACAATTTTAAAAATTTAAAGACTATCAATTAAAAAAAAAGACAGTATAACTGAAAGACGGATAAGTATATCATGTTTAGATCATAATGAAACTGAAACGCGATCACTAATAAAACGAGACTTTGAAAAACAAATTTCAGCAAATGGTATCAATAGTTTAAAAGAAATTCTGATTTTTTTGTGCAACCACGTATAGGATTTATAGATTCATATCTATACTACATACAGTGTTGAATTTTGTTCAGCTAGGAAACGCATAGCACAATTGAAGAGCTGAGTTGAAGAACATGCTATGCTACATTTTCTTAAATTTATTTTATATTTTGGACGAAGGTGTTATCAAGTATACTATCACATGGTAAAGCTAAAATACCAAAGTTCTATTTAGCCTTGAAGATTTAAGACATTATTCATTAATATTTAATATTTTAATATTTAATAATGCAAATAATATTAATATTTTTAAATATTTAAAAATTAAATATGAATAAGTTTTTTTGATAGAGTTCAGTGCCACACCTGTTAATATTTTAAACACATGGTATCACACAGAAAATAAATCATTAAAATTGACAACAAAATCTTTCACATCAAATTTCTTCAAATGTCATTTTTGTTACTTAACATGCTCTTCCACTTAGCTCTTCAATTGAAAATTCCCCTTTACCAATTTCCGTCAATAAATGGATATACACTTGAAATCTTTTCAGTATCCCTGTATATGATCTGCTGTATTAGTATAGACTAAGTATTATGTAAGGAATAAGTTACATTTAAAAACGCGTACCACAACTCAAAACTCACTAACAGCAATTATTTTTCATAGACAGTAACTCTGGCGAAATTCTTGTATATCCTTGTATTTGAAGGATATGTTCTATGTCGATCATATTGTACAGTACCTTTTGGTATACCTCCGTTACATATATTAAGTTGAATTTGTTTAAAATAGTGCAACATCAATAAAATACGCTGGAAACGATTTTTCCCCATAGACCTAATGTAACGGAATTCTTTTTAATGTCCCTGTAAACGATCCATAAGTGTTACACCCATTATTTTTATTGTCACATGCCACAGTAATCCTAAACAAAATATATCAATTTCATAGCAATCTGAGTATATGTTAGAAAATGCTTTTTTGTTTTCAAGAACATCCACCAGATGGCAGCATCAGACAATCTTTTTTATTTCATCTACTGTGACAGACACTCAGTTCAGTGAGTGTTGCTCCTTCCCTTATAGCAGCTGGCAGCAAAATGCTGCTTGATTAAAAAATCCAATAACATTCCAAAGGAATATAATATGATAAAAAAACTGCAACAAGCCATAGTTCAAAGTATTTCTTTGTGTTTGTAAAGAGCCTTATACATCTGTTTTGTTTTATTGTGAAATGTGATCCGTATTTTGACCAGCATATATATTATTCTAGTGTATTCAGTCTTCGAATAAATGTTTTTTGTTCATTTTAAGAAGAATATATTTCTATTGAAACACATCAAAAGATAAAGGTAAAACTTTTAACTTTTTTATTGTTTACCTATTGAGGAATTTCGTATTCATGCCTTCCATATGGAATAACATTCTAACAGTATATTTACGTGATTTAAAGCGCAGGAAGACGATAATAAGATAGACAGACAAACATAATTCATACAAAATTTCAATTATGTTGTAAAGGGTTAAAATTTAACATCTAAGGATTACTTCAAAAGTTATGCTTGAGCATTCAAATAAAAAACATAAAAAAAGAAACATAAAACTTCCTTTGTTGCGTTTCGATTAAAGAAGTGAAATGCTGGTACATATTTAAAAATAAAAAACATTGAATAAAAAAAAAGTTATGCATTTCATACACTTCTAATAATGTAAATGAAGCATATATATAATTTTAAATGTATACTGAAGCATATATTTCATAAGAATTTCTCATGTCGAGCATTATTATTATTATTAGTTTTGTTTTGATAGATCACAAAAATATTAATGATGAATAATAAAAAAAAACCAATAAGTGATTAACAACAACAAAAAAAATATATCCATTATAGTGGCTTATTAAACGAATCGTTTACTCATATAAAATCTTTTTTTCAGATAATGGTACTTTTTCAGTATAGGGGACTTGGCGAGATACAGAGAATGTCCGTGGCTAGATAAGAAAATTTGGCAACATATTTTTTGGAAACCTATTCAATGTTTCATATTGAAAATCAATTTTTTCAACATTTATACAGTTTATTTATTATAAAGAAGCCATTTATCAGTGTGTACGTACAAACGATGTAAATTGTATATAAATAACAAGAACTATATATATGTGTGTGTGTGTGTGTGTGTGTAAACAAATGTAAATTTCACCAGGTTTTGTTTCCAAATTTGTTTATATCAATTTGGTAACAAATATCATATACTGAAGCTCAGATTACGCCAAGCTTTTTAAAAAACGCCAAGGCCCCTATACTGGAAAAGTATCCAAATAACCATTGCTTAACAAAACGCTGATTCAATTAAACTATTCATGCAAGCGACACATCCAGTTAAGTAACAGTTGAGTTATATAAGCATTTGATTCAATTAACACTTGATTCCTGAAAATTATTCAATTAACTGTTTCTATATAATATCCGCCTTTAAACTCAATCGTTGAATAATATAAGCCATATTTATTTAACAATTGATTTTTCTAAAAAAGTAATTAAGCATGCCATTAGTATGCCTATTTTTTTTTCTTTTTCTTCACTATTTATTGTCGTCATACTTATTTGGTGTGAAACATATAGCACTTCTGTGAGAATTCTAAACACATTTTTCAATTCGGTCATTAGGTATTTAATTGAGATGTTGTTGAACTTTTTCGCATACTTTTACAACAGAAAACTTCTAGTTTATTTTCTAAGCAGTTTTTTCAAATTCATTTATTTATTTATTTTATTTTATTTTAAATCCGTAAGCATTTTTATCTAGGAATGAAGGGCAGAAATTTTTATAGGACAAATAGAGTAAACATATCTTTCTTAAGCTAATATTTTTGTTTGATCACTTTGATTCATAAAATTCTCCGAGTTCTTGTTAGCTCTCTTTAAAAAAAAATAAAGAATAACTTTTAAGTTTTTATGAAAAGTTTTTTTTGTAAAAAAGTGTCTTTGAAAGGTTTTTACAAAGATTCTTTGGGGAAATATTTGACTTTTAGCCGTTATACGAAAAGATTTGACTTTTCACAGTTTTTCATATTATTTCATTAGAACTAGTTTGGTTATTCTACGTGAAAAAGTTACATTTTCAGCATAAAAGTTTCAATAAAAAACTTTAAACCAGCAAATTTTATATTAATATCTACAATTTATCTTTTACTCCTTTCCAAATTTATATATGTGGTCTATAGTATTTTCATTATGGTTGCTTAATATATTTTACAAAGTCTAGCGAATTCAACCTGACCCTTGCTTTACACCCTTCTAGCGAACAATTGAGGCAATTTCAGTACTTTAACTATTGTCAGACACTATCATTTTATACATGATTTACCTTTAGGTTGTAATTGTATTCAGTGAACATTCTCAGCGCCGCCACAGAGGACAATTTTTATTTTCATTTTGCGCCACTAAATTTTGCACATAAAGTTATATATATCATGCAAATGTTATTAAAGTAAATCTGAAACAAATCTTTAAAAAAAAGTAATGTTAACCGAATAAAATTCAAGATGAAGGGTTAATCTTGTCATCTCACACGCATCATACGACCAATAAGATCTGACGTGAATGCGACTTAGTACCGATGTCACGTGGAAAGTGACGTAGAACCGATGACGGTTAAAATAATTTCAGTAGTTAAACTCAAAATGCATCGTTCGGTAATATATGCATATATATGTGTTATATAAAAAACGAAAAATATGTTCTGCCAAAGAAAAGTACATTATAAATTTCTTCAGCTATCAACTAGCAACTAAAATGTGCACAATATGTTTATAATTATTCAAATTTATTTACAGCTAGTACTTTTTAATGCTTAGTAAATATATTTCTACGCTTCAATTGCTTTTTTCCATAATAAAAAATCGTAAAAACCTAACCTCTTTTTCGCACTGGAAGATAGTCTCAACATTCCCGATTTCGACATTCGCGGAGGTTTCCACCAAGCTAACCCTTGCGAATTGTAAGGGGTTACTGTATATCTCTTTATCAACGAACAAGTTTTAGTTTAGGTAATGTCCAAATATTAAAAAAAAAGGTATTGATATCGCTTCATTGGCTCCCGCGAACTTAAAATCAATGTCATTAAGTTATTGAAAAGTATATAGAGGTATATATAATATATAAGTATAAGTATAAGTATAAATGCATATAATCAGTATATATAAATATACTATCTAGTATTCTTTAATCTATTCACAAAAAATATTTCCGAATTCTACTTGATAAAAAAAATAAATAATTTCTCTTTAAATCTAAAAAATGGAAAATATAACAATACTAGATTATATTTCTGTTTATTTATAATGTTATTCGTTATTATACCTATGGTTATTTACATGTGAGCACGTCATGTGGGCAGGGGCTGATTAACAATGGGGCAATCTTACACCAATAACTTTTAAAGAAAATGATCGTCTTATCTAAACGCCATATTTATATAAGATTTATGCCATGAATGAGGCAAAATTGTCTGTTTCTTTTTAGTGGTGGGAGTGTGCCCCATTGGTAATCAGGCGCTGCATGTGGGTGTTTATTATACAATTGTACTTTGTTTTTAGAAAAAGAATAGATTCAGGTTCAGGTATCCTGTTTGAGTCGATTTTTAAGGAGAAATTTCTAAATTAAGTTTAGTAACATTAAAATTCACATACTTGTTTTAGTTAGTAGTATATTTTAATTTATATTTCTTATTCTTAGAATACATTTTTATATTTTTATCCGACATTAATAAGAATTAGATACAATTCTCTTTCCTAAAAGCAATTCAAATATTCAATTACAACTTTTAAAAATATATACTATAAAGAACTATACCTATGCAGTTTCAACATTTTCTTTTCTTTATTTTTTTAGCAAAGACCAGAAAAACGGCTGCATTATTTTATAGCAAGCAATGAATATAATACCACTATTCTGCTACATGGTTTATCACCAGATTATTTCGTACATAGCTTAAAAATGAAAGAACAGAAATAACTGTAGTTTCATTTTTGTAACTTTTTCAGGAATGCAAAATAATGGCGTTGATATTTCGTTTCAAAATATAAACATTCCACAACTAAATTATTTTATTATAAACAATGTCTCGTGTATTGTAATTAATATTGTGAAACACTATAATAAATATTTTCTTGAAATATTGCAGTATATTTGTCAGACATATATTGCCGTAGCTATCGTCTTTTATTTATACGAAGTGACGTATTTGTATGAATGCAGCAGCAAATAATAATAAAAGTATTCTCCGACGATGGCTGCGAGAATTGTAGCCCGAAAGTACTATTTTTTTTAATGTGAATTTTAAACTTGTAACATCTATATCATTATTTGTGTCACTTTTTGAGTAAAACAGTGAGCTTTTTAAAGTCCATACTGTGTATTTTGCAAAATATTTAATTATACTGAATGCTTTTGTTTTGAGTGTATTCGTTTGTTAAATTAGAGATATTTTTTCACACACTAGAATACTCATAAAATTGTTTAATTTCTTTTCAAAAACTAGTTAAAAACTACTGAAAATCTTAGGAATTTTGATTAATGTTCATTTTTTATTTATTAAAATGTTATATAGTTGAATTAATATTATAGATACATATTTTTTAACTCAAAATTGTTACTGGAGAAAAATGAATGCTATGAGAACACCTGAACAATTCAATAAAAAACTACTTTACGGACAATTATAAAATAAATTATTTTACTATGTTACGAACAATTATTAAAATAACTCTTTTACCAACAATTCAATTAAAGAATAAGGAATCAAAAGTTTAAGTATGCTTTTGAAATATCTTTTTTTTATATTGACGTCTTTAAGTTTTCATTAAGTCCCTCATTCTTAAAATTTAAAATACTTTGGATTAAAAGAGATATTAAAAAGAAGGTCAAATAGATTGAACTTAAAATAATTTTGTTCGCTGGCTTTATGACCTTTCCATTAAGAGAATTTCTAAAAACAACCTGCCTAACTAGAACAATTGTCTATAAATGTCTAAAAACGAATTATTTCTAACAAATAGGATTATATTGAAAGATCTTAACTAAACTAAACTTATCTAAACTTTATACGCTAATAAAGATAATTTATTCCCAAGCAAAAATTGTTTAATTAAATACTTGAAATAAAAAATGTTATTGATAGCAGTGTACTTTTCAAGTTAGTCCTTTATCATAAATCTTCTAAAAAACTTTTTTTTTTCTTAAAAGAAAAAAAAAATTAGAGATAGGATTTACCGGTAAACCAAAACTTGAATTTAAACTTTAAGACATCGTTTAAAAAAAACTTATATTTTATGCTATGAACAGTTCAATTTCAATTCAAATGAAATTGAATTCAAGTAAGTTTAACAATATTTCATTAGATTCAGCTTTTAAGAATTTCATTAAAACTATTCATCAAATTTAAAAGAGTTCTGATTAAAAAAGTGTAATTTTGGTCCAATAGATTGAGGTGAAAAGATTTTGACAGACATGGGAATATATTGAGCTGAAATGAGATTTTGACTTACATGGACATTTGATTAAAGTCTACTTCTGGGTTTAGCTAAGCTCTACTGGTTTCTAACCTGTCTAAATTAAAATTTGCTGAAAATTTCGTTTTTTTTGAGGGGGGGAGGGGGGGTTGTTGTTTCTTTTTATTTGAAAGAGAAATATTTTACGATTTCAATTATGTTTTATTTTATTCCTACGATTATTAGAAATGGAGTTATAGCCATTAATAAATAGTAAGTAATTATTTAACAACAGGCCATGAGAAATGTAAACGATGTTTCTAAGCATGATTTTCTTACATTTTATCCATAAGGCTAATAAACATTAATTGGGACTTCTTGATTAATGTTATGGACAAGAAACAATATAGATAAGAAATATTTAATGGCGACTTTGCGAAAATCAATTTCTTCGTTATTTCCATGTTGATAAATTCCATTACAAAAATGTTTTAAGCGGAATGTTTTCTCAGTGAAATTTTGTCAGAATGCGTCCCATTTTACTCACTATGTTCTGAACTGGAATCTAAGTTGTATGTGATAAATGTAATTATTTTATAGCTGGTCGAATATAAAAGAATGGTAATTTTTTAAAATAAAAAATATGTATTTTTTATATATTTTGAAATATTTCAGTTAGTTTTGCAGATACTGTAAAACTTCTAGTTCACGGCACAGGTAAGTGTAACAGCAGAATGTTATACAAAGGAAATTTAAATATATTTAGTTGAATTCACTGCACGCTGTCTGGCGAAAGCATTAAACTGTGCCCTAAAAATGACAAAGGAACCTAATTTATGAAAATGTTATAAAGATATTGTTAGCATTTTATGGTTTTTCATCATTCTATATTACATTTTAACTGAATATATCTTTGTTTATTCAACGTTGTACCTTAAAAAAACGTCCCGAACGTAGGCGAATAAAGGTTTCTAGAACGGTTTAATTTAAAAATAAAGAATTTCATAATTGCACTGTCAGAAAACATAAAAAAAACAAGAATAAAAACTTACGTAACTTATATGATTTTGCGGCTAAAAGCATGGAACCTTTACAAAACCTTTATTTTTGTGATGACTGACGTATCTTTAAAATATAGAATATACTGCTATATATACTCCTACATCAAAAAGGGCTATGGGAAATGTGATTTAAAGTGGAATACGGAAACGTATGTGTTACATTTTACATCTTTCTAGAGCAATTTGGAATATATTTAAAGGTGTGTAGACGCTTTTGACCAAAATGCAGCTTTAAAAGCTTCATGTTCTTTCTTTCATCCTCTGAAAAAATAAACCATTTCTCACATTCCTTCAAATATCTTTACTATGAAAAAGAGGACAAATGGTGCTTAATCTATGAAATTAAAATACAGCAACGTTCAGAAATATATAATAACCTCTTCTAAGTTACTATTATTCAGAAAGCGTTCATTATCTTTAGAACAATCAGAAATCAATATATTTACGAGAATTAAAGAAGCATTTATACAAACAAAATTTATGTCTTTGCCACTGTCTTTCAGAAACTTCTCTGTGTAGGTTTTTATTGTGTAAAATGAGTTTTGTCAGGAAGAGCTCCATATCTTGTTTGTTTATTTGTTTGTTTTTTTCGATAAATGTTTCGATGTCTTTGTTGCGATCTTCACCATTTGGGTTCCTTTTTTATTACTTGAATATTACTGGTGAATAAATAATAATCTTAACATTTTTTTATAATTATATATTTTTTATTTATAATTTTCCCTCTTTTTTGTAAACCATATTTTCTGTACTTGTAATAATATCTAAATATATTTTTTGTGCATTTTTATGTGTTTTAAGATTTATATAACATTAGCATTTATAATATAATGTTATGTTTTAATTTCACATTTATAATAAATATAGATAATATTAAATATATTAACTTATAGATATATATGTATAAGTATACTTTTATTGATGTGCGTATATAATATGTATTTACATAATTATACATATATATATAATTACATACATAATATATAAAAAAATATTACAAATATAATGCTTATAATATAAAAATTTAAAAACCATGTATTTCGGCCATTTTGAAGAATTTTATAAAATGCTAAAATGGCATTTTGGAGCCATTTTGGATTCCTTCACCAATCGCGCCAACCAGAACATGATATAAAACTCTTCCCGTTTCCTCAAACAGAAATACTGTTCTTTAGGAAACGAACAGTTCTCAACTAAACCTTAGAAGCTATGTAACTGAATTTATACACGAAAGATTTAGAAACTAATATTAGTTTCAATGTTAATGTTAATGCTGTTAATTTATTACTATTGTTTGTAATTCATGTTGATAATGAAAATAATTACTTGAGAACTGATTGAACACACTGTAGAAAGAGACTAATTTTTGTTATTCTAGTACTTATCTTTCTCAAGGTTTACCAAAATGCACTTCTTAGAGTTATTTGCGTTTCTGAGAAGTATTATTTTATCGTCAGAATCTTGAGAAACCAACAAATTTACTATAATCAAAAAAGAATTTATGAAGAATGTCCCATTTCATGCACAAAAAATTTAAAAATGTTTCGAAATAGATTTTACAGTATATACATAATATATATAAAAATAATACTAACATAATGTTTATCATATAAAAATATATGCATGTAAAAATTTAAAAAACATGTATTTCGGCCATTTTGAAGAATTTCGTAAAATCCTAAATCGGCATTTTGGAGCCATTTTGGATTCCTTCGCCAATCGCTCCAACCAGAACATGATATAAAACTCTTCCCGTTTTCTCAAACAGAAATACTGTTCTTTAGGAAGAGAAAAATTCTCAACTAAACATTAGAAGCTATGTAACTGAATTTATACACGAAAGATTTACAAACTAATATTAGTTTCAATGTTAATGTTAATGCTGTTAATTTATTGCTATTGTTTGTAATACATGTTGATCATGAAAATAAATACTGTAGAACCTCGATTATCCGAAGTAATTGGGACCGACCCTCTTTCGGAAAATCAATTTTTCGGATAATCGAGAATGCTTCAATTTTAAGATTAAGGAGAAATATATGCAATATTTCTTATTACGGCAACAAATGCTTAATAAAAATAAAGCAATAGCAAAATAGAAAAAAGACTAAATTACCTGAATTGTTATTTCGAAATTAAGTATCTTTTACATATATCGCAAGGGTTTGAAAAAAATGTTTTATTTGTTGCAGTTTTGATTGTTTTTGCTTTGAAGCTCTATCATGGAGTTTTTTTCCACCAGTATCACAGTCTTTCTGCTGCTCCAGCCATGCCAAACCTTTTTCAAAACATTTAAAAGCTTCAGAATTGCTGATTTGTACGTTTTCTACGTTCCACTCCGCAGCTTACGGGATCTCAAGTTAAATTCGAAGGAACTCGAAGAAAAGGGATCGAAAATATTTATATGTATTCGTACTTTAGAAAGGACCGCTTGCACACAAGAAATATGATAGTTAAAAAAATAAATAAATAAATAAAAATAAAGCTTTTAAAATGGATTTCGGTAAAAAGAGGTTCTACTGTACTTAAGAACTGGATAGACACACTGTAGAAAGAGACTAATTTTTGTTATTCTAGCCCTTATCTTTCTCAAGGTTTACCAAAATGCACTTTTTAGAGTTATTTGCGTTTCTGAAAAGTATTTTTTTATCATCAGAATCTTTAGAAACCAACATATTTACTATAATAAAAAACGAATTTATGAAAAATGTCCCATTTGATGCAGAAAAAATTCAAAAATGTTTCGAAATAGATTTTACAGTATATTATTCTGATTTTTCAATCTGAAATATCAGTGTTTCGGATTCCGTTAATATTCAAGTGAATATTTTTATGTTAAAAAAATAAGATAAATAAGCAACATAAACGTAAACATTAAAATTAAAAAACATTAACATTAAAGTTAACATTTATTTACTATTATTTTCGAATATATAAATTCTGTTAAATGTACATGATAATATTTGCGATTCGATGGTATCATAAAAACATATATCCAATACTTTGAAAGCGGCAATAATAGCATATTTATTATTAATAATCCTGAAAATGTCACCGTTTGAGCGTGCGAAACTTGTTTATCTGTTTACTAGAAAACCCCGCGGCTTTGCTCGCGTAATAGTTGAAATATGCCAAGTGATATTTGCATGACTATTTTTTATTAGAAGAACACTTTTTGGAATAATTCAAAAATTACAAATTAAGCCACAGTTTGACTAACTTCATTATAAAAGTGCAGTGGACAGTAATGAGATTTTAATTAATAAGAAGAACTAAAACTAATTCCAAATAAATGATAATTTAGAAAGTATTTTGAGACATTTATGCTCATTACATACGCTCAAATCAGTATTCATTTCAAGTTTTGAATTTTTTAGAAACCATCTTAACACATTTACATCTTAAAATTAACCATCATGTCAAATTCCAAGCTTCTTGTCTAACAGTCTACCACATCTCTGGTGTTAGTGGCACCAACATAAAATGCCGAGACAGAGTTCAAATAGAATGTCTCGAAAAATGTTGAAACAGAGACTGTTAAAATTAATTTGCCAACATTAACCTTGAAATCGGTTAGTATTTCCTAATTTTCTATAAAAACGGAAATTAGATTTTTTTTAAAGGCTTTGTTGTTGTTCCTGCCACCAGGTGGTAGTGACACCAGCATAAAATATAGCCCGTATAAGATCAAGGAATATCGCCCTTGTTTCGCAATCAATAACTTCTGTAATCGGTTTATTATTTCCTGAGATTCCATAGAGATCGTAATTTAGGACTCTTTTAGAATGCTTTTCGCTCCTTCACTTCGCTTCACCCCTTTTTAATTTCGAATTTATTTTCGACTGTTCTTAGAGGACATTTATATTTTATAAGTAACTACGGTGATATATTTAAAGTTTCTAGCCGCTTCTGTACCGCAAAAATCGCAATTTAGAAAGCTTTTTGCTCCTGCAACCCTCTAGGCGTTGTGGCACTGACACAAGATATGGCTTTGGTTTGAGCAGGTTCTATCACCGTCAATTTGCAACCATTATGTTTGAAATCGGTTTCGTATTTCATACGATTGCATAAAAATCGTAATTTAGAACGCTTATAGAGCACTTTTCGCTCACTTCATCCTTTTAAATATGGAATTTTCTTTTGACAGTTCTTAGAAAGCATTTGCATCTTTGAAGTGATTACCATTTCAAATTTAAAATATTAGACCCCCTCTTTAATACAAAAAACGCAATTTAGAACATTTTTTATTCCTGTAACCCCCAGGTGTTAGTGACAACAACATAAAATATAGGTTATGTTGGAGCGGGGACTATCACCATCAATTTGAAACCATTACTTCTGAAATCGGTTTATATTTCCTGAGATTGCGTAGAAATCGCTTTTTAGAATGTTTTTAGAACACTTTTCATTCATTTTCACATCTTTTAAATTTCTAATTTTTAAGAAACTGTTCTCAGAGAACATTTCCATCTCATAAGTAATTACCATATCAAATTTGAAATTGCTAACCCCTTCAGTATCACAAAAATCACAATTTAGAACGTTTTTTAAAATGCAACCGCAAGGTGGTAGTGACGCCAGCATGAAGTAGGTCCTCTATTGGAGCAAGGGCTGTCATCATCAATTTCCAACCATTACTTTTGAAATCGGTTGGGTACTTTCTGAGATTGCTTAGAAATCGCCATTTAGAACGTTTTTCAGAACTCTTTTCGCGCATTTTCACCCCTTTAAAATTTCTATTTTTTTAGGAAATTTTCTTAGAGATCATTGATGTCTTATAACAAACTACCATTCCAAATTTCATGTTTCTAGGCCCTTCAGTAACACAAAAATCGCATTTTCTAACGTTTGTTTGCTCCTGCATCCTTTTTGAGCGTAATGGCACCGACATCAAATGTAGCCTATGTTGAAGAAAGGGTTGTCATCATCATTTTGACACCATTATTTTTTAAATCGGTTTGGTACTTCTAGAGATTGCGTAAAAATCGCCATTTAGAACGTTTTCTAGAACGCCCTTTTTCGCATTTTCACTTTTTTAAATTTCGAATTTTTTAAGGAATGGTCTTAGAGATCATTTATATCTAATAAGTAACTATCATGCCAAATTCCATGTATCTCTGCACTTCAGTAACACCAAAAATCACAGTTTCGAACGTTTTTTTGCTCCTGCACCCCCATAAGGGGTAGTGGCACTGACATAAAATGTAGCCTATGTTAGAGCAAGGGTTGTCACCATCATTTTGGCACCATTATTTTAAAATCAGTTTGGTACTTCCTGAAATTGCGTAAAAATCGCCATTTAGAACATTTTTTAGAACGCTTTTTGCAAATTTTCACCCCTTTTAAATTTCGATTTTTTTAAGAAATGTCCTTAGTATCTTATAAGTAACTACCATTCTAAATTTCATGTCTCTAGGCCCTTCAGTAACACAAAAATCGCATTTTTAGAACGTTTTTTGCTCCTGCATCCCCTTTTGGCCAGTGACACGGACATAAGATATAGCCTATGTTCTAAGTGGGACTAACACCCTCATTTTGATACCATTACTTTTGGGATAGGTTCGGTAGTTCCAGAGATTACCTCCTACAAATAAACAATTTTTGCCACTTTATAATATTAGTATAGATTAAAAGGTTTTCACAATGCTTTAAGGGTATTGCATTTACTTACGAATATACATTTTAACTTTAATTATAATAAGTTATTTTAGGATAGAATTAGTCTGACTTTTTGAACTAAATTCGAATACATTTTTTCATTTTCATTAAGTAAAAGTAAATGCAGAAATCTACATTCACTACATCCTTATTAAAGATTTGAAGTTAAACTTTCAAAAATCGTTTTAGAAAAGAACGTTTATGCTATGAACAGTTCAGTTTCAATTTAACTAAATTGGAATTCAATTGGACTTTACGGGATTCAGCTTTTTAGGGTTTTATTTAATTCGCCTATCCTTAATATTTTAGAATAGTTTTAATAAAAAAGTTCACTTTTCTCAAAAAAAAAAAAAAAAAAAAAAAAAAAAAAAAAAAAAAAAAAAAAGAGCTTAGACAAGATTTTGGCTTAGATGGACTTTTGATTAAGAATTTTTTTGAAAATTTAAATCTAAAGAATAGAGAATTCTGTAATTATTTTAATATTAAATTCACTGTAAAAAAACGGGCTAAAATACAGGAAATACTACTGGCAATCGGGATGCCAGTACTATTTCCGTATTTCAACGGAAGTTTTCCTCCGTAAATGCAAAAAAAAAAAAAACGGACATTTTTCTGTAATTTACCGGGAAGAAGTTCCGTTAAAATACGGAAATAGCACTGGCGACTCGATTGCCAGTAGTATTTCCGTATTTTAGTACTTTTTTGACAGTGTTTCAATTTAACTCTCACAGAAATTTTGAATTCTAAAAATATAATTTATGTATTTATTTTTTCCCTCTAAATCAAAATTAAATGATTTTTTTCAAAGAATTTCATCTGTATATACGGATTGACCATAAAAGAATGTTTCAGTTTCAATGGCATATTATAACAGTTTAATTTATACAATTTGAAACAAATCATACGTCAAATTGAAGATAAACTAATCTAGTTTTTCTTACAAATGTTCAATATGTGCACATTTAGTTATATGGCATACATCCAACCTAAAGTCCCATTATTCCCAAACTTCTCTTAACAAGTCCCGGAGTATTGGAAGCAATAGCCTCTTAAATTTTGTGTCTCAACTCTTGTAAATCATTAGGTAGCGGTGGAACGTAGACACGATCTTTTATAAAGCCCCAAAGGAAAACAATCGCATAGCTCTGACGGCTTTTAAATCTTCAGTCTATCAATATCGATTTGCGCTCAGGAGTCGCCATTTTGCGTATGTGGCACTTCAAACGAGTCAAAAACAAAGTAGTACTCGCGCATAGGAGTAACAAAAATTGTCTGAGTTACTCTTTATTTTGTGACATTGAACCGACACTCTACAACGCTTACAGTTGATACTATTGAAATTTATAACTGGGACATCATTTTATGTACACCCTGTATATCTATTATATCTTATACAAAAAATTCAATTTAAACATTTATTAATTCACAGGATTTCATTAATTCATATACTCATGAAATTAAAGATAGCTGTGATAAAAATAATATAATACTAAATAATAAAATAAATAATAATAATAATAAATGTAATAAATTAAATAACAATAATAAAAAAATAATAAATTAAATAATAATAATAAAAATAATTACTATAAAATTAGTCAAAAATGAAATACATTGAAACAAACATACAAATATTTTATACATCTAGAACAAATGAAAGTCTTCTTATCATAACAATTTCATTATCAAAATATTTAATTAAGTTTTATTTTAACTAGTAGAGAAAAATAATTTGTAGATTTTTATGTAAATTTCAACAATGTCTAAATTTAATTTTCATAAAAAAAAAAAAAAAAAAAAAAAATACAATTTTACAGCCACATTTTTGTACAATTGCAAATGTGTGTTTAAATGCAGGTTTTTTATTCAGTATTTAAAATTAGTTTACTATTTACTTAAAGATTTTATTCAACTTTGACATTCGAGTCAAATTTTAACAATAGAAGATAACAAATAATCTTTTTATCATACATTTTTCCTTACTACTAATAAATCAACAAATTTTAACGGAATATCCAAATTTATTTTTCCAACTGAGCGAAAAAATGTCCGAGCAAAATTGTCAATGCTCCACCGTTTGATCTAACTGGGCTGTCAACGGCGGGCATATTTCGCTCAGATAACCTTATTGGCGACAACATCTAGTTTGCCATGTAGACCAGCTCGACGGAATAAGCCACAAGTAGTGGAACTCCGTTTAAACGACAACTTTACCAATCAGAATGATTGAATTTTAACAGAACAGTTGAAATTATTTACCTATCAAAATTAAAAAAAGCAAATATAAATATCGAAGCCCAGTAGCTTAGTGGTCAGTGAGTGGCTCTACCACGTTATAGGTCTACAGTTAGATTCAGGGCAAGGTACACTAAATATTTCATCTCCTGGGGGGTCAATAAATGAGTACCAAACTTGCTTTACAACTAAAGACTCAGGGTCTCGCGCGGTGCTGCCAGTGGGCTACCAATATTAAATCCGGGTTTCTCGATTAGCACTACTTTTTTGAAATCGTAAAATTGGACTTATGTAATGACATATTAATTAAGGCTAAAACAAGGGGAATTTTACCATTTTAAAAAAGTGGTGCCAATCAATAAATTTTAATTATAAAAAAGCAGCCCACTGGCAACACTGGTCTCGCGTTAGATTGACCACCTGACCAGGACATATGCTGTATAGCACCTCCGGGTCAATGCTGAAGAAAACAGAACTGGGCACTGTATGCGATGATCGTACATGAACCGCAGCACTGCAGGTTTAGTTTTTTAAATATATATATGAATTTATAAACGTGTAAATATACTTGCATAATTAAAAGAAAAAAGATAGGATTATATATATATACAAGGCCTTTGAATCAAAATTTATCTTACAAGTTCATATAACAATATCAACCAAAATTCTAAATGAAGGTGGGGTGTAATAATACTATACATTAATCGTTATACAAAAACATTTTAATATGCATATGGCAAAATTTATATTGCTACAAAATTTTCAATATCTATGATGAAATTAATATATATATATATATATATATATATATATATATACTGGTTATCAAAAATTAAGGAAAAGTCACAAAATGCTAATTTTGAAATACGCGAACACTCAAAAGGAAATAATATAATTCGAGTAATTAATATCTCTACGACACAACTAGTCCATATAACATCTCATTCATGTCACACATGGTCACAAGTGTCACAGTCACTACGGTGAAGCAAAAAAATAGGAAATTCCATACATCTCATTATGAGACTCAGATGATCACTATATGTGACTCCACTGAGACGTCACTGTGACTGCTGCTTTGTGACGAGTCACCATGTGACTTTACAATGTAGTTACATTGTGACTCTCATGTGACTGTCATTTGTAGACTCAATTTCAAAGTCATCGTGAACGCTGCATCGTGATAAGTTATCAAATAATGTCACATTAAAGTCACATGATGACTTTCAGGTGACAGAGAGACTACTGCGAAGTCACCATTGTGCTCTTTTGGGAAAAGTCTCCATGTGACTATAATTTGATATTATTTGGTGACTTATCATAATGCAACGTTCGTGATGACTATGAAATTGAGTCTCAAAATGACAGTCACATGAGAGTCACAATTTAACTACATTGTAAAGTCACCTGGTGACCCGTCACAAAGCAGCAGTCACATTGACTTCTCACTGGAGTCACATATAGTGATCATTTGAGACTCATAATGAAATGTATGGAATTTCCTATTTTTTTGCTTCATCGTAGTGACTGTGACACTTGTGACCATGTGTGACATGAATGAGATGTTATATGGGCTAGCTGTGTTGTAGAGATAGTAATTACTCGAATTATATTATTTCCTTTTGAGTGTTCGTTCATTTGAAATTTAGCATTTTGTGACTTTTCCTTAATTTTTGATAACCAGTGTATATATTTAACGTCCACCGACCCATTAAGAGGCCACACTAGTCACGGCTTGAAGTTCGAACGCTAATGCTAAGTCTATGGGAGCAATATTTTCAAATATCTTGCTTGATTTTTAATATTTTTAAATGATTTTTTTTGCACAGGATATCAGAGGACTATCTGTTTCCGGGATATTTTTTACTTTTCCGATTTTCGTTGTAGTTTAATTCTCAGGATCCTGTCAATTTAGGATCCAGTGAAATTCGAGGTGTTGTGTCCTTTTTAGTCTTATAACATTCATATCAGCAAAATTCAGGAAAATTTTAAAAATAACAACGAAAATATAGAGTTTAAGCTTTCCAATAACATGCCTTCAATAGTTCTACTACAATTAGGCTGAGCAAAATTTGCAAAGATTTTGATGACAAATGTGTCAAAAACGGCCTCGTAATGTTATGCTCTCCGCCTCTACCAAGACGATGAAAACCACGCCTATTAAAATATGATTGGCTAGTATCCAATCACTTTAGCAAATGGAAACGATTTAACTGTGATTGGATTATTGTATCGTGTTAAAATAGATCACTCCTATTTCAAACCTTGCATTTATTTTTTTCTACGATTATTGTTTAATTTCAACAAAATACTCTTGAAAGATTGAAATATTTCAAATTCTATATTTCTATGAATAACGAAGGAAAATAGGCATTTCGTTTGTATATATACAAATTCTGAACGGTACAGTGGGAGGTACAACTTTTACAAGTTACCAGGGGATACAGATAGTTTATTAAGTAAAACGGTAAAAAAATAGACGCGTTCTTTTAAAAGTATTTTTTAAGTTAAAATAGTTAACAAATAATAAAATTACGAAGTCATAATTTGCTAGAACATGTTTGTGGCCTGGCCAGGAGACACGGTTTCAAGTCTCCCATTCTTGTATATGTATAAAATATTCGACAATTTAACATTTTAAGTTCGAAAAAGTTTTTTTTTATTAAAATTCAGTAGAATTTAAAGTTAGAAAGTTTTAAAGATTGTTAACTTTAAAATTATAGATCAACTTGTTCAAAACTTTGAAGAAATATTTTTAATATTCATTACTTTAATATTTATTATTTTTAAGGGAACAGTACACCTTTAACAATCGCAGAACGAAATTTGTCCTGTGTAACACATCTTTTTTTAAGAGCCCACTTCAGAAACGGGAAGAAAGTAAAACGTTAATGTTAAGTCTATGGGGGCGTTATTTTAAAATTTCTCGCTTTGATTTTAAAATTATTGAATGAAGTTTTTTGCATAGGATAGCTGATGACGATCTACAACCAGGCAAGCTTTTACTTTTTAGATTTTGGTTATAGTATTTTTAATATATATATATATATTAGGTTAGTTTCAATTTCAGAACAGATTCACCTCGGTTCCGAAAGTAAAGGTAATTTTTTTTTTAATATCTGAAAACAAAATCGAAAGGGTAAAAACTACCCCGGTTGTAGATCATCCTCAGCCATCCTATGCAAAAAAAAATCATTTAAAAATATTAAAAAGGAAGTTAAATATTTGAAAATAACTCTCCCATATACTTAACGTTAGAGCTTACATTTTGTTCTCGTAACAAGTGCGAATTCTCAAAGGTAACATAAAGATATTCTTTGTAACTTCAAGGAAACGCTAAAATTTATCATTAACTTTAATAATGTAAAACTAAAAATAATGAGATGTAAGGTCAAATATAGCATTTTATAAAAGTCTGCTAGCTAGAAAATTTATTTTGTAATACGTATTATTTTATAATAATTTATACTTCACTTATATGGACATTCAAAAGTTTTCTTTTATATTATGGCCTATGTGGGAAAAATCATTTGCGACGTATTTTAATGATGTAAAACAATTTTAAACATAAAATTTATGCACCTTATTGAAGTGCACATGTACGTGTACAGGGGAATTCAAAAGTGGATTTCGTTATATTATGGACTATGAAGAAAAAAACGTTTGCGGCGTATTTTAATAACGTTTCTCTGTTGCAACATAATGAAATTGATATGAATTTATAAGGTGAAAAAAAAAATTCTTTCTGAAGGGGTTGCAAAGCATCTATCACTCATTTACAGGGTCACAGAAAAGAGTTCATCTTTATTACAGAAAAAACTGCTTGCAGCATGTGTTGTAGCTATGTTTCACGATTTTAAACAAGATGGAACTAATATACGTTACTGAGGTTTACTACAAGATGCTTACATTAAAATATGATGTGCATCACATTTTATTTCATTTATAGGGGCACATAAAAGATGTTGGATACAATGATGTAGATGAGTATTGTCTATTAGTGATGATTGCTGAAAGTGAGTTTTCAGCTATGATATACATTCTTAACTAAATTTCTGCATACTTGATTAATCTATAGACAATATATAGGGCTACACAAAAGAACTAGGAAGAATTGTTGAGAATGAGAGTGAATTGATTAATTTTATTTTCAAGTTCAACTATATTTAGAAAGATATGTTTGGAAAATTCAAATATAATAATATACAAGTCTGCTCAAAGAATTGGATGCATGCACGGCTATTTCAGACACGGGAAGAAATGAAAACGCTAATTTTAAGCCCTTGGAGGCGTCATTTTCAAATTTCTCGCTTTGATTTTAATATATTTGAATGATTTTTTTTTTTTTTTTTTTTTTTTTTTTTTTTTTTTTTGCATAGGATTGCTGAGGATGATCGACAACCAACCTAGTTTTTACTTTTTCGATTTTGGTTATAGTTTTTTTTATGTTAGGATAGTTTAAATTTCAGAACGGATTCCAACCGGTTATGAAAGTAAAAGTAATTTAAAATATATATATATCTGAAACCAAAATTGAAAAAATAAAAACTAGCCCGGTTATCGAGCGTTCTCAGCTATCTTATGCAAAAAATTCATTTTAAAATATTAAAAAGGAAGCGAGATATTTGAAAGTAATTCTCCCATAGACTTAACATTAGCGCTTTCATTTTTTCCTAGTTACTAGTGTGGGTTCTCAAATGTAACGTAAAGGAACTGTTTGTAACGTTTAGGAAACGCGAAAATTTATCATTAACTATAAGAATGTAAATCTAAAAATAATGAGACTGTAAGGTAAAATATATCAATTTATAAAAATCTGTCAGCTGGCAAATTTATTTTGCAATGCGTAACTATAACAGAATCCTGGTTTAAACGGAATATCTTCATGATTCCCCTAAAAATATCTTACAATTGTATCTGTAAAGACGGAAACAACCCGACAAAAACGGTATTTCGTACACATTGTTTATGTTTCTGTCTTAGCAGGTTTTATAGTGTCATGTTTTTAGTTGAGGGGGTCGAATTTTAATTATTACCAGGCCCCGCGTTTTTCTCTAAGCCCTCTATATTTTCTATTTGTATATCCAACACAAAACGTTTGGACGGGTACTCAGATGTTTAGCACTCTCAAACATAGTTGAAAAATGTTTATGAGTGGGGCTTGACTGCTCGTCTGTCAGTACTCTAACTAGCGTACATATACTCGGATTGTGATGTAATAGAAATACGTTGTTGATGTTTATCATGACATAAATGACATTGATAATGAAGCGTGTAATAATTTATACTTCACTTACATAGACATTGAAAAGCATTCTTTTATATTATGGCCTATGTGGGAAAAATCATTTGCGGTGCATTTTAATGATGTAAAACAATATAAACATAAAATTTATGCACCTTATTGAAGTGCACAGATACGTGTACAGGGGAATTCAAAAGTACATTTCATTATATTATGGACTATGAAGAAAAAACGTTTGCGGCGTATTTTAATAATGTTTCTCTGTTGCAAACATAACGAAATGGATATGAATTTATTCGGTGCACTGAAACATGCTTTTTAAGGGGGTTACAAAGCATTTATCATTCATTTACAGGATCACAGAAAAGAATTCAGTTTTATTACAGAAAAAACTGCTCGCAGCGTGTTTTAATTCTGTTTCAATATTTTAAACAAGATGAAATTCGTATACGTTACTGAGGTTTACTACAAGATGCTTACATTAGAATATGATGTGAATCACATTTTATTTCATTTACAGGGGCACATAAAAGTTGCTGGATACAATACTGTATACGAAGTATTGTCTATTAGGGACGATTGCTAAAAGTGAGTTTTCAGCTATGATATCCCTTTTTAACTAAATTTCTGCATCCTAGATTATATATATGATTTCTATAGAGCATATATAGGGCTACGCAAAAGAACTAGGAAGAATCGCTGATAATGAGAGTGAATTGCTTTTTTTTTAAATTAAAATCTACATTTTCACGTTCAACTATATTTAGAAAGATGTGTTTGTAAAATATAAATATAATAATATACAAGGCTATTCAAAGAACTGGATGCATGCGCACGCCTATGAATAATAATTTCTGGAAGTACGATTTCAGTTGTTTACAGCATGTTTATACTGCAATAATTTTGATCTTACAATTACCATGTGGCGTGTATATAAACTTGTTCGGATGCAAGGGCTGTACAAAATAATGCAAATATACTGCCGTTAATTGGTAGAAATTGCTGAAAGTTTACTTTCATCTGCATTATTCGTTTTCTTATTATATTAAATTTTATCATATTTTTCATGCCGTTAAAACAAGCCTAAGAACATCCATTGATGACTTTATCATTTTAATTTTTCAGTAATTTGAACAATTTAAATTTACTAAGATTTAACAAAAACTTAGTTAATATAACAAACAAAAACACAACAACATACAAACAAATATAACACATAAAGTAACAAACAACAACAACAAACATAAACAAACTAACATAAACAAAGGATAAACAAAAAGTTAGTAAGTATAAAAGAATGTTTACTTTGAAAGTTTTGATCAATTTGTTTGAAAATTTAAAGGAATGTTGTTAATATTTATTTCTTTTAATATTTGTTATTTTTAACGTAAAAGTACACCTTTAACAGCCGCAGAAAATTTGAAATTTGTCCTGTGTTACACATCTTTCTTTAAGAGCCCACTTCAGACATGGGAATAAATAAAAACGCTAATTTTAAGTCTATGGGGGCGTTAATTTCAAATTTCTCGCTTTATTTTAATAGATTTTTTTTTGTTGTTTTTTCTGCATTGGATAGGTGAGGACGATCGACAACCAGAATAGTTTTTACTTTTTCGATTTTGTTTTTAATTTTTTTTTAATATTAGGATAGTATCAATTTCAGAACGGATTCCAACCGGTTCCGAAAGAAAAAGTAATTTTTTTTAAATATCTGAAACCAAAATCGAAAAAGTATATGTTAGCCCGGTTATAGATCGTCCTCAACTATCTATGAAAAAAAAATTTCATTTTAAAATATTAAAAAGTAAGCGAGATATTTGAAAATAACGCTCCCGTAGACTTAACATTAGTGCTTAAATTTTTTTGCCGTTTCTAATGTCGGTTCTCAAATGTAACGTAAAGGTAGTTTTTGTAACGGTAAGAAAACGCGAACATTTTTTTTTTACTTTTACATTATTATAGTTAATGATAAGGCTGTAAGGTAAAATATAACATTTTATAAAATCTGCTAGCTAGCAAATTTATTTTCTAATACGCACCTGTAACGGAATCCTGGTTTAAACGGAATATTTCCCTGATTCCCCTTAATATATCTTATACAGTAGAGCGCCGATTATCCTAACAAGTCGGGACCGAACCTAGTTCGGATAAATGGACAGTCAATTTAAGGGGTGTTTCTCACTATACTACAACCTTCACACTTTATCCAGGCTTAGGACTGGTAGCGCCAGTTAGTGCTAGCGTGTTTAAAAACTGTCTTTTTTTGACTTTTTTATCATTTAAAATTTTCTTTTTCTCTTTTTATCATTTTCTAAACTCCAGAGATTATAATTTAAACAAAATAGCTTTCGATTGTTGCTTGCTTCAAATAAGACGTTCTTTCCAATGTTGCCATATCGCGAATTCTTCTTAAATACGTTATTTGTATAGGATCAGAGTTCTTCTGCCATTCAAGACATTTCATAGCTGTTTCCAAACACTCAATGGCTTCGTTATGGGATGGACTTGGGTCATTTTCAGGGCATTCGTTTTCATTTCTTCAATTTATTTTACATCTTAAATTTCATCCACAATCTCATCATCATTAAAAAAAATTTCTTTTTGAGAGAAATAGGTTGTTCGGATAAATATTTTTTTGAGAGAAATAGGTTGTTCGTATAATTGGAAGTTCGGTTAATTGGAGTTCGAATAATCGGCACTCTACTGTAATTGTATCTGCAAAGACGGAAACTGCCCATCTGAAACGGTAATTCGCACCTATTGCTGGTGTTTCCGCCTTACCAGGTTATATAGTGTCAATTACTACCAGGTCCCGCGTTTTTCTCTACAACCTCTATATTTTCTATATGTATATCCAACACAAAACGTTTGGATGGGTACTCATATTTATAACACATTACAACATAGTTGGAAAATGTTTATGAATTGGCTTCACTACCCGTCTGTCCGTGGTCTAACTAGCGTACCTATACTTGAATTGTGATGTAATTGAAATACGTTGTTGAAGTTTATCATGGGATACATGGCACTGATAATAAAGCGCGTAATCATTTATACTTCACTTACATGGACTTTCAAAAGTATTCTTTTATATTATGACCTATGTGGGAAAAATCATTTGCGGTGTATTTTAATGATGTAAAACAGTTTAAACATAAAATTTATGCACCTTATTGAAGTGCACAGGTACGTGTACAGGGGAATTCAAAAGTACATTTCGTTATATTATGAACTATGAAGAAAAAACCTTTGCGGCGTATTTTAATGTTTCTCTGTTACGAACATAATGCAATTGATATGAATTTATGAGGTGCAATAAAACATACTACCTGAAGGGGTTGCAAAGCATTTTTCATTCATTTACAGGGTCACAGAAAAGAGTTCAGTTTCATTACAGAAAAAAACTGCTTGTAGAGTGTTTTAGTTATGTTTTACTACTTTAAACAAGATGGAATTCATATATGTGACTGAGGTTTATTGCAAGATGCTTACATTAGAAGATGATTTTGATCACATTTTATTTCATTTACAGGGGCACATAAAAGATGTTGGATAAAATACTGTACATGAATTATTGTCTATTATGGATGACTGTTGAAATTGAGTTTTCAGCTATGATTTACGTTTTTAACTAAATTTCTGCATACAAGGTTATATATTTAAATTCTATACATCATGTACGAACGCAACTACGCAAAAGAACTAGGAAGAATTGCTGAGAATGAGAGTGAATTGCTTATTTTTTTTTTTAAATTAGATCCTACATTTTCAAGTTCAACTATATTTAGAACGATATGTTTGGAAAATATAAATATAATAATATACAAGGCTATCCAGAGAACTGAATGCATGCACGCCATGGATGACAATTTCTGGAAGTGCGATTTAAGTAGTTTTAAGCATGTTTATATTGGAATAAATTTTATCTTAACATGTGGCGTGTATAAAAACTTGTTGCTAATGTAAGGGCTGTACAAAAAATGCAAATATATTTCCGTTAATTGGTAGAAATTCCTGAAAGTTGATTTTCATCTGCATTATTTGTTTTCTTATTATATTAATTTTTAGCATATTTTTCATGCCGTTAAAACATGCCTAAGAACTTTCATTGATGACTTTATCATTTTAATTTTTCATAATTTGAACAATTTAAATTTACTAAGATTTAACAAGAACTTAAAATTCGTAAGTTTTAAAGATTGTTAACTTTAAAAGGGTTGATGAATTTGTTCGAAACTTTAAAAAAATAATTTAATATTTATTATTTTTAATATTTGTAATTTTTAAGTGGACAGTACACCTTTAAAAGTCGCAGAAAATGCGAAATTTGTCCTGTGTAACACATCTTAATTTAAGAGCACACTTCAGACACGGGAAGAAATGAAAATGCTAATTTTTAGTCTATGGGGGCGTTATTTCCAAATTTCTCGCTTTGATTTTAATATTTTTGAATGATATTTTTTTGCATAGGATAGCTGAAGACGATCGACAACCAGGCTAGGTTTTACTTTTTCGATTTTAGTTATAGTTTTTTTTTTTGGATAGCTTCAATTTCAGAAACGATTCCACCGGTTCCGAAAGTAAAAGTAATTTTTTTTAAATATCTGAAACCAAAAATCGAAAAAGTAAAAAACAGCCCGGTTGTAGATCGTCCTCAGCAATCCTATGCAAAAAAATTCATTTTAAAATATTATAAAGAAAGCGAGATATTTGAAAATAACGCTCCCACAGACTTACCATTAGCGCTTACATTTCTTCCCCGTTACTAGTGTATATTCTCAAAGGTAACGGAAAGACATTTTTTGTAACGGTAAGGAAACGCGAAAATTTATCATTAACTATAATAATGTAAATCTGAAAATAATGAGAATGTAAGGTTAAATATTACATTTTATAAATGTCTGAACAGTGAACAGCAGCGCAGTTCCAGGTGCTACCTATTTGAAGATCAAATCCACGCCCTGTCGATGAGTTGGTATATAGCACATCATAGCAAAAACAGGAAATATTAGTCTAAGTGTAGTGAAACATTATTGTGATAGAGAGTGTCGATAACTCCCAGCAATACTGCCGAGAATCAAGCACAGAATGAGAGAAAAAGAGAGAGGAAAGTCTACTAGCTAACAAATTTATTTTCTGATATGCAGCTGTAACGGAATCCTGGTTTAAACGGACTTTGTTCATTATTTCCCTAAAAATACCTGGCACGTGTATCTGCAAAGACGCAAATAACCAATCTAAAACGGTATTTCGTATCTATTGTTTATGTTTCCGTCTTACCAGGTTTTATAGTGTCATGTTTTTAGCATGAGGGCGTCGAATTTTAATTACAACTAGGACCATTTTTCATGAACTCCGCCTTTTCTTTTTTGGAGGGAAAATAAAATTTGATGTCGATACGAGTGTGTTTCGAAAGGTTATCAGCCCGACAAAGAAAATAGAAATATTTTGACAATATTTCATTTTTTTAACGTAGTTCCTTACAACTTATAAAATTTAAACCAACGAGTTTCCGACTTTTTATTATCTTTAGTATAATAAGCCTTATCTATCTTTGGAAATGAAGTGGTGGTGTCTGCTTTAACCTCATATTTTGAAGTGAATTTCCGACTACCGAGCCATTTCTCCAGGCTTGGGAAGAGGAAATAATCGCTGGGAGCAAAATCCGGTGCATGTGGAAGTACTACAGAGCGTAGGTGATTGACTTTCGTAGCGAAAACTACAGGTATGTGTGCAAGAACAATGCTGTGGTGAACGAACACCTTCTTTTTGCTCAGGTATAGAAATTTTGTCAGAATAAGCACTCTTCAATTGGTCCTGTAGAGAAGAATAACACTGTCCGGTGACGATTCTGCCTTTTTGTCGGTGGTCTATGATCACCACATCTTGTGAATTCCTGAAACTTTTTCCAGCAGGTGGAACCGTTTTCACTTTCTTTGGTGCAATTTCAGCTGCTCTTTCACATTGTTTAGATTGCTCTTTCATCACTGAAGAATAATGGTGAATTCATGTTTCATCCACCGTTATAAAACATTGACGAAAATCAGCCGATTGTTTAAGTTTTCTAACTTAACTCGAAATCACCATAGTCCACATTACTAAAGGCCATCTGCACTACCTTCATTAAAAAAAAAACCAGATGGAGAAACTCAAAAAATGCTAAAGAAAGTAGGGGTGGTGAATAAGGAGACCAAACTCACGAGGTTTAATTTGATTATGTTAATAAATGAAATGTTTTCACGAAGGAATTTTCTGCAGAAAGTCCACCCAAATCAGCATTTCATTGCAAATTATATATCTCATAAAATCATAATAGAACCTCCACTTTTGAGCTTGCCAAATTCGATCTATAAGCAATATTCTAACGGAGGCAAATCAAGCAAATTTCTACCACTTATTTTAAAATGTTATTATTGTCTTAATTAACTGAAGTTATTAAATAGGATAAAAAAATGTAACAATTTTTAATAGAAGTATGCCTACTTCATCCTCGTGAAGTCGAAACCTACGGTTCGATCCAGCACGTTTCGGCCTGAAATTTTTTCTATAAGCGAGGCTCTATGATTGAATACGAGTCATAATTGATTGTATCAGTTTCTAAGCCTTTGTTGTCTACAAATTTGAATGTACAGGTCTCCTCGGACGGAAATTTCTTGTTCCCGGAACCGGACAGTACAATTAGCAATACAAACAAATTACGTATTATGAAGCTAAAATTTTGGCCTGACTCAATTTCTACAGAATATGTCGTTATTTTTAAAACAACATTATTCTACATTGTTCAAAAACCAGATTTACGCATAGTTTTTATTTTCAGATTATATTCGTAATTCATGGAATATAAGGAATAATAACAATATTAATATTTATTTAGACTACATTGATGACTACTTCGAAGAGGCCTTTTAATCAAAGCAAAAGTCAGTTTCTTACCCACAGAAGATTTTTCTTCGCATTCAGTGAGACAAGAAAATTGTTTATTAATAGATGTTACTTGGAAACTATAGCATTAGTTTGCAGAAATACTGTTTATAATTAAGTGAATTAAATCAAGCAATCCGCTAGAAGCAGCTTCAAATAATCAACAATTAGGCATTGTTTTCCAACAAGACCACACGTATCTTTGCCCACTGTAGACACAAAATATTATAATTGAGATGAAATGTTTCAATCCAAGTACCATTCTCCAAAACTTACTTCGTCGAATGACTGTTTATTTAAATCACTTAAAAATATTTTGAGGATAAGGTATTTTATTTTTTGGAAGATTTGAGAAAATACATCGATTCTTTAGCCAGATGAGCTCTAATTATGTAACTGCTAGGAATTGAAATTTTCACGAAATACATTTTCTTTAATTTCCATCAACAATATGCAACAAACTTTTACATCAGTGCCAAAAATCTGAATTTGGTTACGGATTCTTCTCTGGTCTTTATCTATGAATTTTAATAACACTCCATCTTTACTTTCAATTTACATTGGTATCCTGGTTAAAGATTGCCTTAGTTAACATTTTTATTTCATGATGTATTTGTAATGGCACACACTTTCGTTTACTAAAATTCATTATTCAATGACAGAGTTTTATCAAATGAGTAGAGAGGAAATTAAGGCTCACAAAGCAACAGTTAGTAAATTTCTCATTAGCTTTTCAAGAATTATACGAGAAGGATAATACCGTCATCAACCAGTCTGTCACTTTGAAAGACTGCGTTATTTACATAGAAAATGTCAGTAGGACATTTTTAACAAACTGATAAAAACATTTTATGGGAACAAATGAATGATAGCTTAACATTGTCTTGATCGGCAAGTTCAAGTAGAGGCTGCAAATTAAAACCACTGCTAATTTACCAAATTAATTTATAAATTAATAAAAACAGTTTCTGAGCGACAACGAATGATAGCTTAACACAATCTTGATCGGCAAGTTCAAGTAGAGACTATAAACTAAAAGCACTGCTAATTTACCAAATTCCGATATAGGATTGGTAAATTAGTGGTAATATAAATACATAATAAGTAATAATATAATAATACATCCTTTACAATACAAATAAAAAATAGATTGGTAAAGGATATTACGGCAACTCTTCCTGATTATTAACCTGGAAATAGAGGAAGAAGGTGAAGAATTTCTGGAGATATCTGACAGTGAGCTTGCAACTGACAAGGTAAAAAAAATTCTATCAGCAATGTGGGGAAAATAAAATTATAACTTAATCTAAAGGTAAAGATGGAGAGAAAAATAAATTTATTTCCTCTGACTTCTGATAAAGAAAAAGAATGCTTTGGTAAAATTGGAAGAAGTTCGAAATTTTGCTTTGAAATGGAATTCTAAGAAATTCATTATCAGAATTACATATCAATGTAATGAAAAATCCATGCAGTTTTCAGAGAAAATAAAAACAGTCTTTCTCAAACAATTATATAAAAAAAAATTACAGCTGTATTTGTTACAAAAAACTCCAAATTGAGACTAATGAATTAAAAAATGTTTTTATACACTATCTAGGTATAAAAACACAGAATGTTTTTGTGCCTGTCCACAGATTCCTAAAAAATGATACAAGATTTCAAAGGAAGGGATTTGTTCGACGGGTGGAAATTGCACAGACTATCAGCTCATCAAGTTCAAGGCTGAAATTTTAGGATTATATAGAACTTAACAAGCATATTAAAATGCAAATTGTCTGCCAAGTCATATCTTGATAGAAAACACCTGCACACCGGAGTTTACCATTTGATCGATTGGTTTATCATTGTATTTTCCTGCACCCAAATGTAAGAAAACATTGAAGGTGGGTGCATGAAAACACAATGATAAACCTGCAGATCAACCACTAAATTGAGGTTCTGCAGATGGTTTCCACCAAGATACGACTTAGCAGACCAATGCATATAACTTTTATATAAAATAAACAGTCATGTATGAGTATTACTCGCGCTCAGGGGGTTCCGTACAATAAATATATGAATTATTAACTGTATTATTTAAAAGAGTAATTAAACTTTGTAAAAACTTATACAACGTAGAGTTGGATATAGCTGAATATATTAAAGAAGTAAGAATGAGTATACCACAAAAGTTCAAAGAGATATGAAGCCCAAATAAAATTAAATATTGCTATTTTGTATAACTCTTTTTTTTTAATCTTATCTTAATCTACATATGATGAACTTAATTCGGTACTGACAATAAAAGTACTGCATATTTAAATTTCATTTGGCATTTCATAAAACTAAATTCAACATAGTAATATTTTTCTTTTTACAGTGTAGCTTAAACAAAACACTTGTTCAAAGTTTAAACTTGGCGTTGTACTAAGCGCACTTCGAAAGGAGGTCGCAAAGATGCAACTCGACTTTGTCCGTGCCGCGTTTTTCCAGATAGGTTTTTAATTAACTTTTAAAGACACGGGAGGTGTATTGAGAGATCCACTCAACGCAAATTAGTCGCGAATCCCATAGTATTTATGTGATTAATTCTAATTAAATTGGTCTGTTTTTAACAATTTGACCTTTACTGCTTTTATACTGCTACTGGGTATTGCGTTACACAAATATATCATTAAAAGTTGTTATCTAGTATTTAAAAACCGATGGCATATAGAGTACGCCACCTATGCCATTATGTATGTCCAAACTACCCGTGTCTTTATGTGTTAAGGCTCCTGCCCCTGCCGGCGAAGGCACTCATGTTAATCGTATGGGGAAGGATTTTTCTAATATCTCTTTTGCATTTCGACATTTTTAAATATTTTTTTAGGCATTGGATAGCCGAGATCCGTCTATACATCGCACCTTTCTTTATTTTTTCGATTTTGGTTGCAGATATTTTTTTAAATGACACTTTTATTTTAAGAACCGGTTTTGAAAGTGAAAGTAACTTTATAAAAAATATCTGCGACCAAAATCGAAAAAGTAAAAAAGGTGCGATTTAGAGACAGACTTCGGCTGTCCAATGCAAAAAAAAAAAAAAAAAAAAAAATGTCGAAATGCAAATGAGATATTAGAAAAATCCCTTTCCATAGGATTAGCATTAGCTCGTGAGTGTCTTCGCCGGCAGGGACAGGAGTCTTAATATCTCGGCGAATTACCGACGATTTTTTTTTCGAAAATGATTATAAACAATGCTTTTATACTTTTGATACGTTAGGTACCTTTAGTGCTCCTCGATACCTTTGCTGAATGTCCGCATATAGAAATCTGTGTGTAACAGAAAAATGCGCTTTTATGAAAAACTATGCGACCTAGGATAATCGCTATAATTTTCCTGCAAGGCTTAAATTAACCACTACTACCTCCAATTTTTTTTTTTTTTTCATAATTTTAGTTTCAGTAGATTTGGAAATAGATGGGGGGGGGGGGACATATTTTTGCGCTACATTTCCGACGATATCTCTGAAAATATACCTAAAATTAAAAGGAATATTTTTGAGTTCGGCGTTACGTAATCTTTTAACGGATATCCCGCACGATATACAAAGGAAATATTTTTTTTTTCAAATAACCTAATTAGCCCCTCTACGTTTTTTCCCACATATATTTGTGAATGTTTAATAATCTGTAAATATGTGGGTTAACAGTCTTTATTACATCCCCAATTTGAACTTTCCACGTTCCATAGTTTACGAGTAAAATTGCTGTGACAGACGGACACAGGAGTGATCTTATGTTTCCGTTTTTAATTCCGATTTTACTCAGTTCCGTTTTTACTTTTTAAGTAATGGACCCTAAAAATCATGATTATTGCAACTGAGAAATAAAAAAAACATAAGATGAATTATTGACGATAAATAAAACAAGAAAGGAAAACCATGTGCCTAGTATGGATTATGAACCTTTTCCTACATTTTTAGTTTAGTTAGAAAAACATAACACGTTTGAAAATACACATTTATTAATTCCTAACAATAGACGGAAACGTACTTCAATTGTTTTGTGAAGCCCTGTACGTTCCTTATAAATTTTTATACACGCCACATACTGAGCTGAAATTTAATTCAAAAATAAATACGCTGAAAATTACTGAAATCACACTTCTAAGGCTAATGTCAGACGGACGTCTTTTTGCACTCTTTTTTCCTTCCGTTTTATCCTTACACAATGCCGCTAGCATTGTGTAGGGATAATACGTAAGGAAAAAAGCGTGCAAAAAGACGTCCGTCTGACATTAGCCTCAGAATTGCTATCCATGGACGGGCATGTACCTAGTTTTTTGCCATAGCCCTATATACTTATATCCTACAATGTCATTTAGCAGACAGCAATTAGGCGACACGATATTTAGCCGACATGACAGTTAGTCGACAGCGACAGTTAGCCGACTAGACAGTTAGCCAACAGAGGACAATTATTCGACATGGACATTCATCCGACAGGACATTTAGCCAACGAGCAAATACCAGATAAGGGAATTATCCGACATGAAATTTAGCTGACACGTACATTTTGCCAAAAGAATTTAGAAGACTCGGTCTTACATCAACAATGTAAACCTCAGTAACTCGTCATCATCATAAATCAGCTTTTATATTGTTTCAGCGTTTTTGTTTATGATATATACTTAAACATCGAAATTTCGTCACCCTCATAAAGTAATTTTTTTCTTCAATCACTGTTATTCTATAAAGCTTTTCAATTAAACATCAATAACTAACATTCGTAATATTCTTTTGTTCATTCGAACAAAATTATATACAAAAATAACTTTTTCTACAAAAAATATTGTTTGAAATGCGGTTTTTAGATGGATCCCTCCGATAAATATTGTTTACTTATGTTTAAGTCTTAGACTCTCGATAGCTCATTATACTCATTAATTAAGGAATTTATAAAATAAAACGGAAATAATTCATTTTAATTATTCATTATACCTCAATAACTCGTCATTCTCTTAAACTGCCATTATATTTTACAAATACAGTTATATTTATAACATACACAAAAAATTCGATAACTTGGGGAGGAGCCAATAATTTTTTTAATGACGTTTTCTACAATAAATATCGTTTAAAATGCAGTTTTTTGACGGATCCCTTCCATAAATATTGTTTAATAAACATAAGAATTTAAAAGAAAGGTGTGCGTGTATTCCGGGAACAAAAGACAGGACCCACGGTGTGGCAATTTTTAAACTTGATTCGTATCTGTCACGTGATATATCATCGGAAAGTCCTCGGACCACTCTTTCATATTGTGACCCTTTCTTCTCACCTCCCCCTATTCGCCACCCCTCCAAGAGGGCATTTTTCATTTTTTTCGAGATCGTAGAATTTTCATAATTTTAGATCCGATTTTTTTACGAAGACCTACAAAAATACTTTTATAATACTATATACAAATTTCAAAGAGGTGGGGCACTTTTATATCTTTTGCCGCCACCCCTCATGTGATATATAGTTGGAAAGGCAGTGTGACACCCAAATTTCATAATATATACATTCCGCGCCGCTCCCTCCCAGTTTGCTCCCCTGAGCCACTTTTCTAACTTTTACCGACACCCCTTACGTGATATATCTTTGGAAAGCCCTGTGACCTCTTATACATATTATGCATCTTCCGTGCGTCTTCTGCACTTTTCCCCGGGCGGCACTTTCTAAATTTTGTTGACATCCCTCTTATGATATATCATTTGTCTAATACTGGTTCCCTTCTCTGATATGAGGTATACTCCTAGATCATAGATCACTGGTTCTTTTTAACACAAAACTAAGTTTATTTATAAAAATGCAGAAGGACAGTACAGATATTCGGCGAGGACAAGACGATAATACTCACACGAAGTATATGAATTATATCCAGTGGAACACACTACAATATTCCACAATTATACACTTTGTGCTATTACACCATATGGCTTCACCTACAATACAAACTTTTTACATACCAGTGCCCGTAGCACCTGTGTAATTTTATATCTAACTTTTGGTTTTTCAAAAACTCCGCCGGTACACATGTACGACTTAAAAACCTCCACCCTTCACTCTCTAAAAAGGAAATCTCCTTCCCTTCACTCCTACGCTCGCACGTCACGTGAGTCACATAACCAAAGGGGCGCCAGCACTGGCTAAAGAAATGCTATCCAGACATCATAGTTTGGAAGACCTGTGACCACTTATTCATGTTATGCGCCTCCCGCACCCCAGACACAATTTCCCACCCAATGGGAAGCACTTTTCTAAATTTAGCCAACACGCCTCATGAGACTTATCGTTGCAAAGCCCTGTGACCATTTATATTATGCATATCTCGTGCCCCTCCTCCACTTTGCCCCCGGTGGATACTTTTCTAAATTTTTCCGACAGCCCTCGTATGACATATCATTGGAAAGGCCTGTGATCACTTATTCATGTTATGCACCTCCCGCAGCCCCCCCCCCCCTTTGCCCTCACAGTGGGAGGCAGTTTTCTAGATTATGCCGACACCCGTCATGGGCCATATCGTTTAGAAAGCCCTGTGACCACTATTTCATATTATGCAGTTTCCGCGTCTCTCCCACCTCTTTGGCTCCCAGGCGGGACAATTTTCAAAATTTTGCCGTTACTCCTCATATGTATAGCGGGTGCGCGCGCTGCAAAGTAAGTAACAGTGATAGTAATTATAACGTAACCGTAACCTAACTGTTCCATAAACGTAACCTAAACGTATCCAAGCCGTAACCTAACTGTTACTTAATAACCTAACAGTAACCTAACCGTAACATAACTGTAATCAAATTATCACCTAACCGTAACCTAACTGTAACGTAACTGTAACCTATTTGTAGCCTAATTGTAACGTAACAGTAACCTAACTGCAACATAACCGTAACCTAAGGTAGGCCGCGCACTGACGCAACACGAGCAACATGAAATACGATTTAGGAGAAAAAAAATATTGAAACAAAGAAGAAAGCTGTTTCAAACATGTTTTAAAGCTGTTTTTCTCCGAAGTCAAACAAAATGTTCCATGTGTCGCCTCAGTGTGCTACCGGCCTAATTGTAACCTAAACGTTTCCTAATTGCGACATAACCGAAATCTAAATGTCACGTAACCTTGACCTAACTCTAAACTTACTGTAAACTAACGTTAACCAAATTATAACCAAACCTAACTGTAACTTAACTGTAGCATAGCCGTAACGTTACCATGACCTATCTGTAACCTAACCGTAATCTAAATATCCCCTAACCGTTACCTAACTGTAACATAATCATAACGTAACTGTAGCCTATCCTTAACTTAACCGTGACTTAACTCTAACTTAACTCTAACCTAATCTTAACCTAATTATAACCTAAGAGTAACCTAACTCTAGCGTAACTGTAACCTATCCGGAACATAATCGTAACCTAAGCATAACCTAACAGTACCGTAACTGTAACTTAACGTAACCTATCTGTAATCTAAATGTAACTTAAGTGTAACGTAACCGTAACCTAAGTGTAGCCTAATTATAAAGTAACCGTAACGTAACTGAAACCTAAAAGTAACCCAATTGTAGCCTAAATGTAACCTAACTGGGACGTAGCCGTAATTTAACTGTAACTAACGTTTACCTAATTATAAGCTAATCGTATGCTAACTGTAATGTAACTGTAACATAACTTTACCATGACCAAGCTGTAAGCTAAGCGTAATCTAATTATCACCTAAACGTAACCTAATTATAACCTATCAGGTACCTAACCATAATCCAAGAGTAACTAATCGCAACTGTATCCTAACTGTAACCAAACTGCAAATTAACTGTAACATAACGGGAGGTGCATAATATGAAAAAGTGATCAAAGGGCTGCCCAGTCTAATGATATATCACTTGAGGGATGTCGGAAACGTCAGAAAAATACATTCAGTGATACAATTTGAGGGAGAGGGAACGGGAGGTACATAATATGAAAGGGTGATCAAAGGGCTCCAATGCGATATATCTCATGAGGGGTGTCGAAAAATGTTAGAAAAGTGCGGCTAAATATCCTATCGGCTAAATGTCCCGTCGGCTAATCGTCTTGTCTTTTAAATGTCCTGTCGGCTAATCGTCTTTTTGGCTAAATGTCCTCCCGGCTAATTGCCACGTTCGGCCAGTTGCCCCGTCGGCCAATTGTCTGTATTGTTAAAATTATTACTATATGTCCGTTTCGGTCAATTGTCCTGTATGCTGTATGTAAATTTCAGCTAATTGTGTTGTCGGCTATATGTACGTATCAGCTTAATGCACGTGTCAGCTAACTGCTATCTGCTAAATGTCTTCACGGCTATTTGGTTGCCGGCTGAATGTCTGCGGCCGGCTAGACAGCCGGCAGCAGACATTCAGCCGGCAACCGGTTAAACATGTCTTAGTATACTAAATGTAGTTGAGCTTGAAAATGCATAACTCAAATTAAAAAAACACTTTTAAGTAATTCATGATTATTCTCGGTAATACTCACGAAATCTTTTTTGTAGCGTCTATGCAATTCATATACACCACCTATGTGCCAGTGCAAGAAAATTAGTTTAACTTAACTTATACCATAACTTATCATAAATAAAACATATCATAATTTAAAACTCACTTTCAGCAATCATCCCTAATGTTTCCCTGTAAATGAACGATAAATGCGATGTACACCATATTCTTATCCAAACATCTTGCAGTAAAACCATCAGAAATTTCATTATGTTTGAAGTAGTGTAGCATAATTCAAATACGTTGCGAACAGCTTTTCTACGAAGAACTTTAAAAAACCGAACTCTTTTTTATGACTCTTTTGTGTAGTAACCTTCTTCCAGTGCACCTTAATTATGTAAATGAATTTCATTATGTATAAATTTGTTTAACGGTATTAAAACACACCACCAAATGGTTTTTCCACATAGACCATATGTAACAAAATACTTTTGAGTGACCCTGCAATGGGTTCCTGTTAGTCCTTAAAGATGTTTACATTTTTCAAAAGTAATTTTTGGTTCATAAAAGTACATTTTTTTATGCAAAATCTGCAAAAAGTGCCTTAAAAGTTCTTAATTTTGCTCTTGTATTGTTTTGTAATCAAGGTTAAAACTCTTCCCAATTTCTTTGAAATTCTGATTTAAAAAAATAATAATGTAAATCACCCTTTGCCTCCCCTTCTTCCGAAATTTTGCTTCCCCTTTTGCCCCCCTTAAAGTATCAAGGTTTAAAATCTTTAAAACTCCTTAATTTTTTCTTTAATTTTCTGTTTCATTTGTTACTTCAAAGTAACAATAAATAATCAGTCATAAATTTCATTATCAATTTATTTCACCGTATTCATTTCATTAAAAGTTCTTGTAAATTGCTCCTTCTGAAAATGTCATTTCTCCCTTTTGTTTCTTCCCCCACAGTACCCATATTTTAAAATAGAAACCCTTTAAAACTCTTTCATTTTTTAAAAATCTTTTCTGCTCAATATGCCACTTTATTTTAACAATAAGCAAACGATAAAAAAAATTTCTCTCCGCCCCCCCCCCCCAACTGAAATTGGTATTTCCCCCTCGCCTCTCCCTCTTACTAAGCATCTGAAATTTAAAGTTCTTAAAACTTTTTCGTTTATTATTTTTTTTAACCTATTTGTAAATATTTTCTAAGGTAAATAAATAATAAGTCATCCAATAAATTTCCGCCACCCACCAAAAAAGAATAATTCTGCTTATTCCTCTTTTTTCTTACAGGTCACAAAATTTAAACCTTAAAAATCATTGATTTTTCTAAAACATTTTGTACTCTATCTGTTAATTTATTGATATCATAAATAATCAGTCATATAACTATACTCCTCCCCAATCAAAATTGACGTTTGCTCTGTCGCTCTCCTTACCAAGCACACAAAATTTAGTCTTTTTTTGTCCGATTTGTTATTCTTTAGTAAGGTAAATAAATAAGTCATCTAATAAAATGCCCCCTCCCTTGTTTCCTTCTTTCGCTTATCTAAGTTTAAAATCTTTGAAAATCTTATTTTAATACATTTTCAGCTTTATCTGTTTCATATTGAACAATAAATAATCGATTATATAATTTCTTCCACCCCCATATAAAATCGACATTTTCTTTCCTCCACCATTATTTCCATGCGCACAAAATTTAAAGTCTCTAAAACTCTTAATTTCAATGTTTTTGTCCTGTTTGTAAATCTTTAATAAGTTACATAATCAGTCATCTATTAAACTCCGCCCCCCCCCCCAAACAAAAAAAAAATCTGTTTCTTCCCTTGTCTTACCCTCAACTCATGAAGTTAAAAAAATCTAATTTAAAGTCTTTAAAACTTTTTAATTTATACTTTTTTGGTCCTAATTATAAATCTTTGCTATCTATAGTAGTAACTAAATCTTTTCAACGATGTACGAAAGTGTTAACAATAAAGCGATAGGTAGACATTTAATTGTGCATAAAAAACATTTTAACTGTATTTTTCAAAGCAAAATGTCTTTGGAGAGATATTTCTAAGGAAAATATTATGATTTCTCGTCAACTTGCAAGTAAATTCTCAAAACCTTCCGAAATCATTTCATTCCGACTAGCTCAGAAAGAACCACCAAACTTAGATACCAAAGGTGCCTGAGTTATCGACTGAACCGAGTATATCCATAAACAAAAAAGAAAAATCATGCGTCAACGTCGACACTTTCCAACACTTCCAGAACATTGTAACAAAACTTCGCCGTTTAATAAAGTAAAGAAGATATCGAACTAAACAGTTATAAAACGTATGATACATTTCAAAACCAGATTTCAACAATTGCGTCCATAACCCGGAAGGTACTCCAATTCTTTTGTGCAGCTCTGTATATATTTTTGTTCTGCATATATTTGTACAGATTCTACATACTTTGTTGAAATTTAGTTTTGTAAGAAAATACATAAAAAGTTGAAAATTCACCTTCGGCAATTTCTACCAATAGGCGGAAACATGCTTGATTTCTTTTGTGCTGCCCTGTATATAGCATACAGATTTTTATACACGTCAAATACTAAGCTGAAATCTAATTCAAGCAAAAACATGCCTAAAATTACTGAAATCACACTTCCAGGAATTATTTTCCATAGGCGTCCATGTATCCACTTTTTTGAATATCCCTGTATAGGATTTTATTTGTATGATACAAACATCTCTTAGCATACTAAATGTAGTTGAGCTTGTGCATTTGTAACTAAAAAACCAAACACCTTTAAGCAATTCATACTTATCCTCAGTAATGGTTAGGAATTCTTTTGTGTAGTCCTGTATAGGGTCTGAAAAATTTATGCACACCATGTAGTACGCAAAATTTAGTTAATCTTAAAAGCGCATTCTATAATTGAAAAATGCACTTTCAGCATTAAATTTTAATAGCTAACACGTCGGATACAGTATTGAATCAAAATATTTTATGTGTACCTGTAAATGAACGCTAAATGAAATGCAAACCATATTTGAATGCAAACATCTTGTAGTAAATCGAAATAATGTGTATCTATTTCGTCATGTTTGAAATAATGTAACGTAATCGAAATACGCTACAGTTTTTCCTCGTAGACCATATACAAGCAAGCTCTTTTGTCTGACCCCGTAAATAATTGTTAAATGCTCATGTTGTACAGAAAGTAGGCTTAGGACACCTCAGAAATTCATATCAATTTCATTGTCTTTGTGACAGAGTAATATCAATCAAATACGCCGCAAACGATATTTCTTCATGGGGTATAACATAACGGATTACTTTTGAGTGCCCTATACTCATACTTTAAGCGTTACACAAAACATAGTCTATAGTAACCGTTTTAAAGTGTATCTCAATGTACATAAATTTAACTATGTTTAAGAATGTGTAACACTATTAAAATACACCCTAGAGGATTCCCCCCCCCCCATAGACCATAATTTAACGGAATACTTTTGAGTGCATTTGTAAATGAACCATGTATGATACATACTTCATTTTGAATACCGAACATACCATGATGATTTTGAATATCGTATATCAATTACATGGCAATCCGACTACATTTACGCTAGTTAGAGCACGGACACACAGACGGACGGACAAACTCAATCCATAAAAACTTTTCAACTTTCTTGGGAAGTGTTAAAAATGGAAAAATGTAATGAAAATAAAAGTATTTTAGAGTTATTTAGATTACGAACCGCTACAAAAAAACATTCTTATTTGACCGCATCATTTAGAAAATATTTAGTGCTCAGAAATCCCCCCCCCCCACACACACACCTGAATTTACTCCTGTGCACTTAAAATTTCAAATTGTTAAAACTCCTTTATGTTTTATAACATTCTTGTAAAAATAATCCATAATCTAAATTTTCTTCTGCCTGAAAATTTCACTAAAATTTTTGCCATCCTTCTTTCTGCTAACATCACACAAAATTTTTAATATTTGGAAAACTTTATTTTTTCTGTCGCATATTTTAGTGCTAACAACAATAAATTGTGTACTATATCTATAAATGACTACGCTGAGATTTAGATTTATACCCCCTCTACAGATGTACAGTACAAAATATACAGTTTATTTGTTTAACTTTTCCTCTCCTAATTTTATGAACATCTTATTTTTAACCTTCAATGTTATTTAGCTTTTATAAATCTCATAAATTTTATGTTCTAAAAAGAATTCGCACAAAAGATAGTTATTTTAGAATATTTGTACCTGATATATTTCCCCCCTCATTCAATATCTCCCCCTTGATTTTAAATGTAATTGCCTTATGTGAAATAAAATAGTTTTTATACTGCACTAATATCAATTTTATGTTTGTAAAAACTGTAAAAAAAAAAAAAAAAAAAAAAAAAAAAAAAAAAAAAAAAATGAAAGTCAAATTGTTTTAATTTTTGCACTTTTATCATAAACAGATTAAAATTCTTTTTACGGCTTTTACCGTTTTCGAGTCCTCACAAAACAGTGGGCTTTGATCTACGCTTGTAAAGCGAAGACAATTGAAAAAAAAATCCTTTACACCTGAAACCTACTGGAAATTATCACATGTAGCGCTCAGCCGAAGTGGGGTGGGGGTTGGAATCGTGCCAGATAATTGGCCATTTGCTGATTGGAAGAGAGATCGCTTGTCAATCATTTGAATCTGGACCATCCTTTCAATTCAGTTGAAATGCCAGCGGCCATCTTGTTTTATTTTCAGCCGTGACTAGGGTGGCCTCTTAAGGGCAGTTGGAAGTCACTATACTTACAACGTTAAATTAATGTACCTTTTCTCATAAACTACCAAATATATTCACTTGAAGTTTTTTATATACATAATATAAATAATTCCTAATAAATTGAAATAAACTTTATAAACAGATATTCTTTAGTTATTAAAAAAATATATATTTTGGAATAAAAACCACTTTTAAATCACATAACTTTTTCTTACAATTTTATTTTACAAATGTTTGTAACAAAAGTTCACTTTAGAATGATCAGGGATAGGGGAGATGGGGGCACATGTGAACAGTTCGCATAAATATAGCTTTTTCTCATAACTGGATTAATTTCGATAAACAAAAACTACTTAATATAGTAAACAGAACTTTCTTTTAATCATTGTAATTTTTTAAAAATCACCTGTATAGTTCTTCTTACATTTTTTAATAGTTTTATAAAATCAAAAAATTGTTCACATGTTCCCCATCAGCGGGGTAGTTGTGAACACACGTGGGGCACATGTGAACACAAGGAAAAAATATCCTTTAACATGCTTTTTATTCTTTTACTCATTTGTCATAGTAATCATTAGTTATATTACCTTTTAAATTCACCATAAAGAAATATATATATAAATATATTTCTCTAGTTTCCGCTTGATATGTTTAAGCAAAAGATTATAAAATGAAAATAAGTAGATTTGAAGGGGAGAGGCTTAGATGATTCATTGAGTATTGTTGAAATAAAATAAAAAAATGAAGAAGGAATTAAAAAAAAGAAATTAAAACTTTTAAATTTTGCTCAAGGGTTTTTTTTTTGGGGGGGGGGGTAATTTTTAGGGAGGGGGCATTTACATACTATTTATTGGATATCTGCCGAAATACGAAAGATTCTCACTCCTACATTTGCCTTATTTTCTTGTAAATTATAGATAAAGAAGGGTTTTTTAATTATAAAAAAAATTTGGACTATAACCCACTCCCCCCAACTTCTTTTGCTTTTGAAAGGGATTTTACGGTAGTTATCAGTTTAAAAATTTTACTTTCTTAAAATATTACTGGTATCTATCTCCATTCAAATCATCATATACATAACTGTTTAAAAGATGGAAGTAAGCCATCATTGCAAGGTTAGAACAAATGTAAAAGAAAAATTTGCAAAGTTGTCCAAAGTAATACTTTTTTATTATCAATGCATAAAAAATATTGTTGTAAACCGTTTAGTAAAATAATATATAACACTTATTGCATTTTAGAAAACATTAAATTTATTTAAAGTAAAATTGAACGTAAACGAGCCTGTTGTTCTTTATTGTATTTGCTGAAAGATGTGTTTGTGGAAGTTTCAATACAAAATCAACTTTGTGTGAGAAAAATATCTTCTATTTCCAGAAAATTGTAGATAATGGAACTGACATTATCTCTCATTAAGTTAACTGAAAGAAACAGAATCACAGAATGATTATTGGGGTACTTATGAACTGTTCATATCTGCCCCAACTAGCCTGTTCACAAGTGCCCCACATTGCTGCTTCTGTTAAATTGATGAATCATTAACATTTCTCAATTTTAGAAGAAAAAGAATTTTATCAAAAATGTTTATTAGTATTCATAGTATATGGTAAAACACTCAAATTCAAATAAATGAATAAATAAATAAAGTTATTCGCTTATGAACTTGGAGCAATGATTTTACTTTTGAAATCTAAAAACAGTGTTTTGGCTACAGAGGACAAACAAAATGTCATAGAGCTTCAAAAAATTTTTACCATATGTCTACAAGTGCTATCATCTTTAGTATTTTTTTTTTAAATAAAAAAGCTTATAATAACTATCGAAAAACTGCGATGTTCACATGTGCCCCGTGTTCACATGTGCCCCCATCTCCCCTATACATAAAATATTCGATGCAAACGATAATTTATTGTACCTTCTATAAAACGGTACATTGACGTTCAAATGTGACATTTTGAGAAAATTCAGTTTAAATTTCACGTAGGCATCGTATAACGTAAACAAACTGAATTATTTATATAATGTTAACTTTTGGTTTTCGTAGAAATAAAAGTAATATACAATTAGAAAGGTGAAAAATAAAAGATTCCAAATACAGGGTGGTCCTAAAATATATGTCAAAAATGTAAAGGCAGGTAGAGGGGACCTAAATAAGCATATTTTGGATAGGAATGTGTGTGCGGTAATGACACATTAAAGCACTAGCTTGTAAAGCAGTATGAATCAAAGGAAACTGAAAATACAAGTAAGGACAAAAGAAAACAAAAATTTATTAACAATTTACAAGATGTGCTCGAAAGAGCGGCCACCAATAGCGATACAAGATTCACAGCGACGGCGCATATATCAGCGTACATTAGAAAAGACGTCAAGCATGTTGAGCACATGAAAAGCAGCAATAGACAAGCGGGCAACAAGATCTTCTTCAGATGTGACGGGACTCTCATACACCAGGCTTTTAATATGACCCCAAAAGAAAAAAATCCAAGCAGGTTAAATCAGGAGAACGCGGTGGTTAGGGAACCTGACCGCCCCGTCCTATCCAATGTTGGCCGTAGACAGCGTCCAGGTGATTCCTGACGTCTCGACTGAAGTGAACTAGGGCTCCATCGTGCTGGAACCACATTCTTCTGCGAACAGCTGGAAGAATATCTACCAGAAGTTCAGGTAAAACCTCCTGTAGGAATATGTTGTATGTATGACCAGTTAAACGACTATGTAGAATATACGGTCCTACTAAGTAATTGTGTGCAATGCCTGCCCAAACATTAATGGAAAGTCTTTCTTGGTACGCGTGCGCTATTGTGCCATGTGGGTTGCCATGAGCCCACAGGTGAGAATTATGGATGTTAAACATACCCGACAGCGTAAAAGTAGTCTCATCAGTAAATAAAACATCTGCTGGGAAGGCTGAATTGGCTGCCGTCTGCTGTAGGTACCAACGAGCAAAGTTGAAACGTGGAAAATAATCGTCAGGGATCATTGCTTGCACTCTCTGTAAATGATACCGATGCATTCCGTCTTTATGTAAAGTTCTTAAAACACTTTGATGGCTTACACCCAACGCACTTCCTGCAGCTCTCGAGCTTGTCGAAGGATTATCCTCTACTGTGTTTAGTATTCTGGTTTCCACTGCAGGAATTCTGCGATATCTTCCAATGCCAGCTCCACGCCTGGAAACATAAAACGTACCACTTGTGCGTAACTCCCGATGAAGACGCTCGAATGTTCGATGATCCAGCTGATTCCTATCCGGGAATCGCTCCCTGCACATCCTCTGAGAAGCTAACCCGTTTCCTTGTGCAGCCCCATACATGAAATGCATGTTATCAAGATCCACATTGGTGAAAAGATGCATGCTGTTTGAGATTCGTGCGAGAAAGGATGAATCCAGCTAGCGAAGCACTTTTACACGCCGCAGTCATCAGCGCTCCCTACCGGCTCAAGGCGGCATTATCGCACACACAATCCTTTACGAAATATGCTTATTTAGGTCCCTTCTACCTACCTTTGCATTTTTTACAGATATTTTAGGCCCAACCTGTATTTAAAAAAAAAAAACGATTTTTTTTTTACGAATTTGATTTCCAAGTGCCAAACGGTCTGCAAATAAAGACAGATGTAAAGTAACGATTATTTGAATACTGGCTGTAATTATAAATGTCATCAGTATTTCATGGAATTAGATAAAACATTTTCACTTTAAAATATTTTTAGTTTAGATAAAATATACAGGAATATTATCCAGACGTAGTCCCAATAAAATTTATATGGGAATTTGTTTTTGAATTTTACATAAAGTGCGATATTTCTTTTCGATTGAAAGACATCAAAACAGATTGAAAAAATTGAAAGACATAAAAAAATATTCTATCGTTTAGAAAACATTTATGATTAAATTAACTATAAAGTAAACCAATTCAGTCTAGAAACAGCTGATGCCAAATATATGGATCGATTTCAAGCGAAGTTTGTTAACCTCCACACTTAATCTCAGTACAATAATATTAATATTAACAGCATTTCATATTCACAAATTATACTATATGTTGGACGAAATTTGTTAATACTACTCCCTTGAAACTTTCTCAGACAACTGAAAAAATCACATATATATATATATATATATATATACCGGCTGAGTCAAAAGTTCGTTAAAACTTTAAAAACTCATTAAAAAGGAAGAAATTATGATAAAGGAGTGCGGTTTCCAAGAAACGGCTCACACGGTAATAGGATTTTATATAGCAGCAAAAAAATGTTAGTTAAAAAATCATGTGTAGACGGCGCTGACGACCCGAGACGCAATGAACAGAATATCCCTTTAAGACCCAACCCACACGGTCGTGCGGGTTAGACATTCATGTAAATTTTTGCTTTTGAAACAGTCGTATGTAATAAAAAACCGAATCGGACGATTGTTCTGGTTTGCAAAAAGAATAAAGTATCATTTTTTATCAACAGATGACAGTTGTAGTGCATGTTTTACTTTTAGCCGGTATGACTAGCTTTGTTTACAAGTACAACGGATACAGCTCACAATTTTATCTGTGGTAATTGGTAATTATCTGTAGATTTCTAATTGCTTGGATAAATATTTTTGCTTTAATGTCTAAATAACTGTAATATAATAAAAAAAAAACATTAATTATACACTATTTATGTTGCTCGTAGGACTCAATATTTCGTTACCCGCACGATCGTGCGACTTGGGCGTTACCTTAGTCAGTGCTACAGCAAAGGTATGAGCTTTCTGAATGTTAATCTTGATTTCTGTTTCAATAATTTTGCTGACAGCCAGAATAAAAATGAAGTATGTTATTATATAATTAATACCATATTATGTTATATTATCCATATTATACTTGGGTGTTGTCATGGATGAATTATTTTTTTCTTTTTTGTTTTTCAATTAAGTTTTACTTTTTTTTTCTTTTCAACTATAAAATTTTCTAATACATTCTATTATTTTTTATGGAATACTTTGTTAACTTTTAACAAAGCAAAATAAAACACTTTTTCAGATGTCTAAACCGAAAAGAATTCTCACACACGAAGAAATATTGCAATTGATGAATAAATCAGACTCTGAATTTAGGGTTCTCTCGGATGATGACAAGGTTGTGGACAAAACATTTGAAGCAGATTTATTAGAATGTTAGTCAAGTTCAGATGAGCTCGATGAAGAAAAATTTTAAATATTTCTAAAGAAATGAGAATTTTGGATCGTTCTTCCCCATCAAAGTCTTCTGAACTTATTCCCCAAAGTTCTACATCCAAACCAAATAGAATGAAAAAATAAAAATAAAAAACAACACAAGTAGGATGTTAAGAAGTTCATTTCTGTACCTCATCCTAGATTTCACGCAATCGCAGGTATGTCTTTCATTTCTTAAATTTTAATTAAAAAAAGTTATAGACTTATAGGAAAAAATAAAACCGATATTATAAAAAAGCTTTAAAAATATGGCAAACATTTTTAAATTAATTAAACTATGAATTTTTTGAAGTCGATAAGTTCATCTCGAATATTAACATTTTTCTTCTTCCTTTTTAGGCTTTTAGAGCCAGTAAGGATTTCCATTGCAGTATTTCAGCCAATATTTCCCAAATCATCTTATAAGTAATGCTTTCACAGGAAAAGCTCAACCCGTACGATCGTGCGGGTGTGGCTTCCTCAGGAAAATCCCAACCCGCACGTTCGCGCGGGTACTCTTCACGCTCCAGGGGGTGACGAAAAATTTTTTAATTATTTTTTAAGTGTCATTAGGGTTAGTAAAGAGTTAATAACCAGAAGAATGTAATATTTAAATATGAAAATGTTCCGGGTCTTAAAGGGATAACAAACGCTCCATGTTGTGTCGTAGAATGTTCTGGAGGTCATGTTGAACATTTGTTATTGGAAGAACAAATGAATGGAGCATATTGTTGTCCTGTCCATTGTGTCCTGTCCATTGGCGATAATAGTTTTTGAAATAGAATGTATAAGGTACCATAATTAAGCTAGCAGTTCTCAGCGTGTTTTCTCCAGCACGATTATTCTGCAGAGCCAAATTCTGTAAGATGATTAAACAAGACGAACTTCGTAGGATTTCACTAAAAAAATAGTTAGTTCAAATCCTAACCATCAGGAGAATATGAGGCGCTGTTTCTTTCCGGAAATCCTTCATCGTTCGGCTTGTTTAATCACGCTACAAAATTTGTCTTCATTCTTGCAATTATATCGAGCCATAGATAAACATACGAGATGGGTAATTTACGGAAAAATCTATAACGGCAACAGTACTAGCGTCACCACCGACAAGGGGGTAGAATTGACAAGCATCCCAAAATTTACTTATATTGATGAAATATGTTTACGCTCTATGTTTTGAATATCTATTCTTTCCTAAACGAAGCAGAGACAGACGATATCGTATTTATGTTGATTTATTTAGTAGCTGCTTTTTTTTTTTTTTATCGTACTTGTTCATTCACCCTTAAGTTACAAAATGATAATTATAATAATAATATAAAAGAAAACTCCCAGAAAAGTCTGTTGAAAACTCAAATATGTAAGTTTATGAGATTAAATTGTAAAAAATCAAATTCGGGACTTGAGTTAATTTATTCACATCGAATACAATTTTATCAAGTATCATAAGTAATATTTGTATCAGTCTCTCTCTCTCTCTATATATATATATATATTTACTTTTAGATTTATATAATTCTAAAAATTCGTAAAAAGGGATTTTTCCCTATCTGTAATTTACTATTATTCTTATATATTAATATTATAAATATTATTCAACTAATTGTACGTTTTTTACTTAAAAAACAATCTTTATTTCGTCTGCAAGAAAGAGAAAATGCGTAAATTTAAAAATATTATTGTAACGATTGTTTAATACATTGAACTTCATAAATTAATAAAACATCGGCTTTAAAAAATGTCCTATAAAATGAAATTTTCTGGGACTTGTAAAGTTCAATATTTCGTATATTTTTACATTACGCTATCGCTTTATGTAGCTTTAAATCGAATTACTTCATATTTACATGATATATAATATTAATATAATGATTAATATAATTTTTAGCTTGTTTTCCATTGCACTTAAATCGTTCACCCATCATGTACGAAAATATACCTATATATTCGTGTATGGACATAGAATAGATATTAGATACACTATCTAGGCAAAGGTGACCGGTCACTTGCGATTTTAGACGTTTTCTTCATTATCTAGAAAAATACATGAGGAATTAGCCTGAAACTACAGTTGTGTAAAAAGTATAGTATAGGTCATATATTTCCGCGAAGATTTTTTTTCGAAACCCCATAAGGGACCGTCAACAAATTGAAAAATAACGAATATCTTTTGGATAACTCTGTAAAAACTAATGTAACAAAAGCGTTCAAACTCGAGATTATTGATAAGTGGTTAATTGTAATATACCGTGTTTATTTTTATGAGGATAGCATGTATACTCGTAGAGAAATTAAGTTTTTTATAACAACAGTCCCAAATTTCGCCAAGTTGTTTGTTTATAAATTGCTGAGTTCTTAATATAAAAAAAGTTATTTTCAGAAAATATGACGAACAACATTGTACATAATACTCTGCAATCAGAATTAAAAAATAATAAATATTGGATGAAAAATGAGCAGGTTTACTAAAAAATGTTTCACTGCGCATGCGCGAATGCAATCAAAATATAATGTGCATAATGTGTTAGCTAAATGTATACAGCAACTTTTGTAAAATTCTCAAAAACATAGTTTGAAAAGTCTGATAATAATCGTTTTTAGAATAAATTTAAATTCCGCTGTTCCCAAAATGAAGCAAAAAGATGAGGTGTTGTACCCATATATCCATTGATTAGTGCCAATATAGCATACACAATATTGCACGTTCTACTGTATTTGGATATAGCCCCTCATCTTTTTGCTTCCTTTTAGGAATAACGGAATTTGATCTTATTCTATAAACGATTATTATAAGACTTTTCAAACTATGTTTTTGAGACTTTTACAAAAGTTGCTCTATACATTTAGCTAACACATTATGCAATTTATATTTTGATTACGTTCGAGCATGCGCAGTGAATCATTATTTAGTAAACCTGCTCATTTTTCATACAATTTTTACAATTTTTTCATACTGATTACAGAGTATTATGTACACTGTTATTTGTCATATTTTTTGAAAAGAACTTTTTTTCATATTAAGAACTCTGCAAATTATAAGCAAAAACCTTGGCGAAATTTGGGACTGTTTTTATAAAAAACTTAATTTCACTACGAGCATACAAGCTATCCTCACAAAAATGAACACAGTATATTACAACAAGCCACTTATTAATAATCTCGAGTTTGGACGCTTTTGCTACAAATGTTTTTACAGTGTTATCCAAAAGATATTCGTTATTTTTCAATATGTTGACGGTCCCCTATGGGGTTTCGGAAAAAAATCTTCACCGAAATATATGACTTATACTATACTGTTCACACACCTGCAGTTTCAGGTTAATTCCTCATGTATTTTTCTAGTCATTTGACAAAACGTCTAAAATTGCAAGTGACCGGTCACTTTGGCCATATAGTGTATATAGAATAGAATATCTGTCCTATGTTCATGTATCGGTGTAAGATTTTGTTGAAAATGTAAACATACAACATTAAAAAAAGAAAGATCACAATAAGGTAGAGAGTCAATAAAAAAAGCATTACAAGGATGGAAAGATTCTTCCCCATAGTCACTAAAGGCGCTGCGATCGCAATCCCATTACCATTACGCTCTATGGAAGTGTCCTATCTTTTATGTTTATCTATGTATCGAGCTACAGTATACGTTAAGTACTGTCAGCTTAACCCGTTATATCACCACGTTGCATACCTGCTACATACCTAAAAAATCAATGCTATTTATATAGTGAGCTTTAAAAGACGATTTTATCTGCAGTTGCTATTTTCGAATACATCTCACAATACAAATTTTTCATAACATTCTCAACAGACGGCATTACTAGGTTAAGAGGACATACGAAGCTTTAAAAAATCGAGTTTTTTGTTTTTTAATTCATTTGACAGCTAATGCTTTTCTGAACAATTTGCCACAAACCGCATTAAACAACATCCACAAACCGTAAAATTGCGCTCGTTATAGTAAAAAAATTAAATTAGCCTTGGTCTTTTTTAAGCGAAATACATACGTTTAAATTGAATTTTCTCAAAATCGATATATTTTTTAATTGCGCGCAAGATAACTCCAAATGTATTAAAGGTAATGATTCCAAACAATTTATCTGTAAATATTTATCTGTAACGAGATCATTTTCTTCAAATTGAACTAAAATCTAAGGAATTTAACAAAAATGAATTAATGTATGGAAATTATCAAAATTTTGTGAAATTTTGTGTAAAAATTTTATGTAAAAATTATCAAAATTTTCATATTTTTATTTTGAAAAAAAAAAAAACTTTAGAGTTTTCTTTTTATTTATTAGATTTTAGTCCATTGTAATTTTGTAATATTCTTAAACTTATATTAAAAGTTTCAAAGTTCTAGAGGGTATAGACACTTTTAAATCATGGGCGCAAGTTATATATATTATCATTAATTTTAAAAGCATATATTAAGAATAATTATCATCAATTAATTATACAGTGTTTAATGCAAATTATATATTATATTGTATGGAGAACATATTATAGTATTAACTAAAAAATACTGAGGTGATTAATGCAAAATTGAGTGCACTTTACATATTTGTCTCCTCAATCAAATTTTACATCTGTTTAAAGGGTCGTATGTCAACTTAAATATTCATGCCACAGTTTTATTTATCATTAGAGCAGCTTCACATCGTTATTACTAAAAGGAACAGAGTTAATTGTGTCAAATAAAAAAGGTTGGAGACGTCCAAAAATACATTATTTACAGACGTAAGATCCGATATTTTTAAATTTTGATTTGGAAATTTTACAACATTTATGGGAAGTATGCAATTTTCTGTTTATTGCTGATGTGAAAAAAAATATATTTTAGATTTTTTTATTTAACTGTTCTAATTTTTTTCATTCTTTTCTGTAATCTTAAAACAATGTATTCTAATATCTAAGTAAATATTTATGAAATCGGAGCTGTTGAGTCGAAAAAGGTTCATAATGCCCACATTGAGGTGACTATCCTTGGGAAATGACGTCATGGATCGCGATCTAATCGCAAGAATGGAGCAAAATTTTGTAGGATGCTTAAACAAGATGGGGGGGGGAGGGGGGATTAAACCGATAAAACAGCGCCAAATATCTGCTAGTGGTGATTTTTTAAACGAATCTTTTTTTTTTTTTTTTTTTTTTTTTTTTTTTTTGCTGAATCCATTGTGCTTCGTTTGTTTAATCGTAATCATTCTACATAGTTGGGCTCGATTCCCTCAATTACGTCCCGCTGCAGATTACACTGAGTAAAGCCAGCTTAATTACGGTCAATTCCTGTATCATTGCCGTCCGTGGGAGATCATGTTCGATAGATCATGCACCACAAGCTAATCACAAGAATGGAGCTATATTTTGTAGGATGATTAAACAAGATAAGAGACGACGGATTCTGTGGAGAAAAACAGCGTCAAATAGATAGTATTGACCGTGTTTGAAACTAATCTTTTCTAACGAAATACATCATTGGTTTGATCATAATCATCCTAATTGGGCTCCATTCTTGCATTTAGATCATACTATAGAACACGCAGAGTAAAGTCAATTTAATTATGTTTAATTTGTGCATCATTGCCATCCTTGGGAAACCACGTTACGGACGTCATGGACCGCGATTTAATTGCAAGAATGAAGTGGAATTCTGAAGGTTGATTAAACAAGATGGGATATGGGGGATTCTACCGAAAAGAGCAGCGCCAAATATCCCTAGTGGGATTTTGGGAACTATTTTTTTTAGCGAATTCTATCGTCCTATGCTTTTTTAATCACTCTACTTAACTTGGCTCTATTCTCATAAAGCTGAGTACTGTCAGTTTAATAAAGGTTGAATTGTACTAAGAAAATTTGTGACTACAGTGACTTATCGTCGATCTTTATTCACATACACTGTAAAAACAAACTCCAGTAAAAAAACGGAAAAGGTTCTGGCAGCAGAGTTGCCGTATCTTTTCCGTTAAATCACAGAAATTAAGTTACATGAATTTTCCGTATTCTAGACTGCAATGTTCCGTTTTGTAGACTGCAAAGTTCCATTTTGTAGACTGCAAAGTTCCGTTTTGTAGACTGCAAAATTCTGTGTTGTACACTGCAAAATTCCGTGTTGTAGACTGCGAAGTTCCGTTTTGTGGACTGCAAAGTTCCGTTTTGGAGACTGAAATGCTCCTTTTTGGGGGCTTGAAATGCTCCTTTTTGGGGACTGAAAATGCTCCGTTTTGGAGGCTGAAATGCTCCGTTTAGAAGACTGAAATGCTCCGTTATGCTCCGTTTTGGAGACTGAAATGCTCCGTTTTGGAGACTGAAATACTTCGGTTTGGGAAACAAATATTGTTCTCCAGATTGAAATTTTCCATTCCTGAAACAAATCTTAGATCTAAGATGGTTATTTCCCCCTTTACAAACTGACATTTTGAAATTTCTACTTACTGATCAAAATCTATTGACACATAATAGATTGATATTTATGTCGGTAAATAACCATTTTAAACCAATTTTTCCTGTGTACTTTTCTTAAAGAATGTTTGCCAAAATATTTCTAAAATGATAATTGCATGTATTAAAATATCAAATTAAAGTAATACTCAAATAAAATTTTATATTTGAAATATTTAGACAACAAAAAGAAAAAAAAGCTATTCAAGAAAAAGGGAGAAAAAAATGTTGAAAATATTAATTTAATGAGAATGTATACATTACCCTTCATTGGTTTAACATTAGAGGTAAAATAGAGATGTCACCAACATTGCAGGTGATATTTATGTACATATTTACGCAAGAACTAATTATTTTACTTATTTTTGGCAATATAATGTGCACTATTTAGATTGGGGGGAAAAAAGATACATACATATCAACTGTTTTTCATTGTCACAAATTCTGTTGCCCCTGGTGATTTTGGTGTGAATTCAACACTGCAGAAACGCAATTACTTGTCCTGAAAGGGTTAAATATGTTAGGGGAAGACGGGGTACAATGAAACAAAATTTACTAATTTTTTTTTTTCCTATCCACAATTTTGCATGCACAAAAATATAATTAATGCATATTTTTAATCTTGTATTTTCCCCATCTAAATAAATTTTTATTAGGTTCTAAACAATATCTTTATGGTTGAAAAATAACAAAAAATAAATGTATTGCAGTGTTTCATTGTACCCCGGCATAGGGGGTACAATGAAACACATACTGGGGTACAATGAAACACCCAAATGATGGAAGTAATTTTCACCCAATATAGTTTATTTTATGAAAAATGAGATAAATACAAAAACAAAACTTGATTAATAAGAAACTTGATAAAAATATCATAGTCTAAGATGAAAAATAAGACAATTCTATTAGTTTAAGAAATACCTTTCATTTTATATTAAATTGGCGCAAGTCAGTTTCAAAAATTAGCATTTCTGCTTATATTTCAGTTGCTCCTGAAGGAATGAGAGTTGGTAATTTCAACACAATGAGTTTTTTTTAAATGTAAGTTTCTAAAAAAAAAATAAATAAATAAAACTAGGTTGGAGTCTTTTTATATCAAGTACTTCACATTTGACTTCATTTAAATGTATGATTTCTCCAACGATATATATTTCCTTGTTTCCATTTATATGGATACTGCTTGTGCCATACATGTTGTGTGTGGATATCTCATTCTTAGAACCTCGATGACCAGCTGGGCCTGTAAAAAAATTCTGGATCACCATCAGAGCCTGTAGCAGGCAGAGTTTGTTTTCAAAACAATCCCTTCTTAGATTTTTTTCTCTTTCTATTTTTTATTTGCTTAACAAGAGCATTTTTTACTGACCTGGTTAGAACAAAACTCTTTTTTTTTTCTGTTTTCCTACTCTTACTTCTAATATATTCTATTTACTACTTTTATTACTATAATAAAACATGTTTCATTGTACCTCGTCTGCAAGTATTTCATTGTACCCCGCACTGAGGTTACAAAATAAAAATTTATTTTCAAACTTCTAATATGTATTTTTTTTTAGTTTGGTTTTGGAGGTATGAAGACAACAACCCAAAGATAACAATGTATAGAAAAAATAATTATTACATATAACAACAAGGAAAAAGAAACAAAATAACTTTTAGTAAAGAAAGTTACTTTCAATGGTGTAAAATCAATAATCTTCTATTGCTACTGTTGTAGAAGTGTGATTGTATCCAAATCACATCAGTAATTGGAACATATAGTTGTATAAAATATATACAAACTGCAACTCTCTATGATTAATTTGATTGATTTTACAAGTTACCCCTTGTTTCATTGTACCCCGTCTTCCCCTAATTGTTGCCCTTTTCTTCTACTTATGTATAATTTACTGAACTGCATACAAGCATTTTCTTTGATTATTTATGTGTATATAAATATATTTAAAAAATAAAAATGTTTTCACACATGTGCTACAAGTGTAATAAAATAACTGACGATTTTAATTTCTTTTCATATTTAGAGAAATATTTAGAAAATTTATTAAAACTTTACATTTTAATTGCATATAAAAGTAGTTTTAGTGTAAATATTTTTAAGTATTTGGATTAACTGTCTACAATTCACTTTGCATTTACTTACATAAACAGAACACATTGTAAAGAGGGGGAGAGAGATAACATAATTGCTCTAATAATGAATAAACCGTTTTAACATTTGCCCTTAAAAAAAAACATAACTTGAAAATTTATCGCTTTTTTATGTTTAATACATTTTCTGAGCTTTAAATATGAAATCTGACTGCATTAGTTTAACTGTCTTTTTTTTTTTTTTTTTTTTTTTTTTTTTACAAATTTCTCCATAACAGAAACAAAATAAGTATATTAAAAATTTTGGCCATATGTAACCTTGGCAAATTGAATGATTCATACATATACACCAATGAGAATATGCTGCAATAACTACAGAAGGTATACAGTTATCCAAATTTATGCTATATGTTCAGTAGAGAAATGCATTTTACTTCCTATAAGAGAGTAGATTTTCTTACTCAGTGTATTTTTAGGTAATCCTTGAAAATCTTCATGTTATATAAGGTATGCCAAAAACTTTTACTTATTACTTATATTTTGCAACTTTAAATTGCTGCAATATAAACATGTCACTAAGTTCTATCCTATACTAAGCTTTCTTAAAAATTATAAAAATACATTGCAGTAAGTGATTATTTTTTAGAATAATTTTCAACTGTGTTCTTTCTAGCTGCAATAGACTGAGATGCGGTTGCACGAACCATCACTTCATCAAGTTCATGGTTCAAACTACCTAGATTAGCATAATAAAATGCCACTGGTCTGACAAATCATATCTCAGTGAAAAACACCATCATTCTTGATTTTAGCAGTAGGTACATAGGATAGTTAAAGTATTTTTCGGAAGCCAAAGGTATGAAAACATGGAAAAAAGGGCGCAGGAAACACAAAAGTGAACTTACCAACCAGCACTAAAATTAGGTTTTCAGGTGTTTTCCACCCACATGACTTGGCAGACCAGTTGTATATTAAACCTTGTGTAAATTATAACTTTTCTGACGGCATTTCCTCAAATCCAAAGGGTCTAAGATATGACATTTTTTCATTCATTTTTGTTGTTATTAAAAAACTCATTTTCTGGGAGTAAACTTAAAGGATTTTTACAATTGTTTATAACTTAATAGATAATTCAGTTATATAAATGAAGAAAAAAACTCATTTTGATTTCTGTTAATTTTAAATGAGTCAAAACATTTCGTCGACTTTTATGTATATGAAGAACTGCCTGAAAAATATAATAGATCCTAATCCTTTTAATTAAATGAAAGCAAATTTTATTTAAAAAAAATTTTTTCATTTTGAAAAGCAGCATTTTTTTATTACAGTCAATTCTGAACTTTACAACATTTTCGTTAATCATTTACAACTAATTTTATACAACTAATTTTATCTTTGCATGTGGAAAGGTTCAGGTTGAAATTCACATTATCAGAAAGTTAATATGTATATATATATATATATATATATATATATATATATATATAGTAAAGCCTTTTAATTTTATTTTAACATATCACTATTATTTGTATCACTACTATTTGCAACTTTAGAATCCATATCACATACAGACAGCCAATTCAAGTGAAGAAATATCAGTATGACATCGATTCCTCTGCTGCTAAAACTGCCTGGTTTTCAAATTAACTTTTGAAGAACCCTGGTAAATGCCGAGTTTATTATCAATTAATGGAAATTTTCTAAATCTTTAAAAATGTAAACAAAGAATTTTAAAATTGTTCTATCTTAAATAATCACACACACAAAAAATAATTTTTCCTGAAGACCATATTTCTTAAATACAATATTACATTTTCATTTGGTAGGGGAAGACGGGGTGCAATGAAACATTACTTGTAAAATCAATCAAATTTGTCATAGAGAGTTGCAGTTTGTATATATGTTATACAACTATATGTTCCAATTACTGATGTGATTTGGATACATTCACACTTCTACAACAGTAGCAATAGAAGATTATTGCTTTTACACCATTGAAAGTAACTTTCTTTACTAAAAGTAATTTTATTTCTTTTTCCCTGTTGTTATATGTAATAATTATTTTTTCTATACATTGTTATCTTTGTGTTGTTGTCTTCATACCTCCAAAACCAAACTAAAAAAATAAATATTAGAAGTTTGAAAATAAATTTTTATTTTGTAACCTCAGTGCGGGGTACAATGAAATACTTGCAGACGGGGTACAATGAAACATGTTTTATTATAGTAATAAAAGTAGTAAATAGAATATATTAGAAGTAAGAGTAGGAAAACAGAAAAAAAGAGTTTTGTTCTAACCAGGTCAGTAAAAAATGCTCTTGTTACGCAATTAAAAAATAGAAAGAAGAAAAAAAGCAGCTAAGAAAGGATTGTTTTGAAAACAAACTCTGCCTGCTACAGACTCTGATGATGATCCAGATTTTTTTCCAGGCCCAGCTGGTCATCGAGGTACTAAGAATGAGATATACACACACAACATGTATGGCACAAGCAGTGACCGTATAAATAGAGATATAAGGAAATATATATCGTTGGAGAAACCATACATTTAAATAAAGTCAAATGTGAAGTACTTGATATAAAAAGACTCCAACCTAGTTTTAATTTTTTTTTTTAGAAACTTACATTTAAAAAAAAAACTCATTGTGTTGAAACTACCACCCCATATTCCTTCAGGAGCAACTGAAATATAAGCAGAAATGCTAATTTTTGAAACTGACTTGAGCCAATTTAATATAAAATGAAAGGTATTTGTTAAACTAATAGAATTTTTCTTATTTTTCATCTTAGACTACAATATTTTTATCAAGTTTCTTATTAATCAAGTTTTGTTTTTGTATTTATCTCATTTTTCATAAAATAAACTATACTGGGTGAAAATTGCTCCCATCATTTGGAGTGTTTCATTGTACCCCAGTATGTGTTTCATTGTACCCCGGCATACGGGGTACAATGAAACACTGTAAGACATTTATTTTTTGTTATTTTTCAAGCATAAAGATATTGTTTAGAACCAAATAAAAATTTATTTAGATGGGGAAAATACAAGATTAAAAATATGCATTAATTATATTTTTGTTCATGCAAAATTGTGGATAGGAAAAAAAAAATAGTAAATTTTGTTTCATTGTACCCCGTCTTCCCCTACATCTTAAATTCATGAAAAATCTAGACTGCTTAATTATACACATATCAAAACAGTGCTTGTAACAAAAAAGCATAACAGCTGGATGTATACAGATTAATATACAAATGAAATTGCAACTATTTCAAAATACAAAATTTAGACTTCTTGTATCACCGTACAAGATGACAAATATCCTGATAAATTCACAGTAATTTCTTTACTTCCTTACTTCTTAACAATGGCATTTATGAGGAACAAGATCATAATCATAGTTACCCTGGTAAGACCAAATTACATTGAAAATATGAGATAAATATAAAATTAGCATTAAAGAAAACACTAAATAAAACAAAAAAATTATTGATTGTTGCATCACAAATTAAAATGACATTCAAAGTCTCCAAGTCCATTCACAAGATTTATAACTGGCTTGGCAACAATATTATTTCTTTTCTTTTTCACCCTAGGTGCTTTGCTACCTTTATCCGGATTAATATCGGCAAAGATTCTGAAAAATGAGAATAGAAAAGTTTGTAATAAAAGACACTGATAAAGTTAAAAACATGTAAAAAGATATATGATACACAATTACCACAACAGAGTTTCCCCCAGGCAGTTTCAACAGGGTGTTGCACCCAATCTGCCTTTAGATTTACAAAATAGCACACCTCTTGCTCCTCATCCAAAGAATTAGCACCCTTCTTGCCTCTTCATTAAAAAAAAGTGCTTTTTTTTCCTTTTTGCATTAAAAAATTTGCTTACATAGTAAAATCTGACTCAATGTTGTTTTGATAAGAGATATCTAAGTTTTAAATATTAAAAGTGACTTTAAAAATTAAAAAAGTGCTTTTAAGAATCCAAAACATGCCCTTAAGAATAAAAAACGTGCCCTTTTCTCACCGGCAGCACCCTGCCCTTTTTTAAACCAACGGGAAATTCTGCCACAGTTATACCTTTTATTTTATTTTACAGCAGCCTTTTGTCATATAAGAAAAGCTGCAGGCAATATAACAGACACCCCCCTCAAAAAAAAAAAAAAAAAAAAAAAAAAAAAAAAAACTTATATTAATAACTTATATTCTCACATATAAGGATTAGAATACACACCATTATATAAAAATTAATTTCGGAAAAAAAAATTACTTAATGATCAAGCTCAGGATTCGATGAAGCTTTTATTCTTGGGGCCTATTTTGTGAAAACTAGAATTTCCTTTTTGTGAATTTTATTAAACATTTGGTAACGGAAGATGAAATCCAATTACTCAAATTCGAACCAAAAATTTATTAACAAAAACTTCTTCACATCCCCTTTCTAAAGTTTTTGTTTTTCACTCGTTTTATTTACAAAATTACGCATTTTAAAACAGTTTTTATGAAAATTAACTTTACGATGGGAGGGTATTTTATTAAAGGGAATGTTGTGAAGGGGTATGTTTTATTAAGTTCATATTTGTGAAGGGGCTCATTTTATTGTCGGAGCACAGCTCCGGCTTCCCTGCAAATATTACACTTATTGTTAACACGATAGCGTCCAAAATATGTGTCGTATCGACACAAAAAATTAAATGGACGTTGGTAGTACCAAAATCTCTGTGCGTATTGAAAATCATAAATATCCGTCAACCCTAACGGCATGAAATGTCTGCTTAAAATTTTCCCATAGAGATAACATTGCGGGTTTAAATCTATATATTTGAAAGATAAGGTTTTTTTTTTTTAAACATCTACCTTGATCTTTTTTCTGAATCAATTTTAATAATTCTTTTTTTTTAATGAAAGCTGTTTCTTTGTAGATTTGCGGTACTGCGGCAATTGAAATGCAAGTGAACATTTTCAGTAACCTACCAAATCGATGCGATTCACTTTGAATTTTAAATTAAGAGAAATAAAAAGAAATCGAATACGGAGAATACGATTTTGGATGTTAGTTGCATGATAACAGATTCGCAACGAATGATAATAAAAGAAGTCGAGAAAAATATAATGTTATGTATGTATTACTTATATGTATGTATTCTTATGTATGTTTTTATTCAGAGGTATGTATGTTTGTATTGAGAAATTTCCGTAATCGGTTGGTAGAAAATTTCATAATTTAGTGAGCGTTGTTTGACGCGAAAATTTAACAATTTGGTAGTGATCCCAATTACAGAGGGATACTCATTTGTTTTTTAATTCGCCGTAAGTGAATATGTTGCAACTGAAATACGAGTGAACATTCTAAAGTGAATGAGATAAGCATTTTTGGTCTAGATGTACACTTGAAAACCGAAATATGTAGATAACAAAATGAAAAAGTCCTAAAAGCGTAAAGAAAAGGTAGCTTACTTATTTCTTGATTTTAAGAATTTTAACTAATTTTACGCTAAAACACTAAGATAAAATGTGAAGAATCCGATTAGAGAAGAATCATCAATGCTGAATTTCAGTGGAAATTTCGCCAAATTTGGCATCTGCAGCAAAATTCGCTACATTTATAAAAACATATTTTTGGTCGCCAGATTTGGCGAAATTTCGCGAAATGTCTCCAAGATTGACAACAATTTTGACGTTAATGTATATGACTATATAGTTTTATGCTTATAATTGGAAAATGGATACAACAATGAAAGATAATTCGTGAGAAATCAACTTCACCAAAAGTCTGTCATAAATCATTAAGTGATTTTTTTTTTAACCTGTTGCCTAGATGTAGTGTACATTTTAAGAAATGTACATATTTTTATTTGTGTAACATTATACACAAAAGTTTCGAAAATGCCGGTTAAAAGAAAGCAATTCAGATGAAATTCTATGTGGAAAAGTCACATAAAAATAACCCAGCTGCCTACGAGTAATTGCACGAATAACGATATAACAATAACTCAGATGAACAAAAGTATCAAGTTTGATAGAGGAGTATAGCATACCCATGTGTGCGTGTTATATAAGTGTTACAAACCTTTCCCTTATACCATATTAAATAAGTCTGGGCTATGCCAGACGTGCAAGTCTTTGAAGGGGCTTTGAAGTTTTCTGCCGTTAGCTCGATGGATCCAGTTCCAATTTTTGATTGTCTCAAAGATCGGAGCTACATTAAACAAATCAAAATCACTCAACACATCCCCGGTGGTTATTCTTTCTCTTTACCTTAGACTTTCTTATTCAATGAATTCTCTTTACTTTTAACATTTCTGAATTATTTTAAAGAACAACAAATCACGCTGCATGAAAATTTTGTAAATTCTGACATCAGATTTACAGATCAGCAGCAGAAAATACTTTAGTTATGCATAGAACAGGTTTCGTCATTGCAAACAAAAGTTATAATTTTCCCTAAGTCAACTTTTATTATTGGAAAAGCAAGAGCTGGAAAAAGTAGGATAATCAAAGAAATTAGTAAAACAATCATAGAGCAATTAGGATCAGAAGCTGTCATTCTTTTGGCACTAACAAGTACTGCTGCGCTTAATGTCGAAGGAAAGTTAATTCACACGGTGCTTAAAAAACCACCGTGTTTTAAATAGTTCGCTGATTTAAAAATTCAGGCAAAAAGAAATCTACAGCTCAGCATGGATACAGTATTATTTATCTTTATTGACGAATTTTCAATTGTCGTCTTATGGCTGAACTTGAACAAAGATGTCGCAAAGGTACTTTGTTTAAATTCTTGGAGGTATTAGGAATTTACATCGCGTAAAAGACATCCCTATATATAAGAAACATTCTATAAAAGACATTTTGGCTCTTCGCAGACAAAAAATGCTTAGAGCTTTTGAAAATTGCTTCACATTAACAAACTCATTCAGACAAAATGACGATCAGCAAAGACAGTATCGAAAGACTCTATATTCGCTTTGCGTGGTTCAAGTTTCAGACTACTCTCATTCCTTATGCAACGGTGGAAAGCTACACTGCTTCCAGCTCAACTTGAATGATTTCAAGATGCTACATGTCTTTTTTCCAAAAACAAGCAAAAGAAAGAACATAATCAAGAAGCACTTCTTAAATCAAAGTGGTCAATGTCAAGAATGTTAGCAGACCACAATAATTAAAAGTAAGATGTAGTGAAGATGATCACGTGTTTGGACTCCAGTCTGGACTTTTTTCAGCAGTTGGATGCAGAGTTATGTTACATACCAATATCTGGATGGAGTGGGGAATGATAAGCGGTGTACTGAGTACAGTAAAAGTAACTGTCTATGACCCAAACGTTCAACCCCCAGGCTTGCCACAGGTTATAATGGTTCATTTTGTTGATTATCATGCCACAAATTAGCATTAGAGCATTACCTGAGGCAACTGATGACTGAATGAAACACTAGACAATGAGGATTCAACGGGTGTTATTTCAAATTTAATTTTGTACTATTAAACAGTAATCATGAAAATTAAACTTTTTTTTTAAATTTTAAAATGCTATGTGTTAAGTTTATACGACTCCATGCTCCGACATTTCGTCCTGACGGATACTAGTTAAATTTAATTTTGTGAAGGGACCCATTTTATTAAATTGTTTTTTATGAAGGGTCCCATTTTATTGAATAGATTTTTGTGAAAGGTTCCTTAATTTTGCCTGGATTGACACCTGAAGCTGCACTGCATTTATAAAGAAATTTATCTGCCATTTGGGACGGGTATTTTCAGATGTTCAAATTGATTCTATGATGATTATTACAATACATAACCACTCTTTTTACAATTAAATTCTTATCTTTCACTTTCTACATTTCGCACACACATATACATATACAGTCAGTATCGGATATATGGTCACCCTTGCGGTCCTGAAAAATATGACCATATAAGGGGGATGACCTTATATGCGGTGTAAACAGGAATTTTACTTTAGAAAATAAAATATTATTGTGATAGTTGCATTAGTAAAATAATGTACAAAGAAAATATGAAAATATATTTTATAAAAGAAGAGGTATTAACAAGAATTTCTTTGCACTTAAATTTTCGAATTAGTTGTAATTGCTTGATATTTAGTATTTTAAACTAGATCCATCTACATTAACTAAAATATCAATTATTGATATTCTAATTGTTAAATATATTGTAAAATAATTTTACTAGTGTACTTTTATTAAATTTTGGTAATAAATACAATCATAAGAACAATTCGGTAGTACTTTTCATTGGGTGTTCCATTACTGTAATTTTGATGTATTTCTGAAAATGTATATATTTGAAGTATTAATGGAAAATGAACTATGAGAATGGCTAAATATTGATAGATTAATATAATATAGAAAAAAACTGGAATATGATAATTATAACAGTAATTAAAAAATAGTTGTTAAAAATTCAATAAACTTAAGCGATTTAAAGAAAAAAAAGTTTTATTTATTTTTGAGTAAAAATTAGGGGAAAAAAAGATTTTTCGGGAATGGGAAAAAAAATAAAGCTTTTCTTATAAAATATGAAAACACATGTCCAACTTTACATTAATCATGCTATTACACAAAATTCATAGTCTACTAGTATTAAATATATATATATATATATGTAGATAGATAGATATTGCAAGTAAATAAAGATATAAAATTGTTAAGTAAAATTTTCATCGAAAAATATTAAACATTTTCTGCTTCTTGACTGGTTAAGATTGTTAATGATAACACAAATTAGAAAACATGCATGAGAGAATCTTTTATACTAGTGTTAACATTTTTTTTTTATATGTGTAGAGAAAAATAAAATTACTTTTCCCTCCCAAGAATGAAAACATTATACCGCCGATCTTGGATAGCATGTAGGCCTAACTTGCAATCGTAGAAATAAACAAGGTTTTGTGTAATTCAAACATTTATTTAAAATAAATACAACATTCATTATAAAAAATATTTGCAAAATAAAGCTGAATAACTTACCCTTTTTTCACAAGTGTAACGGAAACATCGAGTAATAAAAAAAAAAAAATAAATAAAAAAAAATCAGTAAATCACTGTAAACAAAACAACATGCTGATCGCAGGAAGGCAAAGGCAAACTGCTTTCAAGGTCGGTATGAAGATGTTTTCAGTTCTCTCCTTCTCTCGAACTACGAATCAACGTTGTTTATTATTAGTGGTTTTTTTTTTTTGGCTGCAGCTAAAAGTCAGTAGTGCCTCAGATGATCGCAGAAATCCATTCTAAACGTAGCCCGATCATTGATAACCGATGATAACTTAAAATCAACATGGCTGTCGCCGGAGTTCTTGTACGGAGATATTCCGTTTTTGGAGCGTCTACTCCCAGATGCGGAAACTCTGAGAGTTCAAGACCAGCAGAAAACGGAACATTTTCTGGAATTCCAGGAAAAGTAACAGTTTTATCTAAAACGGAATTTTTCAGTTAAAAGAGGGAAAATTCACAGAATAACACCTGTTAATTTCAGGACATTTTTTTACAGTGTAGTTTGAAGGTACTGCAGATCAATCTAACAAATTAATAAAAATTGCAAGTTGTATTGTGGTTATTTTTAATAAGTAGCCTATTACATTAAGACTATAATAGAATATTAAATTTAACTGTAGCATTTGAAAAAATTTTAGAATACTGTAAAAATTAATAGATGTAGCAATAATAAAGACAAAAATATAATAAAATGTCAAATAAACGCAAATCATTCAAAAAAATTTAAGACAAATAAACAAACAAAAAATAAATCGAAGTCGAAATGCTAACAAATATTGAAATATGTGACGTCGTCTAATGTATTCAAACTTTCTGCAAAGGTGCAAACTATCGAAAAATAGAATAAAATAATAAATTTTGTCGAGGGAATGTTTAAATGATTTCTTTTAACTCAAAAAAGAGAACATATACAATTTAAATTTTCATATTTGAAATTTAGAAAAGAACCATTTTAAAGAAATAATATTCAATCCATTTAAAAAATATAATTCTATACATTTATCACAAGTATAAGCTTCAGCTTTTTCAAAATATATATTATAATGATTTAAATTAATAATTATTATGGTATTTTACGTAAACTATCATATTAAATTGAGTATTTAAGTATAGAGGAAAAAGACCAAATACCGGCTACTAGGTGCTCTGAGAACTGAGCGCAGCACAGCCTAGCGGTAATAGGCAGAGTTTGTAACTTTAATTGAGAGAAGAAAGTTACGAAAAGTACGTCGCTGAAGTATGTGTCATTTACAAATAGTAAATACAAAAGTGTCGAATCTACGTAATCTGGTACATCAAAAGTTTTTCAGATATGTGTTTCTCATTTTTTTAAAAAATATACTGATCATATATTGGCTTGAATTGTTGCTTGAATTATTTTCTAGACATATTTAGCTCTCAACTGCCACGCGCACATTATTGGTATTTTATTATATGAATGAGTAATACCGGTTTTAACTTAAACATAGCAGTGGTCCAAATACCGGCTACCTAGAGTGGTCCTAATACCGGGTACCTAGAGTGGTCTAAATACCGGCTAGCCGGTATTTGGACCTCTCTCGGTTGCTCTGCTTGAAGGGGAGGAAAATAAATCAATTTAAATAGTTCCATAATTAATAAATTAATTTAAATAGTTCAGAAATATTTCCAGTCCCATTTCGCAATATGAAAAAAGCAACCATGGCGGTAATGCTTCAGGACCGACACTAGTTACCGGATCACTTTCCAAAAAATCGCTGTTGGACACTACAAAATTTCCTGCAATAAATGTGAAGAGAACGAAAAAAAATGACGGAGTAAACCAGGCGAAAGAGGCAGAAATTTGATTTTAACCCTCTCGCTGCGCAACCAGATATTTCCTCGGCCAACGTAAAGGTAGCAAAATTTGCGCAACCCGAGATTTCCTCGGGGATGCATTTTTTCCGTCTAATTAACCCTTCTTGATTATTATCACCAGTTATTTTTTATTGTAAATTTTGCTTCATTTAATCGGAGCATTTCCCCGGTTAAATTAGACAAAAAATTTTGTTTTGAAAAACCTGTGACAAAAGAATAGAAATTTTTAAAAGTCGCTCTTCGCGAAGTGGTTAAATACGCAATTTTTGAAGCTACTTTGATAAAATAATTACTCAGCGAGAGAGTTAAAAAAGGGAAAAAGGAAAATATCCAATAGAGGAAGATGATAAATTTGTGTCTTCTGTATGGATGCTTTCTCTGTGGACAAGAATGGGGGAGGGGATTCTGGGTTCAATGTTAAGAATGCGATATGTGGGCTGATAAGGACGAAACCGACACAGAGAGTGACTGATATTATGTTTTTGATTTTTTCAGATAAAATAATTCCCATTTCAATCAGCAAGCTTTTTTGTTTGTTTGTTTGTTTTACACGTTAAAAATCAAAATTCGAAACATAATGGGAAGAAGACTGTGAGAGATAGTCGTAAAAAATTTTAGAAATTTGACAAAAATACTTTTTTATTAAAAATTTCTTATTTTTTCTGTGCATAAGAAGTGTTATTAATCAGTACAATTTATTAAAGTAATATTCTTATTGCTTAATAATTGTTATTAACTCTATTTATGTGATCTTTTGGTATAAATCTTGGGTAGCCAGTATTTAGACCCCATTTTAAAACTCTAAAATTTGATTTAGAGTTCTGTTTATAAAAAAAAAACGCTTTTTAAACTGATTTTTTTTTTCTCTAAACAGGTGTAAAACGTGCCAAGCTACCCTTCTGTCACTTTTTATTTTATTAATTTTGAAAATTGTATATCTAGATTGAAAACAAAAGTGGTAGCCGGTATTTGGACCTTTTTCTCTAAATCTCCGTTCTTTCTTTAGGAATCGAAAGATATTTTCATTTGAAAGAATTACGCTGCTTTATGATAAGACTGTCAGTAAATATGATTATGAAAATATGCATTATTCAATTGTCTCGGGGCATTTTTCTTTAAATATTTACATATGCATAATAATACACAAAAAGTTATAAAATTATATAACAATTACTGGTGTAAAAAAAAAAGATAAAATTACGCTGTATTTTATATATGTAAAAATCCCTGCCAGGACGGCCTACAGGCGGAGATAGATTTCGAATCTAAGTACTAATTTCACCAACAAAAGTTAAATCAAGAATAGAGATAAATCCGGTTCAACAATTTTATCTGACTTCTTATGACGAATTTTAAATTTCATTTTTTTTTTTTTTGTAAGAGCTGGTTTTATCAGAATCATATTAAGGCGGTATTAAAAAAAAAAATATTTTTCTATGCTGAAAAGCTCGAAATTTTCTGACACGTTTTCAGACTCATTTTTAAAACTAAAAAAGGGGAAACTTGCTGACATGATTTTTTAAGAGATTTATAAGCGAAGTTTGTTTTCATTTTTCGTTCAATTAACAAGGACTTGATTTACAAACAATTATTTTCTCAGTACGACATTCTTTTGGTTTACAGCACTATACCTTCGGCAAATTCAGTTGAAAATGCCCACTTTAACATCAGTTTTTGAAATATTCTGTCTCTATCAAAAAATCGACCATTACGGTACATTATATAGTTTCTGAATAAGAAAACCTACCAATTGGATGCGTTTGAGAGCAAAAATGAATTTAAAGCTGTATAACAAAGCTAAGCGGATTGAATATCTTGTTAACTGACGAAATTGTGAATTTTTTTCTATTTTGACTTCCCCCATATTTTTCGTTTTCATTTTTTTTTTTTTTTTTTTTTTTTTTTTTTTTTTTTTTTTTTTTTGCGATAAGGGTTGACCCTATCAAACCTTGTCAATATAAAAGTTGTAGAAAGTATTAAGAAGATTTATAATATGTTAAATTGAATTTGATATCTTATGAATTGACGAAGTCATAAATTTTTTTCTCCCTAACCCCCTATGTTTTTCGTCCCTTGAGCACATTTTTGATTTTATCAAAAATCTGTGATTCATAAATTTTTGGCCCTTGTCTTAGAAGTAATAATAATTTTAAACTGATTTGGTATGTGTTATTATTAAGAAATTATGGAATTTTTCGGTGCTCACAAAACCCATCCCTATTTCCACCCCCTTTGTAAAAAGTACATTTTAGACAATTTATAATTTTTATTACGTTACTATGACGTCACTACACGTCACGTACACCATTCTCTAATAGACTAAAGTGCTGACATAAAAATGGCGGCTATATTGGGCTGATTTTTTTTTCAGCGTTTGCACGGTCCCTGGAGTTCGGATTTTGGTCGAAAACTGCCTCTCCGCTAATCAAGGCCTACGTGGAAAAAAGGTGGTGATTTCGAAACGTGATAGGCGGAATCCATTCTTGCTGAATGAGAATTCGCCAATTGGATAAGATGCTTTAAATTGTAGTTTAAAAAATATAAAGCTTGTCAGGAACCATGGGTTGCTATCTTTAGTGGAATTTAGATTCTATTTCATATTTACCAGGAACTTTTTTTATTGTAACTAAAGCACTATGTGAGCTTAGAAATCAATAGTAACTTTGATTGCCAGTGAACTACGTGTAAGTTGAACTTTGACATTTAATAATCATCTAGTTATTTTCAGTGAAGATTGAGCTAGGGATTGATCTTTATTAATCTCTACATAGTATAAACGAAATTTGTCAAGTAACTCTAACATGCTACTTAGTTCAAATAAAGTACTAGGTTTAACTTTAAAAAACTGAGTAATGACTGAACTTCTAGGTAGCGCCATTGCCAAGCACACTTTAAACTTATAATTTAAAAAATATATATAGCACAGGATTTTCGCAAAGAATACAGATATAAATATCACAAATAGCATTTGTTTACCTACAGCATAAAATGCATTTTAAGAAAGAAATTATAAAATAGAAAAACTAATTAATAAATAAATTATAAGATTAGTTTGTAAACGGAAAAATTAGAATATATGTAAGTCTCGTACAGTTTTTACTTTTGATTATCAGTATATTCGACCACTAATTGCTTGATATAATCGTAGAATTTGTAATAATTTTCTTCCATTAAATAACCAAATCTTACTATTAAAAATAAATTCCTATTTAAAGATCATATGAACACTGACAGAGAGAATGAAATTGCAAAATATAAAATTTTATTTTTCTGTTTTCTGTTTTTCTTTCTTTTTTTTTCTTGTTTCATTTTTTTTAATCAAAAACAGATAGCAATATATTATACACTTATATCAACCCAGGTATTTAGATTCAAAAGTTTGGCGCATCCCACATATCTAATAAAGTTTTCTTTTAAGAGTTATAATTCAAGTAGAAAATATCGTTTTTCCTTCTACAGTTCTATTAATACTAGATAAAAATAAATATTTAAAATATAGATAGCATAATGTTTCTACTAAAAGAAATATATTATCTAAAGTATATTTGTTATTACTTATGATTCGAAATAATAAATGTCCATATAAGAAAAATAAAATGCATATCCGCACTCGGAATTTCGTATTTTAACTTGATTTGCCGATTTGCTTTTTTAACATAAAAAATTATATATATATTTTTTTTAAAGTGAAGTGTGTTTGCTGATTAACAGGATATATTTTTTCATGTTATCGTTGTTCTGATGACACAGCTCATTGTTTGAAGATATATATGTATACGCAAAAATAACAAAAAACGGTTTTATGGAAATACATTAAGAATATCAGATAAAGATATTTTTTCGACTTATTTTTGGAATTTGATTAATTGCCTTCATGGGGGCTTTTTTATGCCACTAATATAATAAATGACACATTTTCGCAGTCTAAATACTTTTATTTTTTAACGTTATTACAAAAGAAACAATGTTTTGAGCATTTAGAACGCAATATATATATATATATATATATATTCAAGCTTATGTGAATCTGTTTTTCGTTTTTCTTCAAATGATTAGATTATTCTTTTTTAAAATATACTTATAAACACTCTCGTGATTTTTATTTGCTTACACATTATTTTGACGTTTCTTTGTGTTGATGATATAACTTATTGTTTCGGGATAAATATGTAAACATGTCAATAAAATTATGCTTTTATGTAAAAGAGAAGTATTAGATGAGGAGTGTTTTTCTTTTTTTTATATTTAAATTGAATCGACAGTTTCAATATGCAACTATACAAAAGAATAGAAAATATATGCCACATTAAGGGCTTCTATGTTTTGAAATTATAACAATAGCAAGAAAAATACGTATTCAGACTTTTCTCTATCTATTTCTGTCATTTCTTACAATTAATTTTCATTTTTAACATTAACCCACCTCACTGTAAAGCCCGTGTTAATACGGTCACTAAGCTCCAGGTTTCACTGCAATACAAGCATTATTTAAAATAATATAATTCTATTGATTTAATGTATTTTTAATACATTGAACAATGTTTAATACTTCCAAGGATTGAATTCATTTTCGTTATTAAGTTTTTTTATAAAATGTTCAAAGTATCATTTTTTTTTTTTTTTTTTTTTTTTTTTTTTGCAGCATTTAAAACAAAATGCAGAGAAAACAACATTGCAATTTTGCCCTTTTCTAAGACAGTCGGAGGGTTTTAAGGTGAAAAAAGAAAGATATTTTGTATGTTTGTACATTTATATTATAAGTTTAGGAAAGTTGAATTATGGAGTTTTTGAGTATTTTTTATGCGTTAAAATTAATTTAACATTTTACATGATTACAGTTATTTAAATTAGCCAAATCATATCTTATAAAACACAATTACTTATTTCTCGTCGTATATGTGTGAGGAAAATACTTTTTAATAACTTTTTTTTTTCCCCAGAATTCCCAATTATTCTACAATTAAAGACCTATTTTAGGAAATATCATATTCTTACATGTTAATTATGATTTTAATATTTTTGCAGTAGATATTTTTATCATCTCATTGTAACCGTATGTACTAACTGATATCTGAAGAGAAAATCTCATCATTTATATGCAGTATAGTGTATACGTCAAGAGTCCTACCTGTAACTCCTATGACGGCTAAGCAGCATAGAATTTATTTATTGCCACATGGGCAGAATACCTCCATTGAAGCCATCAATGCCCAACAAATGTCGATATCCTTCGAGTTTGTGCCTACAAATAATAGTGTAATGTAATGTAACAATGTCTAATGTAATTCTTATACAGTACATGTACACTGTTAGAAAAATTCGTCTTTATAATCTAAATTATTCTTCATTTTTAAACAAATAATTTCCGTACTCCTAGGAAACATGCCTTTTCCGCTAATTCTTCCCCGAAGTCTGAAAAAGAGGAAAAAATTCCGTTTATTACTTTCATGCATGCGTAATGGCAGTATTAATATCAAATTTGAATTTATTTTTAAAAGGAAAAAAGGAAAATTCAATAAATTAAAATTTCTAATTAATTTAAAAACAAACAAACAAAGATAAAGTTTTCTAATTTAATAAATTAGTAATTTTCCCGTTCATTTAAACGTATTCGCAATTTGTTTTTTAGAGTATTAAAAAAAATATTATCATGGAAAATATATTCTAATCGAACACCTTTAAAAAATACATAGTAGTTCAATGAAGTTAAAAAAAAAAACTCTTTTATTCAAAAAAGAAAACATTTCTTCTCGAATTTAAGACAAAATATATTATTCATATTTTACATATAACAATCAAATTATGTCTTATTAAAAATATGTCTAATATGTAATAATTTTCATTTTCTATTGTTCTATAAGTGTTAAAACATCAACCGTTATATTTCATAATGACGAAATGTCCCGGCAATTAAGTTTAAATATCTAGCTTTCTGAACCAGAAATTTAACAAGCCTTACCTATCCCCTGTGTAAGAAAACCAGTATCTTCATTTTAAATTCGCCCTTTGCCAAGAGTTCGCTGGTCGTGTAGTTAAAAGGCTCGATTTCGAACGCGTAATCACTGGATCAAAACTAGGTGCATCCATAGAAAAACAAAAGACATTTTTTTTTTTTTTTAACAATTTGGGAAAATGGTTATTGTCCTCTGTCAGGGTAGGAAATCAAAAACATATCTGAAGCGTTTTATTGGTTGAATACGCATATTTTATTCGTTTTCTGATTGGTCTATACAGTAATCTGTATTTTACCTTTACTTTCAACAGAGATGGATACTTCTGTTGCCACTGTGCGTGTATGTACTTTGATTATGGACTGTAACTAGTTCAAATAAATGGAAAATAGTCAAATTATACGAAGAGAGTTAAACAACAAAACAGTTCTTTTATATATACATATATACAGGAAATTGTATGGACTGACACCATAGTCATTTACGGAACATTACGATGTTGCTTTCGTGGACAATACCACTTGAATCAAAAAAACATAATCTGTATAATTATGCTACATCTATACTATAATAGTCGTTATTATAAACAATAACGACCCCATGGTCATTATTGCTAACGACATGGCTCAGTAAAATGCGAGTTTTTCTCCATAAAAACATTCGACGCGCGAACATCAACAAAAAACGATAAGACTGTCGTTGCCAAACGGCAAACACAAAAGTCTGGTGGAACGCACAAGGGTGCGTTCAAAACAATCTCAAGGCAAGCCGTAACATGCCGGCCCCCATTGACATGTGCCAACATTCAATAAAACAATAATATAAAGTGTATATATTATACAACTTACACTCAAATATTACAATATATAAACATATATATACTATGCATATAACACTAAATAAGAAATAATAGATAAATGATAATACAAAATACAATAAGGATGAGTTGCAATGACAATACTACCTTTACAATGCAATAATAAAGAAAATTTAAGGAAAATAATTAGGGTATTTCTTAAAACAAATGGGTCATCAATCAACGGGTACGACGCATAATTTAGAAATCAACCTAACGAAAACGTTAGAGGCAGTTATTACTTTCGCTACTCTAACATTACCATCCTTCCCTGGCATAACCTCTAGAATTCGTCCCAGCATCCATTTACAAGGAGGTAAATTGTCCTCTTTTATAACTAGCATTGCTCCTGGTTTGATGTTATCGCTCATTACCTGCCATTTTGAAAGATTTTGGAGATGACTTAAGTAATTTAATTGCCAATTTCCCCAAATTAATTGAACAAATTTAGTTACTCTTTGCCATCGAGATAATCTGGATTCGCTAATATCAATTAATTGAGGTTCTGGAATAGCGTCTATTGGCCGACCAATTAGGAAATGGCCCGGTGTCAATGCATTAAAATCATTTATGTCGGTCGATAAAGGAGTTAAGTGACGCGAATTTAGTACCCCTTCGATTTGGGTGGTGACTGTTTGGAATTCTTCCATAGTCAATCTAGCACATTTTAATGTCCGTTTAAGATAATACTTGAAAGCTTTTACACCGGCCTCCCATAAACCACCGAAGTTGGTCGATCTAGGAGGAATGAACTTCCATTCAATAGCTTCTGAAGTAAGGTAATTAGCTAATTTTCCATCCGGTCTACGAACTAACTCATGAAGTTTGCGTAATTCTGAATTAGCACCCTTAAAATTTGTAGCATTGTCTGTAATAATCGAGAAGCATTTTCCTTGCCTAGAAAAAACCGTTTAAGTGCTGCGATAAACGCGTCCGTTGTTAGGTCTGTGACCATTTCTAAATGAATAGCCTTTGTCACTAAGCAAATAAAGATCGCGACATAAATCTTATGAAAAATCCCCTTTCTCTGATTTTTATATTTAATCTCAAAAGGACCGCAAAAATCGGCTCCTATATGGTTGAAAGTAAAATTTAGAGTTACCCTTTCTGATGGGAGAACACCCATGATTTGTTTGGCAGTAACTGGGTTGGTCCTGAAACAGACAAAGCAGTCATGCATTACCTTTCGTGCTAAATTTTTCCCACTTACGGGCCAAAACCTCATACGTACGTAATGCATCAAACTTTGGGGACAAATATGAAAATATTTCCTATGAAAATACTCAAATATGAGTTTTGTGATCTTATGGCCTTTCGGCAAAATGATTTGGTGCTTATTATCAAAGTTTAAATCTGAATTTTCCAATCTGCCTCCAACTCTTAAGATATTATTTTGATCCAAAAAGGGGGATAAACATTTAATTTTACTTGAGGGAGGAACCCTTGACTTGAACTAACTTGATTAAAGAAGTTTCTGAAGCCCTTATTTCTGAGGTGGTGAGACTGCCTCGGCGCCGGTCTAGTGACTTACACTTGCAATTGTGAAAAAACTTATAAATATAAGCCAATATACGAAGTATACTGAAATAATTGCTCTTCAAACTTGGAAAAAATCTACTGCTTCAGGATTCCTAAAAAGAGAAAGAGAAATATTAGAATCAATGTAATTTTTACGTTTTAATTTAGTCTCTACTAAATAGTCCTTTTCTGGAACAGACATAAGTTCGTTGGGAATTGACAAGTCGTCAGCTGCTAGAAATTGTGGTCCCTTAAACCCCATGGAATTCTCTATAATAGAATTAACAGTAGCACCTTGCGTTAAGAGATCAGCGGGGTTGTCCTTGCTGGAGCAGTGATGACATGAGTTAGAATCAGTCAGTGCATTGATCTCTATAACACAGTTTGCCACAAACCGTTTCCATCGCCTTGATGAGCCTTTGATCCAGTATAATGTTATTTTGGAATCGGCCCAATAGTACACTGTCGATGTGATTTTTTGATCTCGGATGGGTTTTACTTTATTGGTCAGTCTTGCACTTAGTAAGACTCCGAGCAGTTCCAACCGAGGCAGAGTTATCTCCTTTATCAGTGCAACACGACTCTTTGAAGTCACGAGATTGATTTCCACACCACTCTCTCTTTTTATTCTCAGATAAATTGCAGAGCCATACGCTATTTTACTAATATCAGAAAAGGCGTGTATTTCTACAACTATTACTTGATTCAAGCAACTAAGAATTTTCCTCGGAATTTTTAATTCTTCTAAATTTGGAAGTTCTTCGAACCACTTTAACCATTTTTCGTGCACATTAGTTGGTAACTGTTCATCCCATGCTGTCTTCTTTAGCCATAGTTCTTGGAACAGGCATTTTATTCTAATGGTGAATGGCGTCAGCATGCCTAACATATCGAAGATTTTACCAACTGCTTGCAATAGTAGACGTTTTGAGCTTTTTTGCAATGACAAGAATTTTATTAGACCCCTGACTTCCAATGTCAGACAATCCTCTTCTGTTTTCCAAGACATACCCAATACTTTAGTGAGATTACTACCTAGGCTTATAGTAGCATGTTTCGCCTGAATATCTAAACCTTCTTTCTGCCAGCACTTTACTAACGTTTCATCATTTGTTATCCATTTTCGTAGAGTCATTCAGCTTCAGACATTATTTTCTTAGCATTAAAGGAAACATCAAGACCTTCTTGCAGAGTATCTTCGCCCGATATGAAATCATCTACATAAATATATTTATCAAGTAAATTAACAGTTCTTTAATATACTTTTTTAAACCGTTTGATGTGCTCCTTAATGGTCGCAGATAGAAGAAATGGAGAAGCATTGACTCCAAAAACAACTCGTTTGAATCTAAAAATCTTTATATTTTTGAAAGATCTGAAATCATTATCAAACCACATAAAGCGTACAGCATCACGATCCTTTTCAGCCAGTGAAATTTGAAGGAACGCTTTCTCAGTGTCAGAAGAAAAGGCAATTTGATTTAATCTGAAGTGGATTAAAATGTCGAATAGATGTGGATTTAAGTTGATGCCTGGCCATAAGCAATCCTTTAAAGACAACGTGTTGTTATCATGAGAGCTGGCATCGAAAACTATACGAACTTTGGTAGTGAGCTTCTCTTCCTTACAGACCGCCTGATGGAGCAAATAGTACACAGCCTTGTCTCAAACAGGTTCATTTCCTTCAACCTGCTCAATAATTCCTTGATTTAGGTAATCATTGATTATCTCAGAATACTGACGGAAAAGTTCAGGATTTCTATAAAATTTTCTTTTTAAACCTCCTAAATGCTGTTTCGCAATATTAAAGTTATCGTTTAATTCCTTCCAGTCTCTTTTCCAGGGCAACTGAACTTCATATCAACCGTCTACAAATTTTACAGTTTTGTCGAAAATTTGTTGCGCTTGATCAGTTTCCGTTATTTTAGGATCACGCGTTATGCCAATAGATTCCAATTCCCAAAATTGTCTTAAATTATAATTAATTTCATCGAAATCTCTAATAAAATGGCACATAGCGGAATTATTTGTAGTTTCCCTGTCATCCAGTACCGGTTGGAATCCATCCAAAAACTGAGTTTTGCCAAATTAACTTATCACTAATCTTAACTGAATTATGTTTTAAAGTTCTGTAAAATAATTCAGCTCCAAGTAAACCATGAATTTTTCCCGGTTTGAAAAACGTTGGGTCAGCAAATTCCATAAGTTTTGGTAAATTAATGTTCGATATATTTAATTGCTTTGATGGAATTACATCTGTGATTTTAGGAACAATTAAGAAATCTATATTCTCCTTGAAACTTTCATTCACATTGGAAATAACACCGGAAATTTTATTTTTTATATTATGTAAGGAACCATTCAAACCGCTTAGTGGAACATTAATTAACCTTTTGTTTAATTTCAAAGCATCTGCGCATTCTGTAGTCAAAACATTGACATTGGACGCTGAATCTCACACCATTCTGTATTTCCTTCTATTTCCAAATTTATCTTCAATAAAAACAAAGCAAGTACTTAATAAAATTGATCTATTTTTCGTATTTACATTATTTAAAGCTTTCAACGATTCATTATTTACCGAATTACATTCTTTCGTTTCTGCGGAAGTGAGTGGGGGGGGAAGTCCAAGGTTATTTCATCTTTTGATTCGTTTTCCCTTTTATTTATTTTTTGAGTGGCAGGTAGACAATTTTTCTCATTAGAAGAAGAGGCATGCTTGCGATAGAGTAATGTGTGGTGCATATCTGAACAAAAACAACAGCGTGATTTTGATAAACATTTCGCAAGCAAATGCGTTGGAGATAAACAATTTATGCAAAGACTAAATCTTTTTACTACTGAATATCTGCCATACTCATTCATTCTTAAGAACATATTACATTTTAAAATAGAATGATTGATAGAATGGCAAAGAAGACATTTATTTTTTGTACGGGAATCGTTGTTTATGAGCAAACATTTTGCCCTTTGATTTTTTTCAATTGAAAATTGTTTAGGGTTCGTATTTAAATTACCCTGCAAATTCTCTAATACTAAGCAGCGCTTTTGCAGAAAGGCAATAAATTCATCCCATTCGGGTAATTCGCTGGTGGTTAAGGATAACTCAAATTCTTTTTTTGTTTGTTTGTCTAGTTTTTTAAGAATAATATTTATCAACATGATTTCTGAAAATTGATTAAGTTCTAAACCAACAGTTTTAAGAGCGCGAATGTGTTTTTGACATCCGTCAACAACAGCACTTAAAACTTTAGCTAAATCTTGCGATAAATTTTCCATTGATAATATTTCACTCAAATGACAATTTACAATAAAACGTTTATTTTGAAAACGATCTTGTAATTCCTTAAAAAGCGATTCATAGGAATCATCATCTGTAACTACATCTAAAGCACTATGACTAAGGGTAGATTTTAAATAATACAGTTTCTGTGTGCTACTTAATTTATTATTCGAATCAATTTAAGTCATAAACTGATCTTTAAATGTGTACCAATCTTGATAATTTCCCGAAAACATTGGTAATGGTATATCAGGCAATTTATAATTTATACTTGAATTTTCAAAATTTGAATTACTAACATGAGATGCATTTTCACTATTATTACTATTAGAGAGTAAGAATTTTCTAATCCTTACCTCTAATTGTTCTGCTTCATCTTCTATTTCTGTAAAGGCTGCCAGATGATCATTAAGCTCCGTATACTCTTCTACAGTTTCAAAATATTTCACCTTTAAGTCGTCTAGATTCGAGACAATTTTTCGAATATTGTCAAATTTAACTTGATATTCCCAAATGTCCTTTTTATCTTCATCATCTAGAAATGTTTGTATTCTAGTCAATTGACCCTTATAGGCTTCCCTCTGACGATTTAAAGTTATTAGCTTCTTTTTATCAGTCATCTTTTAACTGATTATCTATGACTAATACTTCGAGAATAATACCAGTTCCTAACTCCGGCTCGACGGACCACTTATGTGCGTGTATGTACTTTGATTATGGACTGTAACTAGTTCAAATAAATGGAAAATAGTCAAATTATACGAAGAGAGATAAACCACAATACAGTTCTTTTATATATACATATATACAAGAAATTGTATGTCAGTTACGGAACATTGCGATGTTGCTTTCGTGGACAATACCACTTGAATAAAAAAAAACATAATCTGTATAATTATGCTACATCTATACTATAATAGTCGGTTATTATAAACAATAACGACCCTATGGTCATTTTTGCTAACGACATAGCTCAGTAAAATTCGGGTTTTTCTCCGTAAAAACATTCGACGCGCGAACATCAACAAAAAACGATAAGACTGCCGTTGCCAAACGGCAAACACAAAAGTCTGGTGGAACGCACAAGGGTGCGTTCAAAATAATGTCAAGGCAAGCCGTAACAGCCACTATAACAAAAAAAGTAATAAAAACTACAAAAAAAAATTAATAACTCAGAAAGAAATTGAAATACAACTTTCAAATAAATTGCATTTAAAAGTACATTTTTTCCTCTATACGACAGTGTAAAAAGTAATATTGTGGGATATTTAGAAGTTTAAGAATGAAATTTCATTTAAAATTGGTCCAGGAATATTAATGTTTAATCCATGGCGTACGTAATGAATGAACAACTCCGTAGAAGTTTAAAATTTTACAGTACCGAAAAATGTAATCCATGGCGTACGTAATGTATGATCCACTCCGTGCGATTTTTTGTATCTTAAATTTCAGAATTTGAAAAAAATAATTTTTCAAATGGTCGTTGTAATTTGTTAAATTGCATTTTTTATTTTTTATTTATTTTTTATTCTTTTTTCAGATTACGGAAATCTTCTGTCTTAGAACGGAAAAAAAGAAAGGCAATTTTTTCAGTTCTTGCATACAAAGCGGTAGCAGTATTGGCATGAATATTTCAGTGTATTGAAGAAAATATTTCAGAGAATATAACTGAAACATCTAAGCTGTGGAAAAATAATAGAAAATGTAATCTTGTTAATCAGAAACATAATTTTTCTGCCTTTCATAATAAGAATCTTACTTTTTCATAATTGTCGAGGATACAAATAGATTTAACCGAGGAGCCTCGGACTTATGTCCACATCCCCGGATATTGACCAGAATCGAGGATGTAACAGTAACAGTAACCTTAAATATTTCATAACTGTATTTTTTTTTTTTTTTTTTGTGTGTGTGTGTGTGTGTGTTTGTACGTGATCACTCAATTCTTCTTTTGTAGAAATTTTTGGTATTATTGGAATATTTAAAATTAAACTTCTGTACAAAATTCCACCATCTTCTTTTACAGTGTTTGAAGTACTTGTGAATTTGTTGCCAATCAGAAGTGAAGACTCTTATTACTTTAATCTTTTTCCACTAGACGGCGAAAACTATATTAATCCTGGATAACAGAAGAAATGAATACTTTACATGAAATGAAGATATTCTGTTTAAAATACGGTAAAATACCTGTTAAGACAACCGGCTACTAAGAGTGTGTGCATCTATATATGTTTGTGAGTGTTTGCATGAATATGTACATTTATATGCGATGCATCCGTCTCTTTCTAAAATAGATACATATCTATTATGTGTCTCAATATAATATGTCATTTATTAAAAAAAATGGTAGTGCATTTCAAAAACATTTCCAATGTTTTTTACATGCTTAATTTATATAGTACATAATAAAGCATCTTTTAAAACTACAACCTTTACATCTTTAAAAGATTTTATTTTCAATACGATCACATACGAAAACATAAACCGTACACATTTATATAAACAATGGTTTGCAATATAACTAACATTGATTTACTACTAGGAAAGTTGCACTTCATTTATCGGATATATTCATAATAAATATTCGTCATGTATATTTATATCAAAAGGTTATTCAAAATCAAAATTTCCATTGATTAATATTTTCATTATTTTTTTTTCATTTCATTTTTTGCTTTAAAGCAAATTTAAATAAAAAACAGTCCACTATTCTTCTCTAAACTTTTTTTTTTACGGAAATGACGCATATTAATCTAGAGATGTCTTTTTAGTTGACAAGCATGAAAAATTTTGACATCCCTTAAATCTAACAAAATTTATGTGTGCTCAGTCAAACTTAAAATGATTGATGCTTCAGAGAAATTTCAAAAATAAATATCTAAATAAATAAAATAAAACACCAAAAAAAAAAATCCTAAGTTATTTTAAAATACTTTAAAAAAGATATATAGCCGAGTTGAATTCCCTCTAAAAATATATTTTTAGAACTGTAATTTATTAAGTCCAGATTTTTTTAAATTTTCTCTCGTGTAACAGATACAGTAAAATGTAATAATTTAGATGTATCTAAAACAATTTCCCAGAAATAAAGTGACATTGTCTTTTTAGACATGCATTTTTGTTAGATATATTCCTTAATCAGAAATAAAACTTATTTCCAGAAAACAGATATTGGTTATGCATAGACCTAATTATTTGTTAGTATTACTTGGGTCGATTCATTTTGTTTTTTACTTTAAAAAATCTAATTTTGGAATTGGAAGTAATCATCGAACCAGATTCCAAAATCAGGAATACTTTTTAATAAACGCCATTATTGTCAGTGGTATGGCAAAATATTTTTTGACAATATTGATTCAGAATCAGCAAAGTACAATGGACAAGTAATGATGAGCACGTTTGACTAGAAATATTAGTAAGATTTTGTAAATATTAGTAGTTTTATGGGTGATTTGTTTGACAGAAGTATTTGTGTTCGCAACATGCTCACACTTATATTGGCAGTATCGGATCGAAATATTGGTTCAACATTGTATACCTCATGCAAATATTGCTAACGTTGACCAAGATATTACTGGTCTCCATAAAAACAATGGCATAAACCTGAACTTCTCGTGTTACAGAATATAGCTGAAAATCGTTATATGTATTATTTCTGATGTTAACATTTTTTTTCTTTTCACATACTAAATGCATATGGATGATTGAGGTATTTTTCGAAAGGTTCTGCAAGCGGCTTTTGACATAGAATACAAGGTGATCAATGAGTATCAGGTTTTTTTTGTACTAGGGGGGTCAGCCCCCTACGAGCTACCAACCCCCGTCCAGACACCGCAGATTCTAAATGCACGTTAATTTGATCGGCTTTAAAAAGATTTCGAAAGATTGAATTATAATTTAAAAAATAGTGGCGATCTCCCTATAAACGGATTTCTATTCATTTCTCTTTGATTGGGGAATTTTAACGCCAAATCCGCAGCGGTACTACTTGATTATCCCGTCAACCAATTTCGCCAAATTATAAAAATCGCCAAACCACTCGCCAAATTATACAAATTGACGTAATTTTTATTTTAAATAACGAAAGAACAAATAAATTAGTACAAAATTAATAAAAATACAAATAAAACGTCGAAATAAAAATAACTTGATGACGTAGACGCGTGTAACAACATTTTAAAATAAGCTAATATAAAAGGAATTAAATAAACTGTCTTTGTCTCCTGGTATTTTTTAACAAAGCGAAAAGAAAGTCCTTTTAAATGAGACATTTTAAATTAATCGTTTTTAATCTGACGTAATTTTGACCAAGCTATTCTTTCTCCTTTAAATATTCACGGGAAAATACTTTTGTTAAAAATGAAATATCAGTTGCGCTTTCCTAACAAAAATAGTTGGAAAGATCCTCTCAAAATATTAAATAAATGTCTAGCGCAATTTCTAAATTTAAACTGTTTTGCAATATTTTGTGTTCATTTTATGTAAGAACTGTAATGTGACGTAAATATGACGTAATTTCTCCTATTTAAGACTTCTAGCGCATGTTAATGAATTTATTATTTTACAATATCCTTTCTCTTTTTAAATCACGTGTGTACGTTTTATGACGTTATTTTTAATAAGTTCCTGCTTTTTGTACATAATTATTTAATTCTAATTCCAAATGATTTTTTCTGTTTATAATAGTCACGTGTAAATAAATTTTTAATTTGAAGCAAACATTATTCTTTGCACTGTTCATGCAATTGGCAACAGTATAAATTAATATCATCTCTCTATTCTAAAAAAAAGTAACTACCGCTGTCACCGCCGCCGCCGCCGGTTTAGATTTTTTTGTGACCGGAGGCCTTTCTTCGTTAATATTAACAAAAATAATGCATACAAAAATATGAAAATCGGTGGTTTTATACAGAAATGTTTGATAAACACGCTGATGCAGACTGTTTTCAAATCGAAGAATTATTTTAAGAGTTGTTTAATGCTAAAGTGGGACAAAATCGTTCCACTAAAAAAGTTTTATAGCAGCAAAAACTATACATGGCAGTGTAATCATTTTTAGATCATTTTATGCGTTAGAATTTGCCGGAGTGCAGATTGCATTAATTTTCTTATTTTGACTCATTTTTCCAGGTTTTATTTCTATTTTAAATTCAAATTTTCAGCATTTCTAGAGATATTTTTTACAGATTTCAGAAAATTGTACTAATTTAAACTGTTGCCAACTGTAAAAAAAGCTCAAGAAATAATGTTTGCTTCAAATTAAAAATTTATTTACACGTGACTATAATAAACAGGAAAAAAACTTTCAAATTAGAATTAAATAATTACGTATAAAAAGCAGGAACTTATTAAAAATTACGTCATAAAAAGTATACACGTGAATTTTAAAAGAGGAAGTATCTCTCTATTCTAAAAAAAGTAACTACCGCTGTCACCGCCGCCGCCGCCGGTTTTGATTTTTTTGTGACCGGAGGCCTTTCTTCGTTAATATTAACAAAAATAATGCATACAAAAATATGAAAATCGGTGGTTTTATACAGAAATGTTTGATAAATACGCTGATGCAGACAGTTTTCAAATCGAAGAATTATTTTAAGAGTTATTTAATGCTAAAGTTGGACAAAATCGTTCCACTAAAAAAGTTTTATAGCAGCAAAAACTATACATGACAGTGTAATCATTTTTAGATCATTTTATGCGTTAGAATTTGCCGGAGTGCAGATTGCATTAATTTTTTTTATTTTGACTCATTTTTTCAGGTTTTACTTCTATTTTAAATTCAAATTTTCAGCATTTCTAGAGATATTTTTTACAGATTTCAGAAAATTGTACTAATTTAAACTGTTGCCAACTGTATATAAAGCGCAAGCAATAATGTTTGCTTCACATTAAAAATTTATTTACACGTGACTGTTATAAACAGGAAAAAAACTTTCAAATTAGAATTAAATAATTACGTATAAAAAGCAAGAAGTTATTAAAAATTACGTCATAAAAAGTATACACGTGAATTTTAAAAGAGAAAGGATATTGTAAAATAATAAATTCATTAACATGCGTTAGAAGTCTTAGGAGAAATTACGTCATATTTACGTCACATCATAGTTATTACATAAAATAAACACAAAATAATATTGCAAAAAACTTTAAATTTAGAAATTGCGCTAGACATTTATTTGATATTTGAGAATTAATTTAAAATGTCTCATTTAAAAGAACTTTCTTTTCGCTTTGTTAAAAAATATCAGGAGACAAAGACTCTCTTTACTTAATTCCTTTTATATTAGCTTATTTTGAAATGTTGTTACACGTGTATACGTTATCAAGTTATTTTTATTTCGACGTTTTATTTGTGTTTTTATTAATGTTGTACGAATTTATTTGTTCTTTCGTTATTTAAAATAAAAATTATATCAATTTGTATAATTTGGCGAGTGGTTTGGCGATTTATATAATTTGGCGAAATTGGTCGACAGGATAATCAAGTAGTACCGCAGCGGATTTGGCGTTAAAATTCCCCAATCAAAGAGAAATGAATAGAAATTCGTTTATAGGGAGATCGCCACTGTTTTTTAAATTATAATTCAATCTTTCGAAATCTTTTTAAAGCCGATCAAATTAGCGTGCATTTAGAGTCTGCGGTGTCTGGACGGGGGTTGGCGAGCGTAGCTCGTAGGGGGCCGAGCCCCCTAGTATTGTAAAATAATAAATTCATTAACATGCGTTAGAAGTCTTAGGAGAAATTACGTCATATTTACGTCACATTATAGTTATTACATAAAATGAACACAAAATAATATTGCAAAAAAGTTTAAATTTAGAAATTGCGCTAGACGTATATTTGATATTTTGAGAATTAATTTAAAATGAACTTTCTTTTCGCTTTGTTTGAGGAAAATATTACGTCATATTGGAAATATAAAGGACGTGGTGGATATAGTATAACGTCATATGAGTGTGAAAAATGTATTGAAGCATGATAAAAACCCTATTAGGGCAATTTTGGCGTATTTTAACATTATTGCTCCAATTATAAATTGAAATAAGTTCATTTATCGCTGTATTCTTTTGCGTCTGTTATATACATTTATACATTTTTATATATCGTTTTCATATGATTCGTTCATACAACATGACTGATTTTTTTAATGTTTGTTTTGTGTAGTATGTTAAATTTTGAAATTGATTTTTTCAGAACAAACATCCTTCAAATTCTGGGCGACGCTGGGCACTTTATTTTCTAACAGATAAATGGCTTTTGTATCTGTACATCTAATGCTAATATTATAAAGCGTTATAATATTATAAAGTGTATAATATTATTCATGCTTGTACGTTTGTGAGGTATTATCTCTGAAACTGCATAGCCAACTTAAAAAAATGTTGGTGGCCATCTCTGCTCCGAAAAAAAGATTGTATTTTATGTCAGTGCAAGAACCTACATCGCTGCAGGAGCAAAAAAGTTCTAAAATTTCGATTTCTGCGATATTGATTGGGTTAAAAACTTTAAATTTGGTGTGGTAGTTACTTTTAAGATGTAAATACTCGCAATGAACGCTCTCTAAAAGGTTCAATTTGACGGATAAACGTAAAAATTTCTAGAAAGGTTCTAAACTATGATTTATTTGGAATACTGAAATTTTTGGGATACTGTTGGGGTTAGAAACTACAACTTTGTCATGGTAGTAATTTATAAGATGTAAATGCTCGTTGTAGAACTAATTCTAAAAAATCGAAAGACTATACAAAGCGGAAAAAGATCTAAAGATGATCTAAGTAACGAAGTACATGGGATTGTTAGGAATATAAACATGAAATTTGACATGGCTTTCATGACGTAAATTATCATGACGTAAGTTCTCGCAATAGAACAGTTTCTAAAAATGTCGCTATATAAATCAGTGCAGAAACAAAAATCTTTCGAAAATTTTCTATTTCTGTGTTACTGCTGATAGCCCAGTGGTTAGGGAGTTGAATTCGGAAATAATTAGGGGAAAGCTGGAAATTGTTTTAACACCTTCAGGTTAGGTCTAGAATGAATATGCTACGTTTTCCCCCTCGTACTAGGTGAGCGTTAGGAATTATACATTGATTTATAGTCAGAAAACACGTTTTTTTAAATACCATAACACTATCTCGAAATCACTAACTTTTTCAAAAACATTGTCAGTACAAATGTTGTAGAGCTTAAAATTCTGAATATAATGAGTACCTACACTTGATACTTTTGTTGAATATTAAGGTCACAATTTTACTTTAAATTTTTAGCCCCGTGGTCAGAGGGTTGATCTCAGAATTAATTAGGGGAAAACTGGAAATCGTTTCAATCCCTTCATATTAGGTCTAAAATGAGTATTCTATGCTTTCCCCCTCGTACCAAGTGAGAGTTAGAAAATATGTACGTATTTACTTTCGAAAACGTGTTTTTCCTTAATATTTTTAACAATATCTCAAAATAGTTAATTCTATTAAAAACATTGTCAATACAAATGTTGTAGAGCTTAAAATGCTGAGTAAAATGAGTACACACATTAGTATTTTTGTTTAAAATTAAGGTCGAAATTCTAATTTCAAAATTTTGCCTTAATCGCTAATCAAGAGCTTGAAATCCGGAGAGACAAAGTTACCTAAGAATATCTCAAAACAGCTAAGTCTATCAAAAACATTGTCAGTACAAATGTTGTATAGCATAAAATTCTGAATAAAATGAGCACCCACATTAATATATTTGTTCAAAATTAAGGTCGCAATTCCATTTCAAAATTTTGCCTTAATCACTAATCAAGAACTTCAAGATAGGAGAGACCAGATTACCTTAACAATATCTCAAAACAGCTAACTATATCAGAAAATTGCCAATACAAATGTTATAGAGCTTAAAATTCTGAATAAAATGAGCACCCACATTAATATATTTGTTCAAAATGAAGGTCGCAATTCCATTTCAAAATTTTGCCTTAATCACTAATCAAGAACTTCAAGATAGGAGAGACCAGATTACCTTAACAATAACTCAAAATAGCTAACTATATCAAAGAATTGCCATTACAAATGTTATAGAGCTTAAAATTCTGAATAAAATGAATACTCACATTAATATTTTTGTTCAAAATTAAGGTCAGAATTTCAGATATTGTTAAAAATATTAAAGAAAAACGTGTTTTTCGAATGTAAATGTGTATATATTTCCTAATGCTCACTTAGTACGAAGGGGAAAACATAGAATATTCATTTTAGACCTAATCTGAAGAGATTAAAACGATTTCTAGTTTTCTAAAATAATGTAAAAAGCATCTCTAGAAATGCTGACAATTTGAATTTAAAATAGAAATAAAACCTCAAAAAATGGGTCAAATAAAAAAAGAAATACAGTCTGCACACCGGGAACTTCAAACGTATAAATTGATCTAAAAATTATTAAATTCCCATGAATAGTTTTTGCTCCTATAAAACTTTTTTAGTGGAACGATTTTGTCCAACTTTAGCATTAAATATCTCTTAAAATAATTCTTCGATTTGAAAACTGTCTGCATCAGCGTATTTATCAAACATTTCTGTATAAAACTACCGATTTTTATATTTTTGTATGCATTATTTTTCTTAATATTAACAAAGATATACCTCCGGTCACAAACAATTCAAAACCGGGGGCGGCGGCGGTGACAGCGGTAGTTATTTTTTTTAGAATACAGAGATTATCCACATTTATAATATATGTAACAAGACTTTCAACATCATTACTTATTTAATATGTCTATATGTGCGAGTATGGTTTTTTTCACTTCCTAAATGCGAAAACTCATTTTTTAAACATAAAATTACAGGAATATCATTTGTGATTTTTAATCAAATTCTGCGCAAATGATTTGAGAAAATCGTCTTCTTTTAACGTTTTTATTTCGTCAACGCTTTCATCGCCTTTACACATGCAAATGGTATGCGCTCTCAAGGTGAAAAGTGATAGGATCAATTTTGTTTTTACAAAACCATCAATTCCGAAGCATAACTGAACATAATTCAAACTTTTATTGCTTCACTAGAGATACAGGACCGGTACTGCTGGTTTCAGCCCTTCACACGCGTCAAACCTAACAATGGTGTTGCTTAAGGAATTCTTTGATGACAGTTAAATTTCAACAGGACTCTGCCCACCCAGGTCACCAGACCTCACCAAGTTAGATTTTTTTTATGTGGGTTTATCTCAAAGATAGGGTTTTTTAGAGAAGTCCTCCAAACATCCGTGAATTAAAACAAATCATAACTGAAGGAATCTCGTTCGACATGTTCAAGTTTGCATTTAAAATGATGGCAAACATTTTCAACATTTTCTTTAAGGAATGGTAATGTAAAAAATTTGAATTAAATTATGTTTCTGAAAAATTATCACAGGAATTAAGTACATTGTACGTCTCCATTTTTGTTTTAACTCTCAAATAAAGTTGTAACAGTCAAACAGTGTTGGAAATTGTCTCCCATGCTTAAACAAAGTTCAAACAATTAATTGTACTTCACTGTTAGAATAGTTACCACATTCGTCAGATTTAAAGGTAATAAAAAAAAACAGCTGGTACTATCTTAAATTGATCACCCTGTACTTATATATCCTTAAAACACCTTGTTTGATAAAAAATAATTGCAGATAATGAAAAATTAATGAAAAAACATATCAGCAAAGAATCTCAAAGATCGCGGTGAGAAAAACGCGCATGGTTCTATTGTTCTTTCTTTGCTTTCTTGTTTAATTGATAACTCTAATAGATTTTTACTTTCTTCTATCTTCAATAGAAGAAAGTATTGTAATCGAAATTTTTTTCGACTTCCAGTTCTCGACGGATTTACACGTTTTAGGGGTCAGAGTTAAGGGGTCAGAGTCACAAATAAAACATGTTTATACGAAATGTCTGTCTGTCCGTGTGTCGCCATTGTACCATCAAAAATTGTATGAAGTTATGCATGGAACTGTACCAATTTTTTTTTAAGTATTTGGCAATGGCAAGCAGGTGCTCCATTAATTTGGAAAAAATCCGCCGGTAGGGGCGCTCTAATAGCGATTCTTGTGCATTTTGAAAATTGTACCATCGAAAAGTGTATGAACTTATGCATAGAATTGATCCAAATTCCTTGTGTATGTTTTTGGCCATAACAAAAATGTCCTCCCTGAATTAAAAAAATCCGTCGTTAGGAGGCGCTGTAATAGCGATTTTTGTGCATTTTGAATATTGCACCATCGAAAGGTGTATGAAGTTATGCATAAAATTGAACCAAATTTTTTGTGTATGCCATGGCAAGAAGGTCCTCCATGAATTTGGAAAAATTCCGCCGGAAGGGGGCGCTGTAATAGCGATTTTTGTGCAATTTTCAATATTGTACCATCGAAAAGTGTATGATGATATGCTTAATTCTAATAAAAATACTAATAAGACTAATTATAATGAAATATTGACATGAGATAGAAGAAAGTTTTGGGATTGGCACATCCAACTAGTTTATATTTAATATATTTTTAGAATGACCACGAGCAATACTGAAAAGCTTTTTTTTTTTTTTAATTTGAAAAATACCTATACTGCGTTCAAATAAAGTTTAGAAACTTACTAAAAGCGATATCTTCATATTGGTATACGGGGAAATTGTCGGTATTTTTTTCTTTAAAAATTTCTTGTTGTGTCGCCACCCTGAAAATCCAATTCTTGCATATTTTTTTTTTCAAATATTTAAGTAAAATATCTCGGTTTTTCAAATAATAATAATAATAATAATTTCAATACTGGTATTTTAGAATTTTATTTGATTTATTCAAAATTAATTTGTTTTCTTCTTTGTGAATTTTTTTTTTCTGTATGTTATTTTTTAAGCGTCATTTAATCAGAATAATCAAACAATTTTCAATGACTTCTTCATTCATTTATTAAGATATTTATCCCAAATAAAATTATCTTAATAAAACATAATTATAAATAATATATTGCAAAGAGAAAATAAATATGCAAACGCCTAATATTACCCGCGAGATCATATACACCTAATTGAAAATATTAATAATTTAATGATAGTAAAACACTAAGTGTAATGTATTTTTAAAACAACAAAAATTTTGAAGCCACATTTGTGTGTTTCCATAAAGTATTTCAGAAAAAAATTGTGAAAAATAAATTAAAGTAGTGAATGTGTAGAGAACGGAAAGTGTACCAGGCGCTTTAAAAAGATAAATACAGGATGTGTCAAAAATTCGCTACAAGTTTAAAAAATGGTTTAAAAATATAAAGGATGAAAAAAAAAATCTGAAACGGTACAGAAAATAAACGAAGTTTTTAACAACCAGAAATAATAATAATAATAATAATAATAATAATAATAATAATAATAATAATAATAATAATATTAATATTAATAATAATAATAATAATAACAATAATAATAATAATTGTAGATACAAAAGTCAATGCTAAACCGTATATAGACAAAATATGAAGTTTGTAATCTATTTATATAAAATCCAAGTCTCTGTGTGTCCCTCACTATTCCGGTAGGACCGCCTCATTGAAATGAGTAATTGTTGAAAAGTATTAATGCAGGGATTACCAAAGTATCGCCAAATGTTAGCCAACCTGGCGATAGCTGGCTAATTTGGTGAAATTCCCATTTAAAACCATTAATCTTTCATAATGAGGTCACCGAAATTTAATTTAAACTCCACTCTTTTAAGATATTTTTTCGAAATCTATGGGTGAGAATTTAAAGTACATCTTTACATCTTCCTCCCGATGCTACTAATAAAATAACCGCCAATAAACAACGGTGTACTGTGTGAGCTCCTAACTGCGCGATTTTAATGTGCTTTAGGTACTTTTCCAGTATAAATGCCTTGGCGAAAAAGGAAATTTGGTAACATATTTTCCGGGAACCTATTCACTGTTTCATTTTATATACACACGCATTTTTTCGATATTTATACGATTTATTTAACATAAAAAAGCCGTTTCTCTAATTTTATACAGAAACAGATGTAATTTGTACATAAAAACATCAATAATATGCATATAAATCAAACAAAAACGCTCATCAAATTTGTTTTCATAGTTGTTTATATGATTTGACAACAAATCTCGATATTTTTATGTTATACGGACACCATGCCAAAATGTATGCTAATGCGCCAATTATTTCAAAATACTAAAAGATATTTGTAATTTTATGCCAGCATATGAATTTTATTTTATTGCTTTATTTTATAGTAGTTATTTGTTCACTTATTTTAAGTATATATTTGTGATTCGATGAAATAGTTCGTAAAAGTCTGGAATTTTCAAATGTTATATTTTTTACATGCTCCTTTTAGTATCGACAATGGTTTTTCTTTTATTTTTCAAATGCTTCAATTCACGTTTTTACGCCAACTATTACGCTTGGCGACAATGGTGTCCGCATAACGGAAAAGTACCCAAATCTCAATTTCTGATGCCCAAATTACACCAAGCTTTTTTAAAAAAATGCTTTTTTTTTCTGACGCCAATGTCATATACACAACAGGTACTTAACTGGCGCCAAAGTGTCGTAATTTTGCTCGATATGTTATCCGGATGTTGTTGTTTATGCTGTTGATGTTTTCGCCAAATTGGCGTCAGAAAAAAATCGCGCCAATATATGATAACGTATATAGCAACTGTGCCAAAGTTTCTATAAAGCAGTAAAAGACTAAAAAATTAAGAATAAAATAAATGCAAAATAAGACTAAAGAAGAAAGAAAAATCATGCGTTAAGCATAGAATACGAAACACTTTCCAACACATCCTAAATGCTTTAACAAAACTTCGTTATTTAGGGAAATAAGGTAAATAAGATAACGCTACTTCTTAGATAGGCCGTCGACCAATTTCGCCAAATTACATAAATCGCCAAATCAATAGTAAAACATTAATAAAAATACAAATAAAACGTCGAATTAATGGTTTTATTGGCCATTATTGGCATTTAATTAATTAATTAATGGCAACCATTATTGGCAATTAATCTTATAATTTGGCGACAGTAATTTGGTCAACGGGATAACTAAGAAGTACTAAGATAACAAAGTAAACATTTTAGAAAACGCATAAAAAAAAATTAAAAATTTGATTTCAGCAGTTACCGTCCATAGCCAATAGTACCGTTATTACATGCCACTTTTTAGCTAAAATTTAATTTAAACTACTCTTAAAACTGCTGAAATCACATTTCCAGTTATTATCATCCATAGACGGTTATGTATCCAATTCTTTGCGTGACCATGTATATCATTTTATCTATATTCTACAAACATTTCTTAGGAAACTAAATGCAGTTCAGCGTAAAAATGCATAACTCCTTTAAAAACCACCTTTAAGCAATTTACTCTCATACTCAGTAACCCTTACGAATTCTTTTGTACAACCCTGCATATGAACTGTAGCATTTATACATACAGTATAGTATGCATAAATGTGAAACATAAAAGCGCATATCATAATTAAAAATGCATTTCTAGCAATCATTGCTTATGTACAATACTTCGGAGAAAAGTTTCTTGGCGAGAAAGAAGTTTGCCAACGCATTTTCTGGCAACCTATTTACTGCTTCATACTCACACGCATTTTTTTCCATATGTATACAATTTAGCACAGATGTCATATATTGGTGTGATTTTTTCCCGACGCCAGTTTGGCGAAAACATCAACAGCATAAACAACATTCGGGTTACCATTACAAGCAAAATAACGACACTTTGGCACCAGTTAAGTACCCGGTGGGTATATGACATCGGCGTCAAAAAAAAATCGCGCCAATATGGGCGTATATGACATCTGTGTCGACAATTTAATATAAAAAAAGCTTTTTACCCATTTTTATAAAGAAACAGAAGTAATTTTTGCACAGATTTCATATACGCATGGGGGTTGGCGTGATTTTTCTACGACGCCAATTTGGCAGAAATCTCGCTTTCGAATACCAGTTACTTTTATATTTTTCAATTATTTGGTATCATTTTGAAAAGGAAATAACTATAAATAAATAAAAGTTTGAATAATAACTATAGAACAAAGCAGTTTATATAATTAAAAAACAGAAAATAAAAGTAAATAAACAATTTATTAATAAATAAAAAACAATAGCCGGTTTACCATAGCAGGCAAAATAACACCATTTTGGAGCCAGTTAGGTATCCCGGTTCATATCGGAAATCTGTGCCGTAATCTGTATATAAAAAAATCATATATATTTAGAAACGATTTTTTGATTTTTTTTTATGCATATAAGTGCATATATAAACAAAGATAGGAACAGATGTCATATTCGCCCCATATTGGCGCGATTTTTTTCTCGCCAATATCATATAGGCAACAGGTACTTAACTTGCGTCAAAGTGTCGTTATTTTGTTTGATGTGGTAACCCGGATTATGTTGTTTATGCTGTTGATGTTTTCGCCAAATTGGCAACCTAAAAAAATCGCGCCAATATGGGGCGAATATGACATCTGTACCCAAAGATAAATTTCATTAGATTTGTTTTCATAGCTGTTTATATATTTTCGCAACATATCTCACTTTCTGATGCCCGAATCGCGCCAAGCTTTTTTTTAAAATGCGCTTTAATGGAAAAGTACTTAAATAAATAACAGAAATAACAAATTATACAAACTAAAACTTTTTATTTCGAGATCAAAGAATTGTTTTTAATTTCGATTAAAAATACATATATCCTTGGATAACTTCAATTGAAATTAGTTTCACAACTTAATATCTCATTCCATAAACCTAAACAAACACAAGTGATTCATTCATCGTGAAAGGTCAAAAATATTAAATCACTGAGGTAATCATTCACAAAGTAAGTTCTCCAACAATCAATGGACAATATTCTAATGACGTCATAGTAGGTAAAATGGTGGCGGTATCGTTTGTTTATGGTTTGTAATCACAAAGATTTAATTTTGCAATGTCTCTTAGTTACATTATTTTATTGTCATATTTATGAGCTCAGAACAAAAGCCTATTTTTTTCATTATTTAGTTATTAAAGACGGAAAAAAAAAATCATAAATGCATGATTTGAAAATTTTAAATAATTATTTTTCTTAATACTAAAAAATAACTTCGGGAAGTAACAGCGAGTTTAAGTTAAATAAGTTTAACTGTTTAATTCTGTTGTAATATTCAAAATAACTGTATTTATTAGATTTCAGTACTCAACATCAGGGCCCGATTCAACTTTGAAGTTACAGAAATTACAATGTCATTTCAGGACCTTTCTTTTGGAGAAGCTTTTCTAAATTCCATATATACATGGAAAATCTTCAGTGTTAGAAATATTATTCCTAGGACTGACATAACACGAGAACGGCCTGCAATTTTACACAAGTTTTTGAAAGCTACTTTATATCAGAAATTTTACTAAAAACTGGTTACTTTTTAGTTATAGCGGACCACACTATTAGGATTATGACAAGTTGCAGCCAATTTGGCTAACGTCGTAACCAAGATCGTGAAGCACACACATATAATACTATATAATACCATTTCATGAAATCATATACGATAATTTAATAGTTTTTAACCTTACTTCAAGTGTGTTATTTATTTATTTTTATGGCTCAACAATCTAAATTGTCCAATATATGAATTAAAAAAAATGTAAACAAAGATTGAATAGACATGGCCGCAAAAAGCCTCAAATCTGCATAACACTTGGAACCAAACTGTGCAGATTAGTGGTCTTCTACTGTACACAGTTTTTTATAAATGTGTTTCGTTCTCAAAATGTGTTATTTTCATCTATCACTACGGAACAAGCGAGAAAACTTATATTCTTGCACATGAGTTGTATATATCTTTATATCTAAATTTCCGTCATTTTTGACGGGCTACCTTCCTAGTAAAATATAATAAACAAGAAATGTAGAAGTACGCCGTCTGACAAGTTTCGGTATCATCAGAATTTAAGGCTAGGTTATATTTTGTAGTCCTTTTAGTCGTGCAAAGCCTCAGTAATTTCTCGGTAGCTGACTTAACATTTATGTAAAAAATATCATAAAGAAATGTTTGACGTACTGTAGATAGCAGATTAACGAATGAAGAATTCATGTTCATCTAGACTGACTGACTGTTTGATTGACCGAGTGATTTGAATAAATTTACTTTAAAGGCGCCCTCTATTTATGACTTTTTGTATTGCAATCTGTATTTATATCCCTGATTCCATTCGCGCAAACTGAAATTTTAATTTTTAATTTTCTAACGAACTTTTGACCCACCCAGTACAACATGATGATGATGATGTAAAAAAAAATCAATTTTATGTAACAGTTCTACCTCTTTGTTAGATTATTTCAACGTTTATATTATGAAATTAAATTTTTACCAAAATGGGGATAAATCTTATTAAGAAATTTAATATTAGAAATTAAGTATTAGAAGTATTATTTAAATTTCATTTCTAACTAACCTCAATTTTTAATAATAAAAAAAATTAATAAAATAAAATAAAATGTACATCTTTAAAAATTTACATAGTACTAAAATTTAAGAATACACTATTCTATGCATAAATTAACGTAATGTAAAGGTAGATAAATATTCAGATTATAGTGTGTTTGAGATCATTAAATGGACCTCTGACTGGAAGAATTAACTAGGCATGAAGATAAGGATAACGGAGCGTAAAACCTTTGCCGTAATCACCGTTCAATGTTTTGAGAAATTACCCCAGACTCTTAAATATTTAAAGTTTCACGAACCATTCTTTATATTTGTTAAACTTACCCCAGATTCTTCTTTTATGTCAATAAGTGTCATTTAATTTTTTTTTTTTTTGGTTAAATTCTGAGCAGATCGTAGGTCTACATTCCATTCCTTCTAACTAGATAAATGATATTTAGGTAAAATTAGAGATGGGTCGAAAATTCGATTTCATTTTTTGTTTTCGTCCTACGTCTCCATTCTGAGTTTCGCCGAAAAGGCTGCCAAAACATCGACAGGACCGAAACTATCTGCACTTAACTCTCATTTCTTCTTTCGGAAATTTTCAACGTTACTCATTGATTTGATGATAGGCTCAAATGAGACCCTCGTTATTTATTGCTATGAACCTCACTGTTTCTTTATTTATTTCTATTAGCCTCACTGTTTTTAATTATCAGTCATGACTTACTCAAGACATGAGTGCAAATTACAAAGCAAACGATGCTTATATGACTAAACTTTGAAAGCGATTTTCACGTTCTCTTTAAAAGATTAAGATTTAACAGTAATAGAAAATTTTTAGTTTGAAACCGCAGAAGTCGTTCGGGTACTCTTTGAGAAAGTTCTTGTATAACATATGTTCATTTACAAAAATCATCATAAAGGATAAATCGAGGTATGTATATGTAAAAGATTTTTTATTTAGATGAAATTTGTATAATTAGAAAATCATTCTGTGATGATGAATTAATTACATTTTATTTTATATGAATACAAAAATTTTTGCCCAGAGGCATAGAGAGCCAACTTTGGCCGCACGTATAATTACATGTGTAATTAATTAATAATTCTGTATAGTTATGTATGTATTATACACTTATTTATTTATTTATTTATTTTTTACATTCTCATTTTCGTTTCTGATTTCGGCAGAAAAAAGACGATTAACGTAATTATGTTTCGGTTTTGGTTTCGGTCTTAAAACCGTGTTTGTGTCGATCCTTAGGTAAAATACAGCATCACGTACCTAAAAAATGTGCAATATATGTAGTAGTTACACTTTTTGCTTTCTGGAATATTTCAATAATTAAATTTTACATTAGATTTTTTCCACGAATTCAGAAAAAACTCATTAAGTAATCGTTAAAAATATTAAAAGTTAGATACTAACTACTATCAAAAGTATAAAAACATATAACAATAACATCCTTAGGTAACTTTAGATATTACTAATAATTCAGATTAATCTAAGCCATGCATACATTAAAGTAACTAAAATGTGAGAAAATAAGAGATTATAGTGTGTATCCAGCATCATTAAAATCAACCACTCAGTGGAATATTTATATCAGCACAAAGACAAGGAAAACAGAGCGAAAAATCTTTTACTATTAACTAAAATGTGAGAAAATAAGATATTATAGTGTGTATCCATCATCATTAAAATCAACCATTCATTGGAATAATTAAGTAGGCATGAAGATAAGAAAAACAGAGCGTAAATCCTTTGCTATTATATTGGTATATTAATTTAAGATACTAACTATAGTCAAAACTATAAAAACATATAACAATAACTCCCTTAGGTAACTTTAGATATTACTAATAATTCGGATTAATCTAACCATTACTACATTAAAGTAACTGAAATGTGAGAAAATAAGAGATTATAGTGTGCATCCAGCATCATAAAAATTAGCCACTCAGTGGAATATTTAAGTAAACCCAAAGACAAGGAAAAGAGAGCGAAAATCCTTTGCTTTATGACCATTTAATTGAAGAAGAAAATATCTCAGTACATTATATTTATGGTAAATGTAATTCAAAAGATAGAAAGTATTATTTGTGCACCAATCAGGATTGATACTCTTTTCTATTAAGAAAGGGATTGTTAAGCTTTTTCGTTGTCCATATAATGGGGATTATCACACAAACTCCGGTCCACCACTTATAAAGACTTCGAATAACCGCTGTTTTGTTAATAGGTTGTCACCACCGATATAAATGCATGATATCGGACATAATGTAAAAAGTATAATAATTAAATACTAACTTATTCAGTTAATATAAAAAAAATAATTACAAATTATTTACATAAGGAAAACATTGCAATTATAGACTCAAATATAGCAAATCCTGTACAACACTAATTTATACGTTGAAATAATGCCTACGTACTGAGCAATATTATTAAACCACGTTATTCCTTCTCACTTTACCGGTGCTCACAAAGGCTTATTAGAGAACCACACATGTATCTCACCTTTTATAAACGTTTCTCACAACAGGAGACTCTTTTCTCAGGACACTTTCACCTGAAATGCAAGACTCAACCTTCCACCCGCTACAGACGAGGATCCTCCCCAATAAAATCAAGAAATCACCTTATCTCTTACTGTACTTTGCTTCCTAGCCAGGTCATTCACTAGGGATTCCCAACGACTTTCTTTTGTTCACTTTATCTACTTTTTTGTTGCCCATTTTCTCGTAATCGATTGGAAGTAGCATAATAGCTAGTTCCAATCTTCAAGATAAGAAACGCATTTCTCTAACCCAAGTACGCAGAAAGTGATATGCATACAAAATACAATAAATAAATTAAAATAATACTAATTAACAGTAATCCTTATTAGTCACACGCTCATTAACGTCCGAAACCTGACAGTTATTTTAATGGATTTTGTCAAATTCTAAAAAAGTCACACGGAGAACTATTAATATTATATTATATTCGAACGCCATTAAAATCAGCTACTCTCTGAAATAATTAAGTCGTCATGAAAGCAAGTTTAATTGAGCGTAAAATCTTTGGCAGAACCAATTATCTCAGTAACTTTAGATTTAAGGATTACGTTAATAGAAAAGACCGAATATTTCTTTTATGCATCAATCTCCTTTTTTAGTAAATTAAAGATTTGATGCATACTTTTATTTGAAAAGGGTATTCCAATTTGTTTATCAAATTTTAAAAGTCACAAAAATAAATATTGGTATTATAATGCGTTCGAGCATCATTAAATAAATCACTCAGTGGATAGATTAAGTTAGACATAAAGGCAACGGTAACTGGGCGGAAATCCTTCCCTACTATCACCGTTAAATTGTATCAGTAACATATTTATTGGTCAACTTAATTCAAAAGGTAAAAAGTCTCGTTTGTGCACCGATCAGCATTTTTTTTAAATCAATATTTTATACTTTGTTAGTTCAGAAATGGATTTTAATGAATTTTTATCAAATTCTGAAAGGGTCACATACCGAAGTATCATTATGATGGAGCATCATTAAAATCAGTCACCTGCTGGAATAGTTAATTAGGCATAAAAGCAAATTTAACTGAGCGTAAAATCTTTGGCAGAAGAACTTATCTCAATAACTGTAGATTTAAGGATAACGTTAATAGAAAAGATCGAATGTTTCTTTCATGCACCAATCTCCTTCTTTAGTAAATTAAAGATTTTACACATTTTATTTAAAAAGAGTATTTGGATTTGTTTATCAAATTTTGAAATATCACGAAAAGAAATAATGGTACTTTAATATGTTTGAGCATCATTAAACTCAACCACCCAATCGAAACATTAAGTAAGCATAAAGGCAAGAATAACTGGTCGGAAATCCTTCCCTACTATTATCATTTAATTGGGGAACAAAATATATCAGTAACATTATTTTTAGTAGTAAATTTAGTTAAAGTTTGTGGATCAATCAGCAATTTTTATCAAAATCAATATTTCAAAAATTTTATGGATTTTAATGGAATTTTAACAAATTCCAAAACGGTCAGAGATGGAAATATCATTATGATGGCCATCATTAAAGTCAACCACATGCTGGGATAATTAAATTGTCATGAATGCAAGTTTAACTGGGCGTAAAGTCTTTGGCAGAATAAATTCTATCAATAACTTAAAGATTTAAAGATAACGTTTATAGAAAAGGATGTTTCTTTCATGCATCAGTCTCCTTTTATAGTAAATTAAATATTTGGTACATTTTTGTTTAAATATGTTATTTGGATTTATTTATAAAATATTAAAATGTCACAGACAGAAATATCGGTATTATGGTGTGTTCAAGCATAAAAAAACTCAACCACTCAGTGAAAGGATTAAGTAGGCATAAAGGCAAGGATAACTGAGCAGGAATCCTTCCCTACTATCACTGTTTAATTGTTGAACCACATATGTCAGTAACACTATCTTTAGTGGTAAACTTAATTAAAAATCAAGATTGTCTTGTTTGTGTAACAATAAGCATTTTTTAGCAAATTAAGTATTATTAATAATAAACATACATACTACAATGTATATTAAAACACACATTCACACATAAATAATGCCTGCATTCAACATTTAAAGATATATATAAATATTTTACAGTATTGTATGTATGTTTGTCATGTTTATTGTATGTATGTATAAAATATTTATATATACCTTTAAATATTATTAGTTTGTTAGTCCAGAAATGGATTTTAATGGATTTTTAGCAAATTTGAAAAGTGTCATAGACGAAAATGTCATTATGACGGAGCATCATTAAAATCAACCACTCGCTGCAAATTAAACAGGCATGAAGCAAGTTTAATTGAGTGTAAAATTGTTGACTGAAGAAATTATCCCAATAACTTTAAATTTAGGGATAAAGTTAATGAAAGGGATCGAATGTTTCTTTCACGCAATAATCTTATTTTTTAGTAAATTAAATATGTCAGACATTTTTATTTAAAAATAATATTTGGGATTGTTTATCAAATTTTAAATTGTCACAAAAATAAATATTGGTATAATAATGCGTTCTAGCATCATTAAACTCAACCATTAAGTGGAAAGATTAAGTGGGCATAAAGGCAAGGCTAACTGGGCGGAAATCTTTCCCTACTAGTACTGTTTAATTGTATCAGTAACATTATATTTAGTGGTCAACATAATTCAAAAGGTAAAAAGTCTCGTTTGCTCACCAATCAGCATTTTTTAGCAAGTTGAATATTTGATACCGTGTTAATTCAAAAATGGATTTTATGGATTTTTATCAAATTCTGAAAGGGTCACACACGGAAGTGTCATTATTATGGAGCATCATTAAAATCAGTCTTCTGCTAGAATACTTAATTAGGCATAAAAGCAAGTTTAATTGAACGTAAAATCTTTGGCAGAAGAAATTATGACAATAGCTTTAGATTTAAGGATAACGTTAACAGAAAAGATCGAATGTTTATTTCATGCACCAATCTCCTTCGTTAGTAAAAACCCTTAAATGGATGATTTTTCAAAAAACAAAAACAAAAAACAATAATGTTTTTTGGCTTTCATTTTTTAAATAAATCATGGGAAAAATACTTTAAAAAATCATATTTTGTTTTAAGTAGGGTTTACAGTTAAAAAACATTTTGTTACTCATCGGCAATACTGGTCTGTAATTAAAAAAATAATTTTCCTCCATAAAATTCTATAATATTAAACACACAAGAATTTTAGGAACTATGATTAGAAATAAATTTTACTTGTTCACTGCAGACCAAAATAGGGTATCTCGCAAGCTTCCAAACAAAACAAAAAAACATGTAACAACAAGTGAAAAAATAAATCTATCTTTATTCTTAAACAGCACAAGCGTTGTCATCTACATATTGAAAATCGATTTAATAATATTTTCAGAATGTACAGAATGCATTTTATTGGCAACATTAGACATTATAGTTTCAAAATTATTCTAATAGTATTTTCGAAGCCTAAATTGGGTATGTTGCCGAAAAGCAATACCCGGCATTTAAGGGTTAAAGATACCATACATTTTTATTTATAAAGGGTATTTGTATTTGTTTATCAGATTTTGAAATGCTACAAAAAATTATGATATTATAATGTGCTCGAGCATCATTAAACTTAATCACTCGGTATAAAGATTAAGCAAGCATAAAGGCAAGAATAACTGGCCGGAAATCCTTCCCTGCTATTACCGTTTAATTGATGAACAAAATATACAGGGTGATTCAAAAAAGATGGGAAAATTTTTAAGAGGTGATAGTATACACCCAAACAAACATTTTGTATCAAAGAATGCATGGTCGAAAACTAAACGTAAAAAAGTTAGAGGGCGCCAAAAGTTATGTTCTTACACGAGGCAAAAACACACAATGAACGATTAAGTTAAGTTACGAAAACAAATTTAATGGCATTTGATTACAATAAGTGCTCAAAACATTGACCGGCAGTTGTTATGCACGCAGTACAAAGGCGAAGAACAGATTGGCGAATTTTCTGAAACACATCAGGCACCACCGCGCTCGCCAGATCTTTCATGTCTCGATTTTTTTGTGGGGACAGCTAAAGGCTCTTGTGTATGAGACTCCCATTGAATCCGCAGAAAAATTTGCCGCCAAGCTTTCGGCTGCTGTAGGGGAAGTTCGCGATATGCCTGGTGTGTTTCACAAAATTCGCCAATCTGTTCTTCGCCGCTGTACTGCGTGCATAACAGCTGCCGGTCAATGTTTTGAGCACTTATTGTAATCAAATGCCATTAAATTTGTTTTCGTAACTTAACTTAATCGTTCATTGCGTGTTTTTGCCTCGTATAAGAACATAACTTTTGGCGCCCTCTAACTTTTTTACGTTTAGTTTTCGACCATGCATTCTTTGATACAAAATTTTTGTTTGGGTGTGTACTATCACCTCTTAAAATTTCCCCCATCTTTTTTAAATCACCCTGTATAAGTAACATTATATTTAGTTGTAAATTTAATTAAAAAAAGTAAAAATTCCATTTTGGGGATTAATCAGTATTGTTTATCAAATTCAATATTGGAAAAATTTTGCAGTTCAGAAATAGTGATAATTTAATGAATTTTTAACAAATTCTAAAACGGTCAGAGACGGAAAAACCATTATGACGGAACATCATTAAAATCAAGCACTTGCTGGGATAATTAAGTTGTCGTGAATGGAAGTTAAGTTGAGCATAACAAATTCTATCAATAGCGTAATAGATTTAAAGATAACGATTATAGAAAAGATCGAATGTTTCTTTCATGCACCAATCTTCTTATCTAGTAAATTAAATATCTGATACATTTTTATTGAAAAATGTTATTTGGATTTGTTTATCAAACTTTAAAATGTGACAGATAAAAATATTGGTATTAAGGTGTGTATTATTGTTGAAACAAATATATAAGTAACACTATATTTAGTGGTAAACTTAATTCAAAATGTAGAAAATCTTGTTTGTGCAACAATAAGTATTGTTTAGCAAATTAGATATTCGGTACAATGTTAGTTCAGAAATGGATTTTAATGGATTTTTAACAAATTCTAAAAGTGCATTGGCGAAAATGTCATTATGACGAAGCATCATTAATATCAACCAACTTGCTTCAAATTAAACAGGCATGAAACAAGTTGAATTGAGCTTAAACTCGTTGATTGAAAAAATTATCTCAATAACTTTAAATTTAGGGATAAATTTAATGAAAGAGATCGGATGTTTCTTTCATGCATCAATCTTCTTTTTTAATAAATTAAATATGTCAGACATTTTTATTTAAAAATAATATTTGGATTTGTTTATCAAATTTTAAAATGTGACAAAAGAAATATTGGTATTATAATGTGTTCGAGCATTATTAACCATTTCCGGTCCGATTTTGGTTTCAATTTTGTGAAAGAATTACTTTTACGTTAAAATTATTAAAAGTAATCGAATGTTTCTTTCATGCATGTATCTCCTTTTTTAGTAATTCAATGGTTGATACATTTTTATTTAAAAAATGTTATTTTGATTTGTTTATCAAATTTTAAAATGGCACAGATATAAATATTGGTATTATGATGTGTTAAAGCATCAATAAACTCAATCACTCAGCCGAAAGATTAAGTAGGCATAAAGGAAAGGACAACTAGGCAGGAATCCTTCCCTACTAATACCGTGTAACTGATGAACCAAATATATCAGTAACACTAGCTTTAATGGTAAACTTAATTCAAAAAGTAGAAATTCTTATTTGTTTAACAATAAGCACTTTTTAGTAAATTAGATATTCGGTATTTTGTTAGTTCCGAAATGGATTTTCATGGATTTTTAACAAATTCTAAAAGTGTCATAGACGAAAATGTCATTATGACGGTGAATCATAAAAATCAACCAATTTCTACAATAATTAAACAGGCATGAAGCAAGTTTAATTGAGCGTAAAGTCATTGACTGAAGATATTATCTCAATAACTTTAGATTTAGGGATAAAGTTAATGAAATAGATCGAATGTTTCTTTCGTGCATGAATATCCTTTTTTAGTAAATTAAAGTTTCATAAATTTTTATTTAAAAATAATTTTTGGATTTGTTTATCAAATTTTAAAATGTCAGAAAAAATATTGGTATTATAATGTGTTCGAGCACCATTAATCCTTTCCGGTCCGATTTTTGTTTCAATTTTATGAGAAAATTTATTTTACATTAATAATATTAATGGTAACTATCCAGATATATTTACTCAAGTTTAATGAATATGCGAAATGAAACGAATGTAGTTACTTTGCATTGTATTCAATTTATTTTGATATGACAATAGGCTAAGGAAGAGTTTGGAGACGTTTGGAAACTATCGTATATCAATTGAATTTAACGAATATTACAAATTTCTAAGACACTTTGCGTTTTATCAAGCATAATTGTTTTGAAAAGTAACCTACATTTTAAATATAAAGAGATATACGTTTAAAATGAAAGAATCGCGAACTGTGCAAAGATAATTAAGCTGACTTTTATTATTAGTATTGTTACTAAAAGCCAAAGCATCAAGGTAGTTATAATAAGAAATGCATAGAAATATACTACCAATCCTACGTGCTGAAAATTAATTGACAAAACAAAATTAATTGTTAGTACAAAATAATACTCAATGAAAAGACATATAATATTAATAGTACGCCAAACCCACACTGTAAACTGAAATGTCTGAAATTCAGACACATAAGTGTCTGAAACGGAGTGTTCAATTTTCAGACATTTTAAAGTGTCTAAATTTTTAAGACGCTTGTATGTGTCTAAATTTAAGACACTTCAAACGTCTGAATTGCATCCATGTTTGACCACCTTTAATTTCTCTGCAAAAGCATTTTCCACCTTTTTTTCGGTAAGCCTTAATACACAGAAAAAAAAAAATCCTTTAAAATATAAAAACTGTACCGCCAATCAAAACGCCAGTACAATTTACGTATTTTAGTGGAAATTTTCTTCAATTACCAGAAATATTTAAATTTTTTTTGGAAATTTCTATATTTAAAAAATAAAAATTATGCTCTCAAGGAAGGGACATTTCACCCACATTTCAGTAGATCTCAGAGATTGTACATGATTCACTCATCTAATTCATTTTACAACATCGGCAATATTACACTTACCCGTCGCGGGATACGAACTCATGATCTTATGGTCCGTAGACTATGCGATAATCCGTCTCGGCCACGCCTCCACAGCTAGGAAGTTCAAATATTGTTAGTTATTTGTGACTCACAATTTATTTTACGGAAACTGTAAATATTTTGTCAATCTGCTTATAATTCTGAAAGATTTCACACATCTTCTCTCTAGAATTTTGAATATTTTGCTTTTTAATTTCATGCGATGTAGAACCAGTAGAAAATTTTTTTACTTCTATCGAAGAAATTTTCAGAACACAAATATTATTGGTTATCAGAAGACACGTTATTTTTTAAATATTAAAATATTTAAAATGTTTTAACAGTGCGTATGTATATATATATATTATATATATATAATTCGGGCTTGTTCCGTTTCAGTTGTGTGTGTGGGGGGGGAGGGCAACCTTTAAAAATAAAATCAATTTTTCATTCAAAAACAAATGCATTTCTTATTGCCAAAAGCCTGTGTTTAATTTTAATGCGAAGGTATGTGTATATGAAAGTGTGTGAAGGAATATAGTGTTCTGTTTTCTTTGATTATTTCTTCTTTTTTTTTTCGTTTGATCAGTGAATGATATGGCAACATTTTTGAAATTGGACTCATTACTTCCTCCTATATGCTAAATATTCTGAACAAAATTTCTCAGTTATAAATATTATGTATAATTTTTCTGCAAAAATAATAAAAATCATTGGTTTATGCACAAATTTTTGTCTTCCTTTTTTCCCTCGATCAAAATACAGCGTAAAATTTTTTGATGAAACTAATTTTCCCACGGTGAAATCCTGAAATCACGGTGAAATCATACCTGGAGTAGATCGATACTGAATCATTAGCTAAAAAGTTACATAGTAAGAATTTTCAGAAATATTCCATTTAAAAAAAAAAAAAAATACGTTCGACTTTTCAAAAACACGTTCTAATAAGAATATGTTCGACTAATAATAATACGTTCGACTCAAACTAGATGGCGCTACTGAATTTGGTGTATTCAAGTCATTTTTCTCTTGGGAAATTTTCGTAATTAAACTTGACATTTTCTATCCAGGATTGCGATTTGGAGAGGCATATTTTAGAGGAGTATATGTGCTCAGATCTGGCCCGGTCTTTCTCTCATTTGATTTGATGGGACATGACAGATCAGGTCCTGACTTTTATTTTCTGCAGAATTCAGACACATTTCTTCGGGAGGGATTTCTGAGACTCCGGTGGGTGGGGGGGGGGGGGATTGCACTTTTTGACCATTGAAAACACAAAATCTCAAATTTTCCGGAGGGACATCTCTTTGCTCCGAGGGGAAATTTCTCTCCCCCGGGCCACCCCCTGAATTCAACACTGATAAGTCGTAACCAGCCAGAGGAAGCTCTGGAAAGTTTTAGTGTGTGTAATTCTGAATGCTTTTAAGATGTTAAATAATGAAATACTGTGCTAAAATATATCTTAATTTTTGCGATTTTTTTGGTGTGTTTCTGTATTTGGATAATTTTAAAGTGTGTTTGCAATCAAACAATTTAAAGTTTTATTATTAAATTAGCAAAATATTATGAAGGTTAAAGTGAACAAGAGGTTACACCGTGTCTTAAATTTATAATTAAGTAAATTTCAAACATGCTATAATTTCGAATTTCATTATAAAATTTATAAAAGAGAAAAAAATTGTGTGACAAAATTAATATCTTTTCAAAAATTCCTATTTTTAAACCTATTAAAAATAATAATAATATTCTTTCATAATTAAAAAAATAACAATATCTAGTCTAGTCTGGGAGGGGATTCAGCCTTCTTAGCTCCCCCCCCCCCCAATGCACTGGTTTGAATGCAACCAATGCACTGGTTTGAATATAAATAAATAAATCATGTCTAATATACATGTTTTTAGAAAATGCTGATTGCGAAATATATGGATTTGTCCTTGAAAGAGTATATTTTACCTTTTAAATGGCAAAATTTTAAATACAGAAATATGCAAAAAATGGAAAATTTTCTGGAATTTCAGAAAGAAAATTTGCATTAAAATACGTAAATTGCCAGTATAATTTCCATATTTTAACGGATTTTTTTTATATTGTATAAAGCTTACAAAAAAAGTGAAAAATTTACTGCCTATTACCGAACTTCCAGATTGGTCAAAAATGGATGCGATTCAGATGTTTGAAATGTCTTAAATTCAGACGCATACATGTGTCTTAAAAAATAAGACACTTTAAAATGTCTGAAAATTGAACACTCCAGTTTCAGACACTTATGTGTCTGAATTTCAGACATTTCAAATTACAGTGTTTATGCCATGATCATATAGTAAGACACTTAAGTGTCTAAATTTCAGACACCTATGATGTCTGAAATTCCATATTCAGACACTTAAGTGTTTGAATTACTTTTTCAGTCACATATGTGTCTGAATTTAAGGCGCCCTTATTTGCAGTGCAAACGGCTGAAACTCAACCACTCAGTGGAAAGATTATTTAGGCATAAGGGCAAGGATAACTGGGCGAAAATCCTTCCCTACTACTACCGTTTAATTGCATCAATAACACTATATTTAGTGGTAAACTTAATTCAAATGTAATAAGTCTTGTCTGTGTACTACTCAGCGTTTGATATGTTTTTGATACTTTTTTTTTTCAAATTGGATTTTCAGAATTGGATTTTAATGAAATTTTGACAAATTCTAAAAGGTTCACAGACTTAATTAACATTATGAGGCAGCATCATTAAAATCAACCACTTGCTGGAATAATTAAAATGTTTGAAGCAAGTTTAATTGAGCGTAATACCGTTGACTAAAGAAATTATCACAATATCTTTAGATTTAGGGATAAGGTTAATGAAAGAGATCGCATGTTTGTTTCATACATCAGTCTACATTTTTGGAAAATTAATGATTTTACATATCTTTAATATTTTAATGGATTTGTCCATCAAATTTTAAAATGTCACAAAGAAATGCTAGGTTTATAGTGTGTTCAAGTATCATTAAAAATCCACTACTCAGTTGAATAACTTAGTGGGCATAAAGGCAAGCATAACTGTCCGGAAATACTTTGCCCTTGTTAACATTTATTTGGCAAAAAATATACAGAAATCACAGAAATCACCCACTCGTGGACAGCCAACCTTGCGGTATAGGAGCTAAATGTCCACGAGGGAAAAAAAACCCATATCCCCCATCCCACGAAACCCCCAGACACCGAAGCGGTCCCAGAGGCCTCAGCAGGATGGAAGACCCCTCTTTTTTGAAATTTCACTTAGGATGTAGTACAATCTTCTCACAAGAGATACCCAATGTTGCATAAGCTGGGTGAGCCCAAATTAAACAATGTTTTGAAACTTTGGATCTTTTATGTATGGATATTACGGATCATCAATCAGTTATTGTGAAAACTACTTGTGAGTAGAAAGAATATGATTTATTTAAAGTTTAATAGAAATAACTTAAAAGCTTGAAATCTTGAAGCCTGAAATCTAGAAGCCTGAAATTTAAAATTAGAAATTTAAAAAACTAATTCATCAAGGAGATTAGCATTAAATCTTACAAAGTCATAGAAGTTTTGATAAATCTTAATAAATTCTTAATACAACTAAATAAGTAATCCATTTAGGATAAAATAGATAATTAAATCAATGCATGAATTTGAAAAATATTTAAATTAGATATTAAACTTGCTGAATTTAATTATGTTCCTGAGTGATGACCTGTTAAACAAATTTGAGATATAGATCATTGATTATTATTAATTTTAGAGTTCTAAATTCGATAGTCTTTGTATTTCACAGTTCATAAAGTTTGTTTCACAATTTTGAATCATTATATTTTACAGATCTAAGGATTATATTTCATAGCTCGTAGGCATTATTTTACAATCCAGTGCACTATAAATTTGAAGATTTAATTCACAGTTTGAGGATTTAGATCACAGTTTGAAGATTTAGTCATATATTTCACTATTTGGGATCAAAGATATTATGTTTCTTTGTTCTTGGGCATTATTTTACTGAGCAAGGCACTACAGCTTTCTGTTTGAAGACATATTTTACAATTTGATGACATATTTTACAATTTGATGACATATTTCACAGTTTTTAGACATACTTCATTTTTCACAGTTTTAAAATTTAAAGATTTGACGATTTTGTCAAATTTCAGAAATTTAATCTTTTTGCAAATCAAGATATTACTTAACTATTTTCTGAATAATCTTGGTTGTTTAAGGCATTTTATTATTTTCTATAATATTCTATGACACTGTTTATAAAATCTTTTTTATGAAGGAATAATTTTTATTGAGAATATTGTAGTTTTCATTTAGCGCTGAAAAGTTTGCTGGATCCAGTAAAATTTTTTGGAAGTTTTTCCTTAAGGTTTTGCTTTTATTGAATTTGAAATGATTAGGTAAAAGAGAGCAATTCCCAAAAATATAATGTTGTACTGTTCCTCTAGCTTTGGTGCAGGAGCACATGTCCGAATTTAATTTGCCGATTTTATGTAAAAATGCAGGAAAACTGCCATGGCCACTAATATAATAGACTGACGATCTTGAAATGCAGATAAATTCTTTGTTTACTTTATCTAGAATTTTGTATGTATCACGTCCTTTTTCTGAGTGTTTCCAGATGTCTTGCCAGTCAAGGATAATTTTCTCCCGTATATAACACAAAATATACTGGGTGTTTTATAAAAAAAACTTTTAGAGGTAATAGTACACATCAATCAAACAATTTTCATCAAAGAATGTATGGTAGGAATTAAAACGCAAAGGTGATAGAGGTAGCTAAAGGAAATATTCAGTGTTGAGAGTAGACTACTTTTTAAAATTCAGATTTATTGATTGGTACCACTTTTTTGAAATGGTAAAATTCACCTTGTTTTAGCCTTAATTAGTATGTTATTTGCAGTTTCGAAGATAAAATGCATATCAGCCTTTTCCCTATTAGTGAAGGGCAACTTTTTCCGTTACATTCCTACTGCGATTGACAATTGCACACTCGAATCAGCAGCTTTTATGTATTACTCCAGGCGAAATTTTGCATACGCGTTCTTCTTCTTCCCTATACCACATTTGCATGCAATTAGTGTCTCTCTTCACCAGATTACTCCCAATAAGAATGGAGCTTTAACGTTTGCATGGGCCAAGTCAGTGTTGCGAGTGGACTACTTTTTTTTAAATTCAAAATTTTATTGTCACCAGTTTTTTAAAAATTAATAATCCGTCTTGTTTTCACCCTATTTAATCTGTCACTAAATAAGGCGAATTTCGCTATTTCCGAAAAACTGATGGCAATGAATAAATCTGAATTTAAAAAAAAGTATCTGACTGGCAATACTGGACCAAGTTTCCAAATGTGCAAAGTACCTTTGCGTTTTATTTCCGACCATGCATTCTCTGACGAAAGTTATTTGTTTGGATGTGTACAATCATCTCTTAAAGTTTTGACCATCTTTTATGAAACACCCTGTATATTAAAATTAAAAATATATTACAATTCATCAGGCATACAAGTAAAAATTACATAAATACATTTAATACAATTAAAAAGCAAACGTTTCGAGCTACATTTTAGCCCCTCATAAGTGCAATAAATAACTTTCAAATGACAGAAAACTATATATCATGTTTACAGTTAAAAATGACTAGCAGTTAAAATTAAATAAAGTATAAAAATTTCAAAACAATGCTGAGTATTCAGGAGGAAGTGCACATGATTTATTTATCGGCGACCTTTGCTTACGAGTGAACACACCTTCCAGAAAAACTCTACTTTTAATAAATATTATTGCAACCGGATCTGATAACTTTCACATTTGCAAAATATGGGATATGGTCGGTAATGCTGTACAATTTTAGACTGTAGGCTTCCAGATTTGTAGGCTCGTTTATGTTCGGCAAGGCGAATGGCGCAAGTACGACCAGTTTCGCCGATATATACAGAGTCGCAATCTTTACATGGGATACTGTAAATGGAACCGATTCTTAGTAAGGAGGCAATTTTAGGTTTAGATTTACAAAGTAAACTTTTCAAAACATTTTGTGACTTGAATGATGTACAGATATTATGAGACTTCAAAAGGCTAGAAATTTTTTCAGAAAGATATTTGTTGTATGGTAGAGATATGTAAATAGCGAGAGCCTTACAAATTACAGAGTATGACACGCGATGCTCAGAAAAAAATCCTTTTTAACCATCTTAAAGGATAGCCATTTGGAATTAAGTCACTAAATATATTCTTTTTTTTCAAATTGGAAGGCTGCATCAGTATTACAATTAATATTACATCAGTATACCAATTTGAAAAAAAATATATATATTGAGTGACTTAATTCAAAATAGTTATCCTTTAAGATGGTTAAAAAGGATTTTTTCTGAGCATCGCGTGTCATCCTCTGTAATTTGTAAGGCTCCCGCTATTTACATATCACTACCATACAACAAATATCTTTCTGAAAAAAATTTCTATCCTTTTGAAGTCTCATAATATCTGTTCATTCAAGCCACAAAATGTTTTGAAAAATTTACTTTGTAAATCTAAACCTAAAATTGCCTCCTTACTAAGAATCGGTTCCATTACAGTATTTACAGTAAAGATTGCGACTCGGTATATATCGGCGAAACTGGTCGTACTTGCGCCATTCGCCTTGCCGAACATAAACGAGCCTACAAATCTGGAAGCCTACAGGCTAAAATTGTACAGCATTACCGACCATATCCGAGATTTCGCAAATGTGAAAGTTACCAGATACGGTTGCAATAATATTAAAAGTAGAGTTTTTCTGGAAGGTGTGTTCACTCGTAAGCAAAGGTTGCCGATAAATGAATCATGTGCACTTCCTCCTGAATACTCAGCATTGTTTTGAAATTTTTATACTTTATTTAATTTTAACTGTTAGTAATTTTTAACTGTAAACATGATATATAGTTTTTTGTCATTTGAATTTTATTTATTGCACTTATGAGGGCCTAAAATTTAGCTCGAAACGTTTGCTTTTTAATTGTATTAAATGTATTTATGTAATTTCTACTTGTATGCCTGATGAATTGTAATATATTTTTTATTTTTAAATCGTATATCAGACGTTAAATAATGATTATTTATTTTAACCCTGTATATTATTAACTTTATATTTAGAGGTAAATTTAAAAGAAAAGATAAAACATGTTATTACTTGAACGAATCAGGAAATTAAAGTTTTTATATATTTTTAGTTAAGAAATGGATTTTAAAGGATTTTTATCATATTCTAAAAAGGTCACAGAAGGAAATATTATAATTATAGTACGTTCGAGCATTATTGAAATCAAGCTTTCGCTGGAATAAATGAGTAGGCATGAGGTTAAGTATAAGTGAGCGTAAAATATTTGGTAGAAGAAATTATTTCAGTAACTTTTGATATAGAGATAATTCTATTGGAAAAAGAAAAGAACGAAAGTTCTATTCATGCATCAATCTACATTTGTAGTAAATTAAAGATTTAATATTTTTTTTTCATTTATTTTAATGTATTTTTATTCATTCCCCCTCCCCCTCCTTTAAAACGAAATGAAAGCATGCTTGAGGTAGGGAGTATACAAAATAGTCATTTCTAATTTATTTCTTTATTTAATTTTTTATAAATGAGACGACACAATAAAAATAAACTTTCCTAACTTTTAGAAGTATAATTATTTAGTCGCTTGTGTTTAAAAAATACCATTGATTGAACAGTCCTACCACTTATCTTGAAGAATGTGATAATTATTAATTACATTTCTTTATAAGATTTTTTCTTTAAGTGAGGATAAATACCATTAAAGAATGTAAAATATTGTATTATCAGAAAAATACTATGTAACGTTAATTTCTAAGAGACTAAGTAACATTCTATATCTTTATTAAAATAATGTTTTTTTCTTTTTTAATTCAGAAAGAATTTTTTTAATTAAAATAAATTTTATTGCATTCCAAAAAATTAACATTTTTCTTCAAGAAAAAGGTAAAATAGAAATCAAATAAATCACGAGCAAACAATGTTGAAAATCTTAGTGATTTTTTTTTCAGAAACTCCGAATTCTTAACAGTTCAACAGGTGAGAGTTTCTAAAGGCTTCATAGAACCAAAGCAACTCGAAATTCTTGAACAATGGGTAGGGTTGGGTTGTATTATGACGGCCAATTACCAACACGTGGAATATGAGCCCTGTGGGGGTGCCGTGGAGCCTTCCGTGGGAGCCTTTCTAAGGGAACCTAACCAGTATTTACGCAAGGAAATCCAAGGTTCGAAAAAAAACCACGGAAAACTCCGAGCGATTAGCCCAACGAGCGCGATTGGCTTCGGACCGCGCACCTCCCGTCTACCTGCTTCGAGAGCAGAATCTCTCGGCCACAATGGAACACTGTAAATTTCGTTCTCGATTACCCAGTCTAAGGTTTAAGTGTCTATCAAAGCATGAGCACTAGGGTGGGCCGAAAAAACATTTTTTAAAAATGGATTCTGTCATAGAATGCAAAAGTTGTGTAATGTGTCAGTTAGAACTCACAAAAATTTTAATCAATATTGCTCATTATTTAACCGCGCACCTCTAACACTAAAAAACAGAATAAAAGAGGAAAATCGTTTTTATATATATATATATATTTTGAAAAAAAATTTCCAAAATGTTTATTAGCATATAGTGAAAATGTTACATAATGGGTCACATAGAGCCTACAAAACATTTTATCAATTTGTATCAATATTTAACCGCGCCCCTCTGACATCAAAATTGAAGAAAAATGAAAAATATGTCGGATTTTCTAAAAAACTGTGTTATGAAAATCATTTTTTGAAATTGGTGTTGAAATTAATATTTTTCATATTAATTTTAATTAAGCATATTTTTATTGAATTCCACACAGGCAGAATAGAGATCAGAACAAAATCTATATTTTTGAAGTGCTTTTAATAACATCGTACCTCAAGTAGAGCAGGGACCAAAATTATTACAGCAGTACTGGCAAATTTCGATTTAGTTTCACCTGAGAAACAAATTTATGTAGTTGACAAAAACAAAGTAAGAAGGGAACTAGAGAAAAAAAGGAAACAACTAAGAGAAATGATTTAAGGGCATTTGAAGTGACTTCTCTTAAGAGTTTGTATTTTTCTGGGCGCAAATATGATACTTTTGAACAAATATCTGGTCATCAAAAATTAATTCCAGAAGAGTATGTAGCATTAATAGAGGAACCAGGTGGAAAGTAAATAGGTCATATATCGTTAACTGCTGGTGAAAACGCAGAATAGACCAAGGTATTATCACATTTACAAAAACGTATAATATGAGTTTACAGAACCTATCGGTTATATAAAAAGCTTGAGACAAATATTGGAAGACCATTACAATGGAATATATGTATGTTACATACTAATAAGTTGCCACTAAGGCAATTTATTCTGGAAATGGAAGGTTGCACAAATGGACCGTATTCATATTCTGGACCTGTTGGATTGCTTCTAAAAGAATGCAAAAAAAAAAAAAAAACAATTCCAGTGTTAAAATTTGATCAAATTAACTGTACTCTTCAGCCTATGGATCTGAAAGGTATCCAAAAGCTAAGTACTAAGCAACAATATTTATATCGCATATGTCTTGTCATAAAACAGGGAACTTGCCCTTCTAACGTGACTGGCAATAACCCAGGTAAACTCAGTCATGCACGATGGTTGGCCACTGCAAACCGTTTGTTACAATTATACATTAACACTCCAAGACAGTCACAAGATCTTATAATAGTCGTGAAGTATGTAATGCTGGTGTATGCTCAATGTTGTTTGATATAAAAATGAAATCAAATTCCCTGAAGAGTTTGTATTTTTCTGGGCGCAAATATGATACTTTTGAACAAATATCTGGTCATCAAAAATTAATTCCAGAAGAGTATGTAGCATTAATAGAGGAACCAGGTGGAAAGTAAATAGGTCATATATCGTTAACTGCTGGTGAAAACGCAGAATAGACCAAGGTATTATCACATTTACAAAAACGTATAATATGAGTTTACAGAACCTATCGGTTATATAAAAAGCTTGAGACAAATATTGGAAGACCATTACAATGGAATATATGTATGTTACATACTAATAAGTTGCCACTAAGGCAATTTATTCTGGAAATGGAAGGTTGCACAAATGGACCGTATTCATATTCTGGACCTGTTGGATTGCTTCTAAAAGAATGCAAAAAAAAAAAAAAAAACAATTCCAGTGTTAAAATTTGATCAAATTAACTGTACTCTTCAGCCTATGGATCTGAAAGGTATCCAAAAGCTAAGTACTAAGCAACAATATTTATATCGCATATGTCTTGTCATAAAACAGGGAACTTGCCCTTCTAACGTGACTGGCAATAACCCAGGTAAACTCAGTCATGCACGATGGTTGGCCACTGCAAACCGTTTGTTACAATTATACATTAACACTCCAAGACAGTCACAAGATCTTATAATAGTCGTGAAGTATGTAATGCTGGTGTATGCTCAATGTTGTTTGATATAAAAATGAAATCAAATTCCCTGAAGAGTTTGTATTTTTCTGGGCGCAAATATGATACTTTTGAACAAATATCTGGTCATCAAAAATTCATTCCAGAAGAGTATGTAGCATTAATAGAGGAACCAGGTGGAAAGTAAATAGGTCATATATCGTTAACTGCTGGTGAAAACGCAGAATAGACCAAGGTATTATCACATTTACAAAAACGTATAATATGAGTTTACAGAACCTATCGGTTATATAAAAAGCTTGAGACAAATATTGGAAGACCATTACAATGGAATATATGTATGTTACATACTAATAAGTTGCCACTAAGGCAATTTATTCTGGAAATGGAAGGTTGTACAAATGGACCGTATTCATATTCTGGACCTGTTGGATTGCTTCTAAAAGAATGCAAAAAAAAAAAAAAAAAACAATTCCAGTGTTAAAATTTGATCAAATTAACTGTACTCTTCAGCCTATGGATCTGAAAGGTATCCAAAAGCTAAGTACTAAGCAACAATATTTATATCGCATATGTCTTGTCATAAAACAGGGAACTTGCCCTTCTAACGTGACTGGCAATAACCCAGGTAAACTCAGTCATGCACGATGGTTGGCCACTGCAAACCGTTTGTTACAATTATACATTAACACTCCAAGACAGTCACAAGATCTTATAATAGTCGTGAAGTATGTAATGCTGGTGTATGCTCAATGTTGTTTGATATAAAAATGAAATCAAATTCCCTGTATGGTGCCCAACATTTCTGGAAAATGATTTCCCTTCCAAAGCAGCTTTCAGATAATGTTAAGCAAAGTATTTACTAAGTATTCTCAAATAATGCATATGTTGTGCATCCTGAACACCTATTATTAGCAATGCTACATGATTCTACAAAACACATCCTGGAATTAGCAGTTAGGCGCATTCTCAGTGCCCGAGATAAGAAGTCGAAGAACTTGGGTGGATTGCGTCTTTTCAAGCTTCCTAATCTCAATTTGGAAGCCGCCGATTATATTGATTTAATTGATTGGCCAAACACTGTTGTATCTGAGCCACCTCTTACAATTCATATAAAGAACAAACACCTGAAAGATATGTGCAAAGAAAAACAGTTTCCAATATTAACTATTGAGGAATTTCCATGTCACACGCAACCTGTTGAACGGTGTGTTAAAATAATATCTGAAGTTCCAATGAAAGTTTGTAGTGACACTGCAATAGATGGATATATCCGTGCCAAGCTTCAAGCAAGCAAAGAACTTCCAACATTCGACAACAAGGGACAATATTATTCTAACACCTAATATTCAATTTGCGTCAGGTATTATTAAATACATTTCAAATTTGTAGATTTTTCTTCTAATCTGTATTCTGTCTGCGTGTAATAAAAAATAAGATAGTATTAATTTCGTAAAAAAATTAATAAAAAATTAAATTGCGTAATAATTATAGAATTATTATTATTTATAGTACTATTTAATTAATCAATTAATGTCAATATTAATTTCGAAAAGTAATTTTCCTAGAACTGTGTTTCAGAAAATCCGATATATTTATAATTTCTCCAATTTTTTATGTCAAGGGGGCGCGGGTAAATATTGAGAGAAATTGATAACATTTTCTGAGGGTTATAACTGACCCATTGTGTAACATTTTCATTGTATGCCAGTAAACATTTTGGAATATTTTTAAAAATATTTTTTTTCACAAAAAACGATTTTTCTCTCTTTTTTTCTGTTTTTCAATGTCAGAGAGGCGCGACTAAATACTGAACAATATTGAAAGAAAAACATGTGTTCTAACTGTCCCATTACACAACTTTTGCGTATTATGCCAAAATCAATTTCGAAAAAAAAAGTTTAGCTTATTTCGGCCCACTCTAATAAGCACGTACAAGGGAAAATGTCTTGTAAAAATTTGCGATATGTGGGGAAAGTAAAACAGCAGAAAGCAGGAGAAATTTGAGTGGCCGAGACTCGTAGACGCCGCCTGCTCAACCTCAAACAGAAGAAAAATGTTTGAGAGACAGTCGGTTAAATTTAATGAAAAAGAGGTAAAAAAAAATTGAATTTAGAATAAGATTATAAAAGAAAGATACATAAAGTTAATCACTACTTTAGGCAAACGGCAAAACGAATGTCAAAGACCCGTAAATCTTACTAAAAAAGGCACTTTTCAAATACATACATGTTAAAATAGCAAATTAAAAAAAAGTTTTATATATATATTGCAAATAACAAAAATTAAACATTATGACCAATATTATCGATTATATTAATAGGATTTGACATTATTTTACTAAAAATCTGGGTGCGCAAATCTGGATCCAGTTAGAAAAAAATCAGTAGTTTTTTTTTTTTTTTTTTTTTTTTTTTTTTTTTTTTTAGACTGAGCCCATTTGAAAAAGCCCGCCCCAAAACCAATAATTCAGAACGATATCGGTGTTTGAGTGAGCTATTTTTAATTGCTCGCTAAAACTAGTTGAATGATAAGGGATTGTCCACAAATTGTCAATTCTATTTTTTTTTTTTTTCATTTCTTATTCATGCTTTAGCTCTTCTTGGATAACCACCAGAACGAACCTATACCACGATAAAAAGAAGTATCAAAATCGTAGCATTTTTTTACTCGTTGATAGTCAGTAAATACTAACTTTTTCTAAAAGACAGTTAATAAAAAATGACAATTCTTTAACGATGTTACTCAAAATCTTTCTGAATTTTTACGATATTTGACTGGATATTTTTAATAAGTTGCTCTATAGAATTGACTATTAAATTATGTATAAATATCCTTGTTATCGTACGCACATGCGCAAATAAAAAAATTTTCATACAACTGCTCATATTTCCTAAGATATTTAATATATTTATATTCCAATAGCACTATATTGTTTCTACTATAGTTCGTTAATTTTTCTGAAATCGGCGTTAAATTTGGTTAAAAATCATGAATGTTATAAGCAAAAAACTTGCAAGATATTTTTTTTATATTTAAAAAAAATCTCTATATCTCTATTAATGTACGTGCTATTCTTACACAAATGAATACACATATCTGTCTGCCTATTTACATTATGTAGCGATAGATCATTTCTGCATTTTATTTTATTATTCCCAGTATTATTTTTTCTTTGACTTTTTGTTGGCTAACTAATTGTCATCCTTACCAAATCGACGTTTATAAATATGAAGTCAAACCTGTTCTTTTTAAGGCTGAAATTCCAGAATAAAATAACAAGTATATTTCTAAATATTCGACAAAATGTCTAAAATTGAAAATGTCCGGTTATTAATGGCCATATAGTATATATATATATATATTAAGGTGGTCACAAGAAATCAATTTTCGAATTTTTTCCGGAGGACCACCCAAAAAGTTGCCAATAGACTAGAACATTAGATTGGCAAAGTTTCAGCTCATTTGGACAATATTAACCCGCGCCTCATTGAGGTTTAAGTTTGAAAAAAAACGCGATTTCTCGCAAAAAAATGCTGTTTTTCCTTCATTAAATAAATACAATTGAACCTAGAAACATAATTCAGGCCTCATTTTATAAAAAATGTTTTTCTTTGAACAACCACACACCATTTTGTTATTTTAGAACTAAGATATTTTTTCATTTAGAAATATGTGTATTTTTCAGGACCAGACATCACCTGCATCCTAAAAATTTACTTTTTATGAAAATGCGAAAAAAAAATTACAACATTCTATTTCATTTGCTTTCCACCTTTTGTTTTTCTGTTTTTTTCCTTTTGTACATAATAAAGGGTTTAATTAAAAAAATAAAATTCCAAAGAAAATGAAAAAAATAGTATTTTAAACTCAAAGAATTAAAAAAATTGGGGGCAAAGAAAGTATAAAAATGAGAACAAATAATGCTCAAATGCATTTTATTATTAAAGTTTTGTTACAAGAAAGGAAGCATAATAAAGAAAATAAATTATTATCCCTTACAATTGTCAAGTTAACCCTTTCCAGTGAAGAAAAATTATGTTCGTAAAATAATGAAATGATTGACTACACCTAAATTTACAAAGGACGTTTTTAGAAATTAAAAACACATTATATTAACCTTTCATTGTAAAAGGAAAATTTTATTAAATATTCCTTGTGTCGTTTGTAACTTTGGAATTAAAATTAGGTAGTCCCGACATGGGACCACTGCGCTGGAAAGGATTAAGGTGGTAATGACTTAGATAAGGTGGTTTTTGAAGAATCTTGAAAAGTTTTTCTGCATTCAGATACAACTTTTAGCACATACTGTTTTTATTTTTTGTCTTATGTTAAGCAGGAATTGAAATCTCGGGTTAATTTTCTTCCGCTTTCACCTGTGTCATTGACAACTTAAAAACCCTTTAATGTTTTCTTACTTTCAAATAAGATTTATTTCCACACCATACATTGCATCAGTATTTAAAAAATGCTTATTAATATAAAATCTCTTAAATTTTTTTACAGTTTGAGATGGAAAAAAAACATTGACTTCTTTGTTCAATAAATAATCGACTTCGTTGAAACCTTTTATTGCTCCTAAATTCCTATCATCATCATCATTTCTTCTTCAAATGACATTAATTTTACAGCCATTCTTACGTTGATATTTTATTCCCCAAAGTATCATCTAAAAATGAAAATGTAAGTTGATCCGAGTTAAGATACCAAAGGCGGTTTATCATTTTAGCGAGTTCTTTGTCTGCAACCTATTTATCAATTTTTCTGTAGTGAACAAGTGATTTTATTATTTGCAGGTCTTGGATTGGGGTCCAAAGTGGGAGTGGGAGTATTGAAGTATGCTTTTATATACATGTTGATTAGAGATAAGCAAACGTCTCTAATACCTTCTTTTTCAAAATTTGTTATTGAGAGAATGTGTATGGCAATATATTTTGAGAGAACAAATGGCCTGTGCCATCCATCTGACATGATTAAAAGCACCAGGTGCTCTGAAAAAAAGTTTTGAAGGAAGGAGTACTATAAAAATTACTAGGATAAACTCTTTATAATCACCCCTGAGCTGTTGCGTTTTAAAAGGTACTATAAGAAAACTTGAAATTTCTTCTGAATTAACTATTTATATCTAGTATTTCATCTTCAATAGCATTTTTATACTTACTCTGGCTTAAATTAGACCACCCAATCAGAATGTTTTTTTTAATATCTGGCTGAGGAGCAGTGATTATGCCTACTTTGCAATCAAAAACTGCTTTTAGGATAATTTCTAAATTATGGTGGCGACATGGTAAATACAGAAGACTTTTCCTTCAGCAATTGCTACAGAAATGAAGGTTCCTCTGAGGCGACCGGTGTTTACTGCAGTTGTATCAAAACATATTGCCTGAATTTTACAAACTTCCTCCCACTCCTCAACTGCTTAAAATACAGCTTTCTCCTGAATTAATCCGATAGTATTTTCAACCTGTGGAACTCGTAGTAACTGTTCTTAATCCCCGCAACTAATTAAAACGTCTATCCTCTCTACATTTTCTTTATTTAAAAAATGGTGAAACAGTTTTGCATTCCATTGAACAACAGTTCTTTCTAAACCGGAATTTTAAAATCTGTTTTTGATGAGCTCAGTTCTTTGTTTAGGAAATAGTTATTTGCGGAGTCGGTTGCTCTTCTACTTAAAATTAACGCCTGTGGTTAACTTGTGGATGTACTCTAAGTCTAGCAACTTCTTTGGCATTCAATTTCATTTTGCGAATATTATAAAATAAAATACATAAAACTTGACAATTACTTGGTAGCTTACTGTCGATGATTTGATGAGACAAGTGGCCAATTTAAAAAATCTTAAATTTCTGCCATGATATCAAAAGGGAGAGGGGGTTTTACGGAATGTTTCATCAATTCTAAATATTGATAACCATAACAGGTACTACAAACAACCTTGTAATAAAAATAGAAATTCAGAGGTTCAACTGCAATATAAATCGAGAAGCTCTTTCACACTAGACACAGAACTAGATGATTAATATTCAATTATAATTCGTGAAATATTTTTAAAGTTAAAAAAATTGTTCACTTATTTTTGATTGTTAATGAAAATAATACTAAAAAATTATCAAAAGTAATAAAATTATTAATTTCTCATTTATCAGTTATGTTTCAAAAATGCAGATTTTGAGGGTATTGTTCACGAGTTGACCTGAAAAATACTAAATGTTCATTAAATATAAGTTTTTAGAAGAGTAAAAGTTCAAAGCACAGCAGTTTTTATGAAACTAAACAAGTATCAGGTTTCTAAGACAAATAGTTTTCCCGTAAAGAAAGAAAAACGACAATTTTTTGCCAAAAATTACAAATTCAACCTCGAACCTCTCAACAAAAGAATTCAACCTCGATAAGGCACTGGTTAATGTTATTCATTTGAGCTGAAACTTTGCCAATCTCATTTTCTAACTAATTGGTAACTTTTAAGAATGTCCCCCCGAAGAAAACGTTAAAAAAAATTCCCATGTTGCTTGTGACCACCCTAATATATATATACTTGCAGAACTACCCGGCTTCGCTCGTGCCAATAATAAGGGACCTCCCGGGTAAAATACATTAAAATGAAATAATACGGCAATGATACGGAAATAACTGAGATTAGTCCATTCCCGTCCACGAATCATTAAAAAGACCAGTAAGAAATATAAATATAAATAAAATAGTCTTAAATACGTCTACTACTAACTATACCATAATAATATATATTCCAAACAAATATCAAAACATATATTAAAATACAATTATTTGCTTAAAAGACGTCATTTACGACCTAACCCATAAATTGTGCCTTTATTGAAAATTTTCTTAACTTCTGAACATCATACAATTTCGTTTTTCACACTGTCGAACAGGAAAAAGTTCTTTCAAATGAAATTTATTTGAGAATTGTATCTCAATTTTCTCATTTGAATGTATTTTAAAGTAATTTTCAATCATGGGTATTTTAAAATTTGTATGCAGATTTATTACGAAATATATACCTGTTTGCTCTTAATGCAATATTATAAAGAAAATACTTTGCTATGAGTAACTTTAGCATCATATTGTTGGTGGCAACAACCTAACCCAACCATAAATTTAACGTTTACTGCAATTTGACCTTTAAACATCGCACATTTGATTGTTCCAACGTCTAATAGAACACATAAAGTACTTTCAGTAATATTTGTTTGAAAATCTTTTCTCAATTTACAGATTGTTTATCTATTTTAAATTAATTTCCAATCACGGAGATTTTTTTTTAAATATACCTGCACGCCAATTAAGAAAGATATATCCGTTTGCTATTAATGCAATATTATGAAGAAAAGACTATGAGTAACGCCTAGTATCATATTGTTGGTGGCAAAAACCTAACCGTACCATAAATTACGATTTTACTGCAATTTGATCTCTAAACATCATACATCCGATTATTTCAACGTCTAACAGAGAACAAAAAACACTTTCAGTAATTTGTTTGAAAAGTTTATCTCAATTTACAGATTTTTTATGTTTTTTAAAGTAATTTTCAACCTTGAATCTTTTAAAATATGCCTGCAACCCAGTTACAAAAGATTAACTTAATTGCTAAAAACATTGTAAATAATTCAGTATTTGTTTGTTTTGGTGTACTTTTACATAACTAAATTGGCAAATTTCAGTATTTGTTTGTTTTCGTGTGGGAATCTCATTCCGGCTTGAGTTAACTTGAGTTCTTCGGAAATAATTTTAATTCAATTTGCACTAATAGTTTTTCAGTTAAGTCTTTGGTGCATAACATTGTTATACGCTGATTAGTCATAGAATTATAGGGGGAAATTCCATAAACATGTGGAACCCGATTATGAAAGATTAGTTTTTTTTAACAATTCCGAATGTATTTCATTGGAACTTGTATTGTTTGTTAGATAATTTTACATGGATGGTTTTAAAATACTGCATATAGTTTAACGTCGCTTTGTTCTAAAATTATGGAAGAAAGTTCAGTAGTCAGGTGAACCGGATTATAAAAGATTAGCCTTTTTTAAAAGTTCTACTGGACAGATTTTGATGAAATTTGCACCGTTACTTTGCACCCAAATTTCTGGAATAGTTTTAGTATATAACATTTTGTTGTACATACTTTGTTATAGAATTAGCTCAAACGTTCTATAATCAGGTGAAACCAATTGTGAATGATTAGCCTTTTAAAAATGTTAGATAATTTCTGAGGAATAGTTTTAGTATATTGCATATCCATCTATCATTCTTAGACCAAATCTTTCTGTAAATGATCAACTAAAAAATTAGGCCCAAAACAGCCGAAATTTTGTCTTACACATTAGAAAATTTAATAGCGCAGTTGATGATCGTATCGTTTTCAATTATACGGAAGGATATTTGAGATAAAGATACATATTTCTTTAAAATGGAAGATCAAATTCACCCATATATTTCCTTTAATTAAAGATTGGTTTGGAGAATTTGTCCGCAGCGGGAGAAATGTGCTACTCAGATAAATAAGTGATCGCTAAAACGAAAATACCAAAAATAAGTTTCCCTGTAATTGTTGAGAGATCTAACAAATATAGTAAGGGTTAAAAATATATTCGTGTTTCAAATTAAAAACGATTTATATTTATGTACTATTTACGGGCGGTATATCAGGCATCTTTAACACATGTATATAAAGATTCATTGCCGATAATTTTTAAATAGAAACTCATATTTCCATTCATAAAATCCAAATCCGCAGCCGTGTTCTATCGTGATGTCAGTCATGAAATTTTGTTTAAAAAAGAAAAAATCTTACCCAAAAAAATAGTAGCTATAATTTCTATTTAATATAAAACGTAGAAAAATCGTATTTTATATAACCTTATTCGATATAAATCGTAGAATGTTAACACTACATTTTAGGTATTAAAACATTTATCTAAATGATATAATTAAAGATACATCATTACAAAGAAATAGGAAATAAATTGTAACAGCCGATTTTTAGAACCAGTTTGAAATTATATTGAGAAATTTGACGTCAGATCTAGCAAAGCAGACGATTTTTTTTTTTTATCTTTTCCCTAAATTGTTTTCTTAAAATTTAAACGCCTGTATTAAAATATATTTTTTAACTTTAAAATCATTCAAATGAAGATACTACGTCATTTTAACACACGTTTAGTTAAAATTTTTACCCATACGTACGGAAAATTTTCGTTTCCTGATTAGAATGACGTCGATTTCAAAAAATGCAAAAATATAGCGAGAAAATCTGAATTTTTATTATCCAAATACACGCGTTATCATTTTCTTGAAATTAATCTGCGTTTTTAGTGTGTGGCAACAGGGAAGAAACGATTAAATGAGAAAAATTTAAAAGGAGACATTTCTATAATGTTAAATTACGGAAGGCGGTAGAATTGACGTCATATCTAGCAAACGATTTTTTTTTATTATTATCTTTTTCCTTAATTTATTTCTTGATATCGAAACGACTTCATTAAAATAGATTTTTTAATTTCAGAAACATTCAAGTAAGGTACTACGTCATTTTAAAACAACCTTAGTTAAAGTTTTTACATAAATATATAAAAAATGTGCATTTACTTCTTTGAATGACGTCAATTTCAAAAACAACAAAAATTTAGTGAGACAATCCGAATTCTTATTGGCTTATAAAACAAAGTACTCGAGTTATCAATTTTTTTTTTAAATTATTGAGCAGTTTTTTAGATGTGCGGCAACAGGAAAGAAACTATTGAATTTGAAAATTTAAAAAGAGATATTTCTATAATATTAAATTATGAAAGGTGATAAAAAAAAGGATAAATATTGGTCTGATGATTTTTTTAAGTAGACAGTGGTCTTTTCTACGTTCTAAAACGTATGTACATGAAGTTTCATGCAAATCGGTCTAAAATAGAAGATTTGTATACCGAACATACATGCAGAGAACGGCTTTTATATATGTAGATACTAGATATATATATAAGCGTATTTCTATTCATATTTTCCTGGGACTCAATTTTAAGGGCATAAACATCGAGTTTTCAAGCGTAATGCATTTAGGTTGCCTGCCCGATTGAAGTAATATTGTTCTACATACCAAATTCAATAGACAATATTATAAGGGATTTGTTCTGTATCTTAGTCAGTAATTCTTAAAGTTGCTTGACAATAATTTTAAAAACATCAAAGTTAATTCTTGAGCCATGAAAAGGGAAATATTTTATAAAATAAAAAACAAGGATGTGTTTTGAAAAAACGTAAATATAAGGTTTTGAAAACCATTTAAAAATTATTGTTGTGATTATTTTACCCTTTTAAAAGAATTACAGAATAACTGTAGCTATTTTAAGCAAATGAATTCTTTTAAAGTTCCTTGCTTAACAATAAATTCAAAAGATTAGAACATTTTCTAGAAATCCTACCTTCTATTTATAATCCTTTTGAAGCATTTTCAAATACTAGGGATAATTTATTTGGTATTCAGTATATGTGGGTAGAAAAGATACATTTAAGAAACATTTGCAAATTTAGTAGCATCTGAATTGTAAACGATTTGATTTAGGGGTAGTTTAAATTTCAATACTGTTTATTTCAGATAATTATTTCAAAGCGTAAATGAATTTAATAACTAGAAATATTTGTTAAAAACTTTAAATGTTTTAAACACTTTTATTTGAATATCAACAATTAGTTTTATATAAGTTTTTAAAAACACAACATTTTCAAAAAATGTTATCTTTTAAATGAAATTAGTTTGAAATCTTATCAAAGACCGAGGTTGATCGTATTGAAATTCGACGCATTCAGACAGAAAAGGTCATTCAGTAAGAATTTCAAAATCAGTATCATTTGAATTTTAAAAGTTTTGATTAATGCGCTTATTTTCCAATTAAATTTTTAATGTATTATCATTAAAATTAGGTATTTTAAAAATAAAACACATTGAATACAGCCATCAAAATTCAAAGCATATTCTGCTGCAAAGTATATTTTAATCTGCCTTCATAAGTTAATGTAAATTTTAAATTCAACATAAAATAAAAATCCGTCTTTTTTCTTCCCGCGTTTCAGTTTAGCTCCAAAGTGATGTATCATCTTTGTAAGCTATTGTTATGGTTAATTTTCCGTAATACGATGCATAGGCAAATAGTTTATTTGAAAAAATGGAATTTTTGAAAGGAATTCCTGAACAACCGGGTTTAATTTATAACTTTATTGAATGTGGTTTCCAGCAAATTTTTCTTTCATTGCAGTAATATAATCACTGTTCCGACTCTCACACGATTAAAACTGAATATTCAGTTACATCCAGCAGTGTCTAATTCTCACCATGATTCACGATACTTCGCGAAATATTGCGAGTTTTTGCGAAAAAAAAAATAGATTGCCGTTAAAGAAACCAACTTGGTGATAGCTGACTTAATTTTTGAAATTCCTCTTCAAATTCAATATTTACGAAAACTGGAATCATCTATTATCGAGTTCAATTTCTTTTAGCCTCATGTGTTTTAGTAAAATTAACCACATTGTTAAAATCACGAAAATGGAATCTTCCATATCCTCCCGGTAGACACGGGAACGACTTTATTTTTTTATTTTTTGCAATGCCTTTAAAGAGATTTATTTATTTATTTTATATTGAAGTTAAAATAATATTTATTTTAGAATGACGACAAGAAGTTTCTTATAGCACAAGTAAAGCAAATACGCATCTTAAGGTATGTTTCTTATTGTATAGTTTTCTTTCATATCTTTTGTTCAGAAGTTTCTTTGATTTATCTTCAACGAATGTGTTACATTTAATTCTTTACAAAAGGACTTTTGAATTTTCGTGAAACTTCTCTTTGTAAAAATGTGTTTCTGAAAGACTTTTACAAAGTTGGCTTGGGAAAATATTTGACTTTTTCCAGTTAAGAGAGTAAAATAGATAATATTTTACAATTCTTCACATTATTGGATTACAATTATTTGAGAGTGATCAAATAGTCTGTCAGTTCAGTTTGTAATAAAGAGAAACGACATTTTGGAGAGTGAAAAATTAATTTCGCTTTTAAATTACTTTAACACATCTTAACATCCCTGCTGATGGTACAAAACTTGTGGTTTTTTAAAGATTCTTAACTTTTTAAAAAAATAAAATGTTTGGATCAAAACAATATTTTTTCTGAAAACTAAAATGTTTGATTTAATTACATAATTTTTAAAAATTAATTCGCAATATTTAACAAGAGAACAGAAAAAAATTAATTAATTAAACTTTGTATTAATTGACACAAAACAAAAATACACACAGGACGCGTTCCTGGATGGAAATTTTAACAGCCCATCATTAGCCAGTGTAAACACGTGCCCGCAAGGGAACGAGGTCACGAAGTATTCAGTTTTATCAGTAAGGACAGAGAGGGGTGCTTACTAGCATTGCGATAGATGGCGCTATCTGAAAGGTAATCACCAATGACAGAGAAGTACATGCAGAAGAGAAAAGTGCTGCCAAAATGATGTAAAAAATTAATAAAAAAAGAAACTAGTAAAGTATAAAAAATAAATAAATAAATAAATAAATAGAAAAAAAAATAAATTAAAAATAAATATTATAAATTAAAAATAAAACTAAAAGAGAAAACGCAAGAAAAACATAACAAATAATGTTCAACATTATTATATTTAATATTATAATATTAGATATATTATTAATTCTAATATTTTATAATATTATAATAACGAGCTGGAACCCGTCGAAATTCGACGAACTAAAATGTTAGAAAGGAACTGTCAGATCGAATTTATAATAAACCTACAAAAATAATTACAATAAAAAATTCATCTAACATTGGTTGTCTCACTCTTAAAACAAATAATATTTTTAACCTAAAATTACTAAAATTTTATTTCCACAAACTTCAACTACTTAAAGTATTGAAAAATTAAACTCTATTAGAATACGTAATCAAGATGAGTAATTATGATGAATTTATCGATTGAGACTTTTGGGTTTGTTTTTATGGGATGAAAAATCAGTAAAAAGGATTTCGCTTTGTCACACATAAAATTTTCCCCCCATGAAATCTAAATTGTACGTTATTTTCAATTCCCATAATTTACATACGCACCACTCAAATTCACAATTTGAAAGTATTTTAACGCGCAATAGATTATTAATGAATGTATTTCTAAACTTAAAGTCACGTTTGTCCGATACAACTTTCCATGTGAACATTCGCACAAACTTTAAGTTCTAATCTTAATACCTGCGAAAAAAAAAATTCAGAAATTTGCCTTTAGTTGTCATAGTATTGCCCATTTAGTATTGGTCAAATATTTAGTTTTATCAAAATAAATGATCGTTTTATTTTAAATATGACATAACTTTTACTCACTGAATCATTTTGCCTAGCGTCTCAAACTCAGTATCAGCGTAATGTAAAAATATTGAAATGTAACTGATTTATTTAGAAGAATGCGTGTTTTTTTTTTTTCTTTTTTTTTTTTTTTAATGTCTGACATCATTTTCTGTTCAAAAATTATAAAAAAGTTACTTTAATTTGTATTGTGAAAATGGCATCAATAAGGATATAATCAATAAAAATAATAAACTATGACTATTTTTCCCTTTACTTTCAATATAAATGGAGTACTTCAGTTGCCACAATTACAAAATTTGTATTAAAAACTACAAAAAAATTAATATCTCAAAAATAAAATGAGATACAGCTTTCAAACAAATTGCTTTTAAAAGAGCATTTTTTTCTTTATACGGTGGTGTTAAAATTTAAAATGTGCGATATTTAGAAGTTTAAAAATTTGCCGTAGATATAATTACAAAACCGAAATTTTAGTTCAAATTTCAAAGTGTTGCCATTCGCAAAATGACGTATGCGTTACGCACAGATATGTTTGTCCTTTATAATATAGATATAATATTTATTATGCATAATATTAATCTATTAATATTAATATTAATATTTTTAATATTATTATATTCAACATTATTATAATTAATACTTGAATGTTAAATATAATATTAATATTAATATTTTTTTAATATTCTGATATTCTAATATTTAATACATATAATATTAATATTAATATTAATGTTTTCAACATTATTATACAAAATATATATTATTTTATGGTGATTAATACAAAATTTTATTATTTAATTTTGAGAGTTTTCACCAGTTTTTCGGGGCTATTTCATCAATAGAACAGTTTTTGATACTTGATAAAATAGTTTTTGATACTTTGCAAAAAAATGCATAGCGACTGTGCATAAAAAAGTATAAATAATTTTTATAGCTGGGAATCTCTTATTTTTTTTAGAATTCGAAGTAACATAAATCAGTAAATTTTGGTAGTAGAATACGAGTTTTACTCTTGTAATTTTCAGATCATGCAAATATTCTTTTTAAATATATCTTATACTAAATAGTGCCCTTCCAGACTTGACGATAAATAACTTAAATGTTTGATTAGAAAAATTCTTCGATTTTTAATTAGTTGCTTTTAAATTAACTATTGAAATCGTGACAAAGTTCTATGTTGCATAAGTGATTCTTATTTCTTTAAGGCGATAGAGGGCGTTGTCTATCTAACCTATTCAATGAAGTGAAAGAATTTTAAGTTTATAATTTACAACCAATTACGCTTGCTTTTTATCAGAAATTTACCTAAAAATACTGGGTAAAGAATTTATTTTTAATTACTGCGTTTCTTTCTTTTTTTTCTTTCTGTCTTTTTTTTTTTAATAGCAATATTTATTTTTATTATTTATTTATTTTAAACTGCACAACTATTAAAAGCTGCCATGAATTTTACTTTTATCAGTCTCATTTTCTAAAATCGAAATTTGAAATTTTATGCAGCTAACGATTTATAATATAAAAAAATGTACTTGAATTTTATTCTACATTTTTATTTATTTTTTCAATATTAAACCATGGATATTAAAGTAATTTCTTTTATAATTCTTACATGAATATTTTTTTCTTTTTTTCAGTTTTCTTTATTACAGAAAATAATGGAAAACTTTTCTTTCTGCCGCACACATATATATATTCTTGATAATGGTAAAAAAATATAACAAAAATTGTAGATCAGCTCAATTTATTTAATTGATAATTACATGCAAAATATTTTAAATAAAAAATTATTATTTTTTAAAATTTTTATTGAGTATTAAATTTTATTTAATTATAAAGCATTCTAATGATAATAATAACAAAATAAAAATCATACAACTTCTCCTGCTAATAAAACATGGCATTATTGAAGAGAATCATCGTCAAAAATATTGCAGAAATCATTTTGGCAGGCGTTGAGCTCGAACACACGTCCTTTACAAAAATTCAGAGCTTTAAACTGCTGCGTTTGACCACTACGCTAGCAGGGACTCGCTCAATATTTCTCTAAGATAAAGAGGTTCGAAAAAGAGTTGACGCATGCGCAAATGTGTCAATATTGGTCTTACTGATCGTGATCTTACAGAATTCTCTTTACGTTTTAATATATATGATGAGACATGGATCGTATAAAAAATTTAAAAGGTAACTTTTTGAGTGTCAATGCCAGGACTATTTCATCAACACAATCTTGTTTCCTATCCTATTTTGAACACTGCTATTAACAATGACTACGTATCTCGAACAGGGAAAACTTTAAAGCAAGTAATAAACTTTATAATATACTTATAGCAACTTAAAAGGTGACAAAAACATATAAAAATATTATTTAATGCAACCCGCATTTCGAACACACAAGCGTTCATTTTCAAAGGGGAAAAAGTTGACTGATTTTCCCTTTGATTTCCTTTGAAGATTCCCTTTGAAAATGAATGCTTGTGTGTTCGAAAGATCTCGGGTTGCAATAAATAATATTTTTATATGTTTTTGTCACCTTTTAAGTAGTTATAAGTATATTATAAAGTTTATTAATAACAAGATGAAAATTTCTTTCACGACACTAGTGTTTGAAAAAGCGTTTTGACTCTATGATTAAAGCAAGTTTCAATCTTTTTGAAACCCACTGTATAAACCACATCTAATATTAATCGGAGATTTATAAATGTATTTCGTTGTGACTTAATGCATTAAATACAGATATTAGAACTTGATTATAATAAATGCAGGAACTGACTTTTAGTGGGACCATGACATAAATTCATGTTAATTATGTTTTATTGTACACCATCCAAAATGTGACATTCCTATGCTGTGATTGCATGTGATTTTTTCAGTAATTATTACTAAGTTGTATACCATAATCTGTGTCTTGTAGACCTAACAATGTAAAAAACGTTATTTTTTTCAAAAAAATGCATCCACTCTTCTAAAAGTAATTCAATTGCATGGTAACGTTGAATAAATGTATTTAAATGAAAACAGTTGTATGTGTCATGAATGTAATTGAAAAAAATATTACAATTATGCATTAGGATAAAATCACCTATCATGGTCCATATACCAGTAATGGCCCATTTAATATTCCTACGGTGCTAGACGCGAAAGTCCCGTCATTTGAATTTATTGCCAATGAGAAGTGATAAATGGTCTTTCGACTGTCACATTATGCCTTTGTTTTGGCAAATCAACGCATGTCACGTAAACAATGGCTGCTCCTAGCGAAGCTTCTTTTTTTCCGTTTCAGCTGTGGTTTCTTAGCAATATGTTTAGTGAATAAAGTTGGATTTCGTGCTGTGTACGAAATTTTCAAGGCGAGTAAACGAAAAAGTAAGTTTTATTAACTTATATAAAGTTTATGGAATATGTAAACATAATTATTAAGATTAAACTACAGAAGCCACGTCCCTCTAACTCAAATCAGACCTCTTCTCTTTCCTGAAGTAGCATTGTGTTACCTTTTTTTCCTAAATCCAGCTTTCCTATTGCCAAAATTCTTAGACAGCATGACTTCAGAATAATTTTTACCCCTACGAATATGCTTACCCTCTCGAAACTGAAAGATCCTATTGCGTTATACAACTCATGGGGTATCTATAGTATTAATTGCCAGTGCGGTCTTTCCTATATTGGACAGACCAAACGGAGTTTAAAATTTCGTATTAAAGCACACCAACAATATATTCAAAAACAGGAAACCAATAAATCTTCAATTGCTAAACATTGCTGGGAGATGAACCATTCTTTTGGTTTTAATTCAGCCAAAATTATCTCTAAACCCATTTCTATATACGAACGTAACTTTCTTGAAGCATTTCATATGTACAAAAATTATGACAATATTATGATAGTGAATTTGCTATCCCCCCTTTATCAGATTGCTGGAAGTATTTCATAAAATCCTCTTTTGCTTAATTACTACCATTTATTTCACATTTCTGGCTGCATTACCTATAATATTCTCCCATTGGCTGGTACCTGCATTTTCCTGTTTCCCCATCGTTAATGAATTTCTCAGTTGAATCCGCTTCTGCTCTATATAAATGAGCAAGTTTCCGTTATTTTTTGCACTGGGGACGGTACGCTAAACTAATTTTTGCTTATTCTGGCGTTTTTAACGTTGCTTTTAAATTTATAATATGTAAACATATCGGTGTTATCAAAAGAAGCTTATTAAGCCAACTATTGGGTGGGCCACTACTGATACTCTTTTTTCATGATCGCAGTAGTGATGGCACAGTCTTACTTTTTATATTTTATAGCTATGTGTTATCATTCATTAAAATTTTTAATACATATATTTCTTTGGAACATTTAATGCAAAGTGTTTGAAAACAAATTTATGTTAGCATAAACCGCTTATCCATGTCCACTTTATTCTATGCTTTTTGTACTCGCGGCATTCCTTTTTAAATGGCATAATTGTTGGGGTGGGCCACTACTGGTACTGTTTTGTCATGATCGCAGTACTGATGGCCCACTCTTACTTTTTGTATTTTATAGCTATGTGTTATCATTCATTAAAAATTTTAATACATATATTTCTTTCGAACATTTAATGCAAAGTGTTTGAAAATAAATTTATATTAGCATAAACCTCTTATCCATGTCCACTTTATTCTATGTTTTTTGTACTCGTGACATTTCTTTTTAAATGGCATAATTTACTACTCTTTTAGACTAGAATCTACACCCTAACTGCTTAAGTTTGAAATTAGAACTAGCGTTTATAGCCAGCTATGAACATTAAAAATTTAGATTTAAGATTTCTAGAGTGCAAGGTAGTTCAGTAGTAAAACGTTTGCTGAAGAGGGATTTATATCTAGGCCGGGCTTCGTATTTAGTGAGCAAAAATCTTGAAAAAAAAAGAAACTTTTTATTTTTCAGTATGTTTAATTAAGTTATGAAAATAATTCAAAACAATTTTAACTTTAAATATTTGTAAATATTTTTATACTAATATTATAATGAAGAAACGTTTGAATGCAGGGGTTAATCTATGGAATTAATAACCCATTTGAAAAATAATGTTGGCAAAATGATGGTGACAGCCTGTACTACACTATAGGTATATTTTATGTTGGTATCATAATCCCAACGTAATGTAGGACTAAAATCTTTCTAAAATGCATATTTTTGTGATTTTAAAGGGTATAGAAATTAGAAATTTGACTTGATGGTAACTTGCAAGATATAAATACTCTCTACAAGCAGTTTATAAAAAACATTCGAAATTCAAAAAGGATTTAAATTCGCAGAAAACGTTTTCTGTAGAATTACGATTTCTATAGAATTGTTAAGGATATAAAATTTAAACTTGACATGGCTGTTATTTTAGGTAGCTTTCATTACAAAAAGCTACCTATTGCAGCCGTTCCGAGGAAAACGATTTCAAAAAGTTTTGGTATATTTATATCGATCATGACCCCCAGACCCCAAAACCACCCTCCGTTCAAAAGTTGATATATATATATATATATATATATATATGATCTTTGTCACACTATAACTGTCGTATTTATGAACCGATTTGAATGTAACTTGGTGTGTACATAGTACATACCAATGTCTCGACCGAGTTTGTTGGCCAGCTCCATCCGCCATTTTGTTTCAAAATGGCGGCCATTTAAAATTAAAAAAAAATTAAAATTTGAAATGTGGTACCAAAAAATTGAAAATGGAAAAATATTTTTTTCTTATGTGTTTGACCTTTATACAAGGACTAGCTGCCTTCGCCCGCTACGCTGGTCGGTTTCTTCAAACGAAACTTTAATCAAACGAAATATATCGCTGTATTTGATCTTGTGTTTCATAGCAATATATACATCTATCTCCAATGATCTTCCGCATTGCTGAAAACAATATGAACGCCATTACAGTTTCATATCTTTTAATGGCTCAGACAAAGTTTGGACTATTAAAAAGCAAACCTCTTAGTCGATTATTTACAATCGAATATGGAAAGAACGGAAGAACAATATGTAGCATATTAAAATCATCCCTGAAAATTTAAGAATGCAAATCTCATCAAAATCCGTTCAGTAGAATCTTCTAATAAGACTATTTTTTAATAATCGGGTTCACTAGATTAATGAACAATCACCTATAATTCTATGGCAAAGCGATGTAGAACAATATGTTTTATATTCTAAAACCTTTCTTGAAAAAGTGTATAACAACCAGTGCTAATTCCTTCGAACTTAACCCAATAGAAACTTTTAAAAAGGGTAATCTTTCCACATAGGGTTCACTGATTAAAGCACTTTCGCACATAATTCTATAAACTAAGCAACTCTGAATGATATGTGTTATATACGAAACTCTTTTTTGAAAATTTTTCTAACTAACAATGCAAGCCTTCTCAAAATCCATTCAAAAGAACTCAAGTTATAAGTGGTCGGACCGAAATTGCTCTCTGTATTCTATATGTGGAGTAGATAGTTAAATATATTTTTCAGTATCGCGTTAACGTGATTGTAGAGCTTTCAGGAATGTAGCGTTGCCTATATGCCGTAGGCCTTCTGGATTTTTTTAGAAACTCTACACACCCTCCATAGCTGTAACATATATAGTCGCTAGTATATATACCCTCTGCCTGTAGATACTATTATCCTACTTTTTTACAACTACACCACTGAAAACTTTCCTCATAGCTCCATAACTAAATATGTAGAATGATATGTTAAATATTGAAACAATCCCTGAAATATTACCTAATTGTGTAACTCTAATTAAAATACGTTCAGTATAACTTTAAATAAAAGGAAATCTTTCGTAATCAGGCTAACTTTTTCTTGTAATGTGATTTTCTGCAATCTGATTTGTTGTCAAGTTTATGGTTCAGAGAAAACAATAACACAGAAAAAAACTTCGCTAAAGAGAAGTACCATCCATGCAAGAAGTACCAATCATGTAAGAAGTTACCAATCATGCAAGAAATAGCAACCAAATTGTAAACGGGTGGAAGGAAAGACAAATTTGAATTTTAGGTACTTCTTAGTTATCCCGTCGACCAATTTCGCCAAATTATATAAATCGCCAAACCACTCGCCAAATTATACACATTGACATAATTTTTTATTTTAAATAACGAAAGAACAAATAAATTAGTAAAACATTAATAAAACTACAAATAAAGCATCGCATTAATGGTTTTATTGGCCATTATTGGCATTTAATCTTACATTTTGGCGACAGTAATTTGGTTGACGGGATCACTAAGAAGTACCGAATTTTATTTAATTACAATAGATGTATCTTTCATAATTGCGTTCACCTTTCTCTATAACTTTTCCAATAGCTCTATAACTAAGCAACATGTAAGGAGATGTTATATACTAAAACCATTCCTGAAAATTTATGTAATAGTGCCGCTTGGATCGAAATCTGTTCAACAGAATTTTTTTTTAAAGGCTAAACTTTAATAATCAGGTTCACTTAATTTTTTAAACTTTTCCCTTTATCTCTATAACTAAGAACGTAGAACACTGTGTATACACAAAATCTATTCAAAAAACATTACCTAACTAACAGTGGCATATCTTATCAAAATGTTATAAACAATCGAAATGAAATGCAAATTTCCGTTTTAAATATGTAGTAGATGATGATGATGATGATACGATTTTCTGTAATAGAATTAATCGTGACGTTTTCACTTCATACGTAAACGATGCTTTCAACATCGTAGCTAATACATATATTGGCGAGGTCTCCGATTACGGAAGATTAACCAGGAATCCCATGAACAACTATCCAAAGAAAGGTGAATATGTGGCTTTTGTGATACTTTTGTGTTAGCCAGGCGCAAGTAATAAGTCAACAAAGATTGTTTCCATACCTTATTCTTATTTTATTATTTTCATTCAAAATATAAACGTTTCACTCATTTCATTTAAAATACATGCATTACGCAAATTTCATTAAAAAACTGAAAACTGACTTAATGCCATAACTTAAAACAAAAAATTGTTTTTAATTTACATACGCGAAATATAACAACTGCCATTGGCAATTTTTAAAATGTTAATGGCGAGATTTACACATGGCTGACATAAAAGTACCCATTTTTTCTTCTTATACAGGAGCAAACGATAAATGCCAATGCATTATTTCAATTCCAATTTCTTCCATTGAAAAAAGTAAAAAAAGTGGTTACTTACGTACTATCTGGACCATGAGATAGATCGCCAAAAATGGTTGACAATTGCCAATCTTGTTTATCGTTTGCCAATTCCGTTCAAAACAGTAATTTAACGTTCTTAAATACATAACCTTGTTAAAAATGGCAAATTGTTTAAAGTAAATAAATAAATGAAATATATAACATTTAAACTACATATTGTAAATTATAATTAAAAAAAAACTATAATAATAAAATTAATTTAAAACTATAATAAATAAACTATCAAATGGGCAAAAAATTAGGGTTGCTGTAATTAGTGTAATTGTCTTGTATCTGACATGACCCGGATGTAAGTACCAAAAAAAATTTTAAGTCGTACAAACATTGCTTTCATTTTTTAATATTTTCGTTTTATAATGTTAATTTCACAGTGGATCTCTTACTTGTATTTTAAATAAAATCAATATATTTTTTCTTTTTTTTCAAGGCGTTTGTATTTATTTATTTTTTTCAAACTCATATAGTCGTTTTAATTCTTTAAACAAAAGAATTAACAAAAATATTTAATTTGAATTTCTTCCGTTGCTACAGTAACGGATGTACAGTATGAATGAATATGGATGAATTATCACTTTTAATGTTAGATATTTCGATGTTCTGGCGCCAAAGGCATCGCCAAATTAGAAAAATATGAAATATCTCACGAACTATTGGACTTAAAAGAATTTGGTTAGCACCATTCGATTCAGCATACAAAAATACACTGAAATATGTTATCAGTTGAAAAATAACTATAAAATAAGATTTTAAAGGAATTTTTTAAAAGTTCGTTCTCCTTTTTACCCCACTTAGGGGTGGAATTTTAGAAAATCCTTTCTTAGCGGCACTCAATGTCATAAGAAGTATTTTTACCCCAAGTTTCAAGATTTTAGGTTCAGTAGTTTGGGCTGCGCGTTGATTAATACAAAATCCAGACTTTCTTTTATACATATAGATTCCGGGACAGTTTTTGTTTCGTCTATACCTTAAAAAATGGCTGAGTTATAGCACTTTGAATTTCTAGCGTCGCTGACCTTTTGAAACGTCCTGATTTTTGTCACCCGATAACAGGCGTATTTAAGAACCGATATGGATGTACCTTCGTGTGTACATAGTACATACCAATGTCTCGACCGAGTTCGTTGGCCAGCTTCATCCGCCCTCTTGTTTCAAAATGGCGGCCATTTAAAAAATTTAAAAAAATTTAAATTTAAAATGTGGTGCCAAAAAATTGAAAATGGAAGAATATTTTTTTCTTATGTGTTTGACCGACCTTTATACAAAGATTCCGGAGCAGTTTTTGTTTCGTCTGTATCTTAAAAAATGGCTGAGTTATAGCACTTTGAATTACTAGCGTGGCTGACATTTTGAAACTTCCTGATATTTGTCACGCGATTACAGGCGTATTTATGAACCGATATGGATGTACCTTCCTGTGTACATAGTACATACCAATGTCTCGACCGAGTTCGTTGGCCAGCTTCATCCGCCATCTTGTTTCAAAATGGCGGCCATTTAAAAAATTTAAAAAAGATTTTTAATTTAAAATGATGTACCAAAAAATTGGAAAATGAAAAAGATTTTTTTCTTATGTGTTTGACCTTAATACAAAGATTCCGGTACAGTTTTTGTTTCGTCTATATCTAAAAAAATGGCTTAGTTATAGCATTTTGAATTTCTATTGTGGCTGACATTTTGAAATGACCTGATTTTTATCACGCGATAACAGGCGTATTTATGAACCGATTTGGATGTAACTTGGTGTGTACATAGTACATACCAATGTCTCGAACGAGTTCGTCGGCCAGCTTCATCCGCCATCTTGTTTCAAAATGGCGGCCATTTAAAAAATTAAAAAAAAATTAAATTTAAAATGAGGTATCAAAAAATTGGAAAATGAAAAAGGTTTTTTATGTGTTTGACATTGATACAAAGATTCCGGAGCAGTTTTTGTTTCGTATATATCTTAAAAAAATGGTTGAGTTATAGCACTTTGAATTTCTAGCATGTCTGACATTTTGAAACGATCTGATATTTGTCACGCTATAACACACGTATTTATTAACCTATTTGGATGTAAGAAGGCATGTGGATAGTATAAAGCAATGTCTCGACCAAGTTCGCTGGCCAGCTTCATCCGCCATTTTGTTTCAAAATGGGGGTCAATTAATTTTTAAAAAAAATTATATTTAAAGTGAGGTGCAAAAAATTAGAAATTGAAAAATATTTCTTTCTTAAGTATTTGACCTTGATATAAGGATTCCGGAACTTTTTTTGTTTTGTCTTTATCTTAAAAAATGGCTCAGATATAGCAGTTTGAATTTCTTTATGCGGGTGACATTTTGAAAAATCTGATTTTTTGCCTGCGACAGCACTCGAATATATCAACCGATTCCGATGTGATTGAGCATGTGCACAGGAATTACTAATTTCTCGTCCAAGTTCACGTGTTAGCCTCATCCACCATGTTGTCTTAAAATGGCTGGCATTTCAAGATGTCGCCGAATTTTGCAACCAAATATAAGTTACTTTAAATAACAGCAGCTTAGATAAAGCTGACTAATTTCGCGAAATTCTCATTCATAAGGAATTAGTATGGATAAAAATTAGTACTGAATCTTCTGTAATCGATTTCAACCAAATTGAGTTTCGTGTGTTTGAATAACACAAGCTAGCTTTTTAAAAATAAGAAATATGAAAGCTACCTCTTCCCCCCGGCACTGGCCGGAAGGACTTTTTAAATCGTAAATAATTCCGATTTTTCGTGATACTGAAGGGGCTAGAAACTTGACATGTGTTATGGTGGTTAAGATGCAAATGCTCGTGAAGAATGTGTTCTAAATTTTTTTTTAATTTAAAAGGACCAAATGAACATCAAACGTTCTACATTGCTATTTCTATGGTCTTGTTTGGAATGTAAACTTGAAATTTGATGTGGCTGTTACATTTAAGACAAAAATTCTCGCACAAAACTGCTTTTAAAGAATCTAAAAAGTTTTTAAAGTTCTAAAGTTTCAATATCTTTGATATCGTTGGGACTAGAAACTGAAAATTATCATGGTGGGTATTTATAAGATATAAATGCTCATTAAGAATGGTTTCTAAAATAAATCGCAATTTAAAAAACTTCAATGAACTGAAAATACTCTAAACGAATTACTTGGAATTGTTTAGAGAAATTGAAATTTTGATTTGCATGTTACATTTACTATGTACACGATAGTGTGTAGATATCTAATAAACAATTCGCTGCATGGGATGATACAGTTCCATTATTTTTTCTTTTGGCATCAAAGTAAGCAAACAATAAAACAGTGATTCTGCTGTATTCGTACAGATATCGCTTTTGTATTTTAGAATAGAGATAATGGCTCCAAAGAAACTGAGTAAAGAACAGGAGGATCGAGTTGAGAAGGCAGTTGATGTTGTTGAACATGGAATGTTTGTAATAACTGCAGCATCGTGGTTTAAAATACCAAGGTTTACATTGAAGCAAAGATTGAGTGGAAAAAAACCACAAAGAAGACCTCCCTCAATTTTGAAAACCGAAGAGGAAATTCTGCTAAAGAATTGGATTATTCACTGTGCAAAGAAAGGATTCCCCAGACGCAAGTGAGATGTTAAAGAGAATATCAAGGAATTTTTAGAGAAACAACCCGAAGTAAAAACACGTTTTACGAAAGGTAAGAGTTTAATCATTTATGTTTATATTTTTAATTTCTGAATGTCTCACACGCTAAAAGAAACTATTATTAGGAATGAAGCTATTATTACGTTTTATGAATGAACACGAAATGTCTTCGTCCTTTTTGTAGCAAAGAATGAACTGCCGGTAATTTTATTTGTGTATAGGAACAACACTCATCTTACGCGTGAAAACAATGAACATTGCAAATCTCTACAGATAATTTTGATACATTTATACCCAAATACAATCCATGTACTTCAGCCTTGTGACGTAGCTGCTTTTCGTCCGCTAAAAGCTAAGTGGAAAAAGGCCCTTCTTCGCCGGCGAAAAAATCATCCACATGAAGCTGTGAATAAAGTGCACATCGCTCCAATCCTAAAAATCGTGTTAGTAAACGACATGACTTGGCGAATAATGAGGGTAATAAAAAAAATGTTTAAGGGAAAAAGACTATCCATTCAATGCAGACGCGTAGACTATTCAAAGTGCAAGGGTCACATGAATAATGTGATGATTGTGGGCGATGTTTCAAGTAAAACCGCTTGCTCCAAACACTACACTGATAAATATATCGATTGAGGACTTCCATCAAGTCATCGGTGAGAGTATAGTGAAGACGTCGAAAATACTCAGCATCCACCAAGTTAAGAATCGGAACCTTTACACTGTTTGTATAATATTCTGGAGAAATAAACAACCGTTCAGAAACGGCAATGGATCCAGCTGAAGAAGAGTACTCAGACAAAGTAGACATCATGGTACCCCAGACAAGTACGAGCTTTAGTAACAGCCTTCGAAAAAATTCCTATTAATCTCAAAATTGTTCAGCAGGAGCCGAAGAGTTTGGACGAAACAATTTTTCAGAGCCGAAAAATACTAGGATAATACTACATCCACAGCTGAATACCGCTCTCAACGGTTAAAATAAATCCTTGAATGGCCGCACAGTCCAGAAACGAAAGATGGGAGGAGATCGGAGAGAATGCTTTTCATCCTGACATCGCAAATACGGATCGAGCTGCAAAAAGATAAGGTACGGAAAAAGAAGAATTGCAACAAGAAGAAGTAAAACAGAGAGAAAGAGCTCTAAAACTACAAAAAAAAAGAAGCTGAGATGGCCAATAAAATATTTCAGATGACCAACAAAGAAGACACCAAAATATCAGAGCAAAATCCTTCAAAAATAATCAGAAAAAGAAGAATCGACTTCGGTGGACCATCACTAATTCAGTGATGGGCCATTACGGATGCAAAGCGGGCCATTACTGATGTTTTTGTAGTTTTTAGTAAAACAAATCTTATAAATCTTACAAAATTTGACAATGTTGTTCAGATAAACAGTATTACTTCATGTTTGTAAGATACTTGTCTTATTGTGGGAAATGACGTTTAGAGTGAAAAGTCGAAGTTTTGTTAATTAGATAGTCGGAATAAAAATATAAATTTTGTCACAGAAAACTAATCTTATACATGCAAACATGTCAAATTTGCCTGAGAGTTGTAAAAATGTATATGAATGTATAATGTAGTAACCTATCTGCAAAGATAGCTTAACAGACAGCAAGTGTTTAAAAAAATGATGGGCTTGAAGATAAGTATGAAATTGAAATTGTAGTATTAAAAAAATGAATTAAAATAGCAAGGCTTTAACAAAAAGAAATGTGACTGAGAGTTTAATATACTATTAAATTTAAAACCAAAATTTCAGATTGTTAAAACTTGCCATAAATGACTAATATTTAAAACAGAGAAAACATACTGATAATGTTAAAAATAATAAGTGAAGGCATGAAATGACAGTGTAAGTGAATTAACCAACAAACAACCGTTTCGTGGCACCGGTAAACCAATAATGGATGTAAAACCTTTTTCACCTAATTCCTCCTGGCCAGGGAGTAATCAGATGAAAAAGAAAACAAAATCACATTTATTACTACATTATGATAACTAATTTACCAAAAACTAAAACAAACTATTAATGCACATGGAAACTAACTGATCTATGTAAAATATTTAATTACATAGATTAACCTTGAATTGTAATATTTAATCACCTTTATATATAAAAAAAAACATGAGCATTTTTATTAATACTGATATGACATTAAAAAAAAACATTGTATACTCTTATTGAGCTAACTTATTGAAATTTTTAAAATAGTGCAAACCTAGAGAATTGAAAATAATGAATAATTAATCCTACACTATCACAAAGTAATTTTCAATTACTCCTGCACCATAAATTAAAAACGATTTATACCTGAAAAATGATTTACAGAAAAACATGCAGCCTACGAGACATATACGAACATGCCTACGATAAAATATAAAATACACAAACTAAACTTATCATATTAATACCTGTTTCCTGTACCTTGAAAGAAAGAAAAAAACTTAACTTCACTATTGACTTTAGTTAGTAATTAAGTATTAGCATTAATATTAATACAAAATAGTTACAACAAGACATTCCAAGTAAAAGCACTTTATATCAATGAGAACTATAGACACAAAAAACACCTTGTTGAATCAAAATTGTAAATTGACCTATTTTTATACATCAACATATTTTAATTGAAGCTTTTTACTGACATTATGTTACAGAAATTATATCTGAAAAAAAAAATTCGTATGGTGTAATACGATCTCAAAGATCGATGTGGTGGAGTTGTAGTATGTCAATAAATGATGCACATTGCAAGCACAGTCTTTCTTTAACACAAAGTTCACTTAAGATAAAGTTCTGAAATGATAAATTCAGTTACTTTATGTAATTTCTTTTCTTTTTTTTTTCTTTTTTTTTTTTGCAGAAGACGACTTGCGACTGGTACCACGGTATCATTTGTCGCGAAGGTATATTCATGTACTTAAACTCCGTGATCCATTAAATTTTAATTAAGTTTTGTGTAGCGGTTGAAGATGAAGCAGCGTGTCTGGCCATAACCCTAAACGGGACACGTGTTGGCGGAGTGCGATTGCAACAACTCAGGTGACTTGACTATTCGCAACCTCTGCAGAAACTTGATATGTCGTTCAAAATAATTGATATGGCTTCAAACCACCTTACCTCTCTCCATAGGAAATAAAACAGCATTACCATGGATGAACTGTATAGACTATTGACGAAGGGCGACATCGTGGAAAGTAAAGGAGGCACAAGGCTTGACGTTGTACAAAAACTGTTATTAGTAAATTCAGGAGCTCTTGAATCAGGGATGGGCTGGTGATGAACGCATACAAAATATTTTTTACGACTTAAAACGTTTAAGTGAAGATATTGTAGGAATGCGTTTTGAAGAAGCGCGACGCCGGTGAGAGCCATTTTGGCATCCTCCGTGTCAGGGTGAACTACACTAACGAAAAGAGTCACCTACTAGGTGAAAGGTTTCTCATAAGACTGACTATTCTGCTCCAAAAAAAAAAAAATCGCAAGAAATGCAACGCGCGCAGTTTGGCGAATCGACCAGCGATCCAACCAATTAGAACGCACAGAGCAGGCTAGCCATGCCTGCATAATGGAAATAGCGAGCGAACGATGCACGCTAACAAGGGCGATAACGAACGTAATCGGAACACGCTTCGAACGGCAACTGAACGAATAATAACCCTTTTCCCTCGCGTCGACCTAACATGGCGAACTGCCGAAAATGGCAGATATAAAACTGGAAATAAATAAACACTTACGATCGTAGCGATGGGAGATGAAAATATGAACAAATTGCCGTAGGAACAAAAGTGGAATACCAAATTAATGGGAATCGCGAATGCTGAACAATGGGAATATCGTCGAAATAATTAAATATTAAAGATAAATTACTAAAAATAGTTAAAATTACGATAATTACATGGGACTAAACCACGTGCAAGCGGCCGATCGTAACTTCGATAAAAAAAAAAAAAAAAAAAAAAAAAAAATGGCGCGTTTATAACGTGACAGCTATATTTTTATTATATATGGTTTTCATTAGAATCTGCAAAAAGTGTGCTTGTTTTCCTGTCTATATTCTTGCCTGTATTTTTACTTTATAAGCTATAGTATTCTTAAAAATTGCTTCAAAATCACAAAATTTGACTATGTAGTTCGGATAATTAGTATTACTTCAAGTTTGTAAGATACTTGTCTTATCGTATACAGTGATTTTTACAGTGAAAATGCGAAGTTTTCTTTAGATAGTCGCCTACAGAGAATCAAAATGAGCAATATTAGCAGCAATGCGGTCTAATATGCATAACAATATTAGGTTGTGCAAGAGAGCTCAGTTGTCTCTCTCTAAAATACGCCAAATATCCTGCAATAAGTGATTTTCGAAAAAATAAATTAAGGAGCAATTCCTTAAAGGCAGCTTTATTTTTATCTAAAAATTACTAGTTCTTTATTTCTCATCTACTAAAGCTCGAAATATATAAATCTTAATTTTTAAAAAATCTTATACTCGTTTTATAATACATACTTTGATTTATAAACCTCCGATATGATATACCTTCATTTTCATAAACATGTCCATAAAAATTCCACTAATAAAATAAATGTAAATGAGCAGGACAGATATTGCATAGCTGCTAACATCTACGTTTTTTCGTATACATTTTTTTTAAATAAAAATCTCACTATTGCATTTCAAACAGAAATCTTGTTAATGGAATCAATTCTGCGATTAAATAAGACTTAAATAGCTATTGGAAATAGTGGTAAAAAAGCGTAAACTTTAGTGCTATGGCGTCATACATGATCTCTGTATATTTACCATAAGACGTTATTCTCTAAATTTACATTTAATTGGGTAGTCAGTTAAAGGGGGTTGGCAAGCATTAAGAAGCAGAGAGTAGAGCTCCCTATGTTATTTTTAAAATACGAATAGATTTGGATTCTCTTGTTTGAATAGATTTTTAAAGGTTATTGAAACAAAATTTGATTTATTGAAACAAAAAAAATCCTATTCATGTTTTAGCTCATTCTATTCTCAAATTCTTACATAAAAGTATTAATTTCGTCTCCAAAGAAATAATATTTACATATATTTCAGGTTCAAAGATTTAATTCTATCTGTTAAATTAATTTACTTATAATACTTCCCATATGTATTTTCATCACATTCTTTATATAGTTTTATTTTTTTTTTCTTAAGAATCTATTAAATGGTCGCATTCTTTTACAGCAAACAATAAAAGTAATATCACTCTTCTGCTATATATCAGATCACAAGAGTATTCTGTACATTCTTTAAAACAAAAACGAGAAGTAATTGTAGTTTCATTTTGCAACTATTTCAGGAATGCAAAGTAATGGTTATGATATTTCAGTTGCGATATAAACATTCCGCAACTAAATTAATTTATTTTATGGTATGTTATATGGCGAAATTTTTGTCTCGTGATACTAAAGCAAACATATATAAAAAGCTGCATTAATAGATTTTTATTTGAACTGTTGTAACATATTTTTTCATTCTATTCCGTGCATGTATTTTTTTTTCATTTGCACCGGAATAAAACTTTGGACTTTTCCGTTTTAATCTAAGTATAAGCATTATGATTTAAATTATAAAAGACTGTTTAACCTACAAGAGTACTTTTAATACATTGATTTTTAAAATGTTATTAGTATACCTGTTAAAAACTATTTTTCCTTCAACATAGTTATACAGTCAGTACCTGGTCAGTATATGGTCATCCGCTTATAAGGTCATCTCGTTTATAAGGTCACTTTTCGTAAGTCCATATTACTGAATAGGTATTACGTGTTAAAGTACACCACCTACAGTCAATTTTCAATGGCTGCTATCGGATACATGGTAATATGGTCATCTTTTGTCTCCCTTTTTACTACAAAATATCTTATAGTTTTATGCTTTTACCTTCCCTTTTTTAGGGTGTACAGTGCCGAATACACGTATCATTCACATTCAAGTATCTTCAACTGTCGACAACTGTCTTTTTAAAAGCTTTAGAAAGGAGTGGTTGGACATCCTGAAGGAGGAACTTCTTTCCTTCTAGTCAATGTTGCCCTTTTTCCATCGTTGGATCTCTTCTGCGTTTACTAAAATCCGCAAGTATGAACTTCCGTATTGTAAAGAAAGGCCAGTTGACATTTTTATAGCTTTATAATCAAGGAGAGAGAGACCGTTTCCTTTTTAAACGGAGCCTTAGAGATCGCGATAATATTGCATACCACGCGACTAGTTTCGCGTCGACACTCGGAGAATGGGATCTCCTCTTCCCGGCTGTGGCCTATAACAGAAACTCTTTCCAGTCCGTAACAATTTCCAAAGCTCTGGAGATTTCTCCCGTAATTGCCGCATTAGATACCAATTCTTGGAAAATATGTCATCACCCCTTGCGACCGAATGAACGTTGTTCTCCGTGCACAGAAAAGTTAAATCACGCATTTTTAGTTTTTTCTATTTTCCATTACTGGTCGCTGCGTGTAAAATCATCATTCATTTGTTAATTGTCATTTGTGAATGAATATAAGATATCAGCACAACGAAAAATGTGACAATTGCGGAAAAAACAAAATTGGTAGAAAATTTTGAAAAATCGAATGTATCAGAAGCAGCTTTCGCTAAGATTGATGGAATAGAGAGAGCGACATTGAATAACGTCTTAGGGTTCAAATCTTGTTAAACAGAAGATGTGATCAACCAAAAGAGAAAACGAGAACATGTTTCAACATTTGAGAATGTTGAGAAAGATCTTTTCTCTTAGATAAAATGTTCCAGATTGCAGAATGTTCCAATACATGGATTATCGTTAAAGCAAAATCTCTAAAAATTGCTGCATAACTAGGAAAACAGAATTTTACTGCCAAAGAATCGAATAAATGGCTGTAAAGTGTTAAGTGACTTTCTCAATAGGTACAGACCTTGTTATGTTCTTAATTTTCATAAACTTTGGCTGTTTTTCTTTTAATGTTTTGCCAGATAAAACAGTTACTTATAAGAACGAAAAATGAAGTGGTGGGAAGGTAAGCAAAAAAAAAAAAAAAAAAAAAAGATTGCCCGTTTTTTTAGTAGCGAATATAGATGGATGGCACAGAGAAATTGACTCCATTGGTTATTGGCAAATTTCACAATCCTCGTTATTTGAAAAACTGCAAATCTTTGCATGTATCCTACGATGCGAACCGAAAAGCCTGGATGACAATAAACAAGTGTGAAAAAGAAATTCGGCTTTTAGATAAAATTTGCACAGACAAGTGACTATAATCGTAGACAACTGTACCGCCCATTGCATGATTCCCAATTTAAGTCCGATTGAATTTGTTTTGTTACCTTCAAACTGAACCAGTATGGTACAACAGTTAGATCTAGGGTTTATTAAAAATATTAAGATAAATTGTCGAAAGCTGCTTCTAAAAGACGTCATTGCTGCCATTGATCAAAAGAAGAAGTTTCGCGTGACTATGTTATAGGCCACATGTTACGTAGACAAGAGTTGGAATATGGTATCAAAGAAGACCATTGAAAATTATTTTTGACATCATTGGCTTCCAGAATGTGAAGAATTATCGTTCAAAGACAACGACAATGATGATGATGGTGATGATGTGTTCCTATTTGAAGTTGCATGAGAACTACGAAATGCCGTTTGCACAATACATGACGAACGGCCATACGCAGTAGTTGACAATGACATCACTAATGGACTTCTATACTGGAAATATTTTTGGAAATTTTAAATATAAAGATTGATGGAAACGATGATAATGACAGTGAATTCGAATTAGAACCGACGACGCGAACAGAAGCTCTCAAAGCACTAAATACATTCAGATATTTTTTTACCAATCCCAAAGGCACTGAGGAACATTTTAAAGCTGTTCGTGAATAGGAAAAAGTAGTTTTAACAACTACGATAAAAAAAAACCTGCATAAAACATTTTTTTTTACTATTATGAGTATACTCATCAATTCGAAATTTTAAGTGTAAAGCAATTCTTGTTTATACGTCTTGTTTTATAAATTGTATGTTCATAGCTTCTTTGTACATTATTGTACTGATATAACTAACTTATTAAAAATATTTAATTGTCTAACATAAAATTCCTCCTTACACCGCATATAAGGTCACCCCGCTTATAAGGTCATATTTTTCAGGAACGCATGGGTGACCACATAACCGATACTGACTGTACATACCTGTCAACCTTTAAAACGTGTAAAATTTGGCAGCTACACTGTAAAAGAAAAAATCTATATTTTTAACTAATGGTGCAGGCACCTCGGCTGTAAAATTTAGAAGCCGATATCTTTCAGAGAGCTGTAAAATTTCTCAAGTCTGGGAAAAGTCATGTTCTTATTGGCCACGTAGTAAATAACTCGATTTTTACTGTACTTGTTGCTTGAATTCGCTTTCGCAGCATCGGTGCTTTAATTTGATTTAAAAGCATCGGCACTTGAAAATATACAAAGTAACGTACAGCAAAAACCATTGTATTTTACAAAAAAATATGCTGCCATCCTGGCTACCAACACAGTTAATGTAATATTTACAAGCTGTTGTTTTTAAGAGTGCTGTAAAATTTCTCTCAAGTCTGGGGGGGGGGGGGGATTTGCGCTGCTATTTTCTACGTGGTGCACGTGACAGAAATATTTCAATTTTTAGTTCACTTGTTGCTTGAATTCGTTCTCAGATCATCGGTGCTTGACAAATTAAAACATAAAGTACTGGGAAAATCCCAACATTTTTTTACAGTGTATGATTATAAATTGAGTGTCCAAAATTGCTAATACAACCATTTTCATATATATATATATATATATATATCCTTCTATATATATATAAAGTTTTAATTTGGAAATGGACCAATGAAAATCTGCGTAGATATTCCGGGTAGATCGCATCCAATTTGAATGCTTAAGCATGGCCTTTGATCGTTAATATTAAAAAAACTGTTGCATACAAAAATATGACAATCGGTGGTATTATAGAGAAATGTTTGATAAATACGCTGATGCAGACATTTTTCAAATCGAAAATTTATTTTAAGAGATATTTAATGCTAAAGTTGGACAAAATCGTTCCATAGAAAAAGTTTTATTGGAGCAAAAACTATACATGAGAATTTAATCATTTTTTAGAGTTAAGTTCCAGTTAAGTCATTTTTAGAGTTTAGTTTTAAGTTCCTGGTGTGGAGATTGCATTTATTATTCTTACTTGACTCATTTTTTGAGGTTTTATTTCAATTTTAAATTCCAATTTTCAGCATTTCGAGAGATATTTTTTACAAATTTTAGAAAATGTTATTAATTTAAACTGTTGCCAGTTGTATAAACAGCGCAAACAGGAATGTTTACTTCAAATTAAAAAAAAATATTTACACGTGACTATTACAAACAGAAAGAAAACTTTAAAATTAGAATTAAATGATTACATGTTAAAAGCAGGAAAATTACGTCATAAGAACCATAGGCGCACAGATATCATATACGCGCAATTTTTTTCCGACGCCAATTTGGCGAAACAATAATAGCATAAACAACAACATACGGGTTACAATATCAAGCAAAATAACGACACTTTAGCACCAGTTAAGTACCCGTTGCGTATATGAAATTGGCGTCAGAAAAAAAAATTGCGCCAATATAGGGCGTATATGACATCTGTGCCGAACCATATTTGCACTTGAATTTTAAAAGAGAAACAAAATCTTAAAATAAAAAGAAAATCATTATTATGCGTTGAAACTTGTAATTTGAGGAAATTACGTCATATTTAAAATGGCAAAAATATAGCAAAGCAATTTAAATTGAAAAATATATTTGCGCCAGATATTTTGAGATAATCTTTTCAACTATTATCGTGAATTCGAAGACAACGCAAATAATATTTCCTTCTAACAACAAAAGTATTTTCACGTGAATATTAATAAGAGAAATAAAACTTTGGTGTAAATTACGTCAGATTTGAAACGATACACTTAAAATGAATTATTTAAAAGAACTATCTTATAGCGCTGTTAAAAAATACCGGGAGACAATGACACTGTTTACTTAATTCATTTTACATTAGCTTATTTTCAAATGTTTAACTAATTTTTTTAATTAAATACGAAAACAGCCATTGTATCACTTAACAGCAGCAGATTTGGCCTTAAAAATCCCCAATCCTAGGAAAACGAATGGAAACCTGTTTACAGAGAGATCGCTACTGTTTTTTTAAATTTTAATTCAATATTTTTAAAGCCGAACAAATAGCGTGCTTTTTGGATTTTGGTGTGCCTGAACGGGGGTTGGCGAGCGTAGCTCGTAGGGGGCAGAGCCCCCTAGTATATATATATATATATATATATTGAGAGAGATAAAGAGAACTTGTTAGATGTATTTTGACATTAAAAGGTATTATATATATCTTTAGATAAATAGATAGAAAACTAGAATCTCAATCCGCTAAGTCAGAATTTTTCGGTGCGTTCGTAAATATATAAATACGTAAAACCTATAGTTGTCGTCTAGTCCGTCCGTCTATCTGTCCGTCTTTCTGCATATAACAGCGACTAACCAATTATCAAAAACTACCCAACCGAATGGTTTCAAATGTAATATATATAATCGTAGTAGAATTTTGTTGAGTCATTTGAAATTTTATGAAAATCGAATCAAAACTTAAAAAGGTATTAATAAAAGTTTTCTTCATTCTATTAAATCCTATCATACGTAATTAGTTCAATAATATCCCATGATAGTTAATGATTAAAACTCCATGGTGACTATGGCCTATTTGAGATTGAGCCATATTATTTCTATATTACTGAATTTAATATGTATAATTGTAATAAATTTTGTATTCATGCATTTTTTCATAAGAGTGCAGCAGATATAACACCAAGGACTTGAAGCGGGCAGCCAGTGGTCTTCGAGGTCTGAATTTATTTTTGCCTACATTTTTATTTCAGAAAATGTTAGAAAAATTAAATTCAAATGAAAGGCATTTCACACACTGTATTTGAAAATCTCAGATTAATAAAATATTTTAAAAGCTCCCTAAGTTACACAAATTATAAACGTATTACGTACTTTTAAAAAAATGTTTTAAAAATGCAGCCCCTTACGAAATAAAATTTCAAATCTTCTCACATGATGTCAAGTCCACATTTCCATTCAAAGACACTTTCATTTTAACGATACCTCTAACTTTTAAGAAATTTCAATCATCATCGTTATTTTTTATGTTAATAAATGAGGACATGAGTTTCAAAACTCGCCTTATCAAAGTATTTAAAATCATGCTTTCTCTATGAATCCATTCTACCGGTAACCCTGCACCGAAGAAACACAACAACCTGCAATTAAACTAGTTTTATCCTGTATTTCTGCCGTTGTAAAACCTTGGATTGCAATGAAAATCAATGGAAGCAGTTAGAGGTTATTTGCAAATCCCCAAAATTTGATTTTCTGGATAAGGCGAGTTTTGAAACTCGCATTCTCAAGTATTTTCAACACTATTATCTTCTGGACTAAGTTCAAATACGAATGATAGTCATAAAGATTTTCGAATTTATACATGGATTTTAAATTACGTATCCGAAATTGCCTGCACTACCATCAGTATTATGACATTAAAATAACTATTTTAACAAATAGTTGGATTTACTTAGAAATCGACCTACTTCATTTATTACGTTTGTATTTTTACAAATTTATATATAATGCATAATTTGTGAGCACGATAATATTCAAAATACGGAACCAATTGAAACGAAATTGGGACAGTGCAAGTATCAAGGTGGAACAATCTTGCAAACACCTTCAATGAGTTTTTTTTTTTATCATGTATGTACCTGTTATAATTCTTTTAGACAGACGAACAAAGTTATTCGAATATGCTATACTCTCCGTTGAAAGCCGCTTACGGTGCATTTTAAAGATGGTTGAACTGTTCATTTTGATTCAAAAACATTAACAATAATGAAGATTATTAAAAGACATCTTCCAAATGCTAACTTTCTTTATATGAAAAAATTGACATCGTGTAAAATGCTGAAAGTGCGTGCATTTTATTTTTGAACAGTCCAATTATAAACACTGTCAGCCCCATTCTGAATGGTTAAGGCTCTAACTCATAAATGTTCTAAAGCGTAGATATCGTCTCGAGTTTATAAGCAGGAGATCGAGAATTTTAATCCAATCCATTCCTTTGTGTCAGCATTGCAGGTATATATACATATATTTACTTATTTTCTGGGCATATGCATCAATAATCGATAAGTCAAGTGGAGTCACGGGGGATTTTTTGTTATTTGTATTCATTGAAAAATCTGCTACATACGAACATTCTCATCGTCGGAATAACGCAAGCAATTCTGTTGCGATAAGAATTGCGATACTGGAGTCGCTCTAGCGGAATCTGTAATGTAAAAAAAATCTGCAAGCAGCAATTTAAAACCTTTTAAGCCTCTGGTGGGTGAAGTTTTTTCCACTGAGTTTTACTCCCTAAATGTCACAATCGCACCATAATTTCGAAAGAAAATTTCCTGTTTATTATGTGCACGGAGAAAATCATTTCCTTATTTTCAAATAAATTTCATAGTAAATTTTGATGCCATTGTGGGATTTTGGGCTTAAAATGTAGTGGGAAGAAATTCACCCACCATATGCTAAAATATTAGGTTAAGAGGTTGTTATCAACGAGACCAAGCCCTTTTTTCGAAACAAGAGCCATTTGAAAGTTATTAAAAGTGGGCAGTTAAATTCAAGCACCATAGCTGTTAAACTTCAGGATCTACCTAAAGCCAAATAAATATATTTTAAACTAAAAATTTAACCTAGTAAATGAAATCAAATAAGTACTTCATAGAAACAAAATGGGTTAAAATTTTGAATTAATAGAATATTTTCTAGAATCAGATTTCAAATTCTTTTATTAGAAAAAAACTGTTAAATATTTAAGATTGTATCATTTTTCAATGTTATGTATTCGACCAAGCCCCTTTTTCCGACACAAGAGCCATTTCGACGGCGCTCAAAAGCTGGCTATTAAATTAAAGCACCACAGATGTCAATGTTCAGGGACTTTCTAAACCGAAATAAACACATTTTGAACAAGAAATTTAACCTAGTAAATGAAATCAAATAAGGTTAAACTGTCCCAAAATGACATAGATTAAAGAAAAAATGCTTTTATTCATACAAATGTTTTCTCATGACCTTTATTTTTTACAAAGTAAGCTTGGAAATTATACAAGATGCAATGGTGTCTCTTAACCCTTATGTCAATGACCGGGTACATGGGTACCTTTTTTCTCTTTTCATCCCGTTTTGAGGGTAATATCAAAAGAAACTAAAATCAATTTATATCTCAATTATTTGTCGTAGTCACTGTCCATTAGTATAATCACTTTAAAATTTGCAATTTTTTTATTACTTTTTCGGGGCATTAAACATTTTTATACCTGTCATCAATGACCAGGGTACCCGGGTACCCATGTCAATTTTCTGTTTTTAAATACAGAAATTAATAGATTATTTAGATTTAGATCAATAAAACTTGAATTTAATTTGGAATAAAGGGATAGACATATTTTTTAAGGTAAAAAATATTTCATTTACGTAGAATTTTGTGGTCAAGCTGTACAATAACAAAAGGTGTAGGAATGTACATCACATACTGTGTTTATATGATTTTCTGGTTTTTCTGTGCCATTTTAGAGGTTCTAACAAGCACATATGACACAAACTGCTTTTATCCTTGTTTCATCTCACCTTAAGCTTTCTGGACAGGGTTCTGATATTGAACGTGTGGCAGCTTGAAATACGGTTCAAAGATTTTTTTCAGTTTACTTTCAATTCCGTATTTGGTCGAAAAATGTCTCATTTCCAGTGTATTTTGCGATTGATCTTGAATTGATGAAAGACTGAAGATCTCACCTAATTCCCGCAATAACAGGCGACGATTGTCTATTTTATTTATAACCATATCATTATTTGTAGTATGTATACTGTAAGTAGCAAGTGCTGCTATATCCACAATATAGAAAAATAATGCAAGTGGCCATTTGGTTGTAAGCCTAGGTGTTGTATATTGCCCCACTAAATTATCCATTATTTCGACTCCCTATTTCGCTTCCTTATAAAACTGAATCATTTCGAGTTTATCATTCGGTCCTGTGATGGTTTTATCATGATGCATAGTAGACATTAGAATGACAGCTTTGTACCTTTTTGGAACGTACGAACAAATACTTATGTCATCACGAAATCCAAATTCTGTGGATAAAACGTGCGCGATTTACATGGCCTTATTATTTGGGAAATATAAGGTATGTTTCTTTTCAAAGTTCCCACGGTTGTGAGATTCCATTATAATAAATGCTTGGCCAAAGAAAAGGAAGAAAAACAGTTGTCCATGGTCATGTTTTGTCCAGAATCTTTGAATAGGGAGCCGAAGTCTTTCACAACTCTTTCATCTTGGTTTCTTTCACGGTGTGTACCTGTTTTTCGCGTGCATAGTTGGCCGTTAAGAAATTAATAATTATTTGCATCACATAACCACCATATTTTGATCCCATATTTAGCCGGTTTAGACGGAATATATTGAGGAAATCTTTGTCTTTCTCGAAGCGGAAATAACTGCTCATCAACTGGGTACTCTTCCGTCGACATGTATGTTTTCAATAGGTTAGTATTTAGCATAGTCCATAAATCACGAATTGCTGCTCCTTTAACATTTTGAAGACATTCCACTCGTGTGTTCTGGTTGTCAAAACGAATAAATTTAAGAATATTCAAGAATCGGTCTACACTCATATTTGCTCGATAAAACATATATAAATTTTCCACATTTCTAATGTGTGACTTTGTTTGTATTCTTGACACAAGAACAGTAGAACACCGTTAATCTGAAATTAGGGTTAATCTGAACCGATTTTATTTTACGGATAAATGTCGAGAAAAACGTGTAGAAGTTAGAATTAAACAAAAAAAGGCAATAAAGTATGTTTTTTTTTTTCTTTAAAAATCTTGAATAGAATTAAAATCTTGAATAGAAATACTCAATAATATAAAAGTACAACATATGTACACAAATATAAAATTAAAACGTGCACTGTAAGCCTACTGGCAGAAACCCTTCTTAAAGAAATCTCGAATATCAGTTTGTTTGCCAGTACCATAAAATTATTTTCTAAAATGCAATAAGTTTTTAATTCGGAAGGTAAAAATTTGTTTTTCCTTTCAACAGTTAGATTTCGCAAATTATCTACAGAAATTTTTTTTCCTAACGTGGTGACAGAGATATTTGCAGATTCGTGATTTTGTACTGTTTGTAATAGGTTGTTACGTAATTCCTCCTGCTCAAGTTGCATTCGATAATTATAAACATCAGGAGTGATTAAACAAGGAATGATATTTTTTTCCGAAAGTCGTGCTGGATTACCCAGCATGCCGGACCTTAGGATGCCGGCTTAGAGGATGTTTACTGTACTACTGAGTACTTATAACTTACAGTTTTTTAGCACGCATCTTTTTCTTTTCTATTTTTATCAAAATTCCAGATAATCTGAAATTTTTTTAATCCGAACAGGCACTGGTCCCAATTAGTTTGGATTAGCGGGGTTCAACTGTAATTAATATTTATAAAAATGCGTCAAATTCCTCTCCTCTAAAGGTAAGCAGTTATACTGCATGAAATAGGGGTGTTTTATGGATCGCGTATGTTAAAACCGCAGCAGGTACCCGGATACCCCGGTCATTGGACACAAGGGCAAATTTTGGTCATTGAGATAAGGGTTAAAAAGTAACACGTAAAGTCCCAACGTCATAATAACGATTTATATAAAATGATACACTATGTCATTTTATCTACAGCGGAGTCCTAAAATGACACACCCATAAGTTGCTATTAACTGAACTTGCCTACATCACAAATACATTTTCGCACGCCAAGAAATACCATCACATTCACTATGTGACCATTTTGAACATTTAACACATTTTATCTACTTTTCCTTTGTTTTTGAGTGACTGAATAAATCATTGCAATAAAGACATGCTTCATCATCATCATCTGCTGAAAGAGCCACGTCTTTGTCGTAATCATTGGATCTAACAAATTGAATTTTCGTCTTAAATTGTAGAGCTGCACATCTTGATTGTAAATTATGTTTCTCAGCACCTTTTGCCTTTGCTTCGGCAAAGCACTGATAGTCGGATTAATGCACCTTCATGCTTCCTTTTTTTAGAGGATGATCTAACATGAGGTGCACAATGAAGTGGAGGCACATAGAGCGCTTTGATAAATGAAGATGATTATTTTGAAGACGCTGCCTGTTGAAAATATGCATACGTCTTTGAGTATCAGAAACCGATGTTGTCGCCGCTGGAGTTGGAGGAGGTGACATTGAAATTGTGCAAATTGACGGACTAGGTCTAGATAAGCTGTTATCTATAGAACTTGTGTTACTGTCGTTGGTTTCCTTATTATCCAGTGGACTTTCACTCACAACTGAAAAACAGAAAACATGATCGGAAAAGATGTCGGGATTCATGCTATATTTTTTTTTCATAAACCGGCATATCGTTTTATCTGCAATAGTTTGGATATACAGAGGCAGTATTCGGGGTCACATGCATTTATAAATTTTTTAATATACAGATAATAATCTAAAAAGAAATAAGTCCAAAACCTCATGCTTCAGACATGTAATCACTGAAATGAAACAAACGTGAATTACAACCATGACATTCCTGACGAAGGTCAATTTCTTGTCAAGACAATAAGTTGAAATGGTGTGAATCAAAAAGCATTGAAAGAAGTTCTAAAAACATCATCAAAACTTTTAAATGTGCTAGGCCTTTTGAAAGATCTGAGTCTTTCTTCGTCAGGCGCAAAGAAGACGTGCTTCTACTATGGAAGCAGCAGAGAAGAGTCTTGCTACTGCTTCCATAGTAGAAGCACGTCTTCTTTGTGCCTCACGAAGAAAGACTCAGATCTTACGAAAGGCCTAGCGCATTTTAAAGTTTTGATGGTGCTTTAAGAAGATCTTTTCATACTTAATTTCTTATAAATAATAAAAAATGCAAACTTGAGTCCTTCTTCATTAAACGCTTATCATTGCTGATCAATTCCACAAAATAACTGTGTGTCGTTAAGGGCTGTCCTCAACCTACAATATTAAGAAACACAAGGTTATTTTACCTAAGTATGTCATTCTGGACAGTTTCCCCTTCGTACATCACAGAAACAATGTGTGTTAAAATTGTGAATCAATAGACCAATTTCTAAAATCAGATTTAAAATTCTTTTATAAAAAAATTGTTAAATATTTAAGATCAAATCATTGTTCAAAGTAATAAATTTGTTGGTTGATTTTTTTTTTCTTAAATAATTTTTTTTTCATTATGTAAAATAAAATGCAGGGAAATATACGCATTAAATCATAGACCAAAACTTTAATTTAAACTTTGAAACATACTTTTAAAGAAAGTAATATTTTATGCTAACTACAGTTCAATTTCAGTTCAGGTAAGCGTTTAAGATATTTTATTAAATTCAGGTCTTCAGGAATCCACTTAAATTACGTATTCGTGAAATTTGAAATAGTTTTGATTAAAGTTCACTTTTTGTCCAGTAGCTTAAATCAGACTTTGGCTTCCAAGGACGTTTGATTCAGAAAAGTTTCTTGAAAATTCTGACTAATGATTACAGTTTTTATTAAATGACTAAAAAGAAAATTTTCGCAAATCCTGAGATATATTAAAAGATTTATCTAAATTTTTTACTGCTAATAAAGCTGATTTTTTAACAAAATTAATAAATTGTTTATATAAATACTTGACATGATTGAAGACATGATTGAAAACAATGCATCCGGTAAATTAGTCTTATTACTTCAACAAATTAGAAATTATTTTTAAAATGTTTTCATTAATTGAAAAGTAAATATAGGTATAATAACTAACCCGCCCGATGCTGCTCGATCCAATGAAAAAATTAGACGGGAAAACTTCAGAAATACCCCCCCCCCCCCAAGAAAAAAAATGAAATAAAAAAAAATCGTGCAAAGTTTAAAAATCGCTTCACAAGTTCCGAGTAAACTTAATTTAAAAGGGAAAAAAACACTATATGAGGCTAAAATATTGAAACTACATTCCTTTTACTAAAGCTGAAACGTCACAGCGGACCGTGAAAAAATGCTGAAAAAATCTCAGACTACAAAAATTACTATATATTGGGTTTAAGAATTAAACCAGGATTTATTCTATGAAATTTAAAAAAAAATATTTGCGAAAAGAGAAAAAACTCTAAAATTCAGAAAAATAATTCCTGAAAAATTCGAAAATAGCTGTACGAAATCCGAAAAAAACTTTGTTGAAAAGGGAACAGAATGTTACTATACTTGGCCAAAAATTGCCGCGGATCACAAAGAAACGTAAAAATCGCAAAAACTTCAAAAATCGCGACGAACAAAATTCACTGTAAATCTAATTCATTTTAAGAACGTAAACAAAATGCTGTGTAACGCGAAAAGACGCTAAAAAATAAAGCATCGCAAAGAAAAAAAAATTAATGTATTAGGCTAAATGTTTGAAATTAAATTATTTTCCGAGTGTCCAAAAATCCTACCCAGCTACTAAAATTTTAACTGTTATAAATTTGAAAAGATTACTCTAAATTCTTTAAAAAGTAAAAGAAATTATTTTTCGTAATCTATGGTATGCAAATGATTTTTCGTTCTTGTTAATTATGTCTTGTTCTTTGCACAGGGTAGTAGAATTTTTGCATATGGATGAAAATGATAGGTGTTACAGTATTCAAAATATGATGGAAAGTGTTTCATAAACAATGCTGTGTGCATGTTTTTTTGTTCCTGTTAATTATGTTTTGTTCTTGTGGTAGAATTACTATAGATGGATAAAAATGATAGATGTTGCACTATCCAGAATGTGTTGGAAAGAGTTTCATAATCTATGCTATACGTTTGATTTTTCATTGTGGTTAACAATGTTTTGTTATTTGCACAGGGTGGAAGAATTATTGCAGATAGATGAAAATGATAGGTATTACAGTGTCCCGAAGGTATTGGAAATAATCTATGCTGGGCGCATCGTTTTAGGTAGCTTTCATTACAAAAAGCTACCTATTGCAGCCGTTCGGAGGAAAGCGATTTCAAAAAATTTTGGTATATTTTCATCGATCATGACCCCCAGACCCCGAAACCACCCTCCGTTCAAAATTGATATATATATATATATATATATATATATATATATATATATCCATATATATATATATATATATATATATCTGACCTATGTCACACTGTAACGCTCGTATTTATGAACCGATTTGGATGTAATTTGGTGTGTACATAGTACATACCAATGTCTCGACCGAGTTCGTTGGCCAGCTTCATCCGCCATTTTGTTTCAAAATGGCGGCCATTTAAAAATTTTCAAAAAATTTAAAATTTGAAATGTGGTACCAAAAAATTGAAAATGGAAAAATATTTTTTTCTTATGTATTTGACCTTTATACAAAGACTCCGGAGCAGTTTTTGTTTTGTCTATATCTTAAAAAATGGCTGAGTTATAGCATTTTGAATTTCTAGCGTGGCTGACATTTTGAAACTTCCTGAATTTTGTCGCGCGATAAAAGGCGTATTTATGAACCGATTTGGATGTAACTTCGTTCATACATAGTACATACCAATGTCTCGACCGAGTTCGTTGGCCAGCTTCATCCGCCATCTTGTTTAAAAATGGCGGCGATTTAAATTTTTAAGAAAAATTCAAATTTAAAATGTGGTACCAAAAAATTGAAAATTGAAAAAATATTTTTTTCTTATGTGTTTGACCTTGATAAAAAGATTCGGGAGCAGTTTTTGTTTCGTCTATATCTTAAAAAATGGCTGAGTTATAGCATTTTGAATTTCTAGCGTAGCTGACATTTTGAAACGTCCTGATTTTAGTCACGTGATAACAGAAGTATTTATGAACTGATTTGGATGTACCTTGGTGTGTACATAGTACATACAAATATCTCGACCGAGTTCGTTGGCCAGCTTCATTCGCCATCTTGTTTCAAAAGGGTTGCCATTTAAATAAAATGTAATTTAAAATTTAAAATGACGTATTGAAAAATTGGAAAATGAAAAAGATTTTTTTTTTGTGTTTGGCCTTGATACAAAGATTCTGGAGCAGTTTTTGTTTCTGAAAATTTGCTCTTTTGTTTATATCTTAAAAAATGGTTGAATTATAGCACTTTGACTTTCTAGCATGGCTAACACTTTGAAACGATCTTGTATTTGTCACGCGATAACACACGTATTCGCCTATTTCGATGGAAGAAGGCATGTGGATAGTATACATCAATATCTCGACCAAGTTCGCTGGCCAGCTTCATCAGCCATCTTGTTTCAAAATGGCGGCCATTAAATTAAAAAATATGTATATTTAAAGTGAGGTGCAAAAAAATTGGAAATTGAAAATGTTTCTTTCTTAAGTATTTGACCTTGATATAAGGATTCAGGAGCATCTTTTGTTTGTCTTTATCTTAAAAAATAGCTCAGATATAGCAGTTTCAATTTCTAATGTGGGTGACATTTTGAAAAATCTGATATTTTGCCTGCGACAGCACTCGTATATATCAACCTATTCCGATGTGAGTGAGCATGTGCACAGCAATTACGAAGGTCTCGACCAAGTTCTGTGGTTAGCCTCATCCACCATGTTGTCTTAAAATGGCAGGCACTTTAAGAAATCGCCGAATTTGTCAGACAAATATAAGTTACTTTAAATAAAAGCAGCTTGGATAAAGCTGACTAATTTCACCAATTTCTCATTCATAATGATTTAGTATTGATAAAAATTAGTATTGAATCTTCTAAATTCGGCTTACACTAAATTGAGCTTCGTGTGTTTGAATAATATAAGTTGGCTTTTTTAAAATAAGGAATATGAAAGCTACCTCTTCCTCCCGGCACTGGCCGGAAGGACTTTTTCATTCTTGACTTTTGTCGGAAAAAGTTAGAAAATTATCCGCGGGGTGTGGAATTGGCGAAGGAGGGACAGGAGATGCATAATATGAAAGAGTGGTTAAAAGGCTGTCAAGTAATATACCTCATAAGACGGTCGGAAAATGTTAGAAAATTGTCCCCGCACCATGAGGCCAACTATCGCTTCACTAGAATTTACCCCCAACTCTTCTATGAAACTTTTGTAAGTTATAAATAATACTTATTAGATGGCTCAGTTAAAAAATCATGTCTAAAATCATATTTAATCGAGAAAACGCTAAAATTTTAGTAATAGTATAGATTGTTTCCAAGCCACCAATAAAATTTATTTTATTAATATACTAGCATGCTACGATTTTTCAAAACGAGTCTTGAACCAAACGAAGGGGTGAATACGATCTTGTTTATTAAAGCAATATCGACCGTCACCTGGAATGTCCTTCCGCATTGCTAAAAACGATCGAACGCCATTGTTATATTGTACTATCTTATGCGTTCAACAAAATTTGGGCAATTCAGAAGCAACTCTTTTGGTTTATCATATGTAGTAAACTTTCGAAGGGAAGTGAGGTCTTTATGACAACAGAGATTAAAATGTTCTTTTGTCGTCACACTATTAAATTCGAGAGCATTACAACGATTTCAGAGATCGACCAATGAACTTAAATAAAAAGTAAAATCATACCTCTTCGATTCCTTAACTCACCTCCTACAGACTGGACACTATCTGCACCTTCATAAGGTTCATGGCCAAGCTTTGTGAACAAGTTAATCAAAACATGGTAATACGCACTTTTGATCAGCCACTGTATATAAAATGCAAGGATACCCTTGCAGCATCAGCTAATCACTTGAACAGTCTAGGTGTGTTGTGAGGCTTGGTAGGTTTCACCTTCTAAGGAGATTATTAGGATAAATAGGCTATGTGATGGATGGTAATGGCTTAACCCTCTGAACGGTTTGCGCGTATTTTTTCGTTTTCCCAAAAACAAAATCTGTTGTAGAAAAAGAATATTTTAAACATAATATTGTATTTTAAAATATATGTCAAATAAAGGGACATGAAGTGTATTTTATGAAGGAACAGGGAAAGAAAATTTAAATAAAGATTATTTTTATAAGCATTTTTATGAAAATGCAGGAAAGCCCTCAAGACCCTCGGAGGGTTAAAAAAATTATTATGCACAATATATACTCCAAAATCTGTGGATAAAATGCTTTAGGGTAAGGCATATTAACAAGCTGTTAGGAGGCATCTGGTGATAAAACAAGTTTTGTCAGGAATATCTTTATCCCAGATTTACTTGAGTATTGAAGAACAGCAGGTTCTAAATGATTTCAATGACAATTACTTGGAAGAGTCTCCTTCAACTAAAGCAGTAAGTAGTAGTCCGCCGATGAAATCCTTAGTAACAGAATTTACCATGGAACTGATCCTTAGTAACAGAATTTACCATGGAACTGATCCGTGTGAAGCAAAATAAACCAACTGCTGCACTATCTGTGAAATACTTTGAGATGATGAAACTTATGAAAAAGGTGACAAAAGCTGAACGTTCTGGAGATTGGAATTCCCACTTGTAATAAGTTCAACTCATGATTCCACACTTCCATACGCGTGGGCATTTTCTCGTGGACAAATACCTGTCACCTGTATGTTCGAAAGATGCTGAGCATTCAATCCTTCATGACTAGACAGGTATAGACAAGTTTGCTCGATTGAGGTATTTCACGAATCTATGCAGCGACAAGTATTGTACAGGAGTTTGTACTGATATGACCATTGAGCTAACACTAATGGGATCTATGAACAGCTTTTAAGGATTCTCACGTGCACGGGGAATAAGTGACAGCGTTTTGAGTAGGTGGGTTCTTGGCGCTAAAGCTACCTTTCTTATTTTTATTTTACAGGAAGAATTCTGTATTTTGGCTTTACTTTCTGAAGAGCAATATGAGGATTTTCGTGACACTCGGATAAATAGCGATGTTGTTCATAGATTCAAACTTCCAGCTAGATTTGAAAAGTACACAACCTTTCCTCAGACAGATAAAATTATTTCAAGAGCTTCTGGAGTTATTGGATATGAAACTGTCACCATCTTCAAAGGTTTGGAAATCGGGAGCAAAAATATAATTCAGATGTATGGGAAATACTTCTCGGATGTAAAACTAATTTGAGAAGATTTAGCACCACTCAGCATTCTTCAAAACTGAATCAAATTTCATGATAGCACTATAATGGTAAACCCACTTGTTACATTCTAAAGGATTCCCTTATGCAAACGTAGCAAGCAGGAACTCGCAGATTGTGTACCATATGAATCGTCTCCTTATCCTCTCGACCTTTTTAATGATTGCTAAAAGCACAAGACAAAGAAAACTGCTTGCATAAAATATTTTATCAATAGGATGATCTAATTGGTCTCCAACAAAAAACAATTGCTATGTATGGTGGCTTCCTGTTGCATAAGTTGGTGTGGAAAAAGGAATCAAATATACAGGATATTTGTAGCACCTACATAAACTACGTTAAGAAACACTTCAAGCGCTTCAAAATTCTTGTTGATGGATATACTGATAATGTAAACAATAACAAAGTGCAAAGAGCTGCAAAATTGTTTTCGATGAACACAATAACACTGTAAACAATATCGAAGTAGCAGAGCAAAATAGGGTTGGGTTGGGTTGATTTTTGACGGCCAATTATCTACACGAGGGATATAGGCCCGAGGGGGAGAGCCTTCCGTGGAGGTCTTTCTAAGGGAACCTAATCCGTATTAACGCATGGAAATCCACGGTTCGAAGAAAACCACGAAAACTCCGAACGATTAGGCCGACGGGCGCGATTGGGTTCGAACCCAGCACCTCCCGTCTACCAGCTTCGAGGCAGAGCAAAATAGAATATGCATAGTGAAAATGTTATTTGATATACATTTTGAAGAATGTACTGAGATCAGTGTGCCCAAAAACTAGTTTCTGTCAAATAAGAACAACAAGGCAAAGATGGTTCAGATTCTATCCTCTAAACTAAATGCCAAAGAAGTCTCATGTCAGCAAAGTCCTAAAGACACCGACGCTCTCATTGTTCAGACTGCTATAGGTACACTGAATAAGAGTGACAATGTTATTATTGTTGGACAGGATATACTTGTTCACCCCACAGACTTAACCTCTTCAGATAAAACATATAATTATACATACCCGACCATAGAAAACTAGTATTTCAGATATTTTCGTCATAAAAACAGCATCAAAAGTGCATGAAATATATCATACTACTTCCTCATTCATTCTCTCGCTGTGCAACAACATCATCTTGTCACTGAAAGGGAAAAATTTCTATCTGTAAAATGTTATGTGGCACAAATCGCTGGATTGAGTAAATTCAGTGTTTGGTGACCAAACGCGTCACATCAGCAGGTGGCATAGGCAGGGCGTTAGTTACTCTTAAATATATATAGAGCTCCACTTACATGAGTTTTGGGGTTGGAAATTTTAGCTCGATCATAGTTTAGTACTTATCACAACCACCGATCCTGAGGCACTGCTAAACCTCAACTTCTGTCAATGTAAAACCGGCTGTGGGCACAAATTTTGATATAGAAAACAAGAATCACATACACTGCCGTCTGCCTCAACTGCCATGGAGATTGTTCAAACAGTACACCACCTGTTGAGGAGGATATCCTAATAAAAGATGAAATGTACATCAACATATTTTGAAATTTCGCATTGAAGCTGGGTTATTCAAAATGATCTCGAACTTGAGTATATTGTCTATTCATATAATATTGTATTTTACGCATATTTCATTTTTGTATGGTTTTATAGACTAATAAATTGCATTTGTTGATGTTATTGGTCGAGCTTCTATTCACCTGGCCAGAACAATTATTACCTCCCGTTTCAGTTTAAGTTAAATAGGTACAATGTATTTGCCATTGACCTACTCTCTGGCGCAGCTGTGATTTTTGTAAAAAATTTATCTAACAAAAACATAGCTGTGAAAAAATGGTGCCAAGTTCTGTAAAGACAATGGCAAGAAGAGAAGTGATAGCTAAGTGGGTGCCAAGTTCAAATAAAATTCACTCAAACTTACCTATTACCTAAACTTAAGTATTATAGCATTTTTTAAATTGTTTAGAAAAAAAAAATTATTGATAGTATTAATAATAAATCTAGAACTTGGCAAGTTTTTACCTACAAGTCATTTATTTTTATTAATGACATTATTATATCTAAACTTGTTATTTCATGTTTGGAAGCCTTCATTTGAGTGAGCTCATTCTCCTTGAAGGATGGTGGGATAAAATATATCCCACCTAATTTTAACTGCAAAATGCCACATTGACACTAGAATTCAGAACTAAAAAGTTTAATTTTATTAAATACGTGAAAAGAAGCTTTTACAAATTTTGAAATAAATTTGTTTTTAAATTCTGGTGTGATTGAATCATTTCAGCATGTCACGAATAAAATCTCTTTGCCGCTGAAGGGTTAAAGGGGTGCAGTCTCTAGAGGGATGACCAAGAACAAGCGTAAAGGTATCTGTCTCTTTCTCAGGCCTTTTAGTCTGTTTGCATTGAGGTTTCCGAAGGGTGGGTGCTACAGTGATAACCAAAGACGAGCGGGAATGTATTTGTGTATTTATTGGTTTATCAAATCTTTAACATGGGTCATTTGTTTATAATAATAACTATATTAATTTTTTTTATAATGACATTGTTGTTAAAATTAACATCATCATTTTATTAAGACATGAAATTGATAGGCATAACATTTATCAAAAACTTGCCAAGTTCTAGATTTATTATTAATATGCTATCAATAATTTTTATTTCTAAACAATTTAAAAAATTCTATAATACTTCAGTAGGTAAGTTTGAGTGAATTTTATTTGAACTTGGCACCCATTTAGATATCATTTCTTTTCTTGCCAGTGTCTTTACAGAACTTGGCCCCATTTTTTCACAGCTATGTTTTTGTTAGATATCATTACTTTTTGTAAAGTTACAATATATTTAGACACTTTACTTAATGCTTTTTAATGTGCTTACATGAGACTATTTTATTCACCAAGCAACATTCAATTTTAATTTAAATTTCCTACAACAAACTATTTGGTTGTCAATTTGCGGCAGAAATCTATATTTTAATACTGCTACACTGAATGCATGTTTTGAAACGAAATGTATTGATTCGAAATTTTTATTGTTTCTGAAACAATTCCTATTAAATTCCTATATTAAATTTTCCTATTAAATTTTCCAATTAAATATCCTATAGTTGGACCTGCTTTTTTGTACTGAAAGTGAAAAATAAAGTTATGTGCTTATGCCACACTATGTATCATTCATCCATGGGTGCGGGCAAAGAGGCAGTGCAGAGGAAGGACATTGCCCCTCCCTGGATTTTCAAATTTAATTAACTAAAGTTTTCTCTGATGATTTTGAAAATAACAAGTCGGTAAGTGTGATCACAGATCGCACAGAGCGTTTCGTTTAATATTTCTTCCAAATCACTATCCTTTTGAAAAATCTGTTAGTTCCACATTTCGCAACCAGGGGCGCACTCTGTTCTAAACAAACCTCTATCCGAACGAAACTCCGTTTTACATACTATCCGTAGATATATTAGTCGAGTGGATTGAACCCATAGCACCCGAGATAAGTAGACGCCCCTGGCGATAAAAAGTGGAACTAAAATATGTAAGACTATTGTGCATAATATGAAAGAATGGTCAAAGGGGTGTCGGCAGAAGTTGGAAAAGTGCTCCCCGGGTGAAAAGGGCGGAGGTTAGAAATATTGCTTAAAATACACAAGTTAGAGCCCGGACGAGTAAATGATATAAGACTTTTTGAAAAAATTATGATTTATCATGTAATTGCACGTGTTCAGCTATAAGTATGCAAAATTTCAAACCTCCAATTTAATTAGGGGTCGTGTGGTCTGAGGTATTCAGCTGTACGTATGCAAAAAGTCATGTCTCCAACTTAATTAGGAACTCCCTTAGAAAGAATTGCTTAAAATACATATGTGGTAGCTCAAAGGGTTAAGCGTAAGACTTTTTCAAGATTTTATGATTTGTCGCCTGGCCTCAGGTGTTCTGCTATAAGTATGCAAAATTTCAAATCTGCAATTTAATAAGGGGCTCAGTTAGAAAGAATTGCTTAAATTACGCATGTGGAAGACCAAAGGGTTAAATGTACGACTTTATCAAAATTTTATGATTTCTCGTTTGATGTGAGGTGTTCAGCTATAAGTATGCAAAATTTCATGCCTCCAACCTAATTAGGGTTCTCTTAGAAATAATTGTTTAAAATACCCATGTGGGAGCGCAAAAGGGTTAAATGTTCGACTTTTTCAAAATTTTATGATTTGTCGTTTGATGTGAGGTGTTTATCTATAAGTATGCAAAATTTCACGCCTCCAACCTAATTAGGGCTCACTTAGAAAGAATTGTTTAAAACACACATGTGGTACCCCAAAGGGTTAAATGTACGAGTTTTTCAAAATTTTAGGATTTCTCGTTTGATGTGAGGTGTTCAGCTAAAAGTATGCAAAATTTCACGCCTCCAACCTAATTAGGTTTCACTTAGAAAGAATTGTTTAAAATACACATGTGGGAGCGCACGCAAAGGGTTAAATGTACGACTTTTTCAAAATTTTATGATTTATCGTTTGATGTGAGGTGTTCAGCTATAAGCATGTACAATTTCATGCCTCCAATCTAATTAGGGTTCACTTAGAAAGAATTGTTTAAAATACACATGTGGGAGCGCAAAGGGTTAAATGTTCGACTTTTTCAAAATTTTATGATTTGCCATTTGATGCGAGGTGTCCAGCTATAAGTATGAAAAAGTTCACGCATCCAACCTAATTAGGGTTCACTTAGAAAGAATTGTTTAAAATACACATGTGGGAGCGCAAAGGGTTAAATGTACGACTTTTTCAAAAATTTATGATTTGCCGTTTGATGTGAGGTGTTCAGCTATAAGTATGTACAATTTCACGCCTCCAACCTAATTAGGGTTCACTTAGAAAGAATTGTTTAAAATACACATGTGGGAACGCAAATGGTTAAATGTACGACTTTTTCAAAATTTTATGATTTGCCGTTTGATGTGAGGTGTTCAGCTATAAGTATGTACAATTTCATGACTCTAATCTAATTAGGGGCTCACTTAGAAAGGATTGTTTAAAATACACATGTGAGACCCCAAAGGGTTAAATTTACAACTTTTTCAAAATTTTATGATTTGTCATTTGATGTGAGGTGTTCCGCTGTAAATATGCAAAATTTCACGCCTACAATGTGTATAGTTTCTGAGAACGGGCTCTGTGACGGACAGAATATCTCATTTTGTTGATTTTCTGTAAGCAAGTAAACCCAGATAAACCCTCAGTAAGTAGATAGGTTTGAAATGGAGGTCTATGGGAATTTGGCGAAATATTAGAGATATCGCCAAGGTGGCGTCACTTTTGGTGACTAATTTTGGTCGCCAAATTTGGCGATATATCGCCATGTTGGCGAGAAACTTGGCGGTATTTGGCAACAGAACAGCGTCCCCTCCTACGGCAAATTAAAATTTAGCCTAATAGACGCAATGGTAAAGTAGAAATGGGCACCCCCAGGTGGGTAATTCATCGATTTTCACATTTTTTTTTTTTTCCTTAGTTTTATAGTGTAAACGAACTTCGCACCAAATTTGAAGTCTGTAGCTGCATTAGATATACGAGACCTTTTTATGAGTGAGCGAGTCAGTCAGTGGTAAAATTATCGATTATCAGACATCTTCAAATGTCATTATCTCGGAAACTAATTATGCGTTATTTATAAAATTTTGGATTTTAGGTAATTAGGGTGGCCTTAGTACACGTTTCGTATAACAAGTACGTAGGTCTCATGGATTTTCAGTTGTAGAGCATAGAAATTTGACGAAAACTGCTCGAAACGGTTCGTGTAAATAACACACACCTATGTCAGGCGATCTTGGCTGACACACTGCCGTGTGTCTAGATCTCATAAAATCTCATCGAATTTATCTCAATTTATTTTATAAAATTTATTTCACTATATTTTGTACAAGGGCAATTTTTCGTAGGACCTATAAATTACGAGATATTAAAAAATTATACCTTATTTTACCTGCACTCCTCCCGTTCACCCTCATCGTATAAGACGTTCAGTATGTTTAATAACCACTCAAACAATAATACAAAGTTTCATAATTTTGTGAATTATGTCCTGAAATTAACATAATTTGACTAGACTAATAGGAAATAAATCATCTGCAACAGGCATAGTCTGTGAAAAGTTCACAGCCAAAAGCCTATCACACTGCGATATCGCACCTGTGATTAGGAATACGACAGCATCACACACGCATGCGCATCTCTCGTTAAAAAAAGCCTTCCTCATTGGGAATAGAGTTTATAGCGATCTCAACTGACTTGAACAGTATAAAATGACTTTCTAGCCACTGTATTGGTCTTATTCTCTACTCTAACGCGCTCGTTTACTGTTCATAAAGTCTCTGGTTTAAAACCCTGTAAGTGTGCTAACAGTATTTTTTTCGCCACATAATATTTATTTCAAAGGTTGCTTTAAAAATCTTTGATTTTACTGTTAAATTTTTCCACTGGACAATATAAATAACTAAGGTGATCAAATACAAATTCCCATAACAATTATTGCCATAGTTATTATTTTATGAATCGTTAGAAATACAGGAAAAATTCTCCCAGACTCCCCAGCACTTCCAATCCGACCTATAATCGTTTGTCGTCAAATCAAATAAACCTCTGACCTCACTACCCATCCCTGTTTTCGTGACCCTGGGCCCGAGAAGCTACACAACATATGTACAGGTTGGATAATCAGCCTAACACGGGATCCTCGGTGTTTAGTTCCCAAGCAATTTTGGTGCTTATTTTTATCGATCCCAAAGAAAGTTTAAGTGAACTTTGCTCAGCTCGACATGCAGCGTAGTACTCAGACGTGATTACCATTACACCACTGGGCTTTGTCGTCGAGGCTAACGAGAAAGACTAGCTACCGCGGTGCATTCCGCGTATTTTTTTTAATAGACCGCTGGAGTCACGTGATGCTCGAATGCACCAATGAAAGTGTGCGAAAAGAGCATCACGTCACTCTAGCGGTCTGTAAAAAAAGACACGTGAGGTGCACCACGGTAGCCTGTCTTTTTCGTTAGCCTCGTTTGTCTTTATATGAAGTAGAAGAACAAATCCTGCATTTCCCGTCATAACAAGTAGCCGAAAAATACTTTTATACAAGATATCAAAAGAAAACTAATAAAAACAATTAACTTTATTCTTAAAGAGGCTATAAGTACATTTTCAAAGAAGAAAAGTGCAGATCTTTTTTATTCTAAAGTCAAGTAACACATAAAATCCAAAATAAATTATAATATGGAGAATAATGTTTGTCCAAAAAGAACAGCATTATCCTAAATATATTTGTTATTACTTATGATTAGAAATAACAAATGTTCATAAAAGAAAAAAGAAACTACACATGCGAACCGGAAATTTAGCATTTTTCATTTGATTAGGCGATACATTTTTTCAGTGTAAAATATCCACGTTATGTGTTTGCACTTAACTGTGTTTACTTGATTAACGAGATCGATTTTTTCTTCTTACAGTTGTTTTGATGTCATAGCTCAATCTTTGTTTCGAGATAAATATGTATAAATAACAATAAAAAGATGGTTGTATGGAAAAGACATTAGGGACAAAAGAGTATTTTTTCTCTTATTTTTATAATTTGATTAACTGCCGTTAGAGATGTTTTATATATTCATTCTCTATACTTTTTTTAGAGTTGTTACGAAAGAAGAATATTTTTTTTTAGTTTTTTGCGTGCTAATAAATATATCTATTCAAACTTATCTCGACTTGTATTTTATCTTTTAATATTTTTTATATTAATAGGATAAGATGTTAAATTTAATTCCCCAGATGTTCTTCGGCAACTCCTAAAAGTGATTAAAAAAAAAAGAAAAGAAAGAACTTGTTACCATACACAGATCATTTTAACAAGCCAATTTACGAACTGTTTCTTTACTTCCGCATTTGATAATGAGTGCTATTACAGCCCACTTGAGTAACTCTCTAAAGCATATGTGCTAATAACTAAGATTTCACCACTCATATGTAACTAAAAGGAACATCTGAACATTTTGAATGTTGCCAGACACCTTTAATTATTATATATTTTTTCTACGCTGCGAATATGTGTTTTAGCAGCTTTATGTATTATCACTGTTAATCATGTAGCCTCTCTGTTAACACGGAGTTTCTTATACTCCAGTAATATGTTTAATTATAAGTATTTAAAGCTAAAAGTTGAATCTTTCTTTATCGTAAAAACACACAATACTAATTCATATTACATTATATCTTCCCATGGATTTAGCGGATTCATATTAAGCTCTCAAAGGATACTTCAAAGGATAAATAATGCTTCACAAAATAAAATAAAAATAATTTCTTCAAGAAGCTTTTGGATAAATCCCTGACCACGCCACACCGATGAAGTTATACGTCATCGCGATATTGATGAATCCCAGGTAAGAGCATTTTACCTATTTCCATTTCAAAAGCAGCATAGCCACAAGAGATTTTTTCTAATTGTTTAAATATGAGACAGCGAATTCCTGCTATCGAGAATGGGGTGCTTTTGGCTTGATGGGCCACTTAAACTCCAACAAAAAGATTATGAGACTGATAAAGTGCTCATGTTTAGCGAAAAAGAAGAAAAATTTTATATAGTGGCTTAGATTATAAATATTAAAAATATTCATGTTCTGAATAAAAAAATAAAAAGATGCTGCATTGAATAAAATTATGAATGTTATTGTACCAGAAATATAAAGGTGAATGAAAAAGAAACATTTATATATTTATGTTTTATGTAATGAACATTTAAATAATTAGTGAATGAACAATTTGTTGGTTGTGAGTAATAATAATAATAAAAAAGAAATCGTTCATTTTACATTTTACAGTAAATAAATAAATAAAAAGGAAATAGGTTAGTCGCATAAACAAATAAAAATAAACATGGCAGGGATAAAAGAAACTCAAATAGTCGAAAAATTAAATTCGACAAACTACGCAAATTGGAAATTTCGCGCAGAAATGATTTTAATAAAAGAAGAAATGTTTGATGTAATAACACAAAATCCCCCAGATCCAATTAACACGGACTGGACGAAGAGGGACCGTAAAGCACGTGCAATTATCAACTTGAGTATTGAAGACTCACAAATCGTGCATGTAAAGCACTTAAACACTGCCAGAGAAACCTGGCAAGCTTTAAAAACAATTCATGAAAAGGCCTAATCTCTCAAGCAAGTTATATTTGCTGAGAAAATTATACGGAGCAAAACTCCCAGAAAACGGCAATCTAATAAAACACATTACACATATTTTAGAACTTGTAGATAAACTTTCAGCCATAGGCGAAACTATTAATGACTCGCACATTTCAGCTCTGTTACTTTGTTCATTACCACCTAGCTACAACACCTTAATTATAGCCCTCGAGGCCCGTCCAGAAAATGAACTTAATTCAGAGTTTATAAAAGGAAAACTCACTGATGAATATACAAGACGTTTAGAAAACACAGATCAGAGCGAGAATTCCTCAAAAGCGTTTAAAACGCATAAAAGGTTTCCGGCTGAACACTATAATAAAAAGGACAAACAGTGTACATACTGTAAATTAAAAAACCATACATACAGAGAGTGCTGGCATCTTAAGAACAGAAACACTTACTCACCGTCACAAAAACAACAGCCGCACAAATCCAAGTATTACACATCATCGTTATGTTATGAAGACGCAAACTATTATAGAGAAAACAAAAACCGTGAAACAGAACCAATTCGGATTAACAAAACACAGGGCAATTCAGGAAAAGGCAGCGACGCAGCTTTTTTAGTCCAGAAACCAGGAAAACAAACCTGGATAATCAACTCAGGTTCATCGACACACATTCTAAACAGTAAAGATGCATTCACTAAGTTTAACGACACTGAAAAGACGACAGTCATCATTGCCAATGGAAAAACGCTGAATTCACACGATACAGGTGAAACGACATTTAAAACAAAAACATCCGATGGAGGGATAAACACAATCACATTAAAAGAAGTATTATACGTACCAGAATTAGAATCGAACCTCATATCGGTAAGCAAAGCAACACAGAATGGCTATAAATTAATTTTCGATAAAGAAAAATGCACGTTATCCCGAAACGGGAATATTTATCTTGAAGCAAGAATGAAAAATAATTTATATCAAGTCGAATTATTAGAAAGCGCTGAAACTAATAAAGTAAACATTGCACATGAATGTAAAAATAAAAATTGCATAGAAGTTTGGCACAAACGGCTTGGCCATCGTAACTATAATGCGATAAAAGAATTAATAAATAAAAACTTAGCAGACGGTATAAAAATAAATAACTGTAATCATAATGCATTATGTGAAATATGTATCCAAACAAAAATAAGTGATGCCCCATATCCGAAATCAACAAACTGTCCCAAAACAGGCAAAGTGCTCGATCTGATACACACGGACGTGTGCACATCTATCGGTACACCTACTATCGGGGGAAAAACAATGTTCGTCACTTTTATAGACGACTATTCAAGGTTCACAGTAATTTACTTACTTTCGCATAAAAATGAAGTTCACGAAAAGTTAAAAGATTATGTAGCCATGGTGAAAACCCAATTCGGCAGATTCCCTAAAGCTATTAGATCCGATAATGGAGGGGAATATTTAGGTAAACAAACGGAAGAATACCTAAGGGCAAGAGGTATCCAACACCAGTTTACTGTACCATTTTGTCCGAGCCAAAACGGCGTAGCGGAAAGAAAGAATAGGTCATTATTAGATATGACTAGGAGTCTACTCTCCGAAGCAGGCTTACCTCAAAAATTTTGGAGAGAAGCCATAAATACCGCCAATCACCTGCAGAATAGGCTACCAACCAAAATAACAAACAAAACACCGTTCGAAATTTGGTTCAACCGAAAACCCACCTTACACTACCTGCGTACATTCGGCTGTAAAGCTTATGCCTATATACAAAAACATCAGCGAAACAAATTAGATGATAGAGCGCAGGAAGGAATACTTGTGGGGTATGACAACAAATCAAAAGGTTACCGTATATTCACAAAAGAAAACAAAATAATAATAGCGAGAACAGTTAAATTTATAGAAAATAGTGAAAACAACTTAAAAGAAAGCGAAGAGGTAGAAAACTCAGACAATGACAACAACTACATTCAAACAGAGTTAAGTAATTCGGACGAAGAACCAACCGCGTCCAAACAACCCGACGTAGAACCGAGAAGGTCTCAGAGGTCAAATAGAGGAGTACCACCCGACAGATACGTATGTCACGTAAAAACAAATGACACATTCGAACCAACCGATTTTTATGACATAGCAAACATGAACAACCCAGTAGAAAAAGAAAATTGGCTCAAAGCCGCTCAACAAGAAATCCACTCATTAAAGAAAAATAAAACTTGGGACTTAGTGGATCCCCCACCAAATAAGAAAATTATTGGTTGTAAGTGGATTTTTAAGAGAAAGTTAGATAATTTAGGAAATGTACAAAAATACAAGGCCCGTTTAGTAGCGAAAGGATATAATCAGAAGTACGGCGAAGATTATGATGAAACCTTCGCACCCGTAGTTTCACACACAACAATCCGCACATTTTTAGCCTCAGCGGCATACAAAAATCTTTCTGTTCAACACATTGACATCGACACTGCATTTCTTCACGGCGAAATAGAAGAAGAAATTTTCATGAAACAACCAGAGGGTTTTATAGAAAAAAATTGTGAAAACAAAGTGTGTAAACTGAATAAAACAATCTACGGCTTAAAGCAGGCAGCTAGAGCCTGGCACAAAAAGATCGCAGAATCATTAAAAAACATGAATTTTGTGCAAAGCACTGCTGACTCATGTTTGTTTACTAGAAAAGAAAAGGAAAATTTCACTTATATCATCGTCTACGTGACGATATTTTAATCGCGAGTAAAAGTGAAATAATTAAAGATGTAATAAAACAATTGCAAAATGAGTACGGAGTAAAAGACTTAGGCGAAATAAGTCAGTACCTAGGAACCAACATAATCAAAACGAATGATGGTTACAAATTAAACCAAAAGTCAAAAATAGAAGATTTGGTTAGAAAGTTAAATTTAACAGATGCAAGACCTATTGGTACACCGATGGAAGTAGGTTTCTATAAATTAGAAGATAGCGACAATTTACTTCCGAACAATACAAAGTTTAGGCAAGCGATCGGTTCGCTCTTGTATATTGCCACAGTCACTCGACCCGACATTATGGCACCAGTAAATATACTTAGTAGGAGAAGTGCAACGCCACGCGAGAAGGATTGGAAAGCGGCAAAAAGAATTATTATTTACCTCAATTGCACAAAAAAACCTATGCCTAACAATAAGTAAAAATAAACCACCAATACTCATCGCGTATGCTGATGCTGATTGGGCTGGGGACACTAAAAATAGAAAATCAACCACCGGCAATATTTTTTTCTGGGTGATAATCCCATTCAATGGACTACAAAATTACAGTCAAGCATTGCATATTCTTCCGCTGAAGCGGAATATGTAGCTGCAGCAACCGCAGGACAAGAAATTTTATGGCTATTAAAACTGCTAGAAGATCTTAACTTGTATCAAGTAAAACCTATTTTACTTTACCATGACAACCAAAGCAGTATAAAGATGATAGAAAATGAAAGATTTTTCGAAGCGGACAAAACACATTGATATCCGCTTTCACGCCATAAGACAATTAAAGGAGGATAAAATTATCGAATTAAAATATTGTCCCACGCAATACATGATTGCTGACTGCTTGACGAAGCCCACACCCAAACCTCAACTTTTGTGTGACATCAAGACTATGAACTTGTTACCTTATCCATCTGAGGAGATTAAGGAGGGGTGTTAAATTTAATTCCCCAGATGTTCTTCGGCAACTCCTAAAAGTGATTAAAAAAAAAGAAAAGAAAGAACTTGTTACCATACACAGATCATTTTAACAAGCCAATTTACGAACTGTTTCTTTACTTCCGCATTTGATAATGAGTGCTATTACAGCCCACTTGAGTAGCTCTCTAAAGCATATGTGCTAATAACTAAGATTTCACCACTCATATGTAACTAAAAGGAACATCTGAACATTTTGACTGTTGCCAGACACCTTTAATTATTATATATTTTTTCTACGCTGCGAATATGTGTTTTAGCAGCTTTATGTATTATCACTCTTAATCATGTAGCCTCTCTGTTAACACGGAGTTTCTTATACTCCGGTAATATGTTTAATTATAAGTATTTAAAGCTAAAAGTTGAATCTTTCTTTATCGTAAAAACACACAATACTAATTCATATTACATTATATCTTCCCATGGATTTAGCGGATTCATATTAAGCTCTCAAAGGATACTTCAAAGGATAAATAATGCTTCACAAAATAAAATAAAAATAATTTCTTCAAGAAGCTTTTGGATAAATCCCTGACCACGCCACACCGATGAAGTTATACGTCATCGCGATATTGATGAATCCCAGGTAAGAGCATTTTACCTATTTCCATTTCAAAAGCAGCATAGCCACAAGAGATTTTTTCTAATTGTTTAAATATGAGACAGCGAATTCCTGCTATCGAGAATGGGGTGCTTTTGGCTTGATAGGCCACTTAAACTCCAACATAAGATGTTCTATTTTCAATAAAAAATAATCCATGATTTTTTAGGTGCGTTCGTAATTATATAAATACGTAGCACACGTAGGAATCTTCGTATGGTCCATCCGTATATAACAGCTCAAAAACTAGCCAACCGAATGGTTTGAAATTTAATATATATAATCGTTGCATAATTATGTTCAGTCATTTCAAATTTTAATAAAATCGCATCAAAACTTAAAAAGATATTAATAATGATTTTTTTATTCTATCAAATCCTATCATACACAATTAATTAAATGATATCCCATGATAGCTAATGATTGCAGCATACCATGGTGATTATGTCCTATTCATATTATTCATATTATTTCCGTGTTACTGAATTTAATATACATAATCGTAATAAATTTTGTATTCATGCATTTATGCATAAGAATGAAACAGCTATTGCTCCAATATCTGAATATTTATCAAACTAGTGACAGTACGAGCGTACCGCATTTGCCACGTTTGACGTAAAATTTTTGACTTATTTTTTTTCTGGAGCGCAAGTTGCACTAGCGAAGAGGACGAACTACGGTCGGCTAAAATTAGCTTTGAACAGTTGAACAGCTGATTACCTTTTAGGGCTTCCTAGTTGCAGCCAACTTTACGCCCAGTCTGAGTGAAATGTCTTGCAAAAATAAATGAGCCACTATAAAAACTATATATAGCAGTAACCATTGGGAGAAAGATAAAATGTAGTTTAAAACTACTTAAAAAGATTAAAATTTAAAAAGAAATTAGAGGAAATGTAAATAAGTTTAAAAAGTAGGGTATTTTCAAAAATGCCTAAAAAATATAAATTTTAAATAAAAGTAAAATTTAAGCCTTCATTAAGTTAATATGGAGGTTAATTTATCAATTAAAATGATGAGTTTAGCCGTAGTTTTATAAACTACTGTGTAGTTGTAAAAAGAAAAATGAAAGAATTTAAAATTTGAAGAAATGAGTAAAACGAGGTGTACTTGAAAAATAGAGAAAAAATATAAAAATTAAGTAAAAGTAAATGAAACCTGTATATTATACTAAAGGGAATATTATGTTTAAGAGTTAAAGTAAAAGTATAACTGTAGTTATGAAAACTACTGTATAAGTGTAAAAAGAAAAGTAGAGAATTTGCGGATTTAATGATTTAAAAGTTCGTTCAAACGTGTTCTACTAAAAGTGTTCAACTGAATATAACAATAAATTTTCGCTGTATTACTGCTACAAAGTATTTTATTTTATGAAAATATTATTTAGAAGAACAACCAGACTCTATGAGCGCTAGGGGATTTTCCTGTATTTTCATAAAAAATGCTTGTAAATCCAAAGAAATACATATTTTTAATCGAGTTTAATCAACGCCCTCTAAAAAAGGGAGGAAGGCTTGACGCGCGTCAAGAAAACGTCACTCAAAGGAGACAAAACAAAGAAAAATATTCTAACACCTTGCATGTTTCGTTTTCTTTAGCTCGGGAAATTATTAATTATTATTAGAAAATAAGAATTAATAATTCCACCAGTCAATGAAATCGAAGCATGCGAGTACGTCGGATTTTTTCTTTATTTTTTTACTTTGTGTGACGTTTCCGTGACTCGTATCAAGGCTTTCTCAAATATCTAGGAGCGTTTGTTTAATGCTATAATAGGTTTCTTATCACCTCATCCAACGTTCTTTTCAAAACATATTTCTTATATTTTTGCCTACACACTGTGAAAAATCTGCAGCTTTAGCTGCATAGCAACTCCACCGATTTTATACAATATCTCTATTTTGACCAATGAGAATGTTCATACTACAATCAACTAATCGTTTTCTATAAAAGCGGTGGAGTGATTATGCAACAAAAGCTACAGATTTTTAACAGTGCAGCCTTTTTAATTAGATTTTTCGGAACGAAAAAAAAAAACGCAGGCCAGCCACTTAAAAGGTTAAAACTACGTACAGCCGTGAAAAAAAATATATCACCCCTATCAACTCTGAAACAAAGTATCCTAGAATAAAGTTATCAGTACCAAACGATTAGAAATAAAATCTACTTTTAAATGAAGTATATCATTGACTTAGGAATCGATCTACATATGATAAGAAACACAACTTTTTTTTTTCAATAGCAAGACCCAATTTCGACACCATAAATAAATTCTACACCTTTTAATTAGCCTAAAACAAAATTTCCGTTAAATTCGTACGATTAGTTTCCTATAAACTAATTATTTTAAAAGAACATATTTTAGGGGCTGTATCCAAATTGAAATTCGTTGCACGATTGTTCAAACACTACAGATTGATTAAGTCACTTCTATAAACGTATTATTTCTTTAAGTATGACCATTTCACTCAATTAATATGTTTTGGCTATTGTTGTGTACAATAAAAATACTCTTCGATATTCATTTTATAATGTTTACAAGTGTTGAATTATCCAAATTTAAAATACATAAGTTATCTGTAATTAAAATAGTTTTCGGGTACGTGAATGTGGCTGTAAATTTAAAGGTGTTTAACAAATGCTTTTTCTCAGATTTTTAATTAATTTAATTCACTCTTTTCTAAATTTACAGGAAGAAATTTGAAGAATATCGAGGATTACAAAATTTTTAATAAAAAATAGTATGACGTAATATAAGGAAACAATGTAGACCCCCCACCCCCCAAATAACATTTTTGTCTGACAAATAAATCTCAAGTCGATTGCTAATGGCATATTTAAAACTTTTTCTCGGCATCACTCTTTTTAAAAATTCGTGGGGGGGGGGGGGGTGTCTTGGGGAGATATATCTTTTCAGATATGTTCGCGTATTTTATATTCCGATTTATTTGAATCACTAAAATTAAATCTACGTTAAAAAGTTTTCAGAGTAACTTTACAGTCATTATTTTCCTTTACAATATTGTTTATAATTCTTCGATGAAACTTATTCTGCAATTGCATTCGAAATTTTGCAATAAACTTATTATTGGCGTGGCATGAATAGTTTTCAGGCCTATTGGCATGAAAACTTGCCTATTAGACGCCCATAAAAATAACTTCTAAATTTTTTTTTTTTACTAATATATGTCCCTGAACTAGAAAACAGGAATTCTGCGCTTTCAGAATTTAGTGTCGCCCCCGAAGAAAAAAAATATATGTATATACAAATAGTACAAAACCTATTTCAATTTTAACACTTAAAGCACACACTTTTATTTTATCTAAAATGACGTCATTCGCACCAGAATTCCACATTTACTATCTACTCTTAAACATCTACAGTAAAGCATGCATAAGGATATCACTATCGCAAAATAATACACAAATGCAGCAAAAGGATGCCGTCATTAAAGAAACTCGACAAAAAAAGGCTATCTAATGATTCATAGGCATTCATTTGTTTGTAACATTAATATAGACGATTTCAGTCGTGACGTCAGTCATGAAGTTTTGGTTGGAAACTGACTCTAAACAAATGGTTGCTATGTTGTATTTTCTATTTTGTTTGTGTGTTGCAGCTATATCATATATCTATATCTCACATCTGTTTTGATACTTGATATGTACTGGTAACATTTTCCACGATTTATATTTAAAAAGAAATGACGCATAGCAACCGTTTGTTTGGAGTCAGTTTTCAACCAAAACGTCGTGATTGAGGTCACACTGAAAGCGTCTACAGATTCTTAAAATTAAATATAATTTATAATAGCTCCATTGTTTTAACGAAATTATTCGTTTATATTTTTCCAAAATAGCACGTATTTTAATTACATTTTCTTTCTGTTGTTATGAGAAAATGGCAACAAAAAGATATAATTGCTATTTTTTAACTATTTTCCTTTTACTTTCTATATAAATGGAGTACTTGAGCTGCCAAAATTAAACAAAAGGTTCTAAAAAACTACAAAAAAATTAATATTTCAAAAATAAATAGAGATACAGTTTTCAAACAAATTGCATTTAAAAGTACTTTTTAATCCAATACAAAGGTATGAAAATTTAAAATGTGCGATGCTTAGAAATTAAAGAATTGCTATAGAGCATTTAATCGCACAATGATGCATCTGCTTTGTTTATTGCTGCCTTCTGTAAGCTAACGTTATTTTTTGGAGACAAAATAAGCTGGGAGAAAGAAATAGCATACCGTCTCGGGGGCTAATAAGGAAGTTATAGAAGAAAAATTTTAATTATTTAAAGATTGTTATTAATAGGTTAAAAACAGAACATTGATACTTATTTGTAAAGATTACATTTTGTATTACTATACAAAAGTAAGATATAGATTAACATAGCATTTTTAAATAATAATCAAATATTTTCGTGGGAACATTTTATCTTACAGAAATTCAGTGTAATATTGTAAACAATGTAACAAAATTTGAGTAAATTGAATTAATAAGTATAATTTTCTTAATAATTTTGGCAAACAGTATTTATGTAATAGAGCTGTTTTTCTAAGAAAATTTGTTTTTATAGGGCAAATGCAACAAAATTTACTTTACAATACGCTTTTCTATTCTTTTTATTACAAATACTATCAAAGAAGTACCAATACTTGTTGATATTGACTATATATTTGAAAAATTGGCAGTGCAATGGAGAAATGTTTCTTTCCAATATTTAATCACGCTATTTCCATTATTGGTAAAAATATAGTCATTATTGATTTCTATAAGAGGCAATAGAAGTAAATATGTCCCTAATAATGTTTTAAGCATTGACAGTAGTAGTAATATCTCTTGATATTCACTGTATATTTGAAAAATTGGCAATGCAATGGAGAAATGTTTCTTTCCAATATTTAATCACGCTATTTCCATTATTGGTAAAAATATAGTCATTATTGATTTCTATAAGAGGCAATAGAAGTAAATATGTCCCTAATAATGTTTTAAGCATTGACAGTAGTAGTAATATCTCTTGATATTCACTGTATATTTGAAAAATTGGCAATGCAATGGAGAAATATTTCTTTCCAATATTTAATCACGCTATTTCCATTATTGGTGAATATATAGTCATTATTGATTTCTATAAGAGGCAATAGAAATAAATATGTCCCTAATAATGTTTTAAGAATTGACAGTAGCTCTGTCTGAATTTTGAAATGAATCAACTGAAATAAAAGACATTTTTGCCGCTTTTAAACGATAATTGAAAAAACGTGTATTTCTAAAGAAAGTCCACAATATGTACAAGTTAATGAAATAATTTAAATAAATTAAAAATTTCATTTCGATACTTCTTTTTTATATTACTAGGGGGCTCGGCCCCCTACGAGCTACGCTCGCCAACCCCCGTCCAGAGACCGCAGACTCTAAATGCACGCTAATGTGATCCGCTTTAAAAAGATTTCGAAAGATTGAATTATAATTTAAAAAACAGTGGCGATCTCCCTATAAACGGATTTCTATTCATTTCTCTTTGATTGGAGAAATTTTAACGCCAAATCCGCTGCGGTACTACTTGATTATCCCGTCGACTAATTTCGCCAAATTATATAAATCGCCAAACCACTCGCCAAATTATACAAATTGACATAATTTTTATTTTAAATAACGAAAGAACAAATAAATTAGTACACATTAATAAAAATACAAATAAAACGTCGAAATAAAAATAACTTGATGACGTAGACACGTGTAACAACATTTCAAAATAAGCTAATATAAAAGGAATTAAGTAAACAGAATCTTTGTCTCCCGGTATTTTTTAACAAAGCGAAAAGAAAGTTCTTTTAAATGAGACATTTTAAATTAATCGTTTTTAATCTGACATAATTTTGACCAAACTATTCAATCTCTTTTTAATATTCACCTGAAAATACTTGCGTTAGAAATTAAATATTATTTGCGCTTTCCTAAGAAAAATAGTTGAAAGGTATTCGCTCAAAATATCAAATAAATGTCTAGCGCAATTTCTAAATTTAAACCGTTTTGCAATATTATTTTGTGTTCGTTTTATGTAATAACTGTAATGTGACGTAAATATGACGTAATTTCTCCTATTTAAGACTTCTAACGCATGTTAATAAATTTATTATATTACAAATTCCTTTCTCTCTTAAAATTCACGCGTAATTATAGTTTTATGACGTAATTTTTAATAAGTTCCTGCTTTTTGTACATAATTATTTAATTCTAATTCCAATGTTTTTTTCTGCTTATAATAGTCACGTGTAAATAAATTTTTACTTTATTACACGTATAAATATATATATGTATATATATATTTTTTTTTTTTTTTTGAAGCAAACATTATTGTTTCCGCTGTTTATACAGTTGGCAACAGTTTAAATTAATATCACTTTCTAAAATCAGTAAAAAATATCTCTAGAAATGCTGAAAATTTGAATTTAAAATAGAAATAAAACCTCAAAAAATTAGCCAAATTAAAAAAAGAAATACAATCTGCACACCGGGAAATTCTGACGCATAAAATGATCTAAAAATGATTAAATTCCGATGTACAGTTTTTGCTCCTATAAAACTTTTTTAATGGAACGATTTTGTCCAACTTTAGCATTAAATATCTCTTTAAATATTTCTTTGATTTGAAAACTGTCTGCATCAGCGTGTTTATCAAACATTTCTCGATAATTCTACCGATTTTCATATTTTTGTATGCAATATTTTGCTTAATATTAACGAAGAAAGACCTCCGGCCACAAAAAATTCAAAACCGGCGGCGGCGGCGGTGACAGCGGTAGTTACTTTTTTTTATAATAGAGAGATATCTAATAGTCGAATATGGATAAATCAAATAAAGAAGCTTAACAAATATTAATATTAAGATGCAAATCTTATCTCTCTATTTTTAGAAAAAAGTAACTACAGCTGTCACCGCCGCCGCCGCCGCCGCCGCCGCCGCCGCCGGTTTTGATTTTTTTTTTGACCGGAGGCCTTTCTTCGTTAATTTTAATAAAAATAATGCATACAAAAATATGAAAATCAGTGGTTTTATACAGAGATGTTTGATAAACACGCTGATGTAGACAGTTTTCAAATCGAAGAATTATTTTAAGAGTTATTTAATGCTAAAGTTGAACAAAATCGTTCCACTAAAAAAGTTTTATAGCAGCAAAAACTATACATGGCAGTGTAATCATTTTTAGATCATTTTATGCGATAGAATTTCCCGGAGTGCAGATTGCATTAATTTTTTTATTTTGACTCATTTTTTCAGGTTTTATTTCTATTTTAAATTCAAATTTTCAGCATTTCTAGAGATATTTTTTACAGATTTCAGAAAATTGTACTAATTTAAACTGTTGCCAACTGTATAAAAAGCGCAAGCAATAATGTTTGCTTCAAATTAAAAAATTATCTACACGTGACTATTATAAACAGGAAAAAAACTTTCAAATTAAAATTAAATAATTACGTATAAAAAGCAGGAACTTAAAAATTACGTCATAAAAAGTATACACGTGAATTTTAAAAGAGAAAGGATATTGTAAAATAATAAATTTATTAACATGCGTTAGAATTCTTAGGAGAAATTACGTCATATTTACGTCACATTATAGTTATTACATAAAATGAACACAAAATAATATTGCAAAAAAGTTTAAATTTAGAAATTGCGCTAGACATTTATTTGATATTTTGAGAATTTATTTAAAATGGTCTCATTTAAAAGAACTTTCTTTTCGCTTTGTTAAAAAATACCAGGAGACAAAGACTCTCTTTACTTAATTCCTTTTATATTAGCTTATTTTGAAATGTTGTTACACGTGTATACGTTATTTTTATTTCGACGTTTTATTTGTGTTTTTATTAATGTTGTACGAATTTATTTGTTCTTTCGTTATTTAAAATAAAAATTATATCAATTTGTATAATTTGGCGAGTGGTTTGGCGATTTATATAATTTGGCGAAATGGGTCGACAGGATAATCAAGTAGTACCGCAGCGGATTTGGCGTTAAAATTCCTCAATCAAAGAGAAATGAATAGAAATTCGTTTATAGGGAGATCGTCACAGTTTCTTAAATTATAATTCAATCTTTCGAAATCTTTTTAAAGCCGATCAAATTAGCGTGCATTTAGAGTCTGCGGTGTCTGAACGGGGGTTGGCGAACGTAGCTCGTAGGGGGCCGAGCCCCCTAGTATTTCAAAAAGAGTAAACAACCTACAGACTCTTGTGTGTTTTTATATATTACTAGCATTTCAGAATAAAATATATGAAACATAAATAATTATAGCGTACCTAATTCTGTTAAAAGATAAAAAACAACATTGTATATCTTTAAAAACATTTAGTTTATTTTAAAGTTTTAACTTTGACTCTTTCAACACGAGTACATTAGCATTAATACTTTTGACGAGTCTTGATAAACTTTTTTGAGAAATTAAAATAATAATAATAACAAAAATAATAATAATAGCGAAACACGAACAGGGGGACTGCCTCACAAGATGCCTGGGAGTTTTGATGAAATTGAAACATGTTGCACATCCCTAATTTTTCCAGTCAAAATATCTCTCTATTCTAAAAAAATGTAACTACCGCTGTCACCGCCGCCGCCGCCGGTTTTAAATTTTTTGCGACCGGAGGTCTTTCTACGTTAATATTAAACAAAAAAAGGCATACAAAAATATGAAAATCGGTAGTATTATACAGAAATGTTTGATAAACACGCTGATGCAGACAGTTTTCAAATCGAAGAATTATTTTAAGAAATATTTAATGCTAAAGTTGGACAAAATCGTTCCACTAAAAAAGTTTTATAGGAGCAAAAACTATTCATGGGAATTTAATCATTTTTAGATCATTTTATACGTTTGAAGTTCCCGGTGTGCTGATTGTATTTCTTTTTTTATTTTGGCTAATTTTTTGAGGTTTTATTTCTATTTTAAATTCAAATTTTCAGCATTTCTAGAGATATTTTTTACAGATTTTAGAAAGGGGTTTTAATTTAAACTATTGCCAACTGTATAAACAGCGGAAACAATAATGTTTGCTTCAAAAAAAAATATATATATTTATACGTGTAATAAATTAAAAATTTATTTACACGTGACTATTACAAACAGAAAAAAAACATTTGGAATTTGAATTAAATAATTATGTACAAAAAGCAGGAACTTATTAAAAATTACTTCATAAAAACTATAATTACACGTGAATTTTAAGAGAGAAAGGAATTTGTAAAATAATAAATTTATTAACAAGCGTTAGAAGTCTTAAATAGGAGAAGTTACGTCATATTTACGACACATTACAGTTATTACATAAAATGAACACAAACTAATATTGCAAAACGGTTTAAATTTAGAAATTGCGCTAGACATTTATTTGATATTTTGAGAGGATACTTTTCAACTATTTTTCTTAGGAAAGCGGAAATAATATTTCATTTCTAACACAAGTATTTTCAGGTGAATATTAAAAAGAGAAAGAATAGTTTGGTCAAAATTACGTCAGATTAAAAACGATTAATTTAAAATGTCTCATTTAAAAGAACTTTCTTTTTGCTTTGTTAAAAAATACCGGGAGACAAATATTCTGTTTACTTAATTCCTTTTATATTAGCTTATTTTGAAATGTTGTTACACCTGTCTACGTCACCAAGTTATTTTTATTTCGACGTTTTATTTGTATTTTTATTAATGTTGTACTAATTTATTTGTTCTTTCTTTATTTAAAATAAAAAATATGTCAATTTGTATAATTTGGCGAGTGGTTTGGCGATTTATATAATTTGGCGAAATTAGTCGACGGGATAATCAAGTAGTACCGCAGCGAATTTGGCGTTAAAATTTCCCCAATCAAAGAGAAATGAATAGAAATCCGTTTATAGGGAGATCGCCACTGTTTTTTAAATTATAATTCAATCTTTCGAAATCCTTTTAAAGCCGATCACATTAGCGTGCATTTAGAGTCTGCGGTGTCTGGACGGGGGTTGGCGAGCGTAGCTCGTAGGGGGCCGAGCCCCCTAGTTCTTTTAAATAACTCTTAATTTTTAGATATTGAAGGTCGGTGTTCAGCCTATATTTTAAGAACATAAGGAGGTATTAAAAAATATTTTTTCCATAAACATTTTCAGACTCATTTTAAAAATAAAAAACATGAAACTTGACGTGATTTTTGAAGAGATTTTTAAACGGCCTGTGTTTTTAGTTTGCGTTAAATTAATTACAGCTTGATTTATAAACTTTTATTTTCTCAGTAACGCCATTCTTTTCGTTTCCGGCGCTATCAGTTCGGGAAATTCGGTTCAAAATGTCCACTTTGACAGCCTTTTTTTTTTATACATCCTACCTTTATCAAAATTTCGATCAATACGGCACTTTATATGATTTCTGAATAACAGAACCTGTCAAGTTGGATGCGTTTGAGAGCAAAAATTGAATTTAGAAATGAGCTGGAAAATAAGCAGTCTGGATTTGACTACACCCTTAAACGATGGCCGTACATGCATGTTATGACACTCGCGTGATGCATTCTTAGCTGTTGTGAAACCACATTTCGAAACTGTTATTTAGAACCAATTATTAATAAAGCAAAATTATTTCCGATTTCTATTTACAGCTATTAAATATACATTCATCCATATACTTGAAGTGATTTAACAATTTTTTGTGAATAAACAATTTAAAATATATATACGTTACAGAAATATAAAAAGGGCATAAAAAACAAATTTGAAAAAAAAATCAAAGTTTTTTTAATTCGTAACTGTAAAGAATATCTTATATTTAAAGATTATTACAGTAGGTGGCAGCACTAAACGGCAGTCCCTAATTTCCAGTCATTATTCACTGTTATCCCCCTTCCCCCCGCAGAAGCGTTGTTCATGAGATGCAGAAAGGAGGTACTACTTAAAGCCATGCGCCAATTATTTAAAATTGTGGCGCCTACTTAGAGAAAGTGGATGATACAATCTGGCGCCCAACGTGGGATGCAACATTATAGCAGCTTACTTTCCAAAAGTACTCTTCAGAATTTAATAATGCACACATTACTTCAAAAGGACACTCCACTCTGAATATTTAGTAGAAAAAAATGTTTAATTAAACTTTTAAATTACGCGACACATTCGTATTTACATGATGTATATATTTACAAATTAGGAATGGTAGAAGAAACCCGCGGGGAAACATTGGCATGCACGCCTCTTCATCACAATCTCCTTCTTCCGTCTCATGAACAACTCTGCGGGGGGGGGGGGTAACATTAGGTAATGACGGGAAATTGGAGACTGCCGGCTAATCGTACCACATACCGTAAGAATCTTTAAATATAAGGTATTAGTTACATCTGTATTTAAAACATTAAAAAATAGTGTAAGAAGGTAATATCGATGCCAGGACCATTCAATCAGTAAGAGAAACTTCTGCCCTGATGTCACCAAAAATTAGCACATGCTGTCATCGATTAAGCTTAACTTCTATGATACTGTAAGCTTAACTTTGACCTCTAATACCCTACAAAGTAATGGCTGTTTTAATAAAGGCCTTGCTCGGGATAATTAAGGATAAGAACTCTACAACATATTTCAGTTTCTTAAAAAATCATCAGCGTCATGTCCGGGGCTCCCCTTGATGTATTCATCATTTCTATTTAATAAAAGACTACATAAAATATCCTATATATAGTTTAGGTATTACAAGTATTTGAAAATAATTATGAAACATAAATTAAAGTAATTAATAGGCAAAGTACTGTAAGTATACTCGCTGTCTTTAAAGGGTAAAGACAAAATGCTGCTTACTTAAAAACAATTCAAATTATATAAACGTTCTGTATCTGTTCATAAAGAATAATGCTTTGACACTTGCATCTTAACATTATTTTTTTATAGGAGTCTGGATAAATCCTATTGTGGAACATTAAAGTTCAGAATAATCTATTCCATGCATAAATTAATTTAACTGAAATGTAGCGAAATATTAAGATTCTACAGTGTATTCTAGCTTCATTAAAATGAACCCCCACTGGAATATTTAAGTAGACATGAACACAGGGATAACGGAGCGTAAAATCTTTGTGGTAATATCCGTTTAATTGACAGGGGGAAAATACCTCAATAAATTAATACTTCGGGGTAAAAGACCGAATGTTTTCTTACATGTATTGCTATATATGTTTGTTTTTTTTTAAATAAAAACTTTCTTTTTTCTTTTTTTTGCTTCAGAAAAGATTTTTGAAAATTTCTATGGTTTTTATTAAAATTTAAATGATTATTTTTTCTTTTTTTCTCTATATCTTTTTTCTTTTTTTTTCTTTAGGAAAAGTGACAAAGGAAGTGAAGTAAATCTCGCTGGAGTTAGAAAATTATCAAAAATACCTCTACCAAATATTTCGTTTAAATAATAACATATTGAAAAAAAGGAAAAAAAAAAGAAAAAAAAACACTTTCAGTTATTTTTAAATAAAAAATTAAATTATCACATATTTTTTTTAAAATGCGCAATTTATATAACAGTTTTATCTTCTAGAATTATCAACAATTATTTTAAGATAAAGTTACACTGTGTGCAAAATACTTAAAACATGACTTAAAACATACTTAAACATTCTATTTATTTATTTGCTAATTATTTTAACATTTGATTTTTTGACGTGTTTGGACAAATCTTACTGAGTTAATCTTCAAGATTATTATAAGTAATATACTGGGTAAAGCCTCAATTTATCTAACACTAAATAAACACTAAATAAATATATATTTCTATGTAACACTAAATGCAGTATAGCCCCGATTATCCACGGGATTGGGTGGCAAGGGCACCGCGGATAACAAAAATCGCGGATAACCAGAAAAAGACTGAAAATGGAGTGCAAACACGGAAAAAAAAGAACATTCAACATAAAAACTATGTTTTAATGTACAAAAAGCATAATAAAACGTTTAAAATACATACATATGCACAATATGTCAGAAACATTTGCTTTACGTCTAAATCACTAAAATAAAGAACAGTAAACAAAAAACAATGCCGTACATAACATACTGTACAAACAGAGGTGAGTTACACCTTTTTTTAAAAATCAGTCACTTGTTTTTGCTTCTTGTTTTAGAAACACATTTTCTTTATTCTAAATTGTAAACTATTATTTTTCTTTTAGTATGGAATAATTTTTATCTCAAAAATGAAGTTATTCTTTATATGCTCTCCTGGAATTTATCATAACTAGGGGATCGTACCCGGGCGTCCCGGGTTACAGAATAGGTGAAAACCAATTTTCTTTATTGAAAAGTAATATTTATTTTTACATGCAATACATTTTTTAGATTGCACACTAAAAATAAAAAAGCATTTTTCATGTGAAAAATATGAATTATACAATCAAATAAACTTTTGAAATCTATCAAAAGTGATCTTTTTTCGTATTAGCCGCATGCTAAGAGTTATTAGGCCAAGATTTTTCTGCTTACGGCATCCTTTTATTTTCTGATAATTTCAGAGCTTTAAGCGCATAGTTCAATTACGTGTCTGTTAAATTTGTGTTTCATTTATATTATTTTATTTATTTAATCACAAAGGAAGTTTTATTTTTGTTTATGGAATATTAGTTGTAAGAAAATTAACTCTTTATGTTGTTTTAAGGGCAAACGGATTAATCTTCCTTAATCGAGTTCCACACGATAGAGATAAATTTAAAAATTAACCTGTCATACCCGCAATCACTCTTTTAAAAAAATGGTACTTTAATTTGATCATTTTAAAATCATTTCAATTCAAAACGTGAAGTCACGATTGACAGCAAAATCTTTGCATGTGAACAGTCGAACTCTTAATTCGAGATTCTGATCTTTTAAACAACATCTATAGAACGGTATGCAAATGACATCATTATCTCGGAATAATACATAAACCCAGCAGAAAGCAACGACGTCATTTAGGAAGCTATGCAAAACAAATTCGGGTATCTAATGATTTATATATGACATCATTTTTTTGCAAAAATTCGGAAAATGTAATTACACACGGATAGATAAAATTGCATTCTTTCAGATTTTGGATAAGAATTAAGTAAATACGAAGAAAATAAGTCACAAATATTTATTAAAATGCATTTTTGTTAAGAGAAAGTGTTGTATCGTTTGTAAAGTTAAATTGCAATGAACTAAAAATCATTTAATCTAATATATAAAAGTGAAAAATTGTCTGTCTGTCTGTAATGCTATACAAATCCACAGTTTAGAAGCCACGATTGTGAAATGTTATGTACATGTATGTTAAAGCACGGCCGAGGCAACTAAAGCAATCCAGAATCGAAATAATTTATTGTTAACTTTTAATTAATAAAAAACCACCAATTTTTCAGCAATTTCCAATCAAATTTAACATTTTTCGTTATAGCAGCTGCCAACAATTAAAAATTCACAATAAAATTCTTACCACAACAAATACCTTTCTATTGGAAGACGCATTGCATATTACGTACGCCACGTTGAAAAAAAGCTACTAAAAAGCTGCAGTGGGTATTACAATAATTCTTTTACCTCGCATGCAAATAATTAGAGACATGCATATTACGTACGCCACGCTGATTAAATTTCATTAAAAAAGGCACAGCAGTGGAAAAATATTTTACTAAATCGAATAGTTATTTTTAATTTTGGTTTTAGAATTAAATTCATGAACTCCCGTGCTAAAACGGGATAAACAGCTTGTTAATAAATAAAAGTGAAATAAAGCGAAAACTTATCGGGTTTTATAACAAACGATATTCTTAACATAGCACGTATTTAATTTCAAATTTTTTTTTTCAGTTTTTATGAAAAAATGGAAACAAAAAGATACAGTAATATATTTTTTTATTATTTTCCCTTTACTTCAAAGAAATGGAGTACTTCAGTTGCCACGATTACAAAAAAAGTAATAAAAACTACAAAAAAAATTAATATCTTAAAATTAAATTGTGATACAGCTTTCAAACAAATTGCATTTAAAAGAGCATTTCTTTTCTTTATACGACGGTGCAAAAATTTAAAATGTGCGATGTTTAAAAGTTCAAAAATTTGCAGTAGAGAAAATTGCAAAACCAAAATTTTATTTCAAATTTCGCAAAATGACCATTTCGCAAAATGACGTATGCGTTACGCACAGATATGTTTCTCCTTTATATTTGTCCTTTATAATATAGATAGATAGTGTTATTTAATTATAAAATATTTTAATTGCTGTGCTTACGTTTGGTTAACAAATTCAAGAAAGGACATCAAGACTTTATATCCGATATTTCAAACATGGCGACCGAATCTAGAAATATTCATCTATGACTTTCGAACACATTGATTTTTCTGTTTATATTTAATAGTAGTATTCTCCTTGCTGTTGACTTAAATTAAAAAAAAAAAAAAAAAAAAAAAAAAAAAAAAAATGCTTCGCGGATAAACCGCAACACGGATAATCGGGCTTTACTGTAAATATATATTTCTATTAGCTTATTTGCATTAACCTACTTGCATTGACATATATATTATTTTTGCTCCTAAACTATTCTTTTTTAACTGTATCCTCTAATTCAGTGGTTCCCAACCTTTTTCTGGCCGGGCCCCACCCAAGCATCTCTAAAATCATAATGTCCCCCCTCCCTTCTATGTCATATAAACATTGTCACATAAAAAATAAACTTCCATTTTCCGAGATGGGTCCAAAAATAGCATTAACTATGATAAGTGATTTGACATTCTTTAATTTATCAAAATCATATACATATATATTTATTACAAGTATGCTTTTAACCTAACTTCATGAATACAGTGATGCCATGGATCTTCGCATTTACATCTACAAAAGTTTTGTTGTTTTTTGGCAACTTACCTCAAATTTAAAAGTGAAAAATAATCTACATTTCTATTTTCGTAAAATTTCTTGAAGTCTCTTTCATATTTTGTATTACATCTGATAGAATTGATACATTTTATAATGGATTTTAAAACTTCATTAAGATTAAGTGACATTTGTTTATCGCCACGACTGTATGGATAACACAATTCACAAGTAACATTTCCGAATTTGCGCTTTTATCCATTTTAAGTTACTATTTTTCTTTCCTCTCATAACATACTCCTTTGATAGCGGGCTTTTTTCTGCATTATTATTATTTGGCCACCATGCTTCCTCCAATTTTAAATTGCATATGTAATATTCTGTATATGGTCTGCAGTACAGCCATAAGAAGTTTCCTTTCAACCCTTTCCTTCCGTGATGCACACGGGGTTTTATTAATTTCATAAATGTAGCCCCTCATTTAGATCATTCAAAATAATTTTAGATTAAACCTGTCCAAATAGTCAATTTTAGATATATCCTACAAAATTTTATATGTAAAATTTCGCTTACACGGCAAATTACACTATGAATAGATGTAGAAGTTTTTTTTTTTTTTTTTTTTTTTATATAAGTAGAAAAAATGTGTAATTTATACTAAAATAATATTAAAACCAGAGAAATTAAAATGATTTTTTAAGACTTCTGACTGTACAATGAGGAGCCTGGGACCAAGTGCCCCACATTCCTGGATCCTAGCAACTGGTGATGATTTTTTAACATATAAAAGGTGTCAAATTATACAAAAAAGTTCACATAATTATTCCGGTGTCAGTGTATTTTTAAGCTTTTAAATGGGATCACTTCGAAAATTAATTTGTATTCAGTTATTTTGAAATTTTTTCCTCTATTATTTCTATTTTTAGACGAAGACCCTACTTTCATTAGAAAAAAATGACAGAAAATTTGTTAATAAGAAATCTGAAATTGCCCCCCTGTGGGGCGCACGCCCCACGTTGGAAACCACTGCTCTAATCATATGTTTGAATAGTTTATTACTTAAAGTAACTTTATTAATATATATAGATAGATGCACTTACCTTTTCCAGCAGTTATTATTTTATAAGTCTTTAGCCATTCATCTGCAGTTTAAAGGAATTCACACATTTAGTTTATTTATTCACTTTATTTAATATAAGCACCTGCTATATATGTCTCTCTATCGAACTTTAATTGCACGTTTCAAGTCCAGAAACTATCTGTTTATCTGTGTAACTCTCGATTATGCTAACAGATGGTGTGATAGTATGACGTAAGCATACATTGCTATGCGAACTCAAGTCACTGTATTTGGATTCGCAAACGGTGTTTTGGGAGCTGGTGGAAAGAAGATCTGACATACAAGAAAGTTCGTTTTCGACCATCAGTGGGACATAAATAGTGTGACTGGCAGATTCTCATGGCTCTTAGTACATTTGCAGTTCTGGAGTGAGGACTTCGCTTTTCCTGTTTGGACTGTTGGTAAAACGTTCCGGATTCTTTTAGTTAAATACTTTTATGATTTTCCCTTGAAGAGAACTTTATGCATGGGTCGTTTTGCATAGTAATTTATAAGTGTTTCAGTGTTGAATATTTCATCTCTATGCACTGTGTCAAATGTTCCAGGTTATGGTATCTGGAGATGTGTTAATATATGTTCCTAGAAGTGCCGTGCATGGAAGGAGGATTAATCTTTCGTATCCGCTGAACTTTCGGTCACGATGTCTCGGAGACTTGTTCAACTCGTGGATCATTACATCCTAATCAGCGGTCCGTGTAAAAGTGTTTCTCTTTCTTGTAGTAATGTTGTGTGGGAGAATAGTGCACATGTTTTTCCTAGCTCAAGCTGAGTTTGAAAGTAAAGTTTGTTTCTTTAGGAGGAACAAATATATCTCATTTGGCTTAGTTCAGGTCATTATTGTTGAACGTCGTTATGAGTTTCAGGACTAATAAGCATATTTTACAGTGTTACGTGAAGTCTATAATTGAGTAGGCTTTTAAGCCCATAAACAATCACTTCATGATGTTCTGTTGTATACCCAAATAATTAATGTTTATTTAATTAATGTGAGAAAGAGTTTTAACTTATTTATTTTAACGTATTTATTTAAAGGTTGTTTTCATTAAAAGTATATATTTTGTTTATATGTTATCTTTTAAATTTCTAACAAAAAGCATGTGTAAACATGCTTTAAAAATGCCATCGTTATTTATTTAAAAAACCACCTTATTTATTTATTTTTTTTTTCTCTGGGTTATCATTTCTGATACATATTTACATTTCATAATAGTAACTATTTAAATTATTCATTTTGGGTTTATAAAATCAGCATACCGCTTCCTTCTGCTTTATAGATTAACATCTGCTACTTCTCAAACCCCAATCATTACGTCTGGTAATGATAACAAAATTGCTACATTTGCGCTGGATAATGGCGCCCATCTCAGTCATAGAAATGGGTTGTAGGACTCCCACACATCAAAGTACAATAGGATCTTCTTCAGAACAACAAATACTTTCTATTTAAAAACAAACCTCAGGAAAATCGCTGTTTTCCATTGAGGGTGCACGCGACAAATTAACACCGCTTCTTGAAAATAAGACTAGAATGTCAAATAAAAAATATATATATTCGATCTCGCATCCGTAATCACATATACCTATATCAAATCAAAATCTCCCGAGAAATTACAACCCGTATGCATGTCTTGTGACTATCCCTATAACCAATCATAAAATAATTTTGATTACTTTAACTACTACATATTACTTGACCAAAAATAAAAATACTTGTTACCTTTGGGAAGGCCGGAGGCCCAGATCTCAGATATCACAATAAGTTGCAAGAGTGCCAGTCCAAAACGCATCTTAAAGATGAAACTGTCAAGTCAAATAAAAAAGTACTCCTTCTCGAGTTCGCCATCAAATATATCCAGATCAAATAATATTCGCTCAAGAAATAACATTCTCTATATAAGTCAAAATATGTATTGGTCAAGAAGTAATATCCCTTATATAGGTTAAAATAAGAATAGCCTCTATATAAGTGCTGCATTTCTATTTAAAACTTTTCAAAGAATGCGGGTAAAATCTTTACACGTCCACCCTCCAAGCTGGATTACAGCCTTTCCGTAGTCATACTTCTCCACTGGCCAAAGCTGTGATCCAACTGATTCTGGGGTTTGTCGTGAATCGTTGGTTATGGGTGTTGTGTCCTCAGGCTTATAGCCATATAATTTTCCGCCTGTGAAAATAAAATTATTTTTCTTGTAGATTAGGCTCCAATTAAGAACCAAAAAAAAAAAATTAAACCATAGGTACTTCTTCATTATCCCATCGACCACTATCAAAAAAAAAAAAAAAAAAAAAAAAAAAAAACTACTGGTAAGGTATCGTATTTAACGTCAAAAATTGATGATTGTGATGTGGCATTCACTTCACGTCAGATTCGTTAATCGTGTTTGTTATATCTATATCATCATGTGATATTTAATTCAATGTTTACTTGCTTTTTTAACAAGTTTTTATTGATTAATCAGCTAAAAAATATATAAAAATATTTAAAATATTTCTTTTTCTGATATTTATTTTATTTTGTAATATATATATATATTTTTTTTAGTTTATTAAATTTTTTAATTAAAATGTATTTTTTAAATTAAAAATTGTGATTCAGATTTGTAATACGTTTAGTTATTTGAAATTTGGTAATTAGTTGTTTCGTTAATTAAAAAACTAATTGCTTCATTAAACGGTGACGTAACGCTAATTAAAAGAGAAAAGCATCGAAAAAACGTGCCGGTGCATAGTTATGTACAATTGATCAGTTTCAACTTACATTTCAAACGTTTATTTAAATCCCGATATGAATAATTAGGAAAAATTATGTAAATAAATATCCAAGTTTTTTGTGTCTCATTAATAAACTGCTGATTTTATTATTGAAAGTAGCTTATATTTGACGCTTTAGTGATCGAGCCTTTTCCGAATTTATTGAAGTTTATTTTAAATTCTAAAACAACGACGTCGCTGCATCCAGTGATTTTGTTGTTGTTTGAAATCATGTGTACGAAGCGTTCATAGTGATCGCCACGCTAAGTAATTTCTTGTATCCTTTAGGATACAACGAGATTGCTGCCTACAGTGATTTCCTTGTTTTGCTTTCTTGAGCGTGAAGTGCTCACACATGCGCTATACTAATCACGGCATCAACGAATTTCCTGTATTTTTTCGATTAGAATACAGAGATATCTCTGTATCTAGTGATTTTTTTTTCATGTGCGCGAAACATTCCTGCATGTAATATAGTGATCGCAACATTAGCATTTTTTTTTTAAATATACATTTCACCATAGCAATGTCGCCGATCCAGTGATTTTTTTATGTGCAATATGCGCTCATACAAAAGGATGTAGATATTAACGAATTTCTTGAATTTTTGAGGATTCGAATAACGCGAGATCGCTGCATCCAGTGATGTATTTTGTTGTTGTTGAAGCGTGCATACATGCGATATAGTAATCGCGATATAAACGAATTTCACATATTTTCGTTTTTGCAAATTTGCAATTATCGTTTATATTTAAAGGTGAATATAAATACTCTAGATGGGTTTATTGTATTTATTGCACGTATGTCTGTATATTATTTATATACACCTTTAACTGTTGAATGCAGGCGTTAGTTATGTGTATGTGTGTTATAATATATATTGTAGTATGTGTGTTCTATTATATCGTTTACATTGTTTGTATTATTGATGGAATCGTCATTAAATCATTGTTTATACCTTCTCATATATTAATTTTTTTATATTTATTTTATTAAATTTGTGAAAAAAAAACTATTTATATTTTCTTCAAGCTTGGAGAATCACGGTTACAGTTTATTCAAGTAGATTGAAATTTCGTCCTCATCATTATTTATATTTTATTCAAAAATGCAATATCTAAATAAAATCGTTTGTTTGTTTATGTTTTAATTTACTAAATCTGCCTTTAAATTCTTACATTACGTCTAATTAAATTAACAAATTATTATAATTATTTAAATAAATTCTTATAAATTTTTCTTAAAACAAAGTATTATCTTGCCGAAACTATCAGAATGAATAAAATTTTATATCAATATGTTGCTACCCACATGTAAAGACACCTTGTTCTTCAGTGACGTAATTACCTCTAAATTCAATTATTTTCCGATGCCTAACTAAAGAATGCAGTACTCTTTCATTTGTTTATAGATTGCTATAGTTTGGCTAATAGTTTGGCGATATTTGTTTTTACGAAACGATAGTTGACAGCGAATGGAGAATCATAGCCATAATACATAAACCATAATACGTACCCGATCAATGAATGCAAAAAATCATAAATAACACTAACAATTTTCAATAATCTATACTAAAATCTACTTTCTATACAGAGATTTTTCTAATTAAATTTTCTGCTACGTAGATTTCTCTTTATCAGCAAGGTTCTTAAGAGAGAAGAAGATTGTACGCTTTCTTTTCAGAACGTTAACAGGAATAATTAACTACCCAGCAAAGAAAGAAACAGTGGGCCATCAGCTGGAAAAAAGATGGCAGCCAGCAGTGCTATCAGCGGTAAAGTGCAAGGATGCCATTACTTAAACCTGTCGAAAAGTGTCCAAGCCGAATGCAGCTGGCCCATCAGTGATGACCAACAGCAGGCCGGTATTGGTATGCCATCACATTATTTCAATCCGGCACTTTTCCTGCAGTGCCTGCAGTGCTTTTCCCACTACCATTCCTTTGCTGGCCCAGCACTTTCCCTTACAAAAATTTCTTATAGAATTCTATAAAAAAACAAAGTATTATATAATTATGGCTCTTTTTTCTATAAGCTAGTTTCACCAAGAGCTATAGAAGTGTCTATAACAGAAATATTTGAACTGCATGTGGTCACCCTCCCAAGTACTGACCGCGCTCGATACTGCTTGGTTTTCGTGATAGGACATGAAGAAGTGCTTTCAGCATACGCTACGATTGCTCGTAGTTTTCAAGCTCTCATTACACTATTTCAAGTTTGTTTCTTTTGTGATTTACGTTCCCAAATTTCAAACTGGTATAAAAATTATTCTATTGTATAGAAATCCTATTTATTTTATACGCTATTCTTTATTATTGATTCAGAAGAGCGTAAATTATAAAAACCGAAATCCTTTGTAACCTAGTAAAACCAGATTTAAGGAGAAAAAAAAGGTGCGTTGAGATAAAGAATTTATTTATTTATTCATTTACTTATTTATTTTGTTGGTGGCAGTGGTGCTATATTTTTTACAGTTTAAAAAAAAATAGCATCACAGTTTAAATTGCGTTAAGATATTCATTTCAGATTTGTGTTCAAATACTCAATATCTTCGATATTCGCAGCGCCACCTAGCGTAAGGTTTCCAAGCAATAATACTGCAAAAGTTCGTACACTTCCATGTAGTTGTGGGCCAGCGCATGAGATAAAATGGATGCCCGCCAGAATTTTATCTGATGATTTCCAACAGCAAAGTTGACTGAAGCTGTCCAGCAGTGGTCATGCAGTGGTAGACCATTAACCAGCACTTCTCCATCATTGCCAGCACCAATCTTGCTGCTGGCCAGCAATTTCCTCTTTGCTGGGTAGGCATGAAGTCAAGGATAATGGGGCATAAAAGCTTTGCGTAATCACTGTTTAATTGATGTAGAAAACATCTTAGTAACTTCTGATTTAAGGATAAACTTAATGGAAATCTCGAATGCTCCTTTAATATATCATTATATACCTACGATAAATTAAATATTTCATATATTTTTAGTTCTGAAATTTTTTTGCTGAAAAATTGTAATTATTACTAAAAACGTTCTTGTTTTCTTTTTAAATGAAATGAAATGAAACCCATCGTATATACGATAAACTGTATCTAAATTTTCAAGAAAATGAGAATGACATCAATAAAATTAAATGCGGTCCTTTAAATGTAATTTTAGCAGGATGTAATATACAAAAATATTTTTTAAACGAGCAATTTATGTAACAGATGTAATTTGAGAATATTCCATCAATTACATACTAATATCAGATTTTACCAACAAATCTGTATATATATATATATATATATATTTAAAGGAATGTTTAAAATGATTTACAATCAATTACTAAGTAGCACAAATTTCTAAAAGAATAAACAGCATTTTCGTTAAATCTTGTGATTCTTTTATATATTACTAGTATCCAACATAAACTGTAGCAAAAACAAAATAAAATAGTTTAATTGTAACGAAGTATTAATAATATGTGGTGTTCCAACATCATTAAAATCAAAAACGCACTGGAAGAAGTAAGCAGGCATAAAGACGAGGAAAACGAAGCGTAAAACCTTTGTGGTAATCGCCATTTAATTGGCAGATAACGTATCTCAGCCATTTTATGTTTAGAATTAACGTTATAGAAAATATACAACGTTTCTTTCAGGCGTTAACCTGTATTTGTCGTAAAAAAACAACATATAAAATTTTAAAGAGATCAAGTTTCTTTGTTGTAAAAAATCAAATCAAATGCATTACACTTTGAGATAAAACAGAATACAAATTTACGAAGAACGATAATGATATTTTGAAGATTTTTAAATAAAGCTATCGACATAATGCATAAAAATTATGCAAAAAACACATCAAATGGTGTTTCAAATATAAAACTGTTAGATAATGAATATTTTAATGGATAAATTATGCCTTTTATTACGAATTATTATCTTACAGAAATTGCAACATAAAAATATCAATAAATAGTTTTTTACAGTTTTTTTTTTTTCTGAAAACAAATCCAATTAAAACATTCAAAAATTCATTTGATATATCATAAACACTTATATGAGTAGCCTATATACTGGCAACTTCAGTGTCGCTTTAGCTCGTTTATTTTATATTATCACACATGTTTCTTTAATTCATTTCTGTCAATTTCTGTCAAAAAAAGACAAACCTTATTTATTCGGAGATAGCTTAGAATAAAATCATCACAAATTAGTTATTAGACTCGGAATACAATTTTCATTCAGAATATGAATGAAAATATTTGAACACCGATTGTTTACATGAGAAAAGTTTTTACAACTTTAATTTTTTAAATGGTAACAATTACTTTTGAGTCTTATTTGAGTGCTAAGGACAGATAATAGGAAAAAAGCAGATAAAATCAGCTCGGAAAACAGATTAGTTTGTGATTTATTTAAAAAAATTCATAGAGTTCAGGGTCAAAATTCCAGGATTCATTTTAAATTTGGATAGCAATTTTTTTATTTACATATCCCCCCCCCCCAAAAAAAAAAAAAAAAATCCTTAATGATTTTTTTCTTTGTAAAGGGATACAATGAATAGGCTCAAACATAGTCTACATATTTTGCACTTCTATAATTATATTATAAAATGGGTCGAAATTCCAGGATGAATTTGAAATTTGCGTAGAAAGTTTTTATTTACATATTCCACCCAAAATCCCTACTGATTTTTTTTTCTTTTTAAAGGGATACAATGAATGGGCTCAAGCATAGTCTAAATATTTTCCGTTTCTATAATTATATTATAAAATGGGTCGAAATTCCAGGATGAATTTGAAATTTGCGTAGAAAGTTTTTATTTACATATTCCACCGAAAATCCCTACTGATTTTTTTTTCTTTTTAAAGGGATACAATGAATGGGCTCAAGCATAGTCTAAATATTTTCCGCTTCTATAATTATATTATAAAATGGGTCGAAATTCCAGGATGAATTTGAAATTTGCGTAGAAAGTTTTTATTTACATATTCCACCCCAAATCCCTACTGATTTTTTTTTCTTTTTAAAGGGATACAATGAATGGGCTCAAGCATAGTCTAAATATTTCCCGCTTCTATAATCATATTATAAAATGGGTCGAAATTCCAGGATGAATTTGAAATTTGCGTAGAAAGTTTTTATTTACATATTCCACCCAAAATCCCTACTGATTTTTTTTTCTTTTTAAAGGGATACAATGAATGGGCTCAAGCATAGTCTAAATATTTTCCGCTTCTATAATTATATTATAAAATGGGTCGAAATTCCAGGATGAATTTGAAATTTGCGTAGAAAGTTTTTATTTACCTATTCCACCCAAAATCCCTACTGATTTTTTTTCTTTTTAAAGGGATACAATGAATGGGCTCAAGCATAGTCTAAATATTTTCCGCTTCTATAATTATATTATAAAATGGGTCGAAATTCCAGGATGAATTTGAAATTTGCGTAGAAAGTTTTTATTTACATATTCCACACAAAATCCCTACTGATTTTTTTTCTTTTTAAAGGATACAATGAATGGGCTCAAGCATAGTCTAAATATTTTCCGCTTCTATAATTATATTATAAAATGGGTCGAAATTCCAGGATGAATTTTAAATTTGCGTAGCAACTTTGCATTTACATATTCCACACAAAACCCCTACTGATTTTTTTTCTTTTTAAAGGGATACAATGAATGGGCTCAAGCATAGTCTAAATATTTTCCGCTTCTATAATTATATTATAAAATGAGTCGAAATTCCAAAATGAATTTTAAATTTGCGTAGCAACTTTGCATTTACATACTCCTCCCAAAATCCCTACTGATTTTTTTTCTTTTTAAAAGGGACTAGGGGGCTCGGCCCCCTACGAGCTACACTCGCCAACCCCCGTCCAGACACCGCAGACTCTAAATGCACGCTAATGTGACCGGCTTTAAAAAGATTTCGAAAGATTGAATTATAATTTAAAAAATAGTGGCGATCTCCCTATAAACGGATTTCTATTAATTTCTCTTTGATTGGGGAAATTTTAACGCCAAATCCGCTGCGGTACTACTTGATTATCCCGTCGACAAATTTCGCCAAATTATATAAATCGCCAAACCACTCACCAAATTATACAAATTGACATAATTTTTATTTTAAATAACGAAAGAACAAATAAATTAGTACAACATTAATAAAAATACAAATAAAACGTCGAAATAAAAATAACTTGATGACGTAGACAAGTGTAACAACATTTCAAAATAAGCTAATATAAAAGGAATTAAGCAAACAGAATCTTTGTCTCCCGGTATTTTTTAACAAAGCGAAAAGAAATTTCTTTTAAATGAGACATTTTAAATTAATCGTTTTTAATCTGACGTAATTTTGACCAAACTATTTTTTCTCTTTTTAATATTCATTTGAAAATAACTGTGTTAGAAAGGAAATATTATTTGCGCTTTCCTAAGAAAAATAGTTGAAAAGTATCCGCTCAAAATATCAAATAAATGTCTAGCGCAATTTCTAAATTTAAACTGTTTTGCAATATTATTTTGTGTTCGTTTTATGTAATAACTGCAATGTGACGTAAATATGACGTAATTTCTCCTATTTAAGACTTCTAACGCATGTTAATAAATTTATTATTTTACAAATTCTTTTCTCTCTTTAAATTCACGTGTAATTATAGTTTTATGACGTAATTTTTAATAAGTTCCTGCTTTTTGTACATAACTAGGGGGCTCTGCCCCCTACGAGCTACGCTCGTCAACCCCCGTTCAGACACCGCAGACTCTAACAGCACGCTAATTTGACTGCCTTTAAAAAGATTTCGGAAGATTGAATTATAATTTGAATCTGACAATTATAATCTGACGTAATTTTCACCAAACTTTTCTTTCTCTTTTTAATATTCACGTCAAAATACTTTTGTTAGAAATGAAATATTATGATCATCTTAAAATGTCAAGTAAATGTCTCGCGCAATTTTTAAATTAAAACTGTTTTGCAATATTATTTTTTGTTCATTTTACATAATAAGTGTAATATGACGTAAATTCTCCTATTTAGGACTTCTAACGCATGTTACTGAATTTATTATTTTACAATATTCTTTCTCATTTAAAATTCACGTGTAACTGTAGTTTTTATGACGTAATTTTAATGAGTTCCTGCTTTTTATATTTTTTGTTTATAATAGTCACGTGTAAAATAAATTTTTAATTTGAAGCAAACATTATTGGTTGCACTTTTTATACAGTTGGCAACAGTTTAAATTAATACAATTTTCTAAAATTTGTAAAAAATATCTCTCGAAATGCTGAAAATTTGAATTTAAAATAGAAATAAAACTTCGAAAAAATATTCAAATTAAAAAACTAACTTCAATCTGCACACCGGGAAATTCTGAAGCATAAAATGATCTAAAAATGATTAAATTCCTATGTACAGTTTTTGCTCCTATAAAACTTTTTTAATGGAACGATTTTGTCCAACTTTGGCATTAAATATCTCTTAAAATAATTCTTCGATTTGAAAACTGCCTGCATCAGCGTGTTTATCAAACATTTTTCTATAATACTACCGATTTTCATATTTTTGTATGCAACAGTTTTTTTAATATTAACGAAGAAAACCTCCGGTCACAAAAAATTCAAAACCGGCGGCGGCGGCGGCGGCGGCGGCGGCGGCGGTGACAGCGGTAGTTACTTTTTTTTAGAATAGAGAGATTATTTAATTCTAATTCCAATGTTTTTTTATGTTTATAATAGTCACGTGTAAATAAATTTTTAATTTATTACACGTATAAGTATTTTTTTGAAGCAAACATTATTGTTTCCGCTGTTTATACAGTTGGCAACAGTTTAAATTAATATCACTTTCTAAAATCTGTAAAAAATATCTCTAGAAATGCTGAAAATTTGAATTTAAAATAGAAATAAAACCTCAAAAAATTAGCCAAATTAAAAAAAGAAATACAATCTGCACACCGGGAACTTCAAACGTATAAAATGATCTAAAAATGATTAAATTCCCATGAATAGTTTTTGCTCCTATAAAACTTTTTTAGTGGAACGATTTTGTCCAACTTTAGCATTAAATGTCTCTTAAAATAATTCTTCGATTTGAAAACTGTCTGCATCAGCGTGTTTATCAAACATTTCTGTATAATACTACCGATTTTCATATTTTTTATGCATTATTTTTCTTAATATTAACGAAGAAAGACCTCCGGTCGCAAAAAATTCAAAACCGGCGGCGGCGGCGGCGGTGACAGCGGTAGTTACTTGTTTTTAGAATAGAGAGATACAATGAATGGGCTCAAACATAGTCTAGATATTTTCCGCTTCTATAATTGTATGAGCGAAGCGAAGGCTAATACTCAGCGACACATACAGCTACCATGGATATTAACGCCATGTCCTACTAAATAAAAAGCCTAATAAAAACCTTTCGTCAAGCATAACTCGAAAAAATATTTGTCGGATTTCGTTTCTGATTGCACCATGAGGGTCGCCTACTGAATGCACCTACTATGAAAAATAAGTTCCAAACCGTTTAAAAATTACATAGAAAAAGCAGATAAAAAAGCACAATTTTTCTGCATACGTCACAGAAATTTGGTGTGCGTCACTTTCACAGGTTAATGTTTTCGCAGACAACTGGTTTGAACACACGGAGCAAATAAAAAAAAAAATACGCACGCAGTAATATTGAAGTGCCATAAACATATTTAAATTTAATCAAACGGGAAAACAAATCTCTTTGTTTTTCCATTTAAAAGAAAAAAGGCATAAAAACTTTGATTTGAGATTTTGCAATAATCTCTCAATAGCAGTTTTGGCCAAAAGCACCATTTAAATTTCGCGTGTGAAAATTAGAAACAATTATATGATGTGTAATAAAATATTTTCTTTTATAGCATCATTTCTTCTTATTTTCTTTTTTTTTTTTTTTTTTTTTTTTTTTTTTTTTTTTTTTTTTAACATGCTTTTTTTAACCTACAATTATATTTGTCTGTGGCACTCAAATCTTGTGATTCATTTTTCACCCACTTCCTGTTGACACAGAAGTTTGAAATTTGGAATATATTTGTATTCCTGAGGGCAATATATGAATTGGACATTGATTTTTTAAAATTCGATCGCCAACGGTGCAACGGCCGGGGGGGGGGGGGGATGAATTACTTAATGGTTACGTTTGATTTTCTATAGAGAAATCAGCAATAGCTTCAACAATGAGTATTTGCTGAAAAGTAATAATGACAGGGTTACCACTATATCGCCAAACTTCGGCCAATGTGGCTAAATATCGCCAAATTTGGCGATAAAAAATTTCTGCAAAATTCCCATTTAAATCCATTTTTCTTCCATAATTGAACCCGCCGAATTAAATTTAAACTCCGTGCATTTAAGGTTTTTTTCAAGTTTTTTCTAATATTTACTGCATTTAAAAAACATATATTTTTTGTGAATTTTAATGAAAGCATGATTTAAAAAAAAAAACAATTTCCATTTATATTAATTTCTTTTTAGTCTTTAAAAATGAAATTGGTACTTTTGGCCTTGGCGAGGTATAGAAAATGGGTTTGGTGAGACAAGTAAGCTTTTTATGCGTATTTTCGTGCAACTTATTCATTGTTTCATATACTCAAACAATTTTTTGAAGAGTTATGCAATTTATTTTGTGTTAACAAGCCACTTACCTATTTTTATATACAAACAAATGTAAATTGAATATATAAAAAGCAATGATATTATATATATAAATAAAATGTTTATATTTATGGCTCAGATGCCCCAATCGCACCGGGTTTGGCGTGATTTTTTATGCCACTTTGGCGAAAACGTCGTTTTCGAATACCAGTTACCTATAGCGTGCTATAATAGTACGTTATTTATTATTTCAATGTGAAAACAAATTAAAGTAATAAACAGAACATTGTCTATTATTTTAAAAAGGAAATAACAATCAATAAATGATAGAGAACATTTATTATAGAACAAATATAATATAGAATAATTATAGAACAAAACAATTTATAATAGGTATATAACAATTTATAATATATGGTTTCCTCAGTGGTGACTCGTGACTGGCATTTTGGGGGCACTAAATCCATAGCTGCCAAATTTATTCTTCTCTTACCACTATTGCTTTAAAAGAAATATTTGCCATATTTGTTGGCAGAATATCCGACCATTAAACAAGGTAATATTTTTCTTTCAAAACATAATGGAAAAGAATAATAATGCCCGCCATGCATTTAGTACCTCAAAATATGACAGTCACGAGCCGCCACTGGTTACCATGTCGGACAAAGTAACGCCACTTTGGCGCCAATTAGGTACCTCGGTGCGTATATGACATATGTGCCATATTTACTTGTAAAAATAAGCATAAACGTTCATCAGGTTTGTTTTCATAGCTATTTGTATCTTTTTGTAACAAATCTCACTGAGGCGAAACTGCACAAAGATTGAAAAAACTAGAAAACGGGAAGTCTGTTTTTTTTTTTTTTCAGAATTTAGTGTCACCCTCGATGACGCTTTTATTTTGTACACAATGACGTCATCCGCATCCGCTGAAGATTTCTTCATTTACGATAATGTCGTAAACAATTTCTACAGTAAAGTACGCATACGACGTCACTATCGATAAATAATACACAAAAAAAAAAAAAATCTTCATTCAAGAAACTACAAAAAAAAATCGGCTATCTCATGATTCATATGACCTCATTTGTTTGTAATATTAATATAGATACTTAAAATTAAATTTTAAAAAGAAATCATTCACTTATATTTTTTCAAAATAGCACGTATTTTAATTACATTTTTAAAAGTTGTTAAGGGAAAAAGGCAAGAAAAAGGTATAATTACTATTTTCCAACTATTTTCCCACTACTTTCTAAAGAAATGGAGTAATTGAGTTGCCAAAATTAAACAAATGGCGCTAAAAACTACAAAAAATAAATATTTCAAAAATAAATTGAGATGCAGTTTTCAAACAAATTGCACTTAAAAGTACTTTTTCTCCCCGGTACGACGGTATAAAAATTAAAAATGCGCGATGTTTACAAGTTACAAATCTTAAAATAGTAGAATAGAGAAGATTATTTTAAATTGAAGTTAAATTGCAGTACAGTATTTTGTACTACTTAGTTATCCCGTCGACCAAAAATCTATCGCCAAACTATAAGATTGAATGCCAATAATGGTTGATCGTAAATGTCGCATTCTAAGTACCTTATTACCATGCATTTAATGCTTTTCATGGTACTTCGCTATTATATGGAATTTGGCGCTTTTGCAAAAGGCATACAATACGGGGTTTAGAAAGTCAGATTTTTTGCCAAATGACTATGAAAATAAAACAGAATAAGTATTATACTGGTTTATATATATATATATATATTTAAAAATGCATCTGCTAATACGTATTAGATAAGTTATTTATATTTGTATATAATCTAATATATAAAAATGAAAATTTGTCTATCCGTCTGTATGTAATTCTATACAAATCGACAGTTGGAAGCCAAAATTCTGAAGAGATACGTACATGTGTATTAAAACACGGCCGGGGCAACTAAAGTAATCCGGAATCGAAATAATTTATAGTTAATTTTTAATTAATAAAAAAACCACAAATTTAACAGCAATTTCTTATCAAATTTAAACATTTTTCGTTATAGCAGTTGCCAACAATTAAAATACATAATAAAATTCTTACAACAACAATTAATTTTCTACTGCAAGATTTCCACGTAAAAAATTAAAATGAAATAAATAGTTTGCCAAATTTAAAAAAAGGTGAATATTGCGTCATAACTTTTCTATTGCAAGATATTCACATGAAAAATGAAAATGAAATAAATAGTTTGACGAATTTAAATGAAAGTGAATATAACTTCAGAACTTTTCTATTTCAACGTTTCCACGTGAAAGAGGAAAATATTACGTCATATTGGAAATATAAAGGACGTGGTGAATAACGTCATATGAGTGTGAAAAAACCTGTTGAAGTATGATAAAAACCCGATTATGGAAATATTGGCGCATTTTAACATTATTGCTCCAATTATAAATTGATATAAGTTCGTTTATAGCTGTATTCTTTTGCGCCTGTTACATACATTTATACATTTTTATATTGTATTTTTATTTGATTCATGAGTACAACACTTCGACTGCTTTTTTAAATGTTTATTTTATGTTGTATGTTAAATGTTGAAATTGATTTTTCAGAACAAACATCTTTCTAATTCTGGGCAACGCCGGGCACTTTAGCTTGTAACAGATAAATGGCTTTTGTATGTGTATATCTAATGCTAATATTATAAAGCGTTATAATATTATAAAGCGTACAATATTTTAATGTTTGTAACGTTTGTGAGGTGTTATCTCTGAAAATACATAGCCAACTTAAAAAAAATGTTGGTGGCCATCTCTGCTCCGAAAAAAGACTGTATTTTATGTCAGTGCTGCAACCTACATCGCTGCAGGAGCAAAAAAGCTCTAATATTGCGATTTCTGTGATATTAATTGAATTAGAAACTTTAAATTCGGTGTGGTGGTTACTTTGAAGATGTAAATACTCGTTATTAACGCTCTCTAAATGGTTCGAAAATTCAATTTGACAAATAAAAGTAAAAATTTCTAGAAAGGTTCTAAGTTATGATTTATTTGGAATACTTAATTTTCTGGAATGCTGTTGGGCTTAGAAACTAAAACGTTGGCATGGAATTAATTTATAAGATGTAAATGCTCGTTGTAGAACGAATTCTAAAAAATCAAAAGACTAAGCAAAGCGGAAAAAAGATCTAAAGATGATCTAAGTTACGAAGTACATGGAATTGTTAGGAATATAAACATGAAAATTGACATGACTGTATTTATCATGACGTAAATTCTCGCAATAGAAACAATCCTTAAAAATGTCGCTATATAAAACAATGCAGAAACAAAAAACATTCGATAATTTTCTGTTTCTGTGTTACTGTTGAGCCCAAAAACTTGAAATTTTGCTTCGGGTTAGCTTTAAAATATAAAATTGTCTCTATGAAAGGTTTCTAAAAAATTTAAAATTTAAAAAGATGAAATGAATAGAAAGCGATCTCAGTTACCATTAATTTCGAATTATTAGGTATAGCAACTTTAAATATTTCATAATGCTGCATTTCCTCCATATAACATGCAATTTAAATGCAACAAAACTGATAAATTTCCACCTAGCATTAAATAAATTATGTAAATATTGATTAAAGACCTGTATGAAACAGTGAGTACGTTGCCCGAAAGTACTTGTTAAAGTGTTTCTTCTCTAGGTTTTTCTCTCTCGCCAAGGCCACTAACAGAGGGAAGTGCCGTTTTAAATGAGATATGAATTTTTTTTTCTGATTCATTTTTCTAGACATTTTATCATAAAGTCGTATTCTCAATTGTCAATAGTAGATTTTTTTATATATATATTAACTTATTCTGGTGAAATCTCATAATCGGGTTCATATAGGCGTATTTTAGCTTGCACGATTTGCTGAAAAAATATGTATGGATTTTTAAATTACTTCAAAAGACACTTTGACAGCTCAAAGGTTATGCAGACAATATACTCAGATCTTGCGTCAGACTTTATGTAGCAATCATTGCCGATTTCTTTTATTAAATACATGCTAAATATAGCTCAACTTGGGCAGAATATGTTTGAAAACAAAACAGTACAGCGTATGTAGTGACTAGCATACACTCAAAATTTAAATCTGATCGAGCATATCTAAAACACAATCTAACAACGCACTGAATGCCACTGCTGATGTGTTCGGTACTTTGATACTATATCAGATTTTCAAGAGAGAATTCCTTATCTCTTATCGACAACCTCATTGCATCCGTGGAAAACAGATATTGTACAATATTAACTATTCCGTGGGAGCACACACCATATAAAGTATAGTCCATTCTTTTTAAACCTCATATATTTGTCATTTAAAGTTACTCAAATTGGTGCGGAGCGTCTGATTATGCTCTTGACATCATTTTAAACAGTTAAAATTTCGATATAAGATTATTTAATGTTTCATTTTCTATTTTACTTTCAATATATTGCGTACTTTCAATTTTATATCCATGCATGTCTACCTTGCATGGTTTGCTTTCCCATTTTTTAACTTGTGTATACAAATTTATATGTAAATATTGTAATTCTACGATTCGTTTATTTTCATCATTTCAATTTATCGCAGTATATGGACAGTTAAAGATAATATCTCATTTTCTTTGCTTCCACATGTTATTATTAAATCTATGTTCTCAGCAATATCGCTCAGACTAATCCCTCTGAGGGAAGTCCTAGTTATATTAACATGGGTGTTTATGTTTACAGCCCATTCATATTGTTTGGATTTTTTTCGAGATATAGAAATGAATTACTTAATTCAGGTCTGAAGGTACTGTCTCCATTTATCGTTCAACAATGTTTAAGAAAATCGTAGAAAAAAACTTCAAAAAATTTGTGTGATTATGAAATATAATTAGTTTACTCAAAATACAATTCTTTTCTCAGTATTTTTTCTTATTTACAAGTGTATGGCTCTGGAAGTTTTACCTGTCTAATCGTAAGTTCATTTTTCTAAATTTACGAATAAATTTTTAAATACTTTCTTTCATATCATTTAAGAGAAGTATATGTTTTATACGTTTTTGCTCAAATATGGTGTGTAAAGTAGTGCTACTAGTTGAGAAAAAAAAAGTTAGTAAATTTTGAATAAGTAGTCGGTTCCTATATTGTAAATTGCATCCATATTCTGAAGGAAGTCATTGATTCAAGTCGAATGACACCTTTATTTTCTTTTGTGGTACACGATCTTCAAGTAATGGTGATTGTTTACCTCTTTGCCAGAATTATCATAAATGCTTCCAATTTTGATATTAATATGAAATAACACTTAAATTCTTTTAATCTAAAAGATCGTTAAATTTCAGTTTTAAATGATTTTCATAACACCTTTTAGACGGGAGACGGGAATTCATGTGCTTTGGCGACATGTAATTTCGACCAGGGGAAGTACTTTTGCATTTTATGTGTTTCATTATTTCTTAAAAATTATACACAAAATTTGATTTTTTACAATTAGGGTAAGATGCATACAAATATTTCAATTAGAAAGAATACCATTATTATATACGTCCCTTTATAATATAAAGACGAACAGAGAAAGTCGTTTTATTAAAAATTTAATATGCAAGTATAACGCCCATAGGCGAAATATCGTATTTAAATGAGAAAACTAGCTGCCATCAATGTTTTAAATTCATCTTATACTAGAAGCTAGAAAAATGAAGAAAAATCGGGTTTTTTTAAAACCAACTTCCGCTTGTTACATACACATCTTGTTACGTTATTTAATTTAATAATGAGAAGAATTTTAGGTCATTTAATAAGGAGAAAATAAAGTAAATGATGTTGTATTTACACAGTACTTACATATAATGTATTTCGTAAAAATAATGTATTTGATCTGTAAATGGAAATTAATTAATCTTATCCGAATCAGAAAATATGAAAATGGCATTTAAGGCAATACTTAATGAAATTTAATATAAATTACACTGATAAAATGTTGAAAATAATCGCTAAATGTAAAATTTTATGTTTATTTTTCAGGCTGTTCTCTAAGAGAAAAATTTTAAAGGAATACATGCTATTTGAAGTTTAATAAATATTTCACACAGTGATTAATATGCGAATTCGAGTAAACGCTAGACCAATTTTTAAAAATGTCAACGTTGCATCTAATGTAGTTGTTTTTCAGAATTTAGTTTATCTTTTACAAATTAGAGCTAAATAGATAGTAAATTGCATTAGTTAAAGAAGTTTATGACGATTTTCAACAGAACCAGTCATTTCGAAAATAACATAAGTCATGTTTTCTTTTTTCTTTCGATAATCAATAAAATCTCTGCTTCTCATGAATGCTATATTTAAAGAATAATTTTGTGTTCACTAAATCTCTAAAGCCTTTAAATTTATAAGCATAATATTTTAGTTTATTGGCATGCTACATTCGGCGAAAGAACATGAATCATCCGATAACCATTAATCATTCGTATGGATAGTTTTTGAATTTAATGAAAATTTTCATAATTCAGAAGGACTAAACTTCATCCAAATAATCCGTTGCTCAAAAATTTCAGTAACCCATGGAAAGTAAAATCTAGACAAAAACTGACGCTTCGTTTGTTATGGATCTCAGAGAAATTATTGCATAAAGAAGACATATAATGATCGTTTAAGGAGCAAAGTTATCTCGACAGCTGGGATATTTCTTTTTTTTATTATTCTGACTTCAATGATTGAATTCATGTGGTGATTAAGATTAGATTTTGCGCGAAAGTATTTGACCACAGAAATGCTTAGTTATATCTGTTATTTCTTTATAAAAGGAAAAAATAGCATTTAAATAAAAGTTGGTGTAATTTTAATCAATGAATGATAGGAAGGAATATTTAAAAACTAAAACAGCTAATTAAAAATTGTATGTGATTTCTACATCACAATGAGAAAACGCGCTATTAAGTTTTGCTTTAGGTTAATATGGGATTTAGCAAGCGGTGAGTTTCAGTGAAGTGACCTTTAAAGATAAACATTTAGTCGCATAGGTGCCAAGTATTACAGATTTTGAATACCGCTTTTCCGACTAATAATGATATTCTTATTAAGTAACATAATTTTTCAATTATATAAATTGAAGATTATTATTTGGAAATACTGATACTTAAAATGTGTAAGCCTTGGGCATTAATGATTAAGGCGCTCAGCCATAGTCGCAATCGTGCTCGATCACATTTTTTCTTCCTGTTGGCTATTGTATTATATCTTGCTGTTGTCAATGACAAATATTAATTTTGCAATAATCAATAATATTGATTTCGTGCCTTATAAGCAGGGATTCAGAGTCGATGGAAAAAATGACCAACACCGACTCAAACTCCGGAAAGTTTAAAGAAACCGATTCTGACTCCAGCCTGGCTAATATACATTGCCCGATGTCAATCTTTAAGTTATTCATATTACAATTCTGTATTGATATTGTCAAATTATCATTTACTCATGCAGGATATTTGGGCTTATTCTCACCCCAGTCATATCCATTGAAAATTGTTCCTACTTTATCGGCGTAATTGATTCTTTCAAATTTGCTATATGGAGTCAGTCCGACCGTTTAATTTTTTTTTTATGAGTCCGGTCCGGCACAGTCAAAAAATTGTCTTTATTCAGCCGCCCAGCCAGTTTCAGAAATTGCCTTCATTTTCCAAGCTTTGGCACCTTTCAGACCTTTCTACCTCGAGTTCCACAAAACCGAAAAATCTGAGATAAAGTACTTAAATGCTAAATGTAAAATATCTACTACAGTTTTCAATTAAAAAGGGTTTTAATCTATTATGTATATTGACATTTTTAACTTGAGTGGCCCGATAAAGTCGTAAAATAACAGTAACAATTCAGTTTATAGATTTAAAATTATATATAATTGGTTAAATATCACTTCAAACTGTTTAACGAATATGCTAGAGTCAGACTGTGGGGTGGGCTTGTTTTTAAGCTACTCCGACTCCGACTCCGCAGCCCTGCGTATAAGTGGCAGCGGATTAATTCCATCTATTGCACAATAGGTGTATCTCCATTTATTGAACAATATTTCTTTTTTTAATACGCTGATTGCCAAAACAATACACATTAAATTGATCCCACGGGCTATTTTATGCATTCTTACTATTATAACGTTATTCCTGTAATTCATTGGCTATATTTATGGTATCAGACATTCTAGAGCGATCCATTTAAGGGGGCACAGGATCTTTGAGTTTGACGAGACAATCAAAAACATCGCACTTTACAATGTACCTAAACGCAAACAATATGCAATTAAGATTTTTCCCCCTTCCTGCTTAAAATATATATCCTTAAATATATTATTAAGAAAAATAAATGTTATATGTACAAAAATAATATTTAAATATTAAATTAAAAAATTCATCTCACTAATGCGTGATTAAGTGCTGAGCGCATGATAAAACTCTAAATTGCGTATATAGAAAACAATTTTTAAACACAATAGAATCATAACATACCTACTTCTAACTTAAAACCAAAATATAGGCTAAAAGTTTTGTTTAAAATTTAATTTTAATACAAAATAAAAAAAAAGTTCAAAAATCTCAATTTTTTTTTCAAGTTTTTCAAATTCAAAGAAATAAATAACCAAAATATGTGAGTTGTTTTTGGTTTTATCCTGTAGACTATAAAGAAACGCATATTTGGTTAATTTTATTTATGCTGTAGCTTACATAGTTTAAAAATCCCTGCCGGCCCGGCCTACAGGCGGAGGTAGATTTCGAAGTTAAGTATATTAATTGCATCAACAAAAACTAAATTATGATTAGATATCAATCCACTTTAACAGTTTTATCTACCCGCTTTTGACGAGTTTTTACTTATTTTTTATATAATAGCTGGTTTTATAAGAACCATGTTAAGGCGGTATTAAAAAAAAATACTTTTCCATGCTCAACAACTCGAAATTTTCTGGCACATTTTCAGATTCATTTTTAATAGAAAAAATTACGAAACTTGCTGACATGATTTTTGAAAAGATTTATAAGCGACATGTGTTTTTATTTTTCTTTGAATTAATTGAAACTCGATTAATAAACAATTATTTTCTCAGTAGGGCAATATTTTTCGTTTCTAACACAATCGCTTCGAGAAATTCTGTTCAAAATGCCCACTTTGACATCATTTTTTGAAATATATTCTGCCTCTATCAAAAAATCGATCATTACAGTACATTATATAGTTTCTGAAGAAGAGAATCTATCAATTGAATGCGTTTGAGAGCAAAAATGAATTAAAATGTGAGTCAGAAAATAAGTAGTTTGGATTTGAATACACCCTTAATAAGGTGATTTTTTTTCTTCAACCGCTTTGTATTCTTAATTTGTTTTTGCTGTAAGAATTGGTCCTATCAAAAACTTGTCTATGTAAATATTGAAGACAATATTAAGAAGATATATGATAAATTCATGGGGATTTTATATCTTGTGAATTGACGGAGTTATGGAAATTTTTCTTCCTCACACCCCTTTTTTGTTTTCGTTTTTAATTTTTTTTTTTTTTTTTGCGGTACGAATTGGTCGTATTTAAAACTTGTGAATATAAAAGTTGTAGATAATATTAAAAAGATGTATAATAAAATTAATTGGATTTGATATCTTGAGAACTGACGAAGTTATGAATTTTTTTTCTCCCAAAAACGCTATTTTTTGCGCCCCTTGAGCACATTTTTAATTTTATCAAAAATCTGTAATACATAAATTTTTGGCCCTATTTTTAGAAGTAATAAAAATTTTTAAATGATTTGATATGTACAAAAATTAAAATGTTATGGTGTTTTTTCGGTTTTCACAAATCCCCTCCCTATTTTCATCCCGTTGGTCCGATTTTGCCCATTAACGAACTTGACCGAGATTTTTACCCCTTGATTTTATGTATCAGTTTGGAAAAGATTTGTACAGAATTGTGAAAGTTACCGTGTCTTGATGGTGGTAGGTTATGTTTAATTAATGGTTATATATAGATAAATGTATATATATATAAAGTTTTTTACTGAGGGTGGTTTTGGGTTCTAGTTGTCATGATCGGTGTAGATCTGCAAAACTTTTTAAGAAATTCCAACATAGAAACGGCGACAATAGATAGTATTTCATACGAAATCTACCTAAAAGTAACAGTGCGCGCAAACTCCACATTTACTAATCTGAGAAAACGCTTTTTAAAGTTTCAATATCTAAGGTCCTTCCATTATACACACCGGCTATAAATGATTATAACTCAAGAAATAATGAAGACTTTTAATGCGGTTTTTTGCATACTGTTTAAAACATTCAGAATAAAGCAAAACCGAGAACTGACTTTTTGAAATTTTAAAGGTCCTGTGACCCCTTAAGGTTATTAAAGTCTAGTAATGAGAAAAGATATCTCATTTTATCTACTTTTTATTGTCTCTAATGATTGCAATCAGGATGCACATAAAAAAATGTCCCAGTTATAAATTTTAATAGTATCAACAGTAAGCGTTGTAGTATGTTGGTTCAAGGTCACAAATAAAGAGTAACTCAAACAGTTTTTAATAAATGTATGAGAGAGTACTGCTTTTTTATTTACTGACTTCCAGGAACACATACGCAAAATGTCGACTCCTCAGCGTAAAGCATTATTGCTAGGCTGAAAATTAAAAAACCGTTAAAGGCATGCGTTTCTTTCTTCGGGGCTTTATAAAAGGTCGTGTCTACGTTCTGCCGCTATCTAAAGATTTGTCAGAGTTGAGACACAAACTTGAAGGACTTTGTACGTCGTATACCTCTCAATACACAGTGTTCTGAAACCCGATGAATCATTATCTCTCAATACGCAGTGTTTTGAAAATTGGTGAATCATTAAGGTAATACTTTATAATGCCATTAAGCTAAATACTGAATGAAATTCATAATACGAAATAATAAAAAAGAGAAGTTCCTAAGTTAAACTGGTGGCATTGAGCTCACAGGCTATTCACACTAATTGTATATTATATTCTTATTAAAAAAAGTAATACCCCTCGAAAAATAAATTAAGCGGTGGGGATTAATACTCCTTTCCCCTCTTTATACTTAACCAATGAGTCTCCAAACGTCATCAGGGAAGCGCCTTATCGAAATGAACCGGCATACCAAATTTGAAGCAAATCGGAAGGAAAAACCCATTTATCTAAATTAGGGGGTATTAGCCCCCGTTCTCCACTTTATATTTAATCAATGAACTTCCAAATCTAATCAGGGACGTGCCTTATCAGAATAAACGGTTATAACAAATTTCCAGCAAATGGAATAGAAAAATGGATTTACCTAAATCAAGAGGGGTCATAGCCCCCGTTTCCACCTTTATACTTAAACAACAAACCTTCAAATCTAATTAGGAAAGCGCCTTATCAAAATTAACCGGTATACTAAATAGAAGAAAATCTGATAATTCTGCACGAAAAACCCATTTATCTAAGTTAAGAGGAGGATTAGCTCCCCGTTCCCCCCTTTATACTTAACCAACGAACCCCCAAAACTAATCATGAAAGCGTTTTATCAGAATGAAACTAGAAAACAGAATTGAAGCAAATCGAATATTTCTATCATGAGTTATCACATTACGCACATACATACATACATACAAAACCGGGGGGCGCATTAACTCTCAGGCTTTGATAGCCTGTGAGCTAAAAATAAAATAAACCAATGAATATACACATATTTTAAGCAATTTTCCATGATCAAATTTAGTTTTGTCTAATGCTTGTATAATTAAAAAAAAAAAAAAAAAAAAAAAAAAAACTTTGATGAAAAGTAAATATTTTGAGTAGTTTCCTTAAATTATTTATCAAAAAAATTAATATGTCAAACTACACTTTTATGTAAGCCACTGAAAAAAATGTTTAAGAGCTTATTAGTATGTTAAAGATTTTAAATCGTATTATGGATATTTCCATTAATTAAAGGACTTAATGTAAACGGCGAAAATGTTTTTTTTTTATATAAAGAAGTAAATTTTTATTATCCTAAGCTTAAGAAAATACTTTCATTTACTTATTTTTTAATCCCTAAAAGGTGCGTTAAAAGAGATGCTGGATTTTAATTACCATTTAAGTTAAACATATTCATCCCACACGTTTTATTTTAAGATTTAAAGCAAAGCATAATAGTTCAATTTAATACCAATTCTTTAAGATTAAAAAAAATGCGATTTATCTATTTAGCTTTCTTGTTGGAACAACTTTTGTAAAAGTTAATTTTAAAAAGATTTTATAAAACGTAAAAAAAAAGATTTTATTTATATTCTTTGCAGATTGGTTATAATATCATATATCTGTAATATACATATCTAAAATAAAATGTTATGTCTTATTCTGAATAATCGTTAATAGCTCACATTAATTAACCATAGTAACGGAATAAATTTGTAATGAAACACTTACCTACGCAAGTGTGCGCGTGAGTATGTATCACATACTTACAAATATTACGTTTTGTCAGATTACGAGAAATTCACCTTTGAAAAGCAGTGTTGTAATGAAAATATTATATACATTTTAAATGCATACCTTTAACTCATTTTAATTAAAATACAGAAAAAAATACAAAATAAGAATAATACCATAAAGCAAAATATTTTATTTCATCATGAAAGTACTTTTCTAATTTGCACACGCGAAAAATAAAAGCTGTTATTGGCAGGGAAAATAATATCCCAACAAAAAGTTTTCGGTAAAAAAAAAAAAAAAAAGCGCCAAGTTCTCCTTAATGTTTCGGCCAGAAAAAGTAGTGATATCTGAAGTTCGCACAAGTTAAAAGCCAAACATCCCAAATCTTTCATTGAAAATGGCTTCCTGCGACTTGGCCGTTAATGCCTTCTACAGCATTTCAAAATTAATGATTGAGAAATTACACATTTATGAATTATTTAAATATTAAAAGTAATATGAGAATGCAAAGAGGCAAATTCACATAAAGACATTATAAGTAAAAGATTTCTGATAACTACCATTCGGTTTCAACAAACATTAGTTTTGATTACATATCATTTAGTCCACTTGTGGTTTAATTGCCATTTTGTACGGTCTAAAGCTAAAGTCATTAACGTAAAACTCAAGAAATAAAACAAAATTTACTTACTTCAAATCTTACAATATGTTACATTATATTTTATTGTATAATATTGAAATCTTGTGTATTGACGAAAGAGATTTATTTCGTTTGAACATTTAATACAGTTTGTTTGCATACATTAAGAGGTATTTGATTTATAAACTGATAAAAACTAATACTAATTATGTTTTAGCAATTAGGGCTCCTGAATACAAGTATTTTGTTATTTTTAATTTCTAAGCATTTAAATAGACTGAAGTTGTTTAAATGCTTTTTTTCAAATGTGTATTTTATTTCTGTACTCTGTGCCACAAAATGCCTAAAATAATCAAAAAATGTAGTTGGCATGTAGCTCATTGGTACATATTTTAAAATTAGAAAAACTCTCTCGAAGGCATTAAGGGCCAAGTAGCAGGAAGATTTGGGATGTTTGGCTTTTAACTTGTGCGAACTTCAGATATCACTACTTTTTTCTGGCCGAAACATTAAGAAGAACTTGGCGCTTTTTTTTTTTTTTTTTTACCGAAAACTTTTTGTTGGGATATCACTACTTTTTGTATGTTTTTTCAAATTTGTTATTCTAAACTATATTAATATGAAAAAACTTAAATTTCTTTACTTTTATGCTAGCCGAGAGCAAATCTCCTCATTAGCCTTTTGTTTTTTCGCCAATAGCAGTTTTCATTTTTCACATGTGTAAATTAGAAACAATGCTTTGATTTTGAAATAAAATATTTTGGTTTACGTTATTATTTCTTATTTATTTATTTATTTATTTCTATGTTAAATATTCTATTAAATAAAATGAGGGAAATGCATCTATTTTAAATGAGATGACTGAAAAGTATATATCTTTAAATGAAATGAATGCAATATGAACAATGGAGTTGGGAACATTATTTGGCGATTTGCCACTTACGTCCGGCTAACATAAAAATAACTAAATTTATTTTATTGAGCTATACAAATTTATACTTTATTTCTTTTTATATTAAAGTACTAGCCGCCTCTAGCAAGCAGTATTGACTGTATTAATACCATGTTAAACATTGCATCATGTGTCTGTTATTCATAATTTAATTTACTTGCCCATTCTTTTGCCAAGTCGGAAGCTTTTGATAGAGAAATCAAGAACTCTTTACAATCATGGAAGCACATCATATATTTTGTGTTGTTATGTATTTCATCTTTCGTGACAAATATCGCTTAACTCACTTATGCATGTTTCCTTAGCAGTTACGATTCGTTCTCTAATGCGGAAATTTTTAATCCCATTAAGTAATCTTTTCTAATTGGGGTCACTGCCAATTGTTGTATTTTAACTGATACGACTGGGTACAAGTGAAATGGTTCTTATGAAATCATTTGACAATATCTGCATTTGTATTAAACCATATTGATGCCAATATCTTTTTGTTTCACGTTAACCTTTTCAATAGACTCGATTACGGAAGAATAGAAGGTCTACCGGCTCACTGCCATGATCCATTTGAAAATCTATCATTCTTCTCATCTGATCGTGTTGAACAATTAGTCAATGTGCCATGGTTTTAAGATTTTAGCTAATTTTATTTGAAACCTGAAAACTAAAATGCGAGGAACCGGATTATAGAAGATTCATTCTAACGTACATATCGATTAACATGTTACATATTATAGAATTATATAATAATCATAAGGAGAACTGGCAGTTTCAATGCTTTAATAGTTTCTGTAAATTTTCTTTGCATAATACAGACGTTTTAGCGGTGTAAAGATTAACAATATAGTCACAGTAAGTATAATAACAGTACAATATAATAACAATATTAGAGGCTTTGGGCAGTGACGAAACTATTAGCACTTTGGAAATATTAGTACGTTATATCATATAACTATTCAGATGATATGCGGAAAAATAAAAATAGATGGCTCGCATTAATAATTAACTCATTTAAAAATAGCCACTAGCGTCAAATATTCGCCAAGCTTGGCGACATTTAGCAAAGTTTCGCAAAATTTGGTAATATATCATGTCAATTCTCAAATTTGGCGACAAAAAATGTTTTGTTTATTCTGACGTCATAATGATGCATATGTATTATGTATTATACACATACCTATAATATGTATGATGCAAATGTATTACGTATTATATGCATATGTATAATATGCATGATGCATATGCATAAGTTCATTAACATCATTAAAACGCACTTAAAGGAATAGTGTTCCATAAATAGTAGGGATAATTGCCAGATTGACCAGAATGCTATTGAGATTAGAATTCCGACATTTATAATAGACCGGGAGGCGTCTGTACACGCCATAACCTCATCGAGTTTACAGCTTAAATTTTAGGATTAGTTAAAACTAGATTAGCATATTTAAATGCAACAGGTCTGTTAAGTCATATCTTGGTAGAAACCACTTGAAGACCTAATTTTAGTGGTTAACTGATAGGTTTACTATTGTATTTTCCTGCATCCAAAAGTTTGGAAACATGGAGGAATGGGTGCAGGAAAACACAATGGAAAATCCACCAATTAACCCGTAAAATCGGGTCTGTAGGTGGTTTCCACAAAGATATAACTTGGCAGACCAGTTACATTTCAATACGCTAATCAATATTTAACTAGTCCTAAAATTTCAGCTGTCAACTCGATGAGGTGGTGATCTGTGCAGACGCCTCCCGGTCTTTAATAAAATTTCTTTTAAGGAAGTAAAAGATAGAAAGATGGACAGATAAATTGAAAGATTTGCCTTATTAAGATTTTTGTAAAAGCATATGAAAATTCATTCAGCTTGAAATCATGTAACACCTTTATAACTCAGGCTAATTTTCTGTAATCGGGTTTTGGCGACTAACATATCTTATCTATAACTATGATCTTTCTTTTAAAGATTTAAAATTAACAATAAATTAACAGTAAGTAGGCTAATAATATAATATAATAACATTAGCAGCGGACTTCGGACACCGCATCTGTCGCACATCGTTAAAGACAGTTTATTAGATACACATTTCATTTAATTAAAAGGAGATTTTTAAACACTCATATGGAATTAGGATATTTTTCCACTATAGGGACCTTGGCATTTTTTTTAAAATCTTGGCGCAATTCGGACTTCAGAAACTGAGACATGTTGCCAAATGATATAAACAACTGTGAAAACAAACCTGATGAACTTTTATGTTGTCCATATATGTATGTATACATATAAACATTTTATTTATACATGTATAAAATATAGTTTTTTATGTACAAATTATTTTTGTCTGTATATAAAAATAAATAAACGAGTTCCTTACATCAAATAAATTGTATACATATGGAAAAAATTGCTTGTGTATATGAAACAGTAAATAGGTTGCCAGAAAATGCGTTATTACTAAATTTCTTTTCTCGTCAAGGCAATTTTTTCTATTTCGCCAAGGCTACTATATCGGAAAAGTAACGAAGTGCGATTACATTTTGTTAAATGTGCTATTGTTTTAATATTGTGAATAACCTATACTGATTAAAATTTTTAGGTATATTCATTTTTTCTATTTAACAAACATCTTTGGAAAAGCATATATATAAAATGTTATTCTGATTGAAATCACGTGACCCCCTTCAAAACTCTGTAATCAAGTTTTGGCGACCAACATTGGCACAAGGAACTGTTTACGGCCAAATGAACACCCCCTGTTTGAAGGGTTTAGAGGCGGAAATATTGTGTTTTCAGATTTTTCTGGTTAACTGTGCTACAAAACCGACTTACTTGTGAAATTTCATGATTCTACGACTTTTAGAAGTACCTTAGTTATTTGATGATGCGAAGTGAGTCAGTGACAAAAAAGCGCTTTTTCGGAATTTAATATTTCGAAAACTACTAAATATAGAAACATGAAATCGTGGAATCTTAGTTCAGTTTGACCTTACGAGCATGTATATAAAAGAAAAAATTCTATATCTCTCACTAAAACGACGTTATGAGGGGGTGAAAAGTATGCCGAAATGGTTCAAGAAAAGGTAGCTTACGGCTTGTGCGAACTTGGTTTACGCACTGCCGTGCTCCCAGATTATTGGCGGGGAAAATAATATTATTGGCGAGATTTTCGAACGTCTAACATAAAAGTACCAAAAAGTTCTATTATAGAGATTTCGCCTGGCTAACATAAAAGTACCAATATATTTGTAAAATTAATTGAATTGATGAATTTATTATTTTTCTAAACATTTTACATGCATTTAAAAAAATATTCTGCAAATATGCAAAAAATATTTCACACACTCTTGCTACGTTTGAAATCCCCATCACCAATATTGCCAGCATCATTATTGTTTTTTGCCATGCTTGGCAACATTCCCATTTATGGAACTTTAGCTTCGTAGTCTGTAATTCAGCAAATCTAAGAAGTATTTCGAATGTAACAGTAATTCGTTAATGTAAGAGTAAAGTATTACAATCTACCGAAAAGTATTCTTATGAATCGTATAAAGTTGCAGGGTATAAGTTATTGTTAATTTGAAAATTATGATTAATCTTTATCAAACGACAATCGACAATGGGAAAAAAGCAAATGTGATCCGCTATCAGGGCAGTGTATAATTGTAAACAAAAGTCACGCTGATACCCCACTGAATGTTGGACCGTAGTTTATGGTGACCCAGCTACGCTTTTTCATACCAAGGTTACGCCTTGGTTATGTACACCAATTTAAAAATATTCAATGCGCGAATTTTTTTTTCAAAGAATCTGAAAAATGAGTGACTCACAATAGAGCTTATTGTTTATGTTAAGTTCGTTTTAAATACGATTTCTGAAATCTTTTGTTGATTTGGCAAATGATCACTGTTGTTAGTTTTGAATATTTAAAAACAAAAATATGTTGAACACAGGTCTTTTGTAATCAGATGAGATTTGTATTTTGGCAGATAAGTTTTCTCATAAAAATCTCAAATTGAAAACAAGCCTAACATGGATCCATCTTATTGCCGATTGGTAAGATGAATGGGTTCGCCTCGGAATAGTTACCTACATTTCCCTACAGTTGGATATTATTATAAATAGATTTAGATTTAGTTCTGTCTCATTTCCTCCTATACATAAGTATTTGGTCTTGCTAACGTTTATGTAAAGTCTGCATCTCCCATATTCTTCCTTAAATTTTATCATCATTTTCTATAAATGATTTTTTTTTTCAATTATTACTTGGACATCTGCGAATTGCAGAGTAAAAATTGGCATTCCATTTACATTAAGCTCCATTCCTCTGCAGTTCTCCTTCCAACTTTTCAATGCGTCTGCAACATCAATTTTTGAAAGTGTTGGTGAGACACAACATTCATGTCTGAGTACTTATTTCAGCGTTAAAAGTTATATTTAATTGTAATTATCGAAAGCTGTATTAGGATAAGTCTAAGAAGTTAGTTATGGTTCACGTCAATACAATTGACTTCGTTGAATAAGTTCAAATAACACATTTAAATGCTTGTAGTTATTTTTACCTAGTACTGAAAATGATCTCATTAAAACATAAGTTCAATTAGTATAGTTTAAAGGCATTAAGTTTACCTCTTAAATTAATCTAGTCGAAAATTGTGCGTCTAACGTGGAAAATGAGGTGCGTTCGTACTATCACTAGTTTTATAAATATTCAGGCCTTGATGCAATAGCTATTGCACTCTTATGCAGAAATGCATTGATACAAAATTTATCACGGTTATATGTATTAAATTCAGTAATACGGAAATCATAGGACTCCATCTTATATAGGACGTAATGACCATGGCAACATAGAATCATTACCTGTCATGTGATGTCATTGAATAAATTACGCATGGTAGGATTTAATAGAATGAAGGTAATTTTAATTAATATCTTTAAAAGTTTTGATTCGATTTTCATAAAATTTGAAATGACTCAACAAACTTCTGCAACGATCACATATATTAAATTTCATACAATTCGTTTGGTAGTTTTTTCGCTGTTATATGCGGACAGACGGACGGACGTACCAGACGACGACTATTGATGATACGTATTTATATAATTACGAACGCACCTAATAAAAAGCATATTAGGGTATTTTATACTTCTCAACGTTAATTTTACTTTACGTTAGTCCGTAATAATTTAGATTTTTGTATATTCAGAGAATGGCAAGAAGAAATTTTCGATAATTGCAGTTTTTCATTGTACTGTTTCACACTTTATTCAATTTCTTTAGGATTGCATGTGTTGTATAAGATTACATTTCTAAAAGCCTTTATCGTAGCTTATTGTAACAAACATTTTTATTCGAATGTTCATCTATATACATATTACGCTTTCGTACGTGGCACAGAAATCGCGATTATTTGTTAATTGTTTAATGGCAACACTCGAATGAAACCTTTATCGTAGCCTTTATCTAAAAGCCTTTATCGTAGCTTATTGTAACAAACATTTTTATTCGAATGTTCATCTATATATATATTACGCTTTCGTACGTGGCACAGAAATCGCGATTATTTGTTAATTGTTTAATGGCAACACTCGAATGAAACGCATCTCATTGGTTAGTGAACAGGATTTAATGCATCTGCATACCTATAATGGGGGTTACCATAGGGGAGACCCTGTTATGTTTCCAAATGCCGCTAAGTTTGTCGTCAACTTGCAATCAAAATTAGTCGCCAAAAGCGATGTCGACTTGGCGATATCTCTAATATTTCGCAAAATCCCCGTAGAATTCCATCGTAAACAGATACTGTTCACTCGCTTACAGAAAATCAATAAATTGTGATATTTTAATGCAACAAAAACTAATATTAGCTTAAGGGATTATATTAATTATATTTTAGGGAGTCCGAGTAAATCAAATTATGAATAAAAGTAACATGATACATAGTTTAGCATGCTTTCCCAAACAAAAATTTTAAAAGAGACCAAACTCGTTGCCAAAGGTGGCTAGTATTATTTATTATCAATCATACAGAAATTATTCGAAATAATTAAACACAAACACTTTTCTGTCGAGTAATATGAATAATGTATAGGCATTTTAAAAAGATTTCAACTGCTTTGCTGGAAAATCACACAGAAATTCTACTGTGAACAAATGTGTCAATATTTTCACAACATCGTTTAGAAATTTTTTCTATGCTTGAGTCTAAAGTAAACTGACATTGCTTGATGCAATATTTACCAATAACTTGTTGCTGTTTATTGGCAAAGATTTCTTTTCAAATTTTTAATGTGTCAGTATTGCTTTTTCTAGTAAGTAGATAAATGTTATATAGCGTTAGAATAAAAAACCATACTGACTTTTAAATCATATGTAGAGAATTTGAAAATTTAAAATAGTTTTGAATATTTTCATTCAAAATAATATAAATTTTTGATTGTTTTATAGTTATAAAATAAATAGAAAATTGTACGTTAAACGTGGTTTAACGAAGGAGACGACTGTATACACTTTATATGATGACGTAACACAAGAGAAAATACCATCTTGTTGTTTTTTCTTTATTACACACACCTACAAATACAATTTACAAACACAAACGAAAAAAAATAACCGTAATAACACTTGACTCTTTTAGTTACATCACTCTAAACTATACATCACGTCACCTTCGCAAATCAAAATCGACGCTTCTTAGCTTCGAAAAGACAGTCCAATTTTCATCTTTCACCGGATGAGTGCTGCCATGTCGGTGGCCTGAAATTTAAGTTCTCTGAAAGTAAGTTCTTTACAGTGGCAAATGAGGTGCGTTTGAACTAGTTTTATAAATATTCAGATCTTGATGCCATTGCTGTTGCATTCTTAAGCAAAAATGCATAAATACAAGATTTATTACTATTATATATGTTACCGTTAAAGTGTAAAATTCAGTTATTTCATAAAATAGCTAGTTATTTCATGAAGTAACTAGCCAAGTCCGTTAAAGTGTGTAAAGTTATTGGATTCTATGGTTTAACTAGTTATTTTATAGAATAACGATTCCCTAACCGTTAAAGTTTCAAATAATCATTTTGATATTAAAACAAATCCGTTGTTTTTCAAATTAACTGATGATAAATAGTTAAAGTCACTCGAAAACTACATTTCAAATTATTAATAGATAAATTGATAAGTAACATATAAAAACAGAATATATAATATAAAAATATTTTTATATTAGTAAAACAGTAATACAGCAGAAAAGAATGCAGTGTGGCAATAGTTATATTTAAATTTTTATAAATTTTAATTACGTAATTTTAGGTATTTTGACCTATTAGCAAAAACATTTACACTTTTTAAAACATATTACAAAGATTTTATCCAAAACGCAAAATATAAATAATGCTTACCAAAGAAACAACAACAACAACAACAACAATAATAATAATAATTTTAAATATTATTAAAAAATGACATGCTAGCAGCAATAACTATGTTATTTAATAGCAACACTTCATAAACTTTTTTAAATTTAATAATACAAGAGCATTTTAATTTAAAATTTATGAAATACCTTCATTTTATTTTCCATTATTAATAAGAACAAGGATGGCTGTGATTACATTTAGATTTGCATTGCATATTATCTTTGATACAGGCATCTTTTTTATTATCACACAGTGCTTACCTCTGCAGTCGAATTTAATATTTTTTTCACGAGTAAGTATAGCACTGTTTTTCTTTGTTTCTTGCTTTTTTAACAAGGATTTCAACCGGCCCTGCATTAAGTTTTTCTTATTTATCGATTGATCTTACATACCTGTAGAGCCCATTGTTTAAAAAAAAGATTGCAAAAATCTTTGAGAATAATCCCAAATGAAAAAGCTAACATAAGTATACCGCTTAAAAATTTATGCAAGTTCAATACAGATATCGACAAAACATGCACTCCGAAAGACATTTAGCAACGAAGAAGAGGTCTATGAAATTCAGCATAAACTCTGACTGCGAAACATCCATAACCAATTCAAAACTGACTAAAACCAGCTATAATCGGTTCAAACGGCTTTCGTGTGCCGTCTTTAGTACTTTAACTGTTAGACAATCGTAATTCTATAAAATAACTAATTAAATCTTAAAATTCAGCAATTTTATACACTTTAACGGACCTGGTTAGTTATTTCATAAAATAACTAGGTATTTTATGAAATAACGGATTATACTCTTTAAAGGTAAGATATATATTAAATTCAGTAACACGGAAATAATAGGACTTCATCTTAAATAGGTTGTAATCACCATGGAACCCTAGAATCATTACCCATCATGGGATATCATTGAATTACAATTACGTGTGATAGAACTTAAAAGAATGAAGAAAACTTTCATTAAATTCTTTTTTAGTTTTGATTCATTTATCATAAAATTTGAAATGACTCGACAAAATTCTGCAACGATTCTGCTGTTATATTAAGTTTCAAACCATTCGGTTGGGGAGTTTGTGTTGTTATATGCGGACAGATGGACTGAGAACACGAAGACTATACGTGCTACGTATAATATAATACGCTTATATAATTATATGCAGTTATATAATTACGAACGCACCTAGATAAACTAGTTTAACGAAGCGCAAACTATTTGCATGAACTATCTAATGCAGTGATTTTTTTACTAGATTAAATAAAACACATTTTTACTTTCTTCTATCTTTACAAGAAGAAAGTATTGGATTCATGAAAATTTTCGAAAAACATGTTTTTACAAAATGTCTGTGTGTGAGTCTGTGAGTCTGCGGTTCTGTGAGTCTGTCTGTCTGTGTGTGACACAAATTTTATGGTCGCTCTATCTCAAGAACTAATGAACTGAATTTAATAAAAATTTATATTCCAGTATTCCCTAACATAAATTAATGCTGATTGGTTTTTGGTGTAAATCGCCCAACAGGTGGCGCTGCTATGCTGCATTTTTCGCGATTTCCGCAATAGTTCTATCTCAAGAACTATTGCACGGATATTCATCAAACTTCAGATTCAGTTATTCCTTGATATGAATTGGTGTTGATAACGTTTTGGTGTAAATCGCCCAAAAGGTGGCGCTGCTATGCAATATTTTTCCGGATTTCCACAATAGCTCAATCTCCAGAACTAAGACACGGATTTTCATTAAACTTCAGATTCAGTTAGTCCATGACATGAATTGACGTTTTGTACATTTTGGTGTAAATCGCTGAATAGGTGGCGCTGATGTGCTGCATTATTTGCGATTTCCGCAATAGCTCTATCTCAAGAACCAATGCTTGGATTTTCATCAAACTTCAGATTCAGTTAGTCCATGACATGAATTGACGTTTTGTACATTTTGGTGTACATCGCTCAACAGGTGGCGCTTCTGTGCTACATTATTTGCGATTTCCGCAATAGCTCTATCTCTATGTTGCATTTTTGAGAATTTCCACTATCGTTCTATCTCAATAACTAATGCACGAATTTTCATCAAACTTCAGATTCAGGTATACCTTGATACCAATTAGGGCTGTTTACGTTTTGGCGTAAATCACTCAACAGGTGACGCTGATATGCTACATTTTTCAGAATTTCCGCTATAGCTCTATATCAAAAACTAATGCACGAATTTCCATCAAATTTTAAATTCAGATACATTTTGATATGAATTGGTGTAATTTCTTGGTATTATTTAAATGATTTAATTGACGTGATTTATACAGAAGAAAGTTTCGTGATGGCCACAACGTACTAGTTTTGTATAGTTTAGCAGTCTTAATATTTAAGTATGTGATGATTTCTTAAGCTTTAAAAATAATAACAATATCATGCAAATAGTTAACTAATCGGACATTAATTTTACATATCGTTGGCTGACATTCAGATTTCAATAGAGTATTTCAATAACACAGTCATGAAGCTGTAGGAAAACATTATTACTTTTTAAATCCGGTGAACCTTAGAGTCCTCTGCTCAAGTGAAATCTTTCAAGTTCCCTGGGAAAATAACTTCACAAAATGATACTTACTAAAACGGAAAACTTTCTAAAACCTAATTTTTTACGGTTCCTAAAAATTCTATTTTCACGGGTTTCACAGAATTATTCAGCTTTTAACACTTTCGAGATTACCATGTAAATGATATGTTATTGTGATATACTGTGTATTGAAAATGAAGTGTGTAGCACTTACAGTTCGTTTACAGGTCTCACAAAAGAATGTCTTACATTAGGATCTATGGCGGAAAATCAGTTTCAGTGTATTATGTTGCGCTATTTAAAATATTCCGAAATTGATATACATCTTATTCAATGGCTGGAATAGCACAGGAGATTTTTCCAACAGAGCGAAAAATGTCCAGACTAGGAATCGAACCTGGATACTTGGCTTGCCTTGCCAATGCTTTGCCTGTTAAGCTATCCGGCGATACCTGACTCACATAATTTACCCTTATTTGTTCGACATGGGTGCGACCTGCAACGCTAGTTCATTCTTCCGAGCTATAACTATAGCATTTTACATGATGAAAGTACCGGGTGTCCCAAAAAGAACTGACTGATTTTAAAATTCAATAACTTGCAAACGGTGACAGATATTTAAAAAACTCTTGCAGGAGGTTTATGCATAAGGTCAAAAGTTTTATTACAGTGATTTTCGATTTTAGTTCGAATTACAAATAATAGATGGCGCTGTAAGCAATAGTCGCTAAATACATGCTCGATTTTTGGTCCTTTCTCTTGTTCTATGCGGAAAAAGGAGATGGAAATGTATTATCTGGGCCACGAAGTGCCAAAAAATCGAGCCTGAATTTAGCGTCTATTGATCGCAGCGCCATCTATTGTTTGTAGTTCGAACTAAAATTGAAAATCACTGTAAAAAAACTTTTGACCTTATGCATAACCCTCCTGCAAGAATTTTTTAAAAATCTGTCACCGTTTACAAGTTATTGAATTTTAAAATCAGTCAGTCCTTTTTAAAACACCCGGTATGTTACAACATGGAAACTCCTGTATAACACGTAATTGGGTTATATTGAAGAAAACGACTTTTTTTTTCAACTGGATAAATCATATTCAACGGGTGGAGTAGCCATTGAATACATAATAAACATCATACATTTACACATATCAATACATTGATATACATCATTGAAGTTCACTAAAGGATGTTTACAACAAAATATTATCTGCATCGAATTTATCGCTTATTTACAAGGGACACAGACAAAAAATTACATAGTATAGACTATAAGCATTAATTGGTGAAAGCACGTTTTCAACTGTCGTAATCTTTTTAAAATTTAATAATTTTTTAGCATATTTCTTGGTGTGTATGTATTCTATAAATTTTATACAGGGCTGCAGAAAAGAATTCCCTTACATGGTGGCTTATCGACGGAAATTTCTAAAGGGATGTCAACTGTGCTACGCGTTTTAATTTTTGCGTACTAAATATTATACGGATATTACGCGTACAAAATGTTTGCATATTACGTAGCATATACACAAAATTATCGATCATTTACAGGGCCGCACAAAATAATTTCGATATTTTTCGGACTATAGTAAGTAATTGCTCAAGTTGTGTTTTCAAATGTGTTATGCGATTTTCAAATTATACTTTCACACAATCACCTTAATCAACGGTAAAGTTTTGTTTAAGCATTCTAAATTTGTTGGAACATAATTCATAATCAAAGCTTAACGCGTTATTTTTCTTTTGTTTATCATTTTATTTGTTGTCAAAATTTCTGTAAGATATGTATTAAAAAATCATCCTCATTTTGATCTTCCACAATCATGTAACCATAGATTGCTAAGTAATACAATTCCTGCGGATTTAAAATTATCAAATTTGCATAATAGGGGATACAGTCTTCGTCTTTTCTCCCAAACAACATACTGCTTACAAAACTAATTAGTCATGCAACATCATAGCAGGAAAACCGGTTTACCAAAACAGGTTTTAAAGAATTTATTTGGAATATAATTAGAAGTGCATCACTCAACTGTCAAATGACGTAATAGTATTATATGCACATCAAATTAAAGTAACGTTTTTGTTTTACAATATATTTCGATAATAATAAACTAATGCCTACTGCCTATTTTCTTTCAATCTCATATCAGAAATGTAGAACACAACGCCGAACTATGGAAAGGTTTTTCTCGCTTAAACAACGAAATATAGGAAATTTACATTTTTACATTTCACTTATTTGAAATATTTGAAATAAAGACGCATTTTTAGTTTGGGAATATGCCTGAGAAGCAAAATATTTTCCAAGAGACTAAATTTAATTAGAACTGAAACATTTTCCGTTGCTTAAAAATTTTAAAACACTTTACTGTCGTAAAATCTTAGAACAAAGAGTTAAAAGTTTTTTGGATACCAAACTTAGTTAAATTATTACCTTTATTAATTTAAGAAAAGTGGTAACTTATGCAAACTAAATATTCCTCAATGCATTTACTTTTACGGTATTTATACATAAATATATAAATATTGCATGACTATGAATAAATGAAGGTGATCATACCCGGGATATCCGTTCACAAAATCTAGGTGAAACATTTATTATTATTTATTTTTTATTGAAAACTATAATTGATGTTTTATACAGTGTCATCGAAAGATAATGCCTAGATTTTAAATAACTGTCACAAAAAATCTATGAAAGGTAATTTATTGGTTTTAGTCTTATAATGTGCTGCTAATTTTTTTTTTTCATACCTTAGTATGTTTCAATGTGAGCACCGTTCGGTGTGTACCAGGAGCAGTTTAACCTGGATAAGTTCTCTGAAAAAGCCGCTGTACACTGACTATTGACTTCACATACGAAATCACGCACTGTGCTTTTTGTTGCACAGTCAACATCGTACTGTAGTCAGCTGCAGTCTGGGGCGTCAGCTGACCTTGACGACTGCGCAACTAGCCCGCGCATAACACAGACACGCAAACAAATTCTGGTGAACTAAAACCAAACTTGCGTTCACCAGTTATCGTGTAGTGAAATAATTACTCCTTTAACATAAAAGGTTTCGATGTTATGATTATTTTAAATCTAGGCGTTATTTTTCGGTGACCCTGTATTTAATGTGTTATTTTAAATTCCTTACCAAAATTACCAAAAAGGATTTTATGAAGATATTAATAATATTTTCAAATAAATTTTGAAATTTATTAAAAGCAACATTTTCTTATAAGCCGCGTGCCTGACGTTAATTTCAGAATGAATTACAAAGATTTCGCTACATACAGAAGACTTTTTTATTCAGATAATTTCAGTTGTTTAAACGCTTATTTCCATTACATATCTGTTAAATTTGTGTTTTTCTTATTATTTTATTTATTTATTGATGAACTTTTACGCTCGTTATGAAATATTAACCGTTAATGAAAAGCTGGAGATATAATTGCAAACTAGTTAATTCCCAAACTGTGTTGCCCGCGATAGATGTCGAATTACCAAAAAATAATGTTTGGAAATTATTTTTAAAACCTTGAAAATCAGTAATTCAAACAAACTGCATCTCAAAGACCATTTTCTTCCTATACGAAGGTGTGATCAATATTTCTGCATTAATAAAACGAGACCAATACCAAAATGTCGTTTTAAATAATTTTCAAATATTTATTTGAAAAAAAAAAAGATATTTTCATTCAAAAGTTCTTTTCGGTGTTGTTAGTGGGCAGTTTAAAAGCAAATAAAAAAAAAACCCTAATAGAATTTTAAATAAAAAATGGTTTTCACATACGAGGCTCATCCAGAAAATAAGATTCCCACGGCCCGTAAAAAGAAACAAACATAATTACCTGGAAATATTTATTGCAAAATATTCAGCAATGTTCCAGCTACTTTTCAACATGAGAAAAACGTGAATTGTAACACTTGCCATATTGTGCGATAAGTTTCTGTTGTAGAGTGTCATAGAAATCTGACGCCCGAGAACGGAGACAGCTTGCTACAGTTGTCAATCCACGTTTTATCACCCGTAACAATCCTGTTGATGTATTCCTTGCCCTCATTTTGGTTTCGCTGCAGAAAAGTGCAGAAAAGATCGGCGATGCATGAAATCATCCCGAAACACCTGTTGTTTCGGCGCTAGGTGGGTGACAAAGAACCTTACATCCGAACAAAAAAAACGAATGCATGGAAGCAGCATTGACTTTTCTGCATGGTTACCACGATGAGAGCAACGAGTACCTGAACAAGATTCTAGCAGTTGATGAGACATGGGTTGAAAACTATGACAAGCTGGCTACATTAGCAGGTGGCAGACTTCTATAACACTGGAGTACAAAAACTTTTCCCACGCTATGGCAAGTATTACAATTACTTTGGTTCTTATGTTGAGAAGTAGCGGGAACATTCCTTTATCTTTTGCAATGAATATTTACAAGAAATTATGTTTTATTTCTTTTTACGAGACGTGAGAACTTTATTTTCTCTATAAACCTTGTATATTATGTAAGGGAAGGAAAGCCCTCGTTTGATTCCCTAGTTATTTTAACCCCTTAATTTTCGCTTTGTCTCGGCAGTGTCTTTTATTCAGATTGTTTAATTCCCCCCAGTTTTACAAAATAGTGTAATTAGCTTTATTATGGTATCATTTTACCTGTCATCAAATGAGGTGAATATTTCTGTTTCAGAAAAGTGATGCCAGTGAACAATTTTAATTTTTAAACCATAATTTAATGCGACCGTTGTGAAGTTAAAAGAATAAAAAATCAGTAGTTATAATACATTTTTCAAACAAATTGCATTTTATGCACATTTGTTTTCTCTATACGATGGTCTGAAAGCTGAAGTTGACCAATGTTAAAGAAAATTGCAGTAAAAGAGAACTATAAAACGTCTCACTTGGTATAAAACGTCTCACTTGAAACTTTTGAGTTCTGATTTTGTCTCAAGTGCTGTGTGAGGATACGGGTTGTCATGCTTCAAGCAGTTTTCGTTTGTCAGCATGCCTTCTACATTTGTTTTAAATTGCCTGTCTAAGTCATATCAATGTCCGACAATAGGAATCATTTGGCAAGATTCTGAATTGACGCAGTCATTATAAACACTGCTATAGGAAACAGACTCAACGTACTAATAACGAATGACTGAGGAGAAATGGTCAAACGTTCAAGGTTGCAATGTGTGTTGCCAACCCCCTCATGAAAACTATTTCGTTACCGCTGTCTGAGGTGTATCTTTACTTTTCGAAATCACTCCATGTATATAACCTCTTCCAAATCATCCTTCATTCGAGAAGTGTTCTTCATCATTAGAAACATAATCCAATATGTTTTGGAGTTTTGAAGAATCATTTAAAAAAGAATGTCTATATTGCTGTCACTTATCTTTAGAAATCGATCTACTCAAAAAAAGAAAAAAATATATTCTCGATAAAAATAGTATAATATTTATATTTTACGTCTAGCAGTCTACTTAAAAATATTTATAATTCATATTTTTATAACATGCTAATACTAAAATATAAAACCCCAGACACAATCTCTTTAAAGACGAAATCTTCCAGAAATTAAATTCAAAATTAAAAGCTTTTTAAAGAAATTAATCAAGCCATAACCATATGAAGCAAACATATTTACTTCCAAGTACTTGATTAATGTGCAATTGTAGTCCAATGGTTAACGTTCTCGTAAGATAGCTGGAACGACTCCAGGCCATGAACTTTTATTTTTACCCCTGTTGCGTTGTCGGTGAGACTGCAGGTTCGGTAAATTCAAATTATTTCATAATGCATCGAAGAATAAAAACGTCTTCATAACTTGGTTCTAATATATTGCAAATAAAATTCGTAACTTGAATAAGTAAACACACTCTACAGTTCAAATTAAACTTCTTTCTTAAAAAACAACTATGTACATTTTATTTACAAATATATAGGTATATTAATATTATTATTACTCTCATTTGAGAGTTCCATTATTACCGTCAGACCGGTTCAAAACAAACTTTACATCTACACTGAAAAGAAAATCGGAAAACAATAAAAAGGGGGTTGCCACAGTGCCGGCTAACAGAAAATGGCAAGCATCGCCAAGTTGGCATTCTCAACATCCTGCCCCGGGCTGAACACTTAGTTCAGCATCTATATTAAACAATTTAATAAACATAAGAATATACTTACATACATGACAAATTTTCAGATACATACAGCTACAGATATAAAAGCAAAAATAATAAGAATGCTGCAATCTACGAAAGAAAATAAAACACATGAATTGTATGAAAATTAAACAATAATAAGGGTAAATATGAGTAACAAATCAAATTAAATGTTCGATAATAGTTCTTATTTTTAGTGTAAGAGTTTTAGTGTCTTTTAGTCCACTAAGTCCAATTCAAGATTATATAGCAATTGCACAGGTCGTTTAAGATCGCCTTTTGCAGTCTGTAATACACATGATCTGATTTTAGAGTCACGACCAAATATGAGTTCTTTAACACGACCACACTTCCACATATGTTTTGGGAGCTTTTCATCATGAATTATCACTATATCGTTAACTTTGAACTGAGGCGATGAATTTATGTTTTTCACTTGAAAAGCAGATCTAAGTTCTAACAAATATTCGTTTCTCCACCTTTTCCAAAAGTGGTCAGTAATTTGTTGCTTATATTTATATTTTCTCGTCAACAAAATCTTATTGGATTTCTCTTGCGTACAGACTGGTAATCCATAAGAAGGTAAGGACATTAATCGTTTACCAACTAAAAAATGAGATGGCGTTAAAGGTGATGGTTCAGCATTTTCTTCGTAGAGATAACATAAGGGACGTGAATTAATCACTGCTTCAATTTCTGTAAGTATTGTTTCTAGCTCTTCATAACGGAGACAAGTTTTTCCTAGAACCTTTTTTAAAGGTGTTTTGATGATTCTATCTTTCGGTAAAGGTGCTATTTCCACCTTTCCAGGAATAGCATTAAGTTTTCGACATATCATACACGATCTTAAGACGGATTTTACAAATCTTCTTCCCTTTAATATAAAATACCTTTCACGAAGGTGAGCTAAAGTGACAGCTACACCAAAATGGTGCATTCTTTCATGAGCATCCTTAATTAGTAATTTTACAAAATAAGATTTATTAGGAAGTATCCACGGATGTTTTTCCTGCTCTGTAACTTCAGAAAACTGAAGTCTTCCGGATAAAACAAGTAAGTCATTTTCATCGAATTGTGGATTAAGGTTGTACAAAGAAGAATCTTTATTAAGTGGTTTTTTTTGTTTAAGTGCTTCTATTTCAACTTTAAATGAAGTTTCCTGAGTTTGTTTAATCCAGTATTTTTCTGCTATTTCTATTTCTGAGGTAGTTAAAGGTCCTAAAATTTTAGGGTTTTTCGAATTGGCATTATGAATAAAACGCATTATCCAAGCAGTAATATTATACACGCGATTTAAACTACTGAACTTTGCCATATCAAATACTGGCTTAGGAATAGAGTTTGATTCGTTACACAATAATGTTAAATTTGGTTTTGCTTTCATTTCATTAAAAGCTTCGGGAACCATTTCTATAGCCCTTTTTGAAGGCCACAAATCTTCTGATAGTGATAACCAAGGTGGGCCGCACCACCATACATTATTACCCATTAACTTCGATAAGTTTTCCCCTCGCGTAAGCAGATCTGCAGGGTTTTCTTTTCCGGGACAATAATTCCAGTCCTTTGGATCTGTCAATGACTGAATTTCGGTTACACGATTGGAAATAAAGGGTTTCCAGTTTGTAGTAGAACTCCTAATCCACCAAATAGTTATTTCTGAGTCCGAAAATAACTTTAAATTCGAATTTAAATTCGAAATATGTAATTTTTGTTTTAAATATTTCCACATTCTAGCGGCAACTACTGCACTGATCAATTCCAGCCGTGGAATAGTTAACTTCTTGAGGGGGGCTATTCTACATTTACTCCAAACAAAACTTGTTTGAATTTCGCCAGTTAATGAAATGGAACGCAAATAAGCAACTGCTCCATACCCTTTGGGACTAGCATCACAGAATATGTGAATTTTCAGAAATGTTTATCATATTAGGAAAATATTTTCGGGTTATTTCAAATGTGCGTAAATGTACAACTTCTGAACACCAAGTATTCCACTCGCATTTCAAATCTTCAGGTAATTTATTGTCCCACTCTAAACCTCTTTGCCATGTTTCTTGCAACAAGGCTTTAATACGTATTACAAATGGATTCACAAATCCTAATGGATCATAAATTTTCAGTAACATTTTAAGAACTGTTCGCTTCGTGGGATCATCGATGTAATATTCTTCAAAGGGCTGCGCATCTAACATCAAAATATCAGATTCAGTATTCCATATCAGTCCAAGCACTTTTAAGATACTACCTGTGTTTTCCTCACTTATACCTAAGTTACCAGATTCCCACATTTCTCTAAGTTTAATAGAATTTGTTTTTAATTTCCTCAAATTCATCCCAGCTTCTTTAAGAATTTCAGAAGCTGTAACTGATAAATAATAAGCTTCGTTATCTAAATCCGATCCGGAAATTAAATCATCGACATAGAGGGAATTATCTAACATATATACAACATTTGGATGTTGATCTCGATAGTTCTTTATATGATGTTTAATTGTGGCAGCCAAAATAAATGGTGAGCATGTAACGCCAAATGGTACACGTCTAAATCTTAAAATTTTGAAAAAGTTGTTTGCGTCATTATCGAACCAAAGAAATTTAAGGTAATCTCGGTCTTCTTCAGCTACAGAAATTTGAAGAAAGGCCTTTTCAATATCTGCACAAAACGCAGTATTGAATTTCCTGAAATTAATAATAATTTCTAATAAATCGGGGTTCAAATTTGGGCCACCGTACAAACAATCATTTAATGATTTGCTATTTTCTTTTGAGGAAGCATCAAATACCATTCTAACTTTAGTTGTGGGTTTATCATCTCGCAAGACAGGTCGGTGGGGCATAAAATAACCGCTATCTACAGTTTTATTAGAACATGCTTCCACTATGTTATTTAATTCCTGTTCAATCACAATTTCTTTATATTTCTGCAATAATTCCTTATCTTTAAGCAATTTTCGATTTAAGTTAATAAATCGGTTTCTAGCATTGTTATAATTACTTCCTAAATTTCTTCTATCATCTTTCCATAACAATTTAGCTTCGTATCGGTGCTCAAGAAAATGCAAATTGTTTTCGAATTTTTCGATTATCTCTTTATCTAATTCAGAAATATTTTCTTCAGTGTTCATCCCTAAAGTTTCTAACTCCCACAATGTTTTCAAATCATTTTGAATAGGTTTCATAACCTGAGTGGACAAGACCCCAGCTTGCTTACTCTCACTATTTTTATTTACGTCAATTGTCCCGCAGAGGGAATGCCCAAATAAATTTTCACAGACGAACAATGATTTATTTATGGGGTATGTTTTGTCATTAATTTGATATAAATAATCAGCTCCTATTAATATATCAACATCATTATTTTCCAAATGTTCCCACGTGTCAAGACGAAATTTGGAAAGTTTTCTCTTAATTTTGATTGGAAGAGGAGGAATTTGTATCAAAGAATTAGTTATTAGCGGTGTGACTAATGCTTCAATTATTATACTACGTTTTCTGTTCGTCAAGTGAATTAGCTTTAGCTTAACGACATCATAACATCGTTCTTCAGATTTTTTCGAACCGAAAGTATAGACAATTAATTTTTCCTTTCTAATGACCTCAGGTTTTAATTTTGAAACTAAATCTTCTGTAATAAAAGTTCGATGACTAGCAGAGTCAAATAAACAAAGAGCAGTTTCTGAATTTTCACCCGCTTCCACTTTTACATGAATTGTTTGCAATATTACTTCTCTACTGATATTATTTATATTGCCTTTGCAATGAGATACGGAGGAAATAATACTATCTGAATTTTTTGATACTTCTGTTTTTTTATTAGAATTACAAAGTATAGTATTATGATATGTTTTACCACACACTTTGCAATTTTCATTCGAAATTTTACAAAAATTCGCGATGTGAAATTTACGGAAGCATTTAAAGCACCTTCCTTCCCTTTTTAATTTTTCTCGCATTTCCGGAATGGTGAAAGACTTACACTTTTCAGTATCGTGATCAGTTTGATTACAAAATATGCAGTTATTTTTAATATTTGTGGTTAAGGCAGAAGCTGATGGAATGAATTTTTTATAATTTTTCTTATAATTTTCCTGCTTCTCAGGGATTTTTTCAAAATGGTTTAATTGGACAGTGGTCTCGCCAGATTCAATTTCATCTTTAATGAAATTTATCAGCTCATTAACATCCCATTCAGTGTTTTTAATTCGTTTTCTATTAAATTCTAGTGCAATATCTGATGGAATAAGTTTCAGAAGAATCGGACATAACAAGTGCCCATATGAACCTGATACAACACCTAAAGAATTAAGATTTCTTATTTGAATTTCGCATTCATCATACAAATCTCTAAAAGCCTTAATGTTACTAGAATTTCGTACTGGTTTCAAATTTAGCAGTTTAGTCATGTGACTATTTATTACCAGGTCATTACGACCAAAACGATTTTTCAATAATTCTATAGCATGAGCATAATTTTCCTTAGTCAGCGAAAAGCCTGCTATAGTATTTGCAGCACTTCCGCCCAAAAGTGACTTTAAGTAGGAAAATTTATCAATCGGAGTTAAATGTTCATTATTGTCAATCGCATTCGAAAACTGACTCCAAAATTCGAGCCATAAACACGAATCACCATAATATTTAGATATATTAAGTTTAGGAAGTTTAATCAAATTTTGATTCAGAATTTTCTGACTTTTTAGTAGAGAACTATTGTTGCTACTACTATCACTTTCAATGTCTGAAGAATCTTGTTTAGTTTCAGGAGTAACTGTGTTATCATTTAAAAATTTGGAAATTTTATATTTCCATTCAATAGTATTCTCATTATAAGATTCCGATTTCTCGATTTCTTTTTCAAATTCAGTACTTGGAACCAGTGGTTCAATTTCAGAATTTAATGATTTTAAAGTTTTCATTTTGTCATTCAATTGCTGTTTAAAAAGATCCAGCTGTGATTTTCTATTCTCAAGCTATAATTCTTGTGTATTATCTAATAAATCCCTTATTTTATCAAATATTTTCGTAGTTTGACTACGAATCGTAGCTCTTTTTTTTTTTCAAAGTTTCGCAATCCATCATAAAATAAAGAATTCAATTTATTCGATACAGTTCAGTTAATAAATGTATTCATAATTCTATTTATTCAATATAATTTAATTTGAGGTACTTACCTCAATCGATGATGAAATCCAGACATCCTGGAGCTTTGACGCCAGAAAAATTTTGCGTTGTCGGTGAGACTGCAGGTTCGGTAAATTCAAATTATTTCATAATGCATCGAAGAATAAAAACGTCTTCATAACTTAGTTCTAATATATTGTAAATAAAATTCGTAACTTGAATAAGTAAACACGCTCTACAGTTCAAATTAAACTTCTTTCTTAAAAAACAACTATGTACATTTTATTTACAAATATATAGGTATATTAATATTATTATTACTCTCATTTGAGAGTTCCATTATTACCGTCAGACCGGTTCAAAACAAACTTTACATCTACACTGAAAAGAAAATCGGAAAACAATAAAAAGGGGGTTGCCACAGTGCCGACTAACAGAAAATGGCAAGCATCGCCAAGTTGGCATTCTCAACAACCCCTTTTTCTTCAATTCACACATATTTTACCTCCTGTAACGGAGAAGAAATAAAAGGATATTCGTCAATTAACGGAAAAACCCGAGAACCATTGGTGCCAGTATAATTTTCTTGATAGGAAGAAAGTATTTCTGAAAGTGTCATTCTTTTTTAAATTCGAAAACTTTTTTCTTTTTTTAATTAAGGGGACACAGTACCTTTTAAACTACTTTTTAGATTTAAAATAATACTGTAATATACTTAAATATAATGTCATTACAGATATTAGGTACTATAAAGCAAATTTAATTTCATATAATTAAAAAAAAATCTTGTAGAACAGCCTATTTAACTAAAATTTAAATTAAAAAAAAATTTAAAATTAAATTTAAAATCCCTACAACTTTTTTAAATATGAATATTTTTGCTTCAATTTTTTTTCCATATTCCTTAGATTATACAACACAAAACTGTGCATGGATTTTTAGATGTATGGGATATTACATTTAATATCAATCTTTTTCTCTTTTGTATATTAAAAAAATCAACGAAAAATAATTGAAAAATTTAAAAAAAATAACTATAACCTTGAATGTTAAATCCATGCACAATTTTATGTAGTATGTTTTTAAGATTATTGAAAAAAAAATGTGAAGCAAAAATATTCATATTTAAAAAAAGTAGTAGGGATTTTAAATTTATTTTTTTTAAATTTAAATTTTAGTTAAATAGGCTGTTCTACAAGATTTTTTTTTAAATTATATGAAATTATATTTGCTTTATAGTACCTAATATTTGTAGTGACATTATACTTAAGTATTTTACAGTATTATTCAAAATTGAAAAAGTAGTTAAAAAGGTACTGTGTCTCCTTAAATTAGAAATCTGATTTTGGTTTTTAATTTTTTAAATAAATTCGGATTTTAGTATTAAGAGAACACATGTGTGCTAGAAATGAACGAAATTTCTTTTTAACTATTTGGAAAAATGGTTATTGTTCTCGTCAGGATGGGAAATTAAAAGCATATCTGAAGGTTTTCATCGGTTTAGTGTGCATTTTATTCGTTTTATGTTTGGTCTATTCAGTAATCTGTATTTCCCTTTAATTTAAACAACGATGGATACCTTCTGTTGCCACTATAACAAAAAAGTAATAAAACTACAAAAAAAAAAAATAACTCAGAAACAAATTGAGATACAGCTTTCAAACAAATTGCATTTAAAAGTACATTTTTTTTCTCTATCCGACGGTGTAAAAAGTAAAATTGTCGGATTTTTGAAGTTTAAGAATTAAATTTCATTTAAAATTGGCCGTCAGATTTCTTGGAAATCTGACGATGGAAAAGCCTTTTCCGGAACAGCCAATGAAATGCCTGGATATTTACGTAAGTTTCAGGTGGATAATACTTACGTTTCATGAAATCTGACGGGTCGCAGGCGATATTTTTGGCTTGCAATTTTTACGTGTAATAACACTATTAATGTTTAATTCCTGGCGTACGTAATGTATGATCAACTCCGTGCGATTTTTTATGTCTTAAATTTTAGTCTTAAAACAAATCGTTTTCCAAATGGTCGTTGTAATTTAATAAATTGCTTTATATATATATATATTTCGGAATTTTAGGAAGAATTCGGGATAAAATAGTTTCCTAAGAGTACAGAAATTATTTGTTAAAAAATGAGGAATAATTTTGTGTAAAACGACGAATTTTACTGGCTGTGCAATCTGCTTATACTCTTAAAAATTCCAATAAATGAGACCATAAATTTACTATTTGTATTTTTATAATTGTGTTGAGCATTTTTTTCCTGAAATATTAGTTTAATACGAGAAGTGTATAAAATCGGAAAATACATTTATAAAAAGTTACGCAAGGGCATTTTCGTCTATTTGTGGACATTGCAGCAGTGGAATTTGGGTCTATGTTATGCCTTTTGTAAATAATGTAAATTTTAGCATGTTATGTAGCGTATATACATACTATATATCATATACAGGAATGCACAAATGAATTCTAGCATATTTCCTGGTACAGACCGGATTTGCAAAAATCTTATTTCTTTTTCTTTTAAGTGCTAAAGTTCCGTTGCAATATTTTGAAAATATTGGAAGTTTTTTCACAATTTATCCTTGATGCACATTTTTTCTTTCTTGTTAATTTCTGTTGTAAAAAGAAAAATAAAGATACAATGGTACAATGATATTGTTTTTATAAAATTTTAATTCATAGTTATTTTGTTTTTTAACTTAAATGGAATATTTTAGTAATTTTTAAATTATAGATAAGTTATTAATGTAACACATACAAAATATTCTCAATCAGCGATGAACAAATAATGTACACTTTTCAGTAAATTTAAATCTTATATTGTTCAAATATTTAAACTGTAAAATCATTTTTATTCTTAAACAAAGTGTGCGAAACAAGACGTTTTCTCAACGATTACTTTCATTTGATGTAAAAATACTCTATCATCTTAGTTGTTTGAATTGTCTTTTCAATTGCCTTTTCGTAAAATATATTCAATGAATTTAAGCGACTTTTTTTTTTTTCGAGTCTATTCAAGTTATTAGGAAATCATTATGTACTGTTTCCTGGCACTATGTACCAAGTATTTCTATTAAAAACTCATTATTTACATATAAAATCCATTTTATAGTATTAAAGATGGCGTAATATGTTCCAAAATGTACAGAATACGTATGAATAGTTTGAATTTATTGTTTTACAATTCACGACATGTTTAATAATAACAAAAAATATTACAATCTAGAGAAAATTATTATCCTATAGTTAATTTAAAATAAAGAGAGCATTTAAATAAACGTAAGTATGCCATGGTGATTCAGTTTTAAGTTTTGTATTCTCTTATTTGACGATTTTATAAATATGAATTAATATTTGTTTCTTTTTTAATATGTAGAAAAATCCGTCTACACAAACTTAATGTTTGAAATTTAACTAAGCAGCAATCAAAGCTTGGCTGGTGTTGATTGCAGCAAAAATAAATAAATAAATAAATAATTACATCTGCCAATCTACACGTGTTTTTTATATACCTATTTCTTCTTTTAATTTTGAATGAACTACAGTAAATAAATGGAATAATATTTTTTAATGTATGAATAAACTATATAGCAATTTCAAAATATAAGCCAGACTATTATTATTATTAGTAGTAGAAGTAATACTAATAGTCATAGTACTACTATAACTAACTATAATTATTTTTTTAGTAGTACTAGTATTATAAATGTACTTATCATCACTGTTACAGACTGAAAGATATGCTTCTGAATGCAAAATTACTTTCCAAAGTCAGCTTAATATCTATTTGTCTGCTAATTTACATAGCCAAAATAAAACGAAAAATTTTCCCATAATTACTAATGTAATTTTAATTGTTGCAGAGTTAGTACAGATGTTAACTTTTTTTCTTCCAATACTGTACATCAAAGAGTATATTGAAATGTGTTTTCATTTCCAACGATATGTTTCATAATCACATGCAGTTTCACGCTTCATACATGTTATTAAGCTCCACAAGCCCGTTGGCTAATATTTCGAATTTATTTCCATAATGGTGGACGAACATATATGCTCATAAAATGATATTATACAAGTATATATATCACATTTTCAAACGAAACTCTAACTGAATATTTTAATGATCAATCAAAACTATGCGTAAACATAAATAATGTTCTCGATATTCATTAATTGGTTATAATATTTACAGATAAATTTGCAGAATGTTTTATGAACATATATGTTCTAAAAGAGACATTATGCGAGTGAATATATTAAAATTCCAAACGAACATGTTCCTAACTACATCATCAATTAAAAATAGCATGCATAAAGGTAAATATTGTGCTACAAACTAATAAACTGATTATAATATATGCGGACAAGTAAACATCCATAATAAAGATTTAGAATACGTTCAGAATATGTTCATTTATTTTACTTACGGTCATAACTTAACTTTACACAATTTTAACAGAAAATTCAAAGTAATATCTATTGTAAATATGTATTAATTTTAACTTCGAGAGAAATTTAGAATTACATTGTGTGAATTATAAAACAAGACATTCTATTAAACTTATTTTAATGAAATATCGGTGGCATAATCTAAAATTCAGATATTCAAACAAAGAATTACAATTTTAAATGTCAGTGTGGTGTAGGAATTAATAAAGTAATAAAGTAGTAGTTTATGCTATATGGTCAATGTGCATTTGTAGTGAGAATGCGACGATAAAATTTAGTTTGAACTATGCTTATTTGCATAAAACGTAAAAGAACTTACACTTTTAGCACGTACGTACAACGATTTCATAATGTATGGAATTATACTATTTTTTTCTAATTTAATAATAAATTTGTTTGCTTATTTGAAGTTTTAAATAGCGCATAATTTAAAAGATATTGTTGGAATTTCAAGAATTAATCCCAAACATATTGATTCCGAATTGAAATATTTAATATTTTTTGTTATTAAAAACAATCTTCTAGCCTAACAAGAAAAACTGATAGCAAACAAATCGCATAAATGGTATGGTGAGTGGGGTAACGAACGCGTTTTTTCTTTTTAGGTAGATTTCGTAAGAAATATTACTTATTGCAGTCGTTACCATGATGCGACTTTTGAAAAATTCCTTCATAACTTTTCATTATAGGACCCCAGGAACCCAAAACCACCCCCACCTAAAAAGTTTATATATATATATATATATATATATATATACTAAATTTTGTACGCACGATAAAAGTCGCAAATATGCACGGATCGTCTTCAAACTCGCCAACAGCTTTGAGATGGCTAATATCTCGGCGGGGATTGAAATTGGGGAAAATTGGCCCAAGGGAATGGAAATGGGGAGGGTTAAAAATTTTGAATACCGTCTTAACACGATTGTGATAAAACCAGCTCTTACACAACAATGACAGGAAAATATAAATGTTTTTCGTTATAGAAGTTGCTAACAATTAAAAAAAATAAAATAAAATTCTCACCACAAAAATTGCTTTTCTATTACAAGATTTTCACGGGAAAAAATAAATGAAATAAACAGTTTGACGAATTGAAAACAAATTGAATAGTACGTCATAAGTTTTCTAGAGCAAGATTTCAGCATGAAAACTCAAAATAAAATAAACAGTTTGACGAATAAAAAAAATATGTATATTGCGTCATATTGGAAGTATAATGGACCTCAGCAGGTGAATATGTAACGTCATGTGAATTTGAAGAAACGTATTAAAACATAATAAAAACCCGATTATGGAAATATTAACATATTTTAACACTTTGGGCTTCTCTGAATTTGTTTTAGCCATTTTTAAACCGATTCCATATACATGCGTGTGTGTATTCGTGTATATTAGAATTTTCACAAAATATTTAATTCCCTAGAGCTCATTTTTAGTGAAGGAACTGGATTTATCTCTAATTTTGATTTAAGTTTTGTTGGTGAATTTAGTACTTAACTTCGAAATCTACCTCCGGCTATAGGCCCGAGCCAGCAGGGATTTTTATCGATTGTTTCATTCTTTCTGTTATTCTTCCTTTTTTAAGCTACACTCATGTTTTAGAAGAAGTACAAACACTTGCCTAAGTAGCTACATTCATTACCTATCACTATGATTTTTTACTATATGTAATGAACGAAAAGGATAGCGCAATAAAAAAATAATGTATGCCCCCCCCCCCCCGCAATCACTCACCGTCCCAAATTCCTCATACTTAACCTATATCTTGTTATCAAAGTACAGAAAGACGTATGAATATTAGTGATGTTCATTGGATAGTTTTATAATTTATTAAAAATCAAACCGATCTACTAATATTTTTTTATGGAAAACGCATGAGAACCTGCTGTCAGTTAATAGTTTATAAAATAAAGACATTTTATGCATGCATTAATGAAAAAACAAGAAAGAAAAATCATGCGTTAAGTATAGATTATGAAACACTTTCCAACAGATTCAGAATAATGTAACAAAACTTCTCCATTTAATAAGTTGAAATATTATGTCTAATTGAACCATTTAGAAACGCATAATACATTTGAAAACACAATTTCAGCAATTCACATCTACAGCTGGAACATTATGTGAATGATTTGACCAGCCCTGTATATGATACATAGATTTGTATCAATAAACGACATGCATGCAAAAATTTACTTCGGTTAGTAAAAACATACCACAGTTGAAAATTTTCCTTCAGCAATTTCCGCTAATAAAAAGAATGGTGCGTGAATTTTTTTGTGCAGCACTGTGTATGATATGTAGATTTGTAATAAGGATAAAGGCATGTAAATTTGTTAGTGCAGCACGGTATACGAAGTATAGAATTTATACACAGCGGCAACATGCAAAAAATTAGTTAAATTTAAAGGCGCATACGGAAATTCATAACGCATCCGGCTGTTATTGCTCAAAACTGCTGTAACCGATTCCTTTTGTCTGTCCCTGTAAATGCACGATTAATACTATGAATGCCTTATTCTGTAGTAATCATATTTTTGTGGAATTTAGTGATTTATATAAATTGCATAATATCTGAAATAGTGTAATGTCATTAAAATACAATATGTCCATTAATGAATGTTCCAGATTCAATGTTATATTGTAACAGTTTAATTTAGACAATTTGCAACAAATCCTATCAAATTGAAGATAAACTAACCTATTTTTTTTCTTACAAATGTTCAATTTATGCACCTTTAGATATACGGCACACATCCAACTGAAAGTCTTCGCACACTTCGATTAACAAGTTCGGAATAATAGAAGCAATACCCTCTTCAATTCTGTGTCTTAACTCTGTCAAATCATTATGTAGTGGCGGAACGTAGACACGATCTTTTTTAAAGCATCAAAAGCAAACATCGCATGTCTCTAAGGGCTTTTAAATCCTGAGTCCAGGAATAACACTTTCCGCTCATGAGACATTTTGTGTATGTGGAACTGAAAGCCAGTCAATAACAAAGCAGTACTCGCGCATATACTTATCTAAAACTGTTTGAGTGACTCTTTATTTGTGTCTTTTAACAAACTCTACAACGCTTAAGGGGACACAGTACCTTTTAAACTACTTTTTAGATTTAGAATAATACTGTAATATACTGAAATATAATGTCACTACAGATATTAGGTACTATAAAGCAAATATAATTTCATATAATTAAAAAAAAGAAAATCTTGTAGAACAACCTATTTAACTAAAATTTAACTTATTTTTTTTTTAAATCCCTACTACTTTTTTAAATATGAATATTTTTGCTTCAATTTTTTTTTCCATATTCCTTAGATTATACTACATAAAACTGTGCATGGATTTTTAGATGTATGGGATATTACATTTAATATCAATTTTTTTCTCTTCTGTATAGTAAAAAATCAACGAAAAATAATTGAAATTCTTTAAAAAAAGTTAACTATAACCTTGAATGTTAAATCCATGCACAATTTTATGTTGTATGTTTTTAGGATTACGAAAAAAAAAATTAAGCAAAAATATTCATATTTAAAAAAGTAGTAGGGATTAAAAAAAAAAAAAAAAAAAAAATCTGTTTTTAAAAATTTAATTTTAGTTAAATAGACTGTTCTACAAGATTATTATTTTTTTTAATTATATGAAATTATATTTGCTTTATAGTATTAAATATAATGTCACTACAGATATTACAGTATATTACAGTATTATTCAAAAGTAGCCGCCATTGGCGTCCAGTTTGGTCTCCGTTAGATGTGTGCTAAGCATTGTACCATGTTACTTTTATCCAAAATTTAATTTACTTTCTCAATACCTCGCCAAATCAGAAGTTTCTAATTGAGAAATCAAGAACTCCGTATTTTTATGGGTACTACTTGGTCTCCCGTCGAAAATATATCGCCAAACTATAAGATTAAATATCAATAATGGTTGATCGTAAATGTCATATTTGCTTGTTTTTAAGCAAGTTACACGTGTTTACGTCATCAAGTTATTTTTATTTCGACGTTTTATTGGTATTTTCATTAATGTTATACTAATTTATTTGTTCTTTCGCTATTTAAAATAAAAATTATGTAAATTTCTATAATTTGGCGAGTGGTTTGGCGATTTATATAATTTGGCGAAATGGGTCGGCGGTATAACTACGTAGTACCCTTTTATGCTAGCCAGGCGCAAGTGATAAATCATCAAACATTGTGTTTCCAATCGCATTTTTTCATATTTCATTAAATTCATCTAAAATATAATAATTTCACTCATTTTATTTAAAATACATAATTTTAATTTGAAATTCATGACTTTCACTTTTTCTTTCCCTTTTTTAAGAAAAAGAAAAGAAAAATAATATATAATACCAAAAACCATGACTTTTAATTTCAGTATCAAAGCATTGTTTTAATTTACCACGCAAGAAATAAAAAATGTAAAAAATGGTGACCTGGCATATAAAAAGCGAAGCGGTCAGCCCGGAACTATTGATGACACTTTACTTTAAGGAAGTTACACGTGTTTACGCCACCAAGTGATTTTTATTTCGACGTTTTATTTGTATTTTTTTATTAATGTTATACTAATTTATTTATTCTTTCGTTATTTAAAATAAGAATTATGTCAATTTGTATAATTTGGCGTGTGTTTGGCGATTTATATAATTTTGCGAAATTGGCCGACGGGATTAAGTAGTACCATTAAAGCATTGCTTTGAAGTTGAAATTAAATGTCAGGATTTGTTGCGTTATTTAATATTTGTTTGGCGAAAACCTCGTTTTCGTATACCAGTTACATATGTATTTTTAAATTATTTTCTATTATTTTTAAAATGAAATAACAATAAATAAATAAAAAAAGTAATTTAATAGATTGCAACGATCATTTGGAATTTTTTTTCACCAAATTCCGTCGCATCCTCTTCAATAACAGATCGAAAAGATTAAACTTCAGATGACCAAAACCTTCATCGATAAACTTTCCAAGTCCCGTTCGAGAAGAAAAACAATTTACAAATCGAAAGCAGTTCCACCGAATCATCCACAGATTGCGACAAATTACCTACGTTGAGCTCAATTTTCCCCGGTTATAACCGACCGATTGTAAAACGCCGTGGCTAGTGGATTGGAGTCCCTCGAAACATGGCCTTTTACTATCAATCGATTAAACATTAGATTGTTTTACTTTTTCGCGTTCGTCTTTTATTCTGTAATCGATTTTCATGGGCTGCGTAATCAGTTGAAGACCTCGATTTTCATGGGCTACATAATCAGTTGAAGACCTCGATTTTCATAGGCTACATAATCAGTTGAACACCTCGATTTTCATGACCTACATAATGAGTTGAAGGCCTCGATTTTTGCTTTGCAAGACGATTTTCATTTCGGCATCGCTCTTTGGCTTTGGATTTTTCCATATCTGATAATTTGCGCCTACCCATTTTGCAACTTTTTCAATTTTTTACGATTTTATGCCTTTCTATTACCTATTCAAACAATTTTTAACGATTTTATGCCTTTTTATTACCTATTCAAATAAAAATTCTTCTAAAAGTAAAGAACATCGTTGAATTTCGTAAAAAAAATAAAATGCGAGCATCATTTGTCCCCATCCTCGACCGAAAACAACAACCATTTACAAATGGTTAATTAGTAACTATAGAACAAAACAATGTATAACATTTTTTTTAAATAAAAAGAAAATAAAGGTAAATAAACATTTATTAATAAACAAGGAACAATAATCGGGTTACCATGTCAGGCAAAATAACGCCATTTTGGCGCCAATTAGGTACCCCGGTGCGTATATCACATCTGCGCCTAATATTTTTCTTTTCGTTTCGTTTAAAAAAAGAAAGAAGTGAAAGCCATTAATTTTAAATGTTTCAGTTTTAAATGAAAGTTTTGTATTAAATAAAATGATAACAAAATACAAAAAAAAAAAAAAAAAAAAAACATTGTTCTTAGCATAGATTTAAGGAAGGCCAAACTGATCGCAAAATTATTTTAAAATAATAAACTTTTCTGAAATATGAAAAAAAAAATCTGTAATGATTAAAATTTGAGTTGCCATCATTTGAAAAAAAGTATTTAAAATTAGAAAAAAATTATTATTTCGAAAACTAATTCGAATTTAAAAATTATAATACCAGTTGTGAGATCTGCGGATCAATACGGATTTTTGGTGTTAATTTCATCTCAAATTATTCCATATTTTAGGAAAAATTGCTGTGAAACATTATCAGTTGTTTAATCAGTCGTTTCAAAGAATCGTTTCATAAATTCGTTTCATTTCAGTCGTTTCATATATCCGTTTCATAAACTCGTTTCATTAGGATTTTATATATGTAGGTTAGATAAAATATCACAAATCCATATATATACACTGGTTATCAAAAATTAAGGAAAAGTCACAAAATGCTAATTTTCAAATACGCGAACACTCAAAAGGAAATAATATAATTCGAGTAATTACTATCTCTACAACACAGCTAGCCCATATAACACCTCATTCATGTCACACATGGCCACAAGTGTCACATTCACTACGGTGAAGCAAAAAAAAAAAAAATTCCATACATTTCATTATGAGTCTAATATGATCACTATATGTAACTCCATTGAGAAGTCCATGAGACTGCTGCTTTGTGACGAGTCACCAGGTGACTTTACAATGTAGTTAAATTGTGACTGTCATTTTTAGACTCAATTTCATAGTCATCATGAACGTTGTATTATGATAAGTCACCAAATAATATCATATTATAGTCACATGGATACTTTTCCCAAAAGAGCACAATGGTGACTTCACAGTAGTCTCTCTGTCACCTGAAAGTCATCATGTGACTTTGTGTGACATTATTTGGTAATTTATTACAATGCAGCGTTCACGATGACTTTGAAATTGAGCCTACAAATGACAGTCACATGAGAGTCACAATGTAACTACATTGTAAAGTCATATGGTGGCTCGTCACACAGCAGCAGTCACAGTGACGTCTCAGTTGAGTCACATATAATGATCATTTGAGACTCATAATGAGATGTATGGAATTTCCCTTTTTTTTTTTTTTTTTTTTTTTTTTGCTTCACCGTAGTGACAGTGACACTTGTGACCATGTGTGACATGAATGAGATGTTATATGGGCTAGCTGTGTTGTAGAGATAGTAATTACTCGAATTACATTATTTCCTTTTGAGTGTTCGCGTATTTAAAAATTAGGATTTTGTGACTTTTACTTAATTTTTGCACACCAGTGTATATTCGAATATTTAAATAACATTACGATTTTAAAGAAGTATTACAAGAATCATTCAACAAATAACCAGAAAACTTGTATTAAAATGTTAGTGCGAAATAATATAAATTAATATAACAACAACAAAAAAAAAACGTGCAACTTTGCAGTTACTATTTAAGATTTTGTTTTATGTGGAAGCAAGTGAAAACGTGCTGACAACTTAGACCGCAAAACAATTGTAATAAAAATAATTCTTTATATATTGCAGATTAATTGCAGAAATGAGCTACAAAATCATTTACCATGTAATGACGATGGTGATTCTTTTTACGTAAAAGTTAATGTAGGTTACAATTGAGGACGTGAGTTTCAAAACTCGTCTTATCCAAAAAAAAAATCCCTGCCTGCACGGCCTACAGGCGGATTTAGATTTCGAAGTTAAGTACTAATTTCACCAACAAAAACTAAATCCAGATTAGAGATAAACCCAGCTGGCCGGTTTTGACAAATTTTTAATTTCATTTTTCTGTAAGAGCTCGTTTTATCAGAATCATATTAAGGCAGTATTAAAAAAAAATATTTTTCCACGCTCAACGGCTGTAAATTTTCTGACACATTTTCAGACTCATTTTTAAAAGTAAAAACATGGAACTTGCTGACGTGATTTTTTGAATAGATTTATAAGCGACCTGTATTTTTATTTTTCGTTCAATTAAATAGAACTTGATTTACAATTCTTTCCTCAGTACGATGATTTTTTTCGTTTCCAGCACTATCTGTTCGGGAAATTCGGTTCAAAATGCCCACTTTGACAGCATTTTTTGAAATACATTCTGCCTTTATCAAAAAATCGACAAATACTGCACATTATATAGTTTCTGGATAAGAGAACCTGCAAACTGGATGCATTTCAGAGCGAAAATGAATTTTAAAATGAGTCAGAAATTAAGCCGGTTGGATTTGAGTACACCGTTAATACGATAATTTTTTCGTCAACCCCTTTTGTTGTTGTAAGAGTTGATCCTATCAAAGACTTGTCAATATGAGAGTTGTAGGTCATATTGTGACGATGTATAATACAATTAGACGGATTTGATATCTTGTGAATTGATGAATTGGTGAAATTTTTTTCTTCTTCACCCCCCTCTCCTCCTCCACCACCATTTGTTTCGTTTATTTTATTTATTTATTTATTTTGCAGTAAGAGTTGGTCCTAACAAAAATTTGTCAAATAAAAGTTGTAGATAATATTAAGAAGATTTATAATAAGTTTAAGTGAATCTGATATCTCAAGAATTGACGAAATTGAGATTTTTTTCTCCCTAAAACCCTATTTTTTGTGCCTCCTGAGCCCATTTTTAATTTTATCAAAAATATGTGATACATAAATTTTGGGCCCTTTTCCTAAACATAATGATAACTTTAAACAGATTTGATATGTATAAAAATTAAGAAGTATTGGTGGTTTTTCGGTTTTCACAAAACCTCTTCCTATTTCTGCCCCCTTGGTCCGATATTACCCATTAGCGAGCTTGGCCGAGATTTTCTACCCGTTGATTTTATGTAAGTTTGGAAGAGATTTTTGCAGAATTTCGGAAGTTATCGTGTCCATAAAAAAGTTATATAGACAGATAGATAGATAGATAAAGTTTTGAATTGGGGGGAGGTTTGATTCTAGGGGTCATGATCGGCGTAGATCTTGAAATTATTTTCAGAAATTCCAACTTAGGGGAGATTGCAGTATGTTGTATTAACGAAAATTACCTAAAAATCAAATTTTGGGAAACCGCGAAAAACCTCTAACTGCGTCCATTAGTTTTCATTATGAACCAATATTTTACAATGGCAGAAATACGTTGATAAATCTAGTTTGTTTTCATATTGTTGTTGGGTTTTTTGTGCAGATTTATGAATAGGATAGATTGATTGAGAAAACACGATTTTTTTTTTTTTTTTTTTTTTTTTTTTTTTTTTTTTAGATATGCCGAGTTTCGAAACTCACGTCGTCAATTCTTGATTTTTTAATGTAAATTTATTAATAATTTTCTAAATGAAATTGTGTTTTATGTCCAAAACAAGCCTATAGTCAGGGCTGCCACAGGGGACTATATTTTATAATTCTACCTTTCACTATTTTTTCAAAACAAAAACCTTTGACATACAGTTTGACAATATTTGCAAGAGAAATATATTGCAAAATTTATTTATTTTTTAAATAGTGGTGCGATTATAATGGAAAAATAGTTGCCCTGCTATAATATGTAGCAGCTTCGTCCATCTTACCTTATTAAAAAGAAAACATTTCAATCGCAGTGATTTTGGGGAAAATATAAATTAAAGTTTTTCACGTACATTTGATATTAGCAATCCGAAAATTTAACTTTATCTAACTCTAGAAACATTTAAGAAAAAAAGAATACTACTACTTTAATTGCTTTCCTTCTTATTGAGATATCCGAAGTGAAAGTATTCTAAATTTGATATCAGCACGCTATATCGAAATATCGGAATTCAGATCAATTTCAAAAGAAAAGAAAATGAAACCAATAGAAAATTTTAAACTTTAAGAAAACTTTCTAAACTAAACTAGAAAAAAAGAAAATTTATTTATTTTCGATTCTAGTTTTCAGTATCTGTTATACAATAAGGTTTAGGATAAAACTGAAATTCCCACGAAATTTAAATCTATTTACGTTTTCGCAGAAATAACAGAAGCATAAAATTTCAGACATTTCTTATAAATAATCAAGAATATTTTTTACATTAGATATTTTAATACTGAATTTTATTTATTTAAAAATATATGAAGATTACTTTTTACATATTTTTTTTGTAAAACACAATAATTTTGAAATTGACTTAAATTCTGATAGAAACACTGGACACATGTTGCACTTGTATCCAAAGTAACGTAAGGTACTTTTTAAATTATATTATTAAAATATTCACATATTAATTAAAGATTCTGAATCTGAAACATACCGCTTATAAAGTTTCTCTAAAAATACTTTCATAACTTTTTTTTTTTTTTTTTTTTTTTTTTTTTTGTATTTAAGACACATCATGTAAAATTCAATATTTAATACTGAAATTATAATAAAAATCTTTGAAATTTCCAAGTATACTAAAAAAAGAGATTAAAACACCGTATTACTTAGCAGCTTCAGCAGTATGTCCAGTAATCAGGCTTACAAATGCCGAAAATAAATATTTTATTATTAGTTCTATAAAAATATTCTAGATTGTTTTCATGATTTATAAATGGTGTTTTTCTATTAGTACACCAAGTTATTCGCATGCTTTAACAGATTTTCTTACGAAATCCTAAATTTAAAACTGTACAGTAAAATAAGCTAGATAAATTCTAGTTTACTGTTCAGGCAGAGAATGTCATTTTTTTCTGAATTCGGGTACCAAAAATCTCAGAATTATTAATTACCTACATTCTAAGCATTTAAATCGCAACACAACATTTTTTCAGAAATTTTAGTAAAGTAGTTTTTTATTTCAAATTCGAATCGTAACTTATTTATGATGCCTTATGAACTCCATGTTACACTGAAATCCTTAAAATTACTCATTATTGTTAATTTTTGTTTTTATCTCATTGTTTCACCAAATCCATTTCACAGTTTGTGGTTTTTCGCAATATCCTTGTACAAATGGATCATTTAGGTATTTTAATATCTCAACTATCTTTTAAATTTTAATTACACAGATAAACATACTCTTGTTTAATATCCCATATATTTCGGCCACTTCAAAAACCCAATTACAGGGCTCGTACGCCTCAGGGTAGCATTACCAGAAGTTTTGAAAGGAGATATTTGACTTATTTAATGAAAATATTTCTGCGTTTAAATATGGTGACCATTATTTTGCTAAACTTCTGGTATTCAAACCTCTAAAATCCCCTGGATCCCCTGAGGTGTAAGAATCCTGAATTATAAAGAAAAGAATCCAATTGCTGGTTTCAAAACACTTTAACGAACTATTTTGGGAACTTTATATCTCCTCCTTTTTAATGATTGATCTTGCGCAAAAAAGCAGTAACTTTATGAAACATATGTACTTTTTACTTTCACCAGACATTTTTAATGATTATATATTTTTTATCACGCGGCGTGTGTGTTCTTTCGCAGCTTTTGTTTAGTCACTTCTTAAAATGCAGTTGCTCCTAGAAAGACGGAGTTTATTAATACTCCAAAAGTGTGTTAAATATATAATTTCTTTAGTGCAAAAATGAGTCATTCCCTCCTTCACATTTACACAAAACTAACGACAAATTATTTTTTCAGAATTGTACATGGATCATACGAATAGCTATTCCACCATTTAATAAAACAATATATATTTCTCATGTAGCAAAAGGATATATTGCACATGTGTTACCAGCAGATCCTTGACCATGTAGACGGTGATGAATGAGCCAACTTCTCGGAATATGATGAATAAAAGGTGAGCGATCTTTACTTGCCTCTCTTTGAAAAGCAGCATAAAAGCCACTTTATTTTCTCTTTTGTTTAATCATGAGAGACCGCGTTTACGTTACTGAGCGTTTTTGGCTTAACACGCCATAAATCCCAACACACACATCCGGAACAGTTTGATGGAAATACAGGCTCCGTTCTAAAAAATCAGAACAAATTTCAAAAGGTACAGACCTAAGAGAAACGTCAAGGTTTTAAATATTACTCGAAAGAGGACCTTTAAACATGGATACAGTGAATCCAGTGATGTTTTCCTTATTCAAAACATTGCTCGGTTGCTTCTTCTGGGTACTGTGCAGTTTATTTGTCACGGTGTTTTTATTGTTTGTTGTGGCGCTTACATGCCCCGTAAGATCCTTCTTGACTTTCTGAAACAGAAAAAGGGGCAAATCAGAAGAGTACAATAGTTCGGAAATCAGAGCGATACTTAATGATCAAGATAATAACTGCCTAACATAGGGAGTGTGATACCTCGCGATGTCGGCAGAGGCTGCTGGTGATCTCCAGTCGGACTTTGATGACCTTTTTCCTCAATTGCTTGAGCAGCTTCATGTAGAAAGCTGCATTTAGTGTTCGTACAGATGTCACAAGTTTATTTACGCTGTTCGTCTACGATTGTCTCACGGCGTCATTAAAGGCCCCTTGCTACCTGTACTTGTGCTTGTAACAAGCAATTAGCATTATAAATTTGTATCAATATAGCCACTGTGTCATAGGTCGATTTGTTCAACTTCACGCAGATCGAGCTCGCTGCATTGTTGGCTGAGACAATTTTCATACACAAAGTATCAGTATTTCACCAGTACCAAAACTTTGGGGCTTGGACGTGGAGTGGCGGACGTTATCCCTTAAAAATGATTCTTTCCACTATTTTTCTTCAAAAAGTTGATTTAGTGCATTACGTATGTCTTCTAATTTAGCTAAGAAAATTACAATATGTGTAGAAGGTAACATTTTGCACACTAAGACAAAATTTTTTCTTTAATATTATCATTTCTAATTTCTGAATTCCGTCCGTTGTATCTCATTTGATTGTATACAGTAAGACGCGATATAACTAGGATAAATTCTATTGCTCAATCCGTGCCTTCGATTTCAAGAGTACATTGAGTTCTTAGACAAAATTTTAAAAGTAGCGAATTAAAACTTATTTTAAAAAGTAATTTGTAATATCTACTTTTTAAAACAAGTAGCTGTAATTGTAGTTCACAACATTTTAGATAATGAAGCTGTAATTGATTTTCGCTACAAAAAATGAAGTAGTTCTTTGGCTCACTAGTACAGGTAAATTGGACGGAAAAATTGAGTAAAGTACAACTGAAGGCCATTCACGAATGTTTGGGAAAATTTTTTATTTTGGCTCTAGAAAAAAAGGAGCGAAGAGTTCTAAAACATAAAGTTGTTTTACTCTACTTTTTTGGAGGGTGGGGGGGGGGGCGGTATTTTTTGAAGTAGGTCAAGCGGGATGTCGTTTATTATGTATTTTTTAATTCTGAATCGAATGGCAACATCCGTAAGACGACATGATCATGTTTTACAAAGCTACGGCAGGTATTATGAATACAAAGTCAACAATATACTTTAGGCAGGTAAAATAGGCTTTACATTAACAACTGATAGACATTCGCGAAAATTTCGGAAAAACATTGTTTTCGCACTAGAAGTTCATTAGGTCAAGTGGGGTCTTGCTTATATATATTTCTTTAATTCTGAATCGAATGACACCATTCGCAAGTCGATACAATCATTCATTAAAAGGTTAGTCAAGTTGTATGAATACAAAGTAAAAAATGGTTTTATGAATACAAAATTATGAATACACAGATTTCAACAACGTTAATGACCGTGAAGAAGACGAATGTGATTCTGATTTTGGTTATTGTTATTTTGAAGACAATTAATAAGTTTAAAGTTGTTTCAGATGATTAAAAAGACATGTTTTGTTCGGAAAATATGTGTGACAAATACGTACTCAATAATATATAAGTTTCAAATTTGTATTCATAAAACAAACCATAAATTTGAAATGAATGATCTATTGACTTGCACATGTTGTCATTTGATTAAAAATTAAAAGATACATAGTAAACGTTACCCCACTTTACCTAATTAAAAGAAGTTGAATCCCCCCCTCCCCTAGTTAAAATGCTCCATTTTCCTATTTTTGTCCTCAAAACACGGTAAAACAACTTTCTAGTGGCTCCATCGGATTTTCAGTTATAGGGCCAAAACAATGCCCTTTCGAAATTTTCGTGAAGAACGATTAATTGTTTCTGTAAAACATATTTCACCTGCATAAAGTATGATTTTAGACTTTGTACTGCTAAAACTAGCAGTAACTTTGAAAAAAAAATATCGTATCGACTTGCGGAGGGTGCCATTCGATTCAAAATTAAAAGATACGCAAGAAATGGTACCCCAATTGAACTGGTTTAAAAAAATGAATTCATCAATTCTAGTGTAAAAAAAAAAAAAATTGTTCCTAAATTTTGGTGAATGGCCATCAGTTATTTCAAAAAACCTATTTTACCTGTACTACATTAATATACCTTAAAATAATGAACTACAGACGGTATTTTTACTATAGGTGGGCGATATCGATATGCATATTCAATTTTAGAAGCACTATGGCCAACTCTATTTTATCTATACTATATATTTTTTATCGATGTTTCTACAGATAACACCGTTCAGTTTTATTGTCCTTCAAAATTTGATTGCAAAAGTATTGTAATGTGTCATTCCAAAACTTTCTTCCATGCCATGCATGTTAATATTTCAAAATGCTATTTCGCAACGTCAAATTTAAATGACAATATATGCCATCATACGGATGCAAAAGATATAGGTTTGTTGAATTGTGTGCATTTAAAAGAGAGATATAAGCCTTGCATTTTTCAAACAAATCATTGAATTTAGGTAACCACCCAAACCAAAGCACCAACTCAACGATCATAAAAGCGGAACATGCTGAATAGTATACACCCAGCCTAATAAAGATGTATTTATCTGAAACTGTAACAGAATATGAAGTTTGATTAAATTCCGTGCATTAGTTTTTGAGATAAAGCAATCGCAAATATCGTAAAAAAAAATGCAGCATAGAAGCACCACTTGTTATAGGATTTACACATAAACCTCATCAAGGACAAGACATGTCAACTATTAAATTTGAAGAAATTCCGTGAATTAGTTCTTGAGATTTGACTATCGAAAAAATCGTGGAAATCCTGAAAAATGCAGCATGGTAGCTCCACCTGTTGGGCGATTTACACTAAAACCTAATCAGCAAAAACTAATGTTATCTCTAACTGAATCCGAAGTTGGTTGAAAATTCGCGCATTATAGTTCTTGGGATAGAGCTATTACGGAAATCGTAAAAAATGCAGCATAGCAGCGCCTACTTTTGGGCAATTTACACCAAAAACTAATTAGCAACAGCATATGTCAACGTATAACTTAATCTAAAGTTTTAATAAATTCCATGCATTTGTTATTGTGATAGAGCGCTAATTTTTTGTTCTCACATACAGAAAGACTTTCAGACAGACATTTTCTAAAAATAGTCAACTCGTGTTCAGAATCTTCTAAAATATATTAATACGTCGAAAGTCGAAAGTCAAAAATTTTCACGAATTCAATACTTTCTTTTTGTACAGATAGAAGAAAGTAATAAAAATGAGCGATTCTACCCGAAGACTCGACTTTAATGGCAATTTGAATCCAATCGCAATTGCGGGCGATCCTTCGATACGGGTAGAAACATTCATTTTTACTTTCCTTTATCTTTATGAGTAGAATGTTATGGAATCGTGAAAAATTCCACTTCTGGCTTTCGATGGATTTATACGTTTCTGAATGTCGAATGAGATTTGATAGTTTTTAGAAAATGTCTGTCTGCCTGTATCCGATGTAAATTTTGTGGTCGCTCTATCTGAAGAACAGTTGCACGGAATTTAATAAAACTTTAGGTTCAGTTATGCCTTAATATAAACTGGAGCTGATTAGTTTTTGGTCTAAATCGCATGATTGACGGCGCTGATATGCTGAATTTTTCACTATTTCCAGAATTTCTCTATCTCAAGAATTAATGATCGCAATTTCATCAAACTTCAGATTCAGTTATACCGTGATGTAAATTGCTGCTGATTAGATTTTGAAGTAAACTGACAAACAGGTGGCTCTGCTATTCTGCGTTTTTTACGACTTCCGCAATAGCTCTATCTCAAGTTGTAATGGGCCTATCTTCACCAATATTCAGGCTCAGTTATATGGTGATATAAGTTGTTGCTGATTAGGTTGTAATCGTCCAATAGGTGGCGCTGATAAATTGTATGTTTTAGCATTTGCATGATTTTAGCGATAGTCATATTTCAAGAACTAATTCACAGAATTTAATCAAACTTCATATTATGAAATTCGGAATTTCATCAAACTTCATACACCTTGACATAGGTAGGTTCTTTTTAGGTGTTCATGTAAATTATATAAGAGGTGCTATGCTACCTTTTTCGCGATTTTCCAGATATATCTACCTGAAAAACTAATGCACGGAATTTGATCAAACTTCATATTCTGTTACACTTTCACATTCCTTATTAAGTTCATGTGTATACTGCCCAAAGGTGTCTCTTGTATGCTGGTTGAGTTTGGAATTTTGATTGCCGACATCTAAAAGAGTAGGTTCCGAAATTCAATGATTTGTTTAAAAGATGTGATGCTTCTATCTACGTTTTAGGTAAATTTCGTATGAAATACTATCTATTGCAATTTCCCCTATGTTGGAATTTCTGAAAAATTTTTGAAGGTCTACACCGACCGCGGCCACTAGAACCCAAAACCATCCTCAGTAAAAAACTTATATATCTATATCTATATGTATCTATCTATCTATATATTTATATATATATATATATATATATATATACAGGATGATTCATAAATATCGAAACAACAGGCTATCTTCATAAATATCCCCCTAGGCACAAACTTCCAATTGAAAAGTTTCATAAAAAAAGGTGCAAAATTTGATGAGATAAGTTTCAACTCCATGGGGGGGGGGGGGGGGGGTCTATATGAGAAAATACAAAAATTAAATTTTTATACGGGCCCCGTAGAGTAAAATTCCCAATTAGGAAATTTTTCCTTATCTATTCCTGAATTAAACACAAAAAAATTCATCTCGATATCTTTAAAATTCGCAGAGATATCAAAATCCAAAATTCGTGACTTACACCATTTATCCATGCCTCTGAGCGAAACTTTTTGACTCATTTTGAATACAAGATAGGGATCAGCCACAAATTGTACATTATTAAAAGTCGATATCAGACAGTGCCTCTCCTTTGGACATAAAATAGGCAGCGTATAGATTTTACGTTAAACTTGTTTTCAAAGTATGCTGGTGGTCTGCACTAGAGGTCTGCACGGGTCGAAGTATCTAGGTCCGGTCCTGAACCGACCCATAGGGAAAAAAGTTCGGCCCTGCCTGGAAAAAAGTTCAAATCGTAGCCTGGTCTGACCTGACTGAATTTCTACATAGTTTTTTACATCGGTATGGTTAAAAGTTGTTTCGTATGAGAGGAGTTCTGACCAAAAAATACTTATTATATATTTTCTTTTTTGATGTTTATAATTATTATTTTTAAAGAAGTTCCAAAAGCTGTGATTATTTGTTTTATTAATGAATCTCTATTTATATGTAAATGATTCACTTCTCCTTTAATAAGGTTAATCCATATTCCATGTGTTCGAGACAATGAAAATTGCTAAAAACTAAAATCTTTAAAGATGGAATCACATAGGGGGAAAAAAAGCGTTATAGACAAGTTCCCTTCTTAGGAGTAGTAAATGTAGTCTATTTTTTCTCAGGTATTATTATATTCATTTTCCATGGATCAACAGATTTTTCCATTTAAGAAAGGTTTCCGTCATAGGCAGATTTTTTTCACTAGTTTTACTGTATATTAAATTTTTTGCCTTAAAATCTACTATTCTTTAAAAATATGAATTTTAAAATTTTATTGTAAAATAATGGCCATTTAAAAATATATGCAATTGTTTTAAAGGTTTTTGGGCTGAGCCAAATTTTAGTTATTTTTGCACGGGTTAGGTAAGTCAGAGCTAATAATATGGGTTGTCTCGAGACCGGGACTGAAAATTTTGCCCAGGGGAGACCTAGGAATAAGGAAGCTAGTTCCGGTTCGGTATATCCAGTGGCCGAGAGGTTCTACTCTCATGCTGGGTTCGAACCCAGTCGTGTCATTCGGCCCAATCGTTCGGAGTTTTCAATGGTTTCCTTCGAATCTTGGATATCCTTGCGTAAATACGGGTTAGGATGCCTTAGAAAGACCTCCACGGAAGGCATCCCCCCCCCGTTTCGGGCCCACATCCCTCGTATAGATAATTGGCCGTCATAAATCACATCAACACCCGCTTCGGTATTAAAAAATACGATCGGACCGGCCTGGCCGAGTCTTCAGAAAAAAGTCGCCAATCCCGGATCTGGTCCGGCCCCAGTATACAGACTTTTTTATCGGCCACGCCGGGACGATAAAAAGCCTGAATTTGTAAGGTCTAAAATTTTGAAAAACTCTTAATCGGCATGTTTGAAAAAGAATTGTTTCAAGTTCTACATTAAACATTTATTTATGGACATTTAAGTAGTACAAAAAGGTGATGGAAACGGCAAAAGTTAACCTGAACCGGAAGTTTAAGCTACTTAAAGAAGTGACTTTTTTACGTGCAATTTTTTTAAAATGCATTTAAATATTTTATTAGGAGCCAATCAATGTTTAAAACTTTAAATGCGTTTTTCTGCATGATGCTTTTTTAATCGTAAATTAAAAAGGTGCAAACTTGGAACAAGCCTTTTTTGATTATTTTACATTAATTTTGTTTCGGCAAATTGAAAAAAAAATTACTTTTGAAAATATGATTTTTTTAAAAATAAGTTATATATTTTTTAAGCAAATATTTTTAATATTTTTAAATTAAAATTAAAAAAATTCCTGAAACAAAACTAAAATTATATTTTCCTCTTTAATTAAATAAAAAAAATTGAAATCCGATGAATAACGTTTCGAGTTATAAAGATTTTAAATTAAATCCGCTTAAAAAAATACTAAACATTTAAATTTTTAAAAAACTTTATGCGAAATATTATGATGTGATTTTGTTTGCAAATTATACGGTTAACCATCACAAAAAAAGAAAAAAAAATGAAAATTCTAGCTCAACAAATTTATTTTTTACATGTTTCCTAGAACTCTTAAACTAACATTGTTTCTTCGATTGCGCGCATTTCATTTTGTGTCTAATCCTTTAAAACCTGATGAATTATTTAAACGGCCATAACTCTGCGAGTTTTTCAGATATGAAGATGCACTTTTTTGTGTTTAATTCAGGAATGGATAAGGAAAGTTTTCTTGATTGGAATTTTTACATTACGGGGGTCGTATAAAAATTTAATTTTCGTATTTTTTTCAAATAGACCCCCTATGGAGTTGCAACTTATGTCATTAAATTTTGCACCTTTTTTATGAAACTTTGCAATTGGAAGTATGGGTCTAGGGGCAATATTTAAGGAAATAGCCTATTGTTTCGATATTTATGAATCACCCTGTATATATATCACTTCTTTATGGATTCGATAACTTCCATAATTCTGCACTCTTCTAAACTGATACATAAAATCAAGAAGCAGAAAATCTCGATCAAGTTCGTTAATGGGCAAAATCTGACCAAGGATGTAGAACTAGGTAGGGGTTTTGTGAAAACCGGAAAACCCCCTTAACTTTTTAATTATAATACATATCGAATCAGTTTAAAGTTATTATTACTTCTAAAAAAAGCCAAAACTTTATGTTTGACAGATTTTTAATAAAATAAAAAATGGTCTCAAGAGGGAGAAAAAAAATAGGGTTTTGGGGAGAAAAAAAAATCATAACTTCAACAATTCACACGATATCAAACCAAGTAAAATTTATTATAAATCTTCTGAATATTATATACAGCTTCTATATTGACAAGTTTTGATAGGACCAATTCTTACAGCCAAAACAAATTAAAAATACATAGCGGTTGAAGAAAAAAATCGTCGTATTAAGGGCGTACTCAAATCCAAACTGTTCATTTTTATATTCACTTTTGTTCTCAAACGCATCCAATTGGTATGTTTTCTTATTCAGGAACTGTATAATGTACCGATGGTCGATTTTTTAATAGAAGCAGAAAAGAGTTTAAACAATGATGTCAAAGCGGACATTTTGAACCGAATTTCCGGAAAGGATTGTGTTGGAATCGAAAAATATTGTCCTATTGAAAAAATAATTGTTTATAAATCAAGTTCTAATTATTTGAACGAAAAAAAAAAAAAAAAAAAAAAAAAAGTCGCTTATGAGTCTCTTCAAAAATCACGCCAGCAAGTTCCATGTTCTTTCTTCTAAAAATTAATTTGAGAATGTGTCAGAAAATTTCGAGTTGTTGAGCATGGAAAAGTATATATTTTTTTAATACTGCCTTAATATGATTCTGATAAAACCAGCTCTTATATAAAAAGGAAATTAAATCTCGTCAAAAGCGGCCATATAAAATTGTTAAGTGGGTTTATCTCTAATCGTGATTTAGTTTTTGTTGTTGAAATTAGTACTTAATTTCGAAAACTATCAGCGCCTGTAGGCCGAGTTTTTTAATTCAACAAATACTTTTAGAATCCACATCATAAGACTAGATTGTCATTTAATTTTGGCAGTATGATAGAAAGTATTTCTAATAGTTCAAAACTATATCGTTAAATTAACAGCAGAATTTCAAGTTTCGAAAAATTAATTTTCTAATCATCGTTCACCCAACGACATTCCAGGAAAAATTAATATCTTAGATAACTCAAACTGCATCCTCCAGTCCGCAAGTCTCTGTTATATGTCAGATGAAAGCAAAACGATCCTTTAAGATTATTGTGTACTTCTATTATTTCGTATTACAGCAATTATAACAATTTAAAAATACACCTGTATATAAGCAGCAAAATTTCACGTTTCGTAAAATAAATTCTCTAATCGTCACTGAGCCAGCGACATTCCAGGCTTAATTTATATCTTAACCAACTCAACCTGCATCCTCCAGTCAGCAAGACTCTGTTGGACGTCCGGTGAAAGCAAAAATATACAATAAGCTTATTGTTTAATAATATTATTCCTTATTAATGTATTTATAACAATTTAAAAGTATATCTTTAAATCAGCATCAGAATTTCAAGTTTCGGAAATTCAATTTTCTAATCGTGATTCACCCAACGACGCTCCAGGAGAAATTAATATCGTAGATAACTCAAACTTCCTCTAATCCTCAAGTCTGTGTTGCATGTCAGATGAAAGCAAAAAGATATAATAATATTATTGCTTAATAATATTATACCGTATTTAAGTATTGATACCAGTTCAAAATATATCTTTAAATCAACACCAGAATTTAAAGTTTCGTAAAAATAATTTTCAGATCGTAACCCACCCAGCAACATTCCAGGAGAAATTAATATCTCAGATGGCTCGATTTGAATTCTTCAGTCCACAAATCTCAGTTGGATGTCAGATGAAAGCAAAAAAGATACTATTAGATTATTGTGTAATAAAATTATTCCGTATATTAAAGTAATTATAATAGTTTAAAAATCGACCTTTAAATAAGCAGCAGAATTTCACGTTTCGTAAAATTAATTTTCTAATCATCATTAAAGCAGCGTCATTCCAGGATTAATTAATATCTTAAATAACTCAACATGCATCCTCCAGTCAGCAAGTCTCTGTTCGACATCAGATGAAGGCAAAAGTACACAATAAGATTATTGTACATATAATAATATTTTTCCTTATTAATGTATTTATAACAATTCAAAAGTATATCTTTAAATCAGCAGCCGAATTTCAAGTTTCATGAAATTAATTTTCTAATCGTCACTCACCCTGTGACTTTACAGAAGATATTAATATCTTACATGACTCAACTTGTATTCTCCAGTCAGAAAGTCTTTGTTTCACGTCTGATGTAGGCAACTGACGATGTCAAACTTAGATTAATATTGATGTGAAGTGCAAAAGATTAGTTTTCACATCATAGATGAAGAATGTGAATATCAATCACAATACGTATCTGTAAGAAAAGATGGCTATATTTTTACACAAGGCAGATATTTCAGATTGTCTAAGTTGTAATCAATTTTCAAGTTTTTCGTAAATCTTAAAAGCTAAAAGTGATGTAAACGTTTTTTGTTAAAGAAAATATTCATTCCTTATGTATATATGCATGCCTGTTCTTCTTAATGATAATATTAATAGGAAAATTCAAGTAACATTAGAGGTATTAATAATATCAAAGGTATTATAATAATTCTAACAAAGGTTTCCTTTTGGTTTAAAAAATATTAAACAAAATCTGCTCTATAGATAGATCTAATTTGTTTTAATACCGTAAAGGTGTGGAGGGTGGGAGGTATTTTTTATTTCATTTAATTTTTATCATGATTTGTATGAGAATTTTTTAACAAAATTTTATTTCTGAAACTTTGGTCAGAAAAAACAGTAAAATTGCATTTTTAGGGTTCCGTACTTAAAAAGTAAAAACGGAACCATTATAAGATCACTCCATAGTCTGTCTGTCTGTCACAGCCATTTTGCTCGTAAACTATGGGACGTGGAAAGGTTCAAATTCGGGCAAGTAATAAAGAGTACTAACACACATATTTACAGATTATTAAACTTTCACAAATATATTTAGGAGAAAATGTAGAAGGCTAATTAAGTTACTTGAAAAAAGAAATCTTTTCTTTTTATATTTTGTGGGATATACTGTGAAAGCTTTCGTAACGCTGAACTCAAAAATATATTTCTTTTAATTTTAGGTATTATATTTTCAGAGATATCGTTCAGACATATCGCTAAATAATGTGTCCCCCCCCCTCTAATTCCGAATCTACTGAAACTAAAATTATGAAAAAAATTAGAGTTAGTATACGTCAATTTAAAACTTGCAGGAAAACTATGGCGATGACCCTAGGTCACATAGTTTTTGAGAAAAGCGCATTTTCTGTTAAACACAAATTTCTATTTGCAAGCATTCAGCAAAGATGTCGAGGAGCGCTTGAGGTAACTGTCGTAGCAAAAGTATAAAATCATTGTTGATAATGAGTTTCGAAAATAAATCGTTGATACTTAGCCGAGATATTAATCCTTAAAGACACACACGGTTTGGACACGCATAATGACGGGGGCGGCGTACACTATGAATTATTGGCTTTTAAAGCCTACATAACAACTTTTAATGATTGTGTAATTTCTGCAATGAATTTGTGCAATGCAATTTGTGTAATGAATTTGTGTAATGCAATTTGTGTAATGAATTTCTGTAATGCAATGCCCAATAGCAGTATAAAAGCAATAAACGTCAAATTGTTAAAAACGGACAAATTAGAATTAATCACATAAATGGGATTCGCCACTAGTTTGCATTGAGTGGATATCTCAATACATATTTCGTGTCTTTAAAAGTAAATTAAAACCTATCTGTGAAACGCTGTACTGACCAAGGCGGTTTTGCAACATTGCGACCTCCTTTCGAAGCGCGCTTAGCACAATGCCAAGTTTAAACTTTGAACGAGGGTTTTGTTTTAGATACACAGTAAAAAGAAAATTTTATTACTACGCTGAATTTACTTTTATAAAGTGCCAAATTAATTTTAAATATACGCTACTTTTATTGTCAGTACCGAATTAAGTTCATCATAAACAGATTAGGAAGAGATTAAAAAAAGATTTAGATAGAATAGCAATATTTAGTATTATTTAGGCTTCATATCTCTCCGATTTTTTATTGTATACCCATTCTTACTTTTCTAGTATATACAGCTATACCCAACCCTACGTTGTATACTTTCTTACAAAGTTTTATTATTCTTTTAGCAAGAATTTTTTATAATAATAAAGTTAATAATTAATGTATTTATAGTTCGGTACCCTCTGAGCGTGAGTAATACTCACACTTGATCGTTTATTTTTATTTTTGAATGAAAATTTACAGAAATTCTTTTGTGAATTCAAGATTACAAAAAGGCAATTATTGGAACATGAAAACAGTTTTCTTTATAACAGTATTATTTATTTATTTATTTCCTTTATCAAATCGATTTAATTTACGAAAAATAATCGAAACCATTAGTGAGACAATACAATATTTATATAGCAGCCCCAGAGAGTTTGGAATATGCTGTTGCACTTTATAATATTTATTTTAATTCAGTTTAATTCAGTGATGATGGTGCAAATTGATAACGAAATATTTCTGTGCTTTATTACATTCTCCGAGATCGTTAAATAGTGTTTATTACGTTTCGCATATTACTATAAGATGACTGTTCAGAACGACATAATAATATTATTGTGAAATTATATATTACTATCAAAACTCACGGCTTTACAGGCATTAAATTTGAAATATGCCAAGTGGTATTTGTGTGCCTTTGAAATGAATGTGAAATTACAAATATTACCTAAAATTCCACATAAATCGCAATGTAGAACGTTTTTAGAAAGTTTTACCTCTCCTTTCACCCTTTAAAAAAATTTTAAACCATTCTTTGCGATCTTTTGTAACTTAAAAGTAACCGCCATGCCAAGTTTCACTTAAATTTTATTTTTTTTCAACTGTTCGGCGCGTGAATTTGCGTCTCAAGAGTTGCACCCATTTCAAATTTCAAGTTCCTGTCATTAATAATTTAATAATCATATTGTAGTACTCTTTAAAAACGCTTTTCTCGCATTTCACACTTTTAATTTTCGAACTTTTAATAAAACTGTTATGTCACAGCATTAACGGTTTAGAAGTAACACGCATGTCAAATTTCGAGTTTTTTTATTACTAACAATTCTATGGAAATCGTAATGGGGAACGTTTTTAGAGAATTCTTTTCGACATTTAACCCTTTTAAAATTTCAAATAATTTAGAAAGCTATTATATTTGTTAGAAAGCTTTTACATTTTCATAGCATGTAGTTACCATGCCAAATTTCATGTTCCTATATCCTTCGGTACACAAAAATATTAATTTTAGATTTTTTATCGCTCCTGCAATTCCTTGTGGATAGTGGCACCGATATAAAATATAGCCTATGTTGTATCAGTAACTATCCCCATCAATTTGCCCCGTTTACTTTTGAAATCGGTTTGTTAGTTTCAGAGATTACTCCAATATAGATTAAAAATACAAATATTTAAATATATATCATTAAATCAGTAGCAACATTTCGCGTTTAATAATATTATGTTTCCAATTGTCACTTATACAGAACTAATTGGAAAATAAATTCATATCTTCTATTACTCAACTTCATTCTGCCATCAACAATCTCGGCGGGACGTCAGCGGAAAATAACTGAAGATGACATGCGAACATTGATATTGATTTGAATTCAAAAAGATTACTTTACTCATCATAGATGAAGAACGTGACTATTAATCTGAACACGCAACAGTAAGAAAAATTAGGTATATTATTACACGAGGTAAATATTTTAGTTTGTATATGCTATAAACACTTTTTATAACTCCATTAAATCTAAACCTGAAAGTACAGGGTGGTCATAAAAAAACTTTGCCGATATATGGAACCCTAGCGGCTGTTCCGTTTAACCGATCGAGATGAGATTTCAGATATAGTTATTGAGAGGTATGAGCTCGGGATTCTGTGAACGGCAACAAATTAGCGCTCACGGTGACGGTTATAGGTACACAAACTCGAAATTTTCGAATGGCAACGCCCATTTTTTTTCGTCGCAAAATACTCAGCGCATGCGAAAACCCTAAATAGCGCTGGAACGGTACGTGTATCGCAATAAACGGACGCGTTATGCAGGCACAAAAAACAGCTCAGCAAACGGCCAAAAACAACACGATAGGTGCGCACGGAGGAAATTTGCATATGACAGAGGCAAGACAACAATCATAGAATGCAGTTCAACAGATAATCAGCGTAGAAAATGGATTCTTGCTTCTGTCATATGCAAATTTCCTCCGTGAGCCCCGATCGTGTTGTTTTTGGCCGTTCGCTGAGCTGTTTTTTGTGCGTGCATAACGCTTCCGTTTATTGCAATAAACGGTTATTAATTAAACAACTCAATTCACTCTCATGTTTCAGAGCTATTTAGGGTTTTCGCATGCTCTGAGCATTTTGCGATGAAAAAAAATGGGCGTTGCCATTCGAAAATTTTGAGTTTCTGTACCTATAACCGTAACCGTGAGCGCCAATTTGTTGCCGTTCACAGAATCCCGAGCTCATACCTCTGAATAACTATATCTGAAATCTCATCTCCATCGGTTTAACTGAACGACCGCTAGAGTTCCATATATCGGCAAAGTTTTTTTATGACCACCCTGTATTTTAAACATTTTCCATACAAGAACTTTTTCAGACATTGAATATGTTCATACAAGAACTTTTTCAGACGTTGAATATGTTCATACAAGAACTTTTTCAGACATTGAATATGTTCATATCAATTTTCAAACAACTTACTAATAATAATAGTGATATCGTTATGGACATTAATATTACTAACTGTATTACGCTGATTTCGGCGGACTATTACTTGATATTATATAAAATTTAAACGATATGAAACAGGATAGCTATATAAATTTAGAAACAACCTTAAAAAGCTAGAATATGTAAACTTTAAGCAGACTAGATTCTGTAGCATTTAGCGTACTGAGGACGATACGCTAAATGTTGCCGAAACTAGTCTGCTCAAAGTTTTCATATTCTGGTGTTTTTAACGTTGTTTCTAGATTTAATTTATACTGCGCCAAGTAGCATCTTAACCCCTTGGGAACGACCGACCGGTATTCGTGCCGTTATTCTCACCAGTAAAATTTTTATTGTAAATGTTACCTTGTTTAATCCGAGCATTTTCCCGATTCAATTAGGCTGAATTTTTTGTTTTAAAAATCTGGTGACTAAACATAAAAAAATCTGTAAAAGACGCTCGTCCCCAAGGGGTTAATAATCAAGATATACTAATAAAAGAAAGTTTCGCTCTGTCTGTGTGTGTGACTGTGCGCGATGCCTAAGAAAATGTACGGGACGTAGGAGGTTTAAAATCGTTGTCAAGCTAGCCCAAAGTGTCTCCTGATGCATCAAAGACTTAGAATTTTAAATTTCTTATAAATAGTTGAGTTATTAATTAAACAACGCAATTCACTCTCATGAAAAAGTCATCTATTTGATCCCCAATCATGGAAAGCACTTGCGCACGCGCTACACATTTACCCACCAGGAGCTACCAAAGAACCGTTTTTCGACTTTATTTCTGTTTTTTGATTATTTTGTTTCAATCCAAATCAACTAAAAGATCGAACTAGTTAAAACTGAAATACATATTCCGAAAGATCGTATTCTGACGTCTCAAATGCCTCAATCAATTCGAAAAAATGTCGGCGTTAACCCTTTGAAAAAAAAATTAAAAAGGTTCATTTTTCTGAAATATCTTTTCCCCCTTATTTCAACGCACCTCCAGTGCGCAATTTTAGAGCTACAGACAAACCAAAAATATGTTCTTAAAGCGAAAACCTTTCTTGAATCAATGGTGTAATCGGTTAAAAAAAGTTGAGTTTTAACCCTTTCAAATACAACAGCAAACGCAGGTCACTTATCGCTTCACGGAAACAATATTTTTTCTACGTTTTAAGTAACTAAGCGTCCGTATTTTAACAGAATCTTTTTAGAACATATAAATAGAAAATGTCCTTCACCTACAAAAAACATTCGAACTGATAGAAATGTTTTTTTCAAAATAGAATGTGTGAAAATTTTGACGAAATCAGTAAAAAACGGAGTGTTTAGTCGCGGTTTCGTTGTCTTTCGGTAAGCATATACCCCAAAAATCAAATTACGCAGAAAATAAAATACCCAATAGCATATACTTTCAATTCAATAGTTTTTGTGATTTTTTTAAATTTAAAAGTATACATTCGGACAAAATGGAGTTAACGATGTAAATCATACAAATTTGAGGTCCATTTAAGGGTCATTCATCAAGGGCCCGGGAAACGCTGGTCCGTTCTAGTTTTCTATAAATGGATATTTTTTTGTTTTAATGTACTTTTTTAAAATAGTATATTGTTATTTTTTTTCATCAGGGTTAAATGCATAAAATGAAAATGATGAGCGAAAATACATATTCCAACAACAAAGCAAGGTTAGCAACAAAAGCAACAAAAAAATAATTATAATCTTTACATTTTCGCACTTATAAGATTGGAGTTTATTGATGAATGATTGTACAAATTGATTAGGGACTGTACGCATATAACGTTATGAATTTTTTTATATTTTTGGATCCCCTCCCCCCCTTACGATATCATACGTTACTATACCTCGACCCCCTCTCCACCCCCCACCCCCCGTAATGATATCGTTATCAATGTCTAAAAATTCTTTTCCTGTTTGGCATTTTTTATTTTGTTTGGAGTGAAACACGGTTATTATTATAGATTTATTTTTCGAATAATTTATTGATTCATTTCAAGAGAAATCAATAAAATATCACTTTGTATAGGAACTAACATTACATTAAATAACACTTAAAAGAAATAGTTACTATTTAAAAGTGTTTAACAATAGTTTTTGTTAAATAATCTATTCAACAGTAATAATGTCTTCTTGCTCTCGCCTCCGAACGGGAGGGCGGGAGGGGGGGCGGCGGACAGGACTTCTTATCCACAAAACAGGTGAACTGCATTCTTTTTCATTTATTTACTAGTAAATTCAAGTATCATTACAAACATACTTCACAGTTGGTTTCTCGAACAGCAGATTACATATGTATATACATATGACATCTGAATAGAAATGTCAAGCGTTGGAGTATTCCACATTTTGGAATATCATAGTTTTCTAAATATTTAAAGATTTTAATAATAACTAATAATAACTTTGTATTTCCATAAAAATAGATGACAGACTTAAAAAAATATAACAGACAATTTTGATGTAAAGAACAAGTTACAAATAAAAAGATAAATTTTTGATTGGATAAAAAATTATAACGATATCAAAAGACAACCCCCACACCATCCCTATAATTATATCTTACGATATCATGTGCCAAACCCCCACTCCGTATAAAATTATAGTTTTATATATGCACAGTCCCTTACTTAGATGCTTTTGAAGGTTTATATTTCTTTGGCTCGTTGCATGATGATTGTTAATTTTCAAATATCTTAGTAATAATAAGAATAATATTATTGTTATGAACATTAATAATATTAACAATGTCACGCTGATTTCAGCGATAAGTTTCTTGAGGTGATAAAAAAATTAAATGATATGAAATAGTGTTTTTTTTTTACTATAAATGAAATAGTTTTGTTTTAAAATACTTTTTTATAATGGTATATTTTTTAATTTCTTTCCATTCGGTTAAATGTATAAAAATAAATAATGAACGAAAACACGTGTGGCAACAACAAAACAAGAATATAAAGAACTATAATGCTGTGCATTTTTGCATCTATATGATGGTTTAATTGATAGATGATTATGCAAATTGATTACTTAAATGTTTTTCAATGATTACGTTTCTTGAGAACCATGATTGATACACTGCCGGAAAAACCCGTCAATATACACTAAATTATTCCTCATTTTTTAACAAATAATTTCCGTACTCCTAGAAAACATATTTTACCCGTGAATTCTTCCCGAAAGTCTGCAAAAGTGGAAGGAATTCCGTTCATTCTAAGAAAACATGCGCTCTATTAATACTAAAATCCGAATTTATTTTAAAAATGAAATACCATAAATTCTATAAATTAAGATTTATAATTTGTAAAAAAAGAAAAGAAATCAAATTTAAAAATAAATAACAATTACTTTTCACATTCTTACAAAAATACTCACAATATACCGTGTGTCCTAAAAAGAACTGACTGATTTTAAAATTCAATAACTTCCAAACGGTGACAGATATTTAAAAGATTCTTGCAGGAGGGTTATGCATGAGGTCAAAAGTTTTTTTTTTACAGTGATTTTCGATTTTACTTCGAATTACAAACAATAGATGGCGCTGCGATCAATAGACGCTAAATTCAGGCTCGATTTTTGGTACTTCGGGCCCTCTCAATACATTTTAACCTCCTTTTTCCACATGGAAGAAGAGAAAGCCCAAAAAATCGAGCCTGTATTTAGTGCCTATTGCTTACAGCGCCATCTATTGTTTCTAATAAGAAACTAAAATTGAAAATCACTGTAAAAAAAACTTTTGACCTTATGCATAACCCTCCTGCAAGAATTTTTTAAATATCTGTCACCGTTTGCAAGTTATTGAATTTTAAAATCAGTCAGTCCTTTTTAGGACGCCCGGTATATTTTTTAAGTTGAACAAGTTGAATAAAGTTAAATAAAGTTGAATTTATAAGATTGTTTATAAAAAAATATTCGCCTTCAAAATATATTTTATTTGAACACATTTAAAAGATATTATATTTTAAATATAAAATGGATCAAAATTCGATTTTACTCAAAAAAGGAAACAAAAATTTATCGAATAAAAATACAATATTTATATTTTACATCTAGCAATTTACTTTAAAATATTTATAATTCATATTTTTATCATATACTAATACCAGATTATTAAAACACCATCCGCAATATCATTAAAGACGAAATATTACCGAAATTAACTTCAAAATTCAAAGCTTTTAACCCTCTCTCTAACAAGCCCGTGTTAATACGTTCAATAAGCTCCAGGTTTCACAGCAATATCAGCAATATTTAAAATAATATAATTCTGTTATTTTAACGGATTTTTAATACATTGAACAATGATTAATACTCTCAATGATTACATTCATATTTTTAATTAAGTTTTTTATATAATGTTGAAAAAATCATATTTTTTTTAGCATTAAAACAAAATGAAGAGAAAACAACATTACAATTTTGCCCTTTTGCAAGACTGTCAGAGAGTTTTAAGGTGGTCCGGGACACAAAAATCTCCAAATTTTCTAAAAAAAACTTTTATTGCATTAAAAATTTCTCTGTGTTTTTCTGCTTAAAATGACGTTTAAATCATTTTTAGTTTTAAATAATTTTTAGTCTTATTAATTATTTTAGTCTTAATAGTCAAATCTTAATTAGAACAGGATATATTAAATTTTTCGTTTTGGTTTGTTTTCAAAAACTAGCTTTCAAGCAAAGGTTGTTACGAAAACGATATCTAGTAAAAATGCGTTTTTCTTCGTGACGTGACGGCTTTTTTCATCATTTCTGGTATTTAAATCGTTATAAGTCAAGAACCGTTAAAGATAAATGGTTCAAACTTGGAACATGTCTTTTTCAGTTGTTTTATTTTAATTTGATTCAGCAAATTAAAAAAAAATATTTACTTTTGAAAAAAAATATTTTTTTTTTAAGTCACACCATTTTCCTTTAATTTAAATGTTTTTAATTTTTTTTAATTAATATTTTTAAAAATGCTGAATCTAAATTAAAACTTACACATTTCTGTTTGTTTAAATAAAAAAAAATCGAAATTCTACAAATAATATTTCGAGATATAAGGATTTTAAATTACCTCACCTTTTTAGGGAAGTTAAGAATTTTAAATTTTTTTCAAAACGTGTGAGAAGTTTTTTCATGTGATTTTGTTTCACAGGAAAATCCAAAATTTTAACTCAATAAATAAAAATTATTTTAAATTGTGTCCCGGACCCCCTTAAAGAAATTAATCAAGCCATACGCATCTGAAGCAAACATATTTACTTCAAAGTGTTTTACTATTGTACAACTGTAGCCCAGTGGTTAGCGTACACGGCTCGTAACACTGAGATGGCTGTTTCGATTCTAAAGTCAACAACTTTTGACATATTTTTATCTCCTGTAACAGAGATAAAATAAACGGATATTCGTCAATTAATCCTCTCGGCACCCTGATCCTCATATGAGGCTGCTACTTTGAATTGCAATATTTGAAAGAACAAAAATATTTTTGTTAATTCCAGCACCTAATAGTGATAGCATATGTCGATACACTTACTATTATGACTTTACTTATGTTTCAGCATTTAATAAGAATAATATTAATAAATGTTTTATTAATTATTAATAAACCGTTGACGTTTCTTTTAATTCAAACATGTTTCACTCTTTAAATTTAAATTAAGGACTCCTTTTCCAAATTAGTAATTTGTGATAAAAAATAAAAAATACTACTAAATTTTTTATGTTTGTTTAACCCTTTATCTACTGAATTATTAATTAATGAAAATTTTATCTTCTATAGCATTTTTCGTGAATTGTTTAAACTACATTAGAAGATTTACATAATCATTTAATAAATTTTAGAAGGATTGAAGGATTTAGAAGGATGATTAAGATTTGAATTTATATGGATTTTGCGCAATGTTTACAACCCTACTCATATCTTTTATTTTAAATATTTTTCTTGTTATTTTGTAGATTTAGGAAATGTACAAATATAAAGTTCTTACAATAGAAATATAGAAATATTTCCGAATTGAAAAATTTGTCCCTTCCCCCCCAAAGCCAGGAAAGCTGAAAAGTTGCAAAGGCAAAAGAAATCATCCTTTTAAAAATATTTTTGTTTTGTGTAATCCATAATGCTTTTGGAACAAGATAAAGTAATATATCTATAACTCGTTCTAAGCTGTATTACATCGATGCATTAAATGAATTTTATAACAAATTATTTTAATGGTACTTATAAGTACCGTCAGTAGATAAAGGGTTAATCTGTTTGTAATACATTTTCCAAAATTCTTAAAAAATTCTTCCTTAGACTACTTTTATATAAAAAACAGAAAACATAACTACATTCGTTAGGTTTTTGTAAAGAACACATTCATTAAATTTCAGTAAACTGTAACTTCTCTGATTTCGATAGCTACTTTTAATTTTGTTAGAGTCAAAGTAATTTTTCCTAAAACTGGAAAAAAAATCGGCGCCGAGAGTGTTAACGTAAAAATCCTGTTACAACTGCTACAAGGAAAATGTACGCAAATTGAAGTAAGTATTTCTCCGAGTGTACTTTTCAGATTAATATAAATCAATAGTAGAAAACGATATTATAAGAAGTTTTATGCAATTACATTTTTCTATTTAAAAATAATAAAAACTAGAAAACAGGAATTCTTCTTTTTCAGAAATTAATGTCGCCACCGATGAAAGAAATATATATGTATATAAATATAGATAATACAAAACATATTTCAGTTTTAAGGCATAAAACACTCGCTTTTTTTTCTATAAAATGACGCCATTTGCATCCTCTGAAGAATTCCTCATTTACTATCCAGTCTTAAACAACATCTGCAGTAAAGTATTCATACGACTTCACTATCGCTGAATAATACACAAATAAAAAAAAACAAAAAAATAAATAGATGTTACTCAAGAAACTCGGCAAAAATATCGGCTATCTTGTGATTCATATACATTCGATAGTTTGTAATACAGATAATTAAATTAAATATAGTTTAGCTCCATGTTTTATCAGAAATCATTCATTTATATTTTTTCAAAATAGCACGTATTTTAATCACATTTTTTTTCCGTAGTTATGGGAAAACTGTAACAAAAACTACACTACGGTGCTAAAAACTACAAAAAAATTACTATATCAAGAATAAATTGAGATGCAGTTTTCAAACAAATTTCATTAAAAAGTATTTATTTCCCCAATGCGATGGTATAAAAATCGAAAATGTGCGATGCTTAGAAGTTTTAAAAATTGCAATAGATTATTTAACAGCACAATGATACATTTGCTTTGTTTTACGGCTGGCTTATACAACGGAACGTTATTTTTTGGAGACGACACTTTATTTGCTGGGCGAAAGAAATAGCATATCGGGGGCTAATAAATTAAAAATAATTCACTAAATCAACAGGAAATCTTCACACCTTGCAAAATTAATTTTTGAATCGTCACTCACCCGGCTACGTTCGATGAAAAATTAATGTCTTAAATTATTCAACCTTTATCTTCCAGTCAGCAGTCTTTGAAGGACGTCAGAGGAAAGTAATTGAAGATGACAAGTTCACATTAATATGAATGTGAACTGAGAAAGATTAATTTGCTAGTCATATATGAAGAAAGTGACTATTAATCAACACACAAAGCATTAGGAAGAAATAGATGGATTTTTACACTAGAAAGTGCTTGAAATTTGTATAAGATCTTAAATCAACTAATGCATATCGTAAATCTGTTTGTCAAATAAACGTATTTATCACATATAATGTTTCTAAATTTGTAAGAAATATAATTTTAAAAATATACATAATAATATTAATTATTATTATTATATTATTATAACTATATCTACCCTATATAGTATATAATATATAAAATCCTAATGAAACAATTTTATGAAACGACTGATTATGTTTCATAGCTATTTCTCCTAAAATGTGGAACGTTGGTAAGGCTGCAACTGCAGCACAAGATATGTGAGTGAGAGATGCTAAGATGGGTATCGTCCTCATAGCTTAAATTGTAGAGTACTTGAAGCGCTATTCTAGGGATTCTGGGATGGATTCTCAGCTTGGATATTTTTTTTTTTTTACTCTGTTGGTTCTGCGCTTAGTTAGCAATGTGATAAACCGCGTATTAAGTATTCAATAATTTCTAGCGTAATTTCACCTCTGAAAATTAATTGAAAAATTAATTAAAATTATATAGCAACTACAAAATTTGTGAGACAGATCTGTTAAAAAAAAAAAAAAAAAAAAAAAAAAAAAAAAAAAAATGATAATTTCTGTAAGTTTATTTTTTACATAGATTGCCTCTGTAATTTCATTGTTGCAATAATCGAACTTTTCCTGTGAGATTTTAATTTTTTTTTTTTTCTGAACAGTCTCCTAAAATAAATATTTTTGTTTATAATTATATAAATATTTAATGAAAAGTATATAAACTATACCTTTTTACGGACTGCCTTCATCCAAGAAACTCAAATTTGGCATCGAAAGTGGGGGTTGCCATTTGCAAAATCGCAATTGGTGCAATTTTTATTATGTAGATGATACCTATTAAAATTTTTCAATCATATTCTGTATGAAGTCACTATTTCGAGTCTAATGATACATTTGCTGCTATTTTATAGTAAATGAAATATTAATAAAGGCATGTGAGATTTTTTTTTCACAATACTCTCCATAATGAATAATATATGTTAAATAAATATACATATTTTTTTATAAATACATAAATATTTAATAAAAAGTATATATAGCCTAAACTTTTTTACGGGCTACTTGATCCAAGCAACTCAAATTTGGCATCAAAAGTCGATGTCACCATTTGCAAAATCGCAACTGGTGCAATTTTTATTATGTAGACGAAAACTATTAATTTTTTTCGTCCACATTGTGAATGAAGACTTTATTCCGAGTCTAAAGATATATTTGTTGAGATTTTATCGTAAACGATCTATGAATAAACGCAGGTGATATTTTAATTTAATATGTTAGTCCAGGTAATAGGGAATTTTACCTAGCAAAATTAATGGTAGTACTGGAAGTCGGCTTTCTAGATGTTTTTTGGGTCGCTAAATCCGAATTTGTAACTTCCCACCAAAATTTCTCCCGGCAACCCCTCAAATTTTGGTGAAATGCCCCCCAAAAAAGGTTTTTATTAAAAAAGTCAATTTTTTTTATTGTTTTAGAGAAAAAGTATCTAGAAATTCAGAAAGTAGACAAAATTTCCAACAAATTAGATATATGACATTATGACTTAGGATGAAGGGGAAGGGGGGATCTGCCTCGGAACATGCGCGCGGTGCTGCGTAAACTAAGTTGCGCAATTCCACTTAACTACTCGCACCTTTACATTCGCCCTCCCATCTCCCCTCCGAACTTTCTCTGTAAGGTTTACTTTAAGATTTTTGGGTCACTGAATCCGAATTTTTAACTTTCCCCCAAAAATTCCCCCCTAAATAGTTGTTTTTAACTTAAATTTCTTATTGTTTTAGAGGAAAATCATTACAAAATTCA